>OU744794.1:30637378-33503212 GCA_916614155.1 Mesoligia furuncula
AAATGAAAACATTAGAACATCAAGCAGTTGAATATAATTAAGAATTACGATTTAAACCAAACAAAAATAGAACCAGAACAAGAGAAAAAACAATTTTCTCGATTTTCTTGATATTTGAGTTTAAGTAGGTACAACATTACAAAGTTGTAACAGTGAAACATTATAATTTTCGTCTCTCTTTTCCTGTTTACACGTAGAGAATTTGACAGAATGAGGATGGAATGTACATTCTCGTTAAAACGAAATCGAAATATTTAATTTTAATCTCGGCATTTTTTTGGGCCTGTCTGCTCTTAATTCCGATCACGTCTGATAGAAAGCGATGAATGATATCTATGATAGAATGAGCGTGCCCAGAAGATGCCTGTTCACCCTTGCTTTGAAGGCAGACGGGTTAGGGTGTGGAAGAACACAGATGCTGGCAGAAAGTTCCACACTTTGGCTGTGCGCATTACAAATGTGGAAGCAATTTTATCGTTTTCAAATTTCATCGTTTGGTCGAGACATATAATAATGAGTTTGATGCAATCGACATTCTTCATTCATTCATTCTTTCGAAATGTTATTAATCTATGCGACAATACATATATCTGTGTTAGAATACAATCTGCCTAGGTCATGATGCGTTTTGTATAAATACATGATGCGTCTTAAACATGATAAAGAACTCTGAAAAGCATGCCGAGGAAGAGAGTCCTTTCATTTACGAACTGTGTATTTATTGAAAGTTATGCCAACAAATATTTAATGGTCTATTTAAAATTTGTAATGTAATTTGAAATTTGTATTGTAAAATTTGTAATTTGTTATAATATTATTGTTGACATGCATGTAAACTCACTTTATGTACCTACCTACATTTTATTGTACGCCCCAAGGGTACATTTTACTGTACATAGCTGTACGCAAAACACACCAACTGTATTATATACATGTCGGAAATACGTCATTCATTTGACTATTCGGAACGTCAGTGCCATCTGGTGGCGCTGGACAGAGTCTAGCCTGAGTCCGTGGAGGGGTCGAGGAGAGCGAGCTTCGAGGTGGAGCGGCGGATTTGACCATTGGACATCGGACGGACAACATGTGCTCAGAAACTGTCGCGCGTTCCGTATCGTTGAGTGTGTACCTAAAGTGTGTGATTTGCTAGTGTAATTAAACTGTTCGTGAAATTATAATCGGATTTGAACTGCAAACTGTTTTTCTATTGCGCAATAACCAGCACTACCCATAGTACGCCCACACTGTTTAAAATATGCCTGATGATAACGAGACGCACTATACCCTCTCCGACATACACTTTCCTATGATCCATGATAAAGATGAATTGAATTGAATTGAATTCTTTTTCTTAGTAAAAATGCATTTAAGAAGCAAATTCAAACAACCCTAGAGGATCAGCAAAGCAATAAACAATGTGTGGCATAATTAACGTAAAATCTCAATTAGAGTATTGAGTTAAAAGCATAATTTTTTTAAAGCTAACTATATTATTATAGCAAACATCGTGTTGACCCTAGCATTACTTGTGTGTTTACAATTGAGTCTTATTGCCTTCTAATAAGATTTAATTTTACAAAATACATATTTTTTTAATTACTGAATTCGATTCAGTAGTCAATTATGAACAAACTACTTTCAGGACGTAAGTTTTTTTCTGTTACACCTTATGTAATAACCATAGATTGGAATACGTAGAGCTGTTTTATGTACTTGTCATAGGTTAGACTAATATGGATATTTCCCGACTCCCGGGATTTGGTTTTTAAGTAGTAAAATCATAAAAAACTATTCTCGCCTTCGGGAATAATGAAAGAATACACTTCCTTTCTGACGGGTAAATATAAGAAGGACGGGATTAAGGATAGTATAATAAATAGATAAACTTGATTCATTAAACCACATAAATATTTTTTTACGTAACAATTTCTTATTCAAGAATCAACAATCATTCAAACATTTTTATTCTGAAGTTGTACAAAAACATATTACTATACAAATTATTTGTTCCTCAGAAAATCAAAACATTATCAAATAGAACAATTTGTATTTACAATAAAATCTTAATTAAAATAATCAATACGCTTCAATAATAATTCACTTATTTAAAATATACTTTTCACTTATTTCAATAAAATCCCGTAGTATCAGTCGAAATCCCGTGGAATATCGATATTAACATCAATGTTTGCGGTCAATGAACCTAAATAGCTCTACCTATTCCGATCACTAGTCATCATCATCATTTCAGCCGAAAGACGTCCACTGCTGGACATAGGCCTCCCCCAAGCACCTCCACTTCGATCGGTCCTGTGCTTCCCGCATCCAACGGGTTCCTGCGGCCTTCACAAGGTCATCGGTCGACCTTGTGGGAGGCCTTCCAACGCTACGTCTTCCGGTACGCGGTCGCCACTCCAGAACCTTTCGGCCCCATCTGCCATCTGTTCTGCGAGCAATGTGCCCTGCCCACTGCCACTTAAGTTTGGCAATTCTTCGGGCTATGTCGGTTACCTTGGTTCTCCTGCGGATCTCCTCATTCCTGATTCGATCACGCAGGGAAACTCCAAGCATAGCCCTCTCCATTGCCCTTTGGGTGACTTTTAGCCTTCTTATGAGGCCCATTGTGAGCGACCACGTTTCCGTTCCATAAGTCATCACTGGCAACACACACTGGTCAAAGACTTTCGTCTTGTGACACTGCGGTATGTGGGACGAGAAGATATTGCGTAGCTTCCCGAACGCTGCCCAGCCGAGTCGGATTCGTCGATTTACCTCTTTCTCGAAGTTAGACCTACCTAACTGGACGGTTTGTCCTAGGTAAACGTACTCGTCCACGACTTCGAGTGTAGCGTCTCCGAATTTTATGAGAGTGGGTGTTACATGGGCATTTGACATGACCTTCGTTTTGTCCATGTTCATTTGAAGACCCACTCTTTCGGAGTACAACGAACCTCAGTACAATGCTCTACTGAGGTCATCGAGCATTATACTGAGGTCCTCCATAGTCTCAGCCATGACTACGAGTGAGTTATGTACTAGCCATTGATGTTGATGCCAGCCCCTTTCCAGTCCAGAACCTTGAAGACATCCTCCAGTGCAGCGGTGAACAGTTTCGGAGAGATAACGTCTCCCTGTCTCAAACCTCGCTGCAGAAGGATAGGTTTCGAGGCCTGATCCTGGAGTCTTACTGACATAGTGGCGTTTTCGTACAGACACTTCAGACGATCACTAGTAATAACGTTTAATAATGTACGCACACAAAATAAATTTACTTTATCTTTTTTGCTTATATAAATTAAAATATCCAGATAGCTATGAGTTCTATAAGTGAGTGAGTGAGTTCTGTTATATAAGTAATGTAGCTGTGTTACTAGCTAGTTTTAAGTATTTTTAATTGTAATCTGTGGAGAACGTAGTGGGTAGCATAATAATTGTTTTAAATGTTTTATTTAAGATTTCATGACTGTTTGTTCTGTTCATGTTAGTTTTTCCTTAAATGAATAAATCTCAATCATACTTATCTACGTATTCTACAGAGGCCCTCACATGTCACAAGATCAGTTTACTAACACCGGTACAGCCTCCGGATTCGGTAGGATCAACATGGAACTTTAATCAATTCTATGAGCAGTAACTAATTAACGTCAAATCTCACGTTACCTGGTTCGGATTTGTGGATTAGTATAACCACAACCAATTAGGACGTACAGTCAACAAAAGAGGTAAGTATGCAGGATCGTCGGATATAGTTGAAGTTTAGTAAGAAACGTCGACCGAAATTTAATTTCATAAATGAGCTGTTTGTTTTCTATTAATAAAATTAAATTTTATTCGAGAACATCCATCGGTTTCTTACTATACTTCAACCATATCCGACGATCCTGTATACTTATCTCTTTTGTTGACTGTAAGTGGAAATTAAATTCGATAAGGCTTTTTACGCACTGACTGGTGGCTTGCTTACTGCCAAAAGCCTAGCAAGTCACCTTGCGAGTAGCAAAGTGAAACGACACTCTAGAAATTTTGCAATAGGACGCACTGCGCGTTTGGCGCCGTCACTAGTTGCCTACCGTGTATGTAAGGATGTTAAGTCACTAGGCTCTAGGCGCTAACCAAGCCCGTCAGTGTAGACGTAGCCTTACAGAACTTCAAATTAGAACTTGAATACAGTGTTGTCAAACTCTCCGCCCCTAAGACGACCCACTGACCCATATTTTTTTAAAATCCGTCAATTATTTTTTGAGTATGCCATTACAAACAATAATTCCGATAAATAAAATCTTTTCCCGATACAATATTTGGTGAGTGGGAAAAGATTTTATTTATTGTATCATTGTTTTTAATGGATATACTCAAAAAATACTCGACCGATTTAAAAAAAATATTTCACCTATTGAAAGCTACATTATCAGTGAGTACTAAGAGCTGTACCTTTTTTATTTATTGTAGTATGTTTCTACTTCTACGCGAACGAAGTCGCGGGCAGAAGCTAGTAACTATAATCCATATTAATATTTTAAATGCAAAGTGTGTGTTTGTCTGCTACCTCTTCATGATAAACCGCTGAACCGATTTAGATGAAATTTGGTACAGAGATAGTTTGAGTCCCGGGAAAGGACATAGGATAGTTTTTATCAGGCTACCGAGGCTACGGAATTACTGATACATGTACCATACCATAGTTGTAGAAGGTTGTTATGATTATTTTGGGTGAATAAAGATGTTTTTTTTTTTTTTTTTTTTTTATCCCGATATTCCCACGGGATCAACACTTATGCGGGTGAAACCGCAGGGCATTGCTAGTATAATATTATAATTTAATGCGAAAGTGAGTTTGTTTGTTACGATGTCACACTAAACGGCTAAACGGATTTGGATGAAATTTGGCACATGGGTAGACCATGACCTGGGTTAGGACATAGAGTAATTTTTATCCTGGTAGTACGTGTTCGCGGGATAATTTCCGGTCTGCACGCGGGTAGAGCCGGGGCAAAGCATTCACCGCAAGATTTTACCCATAATTATCTCCGTATCTGTAGTAATAAGTAGATACTTAGATTAACGGCTCGTTTTGTGATTAAGTAACCCAGAGCAAGAGGACCACAGTATCACAGCCTTATGTCTGAGTTAGTAGTTCGCGTTCAAAAATAGGGTCAAGTAAAAAATTGTTTTTTTTTTTAAACTAAATGGAGATAACATTGATCCCAAATTAGGCACAGACATCTGCGGCTATCTTGGGCACCATTATAGAATAGAAAACACTTTATTAAGAAGGTACACCATATAAATTACAGACATAAATATAGAATTTTTACAAATGGTGACACAATAGGCGGTCTTATCGCCAAGAGCGATCTTTTAAAGACCTTTGGATGGATTAAAAAGGGGAAGGAGAGACAAATACTGTAGGTAGTATGTGGTGTAGATACCATTTACATAATACAATAAACACATAGTACATAAAGTATATTATACTCATCAAAACAAATATACTCGTTTAAATAATAATAAACATGAAACAGGACCAAAGAAAATAAATAAAATGATGGTGTTTAAGGAGAGAGGAAGTGCTTTTTTATAATAATTTTAAAAGTGGACAAAGATTGAGCACGCCTTACCGACACGGGCAAGTCATTCCATAACCGTACTGCTTGAACTGTAAAAGATTTGTCATAGAAACTGGTGGAATGCATCGCGGCAACGCAACGCAAACATCCTGGAAACATGCTGGTCCTACTCCATAGGACAATCTAGAGTCTAGACAAAATCAAACTGGTTGCTAATTTAATTGTAAAATTGATTCTTTCTTCTTTTTTTTTTGACGTTGATTTATATTCTGTAATTACTTAAACTCACACCCTGACTTATTACTTGTAATTTTTTATTTAAATGAAAATCGTGTATTTTTACCATGTTGTAAATATGTGAGCACCATGTATCTATAAGATAATTAATTTATGTCATGTTTTGATTTTTGATTATTTTACCTATTATGGTATAGTAATTTTATTTTGGTATTCAGCTGCATCCGGTTAGACTGGAAGCCGACCCCAACATAGTTGGGAAAAGGCTAGGCAGATGATGATGATGGTATAGTAATTTTATTTTAGGTGCATCGTCTTCACATATTATTATATAATTAATGTATGCAAAATATTGTAAAACATTTTAAAAGAGTAACGGTGGAGTTTCTTGACCATTCTTCTCCATACGAAAACTACCTTTTGGAATGGGCGACTAGAATCAATTCCATTTTATCGTAATTTTTGACGTTCAAAAGTGCCTTTTATGTGCCTATTTGAAATAAATGTTTTGACTTTGACTTTTGCGGCATCTCTAGTCTCAGGTTTTCCTTTGACCTCAAATATCTATTATTTAAACATTTTGGCTTTTTTTTAACCTAAAAGTGGAAAAAAGAACACACAAACACTTAATCTACTTAGCAAGCCTAATAAATGACAAACTTCATCAGGTATATTAAAGTTATGAAAGAGAGATCAATTGTCCCCGTTATGGTGTACGTGAAATGATTTGTGTTTCGGCGTGTAGAGCGGCGATGAGATTATGTCTGACAAATGATGAATTGCTTCTCATCCCTTCGAAGAGAAGGCTGGGAGATTAGTCTTGATTATGTCATGTCAGGTGATTTTTTTCTTTATTTTAGAGGATTTTGCTGGGTGATTTACCTGTGTGTCAGGTAATATTTTGTGAATCGTTTTTAAATTATTTATTTTTTCATAAAAAATGGTTTGAGTTTTGCATTGTAATACATACAAAATGACATACATTGTGTTGTGTGAATGTTAGCTAATTTGTTTAACTTAATCCTAGTTCCTAATTGTTAATTCATGACTTTTTTTTAAATTCTATAGTAATATAAAAAGACATATGGATCAATCATAACCATTTGATATTCAACTGTTATTAATACTTTTAGTATCTCTATCTCACTTTTAAGCGAGTCAGTGTACGGTGCCTACATGCATTAGATACCGACCCATTACAAAAACAAAAACAACGTCCGTAATTAATTCCAAAATTTCAACGTAGGACGATAAAACATTATCATAAGCTAATTCCTAAAATATTCCCAAGAGTTGTTATTAAATTAACGTAACATAATTTTATTAGCATAATAACAAACTTAACTTTCTCATGAAAGTGATGAGAAGTATCATTATCGTAAGTACTTAAATTATCTGATGTTAAATGCTACACATTTTCCACTGGGAAAAATCTTGAAAACACAGTCATATTTCAGAAATCGTGCCAATGACAGATTCACGAATATTTTTCAAAGAAATAGTATGATTTTCATTACCTCAAAATTAATCGCTTAGTACTAAAAAGTACCGAAAAGTACCACTTTACCTAACTCACTACTCCTTTCAGCTTCAATCTGCGCGACCAGGTCTCGGGCCCGGCCGTGCATCCGCGCGAAGTGAACCCTGGACCGGCCATGTCTTATGAGACTCCTTCCACCATGTCGCACACCCCTCACTTCACTTCTATAGCACTGCACTAGCGTCGCGATGTATATTAATATTAGCGTCCGCATTATTAGAGCATCGTGGCGTGCGCTCCCGACGGCCGCGCGGCTACTACTGAGGCTATCAGTTCGGAGACCGGCTCATTTTTTTTTTTTATAAATTCTGACATCGAATTTGGATATGGATTTCGAATTAAAAAAAAAGAATTAAAAGGGAGGATTAAAATGAGGTTTTACTTTACTTTGAGGTTGTACTTTAGTAATTTTTTTTTATCCAGCGCTCTACGAGCAAGCACCGAGTTTTATATGCTGTAGTCGAGAATCGGAAAGGTATTTGTTTTTCTTGCAAGTTGCAAACAGGCGACTTTGAACGCGCTTTCTAATAAAACCTTATTATTAATTGAAGGAGTTGAAAGCATTGCCCTAATGAATATATTTTTTATTTCATACTATCTTCGATTGAGTCCCTGACAATCTCTAAGGGTTACTTTTAATTAGCTGCTGAGCTTGTAATTGCAATTATAGTATGGCTAATGAAAGGATTAAAGGTGATATTAACAATAAGTTTTCAATATCTTTTATTGTGTCCTCTCAATTCAGTAATCATTTGTTAAAATAATATTGTAGAAAAAATTAATTGATAGTTTTGTTGGCTTTGAATGGCCTTTTTGTTTTACGATAAAGATTTGATGACTTAACACCTAAGTCATTAAATCTTTATCGTAAAACTGGTGACGTGACGAAGGCAGTGTGACATTTATTTGATAAAATACAGGTCAGATATAGTCAGACATAACACTTGATAGAGAAGTTTTGTTTAAAACAGGGGTAGTATTTCTTGCCTTTCTAACCAGTCTTGCTAGAGGTGTCGTGTTATTCAGTAACTGGGTTGTGAAGGTCAGATAGGCAGTCGCTCCATGTAAAATACTGGTATTCAGTTGCACCTGGTACCTCTATCTGAACTAATAATAAAGCTGAAGAGTTTGTTTATCGTCGTTGTCAAACCAAAATCTGCTATGTGCCGTTTTTTGAGTTTTCAAGATTTTGATCACAGCTTATAGGTCACTGCCTTATTTCTCATATAAAAGAACTGCTATGTGCTTATGACCACTAGTTGTGGAACTATGGCCTCAGAATAAAATGTGCTATGGGCAGCAGCTAGAACTTTGTCAAAACTTCTTTTGTCAATATCTCAAAAGTATACTTTTTGCACATGGCAGGTTTTGGTTTGACAACGACGTTATTTTTTTGTTGTTGTGTTTGTCAGTCGGATTTGAAAAATTATATTTGCATTTGATGGCACAATTTTTGAGAATTATTTCAAACTATTGAACATCCCTCTACGGCTCTTAAGATCCAAGCAAAAAGAAAAAACTCAGAAAGAGCATAACCCTACCACTCTTAGCGCCGGCGGGAGATAATTTATTTCAGAAGCTAGTACCTTTATAAACCACTTATGGCCTTTGTTTGGATTAACAATCCAAAAAAGTGTGTCAAAAATTGTTTACAAATAAGTTGTCACTCTTCAGTATCAATCATCATCATCATTTCAGCCGAAAGATGTCCACTGCTGGACATAGGCCTCCCCCAAGTTGGGGGTTGGGGGGCGTTTGCCATAATCGCCACGCTTGGCAGGCGGGTTGGCGATCGCAGTATAGTATGGTGGTGGAATGCATAGAGAACGCTGCTGCCCATTCTCCGGTACGACCCTTAGTCGCCTTTTACGACACCCACGGGAGTATGGGGTGGTGCTATTCTTTAAGTTCGGCACCACACAGACAGTATCAATGTAAAATGTTTATTTTTTTTTAGAAATAAAACAGTAAAATTAATCTTGTTCTAACATAAGTACGTAAGTAATAAAGAAATTACTTTGTCATGCTTTTTATGAGTGCGCCTAAAAGTACCTACCTTCATATTATTTTGATACAATGTCATTTTAGTAGTTCAAACAAGTCGTATGATTAACTATGTTTAATAAAGATTGGAGACGTTAAACAAAGACGGGTTATTGACCTGGCGCCTACAAAGATTTTCAGGCACATTGAAGGTAAATATCAAATATTAGGGATGATTAAAACGCACGGTATGCAAATTAATTCGCAGTATTAGTTTTTATTTTATCTAGCTATGTTTTTAGGTATAATAAATAAGGTTTCATCTTCATGAAATAAGTAATTAATTTTTTTTAAAGTAAATATTCTGTGTAATTTTATTTATTTAACTGCACCGTTGGTCTCGTAGCGCGACTGCTGAGCGTGGCGTACTGGGTTCGATTCCCGATTCGGTAGGGCAAAGTATTAAGTGTGACTTTCTTAATACCAGCCCGGAGTTTGGAAGTTTGCGGTGTGGTACCCCCGTGACTTCGCAGCGACAGATATCTCTTCGGTCGTTTCTGATTGCCGTCCCTATCGTCCGACTCGTCGGACTATGAAAGTCAGGTAAGAGGGAGTGCACCTGTGTCTGCGCGCACACGCCTGCACTACAATATCTCCCTCGCCGAAGGCTAGTCTCCGTTGAGATTTGCGGCCGTGACCGAAAAACGGTCTGGAGGACTTTATTTTATTTATTTAGAGTATTTAATTCCCAATTCATGACAAAAAAAATATTGTGATTCATGTGCTTGTAAGCTTGTAATGGGTTGTCTTAAATTATTTTTATTTTCTAAATCATACTGGATTTAAAATTAAAATGATTAATAATAAATAGATAATATTCCTTCTTACCGTATCGATAGCAATCTAAATAGAGTCAGCCAAGGATTTATTAATGTTAATAAGTTATGTTATAGTGGCAATTGGCTGGCCATATTAGCCGTAAAACCGATGACCGTTAGGCTAGACGTGTTCTTGAGTGGAGACCGCGAATCAGCTAACGTAAGGTAGGAAGCCCTCAGGATCGGTGGAGTGACGATCTTCGCAGGGTGGCTGGTAGCAGCTGGATGAGAGTTACCGAGAATCGAGCTGAATGGCGTGCAATTGGAGAGGTATATGCCCAGCAGTGGACTGAGGTGTGCTGATGATGTTGAATAAACTCAAACTCAAAGCATTTATTTCAATTAAATCATTAACAGGCACTTTTGAATTGTCAAGAAGTGGGTCAGGCAGAAAATATGAAGCCAGTTGCCCATTCCAAAGCTTAGGTACCTATGGAGAAGAACGGGCAAGAAACTCCATGGACACTCTTTTTAAATTATATTTTACAAAAATATTAGTAAGGTACATCATCTTTTCTGTACATCGTAAATAATAAAAAAGACGTACGCGTTAAAGGCGTCCAGAGTACAACAAATGGTAACAAAACAACAATCCAAAAATAAAATAATTAAAAATAAGCCAAGGCAGCTAAGTGATGACCAGCCCCAACTGACGGCACCCGTTCACGAACACGACGCATAGATCAGCACCATTCAGCTCAACTACATATTTTGAAGGGACCTAAATTACATCATTATCAAAATAAAACCAGCCTATTAAATAAAATAAAAAAGCATGCTATAGGTACCTATACGTACTATCGACGAAACTTACATCTATACACCGTAAGGGCTATTCTTGCTTGCACCGCTCGGCCACTATAGTAATACTTGCTAACAGATGTGGTCATCTTGTGCACGGGATTTTGTTTTGAAGTTGGGGAGATGTAAGTTTCCTCGATGTTACACCTCTGCTTAACTCTTCAGGGTAAACAAGCGAGATGTAAAGTTATAATTTTAAATCTCCACCTCGATAAAGCCAAAACAAAAATATCAATAATTCTGCGCTCGTATACAGCTAAGTGTTATAACCTAATAAATATGATAATACCCGTCTACCTACTAATACTTGCACGTGACTTGTCTTACACACAAGTAGATGAAACAGAAAATCCACTACATACATTTCTTGAAAAAAATGTTTAGTAAAATGAATGTGTAATATGTAAATGTGTAATGTGTTATATTTATCGATTAAAAAATCTCACCACAATGGATAAAACTAAATTATGTAAGTAAAATTGTTTTTTTTGCGTCTAAGAACACAGTCGACATGGTTTTACAAGAATTATTTCATTAGAGTTGTTTAATTCTGAGCTTTCTGTATTCCAGGCGCTTCAGGCACTGGACTATACATTTTAGTAAATACATACAAACATTATCATCATCGATCGATACCAAAACCTGTAAACCCATAGTTGTGTAAACATCTCTATACCTTTTTTATTTTATTATTTACACCAAGGTACATTAAAACATAATTTTAAAAGCTAACAGTATTACAATAATAATAATAATATGTACAAGTATATAAAAAGGAGGAGAAATAATCAAAGGGCATAAAAAAATTCATCCGCATCGCTGTCAACATCGATGATGATAATCATCATTCATCGCTCTACCTTATGAATAACAACAATTATAAAAATAATTGCGCTTTAAAATTGCGTTTTAAGTGAAAATAAAGTTATAAGGTGCTTTAAAAGTCCGTGAATGAACGTTTTAAAATTGTTCCAATTTATCAAATCATCTGCCCAGCCTTTTCCCTATTATGTTGGGGTTGGCTTCCAGTCTAACCAGATGCAGCTGAATACGAGTATTTTACATAGAGCGACTGCCTACCTGACTTCCGCAACCGACCCAGTTACTGGGTACCAAACACGATACCCCATAGTATGATTGTTCCACTTTATATGACCCTATATTGTGTCTAAACCTTCTGTTCTATCTCTACAAATCCTTTATTACGGCATACACGGCTGAATTCCACCCTACTGTAGTAATATCATTATCGCTTCCGTAGGCAGTTCTACGATGCTACGAGATACCGCTACGGCGTAGCTGCGTAGCACTATCGTAGATAATCCGGCATTTCTAAAGGCACTTGGTGGCTTCAAGAATTTTCGGGTCATGGTTTAGTTTGAATATTCAGTTTCTTAATGTATGATTTTGAACTGTGATTAAAGTAGCAAAAAATTTATAAATATTTTTAGTGAAATATATTTGTTTTTTCAAAAAACTTTTGTTAAAATGAACATTAGATAAAAATACAGACAGGTGCCAAAAAGGTAAAAAGGGTCGAACTCATCCATTAATGAGAGGAACTTCTCGAACGCCAGCAATCCAAAATTAGAGAAAAACTGCTGTTCCGTAAAAACTTTTTTGTCATTTTTAACCCCTTCATTACACCTTTTTTAACGAATCTAAATTAAGGATTCTTAAATTGTCCAATTACGTTTTTACTGACATTAAAAAAAGATCTACAAAAAATCACATTAAAATCGTAATTAATTTTTTTTTTGTTCAACTTATATCTTTCCACTGTTGGGCAAAGGTCTCCCCCACAGCTTTTCACTCTTCCCTGTGTGTTGCCTTCTCCGGCCAAACTTCCAATTTCCAAACTAAAAATTATCTCTATCTATCTTAGAGCAACATCCCAGTTTAAACGCTAATACCTAATAACTTTATAACCCCGTCTAAAGAAAAACACGTTGTAGTAAATGCACATATAACAATATAGGGGTTTCCCCCCGTTATTACCGCTTATCTACGCTCTTAAGGAACAATAGAAGAACAAAAAGCCACCGCGAAAGCCTTACGGTTATCTGTGAGTAACGCGTATTAACCCCTTAAGTAAATTCTATGGGGAAAGCGTTTCGTCAAGTAATCTTTGCATAGGTAGGCGTTTGTTGGGAGGTAAGTATATGATTAGGTTATTCGTTAAGTTGTAATATGGATTACATAGCATGGGTTTGCGAGTTAACTTATAATTGGCTAGCTTCTTTCTTCTGGTGAGTGTCATAAAGTGTAAGTTTAAAAAATATTTATTTCTCATAAGAATTATACATGATACAGTCCATTAACATGATATTTAAATAATTCTTCGTCTAAATGTGATTTAATTATTTTTTTATTTATTATAAGTTCACATCATGCAAAAAACTTACAAGTTAAGCCCCACAATACTGTAGTAATGGTTTGACTGTGGGGTCTGACGAGTCTTTATACGCACTTAAAAATTCATACTTTAGACTTAAGTAGCACTTTATAACATTTCTAAATAACATCTTTTTAATTTATTTATAAATCTGCTTTTATTGGTTTCATTCCTTATGTCTGCCGGCAAAGTATGGTTGTAGTGGTTAAAACATTCGCTACATAAAATCACAGGTTTGAACCTGGCAAGTGGCAATGTGGACTTGGATATCCGTGACCTAGACAGTTACGAGAAAATGAAGAGAAAACCCGAAACCCGAAACTTATTAAAATCGCCAAGTAATCGCAAGTGGTGATCAATGCTCGTGCCTTAAATTCTCTGTATGAAGAAAATAGATTTTTGCCCTCCATTGAGATGTTTACAAACTGATACTATTATTATTAAACAGTATTAATATTATTGGACAGTGATCAATGCGTCACCGTCCCATTTGTAGCTAAAGTAGGCGACCTTCTGGAAACTGACCCAAACAATAATATTAAAACGGCACGTCATAATTTTAAACAAATCAATACCACCCACTTTTAGGCGACACTCTCTCGGTCAATTTGCGTAGTCGGTAATAGGGTTTACCCAAATCGGGATGGTCGAAGTCTGGAAAGTGTGGCTGACAGCTCCATAATACTCCACATGTCACCAAGTGTGATCCGTTCCGCTAATAATTATAACGCAAATGGTGCGGGGAACGAACATCTGGGAATCGGTGACGTGCCTTTAGATTCACTTTACCGGGAAAAGGTTAAAAGGATGGAATGGTATCCTCCTGAAAGAGAAGCCAGGTATGACTGTGGTCGCCAATACATTTGTGAAAAGAGGTGATTATGAAAAAAATAAACTGAAGTTTTTGTCTACAATTTATCGTTACTATACATATACCTTTTTTTTTGTAAGGGTGCCTTCAAAAGGCACCCGACCTTCGGGGAGGGAGGTTGGGAAGTGTGGGATTTTTACCTCACTAAAACCACCCCGGTGATCACCATCAGCACATAGGGGTGTTCTCGGTTCCTCTTAAAAGACCAATTCCGGAACCCCCCGTGCAACGCCTGTAAGGCGTCCATGGGGACTGTAAAGTATACCTAGTGATTAGCAAAACTCCTCGAGGTAACATTGAGTGTTTGTTAACTGAAAGGATAAAAACATATCCTGCGGCATTATTGCCAAGTGCCATAGGATATGTTTTATGGTATAGTTGACTTTGACGCAAACGAAGTCGCGGGCTAAAGCTAGTTAGTGATAATTTAAACGAGGTCTAAGAAGTCCATTGTCCATATTCGGCGCTTGAGGATTAGTAGGTCATTAATTAATTACAGATAAGATAGTGTGTTCACACCCATTCAATTATTTTCTTACTCAATCTTTCTAAACGGAAATGCAAAGAAAAGGGTTATCTCACTTAATTATCTCTAACGCCCATAGTTAACCCAAAGGTACCTCGAACCAAAGCATTAATTTAACTTTAAAATAAATTCTTTATACTTTATAGCCGCTGCGAAATTACCAGTTCGCGTGCATACATAAAGTCGTGAAGAGAGAAAATACTCTGATATTATTTACCAAGCCTTGGTTCTAGGAAATTGACCAAACCTTATAAAGTTCGTTTTTTCCCATCGAGTACGCCACCTTTCCTAAACCGATTGCATAAGAGAAGCAGAAGCATGAGAATACCTAATTTCGTATTTTCCTATTGGCTACGACAAACTTTCGTTTCTAATGGGAATATTGTGAAATTGCACTTGAGTCACAGTTTCTTCGAATACAAAGTTAGTTACAATTGGACTTTATTCGTTTTATAATGTACTTGATACCAAGTAGGACCATTGGGAATTGTTCAATTCCTAACTGCTGCGTATTTCTTTAAGTAGGGAAAACTATAACTTGGAACTGTATATATTGGAAAAAACTGATTATTTGACTATTTAATTCGACTATACTTTTATTTTTTATTCTTCTTCTTCTTTTATTTTTCTTTTATTTTTTATTATTTTTACTTTTATTTTTTTAGAAAGCTTTTGGCCGCAGGATGTGGTATTCCGCCGCTTTCGCGGACAAGTGCCACCAGAACGCACAAAGACTTAGTGCAATTATGTGATACTAACATAGTTATTAAGTTTTATTTACTAACTAAAATGTTACTATATTATTATGTATATTTAGGTTAAGGTATTGTATCTATGGGTCTTTGTTACCTGATAATAAATGGTTTATTGTTGTATTGTTATTGTTATGTGTCGTTATTTTATTACTTTCGTATCAGAAGTACTGACACCAGCACTTCTAGCTCCTACAATCTGTCAATTTTTTAATAGATTTTCAACTTTATCGCTAAAGCATAAGGTTCAAAGTTGATAGGGAAAATTTGACAGTTTCGGGTAGCTTGATGTGCTGGCGTCTGTAGCTTGCACTGAAGCATTTTAAAATGGGTCGAGGAAATAAAATATCGATTCACATAATATTTCTATAGCCTCCTTGGCTATAGAAATATTCATCCACAGCCCGACCTCACCCACCGCTGGGCATAGACCTCTCTGTTCTTGTGCCAATCCCTACGCTCCTGAGTCATCCGGGTTTATAAAAAATATGAAAAAAGAAAAGAAATATTATGTGAATCAATATTATGGACACGAAATGGAGACAAGCTTAAGGCGGTTACGAATTTATTTAATTATATAAAAAAATCATAATCATATTTTAATCAACATAAAACCTGACACTGACCAGCAAATTGCAAAAAACGTACGTAAATTTGAATTTCTCGGGCTGACGCTTGCGCCTTAAGCTTATCTCCATTTCGTGTCCTTCTTGGCTATAGAAATATTATGTGAATCAATATTTTACTTCCTCGACCCATTTTAAAAATGCTGCAAGGTTTCCTTCGCATCCTCCTTAAGAAGTGTTGTCAGAGCTCGTGCCGAAATTGTTTGCTCGAATTTTAAACGAATATATAAAGGGTAAAATTGAATAGATGCGCCAAATCAAAATTATCTAATTGAACGTGCTATAGAGAAAATTTGGAGCATATCATTTAGGAAAGGGATGCAAGTCTTTGGCAACGCGCGCCCTTTTTTCGTACGAACGGTCAAAATTAGGTAAATGACCGCTACTTCAACGCGTTGCCGATAATTACACGTTTTTTCAACAATTTTTATTTCGGAAATTTAAATTTATAAAGATTATGTTAAAGTTACTGCACCTCCTATTTCGAGTTGGCGCAAATTGTCAATTTAACCCTGTATAAGAATATTGAAATATTCCATCATTTAAAAGCAAAATTTTACTATTACCGATATAATCGAACGTTATTTCTCCCAATTCAGCTTTGAATATTACATCAACATTGGCGTATTAATTAGGCAGCGAGCCGAATAAAATCGTCGATTCATTCCATAATTGAGATTAATAGAGCGATAATAAATTAAAAGCATTATTAACTAGATGACATAACACTAATTAACTTGTGGGATTAGAAACAAACAAACCTTTATTAACATTAAACATTATCAAAGCAATTATTATCATTATTCGTTTAGCATAAGCATAACCCAGCACGCGGGCCCCGTGCGGGTTGGTAGATGTCCCATGTCTTCGAATTTTTGGTTCTAAGTCATGCCGGTTACCTCACAATGTTTTCCTTTACCACTTTGAGAGCAGTGGTGATGAAATAATTTAAACAAAGTAAAGCGCCTGTCTGGGTTCGAAGCTACGACCTACAACTTGTAAGTCACAGCCGGTACGACTGGGCCACCCCGGCCACCGCTGCTCTCATTTCTTTATGTGGACCATTTATTATGAAAACTGAATAACATAAAAGAAATGAACTCCTGACCGTTCAATCGACATTTCTTTGAAATGAGTCGTTATTTCCTTATTACGAACTGAACCGAGATTCCCATTGTCCCGGACAAAATCATGATTTCTCATTATTTCGGACGGCATAATCAAGATTGCGTATTGAATGGGAAATTTATATATTTGTTTTCGTGGTCGCTCGATGAAAACTAATGAGCACTTGAGCTTACTAAAAGCGTATGTTTGTTCTATTATACAGATTTTTATTGAAACCTCTAATATACCACTTATAGTAAATTATGTATTATTGACGAAATAAGCTTTTGAGAATGCCCATGTTTCAGCTTGAGTAATTTATGCGGTCTACTGAAATGTCCTTTCTTTGGTAACATTCGTCGAATGAGCTCCTTAAATTTTGAGTTGAGCTGCACGATTACTGACAAATGCGTGCACTGACTAGCCAGTTCCAATGTGTCGCCTAAAATCTGTGTGGTTTTTTCCTCAATAGACTATTTCAGCCTTCACATGATCTGACCAAGATTATGTCTGGACATTAAAAGAGACCGTGACCTCTGAGTTCGTTTCGGCCTTTCATCTCAGAGTAGTCAGATAGGAAACTCCGACCTCATCTAGTTTTTAAAATATGCTATTTATCGTTGCGAGGTTATAAAAGATACTACGATACTACGATACTAACATCATTTGTAGTTAGCCATGTTTTGTTATTATCCCGAGAGCGACCCTAATTAACCGCGCTTCATTTTGAGTTTCCACGAACCTAGATGCAATTTCCTGTAAGCACATAATGTTTCATAAACAATCACGGGTATATTGACTAATCCGCAAATTGCTTTTAAATTAATCATCGCTTTCTTGAGGGGACAAATTCTATTTTTTGCAAATTGTGTTCCTTGCAACATCGGGTGCCGTCGCTGACCATCGCGTTCTATTGCAGAGACAAAGTTTAGAAACATTTTTGCGCTCACTCCTAAGTTGCTTGAGGTGTTGGCATTATGCTCATGGATGTATAGAATCCTGTACCAAGCTCCATCAAAGTCAGACTTTGTTTTTTATAGATTACACTCTTATCCTATTTTTAACACCTACAAAAGTTATTTTTGTAAACAAAACCCGGGTTTCGGAGATTTTCAAAAAATCTAAATAACGTAAAAACTAGGTATTTTTTTTTGTTTGACACTAACGGCCATTATTGCTCTAAAAACAGCCTATTATAATCTAGTTATTTTTAATTAATATAGAATCGACAAAGTATAATTTTTTACATGTTTTTTGTAAGACATCATAGCACTTTCAAAATTCAAGGTCATGTCATATCATTTGAAACAGAACGTCATGTAAAGGGAATAAAACAATATCAACACTTTTTTACATTAAATTAAATTCCCTGATCAAAAATCCCCGACGCGTAATGTTGTAAAAAATTATGAAAATAATTACTACAATATTTTGATCTTGATGCATGAGACTTTTTGGTACGACTTTTGGTCATTCTCAATCCCCTGCGGGGGTGATTGCGTAAAACACACATGAACTGAGAATTGATCGCAATTCCTTTCATTTTGACAGTTCAACCCCGTTCATTGCGTTATTTACGTTGTTGAGCAGGTGATTTTTTCAAACCTATAAATCAATGATTTAGGAATTTCGTTCGAAACCTTCGGATTGTGATTGAAAGTATGTGGTAATTAGGGTGCTATCCTATGCTCACCAACATGACAAAGGCCTCTCCCAAGTAACGATATAACCCGTACATATACCCATACATAGATATAACCCTGTTCTCTGCCTTTTATATAGAACGAAAGTAATAATGAAAACGTATTTATTTGAAATCGTACAGAAAGACAGTTACACAAACTCTGACAAACATAGAAAAATAAAACCAGTAGGTACACATAGTATTAAAAAGCGCCAGTATGATGCAAAAAGGTAGACTTCAATACATCAAAATAAAATGACCGCCTCGTTGGTCTAGTGGTCGCAACTCGTTGGTCTAGTGGTCGCAACTCGTTGGTCTAGTGGTCGCAACTCGTTGGTCTAGTGGTCGCAACTCGTTGATCTAGTGGTCGCAACTAGTTGGTCTAGTGGTCGCAACTCGTTGGTCTAGTGGTCGCAACTCGTTGGTCTAGTGGTCGCAACTAGTTGGTCTAGTGGTCGCAACTAGTTGGTCTAGTGGTCGCAACTCGTTGGTCTAGTGGTCGCAACTCGTTGGTCTAGTGGTCGCAACTAGTTGGTCTAGTGGTCGCAACTCGTTGGTCTAGTGGTCGCAACTAGTTGGTCTAGTGGTCGCAACTCGTTGGTCTAGTGGTCGCAACTCGTTGGTCTAGTGGTCGCAACTAGTTGGTCTAGTGGTCGCAACTAGTTGGTCTAGTGGTCGCAACTAGTTGGTCTAGTGGTCGCAACTATTTGGTCTAGTGGTCGCAACTAGTTGGTCTAGTGGTCGCAACTAGTTGGTCTAGTGGTCGCAACTAGTTGGTCTAGTGGTCGCAACTCGTTGGTCTAGTGGTCGCAACTCGTTGGTCTAGTGGTCGCAACTATTTGGTCTAGTGGTCGCAACTAGTTGGTCTAGTGGTCGCAACTAGTTGGTCTAGTGGTCGCAACTAGTTGGTCTAGTGGTCGCAACTCGTTGGTCTAGTGGTCGCAACTCGTTGGTCTAGTGGTCGCAACTAGTTGGTCTAGTGGTCGCAACTAGTTGGTCTAGTGGTCGCAACTAGTTGGTCTAGTGGTCGCAACTCGTTGGTCTAGTGGTCGCAACTCGTTGGTCTAGTGGTCGCCGCTCGTTGGTCTAGTGGTCGCCGCTCGTTGGTCTAGTGGTCGCAACTCGTTGGTCTAGTGGTCGCCGCTCGTTGGTCTAGTGGTCGCAACTCGTTGGTCTAGTGGTCGCAACTCGTTGGTCTAGTGGTCGCAACTCGTTGGTCTAGTGGTCGCAACTCGTTGGTCTAGTGGTCGCAACTCGTTGATCTAGCGGACGCAAATGCTACTGCTGAGCACGAGGTCCGGTGTTCGATTCCCGGATTGAGCAAAGTGTAATAGCACTTTTTGTAGAACAATTTTTTAGTAGCAGCCCGGAGTTTGGGTTTGTGTTAGGTTGATGGCAGGAGGCGAACGTACTGCTGTGACTTACATAAATAACCGGCGAAATATGGGTGTATTGAAGGTGCACCTCTGCCTTACCCTTCGGGGTATACAGGCGTGATGGTATGTACGTAACTTCATTATTTGTCTGTGTCTGGAGTGTCTACTACAAATAATGAAGTTACGTCGGGCGTCGAATTGCGGACCATAATTAATTTTGTAATTATTAAATTGTTCCAATATTAATATGTAATTATTTCAATATTTTATTTTTTACATACCATTACGCCTGTATACCACTACGTGTATATGTTACCGGAAATGTATGAAACCTAGAAATTTTACGCAATTCCTAGGAAATATATGCAATTCCGAGCCTACTTAGGAAAGGTATAAAATAATCTTTCAAAGATTCTTTAATACACACATTTCCTGTGAAATGTATCTATTTCCTAGGAATTGTATGCAATTCCAAGAAGATACTAGGAATTACATAAAAAGTAGGTAATGCTTTTTGTGACTAAAACACGTTTGTAAATTTCTCTAATCATAAAAATTATTAAGCATAAATTTAGCATGCTGCTTGTTTTATTTCTAACGAAGTCGTCGTCGACGTCGACGTCAGGTCGACGTAGCCCCGCTGTGCGGGGCTCCTGTTTCTGTCTGCAGGATTTAAAGTAACCTAACCAAACCGAACCTCGGGGTGCCCTTCGCTCGCTCTTGCATCCACGTCTTCTAGTAGCACAACATATTGAATTTTTAAGATTTCCGATTGCTATTTAGGAAATCTATAGATTTCCTAGGAAAAGTGAATATTAAAAAATATATCATAGATTTCCTATCTATTTTAGGAATTGTACACATTTCCTAGGAATTGTACACATTTCCTAGGAATTGTACACATTTCCTAGGAATTGTATAGAATGACGGATTGCACACTTTTCCGTTACCATATATACACCCACCGCCTTTTTCAGTCGGGGTGCAACATAAATTATGTAGATAATAAATTAACATGTAGTTATTATGTTCGTACATGATCCGTGTCAACACGCTATTTTATCAAACCTCAAAGAATCACGTAATATTATGATGTAATGATATGGAGTCACGCAAACATAACAGGGGCATACATTATAATTGTGAAGTCATCGTAAAACACCAATTATTTTTTATAGACTATATAATATAAAGGGGAGCATGCACTTTGATATGTTTACGTTATGATCGCGATGTTGACATTGTGAACCAATAAAATTAAGTGGCCGATTTTAAATGTTGCTTTGCTGAAACGAAATGTAATTGGCTAGCACATTCGTTTCAGTTTAACTTTTACAAATATTTATTTTAATATTTATTTATTTATTTTCGCAAATATCACCGTTAGTGTTGAAATGTGCCAGGCGATCTGAAATAATGAATAGAGGAGTTCTGGCCCAGTGAGGAGGAGTGCTGGCCCAGTGGGGAGGAGTGCTGGCCCAGTGGGGAGGAGTGCTGGCCTAGTGGGGAGCAGTGCTGGCCCAATGAGGAGCAGTGCTGGCCCAATGGGGAGAAGTGCTGGCCCAGTGGGGAGGAGCGCAGGTCCAGTGGGAAGGAGCGCTGGTCCAGTGGGTTGGAGTGGTGGGCCCCAGTGGGGAGGAGTGCTGGCCCAGTGGGGAGCTGTGCTGGCCCAGTGGGGAGGAGTGGTGGCCCTGTGGGGAGCTGTGCTGGCCCAGTGGGGAGGAGTGCTGGCCCAGTGGGGAGTGGTGCTGGCCCAGCGGGGAGTAATAGTGGCCCTATGGGGAGCAGTGGTGGCCCAGTGGGGAGCAGTACTGATCCAGTGGGGAGGGGGAGCAGTGCTGGCTCAGTGGTGAGCAGTGCTGGCCCAGTGGGGAGTAATAGTGGCCCAATGGGGAGGAGATTTGGCACAGCGGGGAGGAGTTGTGGCCCAGTGGGGAGTAGCTGTGGCCCAGTGCGGAGCTTTGTTGGCCCAGTGGGGAGCTTTATTGGCCCATTCGGGAGCAAGGTGGCCCAGTGGGTAGCAGTGATGGCCCAGTGGGGAGTAATGGTGGCCCAGTGTTAACGACCGCGACTTACGGAGTTGTAGGTCGAAAATTAAAATAAATTGTTTCATCACCAGTGTTCCCAAAACGGTGAAGAAAACCATACGGCAGGCATGAGGCTTGTGTCCTACCAGTGGGAACATTATTTTATTTATTTTATTTTTTATTTTTTTATTCATTTGTTTCAGGCGACGCAGGCCCATAAACCTTAACCTAAACATACATATTTTTATTATAATAAAATTATGGGCTGATTTTGTGGTCTGAAAGAAATCATATTGAAAGTAAATAGAAATACCAAAACCTCTGTGGTTATGAAAGTAATCACTCGAGTTTTGATTTTCTTTTGATTATTGAGTACAGTCACGAGCATAAGTATGTATAGGTACACTTGGCTTTATTCAAAGGCGATTTTCTCCTCTATTTTTGAATGAAATTTAATATTATTAGAAACATAGTATTTTCGAGCAAATAGGTTTATGTAAAGTGTCGTATTTCAACGTAGCATTCGTTATTTCGTGAAAACATCGCAATTTAAAGTTGCCAAGTGTTGACATATTAGTGCGTGGTTTTACCGTGATAAAAACCAATACACAACATTACACAAAATAATATTGTTCCCAAATCCTAACCAAGTTTAGATTCATTCCAAACTAAAAAAGAACGTTTTAACTTTAAATGGAATGTCAAATGCTACATATCAAAGGTGTTTCACGGTCCGCGAGTCACACGTTGATCTTGCCTCACTAGCGCTTAACCTGAACCTTGTCCCACGGTAATAAGGTTCATTTTTGTCCCAAAACTTACCTTGTAAAACGTTTCAAATAACTTTTTGGGTAAAAAAGTGTAAAAAAACGAAACGATTTCGCGCGCTCTGCAAATTGTTTGACAGTGGTTGTAACTGGACTATTGCATTTAATTATTGCTTCACTTTATTTGTTGTTTGTAAAATTCAGTTGGTAATTGGCTTGCCGTGCAGATTGTTGCTAATAACAGATGCTGTATCCAGTATAAGGATTTAATTAACTAGGTCTATTGTTGGATCAGCAGGCAATTGCGTAACATTATCAATCGGAATGGGTTTATTTTGACAATTTAACAATATTCATTGCGTTAATTACGTGTTGAGCAGACAATTTTTTCGAACTTATAAAGCAATGGATTAGCAATTTGCTTCAAAATTATTCAGATTCCGATTGATAGTGTGTTGCGCAATTCGGATGCAGATATAGGTACCGCGTCCGTCTAGTGGTTGCAAGTATTACCTACTGTTGAGCTTGAGGTCCTTGGTTCGATTCCTTTGTCGAGCAAAGTAGTAGCCCATAGTCCCATAAACTCAGCCCCTAACACATGGAACTAATATACAACGTGTTTTTTTATATCCCGTAACTCTAGGGTTGTATTCTATAAGTAAAAATAATACAAACTATTCTAGAATATGTGATCCAAAAATGCATAGTTTCGAAGATATTATCATGTATCTAAGTTTCATTCTTCTTCTTCTTAGCGTTTCGATAGCAATCTAAATGGACTCGGCCCAGAATTTGGCTACTTGTTGGGCGCCTTCACCAGCGTCCATCAGATCCTAAAACGTGCAGCTGACAGGACACGCAGTACACGATATTAAGTGTCCCATTTAATTTATTTTCATTAAAACGAATCGTTCATATTTAACGCTAAGAAAATGCGACCTTGTCATATTTCACGTACCTAATGTTGTTTTACATTAACATTCGTGACTTTGTCGAATTATTTTGTATGGAAAATTAAAACATAAAAAAATATATATAATTGAAAAATAATTCATATGCAGCTGTTAATTCTTTGGTATGGTCTCATTCATACCCTAGAGTTATCGGATGTAAAAAAACAACACCTTGTATAACTGGCGAAAGGCGGGTGTACTAATAGGTACACCTCTGCCTAACCTATCGTGGAATACATAATGCGTGATGATATATTACGTGGGTACTTTTAGATAATAATGATAAAAAAAAAGTAATTTAAAAAAATTAAACCGACTTCGACGATCCGATATATATCCGACGATAAGGACTGTCAAAGATCCACGAGTGACAGCCGGGACCAACATCTTAACGTACCAACAAATAATAAACAACAAACTAATAAACAACAAATAATCAAACAACAACAAGTAATCAACTAATTTATATCAAAGTCCGTTATAGAATTCGCCATCTGTTCAATCAACCCAAGAAGTTTTTTCATAAAGAAAGTGGAAAACCACAACCTTCATTAAAACCCTCAAAATATTCTTGATAAATACAATTTTGTAGGAGAAGTATCCCCATAAGTTGCAGCATTATCCACAAATAACATTTTCCCTCCTGCAGACCTCAAAGTTATAACCTCTCTGACCACAATCGGTAAAAACGTTACATAATTCCGTGTAACAAATTCAGATATTCAAGGACTATCACAAAGGGAAACTGTAAGTGGTTCACCGAGACACTGTTACTTTAAATTTAACCTTGCTTTTACTGAACTAAAGCAGGATTTGCCTTGACAGGGTGTGTTTATCCAAGGTCTGTCCATTTTCATCTCATCCAGTATATTACAAAAGAAATGCACTGTAAAAATCGATTTGGAATATCTCAGCTCGTAATTTAAGTGTAAATTGAATTCGACGTATGACACGGACGATTGCTATGATCTGCAGACAGTTTTTGCCGCTAAAATGAGTAAATAAGTTAGTAGCAAATAGTTCAGGGTTTTTTTTTGCTTTCATGCTCCTCTCTCGGAGCAAGAGTAATGTTATTTACGGTAATTGGTAGTACTCTCATTAGCTGTATGGGAGTTTTTGTGGAGCACTTTGACAAGTTTAGCGCAGATTTTTTTTTTCTTGAAAGTTAATTAATTGGATTGTAGCATCGAACTAGGTTGAACTAACGGATGCCTGTTGGTGTCTAGGCCTTCCACAGCGTTCAATACGGATGCCTGTTGATCATATACTAGTTTATTGTTATTGTATCTGTTCGCAGCTCCTACACCGGACCACGACCCTATTCGAGGACGAACGCGGAAGCAGGATGGCCGAATGTTATCGACGCGTTTTATTTAATTGGAAAAGGCTTCATGACGTCACGCTCCTGAGAGCAGGCCGCTCAGCAAACGAGCGTTTAGTAAAACGCGTGTCACGAGAAGATTGAGCCCAGTCTGCGTGTAGTTTACAACGAGTCCACAACAGTCTACAAGTACCTACAGTCTGTGAAAAAGAGTAACAAGTAGGTACTCGTATCGACGAGTGTATAAGTCATAACTATTTTGTAATTCCTAAATTGGGTATCGACGAGTGTATAAGTCATAACTATTTTGTAATTCCTAAATTGGTTTGATTGTGGCTGCTAAGTACCTATGTATAACAAATAGTCTATCAACAGTTAGAAGGTGAGAGTTACCCAAAGCAATACTAATATTGTTATGGGTAAATCCTACCATCGAAGAGTAGGTTAGTACTAATCCTACACATGGTAGGACTAATCCTATACATGGTAGTGACCTTCGCCTACATTGTGCAACAAATATGCACAAAAATTACTTAGTTAACCCTGCAAAGAACGTCCATGCTGCGGCAACACTACACTTTAATATTCAACGCGCGAATTGAAAAACACAATTTGTTATAAGTTTGGGAAAAAAACTAACTTTTCACACCAGTCATGTCTGAATATTCGGCGGCCAGTTTGTAAAACCGAGTTATTTTTAAAGCTGTCGGGTTGGTGTTGTGATTGTAAATGTGCCACGATATTTAGGAGAATTGTTACCTTTTGGTTCTATTTACATTACCTATAAGTGAAAATGACTATGAATGTTTTTATTTTAACTGGCTGATTTTTTTTTATTTTGTTTCTGCGACGAAGATCAGAATCAGCTAACCACCACAAGTGACACATGTCAGTGACGTTTTGTTAAAACTAATGAGCAATAAAAGATTTACATTATAAACTAAAATTTAAAGACTTTTCCATTTCCTGTACTAGACATAAAAATTACATAACAGCTAACAAGGTAATTTAAAATTTTGCCTAAATATATTGTGACACGAAACGAAAAAAAAAAATATGACATAACGTAATTAGAAATTCTCAGAAACAAAATTGGGCCCAACGATTATCCCATGACCAAATTACACGTTCAGCATCATAATTAAAAACATTTTAATTAATACAATTTCCTCTACAGTTTATTTAAAAGCAACCGGTTAAGTAAGAGTTGACCGCGCTCGTGAAAGATTCCGTGCCCTATTTTTTATAATATGAGGAAAATTTATTTGGTTAAATACATTTCAGTACTCACTCTGTAGTTCAAATTTTGTGTGAAACAATGTGCAATGTTTAGTTCTGTGTCAATGTTTACAGTTTTTTTTCCAAATATATATCTATATCTAGGTATACTAATAATAAAGCTGAAGACTTTTTTTGTTTGTTTGAACTCACTTATCTCTGGAATTACCGACTAAGTAATCTGTTTTACTTTTGATAGACCAATTCTTGAGAAAGGCTATTGAACATCACGTTAGGACTTTTAGGAGCCAATTAATACAGTTGAAATAGAGCCTAAAAAACCATTAGCACAATTTTCGAACCGAAAACTCAATATTTGCCAACCACATTTGTTAGTTAGTAATGTTGAAGTTCAGAAGCATCCAGTTGGGCAGCATTGGGAAAACTCCGTCAAGTCTTCTCGTCGCCTATCCAGCAGTGTTTGAAGACTAAGGTCTTCAACCAGTGCATCCTGCCCATCATGACATATGATGCCGAACAGTAGACACTGGACGGTCGGGCTGGTCCACAAATGCATGGTCGCTCAGCGCGCTATGGAACGAGCTATTCGGAGTTTCTTTGAAGGATAAAATCAGGAATGAAATTGCCCGGAAAAGAACCGGAGTTACCGACACAGCTTGCAGAGTAAGCAAACTGAAGTGGCAGTGGGTTGGCCATGTTTGTCAAAGGACCGATGGCCAGTGGAGCAGACGAGTCCTGGAGTGGAGACCGTGTACCGGCAAGCGTAGCATGGGACGCCCCCCATCTAGATGGACGGAGGATCTAAAGAAAGTGTCTGGGATGGACTGGATGCGGAAGGTGAAGGACAGGATGTTGTGGCGCAGCCTTTGAGAGACCTAATGTCCAGCAGTGGACTGCAATAGGCTGAGCTGATTGAATGTTGAAGTTTGGTTTATTCATTTGATTTTAGTCTAGAGTGTTTGTTTGTAAGTGGTTGTAACGCATTTGTTTTCCATACGTAGACCAGTGGTGACCCTCTGATAACGGCCTCGACTTATTTATTTATTTTATTTTTTTTATTTATCCATTTATTTCAGGCATCAAGGCCCATATAAACACATACAATACAATATTAATATAACTTAAAATACTATAAAAACATACAACATTATAACTAAAAACTAAGGCCGCTTTCACATATAGGCGACTTTAGCAGCGCGACAGTCGCGCGACCGTCACCCATTCAGAATTTCATAATAAAAACAGAAGCGCAGCGGACGCGCGGCTGGTGCGCTTCTGTTTTTATTATGAAATTCTGAATGGGTGACGGTCGCGCGACTGTCGCGCTGCTAAAGTCGCCTAAATGTGAAAGCGGTCTTACGCACACGAAGTGTCTGCGTCGTGTTTCGCTGACTGGTGTCATGTAGCCGGCCACGAAACCGGCGGTACACAACACCCTTCGGCCAGAACTCTTCTTTGAGGAACTTCTCGAGATGATGTGTCGGAACACGCACCACGAACGACTTGAAGTTCGTGTTGTGACGCGACTCCAACTTCTCGACCCTCAAAGTCCAGTTGGTCTTGACACGCAAGTACTCCACAATCTCCTCAACCTTCGTGGAGAGATGAAGTCTGGACACGTACAGCTGCGTCGTCGGGATTGCTGGACGCAGCAGCACGTTGGGTCCCGCCAGCGCGGTGCCGCACTGGTTCCGACAAGGAGGCTTCTTCTACTTCTTCTCTACCTTGATGAACCCATCCTTGTCGCACGTGTCCTTCTCTGGACCCTGCCTTTTCAAAACCTTGTTTGGTTTCGACCGGCTCCGTTTAGCCCCTTTTGGTTTTTCCGCCAGTTTTACCTGCGAGTTTTGCGACTCAGCAGGCTTGTTAGCTCGTTTCGGGGTCGACGAACCTACACACATCGTTGTCTCTACCTGTGTCGAGGCAGGGACGGCCACGGCACGCGTTGCAACGCATGCATTCTCAGCAGTTGGTGACGCATTCGAGCTCGCCGACTCGAAAATGCAGATGGAGGCGTTTTGTGCCCCGCGACGCGTGTTCACATTTGCGGCGTCGGTCGGTGACTTACTTGCAGAAATTGCGTTGCGCAAGAGCACTACTTCTGCCTGTAGATCACTGATGGTGTTGTTGGACACCTCCAGCTGCATCTCGGCCTGGCTTTGCTTCAGGAATGTAATATCCTTCAGCAGCCTGGTGACGTCAACGTGATCGAACGTGACTGGAAGCAGCTTGTGCAGATCCTTCGCCACGAATTCAGGCACGTCGTCCGGGTCGGTCTCCTTCATCAGCGTTATGATGTCCTGTCTTTTCTGTACCGTCCCTTCGGCGAGACGGCATCTGGCTGACTTTGCCGAGCGTCGTGAACAGCAGCAACTTGGCACTGCTAATCTCTTCCTCCTTATACGATGACTTGCAGATCTGCAAGATGCTGATCTCGTCCATGTAGTCAATGGCATGTTTGATGAATGCCAATACTTCGTTGGCTATGAGAGTTTGGGAACTCATAGCGGAAAACGGGCAGCAGCTATAGCCGCGCAATTCGCGAATATAATATTCGTACTGTGCAGCGCAAACGCGACCGAACTCGACCGCGCATCGCAGCGCACTCAACTTACTCAACTTACACGGGACTTATGGTCGTAGGAATCGGAACACATCGTGAGGAAACCAGCATGTCCCATGTGACATCTACCAACCCGCACTGGGCCCGCGTGCTGGGCCCGTGTGCTGGGGTACGGGTCCACTCCCTCTCATAGAGAGGAGGCCTGTGTCCCAGCAGTGGGAACATTATAGGCTGATTCTGCCATCTATGAGCTAACTAGCTCTATCCGTCAGCTAACCTCTATTCTAGACAGACTATTTATCGTGTTAGGAAGGATTTATTTTTGTTTTCAGGAGGAATTTTTCATAAGGCGCGGGGGCTTTAGGGATAAGACCTAGTGTGGTATGTTTACCTAACTAAAACCTCCTCGATGGTCACCATCTGCTCATGGAAGGGGGCATCGTTACTTCTGAAACAGGGGGAACCGCCTGTGTGCCGCACGTGACAGCGGGCCCTATCAGTACCTCTACCATGAGTTGTTATCGAAAACTTACTCGCTAGCGTCAAACTCGCTAGCGTATTAACGTGGATCGAATAGATTTCGATAATGCTTGCACCATGAGTTTTACGAAGGCTTACGCAGGCGCTAAGGTGAACTCGATAGATCGTGTCGTATGAACGTCACTTCCTTAAGTTTTGTTTCTTTCTTTCTCAGTAATAAGGAAAGAGAACGGCATATATTATGCTCAAAATGTAGTGCTATCGCCTATGCTTAAAATGTTATGATAGGCAATAATCCGACTAAATAGAATGGTTGGAGGTTAGTGAACTTCTTAAGGTATTTAGTGGTTGTTGAATTTTTATTCCTTATATGTCACTGTTGTGTCATCGAGTGTCGTTTTCAATTTCTAATTTTGTATTTGTTGACATTGTGTTCACGGCGTTTTTTAATAAAATTCAGTTAAATAAGTTTACAAAATGACAATAATACAATGAGGACCAGTATGGCACAATTTTTAGAAACTGCCTGTCGCTTCTGCGCTCAGAATAGCCGGTTCATTTGTCGCATGGAGCAAAAAGTTGTGTGATCCAATCTTCCAAAGAAAGATACCTAATTGTTCCGGGTCTGGATATTTGTGCATGTGATATTTGTGTTTGTAAATGCACCCACGATACAGGAGAAATCCTAGTGTCCAACGTTTAAAGAAAAAAATGTGTAGTTAGTAGGTAATAAGTATGTGTTTTTATGTCAATTTTTGTGTTCCTTATTTTGTTAAATATGCTGTGTTTCCCATATAATAATAAAATAAATGAAAAGGTTGTTGTAAAATGTCTTTTATTTAAATTTAAGTTAATATTCATCACAGAAAGCCTCCTAGAAAGCTGCGAAATGTCCCTGGTAAGCTAGAATTTCATTTTCTTGTAATTTTGGCTTGAAATTCATGTTCTTTACGTCGTTGGTCTTCAAATTCAGCGGTCGCCAACATATTCCATGCTAAATAAGCTCTTCCAGACATTATTTTGACTCAAAAACTCAAAAACGTATATAATTTCAATGTAAACATATCTTTCACGCGTCAAAATGCTAGTGAGTGACGTAACTACTATCGTAAGCGTATTTTTCGATAGCGTCTGTCAAATTATTAACTCATGGTGCCGTTTTGTATGGGACAGCTGAAAAACGTTAGTGACTATCGAATAGATTACGTTAGGTTTCTTACCTATCGAAATCTATAGTGCTCATGGTACGAATTTTAATTCTTTCGGTGACCGCTAGGGGCGCTGTACAATATTTCATACATATTATTTACGTAGACGCTAGCGAGTTTTGGCTGTGTAAACTCATGGTAGAGCTACAGAATACTAGCGCTGTAGTTTTTGTTTTTTAAATATTGCAGCATCATGCTGAGATAGTAGCCTTTTTGACCTCGCACAGTTCTTCTTTTGTTTTTTTTGTTGTATTCACTATTCTGTTAGTTTTAATCATAATTAGATATTATACATTAGATTAACTATAGTTTGAATGTCATTTTTTTATTTTGTTTTTTATAAATGATAAATGATTTTATTTTTGTAAGTAGGTTTGTACAAACACTTTTACACGTCAATCATGTTTTATTTAAAACTAGATGAGGTCGGCGTTTCCTATCTGACTACTCTGAGAAGAAAGGCCGAAACAAACTCAGAGGTCACAGTCTCTTTTAAAGTCCAGACATAATCTTGGTCAGGTTATATGAAGACCATGTAGATCGATGTCTGAGACGGTCTTTTGAAGAAAGAACCACGCAGATTGAGAGGACCTGTCCAGTCAGTGCACGCATTTGTCAGAAATCGTGCAGCTCAACTCAAGACTTAAGGAGCTCAACGATTCGACGAACAATACCAAAGAAAGGACATTTGGGTAGGCCACATAAATTACTCAAACTGCCAGACCAAGAGAAAAAAAAAACTAACAGAACAGAAAGAATAATAAAAAAATATATACGAGTATAAAAGTAACAAAATGACCCACATCGTCTTCACATTCACAAATCACAATAAGTAAAATAATGTAATACTTTACAAAGTAAGCAAATGTCATTGTTTATAAAAAAATCATTAATGTCAAAGTGTATATAAAAAAAGGACGTTCAAAATGCAGAAATTTGAAGCAGCTCAATCCCAAGCCTTTTTGTCCTCAATATAATCTTTAACTGTATAAAAGGCTTTCTGGCACAACTTACGTTTAATGAATGATTTGAATTTATTGAGGCTTAGATCTTGAACGTGGCTTGGTAGCTTATTATAATATATAGTTTTCATGATTTCGTTAGATTTAATGTTCTTGTTTATTGTTTGGTTTCCTGTGCGTGCCCCAAATAAAGTATTTTAATTTCCTTCATTTATTTTGACCACTGTGCGCTGTCGATTTATCCCGGTCTGATTCCTCCCTGGTCTGGTCTGGTCTCCAAATTCTCGATCCCGTGCTAGTTCGTCTTCTGTTTTAATCTCTGTCTTATCCACTTTATTTAGGTTACTCTTTTTGACAGGTACTGAGGTCACTTAATGGGCGGACAAAGGTTAGGTGAGGTGAGGTTGGGTTATACCTACAATTTTTTTTGTCATTTGAAAAAACATAAGCATGTCATGAAGCAACCATGCATGAAAAAATAAACTTGCGCTTGTAGATTCTTGTCAGATTGCTAAGATGCTGCAGCAATCCTAAGAGGATCACGTCTAAGGTACCTAAAGTTTAATGTCCGTACCTCAAACTGTTTTTAATTTACGGAATCCTAAAATGGCTAAAGTCCGTTTAATTTAATTTTGCTTCGGTTTTACGTTTCAATGAGGCACAAGCGACCGGCTGTACAGAAATTATTTTTTCACGTAAAAAAATTGTGGTTAAGCTTTTCAGTTGTAGGTATCATAAATGTTTTAAATTGTAAGGTTCGCACTTTTAGAAGTAAATGCAAGTGAGGAAGTTTGTTTTGAATTTTTTTTTAAACAAAATCTCAGTTACTGCCTCGCGTTTAATGCTGAACTGGTCTGGTCCTGGGTTCGACCCTTAGGCTACGCAAAATAAGTTATTGAGTTTTTCTATCAGACATTTGTCAGTAGCAGTCCCCGTATTTCTAGATTTGTGCCAATAAGCGGTTGATGGCACTAATCTCGCCCTCTATTATATACATGGGTCTCAAACATGGGTCGTTTTAAGGTGCACGACTTTCTATACCGTTCTCACATGTATATAATTTTAACATGAATGATGTAACAATTTTAAGATTTAAAAGGGTATCCGTGGAGTTTCTTGCCCGTTCTTCTCCATAGGTACCTACTACACTTTGGAATGGGCAACTATCATCACCTTTCTGACGGACCGACCCCTTGTCAATTCTAACATGCCTGTAATCGGATTATCCATACTCATCATCATCTCCCTAGCCTCTTTCCAACTATGTTGTGGTTGGCTTCCAGTCTAACCGGATGCAGGTGAATACCAGTATTTTACATGGAGCGACCGCCTATCTGACCTTCACAACCCACTTACTGGGTAATACGATATGGTCCTGGGAATTCGGTTTATCCATACTAATATTATAAATTTGAAAGTAACTCTGTCTGTCAGTATGTTTTGTCTGTACATTTTCACGCTTAAACCACTGAACGGATTTCGATACAATTTGGCAGAGAGATAGATTGCATCCCGGGGAAGGACATAGCATTTAGTTTTTATCGACATACCTCGCAGGCGAAGCCGCGGGCGGAAGCTAGTTTGAAATAAATGCTTTGAGTTCGTGTACCCATTATACCTGCCTACCGCTTCCAGGAATAGGTACTGCCGTGATAAATAAATCAGTCAACGTAAATTAATAAGCTTATCCTGCTGACAAGTTCGTAAAAATCAAAACGTATTCAAGCCGAGGCATGTGAAAGGAAGGCTGCTTAATCAAGTGTCAATCACCAATGAATACCACTCACTGCGGCGCCTTTGAGCTGATAGTTCTCGTTCTATACGACAAGTGGCGCTCGCTATCACCTTTCATAGTTCATTAGACACACACATGTCATAGAAAAATATGTACATCACAGAGTACTTTTTGATAGACATATACTGGGTTGAATATACTAGTGGCCAGTCGCTTTGGTTATACAAATATATCTGAGCAAGTTTTTATTTATCTTTAGATATAAACTTTTACCTTTCATTATAGAACTTTCAAGAAGATTATTAGTCCGAAAATTGTAACTATCTTCTGCCCGCGATTTCGTTCGCATGTAAGTCGTAATAATATTCTTAGAGACCAGAAGCGGAATATATTGAAAAACAAATTACTAAATGACTTTTAATTAGCAACAAGCACATAGGTTAATAACAGGTGCATAAGAATTATATAAGACGACCCTAATCAACATTATGACGTGCCTAGAATACGCCCATTGCATCTGAAAACCAAGCAGCCAGCAGACCCAGCGCCCATTGACGGCGCACCATGGCTTTTTTTTTCATAAACTGTCACTCGGACCGTGTAGGTTGGAAGAAGGAGTATCCAAGAATATATTATACTAGCTTTTGCCCGCGGCTTCGCTCGCGTTAAGTATTATTTAAAAAAAACTAATACATTTACATCCTCCATCATCCCATATTTTATCCCCATGGGGGTGGAATTTATCAAAATCCTTTCTTAGGGGATGCCTACGTCATAGTAGCTATATGCATGCGAAGTCTCAGCCCGATCGGTTTAAAATTGACAAAGTTTCATACAAACTTTCATCCCCTATTTTATCCCCTTGGGGGTAGAATTTATCAAAATCCTTTCTTAGCGGATGCCTACGTCATAACATCTACCTGCATGCCAAATTTCAGCCCGACCCCTCCAGTGGTTTGAGCTGTGCGTTGATAGATCACTATGTCAGTCAGTCACCTTTGAGTTTTATATATTTAGATACAATACAAATAATTATTTTTTAGTAATTTTTCCTCCCAACCAAATGCCATCTAATCTCTTCACAAACCTTTTTTTTTTTTTTTTTCTGGATGGAATATCATCAAATGACTCCTCCCGCTCTGGGTGGAGCGGAAGGGAGTGTTAGACTCTTGCTGACTAAAACCCACCCGTGTTCCTTCCTTAGCCCTTTATGTTCCGGGCCAGCGGTAACCCTTTCGGAAAATCCCGCTGACCCGGCAGGCTTCGGCCCTAACGGGCCCCTCCTCGATGCTGACATCTCTTCGAGGCGCGCGTGGAACACGTACGCGCCGTCCGGCACGGGCCTGGTCCTGATCGGACGGTGAGCTACCCATTACTCTCCGCCTGCAGGCCCGCGCCTACGGTGGCCGGGAGTCGTCACGCGGCTCCCGACGCCTGGGGCGTCCCCCGCGACGGCTGAGACGGGAGGCTCTCTCCCTGAACCCTTCCCTTGGTTGACTGGTAGAGAATGCCGAAGGCCAACTTTGTACAGACACCAGCACGTCAAGCTACTAAAATCTGTCTTATTCCTTTAATAGATTTTCAACTTTATCGCTGATGCACAAGGTTTAAAGTTGATTGGGAAAATTTGACAGTTTTGGGTAACTTGTCTGTACCTTTTTTCTGTGCGAAAAGTTTAAACAAAAAAAAAACAAACAGCTATATTTTTGTAAACCTCCCTCGGCTCCCGATCCACCGCATCGTATCGAATCGCCAGCCCAAGGTATTACTTCGTTCTGACTTTTTTTCTATTTGCTCGGCTTCTAAGGGTCGTATGTGATGCCTAAGACTGGCTTCAAGAATAGGGCTATTAAATGGAAAAATATTTTTTCAAATACGACTGGTAGTTTTTGAGATTAGCGCGTTCAAAAAAAAAAACAAACTCTTCAGCTTTATTAAATTAGAAAATTTGAAGCCCTCGGAAATAACTTCATTACGATAAACCGATATTTCACAGCGTTGTAACTTAATGATTATGGACACTGTTCGGTTTCTTGTCCTCAAAAATATTCATAAAATTAATGAAATTATGTAGGAACTGTGTATTCACCCCATATTTTTTTTTTTACTTCTATACACTACGCAAGAAGCTGGCAGTATCATCACAACGGTAATGTTTTCTCATTGTTTGTCTTATTTCTTTTTGGTATGTATATGCTACTTTCCGCCCATTCCTTTTCCTACTAACCTCCTGTACAAATCTTGTGAAGTATTAATAGTTTGACAGCTATTTATTATGGGCATTGTATTAAAACAACACAAAGCTCTATCCTACAGCGCTAGATATACTAACAAACCATGCTTTTATATTCAAATTTTACCTGTTCCTCGGTCCTCTTCTATATTATAGACTAAACTCGAAAGCAAACATTTATTTTGTGAACTATACAAATTGTAAGAGAATCCTCAAGGATGCTCTCATGTCTTATGAAGAAACAGAAAATTTACTAACTGTATTAAAGTAAATATAGTAAATATATATAATTATCAAATCTAGAAACTAAGAGTTAAGCTACTCAACGTATAATTATTTGTCTATTGTCAACTTTGATTATTTATTAATTTTATAAGACTATTTTAGCTCTTCTCGCCTGAAACACAGGACTACCTTGTTCAGGCACGTAAGTCTTAGCAATATAATTTTTATTTAAGCAAAACTGTAATAATTTTTATACCTTATAATTTTTATATAAATACATTATTATAAATATATTATTATTATTCGTGTATTTATGTACACTTCTGGACACACCTATTGGCCCACCTTGTATTTTCAGTTTCGTTTGGTCCTAGCTAAAATTTTATATTAGGTCGAGCAAAAAGTTTTTATGCAGTTTTGAACCTGGCACATTCACAATTTCATTCAATAGTCTTTTTTTGAATTTCGAACACAGAATTTAAAGAAACAAAAGACAATTTGGAGCCTGTTTGTTGATATCAAACAATCGAATACTAAGAAAACTTGGTTTTATTGGTTTACTGGATTTAATTCTTGAAAAAGTGATTGATATCTTTGGTTTTGCAACAAACATCACTTATTCCTAACATTAAGGTGAGGTTCTATCAATAATCTATGGATACTTCACCTGAAGTCGCCGCCCAAGCTGTGCCACTTATTAAAGCCGCCAGGGCTTTGTTCGTCGCCAAGGAAGGCCACGATCTCGGGTCACAACTGAAAGGCAGGATCGATTCATCGTGACGACCAGCTTGAGAAATCGTCACCTTACCTCCATTGAGATACAAAACAAACTTCGCGACTTCCACGGATTATCTGTGAGCGCTCGAACTGTTCAGAGAAGGTTAAAAGAACGCGATATGGTACCACACAAGCCAGCTAATGGGCCCAAACTAACGCGAGCCCACCGAACAGCACGCCTTCATTTCGCACGCAGTCATTTAAATTGGACACAGCAAGATTGGAGCCGTGTACTCTTTTCTGATGAGTCTAAAATTGTGTTACATGGCAATGATGGAAGGAAGAAGGTCTACCGACGTAAGGGAGAGCGTTTCGCACAATGCTGCTTTGAAGAGAGGGTTGCTTATGGCGGTGGCTCATGAACTGTCTGGGGCGGTATATCCGCGAGCGGCAAAACTCAACTTGAGGTTGTTACAGGACCACGGCTGCCAACATTAAATGCTGAAAGGTACATTCGTGAGTGCTTAGAACCTCACGTGATACCATACGCGGACTATGTGGGCCCAAATTTCCTTTTTATGCATGATAATGCAAGAGCCCATGCGGCCGGCATCGTCAGGCATCGTCAGGGAATATCTTCGGGATGTGAACATCACAGTTATGGACTGGCCAGCCAGAAGCCCAGACATGAACCCCATTGAGCAAATGTGGGACCAGCTAAAAAGACGTGTTAGGGCTCGTCAGCCAGTTGCCCAGACGATGCAGGAGTTGAAAACTGCCATAGAAGAGGAATGGGAGATGATCCCTCAAAATTTCATAGAGCGGTTGATAAACTCTATGCCTAATCGCATGAGAGCTGTGGTAGATGCCCATGGAGGCAACACGCGTTATTAAATTAAACCTTTATTTGATAAAACATGTTTTTTATTCAAAAATCAATTGCCTTTAACAAGGCGCATATCCGACTTGTTAGGCGTAGCTCCATGTCGTATGGTATTCTGAATTCAAATTTAAAACAATACGATCGAAAAAGATGGTAAAATGTATCAGGTTTAAAACTGCATCAACAGTTTTTGTTCAATCTAGCAATCATATTTCGGTAGGGGCCATCGAAACCTAAACTCTAAGGTGGGCCAATAGATGTGTCGAGAAGTGTATATTTATTTGTGTTTATATTTACCTTTATGTAATTAGTTATATATATTTATTTATAGTTTTACAAACGGTCATATCAAACGGCGTATCTTTATATTTAAAAATATGTATTCCTTAATATTCATGATTACACTTACCACTGTATGTCTCTGCATCACACAAAAGTTGACTGGTACAGACGCCAGCACATCAAGCTACTAAAATCTTTTAAATTTTTTTAATAGATTTTTAACTTTAACGCTAAACCATAAGGTTCAAGATTGCTTGGGAAAATTTAATAGTTTCGGATAGCTTGATGTGTTGGCGTCTGTACAAAATACCTTAGGCATTAAGTCCGCCTCCGTACATTTATTGCATAAATTAGTAACTATCTAAATAGTTTATTTTCAAATTGTATAACTTTACGTTTGCTAATCTGAATTTAACCTAGCACTAGCCCAAGGGAAGTAATACTAAGATTGGCTTAAGAGATTAAACCCAAAGTATTTTCTAACGACCTGTTCCATCAGGTTACTCCTTTATTCGATCGTTTTCGCAAGCTATTGGCTCACCATTTGGAAGGAACTATAAATTTTAGAAGTTATGACGGGTAAAATGTGGCAATATAGGTTCCTTTCCATTATTTTGGTAATGTTTGTTTATTTTTTTGCCCTTATCTTACGTAAAAGAATATTCATACCATATAGGAATGTTAATTAGCTTATCTGACTTTGGTGCATTCCAAGATACTTAGGTGACCAAATTCAAGGATAAGCACAATTGGCCTATTTTGTTCCCACTACTGGGACACAGGCCTCCTCAGGTGAGAGGGAGTGGACCGTAATCCACCACGTGGGCCCAGTGTGGGTTGGTAGTTGTCACATGTCTTCGAATTTTTGGTTCTAGGACATGCCAGTTTCCTCACGATTTTTTTTTTCACCGTTTTGAGAGCAGTGGTGATGAGATAATTTATACTATGTAAAGCGCCTGCCTCACCTGCCTCGGTTCGAATCGAACCTAGCTGTTCAGTTTTGGCAGTTTTTTAAAACACCGAATTCGACAATCCATCTGCGACATATCCATCTATCCACAATACACATGTAAATAAAGTCTATTGAAATAAGAATAAATAAATCGATAACACACTTTGATCACTTTTAATTAATAACCAATTATTTAATTACAATATACATTTGAGTATTTTGCAATAATTTATAATTTACGATATTATAAGTATAATGTTTCTCCGATGAAGCGCGAGTAGAAAGAGACCCCCAGCCCACCGAGCTCGGGGTTTTAAAGACTCGGTATTCCCCCGCCGATGTGACGTCAGCCATACTCGCCAGCAACGTTCCAACGTCCGGTTCGACGCAGGTGGCAGCACTGGACCCACACGGTGCGTCGCTTGACTCATGACACTAGCGCTATGTTTGGTCGCCGGAAGTAGTGGCGCCAACATCCGGCCCTCCTGAACCGTGTCTGTCCCTAGACACACCGTCATCTGTAATGTGAGAATAAACATGTTAGCTTTGATGACTATAATAGGTATAATGTTACGTTATGTTGAATGAGTTTCCACCACTGAGCTAATGAATAGCACATGCAAAAGTGTGATCCCTGACTTCGCACTACCATGCTCAGACTCGCAGTCCACATGATAGCCGAAGCTTTCCAGTTCATCCACTTTTATCTGCATGAACCATATTTTCGCCCACAACAAGCTCAAGGTCGAACCTCACTTGTTTCTGTAGTGGAAACGCCATTGCAACTACAACATTATTATGTATGTATGTGTTATTAGTTAAAGTGATTATTATAGAACAAAATATTGTACAAGTTTAATTCTCTTTAATCATTTAAAACCAAAATGTAAAGCTGTATTATTAAACTATAAATAAACAATGATTTTACCTTTTGATGTTTTATTAAGTTAGTCTTTTGTACATACCAACCACGCCAACATCCTCATCCCAATCGGTTATCTTAATCCATGGTTTCATGTTTTCTACACAGGTAGTACCAGAATATTTCTTGTGTGATCGCTCGCTGCCTATTATGTCAACTATGTAGTACCTATCTTTCCCGAGTATTTTTGTAACTTTGAAAGGGCCCTTGAACACCGGTAGGAGTTTAGTACTGCTGCCATTACCAGCCTGGCTAGATACCTTTACGAGAACCAAGTCCCCAATCTCATACTGTTTGGCCACACAACGTTTTGCATCAAAACTTTCTTTTTGATGTCTAGCATCTAGTTGTATTCATGTGTCAATATCCCGTCGCAGCTGTGTGACATCTATAATTTCTTCTTGCTCGGGTAAAAATATGTCGCTCTGTGTTCTAAGCCGGTACCCAAAAAACGCTTCACTGGGGACTGCATTGATGGTTTTTTGCAATGTGCTATTCATACCTTGTTGTAAGCAAGTTAAAACTTCATCCCAGCGTGTGTAGTCGTTATCTGCACCCAATGAACGCAGTGCCTCTACTATTGTTTTATTGTAGCGTTCGACTTGTCCGTTCGACCTCGGCATGCCAGTTGCTATAGTGTGTGCCCGAATGTTTTTGCTGTCACAATATGTTTGAAATGCCTTTGCCGTAAAAGCAGAACCAGCGTCAGTAATCAGTCTTCGCGGATTGCCAAAAATCTTGAACAAGTGGTCTAATTCTTTTATGACACAAGCAGTGCTTGTATCACGCACCGGAAAAACAAAGACGAACTTTGTAAACGCATCAACAAGTACTAGAATATGACAATTACCCTTTGATGACTTCACAAATGGACTCACATGGTCCATATGGAGGGTATGAAAGGGGCGAGCATATTTTGGAATTGGAAACAACTGACCTTCCTTTTTACCACTTTTATTTTTATTGTATAGGCAGTGTAAACAATTTTTTATGTATTTAGTTACTTTAGGAAACCAATATTTATGTTTAATTCTTTCCAATGTTTTGTCTACAGCGAAATGACCTATTTTGTCATGATTGTACATAATTACTTGCCAGATACAATTTTTTGGTACAACCCATCTACGACCTATTTCAGTGCGGCGGTAGATTTTGTTTCCAAGCAATTCGTACTCGTTAAAAACATTCCGATTCGCATCGGCCTCTCCTGATAGTAAAATATCTCTGATTTTACATAGATTTGGGTCTTGTTCCTGAACACTCAAAAGCCAGTCAGCTTCGGTGATGGACATTACTATTTGTTTTTCACAAACTTCACCACTATAGGAAGGGTTTCTACTAAGTGCATCTGTATAGGCCATACAAATAAAAGATGGTTTATAACTTCGACAAGTGGACTGTAATTATTGATAAGTAAAATAGTACATAGGATAGTGCACCCCGACAATATTGAGTAAGCGAGCGAACGCGCAACGTGGAGCCTGAATCAGGGATGAAATCATTCTGTCATTGGAGCGCGGCGGCGCGGCCGCCACCGACGCGCGCCGGCCCGCTCTCATTGGTGCTGCTCTGCGGGCGGCGGGAGGTGGAGGTGGCTTGGCGCGGGACTGGAACGCGACTCCGAATTATGTGTGTCATAGACATTCTGCCGGGCCACAAATGAGAGGGCATATCCGATTGAATGATCGTCTGATGGTGCCTGAGCTGGTTTGGATGTCAGCCACCCTTGTGACTCCGTCAGGCCCCGGATGGAGCTGTGTTACTCGTCCAAGGATCCAACGGGCAGGTGGGAGAGCGTCGTCTTTCACGACGACCAAGGTGCCTTCTGTCAGCTGTCCCGATGACTTCTTCCATTTAGTTCTGACCTGTAGCTGAGAGATGTACTCTTTGTAAAATCGTGTCCAAAAATGTTGACGCAGGAACTCTATGCGCTTGTATCTGGGTAGATGCATTGGACTGCAGTCAGTCACTGGTGGATGTGGCAGTACAGATAATGATCGACCAATTAAGAAATGGAATGGAGTTAGGGCAGTGAGGTCAGACGGGTCAGAGGAGAGAGGCGTCAAAGGCCTTGAATTTAAGATGCCTTCAATTTGGCATAAGACTGTGTACATTTCGTCATATGTGATATGAGCTAAGCCTAAAACTCGCCTAAGGTGATGTTTTGTTGATTTGACTGTGCTTTCCCATAGACCACCAAAATGTGGGGAGTATGGGGGAATAAAGTGAAAAGTAATGCCTTGTTCTGCTGCACTGTCGCTGATTGAGTTCCGATTCCTTGCTAAAAAACCTGTGATAACATTAGATGCTCCTACAAAGTTAGTGCCATTGTCTGAATATATGTGTGTAGGTTTCCCTCTACGGCTGATGAACCTATTTAGTGCTGCTAAATAAGCTTCTTTTGTCAAATCGGTAACCAATTCCAGATGAACAGCTTTTACTGCAAAGCATACAAATATGCATATGTATGACTTTATTAATTGACTACCACGCCCCTTACGGTTACTGATCATGATTGGTCCGGCGTAATCTACACCGACATTACTGAATGGGAATTCTGAGTGCATGCGGGGCTCTGGTAGGTTGCCCATGATTGGGGCAATGGTTTTTCCCTGAAAACGTTTGCAAGTTATGCAGGATTGAACTGTTTTTCTGGCTAGATTGCGGCCACTGATAGGCCAGTAGGTTTCACGTATGTGAGCGAGTAGTAGCTGTGGACCAGCATGGAGAAGTGTTCTGTGATAAGTAAAGAAAATGATTTTGCTAATGTGCTGATTACCATGCAAAAGTAATGGAAATTTTTTGTCATGGTGAAATCGCGAATTAGCGAGCCTGCCGCCCACGCGAATGACTCCGCTGGCCTGATCAAAAAACGGATTTAATGAAATTAATTTGTTCTTTGCTGGTAATGCAGTATTTGTTGAAAGTAATTCATATTCATTAGGAAATGAATTTATTTGTGAAATTTTAACTAACTTTAATTTTGCCTGATTTAGCTCTTCAGTTGTTAATGAAATAAAATTGTTTGAAGCTGAATTACTTTTCTGTGTTTTATTTTTGCAATTGTGTATGAACCGCACTATGTATGCAGTTACGCGTGTTAATTTTGTGAAATTAGAGTAATTATGAATGAATGAATCGTTTTCTATCTGTGTGTAACACTGATTTGTGTTTTTGTGGTTCTGGGGTTTTGTTTCTGGCAGGTCAGAGTAACTGCTGATATGCCCAGGTGAAGTAGGCCAGCTGCTGTCATCATCCCTGAGAAAGTCTGGACCAGAAAACCACATGTCTGAATGTATGAGGATTGATGCTGGGACACCACGAGATATGGGATCTGCAGGGTTTTGCTTTGTAGGCACATATCGCCATGTATGTTGATCTGTAATGGTTTGTATTTCATTAATTCTGTGACTTACAAATGCGTTGAGTTTGTGTGGTGGTAACTTTATCCATGATAAAACAATCATTGAGTCACTCCAAAAGAAACAGTCTGAAACAATGTGTGAATTACGGAGAGACTCATTGACCTTTTTGTGAAGGCGAACAGCTGTGAGTGCTGCACAAAGTTCTAAACGTGGAATTGTTAATATTTTTAGTGGGGCCACCCTGCACTTAGCTGTTAGTAGTTGTACATTCACCTCACCATTTGTAGTATGTGTGCGCACATAGGCACAGGCGCCATAGGCATTCTGAGAGGCGTCACAGAATATGTGTAGCTGTATGTGTTTAGCTGAATCACAGAAAACTCTTCTCGGTATGACTAATTGTTTCAAAGCTGATAATGATTGTACGAAATTTTTCCATAGAATTTCTATGTCATGAGGGACACTGTTATCCCATTGCAAGTTTAGTGACCACATTTTTTGCATTATTATTTTAGCTTGTAAGACTGAAGGACTTATGAGGCCCAAAGGGTCAAATATTTGGCCAATCATGGACAATATTTTCCGTTTTGTAATATTGTTATTTACCGAGTTTTCTGTGTTTGTTGAGTATGTGATTGTATCTTGATTTGGGTTCCAGTATATACCTAATGTTTTTGATGGTTCTTTTGCACCTAAATTGATGGTGCTGTGTGGTAAATCTGATAATAGGTTTGCTTTCTGTAAAATGTCTGGATCGTTAGACTGCCACTTTCTGAGTGGAAATTGTGCTAATTTTAGAGCTGCATTTACTGACATTGCTATTTCTATCAAACGGGATTTCTTATCAGATCCTGTTAGCAGATCATCACAGTAGAAATCACGCATGATTATTTCTGATACCTCCTTGTCATGTTGGCAGTCCAACCCGACCTGTCTGATACAACGTGTAGCGAGGTAGGGTGCTGAAGCTGTCCCATAAGTCACTGTATTTAATGTATATGTATGTAGAGGTTCTGATTCATAGAAACGAAATACTATTTGTTGTAATGATCGTTGTTTTTCTATAACTTCAATTTGCCGATACATTTTTTCAATGTCGGCTGATATTATGTATTTGTGTTGTCTAAATCTTATAAGAATTGAAATTAAATCATCTTGTACTACTGGTCCTATTAATTGTATATCATTAAGTGATATTTTATTAGATGTTCGTGCCGATGCATCAAAAACTGCTCTGAATTTTGTTGTAGTACTGGTGTTACGTATTATACCATGATGTGGTATGTAGTATGAATGTGTCTGAATGTTTCTGTTTGTGTTTTTGGTCATGTGACCTAGGTCAAGATATTCTTGCATGAAATTTAAATACTGTTGTTTGTATGTTGGGTCTGATTTGAATCTTTTTTCTATGTTTAGAAAGCGATTCTTTGCCTGATTGTATGAGTGGCCTAAACATTCTGGCGATTGTTTAAACGGTATGGTGACCACAAATCTGCCATCATCTTTGCGAGTTGTGGTTGATGTGAATGTTTCTTCACATGTCTGTTGAGTAGTCTGAGATATTTCTGAAGGAATGGAAATGGTTTCTAATTCCCAAAATCTGTTTATGTTGTCTGAGATCTGATTGACAAAGAATGATGAGTTCTGATTTTTGTTCTGAGTTTGAGTGTCTGAGATGCAGCCTGATATCAACCAACCTAAATCTGTTTCTTGTAGGACTGGTTGCTGTTTACCTAATGGTATTTTTCCAGTACCTATGACTTGCCAGAATATGTCTGCGTCCAGCAACAAATCAATAGGGGCTGGAATATTAAAGTCTGGGTCTGCTAGTTGTATGCCACTGGGTATCAGAATTGTATTTCTGTGTATGTATGTATGTGGCACTGAGTTAGAAATCTGATCAATTACAAGACACATTGTGCTGGTGCTGTAATTGTTGTGTGCTGATTGGATCTGAATGTTAGTATTATCTGTAATGTTTGTGCACTGATTGTTGATACTTGTGACAGTGGTGTCAATAGCATGGATGGGTAAGCCTAATTTTGAACACAGGCGCCTGGTAATATAGCTTGAGGTGCTGCCATTATCCATTAGTGCTTGTGCTGTGTGTGGTTTTCCCTGTTTGTCCAATATGTTGACTTGCGCGGTTGACAGTAATACTGTTTTGTTCTGTGTGCAACTGGTGAATGTGACTGATGATGACTTTGGTGCTTCTAAATGTAAAAGTGTATTATGCTTCTGTTTACAGTACTTACATGATCCTCCTTTGCATGACTTGATGTCATGATCTGGGTGTAAACAGTTAGAACATATTTTTGATTTTTCAACCTCCTTAATTCTTTGTTCTATAGGCATTTGTCTAAATTTTTCACAAGAAAATAATAGATTGTGCTGTTTACAAACCGAACATGTAGGTACCATTTGTTTGTGATGTTTTGTGAATGATTTTTTGTTTTGTCCCTCTTGAGTATCTGATCTGTTTGTATTGTTGATATTTTTTGTTTCTTCTAAAGTTTCTAATAAATCTGCACGATTTTTTAAAAACTTGTTCAGGCACTCAAGTGTGGGCATGTCTGTGAGCGTATTTTTATGTTCTTCCCAATATCTCAATGTGTTGGAGTCCAATTTACTTGATACTAAATATATTATTAATGTATCCCAATAGTCTGTTTTTTCACCTAGTGTGGCTAATGCTCTGAGGTTTTTCTGTATAGTATCAATTAATTGTCTTAAACACTCTGAAGATTCTTTTTGAATGTGATTTATATTGAATAATGCATGAACATGATTGCCTACCAGTTGTCGTTTGTTGTCATAGCGTTCACACAAAAGTTTCCACGCAACCTCAAAGTTGTCACCTGTCATTTCTATGGACTTGATAACTAATGATGCACTACCTGACAGTGAGGAACGTAAGTAATGAAACTTTTGTATGCTGTCTAGTGTTTTGTGTCTGTTGATAAGTGACTCAAATGTTTCCCTGTACTCGAGCCAATCATGATGGTTGCCTGAGAAGTGTGGTAAGTCAATGGTTGGTAACTTAATAAATGATTTGATTCCACCTGAATGGTCCTTGTCTGATTTTGGATTGGTTACTGGTTTGTTATTCAGCTGAATCAGCTGAGAAGCTTGTGCCACGAGTAACTGGTAGTTGTTCTCGAACTGTTCGCTCTCTGGATCTGGCTCATCGGTGATTTCTGAAATATCCATATTTAACTCTATTAATGTCTGAATGTCATGAAATGTTTTGTGTATTGATTTGAATTTTGAAAGTCTGTTTTCTAATTCAATTACTTGGATATCTGTTAATGACTGATTAGTCTGAATAAGTTGGATATAGTTTTTGAATAATGTAAGTTTCCTTTTAATGATGCCACGTTGTTTTATTAAATCTGCCACCTCGGTTTTAGCACCTTTAGTGGCCATGTTTATGAAGGTTATAAGGCACACAACTTAATACCTAAAGGAAAAGGAAAATTGTTTGTACGAGTGTAATGTTATCACAAGTGTTCGTGCTTAGAAATGTGTGATACTCAAATCAGCAAGCAGTGCAGAAAACGGCGGAAGCTGGGCGGTGCAAAGCGTAGGGCTCAGAGCTAACACGTGGCGGGCGAGGGCGCGCGCATGCGGCGAGCAACCACCTAGTGGGCCACGTGGCAAGGGCGTTGGCTGGGAATTCGCGCTGCTCAGCACTGCTCAGCGGCACGGCAAGCAATTGAGATGCTGTGAAATGTTATTGGCGGCATTAGTATTATGAAATAAAGCTATTTGAATGAGCGGAGGTGACTAATTTCTTATGACGTGAATATTTTGAGGTTACGAAATGAACAATTTGGATTAATTTTTCTGAATAATTGTGATTTAAATGAAAAATGCAATGAACAATTGAATATCTGAGTCTGAAAGGTCTGAATAAGTCTGAATGTCTGATTAAATTGCTGATGCAATTTGAAAAATGGGGCGTAAAATTGAAAAAAAATTAATTGGTCTGTTATTATCTGACTGATCCTGAGGCTGTGATGTGAAGAACGGCGGGGCTGTGATGATCACGTTGCACGTGGCTGTGTCGAGGACGAAGTCTTGTTCTGCGACGATCGCGTTGTAATCGGTTGCACGCTGCTGGGTCTGAGTTCTATATTCTGCAATGGCGACGTTGAAAGTCTGTTTTTCTGCGATGATCACGTTGAACTTGGATGCACGCTGCTGGGTCCGAGTTCTTTGTTCTGTAATGGCGGCGGCGACCGAGACGCGACGCGGCGACGCGCAGACGATTTCTTGATTTTAGAGTGCACTAATCCGGCTCGAAGGACCATGTATAGGCCATACAAATAAAAGATGGTTTATAACTTCGACAAGTGGACTATAATTATTGATAAGTAAAATAGTACATAGGATAGTGCACCCCGACAATATTGAGTAAGCGAGCGAACGCGCAACGTGGAGCCTGAATCAGGGATGAAATCATTCTGTCATTGGAGCGCGGCGGCGCGGCCGCCACCGACGCGCGCCGGCCCGCTCTCATTGGTGCTGCTCTGCGGGCGGCGGGAGGTGGAGGTGGCTTGGCGCGGGACTGGAACGCGACTCCGAATTATGTGTGTCATAGACAATCAACATGTTGCATCTTAGCGCCGGGTCTATGACAAATCTCATAGTCAAATTCTTGAGTCAGGAGCACCCACCTGGCTATTCGTGGCAACACTTCTTTTTTTGTAAGCGAATATCTGACGGCATTACAGTCAGTAATTAATTTAAACTTACGGCCCAGCAAATATAAACGAAATTTTTGAAATGATGCCACAATAGCAAGAAGCTCGAGCTCAAACGAGTGGTAACGCTTTTCTTCGTTGGTCGTTTGCCTACTATAGTAATATACCGGACGCTCACCATGTTCATGCACTTGTACCATAATTCCAGCTACCCCCTCCCTACTTGCATCTGTATAAAGTATGGTTTCTCTTTTAGAGTCAAAGATAGCTAAGGTAGAATCGCAAGTTAAAGCCTCTTTTAATAGATTTACCGTGCGATCTTGTTCGTCTGTCCATTGCCACCTTTGGCCTTTTTTTTAATAATTTTGTAAGTGGGCTACTTAGTATTGCACAGTCCTTAATAAATTTACGAAAATAGTTTACTAATCCTAAAAACTGACGCAGCTGATGAACCGTTTTGGGTACTGGAAACTGCTTTATAGCATCAATTTTCTTTGGTGTGGGTTTAATACCATTACCATTTACTTCATATCCAAGAAATGTGATGTCAGTTAAAAAGAAAAAACACTTTTTTAGGTTAAGAGTCAAACCGTGTTCTTTAAATATTTTTAGTACCGATTCCAGGATGTTTATGTTTTCTTCAACGGTTTCTGATACAATTAACACGTCATCTAAGTAGACAATGACATTTTTGAAGCGTAAATTACCCAAAATCTGGTTCATCATGCGTTGAAAAACCGATGGTCCATTCGACAGGCCAAATGGCATGCGCAAAAACTCGTAATGTCCATCTTCCGTTATGAATGCAGTTTTGTCTATTGATCCCTCATTTACACGTAACTGGTAATATCCACTTTTCATATCTAAGCTAGTAAAATACTTGCACCCTTTTAATCTATCTAACAAGTCCTCTATGCGTGGCATGGGGTATTTCTCTTTAGTAGTAATTTTATTCAATGACCTGTAATCCACGCATAGTCGCTTTTCACCCCCTTTTTTTCAACTAGTAGTACAGGACTAGCGAATGGGGACTTGCTTTCGCGAATTATGTTATTTTTAAGGAGCTCCTCAATTATTTTTCGTAACGATGTCCTATCAGGCTCTGATAACCTGTATGGTCTGGTATAAATAGGCTTGTTTGATTCAAGTTCGATCTCAATTTCAAAATCTTTAACTTTACCTAATGAACTTTTTTTTTTAATTCGTAAAACAAATATTTATTTATACAGGTAAAAACAACAAAATTAAATTCTAACTTAACTAAAACTATACAGAAACTAGAAAATAGCGTCGAAAAACTCATCCGCATCGCTGTCGACTGGTAATGTACCCAAGAGACTGGCGGCATTACCACGTTGAATGGCGATGCTTAGCCTCTGGCCAAGGTAAAAGCCAGCCCTTGGGTCACGAGAAGTGTCAACCAGCCGTTTCGAGATTTCTTTAAAAAGACTATGAGCACTCGGACCCCACGGCCCGAGGGTTTCAACCCCAAACGGCTCGAAAATATAATTTCCGATGAGGTTATTATATTTTCGCCGCTTGAGGTTTTCCGCAGCCGCAGCAGCAGCGCCAGCACAGCATGTCGAGCCAGGAATATGGGATGGCGCAAGAGTAATGAACTTAAATCAGCCGCAATCGTTTCGGAATATTTTTTAAACAAATCCTTTAAAGCATTATGATATTTATCCGATACGTTGTATTTTACTTCATTAGACAAAACTGCTGACACATTCACGGCTTTCTGAAAAGTCAGTTGATTTCCAATTCTTATATACATAACTGACGTATCTTCGGTCACATTCCGGCCTATCAGGACGTCACAACCCGATAATACGTCAATAATATAGAAATCTACACTTTCGAATTCTATACCGTCTAAAATCAGAGAAGTCGTTACGTAATCTTCTACCAAAACCACAGAACAATTCGAGAATCCCTGCAAATGAATCGGTGTTGCCAACTTTAGTTTAGTTAACTTTAATTGTTTTACTAAATCTGACGTTATTAAGGAGCAATCACTACCCATTAAATAAAAACTTTTTGAGAAAAGCCCCCTATACAGGCAACTTTATTAAATTTATTTTTATTTTCACAAGACTTTACAAATTTTACTTCTTTTTTTACTTCGTCAGATTTTTTGTTTCGACAATAGTTTTCTGAATGTCCCTTCCTATTGCAATATTTACAAATTTCTGTACACTCATTTCGCTTGTGATTACCCCCACATCCGAAACAAGTTATCTGCTTTGTGGTTCTGGCAGCGTTCAAACTTTGATTTGATACAGCAATACGACTCAACTGTTCCGATTTCAATGAATTTCCTAGATCGATTCGTTTAAACGAGGATTGAGGCACTTTATGTTCACTGACAGCGCCGTGACTCGTATTATGAAAACTATTTAACCGACCGTGGAGAAAAGATGAAAATTGGTCACATGTATGTATACTTCCGGCATCCACCGACGCACTTATGTTAGGATCATCGATGTTGCCCGTAATGATAGAAATGATGTCCCGATCAGAAAAATTTACACCTAACTTGTCAATTTTACATTTTTGTTGAAAGTAAAATTCATACAAGTGTTGTTGTGCTGTAGGTTTACTATCAATGATTTCTTTAAGCAACGTGAACATGTTACGTTTTGTTTGAAATGTAAACGATATTTTATCTCGCCATTGTTTCCATTTCCAACTAGCCCAAATACTCTCATTTTTAAAAAATGAGTCATACCAAGTTTTTGCCGTTCCTTTAAATTTATTGACAGCCTGGTAAATTATCACCTGATCTTTCCAATTAAATGTTTTTGCATGCAAATCAACAATATTTAGCCAATTATTAACTTTATCTGTAAGGGGGTCAAATTCTGGTACCATTGAATTCAAAACCATACTATAGCAACCCGCTACTTGACTATCGACTGATTTCTTTGCTTTTTTACGAATAGGTGAAGGCGTGCAACTTCTACTGGACTTACTGCTTGACGACGATGATGATGATGATCTTATACGTTTCCTCCTTTTTCGTTCCCGTTGACGGGCCCGTGACTTTCGGCCCATTTGTAGGCTTGAATTCGAAGCACTTCTGATGTAAATAAAGTCTATTGAAATAAGAATAAATAAATCGATAACACACTTTGATCACTTTTAATTAATAACCAATTATTTAATTACAATATACATTTGAGTATTTTGCAATAATTTATAATTTACGATATTATAAGTATAATGTTTCTCCGATGAAGCGCGAGTAGAAAGAGACCCCTAGCCCACCGAGCTCGGGGTTTTAAAGACTCGGTATTCCCCCGCCGATGTGACGTCAGCCATACTCGCCAGCAACGTTCCAACGTCCGGTTCGACGCAGGTGGCAGCACTGGACCCACGGTGCGTCGCTTGACTCATGACACTAGCGCTATGTTTGGTCGCCGGAAGTAGTGGCGCCAACACACATGTTAAAAATTATCATTAAAAAAGTTGATTTATTTCATAACAAAATACCCTGTGTTGAAACTATTACAGTGATGATAAATAAAATAATAATAATAAAAAAACATTAAATACATTCATATTTAAAATTAATTACGCATTTAAAATGTATCAATATTAGTAATAAATAATTATATGTCAATAATTCAGCAACAAAAAATTAAATAATATCCGACATTGCATTTAAATTTAAAATTCATTATCATTCAAGAATTAGGTAAATTATTCAGTGTTCTCCTCAACATACAACCAGTGCTCATGTATTGTGATACATGTAAATAACAAGTTAATGGTACTTCCAGTTCGACCTCCATAGGGAAATAAACCCACTTTTTATCCACAATGCAACCATCACAAAGAAAAGAATTCCACTGGAAAACTCCAATTTTCGAAGTACGTCAATATTACCAAATTTCCTCGAGCAGCTGGCGGCTAAGCTGCAGACCCTTATTTTTATTAAAATAGAGATTGGTTTGGTGTGGTTTTTGTTTGGATATAACAGCTAATGTTGGGATAAAGCTACGACGAGTAAAACGGAAGTGAATTCACACAATAGCCGTTGAGAACTGTGGAAAGGGTTTTGATGCGTTTTTTCTTTCAGTTTTCGCTAACAATTGAGAAATTTTCGATGCACCTTCATACGTTCTGAATATGAAATTTTTACGGTTTTTGAAAGTCTGGTACGACTTTATCAACCAATTATTTTCCTGTAGGTACTTTGAAATTGTGTACATAATAGTGCCTTTCAATGCATCGTAAGTCATTCGTTTTTATATTTCTTTAAAGTTTTAGTTACACTGAAATGTTTATTTCATTCTCCGCACGTATCCTATGTAATACGATACAATAGAAAATCAATTGTGTCTTATTAGCGGAGCTTGAGAGGTCAAACACAAGCGTGTTTCTGCACAACATTTGGAGTCACCTTTTAAGAAAGGAATTGCTTGTAGTAGGAGACTCCGCAACTTCCACGTGGCGTACAAGAACATGCAATTGGTGTAGACAATAACAATAACAATCTAGGATTCATAACTAATCTGTGAGTCTTTGGTCAACTGGACCGACGGGATCACTCAACCCAATCACATTTTGAATAGGTCGACTGGACCCACTGCCCAATTTCATCATTAGTACAGTCACGGAGTTAAGCCGAATCTTTTAAGGTCACAGCTCATTAGAGCCACCCGGCACCCACTCCGCACCGCCTCGCCTCCTGCGGCTAGTATTCTTTATATGGACTTGTATGGGTATGCGCTCACTACATCAACTCCGTAGCGTCACCGGATCGCCTCAGTCGTAAGCCCTCCACGCGCGGACGGCGGGTGGACCACTCGGTGACAACCCGCTGCTCGCATGCTTGCCTTGCGTTGACTGCGCATTGCCAATGTGATAATGTTATACGCGACGCGAGGTCCACTGGTTGTCCGCGCGACGTTTATTAGTGATAACGCGGCGTCCACCCGTGGACCACCTGTCGACAACGAGTGGACGCCGCGCGACGAGGCGGTGCGGGGTGGGTGCCGGGTGGCTTTAATGAGCTGTGACCTTTAGTTATATTTCTATGACTTCAATTAAAATATACTAATATTATTCAATTAGATTTATCCCCAAACTTAGAACAATGGATTGTGATTGCAGTAGCTCAATAGTGTAGGAGCAGTGACGGGCGCCGTCAGTAGGGACTGGTCATCTCTTCGCTCACACACATTTGAATTGTTTTTTTTTTTCAACTTTTCATTACGGACGCTTTTAACGTTCTGCATCGTTCTCACATGCATAATTTTTAACATGAATGATGTAACCAAGACTTTGTAACCATATAACACACACGAATCTGTTGAATGAGGCACTCCTGATGCAGGCGCTTCGCACTCTTAACCTTGTAGCAGAGGAGATAGACATTATTGCTTGTACACGGAGTGAATTCAAAAGGATAACATTAAATGTAATAAGTTTTAGAAAATAAGTTGTTATTGTTAGGTTTGCTTCACTATTTCATTGGGTTGTACCTGTAATAATAGTTGTAAGTGATTATTTTATAAATAAATATTATTTTGTTTTAAAGAGTGTCCATGGAGTTTCTTGCCCGTTCTTCTCCATTGGTACCTACGCTTTGGAATGGGCAACTAGCTTTATATTTCTGACTGACCGACCCCTTGACAATTCAAAAGTGCTTGTAATTTGTTTAATTGAAATAAATGCTTTGAGTTTGAGTAGATAATGGCTAAAGTTCAAACACACAACCTCTTGCCTGCCAGAACGAAGCAAACCGAATTCGTGGGCAATCTATATTACTAACGCCTTTCGTATTTATCTATGCGTTGTTCTTTTAAACTACGAAACAAATTTTGATGCGGTTTTCATCTTCGTTGAGAGAATTTATGCTGGAAGATTTATGTGTATAATATATATATGTCGCATCATACGAGATGTAAAACATCGGGTCTTCTTCGCACGATCCGGCATAGTTTAGATAGGTGTGGGCACTGCAGTGGGTACTTGAAATAAAAGATAATTTCAATTTAGAGTAATTTTAATTTAACAAACGAATCACACACATGCGTTGGTACTGAGCGTTTGCCAAGACTGTCCGAGCTCGACTGTTCGCTGTAGACTGTCGCAACACTCGGCCTGTCCGCCTGTCCTCGCTGCATCCCCTCGACCGACAATGATGTCCAAGCGGTAGAGCTCGCTTGCGTTTCCGATCACAAAGGATTATCCATTTACCAATCAAATTGTTAGATGGCGCTGTCTGCTGCACTGTGGTGCACTCCATCCACGACATAATAATAATATTAAACTTACCTAACTGACATTACTAGTATTATTTATTAAACGATTATTCAAGTCCTATCTATACATATAATAAAATTGTAGAAAAGTGGTGTCTGTACAATGGAAATATATTTTAAAAAAGTAGCAGGGGTTGTTATTATATCGATGCCGAACCCGAAATTGTAATTAAATTTTTTTTTTCTGTTTGTCTGTTTATCTGTTTGTCTGTTTGTCTGTTTGTCTGCTGTGTTTGTGCACGCTAATATCAGAAACGGCTTATTCGATTTAGATGCGGTTTTGACTAATATATTGTAGTAAGCTTTACTTAACATTTAGTGTTTATTTCATGTCAATCGGTTCATAAATAAAAAAGTTATGTCAATTTAAAGAATCACGGCGAACATTTGTTAAGGTATTCTATCAGAGTACGTAAACGCCTCGCGCCTGCGCGTCCGTGGCTATATATACAAGGTGTAACGGAAAGGGGGTATCAACCCTGAAGGAGGTGAATGAAGATGAAAAAAAAATTTGGACCTCCCATAGTAATAGCACATCAATGATTTACTATTACTATGGGAGGTCCAAAATTTTTTTCATATTTCGACCTATATTCTTTGGGGAAATTTGTTCAGTTTCATGAGCACATTCACCTCCTTCAGGGTTGATACCCCTTTTCCGTTACACCTTGTATAAAGCGCGCTGAGAGCCGCGCCGCTGCCATAATTCCGATCCAGCCTGTCCCTTGCTGCCCTCTCCCAGCGACGCCCTAAGCCGAGGTCCGTACCCCACAGGGGGTGCCCTTAGCGTGTAGTCGCTTAGTTTTTAAGTTTATATTGTGTAGTCAAGTTGTGTATTATGCCCTGGCTGGAGGCCTTAATTTATTGAGGCATCCACAGGAAAGCCAGGTTAAGCAGTCGACAACCCCTCAGGTTGAACTGCGAGATGACCATTTCAAAAGAAAACGCGCCGCTGCCATAAGGATTCAGTTATTCGTAGCGAACGCACGTATCCTGGAGAGTATAGGCGAATAGTTGGATTCGATTATTGCGATTCACTTGAATACTGACTGTTTGCATATTTCATTTATTTATATTTTAGGATTTGTAGGTTAGGTTCTTTACCTTAATTTTCTTTAAAATTTTGTAAGTATTTGGTATAGGTTAGGCGGTTCTTTCCTTGATTTTTGGGTATTTACTTATCTTAATTTTTATTTAGGGTTTTGTAAATAAATATTGTAAGCATTTGTTATTGGTTGGGCATTTCTTTCCCTGATTTTCGGTATACATACTTATCTTAATTTGTATTTAGGGTTTGTATATAAATATTATAAGTATTTGGTATAGGTTAGGCATTTCTTTTCTTGATTTTCTTTATTAAGTATAAGTTCATTAGCTTAGGTTAGTAATTATTTTTTCTAGCAATTCTTTTGTTTTATAAAGTTAGTACGTTTGTCTGTGTAGAAGAATAGCACCACCCCTTACTTCCCGTGGGTGTCGTAAAAGGCGACTAAGGGTCTCACCGGAGAATGGGCAGCAGCGTTTTCTATGCATTCCACCACCATACCATACTGCGATCGCCAACCCGCCTGCCAAGCGTGGCGATTATGGCAAACCCCCCCAAAATTGGGGGAGGCCTATGTCCAGCAGTGGACGTCTATCGGCTGAAATGATGATGATAATGACGTTTGGTTTACACGTCTTAACACTTATTACTTAAACTGTGATAATTTTAGACTGTATAATAATCTGTAAGTATTTATAATTTAATTGTTTACGATAGTACGTGTTTACTAAATAACTGTGTGTTAAGTAGTAAGTACTATTTTATTGTAAGAATGCCTCGAAGAAGATCCAACCTCTCCCAATGTAGCAGAAATGCTAAAAGGATGAGATTAGTTCGATCACAGGAATCTGAGGAAGGTCGTGAGGCAAAAGGCTCTCTGCACCAGGCTAGGTTTCGTGCTGCAGAAACTTCGACTCAGCGAGAATCTCGACTGAGTTCAAATCGTTCTCGAATGATGACAACTCGAAATAGGGAAAACGGGGAACAACGAAAGGCACGTTTATCTGTCGATCGCGAAGCTCACGCGCTATCGCGTGAGTCTGAGACTTTTGCTGTCAGGGAAACCCGCCTGAGCTCCCAGAGAGTACGGACAACAAATGCATCGAGCATTTGTTGTCCGTACTCTCTGGGAGCCCAGGAGACACAGGACGAACGGGAAATACGTCTTACTGCCGATCGTGAAGCTCATACACTATCGCGTGAGTCTGAGACTTTCACTGATAGGGAAATTCGTCTGAGTTCTCAGAGGGTTCGGACAGCAAATGTTCGGTGTCAGGAAACAAAGGAAGAACGAGAAATACGTCTCACTGCCGATCGTGAAGCTGAGAAGCACTAGAGTCTGAGACTTTCACTGAAATTCGCCTGAGTTCTCAGAGGGTTCGGACAGCAAATGCCCGGTCTGTAGACGGTATATGTAATTCAAAATATGCTGCCCGAAAAGTCACTATTCCACGCGGACGAAGTCGCGGGCACAGCTAGTAGTAAAGAAATTTATAAGGGACTTTCTTATTTTACAAAAGCAGTACCTATTCAAGTTTACTTTATATTACAATTCCTTACTCCAAGGCCAGCCAATCTTCAACACAATCTCTGAAACAAAAGCGAACAAGGTAAACGAATAGCAAATGATCTTGTGTAAGTAAATGTATTTCAGTTCCACTGAAAACCTAACTCTAGGAATATTCTAGGAATCTCACGAAGAGACTGTCTATGGAGACAGTGAAACGATATAAAACTTATATAAAGTCATTGAATTTATATTGAAAACAAAGAATAGATAGAATACAGTTGTCTCTGGGTTAAGTATAACAAGGCAACAGTCTGTGGTCATGTAATATTTACGAAGATAATAAAAAAAAAGTAGTTTGAAAAAATTAAACCAACTTCAAAAAGAAATTAACTCAAAATTATGAAATAACTTTAATTTCGGAAGTCGGTGTCTTGAGATCTGTATTTTAGTTTTAGCTTTTTGCCACCGACTTCCGAAATTAAAGCTATTTCATAATTTCGAGTTACTTTCTTTTGAAGTCGGTTTAATTTTTTTTATTTTACTTTTTGTTTCGTAATTTTTAGTTTTAAGCTAAAACTGAAATATTTTTTGTAATAAGTAATAGTTTTGTTGTAAATATTGCACTAGAATTTGACCAAGTGTTACGTTGCTTTTTTGTACCTATACAGCTGCGTTACTAATAAGTAAAGTAGCATTTACCTGAAAACATATGTAGTACATTTTGAGGTGTCCGAGTAATATATTTCATTGTAGTTTGACTTTGGCCTGCACTTGATAGAAGGACTCATTCCTTCAACTGTATTTTGTCACTGGACTCTTTAGTTATCACTTAATCACAATAAATTACTTTTCTAAACCTACTAAATAGGTTTTCACAATAAATTAGATCAAATATTGTTTGTGGTTGCAGTGTTTACATTTCAAGTGACTTTCAGTCGAACGTCAGTTTCTGACAGTTAGTTAGGCGACATCACACAACTTTCCAGCCAGTCGGATCTTGCAGTCAAGTGCTTTCTTCCTAAATCACCCGTGAGTATTTCATCCGCTGACTATTTATCATAGATTTCTCAGTGTTAACAACGGTATTCAATTATTGTTCAAGAGAACGAACCCCTACAGTGAACTTTATGAACGCCACGTAGGTAATCCTCATTCCTAGTGTCAAAAGGCCATGTTAAACGGCTAATGTTTTAGCCTTCTAGATATCCAAGCTCGGTCACCGCAAGGAATGTTAATTAGTTTCCCCCTATATTATTGGGTCTCCGTATTATCGTTTCCAGGAGAGGCACCTCGAGAGATTCGTCTCGCCGCCAGGATCTAGAGGAGCGTCTGGGGCCTAGACGCGAGACCCGTTCTTCGAATACGCTCGAAGCCTCCTGCGGAGACGACTGTGCGGCTGGCTGAGTCCGTCTAGCGATAGCGCAGGCGGGACGGTTTTTTTTATATTCCTAAGAATATTGATTTAATTTAATACGGTTTCTGTAAGAACCGGTTAGTTTCCTTAGTCCGGTTTTCTACACTGGAAACCGGTCTTCAACCTAATTTAAATCGAGTATCTTGGGTTCGACATTCTACGTTCATCAGGAAGTACCATGGACACCTTCGTCGGCTCCAGGATCCGGGACTCTTATTGTCCCTGGCGCCCATTACTAATTAATCACATTCTAAATAACTGGAAGGTTACCTACTTATCTTTCTTAGAATTAGAATTTATAATGTTTACTTTTAACTTTTAAACGGAACAGTACTGGGTTTATCTCCAACTCCCCACGCCCATAGCTCATTCTGCTGAAATTTTAGCTGGCTGACAATTATAGGTTCTAATTAAAGTAAACTATCTATATTTAACTATCATCTATTTTTATTTAATAACCAAAATTGGTTCTTTATTATTTTAAACTTTTAATTGTAAAGTGATTGAGATAGTTTGTTGTTTCCTTTAATTCCAACACCAAACTACCTGCATAGGTTACCATCAGAGGCAACAAAATTTAATATTTAACACAAGAGAGAGATGACGTGAGATGTTTTCCCTTTGACGCTACACTATCAAAAATATCACAAAAATCACTGAATCGGTTTTGATGACACTTGCACTGTTCCCTAAGTTGAAGTATATGTAAGCCAATTAAAGAAATGGTCACGATCCGAATAATAGTTGCGGGGAAATGCGTGGACAAACATACATACATACATCTGTAAAATGTTTGTATATTTGTTTGGAAGCCCTGATAGATTGTCATATGTGAATATAATGCAGTTCCATTAATATTACATACATACGTGTCGAATTGATAACCTCCTTTTTTTTTTAAGTCGGTAAAAATGATTCAAATATTCTGAATCCATGATTATTGAAAATGCGACGGGCCTTTTAAGACAAAAAAACGCTTGCATACATATGGGCCCATATATTACGACGGTTCTTTTACATGGCCACCTTTTTCTGACGCTCTCGGAAAAATAGTTTTTTTTTTTTTTTAGAAAAACGTTGCGCCACACTAGGAATTTCTTTTGTATTGTGGGTGCCTTTACAAACATTCAAACTCACATACACTCGTCGTCATTCATCAGCCAGACCCAGAACAACTACTTGTAGGACATACAAATATTTGTATGTCCTACAAGTAGTTCGAACCCGCGACACCCAGCGCAGCAGTCAATCGCTTAACCACTTCGCCAACCGTGCCGTCTTAGTTTCAGTAACATCTTGGTTATTATCAGCCTATAATTGTCCCACTGCAGGGCAAAAGCCTCATCTCATATCTCACCACGCTTGCCCATGACGGGTTGGCGACATCAAACTTATATTATTTATAAAATCCAGGTTTCCTCACGATGTTTCCCTTCACCGATATCAGTAACGTTCTTGATAAACTCAGAAAGAACAAAATCATCATCATCATCTGCTCTTTCCCAACTATGTTGGGGTTGGCTTCCAGTCTATCCGGATGCAGCTGAATTTCAGTATTTTACATGGAGCGACTGCCTATCTGACCTCCACAACCCAGTAACCCAGTAAGACTGGTTGTCAGACTTTCGGGTTTCTGACGACCCGTAACAACTACCTATCAAAGATTCACGAATGACAGTCGGGACGACCGTGCTCTCCGAGGCACGGAGGGGTCTTGGTATGTGAAGATGGTCATCCACGGACCAACTGCGGCAAGCGTAGCTTGACCTGATCGATCGACCCGTACAGCTGTTAGTACTTAGCCACTAGCCCCTCAGAAATAATTAATATGAATTTAAAAATGCACTTTGGTACTTGCCACAACCTCATGCTTGAAAAGCGAACTCTTAATCACTGGGGCTATCACAATATTAATTACCTTTGATTAATTACAATTAATCGAGGTAAAGAGTGAATGGTTTTACCTAAATCCTACTAATCCTACAAATATTATAAATGTGAAAATTTGTGAAGATGTTTGAATCTTTGTTACACAATCACGCGTAAACCGTTAAACAGATTTAGATGAAAATTGGCACATAGATAGACTATTTCCAGGATTAACACATAGGATACTATTTATCCCGATATTCCCACGGGATCGAAACTTACGCGGGTGAAACCGCAGGGCGCTGCATGTAAGTAGGTACATAAAAAGAAAGCTGGTGCAAAAATGTGTATGTAATTTATTGTCACCGATATTGTCACGAATTTGGAAGCCGATAGAAACCTGTTGTTTGTTACCTTCACCACTGACGTGAATAGTGAAGGTAACAAACAAGATATATATGTACTTGATAGCGTATCAAGTTTCCGAAACCCGAAAGCTGTGCCAATTATACGTTTTATCTCATTTGAGATGTCTTCGAGTCACGAGTCAAATATGTAGCAAGCGTGTTTTACCGGAAAATAAAATGTCTAGTCTCAAAAAGAATGTCCGTTGTGTTAAAATCTAGCAATATGCTTATATTTATCTCTGGAAAGGAGTATGATCCATTTAAATTACTTATTCCTAAAACACAAGGTGTTTTTTTTCTTAGCCGTACCTACTCGTCTGCTCCAAGACAAGTCCTGGATGACCGCGGATCAGCAAGCATAGTGTGGGACGGTGGTTGGGATGGACTGGATGTGGATGGCGGAGGACAGGGTTTGTGGAGCAGTCTGGGCGAGGCCTATGTCCAGCAGTGGACAATAGTCTGAGTTGTTTGATTGATGAGTAAGTTTTAAACTACTCAGACCATAGAGAAAAACGCTAAAAGGAACCATAGGCTAAATTTAAAAATGAACCCGCGGGGCAATCGCATAACACATTATCAATCGGAATCGGTTGCGTTATTTACGTGTTGAGCAGACAAGTTTTTCGAACTTATGAAGCAATGGATTAGCAATTTGCTTCAAATTGATTCAGATTGATAGTGTGTTACGCAATTAGAGTGCTAGACTCTGAAATAAAATAGAGAAAAATAAAACATGTCATTTTAATTTTCTTTACAATTTGGCCTGGTAAATTTTCGTATGGGTTTCGTGCGTCACAAATATTATGCTATAAATATAACGTTTTAAGCAATGCACATCGAGTCAGAAAATAACTGTGGAACTAACCACTCGTTGCCCCTTTAAATTGTTAACCTTATACATTTTAATATTACTTTAAATTCAACTGATAATATTCGGTGATAATATTCGGTAAGTGATAATATTCGGTGCCTACAACCATTAGCTCCTACACAATGAAACCACTTAACTAGATAGACATTCAAATCCTGCCCAAAACTAATACAATAATACTAAATACCAAATGCTGATCAGTTTCGCTCCAGGACTATCCGTCATTGTCGCCAGTATTATATCCGTCCACCTCACACTTGGTGTAGGAACTAATGATGCTGCCCCTCTCACGTCATCTAGAAGTTATTAACTATCCGTTCAATTCCTATGCGTCAGTCACTTTAATTCGGGGCTTTTGGGAGCAGGAACATGGTTTCACACTAACGAGATACTTGCATATACTTGCATATAAAGAGATTTCCTGATTCTGATATAACTTTTACAAACATTTTTAACCGACTTCAAAAAAGGAGGAGGTTCTCAATTCGACTGCATTTTTTTGTATGTTTGTTACGTGATATCTCCGGCGAATGTAAATGGACTTCATAAATTATTGTTTTTTATAGATAGGGTATGCCTCAGGGGTGGTCACATATAAATTTTATTAACTTTGCTTGGGTAGTTTTTGAGTTAGCTTCAATAATACGTATTTTTGCCACTTTGTCTATCATGTTGATGATGTTATAATGACTTCCTGTCACTGATATTTACATAGCAAGTAGTACGAATTTGTGTGGGGTAAGTACACCTTAAAAGTGAAACATAAAACTTTTTACAAAAAAAAAAAACAACTGACTTCCAAAAAGACACTACAAAGTGAAAAAACAACTTTAATTTCGGAAGTCGGTGGCAAACAACGAAAATGCGAACCCAGCGACACCGACTTCCGAAATTAAAGCTATTTTTCACGTTAAAGTGTCTTTATTGGAACTCGATTGTTTTTTTTTTTCATAATAATTATTTTTATTTAACATTCTGAGTCTGACACTCCCTTCCGCTCCGCCCAGAGTGGGGGTCATTTGATGATTTTCCACCCAAAAAAAAATGCTTATAAAAGATCAACATAAACTTAACACAATAATCATGAGAGAGACAATGACAGTTACGCAAATTATTTAGTTACCTAGTGAAAATTTACTGATTGCATAATCAGCGGACTTGTTTTGAAAAAGATGTTGTCGGTTCTCGGAGATAAATAGGTTCATTTCTAAGTCACGGGGATACGTACTTTTTAAATCTTAGGAAACCCGAAAATCTGACAACCAGTCTTACCAAGGGGTATCGTATTACCCAGAAAATGGGTTGTGGAGGTCAGATAATCAGTCGCACCATGTAAAATACAAGTATTCAGCTGCATCCGGTTAGACTGGAAGCCAACCCCAACATAGCTGGGAAAAGGCTAGGTAGATGATGATGACAGGACTTATCTTCATTGATTTGATACAGATAGCGGTACTGCCTGGAGGCAGTATCGCTGTATTTATAGCCGCATAATAACGTATTATATTAGTATTACGTAACACGTATTATTCGGCGAGGCGTGAAGAATATCGGATTTATATTATAGGTGCTTATTACTGAATCCGCTCGAAGCGATTTGAATATCATATTCTGACTTAGAGTTATTCATGGACGTGTCAGTGTGGAAATGGAATTTTATTTATGTGAAAAATCAGTTCAGATTTTATTATCAGTTCTAATGTCACTCTTTAATAGTCATTATATTTTAGTGAGCTCTTGTGAGTAAAGGGACACTACCACAGGTGTACACAATTCAATCCATACACGTATTATAAACGCGATAGTACCTCTGTTGTCTATTACTTTTTCACATCTTAACGGCTGAACGGATTTCTATGAAAATATACAGATAAACCATGACCTGGACTTAGGATACTTTTATCCCAGCACCTTCCCGTGGGATAATAACCGACCTCCACGCGAGCGAACCCGCAGGCAAAAGGTAGCAGGTCCAGTTTTTCACTGCCAGAAATTCTTCTATTATAAATTGTGATTTTAACCAACAAAATGATTGCTATTTGGGCACTTATCCCATTGACAGCGATGCGGACAAATTTTTTGATGCCCAATGAGCTCCTCCCTTTTTCTTTATTTTTTAAATTATATACTTGTATATAATATTATCGTCTGTGTGGTGCCGGACTTAAAGAATACCACCACCCCTTACTTCCCGTGGGTGTCGTAAAAGGCGACTAAGGATCGTACCGGAGAATGGACAGCAGCGTTCTCTATGTATTCCACCATCATACCATACTGCGATCGCCAACCCGTCTGCCAAGCGTGGCGATTATGGCAAACCCTCCCAAAATTGGGGGAGGCCTATGTCCAGCAGTGGACGTCTATCGGCTGAAATGACGACGACGATATAATATTATATGACGGAGAAGGTATGTGTGTCTCGTTATTATCACCCATATTTTAACTACTGTGGGCGTATATTGGGTAGGTACTGTTGGTTATTGCGCAATAGAAAAACCGTTTGCAGTTCAAATCACACTAATATTATAAAGGCGAAAGTTTGTGAGTGTGTGTGCGGGTGTATGTGTGTGTGCGGGTGTATGTGTGTGTGTGTGTGTTTATATGTTTGTTACTACTTCACGCTCAAACGGCTGGACCAATTTTGATAAAATTTTGTATGGAGGTAGCTGACACCCTGAGTAAACATATAAGCTACTTTTTATCCCAATATTTCCACGGGATTGACATTTACGCGGGTAAAACCGCGGGGCGCAGCTAGTCAGATTATAATTTCTCGAACAAATTAATCACACCAGCGAATCATATACTGTAGGTATACGACACGACCAAGTACGGAACGCGGGACAGTTTCTGAGCACATGTTGTTCGTACGATGTCCAATGTCCAAGAGAGCCGCTCCACCTCGCTGCACGCTCTCTTCGACTCTCCACGAACTCAGGCTAGACTCTGTCAAGCGCCACCAGATGGCGCTGGCGTTCTGAATAGTCAAACGAATGACTCCGTCGAAGCGTTGTCGTCACAGCGCTTCCGCCTCGTTGTCAAGTTAGCTCTCGTACTAATGATTTCTCCGACATACGAGTAAATATATTAGTGTTAGCTTGTAAATTTTAATTGTTGTGTCTTTGTAAATAATAATTTATAATATTACCAGAAAAAAAAACCGGGCAAGAGCGAGTCGGACTCTCACACCGAGGGTGCCGTACCATCATATGTTTTTAAATTTCATTCGTCGGAGAATTTTAACACTGTTCACTGCGGTGTAGAATATTGTAGTTTTATGTCAGCGACATCTCTTGACCGATAGTAGAACTAATGTAACTTTTGTTGATGATTTCTGAAAAAGTGTGCTACTTAGAGACTTTGTTTTATTTTTACTGTAATCTTTACATAAACTTCTCTCACATAGAATAATTTTAGATTTTTCTCTTTGCAAACTTCGGAGATAAGGTACGGTATTTTTTATTACATATTTCATCAAAGAAAAAAGTGTTTGAGAATGTGCAAACTGCGCTTTCATATGATACCCCACATGCCCTAGTAGGCCTATTTCAAAATTTTCAGACCCCCTTTCAGTCCCTGTTGCAAAAAATATACATTTATTTTAGTTTCATTCTTATTTGCAAAATAGTTGGGTCAACGTCATCTAAAACTATTCCAAATTTCAAGTTGATAGCATTAGGAGTTCTTGAGGTATCCAGCTGTGACAGACAGACAGACAGACTGGGTCTCACCGTCAGGGTTCCGTTTTACCATTTTGGTACGGAACCCTTAGAATAAATTTATTGTTTGCTAGAGAAAACTTTCAGCACAAAATACTCATTATATTCCTAAGTAGGTAATAATACCTCTGTTAAAGATTCCGACGTTTCGTAAAAGTTACTTGTAATGTTTTGTAACGTACGTCAATCTTACTAGAGAACGTCTAAACTCTAGAGCTAACGTGTATAATTAATTCGTAACTTTACGTGAAGATTCATAAATGAATTTGGAAGTTACAAAAGCTGACTAATTATGTGTTAGGTAATTATCTATAGAATGAAGTACACGCTTATAATTAGTAAAAATTGTCTATTTACTTTTCCAGGTATTTCTTCATCATCCATGCTTCGGAAAGCACGCTAAGCCGTTGGTCCCGGCTGTCATTCATGGACCTTTGACGGTCCTTACGGGTAGAAGCCCGATAGTCTGTCAACCACCGAAGACTCATAGTATCACCCAGTAACTGCGTCGTGGTGCTCCATGTAAAATAGTTAATAGTTAGCTCCATAGTTGGAAAAAAAACTAAGCAGATGATGACTTATTTCAGAATATTTATTCTCTTTTAATAGTAGTTATCTACCAAAAAAAAAAAAAAAAAGATTCGACTTAAAAAGAAAGATACCTATTACAAAAAATATGCCAAATATACGTGGAGCATACTGAAAGTTTCTGGATCTGGCCACTTACAATAAAAGAATGAAAAACAAATTATGGAATTCGAAAATGGAACTCTTTGGGAACATTATTTTATTACATTTTAATTTACGAGACTTTTGACGATGACGTCATTTGTTTTTTCATTGTGACGTCCCGTCCTTTCGAAAATTGTGTGTCGCTTTCAAAATTAATTTAACTCGTGAACATTTTCGTTCAATGATTTTTTTATGATTTTCGTTTTGGCTTAAGTCAACAAGAAAGTTGTCAGAGAGTTAAATTGGCATTTGGTGATGAAGCACCATGTCACAGCTCTGTGTATTCGTGGTTTGGAGAATCGAGACGTGGCCGTGTTCATCTCCATGACGAGGTACGTGAAGGTCGGTCGGCGACTGCGGTTACAGACTCTAATATTGACACCGAACGACAATTTATTGAAACTGACAAAAATATTACTTTCCAGCAAATTCGTGCTTTGTTAGGCATTGGTATGAGCCAAGTGCAAAACATTTTACATGTGCATCTGAAGGTTCGGAAGCTGTGCACTCGATGGATACCGCATGACTTAATGGAGGACCAGAAACGACTGCGTGTCCAGTGGTGCCGTCAAATGATAAAAAAGTTTAAAGGAGGACAGTCATTGGCTGTCTATAATATCGTGAAAGGTGACGAAACCTGGGTGTACTGCTTTGAACCCGAAAGAAAAAGCCAGTCTGCAGTCTTTCTTTTTCAAGATTTACCGACGAAAGTTAAGAAAAGTCGAAGCATTGGTAATAAAATGGTTGCTTCTTTTTTCGACAAATCAGGACATTATACTACAGTATCGCTTGAAGATCAAAGGACAGTGAATGCAGATTGATTCGTCAACCCTTGCTTGCTCAGAGTCTTAGAAAAATTTCGCGAAAAGCTTCCTCGAAGCAATGTCTTCCTTCACCACGATAACGCATCCTCACATTCCGCTAAGGTAACAGAAGTCTATTTGAAGGCTTCAAATGTGGAACTGATGACGCATCCGCCTTACATCCCGGACTTCGCACCCTGCGACTTCTTTTTGTTTCCAAAAATTAAAGACAATCTCAGAGGCAGACGTTTTACGAGCCCAGGGGGCTTATTACGAACTTTTAAAAGACCAGACAAGTTCCAGGCAGTTCATTTCACTGGCTGGTTTAATTTCGTATTATGACATTCCTAATTCTGAGCGACTTGTCGCTGGGTAGATTGTCTATGGCTGGCCTGTACTTCTCCGCCGTAACGTTCCGAAACACAATTAAATATTTATCGGTAAATTACGGTTACATTTAAGTCACGTATTTTATGATAAAAATAATATTAATATATAATAATCTAGTTGCTCTAGTATAAAAGTTGGTTTTAATGAACGCAATGTATATTTAAAATTGATTCATAATATAATTTTCGTGTTTGTAAATTGTAACGCGAGATTAAATTTCCGAACGCACTCCACAAGTTCAGCGGCGAAATCCAAATTTCCACTCACACAATTTTCATGAAGGAAGTATTTTTTCATTGTTTTCGGAGTTTATAAAAAAAATATGGCGTAAGTGTTATTGAGTGTTTTTAAGGAATATTCAGTATAAGCATGATATAACCATTATTATCATTAACCATTATTGTAATTATTATAGTTCAGTCGATGAGAGTTCTCGTCAGCGTCGGCATGTAACCTATGTTCAGTTAGAAACATTGTGGGAGTTTTTGTATTCTAACAGAGAAGTGGCGATGGGCTACAACAAATCTGCGCAAGCAAGAGGGTATTCAAGGCGGATGTGGGAATCTGTCACCAAGGCCCTCAATTCCCAAGGAAAAGGTGCTTTAAAAAATTGCAAAGGGTGGTCGAACGTAAGTATTTTTTTACAAGCTTTTATGATTATCTATTAGTTATTCATTCTATGCATCTCATTTAGAAAACCTAATGCTGTTGCAGTATTGGGTTGACTATAAAGCAAAATTAAAGAGAAGAGCGGCAGCAGTACGAGTATCCCTAAACCGTACTGGAGGAGGACCTTCGGATGTTCCCCCCCTTAATGACATAGAAAAAAAAATTCTAAGTCTACTCGGAAGTGGTTATGGGACTGGCATGCCTCATACTCAAGTTCCTATACCATTCCTAGCTGTGAGTATTTTTTAAGTATAAATAAACGTATAGATAAATAATGAAGGCATTTATCAAATCAAATCATTTACTACAGATAAATATCCATATAAATCAAATCAAAATAAAATCGCAAACTTATACAATTAAAATCAAAATGTATTTATTATTATTGTCTAATGTATTAACTTGTCTCAGACATCACAAGATCTCAAGCACTGGTGAAATTGACGCTGGTATTCTTCTTCCTAGTGGCAGTGAGGCAATAGATCCTCATTTACCAGAGCAACCACCAGTGGTGGATGAGGAACAACGGTCTCATGAAACACAGGAGGCATCGCAGCCACAGGAGGCATCACAGCCACAGGTTTCAAACAGCAACAAACGTGAACCTGCTAGTTCACGTCCTACACGTCAACGCCGCCACAGAGAAGGTCACGTCAGTCAAGAAGCGACCAAATACACACACACAAATACAATTTGTACACTGATACAAATCAGTCGATATCTTTGAATAAATTGCACATCATCCATGTCGAACGCATTACATTCATCACGAAGTCGTCTTCTTTTGTTCCTTGATGCACTATTTTCGTAAGAAAAGTCACTTTCCAAGAACTCAAACAGTTCATACTCATCACACATTATATTTTATTTTGATATCTAGATAGCACTCGAACAATTTCGCCAAATAAACACAAAACAATTCAATAAAAGCTCCTCTGACGCAGCGTAAACAGAATGGATTGTGAGGTTACTTTTTGGCAGTTGTAATAGGAAAAGAAATGTCAAACGAACGTTCATAATACGGTATTGCTCGGCAATATTCGGGCAGAAGTCGGCCAGGATGTCATGTGACCGCTGACTGGCTTGTTTGACTAGTTCATATTACGAAATTGCCATGCAGTTCTGTTTACGCCGTAAACTGTCTGGAAATAAGAGTTCGTAATAAGGCCCCTGAATCAGAAGTGAATGCGTTCCATGAAGCCATTGAAGAGGTCTCTAAGGAAGACTGGTCCAACTGCTTTGTACAGTGGTTTCAGCGTATGCAAAAATGCATTGATTGCGAAGGAATATACTTTGAAAAACAAGAAATGTATCGTAAGTCTTTTATGTAGTCTTATTTATCAGAATCCAGAAACTTTCAGTATACGCTAAATATTATAAGCCAGCTCAACTCATTCTTGCTTATATCACTGACCAAATGAATTAAGTAATCTTAAGATAAGCTAATTATGTAGGTACTGTCTGCATTATTCCCTTATCATCCTGTGGAGGCGATCAAATTAAAACTTATTGTAACAATTTGGTGTGTTACCAACAAACTTCTAATGCAGACTTTTGACAAAGTTCCCTCTTTGATGGAGGCGATTTAAATAATTTCCATTTTGAAACCCAATCGCGCCTGTGATGTATATTTTAACTAAAAGTGATATGATCAAAGAATCGTGGTTCGGGCTCTTTCTTGTTTCAAGCATCAAAACGCTTAAACCTCCTTGTGAACGGGAAATAAGCCTTTTGCCGCGTCGGTTCTTGGTTTTTGTTACATTCTAGTGGTTTTCGGAAAGCGATTATAAACTAACAAGCAACAACAAAGAAACACCTTTAATTGATAATTAAAAATGGCCTCCGAACTGTTTTCGGTCACGGTGGCCAATCTCAACGGATATTAGCCAGGTACGCAGGAGATATTATAGTGCACAAGCGTGTGCGCAAATACAGGTGCACTCTCAGTTCCTTTACTGTCATACTCTTTTACTCTCATAGTCCGATGGGACGGCAATCCGACACGACCGGTGAGAGATCAGGCGCAGGACTAACGGCTTTACGTGCTTTCCGGGACACGGGGATATTAAACCGCCAACTTCCAAACTCCGGAATGTTACTAAGAAATTCCTAATGGAAAACCCAATTTGTCCGATCTAGGAATCGAACCCAGGACCCCACGCTCAGCAGTCGCGCTTGCAACCACGAGACCAACGAGGCAGTTAAATAATTATTCCTTTATTTGATACTCTATTAACAATAATGTTAAATACGATTAAATCGAGAAGAGGGGCATCTCGATTTAAGCCATGGGGCTAAATACAGCTGCACAGGTCAAACTACGCTTGTCGCGGTTGGTCTGTGGATGGGTGACCATCTTTACATACCGAGACCTCTCCGTGCCTCGGAATGGTCCCGACTGTCATCCGTAAATCTTTGACAGTCGTCACGGGTAATCAGAAGCCCGAAAATCTGACAACCAATCTTACCAAGGGGTATCGTATTACCCAGTAACTGGGTTGTGGAGGTCAGATAGGCAGTCGCTCCATGTAAATTACTGGTATTCAGCTGCATCCGGTTAATATAGTAGGAAAAGGCTAGGCAGACGATGACAATTAAATCGAGAAGTACTTACATATTAAAAAAAATTACAGTTAGAGCAGTATTTTTCCGTACTGTGAAATAGATAAAACAAATCAATTGAGTATTTCTCACTACACTGAAAGAAATAAGCAGTAAATAAAAATGAAAAAACATTCATCTGAACTGCTTTAAACAGTTCCATATGAGCCAAAACAGTATTTTTTACTGATCCGAAAACAGTTAAAGCTTGAGGCAAACTGTTACCGTCATGACACTAAACTTTAACATTTTAAGTAGCTAAAAGGTCATAAAAGGTGATATCGTTCAAACCATTGAAATTTACTTACATTACAGTAATGGTGGTTTTCCTTTTTTTTTTTGTTGTTTTTTTCAGTACTATTTACTGACAAAACAGTAACTTTTAATGATTGAACATACTATTTATGTTCAATCATTAAAAGTTACTGTTTTGTCTTTACTGTTTTACAAACATTTTTTCTTACTTTATAAAGTTAGTAAGTCTTAATGAAATCGCTTTAATGTGGTGTAGTAAGAAATTATTTTTTTTCATTGTACGGGTCACAGCAATGAGGAATACCCCACTGTAACAAAGTATCAACTAGTACGGGGGATGCTGTGACATATATTGTACTTAGTGTCAACAGCATACTTAAGTTAATAAATCGTGCAAAATTATATAAAACTTGCATCGCCCCGCGGTTTCATCCGCATAAGTTTCGATCCCGTGGGAATATCGAAATAAAAACTATCCTATATCCTTTCCCGGTACCCAAACCATCTTTATACCAAATTTCATCTAAATCGGTTCAGCGGTTTAAGTGTGAAGAGGTAACAGACAGAAAGACAGACACACTTTCGAATTTATAATATTAGTATGAATATGTCGCAGCCAACTGGTTTAATTAGCCGTTTAGTTAACCCTACGTGCGCGTGTGTACGTAGGGTTAACCGATAAACACGCTTCTTTTATGGAGATCCCCTTTTATTTTTAGCGACAATAGAAATACACATTCTGTGAAAATATTAACTGTATATCTATTATGGTTCATGAACCATAATAGATATACAGTTAAAATTTTCACAGAATGTGCCACAGATACAGCCCACTGAGAAACGGATGCACGGGTAGACGGACAGATAGACGGACGGACGGACAGCGGGGCTTAGTAATAAGGTCCCGTTGGCATCGTTTGGGTACGGAACCCTAAAAATCAATACACGTTTTAAAAACAAAGCAAATCCTTCAAAACCCCTGAAAATGACCGCATAATCAGATATAATCGAACCTGAATACCGGTTGCTTGACCTCCCCGAGATCTCGAGCCGATCGACCTTCATTCTCGATGGATCCGCGCCCTGATGATGCTTAAGCACGATCCACGGACCACTTCAACTTAAGTGCTGGACGCAAGAATATTTTATTTTTTATGGACGTGTTATGGGAACTATTTTGTGGCTTGAGATTTACTACTAGGTACTTGTAAGGAGATTGGAGTAAGGAGGGTGGAGTGTGGCTTTGTATTTTTGCAAGCTTTTAGTGCATGGGTATTTTCTTGACTTGCAAAGGAATTTATTTTGTATAATTTTCAATTTGAATAGGTGAAAGCTCCTGTCAGAGTAAATACAAATGAATAGGATATCTTCATACAAACGCACTGAACACGGTTTGTACGTGAGCGCGCTCGTACGTATGCGTCGTCGCACGCACACACTGACAAAATAGGTTGTAGGTGTAGGTGAACCTACGCCATACGTCATACCGCCCGCGCCCGCGCACGCTCTTCCGCTGCCCTGCTGTTCGTAATAATTTGTACGTGTACCTACCTACCTCCTTTAACAATTTCATAATCATTTTATTTTATTTTAATAAATACATGATTCAGTAAAACCACGTTTTAATTAATCATATTTCGATCGAAATTTTTCAAATAACTAAACAGATAACATGACGTAGGTAATAAAAAAATGTAATCAGCCCCTGGCCTATGTAGAAAAAATTATTTAAAAAAACTTAGTTTAACTTTGTATAAATATTCCTAATGTTTACCCTACAGGGGAAAATTGTTTTGTATAGAGATTGACTCTCAGACCAACAAAAAAAGATAGACAGCGCGCCACGAACATTAAAACTGAAGCCACCTTTTTATCTATGTGTGTATCGAAGGCTTGCCATTTGTTAAATGTTTTCCCTATAATTTGGGGATATTTGTGCGAGTAGGAACTAGTATAATATTGTACGAGTAAGTTATTGTTGAGTATGGTATTGGTATTAATTGGAAACCCAAAATATTCAATACATAAAAAAGAAAATAGGAATATAACTCGAAGTAACAAATCATATTTATATGTATGTATTAATCGAATGGGGAAAATTTAAATCGTATTATGGCAACCCCCGCACTACTTTCGTTCGTTGAGGTTTTTTGTTCCAAGTAATCTAAAATTTAATATTATAGAAACGATATTATTTCAAGAAAAATGATTCCGTGTGACTTTTTATGTGATTTGCTGTTGTTTTTGCAACTTTTCACTGCACAGGAAGGCATAATTATATTTTTTAATCTATGTTTTGAGTATGGATGTCGATGGCTATAAGAGTAGGGGAAGACCAAAGAAATGATGGATGGAATGTGTGAAAGATGATATATATATGGTTAGAAAGAGGGTGACTACCGAGATGACGACTAATAGAGAAGTATGGAAGAAAAAGACATGTTGCGCCGACCCCAAATAAATTGGGATAAGGGCAGGAGAATGATGATGATGATGATGTTAACTTGACGACGACTCGTGACGTACTAAGAGCGATGAGCATGGTTTTAGTGTAGGTGTGTGCGTGAGCGTGTATGTTTACTTGCAGGAGCACGGTTTTATGGCTTCAATTTCGATGTTCGCGGCGCGCCGTCTTTCTTTTTTTGTTGGTCTGAGGATTGACTATGCATTTTTGATGATTGAATAAACTATAAGTAACAGCCCTACGTGTTTAGGCTATTATCGCTAGCTCGGGGCTCGCGTTGGCTTTCTTATTTGTTTTTTCTATGCTCCTGTGAAACAATGTAATCTTCTTGCAGTCGTTCTGGGCTTGTGGGGTCGTGGCTAAATGATAACAGCCGCAGAGGTCGATTGAAAGTTAAGCTCCGCTTGCCGCGGTCGGTTCGTGGATCCTTTACATATCGAAAGAAAGAAAGAAAGAAAAAATGTTTATTTGGACACAGAAACACAAAATACAAAATTAACAAAATATTAATAATGTTTCAACAACAATAGTATGTGACTCACGGCTGCGCCAAAAAGGTTCTTTTCAGCATTCATGCCAAACAAATGTTGTCTGACGCTAGTTTTCTCAAACTCAAACTCAAACTCAAACCATTTATTTCAATTAAACCATTTACAGGCACTTTTGAATTGTCAAGAAGTCGGTCAGTCAGAAAATATGAAGCTAGTTGCCCATTCCAAAGCGTAGGTACCTATGGAGAAGAACGGGCAAGAAACTCCATGGACACTCTTTTAAATTGTATTTTTACAAAAATATTAGTTACATCATTAATGTTGAATTTACAATTACAATTATTTCTAATGAACCTATCGAGAGGAGGCACGGAGGGGTAAAACAGAAGACGATCTAGGAGGGGATCGAGGCGGAGGGGTGGAGGGGGGGTTTAGGGGATCAGAACGGAATAATTCTAGGAAAACACGTTAAGAGGATGTGGGGTGGTCTTTTCTCCATAGAAATGCTCTCGCCTGTGTTCTTTCTTCTTAATGAACCTAAAGCAATAATTTTTACAGAATAATAAATATTAACTACTTTTACGACTATGTCCCTATGTTTTCCTTTTTGATGATACATTATTTTTATAAATTATTAACATTGTTATAAAATTATTGATAATAACGGCTACTCCCTGAAAAACGGAAAACCTGAGAGGTTTTCGTTGTGTGGCTAACACTAAATGTGAATTAGGTTAAGTGTTTTAAAAATAAAAAAAATATTAGTACTAAAACCCTCAAAAAAGCCGACTTAAACCGCTGTCAACAGAGGCCTATTGTACAAATTTGACAACTATTAATGAAAAAAGAAAAGCACAGAGACAGAGTATATATCCTTCTTATTCAGTTTATGAAACATATTTTAAATTGGTCCAATATTGGAGGAGGAAATAGGCCAGGGCCATAACTTGAATTATGACTTTTTCCTCTCTGACCGCATTTCCTCTGGTGCCGGCTGTCATTCTTAGATTTCGATCAAGATCGCGTCTGGTCAGCTGCATCTGGTTTATTTGATTGATTGACAGATTGATTGAGTCGTTCTGGGCTTCTGTGTATGTGAGGTAGATTGAACCATTTCACCTTTCAAACATTTAAATTCGTTTTGACGTGAACCTACTTTATAAGTAGGTGATCTTTATCCAAACGTTGAAATATAAAATGAATGGCATGACAATAGTTGTAATTAGTTTCACCTTTCAATTCCCAGGACCACTTTGCCGCACGACGCTCCAAAAGCACTATTAATACCTATATTACTTTTCTAATAACCGCTTTCAACTCGTCTCTACCTTTTATTTTCAATTTTCAACAAAAGGACCGATCGCCTGATAAGTGTTTCATTTCGCGACGACGTCAGCTTTCCCAGGATTGCTCTCTGGAGAAGGAAACTCAAGATCGTTGAAGTACTAATGCCACAGTACTTATAAACCTGGATTTTGTGAAAAGTTCTCATTGAACGTAATGTTCTAGAACTGAGTAGAATCTAACGAGACTCGTGGGAAAAGATCAGTTGGATTTCTCAAATATTACTTGGTTACGTGAGTAGAAGCGCTAGGGATGCCCTGCCAGGACATAATATATAGTGACCTCATTGGTGAAGTTCTTCAGAAAGGTCAAGTGGGTAGTACTCGCAACCGACGTGGGTGTATAACCAGAAGGGCAAATCTCATAATTTTAAGAACGTTCACAGTCTGATCTTAGTCTCAATCTGTCAAAAAGTAATTTAAAAAAATTAAACCGACTTTAAAAAGAAAGGAACTCAAAATTATGGGTTAACTTTAATTTCGCAAGTCGGTGTCTTGGGATCTGTATTTTAGTTTTCGTTTTTTGCCACCGACTTCCGAAATTAAAGTTATTTCATAATTTTAAGTTCATTTCTTTTTGAAGTCGGTTTTTTTTTTTGGTAATTTTTAGTTTTAGGTAAAACTGGAATATTTGTTTGGGTAATAGATTTGTTATAAATATTGCACTAGAATTTGACCAAGGTTGACACTACACCCGTAGCTCGTATCAATAAGCCAGGCCGTCACACTTACACGTACTCGCATTAGTCCATATCTTGAAAATTACTGAATCGATTTTGATGAAACTTGCACTTTTCCCTAAGTTGAAGTAAATGTAAGCCAATAAAAAATCCTAATTTCCCTACATTTTGATAAGTTTTTGAAATTTGTTTGTCGCCGGGATGAGACTGTGACTAGATTTTGAATGTTTTAAATTATGTGAAGGCCTTCTGATGTATGAACGTAAACAAGGCAAAAGGAGTATGTAAGGATGGGGAAGCAGGTGGCCTTCTGTAGTTTCTGCTTTCCACCTTGGGAAGTAGGTGTGAGTTTATGTATATATGTTCTTATTTTACTCTGATTTAAACCAACAAAACAAAAAAAACTCACTGCATGCATAAATTACAACAGTAAATCTCGTCCTTTATCCAAAAAAAACCTAATTTCAAGTATTTGTATAAAGTAAAACTATAATAAAAGTTTATTCACACACAATAAATAAACGACGAACTACCCGCTACGGCGTAGCTATCGTAGCAGTGCAATTGTCGTAGCTGCTACGTCGTAGCAACAATCAGGTCGGTTGATTCTACAATGCGTTTACTCAGTGTTACTTGACATTACATTTAATTTTACAATTCTTTCAAGCAAATAGTGGTAGAGCTCTTTGTTAAGAGCTTGTCCGACGAGTTCCAAACCGACAATTTTATTCTCCGTTCCAGTTAGAAGGGTATGGGTAATTTATTTATTAGTTAGTATTACTCAAACTATTTTAGTACCTATAATTAACTAAGACATGCGTAATACAGTCTCATAAGACTTTTCAGCTTTGTGTCTGGGATGTCTGAGATGCCTCTGGTATTGCAGATGTATATTGGTGTCGGCACCGGCTTGGTTTTTCGAAACATCGTGATTTCATTAGTAAGTTTAAAATATTAATCACACTAATATTATAAAGGCGAAAGTTTGTGAGTGTTTGTGTGTATGTGTTTATATGTTTGTTACTTCTTCACGCTCAAACGGCTAGACCAGTTTTGATAAAATGGAGGTAGCTGACACCCTGGATTAACTTATAGGCTACTTTTTATCCCGATATTCCTACGTGATCGACATTTACGCGGGTGAAACCGCGGGGCGCAGCTAGTGTATTATAATTAAATCAATATCTTCTGGAATAAATTCTGTAAATTATGGTAAATATCCTTATTAAATCCTTTGCGTAGTTAGTAAGAACAACGCGGTCGCACACACAGACACGAAAAGAGATTTTATTTTTAACTAGCCTCTGCTCGCGACTTCGGCCACGTGAAATTTTCGTTCCCCCGACCCACCTCACCACATCGCATTGCCCATCCGTGCTATTTACTTCGTTTTCGCTTAGCGCTCTTTCTGTTTTTTTTTTGGCAAAAAGAAATAAAGCGATGCAAAAATATATTTTTTAAATCTGACCGCACAAACTCTTAAGCATAATTACATCTTTAATACCTATGTATACATTACTGAATTCTATAAACGGTCGATAAACGGGACGTTTCACGGTGTCAGCTTATCCAGAGCGACTCTAGAGAGAAGTCTCGACGACGCTTAAGTACTTATTATATCTTTGTATAAAACTTGCTACATTACGCCGAGACTTTGTTCGTGAAGCTAAGTTTCTTGTCTGGCTTGTGTTTGTCTCGCTTTGATATTATTTGCAGGATGTTACTGCAAGTTATGAACAGTTATTGAAAATACTTTATGGGATAGACTACATATGGGAGAGGAAATGAGAGGATTTTTCTGTTTTCTATTGTGTATGGAATTAATGAAGAAGGATGCGTCAGGTAGAACGTGAAATTCATATTTTCTTAGGTTTTTTGCAATTTGCAGGTCACGATACAACCTGGCACTAGGTTGTATGTTGAATAAATAGTAGAATATGACACCAAAACAAATTAAAACTCCAAATAAAATTAAAGCTCTTTAAAAGAAATACATACTGTATATCAATTATTATATATGTAGGAGTATGGCTTCAATTATTACAATAATTGTGGGTAGTCAACTTAATTTGTTATAATTTGTTGTTCTTATTATGAACTTAAGTGATTTTTACTATCAATTATTGTCTAATAAATTGTAACATAATTGATTGAGTACTCGATGTACGCACTAATTGATTTTGGCATCTTATCTCGATAATTGTAACCGATGTTTTTGGTCAAAACAATTGATGACATGTTATTTTGATTTTAAAATGATTTATTAATTTAAATCTCCATTGTTTATTTAAGACAATTATTCTTGTAATATTTGATCACTTATAATGTAAGTCTTAATAGATTTATCACATTTTAGTGTTTTGTGTCAACTCGAGTAAACACGTTGACGATCACGTTGACGTTGATGTTCACGTTGACGTACTTCCGTGCGTCATCGGACAGAGTGCTTGAGGGGCGAATGAGAAATAAAATATACAATACAAAAAGGTGGTATGAACATGAAATTTATCAAGTGGTAACATTCCGGGCAACGACTCACGATTTTATTTTTTATTTGAATTTGATTTGATTTGAATAAAATATGATACGCGAGCGTAACAAGTATGTACTTACAGAATTATAATCATTGAAATTATGAATACGGGTTGTATGTATATTTCATGAAATAGTCATACAATAAGACTATATGAACTTAGAGGGTCGTATTGAAAATTTTAATTTCGCGGGGTTCCCTCGCTGTTCCCATTTAATTATTTTAGCTCATCTCAAAAAGGAAACAGGCTTCTTTCGCCAGCCGTTACATTATTACTCGAGCAATGGTGTTTTTTGCTACCAAAACAGAATTAAAATGATATCTACTGACTGATATTTTCACAGCTTGCCCTTTTATGTTTTTAATTATTTAATTAAAGCAACAACAAACATTTTCAGCTTCGCTTCTCCACATCAAGAGAATTATTTTTCTTTAAATTTTTACAACACATTGTAAAAATTGTCATCATCATTTCAGCTGAAAGACATCCACAAAAGCTTCCTCCAAGCAACGCCGCATCGACAACACCAACATTAAAAACAAATGCATCCTAAACTTATGCAACGTTCGTATAAAGTCAGAGAAATTAATTGTTTAGCAAATTAACTACCAACGTAAATAATTACGCGTATATTAAAATCACAACCGTCATTCTTTACGAGTAACAGTTGTATGAAATGGCTATTACATGACAATTTGACGTCAGGTATTAATTTTCTGAGCAAATAATTTATTAAATCTGACTGTAAAATTATTAACAGTATTAATATTATCTATGGAGGGTAGAGGTAGGGAGAACTGTCTCTGAAGTGTCCGTCAAACTGCGTTAAATTAAGGTGGCGCCACAGTCATCATTTCAGCCGAAAGACGCCCACTGCTGGACGTAGGCCTCCCCAAAAGGCGGGGGGTTTGCCTTAATCGCCACGCTTGGCAGGCGGGTTGGCGATCGCAGTATGGTATGGTGGTGGAATGCATAGAGAACGCTGCTGCCCATTTTCCGGTGCGCCCCTTAGTCGCCTCTTACGACACCCACGGGAAGTATGGGGTGGTGCTATTCTTTAAGTCCGGCACCACACAGACTCCACAGTATTAACAGGGTTTTCTCACAGCAGTAATTTTAGGTTATGTTTACAAAATTATTTTGGACTACGTAAATAGTTGAGGTTTGGTATAATGGGCTGCCACTAACTACTCTAGTCACTAAACATATTAAATTTTCTAACTCGGCATACTTCAATTCGTCAACAACTGCTACATTCATACCATACCCTTTGCCTACGCTAGCGCCATCTTGGAAGGTTTTGGAACTGTTATTTACTGCTTATAGTTGGACACTTTTTCAACCCGTTTCCACCCGTTATGAGACGGTTCGCCTTACCCTCCATAATATTATCTTAGTAATTATGTTAGTATACCGTCTACTTCTAGTGCTCTCCAATTAATGCAGTAGCAAGTGGTTAACCGCAACAGTTCGGTAGCCGACAGACTTCGAACCTCTCAATGACCGGTCAACGCCTTCGCTTGTGGCTTTGAGCTGTTCTGCCGCACTCAGCGTTTGTATACACAGCTGTGTATGTGGTTCTGCTTAGTACATTCAACCTCAAAATTGTATACCTACATCGACAAGAATTCATTTGATTGTGTGTTCCAGCAGTGCTATTCCGTAAAAAACTCACCGTGAAAACTTAGGTGAAGTGAGCGTGGAGTGAGCTGTCAATAGTGTCAATCCCTAGCATCAGGTGGAATGACAGCTCACTTTAAGCTCCCTTCACCTAATCACGGTGATGTTTTTACAGGATCGACCGTCTGTATCGATGTGTAGCTACAATGGAACCAATGGTAATAATGGTTTTGCTATATACTTAATTAAATACTTTTTAGGGTTCCGTATAAAAACGGAACCCTATTACTAAGACTTCGCTGTTTGTCCGTCTGTCCGTCTGTCTGTCACCAGGCTGTATCTCAAGAACCGCGATAGCTAGACAGTTGAAATTTTCACAAATTATGTATTTCTATTGCCGCTATAACAACAAATACTAAAAACAAAATAAAATAAATATTTAAGGGGGGCTCCCATACAACAAACGCGATTTTTTTGCCCTTTTTTGCTCGATATCAAAAATGGCAACAGGTAGGCACTTGAAATATTCACAAAATACTCAGTTGTATTTTAACTTTAATAATAAATAATAAAATTAAAATAAAATAAATATTTAAGGGGGCTCCCATACAACAAACATGTTTTTTTCGGCGTTTTTGCCTTGTGGTACGGAACCCTTCTTAACGGAAACTTGGCCAGTTTTTTCTCATGTTGTGCCTTCACCGCCGAATCAATCAGGAACGAGTCCAAATCGTCACGCCATTCTTGGGCCCGCTTCGGTTACTTATGTATTATGTGTGTCTTAATAAAAATCAACAAAACTTTAAGATAAAAGTAAGAGGCGCCTAAGTGATCTCTAAGTGATTAAAAATTTATATTCTTAGAAACGAGAAAATATTTTAATAAAACAAACACTAATTAATGCTTTTGTACAAGGTACTTAATTGCATTTCTAAGAAACGACCTTCTTAGAGAAGAGAAATTATTTTATAAGATCGGCTAAAGCCTTGACGTTGTAAAACGTTTCGTAGACCGGCAATGCAAAAAGGGGAGTTCTGTTTTAATTTGAGAACTTAAAATCATCAAATAATTAATTAAAATAATGTTGTCTTCCCTAAGTGTTTGTATAAAAATGTCATAAATTCAGAATTTTATATTAAAAGTACTGTGTAAAAATATCGTCTATCTAAAATTAAAATCTCTTACAATATATTTTAAGCGTAAACGTTTTTAATTTATTTTAGATACTTCTTTGATAAAAGTGTCACGTAGACTTAGTAAATAGAGACAGTCCCGCTACTGACATGAAATGCCTGAATATTGTAAGTAAAGCTAAAGAGCTTATATCCTTGGTATCTATACAGATAATTAACTGAGTCAAATTAAATTAGGTAATGAAATATCTAAACATGATAAAACGAAACAAGTAATTAATTTATGGATTTTCTATGGTCGACATCCGCAGATATTCCAGTTTAAGTACCGAGGCCAGCACATCAAGCTACCCGAAACTGTCAAATTTTCTCAATCAACTTTAAGCCTTATACTTTAGCGACAAGGTTGAAAATCTTTTCAAGGACACATTGTAGTAGCTTGATGTGCTGGCGTCTGTACTTATTGATAATCAGTTTTTAGGGTTCCGTACCAAAATGGTAAAACGGAACCCTGATGGTGAGACTCAGCCTGTCTGTCTGTCTGTCACAGCTGGATATCTCGATAACTACTAATGCTATCAACTTGAAATTTGGAATAGTTTTAGATGACATTTGCCCAACTACTTTGCAAATAAGAAAAAAATAAAAACATATGTATATTTTTTGGAACAGGGCGCCGCCGAGGTCGAGCCAGAAAGCGGTGGCGAGATGACCTGGACGTGTACCACGAGGGCTGGTTTGAGGTGACGCGGGAAAGGAGTTCCTGGAAGGACTTGGGCCCGGCCTTTGCCCAGAAGTAGGCCAGAATAGGCTAAAAAAAAATTATAATAGCTACTTCGACTATATGGCATATATAATAGGTACACACATTTATGCGGGTACACAGGCAAACACGAAAAGCGAGTTTAATTCGTAATATGTCCTAATACGAATTAAAGTCACTTTTCGTGTCCATAGCACACATATCAACTCGGAAACGGATTTTCACCGTATCGCCTTTCGCCTCGCCGTCAAACAGGTGTCAACCTAACGTGATCAGCAGCTTCGATACGTCGACTCGGCTACGGCTAGGCGACGCCGCGCTTACGGCTCGCCGACCGCGAGGAGGGGTGAGAGGGGCAAGGTTGGACGAAGAGACGTAAACTCGGGTACAGAGACACGTAAGCGAGGGGACGATGAGCTGTAAGCGCGGGAACTGCAAGTTGACTACGCACCGCACCGCGGTTCGTGAGCTTGTCCCGACGCGAGGCGATTACGTTATGATTCAGATTAGTGTGCGATGCAGTAGGGAGTTTCATTCAAAGAATACTGAATGGCTCGAGTTGATACGGTGACGATCCCTTTCCGAATTTATATGTGTGCTATGACCTTTAGTGACCGCATTATTCTTCTAAAGGGGTCTCCCTTGTTTCATTAAAAAGAAATTGCCAAATAATCACTTCCCAAACAATTTGCCGCATAATTTCAATTGCCAAATCATTACTTAGCAAATAAACTTTTCACAAAAAATTGTAACGCAAACCTAATGTTTGGCGAGTGAACGTTTAAACAATAACTTGCTTACCAAATAGTACTTTTACCAATTTTAATTGAGTCAAATATTTCAGTTGGTAAACATATTTTATGCAAAATAAAATAAGTCAAATATTTAGCACCATCGGGGCTCCTATTTCTGTCTGCCTATGATTTCAACTGGCCCTGTTTAATATGATATGAGGTAAAGCTCGCTCTTGCATCCAATGTCCTATTTCTGTGAAAAGGGCTTAAAGTAGGTAACCTAACAATATCGAACCTCGGGGTGCCCTTCGCTCGCTCTTGCATCCTAAGTCGCCTATCGACCGACCGCAACCATGCAATGTAATTAAAAAAGTAATTATGTAAGTAAAACCATGTACTGCTTCCCAAAAAAAATATTTTTGTCTATTTTTTTCATAACAAATCATTTGACTAAATGTCTATTGTCTAAAGATTGTTTGCTGTAATAAATCATTTGAATAAAGACCAAATGCCTAAATGAAAATAACCTTGATAATATTCTGCCAAGTAAAAATTTGACTAAATGAAAATGTGCGTACTAAAATCATTCCAAACATTGCATTGGTATAAAAAAAAGGTTGCTAAAATTTGTTTGGGTACTGAAATTTTGGCAAAATCTTTTCGGCAAAACGGCAGGATCCCCTTCTAAAGAGATCAGATATGAGTTGCTCCATGTAAAATACTGGTACTCAGCTGCATCCGGTTAGACTGGAAACCGATCCCAACATAGTTGTGAAAAGGTTAGGCAGATGATGATTATGATTCCAGAAAGGATAACGGGGGTGTACAATTAAACTTACCATTATTAAAGAAGTCTCGATGTTTAGTCAAGCCGTAAAATCATACGAAGGAAGAGTGAGTCGCTAGTTCATTATAATTCTCATTTGTAAGCAACGTATTGTAGTAATAGTTATTGTGTTATTTGTGCGAGTCTGAATCAGGCATTGTGCAGACTTCGCGAAGCAACACGGGCTACAAAAGCGGCGAGAACTGGAAATAACAATATTATCTTGTGTAGGTTGTTTTCTTAAGAATGTAGTTTTCTGTCTGCTCTAACAATGGAAAATTCACTTTGTTCTTCTTCTTAGCGTGTCGATAACAATCTAAATGGACTCGACCCACAATTCGGCTACTTGTTTGCGGCCATCACTAGTGTCCATCAGTTCAACACGCAGGACACGATGGGACACTTAGTGTCTAAACACACTATGCCGAAGTTACGCGACCGAAGTTCGGCATGATTACGCCTGCAATGCTATTTGAATTACTGAAGACACATTATGCCGAAATTACGTTGCGTTAAATAGCATTGAAATAGCATTGCGGGCGTAATCTTGCCGAACTTCGGTCGCGTAACTTCGGCATAGTGTGTTTAGACACTAAGTGTCCCATCGTTTGCACAGCACCTCATTTACACTCCAGGGCGGAGTCGTCTATGAATCTCCACCTGAACAGGTTTTCCTTGCATCGGCCAACCTGGGTCCGGAGTCTGTTTAAAGACTTCCAGGTTGCCCAACGCAACTCATGTCCAGGTGGGAGGTCTTCAGCGGGTGGAACAAATGGTTTGGGTAAGGAAGCACCGGCTCGCCATCTTCAGAATTTCTTGGGATCGTTCGCCAGTGAGCTGGACGACACGCTTTATAAAACTGTTTCGGCTGTGTTGTGTCACTTTGTTGAAACTTTATTTTTTAGTGCGATCCCAGTCGCCTCAGCACTAATTATCAGTTGATATTTTTCCCACTGCTGGGACACAGGCCTCCTCCCTATAAGAAGGAGTGGCCGTTATCCACTACCCGGGCCCAGTGCGGATTTGTGGATGTTACATGTCTACGATTTTTTCTAGGTTTCCTCACGGTATTTTCAACCACCGTTTTGAGAGCATTTGTGAATTAAACGAAGGACACAAAGTACTTGCCCGTCTGGTTTCGAACCCATGCTTAAACTTCGTAAGTCATTGGATCATTACCACTGAACTAACAGTGTTTTTACCTAGAGTAGAGAGCAGTTTACTTTGTGATGAAAGTTTCATTTACCATGTTTCGTTTTAATCCAAGAAATTGTTGTTTTATCTAAGCAGATGGAAGTCAGATAGGCAGACGCTCCATGTACTACTGGTATTCAGCTGCACCCGGTTAGTTATTGAGTTAATCTAACACGGTTTGAGCATTTAAGATCGATCTTTCTATCTGTAAAGGCAACCTGTAGGTATAAATAATATTAAAAGAGAGGAGCCTTTTAAAAATGTATACAGACTGGCTGGGACATTGAAGCGCAAACTAAAACCATGAACTCAGTACATGTTTCTAGGCAGAGAGACACACAACACAGAGACATCTTTACACATCCATACTTATAATATTATAAATTCGAAAGTAACTCTGTCTGTCTGTCACCTTTTTACGCCTAAACCACTGAACGGATTTCGATCAAATTTGGCAGAGAGATAGATTGCATCCCAGGGAAGGACATAGGATAGTTTTTATTTCGATATTACCACTTATGCGGGTGAAACCGCGGGGCGCTACTAGTTATATACACGCATCACACACACACATCATACACACACACATCATCACACATTATTTATAATTATTGGTATATATACTAGCCCGCGGCTTCGCCTGCGAGGTATGTGTGTATACAGACATACAGAAAGACAGTTACTTTCGAATTTATAATATTAGTAACGATTTTTTTTTTTGTGAATGTCGACATTTTTCGTCATTTATCAAAAAAAAAAACTACTGTTGCATAGAAAAGTGCAACACTTAAGCTGCGTTTCCATTATGCAAATGACTTGCATACAAGTTGCAAGTTGCATGCAATTTGTATAGTGGAAACCACAGCTTGCAAACAAGTTGCAACTAGTATGCAATTAGGTTTAAACTTGTACACACAACACTCAAGTCAGCTCATTTGCATACAAGTTGCAAGCGCATGCGCAGGTGTATAGATTATGTGCAGGATTATTACTTGTATGCCACTAAAATCTTGTATGCAAGCTGCAAGTTGAACAAATTCCTGCTTTCAATTCAAATCACTTGCACACAAGTGTCACGTCATTCTTGCATGCAAGACTTGCCTAATGGAAACGCGGCTTTACGAACAGCAATTTTTTTTTTTAATAACTGAGAATTTCAACGCAAGGATTTCAGAATCACGTACCGAATCCATTTTAACAGGTTACGCGTTGATGTACTAGTCAGGCCTTAGAACAAACAACTTCTATAATTACACATCGTCCTTAGTTCTAGAGCCCAACAGCGATGATTACAATGTAGATATTCCTGAATATAACAGTGTGCGTATTACCGACGTCAGCGTGAAGACGCTTTGTTATCAGCTGCCGAGTTAATTTATAGTCTCTTGTAATTCAGACATAATATAGATCTCAACGGGTACCTACTTGTGTGAGGAGTGAAATATGAATTGTTGAAGTAATATATCTTTCTTTAGCTGTAGTGTGGCGTACGTTACGTGATGGTGAATGTTTTGCTTATTCATACTCATATTAAAATTATGTCATGTTATGAATTACGTTTTAGGAATATGGGTATTATTATTATTTCGTTTTACTTACTTATTAAATACTTTTTAGGGTTCCGTACCCAAAGGGTAAAAACGGGACCCTATTACTAAGACTCCACTGTCCGTCTGTCTGTCACCAGCCTGTATCTCATGAACCGTGATAGCTATATATAAGAACAAATAGGTACTTAAAACAGAATAAAAAAAATATTTAAGGAAAAAACACGCCATGCGGTACGATGCCCTTCGTGTGCGAGTACGACTCGCACTTGGCCAGTTTTTTAAATATTTTATGTAAAAAAACATTTTAAAATATAAAAAATTGTAGTCCGCCAGTATAGGGAGTAGGGTCCAAGCTACCAGGTGGTTAAGGCTCCAGAGACAGAAACTTACTGCCTTCTGAATCAGGCCCTTGATCCAACCGCCTAACCAGAGCCTCGAGAGATGTTGATCACGGCTTTTGGCCATTGGCCGATACGACAATCGGCACAATAACAGCCGAGCTCGCATTCCACATGTCAACAACCTCGTGTGCTAAGTCAAGATATTTTTGTAGTCAAGATATTTTTTTATTACTTAACTGGGGATATACGAGGAACTACCAAACAGCATAAAGAAGTCGTTATGTGTGGATTTGTCGCATATTTTCAATTTGTTGTTTTTGTTTTTTTTTCTAGCGTCAACAACAAACGCTTTTTTGACTTCTTTATTTATTTTTCCCCAAAGTTTGATCGGCATACTTATTATTTTCCAAAAGAATTGCTCCAATATTCAGAACTCCCACTATATAATTTCCCTACGATTATCCTTAATTTCAATCGTGACAAACTCAATTTTACTACAAATCGGATTAGGTCTAGCAAAAACCTAGGGTTGAACCGTTGAATCCGCTAGATTGCATTGCTAACCCAAAACAATCGCTGCGATTTTTTTTTTCCTTTTTTTTTGTCAATTCCAAGTCAATATGTAAATAGTGAATACGTCACGCTAGCCTGCCGGGGTTGAATGGAGAATACTGTTATTTTTGTGAAACTCCAACAGTCACGCGAGCTCGCGACCTGCTTCGACTGAACACAAAACTACGTTGCACCAAATCGATGGAATTGCACAAAACTTTATTTAAATTGGTGGTTAGTTATGACTTCATTGGTATTGGGAAGTAAAGCTATGTATTTTCGGTTCTATTTCGTTGTAATATTTATTTTGTTCCTAAAGTCCATCTATGTATATAATTATATTCTATGTACATCTATAATAATAATATAGCTGAAGCGTTTGTTTGTTTGTTTGAACAACGCGCGAATCTCTGGAACTACCATTCGGATTTGAAAAAATATTTTATTGATAGCCCAATTCTTGATGAAGGCTATTTAGCGTCACTCTAGCTTCCTGAGGAACCGAGCAAAAATAAACAAGTTAGTAAGAACGCTAAGCGAAAAGGAAGTAACAGTGGGGGCGATGCAATGCGACGGGACGAGCCAGTGGAACAAGAAATCTCACGCGGATGAAGTCGCGGGCAGAAGCTAGTAGCTAATTACTTCTGATTCAGTTTAGACTCAATCACCAGTCTAAAAGTCCTTTGGAAAGAACCTTTTACGATTCTACTGGATATAACTTTTTATTATCCAGCTGAATGGTAAAAGGCATCCACAAGGTAGACGTCTTGTGGATCTTTATCTACAAGACGTCTGAGGAGATGTAATTATTAAACAAAGTAATAAGATGTAAACATCAAACAATCTCGATTTTATTAATATCTATTCACAACCACAGAGGGCAACCAGATATTCAAATTATCTAAAACCTTAATGAAAATTCAGTGTTTATAATTGTTATAATATTCAAAGAGAAACCATTTAGTGTAGCAACCTGTGGTTAAGGCCCAGCTTTTCACTGATAAGGGAGCTCGCAATACCTCTCTAACCACTAGAATTTTAATATTAGGGATGTACGGAATATGTTAGAATATTTTTAATGTTTAACTATAAATACTATTCAGTGTATGTATTTTATTATATTGATGTAATGAATTGAATGAGTTTTGTATTTGTGATTTGTATATTGGGACTTGGTGAGGCTAAAAAATAGTAGATTGTTTGCCAAGGGAGCAAACAACCATTTTGAAGGCAAGAGTGTTTCTTTGAATCCTGAGCGCAGCAAGAGATTCAAAGTACGTTACTCGAGCTTAAAACAGTGTTGCTCCCGAGGTGGACACTCTACTTTTTATCACCCACTATGAAAAAATAAGTAAGTGTAACTTATGAATAAGAATAGTACGTTTATTTATTTACAATTACTTGAGGAAGACATACTCATAATAAAACTAAGTAAAATCCTAATTTGAGTAAACAATTACGAACGAAGGCAGAATGCTTTTCCTGCGTTTTTTTATTTTTTACACATTTTTTTTTATTAAACTATGCTCGCGCGCCTTTTCTTTATCATACAGCCTGTTACTTGTTCATACAATGTTCGTGTTTGATATCTTTGGTGATTGGAATTTTCACTAACAATATCCAAATTCAAATCACTTTTAGTCCCTAGGGATTATAGAGCTATTTTAGTCCCTGTTTACGAAGAATTCACTAGCTCTTATTGAATAGATGTGATAAAAAAATAATTATAAGGCTCAAAAAAAAATGCTATGACGAGTTCATAATGCCTATTTATCGATATATTTAGATATATTTTCGGACTTTTAATTAGCTGCAGTAAAATGACAGCTTAGGTGTTACCACTTTTTAACGAAATAGTGATGTGACAAAATAATCAATTCATTCAATTAGCATTCAATTCAAAATCGATCCTTGTTAGATTGATTTTGAAAATAGGATAATATTATTAGAAGATGATATTTTTACCTAATGAAATCATCATCTGCCTAGCCTTTTCCCAACTATGTTGGGGTCGGCTTCCAGTCTAACCGGATGCAGCTGAATACCAGTATTTTACATGGAGCGACTGCCTATCTGACCTCCACAACCCAGCCACTGGGTAATACGATACTCCTTGGTAAGATTGGTTGTCAAACTTTCGGGCTTCTGACTACCCGTAACGACTGTCAAAGATCCACGAATGACAGCCGGGGTCAACGGCTTAACGTGCTTTTCGAGGCACGGAGGGGTCTCGGTATGTAAAGATGTTCACCCATCCACAGACCAACCGCGGCAACCGTAGCTTAACATAATCGATCGTCCTGTGCGACTGTTATTATGTAGCCACGGGCGCCTCATTACAATATTATCATAAATAAATTACAATAACAGTATATCTTTTCAAAATACCAGAAGTAAGTTTTCAATACGTCTTGGGAACAACCTAGAAAAGTTATAAAATAAGAATAAACTTATTATAACGCATGTTATGGGAGGAGGTAGAGGACAACGCCATTTATCATGTCGGCCATAAAATATACGGCGTCTTGTGAATACATCGAATGTTACGAATTCATTAGAATGTTCGGCCATAAATTATATTTTCATCTGCTCTCTCAGCAAGGTATTGGCGATATTATAACCTACACTTTTTTATACTCATGGGCTTGTGGCTAAGTAATCGAAGTCGATCGATCAGGTTAAGCTACGCTTGTCGCTGTCGGTTCGTAGATGGGTGACCACCTTCACATACCAAGACGGAGGGGTCTTGGTATGTGAAGGTGTGTGCCATGGAAAGCACGTTAAGCCGTTAGTCCCGGCTGTCATTCGTGGATCCTTGACAATCGTTACGGGTCGTCAGAAGCCCGGAAGTCTGACAACCAGTCTTACCAAGGAGTATCGTATTACCCAGTAATTAGGTTGCGGAGGTCAGATAGGCAGTCGTTTCATGTAAAGTAGTAGATAGTATTCAGCTGCATACGGTTAGACTAGAAGCCAACTCCAACATGGTTGGGAAAAGGCTACGCAGATGACGTTTTTATTCTCATTATATTATTTTTTTGCAAACAACTTATAGGAATGCGTATTTAGTAACTCCCCACAGACAATTGCCCACCTTCCATCCGTCCGTCCGAAAATAGTGATCCGTCAAAACAAGTGTCCAACTATTTTTTTCGGACAGCCAAATATTAGGGACATCTGTCAAACCGTGTTGTGATTTATTCTTAGTCCTGCGGTGCTATTCTGTAAAAATCTCACCGTGAAAACTTAGGTGAAGTGAGCGTGGAGTGAGCTGCCAATAGTGTCAATTCCTAAACAAACTCACTTCACCTAAGTTTTCACGGTAAGATTTTTACAGAATCGACCGGCTGGCCCTGAACTAGTCCATGTACCTACTATGTATCTATTTGCGTAAGTGATATGAGGTAGGAAATGCCCGCCACTTCGCCCGTAACTCAGATTTCGTGCTTTGAGATTAGACCCCCAGATAGGGCTAAATAGATATTAGTAAATCAGACCGATCGACTGCTATCAGCGTCTCTTTGTAGACCCTAATTTTCAATCGTTCGGAAAATAATCTCAAGTATAAAATCCCAACAACCCTAATAAATAAATCAGGGGCTAACCTATATATCACATTTTCTGTTCAATTTCGAATTCAACAAAATTATCAATGTTCCCAATCTAATAACTCATCTGCGTATGGACTGTAAATTCACTTAGTCTCGTAAAACCATAAAATTTGGGTTTTATTTTAAGCCTGCAATCGTCTTGTTTTATATAAAATTTTTGTGATAAAATTTATCTTTACGAGCAATAAACTTACACCAATCCATTATTAGATTCGTTACTCTGTGGTACTGTTGTGGTATTATAATATTTTCAGCTATATAAAATACATTCGAAAACAGCCGATTATTCTCTTAAATTATTATGTTCCAACTTTATTGTCAAGATTTTTATAGTCTGAAGATGCGCACTTAATAGGCCGCATTACATCCAAGGCAGCCTTTCTGTCACTAGAAGTGTAAACCTCAGCATCAACAACTAGACTTATCCGATGTACGGTGGGACGTCGTTACGTCATTCGAGAGGTAGTTGCTAAAAATAAGCGCTTGTGAATATAGGTTCGTCTGAAGTCGCAGCATTTCGTTGAGCAACGACCTGTTCTTGCATTGCTTTTATAATTTTTGTTTGTTTGTTACAAAAGTAACTAGTTATTTTTCCACTCTGCAATGGCATTTTGTTAGGGTTCGGTACCATGGTAAAACGGAACCCTTATGGTGAGACTCAGTCTGTCTGTCACAGCTGGATATCTCAAGAACTACTAATGCTATCAACTTGAAATTTGGAATAGTTTTAAATGACGTTTGCCCAATTATATTGCAAATAAGAAAGAAATAAAAATATTATGTATATTTTTTGCAACAGGGACTAAAAGGGGGTCCGAAAAATTCGAAGTGGGGCTACTAGGGTATATGGGGTATCTTACGAAAGAGCGCAGTTTGTACATTCTCAAAAAAGAATTCTTTTTATTTAGGTCTCATAGTGTTTGACTGCTGATGAAAAATGGAAACATACCGTTCCGTTATTTTATGTGATAGAAGTTTATTTAAAGATTACAGGAAACATAAAACGAAGTCTCTAAATTAACCACTGTTTCCAGAAACCACTACTACTCTAAGAAACCACTGTTTCCAGATACCTTGGTTCGCAGAAAGCGCAACGTAGAATGCAAGAGCGAGCGAAGGGCACCCCGAGGTTAGGCTTGGTTAGGTTACTTTACACTCTTTACATAGAAATAAGTTGTATTTCCATTCATTCGCTCTTGATGCAAGAGCGAACGAATGGAAATACAACTTACTTAAAAATAATTATTTAATTGGTTTCTGTGAACCAAAGACGCTTTCTGTGGACCAAGTTACCTGGAAACAGTGGTTTCTATAAACAAAGTAAACGGCAAGAAGTGGTATCTATGAACAGAGATCTCTGTCAACAGTGCTTTCTATGGACCGAGATATCTACAAACAATGTTTTCTATCAACAAAGTTTTCGGCGAAACATGCTGTCTAGGAATTGAGATTTCAATTAGCTGTGCTTTCTGTATGTTGTCGTATCGTACGAGGGTGTTTCTATCTTAGGTTTCACAGTCTATTATGCCAGTGTCGCGGGCGCATCACGGATTAATTTGTATTGTCAATGTAAATGAATGTGTGTTGTCTTTGGTCCCTGGCCCTGACATTAAGATAATGGACAGAGGCCAGCACATCAAGCTACTACAATCTGTCAAATTTCTTTAATAGATTTTCAACTTTATCGCTAAAGCATAAGGTTCAAAGTTGATAAGGAAAATTTGACAGTTTCGGGTAGTTTGATGTGCTGGCGTCTGTACACGAACCGCTATGAGTCCATCTCATTCAAAAAGTATCCATCAAAGTCACTACCCCTAAATCATTTTATCTCCACACCCTCTTAAACTGCATAAAGTTAGATCTGGTATCACTGTCTAGACTGAAATTTAGACTAGAAAATTTACGGCAAAGGCCAAACTAGGGATTACTTGATTACATTAGACGAGCCATTCTCAGAATATTTCTGTATTTTTATCGAATTTGAGCTCATTAATTTTATTTGGCTTTGATAGAGGTATGAAAAATGATCGAATTAGGTTTCGTTGACCCTTTCGTCTGTTTTTATACCTATAATTACATTTTACTGTTTTTGTATGAGAAAAGAATGTTACACTGCAAAGGTCAAAAGCATATGTAGGTTGTCTGTGTGGTGCCGGACTTAAAGAATAGCACCACCCCATTCTTCCCGTGGGTGTCGTAAAAGGCGACTAAGGGGCGTACCGAAGAATGGGCAGCAGCGTTCTCTATGCATTCCACCACCATACCATACTGCGATCGCCAACCCGCCTGCCAAGCGTGGCGATTATGGCAAACCCCCCCTCTTTTGGGGGAGGCCTATGTCCAGCAGTGGACGTCTTTCGGCTGAAATGATGATGATGATGATGTATGTAGGTACTGATTTTTAACAAACAAATATGTATGCTTCTTGTAATGCACTTTAAGAATGGGTTAGGTACTCGACAGAAGTTTTCTAAAGAGCAGGGTTTAGAAATAACGATCACTCGATTGCCAATCAACGCCAGTCATTGAGATGTAAACTGAGTCTCTATTTTAATTCTATTGGAAAGTCATTAATAGTAGTTTTTGTGATCGTTATCTAATGAAAACGACAAATGGCAATGTCCGGAATATATCCTCACATACACATTGTTTGACATGCTAAACTTTATTTATGATTTTACAAAGCTACGCTATCTGCTTATTTAATAAAGGTATCAGGTATAAATTTCTACAAACACCTATATTCTGAAAACAACGTAAACACCTCTTTAAATGCTTCCCAGGAGACCACATCAACTTCTTTGCATACCACCAATGTACCACAAATTACCGGTTACGAAGTGCACTGTGCGTTACGCAGTATGAAATACTCAAAAAGTCCCAGTGAAGATGGCATTTCTACAGAAGTTCTCAGAATTGGAGAATCAAAGCTACTTCCCCAAGTCACCAATCTGTTTAATTCTATACTCCATCCTGGTGCGGTCCCCAAAAATTATTGCCACTCACTCATAATCTTACTACACAAAAAAGGCGATAAAACAGACATTAAGCCTTCTTAACTTTGGCACAAAACTGGGCAGACAAGGGACTAGTCATCGGTGAAAAGAGACTATCGAACCTCCGCTTCGCCGATGACATCATACTTTTTCCTCATCAGCGGCTGAGTTGGGTAACATGCTCGAGGACTTGAACAAGGCAAGCCTCGAGATTGGGCTTAGGATGAACATGTCAAAGACCAAACTCATGACTAACAGCATCAAAAGGAGGCTATATATTGGGGGTGAGGAGATTGCATATGTCCAAGACTATGTATATCTAGGCCAAATAGTGTCCTTTCAGGCGCGACAAGACAAAGAAGTTGCTCGACACACCGAGAGCGCCTGGAGGAGCTATTGGTCAATGAAAGATCTTCTAAAAGGAGATCTACCGCTATGTCTCAAAAGGAGAATTATGGACATGTGTATTCTCCCCATTCTCACATATGTAGCTCAAACCTGGTCTTTGACACTTCAGAGAGGTCCAGACTCGAGGTTTGCCAGCGAGCCATGGAGAGCAGTATCCTGGGGGTTCGAATTTCTGACCGTATAAGGAACACAATACTGCGCGCCAAAACTAAGATAACAGACGTTACCCAAAAAGCCGCTAAACTTAAGTGGTACTGGGCCGGACATGTTTGTCGCATGTCAGATGACAATTGGGCTAAGAGAACCACCGATTGGGTCCCACTAAACGCACGACGCCATCGTGGCAGACCAAGACGAAGATGGCGGGACGAGCTTGACTCTTACCGTAAGACAGAATTGTGTGGAAAAGCGAGAGGGAGGCCTTTGTCCTGCAGTGGAACAGTACAGGCTAGTTAGATTAGATCAGGTATAAGATTTATTATTATAGGTATATTTTACAATGTTTAACAAAACTAGTTATTTATACTAGGTACTAAATTTAATAACTAACTAACTATGCAAATATAAGTAACTAAACATTTTTTTTTGAGATAAACGGTTGTAATGAAAATAATGATGTAGTCAACCACTCACACGTCCCGCTTCCCGCGCGACGTCAAAAATAACAATTCTGTAGGTCCTAGGTACCAGTTATCACACCACTTTCCTCATCAATCTAGGGCATTGATCGGACAAAAAAATAAAATCGTGGGGCGCGTGAAATTTCTATCAACAGTCAATCGCTCATATCATTATAAATGCTATTTACATATTTACTCAGGTTACGCTACGCCTCACGATTTTATTTTCATTATAAAATCATCTTAAAGGTCATTTGATACCCATTACCTGTAATGAAACAAATATGAAATTAGAAAATATTGAAACAAGTACCTATGCAATCTGGCATTTTGTGCCGGCGGCCTTCTTAGATTTGAAATTTTTCATAGTGTCCAGTATTTTAACAGTTAAGGCCTTTCATTTGGTACCCATATTGAGGGGGTTGTGAAAAATATGTAATCCGCCATTTTGTAGCGGCGGCCGTCTTAAATTTACAATGATATTGATTAAATTAAATTGTATTGCCATTAAAACTAAAGGTGTTCACCAAATATCAGATCATTCTGCCAACAGGAAGGGGGTAAAATTTCAAGTACTAAATTTGACGCAAAAAACAAACAAGGCAAGCTAAATAAAACCGTTTTTAAACAAAAAGACACTAAGTAAGATAAAGGTACTTATCATTTTTCGAGGATTTATTATACTAGTCAATACAACATGATTTATTATAAAATGTAGCGCCTGAAATCATATTAAATCGTTTACTGTCACAATTATTTTCACATAACATTCTCACAACATACACAGGACTAAAATTGCTTCGCAGTTACAAACTTGTGCTTACTCACCCTTTTTTACCGCGCGTCGTAGCTCCGCAAACTTCCTTCATTAGCATAATAGCGCCAGATGCGGATAGTTATCTGAGAATTGCTGTGCAGCTGGCCTACGGTCTAAACCTCAGAATAGGCTTGGCGTACACGGACGCTTTGTGTCGCGATTTTTGTCTGTTAACAGCTGACGATTTATTTTATTGCAAGTTGTTTTACGTTAGATGCGTACTTTTTTTAATAGTTATATGTTTATTTTAGTTTCACGGTATTAATTCACGTGCTAGCCAAACTTTACTTAAAGCGACAATCACACCAATAAACTTAATATAATGGTATTAATCTGTAAGCCTCCTTAAGATGCAAAAGCAGCGTATAATGTTCACAGGCATCCTCTTTGCGAGAGGTCGTGAGCCATTATCCACCACGCGGGCCCAGTTGGTAGATGTCACATGTCATCGAAATTTTTGATTCTAGAATATGTCGGCTTCCTCACGATGTTTTTTTTTTCACCTATATATGAGCAGCGGCGATGAAATTGGTTGGATTTTAAGTTGGAATGCAAACGCCTAACCAATATCAAATAGCAACATCACACACTCTTAATACTTTGTCATTAAATAAGCCAACCTTCCGGAGAAGACCTGAATCCTGGAATGCGCGTGTTAGATTAGTCCATACCTCTTTCGCCGATTTGGCATCTTGTATATGAACATGATATTATTGAACTTCAAATCTTTCTTTAAATCAGCGGGTCCTACACACTTCCATAATTCCTCTAGTTGTACTTGTAAGTACTTATGCTTTTACGGAAAAACTCCAACTCGACCAGTTATCACGGCCAGTAAATTTTTGAATAGATAGCAACGAATTGATCGCTGACATTTTTAACAATTGCTGAAGAAGCTGAAAAGTTAAAACCGGCAACCGCGTGTAACTTTTTGAAGTTATGTCTTCTTGGTCAACGTATTACTTTAAACACTGGTTATTTTTACGGAATATCTTTACACATGCGGCCTGGAGATGAAATAAATTGAAACACTAAACAAACAAAACAAAAAAACATTTTAGACAAACACTTTAGTTTGTGTAAAATGCGGTAGTGCCAGATACTTTTACTTCTTGTAAGAGTTTAGTTTTGTTCAGGTCTGCAGTAATTTTTACACCCGAACTCTCAATCGCCATAATCATGGGCTTATAAACATCCAGTAAGCCTGCCAACATCAACGTCCCGAGCCCCTCATCATCCACATTAAATTACTTTATATATGTGCTGATGAAAGAAAGAAAGAAAGAAAGAAAGAAAGAAAAAAAAAATATTTGGACACAGTTCGTGAAACACAAAACATTATCTTGTTGACATATTCTTCAACAGTACTGGAAGTTTCTGGTGTTGTTGAAATAAATCAAAGTCTAAGTCAAAGTCAAAGTCAAAGCATTTATTTCAATTAAACCATTAACAGGCACTTTTGAATTGTCAAGAAGTCGGTCAGTCAGAAAATATGAAGCTAGTTGCCCATTCCAAAGCGTAGGTACCTATGGAGAAGAACGGGCAAGAAACTCCATGGACACTCTTTTTAAATTATGTTTTACAAAAATATTAGTACATCATTACTTTTGAATTTAAAATTATATAATGTGAGAACGATGTAATAAATAAAAAAGACGTAAAACGTTAAAAGCGTCCAGAGTACAACAAATAGTACTTAACAAAACAACAATCCAAAAATAAAATAATTAAAAATAAACCGAGGCAGCTAAGAGATGATCAGCCCCAACTGACGGCGCCCGTATACGAACATGATGCATAGATCAGCACCATTCAGCTCAACCATTTTGAAGGGAGCTAAAGGATCCAACACACACGCCACCGTCAGCGAGACAATTGAGTGAGCATGACATACTATCAGCCGCCAGGGCACATTCAAGTCAATGAAAGACATATTAATACTCGGTAAATGGTAGCTAATAATAATAAATTTATTTATTTATTTCAGGTAAATAGCACCAATTGCCACACGACATAAATATAGAAAACATAATAAATGAATTAAATTAAATCAGATAACGCCAACCCGCCTGCCAAGCGTGGCGATTATGGCAAACCCCTTTTGGGGGAGGCCTATGTCCAGCAGTGGACGTCTTTCGGCTGAAATGGTGGTAAAATCAGATAAAAACCAAATTAGAGCAAATCAAAGGCAATCAAAATAAATCAAATTAATATAAACAAAAGTAATCGACTAAATAATAAATAGACAAAGTAAAGTGCCAGCCTGGGTTCGAACTTATGACCTACAAGTCGCAAGTTAGGGCCGATACCACTCGGCCACCACGGCCACGATTGCTCACACTTATAAAGCAAGAAATAAAAATTAAAGTCAAGCCAAGTACGTAGACCTACATAATATAACCTAAAGCAACAAGTCGGGTCTTAATTAATGAGCTCCCCTCGTCTGCCAATTAGCTGGCCTAGCCGTTGGGCTTTGGCATTGTAGGTAATGCAGGTATCACACTCATCCTTCATTTACATAAATTATATTATTCCTTTTTCTATGTTCCATTTTGTGTATTTACGTGACTTATGATGAGGATGAGATGTCCTGGCCCATTTTTCCGGCTCAACGTTTTTTCTGACTTTTCGATCCATACTAATCACACTAATATTATAAAGGCGAAAGTTTGTGAGTGTGTGTGTGTGTGCGCATTTATGTTTGTTAATTCTTCACGCTCAAACGGCTGGACTAATTTTGATAAAATTTGGTATGGAGGTAGCTGACACCCTGGATTAACATATAGGCTACTTTTATCCCGATATTCAATTTTGCATGACGTCAGTATGACGCGTTTTGCATGACGTCAGTATGACGCGTTGTTCGCATGTGGGGTTGTAGATACCGCTACAAGATTATTTCCGACCGGAATGCGGGCGAAACCGAATTGGAGCTAGATTCTTCTCCGTTGAAAATGTATTTTATTGGGCGGAGAAGTATGTTGCGGGCGAGAAGAAAAACTCTGAAGATGATTATTTATTTTTAGGTTACTTTTGAACTTGACAAAATTTATAAAACTAAACTTATGTCAGTTTCTACGCACTTACTGTTCGTAGGATGTCCGATGGTCAAGAGAGAGAGAGCCACCCCACCGCTCCAGCGCTCCCGTTCACTCGCACGATCGTCAGGCTAGACTCTATCGAAACACGCCAACTTCACACTTTTTGTTTCGTTGTCAATTGACTTACCGTACTCATTACTCTTCCGATATCATCATCATCTGCCTAGCCTTTTCCCAACTATGTTGAGGTTGGCTTCCAGTCTAACCAGATGCAGCTGAATACCAATATTTTACATGGAGCGACTGCCTATCTGACGTCCACAACCCAGTTACTGGGTAATACGATACCCCTTGGTAAGGCTGGTTGTCAGACTTTCGGGCTTTTGACTACCCGTAACGACTGTCAAAGATCCACGAAGTAAAGCCGGGACCAACGGCTTCACGGGCTTTCCGAGGCACGGAGGGGTCTCGGTATGTAAACATGGTCACCCATCCACAGACCAACCGCGGCAAGCGTAGCTTAACCTTTTGACCGCCACACGTCAAAAAATCAAAAACGTGCCCTCGGCGTCAATGTCTGTCATGTAGTGGAACCGTGGCGTGCTGGGTTCATTTTGGTTTGTCATCTATACATGACTGTGGCGGTCAAAAGGGGCCTGTGCGGCTGTTATTATTTAGCCACGGGCCCCTCGATACTCCCCCCTCCCCCCCCCCCGATTTCCCCCTCCGATTACTCTTCCGATATATTATTTATTAATTTCAATATTTGCGACTTATTGTCGAACCGATTCTAGTCGCATTTGGTCATATGCGCGTCCACTGAATCAGTACCAATACGGGTCTGTTTTGTATTCCGATTGTAATACGGGAACGATATTAAAATTGGCATCGGAATTGTAGGGTTAAATGGGGCGTTTACACGCTATCAAATGCTGAGTGGGTTGATAAGGTCCTGGGGTAAAGCCACGCAATTAGGATTGGAAATTAGAAACAAAGTTAGGGTTTAGCTTAACAAAAAGCAGTGCTTACGTCTTCATCAGTTAGAAAATTAATCACTTGTCTATGAGTCATGTGTAAAGTTATTAAAGCTTTCTGATTTTTGTAAATATTATTTATTCCTTGCATTTCCAACAGAGGCTACGTAATTACATGCAAATTTGTTGCAAGTATACAAAGAATAGGTGCAATTACAAGTATGCGCTTCCAATTATAGGAGACCACATCATTTACTTATAATCTAGCTACAATAAATTTGACAAGGTAAAAACATTAAAATAAATAAAAAACATAACACAAAAAGGAATTTATAGTGAATAACCTAACAAATAAAATATATAATAATAAAATACATAATAATAAAATATAATATATAATACGTGAGTCCAGAAACACCGGCCGCTGCAGTTGCGTCGCCTTTTCGCCGCCGACGACACCACCACCAGTATGTCGGCGTGGAAGAGGCCGACCACCGGCCAGCTTAGGACTCCGAGGCCCACCGGCCTCTCATAGGGTCCCCGCTCCCGGTGGAAGTGTGCAGCGCATGAGATGGACACAAACTGTCAATGAAAATGTCATGCGCGCATACTTTGGGGCTACAGAGGGTGGAAGTAACTTGACTGCGTACCGTGGTCGGATGCTCTCTCTGTTTCAGGTGCTTGAGCCAGCTGTCAACGTGTCGGCGCAACGACTGTCGGATCAGGTGCGGGTCATCCAGCGTAACCATATGCTGGATAACGTCGTACTTGATCGACTACGCCTCGAATCACGGAATAGCCATGTTACGCTTGCTTCGTCATTGGTCGCGGTGCAACTGCAAAATTCACCCAGTGTTTCACAGCGACCCGACCGTGTTTATGTAGAGGATGATGACGAGGCTATATCCATGAGTTCCCAGTGCAATGCAAGATTGAAGAGCGCTTTGGAGGATGCTTTCTGTGAATACCGCTCTATTCCGCCTGGACTTAGACCACGTTTACCTCGTTTGCCCATGCACAAGAAAATCAAGGCGCTGGTTTGTGCTCTAGACTCGCAACTGTCAAATTATTTTAACGACAGCAAATACGGTGAGGCTAGAGCACTCATCGGTAAGCTAATCTGCTTCAGGGAGGGCAATACTCGCCCTAGGGCGTTCTCGGGGACTGATATTAGTTCTCGATATTATTTGTCCCGCGTTACAGAGCGCATCGAATTTAGAACTTGATGGCAAAAGACTAGATGCTGTTACGGAAACTGTATTTCTAGGAATTACTTTAGATTCAAAATTACAATGGGGCGCACACATTAGAGCTCTCTCAAGTAGATTAAGTTCAGCTGCAAATGCAGTAAGAAAAATAAGGCAGTTGACAGATATAGCCACAGCTAGGTTAGTATACTTTGCTTATTTCCACAGTATTATGTCTTATGGTGTTCTGCTGTGAGGATCTGCAGCTGACGTAGATTCAATTTTCATTTTACAGAAGAGGGCAATCCGCGCAATCTATAAAATGGGTCCTCGCGGGTCTCTTAGAAACAAATTCAAAGAAATTGATATACTAACTCTGCCTTCTCTTTATATTTTAGAAAGTATTTTGTATGTTCGCAAAAACTTAGGACTCTTCAAAATAAGAAGCGATTTCCATAATATAAATACACGTAGTAAAAATGAAATTGTGTTACCTAAATCTAGATTAACTAAAACTAGCAAGTCATTTCTTGTAAACAGCATCCGTTTTTATAACAAGTTGCCAAAGCCGGTTACAGAACTTAGCGATGGAAAGTTCAAAACCCTCATCAAACGTGTCCTTATCAAAAAGCATATTATAAGATTAAAGACTACGTTGAAGACAAGGTAGTCTGGCAATGATTCCTTCTGCACATGTGGCTTCCCTGGCTTCTCATTAACGGCATAACTATGTAAATGTCTATTAACTGCTCTCAAATTACGATGTTTAATTTTTATTAATTTTTTTTTTACATACATTTTGGCATAATTTCTTTATTATTTGACATTATATACTTTTTGACAAAATTTCTTTATTATTTGACATTATATACAGATAATTGAAAATTTTCACCTCTTTATTAGTGGTTTTAATGGGAAACATAACACTTGGTTTTAGTAGGTTTTTATTATTATTTTTCTTTTTTTTATTATTTATCCTTTTGATAGATTCTTATTTTGTAAATGTGAGGACTTTGTAGGCCTTATAGACTAGATCTGTAGACCATTTTCTATTTTATCAAGTACTTGGTACTTGTTGACAGGCCTGCGCTGTCCTCCCATATCTACTGTAATCTGGAAACATTGTAAAAGCCAATTATTTTTAAAAAGAGTAACCATGGAGTTTCTTGCCGGTTCTTCTCCATAGGAAACAACCAATTGGAACCGTGCACCTAGCTTCTGACGTTTCATAAGTGCCCATGTAGGTTTATGTGAAATAAAACATTTTGATTTTGATTGTGATCGCTTTCCTGAAGCAGAAGATCTGTGCATGGGCAAACCTTATTCGTCGGTACAGACGGAGAATGGAGCGGTATACTCAGAATCGCACATTCCAGAGTGATGAAAGGTGGGTTTATAGGGCTTGGGAGTGACCGGACCATGGTGTGACTGACACGCGCCTGCCGGATGATGACGCCATGTGTTCGTTCTGGCGAAACATCTGGTCGGTGCCTGTCAGTCACACCGAAGGTGATTGGACTGGGAAGATTGAGCGAACGTGCGATCTAATACCAGAAATGGGGGTACTTACCATCAGCCCCCAAGATGTTGCTCGTGCAGTCCGTCCGTTGCCTAACTGGAAATCTCCAGGGCCGGACGGACTGCACAACTTTTGGATAAAATGGTTCCAAGGGTCGCACGCCCGCTTGGCATCCCAGTTCCAGTCAGCCTTAGAGTCGGGATCGTTGCCCTAGTTCCTAACGACGGGAATAACCCACCTGCTCCACAAATCAGATAGTACTGCGGATCCCAAAAATTATAGACCGATCACTTGTTTATCGACGGTCTATAAAGTTCTTACATCCATTTTGAGAGCTAAAATTAACAAACATATAGACACCAACTCCATCATGTCTGTCTCTCAAAATGGATGTAAGAACGGGTCCCGGGGTACTAAGGAGCTGCTCCTCATTTATATGACCATTAACCAACAGGTTCGTCGTTTCCGAAAGGATCTGTCGACATGTTGGATAGATTATAAGAAGGCCGATGACTCTGTGCCGCATACATGGCTCATGAGGGTGCTGGAGTTGTATAAAGTAGATACAACTCTACGCACCTTCCTGATGTCGTGTATGGGGCAATGGAGGACGGTCCTTCGCTATCCAGGATGTAGAAATATTCAGAGGAATAGCGAACCGATAAGGATTGAGCGAGGTATATTCCAGGGCGACAGTTTGAGTCCGCTTTGGTTCTGCTTAGCCTTGAATCCTCTAAGCACACTGCTGGAGGATTCAGGTCTAGGCTATCGGCTGAGGGGAGGTGGTCAGGTTATATCTCACCTCCTTTACATGGATGACCTAAAACTCTTTGCCCCAAACAATTTGCAATTGATGGAGCTACAATGAAACTTTCAGTAGCGCCATCAGGATGCAATTAGGTGTGGACAAATGTGCGGTCATGCATTTAAAGCGAGGGGAGATTGTGGAATCCGTGGGAACTCAACTCTCGGATTCCACAAACCTCACAGCCCTCTCCGCATCCGAAACCTATAAGTATTTGGGTATATCGGAAGCGTTGGGTATCAATGTTACTGACATGAAGCAATCGTTGAAAGAGCGCTTCTTTGGCCGCCTGAAAAAAGTATTAATTAGTCTTCTTTCAAGCGGAAACAAGGTGCGCGCTGTCCAGCAAGCTCACGGGTGCCCAGCGTCCGTCGCCGAATCTCTGGATGCTTTTTTTATATATATATCAGATTCGCATTATATATTAATTAATTCATGGTAATAAAAGACGTCTTTTTATTCTGAGTCGTCAAACGTCACCCACTTTTATTCTAAATCAACAACTTGACCACACAGGTTTCGTACGCAAGTAAAACCTCAACACGCGCCTTCAACAGTTGGGTCATGCCGGTTTTGATGTACTATTTCGGCATACTCAAATGGACTCAGACCGAACTCGACTCGACGCCCTGGATAGGAAAGTCCGTACGCTGCTGACTGCAAATCGAATGCATCACCCACGATCATCGGTAATGAGGCTGTATATCCCGCGAAAGTGTGGAGGTCGAGGCTTTTTAAACGCTAAGACTCTCCACAATCGCGAGATATGCAGCCTCAGGGAATATTTCCTAGAAACCGACGTGGGAATGCATCGGGATGTAGTCGCGGTAGACAAGGGCCTCACCCCGCTCTCCTTAGGTAAAGAGAACTGGCGCAAGCCAGTAGTGCTTAATGATCGCATGGAGGTATGGCAGAGTAAGGAGCTTCACGGACGCTTTTTCCGGGCCCTACATGGACCCGATGTAGATTTACTAGCGTCCGTAGCCTGGTTGCGTTTCGGTGACCTCTTTGGAGGAACCGAAGGTTTTGTCTCTGCAATTATGGACGAAGTTATGATGACGAAAAATTACCGGAGATTTATTGTGAAAGACGGCACGGTTGACGATATCTGCCGGGCATGCCACCGGCCGGGGGAATCAATCAGGCATTTTATCTCCGGGTGTTCTCATCTAGCTAATGGAGAGTATTTGTACACAGACACAACCTTGTAACCAGGATAATCCATCAGCAACTTACTCTGAAATACAGCCTTGTTGAATCGGAGGTACCGTACTACAGGTATGTGCCCGACCCAGTTCTCGAAAATGGAAATATCACATTGTACTGGAATCGATCCATCATCACTGACAGGACTATTGTTGCCAATAAGCCTGACATAGTGGTGGTGGATCGATCAGAGCATCGCGCAATGATTGTTGACATAACCGTCCCGCATGATGAGAACCTCGTGAAAGCCGAGCAAGATAAACAAATTAAGTATCTTGACTTGGCTCGCGAGGTTGTCGATGTGGACTCAGCAATCATTGTGCCGATAGTCGTGACAGCCAATGGATTAATAGCCAAAAGCCTCAACCAACACCTGAAGAGGCTCTCGTTGGGCAGCTGGATCAAGGGCTTTATTCAGAAAGCAGTACTTCTGGACACGGCTCGCATTGTCAGGAGGTTCCTCTCTCAGGAGCCCTGACTGCCGGTAGCTTGGACCCTGATCCCGATACCGGTGGGCAACTATTTTTTATATTTTTAAATGTTTTTATATTTTTTATACTAATTTAAAAAAATATAATGTATGTGTATTTAGTTAAATAAAGGAAATATAATATATTATTATATAATCTAATCTCTTTACCACCCTTAGTTGACTGGTAGAGGATGCCTACGGCGATAAGTCCGCCTTTGTACCTTTTGTGTGCGAAAAGATTTAATAAATGATTATGAAAGCTCAGGACGGCCTTCATCAGAATTCATCTTGCAACGTGGGTACACATGTGGGTAGTCCAATCAGGGTAGGTAATTTCAATTAATAGTCTTCGAACTTAAACGATTTTACTTCTATAACATTAAGATTATTCTACGATTGCGTAAATGATAATCACACAAAACACTTTAAAATACACTATGATTAAGGCGATGGATAGCGATTCGTCGAAAACGTGGTGCGCTGGCGACCGCTCTCCAAGAAGTTTTTCTCTAAGATGGCCACCCCGCTACCATAGACTCGACGCTCCGCTAGAGTGACGTTGACAACCTGTCACTCTTGACAATGACATTCTAATGTGCGCCGACAAATAAATAAAGAATAACCATAAAAGACAACAGACAAATAAAAACATAATATTACGACTTAGAAATTATGATTATAAAGAAGAAAGAAGTAAAATTTGTTTATTCTGCACAAAAAAGACGCACATTACTAACAAAAATAGATAAAATACACACAGTAATTAATCTAATTGTCTTGATTATGCATGAGAGACCCATTATTATTTTCATGAGCATCGAGTATTTTCATCAACAGAACCTATTGAAACAATACAATGATATTATAAGTAAAAAAAGTTATTTAAAAAAATAAAAAAACCCGACTGCGGTAAAAAAATTAAGTTAAAAAATACTGAAAAGCTAAAAACAAGCCCATTTTAAATTAAATAAAAGTTGGAAGCAGGCGGGAACCATTTGAATTTGAAAATATAATAAAAATGGTATGGGTCCCGCCTGCTTCCAACTTTTATTTAATTTAAAATGGGCTTGTTTTTAGCTTTTCAGTTTTTTTTAACTTAAGTTTTTTACCGCAGTCGGGTTTTTTTATTTTTTTAAATAACTTTTTTTATTTCCAGCTTTTTAGTTTACAAACGTGAAAGATTTCGCAGACGATTTAGTTCTTGGTAGGTGTTTTTTACAATTTGTCACTTCGCATTGCTTTTAAGTATATGTATATGTTGTATATATTTTTGTAATCACCTTTTAAAACCCTTTATTTTGATACCCCACTCGATAGGTTTTGAAAAAAAATATTTTTAAATAAATATTTAATATGGCGTCCAGTAGTAGCCATATTGAATTTTCACTAACGTCATGTCTTTAGTGAGACTCGCCGGACTAAGAGGAATCGATTAACGTGTGAACCATAAAAATCGGCCCAGGCGTTTGGTCTGTATAGTGCTTCAAAGGAACTTATAAACATACATACATACATAGGCTGATGAACACATTACCACTCCTTTGCGTCGCGCAGTCGGGTAAAAAGTGGTAGATAGATTGACGCGCTCAGCAAGTGACATGTCAAAACTTCTCTAATTAGCCAAGTTTTCTACCACTTGTCCGACATGCTGTTCTACTTACACTATATCTTCTAATGTTGTGAAAACGTGACGGCGCAATGAAATCTGAACCTACTACGCAATATTCGATCTTCACAAACGGTTGTGAAGATCGAATATTGGGCAGGTCATCTTTCTACGCTTGGAAGCAGGCGGGACCCTTACCATTTTTATTATATTTTCAAATTCGAATGGGTCCCGCCTGCTTCCAACTTTTATTTAATTTAAAATGGGTTTGTTTTTAGCTTTTCAGTTTTTTTTTAACTTAAGTTTTTTACCGCAGTCGGGTTTTTTTTTATTTTTTTAAATAACTTTTTTAAATTCCAGCTTTTTAGTTTACAAATGTGAAAGATTTCGCAGACGATTTAGTTCTTGGTAGGTGTTTTTTACAATTTGTCACTTCGAATTGCTTTTAAGTATATATGTTGTATATATTTTTGTAATCACCTTTTAAAACCCTTTATTTTTACTTATAATTATCATAATAATTATGAATACCATTGTAACTAATTCCAACATTTTAAGCCTTCTCTTCACAAAAAACCCAACACTCCGCCACCTCAGACCAAATAAAAAGTCAAGACATAGTGCTGCGAACAATACAGTGGAGCATGCAAAAACTACACCTCCGCTCTGTGCATACACGCTCACACGCACACATTTACAACCATTTACAACCACACCACACCTCACTATGTGCACACATGTTTACGAAACCGGCTTCACTTTACTGCTGACAGCCCTCTGTCTTGGTTTTTTATTTGGTCTGAGTCCGCCACAAAGTCATTAAGTACTTACCATTACCATGTTTTCTTTAAAAAGGGCTTAAAAATAACAAAAATATAAGTTTTTTTTTATAATAACGCCGACCAAGAGTCCGGAAAGTGATACTTTGAGTGGTGTAGTGGAAAAAAATATTTATGCAAAATGTGAGTAATTTTTTTGGTAGCAGTCCTTGCATTTTGGCCATCTCGAGGCTTCCCGAAGTCAAGTGGAGCTCCGTGAAATTCGGACGCCTAATTTTAGTGGAGCAACTTTGCAGTTTCTAGTTAAAAACGTGCGATTTTTGGAATGGAAATTGAAATTTACGGTTTGATAATTTATGAATTTCGGCTAAGTTGAGATGTGTTGGTTGCAGAGATTTTAATAAGCGAGGAATGGTCTTAATGGGGAAGTTATCAATAGAACTGAGGACCATTTACGATATTTTTAAGAATGTTCAAATTTAAATCTCAGTCTCAATCTTTACTTACATTTTTTAATAGTTTTGGATGTTGATTGTCGCTGAAATGAGATTGCGACTACATCTTTAAGGTTTTCACCTACGGGAATTAGTGTTCTCGTTTGTTCAAACTTTATTAATAGGTATTTTTCCTTCTTTTCGTTAGGCAAATGGCATAAAATAAGTAAAAACTATTTTACGCTTCTTCTAGAACCAAAGGAAATACATTTATTTGCGACATGGCGCAGAGCAAGAACTCAAACACAAATAAAAGAACAAGTTGCGGGGAAATATTTGTTGGTTATGTTTAAAAACCAATTTATAAAACAGAAAAAAATATTTTTCATTTCCGGACTAAAACCAACCGGGTACCAAACAGGCCCAATGACCGTAACACAAAGTGGCCTGACCTATTAACCTACTCGGCCTCACTGATGACAGCGCAAAAACTGCCTCAATCCAACTGCCCCAAGTTAATTAAGGTACAGCGTGACGTTTCGATATTGGGTGGGTAGGTAGGCTTAGGAGAGCTGCTTTCATTTTGTCAAAATTTTAAGGTTGCAATCAAGATATTTGAATACAATTTTCCTTCTTGTTGTCTTTTTAGGGTTCCGTTGCCAAATGGCAAAAAACGGAACCCTTATAGATTCGTCATGTCTGTCTGTCTATCTGTCTGTTCGTCTGTCTGTCTGTCTGTCTGTCCGTCCGTATGTCACAGCCACTTTTCTCCGAAACTATAAGAACTATACTGTTGAAATTTGGTAAGTAGATATATTCTGTGAACCGCATTAAGATTTTCACACAAAAATAGAAAAAAAAAAACAATAAATTTTGGGGTTCCCCATACTTAGAACTGAAACAAAAAAATTTTTTTTTTCGTCAAACCCATACGTGTGACGTATCCATGGATAGGTCTTCAAAAATGATATTGAGGTTTCTTATATATTTTTTTATAAACTGAATAGTTTGCGCGAGAGACACTTCCAAAGTCGTAAAATGTGTGTCCCCCCCCTGTAACTTCTAAAATAAGAGAATGATAAATTTTTTTTTTTTTTTTTTTGAATTTCATGTCGATGCCATAGTCGCTAAAGCATCTAAAGCACTAGGCTTCATAATGCGGCTATCCAAGTGCTTCACTCAAGCCAAAACTTTAAAAATTCTTTACTGTACCTTTGTTAGAAGCCACTTGGAATACGCGTCTGAAATCTGGAATCCATGTTATCACAAGTACATTGATCGTATAGAGAGCATCCAGAAAAGGTTCATCAAGTATTTGTGTTATCATGAGAAAGTGCCCTACCGGTCTGAAGATTACCACAACCTCTGTAAGAAGTATCATATATTACCCCTAATTAATCGGCGAGCAATCTCTGATTGTATTTCATTATTTAAAATTTTCAATAATTCTATTAGCAATTCCGATATTCTATCCAAATTTTATTTTAACGTTCCTAGAAGGTCAAAGCGATGGAACGCACCTTTGCGTGTTCCATTTACCTCTACGAATTACAGGCAAAATTCATTTATAGTGCGCGCAAGTAGTAAGTTTAATGACTTATGTAAACAGCATGATTTTGAACCTTTCATAACGAGTGTATCCTCGGCCAGAAAGTGCCTGAGCCTTAGCTTTTTTAATTAAGTTTTTGTATGTTCAGGTTTTTATTCTTATAGTGATTATGAAATGTGAATTTAGTTTATGCTTGATTGTTATACTGTTTTTATTTTCTCTTTCTTTTTTTGGTAGCTTTGTTGTGTTGTTCACACTCTTTCTTTCCAATCTGTTTTTAGAAGTGATGACTTGTAATTGGCTGTCAGTCTCACGTGCTAGTTTTTATTCTGTTTGTTTTAGCTGTAAGTCATCCATAGTAAATAAATAAATAAATAAATAAATAAAACTAAAAAAAATATATGATATACAATACCATGTAAACTTCCACCGGAAATTGGTTTGAACGAGATCTAGTAAGTAGTTTTTTTTTTAATACGTCATAAATCGTAAACCGCAATTTACCTTTTATTCAACCAACTCAAATATAAAAAAATTAAAAAAAAACATTTAATTTCATAAACATAAACCTTATGCATAAACCGGATGTTACGGTACCCTCGGTGAGCGAGTCCGACTCGCTCTTGCCCGGTTTTTTGTTAAGCCTTTGAGCTTTTCTGTTACTTCAAATTAAAAGTGGTAATTTTAGTTTTTCGAAGCCAGTTTTGAGACCGCTTGGTTAAAATGTGTCGAACGGAAACTACGTTTTAAAAATAATTTAACGATGTATTTGTATATTTTCTGGCAAAGGCCTCCTATTCGATGTGGACGAGAATATTAAAAAAAAAAATCTTTTTTCGTTTGATTGAATGAAAGGTAAATTGCGGTTTACGATTTATGACGTATTAAAACAAAAACTACTTACTAGATCTCGTTCAAACCAATTTTCGGTGGAAGTTTACATGGTAATGTACATCATATATTTTTTTTAGTTTTATCATTCTCTTATTTTAGAAGTTACAGTGGGGGGGGGGGGGGGACACACATTTTACCAGTTTGGAAGTGTCTCTCGCGCAAACTATTCAGTTTAGAAAAAAATTATATCAGAAACCTCAATATAATTTTTGAAAACCTATCCATTGATACCCCACACGTATGGGTATGATGAAAAAAATTTTTTTAAGTTTCAGTTCTAAGTATGGGGAACCCCCAAGAGTTATTGTTTTTTTTTTCTATTTTTGTGTAAAAATCTTAATGCGGTTCACAGAATACATCTACCTACCAAGTTTTAACAGTATAGTTCTTATAGTTTCGGAAAAAAGTGGCTGTGACATACGGACGGACAGACAGTCATACATGACGAATCCATATGGGTTTCGTTTTTTGCCATTTGGCTACGGAACCCTAAAAAGGCTAGATAATTAGAAACACGCGATGGTAAATCTCAACAAACCACTTTAAAAAAGGGTCTTTTCTTCAAGGATTGAATGTTAATTTAAACAAATGACTTGACCTAGCAAATAATCACAGTCGTTTGTGGTCAGTAGGAAAGTATTTTCTAACTAATTCAGTTAAATGGATAATTGTTTTAAGCATGTGCACGCTATTAGAGCCAATTAAAAGAAATGGCATATTGCTGCAACACTCGTTTGCAATGGCCTTGTAACGTTCAGTATTATTATTGTTGTAGGGTAGAATTATAAAACCATTTGCAATATTTTCTTGGAAACTGATATTGTAAAGAGAAAATATTTGATATTTTGTATGTTTGTTTACGGATTTGGATGAAATTTGGTACATGGGTAGCCAGACCATGACCTGGATTTGGACATAGAATTCTTTTTGTCCCGATATTCCCACGGGATCGAGACTTATGCGGGTGAAACCGTGGGGCATAGCTAGTAGTTACTAATTACCTGATACCTTTGTGTTTTTCTGTGTGAGACGCAAAAAAAATTCCTTCGCAACTTTAGTAATTTCGTTTAGGTTTCCTAACCACAACATTGGTATTCAGCCGACATATCTTTTAACCCAAATACAATTCTTTGGTAGGTATTTGAATGCTCTGCCATGGACGGATCAATCAACTAGCCATGTACGATTGTACATATTTATGTATGGGCTGATTACACGTTATCCAAAATTCAGGCGTAGTGAATGAACACTGAAACATTTTTGAGTAATGAATACTTAATGTCACAAAAGTTGAAACATAAAACCGAAGCTTCAAACCACTGCGTAGTTCGGCAAATCCATAGTTGAATAGTTTCGTTCAATTCCCCCGGCTCACGTTTGTTTACTTATTCAGAAACAAAAGTCCATTTTTCTCACATAACATCAAACGAAAATAATTATACCTCGGTCTGTACGACATTTTCCGAATAATTTGACCCGTAAACCGTTCTTGTGTATGACGGGGAACTAGCCAAGATGTCTGAGCGACGTTTTTCTCGATCTTTCAAGCATATAACGCGAAAAGTATTCCCAATGAAAACAACAAAGGACTCTAAAATACTCTTCAAATTGTCGATTGTGTCCGAAACTTGTTAAAGTTAGTTTTGGTTACTGAAAAGGGTAACAAGCTAACTTGGAACCAGTGAATTTTTGCGAATGTTATTTTTAACCGAAAGGTCGACACGATCATGTTTGAACTTTTGGCGAGAGCAGTCATTGGCAATTCTAGAAATCGGAAATTGAATAACGTACGGTATGGTATTATATAAGAAACCAGATTGGAGGAGTCCACATGTGTGCGTAATTTTATTTGTCTTTCAGCGAAAGAACTTTTGTCTGAATCTATTTTATGTGACCTAAATGTTATTTAATATTCGCCTGGGCTAGGGTCTAGCGTCACAATATATAGGTAAAATGGACTTATTACAACTCATTTAATTTACCGAAGACTAAACGAGGCATTATTCTATGAGCTACTTTCAACGCTTCACACAAAAATTTGCTGGCTAACAATAATTTAAAACTAAATAAAGGCTTAGCTTTTTAAAAGCCAGGTAAGGTAAACGATGCTGTGAATTTACAGTAAGCTGCAGATCAGCATAATAACAAATACGGCTTGAGTACAAAAATGCAAGTCACCTTAGAAAATCTCCATTGTAAGGATCTGCAAGGGAAGGGTGTTGGGCTATTCAAGATATAAGAACGAGCGAGTTTAAAAGCGATTCAAAAATATTAGACAGCATCTCTTTAAATCTATCTACCTACTAGTAAATTACAGCCCTTCCCTCTTGCAGTGCCGTCTTGGTCTTTCACCAAAGTCCCAGCATTGGGATGATTGCCGGCCGATTACATGATGTGTCTCAAGATGAAAGAAGTCGGTAAGTGACGAATGTTTACCGTTTACCGAGATAGCTGGAAAAAGTAGAAATTATTGCCAAATAACTTTATAAAAGTAAGTACGAAAATTGAATTCTTGCTGGTGATTGCAAGCAATTAGTTGGACGTATCTAAATCATAATATCTCATTCGAAGGAAGGAAATAACAATTTTTTTAAGCTTTTATGAAAAGTTAATTCTTTGTCGCTCTGTGCTTATCACTTAGCCCACCTTATAATGAAGACCCTTCGCCGTTGGTGATTCAGGGATTCTGCTGGCGATAATGGCAGATAGCCTTAATCACAGTGAGGGGTACCGGTGGCATTCCAGCCAATTGTACCCTTTGCTTTTTGCCATTCTCTAATACCCAAACTGTCGAGTAAGGCCCAAATAATTGGCAAAAACCTAATTTTTGGAGATGAGATTACGAAATTGGTTGTATCTTATAATTGGCCCGAGATTGTGTTTATTTTGTTTTGTACATGGATATGTTTTTATTTTCTGAGGATAATAAGTTTTGATTGACAACAGATGAGTAGGTAATAAAAATAGCTGTAAGGTTATAACTTGTTGCAATCACACGTTTTATTGGGTGTAGCAATATTGTCTTTCAACAAGATTTGCCAAGTTTATGGCTAATTTTGTTTGTTGTTATTATTTATAGGACAATAATATACCTTACTGTAAATTAACTCTGGTTACTTTAATATACCACAAAAACATGCCAAGTTCCATTGAATTCATTAAATTGACAACAAATTCTTATTTGTAAACTAGTTGTCTTAGTAAATTATAAATGTCTCTCTATCTATTTGTGTTTTAATCTGTTTTTATACGATAACGTCATCAAATTCAAATTCAAAATTCAAATTCATTTATATAGAGTAAATACAATCGGTGGTTCCATTGTTACATTATTTGGTCTTATATTCTATTTAGCCTTAGTATGGCATGTGAATTTTAATCATGCAAGATATTAAGTACATTAATGTCATTCATAATAAATAAAAATTAAATAAAAAAATATATGAGAACTTAGTCTAAATCAAAACCTGTCTGCGATTCATAGGGCCTAATGCCACATATCCTTTATTCCTTTTTTGCCCACCAAATAATTACATTATTCCTTTTTTGCCCACCAAACTGAAGTCCTTGCACAAAACACAAACGAACACTATTTCAATCGGACCCGTTCTTCTTCATCTTCGGTCAGGTTCGGTTTCTGTGACTTTCAGTACACGCCCTCTTACTCGCTGTAGTATCGACGTGTAGTGAACCTAAAAAGGTTTTGGCACCGGACTGGCCCGGCGGACGTAAATTCAGCGGTCGTGATACTCTTCACTGTACATAGATATAACTTTTATACGTACGACTTATACAGTGAGTGATACAGTTGACATTATACAGGGTTATTGGTAAAACATTAACAACCTCTTAAGAGGTCATTATACTCATCATTATGAACAACTTTAACTATGGGACCAACCCTGAAATCGCGCAAAGAAAATCAGCTGTTCCCTACATTTATGTTCGTACTAGCTGTGCCCGCGACTTCGTCCGCGTGGAATAGTGACTTTTCGGGCAGCGTATTTTGAATTACATATACCGTCTACAGACCGGGCATTTGCTGTCCGAAACTTCTGAGAACTCAGGCGAATTTCAGTGAAAGTCTCAGACTCTAGTGCTTGAGCTTCACGATCGGCAGTGAGACGTATTTCTCGTTCTTCCTGTGTTTCCTGAGACCGAACATTTGCTGTCCGAACCCTCTGAGAACTCAGACGAATTTCCCTATCAGTGAAAGTCTCAGACTCACGCGATAGTGTATGAGCTTCACGATCGGCAGTGAGACGTATTTCCCGTTCGTCCTGCGTCTCCTGGGATCGAGCATTTGTTGTCCGTACTCTCTGGGAGCTCAGGCGGGTTTCCCTGACAGCAAAAGTCTCAGACTCACGCGATAGCGCGTGAGCTTCGCGATCGACCGATAAACGTGCCTTTCGTTGTTCCCCGTTTTCCCTATTTCGAGTTGTCATCATTCGAGAACGATTTGAACTCAGTCGAGATTCTCGCTGAGTCGAAGTTTCTGCAGCACGAAACCTAGCCTGGTGCAGAGAGCCTTTTGCCTCACGACCTTCCTCAGATTCCTGTGATCGAACTAATCTCATCCTTTTAGCATTTCTGCTACATTGGGAGAGGTTGGATCTTCTTCGAGGCATTCTTACAATAAAATAGTACTTACTACTTAACACACAGTTATTTAGTAAACACGTACTATCGTAAACAATTAAATTATAAATACTTACAGATTATTATACAGTCTAAAATTATCACAGTTTAAGTAATAAGTGTTAAGACGTGTAAACCAAACGTCATTATCATCATCATTTCAGCCGATAGACGTCCACTGCTGGACATAGGCTTCCCCCAATTTTGGGGGGGTTTGCCATAATCGCCACGCTTGGCAGGCGGGTTGGCGATCGCAGTATGGTATGGTGGTGGAATGCATAGAAACCGGTGAGACCCTTAGTCGCCTTTTACGACACCCACGGGAAGTAAGGGGTGGTGCTATTCTTCTACACAGACAAACGTACTAACTTTATAATACAAAAGAATTGCTAGAAAAAATAATTACTAACCTAAGCTAATGAACTTATACTTAATAAAGAAAATCAAGAAAAGAAATGCCTGACCTATACCAAATACTTATAATATTTATATACAAACCCTAAATACAAATTAAGATAAGTATGTATACCGAAAATCAGGGAAAGAAATGCCCAACCAATAATAAATGCTTACAATATTTATTTACAAAACACTAAATAAAAATTAAGATAAGTAAATACCCAAAAACCAAGGAAAGAACCGCCTAACCTATAACCAAATACTTACAAATTTTTAAAGAAAATGAAGAAAAAGAACCTAACCTACAAATCCTAAAATATAAATAAATGAAATATGCAAACAGTCAGTATTCAAGTGAATCGCAATAATCGAATCCAACTATTCGTCTATACTCTCCAGGATACGTGGGTTCGCTACGAATAACTGAATCCTTATGGCAGAGGCGCGTTTTCTTTTGAAATGGTCATCTCGCAGTTCAACCTGAGGGGTTGTCAACTGCTTAACCTGGCTTTCCTGTGGATGCCTCAATAAATTAAGGCCTCCAGCCAGGGCATAATACACAACTTGACTACACAATATAAACTTAAAAACTAAGCGACTACACGCTAAGGGCACCCCCTGTGGGGTACGGACCTCGGCTTAGGGCGTCGCTGGGAGAGGGCAGCAAGGGACAGGCTGGATCGGAATTATGGCAGCGGCGCGGCTCTCAGCGCGCTTTATACAAGGTGTAACGGAAAGGGGGTATCAACCCTGAAGGAGTTGAATGTGCTCATGAAACTGAACAAATTTCCCCAAAGAACATAGGTCGAAATATGAAAAAAATTTTGGACCTCCCATAGTAATAGTAAATCATTGATGTGCTATTACTATGGGAGGTCCAAATTTTTTTTTTCATCTTCATTCACCTCCTTCAGGGTTGATACCCCCTTTCCGTTACACCTTGTATATATAGCCACGGACGCGCAGGCGCGAGGCGTTTACGTACTCTGATAGAATACCTTAACAAATGTTCGCCGTGATTCTTTAAATTGACATAACTTTTTATTTATGAACCGATTGACATGAAATAAACACTAAATGTTAAGTGAAGCTTACTACAATATATTAGTGAAAACCGCATCTAAATCGAATAAGCCGTTTCTGATATTAGCGTGCACAAATACAGCAGACAAACAGACAAACCGACAAACAGACAAACCGACAAACAGACAAAAAAAAAATTAATTACAATTTCGGGTTCGGCATCGATATAATAACAACCCCTGCTACTTTTTTTTAATATATTTCCATTGTACAGACACCACTTTTCTACAATTTTATTATATGTATAGATGACTCGTCAAAATGTAGGGACCAGTTTTTTTTTTTCACGATTTCTGGTTTGGTCCCATAGTAAAAGTTCTTCATAATGATGAGAACAATGACCTCTTAAGAGGTTGTTATTGTTTTACCAATAACCCTATATATTGCTTAAAAAAACACGTTTGATAATAATTCTCGGGAAAAGTTTTTTAACGATGCTAGATGATATTCAACCTTATGCATAATCATCCTTTAATGTTCCAACCGCTAGGATTCAGGTCTCCTCTCAGTGATCCCAATAGGCGATAAACCACCACGCGGACCCAGTGCAGAATGGTAGATGTCACATCGCTTCGAATTTTTCGGTTTTAGGATATGCTGGTTTCTCACGATGTTATCCTTCACCGTTTTGAGAGCAATGGTGATGAAATAATTTACACAAATTAAAGCGCCAGTCTGGGTTCTAACCTACGACCTACAACTCGTAAGTCACAGCAGTTTGGGCGATATAGGAATTGCGAGGTCGACCTATTTGATGTTATTGTGTAAGCTCCACTTCATTTCTGTAAGCGACTTTGAGAATAACACACACAGCCCATGATGATGCGAATGGGTTCATTAGCTTAATAATATTTTAGTTTTAAAGAGATTATTTATTTAGACAGGTAAAAATAACAAAATTAAATTCTAACTTAACTAAAACTATACAGAAACTAGAAAATAGCGTCGAAAAACTCATCCGCATCGCTGTCGACTGGTAATGTACCCAAGAGACTGGAGGCATTACCACGTTGTATGGCTAGACTCTGGCCAAGGTATAAGCCAGCCAGCCTGGCTTTTATCTCGTTCATTAGCTTGAATTTATAACTATGATAATAATTAAAATATTAATCCTGAATCTCTAGAAGAACATTGCAATAAAGAGGTTGGAGAAAAATTGCCACGATTACCGCTCTTTTATATTTTTGTACTTTTTAGACCGCTTTGTTTGCCGCTTCTAAAGATCAATTTCAAGTTGAATCTAATGCTGACTTGATTGGTAACTGAACGTCAGTCTTGTCGAACGCTTAAAAAAAGAAGCAGAACAACTTACTTCAAAAGAAACCTACATACAATGTTCATACTACCCACAATTCTACAACATCATCGACTTTCTACTCAATTTATTTTATGCCAAGCAAATAAACAGACAGACATGAAAGATAGTGTATCCGGGTATTGAGACATACCTCGGAGAGTTCGTAATACCGTAAGTAGGTACTGGTACATACATCATAGGAGATGTAACTGTAGACGTTTTCTTTTAAAAATACACGTTCTAACCGCACTGCGTCTTGTTTCCGTACCACTTTTCTGCTGAAATATGAATTTAAAGTATTTTGTTGAAAAGCATTATGGATTCTCAAAGGATAAAGTAGGATTCATTATAATTTGGATCTCCAAAAACTCTTCACTATGAGCACGTTCTATGCTTTTATGAGCAACTATGCAAAATGCAGTTTCAATCATAAAAAGATTATCAGACATAGGTCATTATAATCCTATTATGTTCCCACTGCTGGGACACTGGTCTCCTCTCTGTAAGAGGAAGACTTCCGTGTTCAGTGCAGGTTGCTAGATGTCACATGACTTCAAATATTCGATTCTACGACAAGCCGGTTTCCTCACGATGTTTTCCTTCACCGTGTTTAGAGTCATATGTACAAGATGTAATTGAAATGACTAAAAACCCTAAAAGAGCAATTGTAACTACTAAAATAACTGAATGAATTAATCACGAAAAAACCGACCTGAAGCATTCGGAAGTTGTTTCTGATAGGATATTTTAGCTACACAGTAACTTAGGTCTGCACCAGTTTAGTCAACTTACTTGACGTGCGCTTGCTTGAGGTCCCAAGTACATTATGATTTATCAATGAGTAGGTATTATGAGCAATTCACCAACCCGCAGTAGACCCGAGTGGGGGATTATGGCCCACTTCTTTCTCAGTGAGGGGCCAAGGTGTTCCAGCAGTGGGATTTTAGAGGCTCATTATGCTATCAAAGAGTATTTGTATAGAACAGTACCTACCAAAGTCAAAGTTCGAGCATTTATTTCAAATAGGCACTTATGAGGCACTTTTGAACGTCAAAATTTACAATGAAATAGAATTGATCCTAGTCCTTCCAAAAGGTAGTTTCGTGTGGAGAAGAATGGGCTAGAAATTTCTGCGTTACTCTTCCATAATTTAATTTGATTTTTAACCGATTTCTAAAAAGTAGGAAGTTCTCAATTATATATATATATTGTGTGTTCGGGCATAACTCCGTCATATAAAGACGGATTTGCAAAATTCTTTTTTCAAAATTTTTTATTCGAAAGAGGTTTATTCCGAAATTGTCTCATTTAAATTTCGTAAAGATGTGATGATGAACTTCGGAGAAAACAACGGAGCTCTTCAATAACTGCCAGCAAATCAACAGCGATTGCTGCTTTTGCTTAAATATGCATTGTTGTCAAAAAATGAAAATGCAGAACCAACGACACCGACTTCCGTTAATCAAAGTTATTTTTCACTTTGTAGTGTTTTTTTTTTTGGAAGTCGGTTGTTTTTATTTTGTAAAAAAGTTTGATTGTTACCCAGTAACAATCCCGTTCGAGCTATCTGAGGGTTTTTGTCTAGTTTCGTGTAAATAGTACGATATCCAAATGACTGAATATCTGCATTCGGATGAAACGGATTGTTTCTCTGAAAGAGCCATTGTTACTTTGAAGGTATTATGATAAGCGTTCACTTGAAAGCATTCACTTGGTATTGTTAATACAATAACCGAGACTCGGGAGGTAATAAGCTAAGAGTCAACAGATGTTGGTGTTGTGTTGAAATTGAAATTAATTTCAACGCAATCTCCAAATGCCTGGTTGACACTTCTCATGATCCAAAGGCTGGCCTTTACCTTGGCCAGGGGCTAAGCATTGCCATACAACGTGGCAATGCTGTCACTGCTGCTATTGGGTACAGCACATCAACTGTCAAATTTTCCCAATCATTTTTGAACCTTATGATTTAGCAATAAAGTTGAAAATCTATTAAAGAAAGGAGATGGCTAAATGACTGCCCCAAGCATGTATAGTAATCTCACATTAACTAGTAATATTTAAATATTCATTCATGAATTATTTAGTGTTTAGTAATTTCCAAGAACTTTCGTGAGTTATTAAACATAAAAAAGTATCTTAGTTGCTTTTTTTGATTGACATGACACGTTCAAGGGGAAATAATACAGTACTGCAAGCTAGGGAGGAGTCATATCGCTGTTCCAGAATGTCAAATCGAAACTCGATTTTTGATAACAGGTATCAAAACGATTTATTTTCTGAAAATAAGAAGTGGCAATCAGAGTTTTCGACGGGAATCGATGGCGCTCAGTTCGGTGTCCTGTTTAGTTGCTTGTCACAGGGTTTTGATTCGGAAAATGGGGTTGCTTTTAAAGTGACAATCGACTATACTCAATTCCACTTTTTTCTACTTAATCAAAATCAAATAAAAATAACTGAAAGCTTCGGAATATGCTTCTTTGTTTAATCTTACTACCTTTTTTTTTTGACCTACCTACCTCAATACAGAAATTATAAATATTTGGCTCAGTTAATCTTTAAGATCTTTTTCAAATACGTTCATCATTTCAACCATAATGTTATTTACATTGTCAGCTGTGAATACTGTCTTTATTTTAACTCATTTGGATAGGTATTTAGTTTAGGTTTTACAACAGAATACTTATATTATTATGATTTTAGTGGAGATTATCTATCGTAAGTCCGTTTTATCAAGTTTTTTTGGTGCAATTACTCCTTTGTAGATATTTACTTCAAGTAGTTAGTCCAAAATCGCCAATGAAAATCACATTAAACAATGAAAATCGTCGCAGACACGTTAAAACGCCTAGATAAAAGTTCATAGCAATGTCATTGTTTGAAGTTTTTGTACCTTTGTCGTAGGAGTTACGCGATTTCATTTTCAGGAATGTGCAGATATGAAAAGTTCCTGAACCTTTTTAATTACAAAATACTAATTTTCAGCTATTCAGCATTATATATTGCTAGGAACCATGTCTATACATGCATTTTCATTGCGGGATCAGTCGTCCATACTTCAGTTTAGCCATGTCCTTTGACAGATTGTAGTAGCTTAATGTGCTGGCGTAGGTACATTACCAGTCGACAGCGATGCGGAGGGATCTTTCCACGCCATATTTTAGTTAGGTCATTATATATTTTTTTTGTAGTTTGTTAGATACCTAATTTAGTGTATAAGTTTATCCAGTATTTATATATTTTTATCTTCTTTAATAAAGCGTTATTTCTGCCTTGAATTTCTTAAAAAAAATGTTCAGTCAGAGAACTTTTAGCTATTTAGATGATAATTCTGATTGTATAAGTAACCCAAAACGCTTCGGCTCTCGGACAGTACGGACGTGTTTCTGATTAACTCGCAAAATATCAAAAACCCTATACCCAATAATAAGTCATAAAGCTTGCAGTACAAGAACGAAAGTGGTGTCAAAAAGTGATTAAGTTACAACCATCTATCATCACAAATCAACGAGTAACAGCGCGTCAAAGCGGCGCGCGCGCCCCCCGGTCCACCTCGGGTAAAAGAGATAGTTGCTTTTTTAACCTCTTCCCACGCGTACTTAAAACCAGCCAACTCATTATGAATGTTCAACGCTCGCCACAATCCAAGAACATAACAGTAGGTCAAAGTGGTTCACAATCAGATTTTTCAAAAACTAGTGGAGATGAAACAGATAATCGCGTCACATATCGGAAGAGAAAACAAAGAGAATGCTGTGACATATTAACTGCTATAAATAAACTTCGAGATGAAATGATCACATCACTGGAGACAAACTTGAAGCCAGTGCGCGATGATATCTCTTCAATGAAAGACCAGGTTAATGATATAAAAAATTCAACTGCAAAGATGTTAGCTGAACATAACAACATGAAAGCTGAAATTTCGGAACTGAAGAAAAGTAACCGCTCTGCAGAACTGAAGATATCGAACCTTGAAACTCAAATTAGTGAACTCAAATCTACACCACCAAAATCAAATACACTTCAAAATTATGATTTCGCCAATGAAAAAGTTATAAATGAACTACAAGAACGGACGAATAGAAGCAAAAACATAATAATCGCTGGCCTACCCGAACCAACAATATCTGATACCGCCGCACGCCTGGCTGAGGACATAAGTTCGGCCCAAAGCATTCTACAAAATACATCGGCCGAACATGTTAAAGTAATAAAAACAATTCGGCTTGGGAAATACACCACAGGGAAAAAACGCCCACTGAAGATTTGTTTTGGATCATCCGACGACGCGAAGACAATACTGCGAAACAAAACTAAACTGCCGGAAAACATTAAAGTGTACTCGGACCAGACCCCCACCCAAAAGGCAATAATGAAAGAGCTCAGCCAAGAACTAACCCGTCGTAAGGAAACCGGTGAGGAGAATCTAATTATTAAATACGTCAAAGGCACCCCAAAGATTGTTCAGGCTCAGCCAAAAAACTAATACCGCTAAATCCACCAAACATCCTAGCTAACTCAGATGATACAGTTACCTACCAGCTCTGTCATACCTACCAAGACCTGCCATCTTTTAAATCGACCCTAACTTTCTTCTACGCAAACGTAAGAAGCATAAAAAGACAAGGAAAATTCGACGATCTACAATGCATAATAGCATCGATCAAATACACTACTCATATCATTATATTAACGGAGACATGGTTCAAATCCAGTCAAGATGCTGATAATTTCCAACTACCCAATTATACCCACTATTATAATGTCAGAACAGATTCCAGGGTTGGTGGTGTCTACATTTATGTACACAATACTCTTAGTCACAGCAAAGTCGATGAAGTGTACGCCGGAGGCATCAACTACCTATGGATACGCCTCGAGAAGCACGCATTAAACATAGGAGCTGTCTACAATCCAGGAAACAATAACACAAGAGAGTTTCTTGAAGTATATTCATCGCAGCTAATAAAGAAACCCCGATCTATTGTTTTCGGCGATTTTAACATAGACCTCCTGACTAAAAATCCGAAGACTAAATACTACCGAGATGCTATGAAAGAGTCTGGATACGGTTTTCTTAATAATATCCATGAAGACTATAGCACGCGTGAGACTGCTTCCACAAAGACCATCCTTGATCACGTAGACAAAAGCTTTCATATGGAAATATTACAGCTGAAACAATTAGGAACACTAAGAAGAAATACTACTATGAGGCATTTATGAAACATACTGCAGACCCTAAAAAGATGTGGAACTTAATAAATACATTGTCTAGTAATAAAATCAAGTCACAGTGCACGCCCCCTAAACTTCTAACTGAATCTGGACCTTTAACCAATGGCAACGAGATTTGTGAGACATTCAACCGCTTCTTTTCTACGATTGGTTCCACCTTAGCCAACCTCATTGCCACACAACCACAACAACACAAAACTGTAACAGCGCCAGATTCTCAACCATGTAACAGAGAACTCGCAAGCTTTACACCATGCCAAGCCAGCGAAATATCCAAAATAATCAAGAATCTTGATTCGAACTGCAGTGCCGGTATCGATGGTATAACTACCAAAGTCGTCAAGTGCGTAAGTGACTTAATCGTGCACAAACTGACCGACTGTATAAACACCCATCTTGCCAGTGGAACCTTTCCAGATCAATTAAAGGTAGCCAAAGTAACTCCAATCCACAAATCTGGTGCCAAAACGGATCCTAACAACTATAGACCTATCTCAGTCCTTCCGACTATATCTAAAATATTTGAAAGAGTCCTTTATACTCGCTTAGATGAACACCTCACCTCAATAAATTTCCTCTTTGAAAGGCAATATGGGTTTCGAACACATTCTAACACCCTGTCAGCTACTACGGATCTAATTACGAAAATACAAATGAACATTGATCAAAAAAACATGGCGCTAGGCTTATTTATCGATCTTAAAAAGGCTTTCGATACAGTTAGCCACCCTATACTACTACAAAAGCTAAAAGACATAGGCGTATCAGGTGTGGCGTATAAAATGTTCGAATCATATTTGAGTAACAGGCTTCAGGTGGTTAAAATTGGTGAACACCAGAGTAAACCGCACAATATCACGTTTGGTGTTCCCCAGGGATCACTGCTAGGTCCACTATTCTTCTTAATTTACATAAACTCCATCCATAAGATTCCAATACACGGACATATCCCGCTATATGCGGATGATACCTGTCTTTTTTATTTTGGTAGTTCTATGGCTGACATGATAAATCAAGCCCAAGGAGACCTAAACTCATTATTCATCTGGTTTCAACAAAATCTTCTAACAATCAATGCATCCAAGACTAGTTACGTCATATTTAAAGCAAAAAATAAGAAAATACCACCTCATCCACCTCTTACAATTGAAAACCAAATACTCGAACTCAAACAACACGAGAAATACCTTGGGTTAAGACTAGACTGCCATCTAAATTGGAAGGTTCAAATTGACTACATCAGATCTAAAATTACATCTTTATTGGGCTCACTACGAAATATCGTACACTGTCTGCCATATAGTGTACGCCGGACAATATATAACTCTTTGGTAAAGCCGCACATACTGTACCTAATCGAAATCTGGGGCTATGCACCTAAAACAAACTTAAAAGACCTACAAATTGCACAAAACAAAATTATTAAAATGCTTTTTCATTACGACTACCTAACACCTACAATTAAAATATACAAGGACATGAAACTCTTGAACATCAAACAACTTCGTGCATACTGCACCTGCATACTCATTCAAAAAATACTTAATAAAACCATGCATACACAAATTTCATTCACCAAAACACATCAATTGCATAACCGTAGCAGTCGTAGAAAAGATCACATAGTACTTCCTCGAGTGCGAACCACTCAAGGTAAAAGATCACTTGGTTACGACAACCAACTTACTACTTACACTACAACCAACTTATTACTTGGTTGGTGCAACTTTACAATAAATTACCAGATGAGATAAAGGGTACGATTTCGATCAATGTTTTTAAAACCAAACTAAAAAAATATATTCTTCAAAATATCAGTATTAGTTAACCATCAACTATTAACGCTACCAACTTAACATAAAACCAATACGAAAAATAAAAAATAAAACATTAAAATTGCAGCTGTTAACAAAAGTTGTACTACTGAGTGATTTATCTGCATTGTGACAGCGGGACCGCACTCTTTATCTCAAGGCAGGGTAGTTGCGCATAGTGGCACAGTGTTGGTTTTTTGGGAGTACCCGCGAACCTAAATAATTTATACTTAATACTAATAATGTAATTTAAAGTCAAATACGTCAGGTGAATTATTGTAAGTCCGAGTGTCGAAGGACAATGATTAGTTTTTACTATAAGTTTAAATTTGTTCTCATGTAAGTGAAATGAAAATTTCTTTATGAGAAATAAAGGAACCTTTTGTTACGTTTTCACGAAATACTATTCTTTTTAACAACAAAAATAAACAATAAATTCCAACTTTATAAAAGGCAGACAATACCCAGATTTTTACTCTCAATTTCTTAAATAGAATTCCGGGATTCCGAACTCATCCTATCACTGAATACAAAAGTGATTCTGAAAATCGGTACCTCATACAAAGCGTAGGTACTCATTATTGACAGTGTTTCAGTGGGCTGAAACGTATCTTGATGAAATAACTTTGCACTGTGTGTTGCGATTCCGTGATAAGATAGTATTCAATTTGGGTAAAGTAGGGTCGTATCATTTTCATAAAGTTGATGTGTTTTTCAGCACCATAATGGAGTTTGTAAATAACCAGACTTTGCAAAATATAAAGCATGGTTAAACTACTTATAAGAAGAGGCAATTTTAAAATTATGCAGTACCTACTAACTGCGCCCCGCGGTTTTACCCGCATAAGTTTCGATCCCGTGGGAATATCGGGATAAAAAGTAGCCTATATGTTAAGGGGGACGCGGTGTCCCGGGGTGGGGTCGTCGTGGCGGTGTCACTCGACATCGCCAACGCGTTCAACACCCTCCCCTGGAGCACCATTGTGGAGGCACTCCGGTATCACCGGGTGCCGCCCTACCTCCGTCGAATAGTCGAGGCGTATCTGACGGAAAGAGCCGTCAGCTACCCCGGTCGCGATGGGGAGTGGAACCGGCGAGAGATGTCGTGCGGTGTCCCACAGGGATCGGTCCTGGGGCCGCCTCTGTGGAACATCGGGTACGACTGGGTGCTGCGCGCCGACCTCCCTGATGGCGTCAGCGTGGTTTGCTACGCTGACGACACGCTGGTCCTGGCGCAGGGGAGGTCGCATCAGGCGGCGGCCGACGCGATGACACGCGGGGTTGCGATAGTCGTGGAGAGGATCCGGCAGTTGGGTCTCGAGGTGGCATTGCACAAGTCCGAGGCCATGTCGTTTCATGGGCCCCGGAACGCGCCGCCATCGGGATCCCAACTAACGGTAGGAGGGGTTCACATCGGCGTCGGGATGACGATGAAATACCTGGGTCTCGTCCTCGACAGCCGGTGGAACTTCGTGGAGCATTTCCGACGTTTGGCCCCCAAACTGGAACGGGCCGGGGCCGCCTTCAAGCGGCTCTTGCCCAACCTGGGGGGGCCAAACGCCTCCTGCCGGAGGCTTTACGCGGGGGTCGTGCGGTCCATGGCCATATACGGGGCCCCGGTGTGGGCGCGTTCACTGCGGCGGCGAGCCGCCCACTACCTGAACGCGCCCCAGAAGATGGTAGCCATAAGGGCTATCCGGGGCTACCGCACGATCTCTGGCGAGGCGGCAAGCCTCCTTGCCGGACTGCCGCCATGGGATCTGGAGGCGATAGTCCTCGCGCGCCTGTATGAGTGGCGCGCGGAGGCACTACGCCGGGGGGAGGATCCGCTTCCGCGGCAAATCGCTGCGGAGCGGACGGATCTCCGGCGCGATCTCATGGCGGCATGGAAAGAGCGACTGTCGCAACCCAGCGCAGGGCACGCCGCGATAGCGGCGATAAGACCCCTCTTTGAGGAGTGGCTAGAGAGGCGCCACGGCGCCCTCACCTACCGCCTGACGCAGGTCCTCACCGGACACGGAAGTTTCGGGAGGTTCCTGCACATCATCAGGCGGGAGGAAACGCCCGGGTGTCACCATTGTCAGGATCGCCCAGAGGACACGGTGGAGCACACGGTGGAGGTCTGCCCCGCTTGGGCGGAGCACCGCCGTGTCCTCGTAGAGGCGATTGGCAGCGACGGCGACCTCTCGCGTCCGGCCCTGGTGCAAGCCATGGTCCGGGGCGAGAGGGAGTGGGAGGCAGTCACCTCCTTCTGCGAAGCAGTCATGCTAGCGAAGGAGGTGGCGGAACGGCTCAGGGAGAGAGCCTCCCGTCCCAGCCGCCGCGGGAGACGCTCCGGGCGTCGGGAGCCGCGTGACGACTCCCGGCCACCTTAGGCGCGGGCCTGCGGGCGGAGAGTAATGGGTAGCTCACCGCCCGATCAGGACCAGGCCCGTGCCGGACGGCGCGTACGTGTTCCACGCGCGCCTCAAAGAGATGTCAGCATCGAGGAGGGGCCCCTTAGGGCCGAAGCCTGCCGGGTCAGCGGGATTGTCCGAAAGGGTTACCGCTGGCCCGGAACATAAAGGGCTAAGGAAGGAACACGGGTGGGTTTTAGTCAGTAAAAGTCTGACACTCCCTTCCGCTCCACCCAGAGCGGGAGGAGTCATTTGATGATTTCCCATCCTCAAAAAAAAAAAAAAAAAGGGTGTCAGCTACCTCCATATCAAATTTTTATCAACATTGGTATAGCCGTTTGAGCATGAAGAAGTAACAAACAAATAAACACACACACACACACAAATTTTCGCCTTTATAATATTAGTATGATTATCAGTGTAGCCAGTGTCTGAAGGCACCTATCATCATCATCTGTCAAGCCTTTCGCAACTATGTTGGTATTGTATTTTACATAGAGCGACTGCCTATCTGACCTCTACAACTGGGTAGCATGATCCCCCTGGGTAAGACTGGTTGTCAGACTTTCGGGCTTCTGACGACACGTATCGACTGTCAAAGATCTACAAATGGTAGCGGCTTGTTGCTTGGCAAGGAAAACATCGTGAGGAATCCGACATGTCCTAGAACCAAAAATTCGAGGAGATTTGACATCTACCAACACGCACTGGGCCCGCGTGGCGGATTACGTCCCTCTCACTGAGAGGAGGCTAATGTGCCAACAGTGGGATCATTATAGGCTGATTATGAACTATATAGTTAGTTATTAGTATAATAGTTGAGCTCCTCAACTTCTGAGTTGAGCTGCACGATTTTTGACAAATGCGTGCACTTATTGGACAGGTGCGCTCAATCTGTTTGGTTCTTTCCTCAGGAGACCATTTCAGACACCAATCTACATGGTCTTCACACGATCTGACCAAGATTTGTCTGGACTTTAAAAGAGACTGTGACCTCTGAGTTTGTTTCGGCCTTTCTTCTCAGAGTAGTCAGATAGGAAACGCCGACCTCATCTAGTTTAAAAAATATGATTGAGGTGTAAAAGTGTTTGTACAAACCTACTTACAGAAAATAAATCATTTATCATTTTTAAGCATCGTTGTGGGATTTGAGCCTTAAGGTGCCACCAGTCGATATTTTTTCGATACAAATTTCGGGAGAGTTTATCTCCATTGTTTGACATTGTGTATCCAAAGTTAAACATGATATCGTTTTGCCTTATTATTAATTTTATCTTTACGGAAACAGAATAGTAAAATAAAAAGCCATTATAAAATTATGAGTCAACAAACATTCGTTTTTCTTGCTATTTGTAACGTTTTGGGTGTAAATAAGTACCTAATAAAAGAACTGTAAAATCTTCAAAACCAAGTCCGTACCGACCAAGCTCAGTTATCAAAAAGTTCAATAATTATTTGTAATTGATTTAACTCTCTGGGAAAAACTTAATGATGCCAAGCTACCACCCGAAATCATAAATATATTTAAGTTTTGGTACGCGAACCAGGTGAATAGTGTTAGGTGGGACGGGGCTTACTCGAGTCCAAAATGGTCTTGAGTCAGGTGTGAGGCAGGGGGGTCTGAGTTCTCCTACACTCTTCAACCTTTACATGGACCAGTTGATAGAGCTGAGTAGCACCAGAGTCGGATGTTATATTGATGGCATATGTGTCAACAACATTAGCTATGCAGATGACATGGTGCTGCTCAGTGCCTCAGTCTGTGGCCTGAGGAAACTGGTGAGTGTGTGTGAGAGGTATGCCAGTGCTCATGGCCTGTTATATAATGTAAAAAAGAGTGTCGTGATGGTGTTTGAGGCTGGTGGAAAATGTCCTGAAACGGTGCCTCCAATAATGGTAAATGATGTACCGTTATCGAGAGTGCACTTTTTCAAGTACCTTGGGCATGTTTTGACCACTAGCCTTAAGGATGATGACGATATCGAGAGAGAGCGGAGGGCGCTGTCGGCCAGGAATATGATTGCCCGCAGGTTTAAGCGTGCTTCTACGGAGGTTAAAAAAAACACTTTTTAGAGCATTCTGTTCCTCATTTTACACCTGTAGCCTGTGGGTACATTTTACGCAGAGATCGTACAGTGCCCTTCGTGTGCAATACAATAATGCTTTCAGGGTGTGATGGGGCTGCCTCGCTTCTGTAGCGCATCAGGCATGTTTGCGAAATTGCGTGTTGATTGCTTTTATGCATTAATGCGTAAACGATGTGCGTCCTTGGTGCGCAGGGTGCGAGCCAGTTCCAACAGCATCCTGAGAGTTATTGCTGATAGCCTGGACTGCTGTGTTTTATGTCGCTGCTCCAGTATCTCAGCTGGAATGCGGAAGCAGTGATTGTTTTGTTGTGTTTGTATGTGTAATTGTATCACTAACATAGTTGTAAGTTTATTCTATTGTTACTAACACTGTATGAGTCTCATTGTTATTCGAAATAAAGAATTTAATAATAATAATAATTTATGCCATGTTTTTTTTCATAAAACTCGATTTTGTAAAGCACTTTTCGAATTTTTTACGCGCCTATCAATTCGGAACGGTGTTTCAGTGCGTGAGAACTAGACTAGCGTCTAACTGCTCATCACTGATACCAGCTCTGTCGGACACGAAGCCAGATGAGACAGCATGCTTTTTGGCCATGACCACCAGTTCGAGCTCGCGACTAGTTTCCTCTTAAATTCAGATATTTCGAAGCTCCTATTTGAAGCTAATAAAGACTTACTCCAAATAAGATCATTTAAATTTTTCCTCTTATATAAACATCTTGCACAAAAAATCTGAGCTTTATTCGCGAAAATGTTAAATCATGGCTCTCCCATTATCATTATTAACCGACGAAAAAACGGAGGAGGTTCTCAAGTCGACGCGTATATATATATTTTTTTAATGTTTTAAAGCATCAGGTATATTAAAACGAGGAAATGAAGCAACAATATATCAAACTGGCGGCTGCTTCATCAAGTCACCGTGTTGGTTCGCATAATAAAATCGTTTGTTAATAAAATGCAAATTTTCTTTAGCCATCGTGTAGGGAATTGGTCCTTTCACGCATTTTAACTGTTTTAGATTATGTTTAGTTTATCCTATTTAATTTTGGCTCATTCGAAAAAAGGCTTAACAGCAATAGTTTGGCAGGCTCGTCGCGTTGTTTGAAATAAAGGCTGATTTATTCCTGTTTCCAGCGCTGTATTTAAGAGCGTTTACGCTGTACGGCATTTCATTCAAACTTTCAAGTCCTTGTTTTTCGAAATGAAGTTTCATTAAAATTGGTTCAAACATACGCCTAAGCAGGATACAAAGGTGTTTAAGAACAATTTCGAAAAATAGTGTTATAGCCAAATTAGACCGATTTTAAATTTTCCATAGAATAAGAGATTTCCAGTTATCTTTTTTTAAATATCACATTTCTGAAATGTTCTTAAGCAACTTTAACTTTTCATCCAAAAATGTTTAATATCACCATGCTGTTTAAATCCGTAATCCCCTTCTCGCAGGCAAGAAAGTAAAACATTACCCCAAACTTATACCATCTAAGTGTCACTTATATTTTTTCTTTTTTGCCCAAAAATTATAAAATACGTCTCCTTTATAATTCAGCCAGTAAGGCAAACTTATACAATTTGAGTCAGCATTACGTTTTAATTGTGACCTTAATAAAACACAACGTTAATGAACTGTTAATGTCATAACTTCTCGGTTTTCTTCGCCAAGTGGCCATAAGGTTTTGTTTTTGGGCAATTCCGTACTGACAAGAAATATGGGGTGTTGTTTGCGCGAAATAATTTTGAAAAATGGTTCTATGCTTACTTTTCTTGGCGCTTTAGGACTTGGATAAGTGTTTGGCCAGACTGGGGCGCGGGCGCGGGTGCGGGAACGCCCGCGGTCTGCCTGTCTGCACTGGAGCGCGGCTGCGTTCTGCGTGCTGTCGTGTCCAGTGTTTGTCAAAATATAATATGGATGAAGAAACTTATTTTTACTATAAAAAAGTTTGGCGTGAGTTGCCTGCGCGCTCCCCGCGCCGAACAGTCCGCGACACTCACCGCGCCCGCGTGCCCGCTATGGACAGGACACTCAAAGGAAGTTCATATGTTTGAGATCGCCGCGCCGCGCCGCGCTCGCCCCGTCCCCGCGCTGCCAGTCTGGCCAAACACTAAAGAAGGTCCCTTTTAATCTTACTTTTGGGTTCCGGGAGCCTTTGTAGGTTCTAATAATTATGTAATTATTAGAACCCCATGGGGGGTTCCGGGAGCCTTTGTAGGTTCTAATAATTATGTAATTATTAGAACCCCATGGGAAGTAGACGTGAGTACAAACATACACTCACGTTTACTTACACAAAGGGAACTAAAGAGCGCCATCTGCTACGATCCTTACCTACATACTGATTCTGCTTCGTTTACGTTCATATATCTGACATCTAATAATTATTTAATTATTAAACCTATTATGGCTACATGTTAGCCGTTCTTATTATTGACAATAATATGAGTTAATTTATGTAGTAACTGACTCTTAGAATGCGATGAGTAAAATCAGTAGGTAGTGTAGGTATAATAGTATAATCAGCCTATAATATTCCCACTGCTGGGTCACAGGCCTCCTCTCTGTGAGAGGGAGTGGGCCATAATCCACCACGCGGGCCTAGTGCGGGTTGGTGGATGTCGCATTGTCTTCGAATTTTTGGTTCTAGGACATTGCACGCAGAACAGATGGCCTATGGGGCCAAAAGCTTCTGGAGTGGCGATCGCGTACCAAAAGACGTAGCGTTGGAAGGCCTCCCACAAGGTGGTCCGACGACCTTGTGAAGGCCGCAGAAACCCGTTGGATGCGAGAAGCACAGAATCGGTCGATGTGGAGGTGCTTGGGGTAGGCCTATGTCCAGCAGTGGACGTCTTTCGGCTGAAATGATGATGATGAGGACGTGCCGATGATGAATGATGTTTTCCTTCACCAAATCAGTAGGTACTTCTCTTTAGTCACAACTTTTTGTAGACAGGTCACGTGATAAGGAAAAAAAACTTTTAGTACAGTTTTGGGCAGCAAAGGAATTCATATAAAAAGCGATTTAGAATTCAAAAGGAGTATCGTTTGATTGGAATCGGTATTTGTTTCCATTGGCCCAACTTTTTTATTACGTTACAACCGGCGCAGTTTAGGTTGGATTAGGAACTGACTACTTGATCTATTCTCTAAGGTTTTCCATTTAGGTAAAGCAATAAATATTCGTCTGTAAAAAGTTTTGAAAGCTCCAACTTAGTTTACTTATTATTATCTTTACCTAGATAAACGTACTAGACAAGTTAACTAGTCTGTGGTGTAATGTAAAAGAATTTAGGAGAAAGAAAAATAATATAAACAAAGATTCTGACAACGGCTTGTTAAAATTGGCTTTAACACCCACATCTCATAATGATTACACTAGCAGCCGGTCGATTCTGTAAAAATCTCACCGTGAAAACTTAGGTGAAGTGAGTTTGTTTTTGCTAGGAATTGACACTATTGACAGCTCACTCCACGCCCACTTCACCTAAGTTTTCACGGTGAGATTTTTACAGAATAGCACCGCAGCTGGTGTTTTAATCATTTATATCAGTTTGATCATCCTTACTATTCGATACAATAATGAACTTCTCTAGTATCTTATTATCTAGTTTTTAGCTTTGATGTTCTTTTTTTCATTTTTTGTGAACCATATATGGTTCACTATTCTATTTCTATAAGTGAGGACTTGTAATTGGCTGACAGTAACATTAACTATTTCTATAAGTTTTTGTTTTTTTTTTTTATGTGAGGACTTGTAATTGGCTGACAGTAACATGAACTATTTCTGTAAGTGAGGACTTGTAATTGGCTGACAGTAACATGAACTATTTCTATAAGTTTTTGTTTTTTTTTTTTTATGTGAGGACTTGTAATTGGCTGACAGTTACATGAACTATTTCTATAAGTGAGGATTTGTAATTGGCTGACAGTTATATGAACTATTTTTATTCTGTTTAGCTGAACTGTAAGTCTAAGAGCTTAGATAAATTAAATTATAGGTAGTGCTTATTTCTGAGCTTTATTTACCTGACGATTCTTAAATTCAAGTCCAGAATAATTGCGAACTAAACAAACTATAAAATCTAAATCTATTTTATCCTGTGACTTTCCCTCTCCCAGGAGAAGAAAGGGTGGGGAAGGACCTTTTCCACCCACATCTGTCCTCTGCACTTGCGGGCCAGTTCTTACGGTAGGAGTCAAGATCGTCCCTCCATCTTCGTCATGGTCTGCCGCGATGTCACCTGGCATTTATTGCGACACAATCAGTGATGCCCACAGCTCATCTGACATGCGGCAGACATGTTCATCCCATTCTCACTTAAGATTAACAGCTGCCCAGGCAACATCCGTGATTTTAATTTTAACCAAATTTCTTCTAAAAAAATACATAATAATTCAGCTCTTATTAAAAAGCCTGTAACATTTAACCTTGAAAGTTTAATATTTGTCTGATTGATGTGTCTGCAAAAATGTCTGCGAATTTTAAGAAAAATGGACCGTTTCTATGTGATTGATGGCATAATATCAAAATGATTGCTATCCTATTATATTGGAATTGATAAAGGGGTGAGGACTGAAAAATTGAGCTGTGTGAGATAAAAATGGAGTTTAATTTACTATGGACAAGGGTTGATGGGTGGACAAGGGTTGGAGTCTAGAAAAAACTTTTTACAAAAAAAAAACAACCGACTTCCAAAAAATACACTACAAATTGAAAAATAACTTTAATTTTGGAAGTCGGTGTCTTTGGTTCCGCATTTTTGTTTATTGACACCGACTTCCGAAATTAAAGTTATTTTTCAATTTGTAGTGTTTTTTTTGGAAGTCGGTTGTTTTTTTTTGTAAAAAGTTTTTATTTTTCACTTTTTAGTTGGTCCGTTTGTAATTTATCTAAGTTACAATAGCCTAATGTCAACTGCTCATCACTTGTTACAAAATATTGCTTTTCCCGATCTTGGGACGTTAATTGTTGAGGAGTTCTCCTGGTAAGAATCAGGAGAACCCCTCAAGAACCACTCACCATACGCTTTGTGACGAGCATAAATTGCTTAGCAACCTTAATAAAGTAATCGAATCGCAAGCCGTGAAATATTTGTCATTGAGTAGTTCCAATGGCCATCTGTGGTCTTCTTCATCAGCTCCAATTTACCAAATGATGATTTCCGAGAGCAAATGCTCAAGTTATTTAAAAAAATACCCAAATCGTTATAGCTTTGCCTATAAAATTTGAGGGTTTCCCTCGATTTCCATGGGATCCTCTCATCAGATTCCAACTTGATGATAATGGGACCACTTCGAGAGTATACCCTTTCAAACAAAAAAAGAATTTTGAAAATCGGTCCACAATTGGCGGAGTAATCGCGTAACAAACACACAAAAAAAAAAACATACCGTCGAATTGAGAACCTCCTCCTTTTTTGAAGTCGGTTAAAAATAATAATGGTTGGTATACCCAGTGCTTTAATTAAAGTTAAATAGGTAGCCAAAAACGAGAGCAGTATTGGCCAAGTGGGAGCAGCCTTGACTTACAAGTTGTACGTCGTGGATTAGAATCGAATTATTTCATCACCACTGCTCTCAAAAACGGTGAAGGAAAACATCTAAAGAAAACCGGCATGCCCTCGAACCAACAATTCGAAGACTTGTGACATCTTCCAACCCGCACTGGGCCTGCGTGGTGGATTACGGCCTGTTCCCTCTCACAGAGAGGAGGCCAGTGTCCCAGCAGTTATGTGAGTATGCTATGATTATGCCAGGTGGCCCATGTGTTTATAATTTTAAGTTGCTTTTATTTATAATCACAGTTGTCAGAGATAATTCACCGAACCTAAATCAATTAGGATAAGAACAGCAAGATTATAGTGACTAAACACTCAGTTGTCAATTTGGCATGTCTATCAGGAGTCCTGGAGTGGAGACTGCGTACCGGCAAGCGTAGTGTGAGATGCCCCCCAGCTAGATGGACGGACGAAGTAAAGAAGTTGGCCGGGGTAGACTGGATGCAGGGTATTGTGACGCAGCCTGGGAGAGGTCTATGTCCAGTAATGGACTGCGATAGGCTGATTTGAAATCGGTGTTATTAATAATTATATTCTTAATTGTTTTCAGCGTTTTACTTTATAACGACTGCTGTAGTTTGTCCTCCCCGAGCATTGTTCTCTCCCTCCCCAGCTAGGGGACGTCCTACACAACGCTTGCCGATACGCGGTCGCCACTCCAGGACTCGTTTGGTCCACTGGCCATCGGTCCTTCGGCAAACATTGCCAACCCACTGCCACTTCAGTTTTCTTATTCTGCTGAGCGACCTTGAATTCACGAACCAGCCCGACAGTCAGTGTCCACGTTTCAGCACCGTATGTCAACACCGATTTGCGCAATAATAAAACTTTACAAATTGTGCTAATTCCCATGATTTAATGATTTATTAATCCCATGAAAGCACTTTCTTCATAGTTCAAGAGCTTTAACTCTAAAGACCATTCCAATTGTCTCAGTAAAAGAATTATACCTTTTAAATGAAAGATATTGAACAAATAATTACCTAAACAACTTCAAAGTTACATATAACTTTAATCTCACGATCTTAGTTACAGTATAAATTCTTTGATATGGATCCAAAGTGCTTAAAAGTAGTGTAGGCTGTATTCAGACACGATCACAATTAATTATTCCTGGCTTAGTGTTTATTTTTGATCTTGTATTAATAATACTGGATCTTAATTAAAGGACTTGGTCTTGGGAAGTTGAAGTTCCATTGAAATGTAGAACAAATTAATCGGTGATCCAAAATATTTTAATTATACTGACCTACTTTTGATCGAAGCTTGTGCCTTAATATTTTATGAACAAAAGCATTTTTTTTGTCACCTGCTACTTTATTGATCAAGCAATTAATCCAATTTTTATTGTTAGTAATAACATACACAACTTAAGAGGTAACTCCGAGGGCGTGCGATTCTCCATACAAATGTATTCCCCTTTTTTCTTCCTGAGTAATGCCTCTAGAGCAATTTTTTTTTTCATAAAACCAAGGCCTGGTATACCAATAGCTGTAAGCCCTTGTTCAAAAAGTATAATATTTTGACTCAACCGTGCATGTACATTAAAGAATTATGCCTATTTGTACAAAAAAATCCGGAATATTTCACGAAGCGTAAAGATGTAATTAAAAGAAATGTAGCTCCTAGGAATAAAAATAAGCACAAAAATATGCTCTGCGTACCACAATGTAGGCTCGGATTGTACAAAAAGAACTCATATATAACGGCTATAAAGGTGTATAATAAATTACCAGACGCCTTCAAAGATTTACCTTTGACTATGTTAAAAAAAGATGCAGTGTGGTTAAAAGAAAATTGTTTTTTTATGATTTAAACGAATTTATGACATATCGTGCAGAAGGTCAATCTGAATAATATTGATATAGTAGACATCTTGTAATAATTAATTTAATGTTTAATATTATTGAATCATGACATTATATGGATGGAGTAAGAACTTTGCATTATACAACGTAATTTGACATTTTAATAATTTTTCTGTTTTTTTTTTATATTTTGACATTAATTAATGTATGTTCCATGAAATTGATAAATATGTAATAAATTAAATGTTAATATGACACATGTGCACACCATAATGTAATGGTAGAATGTAATTGGGCCACGATAATCTTATGTTCTTGATTTATACCAACATTCTAGCAAAGAAGTTCTGCTGTATACACGTCCCTGTCATTTTCTTTTTTCAGCAACAAATTAGTAAAGAAAATATGACCCTCTAAAATATACAAAAAATTCCCTATTTTTACCGCCGTGATAAGAGGACTACCAGACAAATTAGAAAAGTTTTTAACATAAAACTTGTCGAATATATGTTCTGTCGAAACAATTAGGTAGTAGTCGAACTATTGTTTTTCGAAATTGGGACCGTGTCGAAATAATTAACTGTCGAAATTCAGTATGACAGTCAAAAAAATGATAGGAACCTAAACATACTCTTTCTTATAATGTTAATGTAAAAAATAATTGAATCGGCTCAGTTTTCGAGGAGAAAAACGAGGGGAATACGAAACGTCGATCTCGTGAAAATTTTTGTGATAATTTCGGTCTGAGCTGCAGCTGTCCCTATCACACACTACGGGGACAGACTTGAGGTAAGGCGACGGCAATTGTTTCTTCAAGTACCTATTTTTCGTATTCCTCGCAGTCCCCGTCCCCTCTTAAACTCTAGTGTAAATCCATAATAATTGTTAGTTAGAAAGGTCTTAAAAAGATGTTAGCATTATTATACACTATAGACTAAGACTAACAAAACAATGAGATCAATTTACGACGTAACGTGAGATGAGTTACGTTAAATTATTCCAATATTGATAATTGGATTAATTTCTTGACCAATAACTGTCATTATTAACAATAAATTCCCTTTATATTGAATAAGTATTCTAGCACTCCGTAAACCACAGTTAAAAGGGCGGCGACGACTAGAATAAATCCGTACAAGAATTAAAGTTATTTTGCCAAAGCTAACCCGATTTTGTAGATTATGCTCACTGAGCATAATCTACAAAATCGGGTTAGCATTTTTAAAAGTAGGAATAAATTATATCATTGAAAACATCATGATAAATACGGGACACGTCAATGAAACAAGGCAGCTCAACGCAGACTGTTTATTAACTAATTAGTAAAAGTTACCCACATACATAACAGTTTTCCCTCCCAAATTTCGCACAGAAACCTTATTCGAATAATACCTGACAGCAAAGTTGTAAAGACTGTTGCGAAAATATACTTATGTTATGTTACATAAAGTTAAAACCAAATAATACATACCTAATACGTTAGTGTTATACCCCTTCATTCATAAATATTGCATAGGTATAGTTAAGCAGTGATTAGGGACTGTTCAACCATACAATCTGTGACGTTTAATCGTCGTTTATAATTAAACCCCTTAATGTTTAGAGTGTAACAATAACAATTAAGAAATATAACAAGGTTACAATGTGGTTACATATTTCTGAGCATTTCTTCGCAACGAATAGCCGCTTTCCTGCGCACGCGACAAGTGTTATCAGCAGCAGGTGGCGTGGACGGCGGGATTGACCGTGGTGACTGCGCCGCGATCGCCGCTCCCTCTCCCACACTATCAAAGAATTCATCTTTGTCGTCCGTATCGCACTTAGAGACTGAGTGCTCTTTAGCATGTTTGTTGATATTTTGATCGAAAGATGTTACGTCAATTGCCTTACTCAATGAATGCCGCGATTTACGAGTTTGTAACTGATCAATATGCCTCTTATGAGTCTGACCGGCACTCGTTTTCACCGTATAGGAAACTGGCCCCGTACGCTCGGTCACAACACCCTCAGTCCACTTGCGATTTGATTTCGTGTAATCTCGTAACATGACTGGTTCTTGCTGGACCAACGTTCGCAGCGGACGTTTGTGGCTGTCTTCGCGTCGCAACTGATCGCTGCGCACACGCTCTGCTGTGTCAGACCGCAGTAGATCAAGACGGCCGCGTAGTCGTCTGCCTAGAAGGGCTACCGCCGGTTCAATACCGGTGGTACTCTGTTCAGTGTTCCTATACATAAATAGAAATCGATTTAATGCGGTATTAAAATCTTCTCGTTCTAATTGAGCCTTTTTGAGAATACGTTTAACAGACCGCACTGAATTTTCCGCGGCACCGTTGCTGGAGGGGTGGTACGGGGGTATTAAAGTATGTTTAATACCATTGCGTTCCAAATATTGAGCAAACTCAAAGGATGAGAAAGGTGGCCCATTGTCGCTTACTATGCGTTTTGGCAATCCGAAACGTGCAAACAACCGTCGTAAACAGTCTATGACAATAGTGGCAGATGTCGTGCTAACTGGTTCTACTTCTATCCACTTAGAGTGAGCATCAATCAGTACAAAAAAATATTTATTATTAAACGGGCCGAGGAAATCTAGGTGCAGACGTGACCACGGCTCTGCCGGCCATGGCCACGAATGTAGTGGCGCGGCAGGGGGCGCGGGCCGTAGTTCCCTGCAAGCAACACATTCACGCGCCACGCGTTCGATGTCTGCATCAATGTTCTCCCACCATACATAATTACGCGCGATTTGTTTCATTTTAACGATTCCCGGGTGGCCATCGTGTATCTCAGACAAAACTAGCTCTCGTAACAATCTTGGTATGACAATACGATAACCCCATACTATACAGCCTTGATCAATATGCAAATTGTCTCTTCTATTGTAATACGCGTTTTCTATTTTATCAGTCCATTTATCAGTGGGCCACCCGTACATTATAAAACCGTATATTTTACTTAATAATGCGTCCTTTCGAGTCTCAGTTTTTATATCCTTAAAACTGATTGGAAAATGTTCCTGCGCGTAATTTAAATAGCTACATTCTTCGCCTTTACTTCTAACTTGACGTTTTGTTAAGTCTAGAGGAAGGCGAGAAAGAGCGTCAGCAAAACAGTTTTTAGACGATGTTACGAATTCAATATTGAAGTCGTAAGCAGCCAACTTTACAGCATAGCGCTGTAAGCGGCTGGCGGCGGTCACTGGAATTCCTTTATTTTTACCAAAAATGTAACTTAAGGGCCGGTGATCACTGCGAAGTGTGAAATGTCTGCCATAAACATACTGATGGTGCTTAGTGACCCCGAATACAATAGCAAGCGCCTCTTTATCTAACTGCGAGTAATTGACTTCGGCCGAGTTGAGCGTCCTTGAAGCACAACACACCGGGCGCTCGCAGCCATCAGCGTGGCGCTGCGTCAATACCGCGCCCACGCCATATGCGCTGCTATCAACTGATAGAATTAACGGGAGACTTGCATCATAATGTGCTAAAACAGGAGCGTGGCTTAACACCTTTTTATCTTTATAAAAGCCCTATTACACTCGTCAGTCCATTGCCATTCTACATTTTTCTTTAACATACAATAAAGGGGCTTTAAAATATCGCTCATATTGACACAAAACTTTGAATAAAAATTTACAAGTCCCATAAAACTTTTGAGCTGTGTAACATTTGTAGGTTCTGGTGCTGCTACAATGGCGTCAATTTTTTTACTATCCGTATGTAACCCAAACTTATCAATTTTATAGCCCAAATAGGTAACACTACTTTTAAAGAAATCACACTTTGCATAATTTATTCTCAAACCATTTTGATGGAGCCTTTGTAGCACCGCTTTTAAATTGGCTAAATGTGTAGTTCTATCTTTACCAGTAACGCAAATGTCATCCGCAAAAACCGCTGTTGACGGCAATCCACTTAACGTTTCTTCCATAATTTTTTGGAAATTTTCGGGTATGCATTTAATACCGAATTGTACTCTTCTATACACAAAAGTGCCAACGTGAGTTGTGATTGCCGTCACCGGTTGGGAATCCTCATGTAAAATACACTGTTGGAAAGCGTTGGATAAGTCTAATTTGCTATACTCCTCTCCCCCACCTAAAGCTGCGAACAAGTCCTCAATGCGGGGCAGCGGGTAGTGGTAATCCTTCAAAAGTGGATTGATTGTTATTTTGTAATCGCCGCACAGTCTAATATTGCCGTTAGCTTTAACCACCGGCACTATAGGAGTGCCGTAATCTGATCGCTCCACTTTATAGATGACCCCTTCCCGCTGCAGCCGCTCGAGCTCCTGCTCAACTGGCTGGCGTAAGGCCAGTGGCAACGACCGTGCTTTAACAAAAACTGGTGTATCATCCTTCAAATATAGGTGAAATTTAGTTTTAAATGTGCCCAAACCTTCTGCAAAAACCTCTGGAAACATTTCTCGTAACGATGCCGCCAAAGAGTTGTCATCTGTTAAATTGTAACATTCCACAACTGCCAACTTTAAAGACTTGATCCAAGTACGGCCCATTAACGGCGGGCCGCCATTATCAATGACATATAACTTTAGTTTTGCATAATGTTTACCACATACAACGTTAACGACAATGTAACCGATGGTCTCGATGACGTCACCTGTATACGATTTCAAAGTTATCAGTTTATTTTCGATTGGGACTTTTGAAAAATAATTGTCATAATAACATTTTGAAATAACTGATATTTTGCTTCCAGTATCTATTTCGAATCTACATTTAACATTTTCAACGATCAAATTTGCGTAGTACGGTCCGTCGCCATCACTGTTAACTACCAAATTATAGAAATTACAAATGTCATCTTCCGAATCTGAGTCATTTAAAAAAAACTGACCTTTTGATCCTTTTGTGTTCTTATTTTTAACACACACTGCTTTTAAATGGCCCTTTTCACCACACACATCACAACTATATTGCTTGAACCGACATTTGCCCTCGGAATGGCCGGATTTACCACATCGCGAACATGCGCGCTGCGCTGGCGCACGACCCGAGCCTGCGCCGCCGCCACCGGCGCCGGCCCTGCCGCCACGCGAGGCGCCCGCGCTTGCGCTGATCCGATGCAAGCCGTCGTCATCCTGCTGCGCTGGCACAGGCATGCCACCGCCGGGCCGCGCGGCTGCCGCGCCAGCCGAAGCACACGCCATAGCTGCGTGCCGCTCCGCCGCCTCCAGCGCCAGCGCCAACTCCACGGCGCGCTTGTAACCAATGCCACGTTCTGCGAAGATCCTTGACCTCATGTCTTCATCATTTAGCCCCGATACAAATTGGTCTCGTAGGCACACTTCCAAACAAGCACCGAAGTTGCACGTTTTAGCTAAGTGTTTAAGTGCTTGAAGGTATTCGCGAATATTTTCACCTTGTCTTTGTATTCTTTGCCGAAATATGTGCCTCTCAGCGATTTCCGACCTGTCTGGTTCCAGGTGCTCCTCTACTAGCGCAACTACTTGATCAAAAGATTTTGATTCAGGGGTGTCGGGAGCACACAAATCACACATCAATTCGTAGCACTCCGCGCCTACCACCGTCACTAAAGTTGCTAACTTTAACGACTCGTCAATATTATTCAATGTAATAAACTGATTAACTTGTCGAACATACGCATCCCAATTGTTATTTGCTAAATCAAAAGGTTCTATACGTCCGATTGGCATTTTTAACAAAATGTTCACACGCGTAGGTATCGTATCGGTAACACCGCTCGTCGCCAGTGATAAATACGGGACACGTCAATGAAACAAGGCAGCTCAACGCAGACTGTTTATTAACTAATTAGTAAAAGTTACCCACATACATAACACATCATACCGATACATATCATGTCTATTATATCATCGTAAGTCTAACTGTCTGTCTGTTTGTCTGACTTAAAGAATAGCACCACCCCATACTTCCCGTGGGTGTCGTAAAAGGCGACTAAGGGGCGTACCGGAGAATGGGCAGCAGCGTTCTCTATGCATTCCACCACCATACCATAATGCGATCGCCAACCCGCCTGCCAAACGTGGCGATTATGACAAACCCCCCCCCCCCTTTTGGGGGAGGTCTATGTCCAGCAGTGGACGTCTTTCGGCTGAAATGATGATGATGATGAAGTCTAACTGCAAGAAAGCTGTAGAACTTTTTGACCGAACTGTGAAAATAAGTGAAATACTATTTCGAATCTGCCCCCTATTTCTGCTGCTGAATCTGCTTTGAACGACCCCTGACCTCGGGCGTGTTAGTAAATGTACAGACGCCAGCACATCAAGCTACCCGAAACCTATTTAGTAAACTGTGCCGAAACTGTCAAGCTTTCCCAATCAACTTGGGTTTGGGGTGGTTCGGCCCACTATGGAACAGGGACCGCGGACCAGTTACCCCTTTTAAAAATTGATCATTGTTACACACTACACTAAATATTAATGTACTTCTATACAACGCACCCTTCAGTAATAATAATAGATGTCTTCCAATTACAGAACTATTGACAGCTAAGTGGCTTCCCTTGTACGCAGCCACTGGGATGTTTATAGATGCTCTTGCTTTTTAAACGAACGAGTAGGTTTCTTACTTAGCTCTGTTGTTAAACAAAATATTTGTGCCAGTTCTCATTAGTTTGGGGTTTCCAAAGCTATGTCAAAAGAAATTGGAGGCAGATAATTCTTTGCTATTATTACGGACATAAATTTCAATTTTACTTAATTAAAATCAACATTAAGTCTGATAAGGAATACCCATATTACTTTATAATTAAAACCGAAGATTTAGAAATAAGCATCACCTTTGTATCCATTTTTCTGTTCTTGTTTTTTTCATGTCTGTTCATATAATCATTCGAGTGGCTACCCCGTTGGTCTCGTGGTCGCAAGCGCGACTGCTGAGCGTAGGGTCCTGGGTTCGAATCCCGGGTCGGGCAAAGTGTTATTGAGTTTTTCCATTAGGAATTTCTTAGTAACAGCCCGGAGTTTGAAAGTTGGCGGTGTGATACCCCCGTGGCTCGGAAAGCACGTTGGCCCTGCGCCTGATCTCTCTCGGGTCGTGTCGGATTGCCGTCAGTAAGGGAAGAGGGTGTGCACCTGTGTCTGCGCGCACACTTGTGCACTATAATAACTCCTGCGCCGAAGGCTAGTCTCCATTGAGATTGACCGCCGTGGCCAAATTACGGTCTGGAGGACTTTATTTGTTTATTTATATACGTTTGTACATAAATGTATACTAATATTATATGTTTGTTTGTACGGGGTAATCTCCGGAGCTAATGATCCAATTCCAAAAATATGTTTTTGGTAGAAAGCTACATTATTCCTGAGTGGTATAGACTATAAAATATATTTATGTCATGTATTTAGCTGCATGAGCTATCGCAATTTTTGTCCAGCAAGTGGATAAATAAATAAACCACCTTGGTTAAAATATGAATCAAATGAAATAGATTAATAAAAACAACCACTTAAGGTTAAGACCTTAAGTGGTACCTTAACTACACCACGTCTCAGCAACAAAATGTGGGCAAGCAGTGGTCACGTGTGAACGTCGCTGCACAGTTACTTTAGTGGGTGCGTTGTCACTAGTAATTGCGATGTGATTGCGTTGTGGCTAGTTTTTGCAGAAAGACAGATAATTGTTTGTGATGTGGCCGGCCGCTAGTCAAATGTGGTCCGTGTGAATAAATATTTTCATACAAATTTGCGCCCGTCCACGTGTTTTCGTTGCGGTGTGGTTATGGTTATGGTACGAGTGATCGAGTCCTAAGTGGGTCAGAATTTCCTAACCTAATAAGAAAAATATCTCCACTAACAATGCCTTTCCAGTCCTTTTGTTAAGAGCCGAAGAGACCTGGCTCTGAACCAATTTTCTTAAACAAAACCTCTGCAGACTATAAACTTTGCATGATTTGCAACCGAGAAAAAATAAAAAGTTAAGTATTAAATTATCTTTCCATTCGCAGGCTATTGTTGAAAAAGCGGCTCAACTCCAGTAGAAAAATCTAGGATAATTTCTAGATTTTACTACGCAATTTTTCCAACGCATTGATTTTGAAATATTGCGTTCACTTCGGGTCAATGGTTACGATTTCCATCCCAGGCGCTTTGATACTCGATCAGGGTAGGCGAATTTTCTTCTTGAATTTACAAGAGTTCTACCTAACTAGTAACTACTAGTGATTTAATGTAAATAGGGTTTATCCATTTCACAAAGATATCCCTGTATACTGTGTGGCGATTAGTTTTTTACATTTTTTATTTTAAATTATGTATAAGATACGTAATTTAGAATACGTGGTTTCAATTAATGTGATAACACAAACACATAAATAAACACACACACACACAACACATTAATTTATTGAAAGCACGTATGTTACATTACGTATTTTAAACATAAACAATTAAAAACAAACAATTAACATTCTAGCCGTGGCACCTTCTTTTGTTTTAGTATTTATGATTATAATGGCAGCTTTACCATACAATTTGTGTGGAATTGTTGATATCATCGCCCCGCGCGTCTTGTGCCTTATTATCAAAAGTGGTTTAATTGGTGGGGTTCTGGGTTCGATTCCCGGGTCGGGCAAAGTGTTATAGAGTTTTCCCATTAGGAATTTCTTAGTAAGAGTCCGAAGTTTGGAAATTGGCGGTGTGATATCCCCGTGCCTCGAAAAGCACTGCCAAAGCCTAAAAGCCACTCACAAAGCCTGAAAGTGGTTTAATTCGTGCTATTTTGTACGCTATTACTTTTGTTTGGAAAATTCAGTTTTAAATCTTCTTCAGACTTAATTCACTCTTCCTTCTTCGTTCAGTCTATCTCTCTGTGGAATGCGCTCCCCCAGAAAATTAGGATGGCAACCAACCGATTATCCTTTAAAGTTAAGGTTCGCGAGCACATTCGCAAGAAGCTTGCAGTCATCACAACGGTAATATTTTCTCATTGTTTGTCTTATTTCTTTTTAGTAAGTTTATTCATGTATTTATGTACATTTATTTGTGCTTATATTTATATGTAATTAGGTAAATATTATATTCATAGTTTTAATAGGTTTATGCGGATCATTAAATTTAAAATATTTATTCCTCAATGTTCATGATTGCATCTACCACTGTTTGTCTCTGCGTCATCCAAAGGTTCCCAATGGGTCGAATTAACTACGATACTTTTTCGCATGGTATTCTGGCCCACGCATTCAGCGAAGTTTTCCACTACTGTTTCTACTCCGTGTAATGTGGGCCACGGACCAGAGGCCAGTTGCCCCCTAACCCCAGAAAATGCCTATGGCATTAAGTCCGCCTCTGTACATTTATGTGCTTGAAGTATTAAATAAATAATGTGATAACCTAATAACGCTCTGTATACTATAAAAGAGTTTTTGTATCAATATTGCCGGGTCAGATTTTGAGTCCAGTTTTCACAAGGATATTAAAATGCTATTGGTTTATAGACTTCTTCTTAAACAAAATCACCCAGTAACCAACCAACTAACTGACTTTTGAGATGGTCAAATTGATCACTGTTGATTGATACAATGAGGTAGAAAAACTGATAGTAGTCAAAATTAGCGTCAACATATTTTTGGTCGTTTTTGACGAGTAGTAGTAAGGTTTGGTTAAAAAAAATACCAATATTTTAAATGAGAAAAAAAACTGTCGATCTAAAACACTGAACATGGAGAAGGCTACTTTACATCCTCGATATCTATACTAGTCTAATACTAATAATAAAGCTGAAGAGTATGTTTGTTTAAACGCGCTAATCTCTAAAACTGCCAGTTGGATTTGAAAAATAATTTTTGTATTCGATAGCCCACTGCTTGAGGAAGGCTTTTTATCATCACGCTAGGACCCTCAGGAGTCAAGCAAATAGAAAAAAATCGGAAAGAACGGTAAGCGAAAACGGAGTGGGCCAAAAAACAAGAAAAGGGAATGACCAAAAGTTGTACCAAAAAGTCTCATGCATCAAGATCAAAATATTGTAATTACTACAATATTTTGATCTTGATGCATGAGACTTCATAATTTTTTACGACATTACGCGTCGGGAATTTAATTTTTGAACGGGGAATTTAATTTAAAGTAAAAAAGTTTTGATATTGTTTTATTCCCTCATGACGTTCCGTTTCAAATGATATGATATGACTTTGAATTTTCAAAGTGCTATGATGGCTTTAAAACAAAAAAAAAATAAAAAAACATACAAACATCCGAACATAGTACCTCCTCCTTTTTGTGAAGTCGGTAAAAAACATGTGAAAACTGTATTAGGTATACTTTTTCGATTCTACATTAATTAAAAAAAATTAAATTAAAAATTTAAAAAACCCCCGACACAAAAAAATTATAAAATGAAATCTAAGTAATTGGAAAAGGATCAAATAATTTAAAAACCCCCAACTTAAAGAATCTAGGTAACGAGACTAAAACAGGTAAATTCATAAGGCAGTCGGGGGACCTCTTAGCATAGAAGGTGTTCCATAGAACGGTCCCCCGACTTCCATATGAATTTATCTGTTTTAGTCTCGTTACCTAGATTCTTTAAGTTGGGGGTTTTTAAATTATTTGATCCTTTTCCAATTACTTAGATTTCATTTTATAATTTTTTTGTGTCGGGGGTTTTTTAAATTTTTAATTTAATTTTTTATTTCATGCTTTTTGTAGGGACTCCTTAATTTTTGTATTTCATTTCTTTTATTTTCTTGCGTTTTAAGATTCAGATAATTTGGTGTTTAATCAGGTTTTTATCCTCCAAAAAATAATTATTAATTTATAGATGAAGAATAATTTTTAAGACTAAACAGACTTTTTTGTTTTATTATATCCTTTTTCTAGTTCTTCCTTTAGTTATTCAACTTTCGTACAAGTATTTCATAGCTATTAGATATCTTAGGTATTTCAGATCTAGTTTATAAAATGGGACTGCGACACCATCTAACGTAGAAATACCTACGCTTTTTAAGTAGGATAATTTCATTCGTAATAAAAATATCAAACTTAGTGGTCGTAGGTACCAGTCATCACTCCACTTTCCTCATCATTCTAGAGTATTGATCGGACAAAAAAATATTTTCAAGATTTTAGTTTTCATTTCGTTAGTTAATATTCCTCATTCCCTTTCAATATAGTGTACATTATTCTACTTGTCAAGCCCTTGCATTTGATACCTATATTGAAGGAGTTGTGAAAAAAATATATAATTTGCCATTTTGTGGTGGCGGCCATTTTGGATTTGAAATTTGTAATAGCGTATAGTATTCTACTATTCAAGCCCTTTCATTTGATACCCATATTAAGGGAGTTGTGAAAAAATATGTAATCCGCCATTTTGTGGCAGCGGCCATTTTGGACCGATTTTCATCAAACATAGCTAAGAACACTCCCGACTCATTCACCTTTCAAACAAAAAAAACAAAATCAAAATTGGTTCATCCGTTCGGGAGCTACGATGCCACAGACAGACACACACACACACAGACACGTCAAACTTATAACACCCCGTCGTTTTTGCGTCGGGGGTTAAAAATAACTAGAATAGTTATTTGGCCGTTCGTGTCACACAAAATAAAGTCCCTAGTTTAAATTATTTCGATTTTTTTTTAAATCTCCGAAACCTGGCTTTTGTTTACAAAAATAACTTTTGTAGGAGTTAAATGATAAGTATCATCTAGGAAAAACAAAGTTTGACTTTAATGCAGCATGGTACGGGATTCCATACATCCATATCCATGAGCATTGTCCTTTAACGCGGACAAAGTCACAAGCAGAAGTTAATTTGTGTAATAAAATACATGCAGGAGAAGAGAAGAAGGTAGGCAAAATCTAGTGTATACCTTCTTTGCATGGCACTAATTCTAAGAGCAAGCTAGTAAATAAATCCCATACAGTAGGTACATAATTTAACAATACCCACACAGTTTCCAAGTAATTGCACCCAACAAATCAAAAGCCAAAATTTACGTTCATACGTATATTTATATGAAACCGCATTTTGTCCGGTAACAGTTTGTCTTTATATAATCCCTGTTTCTGGCCTCCGTAGCCACAAAGCTATTAATCGGGCGGAAACTAGGCCGGGGCCTAATGCCGGCTGATATGGAATATTTGTCTTCGTAATCCGCACAGCGTGGCATTAGTCTTTGGCCGGGTGTGCTGCATAGGTGGTCTGTGCGTTGCAGGTGAATTAGTGGTTTGAGCAAGAGCAGGCTTTAGTCGGTTATTTTCTCGATCGACGGCATTGAAGCTGTGTGCTGTGTTTGATGAGAAGAGGTTTGATCTTGTCATGTTTGATTCTAGACCCGTGGCAAAATAATAACAGCCACACAGGTCGATCGATCAGGTTGAGCTACGCTTGCCGCGGTTGGTCTGTGGATGGGTGACCATCTTTACATACCGAGACCCCTCCGTGCCTCGGAAAGCACGTTAAGCCGTTGGTCCCGGCTGTCATTCGTGGATCTTTGACAGTCGTTACGGGTAGTCAGAAGTCCGAAAGTCTGACAACCAGTCTTACCAAATGGTATCGTATTACCCAGTAACAGGGTTGTGGAGGTCAGATAGGCAGTCGCCCCATGTAAAATACTGGTATTCAGCTGCATCCGGTTAGCCTGGAAGCCGACCCCAACATAGTTGGAAAAAGGCTAGGTAGATGATGAAGTTTGGTTCTAGACGAAATTAGTTAGGGGCCGTCTCCACGAGCGAGAGAATCGCGGCGATAGTCTCGCCGTGCCATCAAATTTCGATGCCTTAAGTAAGGCATAAGGCTAAAAAGGCATTAATGTCAGGAAAGCATTTTTTACGTTAACGTATAAAAAAATGCTTTCCTACATTAATGCTTTTTTGCTCTTCTGACATTAATGTTTTTTCATTTTTCGTGTTTTTAAGGTCTTAGGACTAAAAAACACATTAATGTCAGGAGAGCATTTTTTTTAAACGTTCCGTATTTTTTTTATAATGCTCTCCTGACATTCTTGTTTTTTTAGCCTAACGACCTTATGCGTGGGAGGCGTCGATTTTCGCCACGATGATATCGCCGTGTGGAGACACGTTCTAAGAGAGTATAGAAATACGTGGCTCGACGACCCATGTTTGCAAATAAATAAATGATTGATTGATTGATTGATAATATCGCCGCGATTCTCTCGCTCGTGGAGACGGGCCCCTAAGAAGCGGCGTCTCGTTGTTCCTCGCATAGCAAAATCAGCCCGCTGCTGAGATACAGGCTTTCTCTCAGTAAAAGGGAGTGGGCCGTAATCCACCACATGTTTTTGAATTTTTGGTCCTAAGACATGCCCGATTCCTCACGATGTTTCCTTTCATCGTTTTGAGAGCAGTGGTGATAACATAACTTTCACATAGCATAGCGCCTGTCTGGGTTCGAAACTGCGACCCACAACTCGTAAGTCGCCTCCGTTACCACTGGGTCACTTCGGCTCACTGTTGTTCTTCGCGTATTTCGTCTAAACTTCCATAAATATGAAAAATGGAAAATAATTTACAAAACTGCAGTGTCAAGAAATCCTGTATCGAATAAAATATATTTATTAAAACAAACAAATAAAACAATGACACAAAGAGTATGGTTCATGAGATAGTTCTGCCATGCCATTGAAATCACATAAAACGTAAACGTTTTAATAGAGCGGCCAAAATACTACACATACACCACTCCCAAAAAACGAAGTCCGTCGTTTAAGCCGAAGTGACGGGCCGATTTCTGCTCCGTATAAAAGATTTTATTTCAGTAATTAGGCTTGCACAAACACTTTTACATGTCAATCATATTTTAATAATTAGATAAGGTCGGCGTTTCCTATCTGACTAGTCTGAGATAGGCCGAAACAAACTCAGAGGTCACAGTCTCTTTTAAAGTCCAGACATAATATTGGTCAGATCATGTGAAGACCATGCAGATCGATGTCGGAGATGGTCTTTTGAGGAAATAACCACACAGATTGAAAGGACTTGTCCAGTCAGTGCAGGCTTTTGTCGGAAATCGTGCAGCTCTACTCAAAACTTAGCTACTTAAACTTACTTACTTTAACTTACGAACATAAGATTAGTTCAGTTTCCGAACTGAAAATGAATGAAAACACGATTTGACAGTTTTCCTTACGTTCGCTATGTTCGCGGCCGTCCGAAAAATTGTATGTGTCACTTGTTGTGACGGATCAACTATTTTGAGACGGACCCTTATTATCGTTGGCGGGTTTAGAGAATAGATCCCCTGAAGTGACACTAATAGCGTAGCACATACGATTGAAAATACAGCAAACTTTACAGACCCAGCAAAGATGATAAACGACTCATAAATATTTCCAACCAAACGAGGGTCCGATCCCAAATCAGCAGAAAAAATTACATTTTCCAACAAACTAATAATATGACTGTGTATTATCACAAAATTTCTTAGAAATTTTATGTGACTTTTGAAAGCTGAATCAGATTCAAGACGTGCAGAGGCGCATAATAAAAATATTTTACGGTCAATGAATGCTGCAACAGATAGGACGGTCGAGAATATCATTTACTACTTTTATTTGTGGTGTGAGTATGAGCGAGCGCGATTTCTTAAACAACGGAAGCATAGATGCAAGCGTAATTACAAATGGAAACAGGGAACCTCTACAAATATAGGTATGAGGAACAGGGTGTATAGTTATTTATGTATTTACGCCAATACCAACAGCTATGTATAATATATATTAAGTACAATGGTCTTACACAGTCTCCAATTATAGGTTTATCAGCATGAAATAAGTGATCACACATAAATTATTATGTGTGATCACTAAAGGCTAGAACTTAAAAATTATGGCAAAATACTTCTTAAACTTAAGATTTATAACAAAAAGAAAAAAAGGCGAACAACATTCCAATTTTGCCCACTTACTTATGAATAAGACTAAACAATATAAACAGAAATGAGATCATAATTGAAAGTATGGCTTCTAAAAGCAAGATGATTGATGAATGATTTCCAAAGTATATTAACATTATAAATTATCAGATTGTGTTTATTAATAAAGTTCGCGCATCTTAAATAGGAAAAGAGGAAATCTTTCGAGCAGTCTGGTGTTGTGTCTGGTTGGCTACTACCTACGGGACGTTATGCTAGTTGCGCGATAAGCTTTGCTTGCGCAATGCAGGATTATTGCGTGACGTCAGGGTTCTTTCCTGGTGATGTTATCATCATCAAGAAAGAAAGAAAGAACATAAATTTCATCACCCTTCCTCGTCATCATCATTGATGATGATGATGCGTAGTTTGCATGTGGCGATGTAGATGTCGCCACAACTCCATTAGAAACAACGGAACTCCAAAAAGCTATTGTTCCTTTTACCAGGGCTGTCTTGAATAGTTTGTAGCTAGATGCAAGTACGGTTCATTTTAATTTACGCCTATTCGCGAAAATCAGTTTTATGCTTTTAGATAAATTCAGCAAAATGATTGAATAAAAAAAAGGTGAACAAAACGCGGGCAAACTTTACTCTGGGCATATCAGATAATACACACCCTTCTTTTTGTGTCGGTGATTAAAATATAAAGCCTTATAATATATAGTTACAATATAGGGTGTCGCGTCCTGAAAGGAATACGTCGTCGGGTTACAAGTCACCCTGTGGAACCAACAAGAATAATTTACCCAGAATTTTGTAATATCTTGATTTAAAAGAGTCCTTGGAGTTTCTTGCCCGTTTTTCTCCATAAAGAACTACATTTTGGAATGGGCAATTAGCTTCATCTTCCTGACTAACTGACCGACTATTTGACAGTACAAAAGTGCCTGTAAATGGTTTAATTGAAATAAATGCTTTGAGTTTTGAGTTTTTGGGTGGCGAGTTAGTCACCTGCGTCCATCAAGTAGCGAAAGTTGTTTAAAATGACGTGTAGAATCACCCCTTTTGACAGATGCAGGTGTCTAAACCACCAGCCTGTATAACTGAATGATTAATCATTTTAACCAACCCGCCACACAGAATAATGTGTAGTTTTCTTACAACTTACACCAAACAAACCCTTGTGTTTCGCAGCGGGAGATCTCCTCTCTTTTATGACCCCCTGGTCTGTGGAACGAAATCACGAGCGCTTCATATCGCACGGCTTGTTACACTCGTGACTATGGCCATCACTAAAGTAGCTTCGCACTTAGTACTCAAGGAATTTAATTAGCTTCAGTATGTACAGTCAACAAAGGAGATAAGTATACAGGATCGTCGGATATAGTTGAAGTTTACTAAGAAACCGATTGATGTTTTCGAATAAAATTTTATTTTATTAATAGAAAACAAAGAGCTCATTTATTAAATTAAATTTCAGGCAACAACCTCCATCGGTTTCTTACTAAACTTCAACTATATCCGACGATCCTGAATACTTATCTCCTTTGTTGACTGTACAGTATACTCCAATACTGCTTAGGCACGGTATGGTTGAAATTTCTGTGAACATGCTTCGCGCCGTCCCCGCGTCCGCGCCGCAGGCCCGTATTTACATCTGTGTGTGTACACTTGCTAACGTCAAACGAAACAAAACATATCGTCATCGCTTTTTCACACGCGCGGCGTAATTACGTATGACCTCGGTTGGTTCATACCACTGCTAAAATTCACAACTTCATAACAAGTACTCCTAGCGGATAGCGTAGCGTATAGGATTAGTAAACACGCAGGCCTGGGTTCGAATCTCAAAATGGAACTTTGATTTATCTTTTCAACAATAATCTTATCTTTTTTTATTATTCGATAAATTAATACACGAGAATAATAATGTAATATTTGTTTTATTTGTATTATTATATTGTTATTGAAATATGCGGGGTAAAAATAAAAAAAAAATTAAGTGATTTCAAAAATTTTATTCGTTATAATTTGATAAATAAACTTTTAAAACAGTTTATTTTCTCATAAAGAACAATTTATTGAAGTAAAGCAGGTAATCAGTGAGCTACGACCATTAGACTTAAAATATTGTAACTATCTTAGTAATAAAATAATATTGTGCTTTAATTGCGGATATAGCTTAAGTATTCATTTTCAAAATTCATTTTGAAAAGAAGATTGAAACTATAAACCTCAAAATAATCCTTATTACGGATATGACAAAATAATATTTTAATATTACTAAAATCAATTTGTAATTTATAACTTAATACGTTGTATAACCCGCATTATTATCCATGCTATCAAGTAAACGCTGGCGTATGGATCCTGTAATGTTTAAACATATATCTTCATATTTCCTTGCAATGCAACTTCATCTGGTAGGTAACTGGTTGGTTAAAACCACTTGTTTCTTATTCACTGACTATACTCTTCCTTATATGTTTTGACCCTCCGACTCACAGTAGGTAATTTCTCTAAAACAAAAAAGGAATATTGTAAGGCTACTAGCAAAATTATAAAATATTAAGTAGATACTTATTACTTTTTTAAACAAAATTATTTTGAAAATAGTTCAAATGTTACAAAATGATTATATTATAATTTATACATAATGCTACATTCATCATTCCAAAAGTAAATAAATAAACTCTTGGAAATATTATTTTTTCTTCTATTTAGACCCTATGGTAAATATAAAACGTTTAATAAAATAACTACAAGGATCAGCAGTTAAACTTTAATTAGCTAAATGTTAGATAAAATAATTAAATCATAATACTCACAGTCAGTCCGGTTTCATCAATTATTTGTGATATAATATTAAGTCCACTTTTACGCTGCGCGATAATATCCGCTTTCATCTCAAAGCTTACATTTCAAAATGAACTATTACACAGCTATTATAATAGATTAAACACACGTCACTAACCCACAATATCAAAAACCAACCAAGAACGAACAACATTCTATTAGACGCGGTGAATGAGCCGTAAGTTACCTGCATCTGTCTACCATACCTAATTTATTTATTTAGATTTCTGTGGGTATACTCATAAAGTTTTACGAATTATGTGAACAAGACGAACATGACACGGAATTATATTCAAAAGCGTGATTATTCGAGTAATATGCGGGTGTGTGTGTCAAATTACTCATTAAAAGAAGGTCGTAAGTCAAACTAAACGTTAAGCAATTAGTTTTAAAATTGCATATGGACTTTTGGCGTGGATTACATGTACAACACTGTTTTAAAATATACCTACATATTGTATACGTGTCCCCAGAGATAGACGGTATATTGCAGTCAAATACCAGTATTTTACATGGAGCGACTGCCTATCTGATCTCCACAACCCAGTCCTGGGTAATACGATACCCCTTGGTAATAATGGTTGTCAGACTTTCAGGCTTCTGACTACCCGTAACGACTGCCAAAGATCCACGAATGACAGCCGGGACCAACGGTTTAACGCGCTTTCCGAGGCACGGAGGGATCTCGGTATGTAAAGATGGTCACCCATCCACAGACCGACCGCGGAAATCGTAGCTTACCCTGATCGGTCGACCTGTGCGGCTGTTATTATTTAGCCCCCCAATGTCACCTCTCTATGTGAAATACAAACTCGAGAGTAGATATCGATTTTCACAAGCACTTATTTTCATAAGCACTTATTTTCACAAGCACTTATTTTCACAAGCACTTATTTTCACAAGCACTTATTTTCACAAGCACTTATTTTCACAAGCACTTATTTTCACAAGCACTTATTTCACCAAATGAAATTCAAAAATCTAGATCGATTTTCACATAGTTTTCACACGTTCAAATATCAAGGGTTGGTTCAGTTTTATATTTCAAGTTATATTAACAGTTTGCTAGCCTTTGTTGCTGGCTATTGGGAAACACGAAGATTAGACCAAGTTTCATACGTTAGCGGTAAAAGTTTGTACAGTTTAAGCACGTGAGCAATTTGTTGAATACGTTGTGAATATTTCAGGGGGGGCCCGTGGCTAAATAATAACAGCCGCACAGGTCGATCGATCAGGTTAAGCTACGCTTGCCGCGGTTGGTCTGTGGATGGGTGACCATCTTTACATACCGTGACCCCTCCGTGCCTCGGAAAGCACGTTAAGCCGTTGGTCCCGGCTGTCATTCGTGGATCTTTGACAGTCGTTACGGGTAGTCAGAAGCCCGAAAGTCTGACAACCAGTCTTACCAAGGGGTATCGTATTACCCAGTAACTGGGTTGTGGAGGTCAGATAGGCAGTCGCTCCATGTAAAATACTGGTATTCAGCTGCATCCGGTTAGGCTGGAAGCCGACCCCAACATAGTTGGGAAAAGGCTAGGCAGATGATGATGACGTTGTGAATATTTCAAACTTATCTGGTTTGTAAGTGTAGTATTTAATTGTTCTTGTGAACTTCTTATCTTGATTTTAGTGAATTTTTCGTCACATTCACAGATCCCGATAAACTTTAATGTAACTTTTAATTTCGCAAATAAATCCGCAACTACAATTATTTGGATTTAAGGCTCCTTCAAACAGAAAGAAAGAAAAAGTATTTATTGCGACTCGTACAGGAAGATCACAAACTAAACTAAACACAGTCAAATAAAAATCCGAGTTATATAAAAAAAGAAAAAGTAACAAAAGGAAAATAAAACATAAAGTCCTATACGAGGCCAAAAGGCTCCTATCTCAGCACGATGCTGCGACATTTAAAAAATAAATGTCACAGCGCTGGTATTCTGAACAAGCGCGACACGCGACGCGAATCGCGAGCGGTGCCTTTGCGTCACGTGCGATTCTCGTTGCGTGTCGCGCCTGTTTGCAGGAGCCTTTACACTGGACACCTGGACATCGCCTTCGAGGTATATTACGGCGAAGGTGGTGTAACGATCTGATAAGGTTTGCAGGGCCAATATGGCCAGAGATCGCACAAGACAAGAGGTTTGGAAGAAAAAACGTAAACAGGCTGTTTATAAACTTACAAATTATTTAAAACTAAGCACACATAAGTACAAGCAAAAGCAATAAATAGGTTAACGGCCAATAAAATTTCCAGAAGCCTTAACCGTGGTCACGACGACTAATCCGCGCCATTACCAAAAACGATTAACGTCCCTAAAATTCAATTTTTTGTGTCCCTTTATTAAATTTTCTAAAGAACCAGTTTATTGTATTTTTGTGCCAACAAACTCATCAATCTAGTCGTTAAGGTTGAATTCTTCCCAAATGGGTCTGTTTTAATTTTATAGCCTAAGGATCTAATTACCCGTATTTGTGTGTCGTTGATTCGTACTTGGTGGCCATTTTGTCTGGACTTAATGTTGGTAAAGAATACTTAATTTTGTAAGGTTTTTTTTTTTAAGTTTTTTTCTGGTTCCAAAATTTGTCTGGACTGTTTTCGTTTATTTATTTATTTGGAATTTCAAACAAAGACACATTTATACTATACTAGCAGCGCCCCGCAGTTTCACTCGCATAAGTGTCGATCCCGTGGGAATATCGGGATAAAAACTATCCTATGTCCTTCCACGGGATGCAATCTATCTCTCTGCAAATTTTATCGAAATCCCTTCAGGTTTAGGCGTGGAAAAGTAACATGCAGACAGACAGACAGACAGAAGTTACTTTCGAATTAATAATATTAGTATGGATAAATGACAATAATAAAAAAGGTTTTTCTATGTGTGCTCCTTTTAATTACAGGAGCTTGCACATAATTATAACTAGGTGTAAATAATATAAAAATAGAGAAAATAAATGATAAAAATACATTTTGTAATTTAAGAATAAGTTAAAAAATAACATGTCAAGATTGAGCATCAACGCAGGGGGATTCACAATCATTTACTGAATCCACGGTAAGAGGCTGCGTCGATGCCTATAAATAAATAATGTATTTTTGTCAAAGATGAAAGCAATTAAAACTAAATGATTATGTCAAAAATATTATAAGTTACGTACTTATCAATCTAGAACAAGTCAGATCATTATTTATTCATTGACCATAATGTATTACTTTATATCATAAATATCTACATCAAAATAAGTTCGAAAGAAGCTTTTTTCTTTACTAAGAAAAGCCGAAAAAACACACGCAAAGCTTTAGTGGTTATAAAAAGCACTAAATTACAAAGAAGTGATACTTATCACCATTGAAAATATAATATAAAAACGGCGCCAAAGCTGCTAGCTCGGCTTAAAACGGCCCATAATACTTTTCGTTGTATAAAAGGCCAGAAAATTTCAAATAAAATTTTAATAAGACGCAAAAGTAGCCGCATTTGGGACGCTCATGCATGCATCGCTGACTGCTAGACTTTAAACCACTTTAGCTAACGAGGCGAACACAAAAACGTCCATCTCTTAAAGTCTAAATCATTTCTCGCTTCGCTTTGAACGCATATAATTATCATTTGTAAGTTGGAGATGAACGGGGTTCAATGTTAAATCCATGCTGCTTCCATAAGTTGTTTATATGCGGTTGGATTTGGATTGTCAATTAATCGATTATGTAAAATATCCTTATTCAAACGATTGTCCACTGATGGATACCCGTCAAAGACGTCGTAATCGTCTTCAAGCTTGAAGACGCAAGATATTTTTTTTGGGTTCCTTCTATCTGGCAGAATGTTGACACTCCGAAATTTATTTGGCATAAGATTCATTAAACGAATATTTTTAAGGAATAAAAATTATTTAACATAATTATTGTTTGGCCGAATGTTTATATGTCTGAATTTACAATGGCATACTTTTAAGATGGCAGGATTTTATTTGGCGTAATTTCACTTGGCATACTATGAAGATGGCAGAGTTTTATTTGGCATAATTTTACTTGGCATACTAAGAAGATAACAGTAGAATTATTTTATAACGAATATTGTTTGTTCGGTGTATTTTTCCATGGTATTTAAATGAACTATAAAAATAATGGTTTCCATAAGCAATCTCGGGACTTGGGGCACCCGACTTGGGTTAGGTTAGATTCCTTTAAAGCCTGTAGACATAAATGGGCCCATCGACTACCTCTTATTTATTATTGCTTGTAAACCAACTTAGACCCTTATTAATTATTAATTATAAAATAATAAATATAAATTAATAATAATTATTATTTAATTATTAAAAAAAAAATGATTAGGTTAAAGCTGTGACCCCTTCGCACGAACTCACGTACCTATGCTAAAAGACGATTCTGACTGTGAACTTTCTGCGATATGATGGTTCTACTTTTAAATTATTATGGATATGAAATTTTTAAAGATGATTCTGACTTACAAAATTATGAGTTTTGAATGTATGATAAATGAGTGTATGCCAAACGATTTTCTGCAAAATGAAGTTTATAATATTAGGACATAAAAAGTTTTGCTATAATGGGGGACCCATTTTTTTAAAGTAAGCACGTACGTCATACGCGTAGCGGTAACCTATTGGGTCACCACCAATAATAACACAAACCTTGATTTTGTTTCCTTTTTAGGATTTCGTACCTCAAAAGGAAAAACGGAACCCTTATAAGATCACTTCATTGTCCGTCTGTCTGTCCGCCAGTCAAGTCTCTTTTTCTCAGGAACGCGTGGAGTTATCACAATGGCGATTCATTTCAAATCGTTGTGTGGAAAAATAAGGCGATATTTACTAGGACTGGCCTGGACGGTAGATATTAGATTAGATTAGATAAATATATTTGCCCAAACATGTGTAGGTACACATAAAAGAATAAAAATAAAAACTTGCAAGCAGGATAACATAAAATCAAAGAAACAGTTCAGAGACATGATTGCCACATACTATGGCGTGCAAATATTATGTTTGTTAAAAAATTATAAAAACACAAAACATGATACTTAGTTACCTACTAAAAATATGCTTAAAAGTAAAAGAAAAAAAAGATAATGGAATACTTGAATAGTCAATCACTTCTAGTGGTCTTAGTTTGCATATTCGCAAATGTATGCATTCCGATGAACACAAAACAATATAGTACCATCGAGCTGGTCAGACTTGGACGCTGGATAATGGAATTATTGAATAGCTACTACTAAAACCCATCGAGTGTGCCTCATTAGATGTGTCTCAAAGAGTCCTGTTAATTTTACCTGATGACTGACCTGGACGCTAGATAGCGGAGCTCTTGAATAAACCTAGGTATAGACTTTAGTAGTGAGCTCATTGTCTCAGTGTCATAACGAGTCTGAATAAAGTCTAGTCTTTATTATTAGCATAGCTTATGTAAATATTAGGTATCATGTTATGGATTGAAACAAATATTAGAGCTAAAAAATTTTGCCGGCACACAAAAAAAAGTGCCTTTATTAAAAAAAATGGTGGAATAGCAAACAGTTTTATTTTATTTACATGTAAATAACAAAATAACTTAATTTACGCAATTCCACCATAACTTTTTTCAAAGAGATTTTTTTTGGAGAAATTTTAGAATTTCTTTATCGACCTTCTAGGCCAACCATCAGATCCTCGACATCAAATACAATTAACAGAATTCATTAAGACAAATCTAATGAGCCCGCACTCGATTGATTTTGCAGTCTTGTTGTGAACGGACGTGTCGAAGATTTATTAAAATAAATAAATAATCACTTGCTGAGTCGTGACCTAGATTTACCAAATATCCGGTAGTAAAGCAAACTGTTGTCGTAGGTATAATATGTGTAAATCGTTTCCGTGAAAATGTGTAATAAGTGTTTAACGAGTGCATAACTTGTATCACAATGGCATCCAGTCCCTTCAGCCGGGGTGGCAGATGTCCTCGGAGCCCACCTCCTACACCTGTGCCCGCACCACCACCAGCACCTGCACCTGCACCCGAGCCCGTACCCGCACCTCACCCTCAACCGCCCAGCCTGAGAGACGACGTCATGATGGAAGCGATACCGACGCCGGAAATACAGAACTGGATGTCGTCTATTGAGCAGTGCCTAAGTGAAGTGTGCTCTATAGCAGCAGAGGGCAAATTAAACATGGAGCAAAAACTGCGTGTAAGTACCCTATGCCGAAAAGTTAGTCACGGCACATCGCAGATGGGCGTTCAGTATCAGTCCCTGAAGATGAATGCTGTCCGGGCCCACACCACCGTCCAAACACTCGAAGACCAAATTGATCTGTCGCAGCAACTGCAAGACCTTAAGCTGACAATCGGAGCTTCTATCAAACCAAAAAGCGGAACTTCCTTTGCTGATATGGTTAAAAAAGGTACCAACAATTACATACAGCCAATAAATTTAAGCTCAGTGGCGATATACCCTAACGACAAACTAAAGTCGAGTGAGGAGACAAAAACACTTGTCCAAAAAATTATATGCCCAGAGCAAATGAAGCTTCAGGTAAGAGGACTGCGTAAGACGAAAAATGGCGGTGTCATTATCAGCACTGAAACAAAAGACGACATTGAGAAGGTGAAAAAATCGATGCAGTTATCAAATTCAGGCCTTACTGTAGACGAGCCCCCAAAAAGGAAGCCTAGAGTAGTGGTTATCGGAGTGCCCTCGTCCATGCAAGAGAAGGAAGTTTTTACTTGTTTGTTCCACCAGAATTTAGCCGAGAACCTACAGGACTACAGCCTCGAGACCTTTTTGACCTCCATTAAGTTAAGCCATAAATCAGGTAAGAAGGACGCTGAGACCTGTAATTATATAATAGAAGTATCTGCAGACATACGCAAAGCCCTGATATCTAAAGACAGAGTGTTTGTGAATTGGTCGTCATGCCCTGTAAGAGACTTTACTCTAGTCACACGCTGTTATATGTGCCAGCAGTACGGGCATGCAGCCAAATCATGCCGGGAAACCACACCTACCTGTGGCCACTGTGGTGATCTGGGTCATTCCATTAAAGAATGCACAAAGAAGGCTGAGGAACCAAAATGCGCTACTTGCTTGCACTTCAAAAAGCCGAGCAATCACAAGACAAGTGCAGTTGACTGTCCGGCGAAACTAATGGCAGAAAAGAGGTACATAAATACTATTGATTATGGAGGCGCCTAAGAGCGCCGTTAATAACGTATCTTTCTAGCCTTCTTTGTTTTGTTTGTTATTTTTATTTTTTATATTTAGTTATAATTATGATTAATAATTTAATTAGTGACATAGATAATTTCTCTGTATCTGAATACCGTGTTTGTGACGTAGAGCATTGTAAACAATATCTCTCCTCCTACACTAGTCCACTAACCGTTCTAACCCAAAATATTCGCAGTATTTTTAAGAATTTCGACAATTTTAACATTTTTATACAGCGTCTAGACATAAACTGTGACGTTATTGTCTTAACCGAATGTTGGCTTTCCAAACAATATAACATACCACTAATTCCGGGATATAATATGTATAAAAGTAATATAAATTACAATCAGAACGATGGGGTGGTAGTTTACGCAAGAAGCCATCTCAATGTGTCTGTCGAGGAACCAAATATGCACGACTGTAACAGATTGTTAATTAAAATTGGGTCTGAATTAGCGATACTTGCCTTATATCGACCTCCCTCTTTTAGAAATATAAACAATTTCACCGACTCTCTAAACGACACCTTGCAGAACCTATCATCTTTCAAAAATACAATTCTAATTGGAGATATTAATATCAATATTCTTCCAGAAAGTGCTGACGTATCCGCTGAGGAATACCTTAACCTATGCGCTTTCCATGGCTTGCTTCCCGCTCACACGCTTCCTACACATCAAAGTGGATCCTGTTTGGACCATATATTACTCAAGTCGAATTTCCCCGCACTTGCCCTTGTAACTAATTCAACAATAACCGATCACAGTGCTAACCTACTTATTTTAAATTGTAAATTACCAAAAGTAGTCACTCGCACAACTTCGCGTTTAAATGTAAACAAACTTGAAGAAGACTTACGCAATATCGAATTTGACCCAGTCTACGATTCCGCTGATCCGCAGTTTTGTATGTTATACTTAATCAAACATGTACAATATGCAATTCAGAAGAATACTGTCATATCTCGGCTAAAAAACAAAGAATACAATATAAAACCATGGATCACGACAGGACTCATTCGCTGTATGAAAAATAGAGATAAACTGCATATTAAAGCTAAATCCAATCCAGATAATTTAATTTTGCAACTGTCGTATAAACGATATCGTGACTTTTGTAATGATCTTCTAAAAAAAGTAAAAAACAACTACGATAAAACTGCACTAGAAAAGGCTGGTACAAATAGTAAAAAAATCTGGAATTTTATTAAAAGTGTAACGTTTAATTCGAAACAAAATCAGTCATCTTCAGGTTTGTTACAAGCACACTCATCACAGCTAACATCTGCCAACATTGCAAATCATTTCTTTGTTAACGTGGGAAAGTGTTTGGCTGAAAAAGTTCGGGGCCAATCGCAATATTTAACAAGCACACCATTTACGTGTAGCACTATTTTATCATCCTTTGCATTGCTAGACACTGACGAGACTGAGGTAGAAATGATAATTATGAGTTTGACTGTGCAGTTGGCTGGGATAACATATCAAATAAAATTATTAAACAGTTCAAGCACATTTTGGTACCGCCACTAACTTATATTTTCCAAAAATGTTTATCTGCAGGTGATTTTCCCGAGTGCCTAAAAAAAGCTGTTGTTGTCCCCGTTTATAAATCAGGCAGTAAAGATCAAGTCACAAATTATAGACCTATTTCGTTACTGCCTTCTATGTCTAAAATATTAGAAAAAATTATAAATAAAAGGCTTTACAAATACTTGGAGGATAAATTAATTTTGTCTCAGCGGCAGTTTGGATTTAGGCCTAAAATGTCAACAGACGATGCCGTACATCATCTGACTAACTATCTAGGACAAGAACTTGATAATGGTAACCACACAGTAGGAATCTTCCTGGACCTCGCCAAAGCTTTTGACACGGTTTCTATTCCTATTCTGTTGCACAAGCTTGAAACCATAGGTATCAGAGGCACCCAGCTGAAACTATTTAAGAGCTATCTAGAAGATCGTACCCAATGTGTAAGAAATGGAGATGTTCTCAGCGAGGATAAAAAAAACACGTCCTTCGGAGTCCCTCAAGGAAGTATTTTAGGGCCTACATTATTTCTGATATACATAAACGATCTTTGTAATCTAAGCCTAGATCATGGCCAAATTGTTTCTTATGCCGACGACACTGCCCTTCTATTCTCGGCTGACTCAGAAAAAAATGTCTACAAAGTTGCACAACACGGATTTAATATTGTTAATAAATGGCTTCAACTTAATTCACTAACACTAAATGCAGACAAGACAAATTATATTAAGTTTTCGATGCGCAAGCAAACATCAACTGGCTCTACCTCGACATTATATGCTCATTATTGCACAATTCCAACAGATAACCAATGTGTTTGTCCTAAAATTAAAATGGCAAATACAACAAAATACCTTGGTGTTATAATAGATGACACACTTTCGTTTAAACAACATATAGAAGCTTTAAATAATAGAATTCGCAAGTTGATATTTGTTTTTAAAAAGTTACGCTGTATTGCTGACCCAAAATTAGTTAGACAAGTTTACTTTGCTCTATGTCAATCGATTTTAACTTACTGTATTACCACTTGGGGTGGAGCGGGTAAAACAAAGTTACTAACCATCGAGAGAGCTCAGAGGGCGATTCTCAAAGTCTCTACTTTCCGCCCTTTCCTTTTCCTTACTAACCTCCTGTACAAATCTTGTGAAGTATTAACAGTTCGACAGCTGTTTATTATGGGCATTGTATTAAAACAACACAAAGCTCTACCCTACAGCGCTAAATATACTAATAAAAGACGTAAAGATATAGTTTGTCCACAAATTTCAACAAAGCATGCTTTTATATCCAAATTTTACCTGTACCTTGGACCTCTCCTATATAATAGACTAAACTCGAAAGCAAACATTTATTCTGTGAACTATACAAATTGTAAGAGAATCCTCAAGGATGCTCTCCAAAGTATGTCTTATGAAGAAACAGAAAATTTAATAACTGTATTAAAGTAAATATAGGTATACAAATTTCACTTATGTTAAATATTTATCAAGTTTAGAAACTAAGTGTTAAGCTACTCAACATATAATTATTTGTCTATTGTCAACTTTCGATTATTTATTAATTTAAAAAAACTATTTTAGCTCTCCTCGCCTGAAACACAGGACTACCTAGTTCAGGCACGTAAGTCTTAGCAATATAATTTTTATTTAAGCAAAACTGTACTAATTTTCATGCTTTATAATTTTGAATAAATATATTATTATTATTATTATTTACTATTAGCCATTCTAGGGTTCCGTTGTCTAGCGCCCAGATCAGTCACCAGGGGGCCTAAAAAGACCACTTTGGCAGAATCATAAAAGGATAACATTGTGAATTATAATATGGCGAAGACAGTCCGTGTTTTTCTTTTTTTCGCTGCACTACGTAGGTATAATCAAAGAGATTGGGATTGGATTTGGATTGGATTGATAGGTATTTTAGCACAGACAAAAAAATAACTGAAAAATTCTTCACCAATGGGATTTCATATGATTAACTTAACAGTTAACTGTCCATTATGATTCATAAAGTTATCCTTTTATGATTCTGCCAAAGTGGCCTTTTTAGGCCCCTAGGTCCTCGTCATCAGATAAAATGAACAGGACTTGTTGAGACATAGGTATCTAATGAGCTCACACTCGATAGGTTTACCAATAGCTTTTTAAGGGTTCCATTTCTAGCGTCCAGGTACATCATCAGGACAGCTCGATGGTACCATTGGAATATATACATCTGCGAATATTCAAACTAAGACCACAAGAAGTGATTAATCATTAAAAGGTTGCGTTATCTAGCGTTTAGATCAGTCCTACGAAACATCGCCGTAACTTTTTCATACAGCGCAGCGATTTGAAATGAGCCGCCATAGTAGTTATTGTATTATATTTAAATATCTATCTAATGACATATAATTATGTGGTTGTTATTGGTGCTTGGACCAGCTTCCATAAATTTTTGCCGATTCTCCTTTTTTATTCCTGCTTTCCGTAGTCAGCACACCAAAATCTGGCTTAATAAAAAAGTGGGACTCCGGGAGTGCCAAAAGAAGTGAAAACAAAACACAGACAGAATACTTTACCATCACTCACAGACATGTCCTCAAGATGTACTCGGTTTTAATGTACAGTCAGCAAAGGAGATAAGTATACAGGAGCGTCGGATATAGTTGAAGTTTACTAAGAAACCGATGGATGTTCTGGACTGAAATTTAATTTAATAAATGAGCTGTTTGTTTTCTATTAATAAAATTGAATTTTATTCAAGAACATCCATTGGTTTCTTAGTAAACTTCAACTATATCCGACGCTCCTGTATACTTATCTCCTTTGCTGACTGTCCATTAAAACCGAGTACATCCCGAGGACAGCCGAACACATCCGGGGCGTTTTTTTTTTAATTGTCTTAAAAACAAAACACGTGCAGTGTCGCTTACGGTAACAGTGGCGCGAGTTCAATGGTTTTTCCCATCTCAAAAAATGCCCAACACGCCTTAAGAAGTTTTCACTTCAAAAGGTATTTCGTTCTAGGTCTGTGTAACTTACAACACGTGTCTTAGGACACGTGCACGTAAGACACGTCTCAGGTTATACGCACGTAAGACACGTCTCAGGTTATACGCATGTGACCAAAGCACGTTTGCTTAGCAATTTTAATTGGTGGTGGGTACGGTCATCATCATCATCATCATTTCAGCCGTAAGACGTCCACTGCTGGACATAGGCCTCCCCCAAAAGGGGGTTTGGGTTTGCCATAATCGCCACGCTTGGCAGGCGGGTTGGCGATCGCAGTATGGTATGGTGGTGGAATGCATAGTAGAGGACGCTGCTGCCCATTCTCCGGTACGCCCCTTAGTCGCCTTTTACGACACCCACGGGAAGTATGGGGTGGTGCTATTCTTTAAGTCCGGCACCACACAGACAACGTGGGTTCGGTCAACTTCACATAATCACTAATTTTATATTGTCAGTGGCTTTTTGTCTTACCTGTAATGGTAATTTTCATAGTGCACGTGTTAAGTGCGGTTGAATGTACAGATGCCAGCACATCAAGCTACCCGAAACTGTCAAATTTTCCCAATCAACTTTGAACCTTACCTATGTTTAAGCGATAAAGTTGAAAATCTATTAAAGTTTGACAGATAGTAGTAGGTTGATGTGCTGGCGTCTGTACATAGACACAAAGCTGCATCTATCCTATAGATTACATTATTTGCTAGCAACATAGGCAATGACAACTTGCAAAGAAAATAAATAGGAACGGATCTTAAAATAATCATAATAATAATCTTTTGGGCCAGCTTAAGCAATCTCAAAAATTTTATGAATTTTAAGAAATTACCATAATCTTTTTGAAAGCTAATGGTTTCTCAAACCGCTCGCCATTACGTAAATGTGAAAAAATTGCTCATGAATTATTTTTACGAACAATTAGGGTAATGGAAAGCATACACCATGGTTCGAGGGGTGGGTATCTAAAGATTTTGTGATTAATTTTTTAATATTAAATGAAAGGTCTTTTTTATTTCGGTTTAAAGCTTTTTTATGTCTTTATTAATTTAATAAGAACGTGTTGTCCTTGTGTAACTAACAGATAATTAATGTATATTTTATGTTTATTAACTTGCTTATTTTTTGAAGTGAAAACATCTTCAAGCGCGTTGGGCCCATTTTTTGGATGGGAAAAAACCGACACTTCTGTTTTAAGTTTTGGCCATTATAAAGACATCAACGCGCGGTACATTTTCTTTGGAAAGAATAACCTTCAAACATATTTATAAAATTACTATGCTTTTTCAAGTTTTCACTCCTGGAGTGTCACTGTTTTTTTTTACTAGCTGTTGATGTCCCACTGCTGGGCAAAGACCTCCCTATTCTACTTCCACCTCTCTCTGTCCAGAGCTGCAAAGGACCTATATTATTTAAAGGAAACCGGTTCATCCCGCGAAGGTCTAGTCATAATAATCAGCCTATAATCTTCCTACTGCTGGGATACAGACCTCCTGTTGGTGACAGCGAGTGGGCAATAATCTAGCATGCGGGCCCAGTGCGGGTTGGTACAGACGCCAGCACATCAAGCTACCCGAAACTGTCAAATTTTCCCAATCAACTTTAATCCTTATGCTTTAGCGATAAAGTTGAAAATTTATTAAAGAAATTTGACAGGTTGTATTAGCTTGATGTGCTGGCGTCTGTACACCACCACTATTGTCCTTGTTTCCTCGAAATGTTGAAAATTGTTTCATTAATCGTTTTGAAAGCATGATAAAATAAGATACATAAAGTAAAGTGCCAGCCTGGGTTCGCCCCTACAACCTACAACTCGTAAGACGCGGCCATTAAGGTGTATTTGGGTCTAATAATAACAGAAAATGTAGATTTAAGCACCAATAAACAACATTATCATAACAATACTAAACTTAATTTATTAGGTTCGCAAAGAAAAGACTCCTATTCATGTTTTATAATCAAATATCACCTCATTTGTATTAAAATAAGAAAGCTTATTTTATTTTCAGACTTTTTAAGGTAATATTTTAAAAGCCAATGCATAATGCCCTTTAATCTTATAAGTAGGCATTACACAAAGACGTGTGTAATTCTAGAATATTTGTGGATTCAAAATAAGCGAATCATAAAGAATTAGTTGACTTTGATCCCGATGTGACGCAGAGTTGAACGACAAAAGGTTAAACCACAAAATGCGGTGTGACATTCATACAAAAGGTCTGGCCACACAACACAGGATATAATTAAAAATGTATCATAATGGCGCCGATTCGGTTGTTCACAAACTACACTAAGGGCTGATTTTTCAATCGACAAATAATTTTTTTTCTTGGAATAGAATTGACGTCTGACAATTATTAAATGGAAGAACTGTCAAAAATTAAAAATTATTCCTCCCATAAAATTATCTGGCGTTGGAAAACCAGCACTTATTCTAAGTTCAGTGCATCTTTTCTTTCTATTTTTTCTATTTCATTAATTAAGAAAAGGACAGTAGATAAATTTTAGTTTAGTCCTGTCAAAATAATCAGCACCTGACACTACTCAACAACTACAAAAGAGGCACTGAACTTAAATTTTGTTTAGTTTGAGAACAAGTGAATCGGCGCCACTGACGTGTGTATTAGTGCGTAGTTTTTAACAAACTTTGCAATTAAAAATTTCTTGTGATTGACATAACATCACGCCTATATTTTTCGAAGGGACAGTCTGAGGTGTACCTATATAGTATACCCACATTTTGCCAGTTCGTCGTTTCAGCCGATAGACGTCCACTGCTGGACATAGGCCTCCCCCAATTTTGGGAGGGGGTTTGCCATAATCGCCACGCTTGGCAGGCGGGTTGGCGATCGCAGTATGGTATGATGGTGGAATAAATAGAGAACGCTGCTGCCCATTCTCCGGTAAGACCCTTAGTCGCCTTTTACGACACCCACGGGAAGTAAGGGGTGGTGCAATTCTTTAAGTCCGGCACCACACAGACAAGTTTTGCCAGTTACGTCCCATGTAAAGGGGCGAGCCTATTGTAATCACCCGGGCAGGCAAAAATCCAGACATGATTGTTTTTACTTTCCCTTTAAGGGTTTTATGGTGCATCTTTCTACGTAACGTCTGGCGCCGTCATGGCATGGCGCGTCCAGAGCGGGGGCCGCTGTGGCGGCCGTCGTAATAATGATGGCACCGGGGTTTGACTTTACGGTGTCAAAAAAGTGGTAGTGGTAGGAAAACACACCAACTTACTTTCATAAATAACGTTTTAGCGACGTCTTTCGGACAGTAAATTAAGGACGCTATGAGGCGGACCCCGCTGTTTTAAAAACCCTAACTTTAACGCCGAATCATTGCTTAAAACTACTTTAAAGCCATTTCATTGGTTGCAATTGCAACTAGTTTGAAGTAATGCTTGAGTCTTGAGTGAGGTTCTGTAATAGGGTCTAAAATCTTGTCAATCTGTAACGAACGGCAAGAGACACTTGGCCTTTTTGCTACTTAAGAAAAACTTGGCATCTAGGATTTAAATACGTATAGTATCGCTGAAATAACGATACACAAACCTAACTAATGCAGTTGCTTTTAGCACCTACATATTGCGTGCAATATATGTTACAGCCCGATTCAACCTTTTTGGTGGCTCTGAATATGAACAAATTCATGGGCCAGCGGGAGTGAGGGGTGAGGTACTGCACCGGGTACTGCGCCAGGTAGGCGCAGCGCCCACTTCAGAGTCGCCATCAAGTTTGACGCGAACTCTACGTTTTCGTACATTGCATGGATTGGTCCTTCTGTTCCAAATCTTTCTCGTGCTCTCGATCTGATAACCCTTCTTTGCAAACAGTTGATAAAATAATTCTATTTTTTCTTTTAAAAGCATCGGCTTAAGTAATGGAAGATGATTCTTTTTTGCTTTGGAAATGCAGTATCAGGACTCAAAGTTTTTTACTTTGTCACGAATTTCTCCTTATCACATTATATTTGTGATGTACCTTACCTATCTGGATAATGAAATTCTAAAAAGAAATTTTATGAATAATGTGCATTGTTGAAATTACATTACTTTTTGAAGTAACATTTCGATTGTGATGTGTAATTTTATGTCTGAGGCAGAATATTCAAATACAGAAACCTATGTCGGTAGATATGTATATATACATAGATAAATATGTTGTTAAATATTATTTTTGAAACAATTCTGCTTAAAAATACCAAAAACACATATCAGCATCCCAATCGCGTAACACACTTTCAATGACAATTTATTTTTATTTATTTATTTGCACAATTTATTACCTTAAACTGTTGACATTATACTAAATAAGGCCGCCAGTCACAATGGGGGTATTGTGACTGGCGGCCTTATTTAGTATAGTAGTGTACTCGTTGATACTGTATTACAGTAGGGTATTATTCCTCATTCCTGTGACCCGTAGAGTAACAAACGAGTGAGAACTTAAGAATATAAGATAATATAGGCTCCATAGGAAAAGAAACTTAAACAAATGAAAAACTTAAAACCAATTTTGGAAGGATATTGATACACTTAATACTATTTTGACTTCTCGTGACAATACCACAGAATACATATTTATATTGTGATACTACGGAGGATTTTGATGGAAATCGCTAAGGCACTGGTTCATAAGTTTGAAAAATTCGTCTGCTCGACATCGTAAACGACGCAATAAATGTTGTTGAATGTCATAATGAAAGGCATTGCCATTGTAAGTGTGTTACTCATTTACCATGCAGGGTGACTCGTCAATCATTCGTCAATGTCCATCGCTGAACATATACCCTCCTGTTAGCCGTTAGTCCGCCTTTTGTTAGAAAACTCAGCCTACAACATTTTTGGTTTTAGAACAAGCCGGTTTTCTCACTATGTGTTTTCTAGAACGCTAGAAACTAAAAAGCTTATATTGAAAGCCAAACGGACATAAGACAGCTATTCATCTTCCCAAAAACAGCAATAAAGTCACCAGTTACTATACGTAACATGAGACAGTTAATATAAGGGGCAGAAAATGTGAAGACAAATGGAAATAGTTGGCCTCTCGAGCAAGCACTTCAGTAAGCCCAAGTAATTTATTTGACTCTTACCGCTCACTTAGGGAAACTCTCCGTCCAACGTATCCAAAGTGAGCCCAATTTTTCATAGTTGAGGAGATTGCTAGCAGTGCATTGCGGTCGGCCTACAATTCTAGGCATAAATCTAGAGCGCCTCGCCTACTCGACTACATTTACATACTAAGGAGACGTTAACGACACGACTTTGGGCTGGAGGAGTTCTTGTTATTACTGATGTTTTTTTTTTCAATTGGTAAGTTATTGCGTCGTTCCATCATATTTTGTGGTTTTTCATGAATTATTGAAGGAATGTTGAGATTATTTTGCCGATCAAATATTAAATGACAATTTGCTAACTAATGTCAATCATCGATAAAGTGGTCCAATTAATGAAATCACAAAATCCAAAAAAAGGCTTGGAGATATTAATATTTTAACGTTTCACTCCTCAATAAACTCAAAATGGTCAAGAAAAGAAATATTCACTATCGGGTCTGCCTTGTTCCATTGAAAAGAAATTGCCAAATTTTCACTTCCCAAACAATTTTCCGCATAATTTCATTTGCCAAATCATTACTTAGCAAATAAACTTTTCACAAAAAATTGTAACGCAAACCTAATACACACATCAAAAGTGTCTAGGGATCAAGCATTTTTATGCGGATTTCTTGAGATTGAGAAACTCAAACTCAAACTCAAACTCAAAGCATTTATTTCAATTAAACCAATTACAGGCACTTTTGAATTGTCAAGGGGTCGGTCAGTCAGAAAGATGAAGCTAGTTGCCCATTCCAAAGCGTAGGTACCTATGGAGAAGAACGGGCAAGAAACTCCATGGACACTCTTTGAGATGTGGCTTTGTAATAAATTTATGATTTTATAATTTTATATGGATCCTTTTTGGTGCATTTCATAATTTGAATCAGGAACTGTGAATCAAATTCGAGTAAAAGATGAAAATCAGCTGTCAATATTTTCCCTATAAAAACATACAACGCATTGAAGACATTATTAGTGCTACTGTTTCCCTACTACTGATTAAAACCAACGTTATTATGGAGCGGCGACGTCATTTAAGCAGGGAAGAAATGCTCAGAGCCGTGGGAATGATAGAAGCTGGTTCCCGGCAACGTACTGTGGCTTTAGCTCTGAATACAAGTCAGAGTGTTATCAGTCGACTTTGGACACGTTACCGAAGCACTGGTACCGTGGCTGAGCGCCATGGAGGACGGTATCGCTGCACCACACGGAGACAAGACCGATACATTCAAATCTTAACTCGAAGAGCTCCAACAATAACCGCCATGATGTTAGCCGTGAGGCTTCATCACTCTTCAGGGAACTTAATTAGCGACCAAACAGTCAGAAACCGCTTGCATGAAGTGAACCTTCATTCCCGAAGACCGCTACGGGTACCACCTATAGCAATGCACAATCGTAGGATTCGATATCAATGGGCTCTTGAACACAGAAATTGGGCAGAAGAACAATGGCGTTTCGTGTGCTTTTCTGATGAGTCTCGTTTTGGTATGAGACCGGATACAAGACGTATACGACACTGGAGAACCCCTGGACGCCAACAGCGATTAAAATCCTGCCAGGAAGTCCATCCTTATAGTGGTGGAACCATCATGGTATGGGCGGGTATTTGGATCGGCGGAAGAACTGAGTTGATTTGGATCAGAGGCAACCTCAACGCTCAAATTTATGCTGAGACGATTGTATCAGACGTCATCGTTCCTCTACAAGTGCAAATCGGTCCCTTATTTCAGTTAATGCATGATAATGCACGACCGCACACCGCAAGAGTTGTAAGACAGACTCTCGCCGCAGCTAACATCAATGTCCTGCCCTGGCCTGCTCAGTCGCCAGACTTGAACCCGATTGAGCATGCATGGGATATGCTACAGAGAAGAGCTCTGCCGAATATGGAGGGTATCCAGTCGCAAGAAGACCTTTTTTTGTTGTTGCAACGAACATGGGCGGCCATTCCACAGCGTGATTTGGATGAACTCATTTTGAGTATGCCAAACCGATGTTCTTGTGTTGTTAGTGTTCGCGGTAGAAACACGGATTATTAATTGTTTAAGTTACCCAATAAAATTTTAAAGAAAACTGTTATTTCAGTCTTTTTTTCGAACTTTTGTGTTAGTGGTTCAAATGTCAAAAATCCCTTTATTAGGAAAATGGCAAATTTCTTTATTAATGCAAAGGTGACTTGGTTTATCGTTACTGTGACAAACGAAAACACTTTATTTGATGAATCCTTAAAGAAAATTTTAATTAATATCAATCAGGAGAAAAGTTATTGCAAAAATATATGTTGATCCCTAGACACTTTTGATGTGTGTATTTGGCAACATCAACGTGGACGTTTAAACAATAACTTGCTTACCAACTAGTACTTTTACCAATTTTAATTTAGTCAGCTGTAGCATATCCCATGCATGCTCAATCGGGTTCAAGTCTGGCGACTGAGCAGGCCAGGGCAGGACATTGATGTTAGCTGCGGCGAGAGTCTGTCTTACAACTCTTGCGGTGTGCGGTCGTGCATTATCATGCATTAACTGAAATAAGGGACCGATTTGCACTTGTAGAGGAACGATGACGTCTGATACAATCGTCTCAGCATAAATTTGAGCGTTGAGGTTGCCTCTGATCCAAATCAACTCAGTTCTTCCGCCGATCCAAATACCCGCCCATACCATGATGGTTCCACCACTATAAGGATGGACTTCCTGGCAGGATTTTAATCGCTGTTGGCGTCCAGGGGTTCTCCAGTGTCGTATACGTCTTGTATCCGGTCTCATACCAAAACGAGACTCATCAGAAAAGCACACGAAACGCCATTGTTCTTCTGCCCAATTTCTGTGTTCAAGAGCCCATTGATATCGAATCCTACGATTGTGCATTGCTATAGGTGGTACCCGTAGCGGTCTTCGGGAATGAAGGTTCACTTCATGCAAGCGGTTTCTGACTGTTTGGTCGCTAATTAAGTTCCCTGAAGAGTGATGAAGCCTCACGGCTAACATCATGGCGGTTATTGTTGGAGCTCTTCGAGTTAAGATTTGAATGTATCGGTCTTGTCTCCGTGTGGTGCAGCGATACCGTCGTCCATGGCGCTCAGCCACGGTACCAGTGCTTCGGTAACGTGTCCAAAGTCGACTGATAACACTCTGACTTGTATTCAGAGCTAAAGCCACAGTACGTTGCCGGGAACCAGCTTCTATCATTCCCACGGCTCTGAGCATTTCTTCCCTGCTTAAATGACGTCGCCGCTCCATAATAACGTTGGTTTTAATCAGTAGTAGGGAAACAGTAGCACTAATAATGTCTTCAATGCGTTGTATGTTTTTATAGGGAAAATATTGACAGCTGATTTTCATCTTTTACTCGAATTTGATTCACAGTTCCTGATTCAAATTATGAAATGCACCAAAAAGGATCCATATAAATTTATAAAATCATAAATTTATTACAAAGCCACATCTCAATCTCAAGAAATCCGCATAAAAATGCTTGATCCCTAGACACTTTTGATGTGTGTATTTCAGTTTGTATAACATATTTTACGCAAAATAAAATAAGCCAAATATTTAGTACCGTCGGGGTATTTATTTCTGTCTGCCTATGATTTCATTTGGCCCTGTTTAATATGATATGAGGTAAAGGTATTTTTATTCTCATTCGGTCGCTCATGCGTCCAATGTCGACTGAGCCCCGCTTCTCGGGGCTCCTATTTCTGTGAAAAGGGTTTAAAATAACCTAACAAAAATGAAATTTTGGCAAAATCTTATCGGCATAACGGCAGGATCCCATTTACTATCACATGCCCTTAAGTATTTTTGTTATATACTATCAATCTAGGGTGTTTTGAAAAGACAATAGTCGATAAGTTGGCTGAAGCATTATCCGCCAGGCATTTTCTGCAAAAGTGTTAGACCTGGAATCCCGTCCTAAATCATCTCGAAATCGGTTAGAAAATTCAAAGTGACTGAGATTTTTCACATTCAAATATATTACACACCGTGCACCAGCCTACAGTTCTGGACATAAATCTAGTCTAATGCAGGTCCATTTACATACCGACGGGGCGGGAACGACACGTTTTTGTGAAGGGAAAATGCTGTGATTTATTTGAAAATGGTTTTGCGTTGATAATTAAAATAATAATGTGGTCGGTAGACTAATTTTTCAGTTATTTGATGTGGGTGTTAATTGGTTTAATATTTATTTACTGTACTCGAAGTGGTCTAGCCTAGCATTTACATAATTAAACCTATTTTGAAAAGGCGATAAGTAAATTGTGAACGGTTCTAATATTTTGAGGTTCACATTATTTCAATTCATGAAACACATTTTGTTTGTTTCACATTTTTTAGTTATGTTGGATTTCTTTTAATCAACAAAACGGATGTTACACAATTTGTCTCTATACAATTATTACACAAATAACTATTCACAACAGAGTAATGATCCGTGACTTACGAGTAGGTAGGTAGGTCGTAGGTTCGAAACCAGAATGGCGGTTTACTTTGTGTAAATTATTTCATCGTGAGGAAACCGGGGTGTCCTGGAACCAGAAAATCCGAAGGCATGTGACATCTACAAACCTGCACTGGGCGCGCGTGGTGAATTATTGCCCATTCACTCTTACCGAGAGGAGGCCTGTGTCCCAGCATTGGGAACATTATAAGCTAATTATGCTTATGCCAAGTGATTTCACTAGATACTAAATTAAATTACTAACTATACCTACCTAAATATAAACCTATTTTGAAAAGGCGATGAGTAAACTTTGAACGGTTCTAATATTAATAATTTGAGGTCCACATTGTGCAATCCTACTTCCTATAACCATACTAATATTATAATTTCGAAAGTAACTCTGTCTGTCTGTATGTTACCTTTTCACGCCTAAACCACTGAACGGATTTCGATAAAATTTGGCAGATACTTAGATTGCATCCCGAGGAAGGACATAGGATAGTTTTTATCCCAATATTCCCATGGGATCGACACTTATGCGGTTGAAACAGCGGGGCGCTGCTTGTCTTCTATATATCGATGCTTACTTCACAATTGTACTAACTGCAAAATTTTCAATTTTCACTTTTTTAGTGCCAAATACACTAAATATCGTATAATATTGAGTTAAGATGGAGTTAGATTAAAGGTTTAGTCTTGTAAATAGCTGATACATAATTGTTTTATTATTTTACTTTGTTTTCGTACTGTTCACGTCTAAACTTTAAAAAACTTTAAAACGCTCTCCTCAAAATTGTCAATTTTGTAGTTAGTGCAAATGTGAACTAAGGCATCGATATATAAAATTGAAAGTCCTGACTGACTGATATATCAACGCACAGCCTAAACCGCTGGTCCTAGAGACTAGAGAGAAATTCGGAGGGTTTGTTCTTTGTGAAGAGCAGGTATCCACTAAAAAAGGGTTTTTCGAAATTCCACCCCTAAGACGGTGGAATGGGGGGAGGGTGAAATTTCACGCGGACGAAGTTGCGGGCAGGGAGCTAGTAATATTATAAGCGGATTTGGATGAAATTTGGCACACATACAATTTATAACCATGATTAACACAGGATTTTTATCTCGATATGGGCGGGTTGGCGATCGCAGTATGGTATGGTGGTGGAATGCATAGAGAACGCTGCTGCCTATTCTCCGGTACGCCCCTTAGTCGCCTTTTACGACACCCACGGGAAGTATGGGGTAGTGATATTCTTTAAGTCCGGCACCACACAGACAGGGGGTGTGTGTGTTTATATGTTTATATGTTTGTTCCTTCTTCACGCTCAAACGGCTGGACCAATTTTGATAAAATTTTCTGGATGAACATATAGGTTACTTTTTATCCCGATATTCCCACGGGATCGACATTTACGCGGGTGAAACCGTGGGACGCAGCTAGTAATTATTAAAATTACTTTACGTTAGATATCTTTTGATTCACTAGTAACCTCACTGAGGGTTTGGTTAGTATTTTTACAGCTATTTTATAAGAGTAATACAAGATCACTATACTGCCATAAAAACAGTACCGTCCTTTCGCGCTTAACCGCAGTCACTCGAAACATCAACCTAATTTAGAATTAATCAACTATCTCCTTCTAAGAATCCATTTTATATCTCGTATCGTCTCCGTCACGTCCTGTACAAACAGCTCATGAAATCCATGCACAGGTATATTAGAGGCAGAACGTTGATATAATAGGGATGTAGCGACGATGCTATTACCGCCCAAGTGTACGCAACGCAATTGTATTTGATTGCTTAGGAGACTAGTGTTGTGCTAGCATAACTTGTTGGTGCATTGTCGAGCTAGGTTGAAACTTCGCCGGTCCAATTTCGCTTAATACATTCACTGCCAAGACATAATTATACCTACCCACGTGCATGTTCTTCGAGAATAACCAGTACACAGATCTTCAGAAATCTGAGGATTTTCATAAAAAACAGATCATTTGAATCGAGAATCTCGGTTCCCAAGCAATTTTATGTTCGTTTTTAGGGTTCCGTAGTCAACAAGGAACCCTTATAGTTTCGCTATGTCTGTCTGTCCGTCCATCCGCAGCATAGCTCAGAGACTCTTAGTACTAGAAAGCTATAATTTGGCGTGGATATACAATATACATAATTATTATTCACGCCGACAAAGTGGTAAAATAAAATCATGAAAATTTTAGCGTACCTACCTCCTTTACGCGTAAAGTGGGCATGTTTTTTTTCTTCTCTTCCCCATGGTGTGGGTATCGTTGGATAGGTCTTTCAAAAGTATTGCGGGTTTAAAAAAACATTTTTCAATACAGGATCTATTTGTGAAATATTAAGTTTTAAAGTGCTAACTTTTGTTAGAGTCAAGTGTCACTAATGCAAGCAAAAAGAAGAAAATAAACAATACAAACCTTCTTTGCAACAACACAAAGCTAGTCTGTTCTCCAAACTGTGATAATTCTCATACATTAGGAATGTACAGCAAAACAGCCAGGAAATGACTGGCGACGCGTGTACAATTATTATTGTAATAACGTACTGAATGCTGGCGGGAATAGCTGCGAGATGGCAATTTGTGTAGCGTTAGTTGCACATCAAATTGTTGCTAGTCTGTCATAAATACATGTGTGCAGGTACGAGTAATTGTAAAGTCTATAAAATGACTCGCGAACCGAGGATTCCGTAGGTACCATCATTATAATATGTTTTTTAAATTTCATCGGTGAGGCCTATATTCGTCAGGGAATTTTAACACTGCGCACTGCGGTGTAGAATATTGCAGACCCCCCTTTCAGTCCCTGTTGCACATAAAAAAAATCTTTCTTATTTGCAAAATAGTTGGGTAAACGTCGTCTAAAATTATTCTAAATTTCAAGTTGATAGCATTGACAATTGTTGAGATGTGATGACGGACAGACTGAATCTCACCTTAAGGGTTCAGTTTTACCGTTTTGGTACGGAATCCTAAAAATGAACACCTAATGATTAGGGATGCTACACAATTTACCCACATACACACACCTATTCAGCAGTATTTTTTAAACAACAAAGCTGACCCGAAGCAATTACTACATAATATAAGTAGGTATTCAACTTTCATTCGGCTCGTGCTCAGGCTTCCGCGCGGCATCGCGTATTCATGTTAGAATCGGCTTGACTCTTGATCGAGATGCATCATGCCGACACGAACAAGTGTAGACCACGCCTTGACAGATATTCGTCGTAGTTACTAAAGCTTCTTATGGGCAAATCATCATCATCATCTACCCAGCTTTTTCCCAACTACGACGGGGTCGGCTTCCAGTCTACCCGGATGCAGCTGAATACCAGTATTTTACACGGAGCGACTGCCTATCTGACCCCCACAACCCAGTTACTGGGTAATAGATAACCCTCTTTTTTTTTTTGTTGTTTGATCATCAAATGACCCCTCCCGCTGTGGGCGGAGCGGAAGGGAGTGTCAGACTCTTATTGACTAAAACCCACCCGTGTTCCTTCCTTAGCCTTTTATGTTCCAGGCCAGCGGTAACCCGTTATTATTTAGCCACGGACCCTTTATGGGTAAATAAGCATCGTAATAAAAAAATAAACCCTTTTTAACCGACTTCAAAAAAGAGAGAAGGTTATGCATTCGAAAAGTTTTTATGTCAATGTGAATTGTGTTCATGTATGTACCTACTGTGACCACTGCGGAAAGCCATAAAAAAAGACAGATGGATTGTATGAGGAGTGTTATGATGAAAGAAAAGGGAGTGAATGACAGCAAGACGGTTGACAGGGGGACAATGGAAACACACAACAACAACAACGGAGAACGGAACAACGGAAAAAGAAAACGTGTTGCGCCGACCCCAAGTCACATAGGACAAGGGTAGGTGCCTTGTTTCGAGATTGCCCAACGTGTTTCAATAAAGAAGCCATGCTAGAACTACATTGTTTTTCCAGCATTCACGTTTCACAACCTAGTTTCAATTAAGCAAAACACCTGTTTCGACCCTCGACGTAACACAAAGTTAATAGTAGCAGTACTTAGTTAGTTCCCTTATAAGTTAGGTTTAGGTTAACTTTCCAGTTGGTTTAGCGTTTACTGAACTTTGTAATAAACAAGTTTTGCACAGTGGTTTTGCCTTGTATGGCGAAGTTGTTAGTGTTATTGTATTTATATTAGTTTAAATGGCTTCTGTATTTATTTGAAAGTGGTATACATACTTGCTTTAGAATGTATAGTGATTGTTTGCAACCTTAATTCAAAAGATCGTTCTATTTTGAATGTTTTAATCCTTAATGGGGTCATTGGACTCATCATTATGAACATATTTTACTACTAGCTGTGCCCGCGACTTCGTCCGCGTGGAATAGTGACTTTTCGGGCAGCATATTTTGAATTACATATACCGTCTACAGACCGGGCATTTGCTGTCCGAACCCTCTGAGAACTCAGGCGAATTTCACTGAAAGTCTCAGACTCTAGTGCTTGAGCTTCACGATCGGCAGTGAGACGTATTTCTCGTTCTTCCTGTGTTTCCTGAGACCGAACATTTGCTGTCCGAACCCTCTGAGAACTCAGACGAATTTCCCTATCAGTGAAAGTCTCAGACTCACGCGATAGTGTATGAGCTTCACGATCGGCAGTGAGACGTATTTCCCGTTCGTCCTATGTCTCCTGGAATCGAGCATTTGTTGTCCGTACTCTCTGGGAGCTCAGGCGGATTTCCCTGACAGCAAAAGTCTCAGACTCACGCGATAGCGCGTGAGCTTCGCGATCGACAGATAAACGTGCCTTTCGTTGTTCCCCGTTTTCCCTATTTCGAGTTGTCATCATTCGAGAACGATTTGAACTCAGTCGAGATTCTCGCTGAGTCGAAGTTTCTGCAGCACGAAACCTAGCCTGGTGCAGAGAGCCTTTTGCCTCACGACCTTCCTCAGATTCCTGTGATCGAACTAATCTCATCCTTTTAGCATTTCTGCTACATTGGGAGAGGTTGGATCTTCTTCGAGGCATTCTTACAATAAAATAGTACTTACTACTTAACACACAGTTATTTAGTAAACACGTACTATCGTAAACAATTAAATTATAAATACTTACAGATTATTATACAGTCTAAAATTATCACAGTTTAAGTAATAAGTGTTAAGACGTATAAACCAAACGTCATTATCATCATCATTTCAGCCGATAGACGTCCACTGCTGGACATAGGCCTCCCCCAATTTTGGGGGGGTTTGCCATAATCGCCACGCTTGGCAGGCGGGTTGGCGATCGCAGTATGGTATGGTGGTGGAATGCATAGAGAACGCTGCTGCCCATTCTCCGGTGAGACCCTTAGTCGCCTTTTACGACACCCACGGGAAGTAAGGGGTGGTGCTATTCTTCTACACAGACAAACGTACTAACTTTATAAAACAAAAGAATTGCTAGAAAAAATAATTACTAACCTAAGCTAATGAACTTATACTTAATAAAGAAAATCAAGAAAAGAAATGCCTAACCTATACCAAATACTTATAATATTTATATACAAACCCTAAATACAAATTAAGATAAGTATACCGAAAATCAGGGAAAGAAATGCCTAACCAATAATAAATGCTTTTTATTATTATTATCAGCCGTTTCTGTCCCACTGCAGGGCAAAGGCCTCCCTTCCCTCCTTCCACTTATCCCTAAATAAATGCTTACAATATTTATTTACAAAACCCTAAATAAAAATTAAGATAAGTAAATACCCAATAATCAAGGAAAGAACCGCCTAACCTATACCAAATACTTACAAATTTTTAAAGAAAATTAAGAAAAAGAACCTAACCTACAAACCCTAAAATATAAATAAGTGAAATATGCAAACAGTCAGTATTCAAGTGAATCGCAATAATCGAATCCAACTATTCGCCTATACTCTCCAGGATACGTGCGTTCGCTACGAATAACTGAATCCTTATGGCAGCGGCGCGTTTTCTTTTGAATTGGTCATCTCGCAGTTCAACCTGAGGGGTTGTCGACTGCTTAACCTGGCTTTCCTGTGGATGCCTCAATAAATTAAGGCCTCCAGCCAGGGCATAATACACAACTTAACTACACAATATAAACTTAAAAACTAAGCGACTACACGCTAAGGGCACCCCCTGTGGGGTACGGACCTCGGCTAAGGGCGTCGCTGGGAGAGGGCAGCAAGGGACAGGCTGGATCGGAATTATGGCAGCGGCGCGGCTCTCAGCGCGCTTTATACAAGGTGTAACGGAAAGGGGGTATCAACCCTGAAGGAGGTGAATGTGCTCATGAAACTGAACAAATTTGCCCAAAGAACATAGGTCGAAATATGAAAAAAAAATTGGACCTCCCATAGTAATAGTAAATCATTGATGTGCTATTACTATGGGAGGTCCAAATTTTTTTTTTCATCTTCATTCACCTCCTTCAGGGTTGATACCCCCTTTCCGTTACACCTTGTATATATAGCCACGGACGCGCAGGCGCGAGGCGTTTACGTACTCTGATAGAATACCTTAACAAATGTTCGCCGTGATTCTTTAAATTGACATAACTTTTTTATTTATGAACCGATTGACATGAAATAAACACTAAATGTTAAGTGAAGCTTACTACAATATATTAGTGAAAACCGCATCTAAATCGAATTAGCCGTTTCTGATATTAGCGTGCACAAACACAGCAGACAAACAGATAAACAGACAAAAAAAAATTTAATTACATTTTCGGGTTCGGCATCGATATAATAACAACCCCTGCTACTTTTTTTTAATATATTTCCATTGTACAGACACCACTTTTCTACAATTTTATTATATGTATAGATGGAACCAACACTGACATTGTAAAAAAACCGCTGATCCGATGCGATTAGATTTTACAGGTTTATCATGATTGTGGCTGCCCCTTAGCTCATTAAAAACCAACAAATTACAAACAATACAATTAAATGTGTGTTTACCTGAATCTGTAAAGTAATACCCCACGTCTGTAAGCTTAGCTCCGATTCGCGGTTTGGAACACACACGGGCACAGGGTCCAATATTTGTGTTGTTATTTCGGCTTTTATGTTCCACTGCAAAGTTGTATAAAGACAGTCGTTACTCACGACAAAACGGAGTATAATGAGGCCGTGCATTAGTATACCTAATCGGCCTACAACGGTCCCACCAGTCGGGCACAGGAGTCAGTTTGCGAAAGACAAAATACTAAATTAACAAAATAAAAATAATGTTTCACACAACAATAGTGTGTGCCTCACGGCTGCGCCAAATAGGTTCATTTCAGCATTAATGCCAGACAGATGCTGTCTGAGGCTGGTTTTCTTATGAACCTTTAGGGACAAGTGACGGGGAGTACACACAGTTTTAACATACCTAATACATAATTTTCATACTTATAAAAAATAAACTAGTAAGTACTCAAATACATATCATTACAAAGACAAAAAAAAAAGAAAACAAAAAGTCTCAGCAAAATCTGTTTTTTGCGATTATCTAGATTGATCCTTGCACGGTGGACTCAAAGCGCATCAGGCCGCCGAGCACGACAAACAGTACACCGATAGTTATTTACTTAAAATACCTTTGTTATACTAGAGTATTATCCACTTTTGCGACAAGAAAACTGTGGACGCTTTTAACGCGTACGCCTTTTTTATTTTTTACATCGTTCTCACATTATATAATTATAAATTCAAAAATAATGATGTAACTAATATTGTTGTAAAATATAATTTAAAAAGAGTGTCCATGGAATGACTTGCCCCTCCTTCTCCATAGGTAGGTACCTACCTACGCTTTGGAATGGGCAACTAGCTTCATAATTATCTGACTGACCGACTTCTTGACAATTTAAAAGTGCCTGTAAATGGTTTAATTTAAATAAATGCTTTGAGTTTGAGTGTGTTGTTTGAATAAAAGCATAAATTTAGTCGTAATTAGAATAAAAACTAAGATAAAAAAAATTAAATGTTGGGAGCGGGATGTAATCCTCCACACGAGCCCAGTGCGGTTTAGTATAGCACATGTCTTTTATTTTTAGATTCTAAAACATTTTTTCCTCGCTATGTTTTTTTCACCATTTTGAGAGCAATGGTGATGATATAAATTGCACAATTCAAAGTGCGTCTGTGATCGATGCCACGCGAAAGTCGCGGCCGTTACCACTATGGGCCAGTGATGTTTTAACGAGTAGTTTTCGTTCTACGTTTTAATAATCCTTTCTAGCTCACCATCTGTAATAATTTAATTTGTACACACATAATCCTGAAACAAAAAAAAAACTGTGCAAAAATCTAAGCTGGCTTTTATAATCTCGTAACTTCATTTTATTTCAGTAGCCAGTTACAGTTTATTTTTATTTTTATTTCATTTATAAGTCTACAAACCTTTGACTAAATAAACGTAACCAAGCACATACGTAAGAAAATATTCAAGAGCTACATATTATAATGATAAAATCTCTGTTGTTGAAATGTTTTTGTCTACAAACCTAATTAGGATTTTATAAAGTTATTCACAAAGCGTAGGTACATTGGTAATATACAACACTAGCTTCTGCCCGCAACTTCGTCCGCGTGAAGTTTCACCCTCCCCCGTTCACCCTCTTAGGGGTGGAATTTCAGAAAACCCTTTCTTAGTGGATACCTACTCTTCACAACGAACACACCCTCCAAATTTCATGTCTCTAGAACCAGCAGTTTAGGCTGTGCGTTGATACTTATATCAGTCAGTCAGTCAGGACTTTGAGTTTTATATATATAGATAAATTCTGTAGATACCTGGGGCCCTAAAAAGGCCACTTCGGAGAATCATAAAAGGATAACATTATGAATCGTAATATGGCGAAGACAGTTCGTGTTTTTCTTTTTTTCGCTGCACTACGTAGGTAAAATCAAATAGATTGGGATTGGATTTGGATCGGATTGATTGGTATTTTAGCACAGAAAAAACAAAATAACTGAAAAATGCTTTACCAATGGGATTTGATACGATTACCTTAACGGTGAACTGTCCATTATGATTCTGCCGTGGCCTTTTTAGGCCTTCTGTACAAACGTCAATATGGATACTACCCCTTTCTATATCCTACTTTGTTCGTGTCAGGAAAGGTAGGTTTAGACACTCAAATTCAGGCGAGAATTCACACATATAATTAATTATTATGTAATATTAGTAGATAAGATAGATAGTCCCGTTCGAGAGTCAATAAGTTTGTATGTTCCTGACTAGTAGGTTAATGCGTGGCGTTGTAAGACGACAACATAGACTCCTCTGCTACCCGCCTACATGGCGTGCTCCCCGAACCAACAACACTCCCACTGCTAGAGCAATTAGAATTATTATGTATGTATGTATGTATTTATATGTATTTATTATGTACACCATATAAATTACAGACATATAAATCTAGAAACTGTACAAAGGGTGACACAATGGGCGGTCTTATCGCTAAAATCTAAAACGGCAATTAAGTTAAGAAATGACTTTCTAAAATATATTCCTGAGGCTGACATATTTTTTGACTCTCAATGGACAATCGCTAAACATGTGTAACATATTTATTTAAATATGAAGAAATAATTATTTTGTTTCTAATTGTATGTACTTATAAGGTTATTTTGTTTACAAAATTTTATGTTATTCCGTTTTTTTTTTTGTATTTTTTTTTTAGTCTAAGAAGTTTTAATTAAACTTTTAATGTTATTTTGTAGAACTAGCATAGATATAAGCGATTTGGTATAATCTGTTAGCTTATATTTGGTGAATAAATGAATATGAATACTGCAAGTCGGTGATCCAGCAAATCTCTTGTGACAAATTACTTGGGTACCTACTTGAAGTTTTTAAGCTGAGTGTGTATACACTGATTCTCTTTGGACTGAAGACTCCTAATAGAAACTCATCTTTAAAGGTTAGCTCTTGGTAAGCTAAAACGGTACCATATTATTAAAACGCGAAATTATAGATTAATTTGCATAATTATTTAGATGAATTTTTATGACTAACTAGTAATTCCTTTTTCTGCCTTCTAAATTTATCCCACAATTGTACCTACGCCATTATCTTATGATTACTAGAAAAGGTTGCATCTCTACAGTAGGTACCTACTCTGAAGTTTTATTTAAATATTGCTTAATTTTGTTGGTGTCTCATGTAAAAAAGCGGTTTTTACCGATAAACACAACAACCACAACTGAGATAAGTCTGTGGGATTTATAAAGCTCTTTCAATTCTATAGAAGCCAAGTTCTGTAGCGAAATAAAAGAAAAACAAGACTTCGCCACTAAAAATATGTATAATTTCTCTTTAGAAAAAAATCCGAATATTGGAATTAAAATAAAAATTATAAACAATAAGAAAGAAACGGTAAAAACACTTGAAGACAAAACTGTGACAATAAAAGTTATTGTAAAGAAAAGGATACTTAAGCATTGTCGCGAATTTAAATCGAGATTGCAATCAAGAAAATCCGTGCGCGTGGTTAAAAACGGACCGCAAAAAAAGAAAGGTATCACAACCCGCCGTATTTGAGGTTAAATAACAATGGTTTTTGAAGTGAAAACTTCTTTAGCGGCGTTGTACACTTTTTTTGTAATGGGTAAAAAATGTTAAACTCGCGTCAGGACACGTGACCCTGATCGAAAATTCGTAAGATTCCAAAATATCAAAATTTTAAAACAAGTATACAGAATCAAATTAAATTAGCTAGCGAAACTTAGCCACAAGTATACAGGATCAAATTAAATTAGCTAGCGAAACTTAGCCACAAGTATACAGGATCAAATTAAATTTGCTAGCGAAACTTAGCCACAAGTATACAGGATCAAATTAAATTACCTAGCGAAACTTAGCCACAAGTATACAGGATCAAATTAAATTTGCTAGCGAAACTTAGCCACAAGTATACAGGATCAAATTAAATTAGCTAGCGAAACTTAGCCACAAGTATACAGGATCAAATTAAATTAGCTAGCGAAACTTAGCCACAAGTATACAGGATCAAATTAAATTAGCCAGCGAAACTTAGCCACAAGTATACAGGATCAAATTAAATTAGCTAGCGAAACTTAGCCACAAGTATACAGGATCAAATTAAATTACCTAGCGAAACTTAGCCACAAGTATACAGGATCAAATTAAATTACCTAGCGAAACTTAGCCACAAGTATACAGCATCAAATTAAATTAGCCAGCGAAACTTAGCCACAAGTGTACAGGATCAAATTAAATTAGCTAGCGAAACTTAGCCACAAGTATACAGGATCAAATTAAATTACCTAGCGAAACTTAGCCACAAGTATACAGGATCAAATTAAATTACCTAGCGAAACTTAGCCACAAGTATACAGGATCAAATTAAATTAGCCAGTGAAACTTAGCCACAAGTATACAGGATCAAATTAAATTAGCTAGCGAAACTTAGCTACAAGTATACAGGATCAAATTACATTAGATAGCGAAACTCTGTAGACGTTATGGGTATTGATATTTGAACACGTTAAAATAAAATAAAAAAATTAAAGGAGATTGACCCAAAGTCGTACCAAAAAGTCTCATGCATCAAGATCAAAATATTGTAGTACCTAATTATTTTCATATTTTTTACGACATTACGCGTCGGGGATTTAATTTTTGAAGTGAAAACTTCTTAAGCAGCGTTGTACACTTTTTTGTAATGGGTAAAAAATGTTAAACTCGCGTCAGGACACGTGACCTGATCGAAAATTCGTAAGATTCCAAAATATCAAAAATGCACAACGTTAATATTCAAGTTTTCACTTCTGCCGGCACTCCCGGAGTGCAACCCGTCGTTTTTTTTTTAATAATCTACGACAAACTATTAAGTGTATAGGAGAAAATTAATATCTTGTATAGGTAGGGTCTTCGTTTTCATTCGTAGCTTTAAATATTAACGACCGACAAATCCGGGTCAGCTCGGCTTGGTTCTGATCGGCACGAATCGGCTGCTTCTCCAGCAGTTTCCCAAATATAAATTAGCAAGAGTCCGGGTAGGGTGGAACCGAATGAATCGGCTTGCAGAAAGTTCGGGCCTTAACCAGGGGTAAAATTTATACATAAGAACCCGTGGAGCAAGCAAAGTATCATATACCCAAAAACAGCATAGAACAATACATACCAAAAAAAGGACGAATCAACCCTTAATTCATCAGCGGTGGACTTGTTGGGAGAACCACATTTGTAGCGAGGCTATAACATAGAACGCATGCGATTAAAAATATTGAGACAAGAAAAAAACAATGAATAACCCAAAAATAGTAAATACGAACCTTAAATCAACACAAAACCACCTGAGCAAACAATATGGACATCATTATATTTAGTTCACATCACTAATAGAAATTTAGGCGTTTGTTCCAAAAAAAAATTAACAGTTTCAAGTCAACAGCTTTTCTTCAAGTGAGTCTTGCTACCATGAAAAAAATGCCATCTGACGTATCAACGATTCATAATTTGAAAAATTACATAAGTAGATAGAATGTTCTGGTTAGGCCATGTATTAAAAATGAGGTTGGATATCAACTTCAAGAAGGATTGATGACAAAAAAATATCTTGCACGATTTGTTAATACTGCAGTTCGCAACAGCACATGACTAGGAAGATGGGAATATGGATCGAGAAAATGACAAAACAAACTGACTCAATAGTCAGTTTGTTTTGTCATTTTCTCGATTTTCTTTTTTTTAAACTTAAAATAAACGAGAGTTTTTCAATAAAAACTCTCGTTTATTTTAAGTTTAAAAAACTGGCCAAGTGCGAGTCGGACTCGCACACGAAGGGTTCCGTACCACAAGCCAAAAACGCCGAAAAAAATATGTTTGTTGTATGGGAGCCCCCCTTAAATATTTATTTTATTTTAATTTTATTATTTATTATTAAATTTAAAATACAACTGAGTATTTTGTGAATATTTCAAGTGCGTTGCCATTTTTGATATCGAGCAAAAAAGGGCAAAAAAATCGCGTTTGTTGTATGGGAGCCCCCCTTAAATATTTATTTTATTTTGTTTTTAGTATTTGTTGTTATAGCGGCAACAGAAATACATAATTTGTGAAAATTTCAACTGTATAGCTATTGCGGTTCTTGAGATACAGCCTGGTGACAGACAGACAGACAGACGGACAGACGGACAGACGGACAGATGGACAGACAGCGAAGTCTTAGTAATAGGGGGATATGGAGTGGTCCGCTAGATGGCGCTTCGAGGTAAACAAAGTTTTTGATTGTGCTCTCGTAAAAATATTCCTAAAAAATATTAAAAGTGCTCAAGAGACTGCAAATAGAATATAAAAGTGAAAAAGGACACCAAAATAAACCGTAACAGTGTTATCAATGACTTTCGTAGTGTGCAAACTATAAAAAGTGATATAAAACTGATGAACAAATACTAGCGAATCAGTTCTAATAAACAGTGATACGAGATGGGAGAAGTCTCCAAACCAGTGTAATGAAAGAAAAGTGAAGTGAACTCGAAGTAAACAAACGTAATTATCATGCAAAATCTCTCAAAAATCAAATTGCAACAACAAGATTCGTTTTTTATTTGAAATCAAGTTATATTAACGCCATCTCGTGGCCAATTTGCAAACTGACATGTTACCGACCACACCAAATGATACCACATAATAAAAAGTGTTGCAATGTAAAAAATATACTAATACTTACCATTTACATTACAAGTAGCGACATCTATTGTCTAAGAAATAAGAATATTAAAAACAACAGAACGTGATCTGCTTATTTGAACGACTTGTTAACTTCATAGATAGCCAGTTGGCTGACACGACAGACTTTGACGCAAAAAGCTCTGGTTCGAATCTCAGCACACGAGATTATTTTTGAAAGGTTATAATGAATTTTCTGGAGAATATTACGTTCCGTCGCACGCGTACCCGCTCGGAACCAGAAAATGATAGTAATATTTCTCAAAATGAAACCATCAACAGTATGCCTGACATGTCTGAGGACGAAGATTACTCACACCTCACAGCATTAAAAAACAAAATCGATAAACTTACATCTCAATTAAACAGTGCGCACAAGGAAATTGAATTGCTGTCCTTGGAGAATAGCAAATTGAAGACACAAAACGACGAATTAGGTAAAAAAAACGAACTCCTCAAAAGAATTAACAGCCCCGCTAAACGAAGAGCAGCTACCCCAAAGAAAACTATAAACAGACAAACAAATACGAAGGAGACCCAAACAGATAATTCAATAAATACACACATCAAAAGTGTCTAGGGATCAAGCATTTTTATGCGGATTTCTTGAGATTGAGATGTGGCTTTGTAATAAATTTATGATTTTATAAATTTATATGGATCCTTTTTGGTGCATTTCATAATTTGAATCAGGAACTGTGAATCAAATTCGAGTAAAAGATGAAAATCAGCTGTCAATATTTTCCCTATAAAAACATACAACGCATTGAAGACATTATTAGTGCTACTGTTTCCCTACTACTGATTAAAACCAACGTTATTATGGAGCGGCGACGTCATTTAAGCAGGGAAGAAATGCTCAGAGCCGTGGGAATGATAGAAGCTGGTTCCCGGCAACGTACTGTGGCTTTAGCTCTGAATACAAGTCAGAGTGTTATCAGTCGACTTTGGACACGTTACCGAAGCACTGGTACCGTGGCTGAGCGCCATGGAGGACGGTATCGCTGCACCACACGGAGACAAGACCGATACATTCAAATCTTAACTCGAAGAGCTCCAACAATAACCGCCATGATGTTAGCCGTGAGGCTTCATCACTCTTCAGGGAACTTAATTAGCGACCAAACAGTCAGAAACCGCTTGCATGAAGTGAACCTTCATTCCCGAAGACCGCTACGGGTACCACCTATAGCAATGCACAATCGTAGGATTCGATATCAATGGGCTCTTGAACACAGAAATTGGGCAGAAGAACAATGGCGTTTCGTGTGCTTTTCTGATGAGTCTCGTTTTGGTATGAGACCGGATACAAGACGTATACGACACTGGAAAACCCCTGGACGCCAACAGCGAATAAAATCCTGCCAGGAAGTCCATCCTTATAGTGGTGGAACCATCATGGTATGGGCGGGTATTTGGATCGGCGGAAGAACTGAGTTGATTTGGATCAGAGGCAACCTCAACGCTCAAATTTATGCTGAGACGATTGTATCAGACGTCATCGTTCCTCTACAAGTGCAAATCGGTCCCTTATTTCAGTTAATGCATGATAATGCACGACCGCACACCGCAAGAGTTGTAAGACAGACTCTCGCCGCAGCTAACATCAATGTCCTGCCCTGGCCTGCTCAGTCGCCAGACTTGAACCCGATTGAGCATGCATGGGATATGCTACAGAGAAGAGCTCTGCCGAATATGGAGGGTATCCAGTCGCAAGAAGACCTTTTTTTGTTGTTGCAACGAACATGGGCGGCCATTCCACAGCGTGATTTGGATGAACTCATTTTGAGTATGCCAAACCGATGTTCTTGTGTTGTTAGTGTTCGCGGTAGAAACACGGATTATTAATTGTTTAAGTTACCCAATAAAATTTTAAAGAAAACTGTTATTTCAGTCTTTTTTTCGAACTTTTGTGTTAGTGGTTCAAATGTCAAAAATCCCTTTATTAGGAAAATGGCAAATTTCTTTATTAATGCAAAGGTGACTTGGTTTATCGTTACTGTGACAAACGAAAACACTTTATTTGATGAATCCTTAAAGAAAATTTTAATTAATATCAATCAGGAGAAAAGTTATTGCAAAAATATATGTTGATCCCTAGACACTTTTGATGTGTGTATATCCGAAACTACAAATAACGAGCCTAACATAAGTGTAATCACCAACAAACGAGTGTCATCGCCATGCACGCAGTCTATTACTAACATACCACTACAAGAAAAAACATCAAATACTAAAGTAAACCAAAACGCCACACAAGAAGAACAAAAAAGTAAGAAAGTATTCCAAAATAAATCAGCCTACATAAAACGCCCTAAAGTATTTATCTTAAGCACAGACAATAAAAACAAACTACTCGAGATTGCGGAAAATATTTTGGATGGGTTTGAACTCTGCCACTATATTATACCTTTAGGAAATACACAGCTTTTACTAAAAGGAATTAAAGAGAAGCTTAAAGACTTTTCTACTCAAGACTATTGCATTATACTACTGGGAGAAGAGGATTTCAGAACTACAAACAATTACCTGGACACTGTCCTTCATATACGAAGCACTTTGCAAGAACTTAACCATACAAACATAATTATTTGTACGCCAACATACAAGTTTTTTAATAATTATTATCTTTACAATTCTAGGGTAGAGACATTTAATAACTTGCTATATCTTGATGTACTTACACACGAACATGCTTACTTCCTAGATAGTAATCTCAATTTGAAATACGATAGCACGATATTCGATAGTCGCACCGGTATCTTAAAAAACGCTGGATTGCAAATAATATTTAAAAATATAAAAGACATGATGATCTCCATACAATCCACAATAAATAGCAATATCGAGGATACATTGACCTATCCAACTGTTGACCCTAACTATCAAATGACCCAAAGTGACCCTATACTTCTGACTAATTCTAATGACATGAGTGAAATTATTGACAATCGCAGCAATATGACATTTCGTTAATAAAATAAATATTCTTTATCAAAATAACAAAGCCTAAAATCCAAACGACATTTAATAGAATCATTAAAATACGACAGTAATGATATAGACGCTTTTTGTTTGTCAGAAACATGGATATCAAAAACAAAAAAAGATCTACTACAACTTGAGGGATATAACCTGGCTACCGTTTTCTGCCGTACCCAATATATGGGCGGTGGCGTATGTATATTCCTTAAAGAAAATTTACATTTTAATGAAAGACAAGATATTAAAGACTTGACAGTTGAATTCATATTTGAAACTTGTGCAGTTGAAATACCCCAATTAAACACTTTATTAATTGTAATATATTGGCCACAATGTAATAGGGAAACCGAAACATTCTTTAGTTGTCTAGAGAAACTCTTACAAAAAACTTATTTAAAAGACAGTAAAAAACAAATAATAATTGGTGGAGATTTTAACACAAACATTTTAGAAAAGAAACCGATCTCATTTACATTACTTAATACAATGAATAGGTACAACTTCCGTCAACGTGTAACCGAACCTACAAGAGTAACTGCTACCAGTTCAACGTGTATAGATCTTATATTCACCAACTTTGTTAATCAGATTAACATAGATGTTAAAGAACTGGGACTATCAGACCATAAAGGAGTCCTGATTACCCTTCCAAACAACAACATACAATCAGAACAAACAAAACTACGCTATACGAAAAAGAGACTGTATAATTCCCATAATATATCACTATTCAAATCAGAACTCGGCAAAGTAGATTGGAATCAAATCATCAAAAATAACCAAAATATAAATGAAAACTACGCATCCTTCCATGAAACCATACAAAAACTATTAAATCTATGTATACCAAAAAAGTTGATAAAGGTCAAAAATCAGAAAACAAAAACATGGCTAACTACTGGCTTAAAAACAGCTTGTATACATAAACGTGAATTAAAATCATTTATCAATACGACTAATAACCATATACTTCGAAGATATTACAAACAATATGAGAAAATCCTCAAAAGGGCAGTCACTACATCTAAAAAACTAAATTATATAAACCTTATGAAAAAATCGAGTAACAAAATAAGATCCATGTGGCACATCATAAAAAGTCGTACTAACAAACTGACTAAAAAAACTAGAGAAAGTATAAAACTTGACGTAAATAATATTCTTATTGAAGATCCGAGGTTGGTCGCAAACGCCTTTAATGACTATTTTGTATCGGTAGGAAAAACAAATGCTACGAGATCTGACGAGAACCCACCTGGTCGACATGTTGTTACTCCTTGCGAAAATTCCATATATTTGCAAACAGTAGATCCGAGCGAAGTAAAAGTTATCATTAAGAACTTAAAAAATAAGCAAAGTTTTGGTCATGACGAAATACCACCATTGCTTGTTAAATCATGTATAGACGAATTAATAATACCTTTGACTTTTCTCATCAATCAATCATTCATGGAGGGTGTTGTCCCAGATTTACTAAAAATATCTATAGTAAAACCTATTTATAAAAAGGGCAAAAAAACTGACGCAGGAAATTATCGCCCTATTGCATTATTATCTACATTTTCAAAAATATTTGAAACTGCCATGTCTAAACGGCTAAATAGTTTTTGCGAAAAGTATAAGATCTTTAGCACCAGTCAAAATGGATTTAGGAAAAATAAGTCTACAACATTAGCAGTATTTAATTACATCCAAGAAGCATTAAAAATAATAAATAATAAGAAATATGCAGTTGGGTTACTGCTAGATATGAGTAAAGCCTATGATCGAGTATCATATAAAGTACTATTAAATAAACTGTACCAAATAGGTGTGAGAGGTATTGCATATGAGTGGTTTTGCTCGTACCTAAAAAATCGCACGCAGTACGTTGAAGTGGAATATTTTCACCCGGATACTGGTATAGTGACCCATGTGAGATCACAAATGGAGCACGTAAATATGTCCATACCACAAGGCAGTGTCTTAGGGTGCATTTTATTCCTAATCTACATCAACGATTTGCCGAGAGAAATAAATGTCCGGAGTGTCCTTTTTGCTGACGACATCTCAGTAGTGTTTTCATGTGACGACGGTAGCAAATTAAATTTAATACTGGACGATATACTTACAAAAATAGTAAATTGGCTAAAGGACCACAATTTGCAAATAAATTTCTCTAAAACAAAACTTATGCAATACAGACCTTATCAAAAACGTCCATTGAATATTAGCTACTCGTTTAATGAAATACCGCTCCAGTGTGTGGATGAATTTAGACTCTTGGGTCTGACAGTTGACACTAACATAAATTGGAAGGCACATATTAATGTTGTAGCAAACAAACTTGCAAGTTTCGCGTATGCTTTGAATGAGTTGAAAAGATCAACCGACTTCAAAACAGCGATGACAGCATATTACGCCTACGGCTACTCATGGTTAACTTATGGCATTACAGTGTGGGGAAATTGCGTTGAAGTAGAAAAACTCTTTATTTTACAAAAAATATGTGTGAGAATTCTTGCGAATATAGACCAAATGCAAAGCTGTAAACCTTATTTTATTAAATATAAAATGCTCACCTTAACAAGCATTTACATTATGGAAGTAAGCAAGTTTGTTAGAAAACATGCGTCGTTATTCCCTGTAGCTAAGAATCAAAGACCGCTGCAACGCTCCTTAAGAGTAAAAAATGAATTAGAAATGCCGAGTTCAAAACTAGCTATGTTTCACTCAGGACCTCTTGTAATGTGCATAAAAATTTATAATAAATTACCCAATGAGATTAAAGACATTGAATTTGACAATAAATTTATAAACGCACTTAAACTGCACCTAACACAGAAGTGTTATTTTAGCCTAAATGAGTTTTTAACAAATTGACATTCTGTAAAATCAATATTTTAGATTATTTGAAGATTGACGCAATGTAATAATGTAGAAATTGAATAAAGACATCAAATAATAAATAAATTAATAATGAAATGATGACGTTAAAAATGTAATAATATATTAGTAAATAACTTTGTATAATAATGCATGCAATAATAATTTAATTTATAATTAAGAAACATAATGTTGCGGTGCCCTAGCAGGGTTCATGTACGAATCTTATATTTAATTCTTAACAGCCTTGTAAACGACATGAATGCAATAAAAATTAAATAAATAAATAAATAAATAGGGTTCCGTTTTTACCCTTTAGGTACGGAACCCTAAAAAAAGAAAACTAACAATAAACCGCATGAACTCTTCACTTTACAAAGAAAATGAATATACTTATGGTATGAATATTTAAACTTGAATGTTTGTCTTAGCGAATATCTTGAAGATTATACAAAGTCTGAATCAGTGCAGAATGTAGAAACAGTGTTAATTAAAGTGCATATTTGCGTACTTGTGATTTAATTTAATAATTATCTTCACTGTGTTTAGAGTTGGAGGTGAAGTTATTACAATGTTTCAACATGTGTGAGCTTGAGAGTTAATTTAAATGTGTAGGAATTTAGTTTATTCACAAGTAAGGTTTTTTGGTGGTTTTTAGGGTTCCGTATAAAAACGGAACCCTATTACTAAGACTTCGCTGTCTGTCCGTCTGTCCGTCTGTCCGTCTGTCCGTCTGTCTGTCTGTCTGTCACCAGGCTGTATCTCAAGAACCGCGATAGCTAGACAGTTGAAATTTTCACAAATTATGTATTTCTGTTGCCGCTATAACAACAAATACTAAAAACAAAATAAAATTAATATTTAAGGGGGGCTCCCATACAACAAACGCGATTTTTTTGCCCTTTTTTGCTCGATATCAAAAATGGCAACAGGTAGGCACTTGAAATATTCACGAAATACTCAGTTGTATTTTAACTTTAATAATAAATAATAATAATAAAATAAAATAAATATTTAAGGGGGGCTCCCATACAACAAACATGTTTTTTTCGGCGTTTTTGCCTTGTGGTACGGAACCCTTCGTGTGCGAGTCCGACTCGCACTTGGCCAGTTTTTTTAGGTAAGTATGTTTTTTTTTTTAATTTTCGTTTTGAAGGAAAGGTTGCTTTGATCATTCACCTCCACTATAAAGTGTGGCAAGGACATCAATCCGCAACCTGTAACCGTTCAGTACATAATTAAAGAATTTTTTTATCGGTAAGTACCTATACAAAAAAAAAATCAACTGTTTCATAGAAAATTGCAATAAGCGGGCGAAATTTACGGAACAGATTTTTTTTTAAATAACCGACGAAAAAAATTAACGCAGGGGTTTCAAAATTATGTACAGACGCCAGCACATCAAGCTACCCGAAACTGTCAAATTTTCCCAATCAACTTTGAACTTTATGCTTTAGCAATAAAGTTGAAAATCTATTAAATAAATTTGACGGATTGTAGTTGCTTGATGTGCTGGCGTCTGTACTGAATTCATGGTAGCTGGTTGCGCGGCGAAGTCTCTGCCACCCTGCACAGTCATGATGTGGATGCCTTCGAGTCCAAGATTCAATTACCAAAACAAAAAAAAAGTGTTACAGATGCAGATAATTTTTCCAGAGTTATGAGTAACTGCCCATGAAACAGGCCTTTACTATGCATAGATCTACTACTGTAAGTAGGTATCTATACATATAATAAAACAGTAACGAAAGAAAAACTGTACATTGTGAATTTTCGAGAAAAAATAAGTGGCTTTTGTTAGAAAAACGTAACTGATGACAAAAAGTGACTTTTTAGAATTTTTGTCTGTTTGTCTGTTTGTCTGTGTGTATGGTACGGCTTCACGTCAAAACTACTGGATAGATTGAATTGAAATTCAGCAAAAATGTTCTTAGTAAACCAAGGAAGGCTTTAGGCTACATATTATCACGCCGTATGCTATGGGAGGTAAGCAATATTGATTTAAAATGTGTTTGTTCGTAATTTAATGCACAAAATAATTGAATGCACAAAATGACATGTTTATATATTTATTATTTAGTTAAAAATAAAACTTTAAATCTGGGAACATAATAATCACGCTATTTTTATAAAGGAGCGGGGCAGTAATATTATAAATTGCAAGGGAACAGCTATTTCAACAACATGTCAACGGGGAATTTAGCGGTAAGGTCAGGCGACCGTTTACCGCACTAAATGGTGCGAGTTCAAATCCCATAATATTGTTTTAAAAAATCGTAAAATTCTTTTTTTTTTAGTTTTTGCATTTTTTATGTGCATTAGGAACGATACTGTTATGAAATCTGAGAACTTCACATGTTCTAACTAATTGTATGGAGAGTTTCACATCAATATTAATAAACAGATTGATTGGCGGTATAACAAGCTACACTATCAGGAAGTCAAGTCAAACTTTTGGTTCTAAGCTATATCTTACCAGCACATTTGTTGTAGGTAATTTTCATTTAAGTATGTAATTATTAGTTTTGATCCTTGCTGCTGTTACCATATTTTTTTAATGCTAAACTAATGTAGTTGTCTGTTAAATTAACGACAATTTAGTTTTATTCATAATTTAATTTATTTGGGTAAATAATATGTAGTTTCCGTTTTCTAACTAGATGGCGTTGGCGTCGAGTTAGATCGCGCTGTGGTTTTGTTCCCAAAAAGTGATGTTATAGGTGCCGATGTACCGCTCTCATCCTATAGAAACGGAGGTAACCCCCGTTTCTATAGGATGAGAACGGTACATCGGCACCTATAACATCACTTTCCGTTTTCTAACTAGATGGCGTTGGCGTCGAGTTAGATCGCGCTGTGGTTTTGTTCCCAAAAAGTGATGTTATAGGTGCCGATGTACCGCTCTCATCCTATAGAAACGGGGGTTACCTTTGTTGTCTGTGTTGGTCGATGTGTTAAATTTTCCTGTTGGCCTTCACAGAGTACTCTTTTATAGACTGAAATTGGCCTTTTTCAGACTCTGTGAAGGGGACAACTTTGCTAGATCACTCACCTATGATGAGGTACTACACGTACGACAAGCAAAGACGTGTATTTAATCGACGTCGATGCGGGCACGCCGTGGACGGGTTTCCGGGAATTTTTAAGGACACCGCATTGGGACGGGTTTACACTGTGCAGCCAAACAATGGCGAGTGCTATTATTTGCGAATGTTACTGCACACAGTGCACGGCCCAACATCATTTGCATTTCTAAGGACAGTCGATGACATTGAGTATCCCACATACCGCGCTGCTTGCGTAGCACGCCACCTTCTCGACGGTGATCATCACTGGGACAACGCACTTGAGGAGGCCAGCATTAGTGAAAATCTCAGTTGTTTGCGACATCTGTTTGTCGTCATGTTGGTGTTCTGCGGTATTGCAAATCCGCTTCTGTTGTGGGAGAAATATCGGCATCTTTTGTCGAAGACTTCCTAAGAGGTCTGAGACGCACTACTGAAGATAATACTGAGGCAACTGATGAGCGCGTTCTAAACAGTTGCCTTAGTTCACTTCAAGATATGGTCATTTCCATCTGCGGCAGTTCTCTGGTGGATTATGGGCTGCCGACTCCACAACATCTGGATGTACAAGAGCTTGAAAACAGAGAGTACAACTCTGAAATAAATTATGATCCAAGAGCTATGAGTACCGTCGTCAATGACCATGTCTCTAAGTTTACCTCACAGCAAAAGCAAATTTTCGACACCATCCTTGACTCGGCTCGGCCAAGGTAAATGTTTTTCTTGGATGCTCCTGGTGGACCTATGTTACCGCTGGCATTCTCGCAGAGGTCAGGAGGCAAGACAAGATTGCCATTGCAGTAGCATCGTCAGGAATCGCCGCAACACTGCTTCCTGGTGGCAAAACAGCGCACGCAATGTTTAAGATTCCCATAGATTTAGAGAGTAATGAAACACCTGTTTGTGGAGTGTCACGCAACAGTGACAAAGGGCGCGTGCTTAAAGATTGCTGTTTAATTGTGTGGGATGAATGCATTATGGCGAACAGAAAAGCAGTAGAGGCGGTAAATAGGACTTTGCAGGACATCCGCAGGAACCAGCAAATGATGGGTGGCGTTACAGTTCTGTTTAGCGGCGATTTCCGACAAACGCTGCCTTTGGTGACGCGAGGAACTAGGGCTGATGAGGTGAATGCTTTGTTGAAATATTCTTTCTTATGGCCAAATATTCATAGGTTGCGCTTAACGATGAATATGAGAGCACATCTTGGCGGGAATGTACACGCCCAAAAATTTTCTGATGTTCTCTTAAAATTGGCTGAGGGAACGCTACCAGTAGACGGTGGCCAGGTAATTCTACCTGAGAAACTTGGGAGAGTGGTGTCCACCTTAGAAGATTTGATTCGCCTGGTGTACGGGGACATCAATAGGATACCGCACCAACATAATTATTGGGTGTGTGAACGAGCCATTTTAACACCCAGAAACGACCAAGCTTCAGCGATCAATGAATGCATTCTCGCGGAAATTGAGGGAAATGAAGTGATCTACACTTCAATAAACACTGTTGTCGACTCACTGTTGACGCCACACATTACCCCGTAGAATTTCTCAATTCCCTCAATGCAAGTGGACTACCAGCGCACACCATTAAGTTAAAGGTCGGTGCCCCAATTATGCTTCTTCGGAAACTCACTCCGCCGAAACTGTGCAATGGGACCCGGCTCAAAGTCGTCTCGCTGCAGAGAAATATCATTGAGACGGAAATTCTAACGGGTTGTGGTGTCGGCGAGACACCACAACCCGTCCCGTCCCCGGGCTCTTAGAATTCGACATCAGACGTTTCAGATCTTCGATTTTGACAACCCCGTTGTCGCTGGCACAAGCAACAGGGTCCGCGTACGAAGTCGCGGGCAGAAGCTAGTTGAACAATAAAACAAACTCTGCTCACCTCAATTCGTCGGTTAATCGAACGTCATCAATTTCCCCACTAACTTCGAAAGTACCTAACATTTTAACCAGGACGAGTAGTAACTACAGTAAAGTGCAGAAAAAAAGCCAAAAAACCGTTTTAAAGTGCCCAGCGTCTAACGAACCCAGTCAGTTGTGAGTGCTAATTTGTTCACACGAACCGCTCCGAAACTGCTTTAACAGGAAAAGCTGCTGTTTTGTGTACTGTGAAATATTTCTTAGGAACTTGTAGGCTTCGTGGAAATAAGAATTTTGAGCACTGAAAATGTCTGGATGCTTTTTTTCTTCCGTGTGGTAAGGGAAAAAAGAAGAGATCGAAGTTGGTTCCCTTGATGTGCTGGCGTCTATATTAGCCCTTACTGCCGTCACCCGTATAACCGACATCTACCCTCAAGTCTAGCGACTGCACTCGTCGAAATTGTCAACATCATTTCAGCCGAAATACGTCCACTGCTGGACATAGGCCTCCACCAAGCACCTCAAATCATTGGATGCGAGAAGCACAGAACCGGTCGAAACCGGTTCTGTGCTTCTCGCATCCAACGAGTTCCTGCGATTTTCACAAGGTCGTCGGACCACCTTATGGGAGGCTTTCCAACGCTACGTCTTCCGGTACGCGGTCGCCACTCCAAAACCTTTCGGCCCCATCGGCCATCTGTTCTGCGAGCAATGTGCCCCTGCCCACAGTGCCCACTGCTCAAAGTTCGGCAATTCTTCGGGTTTTCCTGCGGATCTCCTCGTTCCATCCGATGATCGAATCATCGAAATTGTATTGTCAGTAAATGCCTTGCCATAGACCAAACAAAACCATTATAATCATCCTTATATTCGTTGTCCACTTGAGCTCCCCTATTATGTATCACAATTCATCATTAACACAGATGAAATTAACAAGCTTTGACAGGCAAGCTCTGAAACAATTTTCGGCAAACTAATTGTTGTATACAGTATCAACATCAACCTCGCTCCAATTACTGGAAACACCTAACCGTAATTAAATTGTATTTACGACACAGTAATTATTATCGGCACTAATGGTAAGTAATTACCGAACACCGGATAATTATTACAATGTATTGATATGTATTGATGTAATGATGTAATGTATTATGATATGTAATGTATTGATGAGTTACTATTGGTCATTACCGATTTCGAAGCCGTGTGCTGCAGGATAACGTTACACTGTTCAACTGTAAATGTTCAACAATGTAACGTTATCCTGCAGCTTTCCAGCGCTTGCGCACTTTAGGCTGCTTGTAATCCATTGGAGCGGAGAAGTCCAGAGCTAGATCATCATACATCATGGAGTATTCCATGAAATTCAGGTCTCCACTTCGCTTCGTATGCGTTGACATGGTAACAGCGAAGATAAGTTGTATATGTTTCAACCGTGGAATGTATTTAGGTAGAACTGTGTCCTGTCTGGGCTTAGAAAGAAAATACGTTTATTTGCAGAAAACAGACGTCTTCTTCTCTTCAGGCACATAGAGAGAGTAATCGGTACAAGTAAACCTGCACTCTAAGGGTCAGTTAATACCGCGACGCGACGCAGCGCGCAGTTTTCATGATAGAAATACAATTATAGATCACCACACTAAAAGCACTACTACGCTAAAAGGTACACAATTCAGTGTCTACTACGTCGTCCACCATCACCACCCCACTGAATTGTGTACCTTTTTGTGTAGTCGATACGATCTATAATTGTATTGCTATCTTGAAAACTTGCGGTCTGATCTGACCTGCGTAATACACTATCCATCACAATCTTAATCATTTTGAAAGACATAGCTAATACATTGCTTCGTATGTGCGAAAAACTTGTCTGCTCAACAACGTAAATAACGCAATAAATGTTCTTGAACTGTCAAAATGAAAGCGATTCCTACTGTTACCCTGCTGCTCCAGATTGGTCTTTTCGGATGAGTGTACACGATATGAAGCAATCTTATCTTACGATTAACTCCAGGGAGAGATCGTCATAGCCGCGTTGATCTGGAGTCCGTAACAGCCTGGATGAGGTCAGACGGATCTAAAGGCACACCTGACCATTTATGAAGACTTCTCGCTCCACTTCGCGTCATTAGACAGGGAAACTCCGTAATTCTGCTCTCTTGCTTTTCCCCGCTGTTTCGCTCCGCACTAATGGACTAGCCTTTTTTTTTTTTTTGGGTGGGACATCATCAAATGACCTCTCCCGCTCAGTGTGTCTTACTGACTAAAACCCACCCGTGTTCCTTCAGTTGCCTGTGCCAGGGGCCACGGTATCTCTTTCGAACAACCCGCGACCCTGGCGGGCATCGGCCCTAGCGGACCCCGTCAGTTGGTGCTGACATCTCCTTGAGGCGCGCGTGGAACACAACTTACCGGACGGCGAGCTGCCCATTGCTCGCCGTCCGCCACTCTCGCGCCACTTCGCGTCATTAGACAGGGAAACTCCGTAATTCTGCTCTCTTGCTTTTCCCCACTGTTTCACCCCGCACTAATGGACAGGTAGCCTTAGGCGGGATAAGGAATGTTCACCATTACCGCGCTTGTTTTGTAAATGATGGGCCGCCGACGTGAACGACGGCTTTGGGCCGGAGATGTTGATTTAAAAGTCCTGTTTAAAGATTAATAGGGTGTTCTAAATTGTTGTACGGAACAAATTTAGGTGTAACCCGGCAGAACTCGCTACTGGGCAAAAAATACCACGTAATATAACACCTTTAAACTGACAGTTAACAGACTCGCAGACTGCGAGACAGCCAATTCGCATGCGACTCCTTGTGACTACAGACGTATAAAGTAAGTATGGGTGAAAAGTACCCGGTAGCAAGCGATCGCTATTTATATAAATATAAAGTTTTTTTTTTCTGTTTGTTACTCGTCTATCGCAAGCTGGCTGTCATCTATACTAATAATAAAGCTGAACACTGAAAAAAATAATTTCTTAGTACACTACATTAAAGCGATTTCATTAAGACTTAGGTAATGACTTTATACATGAAGAAGAAATGTTTGTAAAACAGTAAAAGACAAAACAGTAACTTTTAATGGTTGAACATAATATTTACTGAACAAACAACAAAAAAAAAATGGAAAACCACCATTACTGTAATGTAAGTAAATTTCAATGGTTTGAACGATATCGCCAAATGAATAAAACAGTTAATTTTGTGACCTCCGTGGCTTTGGTCACGGCTGTTATATGTGGATCCTTGACAGTCGTTACGGATCGTCAATAAGCCGAAAGTCTGACCACCAGTCTTACCAAGGGGTATCGTATTACCCAGCAACCGGTTTGTGGAGGTCAGATAGGCAGTCGCTCCATGAACAATACAATACAATCCTGCTGCATCCGATTCACGGTAAGCCGACCTCAACATAGTTGGGAAAAGGCTAGGCAGATGATGATATGTTAATAAATTTAAAAAAAAACAATATTTTCTTAGATTCTGTAGTATTTTTCATCCGGTAGCGAGTTTTCGTATTTGTAGGTAAATACTGAGGGCTGCCGCCGGGTTCAAAATGTAAATTTGGGTCAGGATCGTCAGAGTGGAAATCAGAGAGATTTATTTTTTTGATGTACCTGTACATTTACAGGTAAATAATTTTATGATTTAAAATGTTTGTTTCGAAGTTGATGTGAAAAGTTGCCAAGTGTAGGTAGGTACTCAGCGTGGTTCAGAAAAGAAAGCAAAATATAAACTTGGTCGCTAAAAAAACTTCTGCATTTTCCTGTGCAACAAAATCACTATTGAGTGTGGTGTGTAACACGATCTTCTTTACGCATAACAACTAATAACGGGATAGGTGATTCTGGTTACATTTTATTCAAAATCAAAGCATTTATTTCAAATAGGCACATGAGGCACTTTTGAACGTCATAATGTACAATAAAATAGAATTGATTGTAGTCACCCCTTCCAAAATATAGTTTTCGTATGGAGAAGAATGGGCAAGAAATTCCACTGTCACTCTTTAAAAATGTTGTACAATATGTTGTGTAGGTTACATTAATTATTTATTATATCATCATCATCATTATTTTTATAATTTATTATTATTTCATTTTTTATGTGAAGGCGATGCACCTAGAATGAAATTACTAAACCACAATAGAAAAAAGAATTAAAAATGAAGCCATGACAGATAAATTAATTTTAAGATTGATACATGGTGCTCATATTTACAAACATTGTAAAAGTAATCATAATCATAATTGCCTGATTTTCTATTTAGGTACGAACTATAAATCAAGCCAACATATTCCACAAATACACCAAATCATTGCAAGTACCTACATAAACTTGAGACGTTAATGAGCTACTGTTGACATTTAATTAACTCTTAATACACAATCCGTATTAACTTGTAGATACTAAATATAGTTTACTACGGCTTAGTTTGGAAATAGATACTATTTAACTTTGGGTTACTTAGTTTACTGAGAAAGTGGAGATATTACTTAGAGCGACGGAATTGCGATAACCTGTGTTTAAATTCATATGGAAGTCGGGGGACCGTTCTGTGGAACACCTTTCTAAGAGGTCCCCCGACTGCCATATGAATTTATCTGTTTTAGTCTCGTTACATAAATTCTTTAAGTCGGGGGTTTTTAAATTATTTTATCCTTTTCCAATTACATTTAATTTTATTATTATTTTGTGTCGGGGGCTTTTTAAAATTTTAATTTAATTTTTTTAGCTAAACAGTTGGTTAGCTTTATCAAGTTATATGCTAAAACTTTCGTCAAACTAGGTCGGTTCAGGTCACAATGCTCAAAATTGTTGTCACCTTTTTTTTCGGTTAATTTGACATCAATTATTATGGGGTATTAACAAATTTTCAGAATAAACCGCAATACCAAAGAAGAAAGAAAAGAAAGAAAAAAAAATTGTTTATTCTGCACACAACTAGATAACAACAACTGTAACTAACTATTGCTAGATAAACTCGATCTCACAAAACGCCTGTTTCAAAACTTATAGCAATATTTCAATAGCGCACATTTTTGATTCACCTTAGCAGGCGCCATAATTTAATCCATCCATACTTATATTATACTTAAACTTAATTACTCAATATACTTAATACGGTTTGGCAGCACACAGATAAACCCTGATTAATAATATTATAAATTCGACAGTAACTGTGTCTGTATGTTATCGTTTTACACCTAAACTACTTAACGAATTTCGATCAAATTCGGCAACAAGACAGATGGTATCCTGAGGAAGGACATAAGCTACTTTTTGCCTGAAAAATAATCCTAAAGGGGCATCACCGCCTTTAGGATTATTTTCATTTTCTACTCGCATGGGATAATTTAAGACACTCAACAGGTGAAGCCGCGGACAAAAGCTAGTCAATTTATAAAGTTTAACACGCAAAACACGTTGTTATGTCCTTTCAATAATTCATATAAAAATGTCATAGAAATGTCACTTTCAATTTATCCCAGATTTTCCAATCTTCCCAGTAACTTTTCAAAATTTTCTTTCTTGTAAAATGTCCCATAAAATTCCCGGATAATGATAATAATAATAAAACCTGATTGGGACGATGTTACGAAGATTTTAAAACAAATTTTGCCAAGTCGATCCAGCCTTTCTGAAGTGGCGCTTTCCAACTAACAGCATTTCATTTTTATTATATCCTAGCTGATCCGACAGACGTTGTCCTGTTTTTGATTCGAAAGACACGTGGCGCCATCTATTATCATAATAACGTTATTGTTGTTCTCCTCGGGAACAGCAGTTAATTTTCGAGAAGGTACCCTATGTCCGATTCTGTACACCTGACAACGTATATGCAAAACTTCAGAATGATCGGGTCAGTGGTTCGGTTTAGCGTTCCTTCCTCGTGGTCAAACTTAATGGTCAAACTGATTTGACCGCGAAGAATTTTAGGCGTGAAAAGGTAACAAACAAACTTATAAGTTTGTTTGTTTTATAGTTTGGTTAATTAATCTATTCATCCAAACTAATATTATTAGTTATGACGAATGGATTAATTACCGATGTAATATGGTTTAACAATAATATTTTAACATAAAATGACAGTCATTAATTGATATTTATACGCCAATTACTGGGAAAGTCCGCATAGCTACCAAATATTTGTTCTGCGTTTACCACAAATCTGATAAAACAATAGACACCGGCATTGTATCATACAAATTAATTAATCAAACGGATACTCCCACAAAGCATTGTCACAAAGCGAAATTAATCGTGGTTTGCTTGTTATCTTTAATTGAAAAGCCATGGATTTGACAAATGGCGCCGATTCCCTTGTTCACAAACTAAACCAAATTTAAGTTCAGTGCATCGTTTTCTTTCTATTTCATTAAGAAAAGGACAGAAGATAAATATTAGTTTAGTCCTGTCAAATTAGTTCAGCGCTGGACGTAAATTGTCGTATTTTTAGTAGCAAATTTTTTAATCACGTCTAAACTGGTGCATGGAGTATCTTAATTTGACAGGACTAAACTAATATTTTTATCTTCTGTCCTTTTCATAATGAAATAGAAAGAAAAATGTGCACTGAACTTAAATTTAGTTTAGTTTGTGAACAAGGGAGTCGTCGCCAATAGCTTCTGAATATAATTATTATAATTCTGCAACTTGTAGCCTTCAAAAAAACATCTTGACGAAATTACAGAAACAATTAAGAAGTAATTGTATGTCGCGTGGATCCACGTTCCAAAAGTGTAAGCATATCGAGTTATGTTCAAGTCCCATGCAAAGGGAGACAAATGTATTGCTATCAATCGGGCACAAATGGGCTGCTTCTCAGAAAATTCTTCATGAAAAAAACCAAGTAATTATTGCCAACCTTGGAATCGTCCCGGGGACGCTACGCTTAGTAGTCGTGGTTCCGATTACTATCCAACAAGGAAGCAGTAAACATCATCTGCGTTGCCTTTTCCCAAATCATCATTTCAGCCGAAAGACGTCCACTGCTGGACATAGGCCTCCCCCAAAAGGGGAGGGTTTGCCATAATCGCCACGCTTGGCAGGCGGGTTGGCGATCGCAGTATAGTATGGTGGTGGAATGCAAATGGTTTCCCAAATACATAAATATTATGTTAGGTTCGGCTTACAGCGAGTTTTTGGCTTAACCGGATGTAGCTAATATCTCCCTATCTAGAGCAGTGGTGGCCTAGTGGCAACGGTGACGACTTACGATTTGTAGATAACAGGTTCGAAACCAGACAGGGGCATTACTTTGTGTAAATTATTACATCTGCACTGCTCTCAAAACGGTGAAGGAAAACATCACGAAGAAACCGACATGTCCTATATCCAAAAAATTTGAAGACTTGTGACATCTACCAACCCGCACTGGACCCGCTCGAAGATAGGAGGCCTGTGGGAACATTATAGGCTGATTATGTATGAGTATGTACGACTGCCTATATAAACCTCCTCAACCCAATTACTTCAGTTAAAGGTTTTAAGATCTCTTTTACTTTACAAGGAATTTTACAACTTTTACAAGTGCTTTCTTCCAACAACACACCACAATCGATCACACGAACGCGCTGGTGGTTAAAAACGTCACTAGTTACACGCCACGCGTGGGACTATGAGTAATGGCTCACATATTACACAGTGGTTGGCTGGCTGCCAATATATTCTACACTGTCACCCCGTCAGCGCTGTCACCGCTGTACAAAGGAGGAGGTTATCAATTATATGCGCTGCACACTTTTCAGGGTTCCGTACCAAAATGGTAAAACGGATCCCTTATGGTGAGACTCAGTCTGTCTGTCTATCTGTCTGTTTATTTTTGCAAAGGGATTTCGAAGTGGAGCTACTAGGACATGTGGGGTATCATATGAAAGAGCGCAGTTTGCACATTCTCATAATTTTTTTCTTTTTTTTATTAGACCGAATAAATTTTAAAAAATACCGTCCCCCCCCTTATCTCCGAAGTTTGTAAAGAGAAAAATCTGAAATAATTGTATGTGATAGAAGTTTATGTAAAGATGACAGGAAAAATAAAACGAAGTCTCTAAATAGCACACTTTTCAGAAATCATCAATAAAAGATACATTGGTTACACTATCGGTCAAGAGATGGCGCTGACATAAAACTGCAGTATTCTATACCACAGTGCACAATATTAGAATTCTCTGACGAATATAGGCCTCGCCGATGAAAATTTAAAAACTTATGATGTTACGGAGCCCTCGTTGAGCGAGTCCGACTCTTCACTCACTCTTGCCCGGTTTTTTTTTGTTCGGTGGTCGGTCGTCAAGCGCGGTTGGGGGTTGTTGCGTTTAGATGGCAATGTAAACTGATGAGAGCTGTTGTATGAGAGAGATTTATTACTTTTTAACAAGCTTTTTAATGTACAGCCAGAGCAATGAATTGTTAAGCAATTTGACACCCGATGTCAATTTGCCGTGTTATAGCCATTTCATGTAACTGTCATATGCAACTGTCATGGATGAATATGTTGCGATTTAAATATACCTTTAGAAAAATAACGCCACTCCAGAACCTTTCAGCCCCATCAGCCATCTGTTCTGCGAGCAATGTGCCTTACCCACTGCCACTTCAGTTTGGCAATTCTTCGGGCTATGTCGGTTACCTTGGTACTCCTGCGGATCGCAGGGAAACTCTAAGCATAGGCCGCAGGAACCCGTTGGATGCGAGAAGCACAGAACCGGTCGAAGTGGAGGTGCTTGGGGAAGGCCTATGCAGTGGAAGGCAGTGGAAGTCTTTCGGCTGAAATGATGATGATGATGTCTTTTATGCGTTTTATAAACCTTCCGAACTACGTGAGAGTTTGTCAGCAGTAGGCTAAACACCTTTTGGATACGACATAATTATATGGAGTTTGACGTAACACTGACATTAGACACAACATGTTGAACGAGTGTATAAGTTTTTATAGTATAAGACCCAGAGTATCAACGATCTAATTAAACATCTAAGGGCTGATTTTTCAATCATCTGATAACTTTATTCGAGGAATAATTTTGAAATTTTGACAGTTATTTCATACAAAAACTGTCAGACGTCAATTTTATTCCACGAATAAAAATTATCTGTTAATTGAAAAATCTGCTCTAAGTAGGTAGATACAATTCAATTCAATTGACTTGACTAGTTTCAGAGAGAAACAAAAGACAGCACATACTCTACGTTTGTTTTTTAGTCATCATCATTAGCCCACATCAGTCCATCGCTGGACATATAAACACCTCCAATCGCACACCATTCATCTAAATTCTCGGCAAATCTTATCCAGCTGCTAATACCAGCCTCCCTGCGAAGATCTTCGCTCCTCCTTCCTACTTGTAGTTAGATGATGTAATTTCCTTGTTGCATGGGGTTAAGTTTGAGGTTTCGTAGGGTATTTCACTTTTCTTTGGAAGTTCTCAATACCACTCCAAGGTGTTTGATAGTCTCCAGTAAATGATAATAATTATCATCTCTTCTTTCAAATAAAGATAGATTATGGATGTTTTTCAACAGTTCAGGGGGTGCTATTGCTTGAATGTAATTTGTAGGCGAGGCGTGATCGTATCCTTATTTTATATATTTTGTGTTTTAATACGTTTAATAAATCCAGGGCTGGCAGTCGCGGGAGAATGCGAGCGGGAAGGGGGCGCTTGCCTAGCAGCGCCGCGATTAGCAAAACATGTTTTTAGTAGAGGTGAGCAAAGTGTATTATTTTTGCGATTGGAACATTTATAACATTTGAAACATTTGCATCTCGATCACTGAAATGATCCGAAACACTGATATGTTTTATTTGGCTCATTTGGATCATCGGTTCAAAGGATACAAAATACAGAATCAAAATCTGTGAGAGTATGAGTGATACACGTCTTATTTGGTATCTCTTTCTGACGTGTATAGATTGTAATTATGTCGCCCGCTCACTAGCGACTCGCAAGTCTTAAGTAACTCATCAGTGTATTTCAGTCTCCCTCTCTCGCTCGCACACTGCTCAGTCGCCTCGAGAGTGACGTGTCGCGCGAAATGAGCACAGAGCAAAGTAATTTTTCAGATCCATGTGATGCATTTGAAACGATGTTCTGAACCAATCTTTTAAATCACTTTAGACATGGGTGAAATAGCTCACTGAAAAGATTAAGAAAGAGCGATTAGTTCTTTCACTCTAAAGAGTTATATCAGTCTTCTAGCTCACTAGCTCTTCTATAGCTCAGTGACTCAGACGCCGACTGTTAGCTCATTTGACTCACGCCGCACGCGCGTCGAAGGAGACGGTTCGGCTCGCTCAATAGTCAATAGCTCTTTGGAAGTTTGGACTCTTTGTTACCCACTAGCTTTTCTATAGCTCAGTGGCTCAGACACCGTCATTTGACTCGTGTTACGCGAATTTCTACGGAATTACGGATATCAATAAATTAATCTTGTCTTTTTTGTCTTTTTTTGTGGCAGTTTTTTGTAGTAAGAACGGTCATATTAGTATTTGTTATAATGTTTGTATCATAACCACAGAACACTATTACTCCTAGCGGAGATCATAACATAATTGATTTTTGTAAAATTGTGGAACAAGGAACGGCCCCCGCCCAAAACTAGATGGCGTATGATAGAAAAAGAGGAATGTGCCAGTATGTTTAAGAGTCAAGTGGTAGATAAAATGATTGAGATGAAGGATATAGAAGGAAAATCTGTGAATGAATGTTGGAAAGAGATGTCAGATTTTGTAAGGAGAGTAGCAAAAGATGTGTTTGGAGAATCGAAAGGGAAAGGTATGATAGAAAAGGATACATGGTGGTGGAATGAAGACGTGCAAAAGATGCTTAAAGAAAAGAAAATTGCGTTTAAAGAATGGCAGGGCGTAGAAAACGGGAATGATAGTTTGAAAGAAGATAAGAAGATGATTTATAAAGAATGGAATAGAAAGGCAAAAAAGGCGGTAGCAGTTTCGAGACCTAAGGCGCAGGAGAAGTTGTATGACTCACTGGACAGCCCTACAGGCCAGAAGGAGCTCTATCGGATTACAAAAGCAAGAGAAAGGAGAACGAGAGATATAAGTCACATTAAATGTATGAAAGACGACGCTGGTAAGGTTCTGTCCAAAGATGATGAAATAAAAGAACGATGGAAGGTTTATTTTGAAAAACTGATGAACGAAGAGAATAAATGAATGGTGTGCTCAAAGAGGTACAAGTAAATACGGGCATGGTGAGAGAAATTAGTAAGGATGAAGTAAGAAAGGCAGTCCAAGGTATGAAAAATGGAAAGGCTATGGGTCCAGATGATATACCAGTAGAAGTATGGAAGTGTTTAAAAGAAGATGGATGTATGTGGCTGACTTTATTCTTCAATAAGTTGTTGCATGAAGGAGGGATCCCACAATAATGGTGCAATAGTTCGCTAGTTCCCATCTTCAAAAATAAAGGTGATGTACAGGACTGCAACTACTATCGAGGGATAAAGCTCATGTCACATAGTATGAAGGTATGGGAGAAAGTAATAAAGAAAAGATTGCGAGAGGAGAGTGAGATTACCCCAAACCAGTTTGGGTTTATGCCAGGCGAGGAACAATGGACGCCACTTTTGCACTCCGCCAATTGTGCGAGAAGTACAGGCGTGCACATAAGAACTTGCACATGGTGTTCATTCATCTGGAGAAAGCGTATGACGGTACCTCGGGATGTGCTGTGGTGGGCCTTGAAAGAGAAAGGTTTGCCCGGGAAGTATGTAAAGTTAATTCGTGCTATGTACAGTCAATCTCGTACCTACGTGCGGTCGGCTGACGAGTTCAGTGTGGCTGTAGGCTTGCACCAGGGATCGGCTTTAAGTCCTTACCTCTTCCTGTTGATTATGGACGCTATTACGTCGGAAATCCAGGAAGAGGCACCCGTGCATGTTGTTTGCCGATGACATTGTCCTTGTCGGTGAAGATGGACCTAAGATCCAGAGCAGATTGGAGAAATGGCAACAGAAGCTGGAGAATGTTGGCTTGAAAATCAGCAGAATCAAAACCGAATATATGTTCTGCGATTTCGGCGGTCTCTCCAGTTCTGGAGCTATAGCACTTGATGGTGCACTTCTCCTAATCTGTTCCGACTTTCGGTATCTCGGTTCACTCGTGCAAAGCGATGGCGAAGTAGATCGGGCGGTTAAGCACAGAATTAACACTGGTTGGATGAAATGGCGGCAGGTCACGGGAACAATCTGCGACTCCCGCATTCCCCTTAAACTTAAGGGGAAGATATATAAAAGCATGATTAGACCTGCTGTCTTGTATGGATCAGAATGTTGGACCACAAAAGGGATGAATGAAAGGCAATTGCATGCAGCAGAGATGAGAACGCTAAGAGGGATGTGTGGTGTTACACGAATGGATAGAATAAGAAATGAGTACATAAGAGGAAGTTTGAAAGTGGCACCAGTAACTGAAAAGTTGCGTGGGAATCGGTTGTCATGGTATGGGCATGTGTTATGTAGAAATGAGGAAAATGTCTTGAGGAGAGTTTTGAGTATGGATGTCGATGGCTATAAGAGTAGGGGAAGACCAAAGAAACGATGGATGGAATGTGTGAATGATGATATGGTTAGAAAGGGGGTGACTACCGAGATGACGACTAATAGAGAAGTATGGAAGAAAAAGACATGTTGCGCCGACCCCAAATAAATTGGGATAAGGGCAGGAGAATGATGATGTAATTTTGGAAGCCACCAATGCAGTTTCCTTTATAATGTGCCAAGCATTTTCTACTTTAAGTGAATGACCATAAAGATAGATTACAGTGGTTTATGCATCATGATGAGAATGTTGTGGTTTATGTCCGAAGTATTCCGAAGCAAGCCGAATGAGCCGTTCGGCCGGTGCCTTCGGTCAGTCATCGGTGTCTCGCTGAAGTACTGAGCTAGTGAGTCTGAGTGAGCTAACTGACCTAGTGAGCTATTTAGCGAGCCAGTGAGTGAGCGAGAGTGACGTCAATCGGAAAGAGCTAGCTCTTTTCTATCACTCGCTCACGAGCTACCCATGTCTAAATCACTTCAATGATCCGGATCAGTGAGTCGGTTCCGTAAAGAGTTACACACCCCTATTTTTTAGTGTTCGCTACGAATGATTTCGCACGGACGTATCGTATACGTCTCGCCGCCCTTCCGCCCTTCACCCTTTCGTAAATCTGGCGTTTCACTGTCCACGTCCACATCCCCTACATATTTATTTAACCAAAAAATTAAATTAAAAATTTAAAAAACCCCCGACACAAAAAAATAATAAAATTAAATGTAAGTAATTGGAAAAGGATCAAATAATTTAAAAACCCCCAACTTAAACAATCTAGGTTATGAGACTAAAACAGATAAATTCATATGGCAGTCGGGGGACCTCTTAGCATAGAAGGTGTTCCACAGAACGGTCCCCCGACTTCCATATGAATTTATCTGTTTTAGTCTCGTTACCTAGATTGTTTAAGTTGGGGGTTTTTAAATTATTTGATCCTTTTCCAATTACTTACATTTAATTTTATTATTTTTTTGTGTCGGGGGTTTTTTAAATTTTTAATTTAATTTTTTATTTTATGCTTTTTGTAGGGACTCCTTAATTTTTGTATTTCATTTCTTTTATTTTCTTGCGTTTTAAGATTCAGGTAATTTGGTGTTTAATCAGGTTTTTTATCCGTCAAAAAATAATTATTAATTTATAGTTGAAGAATATTTTTTAAAACTAAACAGACTTTTTTGTTTTATTATATCCTTTTTCTAGTTCTTCCTTTAGTTATTCAACTTTCGTACAAGTATTTCATAGCTATTAGATATCTTAGGTATTTCAGATCTAGTTTATAAAATGGGACTGTGACACTATCTATCTGATGTAGAAATACGTTTGTTAAGTAGGATAATTCCATTAGTAAAAAAACCCCCGACACAAAAAAATAAAATAAAAATAAATGTAAATAATTGGAAAAGGATCAAATAATTTAAAAACCCCCAACCTAAAGAATCTAGGTAACGAGACTAAAACAGATAAATTCATATGGCAGTCGGCGGACCTCTTAGCATAGAAAGTGTTCCACAGAACGGTCCCCCGACTTCCATATGAATTTATCTGTTTTAGTCTCGTTACCTAGATTCTTTAGGTTGGGGGTTTTTAAATTATTTGATCCTTTTCCAATTATTTACATTTATTTTTATTTTATTTTTTTGTGTCGGGGGTTTTTTAAATTTTTAATTTAATTTTTTATTTCATGCTTTTTGTAGGGACTCGTTAATTTTTGTATTTCATTTCTTTTGTTTTCTTGCGTTTTAAGATTTAGGTAATTTGGTGTTTAATCAGGTTTTTAAACGTCAAAAAATAATTATTAATTTATAGTTTAAGAATAATTTTTAAGACTAAACAGATTTTTTTTGTTTTATTATATATCCTTTTTCTAGTTCTTCCTTTAGTTATTCAACTTTCGTACAAGTATTTCATAGCTATTAGATATCTTAGGTATTACAGATCTAGTTTATAAAATGGGACTGCGACACTATCTGATGTAGAAATGCCTACGGTTTTTAAGTAGGATAATTCCATTCGTAAAAAATTAGTCAAACTCAGTGGTCGAAGGTACCAGTCATCACTCCACTTTCCTCATCATTCTAGAGCATTGATCAGACAAAAAATATTTTCAAGTTTTTAGATTTCATTTCATTAGTTAATATTCCTCATTCCCTTTCAATATAGTGTACATTATTCTACAAGTCAAGCCCTTTCATTTGATACCAATATTGAGGGAGTTGTGAAAAAAAAATGTAATTCACCACTTTGTGGTAGCGGCCATCTTGGATTTAAAATTTGTAATAGCGTATAGTAAGTATTCTACTAGTCAAGCCCTTTCATTTGATACCCATATTAAGGGAGTTGTGAAAAAATATGTAATCCGCCATTTTGTGGCGGCGGCCATCTTGGACCGATTTTCATCAAACATAGCTAAGAACACTCCCGACTAATTCACCTTTCAAACAAAAAAAACAAAATCAAAATCGGTTCATCCGTTCGGGAGCTACGATGCCACAGACAGACACACACACACACACACACACACACACACACACACAGACACGTCAAACTTATAACACCCCGTCGTTTTTGCGTCGGGGGTTAAAAATAACATAAGCCAATTACACTAATTAGGCACGTTACAAAATAATGATGTATTATGCAATAGACACATGATATCACAATAATTTTGACATGCCTATGTCTTCGAATTTTTGTTCTAGGACACACCGGTTTCCTCACGATGTTTTCCTTCACCGTTTTGAGAGCAGTGGTGATGAAATTATTTACACAAAGTAAAGCGCTTCTCGGGGTTCAAACCTACCTACAATTCGTAAGTCGCGGCCGTTACTACTGGGCCACCACTGCTCCTTAAAATGGAATAATAAAGTATTTCTTTCTCTTCGGAGAATATACATTTTCCGAAGAGGTAAGCAGAGGTCCACCCACATTTTGCCAGTTATGTTTAAATCCCTCGTAATAGGGGGCCAGCGTATTGACATCAACCGGGCACAAACTCACACTCCGGGCTGCTTCTGAAGAATTCCAAATGGATAAACCCAATCCGATCCAAATGGATAAACCCAGTCCGATCCGGGAATTGTACCCAGTACCTCATGCACTGCAGTAGCACACATATCAATAGTTATCTACCTCAATAACATGCACTTTTCATGACAATATTGGACAAATATCACAAATACTTAATTATATAGGTAGTGCCTAGTGTCAGTGTCACTCAATTCCCTCTGGTATCCCGCTAGGGAAATCACTTTATTGATATTTTGTACTCGCAGCATAAAACGAGACTGACCATGCCTATATTGAATTTTTGCTGAACCAATAGTTTTATTCCCAAGGGACAAGAAGTGGCGATTACCAGTGTTGCTGATTAGCTACTATTTTGAAAAAGTAGGAAAGCCCCCCACCCGAAATCACAATCTGAATAATTTTGTAGGATATTTTTTTTTTTTTTTTAATACTTCAAGCACATAAATGTACAAAGGCGGACTTAATGCGCATGTTTGGAGAGAGGCCAGTTTCCTATCCGTTGGAAGACGGGGAAGCTGGTCCTCATTCGGAAGCCAGGGCGCCCTGCGGACTCTTCGTCCGCATACCGGCCCATCGTGCTGCTAGACGAGGTCGGCAAGCTCTTTGAGAGAGTGATTGCGGGCCGCCTCGTCGGGCACCTGGTGAGGACTTGGCCGGATCTTGCGGACAGCCAGTTTGGCTTCCGCAAGGGGCGCTCGACGGTGGACGCCATCATGCGCGTGAGACGCGACGACGGGGGACTTGGTGTCCTGGGGTGGGGTCGTCGTGGCGGTATCACTCGATATCGCCAACGCGTTCAACAACCTGCCCTGGAGCTGCATTGTGGAAGCACTTCGGTATCACCGGGTGCCGCCCTACCTCCGTCGAATAGTCGAGGCGTATCTGACGGACAGAGCCGTCATCTACCCCGGTCGCGACGGGGAGTGGAACCGGTGTGATTTGTCGTGCGGTGTTCCGCAGGGATCGGTTCTGGGGCCGTTCCTGTGGGACATCGGTTACGACTGGGTGCTGCGGGCCGACCTCCCTGATGGCGTCAGCATGGTCTGGCGACATGGAAAGAGCACTGTCGCAAACCAGCGCAGGGCACGCCACGATAGCGGCGATATGACCCCTCTTTGAGGAGTGGATAGAGAGGCGCCACAGCGCCCCCACCTACCGCCTAGCGGAGGTCCTCACCGGACACGGATGTTTCGGGAGGTTCCTGCGCATCATCAAGCAAGAGGAAACGCCCGGGTGTCACCATTGCTAGGATCGCCCAGAGGATACGGTGGAGCACACGGTGGAGGTCTGCCCCGTTTGGGCGGAACTCCGCCGTGTCCTCGTACAGGCGATCGGCAGCGGCGACAACCTCTCGCGTCCGGCCCTGTTGCAAGCCATGGTCCGGGGCGAGAGGGAGTGGGAGGCAGTCACCTCCTTCAGCGAAGCAGTTATGCTAAGGAGGAGGTGGCGGGACGAATGAGGGAGAGAGCCTCCCGTCCCAGCCGCCGCGGGAGACGCTCCAGGCGTCGGGAGCCACGGGACGATTCCCGGCCACCGTAGGCGCGGGCCTGCGGACGGAGAGTGGTGGGTAGCTCACCGTCCGATCAGGACCAGGCCCGTGCCGGACGGCGAGTACGTGTTCCACGCGCGCCTCAAAGAGATGTCAGCATCGAGGAAAGGGCCCCTTGGGGCCGAAGCCTGCCGGGTCAGTGGGATTGTCCGAAAGGGTTACGGCTGGCCCGGAACATAAAGGGCTAAGGAAGGAACATGGGTGGATTTTAGTCAGTAAGAGTCTGACACTTCCGTCCGCTCCACCCAGAGCAGGATTTCATGATTTCCCACCCAAAAAAAAAGAGTACGCATAAACCTATTAAAATTATAAATATAATATATACCTAATTACATTTATTAATATATGCACAAATAAATATACATAAATATACTTAGGTATTAAAAAGAAATAAGACAAACAATGAGAAAATATTACCGTTGTGATGATACTGCCAGCTTCTTGCGAATGTGCTCGCGAACCTTAACTGTAAAGGATAATCGGTTGGTTGCCATCCTGATTTCTTGGGGGAGCGCATTCCACAGAGAGATACTCTGAACGAAGAAAGAAGATATTGCCAATCTTCGTAAATGTTCGAAAAAATTGTCTGCTCAATGTAAATACGGTTTGAATTCATTTATTTCTAAAGATTACAAATCACTTGTACAGAAATGATTTGTAATCTTTAGAAATAAATGAATTCAAACCGTATACCGTAACCGTAATACTAAATATTACTTAATTATACGGTAGTAAGAGAAGTGTTATCATTACGAAGAGGAAAATAAAACGCAATGAATGTGGTTGAACTGCCAAAATTTAAGCCATTGCTACTAATAGGTAATTTTTTTTTTTTCTCGGTACCATTGGGTGCCGGTCCTTTGGAAGGCATACGAGGGGCCTAAGCCAACTCGCAGAGGCCCCTTAGGAAATTTTAATGAGATGCGGCACCAACCGACGATTATCCCTGTATGCGCTATGCAAGTGCACTCAAGGATAACCCCCGGTTGGTGTAGGACTATTGCAGGATATGGAAAAATAAAAGGTTGGACTATGGGTTTGGGTGGCTAAAGTGGACTGGTTACCAAGAACTATGGAATAACTATGACCCCTGCCTGATCAATGTTTTATATATACACGGATAAAATGGCAGGGGTGACTTGCACGCTCAACAATGGGCCCCCGGAAAAGGTCGCTAGCACATAGTGACGTAGCAACAAGGGGGCAACATGTCCTGAGGTGCTTATGAGGAGTGGAGAGGTATTCCACGGCTATCAGGACAATCCCGGAAGTAAGGTCAAGATCCCTACCAGCATCTTACTGGAATACTTCCTTCCACCGAGCACGTTTGCTCTTGCGAATCTCCACTCAAGCCAGCCAATAAAGGCAAGAATGAGGTGGGAGCTCTGTTCCTCGTCATTGTTCACTCCAGCCGGCCAATAAAGGCAAGCCAGAGGTGAGGAACAAGACTTCTCCTTGAAGATAGGGTCCGTGGGGTCGCTACTGCCCAACAGCTCGCCACATGCTGCCCTGCGGATTTCTGTATCTCTCTTGGTCTGGCTCCTCACCTTAGACCTGTTCCAGCAAAGTAAACTCTTCCGGCATAGGCCTAGAGTTCGGAGCGCGCAAGCCCCACCACGGCGTCAACGTAGAGATACGGCGGCGGGGATAAATATAGGTAAATTATTATTACGCAATTATTAATTTCCGTCAATTATTAATTTCCGTAAATCATGAAACTTTTAATTTCTTTTGACTGTACTTACTTGTCATAAAGAGCAAACTTACATAATGTGGATAAGACAAAGATTAAAACAGAAGACGATCCAGGAGGGGATCGAGGTGGGGGGGGGGGGGGTGGAGGGGGGGTTCAGGGGACCAGACCGGAATAACTCAAAAATCTAGATACGTTAATGCTCCGGACAAGGGAGAAGAAAAGATCAGCCAGTCAATTCCGTACACATCTCACCGCGCAAACTTAGGTGAAGTGAGCTTGAAGTGAGCTGATCAAATAGTGTCAATCTCTAGCATTAGGTGGAATGACAGCTCATTTCAAGCTAAGTTTTGTGTGAGATATTTACAGAATACATGAACCATGGGGACTTGTAGGAAATCCTGACGAGTATGGTGGCGTGTGCTAAATAGTCGCAAGGAACGTCTGTGAACATAATTATTATGAGATTTTCAAAGTTTCCAGTGATTCTCTTATAAAACAAAACAATGGTGCCGATGGGTTACTCCCGTTTGGAAACGCTCTTCCGTTTGGTAACGCTACCTAACACACACCTTCAGTCAGAATAAAAAGTTCTGGTGTGCCGAACTTATTTCATATTAATTTTATTTTCTACTTTTAAAACTACCAACTAAGTACTGCATCGAATACAAATGACAATATTTTGAAATATATAAATGATTTTTTTTTTAAACTAAAATTAAGTAATCTTAACAATTAAATTTAAAAAATAATTAATTAACAATTTCAAAATCCATTTAGTGTAATCTAAATCTTAAGTATGTCCATGTTAAATGCTCTAAAGCATAATAAATAGGTATATACTACAAAAATCTTAAATTACTTATTTAATTTTAAACAAATATATACATTCCTTAAAAACTGACTGTACCTGGTACATGCGATACACCGCTATATGTAAGTGTGTGTAGCGTTACCAAGCGGGAGTAACGCGCCGATTCCCTTATTCACAAACTAAACCAAATTTAAGTTCAGTGCAACTTTTTCTTTCTATTTCATTAAGAAAAGGACAGAAGATAAATTTTAGTTTAGTTTAGTTTAGTCAAATTAATCAGCGCCTTCAAGTCTATATGTATAGTAGGCACACCCCCACTTCACCAGTTACGTTTAAGCCCTATGTAATAGTGGACCAGCCTATTGTGATCAACTGGACACAAATCCAAACTCTACTCAACTCTATTCAATTCTTATTTATTTATTTATTATGAATGTGAAGACGATGTGGGTCATTTTATTCATTTTTTTTTATTATTCTCTCTGTTCTGATAGTTTTTTTTTCATGGTCTGGCAGTTTGACTAATTTATGTGGCCTACCCAAATGTCCTTTCTTTGCTATTGTTCGTCGAATCGTTGAGCTCCTTAAGTGTTGAGTTGAGCTGCACGATTTCTGACAAATGCGTGCACTGACTGGACAGGTCCTCTCAATCTGTGTGGTTCTTTCCTCAAAAGACCATCTCAGACATCAATCTACCTGTACATGGTCTTCATATAACCTGACTAACCGGACTTTTAAAAAAACAGTGACCTCTGAGTTTGTTTCGGCCTTTCTTCTCAGAGTACCTAGTTAAATAGGAAACTCCTACCTCACCTAGTTTTAAAAAAATATGATTGACGTGTAAAAGTGTTTGTGCAAACCTACTTACATAAAAACTTTTTTATAAAAAAAAAACAACCGACTTCCGAAAAACATAGTGTTTTTCGGAAGTGAAAAATAAAAACTTTTTACAAAAAAAAACAACCGACTTCCAAAAAAAAACACTACAAATTGAAAAATAACTTTAATTTCGGAAGTCGGTGTCTTTGGATTCGTATTTTAGTTTCTTGCCACCGACTTCCGAAATTAAAGTTATTTTTCACTTTATAGTGTTTTTCGGAAGTCGGTTGTTTTTTTTTATAAAAAAGTTTTTATTTTTCACTTTTTAGTGGGTCAGTTTGTAATTTATCTAAGTTACAATAGCCTAATGTCAACTGCTCATCACCTTTTACAAAATATTGCTTTATCCGATGCAGGGACGTTAATTGTTGAGGACTTCCCCTTATAAGAGCCAGGAGAACTGGAGCTGTTTGAGAAGTCACCATCAGCTCCATTTCACCATATGCATTGTAACGAGCATAAATTGCTTAGCAACCATATTAAAGTAATCGAATCGCAACCCGTGAAATATTTGCCATTGAGTAGTTCCGATAGCCATCTGTGGTCTTTATCATCAGCTCCACTTTACTAAATGATGATTTTCGAGAGCAAATGCTCAAAAATGTATTTTCCAAATCGGTTCGTAAATGACGGAAAGATCGTTAATGTAGATAAATTTTTAGGTTTTTGTTGATTTTTCAAAATCCGCTTTTCCGATTTCAATAAAATTTTCATGGGACCATTTGGGAAGCATACCCTTTCCAACAAAAAAATAATTTTTCAAATCGGTTGGCAAGCGACGGAGTTATGCGCGAACAAACAAAAAAAAAAAAAAAAAATACAAACATCCGAATTGAGAACCTCCTCCTTTTTTAGAAGTCGGTTAAAAATAAAATCATTTATCATTTACTACTGAGAAATTGCTAGTGGAAAAACCCAATAACACTTTACCCGACCTGGGAATCCAACCCACGATCTCATGCTCAGTAGTAGCGCTTGCAACCACTACACGAGGCAGTCTAAATATTATATTTTTAACTAAAATATTGCAAATCGTTACTAGGAAAACGAATGGAAAACAAGCGCACAATACGTTATTCAATGCATGTAGCGTAATGCTGCTTATTATAACCATTATGTTGAAAATTACTTTTACATGACTCATTACGTTACACAAAACAAACAAAAGTCGTACACATACACACAGTGGGCACGCTTTAGTGACACTTAATTCTGGCTGGATACACTTGTGGCCGCGGTAACAGAATAGTACATGTGTGCGATGTTGATCATTATACGCTCGGCTTGCTTTGATCAATGCACACGCGTTTCATACGACGTTTTTCAACACATTTGCGAGGAAAAAAACTGACTTGTATTGTTAAATATGAACTTGTATGGAAAATGGCGCGCTGGTTTTGTATTTCCGCGCCGCGCTAGCCAGCACTAGCGATGCGCGCGCAAGTGTAAATAAAAGCACTGCACTGACAACAACAGATCGCTAAACAAAAAAAAAAAGAAAAGAAAAACTATAATAAACACATAATAATGTTTAAACTGATCGTAGTGTTGTCGTATGTCAAATTGTAGTTTAGTTAGTATTTATTCATTAGAAAGTACTATTGGCATAGAGAAATATTCATTAGTTCAGTGAGAATCCGCAATAATAGAACGCCAGTCAGAGTCTTTTCCGTTTGGTTTCGGAAGGGACCACGGACAGTTTAAGGTGAACAGTGGTAGACCGCGAAATTAAAATTTTCTTACTTTTTTGTAATTTGCTGGTCATTATCAGGTTGTATCTTGATCAAAATATGATACGAGACTATACTATTTATTTACTTACAGAATTATAGTCATTAGAATAGAATCTTTAAGTTAGATTTGTTTCCTAAGAACTTTTCCTTAACAGATTTTTTCTTATGTAACAAATCTAACTTAGAAATATGTATTCATGATTCTAATGATTATACCTACCTGTTATAGTTGCAATTCATATTTTGATCAAGATATAACCTGACACTGACCTGAAAATTGCAAAAAACTTAAGAAAATTTGAATTTTGCGGTCTACCACTGCGCATTCACCTTAAGGTAAATAAATATTAGTTCATTTTGGGACCAAGGACAATACAGACTATTTAAAAAAATGTGAATCGATGAGATTAAAAAAGCGCGCATCTCCGACTAGTAAATAGTTATCTGTGGAAATAAAGCACTAGTGGATTAAAATAAAGAAAAACAACCGACTTCCAAAAAAAACTCTACAAACTGAAAAATAACTTTAACTTCGGAAGTCGATGTCTTTGGTTCCGCATTTTTGTTTATCGACACCGACTTCCGAAATTAAAGTTATTTTTCAATTTGTAGTGTTTTTTTTGGAAGTCGGTTGTTTTTTTTTTTTTTTGTAGAAATGTTTTTATTTTTCACTTTTTAATGGGTCAGTTTGTAATTTATCTAATTTACAATAGCCTAATGCCAACTGTTCATCACCTTTTACAAAATATTGTTTTTCCCGATGCTGGGACGTTAATTGTTGAGGAGTTCTCCCGGTAAGAACCAGGAAAACTCCTCAACAATCACTCATACGCATTGTGACGAGCATAAATTGATTCGCAATCATATTAAAGTAATCGAATCGCAACCCGTGAAATATTTGTCATTGAGTAGTTCCGATGGCTATCTGTGGTCTTCATCATCAGCTCCACTTTACCAAATGATGATTCCCGAGAGCAAATGCTCAAGTTACTTTAAAAAATACCCAAATCGCTATGGGTTTGCCTATAAAATTTGAGGGTTTCCCTCGATTTCCACGGGATCTTCTCATCAGATTCCAACTTGATGATAATGGGACCACCTCGAGAGTATACCCTTTTAAATAAAACAAGAAATTTTGGAATCGGTCCAGCCGTCTTCGAGTAATCGGTGAACATACACAAGGTAGCTACTGTAAACTGTTGAGGAGTTCCCTTAACTGTCCTTCGTCTTCATCATCAGACCCCTAATGACAGTCACAACCCATCTAGGTGTAAAGTTATAAATAATAATAAATAAATAAAATAATAATAAATAAATTTTATTTTTAAGTAGTTTTGTACATGGCATACAGAGTTGTCTTATAAACTAAAATGTTATAAATTAGATCCAGTACAACAATAACAGGGGTCATAGGACTCCCAATATGTTCACATCAATACAAATTAAAGTTCACATCAATACAAATTAATCAAGCCCAAACACAATGTAACTGCTGTAAATCGTTGAGGAGTCCCTCGACTGTGTTTCGGCTCCATCATTAGATCGACTCCAGGCCTTCATTAAATTGTAGTGCTTTTAAAAATACTTAATGAAAAAGTTAACAAACGCACTAGTCGCTCCTACGATTTTCGAATGTTCTCCTCGATTTCACTGGGATGCCATCATGAGATCCTGTTTTGCTTATCATGGGACCACCCTTGGCATGCATATCTCCTTTCCAACAAAAAAAGAATAATCAAAATCGGTTCATAAACGACGAAGTTATCCGCGAACACACATAAAATATATATATATATATATACGGTCGAATTGAGAAACCTCCTCCTTTTTTTTAAGTCGGTTAAAAAGCACGCGTTTTTAATACACTGCATTATGGACCTAAAAGCGGTTCAATAAGAGCCACTTTACGAGCAAGTGTGTTGAAAAAGACATAACTGTTTTTTTTTTAATACTTATATGATTTATAATAATGACAAGTTCGATAGAATAGCACAATGCGTAAGAGACATAGCAATTTTTTTGTTTACATAAAATCAATCTCAAATCAGGCACAATTACAAAAATTGAGCAAAAACACGAAAACGGAAGCCAAATGGTTTAAAAATTTACATTACACGAAAGTAATATTTTTAACACTGTTTCCCACTCCCGTAAAAACACGAACATACCTAAACGTACCACAAAGGCACAGTATAAAGATCATACAGTATTGTAACTCGGCCGTAACCTTGAAATAAATGCCTACAGCCGCGCGGTACGTAAACATGCGATAGGGCTGCCCGCCTCCAGCATTTTAATTACATTTGCCTACTTTGTGTTTCCATTTAGTTTTGTTATTGTATTATACTGTGTGTACATAAATAATAAAATAAATAAATAAATAAACTTTTTTATATAAAGAAATAAAATACTTTGTGAATTGAATAGGAAGTGTTTAATAAAAATGCGTGTTGTTTTATGATTGGTAGATTTAATTAAAAAACTATGTTTATGTTTGAATAACAAATCTTATAAATTTGCGACCGAAAAATATTTGCGCCTCGACTGAGACGTACGAAATGCTTTATTATTAATTTTTAAAGTATAAAAAATCCGCATTCTAATATAAAGCTTAACTAAAAATTGTTTTGGGAAACATGGACAAGGTGGAGAAAAAGGAGTATCTTTTACTTGGTTATAGATACCTGCAGCTACTTTACAATTTATATGTTTGGTTTTAAATGAAGTTCAGAATATTTCCTCCATTTTTGATATTCCACAAAATCATCGCTGGGTACAATCGAAAAAGTTTGCGAATTAATTTTATTGTAGTCCGTATTATCTTAATCATAGTATAATCTTATTGTAGTCTTATTGTAGCACAATATAGCTTACTCGTCATATTAAATATGTACTTGAACTTATTTTTAGTGAAAAAATCGCGCGGTTATTGTTAAAAAAAACAACACACCGTCCGTTCGTCACTGTGGCACAGTCGCGACTGTCTGCATGCCGAGCGCATGCCGAGGTCGAGGCGCGTAGGTATAGCTCGCGTTTCGTCCGTTTGTATGAAGTCGAAATACTGTATGATCTTTATACTGTGACAAAGGGACCAAATTACACTTACTGACAGTTTGATGGATACATTTTCCGTGTGTAAAGTGAATTTTTACACATTCGCCGCCATCTTGAAAACGTAATGTGGCGGCGATAAAACCCGATATCCCTGATGGATTGACGTGAGTTATCTGGATCGGGTTTATCGAAAATAAAAATTGGCGTGCACTTTTCTTTGATTCGGTAGGTAATTGTACTTGTGAGGGAGCGGCATTGATATCTGATTAGGGTAATGTAACAACCGGAGGAAACGAACAAAGAAAGAAAACGATGGAGTGCTCAGTAAAACTAGACAATTTTGTTGTTTCATTTTGGAATACTCCAGTTTTTAGGAATTGTTTGTCTACTTGCTAATATTAACATTTGGTGCATCAATGTTAACTGGAGGAGTAGAAATTAAAATAGGGAATAACGTTCGTGTTAAATCTGTGTTATTAAAAATTCTTAAATAAGAAAGAAAGAAAGAGAAAGAAAATACGTTATTTTCGGTAAACATGACGCAGAAAAAGAACACTAACATAAAAAAAAAGTGGGAGGTTAAATATGCGTCACATCCACGCAAAACGGCCATCGCTTAGGATAAATGCTACAACCCTATGCGAGTCAGAGCCCCAGCGTTTGTTTTCAGCGCAAGCCGGCGTTGACGTGATAACGTCGACCGGTGCAGCTCACGATAACATATAAAAATAAAATATGTTATCCAGGGTAAGTCAATTATGCTATAACTAGCTTTTGCCCGCGGCTTCGCTCGCGTTAAGTATTATTAAAAAAAACTAATACATTTACATCCTCCATCATCCCTTATTTTATCCCCATGGGGGTTGAATTTATCAAAATCCTTTCTTAGGGGATGCCTACGTCATAGTAGCTATATGCATGCGAAGTCTCAGCCCGATCGGTTTAAAATTGACAAAGTTTCATACAAACTTTTATCCCCTATTTTATCCCCTTGGGGGTAGAATTTATCAAAATCCTTTCTTAGCGGATGCCTACGTCATAACACCTACCTGCGTGCCAAATTTCAGCCCGATCCCTCCAGTGGTTTGGGCTGTGCGTTGATAGATCACTATGTCAGTCAGTCACCTTTGAGTTTTATATATTTAGATACCAGATTTCCTTTAAAAATTTGATACAGAACATTATTACCGACTTCAAAAAAAAGGAGGTTATCAATTCGACACGTATGTAGTATGTAATATTATTGGAACTGCATTATATTCACTGACAATCTATTAGGGCTTCCAAACAAATATACAAGATTTTATATGTGTATGTATGTTTGTCCACGCATTTCTCCGCAACTATTAATCGGATCGTGAGCTTACATTTACTTAAACTTAGGGAACAGTGCAAGTTTCATCAAAATCAATTCAGTAATTTTCAAGATATGGTCTATTACGTGTGAGCTATGGGTGTAGTGTCAAAGGGAAAACATCTCAAAACCTTAGTCAAATTTTAGTGCAAAATTTACAACAAAACTATTGCAAACAAATATTCCAGTTTTTACTTAAAACTAAAAATTACAAAATACAAAAGTAATTTAAAAAAATTAAATCGACTTCAAAAAGAAATTAACTCAAAATTATGAAATAACTTTAATTTCGGAAGTCGGTGGCAAAAAAACTAAAACTAAAATTCAGATCCCAATAAAGCGACTTCCGAAGTTATTTCATAATTTTGAGTTAATCTCTATCTGAAGTCAATTTAATGTTTTTAAATTACTTTTTTTGGTGCAGTTATTAAGACCTATCAAAAAAAGGCCAAAATAATAATTATGTCCTCCAGTGCAGATGAAAATAATTTGTATGCCATATCATCTGCACGGCAATTACCATGTCATCTGTTTTGTTATCAGCGTTCTGAGAAACAAGTGAGTCAAACTCATTATGAACTTGATGAACAGCTTTGTTTGTAAAAAACAATCCACAATTATTTAAAAAACTGTCGGAAGTCAGAATTAATCCGATTCGGACTCAGTATTTAAACAAGATATGTCATGTAAAATGTAAAACCGCGCTAGTCAAGAAAAGTTTTTTTGGTATTGCCCCACGCATTTATAATAAAGTACCTGATGTAATAAAAAATATGACTGTAATAAAATTTAAAAGGGCGCTAAACGAAATATTAATCGAAAAAAGTTATTACACGATTGACGAGTTCCTTAATGATGAATCGCTGACTAATTGACTTATCTTGTAATTTTTATAGCTGCTACTATGTACATAACCTGATTGACATCTATTTCCAATTGACATAATTATTATTTTATATTTTTTGACATACCTATTTCCAATATTTCCAATTGACATACTTATTATTTTATTTTGTTTTGACATCATTGTGATAATTTTTTACTAGCGTAAACATTTAGGTAACTTTGACATTTATAATTTTTATGATTTGATTTGACATTTATGATGGTGCAATCAGTCCGACATTTTTCAGATATTTTTTTTTTTTTTATTGTAATCTAATCTAAACGACATTTATTTACTTAACAACTGTAATTACTATTTAATACTTTTTATTAAAACCTTAATATGACATTAGTTTGACTAAATTTGACATTTATAACTTTTTCAATCATAGTTTGTATTGTAATTTTTTATTTTGTTTGATTTTGTTATTTGAGAATAGGTACTATATTATTTGCATGCCCTTGCGACGGTAAAATATGGAGGACTATTATACCTACTATGTAAAAAAGAACATCTTTGTACCAATACCCATGTTTGCAAATAAATAAATGATTGATTGATTGATTGAACTAAATTACTGTGATTCAGTGTCGGCCAGCCGTCAGTATAGGCACATAGGTACAGAAAGGTAAATGAGTATTGTAATTACTTAAAGGAAGTGGGATTCTTGGAAAATGAGTCAGAGAAAAAATAAATACATTACAAGCGTATTACGATCATTTAGATAAGTATAGGTAAATTATGCTTACCCACAATGGTTTCATGCCTCGGTTGCCATGCCATGGTTATCCTTAAGGTCGTCGGTAAGCATGTGACCCAGGTACTTAAATTGGATTACTTTATTAATGCTCTTGCCATTTAGGGTGAAATTATCTGTATGGTTAAGGCACTTACCGGCGGCGGCCTTAAAGACCATGTATTCGCACTTCCTGACATTATAAACCTATCAGCATATCTCCGATAGATCCCTCGGTATACCTACAGCATGTATCGGAGAGATGTGGTGGTGGAAAAAGTTATCAACTATCCCGTACAAAATACCAATACCTGCTCGACCTAAATAATATTTTTTTATTTATTTATTCAGTTTTGGACCACAATGGATTGTATTGTTAGTGAAAAAATACCTTATAACTAATGTTAGTAATACAAAACAAAACACACACTCAACACTGGCAACACCGAGACAAGTTGCTTAAAGAACGGTCAAGCCAGAGATCAGCTACCTGGCTGACAATCCTCTCCACAAAATGCTTCAAAACAGGGGAGTAAGGACTCTCCGCCACTACTTTTATTTCAGGATACTATTGTTACTGACCCGCACTCGATGCATCAGTGAAGCAACTTTTTTGCGTATGATTGCGTGAAAACCGTCAGTACGGTTAAGCGAAAACGTCTCTGATGCACTAAAGAAACGGGGCAGTCCCAATAGCATCCTAATAACATTATTATATTGGACGCGTAAGACATCTAGCGATCTTTTGGCGTAGCTGATCCACAGACCCCCCGCATACAGACCCTGACAGAAAGCCTTGAATAGGGTGATCTTGACTTGGTCACTACAACGGGATAATCTACGGGCCAACATATTCCCTCGGACCGCTAGTGCCCTACGTTCCCTCTCAATGTCTACATTATCCTGGATAAGGTCGTCGGTAAGCATGTGCCCCAGGTACTTAAATTGGTTTACTTTATTAATGCTCATGCCATTTAGGGTGAAATTAACTGTATGGTTAGGGCACTTACCGGCTGCCTTAAAGAGCATGTATTCGCACTTCCTGACATTATAAATCAGGCCATGCGTACCAGCGTACTTCTCGCAGACTTTCAGCATATCTCCGATAAATCCCTCGGTCGGTCGGGCCCAGCAGCACCATGTCGTCCGCGTATGGGACGATTGATTAATTATTATTTCGCGATTACTATACGATGTTGGTCCCAGGTAGAAACTTGTTAAATATGAGCACACCTTTCTGATGCTGTCAGCAGACAGTATCTACAACCTATTTAGTTGAACTCCTTAAGTTATGAGTTGAGTTGCACGATGGCTGGCAAATGTGAGCACTGACCGGACAGGTGCCTTCAATCTGTGTGGTTCTTTCCTCAAAAGACCATCTCAGACATCAATCTACATCATCTGCACATGAAGTGATCAAGAGTCTGGACTTTAAAAGAGACTGTGATTTCTGAGTTTATTTTGGCCTTTCTTCTCAGAGTAGAATTCTGCATTTGCATTTTGCAATTTCGCATTCTGAATTCTGCATTTAGTGTCAGCTTTGTATTTGTAAAACCAATTACGATACTAAAGAAAGTTTCAAGGGCAACGCTTACAAAAACAAAGTGAATTTTGTTATCTATGATTTTATTGTTTCTGTTTAGCAAACTACAAGTAAGTTGAAAGGAAGTCCCTATTTGTAAACCCCACAGGAATTCCAGTTTAAAACTTAGTTTCTGAACAACTATAAAAATGGTATAACATTAACTAAGCGTGCAAATTAAAACAATCCATTCTAAGCTTCGTGGTAAGTAAAAAGCATGCATTCTCCTTGCAACTTTTTAGTTTAGTAGGTCACAGCAATTTGCAGGACACAGACAGGCGGACGCCGATTGCATAACACCACGTTTTGGAAGAAAAATCATAAAAACTAAGTAGGTATAACCTTAATTTTGACGAGTATTTTTAAAGAACTTTGTACGTTTATCTTTTTGTAATTTATAGAGTCCCGTACCCAAAGGGTAATAAAGGGACCCTATCACTAAGACTCCACTGTCCGTTTGTCTGCCTGTCTGTCACCAAGCTGTATCTTATGAAGCAAGATAGCTTGACAGTTGAAATTTTCACAGATGATGTATTTCTGTTGCCGCTATAACAACAAATCACGCTAATATTATAAAGGCGAAAGTTTGTGAGTGTGTGAGTGTGTGTGTGTCTGTATTGTTATATATTTATTACTTCTTCACGCTCAAACGGCTGGACCAATTCTGATAATTTTTTTATGAAGGTAGCTGATACCCTGGGTTAACATATAGGCTACTTTTTATCCTGATATTCCCACGGGATCGACATTTACGCGGGTAAAACCGCAGGGCGCATCTAGTTTAATATAAAGTTATAAAGGGGTACAAAAGAAACGCTTTTTTCGGTGTTTTATGCCTTGAGGCACGGAGCCCTTCGTGTGCGAGTCCGACTCGCACTTGGCCGGTTTTCTTTAGTTAAAACACAGTAGTTCGATGTTTCATGCATCTGTTGAAATTCGGACTCCTGACATCTCGGTTGCACGTCATCCATGCCATGTCGATGCAAGGGAAAACACATAAAACATTATTCTATAGGTAAAAGTACCGAACTATAAACCCACGATAATCTGCCTAGCCTTTTCCCAACTATGTTGAAGTCGGCTTCGAGTCTAACCGGATGCAGCTGAATACCAGTATTTTACATAAAGCGACTATCTGACGTCCGCAACCTAGTTAATAAGCCCAGTTACTGGTAAAACTGGATGTCAGACTGTCAGGGTTCTGACAACTTGTAACGACTGTCAAAGATCTACAAATTACAGCAGGGACCGGGACGACATGGCAAGGGATTTAAACTTTTACTAATGGACATTCAAACGTATCGATATAGAAATACGACATAAATTGCTATGCTTTAAAATGATGCCGAGGCATCGAAAGGGATTTCATTGCACGGTAATGAAAGACGCGCCACGGGCTCCCGCGGCGGGATGCCGTGGAGTCCTGTGGTAGGCAACGGCATGCCAAGGACTTCGGCGCTTGTTGTGACATATCGCGGGGGTAGAGAAGCGGGGAAGCCGCTGGAATGCCGCGGTATCTAAGGGCTAGTGTGCGCTGACTGACGGCAAAATCCCTTGCCATGCCGTCCCGGTCTGCGTAGGCCCTTAACGTGCTTTTCGAAGCTCGGAGGGTCTTGACATGTATTGGTTGTCACCCATCCACGGACCCACCTCGGCAAGCGTAAATCGACCTTTGATCGACCCAGGCGGCTGTTATTATTCAGCCTCGAGCCCGTCTATACAGATCCCGTATATACCCGTATTACTATAGAATTGCAAACCAATATTTCAAAGTGTTGATAAACCTACCCGATGTTGGTTGTATTCAAAACCAATAAAGGAAATTGAATTGGATTTCCAAATTAATTCCTGATGCCTTTAGTGTACACGTGTAAAACATCGATATTTTAGTTCCATCTGTATAAAAGAAATGTTCTGCTCCGATCTTTATGAGGTATCTACTTGATTCTACAACAATATCTGTGTCTCAATTTTAGACGACCTCGAAATTAATATATCTTAAAATAATATATCCCGTGGTTGATTCCGTGGGAGTATGGGGTTAAAAAGTACCTAACTTATGTCCTAATTCACAACCAAATCCGTTCAGCCGTTTTAGCGTGAAAGCGTTACAAACAAACATACAAAAAACTAAATCTTTTCGCTTTAAAATATTATACCTATTATATAAATATTCATACGAAATATTCTTTATAATATTTAATATTATTTCTCTTTAAAATATTATACCTATTATATAAATATTCATATTTATTATACAGGGTCCCATTAAAATAGATGGACAAATTTTAACACAGCGCTCAGTACGTCTAACTAAACATATCCAAGCAAAAAAAAAAACACCGATTAAAGTGATTTTATTATGATCTAAAATAATAAATTGCTGGCACATTAGTGTATTTTCGTTAGCTGATTTTATTTTCCTTGTGAATATCTATGCGTTTTTCTTTTATATTTTTTTACCATCGTCCTTATTTTGGTGGCCTAAATGATTCCTAAAAGTTTGTCCACCTATTTTAATGGGACCTTATATAAATATCTTAAGTCTAAGATATCTTAGACTTGAGACTCTAATTTATAGAGGCACGTCTAAAAATAATGAAATGTAAATACAGCAGTGAGATATTTTCGAAGAATATCGCTCAGGAGCTTCTTGTGACATAGTTTTTTCGGGGAATTATAACCATCATATCTAGTTATTTCTGCTGCGCTCTAAAACACAAAATACGTAACCCAAAAGTGGGACTGGGTCGGACACGCTTGCCGTATTTCGAATGAGTCATGGGCCAAATCTACCTTCGTGTACCCACACGAAGGTAGATTTGGCCCATGACTTTTTTGGGACCCCCCAAAAAAAGGCCAACGACATCGAGACAGACCCAGGAGAGATGGCGAGACGAGCTTAAGACCTACAGACAGTATTTATCCACACTTGCTCATGACAGAGAGGAGGGAAAAGGAGAAAGGGAGGCATTTGCCCTGCAGTGTGACAGCATAGGCTAAAAATAAATACAATAACACATTAACTTAAAAATATCCTAATCCAAACGGACAAAGGGTCATCAATGTATCCAATTCCATTTATTCCCAAAATAAATAATCCCAACAGATCCAGTCTCTTATCGTAGTGCAACGTGAATATTAAGCCAGAACACAATGAAAACTGTGGTTTAAGATAACTTAATCTATCGTTTGGCACGGCGCCTGAGTAAACCAAGCGACGATAGTAAATCGATACGATACGGTAGATTAATTTAAAACTGTTTGCTTGTTCTGGAATTTGAATTGAAAGTAACTAGAGTAGATAGGTAGGCTACCTATAGTTTAGAACTCTGTTGGTTTTTCTAGCATTTGTTTAAATTAAAATTTAAAATTAAAGTTTATCAGCGGTCTGGAATGGCTCATCCTTCTTCTTGTTAGCGTGTCGATGGCAATGTAAATGAACTCAGCCCAGAATCCAGCTACGTGTTTAGCGCCATCACTAGCGTCCATCATTAGGGCTACATTCAAAACTTGATAGATGAAAAAACAAGGTGGGTAGTGGATGTAAAGCTGACTAGAAATCGTTATGTACCATTCAGTTCCTAGAAGAAATAAATATTGGGTTTACCATTGCGATTTTTTCCGTAGCAACCCTTGCCTCTAGATTTTTATCTGGTAAATGGCAACAGGGTACAGAATACACATAAAACTTATGTATATTCTAGCGTTTTAGAAGACCAAAGAAACGATGGATGGACTGTGTGAATGATGATATGGTTAGAAAGGGGGTGACTACCGAGATGACGACTAATAGAGAAGTATGGAACAAAAAGACATGTTGCGCCGACCCCAAATAAATTGGGATAAGGGCAGGAGAATGATGACATTCTAGCGTTTTAGGTGTACCTAGGCTATTATCATTTTAAGAATTTCGCTAGGTCGAAATAGCAAATACATATACACCGCGTTCCAGACGATATACATAAACTTCGACCAGATGTAATCATGGAAGTAAGCATTTTTCATTATGGACACATTAATGAATTCTTATTTTTTATATTTTGTTAATTTTCATACAAACTAAATACCTTTACGTAAATCACCCGATATGCATGCCTCTTTATCCGAATTGCCAACGACGTATTTTCAATCATAAGATTTGGCGGGCTGAAACTTGTTAAAACTAAGTTAAGACCCTTTATTACTGCATAACTCAATTAAATTTCATTAAATGAAATTACAAATATCTTTGTAACGAAGCCTTTTTACGTACTACTTCCTTTGTTCGTTAGATTTAATTTGTAAAAGCTATAGAAGCGTTTGACAAATTTTAAGGATAACGTGAAGAACACGGTGTATATCTAGTGTATGTAGTATATATCTATGGTGTATATAGTCTTACATAATCATTTTTTTAAGCCTTCAGGCTTGTTCGTTCATCATTCATTATTCATGATTTTAGCCGAAAGACGTCCGCTGCTGGACATATGACTCCCCAAGCACCTTCACAATGTCGTCTATCCACCTTGTGGGAGGCCTTCCAACACTACATCTTCCGGTATCGATACGGTTCACTCCAGCCTTTCAGCAACAACCTTTCAGCCCCATCAGCCATCTGTTCTGTGAGCAATGTGCCCTGCCCAATGCCACATAAGTTTGGCAATTCTTCGGGCTATATCAGTTACCTTGGTTCTTCTGCGGATCTCTTCATTTCTGATTCGACCACGTAGGGAAACTCCAAGCATAGCTCTCATCATTGCCCTTCGGGTGACTTTTAGCCTTCTAAGACTTTCGTCTTGAGACATTGCGGTATGGGGACGAGAAGATATATTGCGTAGCTTCCCGAACGCTGTCCAGTCGGGTCGGATTCGCCGATTGACCTCTTTCTCGAAGTTGGACCTACCTAACTGGACAGTTTGTCCTAGGTTCTAAACATACTCGTCCACGATTTCGAGTGTAGCGTCTCCGATCTTCATGAGACTGGGTGATACATGCTTGCATATTACACGCTTGTTCGTTACACCCACGTTATTCAACGAAAGCTATATCTTTACACATAGTAAAATAGTAACGGAGACCTTTTGTCCGTTTGTCTAGATGTATGTTCCGGATTGGGCTTCATGTTTACCGCAAATAAACATTTTCTTTCTTTCTTTTCTCTTTCCATTGGCGCAAAAAAGGTTGAACGAATTTGAATGAAATTTGGCCCACCGATATGTTATAACCTGGATTAACACAAAGGTAATATATAATCCCGGTAGTACATTCTCGTGGGATATTTTGCGTAGTAGTACCTAAATGAACATAATATTTCAGCAAATGAAGAAAAATAAAATACGAGTATTACATTGTTCGCCAGACATTCACTGATTATCCGTTTCTTTCTAGTTTATTAATAATGTTCAACAATGGCTCGCTAAGAACCCCGTTAGATCTTGTGAAATAAAAAATGGCTGTGCTTATAGGTACTAAGGTTTTTGTTTTCTTATTCTGTTGCTACAATAATAGTATTGTGTGGGTTTTCAGATTTATGACTGAAATGTATAATGAAGTGTGAGTTTACACTCCGGCAGTTTCAGGTTTCATTCATTTTGTTTATCTCGTATTTATTAATGATTAAATTCGTTGTTTTTGTTATTACAGAATTCAGTAAGCTTGTGACTAGATTAATATGGGTATTTAGTCTGAACAGCCCAAATTTCACGGTCGGTTACGCTCGAATGGCCTGCGGGCCATTCGACTGTAAACAAATGGTTATGATGAATATTAATCATATATGTTTTTTTTGTTGCTTAATGGTCCCGCGCTTGACCTCGATCACGCCTGATTGAAAGTGATGGATAAGGTCTATGATGGAACCAGAAGAAGAAGATGCCAGAAGATGCCTAAGGCACTGGACCTCTCACGCATCGAGTCGTCATGGTCACAACACTTCAACCGGAGTTCGGTTGAAGTGTGGACGCAAACCAGGTGGGCGTTAGCCCTACCACTAGAAGAGAAGAGTTGGCCAGTCAAATAAGGTGTTGGATGTGACTGTCCAGGATGCGCCGAGCGCTCCGTTCAGTTGAGTGATTGGCGTAACAAACTGCGCTACACGAGGAGACTTCTTCATGCATCCTAAAAATTATAAGTATTATTTATTATCACGCATATAAATACATCCAGATAACGCAAGACCAACTACTTCGCGTGCCAAAAATCACACCAGCTTACGTACAAAAATCGTAAGCCGCTACTTTCGCGCTCAGTCCTGTGTACTGCTGGCTAGGTGAGCACGAGCGCTGGCTCTAGGCCCCGGGGGTGGGGCGAGACGGGTACCGCACGCGGCGGCGTCTTTGAATCCATTTGATTTTCCAATCACTAAATAGTGCATGTGACGTCATAGTAGGCAGTCAAAAAATGGCACGCTTGGTTTTCATACAGATCGTGATACTTGCGTTATCTAAGTCTATCTACATCCGTGTCATCTGCGTCTGTGTCTGTGTGTGAGTGTGTCTGTGCCAGGGTGTGTGTGCATGTGTTATTACACTTAACATAACATCACGCCTGTAATCCCCGAAAAGTTAAAAGAGGAGCGCCATAGTACATTACACTAGACACACACACATACACATTACACTACACACATACACACACACACACTACACATACACACACACACATACACACACACACACTACAAGAACACTACACACACACTCACAACACACACACACACACACTCACTACATTTCACTAGTTATGTAATAGGAGGCGAACCTATTGACATAAACCAGACAAATCCAGACTCTGCGCCGGGCTGCTGCTGAATTATTTCATCGTCAATGCTCTCAAATCGACGAAGGAAAACATCCTGAGGAAACCAGCATGTCCTAGAACCAAATATTCGAAGACTGCACGGGGCCCGCGTGGTGGTTAACGGCTCACTCCCTCTCACAGAGAGGAGCTCTGTGTCCCAGCAATGGGAACATATAGGCTGACTAGGCTTAATATACTATTTATTGGTGTTATGTTTATTATTTTTGTTACATAGCAATCAATACCATTATTTTTATTTTTGTTACATAGCAATCAATACCATTATTTTATTTTTGTTACATAGCAATCAATACCATTATTTTATTTTTGTTACATAGCAATCAATACCATTATTTTATTCTGTTTTAATTTATGGGGCTTACATGACCTAAAGCGCGCTCACTGTCCGACTACATAGAAAAGAAAGAAAAGCGCGATGACACAACGCTGGTAATTTATTGCAAAATATGAAGCAATTATTTAATTACAAAAAATCTATTGTTTGGGCAAAAAAATTAAAACACTGGTATTTCAATATGTTGCTTGTAGAATCAAATCTGTTGTATGTATATTAGTATGGTTTTTATTGTAAAAAGAAAGTTTTTAGAGATATCTTCATGATTTTTTTCTATCGTATCAAATTAGTTGTATTATGTTTTCAACACACTACCTATCTACCTAGCATACATCCTGAAGGATATCATATATTTTTCTGATTTTGTTTACTGTAGTCGATCATATAATTTTATTGTTTCTAAAACTTGCGTTTTTTGTGTTTAGGTCCTGTAAGCCCCCTAATTGCCAATCACACTAAGTAAGTACAAAAGAAAGGTGTAGACTCAAAAACTTTGAAATTAATTACAGCAAGAATAGTTCTCAATACTTTAACCAACTGCTAACACATTAAATGTTTACCAGCTACTTGAGAGTTAATGGGTAATTTACACCTCGTTTCGCACCAGTTTTCATTATCACAGTCCGATTAAGGCACCGACCCCACTGCCGGCGATTGGTGAGAAGCGAGTAGAGGTAGCGACTAAAAAGGAGTTGTTTATTTGACGGAATACTCGCCGGGGTGGTGTGAACAGTCGGCGATCAACTATTTTCTGTACGTTTCTAAAGATATGTAGATTCTTTAACAGCCGGTCGATTCTGTAAAAATCTCACCGTGAAAACTTAGGTGAAGTGAGTTTGTTTTTGCTAGGAATTGACACTACTGACAGCTCACTCCACGCTCACTTCACCTAAGTTTTCACGGTGACATTCTTACAGAATAGCACCGCAGATTCGTGCCCTTGTATAATTATGACCATGTGTCTTTTTGTCTCGACTGTATCAACGGGTAGCTTTAAACAATAGATGTTCTTCTAATTTTGAATGTGAGTCCAGTTAACCAATAAAAATACAGAAAATAAATGATGTGGTCAACTGGACCCGAAGGTCCAGTTCAAGTGGGTCCAGTTGACCAAAGACTCAGCTTTTGCCCGCGACTTGAAATTTCTTGTTCCCTCGACCCACCTCGCCTATTACTTCTATTTCGATTAGCGTTCTTACCGATTTGTTTTCTTTTTGATCAGGCCCTAAGGTGCTAGCGTGATGTTAAATAGCCTAAATCCTTCCTGAAGAATGGGCTACCAAATGCAAAAAGATTTTTTTAAATCCGTCGGGAAATTTCACATAATGTTGTTGTTGTTGTGTTTCACGTTCAAACAAACAAAAAACAAGCAACTTCCTCAGCTATATTATTAGAAGATTAGATTAGATGTATCTCTTTTACTGACACGGGACCTACAATATTTTTATGTACGTTTCTTGAGCGAGAAAATAGTCGATCGCTAGTTGCTTCCTAGTCGGCAGTGGGACAGATGCCTTAGAGGCGCTAATATTTTATTAGATAAACAATTTTAAAAGCACTTGGGATAAGTGGGAACTCGCATTTTAGTGTTAATTGACGCTAATGTCTATCGTGATACGTAGTTTATTGTATCCCAAACTACTTTATTAGCTAGAGTTGACCAAAGACTCGTAACGGGATTTTGCTGTATGAAAATTTGTGACCAAAAGCACTAATCCTTTTGTGTTTGTCTAATCCTTTTGTTTTGTTCCTCTTAGCATAGAAGTTGTTCCACAGAACGGTCCCCTGACTTCCATATGAATTTATCTGTTTTAGTCTCGTTACCTAGATTCTTTAAGTTGGGGGTTTTTAGTGGTAGCATGCAACAACGGGAAGGTACTTTCTTGTTTCATCCTTTTCAGTAGTCGGGTTTTAGTTTATAAACTTATTTTCCCCTACAGTATTGATAGAAACTTTATAATGTTCATCATTTCAGCCGAAAAACGTCCACTGATGGACATAGGCTTCCCCCAAGCACCTCCACTTCAATCAGCTGTGCTTCTTCTGTGCTTCCCGTATCCAACGGATTCCTGCGGCCTTTACAAGGTCATCGGTTTACCTTGTGGGTGGCGTCCAACGCTAGGTCTTCCTGTATGCGGCCACTATACTTCCGAACATATGGTGTTACGAACATTATAGTATCGAAACCATCCATAATAATATTATAAATTCGAAAGTAACTCTGTCTGTCTGTATGTTACCTTTTCAAGCCTAAATCACTGAACGGATTTCGGTAAAATTTGACAGAGAGATAGATTGCATCCCGGGGAAGGACATAGGGTAGTTTTTATCCCGATATTCCCACGGGATCGACACTTATGTGGGTGAAAACGTGGGGCGCTGCTAGTATTTCATATATTTTTATGAAATAGGTCTTCTCTCAAAGTTGTAGGCGTTATTTTTAGAAAAAAATGCTTTGGAATGTTGCGTAAGGGTAAGGTATTTATGCTCATGACTGAACATATCTATAGGTCAATAACCCACAGAGCACTATCCAATCACTAAGTCACTGCCCAAGTCGAAACTTTTTGGACACAACAAATAGAGGCAGAATAGTATTTCTTTGAAATTACACTTGTATGCGACTTACAACCTTAAAGGTACCTACCAAAAAGTCGTCAATTTCATATACATAACTTACAGGTAACTTAATCTCAGTTGTAGTCACTACATTCATTTCACAGCTAACACCTCTGTTTTTGCATCACTGTCCAAATCATTATGATCTTTATTCTCATTATATTAACGTTGCTGTTGGGCTGCTGCCACTGACAAGACTGTCAAAATCATTGTGATGTTTATTCTATTATTATTTTCATATTCATTTGTTCTCGTTACAATAAGGTTGCTATTACAATAAACTAAACAAACAACACCTAAAGGCATTTTTGTATGGAGCCTGGCCTGATGACCAATACAGCTTTATTACAAAACAAGGTTTATCTTTAGACCCAGGTTTAAACGATCGAGCCATTTTCAAATTCAAGTTCTTATTACAAAAAACGACGTTAAACCCGAGTCTATGTTGTCAATTTTGCATTAAGAACTTTCCATTCATCGGAATAAAGTTTAAAATAGGGGAGAGTAGCCCAAAACGGGTAAGCTAAGGTTGATGATAAATAAAAACAATTTATAGATACAAATTGAAAATTTATTTGTACATTTTGAAATGTTTAGTTATCAAGGGCTCTAAAATAAATGACAGATTTAGTAGTTTTGTACATTAAGAATAAAAAAATAACAAAAATCTTTACCATTCGAATTACCCGTTTTGCCCGTAGGGGGGGCCTAAAGCAGGTACGGCTTTTGGGCAAAGCGGGTAGGGACTGAATTACATTAGGTCAACGTCAATATATGACTAGAACTGTTTCATAACAATCATAACTCAGATGGAGCTCCACCAGGATCATCAGCTACTTGCAGTGATAATGGTTGGATCAATGAACCAGTATTCTTGGAATGGTTGCGGCACTTTGTAGACAACGTAATGAGTTGGCAACGTAAACAGATAATCCATATGAAATAGATACTCATTTAGCTCTAATTCTTGAGCTGCTGTAAAAACTGTTGTGAATCTTCCTAGACTTTTTTTGACATCCTTTCTTTATATGTATCTGTAAAGTCGAAAAGTTAATGCAATATTTTTTTGCTGCACCATTGACGGAAGTTTTGAGAGCTTCTTCTATCGCAAGCTTCATAACTCCCTCATCCCACGATGCATTTGCAGTCTTTCTTTTGTATTTATTAACCATCTGCAAAAATAAAAGAACTAATAAGGTCAATGAAATTATACAAGGCAAATCGGGTATGGGCAAAACGGGCACCCGCTTTACCCCTACCCTTTTTGCCCACAAGCCTGTATTTTTTTCAATCGACTCATATCCTAAAAACCCAAATAATAAACGCCAACCTATTACACAAATAAAACGTATATTTATTGCAAAATAATAACACAAAACTAGTAAGACCATATTGTAAACTATTTTCGAGTATTCAAAAGTAATGTAACTCAATTTTTTTTAGTGGAAATAGCAAAAAACTTCTTTCTTATCTTACCGTGAACTCGTGTCCGCCAGAGAAGCGCGCCGACTCCCTGTGTTTGGCGAGCGGCAGACGCCGCGCACTGCACGCACACATTCTTATTAGCAATTACAGTGCGCAATTTAAAAAGCATACCCGTTTTAGGCGGGCTACCCGTTTTAGGCTTACCTCCCCTACAGTAACTGTCTCTCAGGTTTAGGCTAGGTCTAAAGTTAGAACTCGTTTTGTAATAAGACGGATAGAGTTCTAATGCATGTCAACTTATTGCTTATAACCGGCAATTACTTGGTATGTACAAATCTTCGTATGTAAAAAGTTATTTAAAAAAATCAAAAACCCGACTGCGGTAAAAAACTTGAGTTGAAAGAAACTGAAAAGCTAAAAACAAGCCCATTTTGAATTAAATAAAAGTTGGAAGCAGGCGGGACCCACATAATTTTTATTGTATTTTCAAATTCAAATGGGTCCCGCCTGCTTCCAACTTTTATTTAATTTAAAATGGGCTTGTTTTTAGCTTTTCAGTTTCTTTCAACTTAAGTTTTTTACCGCAGTCGGGTTTTTGATTTTTTTAAATAACTTTTTTTATTTCCAGCTTTTTAGTTTACAAATTTGAAAGATTTCGCAGACGATTTAGTTCTTGGTAGGTGTTTGTTTGCGATTTGTCACTTCGAATTGCTTTTAAGTATATATGTTGTATATATTTTTGTAATCACCTTTTAAAACCCTTTATTTTGTTACCCCACTCGATAGGTTTTGAAAAATTTTTTTTTTTTAATTATTTAATATGGCGTCCAGTAGTCGCCATATTGAATTTTCACTAACGTCATGTCTTTAGTGACACTCGCCGGACTAAGAGGAATCGATTAACGTGTGAATCATAAAAATCGGCCCAGGCGTTTGGTCTGTATAGTGCTTCAAAGGAACATATAAACATACATACATACATAGGCTGATGAACACATTACCACTCCTTTGCGTCGCGCAGTCGGGTAAAAATGGTCACCCATCTAGGGACCAACCGCGGCAAGCACAGCTTAACCTGATCGATCGACCCGTGCGGCTGTTGACGTTTTCCAGATTGGGCACTCGTTTAAATGGCACCTGAGTGAATGCACCTGACACACAGCGGCACATTCACCCAGGTGCCATTTATGCGGCAGCCGGACGTACCTATTCCACATTGGGCACCCAATGTGGAATAGGTACGTCCGGCTGTTAATGCTTAGCCATAAGCCCTCTCAATGTTATGAGTAAATAACTAATATTATTAAGAACTGTAGTGAACATTAGCGTCATAAACTTTTACATGGTAGGTAATTGCAAGTCTGATATCTCTTTAACCCGGTATTTCACAGCCCTCTGCTCACAATCAAAATTGATGCTTTAAACCTTCATTTGATGTATATTTGGTTTTTTATTGGATATACCGGCCAGAACGCCCATCATTCTTTAACTTAATTATAATATAACAGCCTTTAGGTCGCCTAAGTAAAGTCGTTAATAGAACAAGAAAACAAGTCATTCTTATCCGCTATCTTGTTGAGCGTGGACAGTCACCACCAGCAGCATCCGCCGCCACCGTCTGCTCACATACTCACACAAATAACTGTGAACGGACCGCAGTGTCACATAGTCATAAGTCTAACAATCTATCTCTTAAAACAACGTTTGAAATAAAAACGTTTTACATATTAACAACTTTACTTTAACCAAATCTGAAAACCAAACAAAATTAAATCCTAACTTAACTAAAACTATACAGAAAAATAGCGTCGAAAAATTCGTCCGCATCGCTGTCGACTGGTAATGTACCCAAGAGACTGGCGGCATTACCACGTTGTATCGTGTCTGTGTGGTGCCGGACTTAAAGAATTGCACCACCCCTTACTTCCCGTGGGTGTCGTAAAAGGCGACTAAGGGTCTTACCGGAGAATGGGCAGCAGCGTTCTCTATTTATTCCACCGTCATACCATACTGCGATCGCCAACCCGCCTGCCAAGCGTGGCGATTATGGCAAACCCCCCCCAAAATTGGGGGAGGCCTATGTCCAGCAGTGGACGTCTATCGGCCACGTTGTATGGCGATTACAATTTATTATTTACAATCTATCAAGGTTGACTACTACCTGCTTACTTATAATACAGTGTCTACAAATCAAGTGCTTAATAAAAATGTCAATGCCTGTCGTACATGACTTTACTACCAAACATCGAAACACGTGGAGGCTCCACGTGTTTACGTGTTTCGAAGTTGAAGGTTGACCCCTAAGATGAATAGGGTACGGTTGCGTTAGACGTGCCACCTAAGTAGTTTATAAAAACTGACATTTAATGATATAAAAAATCGCTATTAGTCCCGTGAGCTACTTATTCATTTTTAATTGTTTTTTTCTCTCAAACTCAAACTTAAAGCATTTATTTCAATTAAACCTTGTACAGGCACTTCTGAATTGTCAAAATTAAATATAGTCTGTCAGTTAGTCAGAAAGTTGAAGCTAGTTGCCCCTTCCAAAACGTAGATCTCTATGGAGAAGAACGGGCAAGAAACTCCATGGATACTCCTTTAAATCAAGATATTACAAAATCCTGGGTACATTATTCTTGTTGCTTCTTTAAGTGAGAAAAATGTAAAAAAAAAAAACTGGCCAAGTGCGAATCGAACTCGCACACGAAGCGTTCCGTACCACAAGGCAAAAACGCCGAAAAAAACATGTTTGTTGTATGGGAGCCCCCCTTAAATATTTATTTTATTTTAATTTTATTATTTATTATTAAAGTTAAAATATAACTTAGTATTTTGTGAATATTTCAAGTGCCTACCTGTTGCCATTTTTGATATCGAGCAAAAAAGGGCAAAAAAATCGCGTTTGTTGTATGGGAGCCCCCCTTAAATATTTATTTTATTTTGTTTTTAGTATTTGCTGTTATAGCGGCAACAGAAATACATACTTTGTGAAAATTTCAACAGTCTAGCTATCGCGGTTCTTGAGATACAGCCTGGTGACAGACAGACGGACAGACAGCGAAGTCTTAGTAATAGGGTTCCGTTTTTACCCTTTGGGTACGGAACCCTAAAAAGACACAAATGAGGAAACAATTCAAAATATAAGATTAACATTATGTTGATCGCAGACTTGGTATTTTACTACCCCAAAATAAGAGTTATTTGAGGTTCAAAAAAAGAGGCGCATTCATTTATATTAGAGTGTTCAATATTTTTTTAGGAAAGCAAAATGAGAATGATTTGATGTTCGATTTAATACTTGCCAAACAAAGAAAACCGCCAAACAAACATTAGAGTAGGTATTACAGAACCCTACATTCCCAGCTAATTTCCGCATAAAAAACGTGCAATGGAAATAAAAAGAGTAGGCGCAATTCTCCTTTGATTACAGCCAGTGGTTGCAAGTGGCCGCAGATGCACCGCCGCCGCCGTTACACTAGGGTGGCCGCTGTTGTACGGGAAAGAGAGATATCGATGAAAATATAGCTACTGTGTTGCAATAATTGTAGTTCCAAGTGAGGAATTAAATTAATTACGTCATAACTTTGTGTAAATTGAAATATCAAAAGTATTAAACGGGTTTCCATCACAAGGGACCTGCACTCACATCAATCAAAACTTGAATAATTTTGAAGGATATTGCTAATTCATTGCTTCATATGTCCGAAAAATTTGTCTGTCAACAACGTAAATAAAGCAATGAATGTTATTGAACTGTAAAAATTTGCTACTGCTAGTTTGTTACGCAGTTACCCCAAGGGACCAAAGGGCAGATAACTTACCCATTATATTTTGTCGTTTTGTCTTTCACATAAAGTTAACCCTTAATAGGGCAAAGGACAATTGTTTACCACCTCAGATTTTTACTGTGAAGGATGATGATGAGATGGCCTATAGTCAATTTATGTAAATCTGAGGTGGTAAACAATTGTCCTTTGCCGTATTATGGGTTAATGACTGTTTAGACAATTTAGAAATTTGAAAATGACAAACGCATGGAAGCGTATTGTAAAAGTGTATCTGATAAAGTGGGTAAGAATATAGGAATAATATAATATAATCAAGATCTTAAAGTACTGATATAATTCCAAAACTCTTTCACTGATACAAAGCTACATTATTGTCGAGTGTCATAAAATACGTTTAATGGTGTAGTTTATTTCCACGCAGAGAAGTCGCGAACAGAAGCTAGTACAGACGCCAGCCCGAATCAAACCACCCGAAACTGTCAAATTTTCCCAATCAACTTTAAACCATATTATGCTTTAGCGATAAAGTTGAAAATCTATTAAAGAAATTTGACAGATTGTAGTAGCTTGATGTGCTGGCGTCTTACTTAATTGACGTTATATTTTAGTTTGTGAATAGTTTTAGTTAAGTTAGGATATAATTTTGTTATATTTATTCATTAATTAGGTATTAGTTGTTATTTACATTAAACGCTCCATGTTGATTTCACAGTCATTCAAAACCCTATATTATTATCTCAAACGGAACTATTGGAAAAACAATCGGAACATTCACAGTTTCCTCACATTTTTCAATATTCCGAACAATGAGAACCGACGCTTGAGAACCATTCTCGAACGCTCGAGATTAGCTATAAATTCAAATATTCAATGGTTTTTAAAGCAGCACATTGCGGAGCGTTATTTTCAATTATTCTTTTCGAGCGGATATGTGGAACAATTTGCGGAAAATCCATTTGTGTTCGCAGATGCTTCAATAATCTGGATTGGAAGTTTTGTTAAGAGTAGTGTAATGGTGAATCGGATTAAATCTTTGTTTACATTGGAAGAGAAAAAGAAAGAAAAGGTGTATTAGTTCCACGGACGCTCACGTTGCTGTCAGCGCCAAAATGGTGAAAAACAAATATCTTTATTATAGGTCAGCTTTTAAAAAGATCTTTTGGCGCTAGAATGACATTAACAGCAACAATATTTTTGTAATTTTTTTGTGTAATTTTACTGAAAAAGCAAGATTGCGCTACATCTGATTTTTGCGACGCGTCAAAACATCATTGTACAAACACCAGCACATCAACCTACCCGAAATTGCCCATTTCTCTATTGACCGCCGTTGCGCATCAAACAATTTTGTATGCTACCATAAATTGGATATAAAAGCGGGGTAATGTCGTACTTTCATAGGAAATTAAAATTATCCATTTATTTTGTTGGGTTTTTGTTGTACTTTGATTTTCTGCTCAGTTTTGAGGTTAGTTTTGTAACAAATCTTCCAAAAAAAAACAGTATTTTACAACAATAGGTATGATTTGATTCACATAAAACAACAGCAAATAGTTCCAATAAATCAATGAATGATCCCAATTAAATAATATTACAAAGGTAGGTCATGCTAAATGTAGATTTTGATAGGAAATCACACTAATATTATAAAGGTGAAAGTTTGTGAGTGTGTGTGTGGGGGTGTGTGTGTGAGTGTGTGTGTGTGTGTGTGTTTATATGTTTGTTACTTCTTCACGCTCAAACGGCTGGACCAATTTTGATAAAATTTTGTATGGAGGTAGCTGACACCCTGGATTAACATATAGGCTACTTTTTATCCCGATATTCCCACGGGATCGACATTTACGCGGGTGAAACCGCGGGGCGCAGCTAGTAGAAAATAAAAATGCTTGAATATAGGAATGCAATTGATTCATTGGTCCATGTTATCATCATATTCATAAATCCATCTAAAAGCGGAGCCGGTGGCTCCACAGGCCTAAATCGAGCCCAACTAAGATACCACAAAATGGTCATAATGAGAGCACATCATCCCATTGTCCGATTACCCACCAAACAATTGCAATAATAGCTATTAATATCACCTACTGAGTTACTTATTTATTAAAATGTAAGCGTAAGCTTTCTGCTGACATGTCGTGACTTAATTCTTCCCCTTACTAAATACGTGTCCGTTCCCAGTACCAACGGCAAGTCAACCTCAATGTCGTTTGCTAGTTCAATTTCGCATATTTCGTTCCTACTCACATGCTCCCAATAATACGACTAACATCTAAAAATAAATATAGTAGATATATCATATTCAGTAAAGAAATCGATCTTAGCATTAGTTTAATAGAAAATATACATATTGTATTAGTTTAATAGAAAATACACATATTGTAACAGACAGACAAAAGTCACAAACAAAATCAAATCAAACTAAGAAAAGTATAACTGGTGGTTCTTAATTCTCATCTCATCATCTTCCTCTTAGCGTGTCGATAGCAATCTAAATGGACTCGGCCCAGAATTCAGCTACTTGTTTGCCGCCGTCACCAGCGTCCTTCAGTTCCAGTAACGTGCAGCAGACGGGACACGATATTAAGTGTCCCATCGTTTGTGGAACAGCACAACATTTACACTCCAAGGCGGAGTCGTCTATGAATCTCCACCTGAACAGGTTTTCCTTACTTCGACCAACCGTGGTCCAAAGGTTACCCAAGGTAACTCATGTCCTGGTAGGAGCTCTTCAGCCGGTGGAACGAATGGTTTGGGTAAGGATGGTAAGGTTTTTGTGTCGCCACAACTTCAGTCTTTATTGTGATCGTTCGCAAGTGAGTGGTACAACACACTTCCCCACTTTTCTCATCATGATGCATTTAAATGTATATTTTGAACATAGTTAAACAGCTTCTAGTATTAGCTGTAAACAACAAAATACAAATGTGCTGAAAGACTTCCATTATATCCGTTGCCTCTCCGACTTGATGACGGGGTAGACACAGCGCACAGCGTGACATTTTTAACGAAATCGTTGGTGATTTACTGCACTGAGAACACAGGCCGTAGTCGTAAAAACGTTCTACACAATCCACAGCACAGAAACAGTACAATGGTCTCTGTAAGAATTCTTGACCGTGCAGAAATCTGAAGACTCAACTGGAAACGATGTTAACGCAATGATAAGTTATTTTTTAGCACAACAAACTCAACAACTATCAATACACAAGTAAAAACAATGTTCGCTGCGGAGTGCTGGTCGGCAGGTCGGCCGACATGAGATGCTTTGTTTGACAAATAATTATTGACAGTGAGTGACACTTTTGACACTTTTGGCAGTTCACCTTTCACATTGCCCGTGATAGTGTTACCAACAGTTAATCTTAATCACCCTGACCATGTGATTTGTCAATAATAGAAATAGTTTTAATTAGTATAGTAATGTAACTACACTAACAAGTATGGACAAATAATTAGTCTGAAATAAATGGATTTAATTTAATATTATTTTAAAGATGTTGAAAATATATAATTATATTAAGTTGATTATGTTAATTAAAAAATAATAAGGAGGACAAATGATAAAAAAACACTTTTACGCGACAAACATATTTTTTTAAACTAGATGAGAAGGGCGTTTCGTATCTGACAACTCTGAGAAGAAAGACCGAAAGAAACTCAGAGGTCACAATGTCTTTTAAAGCCCAGACATAATCTTGGTCAGATCATGTGCAGACCATGTATAAAGGTGTCTGAAATGTTCTTTTGAGAAAAGAACCACATAGATCGAGTGGACCTGTCCAGTCAGTGCTCCCATTTGTCAATAAACGTGCAGCTCAACGCAGAACTTAAGGAGCTCAACGATTCGACGAACAATACCAAAGAAGGGACATTTGGGTAGGCCGTATAAATTAGGTACTCCAACTGCCAGATCATGACTAAAACGGAATCAATGACCCAGGAAGAATGTCATAGTTGAAATTATTTTTAAAACTCAGCGTCTGTCTTTATACTAAGCGTTAAGACCGATTATGGGGAGGTTCTTAAAATTGGCAACACTGCTTTTACAAAAATACTCCATTTAAAAAAGTATGCAATAAAATCGAATTAATAACTAATTAAATACAAAATATTAACCTCACATACGATTTCAATCAACTGAACTCAGAAAAGATAAAAAAATATTTTATAATTTATAAGTATATTTTTATGGCCATACTCTATTGCTTTAAAGCGGTACTGGTTATGAGCAATTTCCTTTTCCCAATCAACTTTGAACTTTATGCGTTAGCGATAAAGTTGTAAATCTATTAAAGAAATTTGACAGATTGTAGTAGATAGCTTGATGTGCTGGCGTAGGTACAGTCCATTCACAATTGTTTTATATCTGATATTGCATACTGCCAAAATCACAGTGATCCTTATAGTTGTTTTAATACGGTTACTGCTCTCAGAGGTACTCGTAAAATTACTGTAAAAGAATTGTACAGCCGACCTATTCTGTAAAACAACTCACCGTGAAAACTGAAGTGAACTTAGAGTGAGCTATCATTCCATGTTGCTAGGGATTGACACCAGTGACAGCTCACTTCACTTATGTTTTCACGGTGAGATTTTTACAGAATAGCACTACATTTCTAGTGGAGCACTGTTTTTTTTAGTGACACGTGTGATCAAACAAAAACATGTCAGTCTGTGCAATTGACAGTTTTCGATTGACTGACGTCTGTCGAGCGAAAAATTGGTCGTCAAAGAAAATTGGACCAACAGTAGTTGTTCAGGAACCCGAAAAACGAGCAATAACTACACTTTGTCCTCTATGAAATTGATGTAATAGTACGGTCGGTGGCGTTAGTTTTAACGAGTTTTTTTTAAACCGGCTGAAAATCATAGCGATAATAGTTTGTACCTTTGACTTATATATTACTACTTTTGAAATTATTGGTTTGTACGTAAAAACTGCAGTTTCTTCTCCTCCAAATTCGAGGTCATAATATGGCTCTTTTGATCTACCTACTAGCGGCTCTTGACTTGCTTGCAGTCCCATCTGAAACACAAAAGGGATTGGGTTCGATTCCTGGCTCATGCAGAAGCTTTTTTAATAAACGAGATATGCAGTTTTCTTTTACTTTAATTTAGCCCTAGCCATCGCAAAATCTTGTTCATTTACGCGACTCATCATCTACTACTAGACTACTACTACTAGACTAGCTTTGTCCCAACTGTGTTGTGGTCGGCTTCCAGTCTAACCGGAAGCAGATGAATACCAGTAATTTACATGGAGCGAATGCCTATCTGACCGTTGGGCTTCTGTCGACCTGTTCATTTACGAGAATCGTCATTATCTGCCTAGCCTTTTCCATATATAAATATTAACATTTGACATATATAAATATTCACCCCTCATTTCCATTTAGCTGACTATTTTTATTAGGATGAAGAAGCTTCCAAAAAAATCGTCCCACAAGGTTTTGGAGAGATATATGACTTTTTTTTACAACTTTGACATGCTGTAACTTTGGATTCCCCCTTGAGTGCGGCGACTGACTTTCACATTATGATTATTGAGTACTAAAAAAAAGTATAAATTTTTATTTCGTATAAACTCAAAAAACGAGCAGTACCTTCCTTGCTGTAATGTTTCTTATTATTATTATTATAAACCTTCAATTAAAATTTGTCGGATTCGCTGTCAACTAAAACATAACTGAGCTAACAAGTGGTCAGCTGGTCAGTGTGGTTGAGAGCAAGCTGACGCCATTTTGACGCTGTGATCTAAATCCACAAGGACTGGAAGTGGACGTAACAAATTGGTTTAGTGCAGTCAAAGCTATTTAGAGTGCTTGCATATACTTACAAGTCTTCTGGTCCCGATTTGTGGGTACACAGGTCGCTCGGTATCGATAGGTATCGAAATGAAATGTTTATTTCTGTAAGTAGTGCTTGAAAGAGAAAGAAAGAAAATACATTTGTTTAGCACAGTCTTAAAGACACACAATACACCAGATATTCAGATAATAGTCTACATCAGATAAAAAAAAAGTGCAAAGTCCGATGTAAGAAATTAGCAGGAAAATGTGCCTCACGGCTACGTCATAAAGGCCCAGTTCAGCATAAATGCCAGACAACTAGTGCCTGACGCTCATTTTCAACTGAACCTGATGTGTGAGGTGACGGATGTAAATCAGCTTTGTACTGCATCGTGATGTGTGTATGCATAACGAAATAAATAAATAAAAATAAATTAATGTCACATAAAAACAGTAACGAATATATATATATAAACGAATGTTATATTATATAATACGTATATATAAGACACTTTTACCCCTTTAAAATTTAATTGGTCAATATTTTAAAACTAGATGGTACTGGTATTCTAGCTGACCCCTGAGAAGAAATGCCGAAATAAACTCAGAGGTCTTGGTCTCTTTTAAAGTCCAAACATTATTATAGTATTAGGATTTAATGTGAGTCTAACAATGCATCCATGTCTGGAAGGGCCTTTTGAAGAAAAAACCATTGCATGTTTGAGTTGAACTATCCCAACAGACAACATGCATGCGCCAGTCATCGTGTAGCTCAACCCTATTTTAGGGAGCTCAACAACCTGTCACACGACGCTACCAGATCTGCAGAACATTTGAGTAGGCCGTAAACAAAATACTCAAAACCGCCAGACAGATAAGTTAGTCATGTATTCCACATGTACCTACAGATCAACCCACGAGTGCCCGGTATGCGTTATGAAAAGATGTAGACAGTACCGACAAGTTTCAACCTGTTTCTTTCTGTACGAGTGAATACAAAATGTATGAAAACATCGTAAAAAACAATTATTTCTAGAAGAGTAACCATGGAGTTTCTTTCCGGCTCTACTCCATAAAATTCGACAAATCGACCGAACCGTGCGTGAGCTTCTGACGTTTCATAAGGGTCCATGTAGGTTTATGTGAAATAAAACATTTACGTGCGTGTGAACTGAGGGACCATACTGATATAAACATAAATATAAAAAAAAAAAAAATATAGGACTATTTTACCCTTGCGTACAGGAGCCTGTCTTTAATGCAAGCACCCTTACAGATTGCAAATATATTCTGAGAATCCCAGCTGATAATATTAGTCTAGTTAATTGGATTTCAAGGCTGATATCTCCGAGTGACGATCTCAGCAACACCTTAAGTTAAACCTTTAGCTGGCAACGACACCCGACCTGAATAAGTAAGTATAGGTCATAATGAAAATTAATATATTCTGTGGTTAGGTACATAGCGTATGTAGCGACTTTGTGGAGTGCTTCTTGAATCAAAATGAGATATTATACCAAACGAGCATGGTCACTGTGTGTTGACTTGACAGTTTTATTTACCTGGGCCTGCCAAGGGGCACCTAGTTTCCTTCCACAACAGACAGGACAAAGAGATCGTCCGTCGAGTCGAAAATGCCTGGAAGAGACTGGTCCATAAAGGCGCTAATGAAGGGCGACCTTCCTATTTCACTAATGCGTAAGCTAGTCGACATGAGTATACTGCCTATCCTAACCTGTGGCGCCCAGACTTGGTCTTTGACAGAGGCTCAGATTGCTCAGAAGTCCAAACTCAAGGTTTGCGAGGAAAACCGCGCGAAAACGGAACACGTGCGGTCGGGCGTGCGGAGGCGATGGAGCGTAGTATGTTAAAGATCACCGACCAAATTCGCAACACCACAAACACTCCAAGACAGGTATCGGCGATGTTGTTGCCGCCTGCCGTCTGCGAAGCTGACGTGGGACTGGGCGGTCCAGTTTTTGTCCGTCTGTCTGTCTGTCAAGACCCTTTATCTCAGGAACGCGTGGAGGTATCGAGTTGAAATTAAAACCATACACTCATATACCGGTTTTTTTATAAACTTGGTAACAACCAAATCAAAGCGTACTGTCTATGTCCACTATAATTAATTGTTTCCCAAATGCTGATTGTCATAATTTAGTAACAAAATACACTATTCAGTTATATACGTAACTAGTCCGATAGTTTCCCGGACTGTGGTCTGTGGCTTGATGCAGATGCACCCAAACTATGAACTTCACAATAAGCTGCAGCAAGTTTGTGTAGAAGCCGCTGCTAATAGGATATTAATTATTTATTGTGGCGCTTATTTTGAGATCAGACGATAACAGATGCTGGTGTTTGTGTTGCTTTCCTCTGTAGATAAAGAGGGTTTATTTATAAACGATGTTCCAAGTTTAATGACTTTTAAACGTCAAATATGTATGGTTTAACAGTCACTAAACTTCAAGCATCGTTTATGACTAAAGGAGAAGATCAGCTTCAAGTTGGCTATGTTGAAATACTAACAAGTTGTTGGATGCTTTGTAATTTTATTATTGCAATACAACTAACAGCTTTACTCTCTAAAAACAATACAAGAAAATAGAGCAACGAATAAAGAATAATAGGGTAAAGCTGTACAAGCTGCTGTGTAAGCTGTGTGTAGTGTGTGTTTGTGTGTGGAAAATCTTAAGTAGGTCCTTGTTTGAGCATCTATGTATACTCAAGCAAAAACAATTGTAACATAGTTTTGGTCAGGAATAAAACACGTAACGTAACGAACTTATAGCTTTTATTATTCATCGCAGTACAATTTACACTTGTAACGTCGCTCGGTGTTCCACGGCATTTTTATAATTACATTAATCGATATGTTCCACAACGGCTGTCCAAAATGGCGGACGGTACGACAACCATTTCAATTTGCCCAGCGCCCATAGTGAGGGCTTTAATCAAATTGGGGATCAACAAGAATAAAAATAAATAAACAAGTGCGAGTCGGACTCGCACACAAAGGGTTCCGTACCACAAGGCAAAAACGATGAAAAAAACATGTTTGTTGTATGGGAGCCCCCCTTAAATATTTATTTTATTCTGTTTTTAGAAAATTTCAACTGTATCACGGGTTCATGAGATACAGCCTGGTGACCGGCAGACAGACAGACCGACAATGGAGTTTTAGTAATAGGGTCCCGTTTTCACCCTTTGGGTATGGAACCCTAAAAACAACTAAAATACTTTGACAAACTATTAAGTTACTAATAATAATAAGTTCATATTACAATATTATTTATACAAATCAATGAATAATTCGTTAAAACATTAAAAAGAATAAATTCAGAGTGCATGATTTCTTGACACATCAATATACTAACATAAAATACTATACAACCAACTGACAACAATAGACATTTATGCAAATTTTTAAAACAATCTAAAAGCTCAGAAAAGATAAAAAAATATTTTATAATTTATAAGTATATTTTTATGGCCATACTCTATTGCTTTAAAGCGGTACTGGTTATGAGCAATTTCCTTTTCCCAATCAACTTTGAACTTTATGCGTTAGCGATAAAGTTGTAAATCTATTAAAGAAATTTGACAGATTGTAGTAGATAGCTTGATGTGCTGGCGTCTGTACAGTCCATTCACAATTGTTTTATATCTGATATTGCATACTGCCAAAATCACAGTGATCCTTATAGTTGTTTTAATACGGTTACTGCTCTCAGAGGTACTCGTAAAATTACTGTAAAAGAATTGTACAGCCGACCTATTCTGTAAAACAACTCACCGTGAAAACTGAAGTGAACTTAGAGTGAGCTATCATTCCATGTTGCTAGGGATTGACACCAGTGACAGCTCACTTCACTTATGTTTTCACGGTGAGATTTTTACAGAATAGCACTACATTTCTAGTGGAGCACTGTTTTTTTTAGTGACACGTGTGATCAAACAAAAACATGTCAGTCTGTGCAATTGACAGTTTTCGATTGACTGACGTCTGTCGAGCGAAAAATTGGTCGTCAAAGAAAATTGGACCAACAGTAGTTGTTCAGGAACCCGAAAAACGAGCAATAACTACACTTTGTCCTCTATGAAATTGATGTAATAGTACGGTCGGTGGCGTTAGTTTTAACGAGTTTTTTTTAAACCGGCTGAAAATCATAGCGATAATAGTTTGTACCTTTGACTTATATATTACTACTTTTGAAATTATTGGTTTGTACGTAAAAACTGCAGTTTCTTCTCCTCCAAATTCGAGGTCATAATATGGCTCTTTTGATCTACCTACTAGCGGCTCTTGACTTGCTTGCAGTCCCATCTGAAACACAAAAGGGATTGGGTTCGATTCCTGGCTCATGCAGAAGCTTTTTTAATAAACGAGATATGCAGTTTTCTTTTACTTTAATTTAGCCCTAGCCATCGCAAAATCTTGTTCATTTACGCGACTCATCATCTACTACTAGACTACTACTACTAGACTAGCTTTGTCCCAACTGTGTTGTGGTCGGCTTCCAGTCTAACCGGAAGCAGATGAATACCAGTAATTTACATGGAGCGAATGCCTATCTGACCGTTGGGCTTCTGTCGACCTGTTCATTTACGAGAATCGTCATTATCTGCCTAGCCTTTTCCATATATAAATATTAACATTTGACATATATAAATATTCACCCCTCATTTCCATTTAGCTGACTATTTTTATTAGGATGAAGAAGCTTCCAAAAAAATCGTCCCACAAGGTTTTGGAGAGATATATGACTTTTTTTTACAACTTTGACATGCTGTAACTTTGGATTCCCCCTTGAGTGCGGCGACTGACTTTCACATTATGATTATTGAGTACTAAAAAAAAGTATAAATTTTTATTTCGTATAAACTCAAAAAACGAGCAGTACCTTCCTTGCTGTAATGTTTCTTATTATTATTATTATAAACCTTCAATTAAAATTTGTCGGATTCGCTGTCAACTAAAACATAACTGAGCTAACAAGTGGTCAGCTGGTCAGTGTGGTTGAGAGCAAGCTGACGCCATTTTGACGCTGTGATCTAAATCCACAAGGACTGGAAGTGGACGTAACAAATTGGTTTAGTGCAGTCAAAGCTATTTAGAGTGCTTGCATATACTTACAAGTCTTCTGGTCCCGATTTGTGGGTACACAGGTCGCTCGGTATCGATAGGTATCGAAATGAAATGTTTATTTCTGTAAGTAGTGCTTGAAAGAGAAAGAAAGAAAATACATTTGTTTAGCACAGTCTTAAAGACACACAATACACCAGATATTCAGATAATAGTCTACATCAGATAAAAAAAAAGTGCAAAGTCCGATGTAAGAAATTAGCAGGAAAATGTGCCTCACGGCTACGTCATAAAGGCCCAGTTCAGCATAAATGCCAGACAACTAGTGCCTGACGCTCATTTTCAACTGAACCTGATGTGTGAGGTGACGGATGTAAATCAGCTTTGTACTGCATCGTGATGTGTGTATGCATAACGAAATAAATAAATAAAAATAAATTAATGTCACATAAAAACAGTAACGAATATATATATATAAACGAATGTTATATTATATAATACGTATATATAAGACACTTTTACCCCTTTAAAATTTAATTGGTCAATATTTTAAAACTAGATGGTACTGGTATTCTAGCTGACCCCTGAGAAGAAATGCCGAAATAAACTCAGAGGTCTTGGTCTCTTTTAAAGTCCAAACATTATTATAGTATTAGGATTTAATGTGAGTCTAACAATGCATCCATGTCTGGAAGGGCCTTTTGAAGAAAAAACCATTGCATGTTTGAGTTGAACTATCCCAACAGACAACATGCATGCGCCAGTCATCGTGTAGCTCAACCCTATTTTAGGGAGCTCAACAACCTGTCACACGACGCTACCAGATCTGCAGAACATTTGAGTAGGCCGTAAACAAAATACTCAAAACCGCCAGACAGATAAGTTAGTCATGTATTCCACATGTACCTACAGATCAACCCACGAGTGCCCGGTATGCGTTATGAAAAGATGTAGACAGTACCGACAAGTTTCAACCTGTTTCTTTCTGTACGAGTGAATACAAAATGTATGAAAACATCGTAAAAAACAATTATTTCTAGAAGAGTAACCATGGAGTTTCTTTCCGGCTCTACTCCATAAAATTCGACAAATCGACCGAACCGTGCGTGAGCTTCTGACGTTTCATAAGGGTCCATGTAGGTTTATGTGAAATAAAACATTTACGTGCGTGTGAACTGAGGGACCATACTGATATAAACATAAATATAAAAAAAAAAAAAATATAGGACTATTTTACCCTTGCGTACAGGAGCCTGTCTTTAATGCAAGCACCCTTACAGATTGCAAATATATTCAGAGAATCCCAGCTGATAATATTAGTGTAGTTAATTGGATTTCAAGGCTGATATCTCCGAGTGACAATCTCAGCAACACCTTAAGTTAAACCTTTAGTTGGCAACGACACCCGACCTGAATAAGTAAGTATAGGTCATAATGAAAATTAACATATTCTGTGGTTAGGTACATAGCGTATTTAGCGACTTTGTGGAGTGCTTCTTGAATCAAAATGAGATATTATACCAAACGAGCATTGTCACCGTGTGTTGACTTGGCAGTTTTATTTACCTGGGCCAGCTAGTTTCCTTCCACAACAGACAGGACAAAGAGATCGTCCGTCGAGCTGGAAGAGCTATTGGTCCATGAAGGTGCTAATAAAGGGCGACTATTTCACTAAAGCGTAAGCTCGTCGACATGAGTATCCTGCCTATCCTAACCTATGGCGCCCAGACTTGGTCTTTGACAGAGGCTCAGATTGCTCAGAAGTCCAAACTCAGGGTTTGCGAGGAAAACCGCGCGAAAACGGAACACGTGCGGTCGGGCGTGCGGAAGCGATGGAGCGTAGTATGTTAAAGATCACCGACCAAATTCGCAACACCACAAACACTCCAAGACAGGTATCGGCGATGTTGTTGCCGCCTGCCGTCTGCGAAGCTGACGTGGGACTGAGCGGTCCAGTTGTTGTCCGTCTGTCTGTCTGTCAAGACCCTTTATCTCAGGAACGCGTGGAGGTATCGAGTTGAAATTAAAACCATATACTCATATACCGGTTTTTTTATAAACTTGGTAACAACCAAATCAAAGCGTACTGTCTATGTCCACTATAATTAATTGTTCCCCAAATGCTGATTGTCATAATTTAGTAACAAAATAAACTATTCAGTTATATACGTAACTAGTCCGATAGTTTCCCGGACTGTGGTCTGTGGCTTGATGCAGATGCACCCAAACTATGAACTTCACAATAAGCTGCAGCAAGTTTGTGTAGAAGCCGCTGCTAATAGGATATTAATTTATTGTGGCGATTATTTTGGGATCAGACGATATCAGATGCTGGAGTTTGTGTTGCTTTCCTCTGTAGATAAAGAGGGTTTATTTATAAACGATGTTCCAAGTTTAATGACTTTTAAACGTCAAATATGTATGGTTTAACAGTCACTAAACTTCAAGCAACGTTTATGACTAAAGGAGAAGATCAGCTTCAAGTTGGCTATGTTGAAATACTAACAAGTTGTTGGATGCTTTTTAATTTTATTATTGCAATACAACTAACAGCTTTACTCTCTAAAAAAAATACAAAAAAATAGAGCAAAGAATAAAGAATAATAGGGTAAAGCTGTACAAGCTGCTGTGTAAGCTGTGTGTAGTGTGTGTGTGTGTGTTTGTGGAACAATCTTAAGTAGGTATTTATTTCCAATTGTTTGAGTATCTATGTACAGTCAAGCAAAAACAATTGTAACATAGTTTTGGTCAGGAATAAAACACGTAACGTAACGAACTTACAGCTTTTATTATTCATCGCAGTACAATTTACACTTGTAACGTCGCTCGGTTTTCCACGGCATTTTTATAATTACATTAATCGATATGTTCCACATCGGCTGTCCAAAATGGCGGACGGTACGACAACCATTTCAATTTGCCCAGCACTCATAGGCTTTAAGGACGCGTTTACGAAATGACGCGCTTCAATTTTAGGTATTGAGTCTTACTACTACACGTGCACGGCTCACACACACAGCGACATGCGCGAAGCGGTGAAATTATGAGTAAAATGACACGACTTGATACTTGAGCCTAATTTTATTTTATTTTTGCCATGTATTTTTTTTAAGTTTACGGTGATTTGTTTTCAAACAGTTTGTAGGTAATGTGAAGTGTTCATATAAGTAGAATGCTATTTACTTAATTTCACTGGACAGTGATTAATCAAGTACAAGTTGCCAAAGTACCTATGTATTAACAATTTGCGGACAAGCTTATTGAAAACAAATATAAAACAAGCTTGTTTTATTCGGTTTATTTCGTATTTTATATAATAAATTTGCTATGGTATCAAATGCAAGTAGGTTCTCGAAAACTGGAAAGAAAATACGTGTATTTGGCACACACCCTACAAGGCAAACAGTACAAATGCTACAATATTCATCACGCTAATATTATAAAGGCGAAAGTTTGTGAGTGTGTGTGTATGTTTATATGTTTGTTCTTCACGCTCAAACGGCTTCACCAATTTTGATAAAATTTTGTATAGAGGTAGCTGACACATATAGGCTACTTTTTATCCGATATTCCCACGGGATCGAAACTTATGCGGGTGAAACCGCGGGGCACAGCTAGTTGCTTCATAAATATTTAAAAAATTCGTAAAACAAAAACAACGCAATGGATATTGTTGAACTGTCAAATCGGAATGGATTGCCATTCCAAGTGTGTTACGCAATTAGGATAACGTACTAAGCAGTGTCGTGAATTGCATAAAGGCATATTAGCAGTGGCTACCTCGATAAATCACCATAAGCCTGTCAATTACATTTTTGGCCGTGCAAAGTGACGGATATTGAGATCGCCGATAGTGAGATAAAAATGAAAATCCAAGATGGCGGTTGTAGTTTTTTTTTAATTTTTCATCATGGGTGTCGTTTTTATGGTTTTCAAGGGTGCTAAAACCGATAGTGATGTCCAAATGAAAATCCAAGATGGCGGCTTTAATTTTTTTATCATGGGTGGTCGTTTTTATGGTTTTCAAGGGCGCTAAAGCCGATAGTGAGGTCAAAATGAAAATCCAAGATGGCGGCTGTATTTTTTTTTATATTTTTCATCATGGGTGTCGTTTTCATGGTTTTCGAGGGTGTTGGAGCCAATAATTAGGTCAAAATGAAAATCTAAGATGGCGGCTGTAATTTATTTTTTATTTTTATCATGGGTGTCGTTTTTATGGTTTTCAAGGGCGCTAAAGCAGATAGTGAGGTCAGAATGAAAATCCAAGATGGCGGCTGTAATTTATTTTTTATTTTTATCATGGGTGTCGTTTTCATAGTTTTCAAGGGCGCTAAAGCAGATAGTGAGGTCAAAATGAAAATCCAAGATGGCGGCTGTAATTTTTTTATTTTTTTTATCATGGGTGTCGTTTTCATAGTTTTCCAGGGTGCTGGAGCCGAAAACAAAGTCAAAATGAAAATCCAAGATGGCGGCTGTAATCTTTTTTTTTAGATACTTTTGTTTTATGTTTCCGATTAGTGACCGCATCTGCCTAGACTAGACCCGGCCTAGTGCCTGCCTACCTATTCTTAAGGTCTCAACAAAACTAACAAAAGAAGCCCAAACTTGGCACACCTAGCTCAGCTCGGCTATTAGTTCCAGTAGCAGTCTTCGAAGTACACCTGCAGGTCACTCCATCAAGTCCGGAGGTAAGGTCTCAACATAACTAAGAAAACGAGCCCATACTCGGCACACCTAGATCAGCTCGGCTGTTAGTTCCAGTAGCAGTCTTCGAGTACACCTGCAGGTCACTCCATCAAGCCCGGAGGTAAGGTCTCAACATAACTAAGAAAACGAGCCCATACTCGGCAAACCTAGCTCAGCTCGGCTGTTAGTTCCAGTAGGAGTCTTCGAAGTACACCTGCAGGTCACTCCATCAAGTCCGGAGGTAAGGTCTCAACATAACTAAGAAAACGAGCACATACTCGGCACACCTGACTCAGCTCGAATTATTCCGTTCTGATCCCCTGAACCCCCCCTCCACCCCCCCTGCCTCGATCCCCACCTAGATCGTCTTCTGTTTTAATCTCTGTCTTATCCACTAAAAACTTTCTCATACCGGTTTGAACCGCTTTTTCTTTTGTTTTTGATCCTGAAGGATCGTCAGCAACAAAAATAAGTTCAGGGTTTATTGAAATACTTAAGTTCGTAATTTCTTATTATAACGGATACGTGTATGTTAGTATTGAGGAACAACGACTCCACATTTTCGCCTTTGTCAAGTCACCGCACCCGGTTTGAACCCTTTTTAATAATTTTACAGATGGCAGATGTGAAAAATGTTACAATTTTTCATGATGTGTGTCAATTTCGTGGTTTTCGAGGGTGCTGAAACCGATGGTGAGGTCAAAATGAAAATCCAAGATGGCGGATGTGAAAAGTGTTACAATATTTTCATGATGGGTGTCAATTTCGTGGTTTTCGAGGGTGCTGAAACCGATGGTGAGGTCAAAATGAGAATCCAAGATTGCGGATGTGAAAAATGTTACAATTTTTCATGATGGGTGTCAATTTCGTGGTTTTCGAGGATGCTGAAACCGACGGTGGGGTCAAAATAAAAATCCAAGATGGCGGATGTGTTAAATGTTACAATTTTTCATGATGGGTGTCAATTTCGTGGTTTTCGAGGGTGCTGAAACCGATGGTTGGGTCAAAATAAAAATCCAAGATGGCGGATGTGAAAAATTTTATAATTTTTCATGATGGGTGTCAATTTCGTGGTTTTCGAGGGTGCTGAAACCGATGGTTGGATTTTTATTTTGACCCCACCATCGGTTTCAGCACCCTCGAAAACCACGAAATTGACACCCATCATGAAAAATTGTAACATTTTTCACATCCGCCATCTTGGATTTTCATTTTGACCCTACCGTATGTTTCAGCACCCTCGAAAACCACGAAACTGACACCCATCATGAAAAATTGTAACATTTTTCACATCCGCCATCTTGGATTTTCATTTTGACCCCACCGTCGGTTTCAGCACCCTCGAAAACCACGAAATTGACACCCATCATGAAAAATTGTAACATTTTTCACATCCGCCATCTTGGATTTTCATTTTGACCCCACCGTCGGTTTCAGCACCCTCGAAAACCACGAAATTGACACCCATCATGAAAAATTATAACATTTTTCACATCAGCCATCTTGGATTTTTATTTTGACCCCACCATCGCTTTCAGCACCCTCGAAAACCACGAAATTGACATCCATCATGAAAAATTGTAACATTTTTCACATCGGCCATCTTGGATTTTTATTTTGACCCCACCATCGGTTTCAGCACCCTCAAAAACCACGAAATTGAGACCCATCATGAAAAATTGTAACATTTTTCACATCCGCCATCTTGGATTTTTATTTTGACCCCACCATCGGTTTCAGCACCCTCGAAAACCACGAAATTGACACTCATCATGAAAAATTATAACATTTTTCACATCCGCCATCTTGGATTTTCATTTTGACCCCACCGTCGGTTTCAGCACCCTCGAAAACCATGAAATTGACACCCATCATGAAAAATTATAACATTTTTCACATCAGCCATCTTGGATTTTTATTTTGACCCCACCATCGGTTTCAGCACCCTCGAAAACCACGAAATTGACACCCATCATGAAAAATTGTAACATTTTTCACATCCGCCATCTTGGATTCTCATTTGGACCTCACCATCGGTTTCAGCACCCTCGAAAACCACGAAATTGACACCCATCATGAAATATTGTAAGTCTTCAGGGGATCAGACCGGAATAACTCCTCAGCTCGGCTGTTAGTTCCAGTAGCAGTCTTCGAAGTACACCTGCTGTGCAGGGCACTCCAGCAAGTCCGGAACGAAATATGAATTTATAAACCCTACTTACTTCTAGAAAAATTATAAAACTGTGAATCAAATCTTTCCTTGGGTAATAGGTACATACAGAATGCGTGAAGTATCAAGTTTTGTGTGTCAAATATTTTGTATCCGTACAGCGATCTTCTTTTAGCACAAGCTGCTGCTTACAACCGACACAGATTCCACTCACAACGGCGGCCGAGCGCAGACTAATATTTCATTACAAATTGTGCAATAAACCGAGACAGTGACCAGTAAAATAACCCTTATTTCAATCCAATAAAATTCACGTATTACAGCTAAATATGTGAAAAAATAGACTCCGATTTTTATTTTTTTCTGAGCTTATTTTTAACATTTTGATAGTTCTTTTGGCTACCTTTTTGAGTTGAACATGTCTGCTTACATAAAATATTTTAAAATAAATATGTTTATGTTATTAAATAGAAGAAAAATGATCCCAAAGACAGCACGATATTGTCGATTTTGTGTGAAGAGGCAACGGAAATTATTTTTTACTATATTATAAACCAACATTTTCGAATAAAAAATGGCTACCATTTGGAGATGAAAGAGTAATGTATCTGTGGTAATTATTAGTTACGTTTGGTTTCGTCTCATTTTGCCGCAAAATGCACCGAAAAACGGCTTATTTTTGTCAGATTCGTAAAGGCGTCCTTAATCAAATTGGGGATCAACAAGAATAAAAATAAATAAACAAGTGCGAGTCGGACTCGCACACGAAGGGTTCCCTACCACAAGGCAAAAACGCCGAAAAAAACATGTTTGTTGTATGGGAGCTCCCCTTAAATATTTATTTTATATTGTTTTTAGTATATGTTGTTATAGCGGCAAAAGAAACACATCATCTGTGAAAATTTCAACTGTATCACGGTCCATGAGATACAGCCTGGTGACCGGCAGACAGACAGACCGACAATGGAGTTTTAGTAATAGGGTCCCGTTTTCACCCTTTGGGTATGGAACCCTAAAAACAACTAAAATACTTTGACAAACTATTAAGTTACTATTAATAATAAGTTCATATTTCAATATTATTTATACAAATCAATGAATAATTCGTTAAAACATTAAAAAGAATAAATTCAGAGTGCATGATTTCTTGACACATCAATATACTAACATAAAACACTATACAACCAACTGACAACAATAGACATTTATGCAAATTTTTAAAACAATCTAAAAGCTCATAATTTCATTTCCATTATTCATCATCAAATTATTTTTTAACTAGCAGCTCCCCGCGGTTTCACCCGCATAAGTTTCAATCCCGTAGGAATATCGGGATACAAAGTATCCTATGTGTTAATCCAGTTTATAAATTATCTGTGTGCCGAATTTCATCCAAATCTGTTCGTTAGTTTTTGAGTGAAAGAGTATCAAACAGCCATCCCTCCATCCATCCATCCTCACAAACTTTCGTGTTTATAATATTAGTAGGAGGAGGAGGAGTGGGAGGGTGGGGGTAGGAGAAGGTTTTTGGATAGGATATTGTGCATTCAAAGGACATTCCCAAAACAAACGATCCATTATGAACCAAACATAAATCAATCCAAAATCGCGAAAAACAACATCGTAACAAAATTTAATTTCCTGAAGACGGATGAGCATGAGATAAATCATTTATCAATTTTAAATGCAAATCTGTGAATTACTTTAGGGGAGTAAGATCGGGGAACGTGCCAAAATTCTGCATTGAGACCCCACTCTAATTGGCTGGCATCCATAAATTTTGTCGCAAATCTGCATTTTGAGCTCATTTTTTTTGTCTTTTTCTTCATTTGATCGTTTTCATTGGCACTCTGAGATTGGTTTATTACCCATTTTTTAGGAGCGCTATTTATTTTGTAGAGTTTTCATTGACCATAATTCTGAAAACATAACCCTTTATATATAAACGTTACATAAAGTTAAATAGTGATTAGTGACTGTTTATCCATACATTTTTGCCGTCACTTAAGTTTAATCATCCTACTTCCTAGATAAGATACTTTTTATCCCGATATTCCTGCGGGATCATTGCCTTTTATATTACTAGTACGGGATCGACACTTATGCGGGTGAACCGGGGCGCTGCTAGTCGTTTATAATTAAACCCCTAAGTTATTAGTTGGATCTAGTCATTGAACGAAGTCATAATCGTATGCATAAACTATGCCAATGAGGTCGCCGAAAGGATTGACGTTTTTCCCGTTCCTTGGATGAATTCGCAAGACTAACCCTAAAACTTAATAGCTTTTTCTTTCAACTACGTAGTAATGTTATCATTAATCACTACAAAACCGATCACAAAGGACGTATATTTTGCTTAGAACCAAAACAGTACAGAAATGTTATATGAAATCTCATAGTTGCACAGTTTTTCATTAATGCACTTTATTTTTTAATTAGATATAACTTTACACAGAGGTTTAATGTCTCCCATTAGGTTTAATATAAAATGTATGCATTAGATCAAAAAGATACTGGCTGAAAATAAAAATCGGCTGAATAAAACCGACTTGGTGAAAAAAATAAAACAAATGGCGTGCATTTTGTAGATACCATTGTAAAACTTTGATACTTTATATTTAGCAAGAAAAGTTTAAAAAAAAATAGAAATAGACAGCGATAGCGATATGATTGCAACTCCAGAAAGTATAAAAACAGCTGCAAATGAAATTGTTAATAACCTTTTGCCGCAAAACTCGCGGGATAAATATTTAAAAGCTTAGGAATACTTTGTTTTCATTAACTTGAGTTTTTATTTTGAGTAGGTATATTTTATCACGGTAGATAGATTGGTAGTTGAAAGAAAAGTAGATTACGCACCTTGCTAAAGTGAGTAATTAGTGCACTCGTGTTAATTTAGTGCCCTCGCGTGCGCTCGGGTAGGTACTAACATAACTCTCGTGCATTAATAACTCACTTTGCGCTCGATGCAACAATCTACTATTTTTTTGCTTTTTTTAGCACAATTGCCAGAATGTGTCATTTTTCTACATGTAGGTACAGTCAAGAAAAGAGATAAGTATACAGGATCGTCGGATGTAGTTGAAGTTTAGTAAGAAACCGATGGATGTTGTCGACTGAAATTGAATTTGATAAATGAGCTGTTAGTTTTCTATTAATAAAATTAAATTTTATTCGAGAACATCCATCGGTTTCTTACTAAACTTCAACTATATCCGACGATCCTGCATACTTATCTCTTTTGTTGACTGTACATAGATAAGAAACCTGGTTCTTATCTATCGCCTTGGGATATTTTGTAATAATAAATACATTCAAAAGGTCATTTTTAGGATTCCGTATCCAAAAGGTAAAAACGGGACCTTATTACTAAGACTTCGCTGTCTGTCCGTCCGTCCGTCCGTCCGTCTGTCTGTCACCAGGCTGTATCTCAAGATCCGCGTTAGCTAGACAGTTGAAATTTTCACAGATGATGTATTTCTGTTACCACTATGACAACAAAATTTGTTGTCATAGTTTAAGGGCGGCTCCCATACAACAAACGTGTTTTTTTCGGCGTTTTTGCCTTGTGGCAAGGAATCCTTCGTGTGCGAGTCCGACTCGCACTTGCCTAGTTTTTAGTCAGCGGAGTAATTACGTAACACACAAACAGTTATAATGGCTTCTATTTTGACAGTTCAACAGGCGTTGACACATGTCTAACGTAACCTTACCCTATTGACCTGTAAGGTCACACGTGGAGCCTCCACGTGGTTTGAAGTATGTTATGTACGACAGGCATTGACATTTTTATAAAACAGTTCATTTATAGACAGTTTACATCACACTAATATTATAAAGGCGAAAGTTTGTAAGTGTGTGTGTTTATATTTTTAACCGACTTCAAAAAAAGGAGGAGGTTTCTCAATTCGACCGTATATATATATATTTTTTTTTTATGTGTGTTCGCGGATAACTTAGTCGTTTATGAACCGATTTTGATTATTCTTTTTTGTTGGAAAGGATATATGCCAAGGGTGGTCCCGTGATAAAGAAACCAGGATCTGATGATGGCATCCCAGTGAAATCGAGGGGAACTTTCGAAAATCGTAGGAGCGACTAGTGCGTTTGTTAATTTTTTCATTAAGTATTTTAAAGCACTACAATTTGATGAAGGCCTGGAGTCGATCTGATGATGGAGCCGAAAGACAGTCGAGGGGACTCCTTAACGATTTACAGCAGTTACCTTGTGTTTGGGCTTGATTAATTTGTATTGATGTGAACTTTACACCTAGATGGGTTGCGACTGTCATTAGGGATCTGATGATGAAGACGAAGGACAGTTAAGGGAATTCTTCAACAGTTTACAGTAGCTACCTTGTGTATGTTCACCGATTACTCGAAGACGGCTGGACCGATTCCAAAAGTTCTTTTTTTATTTGAAAGGGTATACTCTCGAGGTGGTCCCATTATCATCAAGTTGGAATCTGATGAGAGGATTCCATGGAAATCGAGGGAAACCCTCAAATTTTATAGGCAAAGCTACAGCGATTTGGATATTTTTTAAAGTAACTTGAGCATTTGCTCTCGGAAATCATCACTTGGTAAAATAGAGCTGATGATGAAGATCACAGATGGCCATCGGAACTACTCAGTGACAAATATTTCACGGGTTGCGATTCAATTACTTTAATATGGTTGCTAAGCAATTTATGCTCGTCACAATGCGTATTGCGAGTGATTGTTGAGGATCTCCTGGTTCTTACCAGGAGAACTCCTCAACAATTAACGTCCCAGCATCGGGAAAAGCAAAATTTTGTAAAAGGTGATGAACAGTTGGCATTAGGCTTTTGTAACTTAGATAAATTACAAACTGACCCACTAAAAAGTGAAAAATAAAAACATTTTTACAAAAAAAATAACCGACTTCCAAAAAAAACACTACAAATTGAAAAATAACTTTCATTTCGGAAGTCGGTGTCAATAAACGAAAACGCGGAACCGAAGACACCGACTTCCGAAATTAAAGTTATTTTTCAATTTGTAGTGTTTTTTTTGGAAGTCGGTTATTTTTTTTGTAAAAATGTTTTTTTGTTACTTCGTGTAGGTATGTTTGTTACTTAATGTCGATCCCGTGGGAATATCGGGACAAAAAGTAGCCTATATGTTAATCCAGGGTGTCAGGTACCTCCATACAAAACTTTATTAAAATTAGTCCAGCCGTTCGAGCGTGAAGAAGTAACAAACATATAAACACACACACACACACCCCCACAAACACACTTACACACTTACAAACTTTCGCCTTTATAATATTAGTGTGATGTGATGTAGTTGTAAACCTTGATAGAAAGGTAGACTTGTAACCATGTGATATTCATACCCACAACTGCTTCGTGATTAAATTACCTGTGGGGTAATAGCGTAGCACACTAACAGTAGGAATGAATTACAATTTTGACAGTTCAACAACATTCATAAAGTTATTAACGTTGTTGAGCAGATACATTTTTCGAACATATGAAGCAATGGATTACCAAAATGTTTCTCATTGTGACTAATAGTGGCGCCGATTCCCTTGTTCACTAACTAAACTAAATTTAAGTTCAGTGCATCTTTTTAGAAAGCTATTTCATTAAAAAAAGGACAAAAGATAAATATTAGTTTTGTCCTGTCAAATTAAGATACTCCATAGACAAGTTTAGACGAGATTAAAAAATTGGCTACTAAAAATAGTTCAATTTACGTCAGGCGCTGACTAATTTGACAGGTATAATCTAATATTTATGTTCTCTCCTTTTCTTAGGGCTGATTTTTCAATCGTCTGATAACTTTATTCGAGGAATAATTTTGAAATTTTGACAGTTGTTTCATACAAAAACTGTCAAACGTCAATTTTATTCCTCGAACCCCGCGTTCCGAATTGCGTCAAAAGCGATTATATCGCGAATGCGACCAACGCGCAACGTCACAAATAGTACTCAATAGTCCTTATATTTTGTGACTATTAAATTTGGTCGGATTCGCGATATAATCGCTTTTGACGCAATTCGGAACGCGGGGAAAGTTATCTGGCGATGGAAAAATCAGCAGTTAATGAAATAGATGCACTGAACTTAAATTAAGTTTAGTTTGTGAACAAAGGAATCGGCGCCAGTGTGTTACGCAGTCAGGTTGCAGATTTCTTTCGTCACAGTTGCTACACATCTGTTTACTCTTCTAGCATATGTTAACCTCTATGTATAATCAACCAAAGGTTATTAACCTCAAGAATAGTGTTTGTTTCAAAACTTACGATTGTTTATGCTAATTTAGTTATGCTCAAAGTTACGATTTGACGTAACAGTGTTAGCGCAACTTCCAAGAGTTCCTTTGTTGGCTTATGCCAATTAACTATGATCTGGTTTACGAGTACCTATGTTTTGCACATCTACTGATTGCGATCAAATAATTAAAACAAAGATTAGATATGTGTGCTCCAAAACGTGTCTGTGTGGTGCCGGACTTAAAGAATAGCACCACCTCATACTTCCCGTGGGTGTCGTAAAAGGCGACTAAGGGTCTAACCGGAGAATGGGCAGCAGCGTTCTCTATGCATTCCACCACCATACCATACTGCAATCGCCAACCCGCCTGCCAAGCGTGGCGATTATGACAAACCCGCCCTCTTTTGGGAGAGGCCTATGTCCAGCAGCGGACCTCTTTCGGCTGAAATGATGATGATGATGATGCTCCAAAACGAGGAACCTAGGCTAAAAGGCTGCCAAGCTGAAGTAAGATTGGACGGGTCACGTCAGCCGCATGCACAGTGATCGCTGGGCTACAGGCACCGTGGAGACACACGTTGCCTGAAAACGCACGGCTCCGCCGAGGCCGACACAGGAAAAGAGAAGAGGTGGGAAGAGGTGGCGAGGTGACCTAGATCCGTACCGCAAGCGTTGTATCGAGGTGGCTCTAAAGGAGGATTTAATAATAATTTAATAATTTGTTTATTTTCACTTCAAGACACAAACATTAGTGTGCCCTGGCTCTTGTACTAGGAGGTCCTGTGTCACAGGAGCCAGACCTCTCAATTTACAGAGAATATGATATAGAAGCGCGATAGACAAAAATGAGATTCGTTATAGTTATGGCATGCATTAGAAGGTAAGTTTACAAATATACAAGATAAAAAAACAAAAAAAAGTAATAAAAATGAAAGAGTTTAAGTTTTCTTTTAAATTAAATTTAGTTACCACTGCGTTCTTATTTGAGTCTGGATGTGACTGAGGTGAGTGTGTGTTTGGTGTGTATGTGAGGTGTGTGTGTGGTGTTTATGTGAGGGGTGTGAATGTGACAGGGTGTCATGTAACGCTGCCGAATAGATTTTCTGTTTCGTCATAATAGTAGTTTCGTTTCGTAGGATGCCTTGAAGGATTTAGGGGAAGCCTTTGCTGAGCAGTGGGACAGTGTAGGCTAATAAAAAAACAGTGGCAATCCAGGAGTGCCGACAGAAGTGAAAACTTGAAAAAGCGTAGTAATTTTAAAAATGTGTTTGAAGGTTATTCTTCCCAAAGAAAATGTACCGCGCGTTGATGTCTTTATAATGGCCAAAACTTAAAGCAGAGGTGTCGGTTACGGTAACAGTGTCGCGAGTTCAATGGCTGTTTCCCATCTCAAAAAATGGTCAACGCGCCTAAAGAAGTTTTCACTTCAATAAAAATGTGTGAAGATGAGATCTATTAACGTTATTTAGCATGTGATTTGTCTTAGACCTGTTCCTGTCTCTGTCTTGCACTTGTAGATTGAAAGTTGTGTAACAGTGACAAGAATAAAACTTAGCCAATGTACAGTCAACATAAGAGATAAGTATGCAGGATCGTCGGATATAGTTGAAGTTTAGTAAGAAACTTAAGGATGTTGTCGACTGAAATTTAATTTTCTAAATGAGCTTTTTGTTTTCTATTAATACAATTAAATTTTATTGGAGAACATCCTTCGGTTTCTTAGTAAACTTCAACTATATCCGACGCTCCTGTATACTTATCTCCTTTGTTGACTGTATATGCTAAGTTTCAGCCTAAGTTATCCACATCTCCAATAGCAAGACGTACTATTATTATTCTATTAGCTTCTGACTTCGTCTGCTTGAAAGTTCCGTACACCGCACCGCATCGCCTGCCGACGCTATTACTTCTTTTTCGCTTAGCGACCATTCTGACTTTTTCCCTTTTGCTGGGCTCCTAAGGATGCTAGCCTGATTTAAAGTAGCCTATAGCTTTCCTCAAGAATTAGGTTAATAGGTAATAGGTACTACGGGCTGGTGTCCGCAACTCCACGTCAATGCGCGTATTTTGCGTATGGGTGGGAAAATCGACTATTCGATCCACCCCAGCTCCTCAAGGAAGGCCAGCAACGCCTTGATGTTACTGACCGTCTCACGTAGGGTACCTGGGTTACCGAAGTACTTTGCCCTGTACGTGGCGATCACCGGGCAGTTTAGAAGCACATGTGCCGCTGTCTCGTCGTCCTCCATGCAGGCACAACGGACTGTCCGTTACTCCTATGACAAAGAGGTGTTTATTGAATGACCCGTGGCCAGTTAAAGCTGCGGTAACTATACGCAGCTTTTGTTTTGTTAGACGGAGAACCTGTTTCGTGAGGCGGCCATCCAATGTGGGAAGTGCTTCCCTCGCCTGCCTGCATTCACCTTGGTCCGTCCATAGTTTATTGTGTTGCTCTCTTGTGCGTTTCCTTACCAGAGTGCGTATGTACCCGAAGGGGAGTGGCACGATGGGCTCGGGTCCCACGGGTGCCATACTCGACCCTCTTCTGGCAAGTTCGTCGGCTGCATCGTTGCCTAGCGAACCGCTGTGTCCTTTGATCCATTGAATGGTTATATTATTGAGGTTACCCACCTGGTTGAGGCGCTGGTGACACTCGTATATTAGCCCAGAGTCAGCTGTGTTCAGCGCTTGCAGAACAGCCATGCTGTCTGAGAGTATGCGGATTGAGTGTTCCTTAACTTCCCTGGCCATAATGGCTGAAGCGGCTAGAGAGATGCCCAAGCATTCGGCCTGGAACACTGTGTTGTGGACCCCCAATGGTGTGGCTATATGTATGTTGAATTCCTCCGAGAAGATTCCAGCTCCTGTGCCACTACCTGTTTTGGATCCGTCCGTGAAGATACGCAGCTCTGTGGGGCACAACCCCTCGCATCGGCGATCCTCGTGAAGCTGGATCTTGTATTTTTTATCAAACATAAATTGTTTAGGAACCCGGTCGTTTATGGCTTTCGTAATGGGGAAATCCTTATGGAGTCCCTCAAGCAGCGTGGTGTGTGGTGTATTACTCTTACCCCAGAGATTTAGTGTGTTAAGACGTACTGCCACCATCGTCGCTTCCTGCTGTATGAACAGGTGGAGCGGCGGGATTCCCAGGATGGCTTCTACCGCTGCAGTCGGAGTAGTCCTCATACAGCCCGTAGTCGCCATGCAGGCTAGTCTTTGCAAGCGTTGCAGTTTGTTGGAGGCTGTCACTAGCTTGGTGCGAGGCCACCAAACCACAGCTCCGTAGCTTATCATGGGGCGGATCACTGCAGTGTACAGCCAGAGTGTAATTTTAGGGGATAGGCCCCACTTCTTACCTATCATTCTCCGGCACTGCCAAAAGGTTATGCAAGCCCTGTTCAGTTTGTTGTCCAGATGACTGCTCCAGTTTAACTTACTGTCTAGTGTTACACCAAGGTACTTGACTTCGTTGGCTAGCTGGAGTTCAGTATCGAACAGTTTAGGTAGGCGAAAAGGCCCTAACGCTCGTTTCTGGGTAAACATAACCAGTTCAGTTTTAGCGGGGTTCACTGAAAGGTCAAAGTCCCTGCACCATCTCTCCACGATACGTAGCGCTTGCTGAGTGAGGTTGCATATCGTGCCCGTTACCTTCCCCGAAACCAAAATTATTGCAAGGTCGTCGGCATAACCTACTGTGTAGAAGCGGTTGGCGTTGAGTTTGGTGATGAGGTCATTAATTACCAGATTCCATAGAAGGGGGGACACGACCCCACCCTGGGGGCAACCTCTAGCTATCATGACCAGCTGCTGCTCACCTTCAAGGCGAACCACTCGTTTACTTAACATGTTTGTGATCCAGTCCGTTAGTACCTGTTCTACTCCATGTCTGGAGAGGGCGCTGTTGATACTGGAGAAGTTGGTTTTGTCGAAGGCTCCTTCGATGTCTATGAAAGTGCCCAGACAAGTGCCTTTCTGATGAATCGCTTCCTCTATCTGGTTGACTACCAGATGTAGGGCGGATTCAGTCGACTTACCTGAGCTGTATGCGTGTTGGTTACCGTGTAACGGTATGGTCTTCAGAGCACCATCCCTCAGTTCCCTATCGCACAGCCTTTCCAGGGTCTTCAGTAGAAAGGAGGTCAGGCTGATTGGTCGGTGGGATTTGGCGTTTGTGTAGTCACCCTTACCTGGCTTAGGGATGAATATTACCTTCACTTCCCTCCATCCTTTGGGAACGTATCTAAAGGCCAGGCACGCTCTCAGTAAAGGCAGCAGTTTTAAGGCGACAGAGGTGCCACCCCACTGCAGTAAGGCGGGGAACACTCCGTCAGGTCCAGCTGCCTTAAAAGGATGGAAGCTCCGGATGGCCCATTGGAGTTTCTCCAGCGTGATCATCCTGCTAGCGTAGGCCCATTCGCTGTCTGATGGTGTCTGTATTGTGTCCTGCCAGTCAATTACCTGTGCGAAAGTGCATCCCGGGAAGTGAGTTTCAATAAGGACGCGTCTCGTTTCTTCTGGCGAGGATGTTAGTGTGTTGTCAGGTTTGCGGAGGGTGGCAGGCCCAGGTGTGAAGGATTAGGTTATAAGACCACCAATTTTATTGTGTGCTTGTAAAACTTCTACATTTACATCGGTAATTATATGGTAAGTATACATAATAAAGAGAATATTATTATGTTCTTTTTATTCCTATTCTATTCTTTCAAATGGAAAATAGTAGATTGTTTGCCAAAGTAGCAAACAACTATTTTGCAGGCGCGAGCGTTTCTTTAAATCCAGAGCGCAGCGAGGGATTACCAGCCTGTTACTTGTTCCTACAGTGTTCGTGATTGATCTCTTTGATGATTGGAACTTTTACTAACAATATTCCAAATTCAAATCACTTTGAGTCCCGAGGGATTAAAGAGCTGTTTTAGTCCCTGTTTATGAAGAATACACTAGCTCATTTTGAATAGTTGTGATATAAAATAATTTTTCAAATCCGACTGGTAGTTTCAGAGATTAACGCGTTCAAAAACAAACTCTTCAGCTTTATTATTAGTAGATATATATATAGATATATTGCAATCTTTGTGTATTTACTAAGTCTACAAAAGTATTGCCTCCTGATAAGTATCACCCTTTGAGTACGGAGACCTTATCCGACGACCTAATTGACCTCTAATGTTATTACAATGAGATACTTGATTGAGGAAATTGATAGGGCCGTTTCCTCGGCCGCTAATGACCAATGACCGGAAAAACTTCGGAGAAAGGCCAGAATTATATCGGAAGACGTGGTGGTCCGTAGGTTTGTGAATCAACTCGTTTCTTAATTAAATGGGCAACTTCAGGGATATTTATTGCAGACGTTTGATGTTTATTAATTTTGACTCTATTATATACAGGGCTATTGGTAAAACATTAACAACGTCTAAAGAGGTCATTGTACTCATCATTATGAACAAGTTTTACAATGGGACCAAACCTGAAATCACGAAAAAAAATCTGCTGTTCCCTACATTTATGATCTTATAACTCGTCAAAATGTAGGGAACAGCTGATTATTTTTTGGCGATTTCAGGTTTGGTCCCATAGTAAAAGTTGTTCATAATGATGAGTACTATGACTTCATAAGAGGTTGTTAATGTTTTACCAATAACCTTGTATAGATTAATCTACCCCCAGTGCGGCTGAAGAGAGAATGTCTTCTTTACACCCGTCAGTTTCATACAAACGAATATGTGTTTCACGAATTTGATGTTTATTACTTACTAGCTACGCCCCGCGGTTTCACCCGCATAAGTGAGAATATCGGGATTAAAAGTAGCCTGTATGTTAATCCAGGGTGTCAGCTACCTCCATAGAAAATTGTATCAAAATTGATGAGCCGCCGTTTGAACGTGAAGAAGTAACAAACATAATATAAACACACACTCACAAACTTTCGCCTTCATAATATTATTTATTTATTATTAGTGTGACTAGAATTGTCACACTGATAGGTGTCAGGGGTTCCACACTCTTAGTCCGTCAATGAAAATACGGGTCCGTCCGTAAGTAACTGATCTGTCTAAACAAGTGTCAAATTAAATTATTCGGACGGGCAAATACATATCAGCAACCTCAGCAAAAGCTTGAAAAGTACGAAACCAATATCTTTCAATATTATTACAAAACATCTCCGCACACTAATTACCTTCCTCAACTAAGAATACATTACTCAAACAAGTGCTTTATCTTATTAATTTAGTGGAATAGCAAGAAACTCCAGCCACTAAACAAGAAAGAGAACTACCATTAATTAGAACAACTCCAGGATAAAGCTGTGATTTGATCAACGCGAGCGAAGTTTGTTCGCGTTTGCTGCGATGATATAATTCGGTTCTCAGGTCATCGAACTGTGTGCTTGCAAGTTTTTAGTTATTGTTGCTGTTTAATTAGGTTTTTTTTTTGTTGTCGAGGGAATCCTTCAAAAGGCACCCGACCTCGGGGGAGGGAGGTCGGGGAGTGTGGGATTTTCACCTCACTAAAACCACTCTGGTGATCACCATAGCACATAGGGGTGGTCCCGGTTCCTCTTGAAAGACCAATTCCGGAACCCTCCGTGCAACGCCAGTAACGCACATCCCTGGGGAGACTGTAAAGGGGCCTCCCCTGAGCCTCGCTATCCACGGCAGCACGTGACCACTGTGCCACCATCTTCCCTGGGGTCACTTGGTGAGCGGACAGAGTCCCCACTCTGTGCGCCCGCAACCCCAAAGGTCCACCTACCAACGTATGATTTTGAAGGTTATTTATTTATATAACCTCCAACTGGAACGCCATATAGCAATTACACCAAGGGAGCAAAAAATTACTTAATGTGCTGCTTCCATCCATCCTGTGTGCGGTGGACATCGAACGTGTGACGATGGAACACGCACTCTTACACACCGTCAGCTCCATAGTTAATGGAGGGTTAAAGTTGTGTATTGTATACTTATAGTTGTACGAGTTTTATTATATTTGAGCGTTGTATCCTCTCAGATACATTTACTTATGTGAAGAAAAGAACAGATACTTGGCAATGTATCTCATGCGATACATAGAGTATCTCCAAAAGTAGACACCCTGTATTTTTTATTTAATTTTTTCAAATCATCAATAAATGTCCTCAAAAAAAAATTAAGAATTATATTTTGCCACGAAAAGGTAACCGGTTTCTTGGCAAAAAAAAATTTGACTGTGGGTACTGCATTTTTCTTTGTACAGAAGATTCATATTGCACTTTTAAGTTATCAACTAGCATTAAGCTTTTCTCCTTCTATGTCCAGTTACTCATTGCTCGCCTTATTTGTGAAACTTTTCCGCTTTTGGATGACGCCCCTAGCCGCCGCAGGAGACGCCCTGGGCGTCGGGAATCGATAGCCGATTCCCGGCCACCGTAGGCGCGGGCTTGCGGACGGCGAGCAATGGGCAGCTCGCCGTCCGGTAAGGACCATGCAGGCCCGGGTCGACGGCGCGTTGTGTTCCACGCGTGCCTCAAGGAGATGTCAGCACCAACTGACGGGGTCCGCTAGGGCCGATGCCCGCCAGGGTCGCGGGTTGTTCGAAAGAGATACCGTGGCCCCTGCTGGCACAGGCAACAGAAGGAGCACGGGTGGGTTTTAGCCAGTAAGAGTCTGACACTCCCTTCCGCTCCGCCCAGAGCGGGAGGGGTCATTTGATGATTTCCAACCCAAAACAAAAAAAAAAACCGGGCAAGAGCGAGTCGGACTCGCGCACCGAGGGTTCCGTAACATTCGGGTTTATGCATAAGGTTTATGTTTATGAAATTAAATGTTTTTTTTTATTTTTGAGTTGATTGAATGAATGGTAAATTGCGGTTTACGATTTATGACGTATTAAAAAAAAACTACTTACTAGATCTCGTTCAAACCAATTTCCGGTGGTAGTTTACATGGTAATGTACGGTGGGCTGCATCAATTGGGTACCCCTGTTGTATTAAAATTATCTTACAACTGGGGTACCCAATTGATGCAGCCCACTGTACATCATATATTTTTTTTTGTTTTATCATTCTCTTATTTTAGAAGTTACAGGGGGGGACACATATTTTACGACTTTGGAAGTGTCTCTCGCGCAAACTATTCAGTTTAGAAAAAAATGATATTAGAAACCTCAATACCATTTTTGAAGACCTACTCATAGATACCCCACACGTATGGGTTTGAAGAAAAAAAAAGTTAAGTTTCGGTTCTAAGTATGGGGAACCCTAAAATTTATTGTTTTTTTCTATTTTTGTGTAAAAATCTTAATGCGGTTCACAGAATACATCTATTTACCAAATTTCAACAGTATAGCTCTTATAGTTTCTGAGAAAAGTGGCTGTGACATACGGACGGACAGACAGACAGACAGACAGACGGACAGACAGACAGACAGACAGACGGACAGACAGACAGACAGACATGACGAATCTATAAGGGTTCCGTTTTTGCCATTTGGCTACGGAACCCTAAAAAGGGGCCACTTGAATCCACGCTTGCACTGTATTAGACGACAGTGTGTCAACTCGTAGTCCATTGATATAACACTCTTATTTCCAGGCAACTATCATCATCATCATCATCATTTCGGCCGAAAGAAGTCGAAGCAGACCACTGTAACTTATATAACTTTTACTGCTTGAATACGAGTCTTTTGGCTACTTTGTATGTATATTTGTTGACATTTTTTTTGTTATATGCGTTTTTTTTGTGCAGAACAAACAATTTTTCTTTATTCTTTTCTAAAGCACCATTTCCACAACAAACTGCGTATTTGAATAAACTTTTAAAAACGTAATAGACATTCAACTCCAAACGCCTTCCGTCCCCCTTTCAAGACCGCGTAAAAGAAACGGTTCCTTAGAAATTAACTCCTCGGCAGTCCTAGCCGCATTTTCAATGGAACATTAAGGAAATTGCCCGGGCAATAAGCTATACTATGAGACAACTATTAGTATGCAAAGCGAGTGCTATTTAGGTGGCCAGTCGCCTTTTTGATGACGTCATATGTTAGTATTGTATTGTGATTCTTAATGGTGTCGATGTATTGAAGGTTTTTAGGGTTCCGTACCAAAATGGTAAAAGGGAACCCTTATGGTGAGACTCAGTCTGCCTGTCTAGCTGCCTGTCTGTCGGTAACAGCTGGATATCTCAAGAACTACTAACGCTATCAACTTGAAATTTGGAATAGTTTTAGATGACATTTGCCCAACTATTTCGCAAATAAGAAAGAAATAAAAACATATGTATATTTTTTGCAACAAGGACTGAAAGGGGGTCTGAAAAATTCGAAGTGAAGGTACTAGGGCATGTGGGGTATCATATGAAAGAACGCCGTTTGCACATTATGCAACATTTTTTTTTTAGGCCGCATAGTTTTCGACTTTTGATGAAAAGTGTAAAAAAATACCGTTCCCCCCCTTGTCTCTGAAGTGCAAAGTGAAAAATCTGAAATTATTCTATGTGATAGAAGTTTATATAAAGATTACCTACTCAAAAAATAAAGCGATGTTTCTAAATAGCACATTTTTTTTAGAAATCATCAATCATCAATCAAATGTTACATTAGTTCCACTATCGGTCAAGAGATGGCGCTGACATAAAACTGCAATATTCTACAATGTAGTGCACATTGTTAAAATTCTCTGACGAATATAGGCCTCGCCGATGAAAGTTTAAAAACATACGATGGTACGGAACCGTCGGTGCGCGAGTCGGACTCGCTCTTGCCCGGTTTTAATTTGGAAGAAGTTGTGAGTAACTGTGAGTTGAACTGTCAAAGTATTTTGTAGTTATGTGTTGTCTCTTTCTGGACTGGTTATCACTTTCGGGCTTCTGACGACCGGTAACAACTGCCAAAGATCTACGAATGACATCCGAGACCAACGGATTAACGTGCTTTCCGAGGCACGGAGGGTTCTTGATATGTTAGGAGGGTCACCCATCCACGGACCAACCGCGGCAAGTCAATCGACCCGTGCGGCTGTTAAATTACTTAGACGAAAATATTTGAAGTGTGAGAAATTATATTGTTATGCTCTTGAATTTGCAATATTGATCTCTGAATGTTACAAGAGACCAATATTACAAATTCAAGAGCTTATCAATATAATTTCTCATTCTTCAAATATTTTCAATCCAATCTTCAGTCGTCATTACCAACAGCTGGTCTGAAAAAGCTGTTCGAAGCTATCAACATTACAGTATAAGCAGAATTTAATAAAACTCCAATATCCAATAATGGTTCAAACCGGTACAGCAACACGAACGTCTCGAAGTGAAAATTCACTGAAAATTTTCTCGATACAAAATCATTCCGCGTTTAAGTGAACAGTTACAATTCTTGGGAGCGGGGTACACGAGCGGATTATTAGCAAGGTAAAGCAAGAGTAAAATCTTTTCAAGGAAACTTCAGATTTTCCTAGAAAAGGTTTTACTCCTCTGGGGTCTCCTTAGTTCATAGACGAGCAGTTGTCTGTTCAGAATGACGTCCTGTAATGGTCTGTACTAGAGGCACAGTTATAAATGACTATTTATTCGAGAATTAAAATTGGTAAAACACAATATAAATCTTAGAAAAACATAGGTATTACAATGTTTGATGCGTGCACTAGGATAAACCTGTATCACAGGCAGCACTAGTGTGAATTTGACACAAAGATGATTCATTTATAATGTCAGAGGGCATTTCTTTCTCTATTTCCATCTATTTTTTTTTAGGCTATTTTCTAAGCTATTGATAGATTTTCTTTTTTGCTCCTGCAAACGCAACAAAACAACCAATTAAGCGAAGAATTCATAAAAAAAACATAACATATAATTATTTTGAAGTTTTTAAATTGTTAGGTTAGGTTAATATGTGTCTGTGATTAGGAAGAGAAGTTTTGTGAAAAGATAATTAAAATTATTTTAACATGCCTGGTGACAGTACGCCAACTTATCTCTTGTTGGAAGGAGATCTGGCCGCGTATCTATAAATTAATAATTATCATAAGTTTAACTTAGGGGGCGCAGGAAGTGGACAAAGGTCGTTACGCGAAAGGAGAACTCATTAATTTTATACCTTTATAAACAGGGAAAAACTCGTTATTAATAAATTCATCATGTAGGAATATAATTACTTACTATAATTTTACAAAAATAAACTCTTCCGTTTGCAAATCTCGCGCATCAATTAACTACAAATAAACTGTGTCTGAAACTAATATAAATAAAATATCGGTTTAATACCCGTGTTAATTGTGAAACAATAGCCATAAAACTTGGTAACGACCAGCAAATAAATCATTAAGACGGATTGAGTGCTATAAATTGTTATCAGACAACAGACTTTATTGGCAGCTGGCTTTGGGTCATTCTTCGGAATCAGTGGCTTTATTGGGCAAATATATAATACATGGTTTCGTGAAGACGTGTGAAATTCGGCCCTTTGGTTATCGAGGTCAGATTTCTTACTTCGAAATAAAATATGTTGTACACCGAAAGTTATAAGTACTTTTGGTTATAAGTTCCTCTTGAATACTACAACAATCATCTTATTTCTTCTCTCGATAAAAATCCACTAGATAAAAATAATGATTATTTACCACTATTGTACACCAGCCTTAAAAGCTTAACCCATACGTAAGCGCTTTTGCTTCAAACGTCATCAGCGATTTTCCATCAATGTACTCCTATCCTAAAGTCGCAGCGAGATTGCGGAGTACTTTGCATGCAGGTGTTACTGCGACGGAAACGTACCTACAACGATTTAAAATTGAATTTCGAAACGAATTCTGTGGCGCCTACATTTTTTTGACTATTCAAAAGTAGAACGTTTTTTTTTTAATGCTTCAGTTGCCAGTGACGGGGTACTTTCGGGAAAATTTTGCTTTTTACCGTTTTTAGTGCTGGCAACTTTGATGGTGAAGTTTGTGGACTATGCGGGTGTTGGATTTTAGGGAGTTGATAACTTTTGGAATGTTAAGTGGTAACTTCTGACTAGTGAAACTTCTGGCCACTGCTTGGTTCGATAATACTATTACAATCCGTTTGCCCCGTTCACTGACTAAAGGTTTTCTTCAGAAAGAGGTTGACCAGTGCTATTGCGAATATAAAAAAAAAAGAAATTTGGGCTCTTCATCAGTAATTTAATTTAAATTTTCTACTATTAAATACTTTACTGTATATTACTTACTAGTTAAGACTGCAGTGCAATGTTTGAGTTTCAGAACTCACTTTTGACCACCATTTACCACTCAAAGGACATTAAAAAATGTATGTATGACATCAACAAATATAAAACAGCTGTAGCAATTTCGAGGCTATTTTATGCGCAAACACTTAATTTTGGAGAGAAATATGATTTACAGTGTAAAATTATACGCTCATGTTACAGCATATTTATGGGGTATTATGTTTTTTGTATTTTGTTTGTATTTTGTTTTTTTTTCGGTTAATGTTAAATTCAGTACAAACCTATGGCTAAATCGGCCATAAAGTATGGTATTTTTTTTTTGAGACAACTTCATCTTTTATATTTTGATAACTCATCATCATCGGCGGCTACGACGATGATGATGATTTCCCAACTATATTGGGGTCGGCTTCCAGTCTAACCGGATGCAGATGAACAGCAATATTTTACATGGAGCGACTGCCTATCTGACCTCCACAACCCAGTCTATTATTTTGATAACTACGGCATAGAAATTAGAGTGGACATAGGTAACCAAACTAGTATGTTTTTGTGAGCAAAAACCAAAATTATTTAATTTTAGTCTAATAAATCAATATTAATGCATTAATTAGACTGATAAACTATTTCACCTACCTCTGAGCTGTATGTGATGGTTAAATACAGCCTTATTACTAGAAAAGAAAGAAAGAAAAATTTTTTTTTCTGCACAAACAAAACGCAAAATAAATCATTAGAAATCCCTTATTGCACGCCAGATTGTCACATTGTCATTAAAATAAATTAAAATGATCTCTTTCTCCCTATTAGATTAGACACAGACAAAAAATTTGAAACATTCACGAAATATAATTCTGCATTGTTTTTCCAATGCACATTTGCATTTTATTATATCATCAATTCATCAGACCGTAATTTGAAACTTTTATGCCTCGTTCTTTTAAAACTTTCCTTATATTTTTGGACGTCCGATATTGCCTTTAAAAAATGTACTCTGTGTTCCCTTTTCAAACGTGACACATTTTACAAAAACAAAAACCAATTCCAATCAAACTTTTTGCTTGAATCTCTGTACAAATATTTGAAGTTCACTGAACTTATTCAGCGAAACAAAATCAACGGTTTACTCACTGTTAGCAAAAATAAAAACCGATCCATATTTATGGTTTAATCGAACTCTTTTCGACACGTTTTTGCATTCAATAAAACCTTTTTTATTAAATCGATCCAGTCCTTTTTTGATCGGAGATAATATTATTATATATTATAAGGGTCAAAGTGGGGTCACACACATGGGGTTTTGGGTATATTGACTGCTTACAATATTCTTAAAATGTAATAAAAACGCTGGAATTTTATTTCTTTGTCAGCCATCATAAACTGATGCGTCAAATTGAAGGGTTTAGGTATTACATTTCGCGATGTTTCTAATAATTCTCGGTTTTACACAAGTTTCTTATTAGTAAATGTTAATTTGTGGAGGCGATATGTTATTCTATATCTAGTTTGTGTGAAAACACAAACCACATCAGACGGAATAGCTAATGAAATAAAAAACTTACAATAATAGTTATTTAATTATGCAACTGTTATAGAGGGTTATTAAAACACGAACGAAGACGAGTGTGATAATAGTATCACACAAGTGTTTTAATATCTATATATAATTATGTACATTTGCGTACAAGTTGCATACAAATATTTGTTCCGTACGGGAATCAAACCCGCGACACGCAGCGCAGCATTAATCGCTTATATACAATCCCGGATAATCTCCAACACATCGTCACGTCACACAATGTGCCAACTTGAAGCAACATCTACAGGCTATCATCAATAACGTGTACACACACTATGTGACATGACGTAGAAGTGTGTTAAACATGAAAAATTGCCTTACTACGTGCATTTTATAGTAGATAATATACGAGCTAGCATAGTAACACAGACTTAAACTAGGTGACGCAAAAGTCATCACTTTCTCGGCCAATGGCGGCAAATGTCGATTCTACTTTGATATTTGTGAAGTATAAAAATTCAGCTTCATATTTTCTGACTGACCGACTTCTTGACAATTCAAAAGTGCCTGAAATGGTTTAATTGAAATAAATGGTTTCAGTTTGAGTTCAAGACAGGAATCGCTACCTATACAATAAAAAAAAATCGGGTTGCCTAATCTCTCGTTTTGGCTATTTGCACGGGGAAGACCGCCTGTTTAAACCAGTCCAGACTTCTTTTTGTGGGTTTTTTTTGAAGTCACTACTCTATGTCAACAAGCCTCAGACTCTTGAACTCCTCAAAGAGAATATCCATCAAGAATGCGAGGAGTCGAGGACCTATCGCGTCTACCTATCGAAAATGCCATAAATCGGGCCCGAATGGTCATCAATTCTGGCGGCGCGGCCACTCAGCCGATATCATTTTCTCGATGTAATGGTAAACAATAAGTCATCAAATATGGGATCTTGCCGTTTTGCCCAAAAGATTTTGCCAAAATTTCACTACCCAAACAAATTTTAGCAACCTTTTTTATACCAATGCAATGTTTGGAATGATTTTAGTAAGCACATTTTCATTTGGTCAAATTTTTACTGGGCTGAATATTATCAAGGATAACGTCATTTAGGCATTTGGTCTTTAATAAAATTTATTATTATATTAAAGACCAAATTTAAATATGACAAATTTTAATAAAATTTATTAAATAAATATATTTTATTAAAATTTGTCATATTTAAATTTTTAAAGCAAACAATCTTTAAACAATAAACATTTAGTCAAATGATTTGTTATGAAAATAATAATTATAGAAATAGATACAAAAAAAAATTTTTTTTTTTGAATTACAGGGCTTTACTTAAATAATATTTTTTTTTAACTACATTGCATGGTTGCGGTCGATCGATAGGCGACGTAGGATGCAAAAGCACCCCGAGGTTCGGTTTTGTTAGGTTACTTTAAATACTTTTCACAGAAATAGGAGCGAATGAGAATACAAATACCTTTACCTCATATCATATTAAACAGGGCCAATTGAAATCATAGGCAGACAGAAATAGGGGCCCCGACGGTAGGGCCCAATATTTGGCTTATTTTATTTTGTGTAAAATATGTTATCCAACTGAAATATTTGACTACCTACATTAAAATTGGTAAAAGTACTAGTTGGTAAGCAAGTTATTGTTTCGACTGCCCCGTTGGTCTCGTGGTTGCTAGCGCGACTGCTGAGCGTGGGGTCCTGGGTTCAATAGAAAAAAAAAATGGGTAAAATACTGTTAATCAGCTGCATCCGGTAAAACTGCAAGCTGACCCCAACATAGTTGGGAAAAGGCTGGGCAGATGATCAATAAGTCATCAAATAAACATAATCCAAAAGCAGAAGTTTTTCAAATATAAATAACTAGCTGACCCGGCAAACGTTGTTTTGCCATATAAATTATTTCTAGCTGCCCAGCGCTACTTCGTTCGCGTGGTGACCTACCCCTTACCCTACCCTACCCCTACCCTACTCCTACCCTACTCCTACCCTACTCCCACCCTACTCCGATAAGTAAAAAAAAAAAGATATAAAAAGTATCCTATGTCCGTCTCCTGGTTCTAAGCTACCTCCTCACCAATTTTCAGCCAAATCGGTTCAGTTATTCTTGTGTTATAAATAAGAACATGGGGTGTCACCTTTTGCGCCACACAAACCACAGACTACCCACAGTATTGTCTCTCCTTCCACTTTTTAATCCATCCAAAGGTGTCTTAAAAGATCGCTTTTATTTTATTTTATTTGGGAAACAAACAGATGCAATAACAAGTATATGTATACAAATAGTTCAACACAATCCAGAAACAGATTCCACAGATTACTATACAACTAAATTATATGTACCTAAGTGTAACAACAACAAAGTGTTGTAAAAACCTACTTACAGAAAATAAATCATTTAACAACCTTCTGGTTGTTACCGTTGTTTGGACCGTTAAAATTTTACATTTAGTATTTAATATTATGTAACATACAACAATAATATTATTTAAATTTCGATGCCAAAATATTTCTTATATAAAATTTGAATTTGGGTAGAGAAAGGTGAAAAAGAAAGGTGAGAAAGGTGGTTTTAGCGATAAAACAGCCCACTGTGTCACCCTTTGTATAATTTCTGTACCTGTAATTTAAATGGTGAACATAATAAAGAGTAAGTATTCTATTCTATTCTCTTTTGTATTGGCAAATATGGGAAATTGAGAAAGACTGATTCTGTGGTCCACCAACCAGCACTTGGCCCGTATGGTGGATTACGGCCCACCCCCTCACGGAGTGTGTCCCAGAAGTGGGAACATTATAGGCTGATTATGTCATACGTGCCCTGGTAAAAGTATTTTTTTTAATAGATTTTCAACTTTATCGCTAAAACATAAGGTTCAAAGTTGATTGCAAAAATTTGACAGTTTCGGGTAGCTTAATGTGCTGGCGTCTGTACATTCAAGTGGGTATAGCTACTCGTGGAGGCTTTTTAAGGTTCCGTACTCAACGGGACCTAGATTAGTAAGCCTCCGCTGTCTGTCCATCCGTCCGTCTGTCTGACTGTCAGTGGACTATATCTCATGAACCGTAATAGGTAGTGTAATGTTCGCTGGGTTAATAAAACACACTTTGACAGATCTCTGAGGTGACATAGTCTATACGAAACCCAAAGAACGTCTGCCGTCGCCTACGGCCGGTAAGCGACTGCCACGCCAATGCCTGCGCATACACTACATCCCTCCTTTATTTTTATTGAATTGATATGTTTGTTGTTGTCATGTTTATTGAAATATTGAATTGATTCTAGTCGCCCATTCCAAAAGGTAGTTTTCGTATGGAGAAGAATGGGCAAGAAACTCCACCGTTACCCTTTTAAAATGTTTTACAATGTCTTGTTTATATAATATAATTATATGTGAAGACAATGCACTTAGAATAAAATTAGTCTACCACAAAAGGTAAAAAGAATTAAAATGAAGCAATGGCAGGTAAATCAATTATGTCATAGATACAGGTGCGCACATACCTATTTACAAATTATTTACAAATATTGTAAAAGTAGATGATTTTCCTAGAATTTTCGCTTTGATAAATCCAATTTAATGGAGTGTTACATATGGCACGATCCACACGATGATGTCCTCACTATGTCCTCACGATGATGTCCTCCCGATGTCCTCACGATGTTTTTCTTCACCATTTTGTAATGTCCAATTTAATGGATGTCCAAATGCGTCCAATCTAATGGATGCCCATTGCGTCCAATTTAATGAATCACATGTCTTCGAAGTATTGGTTCTCAGACATGCCGGTTTCCTCACGGTGTTTTCCTTCACCATTGATGAACAGTGGTGATGAGTGAAAATACACAAAATGCCTGCCTGGTTTCGAACCCACGAACTTAGTCGGGCTAGACCACCACCACTGTTGTGCTGAAATTAAATGCTATTATTATGTGTATGTGCCTGCGTATGACACGGTGCGGTATGACACCAGAAGGCCAATTCTACTAATTTAAAACGTTCAAAATCTAGTCTCAGTCTCATATCGGCGACAAACAAATATCAAAACTTGTCAAAATGTAGTGAGATTAAAGGTAATTTTGCAATTAGCATTATTTTAGGGCACGAACTATTATCACTTTTGCAGCCTGTGCCTGTAACACAGTTTATACTAGCACAGACACAGACGTTCACTCTGTCTCAAATAATGCATAGCGTTGTACTTCATTGTTTTGTTTTGTTTTTTTTTTTTTAATGCTTGATTGAGATGGACAAATTGTACTTGGCTTTTTGAAATAAAGATTATTATTATTATTATTTTGTGATTTTTACTTAGTCTATTACTTTTCGATTTTTACTAAGTTTACCGTTTTTCGTTTACCCTTTTTTGCAATTTGGATTGATTACAGGGCAAGGAATTATTATCTCATTTGTGATTTTTACTGAAGTTACATCTTTTACTTTTACCCTTTTATGCAATTTGCATTAATTACAGGGCAGGAAACTTTTACCCTTTTATGCAATTTGCATTATTTACAGGTCAGGAAATTTTATCTCTTTTGTGATTTCTACTGCCATACCTAGGTATTGGCATCTGCCTAGCCTTTTTCCCAACTATGTTGGGGTCGGCTTCCAGTCTTAGCGGATGCAGCTGAATACCAGTATTTTACATGGAGCGACTGCCTATCTGACCTCCACAGCCCAGTTACTGGGTAATACGATACCGCGTGATAAGACTGGTTGTCAGACTTTCCGGGCTTCTGACTACCCGTAACGACTGTCAAAGATTCACGAATGACAGCCGGGACCAACGGCTTAACGTGCTTTCCGAGGCACGGAGGGGACACGGTATGTAAAGATGGTCACCCATCCATAGACCAACCGCGGCAAGCGTAGCTTAACCTGATCGATCGACCTATGCGGCTGTTATTATTTAGCCACGTGCCCCTCATACCTAGGATTGGCAATAGAGATCAAAATCTTTTTAATGTCTAACCATGATTTATTTTGTAAATTGCGTAATCTAGTCGGTTCCAATGTATGAACTTGATGAGTTTTCACCCATTGATTGCATACACTGGTTGGTTATACCAATGTATAAGTTATTGTTAACTTTTAGGTACCCACTATTCATTTGATTGTTTACCTCTTCAAATTACTTCGTAATGTTTTGATACCGATTAACCACATAATCTATCAGTATCGCGACTTCCGCGATCTTATTTGCCTAATATTAGGCAATTCTGTTAACCAACACTTGGGTTGGCACCTATCAACAAATGAGGTTATACGAAATAAAAGTAAAACTGTAAATTCACTGTACATATTAAGCACTAGCTTCCGCCCGCGACTCCGTCCGCGCGGATGTCGGTCTTCGCGTGGATGGTTTATTTCTCCATTTTGAGTAACTCTGACAATGACATCTTATAAATATCTATTGGACCCAAATACGGCTAAGCCTATAATAATTAAGGAGATCCTTCTATTGAGCTACTGCTGTTGAGCTCGCGTTCTGTAGTAAGTATTTTTTTCATAGTAATTCCGACCTTGATAAGTAGCATGTAGCAGTAAATTACTGACAGTGACGAAAAGTTTGCAATAATAAAAAAGTGATCGTGACAATGCGACAGAAAGTTAATTGAGAGCTTCAGCATACACAACATTGTTAGTGAGCTCGTCCGGAATATGAACATGAAGATTTCTTGGACTGCTCACACGGGAAAGAGCTACGTAAAGTTGCCCGTGTGAAAAACAACTCGCGGTAAGATCTACGCCAGCAACTCCTAGGGTCTGACCTTGAGCCTTATTTATTGTCATGGTGTAACACAAAGCTACAGGAAACTGTATTCTCTTAAATTGAAATGGAAAATTATCCACTGCGGGTAATGCAACGTGTGTTCGCGGTTCTACAGAACAACGTCTATGAATAAAACTGAAAAATAAGATTTTTTTTTCTACGTATTTTTCCAGGATAAAAAGTATCCTATTTTATGCCCAGGATAATAAGGTATAATTATACCAAGTTTCATCGAAATCGAACCGTTAGTTTTCACGTGATGCCTGCATATACAGACAGACAGACAGACAGACAGACAGACAGACAAAAATTTTTTTAATCACATATTTGGGTTTGGTATCGACCCAGCAACACCCCCCGCTATTTATTTTTTCAATATTTTCAATGTACAGAATTGACCCTTCTACAGATTTATTATATGTATAGATAAGAAAGTTAAAACGCTGTAGTTACAAATAACATAGTCTTATATATATATTTTTTTTTGTCCATGTCGCGAATTTTTCGACAAGGGGTTTCTAAAAGGGGGGCAAATTTTCCATTACTTTTTCGATAGGACGCACCGTTTTCGAGATATAAGCAAATTTTAAATTATTAGATTTTACGCTCGCATGTTCCCGAAAATAACACCAGTGCGTCCCGTGTTTCCCAAATAGTCAATCAATAATGCTATATTTTGCCACTAACTATATGGAGAAACAATTTTATTAATTAAATAAACCTCATTCGTTAACTTGCCAGTATTAATCGCAACCATTAGGTTGTTTTGTTGGAACTTGTTCCATTTGTGTTTTTCGCAACCATTAGGTTGTTTTGTTGGAACTTGTTCCATTTGTGTCTTTCACACACACACGCACATATTTTAATGTATATCAAAATATGTCTTGTTGTACCATACCCAGTACAGTTGCACAATGTTTTTTGTCCTATAATTGTAATTAAAGTTTATTTTAAACTAAATCACCGCCGTTCATATTTGACTAGCCAGCAAGTCGTACAAAGGTCCTTTGACGACGTGTGCTATGTGCTTAAAGCAAATGTTCACTTGATATTACAACACTGTAATGAATTCTATGAATTCTTTTGTTGATTACAAATTACAATAGCCAGTGCAAAATTCATTTGATTTGACTAAGATTAGTTCAATCATTAACCATAACAGATTGTATGACACTAGTTAGTTTTAACAGTAGGTAAGATAATAATTTTATTTGTTACTTAACTTCGATTTTACCGAAGTGGAACTTTTGTTAAGCTACGATATTTTCGCTACTTAATAATTTTTTTTTATTTTAACACTAGTTTTAACAGAAAGATAATAATTTCTTACTTTACTTCGATTTCACCGAAGTGGAACTTCTGTTAAAACTGGTACATTAACGATATTTTCGCTGGAACATTTTTTTATTTGATCGAATAATATTTTCTCGATATTATTTACATAAGGGGTCGACACGGGGGTAAGCCGTGACTGACTCGAGCAGTGTTGCCACTGAGTTGTGTGCTACATCAATAATGGTACATCACAAATACATTTTAATTACCTCACATAGGGCAGTATTATCAACTTTATGATAAATAAGAATTATAATCTCATAACCACATCACGCCTGTTCTCCCACCTATGTTTGAATAGGTAAGCAATCTTTATTGTTTTATGTACATTATTGTCTTGGTTTCACATAATGTTACATGGCACCTGTAACTTAGTGACCTTTAAAGGTACTCCCACAAAACTCCAACAGAAGAATGGAACTTCTCTTCTACAAAATTGATTTACCGATTCATCATATCATAAGAAAATATTATGTCATTCTAATTCATGTTACTGGTGAAAACAGTTTTACTAAAACATTTTGTTCATCTATCTGTCCCCAAGTCACAGGCTATAAACCTAGTTTGGGTGCCAGGAGATAATACTCAATGTACTAAATGTTGTACCATATTACTGTACTTGTAACCTTTGTGAACATTTTTCTGGAAATAAACATTATTTTTATTATTTTTGTGTCTTTTTTTTCTCACCTCTTAGGCTGGTTTTAGCTACATTTACGGCCCAAAACCAAGTAAATGCAACGTGTGGTGTGTATTAGAGTGTGTTTCTTCCTCTAACTGCATGAATTTCCTAACTATTCTGCAGGTGTTTAAGATGGCAGCTTTCTGTTATTATTATTAATTAACATTGCAATAACATCAAACAGCAGTTTGCTGTTATTGTGACTTTTTATTTTCACTTTGCCCACATTTTATTTCAAAGTATGTATACTTATTATTTTAACTGGTTGGTACTAGTATTTAATTATAGTAACAATTACATAGCTTTTGTCTTTTCCTTAGTCTGTTGATAGGTAGCAATCTAAATTATGTCACGCTAGAACTCGGGTACACATGGCATTATCAGTAGTACTCATTAGGTAGTTCTTCCTGCATGCAGGAAATTTATCCTCTGTGGGACGGTTTTTTTATTTTTTATTTGTAATGTTTCGTAAGTATTACAATGAATACATTACTCTGTATTGATTCTTATTTTTGCGTGGCTTTTACTGAAATCAGTAACAGTATCACAACTGCATGCCCTATTATATTTTTGTAAGTACTTATTGAAGACAAGAAGACATGTGACATCTGCCAACCCGCACTGGGCCCGCGTGGTGGATTACGGCCCTCCCACCGAGAGGAGGCCTGTGTCCCAGCAGTGGGAACATTATAGGCTGATTATGCATGTATGTTATGTAAGTACTTATGGCGTGAGTCATGTTTTGTGGCGTCCTGTAACAGGATTTTAAGACTCGTATGCGTGCTCATTAGAGCATTTCGGATTCAGCATGACCTTTGACGTAATCGTAAGTATGACTAAGTAAATATACTGAATAACTTTATTCAGTAACGTTACTTTACAATCTTCTTTTTAGTGTGTCGATAGCAATCTAAGTGAACTCGGCCCATAATTCGGCTACTTGTTTGGCGCCTTCACCAGCGTCCATCAGTTCCTGTAACGTGCAGCTGACAGGACACGCAGGACACGATATTAAGTGTTATACTTTACTATTATTAGGGAAATTGACTGATAATAACCTTTATCTATTAACAAATTAGGTTTATTAACTAGTTGGTAGTAAATATGCTAGTAATTAAGCCATTATTGATGCTTACACTAACGTTTCCCGGTCTTTTCTGATATCTATCCGTTAAGCATGGTCGTATTGCGAATAGTATTTGCGTGACCTTGATATTTCTGTGTCGAAATGCAAACAATTGATCCTGGCAAAACCAGTGACCTGATTAAAATAGTATCTACTGATTTTGTTTTATATTTACAATAAGTGGGTATACATACCCACTATATTATTTACAACAGAAAAGTTAAGTATGTCCAAGATTTATGATAATAATCGGTTATTATTTTTATTTAAAATTAGAAGCGTGCAAATAACTCAATTATCTTGTTATTTAAATGAAAGCACTTACTCAATAATAATAATTAACAATAATTTACTGTTTGCATTACAGCACATTTAAAATAATTGCGTACTATTCAGGCATGGCCCTTTGTTTTGTTGTGAACAATATTCCCTGCATGGCCTTTTTAACATTTACCTACGCTTATAAGTTGTTTACATCAGTCGAAGCAGAATTTATTTTTCGTAACTTATAAAGCAATCATTAGCTGTAACCATCTACCTTGGTAACGATTTATTTACGTGTAGGTAGGTAGGTACAGCGTGACTACGTTCTGTTTTTACTTTAGTATCCAACTATAAACGATCCTTGTCGAAATATAGTCGCTTAACTGATCGTAAACAACTTTCAACGTGCATTATTTTTCAGCGTGCATTCTTCCCCTTTTTTTTTGGGTAAATGTTTTCAACACTTACTTTTATCCTCGTCGCCACTTGTAATGTTCGCTGGGTTAATAAAACACACTTTGACAGATCTCTGAGGTGACATAGTCTATACGAAACCCAAAGAACGTCTGCCGTCGCCTACGGCCGGTAAGCGACTGCCACGCCAATGCCTGCGCATACACTACAGGTAGACAGTTGAAATTTTCAGTGTGTTTTACTATTACCGCGACTACGACAAATAATAAAAATAATGTTAAAAAATTAAAGAGGGTCTCCATAGAAGAAACGTGTTTTTTCGGCTTTTTTTGCCTTGTGGTACGGAATCCTTCGTGTGCGAATCCGACTCGCAATTGGCCGGTTTTTATGCACCCTTTAACGTTAAGTAGGATACCATGTACATTGTTTTTTATAACCATAACACCAACCGAATTTTACTTTGAAAAACTGAAAATCTTAAGTCAGGCGTGTAATACTTTGGGGTGCATGTTGAAAGCCTCCTCGCGGCGCACCCTGGGCAACGTCAGCACCAATTGCCCACTGGTTCTGGTGGACTCTTGGGGCTGGCGGCTAATTTTCAACACACGGGGAAAGGTCATGGTTCCAATCACCGATCATCCTGAATGGTCGCTGAAGGGAACCGGGCTATAGACGGTCATGCGTCTACTCCCCCTCTGCTTACAGAGGGAGGTGAGTGGGCGCAGACCGTCACGAGGCGGTACCCACGAGAGTGTGGGCGTTGGAGGGTGTCCCATGCCCGCGCTGCGTCTGTCCGGCATCCGGCGGCAGCGTGGGGACGCCGGGGCGGCGGTTGGTTCTGCCCAACCGTCGGCCACCCCGTAACCTTGAACTCAGGACCGGGGGTCCGGGCCACTGAGGTCCGGGCCGCGAGGAAGACAACCTCTATAAAAAATTACCCCAATCCCAAGGTCGAGCGTGCCGAGGGGATGAATGGCCGGAGGGGATCCGGTCGTTAGCGCGAACAGGGACCTCACCCTTAAAAAGGAACAAACAAATATGGAAAAGACAGACGAGAAAAAACTACCCCAGGGCGGTACCGGCTGCTCAGCAGTCGGAGAATCCGCCACGTTCCCTTTGGGAACGTCAAGCCCCCATTCGTATTCTGGGGGGGGCAACGAATGTCTTCCGCTTGCCATTGGCAACAAGAGCCGAGGAGGCTCCTGTCCCTTAGGGGACCAAAGAGAGGAGAGGAGAGATGCGGGCTCGGAGTCCGACGCCGCATCTGGAGGCGCGAGCACGGGAGGCTCAGGGAGCCCCTGCCGTGCCAAGGAGGTGGCCGCTGTTGCGCAGAAGCTCAGCAAGCGGCCAAGGTCTGAGGACGGTCAGGGGCTGTCCTCCGACGAAGAGCTGGCCTCGGCAAGAAAGATCCCCACCAGTAGGCGGGGTGGGGTGCGCGAGCGAGGCAAGGGGAGGGGGCTCACTGCCCGCGAGGCGGCAGAGAGAGCGGAGGAGCCCGCAAAGGAAGGAGGGACCGCAGTCACTTCGGGGCCCTCAAGCGACGAGGAGAGTGCGGCTAGTGACCCCGAGGCGGACTGCAAGCGCAGGTTTGCGGAGGTCGTGGAGGCCGCGATCCGGGACGTGGCCTTGAAGAAGCTCCAAGCTTCAAAGAACAAGGCCGTAGTCTCGGCGATGGCCTCCATAATGGCGGCAGCGGAGGCGGCCAACTACACCGGCCCCTCTACTGGCGAAGTGGCCGAATTGAGGGCGGAGGTCACCCGCCTCACGGCCGCCATGGGGAAGCTCCAAGAGGAGAACGGGCGACTCCGAGCGGACCTGGCCGGCCTGAGGGCCGCCGGGGGCGCGCAGGCGAAGCCGCCGTGCCAGCCCGTCCCGGTGGAGAATCAGGTCTTGAACCTGGTCCGGCAGGAGCTGGCGGCCTTCCAGGCGCGGTTCTCCGTCCTGGAGGGCATAGTCCTGCGCCCCCCCTTGGCGGGCGGGACGGCCCCGAGGCCGAAGGCGGCCTCGTACGCGGCCGCTGCGGCAGCTGCCGCCCCTAAACCCGGGCCGTCTGGCCGGGCCCAGGCGCCGGCCAATCCGGCGGCGGCCAAACCGGCGTCGGCCAAACCTGCGTCGGCCAAATCGGCGTCGGCCAAACCGGCGTCGGCCAAACCGGCGTCGGCCAAACCGGCGTCGACTGGAGGAGCCCCGGCGCCAGCGCCGGCTGGCGGGGCCCCGGCGCCTACCGGCAACACCCCGGCGCAGGCCCGGAAGAGGGGCAGGCCGGCACGGGAGGCGAAGGCCCCAGAGCCAACGCCCCGCCCCCAAAACCCTCCCACTCCTCCCACGACCGACGCCGAATGGCAGGTGGTCGGGGTGAAGAAGAAGGCGGCCAAGGCGGCCAGAAAGAAGGCGCAAAGGCGGCGCCGCAAGGAGCGAGCCGTCGCGGCTAGGCTTCGCGCCCCAAAGACCGCGGCTGTAGTAATAACGCTACAGCCGGACGCGGTCAAGAGGGGCGTGACGTACCGCGACGTGCTCGCCAAAGCGAGAGAGACGGTGGACCTCCAGGAGCTGGGGATCACCGGGGGCCTCCGGCATAGGGTGACCGCCACTGGCGCCCGCATGTTGGAGATCCCCGGTGCGACGAGTGGCCCCACCGCTGACGCCCTAGCTGAGAAGCTAAGGGCGTCCCTCAATGCGGATGAGGCTCGAGTCTCCAGGCCCGTCAAGTGCGCAGACATGCGCATCTTGGGCCTGGATGACTCCGTAACGGAGGGAGAGGTGGTTGCCGCCGTTGTCAGGACGGGCGGGTGTCTGGCCGACCAGGTAAAGGCGGGCACCATACGTCCTGACTTCACGGGTATGCGTACCGTAACGGTAAGCTGCCCCGTGACGGCGGCCAGAACGATCGTGGAGGGCCGAAGGCTCCTGGTGGGCTGGGTTTCAGCGCAGGTCAAACTGCTGGAACCCAAGCCTCTGAGGTGCTTCCGATGCCTTGTGGGACACCATGTTGGCGTCCAATGCACCTCGGAGGTAGACCGCAGCTCACTATGCTTCCGCTGCGGTCAGCCCGGACACAAGGCCGGCTCCTGCAACGCCGCGCCGCACTGCATCGCATGTGCGGCTGCTGGCAAGCCGGCCGATCACCGGGCGGGGAGCAAGTCCTGCGCTCCACCCGCCGGGACCAGGAGGAAAGGCAGGCCCTCCGCCGCCGTCGCCACCACCACCGTCGCCGCCGCCGCCACCAACGCCGCTGCTGCCGCCGCCACCACCGCCGCCGCCGCCGCCGCCACCACCGCCGCCGCCGCTGCCGCCGGCGCCATCGTCGAGGGGCCCTCACAAGGGTCCCGGGAGGGGGCTGAAATGGAGGAGTAATGGCTCCTCTACGCCTCCTCCAGGCGAACATCAACCACTGCGCCTGTGCTCAGGACCTGTTGCTCCAGAGCGTGGCGCAGTGGTCGATTAACATCGCCGTGGTCGCTGAGCCGTACTTTGTCCCGCCCAGGGATGACTGGGTGGAGGACCTGAGCGGCTCAGTGGCCATACTTTCGTCGGCCGCCGCCGGCACCCCGTCCCTCGAATGCGTCACGAAGGGACAGGGGTGCGTAGCAGCACGGTTCGGAGAGATAGTAGTAGTGGGGGTGTACTTCTCTCCGAACCGAACTCTCGCCGAGTTCCACAACTCTTTAACAGAGTTGAGTGTCGTCGTCGCCAGAAACCATCCCTTCCCCGTGCTAGTGCTCGGGGACTTCAATGCCAAGAATTTGGCCTGGGGTTCCCGTTACACGGATGTGCGGGGCAGGATGGTGGAGGACTGGGCTCTGGAAACAGGCCTGGTCGTCCTAAATCGGGGTTCTGTTCCCACGTGTGTGCGGATGCGGGGTGAGTCCGTGGTGGACATCTCGTTCGGCAGCCCCGCTCTGTCACAACGCGTCATTGACTGGCGCGTCATGGAGGGGGTGGAGACCTACTCCGATCACCGGTATATCCGGTTCGACGTCTCCGCCCAGACCTCTAGCGCGCTGGTCCAACAGGCCCCGAGTGGTCCGCGGTGGGCGCTGAAGCAGCTGGACCGGGAGCTCCTCCTGGAAGCCTCGATCGTGCAGGCCTGGGTGTCATCACCGGACAGGCCTGCCAACATCGACGATGAGGCGGAGTGGTTCCGGGAGGCCATGTCCGAGATCTGTGACGTGGCAATGCCCCGAGTCCGGCCAGGACGCGCCCGACGTCAGGTGTACTGGTGGTCGCAGGAGGTGGAGACACTACGCAAGGCGTGCGTCGATGCGCGACACCTTTACACCAGGCACCGCAGGCTCCGCATTCGCCCTCCGGATGCGGAAGCCACGGAGGCGGAGCTGTACGAGGGGTACAGAGCGGCGAAGACCGCCCTCCAAGAAGCTGTCCAGCGGGCCAAGGATGTGGCCCGCGAGGAGATGGTGGAGACTCTGAACAGAGATCCGTGGGGGCGCCCTTATAAAATGGTGCGGAATAAACTCCGCACCTGGGCCCCCCCGCTGACGCAGAGTCTCCGCCCCCAGCTGGTGGAGGAGGTGGTGAGCGCTCTGTTCCCTTCACGGGGGGAGCACACTCCCCCGCCCATGGCTCCGCCAATTGCGGTGCCCGAAGCGGACCACGCGGACGACGACGACATCCCTGCTGTGACCGGGGTAGAACTGAGAGCGGCGGTAGGAAGGCTGAAGGCCAAAAATACCGCCCCAGGACCCGACGGCTTGCCAGGTAAAGCCTGGGTCCTGGCCTCGGGGGCTCTCGGGCCTCGACTGGAGGCGTTCTTAAGCGCATGTTTGGAGAGAGGCCAGTTTCCACGCCGTTGGAAGACGGGGAAGCTGGTCCTCATTCGGAAGCCAGGGCGCCCTGCGGACTCTCCGTCCGCATTCCGGCCCATCGTGCTGCTCGACGAGGTCGGCAAGCTCTTTGAGAGAGTGATTGCGGGCCGACTCGTCGGGCACCTGGTGAGGACGGGGCCGGATCTTGCGGACAGCCAGTTCGGTTTCCGCAAGGGGCGCTCGACGGTGGACGCCATCATGCGCGTGAGAGCCCTCACGACGGGGGACGCGGTGTCCCGGGGTGGGGTCGTCGTGGCGGTGTCACTCGACATCGCCAACGCGTTTAACACCCTGCCCTGGAGCACCATTGTGGAGGCACTCCGGTATCACCGGGTGCCGCCCTACCTCCGTCGAATAGTCGAGGCGTATCTGACGGAAAGAGCCGTCAGCTACCCCGGTCGCGATGGGGAGTGGAACCGGCGAGAGATGTCGTGCGGTGTCCCACAGGGATCGGTCCTGGGGCCGCCTCTGTGGAACATCGGGTACGACTGGGTGCTGCGCGCCGACCTCCCTGATGGCGTCAGCGTGGTTTGCTACGCTGACGACACGCTGGTCCTGGCGCAGGGGAGGTCGCATCAGGCGGCGGCCGACGCGATGACACGCGGGGTTGCGATAGTCGTGGAGAGGATCCGGCAGTTGGGTCTCGAGGTGGCATTGCACAAGTCCGAGGCCATGTCGTTTCATGGGCCCCGGAACGCGCCGCCATCGGGATCCCAACTAACGGTAGGAGGGGTTCACATCGGCGTCGGGATGACGATGAAATACCTGGGTCTCGTCCTCGACAGCCGGTGGAACTTCGTGGAGCATTTCCGACGTTTGGCCCCCAAACTGGAACGGGCCGGGGCCGCCTTCAAGCGGCTCTTGCCCAACCTGGGGGGGCCAAACGCCTCCTGCCGGAGGCTTTACGCGGGGGTCGTGCGGTCCATGGCCATATACGGGGCCCCGGTGTGGGCGCGTTCACTGCGGCGGCGAGCCGCCCACTACCTGAACGCGCCCCAGAAGGTGGTAGCCATAAGGGCTATCCGGGGCTACCGCACGATCTCTGGCGAGGCGGCAAGCCTCCTTGCCGGACTGCCGCCATGGGATCTGGAGGCGATAGTCCTCGCGCGCCTGTATGAGTGGCGCGCGGAGGCACTACGCCGGGGGGAGGATCCGCTTCCGCGGCAAATCGCTGCGGAGCGGACGGATCTCCGGCGCGATCTCATGGCGGCATGGAAAGAGCGACTGTCGCAACCCAGCGCAGGGCACGCCGCGATAGCGGCGATAAGACCCCTCTTTGAGGAGTGGCTAGAGAGGCGCCACGGCGCCCTCACCTTTCGCCTGACGCAGGTCCTCACCGGACACGGAAGTTTCGGGAGGTTCCTGCACATTATCAGGCGGGAGGAAACGCCCGGGTGTCACCATTGCCAGGATCGCCCAGAGGACACGGTGGAGCACACGGTGGAGGTCTGCCCCGCTTGGGCGGAGCACCGCCGTGTCCTCGTAGAGGCGATTGGCAGCGACGGCGACCTCTCGCGTCCGGCCCTGGTGCAAGCCATGGTCCGGGGCGAGAGGGAGTGGGAGGCAGTCACCTCCTTCTGCGAAGCAGTCATGCTAGCGAAGGAGGCGGCGGAACGGCTCAGGGAGAGAGCCTCCCGTCCCAGCCGCCGCGGGAGACGCTCCGGGCGTCGGGAGCCGCGTGACGACTCCCGGCCACCGTAGGCGCGGGCCTGCGGGCGGAGAGTAATGGGTAGCTCACCGCCCGATCAGGACCAGGCCCGTGCCGGACGGCGCGTACGTGTTCCACGCGCGCCTCAAAGAGATGTCAGCATCGAGGAGGGGCCCCTTAGGGCCGAAGCCTGCCGGGTCAGCGGGATTGTCCGAAAGGGTTACCGCTGGCCCGGAACATAAAGGGCTAAGGAAGGAACACGGGTGGGTTTTAGTCAGTAAGAGTCTGACACTCCCTTCCGCTCCACCCAGAGCGGGAGGAGTCATTTGATGATTTCCCATCCACAAAAAAAAAAAAAAAAAAAAAAAGGCGTGTAATACTTTCTAGAAACATGAATTGACTTTTAACCGACCACCGAAACTTTGAGATTACCTATAAAAGATTTCTTAGGAAGATGTTACTTTAGTACAAGGTGAAAAGCTTATCTATCTATACTAATCTATATTTTAGTTGAATTTTGTACTCTAGCGGAAGTCATAGACCTGAGTTGCTAACCGAAAAAGCAAGACCTGACTTTCTGAGAACAATACCACTTAAAAATAAATACATGTTGCCAAAATTCAATAATTTGTACGTAATGATGGTTGCAGAATATTTAGTACCTACCTTTTTATCTTAATAAACTTCCATAAGACTAGCAAACGTTATACAAAACGAGTTCGAAAAGTTATAAGTACAAATCAAACCGTTTCCTTACACAAAATTTCTCCTAATGTATGTATGTATTAATGTACCTACCTATAAATTATTAACAGGGCTAAATAATAACAGCCGCAAAGGTCGATCGATCAGGTTAAGCTACGCTTGCCGCGGTTGGTCTGTGGATGGGTGACCATCTTTACATACCGTGACCCCTCCGTGCCTCGGAACGCACGTTAAGCCGTTGGTTCCGGCTTTCATTCGTGGATCTTTGACAGTCGTTGCGGGTAGTCAGAAGCCCGAAAGTCTGACAACCAGTCTTACCAAGGGGTTATCGTATTACCCAGTAACTGGGTTGTGGAGGTCAGATAGGCAGTCGCTCCATGTAAAACACTGGTATTCAGCTGCATCCGGTTAGACTGGAAGCCGACCCTAACATAGTTGCGAAAAGGCTAGGCAGATGATGACATTATTAACATTGTTATAAAGAGTATTCTATTCTATTCTATTCTATTGTTATATAATTATTGATAAACGGCTCGCCAACATGCAGATAAACCCTGAGAGGTTTTCGTTGTGTGGCTAAAACTAAATATGAATTAGGTAAGTGTTTAAGAAAAAAAAAACTATACTAATAATAAAGTCGAATAGTTTCTTAGTTTGTTTTAACGCGCTTATCTCTGGAACTGCCAGTCCGATTTGAAAATGTATTTTTGCATTTGATAGCTCCATTCTTGAGGGTCTTCCTCAAGAATGGAACATCACTACGACGCTAAGGAACCAAACAAAAAGCTAAAACGAATGCTAAGCGAAAACGAAGTAGAATCGCGGGCAGACGATGCGATGTAATGAACAAGAAACTTCACGCTAACGAAGTCGTGGGCAGAAACTAGTACCTTATAAATGTGGGTAGTCTATTATTTAGGTTCTACAATTTATCACAATAGTAAGTTCACGAGCCTCGTTTAACACCCACAGAACCGGGACCAACGGCTTCACATGCTTTCCAAGGCACGGAGGGTCTTGGTGTGTAAAGATGGTCACCCATCCACGGACCAACCGCGGCAAGCGTAGCTTAACCTGATCGATCGACCCGTGCAGCTGTTATTACTTAGCCACAAGCCCCTATCATAATACATTAAAGTTAGGATCGTTTAACGGTGATTCACTGAATTTCAAAACAGATTCTTTTGGCAGATTTTTACCTTTAGGTACCTAAATACCTTTTTGGTATAACTTAAGCGCGTATCACGAAATTTTGTCGTTGCGGAAAATAATCGCCAATCTATGAACAATTCCAATAAGCTAGAGTCCGCGCAATGCGGTAAATAACCGCTTGAAAAATTATATTACCGTTCGCGATTTTATTTCGCATAAAAATGTATGCTATTTAAAAAATCGCATCGTAGTGCGCGCTTAGCCTAAAGAAGTACCTACTCACGATATTAAAACGCATTCACGCCTACTTAATGTGAACCTTAAAACAGTACTCCAATGATCTTACACAAGCAAAACTGCACTATCAAATCCCGTATCATAAGTTGTAAGTTAACCCCGACCTTAAGGTTCTCTACCCACCACCAAAGACAAGCTTCACAATATAAACGAATTTACAGCACACCTTATTAAATTTCTTATTACTTTCAACAGCAGGTCTCATCTTTATGCAAAATTCTGTTGCCATATGGCCAGGTGCTGCACTATACAGTGATAAACAGTAAACCCACTCCATACAAAAATTTGGCGTACCTACGCGTCTTGGTCGCGTACTTCATTACTGAAGGTCGTGTCCCTGAAAAGCCTTTGTGTCTTTATGCACAATGTTCTTCCAATTCGTTCTGTTCTCTGCTTCTCTCAGGGCGCTCGTAAAAGAGAGTCCAGTGAGGGCGGTTACTTGGTCTGACCAGCGGCTAGGTGACCAGCCGCAAGGTCTTTTTCCAACAACCTCGCCCATCACCACCAACTTTTCAATGGCGTGCCTAACGTAACATAAAATATTGTAGTAATAGCAGTTCGTGGTGAGCACACGCCTAGGGTATTAGTGTTCTGTGGTGGTGAGTGTCCTTGAATAAAAGAAAGAAAGAAAAAATTTAATTTGATCCAGGTTCATTCAAAAGTCATGCCTAGTGGCTGAATAGCATGTTTTCATCTTCGTCATCATTTCAGCCAAAAGACGTCCACTGCTTGACATGAGCCTCCTCCAAGCGTAGCCACACCCACTGGTCCCGTGCTTTTACCAGCTGATTTAGCATTATCAGCCTATAATGTTCCCACTGCCGGGACTCAGGCCTCCTTTCTGTGTCAGGGTGAGGGCTGTAATCCACCACGCGGACCCAGTGCGGGTTGGTGTCACAAGTTTTCGAATTTTTTGGTTCAAGGATGCCAGTTCGCTCGAGGAGTGCCCTGCGTGGGCCTCCGAGCGGTAGGTCCTAGTTGCCAGGATCGAGAGAGACCTGTCTCCGCCGGCAGTAGTGAGGGCTATGCTGGCAGAGACAGAATTGGATGGCAGTAGCATCCTTCTGTGAGACCGTGATGGTCAAGAAGGAGGCCGCCGAGCGGAAAAGGAGGCGTCGGGGAGGCAACCGCCTTGGCGCCTAATACGCTGAAACCTGCTTACCAATCAAGGTAGGTGGGTGGACCTTCAGGGTCGCTGGCGCATAGAGTAGGGACTCTGTCCGCCCACCAAGTGACCCCAGGGAAGGCGGTGGCACAATGGTCACGTGCTGCTGTGCATAGGCTCAAGGGAGGTCCCTTTACAGTCTCCCCAGGGATGTGCAGGCGTTGCACGGGAGAGTTCCGGAATTGGACTTTTAAGAGGAACCGGGTGATAACAAGGGTACCCAAGGGTGATTTAGTGAGGTACAAAAACCCTCACTCCCCGAAGGTCGTGTGCCTTTTGCAAGTCCCCAAAAAAAAAGTTCATGCCGGTTACCTCACAATATTTTCCTTCACCATTGTAAGACCAGTGGTGATGAAATGAAATACACAAATAAAGTGCCTGCCTTGGTTCAAACGCACGACCTTCAACTCTTAAGTCTGGGCTGATATAACTGAGCCACCACTACCCCTAATGACATAGCTAATTTAATTTTAATGTTTGCCAATTACAAATTAAGAGATGCTATTGGGAAACTCGACCATTGAAATCAGTTAAAAAGTTTATTATTTGGTAGCTCCATACTCTATGTTTATGAAATGGTCCTTCTGTTCCTATTTACTTGTTACGAGGTCACGGACGAGTGCCATACTATTTTTGGAACAAGGAAAATTCTTGGCGGGGATCCCACCGCTCTTAAATTACAGATAAAATATGTCTTGGTGGATTAAAACAGGCGTATGTTGGCGTAATGTTGTGATTTTTTAAAAGAATTTTGATTTGTTTTACTTAAATATTGGCGAATATAGTGTGTGAGTACGTACTATGTACCTACTATATAGTTACCATTTAACATGGTTACCGGGTAACATGTCTTTCATTGGTCATAGCACACATATCAAGCCGGAAAGGGATCGGCACCATATCAACTCGAGCCGTTCAGTATTCTTTGTATGAAACGCACACTAATCGAAATCGTAACGTATCACCTCGCCTCGGGACAAGCTCACGAACCGCGGTGCGGTGCGTTACGGCTCGTCCGTTGTCGCTGCGCTTACGGCTCGTCGTCTCCGCGCTTACGTCTCTCCGTACCCGAGCTTACGTCTCTTCGTCCACCCTTGGCCCTCTCACCCCTCCGGCCTGCCTGTTGCACCGTCAACCAGCGGTCGGCGAGACGTAAGCACGGCTTCGCCTAGCCGTAGCCGAGTCGACGTATCGGAGCTTCTGATCCGCTTTGGTTACGTGCTTACGTTAAGATGACGCCTGATTGACGGCTAGCCGAAAGGCGATACGGTGCCGATCCCTTTCCGGTTTGATATGTGTGCATACACAAATACCTTTAATATTCCCTTGCGGCTGATAGTGTCTCATGCGCACTCAAATGTCTCGCTGACGGTGACGCGTATGTTGATCATTTAGCGCCCTTCAAATTGATTGAGCTGTAGGTATGGTGCTGATCCATGGATCATCCGTTTATGAACATGACGCATGCATGTTCGTAAATCGGCTCCGTCAATTGAGACAGGTCATCTCTTAGTTGCCACGACTTACTTTAATTATTTTATTTTTATGTTGTTTTTTTTTTTTGTTTCTCTGGACGTTTTCAACGTGTACGTCGTTTGTACATCATTCTCACATATAATAATTATAAATTCAATATTAATGATGTAGGTAATAGGTAATAAAAAAATCAAAGCCACAAAAGTCCGCCTAATCGAAGCCACAAAAGTCCGCCTAATGAGAAGCCTAGTCTTCCCGATTTTCCTATACGGCGCAGAAACGTGGACGGTTCGCCTCAGAGACCGACGCAAAATCGATGCACTGGAGATGTGGTGCTGGCGGCGACTGGACAGCGTTTAGGACCAATGTTTCGATCCGGAGCTAAAAGTCAAGCAGAGATTATCGTCGACTGTGCAAACACCAATTATCAAATATTTCGGCCACGTGGTTCGTAAGGAACACTCTATGGATCGACTCGTTGTCCAGGGACTAGTGGAGGGCAAGCGGTCACGCGGTCGGTCACCTACCACTCTGTCAAGAGTGAACGACTAAGGAGAATAGGTAATACGGGCTGGTGTCCGCAACTCCACATCAGTGCGCGTATTTTGCGTGTGTATGTAGGTAACTAATATTTTTGTAACAATATAATTTAAAAGAGTACCTAAACATGGAGTTTCTACAACCTGCCAACCTACTACGCTTTGAAACGGGCAACTAGCTTCATATATTATACGAGTATGTCTGACTGACCGATCCCTTGATAATTGAAAAGTGCCTGCAAATGGTTTAATTGAAATAAATGCTTTGAGTTTAGTCCTGTCATTTCCAGAAAGAACCACTTACTATCATTGGTGATATTTCTTCATCGATTGGTTGATATGTACCTAAAAGTCATCTAGAGCACTGAAGTTAAACGCTATTACAGTGTATGGAAGCAAGGGAAGCATCTCTGAAATACAAATTTTATTTTACTTAGGAGGTTGTTTCTATGAACAACGGATTCAATGTTTTTGTTAGACAATTAAGTTGATTCATTTTAGAAAACGGTGTTAACTTGATAGAAATTGTAAATAATCCTTTATATAATAAGATTGATTCTTGAAATTTATAAATCCAAAAGGTTGCAAAAGTAATCAAGTTTAAATGAACAATAAATATTTTGTTTTTCATGAGTATGAAAAACAAATTATGTATTGGCTCACTAAAGCCCTCTCAATATTTTCAATGTTTTCGTTCTCGCCACAAACTGTACGCTAACATGTCAAAGTTTCTTAGCACATCCGAAAGATATTAGATTCTCTTTTTGTAGGCACTTAAAATTATTAAAAAAAGTGAAGTTTTGTGTGCCGGAGATACATCGGACGACAAGATGTTTTTTCTTAAAGTTAACTTTACAACTAAGTGCTAGGGTTCATGTCAATAAAAAAGTAATTTAAAAAATAAAAAAACCCGACTGCGAAACTGAAAAGCTACAAACAAGCCCATTTTAAATTAAATAAAAGTTGGAAGCAGGCGGGACCCGTCCCGCCTGCTTCCAACTTCCAACTTCCAAAAAGAATCTAGGTAATGAGACTAAAACAGATAAATTCATATGGAAGTCGGGGGACCGTTCTGTGGAACACCTCCTATGCTAAGAGGTCCCCCGACTGCCATATAAATTTATCTGTTTTAGTCTCATTACCTAGATTCTTTTTTTACTTACATTTAATTTTATTATTTTTTTGTGTCGGGGGTTTTTTAAATTTTAAATTTAATTTTTTATTTCATGCTTTTTGTAGGGACTCCATAACTTTTGTATTTCATTTCTTTTATTTTCTTGCGTTTTAAGATTCAGTTAATTTGGTGTTTAATCAGGTTTTTTATCCGTCAAAAAATAATTACCTATTAATTTATAGTTGAAGAATAATTTTTAAGACTAAACAGATTTTTTTGTTTTATTATATCCTTTTTCTAGTTCTTCCTTTAGTTATTCAACTTTCGTACAAGTATTTCATAGCTATTAGATATCTTAGGTACCTATTTCAGATCTAGTTTATAAAATGGGACTGCGACACTATCTGATGTAGAAATACCTACGCTTTTTAAGTAGGCTAATTCTTTCGTAATAAAAATAGTCAAACTCCCACTGAGTTTGACTATTTTTATTACGAAAGAAATTCAATCTTAGGGGTCGTAGGTACCAGTCATCACTCCACTTTCCTCATCATTCTAGAGCATTGATCAGACAAAAAAATATTTTCAAGTTTTTAATTTTCATTTCGTTTGTTAATATTCCTCATTCCCTTTCAATATAGTGTACATTATTCTACTTGTCAAGCCCTTGCATTTGATACCTATATTGAAGGAGCTGTGAAAAAAAAAAAATTCGCCATTTTGTGGTGGCGGCCATCTTGGATTTGAAATTTGTAATAGCGTATAGTATTCTACTAGTCAAGCCCTATCATTTAATACCCATATTGAGGGAGTTGTGCAAAAATATGTAATCCGCCATTTTGTGGCGGCGGCCATCTTGGACCGATTTTCATCAAACATAGCTAAGAACACTCCCGACTAATTCACCTTTCAAACAAAAAAAACAAAATCAAAATTGGTTCATCCGTTCGGGAGCTACGATGCCACAGACACACACACACACACACACACACACACACACACACACACACACAGACACGTCAAACTTATAACACCCCGTCGTTTTTGCGTCGGGGATTAAAAACAAAACTTAAACTAATTTTACAATGAAGTTTAAACGTCTTTGGTATAAAAAAAATGTATGTAAACATGAGTGACCAATAGTTTTAATATAATTTCGGTTTCAAGTACATTTTATAATGGTATAATTTATTATTGTTTCTACATTTTTTTATACCAAAGACGTTTAAACTTTGTCAATAAATTTTTTATTGAAAATGTTTAATTCGCAAATTAGTTTACTATACTATAAAATACACTGTTAAAATACACTGTTTTGTATACTACTCTATAAAAAAAACTTTACACAGATAATTTTTATTAGCATTCGAAATCGCATAGAAAATTACCTTTGTGAACCTCGCATTAATTACATACGCAAATAAGAGGACAACGCAAACATTAATAAAAAAAGTTATTTAAAAAAATCAAAAAACCCGACTGCGGTAAAAAACTGAAGTTAAAAAAACTGAAAAGCTAAAACCAAGCCCATTTTAAATTAAATAAAAGTTGGAAGCAGGCGGGACCCACACCATTTTTATTGTATTTTCAAATTCAAATGGATCCCGCCTGCTTCCAACTTTTATTTAATTTAAAATGGGCTTGTTTTTAGCTTTTCAGTTTTTTTAACTTCAGTTTTTTACCGCAGTCGGGTTTTTTGATTTTTTTAAATTACTTTTTTTATTAATGTTTGCGTTGTCCTCTTATTTGCGTATGTAATTAATGCGAGGTTCACAAAGGTAATTTTCTATGCGATTTCGAATGCTAATAAAAATTATCTGTGTAGAGTTTTTTTTATAGAATAGTATACAAAACAGTGTATTTTAACAGTGTATTTTATAGTATAGTAAACTAATTTGCGAATTAAAAATTTTCAATAAAAAATTTATTGACAAAGTTTAAACGTCTTTGGTATAAAAAAAATGTAGAAACAATAATAAATTATACCATTATAAAATGTACTTGAAACCGAAATTATATTAAAACTATTGGTCACTCATGTTTACATACATTTTTTTTTATACCAAAGACGTTTAAAACTTCATTGTAAAATTAGTTTAAGTTTTGTTTTTAACCCCCGACGCAAAAACGACGGGGTGTTATAAGTTTGACGTGTCTGTGTGTGTGTGTGTGTGGGGGTGTGTGTGTGTGTGTGTGTGTGTGTGTGTGTCTGTCTGTGGCATCGTAGCTCCCGAACGGATGAACCAATTTTGATTTTGTTTTTTTTGTTTGAAAGGTGAATTAGTCGGGAGTGTTCTTAGCTATGTTTGATGAAAATCGGTCCAAGATGGCCGCCGCCACAAAATGGCGGATTACATATTTTTGCACAACTCCCTCAATATGGGTATTAAATGATAGGGCTTGACTAGTAGAATACTATACGCTATTACAAATTTCAAATCCAAGATGGCCGCCACCACAAAATGGCGAATTTTTTTTTTTTTTCACAGCTCCTTCAATATAGGTATCAAATGCAAGGGCTTGACAAGTAGAATAATGTACACTATATTGAAAGGGAATGAGGAATATTAACAAACGAAATGAAAATTAAAAACTTGAAAATATTTTTTTGTCTGATCAATGCTCTAGAATGATGAGGAAAGTGGAGTGATGACTGGTACCTACGACCCCTAAGATTGAACTTCTTTCGTAATAAAAATAGTCAAACTCAGTGGGAGTTTGACTATTTTTATTACGAAAGAATTAGCCTACTTAAAAAGCGTAGATATTTCTACATCAGATAGTGTCGCAGTCCCATTTTATAAACTAGATCTGAAATAGGTACCTAAGATATCTAATAGCTATGAAATACTTGTACGAAAGTTGAATAACTAAAGGAAGAACTAGAAAAAGGATATAATAAAACAAAAAAATCTGTTTAGTCTTAAAAATTATTCTTCAACTATAAATTAATAGGTAATTATTTTTTGACGGATAAAAAACCTGATTAAACACCAAATTAACTGAATCTTAAAACGCAAGCAAATAAAAGAAATGAAATACAAAAGTTATGGAGTTCCTACAAAAAGCATGAAATAAAAAATTAAATTTAAAATTTAAAAAACCCCCTATTATTCTATAAAAAAAACTTTACACAGATAATTTTTATTAGCATTCGAAATCGCATAGAAAATTACCTTTGTGAACCTCGCATTAATTACATACGCAAATAAGAGGACAACGCAAACATTAATAAAAAAAGTTATTTAAAAAAATCAAAAAACCCGACTGCGGTAATAAACTGAAGTTAAAAAAACTGAAAAGCTAAAAACAAGCCCATTTTAAATTAAATAAAAGTTGGAAGCAGGCGGGATCCATTTGAATTTGAAAATACAATAAAAATGGTGTGGGTCCCGCCTGCTTCCAACTTTTATTTAATTTAAAATGGGCTTGTTTTTAGCTTTTCAGTTTTTTTAACTTCAGTTTTTTACCGCAGTCGGGTTTTTTGATTTTTTTAAATAACTTTTTTATTTCCAGCTTTTTAGTTTACAAATTTGAAAGATTTCGCAGACGATTTAGTTCTTGGTAGGTGTTTTTTGCGATTTCTCACTTCGAATTGCTTTTAAGTATATACGTTGTATATATTTTTGTCATCACCTTTTAAACCCCTTTATTTTGATACCCCACTCGATAGGTTTTGAAAAAAAAAAAAAATATATATATTTAATATGGCGTCCAGTAGTCGCCATATTGAATTTTCACTAACGTCATGTCTTTAGTGACGCTCGCCGGACTAAGAGGAATCAATTAACGTGTGAATCATAAAAATCGGCCCAGGCGTTTGGTCTGTATAGTGCTTCAAAGGAACATATAAACATACATACATACATACATACATACATACATAGGCTGATGAACACATTACCACTCCTTTGCGTCGCACAGTCGGGTAATAATCAATCGGGAAAAGAAAAGAAAGTTATAAATTCAAACGAAATTACGGCCAATCATTCGTTTTTTTTTATAGCCTTTACCTTTTGGGCCATTGTCACTTTATCAATACATCCCACACAGCCAAATACATAAATCCACAACAACTAGCAGGAAATAAAAACAATTTAAAAGAACAAACGTTCAATACATCCAATAAACACCCATTATCCTCATAAAGGCATATTAAATCACGCGTTGTCACTCTGCCAAAGTGATGTGGATAATCCAGTAGGCTGTGGTCATATTGTAAAATGAGCGAGGGTTATTGTCCAGATATTTATGCAAAATGGTCTTTATTGGCGTCCCCTCTGATTGGATTGCAGAGGTCAGGCCACACTGCAGTAGGTTTATGTAAAATATTGTTATTAGCCTCATCTAATTGGTTGAAATCGAAATACAATATGAGAATGATGAGAACCATAGCTTTAGGTTCTGATTTTCTTGTATCGGTTAAAACTATAGGTACGAGATAACCTCATATTAATATTTATTTTATTTTAAGTACTCGTCATAGTGTCACTTTTATTTCGATGTGTTTTTCATTCATCTTGTTTTTATATCGGCACCTTGTTTTTATATTATAAGTGGGTAGTTTGGTAATCATCTAATATTGTACTTTTGTGTGTTGTGCTGTCTTTTTGTTTGCGCCAAATAAACGATGTATCTATCTATCTATCTATATATCATGCAGAAGATAGGTCATAGAAATGGAAAGTCAGAAAGGTAAAGGATCCAAAAATGCATCCATGCATCCAAAAATGTGTCATCTTAACAATACAAGTGCTTGTAAATGGTTTAATTAAAATAAATTATTTGAGTTTGAAAACTATCACCATAAAAACATTGTATAAGTACCTAAATGAAATGTGTGTTGAAAATAACTTTTTAAGTTAACCTATGTTGCCCAATGCTGGGCAAAGATCTCCCCCATATTTTCCCATGTTTCTTTGTTATGTGCCGTTTCTGTCCAATCTGTTAGGAAAAGATACATTAATTGCTTCTGTAGTATACAGTAGTAGTATACAGCATCAAAATCCGAACACGTCGGCCCGCGGCCACGCACTACTGAGGATCGTGACGTGATAGTACGTTGTTCCAACTGCTCGCCCAGTTAGTGACTGGATTACTGAAGGCGTCGCTTGATTTTTTTTTTTACTACGGCATCTCGTAGTTGACCTTGAGAGGTCGTGACTACTTAACCGGACTATCCTGTGGTTGCTTTAAGTAAACTCTAACCCTCCAGTCAGGGGCAATTATCTACTATACTAAGCGACTACACGCTAAGGGCAGCCCCTGTGGGGTACGAACCTCGGCTTAGGGCATCACTGGGGACAGGGCAGCAAGATGGCTGCAGCAGATTATTATTATTTAAGCTTGATGAGATCGGCTTTTCCGGCCCTGCGCGTATTTATATGGAGACGCTTATGTGCCTTGGTCAGAAATACGAAAGGCGCACGACTCTTCCCATTGGTTTATTATAAATGAGGTGTCTAGTGAGCATACCACTAAGTATGTACAAAATGTAAAGTGCTACTTATATACCCTAGGAAAATAAAGAAATAGTATTGGTATCACTTTATAAACTAGTTTCATTCCATTTCCAAGACGGTACAAAGTTTCCCTAAACTTCGTTATTTTCTTATCCATATTTTTTTTTTGCCCATACTTTCCAATCATACAACGCCTCCCTCACTCATTTTCCGATGAGACCGCGCCCATATAATCAATTTTGTGTCACGAAAACATAAAGCAGTAAATTAATCTATTTATTTTCTCATACTTAAATACGTCAAAATATGACATCCTATAGGTATACACTTTTATGATCAGAGAGTAGTTATCGCCTAAAAGAAGAAATGGGATTTAAAAGGAATACATGAAAATCAATTTAAAATAGTGTCTATGGAGTTACTTGCCCGTTCTTCTCCATAGCTACCTACGCTTTGGAATGGGCAACTAGCTTCATATTTCTGACTGACCGACCCCTTGACAATTCAAAAGTGCCTGTAATTGGTTTAATTGAAATAAATGCTTTGAGTTTGAGTTTCAAAATGGAAAAACCTCCATTTCTCGTTTCCATTATTCAGTAGCAACCCGGATTAGTTGCCGGTTACCTTCATGGGGACAAAGACATAACTGACAAAAAACAATTAATATATTTTATAACTGAAATGGCGATGATAGATGAAAACAGGCAACTGAGACTTCATCATTCCGTGGGCAAAGAAATATTTTTAACGACTATCCGATGCTTTTCATGCCCAATCCAGTCGTTATTGGAATGTTGAAACGCTACAACAATAGGAATATGGGTTAAAAAATGGGGACCGATCTGAGTACCTACCTACTAGAGCGTTGCAGGACTATTGTCAATACTTTTGAAACGAAATGTATACCGAATCCACGTAACTTTTAATGAATCAAAGAACAAAAATGGAGCTGCGGAGCTGCTGCATTGTTCTGGCTTTTTTCATGCTTTTTTTTTTGAACAGTGAGGGAAGTTTCAGGAATAAAAATTATTTTTTTATTTTTTTTTATCTATGCATAGGTACTGTCTTGATACAGGCTTATGTTTATTTTGTACCATTAAACCAAAACTGGTTTGTATTGGTACTCACATTCGCTATAAGAACACTCCTTAATGATTACTAAATAAGTATAACTTATATTTACTTAGAGTGGGTTGCATCAATAGCTCCGTTATAGTTTGTGTCAAAGTTAAATTTAACCGTAACCATAACAATGACCATAGAATCTACTATCCGTTGTTGCACCATCATGTATTTCGTGTATTTCACAGTTAAAGTTAAAAGGGTGACAAGTGACAAGACGTCATATTTCCCCAAAATGTACGTGGGTAATTTTTTGACAAGGGCAACACTTCAAGCTTGTTGTCATCACGCTTTGTTTATTTGACACTAGTGATGTTAATCAGTCATTAATGGTCAGGACTCGATTGTCTCGATTATTTAATTCAAAAACTCAATTTAAGTTGATCTAAGGACTAGAGGGAGGTTCCCAGCAGCTTCGTACGTTTGAAACGCACACAAAAATAAACTTCAAGAAAAGAATCATAGCAAGATCCAAAATACAGTTACCGTTCTATATTGGGAATGTACCCAGGTATTTAAGTCAGTGACATTCGGCTCAGATTGGCTTTGTTCGACTTTGTAAAGAGTGTATTAATCCGAATAATAATAATAATAATTCCTACGCATATTCCACTGATTGTCAGATTGATCTGATAAAATCAATGACGATTTAATGACAAATTACACTTTATTATCTGACAGCACTAACCCACAGAATATGTATTTTCTGTTATTAAAACTCTGTGACTGTACATCACAGTAATATGACGGTTTATTACAAGAATATATTTATTACCTGGCTTTTAACCAAGAATAACAGTTAACTAGTGTGGCAGTGTTGGTGATATTTATCTAATCGTGAGTACATCGAGTGGCGCCTCGAGAGAAAATGGACTCAGCTTTTGAGTAACGAGGTAAATAAAATCGAGCCGCATCACTATCTGACACTGTCAGAAAGACAAGTGTCAAGTGACTATAACATTCATTTTATTTTTCCGTTTCTTTCGAATTGCATGAAATTGATATTTCTGTTTTCCTGTATGTAATTGAAGGATTATATTATTGGAAGATGCATTACAGCATTTACTCCAGAAGGATGTTGTGTTAATTGTTCAATAAGATTTTAACGCAATGTGCGAAAACATTGCCCGAGACTGCTGCAAATGTACGGTAACTTGTGAACGCAAGGATTCACGAACGCAAGTCAAACCATCTTTAGAGCAGTTTAACGAAAATGCGTATAGACGATGCAAGAAAGTATTGAAACTGTTTATACATTATGGAGATTTGAATACAGGAATATTTACATTATATGTCGATTTTCATAGCAAACGCATACTGTGCCTGATGAATGCGGGAAAGAACATTGTTTTGCAGTGGCATCCAGCACACCAAAAAGAACAAGAATAATATTAGTTAGAATACGCTTATTTTCTAACATAAATCATCTATTTATTTTCAGGTGCATTATTTAGGTAGGTACCTACCTACCTAAAAAAATAATTTCTAACACCCAGCTGCTCTTGCTGGATGCTATTGCAACTGTTTGGTGGACAGACGTTGGTATTGTTAGCTGTTGTGCACATGTACTGTTGAGCGTGCGGTATTGAAGTATTTTCATCGGTGGAGTGACCTGCATATTTTTCAGATGAAATTTTACCTACTTCTAAGTCGTCTGACGTTGAAATTAATATAAGTAGTTACATTAATAAAAATGCTCTGCTATGTACAATTTGTTATTTTTTTTTTTTTTAACCGTTCAATACACTCCTACTATTTATCGCTGAGCAGTGGTGGGTCCGTCGTAACAGCTGCGACTTACAACATAAAGGTCGTAGGTTCGAACCCAGACAGGCGCTTTACTTTGTGTAAATTATTTCATCACCACTGCTCTCAAAACGAAAACATCGTGAGGAAGTCCTGTATCCATACTAATATTATAAATGCGAAAGAGTGTCTGTCTGTTACCTTTTCACGCTTAAGCCGCTGAACTGATTTAGATGAAATTTTGTATAGAGATAGTTTGAGTCCCAGGAAAGGACATAGGATAGTTTTTATCCCGATATTCCCACGGGATCGTAACTAATGTGGGTGAAATCGCGGGGCGCTGCTAGTATATACTAAATTAATTTTGATAAGCATTGACTTTCATAAAATAAGGAAGAAAAAAAAAACAAGTACAATTTTAAAAACATAATATGACCAAACAAAAACAACCTGTCTTCAAAGAACTTAATGAAATTGAAATGGACCAAATCAGATAAAGCATTTGGAATCAAGATGAACTTCATCGGCACAATGAAGAGAAGTATAAGCTAGGAACTAGAAAAACTGAAATTAGTAATCGATATTCACAATACACTTGCTACAGTTTACATAATAACATATTATGTTCAGTTTTTCTAGTTCTAGCTTATCTCTTCACTGTGTTGCTTTAATTGCCGAAGAAGCTCAAGCTCTAGCGTATTCTTCTGAATTTTTGGTTCTAGGACATGCCGGTTTCCTCATGATGTTTCCCTTCACCGTTTTGAGAGCAGTGGTGATGATATAATTTTCGCAAAGTAAATAGCCTGCCTGGGTCCTACTCAAATCGTAAGTCGAGGCCATTAGGTAATTATTTATATAATATGTAGAGTTCTCAGGGGTTCTTGTTTTCAGCAAGGGTCCTCCCTTGCTGAGAACTAAGACCTTAGCAAGGGCTCTGGCTTCTAACTAGGAAAGTTAGAAGCTCTTGCTAAGGTCTTAGAACCCGGAATCTGTCCAAAAATTAATTCTCATCCTACTTATGAAATCGATCAATGCGAGGGTGAATTTTTTTCTTTTCCTAACTGGCAAATCGGATTCACTGACACTATCATCGCTAGAAGAGCTGTATTTCCACAATATGTCGCGGAGTAAAGACATACCTAATTTGTTTTAGTAGGTACTTTATTCAATAACACAATATTTTTATAGGTTACAATGCAAAGCAGATGACATATACAATGACACAAACCGTAACTATAGCCCTTTACCGCCCGAAGTTGGGCGATTAAAGTTATAGTTATCTGTGACGTCATTTTAACAATTTTGTCAAAATTAAAACGATGCAACCCGAATTTCGCTTAACCGGATATTTGACGTCTGTCAAAGCTTTGATTATAGTTAAAAATGACTTGTTATAGTTATTTATGACGTCATTTTAACAATTCTCAAAATGATGCAACCCGAATTTCGCTTTACCGGAGATTTTGACGGCTGTCATGGGATTGGTTATCGTTATAGTTAGCTGATGCAACTCACTCTTATTATATATATTACAAACTTGCTTGCCGCGGTTAGTCTGTGGATAGGTCATTTCAGCCGATAGACGTCCACTGCTGGACATAGGCCTCCCCCAATTTTGGGGGGGGAATTGCCATAATCGCCACGCTTGGCAGGCGGGTTGGCGATCGCAGTATGGTATGATGGTGGAATAAATAGAGAACGCTGCTTCCCATTCTCCGGTAAGACCCTTAGTCGCCTTTTACGACACCCACGGGAAGTAAGGGGTGGTGCAATTCTTTAAGTCCGGCACCACACAGACAATGTGGGTGGGTCTGGATCTTTATATACCGTGACCTCCGTGGCCGTAGGTCCCGGCTGACATTCGTGGATCTTTGGCAGTCGTTACGGGTAGTCAGAAGCGCGAAAGCCTGACAACTAAGTCTTACCAAGGGGTATTACCCAGTAACTGGGTTGTGGAGGTCAGATAGGCAGTCGCTCCATGTAAAATACTGGTATTCAGCTGCATCCGGTTAGACTGGAAGCCGACCCCAACATAGTTGGGAAATGGCTAGGCAGATGACGATATATTACAAACTTCCATAGCAGACGGTCGTGTAATATTGGAAATATTTTGATCGTGTAATAGTGTAGTTGGATATTAGAGCCCAACGCCGATTACTATACACCTAGTATACACCTAGTAGCACACCGGCACGTATGTGTTCACCTTGGTAACTCACCTTTCTATCCGACTCCTGGAGAAGGGAACATTAAGGATACCTACGTCACACTGACAGATTGCCAGAAACCAAATACACACAGCTATATTTACGCTTTCATTGAATCAAGCTCACATTCTATTTTGTGGTATGATGACGACTGGCATTGTTACAGCAGTTTTTTTAATATTCCAAGTTAAACAATGTTACTGCTAGTCGTATCTATCACCAAATATATAGGCTCCTTGTTATATAGCATTTTCAACCTTCACTGAAAGAAATAAGCAGTACATAAAAATGAAAAAACATTAATCTGAACTGCTTTAAACAGTTCCATATGAGCCTAACGTTCAAAACAGTGTTTTTTACTGATCCGAAAACAGTTAAAGCTTGAGGCAAACTTTTACCGTCATGACAGTAAACTTTAACGTTTTAAGTAGCTAAAAGGTCACAAAATTAACTGCTTTATTTGGTGATATCGTTCAAACCATTGAAATGTACTAACATTACAGTCATGGTGATTTTCCTTTTTTTTTGTTGTTTTTTTAGGGTTCCGTACCCAAAGGGTACAAAACGGAACCCTATTACTTAGCCTGGGTTGCATCATCTTACTTTAACTTTAACAAACGTCAAAAGTCTGTCAAACTCCATACAAAAATCACCGGTTATGGTTAAAGTTAAGGTTAAAGTCAGATGATGCAACTCAGCCTAAGACTTCGCTGTCTGTCCGTCTGTCCGTCTGTCCGTCTGTCTGTCTGTCTGTCACCAGGCTGTATCTCAAGAACCGCGATAGCTAGACAGTTGAAATTTTCACATATGATGTATTTCTGTTGCCGCTATAACAACAAATACTAAAAACAAAATAAATTAAATATTTAAGGGGGGCTCCCATACAACAAACGCGCTTTTTTTGCCCTTTTTTGCTCGAATATCAAAAATGGCAACAGGTAGGCACTTGAAATATTCACAAAATACTCAGTTGTATTTTAACTTTAATAATAAATAATAAAATTAAAATAAAATAAATATTTAAGGGGGGCTCCCATACAACAAACATGTTTTTTTGGCGTTTTTGCCTTTTGGTACGGAACCCTTCGTGTGCGAGTCCGACTCGCACTTGGCCAGTTTTCAGTGTATAATGCTCCCACTGGCTGGATTCCGAATAACACGATTCGGCGACGCGGTAGACCCAGAAAGAGATGGCGCGATGAATTGGACACCTATCTAAAGGATTGGCCAGATGTAGCAAGAGACAGGAAAAAGAGGAAAGACGGAAGGGAGCCCTGGGAGGTCTTTGCTCTGCAGTGGGACATAACAGGCTCATAATAACCCTTTTTTTTTTGCGGATGGGAAATCATCAAATGACTCCTCCCGCTCTGGGTGGAGCGGAAGGGAGTGTCAGACTCTTACTGACTAAAACCCACCCGTGTTCCTTCCTTAGCCCTTTATGTTCCGGGCCAGCGGTAACCCTTTCGGACAATCCCGCTGACCCGGCAGGCTTCGGCCCTAAGGGGGGCCCTCCTCGATGCTGACATCTCTTTGATTCGCGCGTGGAACACGTACCTGGTCCTGATCGGACGGTGAGCTACCCATTACTCTCCGCCCGCAGGCCCGCGCCTACGGTGGCCGGGAGTCGTCACGCGGCTCCCGACGCCCGGAGCGTCTCCCGCGGCGGCTGGGACGGGAGGCTCTCTCCCTGAGCCGTCCCGCCACCTCCTTCGCTAGTATGACTGCTCCGCAGAAGGAGGTGACTGCCTCCCACTCCCTCTCGCCCCGGACCATGGCTTGCACCAGGGCAGGGGTATAATAATAACCCTGACCGCCAGTAGCTTGGACCCTATACCCCCCCCCCGCTATACCCGATACTATATTATCGGGCTACTATTTTTTATATTTTAAAATGTTTTTTATTTTTTTTGTACTAACATTTAAAAATATAATTTATATGTATTTAGTTAAATAAAGGAAATAAAATAATAAGTAATAACGTTCCTACTGCTGAGTCACAGGTCTCCTCTCGGTGAGAGGGAGTGGACCGTTACGTAAACCACGCGATCTCAGTGAGGGTTGGTAGATATCACATGTCTTCGGCTTTTTTTTTTGGTTCTAGGATGTTTTCTCACGATGTTTTCCTTCTCAGTTTTGAGAGCAGTGGTTATGAAATAATTTACACAAAGTTAAGCGCCTGTCTGGTTCGAACCTACGACCTACAACTCGTAAGTCGCGGCCGTTAGCACTGGGGCACCACTGCTCTTCTTGTTATAAAGGATCCTTAAAATTCGGCTCTAAACACACACCCAAGTAAAAGCCGTTCTCATGCTAATACAATTTACCCAAAGAATAACATTTATACGAAAGTCCCCCCTTACTAATAAATAGGGGTAAAGTTACAGTAACGTTTAGTCCAATTTATTCCTTTATTTGCTTCCTTCGCCGACCATATTTATACAAGAAGTCTCCAAACATTTTTGTATTCTGCTAATATCTTTTAGGCAGGCGCCGCGACGTGGTAGGTATTTGTTGTTTTTTTTGTTATTAAATGTTGATTATTTTTTTTATTTTTTTTTATTGACGGGACCGTGGCTATATAATAACAGCCGCACAGGTTGATCGATCAGGTTAAGCTACGCTTGCCGCTGTTGGTGACCAACAGCTGCCGCTGCCGCTAGCCGCTGTTGGTGATTGGACCATCTTTACATACCGTGACCCCCCCGTGCCGCGGAAAGCACGTTAAGCCGTTGGTCCCGGCTGTCATTCGTGGAACTTTGACAGTCGTTACGGGTAAAGCCCGAAAGTCCGACAACCAGTCTTACCAAGGGGTATCGTATTACCCAGTAACTGGTTTGTGGAGGTCAGATAGGCAATCGCTTCATGTAAAATACTCGTATTCAGCTGCATCCGGTTAGACTGGAAGCCGACCCCAACGTAGTTGGGAAAAGGCTAGGCAGATGATGATGATGAAAATATTGAGTATTTTTCGATTAGGCAGGTTTATTGGAAACCTCTATGGATTAAAGTGTAGAATATGAAAAGCTTAATTCATTAAAATAAGAGTTGCATAACATAGCATAACCAGCTTATATAATCTTCCCACTGCTGGGCCTCCTCTCTTCAAAAGGGAGTGGGCCTTAATCCAGCTCGTAGGCCTAGTGCGGGCTGCAGCCCGCACTAGGCGAAGACGTGTGGCATCTACCATGGTAGATGCCACACGTCTTCGAATTTTTGGTTCTAGGACATGCCGGTTTCCTCACAGTGTATTCCTTCACCGTTTTGAGAGCAGTGGTGATGAAATAATTTACATAAAGTGCCTGTCTGGGAACGAACCTACGACCTTCAACTTGTAACTCACCGTAAATAAGAGTTGGCTTTTGTGTAATTCAGTATTAATTTTTTTTTTTTTTTTTTTCATATTTTTGATGAAATACGAGTGTACACTATACGGGTGTGAGTACACCCCTTCCTAACCCCTCGGGGGGGCATATTATGTTATTTTTTTTCGTTAATTTTGTCGAATTAATTTTGTCTTCTTTACTTTTAATATGATCTTTCATTGACCACTCGAAGTCATCCTTTCTATGATCTTAAAATATTTACCAAAAGAGATAAAAAAGCTAAAAGCAAATGATTGTGCACATCCAATTTTTTTGAATACCACTTTGTACGAATAGTTTACCAGTTTTAAAGGGATTAAAACAAACACAAATAGCGTAGTGCAATCGCTTGATTTGATTGATATTTGAAAACTTTGTGCAAATGCGGCTAGAAATATTGGGTGCGCATTTATATTTATTTTTAACTTTATATGCATTTGTATACAGGGTTATTGGTAAAACATTGACAGCCTCTTAAGAGGTCATTGTACTCATCATTATGAACAACTTTTACTATGAGACCAAACCTGAAATCGCGAAAAAAAATCAGCTGTTCCCTACATTTTGACGAGTTATACAAAAATAATTGTAGGGAACAGCACTTGCTTTTGTCGCGATTTCAGGTTTGGTCCCATAGTAAAAGTTGATCATAATGATGAGTACAATGACCTCTTAAGAGGTTGTCAATGTTTTACCAATAATCCTGTCTAAAAGAAAAAGGCGAATTTAATCACACTAATATTATAAAGGCGAAAGTTTGTGAGTGTGTGAGTGGGTGTGTGTGTGTGTGTGTTTATATGTTTGTTACTTCTTCACGCTCAAACGGCAGGACACATTTTTATAAAATTTTGTATGGAGGTAGCTGACACCCTGGATTAATATATAGGCTACTTTTTATCCCGATATTCCCACGGGATCGACATTTACGCAGGTGAAATCGCGGGGCGCAGCTAGTGTTGTATAAATGTTAATAAATAATATACAAAATTGCATTCATCTTTTTCACCACTTTGTTAAAAGCAGTGCTTAAGACTTTGGCTCGTAATTTTCTGAGCAACCATTATTCAAGAATATACTAACACATTAATAACTAAGTTCTATCAGTAGTACAAAGCTTTCCAACTGAATCAAGTAATTATAACACATGCACTATTACTTAGAGAGCTGCTAACCCCTGAGAATAGTAGCGGTATATAATACGTACCCATACATTAATTATAATGTAAGTAGAATGAGGAAGTTGCGCTTAGAGAAATACTCCAGCAATAAATATAGGGTAAAGTAGAAAATATGGTGGCTGTACTCTGAATTACATTATGTTCAAGCTTTTTCATATAACCAGGGGAATAAAAAACCCGTGGGAGTTCCAGTGCCTTAGGCATCTTCTGGGCACGCTCGTTCCATTAGAGACCTCATCCATCGCTTTCCGTCAGGCGTGATCGAGGTCCCATTCAGCATAAAAATAATAAATAACCTCCTTTTTTGAAGTCGGAAAGAAAACTAATCGTAGGCGAAATTATTTGCATATTTATTTCTTTTATTATTAATATTCTAAACAGCTAACTATTTACACTAGGTACTAAATAAAGTGAGTAACTATATAAATAAATACAAAAACATAAGGACACTTAGGCGCCGAATTACTCGTCCGCATCGCTGTCATCCGAAAACGTGCCCAGAAGACTGGCAGCATTGCTCGTTGAATGTCGTCGACTACGTCTTAAATTATTATTCAACAGTAATTAAACAGTTATTAATCAACATTATGTGAATCATCCATTACGTCAATCAACCTTATGTTAATTAATTGTAGTTGAATAAGCCGTAGGTGGATTCTCCTCTAGTGATTTCATTCATTAGTTATTACAGAAATCTGTGAAACGATCTTTACGTATTTTAAACAGTAGGTCTTTTGTGTTTTAAACCAAACTATGGTTTAAAAATAATATCTCGAAAATAGTTAAAATACGTTTAGATATTATAATATGTAACTATTTACTCTACTGGTTTCCAAGAAAAACGTCTGCATGAAATAGGCAGATAATGTGGTAATATTATAATTTCGATTTTCAGAATTCTGAATAATAAATAATAATAAGTCATGATGAGAACACCGTGAAAGCCGAGAAAGGTAAACAAATCAAGTATCTTGACTTGGTTCGCGAGGTTGTCGACATGTGCCGATAGTAGTGACAGCTAATGGGTTAATAGCCAAGAGGTAAGTATAAATTAAGAACATAAGACTATCGTGGCCCAATTACATTCTACCATTACATGTGGTGTGCAAATGTGTCAACTCCTCGACCAACACATGAGGAAGCTCTCATTGGGCAACTGGATCAAGGGCTTGATTCAGAAAGCCGTACATCTTATGACGGCCCCCATTGTTAGGAGGTTCCTCTGACCGTCGGTAGCTTGGACCCTGTTCCCGATACCGGTGGACTACCATTTTTATATTTTTAAATGTTTTTATATTTTTTATATTCTAATATTTAAAAGTAAGTATGATTTATATGTATTCAATGAAATAAAGGAAATAAATAATAAGTCATGATAAAAGGCTTTTTGTTCCAAACGGTTTCCGAGAAAAATAAAGGACATCATTTTTGTTAGCCGCAACAATGTCAAAAAATTTAACCTTCGCAAAATAACGAATTAAGGAACCATGTTACTTCTCCTCAAATGTCAACAAATGTGAAATAATTATAATTGTATAATTAAAATTGTATAGTATAATACTAGTAGTATTATACTATACAATTTTAATATGAATGCGCAATTGTTCAATCTTGACATGTTATTTTTTTTCTCAATCTCTTTTTGCCAATCTTAGGTAACCGATTGTGATTGGTGAACCAAAAATAACTACCATCATTTTTATAAGTTGACATAACACTTGACTCGAGGCTATATAATAACAGTCGCATTGGTCCATCGAAGGTTAAGCTACACTTGCCACGGTCAATTCATGGATAGATGACCATCCATTACATGTCGACCCCCTCCATGCCCGGAAAGCACGTTAAACCGTTATTAGTCCCGGCTGTCATTCATAGATCTTTGACTATCGTTACTGATAGTCATAAGCCCAAAAGTCTGACTACCAGTTTTACCAAGGGGTATAGTGTTACCCAGTAACTGGGTTTTGGAGGTCAGATAGGCAGTCGCTCCATGTAAACTAATGGTATATAGCCGTGGAACTGGAAACCGACCCCATTATGGTTGGGAAAATGCTAGGCAGTTTGATAGAGAAAGAATTATAGAAAAATATTTTATTGGGGTTACGCACAGGAAATACAAACTATAATAAAAAAAAAACATTAAATGTAACAAAAACAAAGTCGATAAGACTTGGCTATAAAAAAAACATTTCAAAATGAATAGTAGATTGTTTGCCAAGGGAGCAAACAACTATTTTGAATCCAGAGCGAAGGATTCTAGAATAGAATCACGAGCGCATCGAGGGGTTCTAAAGTAGAATGCTGAGTGCAGCGAGAGATTCAAAGTACGTCACTCGAGCTTAAAATAGTGTTGCTCCCGAAATGGACACTCTATTTTTTATCACCCTCTATGAAAAAATAAGTAAGTGCAACTTATGAATAAGATTATTACTTTTATTTTTGTTTACATACAATGACTTGAGAGACAAATACATACTCATTTTTTATAAAACTAAGTAAAATCCTAATCTGAGTAAACAATTACGAACGAAGGCAGAATGCTTTTCGCGCGTTTTTTATTTTTACACAAACTTTTTTTTTGTTTGGCTCGTGCGCTTTTTTCTTTATCATACTTGATATACTAACTCTGCCTTCTCTTTATATTTTAGAAAGTATTTTGTATGTTCGCAAAAACTTAGGACTCTTCAAAATAAGAAGCGATTTCCATAATATAAATACACGCAGTAAAAATGAAATTGTGTTACCTAAATTTAGATTAACTAAAACTAGCAAGTCATTTCTTGTAAACAGCATCCGTTTTTATAACAAGTTGCCAAAGCCGGTTACAGAACTTAGCGATGGAAAGTTCAAAACCCTCATCAAACGTGTCCTTATCAAAAAAGCATATTATAAGATTAAAGACTACGTTGAAGACAAGCTAGTCTGGCAATAATTCCCTCTGCACATGTGGCTTCCCTGGCTTCTCATTAACGGCATAACTATGTAAATGTCTATTAACTGCTCTCAAATTACGATGTTTAATTTTTATTTCATTATATTTTTTTTTTACATACTTTTTGACATAATTTCTTTATTATTTGACATTATATACTTTTAAACATAATTTCTTTATTAATTGACATTATATACAGACACTTGAAATTTTTCACCTCTTTATTAGTGGTTTTTATGAGAATCATAACACTTGGTTTTAGTAGGTTTTTATTATTATTTTACTTTTTTATTATCTATTCTTTTGATAGATTCTTATTTTGTAAATGTGAGGACTTTGTAGGCCTTATAGACTTTAGATCTGTAGACCATTTTCTATTTTATCAAGTAATTGGTACCTACTTGTTGACAGGCCTGCGCTGTCCTCCCATACCTACTGTAATCTGGAAACATTGTAAAAGCCAATTATTTTTAAAAAGAGTAACCATGGAGTTTCTTGCCGGTTCTTCTCCATAGGAAACGACCAATTGGAACCGTGCACCTAGCTTCTGACGTTTCATAAGTGCCCATGTAGGTTTATGTGAAATAAAACATTTTGATTTTGATGATTTTGATTTTGATACAGCCTGTTACTTGTTCATACAATGTTCGTGATTGATCTCTTTGGTGATTGGAATTTTACTAACTCAAACTCGACTCGACTCGACTCAAACGATTAAAGAGCTATTTTAGTCCCTGTTTACGAAGAATACATAATAATAAATAAATATATAAAGCTCTTTTTGAACAGATATGATAAAAAAATCTTTATATATTTATGAGGTAAGGTACTTAAAATTACGCATACAATGGCTAAGGTAGGCTTAGGATTCAAATAGGTTAATCTAAGATTATGATCAGCATCTTAATAATATAATCTAATCTTCAATGGAATATATATCAAATCATTAGAATTTTATAATCATATTTTCGTTATATTATTTAATAATTTGTATGCCCAAGTGGGCTGTTCATGAAAAACATTATTAAGTATATAATTTTGTAATGAACACCTGCATGGAACCCATGTATCACAAATAAATGATTTCATATGATTGAGTACGTTCACGTTATGATTGATTACGGTTTTACTTATGACGAGTTACGGAATTGCCCGGTCCGGGAAACTAATCAGTTTGGGGCTCAATTTGAGGCGAGTTTGAGTAATATTGAGATATGTGTAGTAATCAATTACCAAGCTGAAATAACTATATAAAGTTCATTTCAAATAAACTTGCGATAAAGTTTGTTCACCTCCTTCTACTAATGTATCCCAATATTTCCAAACCATACGAAAAAAATGTATGGGCAGTGTCGGTAACACGATCAAAACATTGACTTACTCCGTGTTTGGTATTATGAAACTCAACCGATGCAATGTTAGCGACAGTTTTGTATGACGAACGATATCTATCGTAAGTTATTTGGACTTTTTGGTACAGGGTGGTTGAATGACATTTATCGCAAGTTTATTTGAAAAACACTTTAGTTTAAGAGCCTGCGCGCACTAGCGATTTTAAGTTGGCCGATAGTTTGATCGGTCAGAGGATCAGTATAGAGTTTTATGGCAGTGGGCGCACTTGAAGATTAACATTTGTACGACCGAACCAACTATCGGCCAACTTAAATCGCTAGTGCGCGCAGGCTCTTAATAATTGGAAAATGGTTAATTTATTGCAATTTGTAAGCACAAAGTGGTTCTTCGGTAGTAATAAATAATAATAATTCCTACACCAACCGGAGCTTATCTTTGGGTGCACTTGCATAATGAGTACACGTACTGGGATAATCGTTAGTTGGTGGCTCATTCCATTAAAAACGCCTACTGGACCTTTGCGAGTTGGCTTCGGCCCCTCGTATGCCTTCCAAACGTCGGGACCTTATGGTCTCGAGATATGCGAAAGGCTTCAAAATACTAATAATAATTGGTTTATTGTCAGACGTATATGTAGGCTTATTTACTTGACATAGATAAAATACACATAGAATCTTGTAAAAAAAATAAACTAATAACGAAATAATCACACTTATAATATAAAGGCGAATGTTTGTGATTGTATGTGTGCGTGTGTGCGTTTTTATATGTTTGTTATTTCTTCATGCTCAAACGGCTGGACCAATTTTGATAAAATGTTGTATGGAGGTAGCTGACACCCTGGATTAACATATGGGCTACTTTTTATTCCGATATTCCCATGGTGAAACCGCGGGGCGCAGCTAGTATAAAATAAAACTACCCACTCAAGTATTATTAAATGATTTAGATGTTACTGAAACAATTTTTTCCAGGTAATCTAGGAAATGGTGGTACCCGTCGTAATATAGGGATCGTTCGTGTGTCGTACGTATGCGTCATTGGGTCTTTTAAAAGACCAGTCGAAGTATCTGGGAAACTCTTCACTCTTACTACTACCTACTTCTAAATTCCCAATGGCCATTACAAATTACAATCAGTTATGTTAATCGATCTGGACCGGAACAATAACATAATTACCGATTAATGAATTGAGACTACAATTAGAATTAATTGTTTGGTTATTATCATAATTACTGCACGTGCATGTTACGTGGCTAATGCTTGATTAATATAGAATGATCAGCCTAAGTATAATGTTCCCACTGCTGGGATACACAGGCCTCCTCTCTGTGAGAGAGTGGGTTACTATAATCTCAAAAATCAAAATCAAAATGTTTTATTTCACATAAACCTACATGGGCACTTATGAAACGTCAGAGGCTAGGTGCACGGTTCCAATTGGTCGTTTCCTATGGAGAAGAACCGGCAAGAAACTCCATGGTTACTCTTTTTAAAAATAATTGGCTTTTACAATGTTTCCAGATTACAGTGAGTATGGGAGGACAGCGCAGGCCTGTCAACAAGTACCAAGTACTTGATAAAATAGAAAATGGTCTACAGATCTAAAGTCTATAAGGCCTAATCTGTCACGCGGACCCAATGCGGGTTGGTAGATGTCAAATGTCTTCGAAATTTTAGTTAGGACATGTCGGTTTTCTCTTGATGTTTTCCTTCACCATTTTGAGAGCAGCATTATTAATATAATCATATTTACTAGCAATACCTACTACCGATGCTGGAAACTTCAGTTTCGCGATTATTACCTACTCTAGCAGCGCCCCGTGGTTTAACTCGCGTAAGTGTCGATCCCATAGGAATATCGGGATAAAACCTATCCTATGTTCTTCCCCGGGATGCAATCTATCTCTCTGCCAAATTTTATCGAAATCCGTTCAGTAGTAACATACAGACAGGCAGACAGAGTTACCTTCGAATTTATAATATTATTAAGTACTAGCTTCCGCCCGCGACTCCGTCCGCGCGGATGTCGGTCTTCGCGTGGATGGTTTATTTCTCCATTTTGAGTAACTCTGACAATGACATCTTATAAATATCTATTGGACCCAAATACGGCTAAGCCTATAATAATTAAGGAGATCCCTCTATTGAGCTACTGCTGTTGAGCTCGCGTTCTGTAGTAAGTATTTTTTTCATAGTAATTCCGACCTTGATAAGTAGCATGTAGCAGTAAATTACTGACAATGACGAAAAGTTTGCAATAATAAAAAAGTGATCGTGACAATGCGACAGAAAGTTAATTGAGAGCTTCAACATACACAACATTGTTAGTGAGCTCGTCCGGAATATGAACATGAAGATTTCTTGGACTGCTCACATGGGAAAGAGCTACGTAAAGTTGCCCGTGTGAAAAACAACTCGCGGTAAGATCTACGCCAGCAACTCCTAGGGTCTGACCTTGAGCCTTATTTATTGTCATGGCGTAACACAAAGCTACAGGAAACTGTATTCTCTTAAATTGAAATGGAAAATTATCCACTACGGGTAATGCAACGTGTGTTCGCGGTTCTACAGAACAACGTCTATGAATAAAACCGAAAAATATGTTTTTTTTTTTCTACGTATTTTTCCAGGATAAAAAGTATCCTATTTTATGCCCAGGATAATAAGGTATAATTATACCAAGTTTCATCGAAATCGAACCGTTAGTTTTCACGTGATGCCTGCATATACAGACAGACAGACAGACAGACAGACAAAAAATTTTTTAATCACATATTTGGGTTTGGTATCGATCCAGCAACACCCCCCGCTATTTATTTTTTCAATATTTTCAATGTACAGAATTGACCCTTCTACAGATTTATTATATGTATAGATGCATCGCTTTTTTTTCTGGGAAAACGTTACTTATCGTTGACCGCATTGCGCTAAAGGTTTTAGCCAGTTAGGTAAGAGATTGGTCAAAGGCATCCCGAATCGCAAAATAAGGCTACAGTCAAAAGAAAATTTTGGTCAAAAGCACTTGCTTTTGACCAAAATTTTCTTAAGTAATCTTTTACTTAGCAGGATATACAAAAATCGTAAAAATAGTAACACAAAAACTTAGTTTTCTTTGGTTCATTCAATTAACCCTTTTCCATTGTGTGATCTCAGTTAGAAATTGGATTTAACAATATAAAAAACAACGTACTGTTCCTTTTGACAAACAAACAATAACAAGTTATCATTCCAGCAGCTAGATTAATAATTAATTTTAAAACAAGAATAACTTCAGAACAACTGGAACTTCCTTTACCAACAACTTTGACTTCCGACTACTTTTCTTTTGAATAAAACTTGTAGATACTTTTGGCTGCACGACACTGTAATAATATTTGACTTTTGCAATTTTCAAATATTAATCTTTGGTTCACTATACCAATAGGTTTATTTACTTGCTATCTATTATTCGTCTACTCGGGCCAATTAATGCCAAATAATCTGTATTTTATTGGCGGAGCCGCCATGTTTCTTTTAAAATACAAGATTTAACTTACAATGCTTAATTATGCTTAAAAATGGGATTAAATACAAGAGAACCTGCTGCAGCATCAATAGTTTTTTTTTTTTACTGAACGAAACAGATTCGGTTACCATCTCGAACTGTAATATGTTTGTTATCATCTTCTTAAAATCGTTAAAACGCTTCTATACATGCATTTATGACTCTGACGACCATAACTGGAATCGAATCAAATGAGTGCATTATCAAAACATTTTCTTTTTTTACGATTTCATGATTCCGATTATATTTATTAAAAAATCTGTCATTTTAAATGATAAATCGGTTACGTTTTTTAAGCTTAATACGATTAATAGACGTTACAATACAGTGGGCTCAAAAAAAAACTATCTCCTTTCGGTAACCTTCGCGTTTTGATCTTGACATTGTCATTACCCATTACTTGGTTTACTGACTTGATATAACACGGATGGATCATATACACATAGGTACCGCACGTCAGTGGAACACTGTAACCTCGAGCTGACCTAGCGTCGTACGGAGTTTCATCAGAATGTGAGGCCAGCATATACTGGTTAACACCGACGAGCGGCCTGCTGTACAACTTGAACTATTGCTATCTCACCAATAGAACAAAGATATGAAAAACCGCAGGTGTTGTGGTCTTAACCTCTAGCTGGGCCCTGCATTCCATGTAGCTGAACGTAAACTCTTAGATAATTGTAGGTATGGATTAATGCCACAGGAAAGCCTCCAAACTGGTTCACTACAAAAAGTAGCACCATATTGACTTTCAGGCAGAAATTTTCCAGCCTCTTTAGAAAAGTCGCAGGCTTTTTAGATGGGCAATCCCAAAAATTTGTACGACGACGTATAATTTTTTATTTTATTTTCAGAACCGCAAAAATTTTTTAGTACAATAATAAATGGAAGAGTGGACAACTTTCTGACACAGGGTTAATTTTTCAATCGACATAATATAATTTTTGTTCGCGGAATAAGATTGACGTCTGACAGTTTTTGTATGGAAGAACTGACAATAATTCAAAATTATTTCTCGGATAAAATTACCTGGCGTTAGAAAAATCAGCCCTTAGTCAATTACTAGCGTGTAAAGTAACAGTAAAACAAAAGCTGCCTTCATCTCTCCAATAATCACAAACCAATCTTTCACAAAACGTGACACGAATTAGTTCATATGAAACTAATATCCAATACTTTCCTCAATCAACAGTTAATCTGTAGACTCGTTCGCCGATAACGCCGTAACCGAGTTACAGGGAGGCACCCCTAAAGTGATTACTGAAACCAAATAACAGGGTTCCGCGAACCTAACGACTCCGGATATAGACTTAATTGATTTAATTTACCTTGAGTCTTGAGTGTTCGCAGTGGTTTCAGAGTCAAGTCATATAATTGTAGTCGGTGGCATATTTTGTACTCTTGATGAAGTGGTTCCAATTAAACTTTTTGCGTAGGCTAATAAAGAAGTAATATTATGAAAAGTTCTCAAAATCTTCTTATTAAGAATCAGTTTTTACTATCTTCCAGATAAATTAAAAAAGAAATAAAATAAAGCTGAAGGTCGAAGTGAAAATTAGAATTACATTCAAAATCTTTCTCATTACCTCATCTCAGAGAAGTTATTATAAACATTCGTTCTTACATTAACATTATTATATAAATACATACTTTCAACATCTCCTAAAAATATAGTAATAAGAGCCGCACCGGTCGATTGATCAGGTTAAGTTGCGCTTGCCGCGGTCGGTCCGTGGATGGGTGACCATCTTTACATACCGAGATCCATCTTTGCCTCGGAGAGCTCGTTAAGGTGTTGTTCCTGGCTGTAATTCGTGGATATTTGACAGTCATAACGGTTCGTCAGAAGCCCAAAAGTCTGAGAACCAATCTTACCAAGGGGTATAATGTTAACCGGTAACTGGGTTGTGGAGGTCCTTTAGGCAGTCACTCCACGTTGTTGTTTCAGCCGATAGACGTCCACTGCTGGACATAGACCTCCCCCAATTTTGGGGGGGTTTGCCATAATCGCCACGCTTGGCAGGCGGGTTGGCGATCGCAGTATGGTATGATGGTGGAATAAATAGAGAACGCTGCTGCCCATTCTCCGGTAAGACCCTTAGTCGCCTTTTACGACACCCACGGGAAGTAAGGGGTGGTGCAATTCTTTAAGTCCGGCACCACACAGTCGCTCCACGTAAAATACTGGTATTTACTGGACCCCAAAAATAGTTGGGAAAAGACTAGGCAAAATGATGATCAAAGAAGTACAACTACCCTACCTACCTACCTACCTGCTATATTTGTACTCAATACGAAAAAGCTGCTCCAAAATTAATAACAACTTAATAACTTTGTCGAGACGTAGTCTGACAGGTAATAACTTTCTTTAGATTATAAAAATGTAGTAACGCAGGCATGAAATTACAGATCTGATGTATTACTATGACTTGCTGAAATATGCATTTTTATTTTCATACTAGGCTTGCTTACGTGCCGATGGAAAAAATTTGATATTTATTATAGCCTTGTTTCGTGATTGCTGTCCCACACTTACATTTGAACATTAATAAAATACTAATAAAGAAAACCTCTTATTGCAACACTGAAAAGTATAGGTTCTCATGTTCAATTAAAGAAAGAGATGGTGGCGGTGGTAGTGATGACTGATGACAGTTATTGACAGTAGTTGTACTATCTGACATACTGTCAATCTGTCCGCAACTGCCACAGTCAATGCCTCTGTCTCAACAGCGAATTAGAGTGCGCGCAAGATAAGTCGGCGCGCAACGTTTCGAGTTCCAGATTATATCCCTGCTAGCACTTTTAATCACTTTCGGCATAATGATGGCAATTATTTACTTTAGAAAACAAGGAACACAGCTCACTTTCTAGACACCTGATATAAACGAATAGATGGCGGCAAACGATAGTTCCGTGTTCGGCCGCGCGCAGACTTATTTTGCGCGCACTCTAACAAGCATGCCTAGAAGGAACTTTTGGCACCTGAATATGTGCCTGAATGACATCGACAAGGGGTGTCGTATGTAAACATTTTGTGATTTTGTCACAGAACTTGTATTGAAAAAAACAAGATGGCGGCGTTAATTACGATTCTAGCCACGCGCTAAAAGATCTCTGACATTCTGTCAAACTGTCTGCCACAGTCACCCAGCTCTGTCTGAACTACGCAATAACAAGCATGCTGGTACCGTGGGATTAGCAGTTTTTTTTTCGCCATCTATCCAAGTTAATTTATATAAGCCTGCATCCGTAACCATATAATATTAACCTTACCCCCATACTTTATGGTAGCCCATTATTACATCCATCACAATGATGTAACATCAACATCCGTAGCACTTAGATTGAACGATGACTCCCTTGAGGAGTAGTTCCATCGTGTGGAGGTACCGGGAACGAAGGAACATGGTGGAGTTGTATCCTTCTTTGGGTAATAGCTCAGACCAACAAAAAAAGAAAGACGGCGCGCCGCGCACATCAGTGAAGCCATAAAACCGTGCTCCTGCAAGTACACGCTCACGCTCACGCACACACCTACACTAAAACCATGCTCATCTTAGTACGTCACGAGTCGTCGTCAAGTTAACATAGATTAAAAAAATATAATTATGCCTTCCTGTGCAGTGAAAAGTTGCAAAAACAACAGTAAATCAGATAAAAAGTCTCACGGTATCACTTTTCACTTGTAAGTACTTGAAATAATATATTTTCTATAATATTAAATTTTAGATTACTTGGAACAAAAAACCTCAACGAACGAAAGTAGTGACATAAGGTGCGGGGATTGCCATAATACGATTTTAATTTTCCCCATTCGATTAATACATACATATAAATATGATTTGTTACTTCGAGTTATATTCCTATTTTCTTTTTTATGTATTGAATATTATGGGTTTCCAATTAATACCAATACCATACTCAACAATATCTTACTCGTACAATATTATACTAGTTCCTACTCGCACAAATATCCCCAAATTTTAGGGAAAACATTTAACAAATGGCAAGCCTTCGATACACACATAGATAAAAAGGTAGCTTCAGTTTTAATGTTCGTAGCGCGCTGTCTATCTTTTTTTGTTGGTCTGAGGGTAATAGGAACATTCACTTCCCTTGTGTTGTATTGGGTTACTCGTTTTGTGGGTATAAAGATGGATCGGACTTTCATAACTTCTTTGATCAATTTAAACTAAATAGTCACTATGAGAAAGCTAGTGTGCCCTGCTTTTAGTTACCTACATCTTATCTTATTGGATCATCGTGGTTAAAACTTGACCCACTTTTTAGGGTTCCATAGTTCTGACAAGGAAACCTTATAGTTTCGTCATGTCCGTCCGTCTCTCTGTCTGTCCAAGTGTTCCGAGTATTTTTCTAAGAGACCGAAAGTACCAGAAAGCTGTAATTTTGTAGGAGTGTGTACAGACTGCAGCACATCAATGTAAACTCTATACATATCTATAACTACGACGCGCTGTCTAGTGTTAGAAAGAAAGTATCCTTGGTATGATTGGTGGAGTTTTCAACGTTTCTAAAATCACCCAATGGTTGCGCATACTAATAATTGGCAGCCAATTATCATGTTCACGACTACAAAAAAAAAACCAAGGCAAGGGTGGATGAATAAAAAGAAATATCGCGCATCAGTAACATTTTAAAGTTGTCTACTGTTAATATCTAAATTCCATGATTAATTATCTAAATAGCTGGTTGTGATTGTGCGATAATGAACTTTATGAAAATGTGCCATTTGGTTTAAATTCTTTAGAATATTGCGCGTATCATCCCAACTAAGGTCAAATTTCAAAACATATTACAAGAGTTGGGTTGGTCTCATGGTCACTAAGGCAGCTCGATATTCATAGTTATCTGCGTTCGAAACCAGGAGAAACATAGATACAGCTTTTTGTTAGCAATGTTTTGTTTTTAATTATTATGTTATTTTTTCTTTTTTTTTAACGAACGAAGTCGGGAAATATCTTTTTAAATGGGTAGTTTGTATAGAAATTAAACAAAATCATTAAAGTAATAAAAATGTTTATTATTTCATTAAAGTAAGTAAATGCTCATAGTTCAAAATTACTTATTACATTTTATAATATCATATCCAAACCTAACCATTTATAAACATTTAAAAAAAGTCATTGCTAATGCTTGGAAGTTTGTTATCGATTGTTGTTGTTATGTTTTACAGATTTATAGCTAAGTATAATTATGTGTAGTGAATCAACATGTTATTTAAATAGAAAAATGCATTTCCATTTATAACAATAACATCACCACATAATCTGCAACATTAGCCATTAATGGTTTAGCATTCATTCAATTGAGCATTTACTTGCATAGTGTGTTTTAAAATACTTATAAGTAGATTAGTTAGTAGCGGAGTGGCGCACCGTCTTCTTCTTTAGCTTGTGTAAGCGGCTACGCATACCGCACACCATGTTCCAACACAAATCTTTTCCTCTCATGTGCTCCCGTGTCGATGACACGATCTCAGCCAAATTGTTTTTATTTCGCACTTCGGATTTGTCCCAATTTAAAAAGATTTGACCCCATAGGTTTTCTATAAGTATGGTTCAAATCGGGAGTTTTAGATGGCCAGTAAATAATAGTTAAACCTTCTTGAGCAGCTAACCAATTCTTCACAATGCCTGCACGGTGGATCGGGCAGTTATCTTGCACGAAGTAAATATCAGTGTTAGGATAGATAAGCAATTCGCACAGTCGGCAGCATGACGTCAAGCAGAATCTCCAAAATAATACTGACTAATATTATAGACCACATCCAGCCAGCAATGTTTTGTATAGTCATTAAGTTGCGACATGACGCTTTGATTTCACCAAATTCATTAAAAATGCTTTTCACGATTTACTTCAAACGTTTTAGAAATGTTTGTGCGCCGCAGTCGCTGTTTAGGCGTAGGTAGACTGACTTTTGTCACTTAGATCAATTTAGTATCCATCTACCCCACGAAGTAAACTTTTACTTCGACCTACTCATTTGAAGACTTATAGTTTTTTTTAATTTACCCACTTGTTTTTGCCGTGTTACTTAAAAGCTTTTCAACTTTAACGACAAGAAGATAATGATTAAAATGGCTTAACAAGATATGCCGACTTGACTAAGACAGTGTTGGTCATCGACTGTACGCACTGCAGCACGAAACATTACAAGTAAGGACAGACAAAAAGCTATACTACATATATCTCTTTCGCACGATTCTCGCTGTTGTTGCTCATAACGCGTTCAAGGTCAAAGTGGGGTAAGTTGATGTGCTGGCAACTGTACATCAATTACGCCGACAAAGTGGTAAAATATAATTTTGAAAAATATTTTGTTTTAGGGTAGCTCCCCTACATGTTAAGTGGGGATGAATATTTTTTTCGTCGTCTACCCCATCGTGTGGGGTATCGATGAATAGGTCTTCTAAAATGACTGGGGGGTTGCTAAAATCATTTTTCGATTTAATGCTCTATTTACTAAATATTAAACTCTAAAGTGCAAATTTTTGTTCCAGTAGGGCGTCCCCCCTCTAAAAGCTAAACTGCGGGCTTGAAAAATCTGGAAAAATTCACGATGATAGTGCGTTTCGTGAACTTCAAAGGAAAATTATAGCGGTTACGACAACTTTATTAGTTTAGCAGTAATAGTCGTTGAACTTGGGTATTAGATAATTATGTACGAAATACAAAATCCTTAGCATTAATCCTTTAAAGTGACTAAGATGAAGTAGTTACTTGTTTATAACGGGTAAAGACTTGCATTGAAAAACAAAATATAACTTAACGGGCTACTACCGGCCAAGTGCGTGACGGGCCACGCACAGTGTAGGGACACTGTTCGTGGCCAGTCACGCAATTGGCCGGTTTTATTATTTTCTTTTGTCTCAACATACACACAAAATAGCCCTAGCGTGATGTAGTAGCCTATAGCCCTCCTCAACAATTCGGCTATCAAATGCAAACATATTATTTACATCTGCGACTGGTTAGTTGTTTATGACACCGAAAAGCCACTGAAAAGCGTAGGTAGAATATTTTGTCATTACAACGCCAATGAATCTGCTGTAAAAGCGAACTTAGTGTAGAATAAACATAGATATTTTCATGTATATTTCTTCTTAGCTCGTCAGATTCGTATTTCATAATCAGCCTATAATGTTCCCACCGCTGGGCTTCCTCTCTGTGAGAGGTAGTGGGCCGTAATCCACCACACGGCCCAGTGCGGGTTGGTAGATGTCACATGTCTTCGAATTTTTGGTTCTAGGACATGCCGGTTTCCTCACGGTTTTGAGAGCAGTGGTGATTGTAAAGCGCCTATCTGGGGTAGAACCTGCCTGTCGCGGCAGATACCACTATAGGCCACCCCACTGCTCTCTTGTCCACTACTCACTGATTTGTACTTAAATCAGCGGTATATTAAACATTTTACTACAGCTTTTCTAACTGTATTATTAGTATGAATTAATGTTGTGGCTTATTCAATTAACCGATTTCGGAGACCTGGCTTCTAATTCCAAATACAATACAATTACCGCTATTCCCTTTAGACTACCATAAGAGAGATTACAAATATTTTGGGTACTTACCTACTTGAGATTGGTAAATAGCTACCTAAAATATTTGGAATAAAAGACGAGATATTCAAAACGGTAACTAGGTACCTAGGTGATTGGAAATATCCAGATATAGACAACTGGTATGATTAACTGAAAGATAATATCGGTCACGTCCACGTAGACAATAGCTAGCATACGATTGTTCATATTATTATTGTAGACAGAGCTTAGATGTCAGCGACCCTAGGTGGAATTTGGGCTAATGTTTATTTATTTATTTTAATATTTCTGGACACACAATAAAGTGCATAATAATATGTAGTATATGTAGGTACTGCATAATTATTAGTATTGAGTGCAAATGTCTATTGCTTATTTCTTATGCAATCTCTCGTGAAACGAGATATGAGAAAGAAATGTAGACTATAAATTGTGTATGAGAACAAGAAGAGAAGAATTAGATTTTGTGACATCTTAAACCAAAATATTAAATACTAGCTGCACCCCGCTGTTGCACCCGCATAAGTTTCGATCCCGTAGAAATATCGGGATAAAAAGTAGCGTATTTATTAAACCAGGGTGTCAGCTACCGCCATACAAAATTTTATCAAAATTGGTCCCGCCGTTTGAGCGTGAAGAAGTAACAAACATATAAATACACACACACACTCACAAACTTTCGCCTTTAATATTAGTGTGATACCTGAGTACCTATTTATTTCACGCTTTGTTGTGTAGTCAACCTCATAATTCGGTTATCTTATCGCGAAGAAACTTATTATCCTTTTTTTTTTACTAAGGTTGAAACTACCTCACTGTCAGATTGACAGAATAGACATTGGCGTCTTAAGGCGTGCAACTGACATTCAACTTCACGGTGAACAATTTCGGGGATGATTAAGAGGAAATGCGGGTGGACTTTTCTCCATAGAAACGCTCTTGCCTGTTTTCTTGCGAACGCGTGTTGGCAAGCGACTACAGTCCCGGGTTTAGCAAGTCCCGGTTATTAAGGATTTCGGAACTCCATTTTCATAATACTTCGTATTTGATTTTTTTTTTGCCCGTTGGTGCTTCTTGCTAGAAATTAAGTAACGTTTTGTGTTTCTAATTATGCTCTTACGAAAACCGATTAATTGAGAAGATATTTTAGCATATGGTAGTAATTTCTAGTTGATAAATATTTCACTGTGAATCTATGAATATCGGTATCAATACTTTAAATATTGCAAAGTAATTTGATCCTCATGTTTACTTGTTTTTTCCAACTATGGCCATTAAAAGTTTGCTATGTTAACACAAGTTATGTCTTTTGTGTGCACCAAATAAACAATTTATCTATAGTAAACGATATAATCTTTCAAAAATCTTTAAGAAAAAATTGTTTAATAATAAATAGTGGGCTGGTTGGTAGCAAAGCTGGGCATTAACTCGTTAATCCGTTAATTAACGAAGTTAACATTTCGAGTAACGGATTAACTTTTAAGTTAACTAAAAATATTTTAACGGACTCGTTAACTTCCGTTAAATTTCCCAAAGTCCGTTAATCGTTAATCCAGCACAGATATCGCCGCGAATAACACGTTCTGACATATACGCTCGAGCCGGTTGACAAGTGCGTGCCGCGAGTAAAATTCGTGTCATTCCTTAGCGCGGGCACATAGAGTGACGAGTGTTTTGTTTATTTTTTTGTTAAGTGGTCTATGAAGCAATTCGTCTAAATAGTGTTTCGTCCAGAACTCAACTAGTCTATCTTAATAAAATAAATTATAAATCTTAATCCAAATGAATGAAAAACATTGTTTGTCAACATGCCTATATTACACACCCTAATAATTATACCCATCTTTTTTTTGTTTCTAACCTGTCAACTTCCAGAACCATCAGTTTATACATATAAGAAGATGCAATTTTTATCACGGATTAACGTTAACTTGCGTTAAATTCTCTGAAATGTAACGCTTTAACTTTTAACGAAGTTAACTTTTTCAGTAACGGATTAGCGATTAACGAAGCTAACTATTTGATTAACGGTGCCCAGCTATGGTTGGTAGTAGTAGTAATTGGCGAGTTCGTGACTTATCAACAAAAATCCCGTTCATTCCCACGCTAGAACGACATCATCTACAATCTCTGACAATACTTGCTGTATACATCTCTCTATATAATGCTATCGCAGGTATGGTGGAAGTGATTGCTTAAGAAATAAGCATCAACATTATATCTATTTTTCTTGTCTGTTTATATGTGTGTACATAAATGGTAAAATAAAATAAAAATAAACACTTTGTTGCATGAGACTAACCCCATCATTGGGAATGTTCTCCATCATTCCATTTACAGTTTTCAACGGTTGACTAACTCGTAGACAAGAAAGAAATGAATGTTTTTTATAAAACATTCACTACAAACCCGGAACGTCATTGTTAGTTTTAATTTGTTGTTTTTTTGACCTTACTCTCTGTTTCCGGTAAAGGTTAAATGTAGCACTTGTAAGGGCTTTGTAATTGATCGAAAACTTAATTAATTTTTAGGTATGTTGCGTGGGTTCCATAATCGTAGGTATTTACTAAGACGTGCTCATGAAGAGAATGTAATGAATGCCCTCTAAGCAGTGGCCATGAACGATATAATTAGGTGCTAAATGGTATTTTGAAACCGTTCCTGAAACCTAAGAACTTATTTAATAGTGCGGGTAAAGGCGCCGCACCACATCACTCCACGGCGAAGCTACACACGTTTACTTCGCTTCGCTTTTCATAGTTTAATGTACATGCACATGTATCAAACCGGAAAGGGATCGGCACTCTGTCAACTCGAGCCGTTCAGTATTCTTTGTATGAAACTCCCTACTGCAACGCACGCTGATTGGAATCGTAACGTAATTGCCTCGCCTCGGGACAAGCTCACGAACCGCGGTGCGGTGCGTTACGGCTCGTCGTCCCTGCGCTTCCGTCTCTCCGTACCCGAGCTTACGTCTCTTCCACCCTTGCCCCTCTCACCCCTTCGGCTTGCCTGCTGCACCATCAACCAGCGGTCGGCGAGCCGTAACCGCGGCGTTCGCCTAACCGTAACCGAGTCGACGTATCGGAGCTGCTGATCCGCTTTGGCTACGTGCTTACGTTAGGTTGACGCCTGTTGGACGGCGAAGCGAAAGGCGATACGGTGCCGATCCTTTTCCGATTTGATAAGTGTGCTATGACCTTTATGCGGGATCGTTCACTACTCGCCCAGGCTACACACGAAACAAATGCTGGCAAACAAATGACCCGTGGCCAACCTTTCCATTCACGTCCTATGTATAGATTTTTTATCTCACGAAGCAAAGCGCGCTTACTTGTGGTAACACGCTGTGAATGTGTGAAGACGAGTAGCGTAGGTTGCAAAAAAATTTTGTGAAAATTGCCCACTTTATGGCTGACTGTAATTTTTTCTTTATCTGGAAATGCAGGTCAAAATTTCTCAGAAAAAATTAAGGTTAGTCTCATAAGACCATTTTCCTGTAGCTGCAATGCTTAAGGTACCTGTTCTTACTGCCCCGTCTCAAAAATCCAGCCTATATAGACTGTGGCGAAAGTTCCATACAACTCGATTCCTACCGGCTTCCCTTTGAAAAATGACACAGTCAGTATTCTATAGACAAATAATATAATCTTATTAAAGATATCTACTCCGGCTTACCTCTTACAAAAATTCACCCTTCGCTACTGCTACATATACCTAGGTACCAACGTTTGCTAACAAAACCCAATCAAAGAAATACGGCCTACTGACACAACAAACTTCGAGCATTCATAACAGCGGATAGTAAAAATATTAGTTTTATTACAAGAAAAACATGTTTTACTATGTACACCAAAGGGCTATAAATTGTTGCAGGGCTGTAAATGTTGACGGTTATTCCCTAGGGGAATAAGCAGAGGTGACGCACTCTTCCCCTTTTACTGCTCAAATATTTAGTAACCGGGATAAAACGATATCTCGGAGTTTGCTTCTAGTGGTGAAAAAACTTTATTGTATTTTTATTCAAGGTTTACAAATATTTTTTCGTAATTGCATTACACCAGAATTAAATAAACTCTTGTATACTGGTTTAGCATGAAGGTATACAGGGTTATTGGTAAAACATTAACAACCTCTTAAGAGGTCATTGTACCAACCCTGAAACCGCGGAAAAAAAATCAGCTTTTTCCTACATTTATGTTCGTATAACTCGTCAAAATGTAGGGATGAGCTGATTTTTTTTCGCGATTTCGGGTTTGGTCCCATAGTAAAAGTTGTTCATAATGAAGAGTACAGACCTCTTAAGAACAACAAGGCCAATTCCCGTAATTAAAAATGTTCAAAATCTAGTCACACTCTCATTTCAGCAACAATTAATGTCAAAAAATTTTGAAAATTTTTGACATTTTGAAAATTTTTGAAGTATTTTTGACAGGTTGAGAATGAATTTAGAATGCGAACGTTCTGAAAAATACGGGAAATACCCCACAAATCTAAGAGTAAATAAAATCTTTTATTTTCATACAAAAACATTTTCTTGTGTTCTTATGGGTTTTCAACAGTTTTTTAAGAGCGTTTACGCCGATCGGCATTTCATACAAACTTTCAAGCCCTTTTTTTTTCGAAGTGAATGAACCGATTTTAATGAAACTTCGTACGTATAAGCAAAATACAAAGGTCTAAAAAGTTAGTAAAGAACATTTTACGAAAAATAGTGTTACAGCCAAATTAGACCGATTTTAAACTTTCCATAGAAACAGATATTTCCAGTTATCTTTTTTTAAATAAGAGATTTCGCAAATGTTCTCTACTAACTTTTTAGACCTTTGTATCCTGCTTATGCTTAGGAAGTTTCATTAAAATCCGTTCATTAATTTCGAAAAACAAGGGCTTGAAAGTTTGTATGAAATGCCGTACGGCGTAAACGCTCTTAAAGGTCCACCTTTCTTTTCAACGCAATGTCCATGCACAAATATAACATTAACATTTCCGCTAAGTAATAACCTTCACATACTAGGACCCGAGAACGATTCTTTTCCAATTACGAAGCATTTTCCAAATTCCTCCTCTCTCCGTAATAAAACGAGTGGGTTACGGTTAATCGTGTGTCGCCGTTAAATACCCCGGTTTCATTAAATAGCAGGCGGTTAGCGGCTGCGACAAGCATTCGATTTTAATTTATCCTGCTATACGACTTATACGTGAGGTTTTACGTTTTTTAAGATTTATTTCACGAGATACTTAGCCAGAAGATATATCCAACGATAAGCAGTATATGTTTCTCTGTGAAAAACTAATGGAGAGATGATTTTTGTTGATGACAAAAATTAATCAAACTGGTCGAAACGCCTTCAGCAAGTGATAAGGAAAAAGAAAAATCCGTTGATTGACTAGGGTACAATACTACAATCAATTTGTAGTTTTTGCTGTAGGCAGCAAAAACTACACATAACAGAAAACAATGCCTTTAATGCCAAAAGGGCCTCAGCTCAGCATAATGTCAGATGACAACACAAGGCCACCATCTCACTGATTTTTAGCTGCAACCCACGAATGCCATACGCTGGAATAAACAACAGGGAAGTGCATGTGTCCGTTTTAATCATTTAGTGGAATAACTTAAAATTTATAATATGGAGGTGTGAGGTACATACAGTATGTAAAGTTCACTCGCCCTCCATAGAAAAGGGAGGATCCTCCGACCAGACGGGTGTTGTGTCTGGCGGGCAGCTGCCCGATGATTCATGTCGTGCTGTTGCTAGTTGCGCGGTAAACTCTGCTTGCGAGATGCACGATTTGTGTGACGTCAGTATAACGCGAGGTTCGCATGTGGCGTTTGTAGATACCGCTACAATAATATTAAATAGCTTGAACAAAAATAAAAAAAATAGAGAATACAGTCCCTTATGGTGTTAAAACTTATACTCTATTTAGCCTTTTCCCATACGTTGGATTCGGCTTCCAGTCCAGGCCGACAGAGCTGAGTACCAGTATATCACATAGAGGCAGGCACTGCCTATCTGACTTACACAAGTTAGTCACTCGGTAACACGATACACCTTGGTAAGATTGGTTGGTTTTCTGACTTCCCGTAACGACTGTCATAAATCCAAGAATGACGGTAGAGGTAGGGACCAACAGGTAGCCCACGAAGTTCAATTTTTTTTACGTTTTTTTGCAATTTTCTGGTCAGTATTAAGTCGTACGTTCATTAAAATATGATTCGCGACCGTAACAATTAGGTTTTTCATCATCATCATCATTTCAGCCGAAAGACGTCCACTGCTGGACATAGGCCTCCCCCAAAAGCGAGGGGGGGGGTTTGCTATAATCGCAACGCTTGGCAGGCGGGTTAGCGATCGCAGTATGGTATGGTGGTGGAATGCATAGAGAACGCTGCTGCCCATTCTCCGGTATGCCTGTTAGTCGCCTTTTACGACACCCACGGGAAGTATGTATTAGGTATTTACAGAATTATAATCATTAAAGTCATCAATACAACTCTCTAAGACCAAATAATCCTACTGAATGACTATTTCATGAAATTTTGACATTTTGGGATTATACTACCATAACAAGTTGTATTACTGATTTTCATGATTATAATTCTGTAACTACATATTTGTTACGACCGCGAATCATATTTTAATCAACGTACAACTTAATACTGACCAGCAAATTGCAAAAAACGTAAGAAAATTTGAATTTCGCGGGCTACCTTAGCGCTTCCCCCTTAAGAGTCCTATTACGGATCGTAAACGCAAATCAAATTATTTTGATCGGCGTACACGAGTCGATAATAGTAGCGATCTCCGGACGCTTGCGCGCCAAAAATTCGGCGACAGGGCGGGCCGAATTGACGCAGAATATATAGCATTTTAACTTTATTTATTGCAATTTTGTTTTATTAAATTGAGAAACGAAAACTAATGAAACGTTGTAGATTTAAGTTTTATATAATATTAGTTTATTTGATAAAGTTGCGTTAATTTGGAGTGTAATGGACGCTGAATCAAGACATTTATTGCTTAAATTAGGCTTTCTTTACGATTTTATCCATAAAAACTCAAGGAATTTAAAGGAATTCTAGAACTCCAATAAACAAGTAAAACATTCAAAGTATCTTTTTATAATTTTAGCATTTATAAGAATTGAATGTAACAATGTGAATTTGAGCGTCAAAGTTCCATCGCCAACGGTTTTTCTTGCAAACTGTGTTCGTAAAATATTTATAGTAAATTACACGAAAAGAAAAATGAAAATGTGTAACTGCAACTTACAAGAAAGAGAATAGTACTATCGTTATTCTTAAACAAATAATTAAAATACAACTGCTGAAAATTACAGCGTCAAAAATCATGAATTTGAGTAAAAAATGTAACAGGACTCTTAAGATGCTAACTGCACGGAGAGGTATTAAGACTCAAATACACAGATTGAAGTAAAAATTACAGGGGAAAAAAGTGTCTCTTTGAAGAAAAAAACGCTCGTTATCCTTACATCTTCAGATTGCTGTGAGGGAAATTAAATATTAATACGCTCTACATACATAAATACCCTCTGGAAACTTCCCTACAGACAGGGATTTAATATTAGACGACCGTAAAACAAAGATTTTCATTTCTGCTGACTACGCTTGCCACTGTTTTTATGACTTCAATATGATGAATTTTATAACGTAGTCATAAAAAGAGTTTTTCAGAGAGTGAAATGACATGGTAAATTGTTTATCTACTTAATATAAAAACCACACCCGGTGGATACTCCTAAACGTAAATAAAGTAATAATTGTTTTAAAAGGGTTCTGCGGCCAAAACCGTGGGTAACGTCAGTCGCAGAATAATGAAGCATATATTTATATATTTTCTTATTATTTAGGTACGTATTTTGTCTCAAAATTATGCCACTTTACGACGGTGTAAAATATCTGATAAGTACATAATACATATTTAATCATCCTATACTATAATGTTCCCACTGCTGGGATGCTTTTAACGCGTTCGACTTTATTACATCGTTCTCACATGATGTAACTAATATTTTTGTAAAAATATAATTTAAAAGTGTCCATGGAGTTTCTTGCCCGTTCTTCTCCATAGGTACCTACGCTTTGGAATGGGCAACTAGCTTCGTATTTTTTGACTGACTGACTTCTTGACAATTCAAAAGTGCCTGAAAATGGTTTAATTGAAATAAATGGTTTGAGTTTGAGTTTTGGGACACGGGCCTCCTCTCGCCGAGAGGGAGTGGGCCGTAATCCACCACGCGGGACCAGTGCGGGTTGGTAGATGTCACATGTTTTTGAATTCAGTGCAGCGGTGGCCCAGTGGTAAGGATTGCAACTTACGAGTTTTAGATCGTAGGTTCGACCCCAGACAGACGCTTAACTTTTTGTAAATTATTTCATCACCACTACTCTTAAAACGGTGAAGGAAAACATCGTGAAGAAACCGGCATAACCTAGAACCAAACATTCGAAAACATGTAACAAATATCTGATATAAAATATGAACTTAGAATAATAAAGAATATGAATTATCTAAATTCTTTTAGACTAACCAATAACGTTCTAATTTTTTTCTAATAAGTAAGTATATTTTTTAGGATTCCGTACCCAAACAATAGAACAGAATACTCTTTATTATATACATCATATAAATTACAGATACAAATGTAGAAATTTTAGAAAGTGCGACACAACGGGCGGTCTTATCGGGCAATATTTTAAAAACTACCTCGGTCAAAGGCTACTAATTAGACTCTATTACAAAGTCTACACCGTTTTTTTGTCGGTATTTATTTATTTATTTCCCACCATATAATTATCTTTACAGGTTTGTCACCTAATGCGATAATGTAGACAACTTACAAACTACAGTTACACCGTTACAAACTAACAATTCTTAATCATATTCTGTCTTATAAATATATTTATGTCCCACTAGGACCATATCTTATTACAAAAAGAGCTCTCACTGTGAACCCACCCAGAGTGCAACAGAACACATAGCGGAGGATATAGATATATCCTCCGCTATGTGTGCCCCAGGGCTGTATATTTTTAACCGTAAAAGATACATTAAATATTTTTCTTTTAATACGAATGATGATATTATTCTTACGATGATATCATCAAAAATAAAGTAATAAGTCTAAAAGTGATAAGTACACCAGGATCTTAATGTAAACAATCACAACCACCAACCCTATAATGTGTAAGAACACGCGGAAAATTCCCCAAACAGCCAAACACTAACATAACATTCACAAAGGGTTAATAAACCATACCCAATGGAAACTTCTCAGTCGTACGTAAATAGTATAATAATTTATAACTCTGTAACACCCAGTTTAGTGCCTATAAAATTGCAGCCTACCAAATGACTGACATCGGATTTATTGGAACATTTGGTTAGTACGGGGATACGGACTTCGATAGATAACCTAGCCTAGTGTTGGTTCAAAGTTATTGTGTACTTTTATAACAGGAACCAAAACTGTATAAATTGGTCCTTTTTACCCGACTGCGCGACGCAAAGGAGTGGTAATGTGTTCATCAGCCTATGTATGTATGTATGTATGTTTATATGTTCCTTTGAAGCACTATACAGGCCAAACGCCTGGGCCGATTTTTATGATTCACACGTTAATCGATTCCTCTTAGTCCGACGAGTGTCACTAAAGATACGACGTTAGTGAAAATTCAATATGGCGACTACTGGACGCCATATTAAATATTTTTTTTAAATATTTTTTTTCAAAACCTATCGAGTGGGGTATCAAAATAAAGGGTTTTAAAAGGTGATTACAAAAATATATACAACATATATACTTAAAGGCAATTCGAAGTGACAAATCGCAAAAAAAACACCTACCAAGAACTAAATCGTCTGCGAAATCTTTCAAAAAGCAATTCGAAGTGACAAATCGCAAAATAAAAACCTACCAAGAACTAAATCGTCTGCGAAATCTTTCAAATTTGTAAACTAAAAAGCTGGAAATAAAAAAAATTATTTAAAAAAATCAAAAAACCCGACTGCGGTAAAAAACTTAAGTTAAAAGAAACTGAAAAGCTAAAAACAAGCCCATTTTAAATTAAATAAAAGTTGGAAGCAGGCGGGACCCATTTGAATTTGAAAATACAATAAAAATTATGTGGGTCCCGCCTGCTTTCAACTTTTATTCAATTTAAAATGGGCTTGTTTTTAGCTTTTCAGTTTCTTTTAACTTAAGTTTTTTACCGCAGTCGAGTTTTTTGATTTTTTTAAATAATTTTTTTTTTTGGGTTCCGTACCTCAAAAGGAAAAAACGGAACCCTTATATGATCACTTTATTGTCCCTCTGTCTGCCTGTCAAGACCATTTATCTCGGGAACGCGTGGAGTTATCGAGTTGAAATTAAAACCATATACTTTGGTTTACAGTCCCTTGAAGTTGTGAAAAAATAAAACTTCTAAGTTAACATAAAAAAAAGATATGGCCGTTTATGCCGCAAAAAACGTATATTTCGACACTCTCAAGGGAATCAAAATTTATAGGGTACTTCCCGTTGACCTAGAATCATAAAATTTGGCAAGAAGCAAGATCATGTACCACAAGTTAAGAAAAAAGTCCGAAAACTGTAAATTTGTAGTTTCATTTTTTTTTTTAAATACCGTGATTTAAATACCTACAAATTCGTACGGAACCTTCGGTGCACGAGTCAAGCTCGCACACGACTTCGTCAACGTTCCAGGATGAAAAGAAACCTGTGCTCTTCTCCGAGTCATGGTTTATCCATGTGCCAAATTTCATCTAAATCCGTTTAACAGTTTTAGCGTGAAAGCGAAACAAACTGATAGACTGAAGTGATCTAAATTGAAATTAAAACAAGAAGTAATATACCTAATAGTATGAAGCCTTCGATTTTTATAATAAATTTTTATTCGATAATTACTACACATCCCAACAAATCTCAACCTCAACCGTCTACATACTAAATAAAGTACATAATGAGCCTATAATGTTCCCACTACTGGGACCAGAGCTTCCTCTCTGTGGGATGGAGTGGGCTGTAATCCACCACGCGGGCCCAGTGCAGGTTAGTAGATGTCACATGTCTTCTAATTTTTCGTTCTAGGATATGCAGGTTGTTTTCCTTGTTTTCCTTCACCGTTTATTGACAGAAACGAATCGCTGCAAAACCGACTCCACGTAGTCTTGTCTGCCCTACCCCTAGAGTGTAATTTAAGCCCGCGTAGGCGCGGAGGGGCGAGGCGGGCCGCGAGCTGAGGAGCAGGTGGCTCGCTCCGTCGCCACCGCCGTAGCTGCGGTGGTGAACGTTAAAACCATCTGCGACGACAAGCTCGCGAGGGACCGCCGGAGCCCCGCAGCGCCGGAGCCGTGACAGAAATCATGCCTGCTGCATGTTGCATGCTTGCTTACATGCGTCATTATGGTTAATACCCTGATTCCGTTTCCGAAAACATATTTACGAACGAGCGAAAGGCACCCCGAGGTTCGGTTTGGTTAGGTTACTTTTAATCGCGTCGCTATACCGGTGGCGCGAGGAAGCGCGGGCGCGAGGCAAAAGGCTGATGCAGCGCCATATGGAGCTGCGTCGATCTCAGCTTCGCGAGGTCCTGGTGGCGGAATGGCGGGACAGGCTCTCACGCCCTACCGCCGGCCTCAGCACTATCGAGGCGGTCCGGCCAGTACTCGAGCCCTGGCTCGGGAGGAGGCACGGCTCCCTGTCGTTTCGGGTGACGCAGGTGCTCTCGGGGCATGGTTGCTTCGGGAAGTACCTATGTCGCATAAACAGGGAGCCGGACGCCCAGTGTCACCACTGCGTCGACTGCCGGGAGGACATGGCGTGGCATACGCTGGCAGAGTGTGCCGCTTGGGAGGAAGCCGCACCGTGCCCTCATCTCAGAAGTAGGCAGTGACCTGTCGCTGTCGGCCGTGGTCGAGTCGATGGTCGGCAGCGAAGCGTCCTGGAACGCGGTGGTTTCCTTCTGCGAAACGGTCATCTCGCAGAAGGAGGCTGCGGAAAGGGAGAGGGAGATCTCGTCCACTCACCCTGCCCGCAGCAGGCGCACCGGGCGTCGGCGGAGGGCGGACAACGCCCTCTTCGAGCCCCCCTAAATGGGTCCAGGGGCGACGGACTCGGGGACGTCCGCCGCCCCCCACACATCAGGACCCGAGGTGGCGGCGCGTAGTGTTCCACGCGCGCCCCTCTTAGACGTCACGGGGGGAGTTAAACACCTCAGTCCCCCCCCTGACCCGACGAGGCCCGCGGTGGCGGGCCAGCACCAGCCGGGGGTTGCGGAAGGACCGTAAGTTCCCGCGACCCCTGGCGTAGGTGTGAGATAGAACACCGGGGTGGTTTTTAGTCAGTAAGAGTCTGACAGACCCCGTCGCCCGCCCCAGGGCGGCGGACATCCATGAGGATTTTCCACCCCGGAACAAAAAAAAAAAAAAAAAGGTTAGTTAGCGTTTCCGAACATATTTATGAACGAGCAAAGGGCGCCCCGAGGTTCGGTTTGGTTAGGTTACTTTAAACCCTTTACACAGAAATAGTCGACATAGAATGCAAGAGCGAGCGTACGAGAATACAAATACTTAGTACAATGTAATTTAAGCTGGTAGAAAAGTATTAGAGCAATAACCAGTCATGTTTATTTTTCGAAGATTTCAGTATCTCATTCGGTCGTTTCATCATTTTTATTCGGAAAAAAGTAGTCGGAAAGTTAGTATTTTAGGCAGTAGATTTAATATTTTAAGTAAGGACAATTCCTATTTTTGTCGGAGCTTATATTACTTATTATATATACTATTACTACCCTTAGAATAAATAGGTTTTATGTCTTTGTAGTGTATATCAAACGATTTTATATTAATTGTTTGTTATGCTTATAGAAATTAGTTACTTTAAAACGAATCATATTAACTGATAATTATATCAAAAAAATTATAGGTTCAGTTGTTATATCTTGTAAATATTAGAGGTTTTGTAATTATATCATACATTACTTACCCCTAAACTTGGAACATTGCTTTCACAGCTTAGCATACAAAATGATTTCAAACTTCAGATGTGTTTATACATGGAAATCTTTTCAAACAACCTGGGGAATGGAACCTTCCGATTAAGGTTACCAGATGTAAAACTTTAAAAGTCCTGAAAAAAAGCCTGATTTCCTCAAGGAATCCTGAGAATTTGTCGCAATTTCAGATTTTTGTACCATTTCCTGAGATTCACAAAGTCTGAAAGTAATCCTGAAAAGAGTTTAAAAATCCTGAGATCTCAGGACAAATCCTGAGATATGGTGGGACGCCCCCCAGCTAGATGAACGGACGACCTAAAGAAAGTGGCTGGGACGTTTTAGATGCGGAAGGCGGAGGACAGTATGTTGTGGCGCAGCCTGGGAGAGGCCTGTGTCCAGCAGTGGACTGCAATAGGCTGAGTTGATTGATTGATCGATTTAGAAACTGGATTTGTTTATCATCATCTGCCTAGCCTTTTCCCAACTATGTTGGGGTCGGCTTCCAGTCTAACCGGATGCAGCTGAATACCAGTGTTTTACATGGAGCGACTGCCTATCTGACCTCCACAACCCAGTTACTGCGGGTAAAACGATACCCTTGGTAAGACTGGTTGTCAGACTTTCGGGCTGCTGACTACCCGTAACGACTGTCAAAGATCCACGAATGACAGCCGGGACCAACGGCTTAACGTGCTTTCCGAGGCATGGAGGGGTCACGGTATATAAAGATGGTCACCCATCCACAGACCAACCGCGGCAAGCGTAGCTTATCCTGATCGATCGACCTGTGCGGCTGTTATTATTTAGCCACGGGCCCCTCTGCCCCAGCCAGCCCCAGAAACTGGCTTTGTTTATCTAGCTAAATAATTCCACACGATCTTTCCCTCATTATTAACATCTGTGACTGGAATTCGCGGCTTTACTACTGCTCATTTCTCTGTTCAAATATTGAACATAGGTACAAAATCTAGCCCTATAAATAAACCTCCATAACAAGACAAAAAGACGTGCTAACGCAACTAACAAAGTACTTGCGGCTAACTTTGATAATGGTGTTTAATAAACAATTTTAACCCGCGACCTAGAGTTGCGGTGGCGGAGGGTTGAGTAATAAATGAAGGTCGGCTTCACCCTGTGATGCTATAGATTGACTATTTTTATTATAGACTGCACGCAACGGTTGTGGGGGAAGGGAATAGAATATTGTACCTTGGAGATTTTCTATACTAATTAAAAGAGGTTTAGTTTGTAAGTTTGTATGTAGGGGGTAATCTCTGGAACTACCAGTCGGATTCGAAAAATCTTTTTGTATTCGATAGCCCAATTCTTGAGGAAGGCTATAGGCTATTTAACATCACGCTATGACTTTCAAGAGCCGAGCAAAAAGAAAAAAGTCAGAAAGAACGCTAAGCAAAAACGGGGGAACAAGAAGTCGCGGGCAGAAGCTCGTGTTTTATAAAGCGACTTTTATTAAGAAATCAAATTTATTATTTTTAATTAAAATTTTAGGCTTTGAAAAACGTTATAATATACAATGTCCTGTGTCGCAGAAATATTAAATATATTTGTCCATATTTATAATCCATACTTTACTATACGTAATCGTCCCAACTATTACAACTCATATCTCCACATTCCTCGAATTAATCGTCAATCAACTTAGTACATTCGCTTACACTAATGATGGTTACTTGGCTTTCTGGCATTCTTCTAATTCACTTGATGATGAGCTGTAATACCTAATTACGTATCATCATAATCAGGTTTTGCACCCAAGTTTCATTTAAGACGTTAATTTACCATCAACAGACACATTTTAAATCGAACTGTGTGGGTAAGTACAGTTTCAGTTTCAGGAGGTAGTAAATCAGCTAGTGGCGGCTTACGCGTATGTGAAGTTATTTGTTCTTTGTTTCTGCCGTCAGTCATAGTTACCTCATAGCCTCGATAAACAGTTTCCGAAGAAGAGCAGTTTTTTTTATTTGACATAACTACAAAACCTTGTAAGAAGATACATCGAGAACAGCGTGTTCTTTCTAACCATTGCTATATTGACGCCGACCGCGACAGTCTCATGGCGACCTTAATGTAAACACTAAAGTGGTCAGGTAAGAGTCTGCACAAAACGTTAATAATGGCTCTCTAAGCTCTCTTATATACCTACGGTGATCGTGTTGCTTATATATCCGGTGTTATGAATGCTAATATCAATGGGCTCTGCACACGGGACTGTTTCACGGACTTAATTGAAACCGCTAACATAACCAACCATTGTTAGTACTTTGTAATATGAGTTGTCAAATTCTGAATCTGTTCTGAAACTAAATAAGTGTTAGGCAAACCACATTTTTAATGACACATAAGTCATGTCATTACTTGCTTGCTATAGAAACAACACTAACGTAACGTTTACCTCACTTTTCCTTTGTTTACCTCATTTTTCTAATAATTATTATAATTCAGTAACTGAGTAGTAGATAGTGAAATTAATTTAACCTCACTATGTAGAATTTTTAGCACAGATCAACATAACTCATAGGCTGCGCGCCGGAGCGCATCTCACCGCCACGAGTATCCATTTTTAGAGTTGCATGGCTCGTCAGTTCGCCGCTACTAAGCAATTTAAAGCACCCGAAAGGTTAATGGGATAGCGTGCTTCTAGCCAACCCGTATGTGGTTGCAAGTGGGGCAGTTCTTGACCAATAGTCCTTGACTTTCGATTGTGGCGGCATGTATACTGCCACGCGAACTACAAATCATACCTACTGAAGTCACGCAAAATCCTGCATAGCGCAGTCCCGATATTAATTGTCGGGCAGTTGTCCACCAGACACGATCTTGGAGGTTCTATGGAGGTTGAGAGAACTTTACACCCTGTTCCTCATACCTCTGTACTGGTGACCCTGACCATGAACGTCAACGCAGCCTTCGTCACTAAACAATTTATGCGCACCCAAAGCACTTGCACCTCTGTTTTTTGTCCAGCTCTCTTCAGTGGACATTCGTACTGATCTCACTATTAAAAGAATTCTCAGCCCGCTCTTCAGTGGCCATTCGCACTGATCTCACTATTAGGAGAATTCTCACACCAGAGGCCTACCCACCTTCCAAGGCAACAAAGTCTTGCCATCTGGTCGCTTCCCATCGTCACGTACTAAGCCGTTTGGCTCTAACACCGCTAGTACACCGGCGGCGGTGACAAGTGCTCGACGAATAATATCGTTGATGCTGTTGTGCCCTGCTATGAAACCTGAGCTCCTGCAGTAGTAGAGACTGTCGACAGCTTCACCGCAGTGACACCGATTATTATTATTTTATTACATTTAATTACGATAACTAACTGACATTACAAACAAAATACCTAATATTTTTTCTCGCAACATAATTTGACCCATCATTTTATCCACTAATTGGGCACATGCTATAATAAATTATTATGCAAGGCATCTTTACTTTAATGTACAGTCAACAAAACAGTTTGGTACGCACATGATGTCGCACCGCGTTGCGGGTGCTAAGTTCCCGGTACCTTACATCCACACTCTGGCCGCACTTAATGATCTCTTGGATTCTAATCCAACAAACGGTCTCTTTGCGGATACATGGTACTGTGAGCGAGAATCATGAAAGGCTTGTTAATTTTTATTATTTTTATATTTTAATCTGTACTTTATTTCATGTTTTCTATTTTATGCCTCTATCTTTAATTACTGTAATTGTTTTTTTACCGTGTTAATTAAATTTGATGAATAAATAATTGAATCCACGTAAAAATATAATCATCTTTGAACTAAAGAAACAACATTCTTTGTCGACTTGCTGACTTGACTGCTTAGCACACTCACAAAAAGGTTAAACATAATACTTCTTAGCATAATATATGATGTTCCCGCTGCTGGGACGCAGGCCTCATCTTTGTCTATGAGAATGGGCCGTAATCCACCACGCGGGCCCAGTACGAGTTGGTGGATGTCACATGTCTTCGAATTTTTGTTTCTATTACATGCCGGTTTCCTCACAATGTTTTCCTTCACCTTTTTGAGAGTATTGGTGTTCATCACCAATACTCTCAAAAAGGTGAAGAAAAACACAAAGTGCCTGCTTGGGTTTAAACCCAAGACCGACAACTCGTAAGTCACGGCCGTTACCCAGTGGTAACGGCCGTGACTTACGAGTTGTCGAGTTGTTGTTGTTGTTGTTGTTGTTGTTGTCGCAGACAGCATTTTTTTTAAACCAACTGTTATTGGTAGCCCAGTGGCTACCAATACATCTTTTTTTTACAACAGTTGGTTTAAAAAAAATGCTGTCTGCATAGCTAACGATTTGTTTCACTGTACACTAACAGAAATGTTTCGTAAGTAGGTACAAGACTGACTGGACAAATACATATTGCATAATTTACAAGTAGGTACGACGATGACATTTTAAGATAACCTTTAAGACTAAACCATCTCTAAAAACTCATTATGGTGATGGTCATACTTGGCGACGTCTGCATGTTAATGACGAAGCATTAGCGAAGCCATTTTGTTTTTTAATTTGTATTAAGAGCGTTTACGCCCGCCGTACGACAGTTCATACAAACTTTCAAGCCCTTGTTTTTCGAAATGAATGAGCAGATTTTTATGTAACTTCATACGCATAAGCAGGGTACAAAGGTTTTTCGAAATGTCTTATTTAAAAACAGATATCTGGAAATCTATGTTTCTATGGAAAATCTAAAATGTCTCTAATTTGACAGTAACACTATTTTTCGAAAATGTTCTTAAGTAACTTTTTAGACCTTTATATCCTGCTTACGCGTATGAAGTTTCATTAAAATCAGTTCATTCATTTCGAAAAACAAGGGCTTGAAAGTTTGTATGAAATGCCGTACGGCGTAAACGCTCTTAAGGGTCTCTTCTCAAACTCCGTCTCACGTTTTTAATACCTAACTCAGTCTAGCCATGACTGAAGATAGATAGGTATTTAGCTACCCTCAGAAAGAGAGAGAGTGATGTTTGTTTTTCCACAGACCACGTTGTGGCGTCGCCATCGTCTCCTAAATAAAATTAACAAAGGAAGGAGGGACAAAGGAGGTTTGATTCATTCTAAGGTGGACTTTTAGACCTTGTTTTACATTGAATGATAATATTTTTGCAACATGATTAATTTGTAATTTGACATAAATATTATTCATGACTAATTTGTAATTTGACATAAATATTATACTAATTTAATCTGAATGTATTGACATGACAATTTGATGTATTGTATTTTAACTATGAACCAAACTTATAATGTGAATTTTGTATGCCTCAATGGCGGGACATAGCAGACTTACCTGTAACTTACACACCATCTTATGAAGCTATGATCCACAATAAATTATTTTGAATTTGAATTTAAGTACCTCATGTTGCCCCGTTAGGTTTAAATTGAAATGTTTATGTAACTTATGGTACCTACCTACCTAATTATCTTGACAAAAAGTGTACGTAATTGTAGATTTTGTAGATCACAGTAATATTATAAAGGCGAAAGTTTGTGAGTGTGTGTGTTTATATGTTTGATACTTCTTCACGCTCAAACGGCTGGACCAATTTTGATTTTGATTTTGATAAAATTTTGTATGGACGTAGCTGACACCCTGGATTAACACATAGGCTGCTTTTTATCCCGCGAATCGACATTTACGCGGGTGAAACCGCGGGGCGCAGCTAGTAAATAATAAAAGTGTTATGATAATTTTATTAATAATGATTGAAGCCACATTAAATACAGTTTTATTAAAAGATTCCCTTAGCGTCCCCGTTATTATATTACCTTACCCTAATGCAAGTTCCTACCTGTGAACTGTAAGAAAAATCTATACAGGAAGGCTGGGACTTCGACGTCTGTCGACATCTGAACCACCTAGCGTAGAAATTTAAACCGGTTATTTAAGAAAATCGTCTGTTTCATAGGAAAGTGCGTGAACCTACGCGGTCAAAGTGCACTAGGGGGGGGGGGGGGGGGGCTATAAGGCCACTTTGGCAGAATCATAAAATGATAACAGAAGTAACTGTTAAGTTAATCGTATCAAATCCCATTGGTGAAGCATTTTTTCAGTTACTTTTTTTTTGTCTGTGCTAAAATGCCAATCAATCCAATCCCGATCTCTTTGAGTGTACCTACGTAGTGCAGCGAAAAAAAGAAAAACACTGTCTTCGCCATATTATAATTCATAATGTTATCCTCTTATGATTCTCCAAAGTGGCCTTTTTAGGCCCCATGAACAGCATTTTATTGAAAAAAAAAAAAACATGTAAGTCTATATCCATGGTAGTAGGTTGCGCGTCAATGTCCGTACCCTGCAATTTATGATATTTACAGGCAATTGTTTTAGGTTTAACTGTAGGTACAGAGTCTATTCTAAAGTATTTTGTTTGATATTCACAAATAACCTTTTGATGCAACTTAACCCATCTTCTGCAGCGGGATTGTCCGAAAGGGTTACCGCTACCCCGGAACAAAAAGAGCTAAGGAAGGAACATGGGTGGGTTTTAGTCAGTAAGAGTCTGACACTCCCTTCCGCTCCACCCAGAGCGGGAGGAGTCATTTGATGATTTCCCAACCGAACAAAAAAAAACCCATCTTCTCCTAAGCTTTGCATGACAGTGTCAATTATTTCAAATACAGCAAGATTCTTTTATCACCATCCAAATTTTTACAGGATGTTCTACCCATAAATATGAACAATTTTCACTATAAGACCAAATCTGAAATCAGGAAAAAAAATCTGCTGTTTCATACATTTTGGTCAAGTAGGTATTGAAGTTTTGTATGAAACAGGTGATTTTTTTTCGTGATTTCAGAGTTGGTCCATCATCTGCCGATGATGAACAGCGTTGTGCAAGACAAAATTAAATATTTACACCTTATGTAATAGTAGAATGTAAATCACACTAATATTATAAAGGCGAAAGTTTGTGAGTGTGTGTGTGTGTTTATATGTTTGTTACTTCTTCACGCTCAAACGGCTGGACCAATTTGGATAAAATTTGGTATGGAGGTAGCTGACAACCTGGATTAACATATAGGCTACTTTTTATCCCTATATTCCCCCGGGATCGATATTTACGCGGGTGAAACTGCGGGGCGCAGCTAGTATATAATAATAATGATTTTTATTTCGGACCAAGAATCCATAGAGTGCTAACACTCTGTGGATTCTTTGGTCCGAAATAAAAATATTGACATAATATTAAAACAACTTATCATCTAGTAGTGTTAGTACTTATCTAGTAGTGTTAGTACTAGTAGTGTTAGTATTGTAAAGCAGTTTGTGCGGAGGGTGATTACCCTCCGCACAAACTGCTTTACAATTGGAGAGCTGAAACTCTCCGCTACAGTTCTCAGGATGCTGTTGCGACTGTCTCTCACTCTCTTCAGTACTGACGCAGTTTTTTGCGTATAATCGCGTGAAACCTGTCGTACGAGCTTGCGCAGTAGCGGGGAAGTCCCAACAACTGAAAAGTCCTGTAATCCGGCTTCTCGGAGGTCGGGCACGGAGGATGGTTTGGTCAGCGGGATTGTCCGAAAGGGTTACCGCTGGCCCGGAACATAAAGGGCTACGGAAGGAACACGGGTGGGTTTTAGTCAATAAGAGTCTGTCACTTCCTTTGATGATTTGCCACCCAACAAAAAAAAAGGGGGCCGTTTAAGTTTCAAGATCGTACCTTGTAAACCTACATTCTGATAAATAAATAAATTAGAAGTCACATGGTAAAAGATATCCGTGTATTTACTACTTATCAAGGATTCATCATCGCTCATATTGTGAAGTTTACCTACTTATTTACCGATGCACACGAGAGACGTCCGGTGACATGTTCAAATAAATCATCGACGCAGCGACAATGCGTGGCCTTGGATTACTTGTTGTTACATAGTGTACGAACGTGAGGCTATACACATAAACGTGAATAAGTACATAGGTCCTATGTGCAAACACATTATTGCGTATTTTCAAATGGTTGATAAATATAGTTGGTACCTACTTATTACCTATATTGTAAGTGTGTGTGCTTCATGTTTGTTCTTCATTTTTAGGGTTCCGTAGTCAACTAGGAACCCTTATAGTTTCGCCATGTCTGTCTGTCCGTCCGTCTGTCTGTCTGTCCGTCCTCGCTTAATCTCTGTGACCGTTAGCACTAGAAAGCTGAAATTTTGTAGGAATACGTATATCAGTTACGCCAACAAAGTGGTAAAATAAAATTTTAGAAAATATTTTTTTTTAGGGTAGATCCCCTACATGTGAAGTGGGGATGAATATTTTTTTCATCATCTACCCCATCGTGTGGGGTATCGTTAAATAGGTCTTCTAAAATGGCTTAGGAGTTACTAAAATTATTTTTCGATTTAATGCTCCATTTACGAAATATTAAAGTTTAAAGTGCAAATTTTTGTTCCAGTAGGGCGTCCCCCCCCCCTCTAAAAGCTAAACTACTAGCTTGAAAAATCTGGAAAAATTCTCGATGAAAGTGCATTTCATGAACTTTAAAGGAAAAGTATAGCGGTTAAGATAACTTTATTAGTTTAGCAGTAATAGTCGTTGAACTTGGGTGTTGGATAATTTTGTACCAAATACAAAATCCTTAGCATTAATCCTTTAAAGTGACTAAGATGAAGTAGTTGCTTGTTTATAATGGGTAAAGACTTGCATTGAAAACCAAAATATGTTTTTTTTTTACCTATTCAGAATAAAGAACAACAGAATCGTAGTACTTACATTGTGATAACGGGCTACTACGGAACCCTACACTGTGCGTGGCCCGACACGCACTTGGCCGGTTTTTTTACTTATAAATGTAAAATTAAGTTTCTTTGTTTGCTACGCTTTTACGCTGAAACGGTTGAACGGATCGTTACGAAATTTGGCAGATGCGTAGCCTGGGAACTGGAGAAGGACGTAGGCTACTTTTCATCCTGGAACGCCGATGAGCTCGAAGGCAATAGCTAGTAAATCACTAGATAAATTGACTGCTTCTCACCATCTGCTACAAAAAACGAACGAAAAAATGTTTGTTGTCATTATCACTAACTTATAAAGACTTTTTTTTTAATAGAGTCGACTGATCTAGAGGATATTGGACCCTATTTTCGTAACATACTTTCAATCACAATCTGAATCATTTGATGGATACTGCTAATCCATTGCTTCATATGTTCAAAAAATAGTCTGCTCAACAAAGTAAATAACGCAATGAATAAAAATAATAAATAAAATAAATTTTATTGAATTAATAATAAGTTTACAAAAAGTGTACTTAAGGTTCAGTAGTATATATAAATCTAGGCCTATAATAGGATTATAATAATCTGCATATAGACTGTGGTATGTGAAATATGTGATTACAGTCTAAAATAGAACTCTGAAGGTAATGTACCTAGTGCGTTGCCTGATCTAGGTTTATTTAAACCTGTGTTTCAGGCCATCTCCCTACGAAAGTATTTTTTAAATAGGACAGTCAGTGAATTAAATTAACATATATTTTCAGTATCTAAGCAGAGACAATATTTTGCGCAACCTTGTTATAAACTAGGATTATGGGATGTATTTATATCTATAACTAAAATTATTATGAAATAATACTAGGTTAGGTAATTACAGTTAAGTCAGCTAGTTTAGTTCAGCATCGCTAGTAGTTTTTCCGTGTCCGAGTAATTTAATTTTGCTAAATAATCGAATAACATTATACTACACCTATTATAACTTACATTATACATCTTAAGCAATTTGTTAAATTTATTATAGGTATAAGAAAGGTCCTAGAAATAAATAGAATCTTTTTGAGAAAGCATGTTGAGTCAGAGCGTTCGTGCAAACCAGATCCTTTCTTTTCTTGTCTGAAGGTATAAGTTTAAATAAAATATACTTCAGTGTGCTGCAGTAAAACTATATTTAGAACAAAAAGTTGTCGAACAGTTAGCACCTTGCATGCATAAAGCTGTTGTGTGGGAAATCTGAAAGGACGACGGGTGGCGACTTTTAGAATTGCTCTTTGAGCACGTTCAAGCTGTAACAAAGTTGATTTTGCGGCACCACCCCAAGAAGTTATGCAGTATGTAAGAATAGATTGACACAAAGTCAAGTAAACCTGTTTAATTAGTTTAAAGTCGGCTATGTCCCGTAAATTACGGTGCATAAACGTCACTTATGCAATTTTTGTCAAAATTGATCTGAGTATGAGAAAAAAGTAGCTAATGTACCCCTTTACCTTGTGAGTAATTGTCATTTGTGTAGTGCGTATACTTTCCGCGAGAGGGCAGTTGTGTAGTTATTGTTTAGTCAAGAAGAACTATAGATTTTACTAGCTTCTGCCCGCGACTTCGTACGCAGATCCTGTTGCTTATGCCAGCGACAACGGGGTCGTCAAAATCGAAGATCTGAAACGTCTGATGTCGAATTCTAAGAGCCCGGGGACGGGACGGGTTGTAGTGTCAGCGAGACATCACAACCCGTTAGAATTTCCGCCTCAATGATATTTCTCTGCAGCGAGACGACTTTGAGCCGAGTCCCATTGCACAGTTTCGGCGGAGTGAGTTTCCGAAGAAGCATAATTGGGACACCGACCTTTAACTTAATGGTGTGCGCTGGTAGTCCACTTGCACTGAGGGAATTGAGAAATTCTACGTGGTAATGTGTGGCGTCATCTTGGTCGACAACAGTGTTTATTGAAGTGCAATTTCCCTCAATTTCCGCGAGAATGCATTCATTGATCGCTGAAGCTTGGTCGTTTCTGGGTGTTAAAATGGCTCGTTCACACACCCAAGAATTATGTTGGTGCGTTATCCTATTGATGTCCCCGTACACCAGGCGAATCAAATCTTCTAAGGTAGACACCACTCTCCCAAGTATCTCAGGTAGAACCACCTGACCACCGTCTACTGGTAGCGTAGTTCCCTCACTCAATTTTAAGAGAACATCAAAAAATTCTTGGGCGTGTACATTCCCGCCAAGATGTGCTCTCATATTCATCGTTGAGCGCAACCTATGAATATGTGGCCATAAGAAAGAGTATTTCAACAAAGCATTCACCTCATCAGCCCTAGTTCCTCGCGTCACCACAGGCAGCGTTTGTCGGAAATCGCCGCTAAACAGAACTGTAACGCCACCCATTATTTGCTGGTTCCTGCGGATGTCCTGCAAAGTCCTGTTTACCGCCTCTACTGCTTTTCTGTTTGCCATAATGCATTCATCCCACACGATTAAACAGCAATCTTTAAGCACGCGCCCTTTGTCACTGTTGCGTGACACTCCACAAACAGGTGTTTCATTACTCTCTAAATCTATGGTAATCTTAAACATTGCGTGCGCTGTTTTGCCACCAGGAAGCAGTGTCGCGGCGATTCCTGACGATGCTACTGCAATGGCAGTCTTGTCTTGCCTCCTGACCTCTGCGAGAATGCCAGCGGTGACAAATATTCTCTCTGTTCCACCAGGAGCATCCAAGAAAAACATTTACCTTGGCCGAGGCGAGTCAAGGATGGTGTCGAAAATTTGCTTTTGCTCTGAGGTAAACTTAGAGACATGGTCATTGACAACGGTACTCATAGCTCTTGGATCATAATTTATTTCAGAGTTGTACTCTCTGTTTCCAAGCTCTTGTACATCCAGAAATTGTGGAGTCGGTAGCCCATAATCCACCAGAGAACTGCCGCAGATCGAAATTACCATATCTTGAAGTGAACTAAGGCAACTGTTTAGAACGCGCTCATCAGTTGCCTCAGTATTATCTTCAGTAGTACGTCCCAGACCTCTTAGGAAGTCTTCGGACAGAAGATGCCGATATTTCTCCCACAACAAAAGCGAATTTGCAATACCGCAGAACACCAACATGACGACAAACAGATGTCGCAAATGACTGAGATTGTCACTAATACTGGCCTCCTCAAGTGCGTTGTCGCAGTGCTGATCACCGTCGAGAAGGTGGCGTACTACGCAAGCAGCGCGGTATGTGGGATACTCAATGTCATCGACTGTGGTTAGAAACGCAAATGATGTTGGGCTGTGCACTGTGTGCAGTAACATTCGCAAATAATAGCACTCGCCATTATTTGGGTGCACAGTGTAAACCCGTCCCAATGCGGTATCCTTAAAAATTCCCGGAAACCCGTCCACGGCGTGTCCGCATCGACGTCGATTAAATACACCTCTTTGCTAATCGTACGTGTAGTACGACGGCACCTCATCATAGGTGAGTTATCTAGCAAAGTTGTCCCCTTCACAGAGTCTGGAAAAGGCTAATTTCAGTCTATCAAAAAGTACTCTGTGAAGGCCAACAGGAAAATTAAACACATCAACCAACACAGACAACAAAGGTAACCCCCGTTTTTATAGCATGAGAGCGGCACATCGGCACCTATAACATCACTTTTTGGGAACAAAACCATAGCGCGATCTAACTCGACGCCAACGCCATCCATCTAGTTAGAAAACATAAATTATTTACCCAAATTAATAAAATTATGAATAAAACTAAATTGTCGTTAATTTAACAGACAACTACATTAGTTTTGCATTACAAAAAAATATGGTAACAGCAGCAAGGATCAAAACTAAGAATTACATACTTAAATGAATTATCTACAACAAATGTGCTTGGTAAGATATAGCTTAGAACCAAAAGTTTGACTTGAATTCATGATAGTGTAGCTTGTTGTACCGCCAATCAATCTGTTTAGTAATATTGGTGTGAAACTCTCCATACAATTAGATATAACATGTGAAGTTCTCAGATTTCATAACAGTATCGTTCCTAATACACATAAAATATGCAAAATCTAAAAAAAAAGAAGTTTACGATTTTTTAAAACAATATTATGTGATTTGAACTCGCACCATTTAGTACGGTAAACGGTCGCCTGACCTTACCGCTAAATTCCCCGTTGACATAATGTTGAAATAGCTGTTAGTAGGGTAAAATTGGGGGACCTGGATCAAGGAGATCCAGGTCACCCCATTTTTCATTCATTTCATCAACATTCAAATATTATTTCATACTTTCTATTCTAATTGATTATATTTATATTCATTAAACTCAATTATTTACACGTGCTTAGTTTCGAGTAATCAATTTATACAAATTTTACTTGTTGTGGTTGGGGTGTGTCTGGTATCGTGATAAAAGAAACAAAGTATGCTGTCAACTAAGTAACATATTTTATTATTATTATTTATAAAAAGCATGAGCAGAATAAATAATCGATTACAAAACATTTGATTTCTTGATCCACACTTGACATTTCAACATAGACATTTTCCATAATTGTACAGGCTTGCGTATTTCATTATATACTCCTTTCCTTTGACAGCGTTCAAATAAAAACACTCAGGATAATGTATAGCATGTTGCATCCAAGGATCATCATAAATCTCCCAATCTTCGATAACACCTCCACATGAGAAACATGCTACAATATCATTTATACCATTTCCATAATAAAAGAATCCCGCATCAGCCATTTCCCTCACCAATCTTTTCTTTTTATTAAACGTCCTCCAGTAATAATTATATGAAAATTCACGCATTTTAAACGTGTTATACATGTCATATCGAGGTTTGTATTCATTTTGAGACATATCTGATTCAATTATAAACGTATAATGGTATCATGGGGCTTTTGTCAACCACCTATAAAGACCGGATAGAGGGGGGATAAAAACTCTAAGATGCGTTTTATCTAAATAAAGAAAATGAAACAAGAAAGTATTTATTTTAGAATTTTATTATCGAAGCACCACTTATTTAAACACAATACATTTTTTAAAGCACATACAGATTTATGATAAATACAGTTGTATAAATCTTGAGAATATTTGTATTCATCGTATAAACTTATCAAACTAGAACAACCTTTATCTTCTAAATTGAATACATTACAATTACTATTTTCTAAAATATGCTTTAACCACAACACTTTTTCTGAACCTTTGACATAGATACATTTATCTCTTAATATATGTATAACCAAATTCTGATAATTAGAATAGGGTACAAATCCTTCGCGCCAGTGTATCTTTCTGTTACGTTCAATCCAACTAACTTGTTTTTTTTCTTGTTTCGTTAATTTTTCAAATGGAAATGGTGGCTTAATTAAAAACACTTGTAATGTTTTATTATACAATATAGCGATTTCTTTTATTATAAATTCATTTGTTTCTGTTTTAAAGCCTTGAATATCCACAATAGCAATCATGATAATCTACGCACAATGTTGCTGAGAGGTTTGTATTCCACAAGTCGATCGTTTATAATCAAACAATAAGCAGTCGTCTTATCGGGTATTTCTGTAGAACATTCAATTTCCAACCTCACGTCCACTGGACCTGTTTTTAGGCTATCGTTTTGTCTTGAGCAGTCTATGATAAAGAGAGGAGCTTTTTCTTTGAACTCTTTTAGATCAAGCAACGGGTCTACTGGACAGTTGTAATACGACTGACGAAATTTCACAAACATTTCGTATAATATACTATATTTGTTCTCGGAAAACTTTAAACCTAAAGGTTCATATGGATAATATTGTGAATTCAAAAAGAGCGTAAGGTTTGTTACTTCACAATGATCGAATACTGAACTGTCTCTAGCTTTATTATTTTTTCGATTAGTTTGTAAACAAAAAATTACATATCTGGGTTTTTCCAATTGTGAAGCAGTTTTAACTGACCAAGAATGCTTTGTGGTTTTAGGTAGTAACGGATACTCATATAAATCCCAATTTCTGAACGCCATCTGAATAGGTTTATCTCTTTCTAAATGTTTTAAAAGTGTCAGTCGTTCTCGGTCTGATACTTTTATGTGTGGCACCCTCCACTGGACTCTCTGTATATCTATTTGAAAATGAGCAATATCGTCAGTAAGGATAAGGCTATTTAAGTTACTGTTACTTCTGTTCAATATAAGTTCACGTTTGCAATTTATCACTATTTTATTGTAATCTTCTGCAAACCCTAAAACCTTATTTAATGGTATCACAGCACTAAAACGCCCATCACTTTGAAATCCCTCTAAACTCCAACCCCATAGGGCAGCAACTTTATTTTCTGCTTCATTTAATGAGATGTATGATTTTATTGTTGATGTTATTCCAGAATTTTTTATGCGGTCTATTTCAATACCATTCATCTCGTATCTGATGTCTTGAAACAGAGACATAACAGGGTTATTAGTGAACGTAACAGTTTTTTTGATTGGATTCCCATCTTTACCGAAGAGCTTCGCTTGTCCTTCGATGTAAATTGAACTGGCTGATGGTAGCACATATATGTCTTGCTGGTGGATGGGAATTCTGATTTCATCGTTTTCTCTAAAGCTGCTATTGTAGGGATTGTATGAATGGACTTCATAACTTTCGATCGAAGTGTCGAAGTGCGGTGATTCAGTAATCTGTAGTATATTCATACTTTAAAGCCTAGGGCTTTAAGAAAATCTTTATTTGCTTTAGTCAATTTCTTAACTTTTTTCTTACGTCTTTGCACCTTAGCAATCGCCGAAGAACTAAGACGTTTTTCACTTGCTTGAGTGTTTTTATAATATACTATCATTTTGTTTTTCTTAAATGAAGACGTAACTGAACTTGTTCCTCTCCAAAGTTAATACAGTGACCAAATTGATCTACAATCTTAACAGATACTGATGTAATTATATTTTTGTTTACTGGAAAGTAAATAACATTTTGTGGTATTTCCACACACTGATGACCTAGAGCAGTATCTGACACAAATTCATGAATAAAATGAGTTGGTAATCCGTTACAGTATGAGCCGTGAACAAGATCACATTCGATTCTGATTACAGACAGACCTTTGGTGATAATGGGAATATTTGGTTTTGATTTTAATACTGAAAAGTATATCAATTGATCATCATATTGATCTGACAAATGCAGTGGTGGTTGAAAGTATGAAACCAATTCCGATTTATTTCCAGAGATGGTGACTGTAGTAGACATGCTTCTATACTGACCTCTTTCAGAAGATCCTGTTTATTTTATTCGTTCACTACACCAAAAATTATTCAAAAAGTTTAAACAAAGATGCCCGCAATTAAAAGGGTGATCACGCTGAATATTATCATAATTATAGTGAATTTTGGATCCCAAGTATTTTATAAATTCCTTTGGAGGCTTAAGATTTCCGTAACTATCAAAATATTCAATATAATCATTGTATTTTGCATAGGCTACCCAATGAGAACCAGGATTTTTAGAGCTATCTAAATTTATAACTCCACATTCTGTTTTAAAAGGGTATTTAGGGAGCTCATCTCTCATAAAGACACCTCTAAAATACGGAATATTATTTCCATACTTCAAAATGTCCAAATTACTCAAGGCTCGTTTGGGTAGCCGATATATTAGTTTTTTTCTTTCGATACAAAAATTCCGAGCCCAGCTTTATGTGGTTTAAGGTGTAGTCCTTTTCCGATGCAGAGAGCTTCCATCTTTTCATTGTGTCTCTTCGATTCAGTCAATAACTTTTTAGCCATCTGGAATTCATTTATGGTTTTAGCAATACCAGCTGCACCGCCTGCTAGTGCCCCTGCAGCCGATAATCCCGCAAAAATCGGAATCAAAGGCAATACTCCACCAGTTTTTGGTATAGGAATAACACGAGGAAGTTTTATAGACGAATCATCAGCTAATTCTCTGGCAGCGGCCATAGCTAATTCTATCGCCACTTTCCTGCATTTTGGTTTTAATTTTTTCATATGTCTCTTCGTTTTGTTAATAACATTTTTAAATTTATTTTTCAACCCTTTTCCAGGTTTAATTTTAGGAGAACAGTTTTTGCTATCTTTTTTTAAGCCAAAACCAGTTTTAATTTTGGCTGACATAGCGCTGCATACTAAGCGCGCTGCTAGTTTTTCCCCAACATCCGCATCTGAGGCATGTGCTCGCTCTTTAGCCATATTTAATAAAACTAAATCTGCCTTATGACGATCCTTTAAGTTTGAAGACTTGTGATAGGCAATGTCGTGTTGTTTGCAATATTCGTCTAATTTATTAACACCTTTATCTCCACGTCCCAGCCTATTAATTAATTTAGTGCCGGGGCCGCAATAATTGTATCCTGGTAAATGTAATTCAATTGGTAAATTATTTATAAGCCAATTGAGAAGACTGCTCTCTCCAATTCCCATCGCTAGACTGACGCATCATGAGTTGAACACTTAATAAATATTCGATTTATCAATCCAACTGTTTTCAGATGAAGACAAACCTAACCATTTTACTAAAACCCTATTTCCTTTACTTCTAAGAACTTTCTCGACTAGATATAAATTGGGATGTTTTGTCTTTTGCAGCTCTTGCACATAAAATGCACCTAAAATAGGTTGGCCTCTGATTGCATCTTCAATTAAGTAGGTAATAGGAGTTGTATTTTGTATTTTTTTAATTTTAAATATTTCTGTCGACCAGTTGGGAGTATACCCCTTTTCAAATGTTCCTTTGTATTTACTGATACGTACATAATCACCCACTTTAAACTTGCTTTTTATATTATGGTTTTTATTAGCCTGAAATATTTCCCTAATATGCGTGTTTTATTAGTATTATCCACGTTTGCCGGGATCTCATCAATTGTCCGATGATAGGTGTGATTGTATTTATAAATAACATTATTAAGGGTATTATCTATCCAATTATAGCTACCTTTTAAACTAAATTCCTTGTACAGTTTCGATTTCAATGTTCTAATAAATCGCTCAACTATTGATGCCTTTTTTGTTGAGAAGGTTGAATAATGGTTTATATAATAAGATTTCATCATTTTTTTAAATGTGTTATTATAAAATTCTGTTCCATTATCTGTTTGCAGATTTTTGGGAACTCGTCCATTATCCAACAATGTCTTGAAAGAATTGCATACAACATCCTTAGCCTTACTTTTCAAAGGAAAGACCCAGGCGTATTTCGAAAATGTATCAATAACAGCAAGAATATATTTGTAGTTTTTATTTTCTTTGGAAATTGATTGCATATCAATTAAGTCTGCTTGCCAAAGGTCATCTATATCTTTCATAATAACATGTCTTCGTGGAAAGTTTAACCTCGCATTTTTATGAATTTCGTTTACCACATCGGCTTTACTCATATTCGAAACTCAGTATAAACAATAGTGTAATAAACATTTGAGGTGAATCCAGCAATGCTACTGAATGAAAACCTTGTTATTGCTACTATTTATTCTTTAATTATGTCAGCTTCTTTTAATTCTTCAATTATCGATAGTATTTCATTATTATGGTTTGTATTGCCAGCATCTTTTGAAGCAACTAATAGTTTCAATCTCTCAACTAATTCGTTAGAGTCATCCCAATATACTAGCTCAGTATTTTTTTTATATTTCTTTAACATTGGCAAGTTTCCGCCCAGTTTAATGTGAATATTATCGTTCGATGTTTCGGAAAATAATGGTCTGATTATTTCACGATATTTTATTCCTTTATCACCTTTTATTTGACCTCTAGGATTGAAGTCTCTTTTATGAACATTTGTATAATACAATATATCCTTGTAGACAAGTTTATCTTTGTTGGATATTAGTTTTAAATCAGGTTTTTTTCGAAGTAAAAGTTCTTTCAAGCCAGGAGTTAAATTGTAGGATTTATCACCGATTTTAATCAAAATGATATTTTCATTATTCAAACTGTCAATTTTAGAAAATGTAACTACTGAATTTCCCATCAATAAAGTTTTGTTTTCACTTCTTATTCCAAACGGTATATTTACACCATCATAAATATCATAGATATCCTGACCCTCTAACGAAATTTCTAAATCATTTGGTAATACCATTTTAGGAGACTCTTTAGCCAATTGTGTAGACTTAAGTTTTGGTTCGTAACAGTCCACAAACTTTGTAGATGAGCTAGTATTAATTTCATCCAATTCAATACCTTCGGAATTAGTAAGTGTTGTATTTTCTAGATGTTTTATTTTTTCCATAGTTATATTCGAATCAACTAGAGTTTTAAGGGGGTCTGTGACAGGTTTTAGCATTTTATCGAGTGACAAGTTGGTTGAGTGTTCCTGGTCCTTCATTTGTTTTATTTTATTCTTTATGGAGTCCACAGACTTCATTAATTCTATTTTAATATTTTTCTCCATGTTATGTTATAACAACTGTGTTCAGCTAACGTACAAATTATACTGAATTTGATTTTGCATGTTAATTACTTATATGTGCCTATAAACCGTCACTCAAATTTAAAAAACATATCAAAATTCTGTCTGTACCTTCCATTATTTAATGGAGATTCTTTATTAATAATTATAAAATTATAAGGCTTACTCCAAACAGTTTGGCAAATATTTCTGAACTCTTTCCATTGTAAATCAGAACTAACATGCTCCTCATAAATATGTTTTAAATTCACATCATCTTGTTTGAATATAATAAGAAAATTAACATTATCACGTAACAATTGCTTCGGAATTTTAGAATAGGTTTGAGATAAATAGAAACAATCTATTTGTTTATGCCTACCCATACAAAAATAATTGCGGATATTTACTTGATTTTCACATGCAACATCATCAAAAATAAATACAGAATTTGTTAAAGCTTCACTCGGAGAAATTACATCTTTATCATCATTGAACTCGTAAAAGTTAATCTGTGGCACTCTTTTTAATACTTCATTCAAGAAACGGTATTTTAGTTGAAAAGAAGTTTTAGAGTAAAGATAGAGATTTTTAAATTTGAGCCCATTTTCATGAAGCAGTAAACTAATCATAACATTCGTTTTGCCACAATTTGATGGCCCACATATTATACAGCGAATGGTATTTGGCAATAAAGCGCTATGTCTGATGTGATTAACAGAGTCACATAATCTTATATTATTGACGTTGAGAGATATGGGTTGCTTGATCAACTTCATAGTGTATATTAATCTAATTACCGCCTAACGTACACTTATATAGTCGTTACTACGTGAACCTCATCATAAAACAAGCATGAACTTGATGATGATGATGATGATGATGATGACGTTTAGGAAGTTGAAAGTTTAAATAAAAGTCTATTGTTTTAGACATATCATTTTATTATAAGTTCAAATCAAATAGTACATACCTTATTCTAAAATAATTATCATAGGTTTTTCACATTACACACAGGTGTTAACATTTCTTTACAATACATTACTTAATTTATTCTTATTTTAGTATTTTAAATCATATATTTCAAATTAATATAATTTAGAACAGTGGTTCTCAAGATGTGGATTACATTTAAATTGGTGCTCAATTTAAACGTAATAAGTTGAATAAAAAGTTTGACGAACATTGGTTTAGATCATCGCATCAAAATATCCCCAAGGCAAAGTGTGAATTTGATCTGAAAGTATCTGAACTTTGTCATCGTTTCTATTTAGTACTTGCTTACTAACTTGTTGTGAGTACAATATATGCTTGATAGATCTTATAATATTCATTTTAAAAGATTGACTTTTATCTAATATCAAAGAATCATTGTAATTACTTTGTTTTAAATGCTTAGTAACAGATTTAGACATACCTTTCGCTTTTGTTATCCGTGTGTTTAAACTACTAATGCAATACAGTTTTGCTCGTAAACCTGTAAATTCTGTAATTACATCACCCCCCATTTCGTCCTTAAATAGGCCAGGGATTTTTGAGTTAATTCTTGGTATGTTATATTGATTATCTATTGAAAAATTGCTAGTATCAAAATATGTTAAATTATCGTACATATCACTATAAAAGTCATCTGTATGAATTAAGTAAAGTAAACTATCGGTATCTGTATAACATAATTCAACTTTATCTCTATATTTCTTTTTTATAAAATCATAATGAAACTGATATAGATGTTCTTTGGCGTACTCCAGAACTGTAAATCCAATGTAAATTGGTCGGTCTAATATTATTTTTTCACGATTCAATTGTATAGCTACAAAATCCTCTGCGAATATTGACACACTTTTTAAATTAGGTTTTGAAATCAATTTCTGTGCACAAAGTTTCTTATTCGTAAAGTTTTTCTTATCATCCCATTTGGTTACCAGTTTTATCTCAACTTGTTTCCTTTTATTTTCTATAGTTTTACCAAATATCGCATTATTTAGAAGTTTAAAAAAATCTTTTTCAAAAGAAGTTTTCGATGCCATACGCCGATTGGTATTAAGATCTATATATTTCTTTAAGAAATCATCTTGTCTAAAGGTTAGTATGCGATGAATTTTTTTTAACATCAAACCATTTTTTATGCATTGTTTTAAATGTACGTAATGAATAACATAATTTGATTTATCATATAGATTAGCAATTAACTTAGCTGATTTCGCTCCTAGGGGTACAAATTTCTCTGCAGCAAATGGTAAGTCTTTATGCTGATCATGAATACAATCCGGGTAATATAAATCTACTTCTAAAATAAAACCATATAAACTGTCATCTGAAATATGCAATACATTAAAGTTGTCAATTTCATGTTGAGTTAAAAATCTGAACTCCGAAACAGGCAATTTTTTAGTCATTGCATAACCATAAAGATTATTGCAATCTAAATATGTCAAGTAACTCGAGGGTTTCAAATGATTATAATGAGGTAAATACTTATTATTTGCCTTAGCATGACGGAGGAAACATTGTGCCAAGCCCCCCCGTATACCTTTTTCAATAAATGTATACATTTCTAAGTCACTAATGAGCTCTAATTCAGCGTTAGTGTTCAGAAGCATAGCATCCCAGCTCAAACTAGGCGAAGTCACATAGTGAGCAGGATCCAATTTGTAAAAATTTAAACTAGTCTCTCTGAATTTTTCAAATATGTCACATAACAGCAAAACATCGCATTTCAAATACAGATCACTGTATTCGCCAAGCGTTGTTATCTTAAAATTGTTCCAAATATCTTGGGCGTGAGCATATTCTTCATCTGATAGAGATTCCATAGTTAAACTATTATAAAAACTGGGCTTTGAGGGTAGTTGATTTTCATCAAATTTTGACCAGTCGTCCATATAATCATATGGATAAATACCTTTTTTACGTAATAATTTAAGTTTAGTTTTATCCGTAAATTCTCTTGACAAATGAACAAAGTCTTTTTCTGACAAGCTTTGACTTAAAGAATCTAAGCTTGAGCTAAGAAAATGAAATGAATCAATAAACTTGATCTGTACTGAACGAGTACCTTTTTTTGTCTTAATTAGCTTAGTTATTGTAAGATATTTTTCTTTAGTTTTTGGTATTATTTTAATTGAGCCTTCATATTTAGCCAACTCTCTTATAAATATATGCGAGTCATAACCACTTAGATTATGAAATACTACCGGTATGAATGGACACACTTTATACATCAAATTACAATGTGAGTGCGCTGCCCCTCTATACTCGGAAGTAATATGATCATGATCTCGAACTTTATCTCCAGACAATGACTGATTACATATATGGCACTTAGTTGTATTTCGATATTCTCGTTCTTGATTATAAGTTAAAGGTTTCATTGATAAATGAGTAGACAAAACTTTGTTTATCCGCTTTACATCTTTTACTAAACGTTTAATAAAGACTTCAACGCAATCTATGCCTCTGTACGTGACAAACTTGTTAAGTTTGTTGTCGTGACAACAACATATGTAATATGCAAAACTTGAAGGTACATGCATTTTTAGTGTCTTAGTATTTTTAGAACTATTTTCATTGCAATTTATTAGCAAACTCTCAAAATCAGCATAAATAATAAAATTAATTTTTAGTTTCCTTTCATGATGTTTAAATTTCAATATGGTATCTTTTTCCGGTAGTATAGTTAGTACTTTAGAACAAGTGTGAGAAACATATTTCTTTAAATTTGTAAAAAATTGTAAACATGATTCGCATAAAAAAACTTTGCCATGATGATGAGTAACCTGGCGTCGCACTAATCGTATAAGATCTTTTATTAAAGAGTAATGTCCTTTACCATTCCGTTCAAAGTATAATAAATTAACGTGTTTTTCTTTTTTCTTATTCGTCATGTATAACGGGCCAGTAACAACGTATTTGCTATCTAGCCCACAAATGTTAACGCTTATTGTAGGATTTAGCCGTTCAAAAAGTTGGATATCATTCTGTGAAAGAGGAAATAACATTCCTTGAATATTGAGAACTTGGCTATAATGAGGATAGGATGTCGTTCTGCACACATTATTTGCACGAGGAAATAATGCGGCTACGACGCACCATAAGAAACAATATTCGTCATTATTACGTAAATTCAAACACCTTTTAGTATTTTTTATTACTGAGGGCAACTCTATGTACGTGCCGCCTCTCATGGGACAATATTTACATATATTAATCTCAATATGACTTAGCGAAAGATATGTCCAACCTGACTGTACATGTTCAAATTCAGACATTTTGCGCATAAGTACATGTATTTTATTCAAAAAGAACTCGTGTATATCAGTATTTTTATAGGTAATATCATACTTAGTGTTAAATGATTTCAGTTCTACTTGTTCGTCGTCAGATTTTAGCAGAAGAAACTTAGCAAAAAGCTCAAAATTTATTTTTATGCAATCATACTTTTTCAATATCATAGTTATTAATTTATCAATATCTGGATGTACAGAATTCAGGATCGCCTCAGGAGTGAGGTGCTCGTCATTCTGACCTGTACGTATCTGAGAATTACTCGGGATCGCCTCACGAGTGAGGTGCTCGTCATCTTGAGGTATACATGTCTGACTATTACTCGGGATCGCCTCACGAGTGAGGTGCTCGTCATCCTGAGTTATACATGTCTGACTATTACTCGGGATCGCCTCACGAGTGAGGTGCTCGTCATCCTGAGTTATACATGTCTGACTATTACTCGGGATCGCCTCACGAGTGAGGTGCTCGTCAGCCTGAGTTATACATGTCTGACTATTACTCGGGATCGCCTCACGAGTGAGGTGCTCGTCATCCTGAGCTAAGTTCAGACGAAAAGTTACTATTCTATTTTTAAATGCTGTTGCTACAATAAAAACATTTTTGAATTCAGTACTCAATAAGCTATTTGTCTTGTGTATATTAGTTCTCTTATGATATGCATACTGGTTTCGTGGTATTTCCGTTTCACATTTGATACACTTCATAATTTTACTACGAGTAAATGGTCTTGTTAATGGTGTTCTGCGATCTCTGGACTGTATAACTGTGAAATAATACATTAGATTTAAATAGCATAATATTTTATTTATCAATTGGCTATTTAGGTACTTACAAGTATTTAGATATTCTAAAGATATAGAATGTATGTATAGATAATTATTAAATGTTTTACATATATTTGTATAAAAACTAGTAAGAATACATAGTAAGTACTAATAGTAAGAATTTATAAGGGTAGCTGGACAATTACGAAAATCTTGTTCAACTGAGGACGTAAATCCTTTTAGATGGCGCCACATCTCCGTGTCCGCATCAACTTTTGTTTTAATTGTAACTATTGAATGGCGCCACCTATTTACTGGTGGTATGTCTGCGATTTCATTACAATTATAAACTTTTACTTCTACGTAATACGGCCCCTGCTTTGTCTCACTTATTTTTCTGGCATAGCCTTTGTTAACCCTCTTAGTAAAATAAGAATGAAGAGGAGGCGGTGTTTTACCAGTTGATGTGGACGGCTTCACAGACGAATCCTCTTCATCGCTCTCACTACCGAATAGGTCCCGTGCAGTAAGCTTGTTGTTGGTTAACGGCACCGGTTGTATTCTAGGCTTCTTAGATCCGTGCGTCTTAGATCCATCGATTCGATCGGTTTTGGGACGCTTGTTTGCTGTCGATTTTTCGAGTCGAGTCGAAGAATAAGTCGATTTCTGCTGCTTTGTCTGCGTCTCGATTTCTGACTCTTCATCCGAAGAAAACAGTTGAGGCAACGTAGATGAAGTTGACTTGGACCTGAAACAATATTATTTCAAATATTTTATTAACCTGATAGAAAAATAATTAATGGTGAATTTATTTATGTCACTTCGTGACACTCAGAATTCAAAATACATAAATTAAAATTAAATACATGGGGAGCATCTAATAGATTACTAGATTCCATCAAAAGCCGGATAGGAAAAAAAATATGTTGTATCATTCATTAATTTATGCATTCATTCAATCTATACGTTCGTTCAATCATTCATTCATTCATTCCTATATTCAATAATTCATTTATAAGTTCATTCAATTATTTATTCAATAATTTGTGCATTCATTCACAGATAAATGATTATTGTTTTATTCATTTATAATCATTTATTTAATTTAAGTTCTTAAATTAACTGATGAATGATTGAATAGCTGAATAATGATAAATGATTGAATATTAGAATAATTACATAACATAATATAGCTATTCAACAGTATTAGAATAGTTGAATAATAAAATAGCTGAACAATAGAATTACTAATACATAGATAATAAAACAATATCACTTACATTTTAAATAGTGCAGCGAAGATCTGGTAAACTTGTATGTAGGCACTGTAAACGCGTATACGTTCGAGGATATTGCCACTAGCTCTCGAGGAAGTGTTTTGTGGCTGAACTTCAGCAATGGGTCTCTTAAATAGTGAAAATCTACGTCATATATTATCCCAAATTTGGAAAGAAGCGCGTGTTAAGAAAATGCAGTGTCAGGATGCAGATGCCTCCAAATACGGAAGGTTTATGTTATGATTGATATTGTAATATTATACTACTGAACTAATTTATTTACTACTAGCTTCTGCCCGCGACTTCGCCCGCGTGGAATTTCGGTCGAATCCCATTACACGCCCGAGCTGTTACTTCGTTTTCGCTTACCGTTCTTTCTTTTTTCTTTTTGCTCGGCTCCTAAGTGTGATAGCGTGATGTTAAATAATCTATAACCTTCCTTAGGAATTGGGCTATCAAATGCAAAAAGAATTTTTCATATCCGACCAGTAGTTTAGCGCGTTCAAACAAACAAACTCTTCAGCTTTATTATTAGTAATATAGATTAATTTTACCACTGCGTCAAGCAAAAGATGGTGATGTGTTTATCAACTTTTATTTATAAAGAGGAAGAATTTCAAAAAAATGGGCCCAAAATCCTATGTTCTGTAATGTTGTTTAAAGCAAAGCTGAAAGTTTGTTTTTCACACTATTATAATATGTTTAACTGTAAGTAATTTTAATACGTTTTGAAGGCGTAAATTGCATCATGAATAGTAATTAAGTAAGAAATCTTATATTATCTATCATTATTTACTTACCTTTCTAAAGGTGACTGAAGAATTGAAATAAGCTTGAAGATTAATTATTACATTAATAGCAGGCGAAACCAATCATAACAATAGTATGTCGATATTGCTATATTGTTTTGATCTTCTCCTTATAAATAAGTACTTACACTGCAAAAAATAATTATGATTGACATACTAGCTATGTACGATGACTTTGCCTGCCGATTTTTTCTCAACTACATGTATGAAAAAAATACAATGAACAAACTCACTGTAGTATTTATTTTTAGGAAGCAAAAAGTTGCTGGGCACGTGCCGAGATGTTAGGGTTTCAATTTCACCGTACCATTTTTGTTCAGAACATAATATCTAACAAAAAACATACGATTATGAACCCTATAGATTAAAATTAAATTATGTATATAAATAGAAAAAAAAATGTTTTAAAATCTATTCGAATTCTAGATCTCACTGTTGCAACTGTCCTTATCGTGTAATATCGCTAAGTTTTAATATTATTCCTCAGTATTTTATCCAGCAATTAAAAAATATTATAAACATTACTATCAAACAGTATCTAAAATCGTTATTTAGTAAAGGTATGTATCTGGTACATAAATTATTATTTATCTCTACATAAACACTATGTTTCAACCATAACTGCTGTTTTGAGATAGAATAATAGTGAATGAAATATTATTATAATTTTTTTCCACAGGTGTTTAACGAAGTCTGGGCATAAAATTAAATATGTCACACTCACCATCCTATAGTCCTGTTTTAGATAACGTCAACCAACAACGTAGCGTAAGTATCTAAGTGACCATCGATGTTAGCAATAGAATTCATATTTGATGGTGTTTATTAATACAAATCATTCATATTTTTATTTCAGAATTTGACGGGGGACTTCGATCCAGTTCTTAACCCATTTCACTTTGCTCAAGACCGAGAGAGCTGGTATGCTGAAGTGGCAGCAAAAGCATGTGAAGAGAGTAGACAGCAAAAAATAGAAAAAAAATTGAAGAAGAAAAAAAATATATCAAAATCTTTAAAAAAATCGTCCTTCATCATGCGCAAGGAGCCTCCCGGGCCTGTTCGCCGAATAATAAAAATTATTGTGCATGATGTGGATGGAAGTCATAATATGGAGGAAATAGACAGTGATCCTGATAGTGCAAGCGTGAATATACAATATTTAGTACGAAGTGATTTTGATGAAATCATGAGTGAAACTGAGTATTTAGTAACTAAAATAGTTAAAAAGTTAAGTTCAACTCCATATAATTGATATTAAAAATATAATCGTTCTGAATATTATTTTGCTTTTTTATTTCTGAGTCATAAAAACATAACCCTCCTTCTACCGCAGTCGGGTAAAAAAGTAAATGGCCAGTGCACTGCTTATAAGGCAACGCGACGGACAATAGCGAGCGCATTCCACTTTCGTTAGGCTGCGGTGTCGAATAGACTATACCGACTGTCGCTCGAATGTCATGTACGTGTCTTTGAAATTATTGAACGAATCAATTGTTGAATTAATGAATGCGATGTACGCATGAGGAAAAAAAATTGTATGCAAATAATTATGAAATGTTGAATTAGATGAATGTTGAGTTGATTTAGATGATTGGAAATATTGGAATACTAGAATGATTGAATGGATGAATGAAATATTAGAATACTAGGATGAATGAATGAAGTGAATTGGCTGTTTCTGGATCACAATAACTGAATGAGTGAATGAATAATTGAATAAATAATTGAAATATTAGAATGATTGAATGGTGTGAATTGGATGTTTCTGGATCTCCTCTGATCCAGAAACCCCAACAGATCAAGTATCTAATTTTTTGCTAACTAAAATAACATCAGATACTCGAAACTAAGCATATGTGTAGATAAATGATTGAGTTTAATGAATAAAAGTAAACATAATCAATTAGAATAGAAAGTATGAAATAATATTTGAATGTTGATGAAATGAATGAAAATTGGGGTGACCTGGATCTCCTTGATCCAGGTCCCCCAATTTTACCCTACTGCTGTTCCCTTGCAATTTATAATATTACTGCCCCGCTCCTTTATAAAAATAGCGTGATTATTATGTTCCTAGAGTTAAAGTTTTATTTTTAACTAAATAAATAAATAAACATGTCATTTTGTGCATTCAATTATTTTGTGCGTTCAATTACGAACATACACATTTTAAAATCAATATTGCTTACCTCCCATAACATACGGCGTGATAATATGTAGCCTAAAGCCTTCCTTGGTTTACTAAGAACATTTTTGCTGAATTTCAATTCAATCTATCCAGTAGTTTTGGCGTGAAGCTGTACCATACACACAGACAAACAGACAAAAATTCTAAAAAGTCACTTTTTGTCATCAGTTACGTTTTTCTAACAAAAGCCACTTATTTTTTCTCGAAAATTCACAATGTACAGTTTTTCTTTCGTTACTGTTTTATTATATGTATAGATTAGGATGTCGAATGTTCAATTGAATTTTCAAACGCTTCTCCTGAAAAATTATATCATTTGCATAAGTGACGTTTTTGCACCGTAGGTGCGATATATTAATTTACGCACTCTAGTGCATAATAATTCGATGTGTTTACGGAAGAAGAAAGAAGAATGAATATTGTGGAACTGTCAAAATGAAAGGTACTGCTACTGTTAGTGTTACGCGATTACTTTGCTGTTCATCAAACCAGTAATAAAGCAACTGACACAATTAGAAAAAACAATAACATACCTACTAATGATTTCACTTCTTGTTGAAAAGAGGTAGTTAAAGCTCACGTCCAAAATGTATCCTTGAACCCTGATACTTGAATAAAATCGTACGCTATGCTAAATAGTTTGAATAATAATGTGTAGTCAATACCAAACGAAGTGTAAACACTTTTGTTGACAACCTTATTAAGGAGGTGTTTTATTGTAGGTACTGTTCTAAAGACAGAGGTACACTAAACATTATACCTATAAAGTTTGAAGGTAACACAGCACAGAATAACTAATAGTTATTATGGTGCAACGTCAGATTGGATTCAGATTGGATTGGATACAGTGGCAGCTGTCATTGATCATTGATGGATGATAAATGTTATTTCTGTAAGTTGGTTTGTACAAATACTTTTACACGTTAATCATATTTTTAAAACTAGATGAGTTCGGCGTTTCCTATCTGACTACTCTGAGAAGAAAGGCCGAAATAAACTCAGTGGTCACAGTCAAGAGACTGTGACCTCTGTGTTTATTGCGGCCTGAGTTTAAAGGCCAGACTAGACACTATTAAGTCTAAAAAAAAATGGTGTGTGGCTGTGTCATGGACACGGCCGTATGTGTTGTACGTGAATACGTTTACGTAACCGGAGTGATCCAGTGTCGATATAGAAGTGATTTCATCATTCACTTGCATAATTTCAACTGCCCCAGCTGCAGATGTACTGGCATCGTCGTTGATCCGCTCGGCCGCATTCATTCTTTTGCGCTCCCGGGACTGCTGAACTCAGTCATATGGTGTTTTATTGGTACCATTCGATTGCTCTTGAGAAGCCCTTTCCAACCGTATACGATTTCTGTATTTCGATTTGGTTTTTGACGTATAGGCCGACATTATATATTTTTGATATTATTTTTTATTTATTTTAACTATTAATTATATTCACTGTCACTATTTTACACTAACGTTTTGTATTAAATCTATAGATTTTGGCGAGAGCTGACGATTGACACTTAAACGAAGGTTGTAGCTTTTCTGCGTCAAAAGTTACACTAAATGGAAATCTCGATACTTTGCTGCGGTGGAGGGCCACCGCGCGCGATGCGTCACAGTCCTCATTTGGCGTAATGAATTTGTTGATCTTTTAGCTATCCAATAGTGTAATTGAATTTAGGATGGAGATGATATATATGAAGCTGCAACACCAAACTTTATGCCCCGATTTTGTTGTCATTGGTTTTTTTTTTACTTGCCTTAAGGTAGCAATTTTAAAGACGTATTCACCTCAAAAACGTATCCACATTAGTACCCCGAAAACTGTTACTTAGAACTTGTCTCTCAAGAATACAATCAAGGTAGGATACATTGTTTTTTAGGGTTCCGTACCCAAAGGGTAAAAACGGGACCCTATTACTAAGACTTCGCTGTCTGTCCGTCCGTCTGTCTGTCTGTCACCAGGCTGTATCTCAAGAACCGCGATAGCTAGACAGTTGACTTTTTCACAAATTATGTATTTCTGTTGCCGCTATAACAACAAATACTAAAAACAAAATAAAATAAATATTTAAGGGGGGCTCCCATACAACAAACGTGTTTTTTTCGGCGTTTTTACCTTGTGGTACGGAACCCTTCGTGTGTGATACCGACTCGCATTTTGCCAGTTTTTTTTAAACCAGCAGCTATCAAATTGATTTAGTTTATTGGAACTAAATCATTTAAAACCCACAAGGACGTGCCCCTGCAGCACCACACTCATATCGCATGCAACACGAGTCCACAATCCACAATGTCTAATTCGGAAGCACTTTACTGCAGATTGAACTGACGCACCGGGGTATAAGTGGCTCATTTTGTGATTATTTCAATGAGGATTATGGCAGAATAGTGGTATTAAATGACAATGTGGCTCTGATTGTGTGGGAGTTCATGTTTAATACTATAATACTAGGAGTATTATGTATTCTGAGGTTATAGATTTTAATACCGGGATTCAATTGCATCAGATTAGACTGGAAGCCGACCCCAATATATGCTCACACTACAGGGAAAAAGTAACACATTCATCTGTATTTAGACGATTTCATCAACACTTTTTCCAACAATCATACCTCGAATAACATTATTAAACATAAATTGTGATTGAAATGTCATCTACCAAAATTGAGGTAACAAAATTAACCTCAATTTGTTAAATCAAAAATATATCTAAGGTGACTTAAAATTAGAATTTCGGGTCATCATCATCATCATTTCAGCTGAAAGACGTCCACTGCTGGACATAGGCCTCCCCCAAGCTAAACTTCGACCGGTTCTGTGCTGCTCGCATCCAACGGGTTCCTGCGGCCTTCACAAGGTCGTCGGACCACCTTGTGGGAGGCCTTCCAACGCTACGTCTTCCGGTACGCGGTCGCCACTCCAGAACCTTTCAGCCCCACCGGCCATCTGTTCTGCGAGCAATGTGCCCTGCCCACTGCACTTAAGTTTGGAATTTCGTTTTTTAAATACATTTATTCAAATAATCAAATCAACGTGTAAGTGACACTATATATTGACATCCACAAGTCATACTCGTAGGTACGCTTTCGGATCTATTTGTTTACAGTTTCATCAGATACTTTTGGAACTGACTATAGTTAGGAAAAGGATAGGCAGATGATGACTGTGGTTATAGGTTTTAGTCGAGGACAGACCGTTGCAATTGTGAAATAGGTGGCAGTGGTAGACCCGATGAGCCAAATTATAGGGGAATTCAGTAAACAAATGAAAGAGTTTCATGCTCCGTTACCTCAAATAATGCAATTTTATTTGTGACTTCGTTCGTGTGCATATTGGGTTTCGCGGGTTTTAGTTTTTTTAGCGCAGATCGCTCCAGCCGTTTTGAAGATACAGACAGACAAACAACATACAGACATCCAATTGAAAAAAAAAGCGGCGAGGAGCCCCGCGGCGCGGGCTGCGCCGAAAAAGGTGTTTTGGGACATTCGAGATGACGTCACGGGGGAGGCAGGTCATGTAAGTGGTGTATATTGGCGTGTAGTAAATTAAGTCTTAATTTTGCACATTGTTGTGTATATCCACTCACGCGCAAGTACCCCGCGGTAACGCCTTCCTATACGCAAGTATGTTTTTAGCACATTTTTTTCGACGCGCCGCGGAGCGCCCTCGCCACTTATACACGACTCGTACAGAAAAAAATTCTATGGACCGCTGTTAAACTAATGGCTGTTTCTTCAAGTGGATAGACAAGTGTAGATAACAAAACTTGTTCCGTAACATTAAGAGACTTTGTTTTTTTTTAATAATTGTTTATTTTTAATGTTTGTTTACATTACGACAATTAAAAATTAAAATAATATTATTTCAAAATCGAAAGCGATGACCCTATTTTTTTATTTACCTAAAAAATAGCCCCATTCATACTGAATCGAATGACATATAATTCATACCATTGTTGTTCCAAAGTTTTGATATACAATAACAATAACATCACGCGAGTATCAAATTACGCATGCGTCATCGCCGTCTCATTTGTTTATTTAAAGATTTTCAACTACAGATAACTTATTTCGTAATGCCGATATAACCACACGGCCTTTGGCACAAATGTACTTCATCTAACCACTCGACTAAAGAACCTGGAACGTGAGCAATACTCCCATAGACAAAATTACTAAAAATAAAATACTGCGGTGTGGAAAATGCTTGCTGTCGCAGTTTTATCAATGGCCGATCGTGGCTTTCGAGCGAGTGTAACATTTTCCTCAATACCTGCTCGTGGTTATGGCCGCGTGAGTGGTTAAGCGCCTCTTCATTCCTTATTGGCAAACTCTGGCAGTCTGCCACTAGCTATACAATAATCATTGGCATCCGTTCGCTGCAGATTGCTCGGAGCTCTGCTAATATACAGTGAGAAGACACAAATCGCACTAAACAAATAAATTAAACGTTGTTTGTATGTTTGTTACTCAATCACCTAAAACTAGTGCACGGATGTGGCAGGTCTAGATTAGCACATAGAACTCTTTGTATCCAGGCAGGCAAAGCCAATAAAATTAATTGTTACTACCAACGTAAATTGTATAAATTACTAGCTAAGTACGCCCTGCGGTTTCACCCGCATAAGTTTTGATCCCTTGGGAATATCGGGATAAAAAGTGTCAGCTACCTCCATGCCAAATTTTATCGAAATTGGTCCCGCCGTTTGAGCGTGAAGAAGTAACAAACATATGAATACACCCCCACACACACCCTCACACACTCACAAACTTTCGCCTTTATAATATTAGAGTGATATTCAAATCACAACTGCCATTCTAACAGTTGTATAAATTGGCAATCATACGAGTATGTCAATTTGTTTGAGAATTAACTTCCTTGACACAATACATAAAGTAGTTTACCCAGGAATCAGCAGGTAAACGCTGAACATTTTACGATACAAAGTGGACAGTCCCTTTATAAGACACTGGGAACGGAAACACGTGCCAATGAGTGTTTGTAAAAGTTTACTAACATAGTTTTTAAAGCATTATATTATTACTAATGCCATATGAGGGAGTCGCACCACGTCCGCTACGCGTTACGTCCGTTTATGGCCCTATTGTATTCTGTGTATTGTGAGTAGTCCAAAATAAAGAATATATTATTATTATAAATATAGTAAGCTATTAAATTAATATTTCGGTCACTGTAGGTAACACTGATGTGTGTCGTCAACCTTATCACTTTCAACAGGTAGCAATATTGGCTATTTATTTATTTATTAAAACTTTATGCACAAGTAAAAACTGTACAAAGGTGGACTTAATTCGGCGGGATCTAATGGCCACATGGAGAATGCGACTGTCGCAACCAAGTGCTGGGCACGCCACAATTGCGGCGATAAGTCCCCTATTTGAGGAGTGGCTAGGTCCTCACCGGGCACGGCTACTTCAGGAGGTTCCTGTTCAGAATAAGGCGGGAGGAAACGCCCGGGTGTCACCATTGTTTGGATCGCCCGGAGGACACGGTGGAGATTTGCCCAGCTTGGGCAGAGCTCCGCCGTGTCCTCACAGTGGCGATCGGCGGCGGCGATCTCTCGCGTCCGGCCCTAGTCCGGGCCATGGTTCGGAGCGAGAGTGCATGGGAGGCTGTTGCCTCCTTCTGCGAAGCAGTGATGCTCGCGAAGGAGGAGGCGGAGCGCGCGAGGGAGAGCCAATTCTGCGCCCTCACGCCGCAGGAGACGCCCTTGGCGTCGGAAATCGATAGCCGATTTCCGGCCACTGTAGGCGCGGGCTTGCGGACGGCGAGCAATGGGCAGCTCGCCGTTCGGTAAGGACCAGGCCCGGGTCGACGGCGCGTTGTGTTCCACGCGCGCCTCAAGATGTCAGCACCAACTGACGGGTTCCGCTAGGGCCGATGCCCGCCAGGGTCGCGGGTTGTTTGAAAGAGTACCGTGGCCCCTGGCACAGGCAACTGAAGGAACACAGGTGGGTTTTAGTCAGTAAGAGTCTGACACTCCCGCCCAGAGTGGGAGGGGTCATTTGATGATTTCCCACCGAAAAAAAAATAGGCGGACTTAATGCCTTGGACATTTTCTACCAGTCTACCTTAGGGTGATGTAGATACAATACACAGTAGGTGCAGTACCAGAAAACAACTTAGAAAAACATTTATAACTAGAATATAAGAATAAATACATATATAGGTACATACATACAACAATATACAAAACAACAAAAAAAAGTTATGAGAGATAAACAAGAAAACCTACAACAACTTAATTCTGAGACGTACCTATCTGCCAACTTCTTGTGTATTTGTTGGCTATTGTAGGTACTACCAATAGAAAAAGTCAACGATTTATTATTTTTACATATTTGGGATATTTTTATTTTTACATACGCGGTTCGTGTGCGGCGACAACCATATCGCTTGCTTCACACGTCAAACTACTTCGTTTTGTAAAAGCAGCATTAAGCGACGTGCTCGCGACAGCTGATCGATGAGTCAGCGCTTTGTGTGGCACCGTGGTGTAATTAATTCAACGCTTGTTTAGTTATATTTGGGATGTATGTATTTTTAGAATACACAAGACCATTTCTTATTTCATATTTTTACACAATACTTAAAATGAACCATAACGTCAAACAATTGTTATTTAGATTTTGTCCCCGCTTGATATTTTTAAACTGATCCTCGTTTTCATACCAATATTCAAGCTCTATTGTTCCTTCAACAACAACTCAAAATTGTCCAATTCCACTGACTCCTTACATAGCTAAAATCTAGTCCAAACTTTATGAAAGTGCTCTAATGTAACATGTCTAACGGCGTTATGCCTGTCTTCAGTCACGTAATCCAGTTGCTGTGTGTACCTTAAGACAAAGGAATACAGTACACCTATGTTGCTTTGTGCACAAGGGAATATAATAATGCACATGAAGGCAAAGCTGTTGCGTACCTGCTCATACTCGGGTCGTGACAGACCAATTAGGACTTTGAGGATATGGTTGTGATGTGAACTGATTGATAATTAGTGTAAATGGCTTTGAATTTTTTAAATTGCACCGTTCCGTTGCGTCTGTCGATAATCGCCAATTTCGATGGCGTAAATTAGAAATAAAACAACGATTACTGATGCTCTTTGTCTCTGTAAAAACCAGTCAAGTGCGAGTCGGACTCACACACGAAGGGTTCCGTACCATAAGGCATAAAACGCCGAAAAAAACGTTTCTTTTATACCCCTTTCAATTTTAACTTTATTTTAGTTTTTTTATTATTTTTAACCGACTTCTTCAAAAGGAGGAGGTTTCTCAATTCGACCGTATATATTTTTTTTTTTTTTTTTTTTTTTTATGTGTGTTCGCGGATAACTTCGTCGTTTATGAACCGATTTTGATTATTCTTTTTTTGTTGGAAAGGGGATATGCCAAGGGTGGTCCCATGATAAGGAAACCAGGATCTGATGATGGCATCCCAGTGAAATCGAGGGGAACTTTCGAAAATCGTAGGAGCGACTAGTGCGTTTGTTAATTTTTTCATTAAGTATTTTAAAGCACTACAATTTGATGAAGGCCTGGAGTCGATCTGATGATGGAGCCGAAAGACAGTCGAGGGGACTCCTCAACGATTTACAGCAGTTACCTTGTGTTTGGGCTTGATTAATTTGTATTGATGTGAACTTTACACCTAGATGGGTTGCGACTGTCATTAGGGGTCTGATGATGAAGACGAAGGACAGTTAAGGGAACTCCTCAACAGATTACAGTAGCTACCTTATGTATGTTCACCGATTACTCGAAGACGGCTGGACCGATTCCAAAAGTTCTTTTTTTATTTGAAAGGGTATACTCTCGAGGTGGTCCCATTATCATCAAGTTGGAATCTGATGAGAGGATTCCATGGAAATCGAGGGCAACCCTCAAATTTTATAGGCAAAGCTACAGCGATTTGGATATTTTTTAAAGTAACTTGAGCATTTGCTCTCGAAAATCATCACTTGGTAAAGTGGAGCTGATGATGAAGATCACAGATGGCCATCGGAACTACTCACTGACAAATATTTCACGGGTTGCGATTCGATTAATTTAATATGGTTGCTAAGCAATTTATGCTCGTCATAATGCGTATTGCGAGTGATCGTTGAGGATCTCCTGGTTCTTACCGGGAGAACTCCTCAACAATTAACGTCCCAGCATCGGGAAAAGCAATATTTTGTAAAAGGTGATGAACAGTTGACATTAGGCTTCTGTAACTTAGATAAATTACAAACTGACCCACTAAAAAGTGAAAAATAAAAACATTTTTACAAAAAAAAAACAACCGACTTCCAAAAAAAACACTACAAATTGAAAAATAACTTTAATTTCGGAAGTCGGTGTCAATAAACGAAAACGCGGAACCAAAGACACCGACTTCCGAAATTAAAGTTATTTTTTTTTTTGTAAAAATGTTTTTGTTGTTATAGCGGCAACACAAATACATCATCTGTGAAAATTTCAACTGTCTAGCTATCACGGTTCATGAGAAACAGCCTGGTGACAGACAGACAGACAGGTGGACAGTGGAGTCTTAGTAATAGGGTCCCGTTTTTGCCCTTTGGGCACAGAACCCTAAAAACTAAAGTGGCGCTGGTCACGTAGCTAGGTTGACGGATAACCGATGGACTCACAGACTAACATCTTGAAACGGGCCATAAGGCACTAAGTAAAATTAAAGAGGTTTGCCGACCTGTGGGTAGGTGGGGTGACATAGTACAAGTGGCTGGCGAACAGCGGATGAGCACAGCGAATGACAGGGAGGAATGGAAATCCATCACCATCAATTAAATGAGGGATTCTTACTATCGCAGAACTTTATAGGGGTCCCCCCTATATAGCAAAACTTTTTATGTAATAATATTATTTTGCATAACAGCGTATAGCATAAACTTCACAGCAGTTTGGCATACACTCATTTATCATACATTCAAAAGGGATCCCTTCTTTTCGCATAATGTTCTTTTTCCTAAAATACTTCGGCATCATTATTTTGGTATAATTTGTTTTGCCACAATAATACTTTGCCATTTTTTTTTGGCATACAGTTTATGTTGACATAATAATCTTGAAGTCTAATTTGTTTTGGCATAAATTGAATTCGCATAATTCTAAACTAAAGTACTTAAAATTAAAATTAAAGTATTGTCGTAAAAATTCAATTATGTTGTGCTGCTAGGCGACGTAGGATGCAAGAGCGAGCGAAGGGCACCCCGAGGTTCGGTTTGGTTAGGTTCCTTTAAACCCTGCAGACAGAAATAGGAGCCCCGCGCAGTATCTTCATAGTATGCGAAGTGAAATTATGCCAAATAAAACTCTGCCATCTTCATAGTAGGTATTCCAAGTGAAATTACGCTAAATAAAATCCTGCCATCTTAAACGTATGCCATTGTAAATTCGGACATATAAACATTCAGCCGAACAATAATTATGTTAAATAATTTTTATGCCTTAAAAATGTTCGTCTATAGAAGATTATGCCAAGTGTGTTATGCCAAATAAATTCCGGAGCATCAATATTCTGCCAGATAGAAGGAACCCAAGGATGACTCATCCCCTTCCTTTTAGTTTTGGTAGTAAACAGTATATCATTGCTAATATTGGCAAAACAGTCGGTATTATGAAAAAAAATCCCAAAAAAAATCTTTATTCGTTTTTTGACTTGCGATTAGTTGCGATGCAAATACAAGGAGTGGCCATTAGGTACCTACTTAACAAGGAAAGGTCAGTTTTAATTTTGTTTTTTTTTGGCAATTATCATAAAACTGCTTATGGAAATTATGTATTTTATGGATTTTGTGGTCACTAAGACCTAAGTTATATTCGACCTGACTCATTAGTGGTTGGTTACTAACAAAGCGGTTTGATACTGAGTCATATCGAATGCATCGATTGCATAATAGGCGATAAATCGATTAGCTTTCAATTAGTGAAGTAGGTAATCGGATGCTTATCGACACTGGTCTGTTTGGTAATGACCCTTATCGGGCAAATTGACACTCTAGAAATACATAATTATAGTCCAGCCGTCGAAAGAATGCGTTCCTGCCTGATACCTGTCAGTGGGAAAATTCTAATACTTAGCTAAGATACATCAAAATACGCCTAGCTTGCACCAGTCTCCCACAGTATCATTAAAAATATTATGTTTTGTTCTTGGTTACTTGAAAATGTACAGACGCCAGCACATCAAGCTATCCGAAAATGTCAAATTTTCCCAATCAACTTTGAATCTTATACTTCAGAGATAAAGTTGAAAATATATTAAAGAAATTTGACAGATTGTAGCTGCAGCTTGATGTGTCTGTACTTGCAGTGGCCTCCAAAAGTTAGTTGCTATTTTTCCACTTCAGCTGTGAGACATCAAAGTCAAAGTTAAAGTCAAAGTCAAAGCATTTATTTCAAATAGGCACTTAACAGGCACTTTTGAACGTCAAAAATTACTAAAATAGAATTGATTCTAGTCGCCCATTCCAAAAGGTAGATTTCGTATGAAGAAGAATGGGCAAGAAACTCCACCGTTACTCTTTTAAAATGTTTTACAATATTTTGCACGTACGTTAATTATATAATATATATGTGAAGACGATGCACCTAAAATAAAATTACTGTACCACAATAGGTAAAAGAATTAAAAATTAAACCATAACATATAAATTAATTATCTGATAGATACATGGTGCTCACATATTTACAAGCATGGTAAAAATAAACGATTGTCATAAAAAAAAATAATAATAATAGTAATAAGTCAGGGTGTGAGTTAAAGTAATTACAGAATGTAAATCAATGTAAAAAAAAGAAGAACAAAGAATAAATTTTACAATTAAATTAGCAACCAGTTTGATTTTGTCTTGCCTCTAGATTGTCCTATGGAGCAGGACCAGCATGTTTCCAAGCGTTCTTATCTTGGATATAATCTTCTAATTTATAGTACGCTTGTTTACAAAGTGTACGTTTAATGTGAGTTTTAAATTTTCTTTCATTTAATTGTAATATATCATTAGGTATTTTATTGTAACATTTAACACAGTACCCCATAAAAGATGTATGTACTTTGGCTAATCTGAAAAATGGTTGATGTATTTTATCTTTATTTCTAGTGTTAAAATTATGTCTATCGCTTATTTTATTAAAAAGATGTAGATTTTTTCTTACATACATAATATTTTCATCAATGAATTGGCAAGGTACCGTCATAATATTAATCCTTTTAAAAAGTTCCCTGAGAGATTCGCGGCGACGTAGATTATAAATGGCTCTGACAGCTCTCTTTTGCAAAATAAAGATGGATTCAATGTCAGCAGCTCGACCCCATAGTAAAATGCCGTACGACATAATGCTGTGAAAGTAGCTAAAATAGACTAAACGCGCGGTTTCTACGTCAGTTAACTGTCTTATCTTTCTAACAGCATAAGCGGCCGAGCTAAGCCGCCCCGCAAGAGATGTTATGTGAGGTCCCCATTGTAATTTCTCGTCTAGAGTGATTCCTAGAAAAACTGTTTGATCAACAAAATCCAGTTTTTCTCCATTCAGTATGATGGCACATTCGCTACTTCTAACATTAGGTAATTTAAATCTAATGCATTTGGTTTTCTTTTCATTTAGTACCAAATTATTTACCGTAAACCAATCATGGACCTGAAGAATAGAGTTATTCACGTCGTCAAGACTTTGTGCACGTCTATCTATCTTAAAGATCAATGAGGTGTCATCTGCAAATAACACCATCTTCGGTTGATTTTGAAGTAATTGGGGTAAATCATTAATGTAAACTATGAAGAGGAATGGACCCAATATCGAACCTTGAGGAACGCCCATTGCCATTTCAGACCCTAATGAGTTTACGCCGTTTACTTGAACTTAATGCTTTCTGTCTTTTAGGTATGACCTTAGTAAATCAAGAGCTAAATTCCTAATCCCATAGTGCTCAAGTTTCAGCAAAAGTGTCTCATGGTTTACGCAATCGAACGCCTTAGAGAGGTCGCAAAAGATTCCACTGGCATCTTGTGCTTCCTCCCAGGCGTTGAAAATGTTCTTTATTAGGGTGACACCGGCGTCAGTGGTACAACGCCCTTTGGTGAAACCGTACTGTTGTTCATGAAAGATGGAATTTTTATTAAAGTGTCGTAACATTTGATTGAGCATCAACTTTTCAAACACCTTACTGAGAACTGGCAGAATCGACACAGGCCTATAATTGTTGGGTTCTTTACTATCACCGGATTTCAATAAAGGAACTACCTACTTTACTGTGTTTCATGAGATCAGGAAAGACTCCTTGGTCTACACTGATGTTAAATATGAAAGCTAAATAGGGCGCAATCGTTTCGATGATAGATCTACAAACTTTTACAGACATTCCCCAGAGATCTTCTGTTGATTTAATTTTAAGATCTTTAAAAGCTTTTATAACAGCCTGGGGGTTTGTATGCTGAAACCTAAACTCCGAAGGGCATGCCTTAACATTCTTTCTAAGTAAGTTAGCAGAAAGCGCGGGTGAGGAATTTAAAGTTTCAGTAGTTTTAATGGGAATATTAGCAAAAAAGTTTTCGAATTCCTGAGCAATTTCTACATCTGAATTGATGGGGCCATGTGCGATCTCTAAATTAAATTCAGTATTACATTGTTTTTTCCTACCTGTTTCATTATTTATTATTTGCCAGGTAGTTTTGAGTTTTTATCATCGGCTGATTTTATTTTATTGCTAATATAAAGAGCTTTAGCTGTTTTGCATACACTTTTGAAAGTCTTAGAATATGTTGCAACATACTGATGAAAGCTTGTGTTATTCACATGTTGCTTCAGGCCATAAAGTTCAAAAAGGGTTACCCTGCTTTTACGAATACCTGGTCATATCACATTATGATTTAAAATTCTAGTGATCCAAATGTTTGAACTGTTAAGCGGTTTTAATGACTAATTCAATTGTGGTGAAAAAGACAATAATAAAATACAACGTGGCAATGCTGCCAGCCTTTTTTTGATGCCCTACGATTGTTTTGCTTATTTTTTCATATAAATGTACATATTATCATTATTTTAAATATTAGCATAGATTATGTAAATATTGTCATATTACTTATAAATAAAAGGTGAAAAATAAATCTTATTCTAGAATATTAAAAATCGGCTCAGTCGCCAAAAGAAAAAAAAAATCTTATAATCGTAAATTCGCAAAACACATATTCGTTTGAATGAAACTGACAGTTGTCAGGGACGCATTCTCTCGACGGCGACGGCCGGACCGAAAGTAGGATTTATGATAAACCAGCAGCGCCCCGCGGATTCACCTGCCTAAGTGTCGATTCCAGGGAATATCGGGATAAAACCTATTCTATGTCCTTTCCCGAGACTCAGACTATCTCTATACCAAATTTCATCTAAATCGGTTTAGCGATTTAAACGTGAAGAGGTAACAGACAGACAGACACACTTTCCCATTTATATAATATTAAGTAGGTATGGATATATTAATAACTATATTATACCAATATACAGGGTTATTGGTAAAACATTAACAACCTCTAAAGAGGTCATTGTACTCATCATTATGAACAACTTTTAGTATGGGGTCAAACCTGAAATCGCGAAAAAAAAATCGGTTGTTCCCTACATTTATGTTCATATATATAACTCGTCAAAATGTAGGGACAAGCTGATTTTTTTTAAACTTACTAACTTATAGGGCTAAGGAAGGAACACGGGTGGGTTTTATTCAGTAAGAGTCTTCCACTCCACCCAGAGCGAGGAAAGGGTGTCAGCTACCTCCATATCAAATTTTATCGTAATTGTTTGTTATTGGCCGAGCCGTTTGTGCGTAAAGAAGTAAAAAACATACAAACACACACAAACTTTCGACTTTATAATATTAGTGCGATACTCCTGAAATATAGCCCACCCTCTTTCAAACCTTTCCAACACATGTTTATCCTTCCAATCGTGTCTGATAAACAATATTTACGAGCTTCTATTCATAACAAAGTAGGTAATATCTACTCATATGTTTTTCATCTTATCACAAGATCTACACAAATAACGTCTTTTCCAACAAAACAATGATGTCATTGGTGCCGATTATGTTGTTCACAAACTAAACTAAATTTAAGTTCAGTGCATCTTTTTCTTTCTATTTCATTAAGAAAAGGACAGAAGATAAATTTTATTTTAGTCCTGTCAAGTTAGTCAGCACCTGACGCAAATTGACGTATTTTTAGTAGCCAATTTTTTAATCTCGTCTAAATTGTCTATGGAGTATCTTAATTTGACAGGACTAAACTAATATTTATCTTCTGTCCTTTTCTTAATGAAATAGAACGAAAAAGATGCATGAACTTAAATTTAGTTTAGTTTGTGAACAACAGAATCGGCGCCATTGTCAGTGAATAAGTAAGGTACTCAAGTATTTCCGTCACCACTAATAATTCTGTTAAATGAATTCCTAGTAATTATGAAGTCAACGGCACATTACTCAGTATTGTACGCTGACAAATGCCGCAATTGCGTATATTGTGCTCACAAATGGCCGCCGTATCGCTTTTGTTCAGGAAATTTATGTAAATCACAAGTTTTCAGGAAGTAGGTACGTGAATGTTTTTAGTTGTGAGAAATATTTTTTTCTGTTGAGGTGAAAATTGTTTGTGGAAACACTGTGAGGCTGACAATGAGATTAAAGTTCACGAGTTACAATGTTAATAGGTATGAATATCATTCACTTTCAAAACCATTCTTTTATATCATTTGTGAATTTGCCAACTTTTATTTACTGAACCGTTTATGTACACACATTTATACAGAAAGACGCCAGCACACCAAGCTACTAAAATCTGTCAAATTTCTTTAATAGATTTTCAACTTTATTGCTAAATTATAATGTTCAAAGTTGAACTGTCAAATTTCCCCATTTGACAGTTTCGGGTAGCTTGATGTGCTGGCGTCTGTACAATGGTGAATCTTATTTCTAAAGAAATCTCTTCCAGCATACCTGCGACAGTAGAATATATATAAAAAGAGATGTAGACAACGTGTGAAGGCACAACAAAATACATAAAATCAAAAAAATATAAATATAATTTAAATATAAACATGCATTATAAGAATATACACATACTTACTTCTAATATAAATATCACTAAATAAAAAACAAAACTTATTTTAATTGATAAATCACAAAACATTTGTTGAAAAAGTGCACATGATCGTCACGAATATTAAAAGACGTAGCGTACCGGAAGACGTAGCGTTGGAAGGCCTCCCACAAGGTGGTCCGACGACCTTGTGAAGGCCGCAGGAACCCGTTGGATGCGAGAAGCACAGAACCGGTTGAAGTGGAGGTGCCTGGGGGGATGTCTATGTCCAGCAGTGGACGTCTTTCGGCTGAAATTGATTAATTGTTGAATACTTCAAATATCTCTTCCTGTTTGGTAATAAAATTTTATTAATCTCTTAAATAAATTCCAAACTATAGTTTTATATAATTTAGAAGCATTTTTTTTATTTTGTAAATGTAAGAACCTTATATCCGTTTATTATGATTTTTTCATGTTTCATGTGGACTTGAAAGAGCATGGCAGTTGAGAACGTGTCATGCTCACTTAAATGTCTCACTGATGGTGGCGCGTGGATCATTCGGTTCTCTACAAAATGGTTGAGCTGGATGATGCTGATCCACGCGTCATGTTCGTGAACGGCCGCCGTCTGTTGAGACTCGTCATAAGGCTTATTTTTAATCTTATATTTTGAATTGTTTCTTCATTTGTGTCTTCTTTTTTACATTGTTCTCACTTATAGAAGCAATAAGAATAATGTACCCAGGATTTTGTAATATCTTGATTTAAAAGAGCGTCCATGGAGTTTCTTGCCCGTTCTTCTCCATAGAGATCTACATTTTGGAATGGGCAACTAGCTTCAACTTTCTGACTAACTGACAGACTATTTAATTTTGACAATTCAAAAGTGCCTGTACAAGGTTTAATTGAAATAAATGGTTTGAGTTTAAGTTTGATGATGATTAAAAGACTTGCTCAAATTTCTTCTAAAGCATTCATAACAAAAAGAAAACCTCGAAAGATATTACGTATTTTCATGAAAAACATTATATTTTCAGAAATAACAAATTAGGTCAATTTGTTATTTCTTATTCACTGCCCTCAAAGTCGAGGTAAACCGCAACAAAAACAAAACTTAATCATAAGCATTATCTAGTTTAAAGTATACCTCGGGACCGCAGCATCCGCAAAGGTCAACGGAAGCCGGCGTAATGCTAGGCTTAAATCAAGGAACCCTTACCCACGAGGTAGACACAATTTGCACAAACTTCACGTTTCTCCTAGATTTATTATTTTTAGTAAGTAGATTAGCGACTGCGGTACTGTACTTGTGTTTTTCTTTCTTTGTAATTTTATGTCGCTGTAATCTGGAGGTCTGCGAATTATTTTCTTATATAAACATAATTATTAGTTATATTCTTATTATATTTACTAGATGTGCCCGTGACTTGATTCGCATGGATGGAAAACAATAAAGTGTCGCTTAGAAAAGGTGTAATTACTACTCCACCATTGGCTACATTGAAGAGGGGCCCGTGGCTAAATAATAACAGCCGCACAGGTCGATAGATCAGGTTAAGCTACGCTTGCCGCGGTTGGTCTGTGAATGGGTGACCATCTTTACACACCTTGACCCCTCCTTGCCTCGGAAAGCACGTTAAGCCGTAGGTCTCGGCTGTCATTCGTGGATCTTTGGCAGTCGTTACGGGTAGTCAGAAGCCCGAAAGTCTGACAACCAGTCTTATCAAGGAGTATCGCATTACCCAGTAATTCGGTTGTGGAGGTCAGACAGGCAGTCGCTCCATGTAAAATAATGGTATTCAGCAGCATCCGGTTAGACTGGAAGCCGACCTCAACATGGTTGGGAAAAGGCTAGGCAGATGATGCATTGGTTCCATTGAAAAGGAAGAATCAGCTGATCTTGTCTGGTAGCACTACATAATGCAGTCACTACGACTCCAGGGTTCGAAATGTAAATGCGATGAAGTGTCACTTTGATTTTTGACAGTAAACAAAGGCTCTCCCCCACAGGCGCGTTATTATCGGTCGATAATATCGGATGCGTTTTTGCGATATCTGTTTTCAGTGCATTTTGTATTAGGACGGCCACGATTACAAACTGATGCGATAATAACGACGCAATAGAAGTCGAACGCTTACTTTCCTCCGTCCTTCGATATTCTGATATGAGTTCTTAGAACATTTTGTATTAGGACGCATACGATTTTACACACACTTGCATTACTAACATAGTATTATTTATTCTGTGAATAATATTTACATAATCTATGCTAATATTTTAAATAATAATAATAATATGTACATTTATATGAAAAAATAAGTAAAGTAATCATAGGGCATCAAAAAATTCGTCCGCATCGCTGTCAACAGGAACAGTGCCCAAAAGGCTGGCAGCATTGCCACGTTGAATGGCAATGCTAATTCTTTGGTCAAGAAATAGACCAGCCCTCTGGTCACGTGAAGAGTCAACTAACCCCTTGGCGATATCTCGAAAAACTCGTGGGTACTCGGACCCCATGGCCCTAGTGTTTCAACCCCAAAAGGCCCGAACATGTAACTCCCAATCAACATAGTCTAGAGTTCTAGACTCTATCGGCCTTATTACAAAACAAGATTTATCTTTAGACCCAGGTTTAAACCATCCAGCCATTTTTAAATTTCGAACTATAATCCGACGAAGCTAAAGTTCTTATTACAAAAACTGACGTTAAACCCGAGTCTAAGTTGTCAATTTTGCATTAAGAAATTTTACGTTTGTCGGAATAAAGTTTAAAATAGAGTAACTGGCTCGAGGGTTTAGGCTAGGTCTAAAATTAGATCTCGTTTTGTAATAAGACGGTATGAGTGCAAAATATACCATTCTGAGGTGAGCAATGGTTAATTCATCTCTAAGACTCCTGAAAGCATAGCAAGCACTACTCATAGTGATAGTGACCACTTCCAATTCCTTCTTCCAATTTAAAACTGCATCTGTTTGTACCCCCAAAAATTTTGCATTGTCTACAATATCCACTTTATTCCCTAATAAATTTACTTTGATCTGTATCTGTATCATTGTTCTTCACTTTCGATTTAAATAATAAACATTGCGTCTTTTTTAGATTTAGTTTCAGATCATTCATAGTGAACCATTTCTTAAGAGCACATAGGATAAAATTAATCTTCTATTCTAAATTTTCTATATTGTCGCTAACTATAATAGCGTCATCATTGTGTCATCGGCAAAACTACAAGTTTGGTATCATCTGAAATACTTTTCGTGTAAGCTATTAGATCATTTATAAATATTATAAAGAAGACAGGGCCTAGAACTGACCCTTGTGGTAAGCCTTTATTTATTATAACTGTGTCTGATTTGTGTAGTTTTTCATGCCCGTCTTCTTGAACTGTTTTAATTTCCACATACTACGTTCTATTATGTGAATAGGATCTGAATAAATTGAAAACATTTCCCCTAATGCCATAGAAATCTGACTTATTCAGAAGAATACAATGTTCCACTGTATCGAACGCAGAACTTAGGTCGAGGAAAAGTCCAGTTTAACATTCAATATGTCAATAGCATCTTAATGATGATGTAGTGTGTACATAGATAGGTATTATAACATAATCAGTTTATTATGTTCCCACTCTTGGGACATAGGCCTCCTCTCTACGAGGAGGAGTGAGCCGTAATCCAAGATGCGCGCCCAGTGCGGGTTGGTAGATGTCACAATATGTCATTGAATTTTTGGTTCTAGGATATGCTGGTTTCCTCACGATGTTTTCAGAGCACAGATAGGTATAGACTGCTTTATTTTACACCATAATTGTAACTCAGCACAAAACCATTATTATAAAGGTAAACGGGCGTTCTTATCGCAGATAGCAATGTCGACCAGACAATTGCAACATAACTCAGCCATAATCTACGAAAATCTTAATTTAAATTCATTTTTCTAGCTACAAGTCACCTTTAAAATACATTTGCCTAACGAGTTTCATTTAAATTCTCCTGAAAACGCTACACAGCCTTAATTACAGGCTGAAATTATGAAGATATTTTACTAGCACCAATATATTACCTTTTAATTCAAGTTAGCCCAAGAATTGTAATCTTTAAAGGTATATGTCGTAGTTAACTAAACGGCTAATTAAACCAGTTGGCTGCGACATACAAAGTCGGGTTAGTTATACCATTTATAACTCAAGAACTGCTGGACCAATTTTATGATCTTTTATTTGTTCAAAATCAAAATCAAAATGTTTTATTTCACATAAACCTACATGGGCACTTATGAAACGTCAGAAGCTAGGTGCACGGTTCCAATTGGTCGTTTCCTATGGAGAAGAACCGGCAAGAAACTCCATGGTTACTCTTTTTAACCCCCGACGCAAAAACGACGGGGTGTTATAAGTAAAACGACGGGGTGTTATAAGTTTGACGTGTCTGTGTGTGTGTGTGTGTGTGTGTGTGTGTGTGTGTGTGTGTGTGTCTGTCTGTGGCATCGTAGCTCCCGAACGGATGAACCGATTTTGATTTTGTTTTTTTTTGTTTGAAAGGTGAATTAGTCGGGAGTGTTCTTAGCTATGTTTGATGAAAATCGGTCCAAGGTGGCCGCCGCCACAAAATGGCGGAATACATATTTTTTCACAAATCCCTTAATATGGGTATCAAATGAAAGGGCTTGAATAGTAGAATACTATACACTATAATAAATTTCTAATCCAAGATGGCCGCCACCACAAAGTGGCGATTTACATTTTTTTTTCACAACCCCCTCAATATGTGTATCAAATGAAAGGGCTTGACTAGTACAATACTATACGCTATTACAAATTTCAAATCCAAGATGGCCGCCACCACAAAATGGCGAATTATATTCTTTTTTCACAACTCCTTCAATATAGGTATCAAATGCAAGGGCTTGACAAGTAGAATAATGTAAACTATATTGAAAGGGAATGAGGAATATTAACTAACGAAATGAAAACTAAAAACTTCAAAATATTTTTTTGTCTGATCATTGCTCTAGAATGATGAGGAAAGTGGAGTGATGACTGGTACCTACGACCACTGAGTTTGACTATTTTTATTACGAATGGAACAATCCCACTTAAAAAGCGTAGGTATTTCTACATCAGATAGTGTCGCAGTCCCATTTTATAAACTAGATCTGAAATACCTAAGATATCTAACGCTATGAAATACTTGTACGAAAGTTGAATAACTAAAGGAAGAACTAGGAAAAGGATATCATAAAACAAAAAAATCTGTTTAGTCTTAAAAATTATTCTTCAACTATAAATAAATAATTATTTTTTGACGGACAAATTACCTGAATCTTAAAACGCAAGAAAATAAAAGAAATGAAATACAAATATTAAGGACTCCCTACAAAAAGCATGAAATAAAAAATTAAATTAAAAATTCAAAAAACCCCCGACACAAAAAAATAATAAAATTAAATGTAAGTAATTGGAAAAGGATCAAATAATTAAAAAACCCCCAACTTAAAGAATCTAGGTAACGAGACCGCTCTGTGGAACACCTTCTATGCTAAGAGGTCCCCGACTGCCATATGAATTTATCTGTTTTAGTCTCGTTACCTAGATTCTTTAAGTTGGGGGTTTTTAAATTATTTGATCCTTTTCCAATTACTTACATTTAATTTTATTATTTTTTTGTGTCGGGGGTTTTTTAAATTTTTAATTTAATTTTTTTTTTAAATAATTGGCTTTTACAATGTTTCCAGATTACAGTAGGTATGGGAGGACAGCGCAGGCCTGTCAACAAGTACCAAGTACTTGATAAAATAGAAAATGGTCTACAGATCTAAAGTCTATAAGGCCTACAAAGTCCTCACATTTACAAAATAAGAATCTATCAAAAGGATAAATAATAAAAAAAAGAAAAATAATAATAAAAACCTAATAAAACCAAGTGTTATGATTCCCATTAAAACCACTAATAAAGAGGTGAAAATTTTCAATTATCTGTATATAATATCAAATAAAAGAAATTATGTCAAAAAGTATATAATGTCAAATAATAAAGAAATTATGTCAAAAAAATATATATTGTTGGATTTGTCTTCGCCCCGAATAGCAAAATAACAAAAAAAAAATCTGTGACGGTACGAAGTTCGGCGGGTCAGCTAGTTAACTAATAAGATAAACTTGCATAAAAAATATTAGAAACAATTTGTGATGTAGGAATTGCGAGATATTGTTTTTTGTGCTACTATTTTTATCATAAAAGTTATTAAATTGTAACATACTAACAAAACATCACGTCTGTAAATTTCAAAGGGTTTGGCAGAGGTGTACCAATAGTACAGACGCCAGCACATCAAGCTACTAGAATCTGTCAAATTTATTCAATAGATTTTCAATTTTATCGCTAAAGGTTCAAAGTTGATTGAGAAAATTTTACAGTTTCGGGTAGCTTGTTGTGCTGGCGTCTGTACAACCATATTTCGCCAGCTATAATATTATTGTAAGTCTTATGTAACAGAATGTGAGCCTATACAGGGTTACTTTTCAAAGACCATCCAAATTTTTACATGGTGTTCTACCCATGACTATAAAAAACTTTCACTATGGGACCAAGTCTGAAATCACGAAAAAAAAATCAGCTGTTTCATACATTTTAGTCAAGTAAGTATTGAAGTTTTGTATGAAACAGCTGTTTTTTTTTTTCGTGATTTCAGAGTTGGTCCCATAGTGAAAGTTGAATTTGGATGGTCTTTGAAAAGTAACCCAGCATAGCCACTAACCGGGCAGAAATCCAGATCCAGGCTGCTACTGAGAAATTCCTGATAGTAAAACCCAATAACACTGCCCAACCTGGGAACCAAACCACGGACCTCATGCTCATCAGTAGCGCTTGCGACTACTATACCAAAGAGTGATGACTTTGACATAAATCGATAAAGCAATTTAGAAGGAGGATACATTTTTTATTCAACACAGGTTTTTCCTACTAGAGAAATAAACGTCTAATCCTACAAACAATCAAGCGAAGAGCAATAAAACATCGTGAGAAAACCGGCATGCCCTGGAACCAAACATTCTAAAACATGTAATAAATATCTGATATACAACGTGGCGCTTGAATGGTGACATTAATTTAACACACATATACGTTTTCACATTTTCATTTCATGAAGCAATTATATTTCCATTAAACGTTATTATTTACGGATTTATTTAAAATTTTAGAAAATAGTATTTTAGAGCAACCTGTACTTAAAGAACTGTCGCGCAGCGGTCATTTGCCGGGGTCACGGATCATAACATCGCATCAATGAAATAAAACGAATAAGCAATACTATTAGGATGAAACAAATGCAAAGAGTAGGCGAATTGAAGGAAAGACATAGTCTCTTTGTCGGCGCCGACAAAGAGATATTTCTTTCCTTCCGCCGCCTAGCGGCTCCTTTGTCGCTTGCCGCTAAAGCTCAGCGGTGCAGGTGACTGGCGCCCCCTCCTTCCCGCCGCGCCCCCGCACTGCACTTGAATTCTTTTTTTGGTTTTCTAGTAATCTAGTGCTAGATAAACCCGTGTCCTTGACACACTTCGTCAAACTAGTGCGCGTAATTCCGTCGTGAATATTGTTGTGAATGTTTCCGCGAAAAAGACGCTTACCTATTGTTTTATTTATTTATTTTTGTGTAATTAGAATAGTAATTAGATTATTGTACTGCGATAAAGATGCTTAGCTTTGTTTTACTAGTAGTTACTCTTGCGATACAGACGCTATTTTTTTGTGATAAGTGCTTGTGTTGTGTAAACTTGTGATCGTGATGGCAAACACACATCCGAACTACACAGCAGCTGAATACGCGGACATGATCCTAATTTACGGTGAATATCATCAAAATGCCGCCCTTGCGATAAGGACATATCGCGAGAGATATGGCGCATCAAGACAATGCCCTACTAATTCTCGCACTATTGTAGGAGCTCTTCAGCGCATCCGCGAAAACCGGCCAGTGGATCCTAGGTTTCAACGCTCAGATCGACCGCCTATACGACAAAACCCAATCCAGTTAACTGAAAATGTGCTACAATATTTTGAAGACCAACCCAAAACTAGCCTCCGTCAGAGCGCTAGGCATTTTCAAGTCCATCACAGAACCGTCCACAGGATAATAAAGCGCGAAAAGTGGCATCCATTCAAATTTAGAAAAGTACATACTCTGTTAGAACGTGATAAATTAATAAGACTGAGTTATTGTCAGTGGTTACTGAGTAAAATTGAAGAGGACAGTGACTTTCTTTCCCAAATTTGTTGGACTGATGAAAGCACGTTCACTAGAAACGGCATGTGGAACCAGCACAATCTGCACCACCCAAAAACCAAAATCCACGCGTTTGGCGGGAGTCAGCCCATCAGTACCGATTTTCGGTAAATGTTTGGGCAGCTATTCACGGTGACAACATTATCGGACCCGTATTCATTGATGGGTCTTTGAACGGAGAAAGGTTTGTTAACCTACTAAATGATACGGTGTCAGACTACACAAATAACTTAAACGTCCACCGATACCAACGAATGTGGTACCAATTAGATGGCGCGCCAGCACACTGTAATAACAGCTAGGCAGTGGCTAAATAACACGTTTGGTGCACAATGGATTGGCAGATTTGGACCTCGTAGGTGGCCCGCAAGATCGCCAGACCTCACGCCACTCGATTTTTTTCTATGGGGGTGCATCAAAGACGATGTGTACGCGGAGAACGTGGATTCGGTGGAACAATTACGCCATCGAATAATAAATGCGTTTGAGAAATTGAGGGAAATGGCTATAAGTGACAATTTATTTTCAAATGTGCGGGAAAACATGAAACGCCGTTTAGCTCTTTGTATCCGTCAACAAGGTGGTCTCATTGAAAATAAGAAAATTTAAAATAAAGACAATAAAAGCAGTGATGAGTGATATGATATGATAAGCGTTTGACTAAACAACTCCGCTGTAGGACTTGTGCCGATGCCGCCCCGCTTGGTTTCTTTGTTAAATGCCGTCAAAGAATCGGACCGACCACGAGTAGATACAAGACGCGTTGCGCGGTTGCCAGCGCGCGAAGCGACGCGTTGCCGCTCCGAGTTAACGTAAGCCAGCAGCTAGGTAAGTAATTTCATGAATGAATTTTTGCAAGGGTGATCCCAATTTTAGTTGATATTATATTATTTAGTTTGTTTGAAAAAATTTTTTTTTCAATTTACGAATTATTTTAACCTATCAAAATGTATATGATTAATGGGCACTAGCCCTACCTGTGTGTTAAATTAATGTCACCATAGTAGCGCCACGTTGTATAATATGAATTACCAAATTTTTTTTAGACTAACCACTAAAGTCCCTTAGACCGAACAAAAAGTCAAGACATAGCGCTGCGAACTGCTCCAAGTTACTCCACTTCGACACAAATTATCTGCCTAGCCTTTTCCCAACTACGTTGGGGTCGCTTCCAGTCTGACCGGATCCAGCTGAATACCAGTATTTTACATGGAGCGACTGCCTATCTGACCTCCACAACTCAGTTACTGGGTAATACGATACCCCTTGGTAAGACTGGTTGTCAGACTTTCGGGCTACTGACGACCCGTAATGACTGTCAAAGATCCACGGATGACAGCCGGGACCAACCGCTTAACGATCTTTCCGTGGCATGGAGGGGTCTCGGTATGTAAAGATGGTCACCCATCCACGGACCAACCGCGGCAACAGTAGCTTAACCTGATCGATCGACCCGTGCGGCTGTTATTACAAGCCCCCCCCTTCAAATGGCGTATAGAAACGGACTGCTTTGAAGGCGGTCCATGACAAAAGTTTTGTACTCAACTTAATATACGCGCCACGAATTTTATTAGTACTGTCAACGCTGGACACTGCCGATTCGCGGCGTGGCTAACCAAGAGGTTCAACAAATCTTCGTGTTAATAAAAGTTAGGTTACAAGTTAACCTTTAATAACATGAAGAAGAAGATTCCCACTTTGTCAAAACGTTTTGAAACTGCAGCTAAAAGCAAAATAAATGGGTTTTCTTCCCTCTAAAGCTCTTATGCTGTTTGTTTAAGTGCACTTTAGACGGATGAAAGAGCTATAGCTGAGATATTACATAGTACGAAGTGAAAAACCGAATGGGATTTATAGTTTGTAATACTTTCACTTTCTTTGGAGCCTGTAATATATACTTACCTGTGTCTAAAGATACATAGGAAATATTTTCTATAGAACATTCTTTACAAGTATTTAAAACCTTTTAATCCGAGTGTCTTCTGATGTAGGTAAACTAAGGGCATGTACACATGGTAGACAGATGATCTATCGGTGTATTCTATAAAAATTCTCACCGTAAGAGCTTAGGTGAAGTGAGCTGTCAATAGTGTCAATCCCAGCGTCAAGTGGAATGACATCTTACTTCGCCTAATTTTTCGCGGTGAGATTTTCACAGGTGTCCCTCTTCAGAATTGCTTGTGGCGCTGATGATATTCATCCGCCACAATAATATAAAATTATAAATATTCTATTTGTTTGGATGTGGTTTAAGTATATTTTAATGTTCTAACAATTCTATGTAATTTTATCTTTTTGTTTGTTTCGGTCCAGTACTAACCCCACAACATCTACAAAGTTCAACTGTATCATATGTATATATTTTATTCTTTTTATTTTTTTTTTTTTAATACATAATGCACACTTGCTTTTCCAATTCACTTTTGACATTGGCAGAATAGTCGACATCGGCTTTACTTGCCATAATTAAAAATAGAATATCAGAGAATAGAGATTTTCACAGGATAGATCACATTATACACCGTGAAAATGCGGTAAAATTTAGGGAATCCGCTGTATGCTAGATAGATGCACATGACTGGTCGATGAAGCGATGTTTGCCAATGAAAAACAGTGGATGTCTTTCGGATGAATTATGATGATAATGATTCTTTGAACAAAACATAAACACTGTCACGAGTAAAAACAAGTGCACAATAAGCAGTAGTTTTCTTTAACGTCAGCCATTTAACTTGTTCACACGTTTTTATTACTAATTGTGATACTTAGTTTGTTTACAAATATTTTTTGCTTATGTACAGACGCCTGCACATCATGCTACTACTATCTGACTTTCTATAATAGATTTTCAACTTTATCCTTAAAGCATTAGGTTCAAAGTTGATTGGTGTCAGTTTTGGGTAGCTTAATCTGCTGGCGACTGTACATACGTTGTCCACGTGCTATTGTGTAAAGAATATTTATGTTTAGATACGTTTTGAAAACAATACAAATATTTTCACGGATTTATTAGCTAGCAGACGTTATTGTGAATTCAATGTAAATCTAAGTAGGTATTGTTAATTCAATGACAATTCTTGTTCTGATTCAATATCAGACGTAACGTCATAGAAATGGCTATTCATACATTCTGTAATTGGTTTATTATAATAGGATAATAGTTAGGTTAGCTAAGCGTAGTCGTTGTTGAATAAAAGGAAGAGTACCTAATAATACAATACTAATAAAACATGTTTTAATAATATTGATAATCTGGCATCGTTATGATAAGGATAACATAGATGACGTGTGTGTTTTTTATACAATCATGCATAAACAAAGTCACACATACAGGGTTACTTTTCAAAGACCATCCAAATTTTTACATGGTGTTCTACCCATGAATATAAACAACTTTCACTATGGGACCAACTCTGAAATCACGAAAAAAAAATCAGCTGTTTCATACAAAACTTCAATACCTACTTGACCAAAATGTATGAACCAGATGATTTTTTTTTCGTGATTTCAGTGTTGGTCCCATAATGAAAGTTGTTTATATTCATGGGTAGAACACCATGTAAAAATTTGGATGGTCTTTGAAACCCTGTATATGTATAAGGTTCCATTAAAATAGATGAACAAACTTTTAGAAATCATTCAGACCACCAAAATAAGGACGATGGTAAAAAAAAATATAATATAAGAAAAACGCATAGATACTTACAAGAAAAATAATTATTTTAGGTCAAAATAAAATCACTTTAATAGTGTTTTTTTTACCCGACTGCGTCAGAAGGAGGGTTATGTTTTTCGAGAGTTTGTATGTATATATGTATGTATGTATATTTCTTTGGCACGCTCTGTAGCCTAAACGGCTTGATCGATTTCAGCTTGAGAGGTACCGTTAGATCCGTCTTAATTGTGAGAGTGACACTGGGTATATCAAAATTGAAAAAAAAATTAAAATGGCCGATTTTTGGCGCAAAATGTCTTCAAAAAAAAATTTTTTTTTCTCGAAACCTGTCGAGTGGGGTATCAAAATAAAGGGTTTTAAAAGGTGATTACAAAAATATATATAACTTAATGGTTAAAAGTAATTCGAAGTGACAAATCGTAAAAAACACGTACCAAGAACTAAATCGTTTGCGAAATCTTTCACATTTGTAAACTAAAAAGCTGGAAATAAAAAAAGTAATTTCGAAAATAAAAAAATCCGACTGCGAAACTGAAAAGCTACAAACAAGCCCACGTTAAATTAAATAAAAGTTGGAAGCAGGCGGGACCCATACCATTTTTACCCGACTGCGCGACGCAAAGGAGTGGTAATGTGTTCATCAGCCTATGTATGTATGTATGTTCCTTTGAAGCACTATACAGACGAAACGCCTGGGCCGATTTTTATAATCCACACGTTAATCGATTCCTCTTAGTCCGGCGAGTGTCACTAAAGACATGACGTTAGTGAAAATTCAATATGGCGACTACTGGACGCCATATTAAATATTTTTTAAATTTTTTTTTTTTCAAAACCTATCGAGTGGGGTATCAAAATAAAGGGTTTTAAAAGGTAATTACAAAAATATATACTTACAACATACATACTTAAAAGCAATTCGAAGTGACAAATAGTAAAAAGCACCTACTAAAAACTAAATCGTCTGCGAAATCTTTCACATTTGTAAACTAAAAAGCTGGAAATAAAAAAAGTTATTTAAAAAAATAAAATACCCGACTGCGGTAAAAAACTTAAGTTAAAAAAAACTGAAAAGCTAAAAACAAGCCCATTTTATAAATTAAATAAAAGTTGGAAGCAGGCGGGACCCGTCCATTTTTATTATATTTTCACGTTCAAATGGGTCCCGCCTGCTTCCAACTTTTATTTAATTTAAAATGGGCTTGTTTTTAGCTTTTCAGTTTTTTTTAACTTAAGTTTTTTACCGCAGTCGGGTTTTTTATTTTTTTAAATAACTTTTTTTATTATATTTTCTAATTCAAATGGGTCCCGCCCGCTTCCAACTTTTATTTAATTTAACATGGGCTTGTTTGTAGCTTTTCAGTTTCGCAGTCGGGTTTTTTTATTTTTTAAATTACTTTTTTTTTGCTTGGATATCTTTGGTTAGACGAACTGAGCGGTGTGTTAAAATTTGTCCATCTATTTTAATGGGACCCTGTATAACACACAAGACTCGGTTAATCCGGGCACAACAAGGTTAGCTGTTGTGTTTTTCCATCAAGAATTTCTCAGCAGCAACCCGGAGTCAGGAGTTGTGCCCGGTTGAGGCAAAAGGCTCGCCCCCCCCACCCACATATGGCACTTAGGTAAACATAACTGTTCTGGCGAAATATGAGTGTGTATTACACCCACATCACACACACACACACAGCCCTTTGGGGAATCCGAATGTTATGTTATTGTTGCTGATAAGTCAGGCGACTACATGACCTAAAGCGCGGTCTTTGTCGGACTGCATAGAAAAGAAAGAGAAGCGCGATGACACAACGCTGGTCATTTATTGCAAAGTAAGAAGCAATTATCTGTTTACAAAAAATATATTGTTGGACTAAAAAATGAAAACACTAGTGCTTTAGTATGTTGCTTGTAGAATAATCTGACAACAAATCATAATTCAATTCAATTCAATTTCTTTATTTCAGACTAAATGTGTCCATATAGTGTTAGTAAATACATGTAAAAGAACTTAAAAATAAATGTTAGTACATATACATGAGAACTATTATCTAACGTGGATGTGTATCCACTGCCTCCATAGAGGACTATCTACTTTCTCAGCAATGACCCTGAATGATTGTATGTATATTAGTATGGTTTTTATTGTAAAAAGAAAGTTTTTAGAGATATCTCCATGATTTTTTTCTATCGTATCAAATTAGTTGTATTATGTTTTCAACACACTATCTACCTATCATAAATCCTGAAGAATATCATATATTTTTCTGATTTTGTTTACTGTAGTCGATCATATACTTTTATTGTTTCTAAAACTTGCGTTTCTTACGTTTAGGTCCTGCTGTAAGCCCCTTAAGGGTGGACGTCTGAGGGTAACAAAGTTTATAAATAAAACATAACAAGAGCAATCAAAGACCCTGAGGACTGATGATTCTGCTAATTGAGAAGGTAACTGTACCTAATTTGTTAGCCAAACAAGTACGTACGTTGCTTCAATTAAATAATTAAGTAGTTGTACAGTGGGCTGCATCAATTGGGTACCCCAGTTGTATGAAAATTTTAATACAACTGGGGTACCCAATTGATGCAGCCCACCGTACATACAAATCTGTCGCGACTGAGTGTTAACTGTTAACTGAGGTGACAGCGCAACAGGTCCTGTTCGCGACGGCTTAATAGTAAATTGCTTAATTACACTTTAACAAGTTAAATGAAGTTCATAGATAGGTACTATTAGGTCTGAAAATTAAGTTTTTCAATAGAATAAACATAATCAGCAGATCATGTTCCCACTGCTGGGATACAGGGTCTGAGAGAGCCATCATCGTTTCAGCCGAAAGACGTCCACTGCTGGACAAAGGCCTCCGCCAAGCACCTCCACTTCGACCGGTTCTGTGCAGAGAGAGCCATGAAACCTTCCATTTCAAAGAGTTATAAAAAGAGTTGTGATGTTTCTAGACTTACTCTCGACATTGAAAATCGAATCATCATCGAATTGGAAATTGGGATCGATATCTTGTCACTTTTGAATATTGCACTAGCTCAACCCGGCAACAAAAGCATAAACAAATCTATATCTATACATATAATAAAATTGTAGAAAAGTGGTGTCTGTACAATGGAAATATATAAAAAAAAAGTAGCAGGGATTGTTATTATATCGATGCCGAACCCGAAATTGTAATAAAAATTTTTTTTGTCTGTTTGTCTGTTTGTCTGTATGTTTGTGCACGCTAATATCAGAAACGGCTTATTAGATTTGATGTGGTTTTCACTAATATATTGTAGTAAGCTTCACTTAACATTTAGTGTTTATTTCATGTCAATCGGTTCATAAATGAAAAAGTTATGTCAATTTAAAGAATCACGGCGAACATTTGTTAAGGTATTCAGTGAACGCGCGTATCCTGGAGAGTATAGGCGAATAGTTGCATTCGATTATTGCGATTCACTTGAATACTGACTGTTTGCATATTTTAGAGGGGCCCGTGGCTAAATAATAACAGCCGCACAGGTCGATCGATCAGGTTAAGCTACGCTTGCCGCGGTTGGTCTGTGGATGGGTGACCGACCATCTTTACATACCGAGACCCCTCCGTGCCTCGGAAAGCACGTTAAGCCGTTGGTCCCGGCTGTCATTCGTGGATCTTTGACAGTCGTTACGGGTAATCAGAAGCCCGAAAGTCTGACAACCAGTCTTACCAAGGGGTGTCATATTACCCAGTAGCTGGGTTGTGGAGGTCAGATAGGCAGTCGATCGATGTAAAATACTGGTATTCAGCTGCATCCGGTTAGACTGGAAGCCGACCCCAACATAGTTGGGAAAAGGCTAGGCAGATGATGATGACTGACTGTTTGCATATTTCATTTATTTATTATTTTAGGGTTTGTAGGTTAGGTTCTTTTTCTTCATTTTCTTTAAAATTTTGTAAATAAATATTGTAAGTATTTATGATAGGTTAGGCATTTCTTTCCCTGATTTTCGGTATACTTATCGGTTCTTTTCTTGATTTTTGGGTATTTACTTATCTTAATTTTTATTTAGGGTTTGTAAATAAATATTGTAAGCATTTATGATAGGTTAGGCATTTCTTTCCCTGATTTTCGGTATACTTATCTTAATTTGTATTTAGGGTTTGTATATAAATATTATAAATATTATTAAGTAATTTTCTTTATTAAGTAGGGTTTGTATATAAATATTATTAAGTAATTTTCTTTATTACGTATAAGTTCATTAGCTCAGGTTAGTAATTAATTTTTCTAGCAATTCTTTTGTTTTATAAAGTTAGAATTTTTGGTTTACACGTCTTAACACTTATTACTTAAACTGTGATAATTTTAGACTGTATAATAATCTGTAAGTATTTATAATTTAATTGTTTACGATAGTACGTGTTTACTAAATAACTGTGTGTTAAGTAGTAAGTACTGTTTTATTGTAAGAATGCCTCGAAGAAGATCCAACCTCTCCCAATGTAGCAGAAATGCTAAAAGGATGAGATTAGTTGGATCACAGGAATCTGAGGAACATCAGGCTAGGTTTCGTGCTGCAGAAACTTCGACAGCAAGAATCTCGACTGAGTTCAAATCGTTCTCGAATGATGACAACTCGAAATAAGGAAAACGGGGAACAACGAAAGGCACGTTTATCTGTCGATCGCGAAGCTCACGCGCTATCGCGTGAGTCTGAGACTTTTGCTGACAGGGAAACCCGCCTGAGCTCCCAGAGAGTACGGACAACAAATGCTCGATCCCAGGAGAGACAGGACGAACGGGAAATACGTCTCACTGCCGATCGTGAAGCTCATGCACTATCGCGTGAATCTGAGACTTTCACTGATAGGGAAATTCGTCTGAGTTCTCAGAAGGTTCGGACAGCAAATGCTCGGTCTCAGGAAACACAGGAAGAACGAGAAATACGTCTCACTGCCGATCGTCAAGCACTATCGCGTGAGTCTGAGACTTTCACTGATAGGGAAATTCGCCTGAGTTCTCAGAGGGTTCTGTAGACGGTATATGTAATTCAAAATATGCTGCCCGAAAAGTCACTATTCCACGCGAACGAAGTCGCGGGCACAGCTAGTACATAATAATATTAGTTAATCATTTGAACGACGCAGTAAAAGACAGCGCGTCACCAAATTGTCCTGATCAATAAAAAATCACTAATTTATTTTCCCAACATTGGATAGGTATTTGCATACCAAATCAGGTAAGCACACAATGTCATTTGTGGCTGTGCCCAGACCGGAGTCAAGACTAAGTTTAGAGTTTAATAATACAAATAAAATAAAACCTTTATTTTCAGGCTACTTTGGCTTACATACTACATACTACCTATCTACCTTAGAGACAAGCATAATTAAAAAAAAAGAAATAATAGCGCACACACGCAATAAAACGATTTTCTTCACTCAGAATCAAATCTGGACATCATAAATAATAAGCTTTAAAACACATACACGCACGCAGGTACACATAACTACAAGTATAATAATATATTTCCTTGCATGCATTAAAATAAATTGTTTTCAATTTATTATTTAACTAAACTTAAATATAGAGCATAACTTAATTTGTACCAGAGCTATTTTATATCATTATATTTTAACTATAGCAAATAATTATGTCACGGTTTAGCTTGCTACCTAGGGTAGGAAGAGGAGGAAGGCAAAAGAAAGAAAGGCTGCTCTCAAATTACGATGTTTAATTTTATTTAAATATTATTAATTTTTTTTACATACCTTTTGACATAATTTCTTTATTATTTGACATTATATACTTTTTGACATAATTTCTTTATTAATTGACATTATATACAGACTCTTGAAATTTTTCACCTCTTTATTAGTGGTTTTAATGAGAATCATAACACTTGGTTTTAGTAGGTTTTTATTATTATTTTTCTTTTTTTATTATCTATCCTTTTGATAGATTCTTATTTTGTAAATGTGAGGACTTTGTAGGCCTTATAGACTTTAGATCTGTAGACCATTTTCTATTTTATCAAGTACTTGGTACTTGTTGACAGGCCTGCGCTGTCCTCCCATACCTACTGTAATCTGGAAACATTGTAAAAGCCAATTATTTTTAAAAAGAGTAACCATGGAGTTTCTTGCCGGTTCTTCTCCATAGGAAACGACCAATTGGAACCGTGCACCTAGCTTCTGACGTTTCATAAGTGCCCATGTAGGTTTATGTGAAATAAAACATTTTGATTTTGATTTTGGCACCGTCTGTCACACAGTTAAGAGCGTTTACGCCGTACGGCGTTTCATACAAACTTTCAAGCCCTTGTTTTTCGAAATTAATGAACGGATTTTAATGAAACTTCCTAAGCATAAGCAGGATACAAAGGTCTAAAAAGTTAGTAGAGAACATTTTCGAAATGTCTTATATAAAAAAAGATAACTGGAAATATCTGTTCCTATGGAAAGTTTAAAATCGGTCTAATTTGGCTGTAATACTATTTTTCGAAAATGTTCTCTACTAACTTTTTAGACCTTTGTATTTTGCTTATACGTACGATTTCATTAAAATCGGTTCATTCACTTCGGAAAAAAAGGGCTTGAAAGTTTGTATGAAATGCCGTTCGGCGTAAACGCTCTTAATACTAGCAGACATCGTCCACAAATCGTCGTTTAAAATACTCAAAACTTTGTTTATTATTTTGTTTCTGTTTTAGGATAGATGAGTACGTAATGCCCACGTTTGTTAACGAAAATGTATTCTTATTTAATTGTTTTTTGTTCTAGCAGACCAAACTGCTGAGTCTATAACTTTCAAAACATTTTTGACTCAGTTCCCACAGTCGTTAGTGCCGTTAGTGTCGTTGGTGCTTATATGTATAAAGCAGCGGATTTTCCGGTATAGATCGCTGCAGGTTTAATCTACGGAAAGAAACGGTCACGATGTTTTACCTATTTCTTTATGTGGGAGCGCATAAGTTAATACGGGGATATTTTATCCACCTCGATCGGTACCGGCTTGTCTTTACCGTAAACCCGCGTCTATATGTACGCACCCTATGTCAGGACTGTTTTAGTCCGACTACCGTTCCACGAAAACAATGACGGCGCGCTCTCGCGACAACCGTGTCTTGGTAAACAACAGATTTAAATTTGTTTTTACCGAAAAGCCTGATTACCGTAATCAGAAAAAATCTAGTCGCAATCTCATCTCAACGCCAAACAAAGTGAAAATCTCTTGAAAAATGTATGAAAATTACAGGTGTTTTTGTCTTGAGACTGAGATTAGAATGTAAACATCATCATCTGCCTAGCCTTTTCCCAACTATGTTGGGTTGGCTTCCAGTCTAACCGGGTGCAGCTGCACCCGGTTAGACTAACAGGTTAGGCAACATAGTTGGTATTCAGCTGAATACCAGTATTTTTCATGGAGCGACTGCCTATCTGACCTCCACAACCCAGTTACTGGGTAATACGATACCCCTTGGTAAGACTGGATGTCAGACTTTCGGATTTCTGACTACCAGAAACGACTGTCAAAAATCCACGAATGACAGCCGGGAACAACGGCTTAACGTGCGTTCCGAGGCACGGAGAGGTCTCAGTATGTAAAGATGGTTACCCATCCACAGACCAACCGCGGCAAACGTAGCTTAACCTGATCGATCGAGCTGTTCGGCTGTTATTATTTAGCCACGGGCCCCACAGAGATTAGACCACAAACATTGTTAAAAATTACGGGATTTATCCCTCTGGCAAGGCGTCCAGAGTAGAGGTGGCGCAGTGGTAACGGCCGCGTTTTACGAGTTGTAGGTCGTAGGTTCGAACCCAGACAGGCGCATTACTTTTTGTAAATTATTTCATCAACACTGCTCTCAAAACGGTGAAGGAAAACATCGTGAGGAAACCGGGATGTCCTAGAACCAAAAATTTTAAGACATGTGACATGTACTAAGCCGCATTGGGCCCGCGTGGTGGACTAAGGCCCACTCCCTCTCAACGAGAGGAGGCCTGTGGCTGTGTCCCTGTACTGACAACATTATGGGCCGATTATGCATGACATGCGCAGTGCAGTGTGCGCACTGTCTAATAATTGTGCAAATCAAATAAATCGTGAAGTAACTGACAGATATAATGGTATAACGAACACATTGAAGGCTACAATTAAATCAGTCACTGACCCTACTTTGTTGATGGTTGACGGCGACCTTTTAACATCACTGTTGGTGCTAAATATAATAGTATTACTAATAGAAGCAATAACTAACAGGTTTGAAAATAAATATATTGTCAAGTAGTAGTTGACGTGACTAGAATTCATGCTGTAGAATTTACAGTGTGAATTTTTGCACGAAAAGACCTTTGTTGGTTGATTATATAATGTTACTACAGCGGGTTTTCATTTGGGGTAGCTATCGGGCAAAATAAAAGAAGGACTAGGTTTGTAAGAGTTTTTTTTTTTTAATGAAAATTTCTTTAGGCGCGTTCTACGACTTACAACTCCTAAGTCGCGGCCGCGCCACCACCATCACCACCATCACCAACCCTACCATCACTGCTCACAATCAGGTAGGACATTTTTAGACTCCATGTAGTTATTTTTTTATTAATGACGTGTAAAAATGGGTCCATTAAACCTATTTACAGAAAAAACAATTGAAAAATGTTTTGGTCTGGTTTGAAGGTGTGAGATTTTTCAACTTTAAACCTTAGCCAACTTAAAATAAGGCTGAAACGCTTAGTAAGTAACTGAGCTTTTCAGCCTCATTTCAAGTTGGTTGCCCCACATCTCGAAACTGTATCTATTTTGACCGATGTTACCCTAATGGTTATTTTATTAGGGTACTGAGCTTCGTCAGGGCTTAAAGGGTTTTCTCGTAAAATATCGGCCCTTAGAGTCATGTTATCGTTCCGTACCCTTAGATTGTATCCTTCCGCCATGGTGGGGAAGAGAATAAAGATGAATTTGATGGTTATGGTAGATTTATGATGAGTCAGCCCATCTGTATTCAAAGTAACGTTGTTATTGGAAAGATTAGCCTCAATAAATTAATATATTATTAAATGATTAAATTGTTTTTGTAGGTATGTTGCGGTATCTACAACACCACATGAGAACGACGCTTCATACTGACGTCAGGCAAAATCCTGCATCTCGCAAGCAGAGTTTACCGCGCAACTAGCATAGATACAACGGCCCGACATGTGTCATTGGGCAGTTGCCCGCCAGACACAACACCCGTCTGGTCGGAGGATCCTCCCTTTTCTATAGAGTATGATTGAACTTTACACTCTGTTCCTCATACCTCTACAGGTATATCATTATTCTGCTGCCCGTATCCCGAATTATTTAGGGTCGGCGCAACATGTCTTTTTCTTTCAACTTCTCTATTAGACGTCATCTCGGTAGTCACCCCCTTTCTAACCATATCATCATTCACACATTCCATTCATAATTTCTTTGGTCTTCCCCTACTCTAATAGCGACATTCATACTGAAAGCATTCCTCACGACATTTTTCTCATTCCTCCGTATTACATGCCCAACCTATTTGCACACAACTTTTTAGTTACAGGTCTGATTTCTAAGTAGGTAAAATTGCCTCATTTCGTTTATGATTGTATGCACCTTTTTAACCGACTTCAACAAAGGAGGAGGTTTTCAATTCAGATGCTTATATATATATTTTTTTTATACATATATTATGTTCGGGCATAACTCCGTCATATATAGACGGATTTACAAAATTATTTTTAAGAGTACTAAGTTATAATTATTTCTTCTGAAGGTGATGATGATGACTCTCGATAAAGAGTTATTTAGAGTCATCATCATCAGCTGCGTAGCCCCAACTGTGTTGGGATCGGCTTCCAGTCTAACGGATGCAGCTGAATACCAGTATTTTACATGGAGCGACTGCCTATCTGACCTCCACAAACCAATTACTGGGTAAGACGATTCCCCTTGTTAAGACTGGTTTTCAGAGTTTCGGGCTTCTGACTACCCGTAATGACTGTCAAAGATGACAGCCGGGACCATCAGTTTAAAGTGCTTTCTGAAGCACGGAATGTTTTCAGTATGTAATGGATGGTCACCCATCCACGGACTGACCTCGGCAAGCGTTGCTTAACTTTGAAGATCGGCCATGCAGCTGCCTCGAGCCCATTTATCTAGAGTTCCAAACCTTGAGTTCAGAATTAGATGTGCCAGCATTTTCTCTCAGAAACATTTAGATCAGATCAAGCATATTAGTAGGTATTTCTATAATTAGGAACTTTTTCGTGACAGTTACAACGAAATGCTGAATTCAGTCGTATCATGTAACAGCACAGTTATTGTATTACGTACGTACAGTAGGTACGTAATACAACAATAACTCCCACGGTTATCAACAGTTAGCTAAACAAAGCTTTACCGTGATAACAATGTGATATGCATCGTCCAGGCTTATGTCAAACGTATACATAAACTAGGTACGATGGAACCTTGTGCTCCATGGGATGCGAAGATGATAACAGAAATTAATCTATATTAATATTATAAATGCGAAATTGTGTCTGACTGCTACCTCATCGTTGAACCGATTTAGATGAAATTTGGTATAGAGATAGTTTGAGTCCAGGGAAAGGACATAGGATAGTTTCGATCCCGATATTTCCACAGGATTGACACTTATGCGGTTTCAGAGTAATGAGTAAATAGAGTTCATGGATCAAACGAACTACCCCCCGTAAACCTGAAGCCACCAAATTGTGTTGATTTTAGATATTATGAAACCTATCTGCTCGTAGGTTAATAAAAATAATATATTCATGCTTTTTTAGGGTTTCAAAGGGTGTCAACGGTGCCATATTCTGCCGGGTTAAATGCAAAAGCGGTATCTCAGGAAAATCTAGTTTCGTGAAAATTGAAGTTTTGCTCTTATTCTCTTAGTAATTTGACGTAAAACTGAGATCGGGAAGACATTTTTATGGTATACCGCTATTTGGCTTAGCCCATTGGATGCGTATTTCTTTACGCCCGTTCCACTAAAATTTCCTAGACCAATCCCCCAAGGAACTACACAGCACTCAATGTTCCACTACGATGCCCTAGGCTATCCGATGCCATAAAAAATAACCGACGTAAAACCGGGCGAGTCGGACTCGCGCACCGAGGGGTTCCGTAACTTCCGGGTTTATGCATAGGTAAGGTTTATGTTTATGAAATTAAATGTTTTTTTATATTTGAGTTGATTGAATGAAAGGTAAATTGCGGTTTACGATTTATGACGTATTAAAAAAAAAACTACTTACTAGATCTCGTTCAAACCAATTTTCGGTGGAAGTTTACATGGTAATGTACATCATATATTTTTATTTAGTTTTATCATTCTCTTATTTTAGAAGTTGTCTCTCGCGCAAACTATTCAGTTTAGAAAAAAATGGTATTAGAAACCTCAATATCATTTTTGAAGACCTATCCACAGATACCCCCCACACGTAAGGGTTTGATGAAAAATAAAAATAAGTTTCAGTTCTAAGTAGGCATGGGAAACCCTCAAAATTTATTGTTTTTTTTTTTTTCTATTTTTGTGTTAAAATCCTAATGCGGTTCACAGAATACATCTACTTACCAAGTTTCAACAGTATAGTTCTTATAGTTTCGGAAAAAAGAGGCTGTGACATAGGGACGGACAACCAGACAGACAGACAGACATGACGAATCTATAAGGGTTCCGTTTTTTGCCATTTGGCTACGGAACCCTAATTACTTTACGATTTTTTTTGAGATAATGCTTTTGAGCTTGGCACGGCAGTATTACCAAACCTCCTCTGTCGGTCCGTCAGTCTATCTGTCACCGTGCTGAATCTCATGAATCGTAATAGGTAGACAGTTGAAATTTTCACAAAGTGTTTGTTTCTATTGCCGCTATAACAATATAGTAAAAAATAAAGTTAAAAATGAATGGGACTCCTATAAGAAACGTGTTTTTTGGCCCTTTATTGTACGGAACCTTTTCTTCCCTTTCTTTCCTTTCTTCTTTCGTGTGCGAGTCTGACTCTCAGTTGGCCGGTTCTTTATCAGTCAAAAACAGATTCCACGAGGAACAAATAATTTTTGTTGAACACACTTTCTAGCAACCACATAAAAAAAAAAAAATCTAGTGATATTTATTTTGGAAGTATGTATGTTTATTTGTATGTATGTAAGTAAGTTTATTCTCATAATACTTGTTTAGTTTTATTAAGTGAATTGTTTTTAGATTTTATGTGTTATTTTTTTGTCTCCTTTACTCTTTCGCACGCTGTCTACATCTCTCTATTTATTGTCCTATCGCAGGTATGCTGGAAGAGATTTCTTATGAAATAAGCATCACCTTTGTACTTATTTTTCTGTTCTGTTTTTTTCTTGTCTGTTTATATATGTGTGTACATAAATGGTAAAATAAATAAATAAATAAATTTCCAGCACAGCTCCACCTGGAACACATTCCCCAGGTATGATATACTGATATAAGCGAGTGATTTATCACTACAGCACAAATAACAGCGCTTCGGGGACTGCCCGAATAGCAGCTAATTATCAAAATACTGTGAACTCATTACCGATTGTGTTTCATATTAACGAGATGCTGGACTGCAGTAGCAAATATGATTATTATGCGGTTTGAAACTGGAAGTGGGCAATTTTGATAATGATTCAAATTCAAATGTTTATTGCTTAACACAGTACATAATAATACATTTCTAGATGTCAAGTGAATGCGCAGTCCACTGTGTTGCACCAATTCAGGCATGCAAAAGTATCGTTAAAATTGTACTATGTCATAAATTCCAATTAATACCTTACACAATGTCATGTCAATATCATGTCATTCAAACTGTAGGTAATAACAAAACTGTTTAATTCGCTAATCTTTATGCTACGGTTTCATACACTTCGCGGGTCTCTGGCATACCGCTCGATGTCTCAGAGAACGCGCGAAGTGTAGTTCGCTTTATTGCGACAATGTAGCTGTAGCATAATGAAATGAAATGGTGTTTATTTTTTAAAGTAGATTTTAGACACTCTTACAAGTAAATTATTTGGTCAATGTTATAAAAAAAAATGGCGCTGGCATTCCCAGCTGGTTGATCTCTGAGAAGAAATGCCGAAACAAACTCAGAACTTATGGTCTCTTTTTCTTCATCATTTTAGACATAGGCCCGCCCCAGGCACCTCCACTTTGACCGGTTCTGTGCTTCCCGCATCCAACAGGTTCCTGCGGCCTTCACGAGGTCGTCGGACCACCTTGTGGGAGACCTTCCAATTCCAACGCTACGTCTTCCGGTACGCGGTTGTAAAGTTATAAATATACCTAATTACCTAAGCATCTAAATAAATTAATGCTACGTAATAGTGGACTTAAAAATAAATAGTTGCGAAAGTCGCTGATGCCAAACTGAAACTAAGCAAAAAAGGTTTTTTTTTTATTTGTTTTTTCAGTTTGTAAACTTATGTACCTAAATAAAACCGCGAAAAAAGTAGTCTACGACACGTTGCTATACAAAATTATCTAATTTCTTCTAAACTATGATAAATTAGAGATACTTAGTACAAAGCCGCTTGGCGCTTACCTATACCTACATTACATCTTCAAATGCAACAACTGATGTTACATCGATCAAACTTCACTTTAGAAGTTCGTTTGATCATTATTATAGTATACCCACTCTGAATCTATGCAATTTATTGATTTAGACAATAGGTAATAACAGCCGCACAGGTCGATCGATCAGCTTAAGGTACGCTTGCCGCGGTTAGTCCGTGGATGGGTGACCATCTTCACATACGAAGACACCTCCGTGCCTCGGAAAGCACGTGAAGCCGTTGGTCCCGGGTATCATTCGTGGATCTTTGACAGACGTTACGGGTAGTCAGAAACCCGAAAGTCTAACAACCAGTCTTACAAAGGGGTATCGTATTACCCAGTAACTGGGTCGTGGAGGTCAGATAGGCAGTCACTCCATGTAAAATTAGTATTTTACACGGAGTGACTGCCTATCTGACCTCCAAAGACCTCCTCCTCTGAGCCGAATACCAGTGTATTCGGCTAAACTGGAAGCCTGGAAGGAAAAGGCTAGGCTGATGATGAGACAATTAAGCACAAGCAAGTAATACAAAATGTAAACAACACACGTAGTTCACGGATAATGGAGCACCAGTTTAATTTAAAACCTTTGAAGGGTAGAGAGGACGGCTCATGTTAACCTTGAAACGTCGAGTTCATTGTTCGCAATATTTTGGGGTGAAGTTCATTACTCGATTTGGGCAGGACTAACGAAGATGTTTTATTTCCTCACTGTTGCGTTTTGTAAATTACAAATTCACCTATTCGGAATTGATTATAATATAGTTACTAGCTGACCCGGCAAACGTTGTTTTGCCATATAAATTATTTCTAGCTGCCCGGCGCTACTTCGTTCGCGTGGTGTCCTACCCCTTACCCTACCCTACCCCTAACCTACTCCTACACTAAACTACCCTAGTCCTACCCTACTCCTAACCTACTCCTATAAGTAAAAAAAAAGATAAAAAGTATCCTATGTCAGTCTCCTGGATCTAAACTACCTCCCTACCAATTTTCAAACAAATCGGTTCAGCCGTTCTTGAGTTATAAATAGTATAACTAACACGGCTTTCTTTTATATATATAGATTTAAAAGGTTTTTTTGCATTAGGTGAAAAGTTAGGTATGTGGGAGGTATTAATAAATAACCTATCAATATTTTTCTAAATTTGATCAATAATTGGAAACATTCATTTTGATTGGATCTATATGATATACCCATGTTTATGCGGATGCGAGGTATTTATAATGCTTTTTGCCACAGTCAAGACATTAAATTTGCTAATCACACTAATATTATAAAGGCAAAAGTTTGTGTGTGTGTTTGTTACTTCTTCACGCACAAACGGCTGAACGAATTTGGATGAAAGGCACACAGATAGTTTGTAACCAGGATTAACGCATAGGATACTTTTTATCCTGATATTCCCATGGGATCGACACTTATGCGGGTGAAACCGCGGGGCGCACCTAGTTAAAGATAAACTAGACTGCAAGAAAGTGTAGAAAACAGGTAATTGTGGTTAAATGACGTGACTCTAGAGAGCATCTGGGGTGGCCAACCGGTCGTTCGCGACTATTAGTCCAGTCGATCGTGGCAAGGAAAAAAATATTTCCAACTACAAACCTGATTTTGCTAATCTAGCGAAAGATGCTCAAACGCAATGCTCATATTAATATAAATAAGTAGTTACTAAGAATTATTTTCAGTTTTATATTTTCCCTCATAGTAAAATAAAAAATACTACATAATTGTTTACTGAACTATGCTGTTTCTGAAATGCTGTCAGTGAAAAGTAGATCTTGAGTCTAACCAAGTTGGCCACCCCTGATCTAGATTCTAGAAAGCAGTGGTGACCCAATGGTAACGGCCGCGACTTACGAGTTGTAGGTCGTAGGTTCAAGCCCAGATAGGCGCTTTACTATGTGTAAATTATTTTATCACCACTGCTCTCAAAGCGTTGAAGGAAAACATCGTCAGGAAACCGTTATGTCTGAGGACCAAACATTCTAAGACCAATGACATCTACCAATCCGCACTGAGCCCGCGTAGTGGATTACGGCCCATACCTTCTCACACAGAGGCGGCCTGTATCCCAGCAGTGGGAACGTTATGAATATATATAAATACTCATTCAAATTGCAAGAGCAATCAGATAATCTTTATATCAAGGAAACTTACAAAGTGTCTTCAACAATACATAATATGTTTACCATAAAATAAAATCGAATATTTATATAATACGAAAACGTTTCGCGAAGTCGTTGTCATCCGTAACATGTTTTATAAAATAACGATTGTTAAATTTGTAATCTTCGAATCGAATGACGGATCCGATGATTTTGTCGATACAATGGTCGGCGGATGGTCAGCAAAAACATCACGGTCGGACGGAAATCGATGCAAATTGAGCGTGAGGTTTTGATGTTTAATATCCAGAACTACAGAGGACGGAAAATTATGTTTTTGCTGACGTTATATAATTGGATAGTTAGTTTATAGCCTGGCTGATGGCAGTTCGGTGTTTTGTTGGAATTTAATTTCCAAACAGAATTGAATTTTCGGTGTACAATAATGGATTAATGGATGCACTTTCAGGTTTATTTTTATCACAATGGCTTTATGATTTTCGTCTGCGTTTTGACTACTTATAAATGTTTGGTTTTCATGAAAAAGGTTTCCAATATTGCTTGCCAGTGGATTGAAAAATAACCTTCTGTTTTTATACCTACTTTTAAAGGTTACTTTTTACACTTTTAGAGGTTATTTGAGCTTCATTAAAATATTTCATTAATAAGTTTTTTTTTTGTAACTAAAGTTAGTTACAAAACTTTTACATTGTTACACAACTAACAATTTACACTAGGTAGGTACTAAATTAAATGACTAACTAACGAACTATATGTAAATAAATTCAATAACAAAAGGACACTTAGGTATAAGTACTCCTCCGCATCGCTGTCATCCGGAAACGTGTCCAGAAGACTGGCAGCATTTCCACGTTGAATAGGAATGCTAATTATTTCTTCAAAGAATGACCCAGCCCTCTGGTCTCTTGAAGTGAATATACTATTAACACTTATTTTATTTTTAACTTAGTCACCATGAGCACATCATTCATTTACTTAAATGCTTGGCCAGACTGGCAGCGCGGGCACGGGGCGGGCGCGGCGCGGCGTACTCAAACATAAGAACTTCATTTGAGTGTCCATAGTGGGCACCCGGGCGCGGCGCGACCTGCTCTGCACGGGAAACGCGCGGGCAACTCACGTCATAGCTCGTTTTTACAAGTGGCCGCAGTGGGTGCGCGGGCGACCCTCGCGGAGACCGGGGTTCTCAAACTAGTTCCAGCTTTTTTCTAGTAAAAATAAGACTTCTTCATCCTTAATATATTTTAACAAACACTGGACACGAGAACACGCAATCGCGCGCGTTAGCACCCGCGCCGCTCCCGCACCCGCGCCGCTCCCGCACCCGCGCCGCTCCCCGCCCCCGCTGCCAGTCTGGCCAAGCACTTAGGATATATTTTTTTGACATATCTATTCTACTGGTTTCCAAGAAAAACGTCTGCCTGAAATAGACAAGCATTGTGGTAATATCCACCATTCCATTCCATCATCATCATAATCATTTCATTTCCATTTTAAAATTTCTGATAAGACATGATAAAAGAATTTTTGTGACAAACGGATTCCCAGAAAAAAATAAAGGATATTATTTTTGGTAGCCACGAAACTTATTTAAATGGAAAATAAATTGTTCATTTTCCATTTAAATAAGTAACAATGTCCACATTGTTTTCGGATGCCTACAGAGGCTACAGAAAGCCCGACGTGGCTTTTGAAACGATTCTTTATTTTTTTATTTCTTAGAAATGGGTGATGTCTCACTGAAGGCGAGGCGAGGCTGGTTTGTCTTGCAAACGTCAATTGAACTTGCCTTTTTAGGGTTCCGTACCCAAAGGGTAAAAACGGAACCCTATTACTAAGACTTCGCTGTCTGTCCGTCTGTCCGTCTGTCCGTCTGTCTGTCTGTCCGTCTGTCTGTCACCAGGTTGTATCTCAAGAACCGCGATAGCTAGACAGTTGAAATTATCACAAATTATGTATTTCTGTTGCCGCTATTACAACAAATACTAAAAACAAAATAAAATAAATATTTAAGGGGGGCTCCCATACAACAAACGCGATATTTTTGCCCTTTTTTGCTCGATTTTAAAAATGGCAACAGGTAGGCACTTGACATTTTTACAAAATACTCAGTTGTATTTTAACTTTAATAATAAATAATAAAAATAAAATAAAATAAATATTTAAGGGGGGCTCCCATACAACAAAAATGTTTTTTTTGGGGCGTTTTTGCCTTGTGGTACGGAACCCTTCGTGTGCGAGTCCGACTCGCACTTGGCCAGTTTTTTTTAATTCGTTTTTCTGTCACGACTATGTTAGATCTTGTTGGCCCTAAACATCCACGGCGCCGTCTGTGGTAGCGTAGAGGTCACTTTGACTGCATGTTTGCTGAGACACAGAGGGCAGCATGGTAGAGCATAGTTTGTGACACAGCTCCACATCCACACTCGAGGAAGCCCCACTTTACCAGGTTGAAGTTACATCTTCCCAATTTTTATCAGAGGCGGTCCCAGGGAAATCCCAAGTAGACCACGAAAGATGGTCCTTTGGTGGTAGTAGCACCGCCGTTCCGACGAGGTAGCCCCACTTTACCAGGTTGGAGTAACATCCTTTCTTCTTCTGGTGTATTGTGTTTTTTAGTCTGTGCTAAATAAATGTTGTTTTTTCTTTCTTTCTTTCTCTTCCCATCTTTCGTGGTCCACTTGGAAGTCCTTGAACCTCCCGTTGCCTATATAACACAGGAATAGTGCTAAACCGACGCGGTCAATATGTATGGGTACTGCTGGATTTTTTTTAATTACCGACAAAAATTTCAATTTGTCCCTGCAACCTTGTATAGTCAGGTAAAAGGAAGAAAGGGAAAGGAGGAAAGTGCTAAACCGACGCGGTCAATATGTATGGGACATATTGACCGCGTCGGCTTAGCACTTTTATATGATTTGTTTTTTTTTTTCTGATAACCGATCATGGTTACAGCGTATGCGCGTCGATACCCCCTTCCACCCTGTGTAGTCTACTAGCTTCTGCCCACGACATCGTCCACGTGTTTTAACATAAAACATATCCTTTGACACTTTCTATCAGTGAAACAGTCTTTAAAATCTCTTCATATTATTAGTGTAGATGTGGGTATAAAAGTGCGACCTTCAGCAGGCATCGACATAATACTCTAAGTAAAAACTACACCCAAATGAGTAACACACTCTCATCCATTGCTTCATATGTTCGAAAAATTTGTCTGCTTAATAACGTAAATAAAGCAATGAATGTTGTTGAACCATCAAAATGAAAGCCTTTGCTTATGTTGGTGTGTTACACAACTGCCCCGCTGTTTAGTATTCCCACTAACTTTCTTCGTGTCATTGATTTGCAAACACGCCGGTGGTCTACCTGATGGAAAGTACCTAATTACCACCACAAACGAGGACTCCGATCCGTAGCTGACTCACGAGTCAACAGTTCCTGCTGTTAACTTCATGGCATGTAAACTGTTTTCATCCATATGTATTCTGCGTTAACTATTTGTTTTCCAGACAGGTAAACAAGGACGTGTTTCAATCAACTAAACCTACCTCAGTCCACTGCTGGACATAGGCCTCTCCCAGGTTGCGCCACCACACCCTGTCCTCCGGCTTCCGTATCCAGTCTTTTTGAGGTCGTCGGTCCATCTAGCAGGCCACACGCTTGCCTATACACGGTCTCTACTCCAGGACTCGTCTGCTCCACCGGCCATCGGTTCTTCGACAAACATGACCAGCCCACTGCCACGTGACACACAGGTTTATGTAAAAATAATAATATGTAAAAAACTTTGATACAGGCCCATAAAACACTGCACTTCAACTTCAAATTGTATGAATACTTTTTCAATTGTACATACTAGTCATTCTAAAATCAAATGAATTAACACTGTTACGTTGATATTTGCATCATCAATATTATCATCATTTCAGCCGAAAGACGTCCACTGTTGGACATAGGCCTTCCCCAAAGCACCTCCACTTCGACCGGTTTTGTGCTTCTCGCAACGAGTTCCTGCGGCCACAAGGTCGTCGGTCCACCTTGTGGGAGGCCTTCCAACGCAACGTCTTCCGGTACGCGGTCGCCACTCCAGAACCTTTCGGCCCCCTCGGCCATCTGTTCTGCGGGTAATGTGCCCAGCCCACTGCCACTTATGTTTGGCAATTCTTCGGGCTATGTCACCGTGGTTCTCCTGCGGATCTCTTCATTTCTAATCCGATCACGCAGGGAAACTCCAAGCATAGCTCTCTCCATTTCCCTTTGGGTGACTTTCAGCCTTCTAATAAGGCCCATTGTTAGCGACCACGTTTCAGTGCCATAGGTCATCACATATATAAAGATATTTGTATAAGTGAAAATATCATCAATTTGTAAACAAAGATTTGAATATGGAATCACCATCATCACCATCTACAGTCCGACTTCGGCCACAGCTGGGTATTGACCTCTCTTGTCTTGTGCCAATCCCCACGCACCTGTGGCCAGCCTCATCCAGGTTTTGCCCAAGATGGCAACAATGTCGTACGCTCATCTCGCCGCGCGCTGGACGACTGACATCATGGAATAATCATTAGATATCTACTACCTGTACGAAAACTAATAAGCTTCTATGCCCTTATGTGCTTACACCCTTAGACCCTAATCCCTCAGTTCATACACAAGTACGCTAACTCCATTGATAAACAATCACACTGCCGCTAAGCTGTGATCACACGGACCGTATCATGTTTCCGTTATGCGACATGTGGGTCAGCTGGTGTTTGTTGTGACACGGTTCGACGGTGAATCAATTGTCGCGTTGACAATGTATTGGTGTGACTGATGCTTAAATGTGTGGTGGTTGCTTTTATGTTCGCGGGAAAATGGATTTGTGTGGCAGAATAGTGACTTTAGGTATGTACCTACTGTTTTTGTGGTAGTTTTATGGATTGAAAATATGGGCTGCTCTTGACGGAATTATTCAGGGTTATTTGCAAAACAATAACAACCTCGCAGGACTATAATACTCACATTATAAATAACAAATTTTGCTTTTTAACTTTTAATTATTTATCAAACTTTGTTTCATATAATTCCTAATGAAAAACTCCACGCAGTACCAAAATGAAGCACTAGATAAGTAAACAAACAGTGCGTTGCAAACTCATTACAAAATACAGATGATAAAAAGTGTTATTATACCTAACAAAAACTTGACATTACTTATATTTAGCAAGATTATAAAGTTTTTTAAAAAGTCATAGAGCAAAAGGTGTTGTATATGATGTTAGAAATATAGTCCTGAGAGGTTGTTAGGGTTTAAAAAAAAAACCGGGCAAGAGCGAGTCGCACCCGCGCACCGAGGGTTCCGTGACATCCGGGTTTATGCATATGGTTTATGTTTATGAAATTAAATGTTTATTTTTATTTTTGAGTTGATTGAATGAATGGTAAATTGCGGTTTACGATTTATGACGTATTAAAAAAAAACTACTTACTAGATCTCGTTCAAACCAATTTTCGGTGGTAGTTTACATGGTAATGTACATCATATATTTTTTTTTAGTTTTATCATTCTCTTATTTTAGAAGTTACAGGGGGGGACACACACATTTTACCACTTTGAAAGTGTCTCTCGCGCAAACTGTTCAGTTTAGAAAAAAGTGATATTAGAAACCTCAATATCATTTTTGAAGACCTACCCATAGATACCCCACGGGTACACTACATAAATACGAAAAACTTTATTCCGACAGTCACAAATACTAATTTCAAAATACCGATTTTCATAATTCCGAATGGTTCAATATTCCTAATATAACAACTCCGATTTATCATTCATCCTATTTTTATAATTCCGAAATTTCAATATTCCTAACGTTTATAAGTACTATTCTCAAAATACCGAGTTCCAATAGATCGAATAACAAAAAGTCCGGATTAATGAAAATTCGAAACATCAAAAATACGAATTCCGATTAATTAGAATTCCGAAATAAAAACGCCTTGTAAAACTGAATAGCGAGACAAATATACGAGTAGAATACGGAATATCGAAGCACAAAATATCGATAAATGCTAATACGATGCTACAATATTGCGATGCTCGTAACTGCGAAAGACCCGTCTCTGCGACGCCACTACACTTCCATGCACGTTACCGCGATAGATCTTCACTGCGACACTATTAGACTTCGATGCACGGTAAAGGTATTTATATTGTCATTCGCTCGCTCTTGCATCCTAGTATCGACGGAGCCTCGCTTCGCGGGGCCTCTATTTGTGTGTAAAAGGTTTAAAGTAACACGCATGCAGCGAGCATGCAGCATGGAAGCAAACACGCAGCATGCTGCATGCCAGCAAGCATGCAGCATGGAAGCAAACACGCAGCATGCAGCATGCAAGCAAGCATGCAGCAAGCATGCAGCAAGCATGCAGCATGCAGCATGGAAGCAAATACGCAGCATGCAGCAAGCATGCAGCATGCAAGCAAGCATGCAACAAGCTTGCAGCAAGCATGCAGCATGCAAGCGAGCATGCAACATGCAGCAGGCATGGTTTCTGTCACGGCTCCGGCGCTGCGGTTCTCCGGCGGCCCCACGCGTGCTAATCGTCGCAGACGGCTTTCGCTCACCACCACGGCTTCGGCTTGCTGGCCAGCTTTGCCGGCCAACCTCAGCCGCGTCGGCTCGCTCACAGCCTTCTGCTCCTCAGCCCGCGGGCCGCCTCGCCCCTACGCGCCTACGCGATTTTAAATTACACTCTAGGGGTAGGGCAGACAAGACTGCGTGGAGTCGGATTTACAGCGATTCGTTTCTGTCACTAAAACCAAATTTTTAGCAAACGTTTTAGAGCTAACTATTTTATTATAAATGAACATTCGGAATAATACACATTATATAATACAATACTTAGGACATATGACTTTATTTCATGCAAAATTAGGAGATTCAATTATTATAGTACTCGATATTATGACAGAATAGATTTAGAAGTAAAGATAATTATGTAAAACAAAATTTCGAATTTTTGAACATTATGGTTACTGAAGTTTATAGCAAACGTGTTATGGATAATGACTTTCGGACAAACAATTTTAGGAGAAGAAAGGGAGTACCAATTTTAACAGGTTATTCGGAAAATTGAAAATCGGAATGACGTTTTTCGGACCGAGAACCCATCGAGCATTTGATTCTTCGAACATATGAAAATCGGAAAACAAGCAAATCGCATTTATGACTTTCGGAAACATAAATTTCGTGATTTTTAATTATAGAGATTATAATTCTTAGGTATTATGAAATTCGGACTGTTGAAAATCGGAACATCGAAATTCGGAATAAAATATTTCGGAATATTTGGGTGTTCCCATACACGTCTTGGTTTGAAGAAAAAAAAAATTTGAGCTTCGGTTCTAAGTATGGGGAACCCTAAAATTTATTGTTTTTTTTCTATTTTTGTGTGAAAATCTTAATGCGGTTCACAGAATACATCTACTTACCAAGTTTCAACAGTATAGTTCTTATAGTTTCGGAGAAAAGTGGCTGTGACATACGGACGGACAGACAGACAGACAGACAGACGGACAGACAGACAGACAGACAGACAGACAGACAGACAGACATGACGAATCTATAAGGGTTCCGTTTTTGCCATTTGGCTACGGAACCCTAATAACCCTGTATTTCACAAAATGTTAGATACTTACAATAATCTACGAAGAAAAACCGACAAGAGCAATATTTGAAATTATGTGAGCAATCATCGGGGTGTATAAAATATTAGTTATAACAGTAGCAATGTCTTTTGTTTTGACAGTTCAACAACATTCATTGCTTTATTTACGCCGTTGAGTAGACATTTTTTTTAAATAAAGCAATGGATTAGAAGTATCGATAGATTGTGATTGATAGTACTTATTTATTTATTTATTTAACATAAAACGGCCAAGGCCAATTACATTAGTTAAACACAGACACATTTTAAAAGCACAGTAAACAAAAGTATATAACTAATCGCCAGTCATACGCTCATCTCAGAATACCCTAGACATACTGACAAGATCTTCTTCCATCCATCCGCAAACACATCACAGTCAGGCTTAGCGTCCAAAAGCGCGTTCAGCGCAGAGAGTGTGCGAGGAACAGGAGACTGGGCTCGAGCGACAGTTCGACTCCAAGGCACGGCGAACAATCTATGCCTCCTGGCACGGTTATAATTTACCGGAGCAAAAAGATGGGACAACTCATCAAGCAGTTCAGGAGCATCCGTTTTACCGTACGTTACACAAATACTCGTAGGATGCAGATCTTGGCTAGGCAATAAAAAAGAGCCCTGTGAACTCACGGAGACGAATGTCACACATTTTCATAACTGACAAACATACGACTGTTTAGGGATATAAAATAGTATCTACAATAAAATCACATAAATTACAGCTTTTGTCAAACGCAGTTCAGTCTCTGTACGTCTCTAGGCATTTACAATGATTAATTGCCACCAAAACAGAGCATAGCCACAAACCGAATGCCGGCAAGAAAATCAAGATTATCAACTGTCTTGATTTATTTTCACATACGCTATTATTCCCTTGATCCCGGCTTATGACGGAGGCTCTTCACGGGATTTGAAAGGATTATAGGGACTGATGGAAGGGCGACGTAACCTTGATTTTCCTTTTAATACATATTTACGGTACATTCTTCAACAGTTAAAAAAACAAAGTGTGATCCCGCGAGAGAAAATAAATGCCCCTAAATCTCTGTTAACTTTAACAGGTTGTTATAAATTCCGGTAGATGATGATGATGTTAGAGATGTTGAACCTGACTGTCATAGTTACATGTATAATTCCGGTAGATAAGATGTTAAACCTGACTGTCATAGTCACAGAACAGATAAAATTACCTAACTGTTCTGTGGTCATAGTTACATGTATAATTCCGGTAGACAAGATGTTAAACCTGACTGTCATAGTCACAGAACAGATAAAATTAACTGTTCTGTGGTCATAGTTACATGTATAATTCCGGTAGATGAGATGTTGAACCTGACTGTCATAGATACATGTCTAATTCCTGTAGATGAGATATTGAACCTGACTGCCATAGTTACATGTGCATTTCCGGTGACCTATCATAAAACTGCCTCGTTGGTCGATTGTTTGCAGTACTGCTAAGCATGAGTTCCGGGGCTCTATTAGACGGACAAGGTATTGAGTTTTCCATCTGGAATTTCACAGTAGCAGTCCGGAGTCTGGATTTGTGCTCTGTTTACGGCAATAGGCTCGCCCGCTATTACAACAAGATAAGACCGCCCATTGTAACCCCCTTGTAAAATTTCAACATTTATTCTGTAACGAGCTTCTGCCCGGGACTTCGTGCGCGTGAACACCCTCCCCCCATTCACCCTCTTAGTGGTGGAATTTCGAAAAACCTTTTCTTAGTGGATATATATATCCTACACTTCACAAAGAACACACTGTCCGAATTTCATGTCTCTAGGACCAGCGGTTTAGGCTGTGTCTTGATATATCAGTCAGTCAGGACTTTGAATTTGTATATACCTACATAACTCTTAAATCTGAGTGTAGTTACTATAGGTGCAAATTTTCTTTACCCTTCGAAGACTACAGGCGTGATATCAATCTATGCTATGAGTATCACGAAAGCTTACAAATATCTACAGAAAATATTACGACAGCATAATAGGTATTTTTTTATCAACTTTTGTAACAAGTCCGCCAAAATTGTGCGGGTGTTATCAGCCCACAAATACGGGACCACTGTTACGGTTTCATGATAATTATTCTGTTGCTAAAATAACATTCAGAACGGAACCGTTACAGAATTGGGAACAATTTTAGGAACAATTTTGGTTCGAGCCAGATAACAGATTGAAACATTCTTATCTGTGTGATCCCATAGTTTGATACTCGCCTTGTCCCGTAACATAAAATTAAACGGGGTTTAGTTTTTAGCGACTTCAAAAAAAAGGAGATTATCAATTCGACACGTATCATGTAATATTATTGGAACTGCATTATATTCACATATGACAGTCTATTAGGGCTTCCAAACAAATATATATTTTTTTTATAGACGTTTGTATGTATGTATGTTTGCCCACGTATTTCTCCGCAACTATTAATCGGATCGTGACCATTTCCTTTATTGACTTACATTTACTTCAACTTAGGGAACAGTGCAGGTGTCATCAAAATCTATTCAGTAATTTATAAGATTATTTTTATTTTTAACCGACTTCAAAAAAAAAGGAGGAGGTTACTCAATTCGACCGTATATATTTTTTATTATTATTATTTTTTTATTATAATTATTAGTTATTATTATTACTAATACGTGTAAGTGAGACGGCCTGGCTTATTGATACGAGCTACGGGTGTAGGGTCAAAGGGAAAACATCTCAAAACCTTGGTCAAATTTTAGTGCAATATTTACAACAAAACTATTACTTACATATTACAAACAAATATTCCAGTTTTTACTTAAAACTAAAAATTACGAAATAAAAAGTAATTTAAAAAAAATCGACTTTAAAATAAATTAACTCAAAATTATGAAATAACTTTAATTTCGGAAGTCGGTGGCAAAAAACCAAAACTAAAATACAGATCCCAAGACACCGACTTCCGAAATTGAAGTTATTTCATACAGGTGGCCGAATTGGGTGAGCGGGGTTCTCAAACCAAACTAGTTCGAGCTTTTTTCTAGTAAAAATAAGTCTTCTTCGTTCATAATATATTTTGACAAACACTAGACACGACAACACGCAGAACGCAGCCTCGCTCCAGTGCGGACAGGCAGCCCGCGCGCGTTCTCGCACCCGCTCCCGCCCCGCGCCCGCGCCCCTGTCTGGCCAAACACTATAAGTATACCTCTGCCTACCCCTACATATTTTTCATACAGGCGTAACGTTATGTATGTTCTGTTACGTTATGATATTTGAAATGTAATGCTGCGTCCTATGTGTACCTACTTTAAGGCTTTTGTTTTTCGATATCTCAGAATACATTTATAAGTATTTCGCTTGTAGATTTACAGAAGACTGTTTGTATTGTCTGTTTGTAAATCAATAATTGCATAATTATGCAATTCGTCACGGCATCGCACATAATACTTACCTATTGTACTCCTAATTTGCTGATTAAATGTCATAGCACACATATCAACTCCGAATGGGATCGTAACCGTATCGCCGCGGTTCGTGAGCTTGTCCCGAGGCGAGGCGATTACGTTACGATTCCGATTAGTGTGCGTTGCAGTAGGGAGTTTTATACAAAGAATATTGAACGGTTCGATTAGATACGGTGCCGATCCCTTTCCGGTTTGATACGTGTGCTATGACCTTTAAACATATTGTGTTGCTAGGCAGAGTGAACTAACTCGTTCAATGATTTGTAAACCTCTGTGGTATCACATCAATATACAATAAATCTCCAACTAAAGAACGAACAGTATTATCTAAACAAAGTAAAAAGGGCAACCTTCCCAGTTTTTTCCCATCTATACTATTTGTATATTTACTAAACTACCTCAACTTTTACCCGGATCCACGTAAGTTTTCTATTTATCCCAAAAAGACGACTACACAGGGATCAACTTTTAGCCCTCAAACAACTAAGGAGTTTGCCAAATATCGGCGCGAAGGAACAAAATACCTAACATGTTTTTCCTCCACAAAACACTGCTGGGCTATTCCCAACCTTAACTCCAACACTGTAGGTGATAGAATAGAGTGTGTGTGTTGGAATATGTTAGGATACGGTTGGTTCTTATGCGAGGTAGTCGGCCGTCCAATATCGTTCAAATTCAATAAACATGCGCTCACGAATATTCTCAGGAAACATCTTTGTTTTTCTGTAAAGCTTCGGAATATAAATAGTTTATTAATATATTACTTTCTCACGCATTCTCTTGAGGTCTGGCGTTATCCTAGACCTTAGGTATCAGGTAGAAACTTTGAATGAGACCACGATTTCGGTAAATTGAAAAGTCAACTCGGAAGCCATTTTTTTATTGAACATTTTTTTCTGAAAACAAAGACTTGCTCAAAGATATGTTTAGCCAAAGAATCAGCATCACCATAAGATGTGGCAATGCTGCCAGCCTCTTGGGTTTTATATTAAGTCACTTAGCTTATAATATTTTATCTAATGTAAATATTATTGGTTTGTTCAAGAAGTAAAATTACCTTCTTACAAATCAATGGCAGTGAAGGTTAGTTTCTGGCTTGGTAATCTCCATCTTAGAAAACAATGTTGATAACGAATGACGTGCTTTATCATCTTAATCAAAAGTTGTATTGTTTAGATCACAATAATCAGTTATTGGAGTTTTCTGAGAGCGACGATGAAGGGCTAAAAGTAAATTGGCCAAGTGAGAGTCGGACTCGCACTCGAAGGATTCGGTACCACAAGACAAAAACGCCGAAAAAAACACGTTTATTATATGGGAGCCCCCTTAAATAATTATTTTATTCTGTTTTTAGTATTTGTTATTATAGCAGCAACAGAAATACATCATCTGTGAAAATTTCAACTGTCTAGCTATCACGGTTCATGAGATACAGCCTGGTGACAGGCGGACAGACAGACAGTGGAGTCTTAGTAATAGGATCCCGTTTTTACCCTTTGGTACGGAACCCTAAAAATGCAGGAAAACTTGTTCTTCATACACATTTTGTGAAACAGAGTATGTCCCAGTAGGTACCTACCTCTTGAAAGACTATAAAATAAAATCTATGCATATTATAAATTAAAGTCGCTTTTCGTGTTTGTCTGTGTGACCGCATTGTTCTTCGAAACTACGCAACGGATTTTGATGCGGTTTTCGCCATCAATTTAAGAATTTATTCCGGAAGGTTTTTTATGAATAATACGTTAAATATTACACTTACATATTTCTAAAAAATCTCGATGTTCTGTCAACCCGTAAAAACAATGCAAAGCAGAGGCTGGTCTCTATACAGTCAGTTAAAATATGCACACAGTTCTTTCTCGGCACCATGCGAAAGAGATGTGCTAAACCGTTCAACCGATCGTCTTTGTCCATACCAGTGGATTTGTAAAAAAGTCATTTAAAAAAATTAAACCGTCTTCAAAAAAAAAAAGAAATTAACTCAAAATTATGAAATAACTTTAATTTCGGAAGTCGGTGTCTTTTGGATCTGTATATTTATATAGTTTTAGTTTTTTGCCACCGACTTCCGAAATTAAAGTTATTTCATAATTTTAAGTTAATTTCTTTTTTTTGAAGACGGTTTAATTTTTTTTTATTACGTTTTTATTTCGTAATTTTTAGTTTTTTCACTAGAATTTGACCAAGGTTTTGAGATGACACTACACCCGTAGCTCGTATCAATAAGCCAGGCCGTCACACTTACACGTATTAGTCCATATCTTGTAAATTACTGAATCGATTTAGACGAAACTTGTACTATTCCCTAAGTTGAAGTAAATGTAAGCCAATAAAAAAATGGTCATGATCCGATTAATAGTTGAGCAGAAATGCGTGGACAAACATACATACATACATATGTACGTCTATAAAATTTGGTATAATTGTTTGGAAGCCGTAATAGATTGTCATATGTGAATATAATGCAATTCCAATAATATTACATACATACATGTCGTACTGATAACCTCCTTTTTTTGTCGGTAAAAATAATGTTTTTCTTTCACTCAAGGCAACTGTTAGCCAGTTCATGGACTGGTCGAGAACATTATGTGGTTTTTGGGTAAGTATATCACATCTGAACAAATATTGGAATAGTCTGGATAATATGTAGGTTCGTTAGCTAAAACAAATGTTTTCGAAACTAGAAGTAGGTTTCGCAATAATATTATTTGTGTCCCATTCTGACCTCAATTATCGCCGTTGTACAGGTTTGTTATTACATTCAAATTCTAAAGTAAGTTATGATTGGTAAATATGTAAATAGAGTTATGTAACTCCAACCTGGTAAAGTGAGGCTATCTCGTCGGAACGGCAGTAGGGTGTGGATATTTAACTATTTCGCAAATTATGCTCCACCTCCTATCCTGCCCTCTGTGTCCCAAAACATAGAGTTATTCCGGTCTGATATACAGTCAAGGTGACCTCTGCACTGCCACCGACGACGAAGAAGAAGAATGAAAAGTTGACAATTTTTTTTATTCGCTATGCCACTAGGTCTGTGTGGTGCCGGACTTAAAGAATACCACCACCCCTTACTTCCCGTGGGTGTCGTAAAAGGCGACTAAGGATCGTACCGGAGAATGGGCAGCAGCGTTCTCTATGTATTCCACCACCATACTATACTGCGATCGCCAACCCGCCTGCCAAGCGTGGCGATTATGGCAAACCCTCCCAAAATTGGGGGAGGCCTATGTCTACGATGATGGCCTATGACGTCTATCGGCTGAAACGACGATGCCACTAGAAGGTAAGTGCTGATAATGAAGGGTCCTTACTCTCCCTTCTAGTGCAAAGCAAACCAGTATGTCCTGAACTCCTGATGTTCTTACTTTTAATGTGCAATACAGAATTTTATATCTCTAGCGATTGAAGCGTATTCCGACGACGTTGCTTATACAGTGTTATTAGAAAAACGCCAACAGCTTCTTAAGAGGTCATTGTACTCATCATTATGAACAACTTTGATTATGGGACCAAAATTGAAATCGCGAAAAAAAAAATCAGCATTTCCCTACATTTTGACGAGATACTCGTATACGAACTCGTATAGGTACAATAACTACGAATAACATAAAATAAATTATAAAAAAAATAAAAATAAAATAAATTAATATAATAATATATATATAATTTACTATTATTAATTATTATTATAAATAAATTATACTATAATACTTAATATTTATATTACATTAATAATAATGAACAATTTAAAAGCGAGTAAAGAAATAAGCAATATTAAATATAATTAAATAAATAATAAATAAATAGATAGACCTACATATCAAATATTAATAGAATAAGTAATAAAGGAAAATATAATTACATAGGTAGATTAAAAATAAATTTAACTTATTAGCAAGGAAAATTATTAAGGCGCTCTTCCTCTCTCTACCTATTTAAAAATTTGCTGTGCCCGACAGGGTCCATAATTGTTTCTATTATATCTTATTTACCACCTGTAATTGTACATTATGGATTGCAATAAACGATTTTGATTTGATCTGAACATAAATGTATGGAACAGCTGTTTTTTTTCGCGATTTCGGGTTTGGTCCTATAGTAAAAGTTGTTAATAATGATGAATACAATGGAGGTCATTGTACTTTTATTATTAAGAGGTTGTTGGTGTTTTTCCAATAACCTTTGTATACTGAGAGGGCGATCCAGCGACGCGGTAGGCTTTTGGGGGGGAGGGCGGACGCGCATTTCAGTAACCGGCAAACTTAGCGAAACGGGTTATACGTATATTTATAATTTTGTTTTAATTGCCTCACATTTGTATTATTATGTACTAGCTGCGCCCGGCGGTTTCACCCGCGTAAATGTCGATCCCGGGGAAAATCGGAATAAAAAGTAGCCTATATGTTAATCCAGGTTGTCAGCTACCTCCATACCAAATTTTATCCAAATTGGACCAGCCATTTGAGCGTGAAGAAGTAACAAACATATAAACACACACACACTCACAAACTTTCGCCTTTATAATATTAGTGTGATTACGTATTATTGCATTTGACAATTTTATATTTGACATATTATTTATTTTTTATTCGATTCTGACATTTTTATAATTTTATTTTTTTCACAAATTTAATTACCTAGTTATTATTTTTAATTGATGACAATTTTATTTTGGGTTTCTATCTGTTTTGAATTTAATATTATATTTTATAAGCAATTTTAATGTATGAGTATGAGTTTGAAATTATGGACTAGAATTATTACTGAAATAAATAAATAATTATTATTAAGTCTTGTGATTCTGTTGTTGTTGTGCTGCAGTGTTTTGTGTTATCCAAGAAGCTTTTCGAAACCTAAACTTCTCCCACAAGACTTATTAATTAAACGACGCAGTATATCACAGGCAGCTGTTGTGTTCTGAAATGACGTGGTTTATTACAAAGGGGACATTGGATGAGAGCCAGACGAGGCCGCGGGCTCTTGTTAGTGCAGTCGAGGGGAAGACGCTCCGAGTAATATTGTTTGGTAGATAAATATTGTATTGCCTGTGCCTGGAGGCTTGTAGCTGTTAGGCGATTATCACACTGCCACGCATCACGCAGCGGTGTGCGGGAAACGGAGCCAAATTCCACGCGCGTGAGTGCTTTTTATTGAATTTTTATGTAAAAACCACGCGCGTGATTGCGTTGTCTGCGCCCCGCTGCGTGACGCGTGGCTGTCTGATATCGCCTTAAAGCGTCATTGGGGAACTGAGGAATTACGAAGAAGGATGTAATTTGTGTAGATCGACAGGATGGTTCTAGTTATCTTGGCGTAATGGAAGTCTTGGAGAAATCAAATTGAACTGAACTGTTTTCTCTAAGAATTTCTTTTTTAAAACGCTTTGTTCCTCTGAAAACTACTCTTTGATTCACAAGCAAAATAGCTTGAAAAATAAACATAATTTTAGACTACTTTTGTAGGAAAGTACAGTCGGTGACGAACATTGTCTGACCCACCTAACATTATCTAACCCACTAGAGTGGGTTAGATAATGTTGGCCACCGACTGTACTTAATAGGTTAGGTTAGGAAATAATTTCCAGGCTCACTCAGAAAAATTGTATAAAAGACTAGTACTTATTTTTTTTTTATTATCAGTATATTTGTATATCCCAAAAACTCAATCTTCATAGAAAAAACCCCGAAAAACTCGATGTTTCACATGAACATGTTAGTCCATAACATATTTGTAAACAGCTACTCACGTAAGCGAAACATTCTCGCTGTTCGTTCCCCAAGTGCAGACAAGACAATGTGTGAAGCTAGCTGTCCATCACATAAACAGTAACTGTTTTATTTCCCGGTCTATGAACCTACTCCCTCGTGAACGCCGTAAACATCTTTGTATTCATAGAAGTAGACAATGCAGGAATACTTTCTTTATAAGTGTCCTTTCACATGATCTGATTTCCTGGTGCGTCAACTCTATAGTGTTCTTTTGAAATAAAATGGTACAAATATTATCTTGTTTAGAAATGGAATGGTGGAATACTATGGTGCTTGCTTATGCCTCGGCCACGAAAGTAACGCCACGCTTGAGGCGTCAATTCGCTACAAGCGTCATTTCTAAGCGCCAAAAGCAAGGCCACGAACTTTAAATGTTCGCCCGTAGCGTGTACGTCGGTGGGGGGATGAATCAGTTCAGTACATACACAGTGAGCACGCGTCGACATTACACGTGAAAATGTCGTTGTCAAAAATACCTAAATATTGTTTTGAAAGAAGTTGTTTTTCTCACATGATATTATGAATTTGCGACTCGTACACGATTTAAATAAAGAGAGACCACAATGTGGTGAATTTCATAAAATATATAAATAAATTAGACGTTTTCCTATATAATTCTTTGAGGATACTAGAATAAGTGTCGATACTTTTGACTACATACTGAACACTATACAGCCATCGTCGATTTTGGATTGCAGTGATAAATACTTCAGTATTCATATTGGATTAGTTACTATAAACGCGACAAAAACAAAACAATTTGTTTTTAACCCCCGACGCAAAAACGACGGGGTGTTATAAGTTTGACGTGTCTGTGTGTGTGTGTGTGTGTGTGTGTCTGTCTGTGGCATCGTAGCTCCCGAACGGATGAACCGATTTTGATTTTGTTTTTTTTGTTTGAAAGGTGAATTAGTCGGGAGTGTTCTTAGCTATGTTTGATGAAAATCGGTCCAAGATGACCGCCGCCACAAAATGGCGGATTACATATTTTTTCACAACTCCCTTAATATGGGTATCAAATGAAAGGGCTTGACTAGTAGAATACTATACGCTATTACAAATTTCAAATCCAAGATGGCCGCCACCATAAAATTGCGAATTATATATTTTTTTCACAACTCCTTCAATATAGGTTTCAAATGCAAGGGCTTGACAAGTAGAATAATGCACACTATATTGAAAGGGAATGAGGAATATTAATTAACGAAATGAAAACTAAAAACTTGAAAATATTATTTTGTCTGATCAATGCTCTAGAATGATGAGGAAAGTGGAGTGATGACTGGTACTTACGACCACTGAGTTTGACTATTTTTATTACGAATGGAATTATCCTACTTAAAAAGCGTAGTATTTCTACATCAGATAGTGTCGCAGTCCCATTTTATAAACTAGATCTGAAATACCTAACATATCTAATAGCTATGAAATACTTGTACGAAAGTTGAATAACTAAAGGAAGAACTAGAAAAAATTAAATTAAAAATTTTAAAAACCCGGACGGATTTTTGACGGATAAAAAACCTGATTAAACACCAAATTACCTGAATCTTAAAACGCAAGAAAATAAAAGAAATGAAATAAAAAAATTAAGGGGTCCCTACAAAAAGCATGAAATAAAAAATTAAATTAAAAATTTTAAAAACCCCCGACACAAAAAAAATAATAAAATTAAATGTAAATAATTGGAAAAGGATCAAATAATTTAAAAACCCCCAACTTAAAGAATCTAGATAACGAGACTAAAACAGATAAATTCATATGGAAGTCGGGGGACCGTTCTGTGGAACACCTTCTATGCTAAGAGGTCCACCGACTGCCATATGAATTTATCTGTTTTAGTCTCGTTACCTAGATTATTTAAGTTGGGGGTTTTTAAATTATTTGATCCTTTTCCAATTATTTACATTTAATTTTATTATTTTTTTTGTGTCGGGGGTTTTAGATGCAGACGCGCGGAGCGACCGCTGCTATCGGAGCGCGTGGAGCGACGGCTTCGTGTACACTGTGGAATTTTCTTTTCTCATACAATTGTTTTCGACGCTCATAAAAAACGCGCGTCGGATCTTCCAACGCTTGTGCAAATTCGCTCGTAGCAAACTTCGATACTGCTTGCAGCGCTACTTTGTGGGTTTGTAGACAATAGACATACATTTGTTTTTGACGCTCGACGCTGACGCTTGCAGCGCAAGGCGAATTCGGTTGGAGCGTCGCATTTCGTGGCCCTCGGGTTAGGGAACCGGGTTTTCGGGCTCGACTCGGTACAGGAGTCTACTCTCTAACGGCCGAACCCAATAACCTATTTTCAGTTAAAGACAGATCGCTACTGATGGCAGCCAGTATAAACATTAACTGCCAGTATAATTATAATCATACAGATCACTACAGATATAGATTCGTTAAAACCAGAGATAGATACGTTTATCTACCTCTAGTATGCCAAAACTGATGATAGATAGGTAATTGGGTTTGGCCATAAGTGTCTAAACACACTATGTCGAAGGTACGCGACGAAAGTTTGGCATGATTACGCCTACAATGCTATTTGAATTACTGACAACACATGATGCCGAAATTACGTTGCGTTATATTTTAGCGTACAGCCGAACTTCTGTCGGGCGTAAGTTCAGCGGCAATTCGACGGCAAAGTATTCTGTAGAGCACACAAATTATACGCGACCAAAGTTCGGTTCGATTGCCGAAGAAGATTCGGTGCGGGGAGCAGCGGGAGGCAGGCATTCCCGCGCCCCGCGTGTGCGCAACTAAATTTCTGCCGCGTAAGTTCGGCACTTAGGCATTGTTCAGACCAAACGTATTGTCGGCCGCTGACTGTAAGCGCTCGTTACGCAGTTTATCGCTTTTCTATATATAACTTCTCGTTCACAACGAACCGACTATACGCTATTACGTAGTGCGTTGTCACAGTGAACATACTCACAGTCGGCGGCAGACAATACGTTTGGTGTGAACGATGCCTTAAAGTATTGACTCCCACGCGTTCCGTGATTGACTGTCGATTCCCTCGCCCCCCTCTCGCCGCGAACTCAATTCAGACGGTATGTCATATCAGCCAAATAGGTACGTCGGAACGTAAAATCAGCCGCGGAACTGCGGTCGCGTACCTTCGGCATAGTGTGTTTAGACACTAAGTCCGTCAAGATATATATTTAAAGGCCCGTTCGAAAGCAAGTGTCAAATTATTTTTTTCGGACGGGCAATAACACATCCTTCGGTCGTAGGGACAGCTGTCACATCGTTTTGTCATTCATTTTTAGTTCGGAAGCCAAAACAATCTTACGCCCGTAAGTTATACCGATTTGGAAGCGCCCGAACTTCAACCAATACACGGATTTCATGCTTAGGTTGTAGACCCCCTGATCGCTGCAGGCTGATCTTCAGAACAAAACAGTTACATTTTTAGCTGCTTCTTTATGTGTGAGCGGATAAATTAACATGGGACTAATTCACCTGCACACATCGGTACGACTTGTCATAGGGTGTATTCATGTAGAACGCCGACAAGCATTGATTGCCAACGTTGGTCGGCCCTAGCAGGTTTCATAGTTTTTGCCAAATTGAACGCGAACCGACGCCGACTAATCAGATATACCTAAACTCTACAGCGCTTATCGGCGACGGTTCGCGCTGATTCTGCAAAAACTATTAAAACTGCCTGCGTTGCCAGCCAGCACTTGTCGGCGTAGACAAGACCTTTACCGGGACCCAGCTTCTTTATGCAAGCACCTTTAAATTCGGCATAGTGATGCCGGGGCTGTCTGCCCAGAGTGCCATATTGTTTCATAAATCATCAAATGAGCAGTCATAAAATTCACAACCCTTTTGATGTACTGAAGGACCACTTCATTCTAGTGTCCTCAATTGTGATGAATCCTGTCAGATTCTCAGATACTCCTCGCAGAGTGTATAACTCTATAAAAGAACACTTTCCTCTTGAGTTTCTTGTTACGTGATTCAACTTAGGTATTTGAGTGTGCATTAGATTTAAATTACCTAATGTTAGAAGTAGCGAATGTGACATCATACTGAATGGAGAAAAACTAGATTTTGTTGATCAAACGGTTTTTCTGGGAATCACGCTAGACGAGAAATTACAATGGGGACCTCACATAACATCTCTTGCGGGGCGGCTTAGCTCGGCCGCTTATGCTGTTAGAAAGATAAGACAGTTAACTGACGTAGAAACCGCGCGTTTAGTCTATTTTAGCTACTTTCACAGCATTATGTCGTACGGCATTTTACTATGGGGTCGAGCTGCTGACATTGAATCCATCTTTATTTTGCAAAAGAGAGCTGTCAGAGCCATTTATAATCTACGTCGCCGCGAATCTCTCAGGGAACTTTTTAAAAGGATTAATATTATGACGGTACCTTGCCAATTCATTTATGAAAATATTATGTATGTAAGAAAAAATCTACATCTTTTTAATAAAATAAGCGATAGACATAATTTTAACACTAGAAATAAAGATAAAATACATCAACCATTTTTCAGATTAGCCAAAGTACATACATCTTTTATGGGGTACTGTGTTAAATGTTACAATAAAATACCTAATGATATATTGCAATTAAATGAAAGAAAATTTAAAACTCACATTAAACGTACACTTTGTAAACAGGCGTACTATAAGTTAGAAGATTATATCCAAGATAAGAACGCTTGGAAACATGCTGGTCCTGCTCCATAGGACAATCTAGAGTCAAGACAAAATCAAACTGGTTGCTAATTTAATTGCAAAATGTATTCTTTGTTCTTCTTTTTTTTTTTTTTTTTTACATTGATTTACATTCTGTAATTACTTTAACTCACACCCTGACTTATTACTATTATTATTATTATTTTTTAATGACAATCGTTTATTTTTACCATGCTTGTAAATATGTGAGCACCATGTATCTATCAGATAATTAATTTATATGTTATGGTTTCATTTTTAATTCTTTTACCTATTGTGGTACAGTAATTTTATTTTAGGTGCATCGTCTTCACATATATATTATATAATTAATGTACATGCAAAATATTGTAAAACATTTTAAAAGAGTAACGGTGGAGTTTCTTGCCCATTCTTCTCCATACGAAATCTACCTTTTGGAATGGGCGACTAGAATCAATTCTATATTAGTAATTTTTGACGTTCAAAAGTGCCTGTTAAGTGCCTATTTGAAATAAATGCTTTGACTTTGACTTTGACTTTGAGTTTGCTCACGTTGCTTGGACACTGGCGGCGGACCTCTTTTCAAACTTATTACTAAGGGCATAAGGGTGAAAAGTCGTCAACCGCAAATGTCCGCGGTTGTGTCTACTGTCGCTCTTGTTGATTATATTACCGTGTCTATTGTTCGCCGGTGACGTCACATCTAACACTAAACAATGGGATTCCGCAATAGATATGGGAAAAGATGAACACATTTTGTCCAAACATAAGTCATAGATGTGATGGATTGTCGAACAATATTATGTACTATTAGAAGCATTTAATTTCAAAAACAGCACTCAATTTACTGGCTGTCAACTCCAAAGGAATGAGTTAAACAAAAAATTAATAATTCAGCTAATTCGTAGTCTGTCATTCGTAGATATTTGACAGTCTTACTAAGAGGTCTTACAGTCTGTGTGGTGCCGGACTTAAAGAATACCACCACCCCTTACTTCCCGTGGGTGTCGTAAAAGGCGACTAAGGATCGTACCGGAGAATGGGCAGCAGCGTTCTCTATGTATTCCACCATCATACCATACTGCGATCACCAACCCGCCTGCCAAGCGTGGCGATTATGGCAAACCCTCCCAAAATTGGGGGAGGCCTATGTCCAGCAGTGGACGTCTATCGGCTGTAACGACGACTAAGAGGTATCGTGTCACCCAGTAACTGGTTTGGAGGTCAGATAGCCAGTCGCTCCATGTAAAATACTCGTATTTAATTGCATCCGGTTAGACTTTAAGCCGACCCAAACATATTTGGGAAAAGGCAGATTGAGTACAGAGTTGTGTACACGTCGGAGAAGGTTCCTAACAACAAAAAATAAGAAAAAATGCATTGCAACGCATAGGCACGCAAAGGCATTAGCTAGTATAATAAACACTTTCACCGTGTAAATATTCCACTTTTGTATTAAACAACAGATTTTTTTTATAACCGACTAATTTGGCTACTCTTGGGAGCTCTAGAATTATGTGCTGTATTTATGGTGACTGTTTCCGCATCAATGTCTCTTAGGCTGGACATACACGGACTGCTTCAGTAAGCCAGTGATCAACATAGACTGCTCGTGCAGTCAAATTCAACAGCTTGAAGCTGCCTTTGACACCTGCCTGCTTGCTGCTGCAGCAGTCGGCATCAACTGCTCTGCGGTTTTTATTGCCGTGTCTTAAGAGGGGACGGGGCCTGCGGGAAATTTGAAAAATAGGTATTTGAAGAAACTATTGCCATCGCCTTACCTCAAGTCTGCCCCCGTAGTGTGTGATAGGGAGAGCTGTAGCTCAGACCGATATTATCACAAAAATGTTGACGAGATCGACGTTTCGTACTCCCCTTTTTTGTCCTCGAAAACTGAGCTGATTCATTCATTCATTCATTTTAAGAAAGAGTATTTTTAGACTCCTAACATTTTTAACATGTTAAAACTTTTCAAATTGGCTGGTAGTCCTCTAATCACGGCGGTAAAAATAGGGTCCTATTTTCTTGAATAATTAGTAGCTAAAAAAAGAAAACGACAGGGACGTGTTTACCGCAGACCTTGATTTTAAGAAAAAATTGCTCTAGAGGAAAAAAAAAGTGGAATACATTTGTATGGAGAATCTTACGCCTCTCTCTTAACCCACGCGTCGTAGAATAAAGAGCGCGGGCGTAGGTAACTGCGCTAGAGCAGTCGACAGCTCGAGCAGTCCTGGCGACTGCTTGACCGCACGATGAAATTTCACCGCACTGCCGACCCGAAGCAGTCGTGACTGCTCGAGCGGTTTCGTGTGTGTGTACGTATAAGACTGTAGTTTGGTAGGCAACGCTGCTTGAAGAAGTCGATACTGACTGCTTCAAGCTGTCCGTGTATGGTCGGCCTTATACCCTATATAACATTTTTTACAAAAAACTGCCACGAATAGATACAAGCGGCAGTAAAGTCAGTGGCAAAACCTAGTCATGACCTATTGGTATATGAGCACCGACTTTTTGGGGCATTTTTTTATTTGAATGCATCTGCCCCGCCTTTGTACCGTGAATCAGTATAGCCATACCATATCCATAGTAACTGCAATAATATGTTAATAGCAAAAAAGGGTGTGTTATCTTAGATGTGCACACATTCTATCAGGGCCTCAAGTCTGCTATTACAATAGTGTCAGAATGGTCTATCATTGATTTCATAATTGTTGATTTTGACAAGTTTGGTAATCTACTAATACATATAATGGCGTCATTATGACTTTCCAATGGTCAACCACTGACACTCCATTGAAAGAAATGGCATAGAATGGTAATCTCGTACATAATGAAAAATGAATAACTGACTTAGGCGGTAATCTGCTAAAATTTTGACAGTTCCTTTGATCAGTGACCTACCATTAGAACGTCATTGTGCAGTCATTGCTTTTAATTCGTTACGAGTATCGTATATGTTCTGTGCCATTGACCGACCAATGATAGACCATTATGAATTTAGCAGATTACGAACTTTTAGCAAAATGACAATGGGATAGTGTTGGAATGACGAATTTATAAAAATAGCAGACTTGGGTCCCAGTTTGCCAGAGTGATGATCTATGGGATGGATATGATAGAGAAAGCATCTTTTAAAGATAGTTTTATATGTCAACGTTATTGAATTTGAAACGTTTAGTCATCGTAATATATACTTAGGTGGTTTCGAAGACACGGAAACAAATTCTAATCTAGCTTAATCGCTCCGTCCCGGCGCGGGCCTCTGGCGGCCCATTACTATACAAAATCAATTGTGTCATTTGTGTCTCATTAGCGGGGATCAAGCGATTAAAGTAACAAAATCAATATAGACAACATTAGAAATGAAGTTGTGGGAGAGTGAGAATGTACAGTTATCAAGCTTCAGAAGCTTCAGAAGTCAGCATTAATATTTTTCGAATGGATGTTCTTTGTGGTCTTTCAAAATGTACCTATATTATATCATCATTTCAGCCGAAAGACGTCCACTGCTGGACATAGGCCTCCCTCAAGCACCTCCACTTCGACCGGTCCTGTGCTTCCCGCATCCAACGGGTTCCTGCGGCCTTCACAAGGTCATCGGTCCACCTTGTGGGAGGCATATAGGCATATAGGCCTATATTATATAGTGGTCTTAAACATAAAAAACGGTCAAATGCGAGTCGAACTCGCGCATCGAGGATTCCGTACTACGTATCCGAAACCGTAATTTTTAGGGTTCCGCACCCAAAGGGTAAAAACGGGACTCTACTAAGACTTCGCTGTCTGTCCATCCGTCCGTCTGTCTGTAACCAGGCTGTATCTCAAGAACCGCGATAGCTAGACAGTTGAAAGTTTCACAAATTATGTATTTCTGTTGCCGCTATAACAACAAATACGAAAAACCGAATAAAATAAATATTTAAGGGGGGCTCCCATAGAACAAACCTGTTTTTTTCGGCGCTTTTGCCTTGTGGTACGGAACCCTTCGTGTGCGAGTCCGACTCGCACTTGGCCAGTTTTTAGTTACACACCTACTATGTAACTAAAAAAATACGGTTTTCGGATATTTTCCTTTACTTGTGGTAAATGACATTGCTTCTTGCCAAATTTCATGATTCTAGGTCAACGGGACGTAAGTACCTACCCTAGTTTTGATTCCGGAACATATACGCCCGTATCTTTTTACTGCGTTGACTTAGAACTTTGATTTTTCCACTGCTTCAAGGGATTGCAGTCCTGAGTATATTAATTTCAACTTGATAACTTTAAGCGTTCCTGAGAAAAAGGGAATAATATTGATAACACACACACAACTTTCCATCACGCCTGCATCCCTGAAGGGTTAAGCAAAGGTGTATGTATCTACACCCATATTTCGCCAGTTATGTTTCAGTCCCATGTAATAGGAGCCCATTACCATCAACCGGGTACAAATCCAGACTCCAGGCATCTACTGAGAAATACCTGAAGGAAAAACCCAATAACAATTTTCCCGACCTGGGAATCGAAGCCAGGACCTCCTGCTCAGCTTATTATTACTTAAATAATTATTTATTAACGCGCCTCGCGGTTTCACCCGCATAAGTCTCGACCCCGTATGAATATCGGGATATAAAGTACCCTATATGTTTATCTAGGGTGTCAGCTACCTCTATACAAAATGTTATCAAAATTGGTCCAGCCGTTTGAGCGTGAAGAAGTAACAAACATATAGACACACACAGACTCAAAAACTTTCGCCTTTATTAAATTAGTGTGATGATTGTGTAAAATATAACACATGATCTGGAAAACCTATAGTTTACCAACCATGGTGCAGCCAACCACTACCCATTTGCCTACCAATAAAACGACTACGACCAAACATGTCACAGAAACAAACAAAGGGTCCTACATACAAACAAACAAGGTAAGTACACAAGGAATGAGTCGTCAACAGGTGCCTCCTCCAGTATGTGAAGAGAATGTTTAAACAATACGTCACCGCCGTACATGGCTGCACGAGGGGCCTTTCCTGTCACAGGCAGTTCCGTAGGTACAAGCAATAAGGAAATGGTTGTAATGATAAAGCGTATCTTGAAACGCAATTTGGAACTCCGTAATCGGTAATGTATCTCTCTTGGTAATAAAGATCTTACAGGATAGGTGTCTTTATTTTATCTACCATGTTCACAGGTGTTTTTTTTTAATCTGATGGTATAGTTCGCGTAGTAAGTGCAGTTACATGTTGTAGCTGTTGCTTTCAGGTCACTGGTTCTATTTCCACGTTAAAACGATATTTTATGTGATCTATCAAATTCAACTCAATTTCTCTTTCAAATCTTTATTGCAATCCATTAATTTATCAATAGAAACAATTATGGACCCTGTCCGGCACAGCAAAATTTTGAATGAGCAGGAGAGAGGAAGAAAACCTTTTAAACTGTGTATTATATAGGTTGAAATCTTCTATAACGTGATTCTCTTCATACTAAAGATTACCGCCGTCTACCACACTAGCATTCGCATAAGACAGAGATTAAAACAGAAGACAAACTAGCAGGGGATCGAGGAGGCGGGTTCAGGGGATCAGACCGGACTAAATCAAATAAGATAGAATAGAATACTCTTTATTATGTACACCATATAATTACAGACATAAAAATACAGACACTGTACAAAGGGTGACACAATGGGCGGTCTTATCGCTAAAAGCGATCTTCTTTGGCTGGATCAACCTTTGCAAGATCATCTTGATAAGAACTAAATACTAATAAACATTTTCCTCGTAACACATAAGACAAAAAAAAATAAAAACAAAACAATCTTAACTACTCATCAAAGCGTTCAATAGTGGTGTAGTTCCGATGTTTGCGGCAGATACACGCGATTGTCCCACAACAGTGTGCCAGCTGGCTCTTGAACAAAACCGGGTCGTGTTTTATTTAATAGCACCTGTATATATATACACCTGGGGCCTAATTTTACCCGACTGCGCGAGAACAAAGACAGGGATATTGAAAACTTACTATGTGGTTCACTAGTTCAAACCATCCACCAGTTACGAAATTCTCTGAGTCATTATGAGCAAACTTCCTCAATACGATTCTAAGTGCGACAAATCTTGTTTTTGTCGTATCAATGGTTTACATGTCTAATGTATGAGGGGCGTAGACAAAGTGACATTAATTTAGCGAAACCGAATATGGAAATGTCAAAAATGAATGGGACTGGAATAAGCTACCGAAAATAATCTAGGTACCGAAAACAAGCTACCGAAGCTAGGTACCGAAAATAAGCTACCGAAAATAAGCTAGGTACCGAAAATAAGCTACCGAAAATAAGCTACCTAAAATAAGCTACCTAAAATAAGCTACCGAAAATAAGCTACCGAAAATAAGCTACCGAAAATAAGCTAGGTACCGAAAATAAGCTACCGAAAATCGTATGTCAATCCATTTCAAAGTCGTTAGAGAAACACGAAACGTTTTGAAACCGATTGCCACTTCTCTAGACGCTCTGCTGGACATAGGCATCACCACAACGACCATAATACGACAAGACCAAAACTATGTTACAGTCCTTTCACAGATATTTTACTTTCGCAGATTTTGCATCACTGTCCAAATCTCAGTAATCTTTATTCTCATTCTAATAAGGTAGCTGTCGTGTGGCTGTCACTTACAAATCTGTCAAAATCATTGTGATCTTTATTCTCGTTACAATAAGGTTCCTGTTAGGTTGCTGCTGTCAGAGGTAAAATAACTGTGAACGGAATTGTACGTCTTGATAAATAGTCGTTGGCCTCAAAGTATGAGGTTTCACTAAACGCGGCACACATAAGCACGTGGTCATATTATGAACTAAGATAACCTCGCTACTAAGCCAGTCTAGTGTTAAACCTGTTATTTGCGACCTGGACCACATTATTATTAAGTGGAACATAAATTATGTGATTTTATTACGAACCGGAGATTAACTGTTGACTATGAGTTTGTAATTATGTCATAACTTCGATCATAAAATGTTTGCCACATTTCCTTACTTTCAAGCTGTATTTTTTTTAACTCAAAGAAGAAAATATTATAATTCCGCCATTTGGAGTCGTGTTTGCTATGAACGTTACCTTATTGCACTGGAAAGCAATAAGTTATGATTGGTTTAAGGAACAGATTTTTTTTATCGTGAAATATCAGTTGATATTTCACAATATCAGTTGATATTTCACGACATTAGATCGTTGACTCGGAAAAAAAATCATCAAATCATTTTTTTATTTTAATTAAAAAATGCCTTGGGCATTTTCTACCAGTCTACCTTAGGGTGATGCAGAAACAATACACAGTAGGTGCAATAGCAGAAAACAAATTAGAAAATATTTCTATGTAAAATATAAGAATATAAGAATAAACACATATATACGTACATACAAAAAAAATATAAAACAAAACAATGAAAACAAAAGAAACAGTTATCTATACATATAAAATTCAAAGTCCTGACTGATTGACTGACTGACTGATATATCAACGCACAGCCCAAACCGCTGGACCTAGAGACTTGAAACTTAGAAGGTGTGTTCTTTGTGTAGAGTAAGTATCCACTAAGAAAGGATTTTTGGAATTTCAACCCCTAAAGGGTTAAAATAGGGGATGGAAGTTTATATGAAAGTCCGACAGTTTTGAAGTTAGGATCTTCTAATTTTGTATTTAGGCTGACGAATGAAAATTAATATAAACGTGTCTCAGCGTTTTTGATAATTCCACCCCCGAAGGGTTAAAAAGGGGGATGAAGTTGTGTATAGAAAGTCATTAATTTTCGACGTATAAATCACTAAATTTATTATCTAGCTTATGATTGGAAGCTAACACAACGGTGTTGTTAGAATTTCATTCATTAAGGGGGATGAAATTTTGTCCTGACTGACTGATATATCAACGCACAGCCTAAAACGCTGGTCGGTACCGCTGGGTAGAGAAATTAATTTTGGAGGGTGTGTTCTTTGTGAAGAGTAGATATCCACTAAGAAGGGCTTTTTGGAAATTTGACCTTTAAGGGGTGAAAAGAGGGGATTTTGTTTGTATGAAAAATCTTATTTCTTGAGTTAATAACTATGAAACTTGGCACGAATACTTATCTAAATAAATTATGAAGTTTGGCTTTTTTTTTCTAAACTACCCCCTGAAGGGGGATTGGGAGGTGTCAAAGTTTGTATGAAAGAATTTTAACGCGTGGTCCGATTAACTCGAAACTCAGTATTTATACTTAAGACCGAAAATAAAGAATAATGTGTATCATCGTTTTTCGAAAATTTACCCCTAACGGGGTGAAAAGTTAATTTTATAGGGGAAGGCTTTACGCGGCTTGATTAACTCAAAAATTGGTATAAACAATCATGGAGTCGAGTAATGAACATATCCCAAACAATTTTACGAAATTCCACCCCTGTGGGGGTGAAAAACGGGGATACCGTTTATAAGAAAATTCTTATTCATTTGGTTAATAAACTTGGCAAGAATACTTGCCTAAGCAACTAATAAAGTTTATCATTATTCGTTTATCAAAACACCCCAACACCCCTTGTGTTGGGGTGTTAAAGTTTGTGTGGCAGAATTTTAACGCGCGATCCAATTTACTCCAAACTCAGTATTAATACTTTTGACAGAAAATAATCAATAATAACAGCCGCACATATCGATCGATCAGGTTACGCAGGCTACGCTTGCCGCGGTTGGTCTGTGGATAGGTGTCCATCTTTACATACCGTGACCTCTCCGAGCCTCGGAAAGCACGCTAAGCCGTTGGTCCCGGCTGTCAATCGTGGATCTTTGATAGTCGCTAGGGGTGGTCAGAAGCCCGAAAGTTGACAACCAGTCTTATCAAGGGGTATCGTATTTGGGTTGTGGAGGTCAGATAGACAGTCGCTCCATGTAAAATACTGGTACTCAGCTGCATCCCGTTGGACGGGAAGCCGACCCCAACTTAGTTGGGAAAAGGCTAGGCAGATGAAAAATCAATAAATAGTAAGTGTATGGGTATTTTCGAAAATTATTGACCCCTGACGGGACAAAAAGGGGTAATTTGTTTTATAAGGGGATTTTAATGAGTGCCTTGATAAACTAAAAAAAAATGGTACAAATAAATTTGGACTTGAAACTTGGCACAAATAATTATAAAGTTCGATTTTTTTTGGAATTCTAAGCTAACCCAAAAGGGAGATTGGGGGTGTCAAATTTAGTATGGAAAAATTTTAATGCGCGGTCCAATTAACTCGAAACTCAGTACCTATCTAAGACCAAAATAAATAATAAAGTGGTTCAGGGTTTTTCGAAAATCTACCGCTAATGGGGTGAAGTCAATTTCACAGGGCAGAATTTTATTACGAGGCTTGATTAACTGGAAAATTGGTATAAATAATCTAGATTATGTTTCGAAATTCCACCCCTATGGGGATAGAAAGAGGGGACACAGTTTATATGAAAAATCTTATTCATTTGGTTAATAAATTAGAAACTTGGCAATATTTGGGTCAGTAAATAATAAAGATTGTCACTTTTAGTTTAAAAAATCCCTCACAGAGGATTTGGGGGGGTGACAAAGTTGATGGATTAGAAAAATATTTAACCCGCTGTCGGATTAACTCGAAACTCGGTACTACTAAAACAAAAAATACTTTAAAAAAGTGATTTAGGTTTTTTCAAATATTTACTCCTACGAAGGTGGAAAATTCTACTGCTTGCTTCCATTAACTCGAAAATGAGTAAGGGTCTTTGAGTCAAGTTATGAACACAACCCAAACGATTTTTCAATATTTCTCTCCTGGGGGGTAAAAAGCTGGGATACAGTTTATTTGAAAAATCTGATCCCTTTGAGCTCTAATCTAAAAATTGGCCCTAATACTTATTTATATCTAAATAAATGATAAAAAACATAAACATACATTTTCGAAATTATAAGAAGAAAGTACGAATTTCACGCGGACGAAGTCGCGGGCAGAAGCTAGTGAGAGATAAACAAGAAAACCTACAACAACTTAATTCTGAGACGAATCTGCCAACTTCCTGTGTATGTGTTCTCGAGCTTTCACTTTAAATGTGAACCGATTGGTTTTATGTTTAGATCCAGTACATTACGTCCATCACTTCTGTAGACTTTCGCTAGCTAGTTTAATTTGACCCTATTTACATATACTTGTATATGATACAAGAAATTTCAAAACGGCTGGTTGACACTTCCCGTGACCCAAGGGCTGGCTTTTACCTTGGCCAGAGGCTAATTATCGCCATACAACGTGGTAATGCCACCAGTCATACACGTTACCAGTGTTGGGTACATTACCAGTCGACAGCGATGCGGATGAGTTTTTCGACGCCATTTTCTAGTTTCTGTGTAGTTTTAGTTAAGTTAAAATTTAATTTTGTTATTTTTACCTGTCTAAATAAACTGATAAATAAATAAATAATATCGAAAATAGGTTTATATATGATACGTGATAATATATGCTAATATAAATAAATTATAAATATAATATAATTATATTATAATTTATAAATTTATCCCTACATTTATGTTCGTATAACTCGTCAAAATGTAGGGAACAGCTGTTATTTTTCGCGATTTCAGGTTTGGTCCCATAGTGAAAGTTGTTCATAATGATGAGTACAATGACCTCTTAAGAGGTTGTTAATGTTTTACCAATAACCCTGTATAAGTAGATATTCCCATGATTGCCTTTATCGCCTCTCTTTACTAAATACTTTCAGAAATTCCTGCCATTATCGACTACATTACCAAGTCCACTTCACATTAATCAGCCAACAGTGCGTGGAGGTGCATTAAGTCGGCCAGCTTCGAAGGCGTTGCACTCACATGACCTTGAATTAAGGAGTTAAGTGAAAGAACCACTTACAATTGTTTATCTGTCTAGCAATCAGAAGCTTTGAGTTGCACTGAGATGATGATGATAATGTGTTTTTGTCTCGTTTGGAAATCGTATAGGATACGCAATGTCTGTAGAAGGCAGAGAGTATGTAGGATTTCTACAGACTAAAATCACATAATGCCATCTTCGATAGGATAAAGAGGTTCCAGGATTTTTGGTTAAAAGCACAGATGATTATGATTTATCATCCATACTAATATTATAAATTCGAAAGTAACTCTAGTCTCGTCTTGTCTGTCTGTATGTTACCTTTTCACACCTAAACCACTGAACAGATTTCGCAAAAATTTGGCAGAGAGATAGATTGCGTCCTGGGGAAGGATATAGGATAGCTTTTATCGACATACCTTGCGGGCGAAGCCGCGGGCGGAAGCTAGTATTTATTATAAACAAACTATTTGACTATTTGCCCGATGAGATACCCATCGTCAAACATGAAGTTCTTTACAAACTTTCATCACCTATTTAACCCCTTCAAGAGATGAAAGGAACTCTTCACCAAAGTGTATAAACTAATTAATTTCTAAGTACTTGGCCAGACTGGCAGCGCGGGCGCGGGGCGGCCGCGGTGCGGCGTACTCAAGCATAAGGCACGCGGGCAACTCGCGCCATAGCTCGTTCATACAACTGGCCGCAGTGGGTGCGCGTGCGGTCCTAGCGGGGACAGGGGTTCTCAAACTAGTTCGAGCTTTTTTCTAGTAAAAATAAGTCATAATCATCCATATTATATTTTAACACTGGACACGACAACACGCAGAACGAAGCCGCGCTCGACTGCGGACAGGCAGATGGTGTGCGTTCCAGCACCCGCACCGCTCCCCGCCGCGCTGCCAGTCTGGCCAAGCACTTAGTATTGTATAATTGCATAGCACACGTGTGAGCACTATGTAATTACTATAAAGTTCCCATTTACTGGGTAGGTACGTCTTTCATTGACTTAAATGTGCCCTGGCGGAGAGTATGTCATGCTCACTCAAATGTCTCGCTGGTGGTGGCGCGTGATCATTAAGTTCCCTTTTAGATGGTACGGAAATATTCAAGAGGACCTTCTAAGTCGTGGTATTACAAGTTGAGAACAGCTAGTCGACACTTCATAACGACGATGAATAGACTCCGCTTTGGCCATTCCAAAACACCTTCTCATTTAGCGAGGCTGGGTATTGTTCAAGACAACAAATGTACAAGTTGCGGTTAAGCTATTGGAAATGTTAATCACATGCTTTTTGACTGTCCAAATCATAAGTTACACAGACTGATTTTAGCGAGTGAATTAAGTGAATTGTGTAGTGAAAGTGATGTGTTAAATAATACCTCCCGCCGCTTGACCGAATTACTAAATGTCAATGACTAAACCAAGTAAAGACTTGGCTAAAAGGTCCCAGCAACCAGGCCATTAAGATATCAACAAAAAAATAATAAGTTCTCTTCAAAATAGTTCAGCTGAATGGTGCTGATCCATACGTCATGTTCGTGAATGGGCGCCGCCAGTAGCTGCTGGTCAACTCTTAGCTGCCACGGCTTTTTTTGATTTCTGAATTGTTTTCATTTTTTTTTTTATAACGGACGCTTTTAACGTGCACGTCTTTCTACGTCGTTCTCACATGTGTAATTTTAACATGAAAGATGTAACAAAAATTTTGCAACAATTTTATGATATAAAAGAGTGTCCGTGGAGTTTCTTGCCCGTTTTTTTTCCATAGGTTCTGTACATTTAGAGGTTATCTATGTAGTTCCTACCTTTAGCAGTACTGGCTGGTTATAATTGCCGGTGTGTTCCATTCGAACGTTTGATATTCATCATTTCAGCCGAAAGACGTCCACTGCCGGACATAGGCCTCACCCAAGCTTGTCATTTTTGGGGGGGGATTTCCATAATCGCTACGCTTGGCAGGCGGGTTGGCGATCGCAGTATAGTATGGTGGTGGGATGAATAGAGAACGCTGCTGCCCATTCTCCTGTGCGACCCATAGTCGCGTTTTACGACACCCACGAAGTATGGGGTGGTGCTATTCTTCCGGCACCACACAGACAACATGATATTGTAAAGGCGTAAATATATTTTATCCTAGTAATTTTTTTTAATTATATTGTGAAGCTCCCATCCGGAGTTTCATATGTGGTGGAGGGGGCGGGGTAAAATATATTACTTTACTACGCTTTGGAATGGGCAAATAGCTTCATCTTTGGAATGGGCAAATAGCTTCATCTTTGGAATGGGCAAATAGCTTCATCTTTGGAATGGGCAAATAGCTTCATCTTTGGAATGGGCAAATAGCTTCATCTTTGGAATGGGCAAATAGCTTCACCTTTCTGATTGACCGGCCCTCTTGACAATTTAAAAGTGCCTGTAATTGGTTTATATCACTGACCTGTATTAAACAAGTGTATGATAGAGGTCAGTGGTTTATATGAAATAAATGTTTTTAATTAAAAAATTCCATTTAAGGTTTTTATTCTTATAAATTATGTTGGATAAACTTATGTTTTTATTATGAAAAGTGTCACAGACATCGGCACCGTACCTTCATGGTCCTTGCCGTGACCTACAGAGCTCTAGCCATTAATCAAATCTCATCTTTTGTATGCAACTTTATTTTTTTATGTCCATATTTCTTTCTTGAGGTTACCAAGTTCTGTATTAATCTTTATAAAAATATACCCGTTGACTGGTGTATCAATCAAAACTTAAATACATATAAGGTTATCTTTTTTCCTTATATTCGCAAAATTCGCAATTTGTTTTATTCGTATTAACCAGCCCGCACTGGGCCCGTGTGGTGGATTACGGCCCACTTCCTCTCACAGAGAGGAGGCCTGTATCCCAGAAGTGGGAACAATTTTTTTTTATAAATTTTTCCCCACACTAGGAATTTTTCCTGTATTGTGGGTGCGTTTACAAATATTTAAACTCACATACACAAGCAGCCAAACCCGGAACAACTACTTGTAGGTCATACAAATATTTTTTCCGTGCGGGAATCGAACCCGCGACACGCAGCGCAGCAGTCAATCGCTTAACCACTGCGCCAACCGTGCCGTCAATCGTCAAAAACGATATAGGTTGATTATAATTATTACCGTATTATAAATGTAATTGAAACATTTCCTTTGTAATATTTTGTCAAAAAAATTGACACTACTCATTTAAATTTTGCAATAAAATTACCCTCAACCAAACTAAAAAACACGAGTTACCAAATCACATCGGAACTGTGAAACTATCATCAAATCAATCAAACCTAATCTACAGCAGTAATCACATACAAAGCGATGCAACACATGAGCGGACTGAAGCGTTGGTTCGTACCACAGTTTGTACGCAATACCGGTTGGCTATGCAATGCGGTGAAACATCGTTACGCTGCCCGACCACGACGCCGCAGTCATGTTGGTATGCTGTGGACTTGGCCGCTTTTGTGGGTTCGAACTCGTATACAGGGTTATTGGTAAGACATTAACAACCTCTTAAGAGGTCATTGTACTCATCATTATGAACAACTTTTATTAGGGGACCAAACCTGAAATCGCGAAAAAAATATTAGCTGTTCCCTACATTTATGTTCGTATAACTCGTCAAAATGTAGGGAACACCTGATTGTTTTTGTTCATGATGATGAGTACAATGACCTCTTAAGAGGTTGTTAATGTTTTACCAATAACCCTGTAAATACTCGGCTCCAGTCGGTTGGTGACGCTAAATCACGTATAGACACTTGGCTCCAGTCGTAAGGTTTATTCTGTCGTGTGGTGATAAACACACATCCTATATTTACCAACTTCAAAAAAAAAGGAGGTTATCAATTCGACACTTATGTACCTATGTAATATTATTGGAACTGCATTATATTCACATAATATGACAATCTATTAGGGCTTCCTTTGAGAATACAATAGGGCCATAAACGGACGTAACGCGTTGCGGACGTGGTGCGACTCCCTCTAAACAAATATAAAAAATAAATTATAGATGTATGTAGGTATGTTTATCCACGCATTTCTCCGCAACTATTATATAATCGGATCGTGACCATTTTTTTTTATTGGCCTACATTTACTTCAACTTAGGGAACAGTGCAATATTCATTAAAATCGATTCAGGAATTTTGAAAATATGGACTAATACGTGTAAGTGTGACAGCCTGGCTTATTGATACGAGCTACGGGTGTAGTGTAAACGGGAAAAATCTCAAAACCTTGGTCAAATTCTAGTGCAATATTTACAACAAAACTGTTAGGTACCCACTTATTACAACCAAATATTCCAGGTTTTACTTAAAACTAAAAATTACGAAATGAAAAAGTAATTTAAAAAAATTAAATCGACTTTTTGAAGTCGATTTTATTTTTATTTTACTTTTTTTATGTATTGAATCGACCTAACCATACTTCAATAAAGAATCACTCTAAGTAGTAAACATTCAGCATCCAATACAATGCCTAGATTCCTGACTGATTTATGACGTCACAGATACCGCCACGTCCAGCCGCTCAAGATACATGAGAGACATATTAAATAGGTCAGATTTATGATTATGAACGCACCTTCGTGGTCATAAATCTATGTAAGTCTAAGGATTAGTTGGAGATAAGGCTAAGGTTACAATGGTTACGTTTAACATTATTCAAAGTTTGCTGATAGTCGGGATTACGCTCGTGTGGCATATTCTTAATTGTTTGGGATAACAAATTACCCTTATTACCCTTTTCTGGTAACAAGGTATTATTATATTCCTGACAAATTCCAGTTCTTTCCATTAGTATAAAGCGCGCGTTTTGGGGGACTGTCTTTTGTAATTTTGACGTTAGAAAAGTGCGGATTCTCAGCCTAATTTCAATAAATGACTTTTGATTCTGAATAGTTTTAGTTGTCTAGCCTTGAATACCTACCAATCAGACAGACAGGCTAAGTTCACTTGTCATGTAACACATACAGGTCATCTGCAATAATTAATGTCCTTCGTTCATCGTTTTGAGATAATCGGGTTTTAAGGATAGAAACGGTGAAAAAAAAACACAGTGTTAGAGATAGGAAAATAGTTTTTATTTATGACATAGGGCATGTATTATAGTAATAGTTCTTTGGAAAATAATCAACTACTACTACTACTTAATAAGCAACTTTAAATAATTAAAAAAAAAACATATTGCCGTGAACACCTGAGACGTTGAGCGCTCTAACCTTATAGTGTGTGTGTGTGTGTGTGTATTAAAAACTCAATTATCTCGAGACTGGAAGCGATATTGCTAAGTTTGTAAACGTGATCATAAACTGCATATATCAAGTAACCGAATGACGGTATTTTTTTCTATTTTAACATTTTTGGACATTTATCACTATTGCAGTGGACCCTTCATATATAATTAGGAATACGGGTAGTGGATTTATTCGTAGGGTTAGTTCAATTTTAATTCTTTTTACCTTTTGTGGTAGACTAATTTTACTTTACGTGCATCGTCTTCACATATATTACGCATACAAAACCTTGTAAAACATTTTAAAAGAGTAACGGTGGAGTTTCTTGCCCATTCTTCTCCATACGAACACTACCTTTTGGAAGAGGCGACTAGAATCAATTAAATTTTACTGTAATTTTTGTCGTTCAAAAGTGCCTTTATTGTGCCTAAGTATTTGAATTAAATGATTTGACTTTGACTTAGTGCCATAATTCTTGCAGTTTGAAAATGGTCTCGATCTGTTAATTTAATTTTCCGGAAACATAACTGGAACACCACTGGTAAATCCGTTTCGTTACCGATATCATCATCCTGATAAAAGGATGAAATTTTTACTTTTCTTGGGTTGTGCACACCACACTACCACCGTAAAGCCTTACTCTCCGCCTTCAGAGAGCTGCTTACTAACACCATCTTCTTCAGATCTCTGCTCCTTCAGCCAAGGGGCGTTATCCTGCCGAACGGCGCGTACGTCTTCCACGCGCGCCTCAAAGAGATGTCAGCATCGAGGAAGGGCCCCCTTAGGGTCATAAAGGGCTAAGGAAGGAATATGGGTGGGTTTTAGTCAGTAAGAGTCTGACACTTCCGCTCCACCTTCCGCCCCACCCAGAGCGGGAGGGGTCATTTGATGATTTCCCGCGCGAAAAAAAAAAGGGTTGTTATCTGGCCAGCTCACTGCCACGTCAGCTTTTATCTCTGCAAGTTATGTTATTCATTTAGTTTCTGACTCTATCCTTCAATAAAACTCTGAGCATAACTGACGACTTTCTTATGGGCTAAAGCTACCGTTTCAAGAAAATCAAAAATGAAATCAAAAATCAAACCAAATCAAAAATATTTATTTGCTAGAATATGGTACAGACGCCAGCACATCAAGCTACTACAATCTGTCAAATTTCTTTGATAGATTTTCATCTTTATCGCTAGAGCGTAAGGTTCAAAGTTGATTGGGAAAATTTTACAGTTTCAGGTAGTCTGTATAAAGGGTTACAGTCAATTTGTTTCAGCATATCCTACCATAACATGGCGTCCAAATGTATTAAAAATCAGCGATGTCAATTAATCTAGCTTACAAATTACAGCACCCAGTAAATGATGGCACCGGTGTTTGACTTTACGATGCCAAACCGGGGGAAACACACCAACGTTACTTTTTTTTATTAACTTTGTTTCAGTGACGTCATTTGACAGTGAACCTTCCTACCTTAACTAATCCGTTTTTAGGGTTCCGTACCCAAAGCGTAAAAATGGGACCCTATTACTAAGACTTCACTGTCTGTCCGTCCGTCTGTCTGTCACCAGGCTGAATCTCAGGAACACCACACATGTCTCTCTCTCATCTCATAGCTAGACAGTTGAAATTTTCACAAATTATGTATTTCTGTTGCCGCTATAACAACAAATACTACAAACAAAATAAAATGAATATTTAAGGGGGGCTCCCATACAACAAACGTGTTTTTTTCGGCGTTTTTGCCTTGTGGTACGGAACCCTTCGTATGCGAGTCCGACTCGACTTGTTTAAGTTTATTATTATTTCTTCTTTCACTCACGTGCTGTAAACGTGACAAAATCGCATGTGTTATTAATAAAGTCGCTAGGCGTGAAAACTTTCATTATGTGGATCAGATTACAGTGTTATTCACTTATCTTTGTGGCTGTTCAGTAAATGGGTAGGCAGAAAATATTTAGTAGCGGTAAAAAAAACCGGGCAAGAGTGAGTCGGACTTGGGCACCGAGGGTTCCGTACCATCATATGCTTTTAAATTTTCATCGGCGATATTCGTCAGAGAATTTTAACGTTGTGCGCTGCGGTGTAGGATATTGCAGTTTTATGTCAGCGCCATCTCTTGACCGATAGTGGAACTAATATAACTTTTATTGGTGATTTCTGAAAAAGTGTGCTATTTAGAGACTTCGTTTTTTTTTCGTGTAATCTTTACATAAACTTCTATCACATAGAATTATTTCAGATTTTTGTCTTTGCAAACTTCGGAGATAAAGGGGAGAACGGTATTTTTTTACATTTTTCATCAAAAGTCGAAAACTATGCGGCTTAAAAAAAAGAAGAAATGTTTGAGAATGTGCAAACTATGCTCTTTCATATGATACCCCACATGCCCTAGTAGCCCCACTTCGAATTTCAACAGGCCCTGTGGCCATTCGTGGCCATTTAATCAAAGACAGATGCGTCAAAGCTGCATATGGTCTACTATCGATATTTGCGTGACTTTAAATTACGTTTAAAAAACATCACCTGCCCTTTAGCGGAACATATCGCGAAGCTTGTTTGAAAGGAAAGATAATTATTACGAAATTAATTCTGCCTGTATCTTAATTTGTTTTCATACAATGTGCCGTGTGGTAAGAATGGACAGCTACAGTTTGCTTTTCATACGAATGAGTTAAATTGCAACACAAATTAGATTTCGATGATTTGTAATTATTACGGTCGTAATCGTAAAGTAAAGCGTATTCCATTTGTGCAGTTTGGAGGGCCCCTGAGTGCTACTTAAAGGGACATTATAATTAAATGATTTGTCATACGGTTGGAAAGCTAGAGCGAAAGGAGTAGGTACACATTGTGATTTTCAGAGCTCGTCATAATCAGCTGCCTAGCCTTTTTTCAACAGTCCCTGTTGCAAAAAATATACATATATTTTTAGTTCTTTCTTATTTGCAAAATAGTTGGACAAACGTCATCTAAAACTGTTCGAAATTTCAGGTTGATAGCATTAGTAGTTCTTGAGAAATATATCCAGCTGTGACAGACAGACAGACAGACTAAGTCTCACCATAAGGGTTCCGTTTTTACCATTTTGGTAAGGAACCCTTACAAGATTTTTATTACCTTCTGTTGTAGAAAAACACTTCATCATCATCATCATCATTTCAGCCGATAGATGTCCACTGCTGGACATAGGCCTCGCCCAATTTTGGGGGGGTTTGCCATAATCGCCACGCTTGGCAGGCGGGTTGGCGATCTTATTTTAGAAGTTACGGGGGGGGACGACACATTTTACCACTTTGGAAGTGTCTCTCGCGCTTATATTAGAAACCTCAATATCATTTTTGCTACCCATAGATATATGGGTAGGTCTTCAAAAATGATATTGAGGTTTCTAATATAATTTTTTACTTAGAACCGAAACTCAAAAATTTTTTTTTCATCATTCCCATACGTGTAGGGGATACCTTACACGTATGGGAATGATGAAAAAAAAAAAAATTGTTTTTTTTTTAAATTTTTGTGTGAAAATCTTAATGCCGTTCACAGAATACATCTACTTACCAAGTTTCAACAGTATAGTTCTTATAGTTTCGGAGACAAGTGGCTGTGACATACGGACGGACAGACAGACAGACGGACAGACAGACATGACGAATCTATAAGGGTTCCGTTTTTGCCATTTGTCTACGGTACCCTAAAAAGTAGGTAGGTACATATAATATAAGGTACATAAAACGATTATATGTCAACAATTTGTAACAATTTCTTTTTCTTTCTTCTAATTACAATCTAAGATTATCATTGTCTTTTTTCTTCGTCTTCAAGAACGAATAAATCTCATTATTGAGAGTTGGCTCCGTTCTGAAGATCCGACATTATGTACTTTCCACCGATCTCGGTTTTTTCATTGCTACATTCACTCACAATACATATGATAAAGTCCGAGTGCTTTTACAGTGCTAATAAACGCAAATGTTAACTACCATAACTTTGATCAGTGAAACTTCTGAAGGCCAGTTTTTTGTCGAATCAAATTACTTTCTTTAACCATCACTGACTTTTATTTTCTGATAAGGCACGACTGAAGTAATGAATACTACATAACCACTGGTTCGGTTTTTCATCTACCTTAAGAACACGCAATTGCTACAAATATTAAAATCTTTTTTCTTATAAAAAGTACGTTTCTGACAGAACAGTGAAACCAAAACCACAATAATTAGAAAAAAAAAACATCTTTATTTACCTAAACTGGCTGTGCCCCGCGGTTTCACCCGCGTAAGTGTCGATCCCGTAGGAATATCGGGATAAAAAGTAGAAAGTAGTATATGCTAATCCAGCGTGTCAGCTACCTCCATAGAAAATTTTATCAATATTGGTCCAGCCGTTTGAGTGTGAAGAAGTAACAAACATATAAACACACACACACACTCACAAACTTAGTAAGTATAGTTAACATTTAGTAGCTCCGGTAGCCTGTGACAGAATAGTTGGTCTTACTTTGAAAATGTTTGAAAATGTTTCCATCTGATTACTATTTATTTTTTCTCCACAACATTACTCGCTATTTAGAAAATCTAGAACTGTTTCAATTGGCTCCCCATCCATCAACCATGCCAGAAATTGCCAACCTACCCTTACAGTCAATTCCACGTTATTGGTCCATCGGATTAGTCCAAGAGGATGGGAACTAACGAGGCAGTGCTGCAATCATCAATCCACCTGCCAAGCAATGTGATTAGGCAATGCATCTAGTTACGAGTCCACACCGATTGATAGCATCTCTATGTACGCTACGAATTCAGATCAGATGCCCCTCATTTGCATACATTTGCAATTACAATGGTGTTATAGGCTATCGAGTTTCGTAGGTAAATTAAAGATTGGTGATTTCAAGGTGATGCTGGCTGGAAAAATAGAATAAAACCAATATTTTTGTGAATATTGTTTGTAAAGCCTTTATGTCGATAATAAGTATCCTATGTCCTTCCCCGGAATGCAATCTATCTCTCTGCCAAATCTTATCGAAATCCGTTCAGTGGTTTAGGCGTGAAAAGGTAACATACAGACAGACAGACAGACAGAGTTACTTTCGAATTTATAATATCAGTATGGATAAAGGTTCTTGCAGACAGGCTTGACACGACAGCGCGACGCGATACTAGTAGAAAAAAATCTATGAAAACTTCGTGGAAATTGGTCTACCAGAATCGTATCGCATCGTCACGTCGCGCCTGTCAGCGGGATACTTTGTTTTGGAGTTGATAAATTTGAGATTTTTGAGAGAGATTTCTTACAATAATCAATCGTCCAAAATGGGGAATCATAAAAACAATCTGTTTAACCAATACAACAACCTTGTGTAGAAGGTTAGTGATGCGTTATCGACCTTCAAAGGGTTTCAAATTGAGCCGGAACTTAGCCATACTTTTTACAACGCAGCCGAAGTAGCTATTAACGCACAATTACTTGCTAAATAATCTTCACGCTTGTAAACTATTTTGCGTGTAGCACAATGATTTAATTTTCCAAGTTCCGCCACAGGAAATCTGCGTTCGCGACTTAGTTTCCAAACATGTAAACAAATAATATGAGTTATTGGAAAAATCACTTTATTACCTACACAATAAAGTTCAGTTTAGGCTAAACCTTTAAGCATTTTTATTACTTTTTCAATAGTACCTACTACTCACTCTGAAATCAACTCAATAGCCATTAAAATAAAGTTGATATTTGTTTGACTTGAAATAACATTAATTGGAAACACGAATTAGAATAGACTTTATATTGTTTGGTGCATAAAACATGGAGGCGCTTCAGCGGCCTCTGCTAAAAGTGGTATTCTCAACACTTTCCATACAAACCAAGTGTTCCATTGTATACTCGCACTACGACACTAAGGACGTATAGAAACTGACAGATTTGAATGGCGGCCGTACATTTTCAAAAATAAATAAAATAGAGGGTGTGTCTAAGAGGATTACAGGACTTAAATGCAAAAAACTGAAGTTTTAGAAACAATAAAAGTATATGATCGACTACAGTGAACAAAATCAAAAAAATGTATGATATTCTTCAGGATATATGCTAGATAGATAGTGTATTGAAAACATACTACAACTAATTTGATACGATAGAAGAAAATCATAAAGATACCTCTAAAAACTTTATTTTTACGATAAAAACCATACTAATATACATACAATCATTCTGATTTTTTGTCAGATTATTCTACAAGCAACATGCTAAAACACTAGTGTTTTATTTTTTTAGTCCAAAGAATAGATTTTTTGTAATAAATGTTGCTTCATATTTTGCAATAAATTACCAGTGTTGTGTCATCGCGCTTCTCTTTCTTTTCTATGCAGTCCGACAGTGACTGCGCTTTAGGTCATGTTAGCCCCTTAAAGCAACACGATAAAAGTGAAAACTTATAGCTGCAATCGAGAAAAAAGAATCAGCTGTTCCCTACATTTCGACGAGCAATGCGTACTTAAATGTAGGGAACAGCTGATTTTGTTTTCGCAATTTCAGGTTTGGTCCCATAGTAAAAGTTGTTCATATTGTTGCGCGCCACAATTAATGCCTAGTACATGGCGACAGTAGTTACCACTAGCGCCATCTAGTATCGAGTAGCGGAACTAGTAGTCAAGACCCTTCTAGAAATTTCGATGCGAGAACTTTCTAGAACATTCCCGAACTTTCGACACCTGGTCGATCGGGCCTGTATGTACTCGAACATTCTAGATGTTTCTACAATGGAAGGTTCTAGAACTCTCTTTGGCGCTATATAAGGCCGAGACGCGCCACGACCGACACAGTTTGGATAAAGCGATCGAAGTGAAAGCATCGAAGCGATATTCAAGTGCGACTTAAAGCGATCAGTAGTGCAATTGTGTTTTGTAATTAGTGTGTTCGACTTGTAATTAGTGTTGATTATTAAAGTGTCATTTTTTTGGTTATTAAATCGGTAGTTTTTATTGTCACGAACCCGAAGCTCGTAACAATTGGTGTCAGAAAAGGGGATTAAAAATCATGCCGGTTTTACCCAAAGACGACACGGAGGGTATCCGTACCCGGAGTCAACGCCAGCAAGAGACGGACCAGAGGCGATTTGGTGGAGCTACGCCACAGAGGTCGGAGGCCCAGCTACCGACCGTGGAGGCCGGCCCGTCCGCAGCAGCTGCAGCATCAGCAGCACCAGATTTGGCTGCTCTGATGATGATGCTGCAGGAGCAGGCCCGCCGACAGGAGGAACAGGCTCGCCGACAGGAGGAACAGGCTCGTCGGTTGGAGGAACAGCTCCAGCGGGACAAAGAGGAACAGGCCCGTCGACAGGAGGAACAGGCCCATCGACAGGAGGAACAGGCTCGTCGGCTGGAAGAACAGCTCCAACGTGATATGGAAGAGCAGGTGCGCCGTCAGGAAGAGCAGATGATCCTTATGAAGGACCTTCACGCTACCTCAAACTTGGGGATGGAATCGCAGCTCCCGTAGCTACAACACCTTCGCTACGTGGATTCAAAGTGCCACCGTTCGACGGAACTTCTTCCTGGTCGGCCTACAAAATACAGTTTGAGGCTGTCATGAAGGCGAACGGGTGGAATAAAAGCCAGGCCATGACTGCTCTCACCCTAGGCCTGCGCGACCAGGCCTTAACTGTCCTGGAAGCTCTCGGTAAGGAAGTGACTTACGAGCAGCTCCTTGAGGCACTGGAGGCTCGGTATGGCGACGCTCACCTGGAACACGTGTTTCGTGCGCAGCTCAAGGATCGCGTGCAACGCAGTAACGAAAACCTGCAGCAGTGGGCCCTTGAAGTGGAGAAGCTGGTTCGCAAAGCTTACCAGTCCGTACCTGCGCTTATTGGTGGGAACCTGGTGCAAGCATTCATCGACGGCATTCGCGACCTTGAGGTCAGAGCTGCTGTGAGACTCGGTCACCATGGGACGCTTAAGGACGCCTTGGCTCATGCACTGGAGGTGGAAGCTGTGCGGCAGGATCATCGTACCCATCGCGTCAGGGAGGTTGCAGCGGCTACAGTTCGCGATCGTAATAGAAGATACAGCCCTAGGTGCTACGGCTGTGGGGAAAGGGGCCACCTTCGATCCAGTTGCCCTAAGCGAACTGCAGATAGGGAAGATGGCTGGTCCCCAAAGGGTAGTGCGGCTAACAGCACCGCCCAGCAGTAGCAGCAATACGACTTTGTGGTCAAACATCGCGGCGGGAAATCTCATGGCAACACAGATGCATTGCAAAGAAGACCGTGTCCTGAAGACCGCACGCATTGTACTAGGCAAGAAGATAAGGAAGTGGTACCTGTGAGGATGCTCAGGACAGACCTCAGCAACGAGTGGAAGGAAAGCGTACAACGTGCACAGCAGGAAGACACAGACATCAAGCCGATTCTGGAGTGGATGAAGGCCAGAGCTCCTAAGCCCAGGTGGAGCGACGTCTCAGCGATGAGTTCGATCACAAAAAGCTATTGGGCCCAATGGGACAGCTTGGTGATACAGGATGGAGTCCTGTGCCGCAAATTGGAAAATGCTCGGGGAGACAGCTGTCATTTGCAAATGGTTGTCCCTAAAGCTCAAGTACCGGACGTTCTACAGCTGTACCATAATGGTTGTTCAGGAGGTCATCTGGGAGTAAAACGGACTCTACTGAAGATACGAGAACGGTTTTACTGGGTCCACTGTCGGGACGATGTCGAGGACTGGTGTCGCAAATGTACAAGTTGTGCAGCTGTAAAGGGACCTCAGACTCGTAGTAGAGGTGCATTGAAATTGTACAATGTTGGTGCACCATGGGAGAGGATAGCCCTTGACGTTGCGGGGCCGTTTCCGGAAAGTGAAAGTGGTAACAAGTATTTCATGGTTGTGATGGATTACTTCACTAAGTGGCCGGAGGTCTTCGCCATTCCAAACCAAGAAGCTTCAACAGTTGCAGATAAACTGGTTCATGAAGTCTTCTGCCGTTTTGGAGTACCCTTGGAGATTCACAGCGATCAGGGAAGGAATTTTGAGTCCCAAATATTTCAGGAAACTTGCCGTGGGTACTCATAAAACGAGAACAACTTCTTACCACCCACAATCGGATGGAATGGTGGAACGATTTAATCAGACACTGGAGAGGTACCTAGCCAAAGTTGTGGAAAATCGGCAACGAGATTGGGACAAGCACATACAACCGTTTTTGTTGTCATATCGAAGCGCTGTTCACGAAAGTACATCGGTGACACCAGCTTTCGCAAACTTTGGAAGAGAATTACGGCTGCCTGCAGACCTGATCACCGGAATACCACCTGATGCCCCACGCAGTATAACCGATTATGCGAATGACTTGCGGAACAAAATGAATGACATTTATGAGCACGTCAGACAATCGGGCCAGCAAATGTCTGAAAAGATGAAAACCCGTTATGACCGTAAAATGAACAATAAAGGGTTCGACGAAGGTTCACTAGTGTGGTTGCACAATCCAGTACGCAGCAAAGGGAAATCTCCTAAGCTTCAAGCTAAATGGGACGGACCGTACCGAATTGTGACAAAGATCAATGACGTAACCTACCGGATACAGAAAGGTGCAAGAGGTACTCCTAAGATCGTCCACGTGGATCGACTGGCGCGTTATTATGGGGCCGATAATGCTCGGGACGAGCATGTCTTAGGAGGGGGCAGTGTTGCGCGCCACAATTAATGCCTAGTACATGGCGACAGTAGTTACCACTAGCGCCATCTAGTATCGAGTAGCGGAACTAGTAGTCAAGACCCTTCTAGAAATTTCGATGCGAGAACTTTCTAGAACATTCCCGAACTTTCGACACCTGGTCGATCGGGCCTGTATGTACTCGAACATTCTAGATGTTTCTACAATGGAAGATTCTAGAACTCTCTTTGGCGCTATATAAGGCCGAGACGCGCCACGACCGACACAGTTTGGATAAAGCGATCGAAGTGAAAGCATCGAAGCGATATTCAAGTGCGACTTAAAGCGATCAGTAGTGCAATTGTATTTTGTAATTAGTGTGTTCGACTTGTAATTAGTGTTGATTATTAAAGTGTCATTTTTAACCGACTTCTAAAAAAGGAGGAGGTTCTCAATTCGGATGTTTGTATTTTTTTTTTTTTTTATGTTTGTTCGCGCATAACTCCGTTGCTTGCCAACCGATTTGAAAAATTCTTTTTTTGTTGGAAAGGGAATGCTTCCCAAATGGTCCCATGAAAATTTTATCAAAATCGGACAAGGGGTTTTTGAAAAATCAACAAAAACCTAAAAATTTATCTACATTAACGATCTTTTCATATTTCATAACTCCGTCATTTACGAACCGATTTGGAAAATACTTTTTTGGAAATCATCATTTGATAAAGTGGAGCTGATGATAAAGACCACAGATGGCTATCGGAACTACTTAATGACAAATATTTCACGGGTTGCGATTCGATTACTTTAATATGGTTGCTAAGCAATTTATGCTCGTTACAATGCATATGGTGAAATGGAGCTGATAGTGACTTCTCAAACAGCTCCAGTTCTCCTGGCTCTTATTAGGGGAACTCCTCAACAATTAACGTCCCTGCATCGGGTAAAGCAATATTTTGTAAAAGGTGATGAGCAGTTGACATTAGGCTATTGTAACTTAGATAAATTACAAACTGACCCACTAAAAGGTGAAAAAAATAAAAACTTTTTTACAAAAAAAAACAACCGACTTCCGAAAAACACTATAAAGTGAAAAATAACTTTATTTTCGGAAGTCGGTGGCAAAAAACTAAAAAACAAATCCAATGACACCGACTTCCGAAAATAAAGTTATTTTTCACTTTATAGTGTTTTTCGGAAGTCGGTTGTTTTTTTTTGTAAAAAAGTTTTTTTTTGGTTATTAAATCGGTAGTTTTTATTGTCACGAACCCGAAGCTCGTAACAATATTGATGAGTGCAATCTCCCATTTCGATTTGTCGCATGTTTTCAATTTGACCCTGTATGAATCGGGTATACGTCATGATTCAGCGGCACCAACCGAATGTAGCCGAATATACCCGACCGAGGATACGACGAGCGTGACGGATCGGTTTCGTTCACTGTTCAGAAAGAGCGCAAAGAGTACCTAAAGAAGTTTTCACTAAACTTTAAAAGTCGATTCTATGCTCTGTGGCTCGGTAGCTACGATGCTTGTGGGTTGTGCTGTCGAATACGCCTACAAAGAATTCCTAGACTATGACGTAAGATTCGTCAAAGGCATTCATCGATGCCAACAATACATTGGCAATTCTCCTAATTTACTTCAATTCCAGCATATGTACAGACGCCAGCACATCAAGCTACTCGAAACTGTCAAATTTTCCCAATCAACCTTGAATCTTATGTTGGAGCGATAAAGTTGAAAATCTATTAAAGAAATTTGACAGATTGTAGTAGCTTGATGTGCTGGCGTCTGTACATTTTCCTTGTTTTTTAAAGAAGGCCCGCTATAAGGAACTGTTTCAGTAATCATAGGAATATGGTTCATAGCAGTATGCTATTTCATGTTTTTTCTATCCTATATCTCCAAAGGGCGTCGTCAACTTGAAAGCAAGCAACAGAGTACATTTTGCCACATACCTACATTCTAGAAGTGAGATTAGATAATAATATTTAACGTTGATACATCATCTGCCTAGCCCTTTCCCAACTTGGTTAGGGACTTGGGGTCGGCTTCCAGTCTAACCGGATCCAGTTGAATACCAGTATTTTACATGGAGCGACTGTTTATCTGATCTCCATAACCCAGTTACCGGGTAATACGATACGCCTTGGTAAGACTGGTTGTCAGACTTTCGTGGTGCTGACTACCCATAACGACTATCAAAGATCCACGAATGACAGCCGGCAGCAACGTCTTGACGTGCTTTCCGAGGCACGGTGGGATCTCGGTATGTAAATTATCGTTGTAATTTTAATAATGTAGTATTTAACGTTGTTTATTGTTGTTATTACCTATACTTACACGTTCACTGTCCACAAAGTAGACACAATAGTTAAGCAATAAACATGAACCATATGTGAGTCATGGGACAGGGAATGGGTTAAACTGACAAGAGCCTAAGGCTGCCCGCCCACGTCCGATAATCGGTGACCGATTTTTTGTAGGAGAAAAATAGAACACACTGATAGCAATAGCGCAACGCCGTGTGCGTTGCGCTATTGCTATCAGTGTGTTCTATTACAATCTCCTACAAAAAGCAGGTCAGAAATAAAATCGGCGCATCCCGACCGATCCGATTATCGGTGAAAAATGGAACGTTCGGAAATGTATGCGTTAACGCACACTACTCACCGATAGTCGGCCGCATGCACTTGCTAGGGAAGGACGTTATGTTGAAGACAAAGTGACGAACGTGTACGTTGAGTCGGTCACAAAATCGTTCATAAGAATCGGAGGTAAAATCGGCCCGATTATCGGTTCTACAAAAAGTCTGACGTGGGCGGGCAGCCTAAAGCTTGATTTACAAGGTGCGAGTTAATTGCCTGTAGCATACCATAAATTGAAGCAACAATAAAAGATCCACCGTATATTGTAGGTAAGACACAGGGGTGTCCTTAGCGTATAGTCACTTACTTTGTAAGTTTGCCCTGCCTGGAAGCCTTATTTAAGGCATCCACAGGTTAATCAGTTGACAATTACCTCCTAGGTTACCTGAGACCTTCACAAAAAAAATAAGTATCCACAAACAAGAAACTTGGATCGTATAAAATCTGGCTTGAGTCTGGTAAAATCATTATAACAAAAATCTCAACTTACAAAAGATGTTGCAGCCGATTAAATAAAAAAACTGGCCAAGTGCGAGTCGGACTCGCACACGAAGGGTTCCGTACCACAAGGCAATAACGCCGAAAAAAACATGTTTGTTGTATGGGAGTCCCCCTTAAATATTTATTTTATATTAATTTTTTTATTTATTATTAAAGTAAAAATACAATTGAGTATTTTGTGAATATTTCAAGTGCCTACCTGTTGCCATTTTTGATATCGAGCAAAAAAGGGCAAAAAAATAGCGTTTGTTGTATGGGAGCCCCCCTTAAATATATATTTTATTTTGTTTTTAGTATTTGTTGTTATAGCGGCAACAAAAATACATAATTTGTGCAAATTTCAACTGTCTAGCTGTCGCGGTTCTTGAGATACAGCCTGGTCACAGACAGATGGACAGACGGACAGACAGCGAAGTCTTAGTAATAGGGTCCCGTTTTTACCCTTTGGGTACGGAACCCTAAAAACAGTGACACTCCGGGAGTGCCGACATTAGTGAAAACAAAACATAAACTGAATACTTTGCCATCACTCACTGACATATCGGATATACATTAAAACCGAATACATCCCGAGGACAGCCGAACACATCCGAAGCGGGTATTTTTTGGATCGTCATATAAACAAAAAACGCGCGGTGTCGCTTACGGTAACAGTGGCTTGAGTTCAATGGCTTTTTCCCATCTCAAAAAATACCCGCGCCTAAAGTAGTTTTCACTTCAAAAAAATGCTATTATAAATACATTCGGAGCATAATTCGCGGAAGGAAGACTATTAGCACCAGCGAATTAATTTGGAATCCTTCCACTAGTTTTCAAGGTTATCCCGCATATATACCTACAGACAATCAAATTGAGGAACTAAGTTTTTAGTTTTGGCTAGATATAAGTTGCGATAGAGCTTAAACTGCTTAATGAGGAAATCACATTAACTTTTTAATACTTACAGCTATTAAAAAAATATCTGTACATGACAAGTTTGAAGACCTTGTTCGGTTCTTTTTAGGCACAAAGGACCATATAACTTCTTGACAGCCGGATCTCCAATATCAAACAGTGTCGAAGACATTAAAATAAAACTACTATAAGAAGCTATAATACCTGATTTAAAATGTTTAGTTAATCTTGTCACGTTTTTTAAGAAATCAGTATCCTATGATCTTTGTCTGACATTGAAGTCAGAGCCGTTTTAAATTAGACTCAGACGTAAACTTAATTCGGAAATATTAAGATACATAGATAATACTTTGATTCATTCATGTTTTCGTCCATTTTGATTAACATATATATGATTTATTTTTATCCACTCGAGCCCGGCGTAGTACGATATCTGTGCCCATTGCAATAGAAAATCAATTGTGTCTCATTAGCGGTGATAAAGCGGTTAAACTAGTCTGGTTTTACGAAAATTGTTTTAAAATTAATCAAAGCTCTAAATCAAATCTCATAATTTGCTCCATTTCCAGGTTATTTAATTAGTTTAATTAATGTCATGCTATTTGAAAAGTTTATTATAGTCTAAATTTAGATTGATGCTTAAGGTCATGTGTATATTCTTCTGTAGTTATGAGTGATGACGAATGACGTTTACAGAAACACAAAAGCTATTGTAAACCGTATGTGTTTGACCAGACTGGGGAGCGGGCGCGGGGCGGGCGCGGCGCGGCGAACTCAAACATATTATGAACATCCTTTGAGTGTCCACAGTGGACACGCGGGCGTGGTGAGCGGCTCGAGCTACTCGGCGCGGGGAACGCGCGGGCAACTCAAGCCATAGCTCGTTCATATAAGTGGCCGCAGGGGGTGCGTGGCGCGGGCGAGGGTGCGGGGCGGGCGCGGGCGGCCCGCGCCAGGACCGGGGTACTCAAACTAGTTCAAGCTTTTTTCTATTAAAAATATGTCTTTATCATCCATATTATATTTTGACAAACACTGGACACGACAACACGCAGAATGCAGCCGCGCTCCAGTGCGGACACGCACGCCCGCCCCGCACTCGCGCCCGCCCCGCACTCGCGCCCGCCCCGCACCCAAGTCTGGACGGACACTGTGAATTGTAATCTTAGCACAATAAAAGAATTTTTTTTTTTGTTTTCCGCGTACTGCAAGGAGTTATCTCGAAAAAAAATGGCAGTGACAAATTAAGACTTCAAACCTCCTGTAAACTAAATTCATTCGTACAACAAGTAAGAAAATTGTGTGTGTAGTCAAATAAATAAGAGAGAGACAATCAATAGTCAAACTTTTCAATAATTATATTTTGCTAATTATAACTAGCTGTTACCCTCGACATCATTTTTTAATATGGATGAAAAGTAACCTATGTCAAAGCAGAAGACGAACTAGCAGGAGATCGAGGAGGGGGAGTGGAGAGGAGTTCAGGGGATCAGACCGGAATAAATGGTATTCCTATTCGACTCAGTGGTTTAGGTGTGAAAAGATCAGACAGAGTTACTTCTGATATTGGAATAAGCCCTTGTCTGTTATTGGCTAAGTAGATGATTGATTCGTTAAATATAATTTCACAACATATTAATTGTGTACAAGTACCTAGATTCTTTTCTTGCTTCATAATTTTGAAACCTTTTACCCCTACAACCTTCAATTGTACCCAAAGACCAAAAGACGGCGCCGTTTCCCAACTAGAGTCAAAATACATAAATGAATCTAGTAGAATGTACATAGGTACTTTCAACCTGATGAAGCCTGAAGGTTGCTAGAGAACAAGTAATAATAATTGTTGATGTAATGTCTAATGCGCAACCAGTATCAACATGACCGATAGTCACGCTTATTAAACAACTATAATGAATTGAAACGTAATGATTATGATCAGAAAATATTCCCCCCGTATTGTCGGTGTGTCACAATGGTTATTGTCATCATCCACATTCATCATAACAAGCTTTCTCCTCATTAGGATTGAGAAATTGTTTTATTTGATTTTTAACCGACTTGTAAAAAGGAGGAGGTTAGGTATATTTTCGACTATAAGTATGTTTTTTTTTATGTAGGTATGTTTACCGATTTCTCCGTCAATTGTAGACTTATTTTAAAAATTCTTTTTTTGATTGAAAGGGTATGGTCTCGAGGTGGTCCCATTGTCACCAAGTCGGAATCTGATGAGGGAATCCCATTGAAATCGAGGGAAACCCTCAAATTTTATGGGCACAGCTATAGTGATTTGAGTATTTTGCGGAAAGCACCATTTGGTGAAGTGGAACTGATGATAAAGACCACAGATGGCCATCGGAACTACTCAATAATAAGTCTTTCACAGGTTGCGATTCGATTAAGTAGGTACTTTAATGTGGTTGCTAAGCATGTTCGTTACGATGCGTATGGTGAAGTGGAGGTGATGGTGACTTCTTAATCAGCTCCAGTTCTCCTGGTTCTTACTAAGAGAACTCCTCAACAATTAACGTCCCTGCATCGGGAAAAGCAATATTTTGTAAAAGGTGATGAGCAGTTGATATTAGGCTATTGTAACTTAGAAACTTACATATAAATTATAAGCTGACCTACTAAAAAGTGAAAAATAAAAACTTTTTACAAAAAAAAACAACCGATTTCCAAAAAACATTACAAAGTGAAAAATAACTTTGATTTCGTCGGTGGCAAAAACTAAAATACAGATCCAAAGACACCGACTTCCGAAATTAAAGTTATTTTTCACTTTGTAGTGTTTTTTGGAAGTCGTTTGTTTTTTTTTTGGAAAAAAGTTTTATATTTTTAGTTAACGACCGTCTCCGGACACATTGGGAAGATGTAACTCCAACCTGGTAAAGTGGGGCTTTCTTGAGGAACGGCAGTAAGAAGTGGTTGTGGAGTTATGTCGCAAACCTATAGCTCTGTGTTCCAAAACATGCAGTCAAAGCGACCTTTGCACTGCTACCGATGACACCATGGAAATGGCGAAGTTTTGGGCCGACAAGATCTAAAATACAGTCGTGCCAGCGGCACGAAGAAGAAGAAGAAGAGTTAAAGACCACCAACCCGCACTGGGCCCGCGTTGTAGATTACAGCCCACTTCCTCTCACAGAGAGGAGGCCTGAGCACCAGCAGTGGGAACGTTGTAGGCTGATGGAGCTCTTACCTTTATTCTTAGTCAATGAGGAATCATCATAACATCACGCATATATTCTCCAAAGGTTGAGGCAGAGGTGTACCTGTAGTACATCCACATATCATCACTTAATATTTAGGTCCTAATGAGCAACCCCGGCACCTACGTTCCTGGCGCAAATGCACAGAATGCCTGACCTCAGATAAACTGATCCAGATCCAGACTCCAGATCCCCCAGATCTACCTGCCTATGTACGAGTATTTGAATAGTTTTCACTAAGTCAATAAAAAAATTCAACAAGTCTTCACTTAGTCGTTGATTTGCCTTTGTAAGTATTCCTCGGTTTCTCTATAAAGAACGTAACAGATACTCCAACTTTGGTACACATACCGTATTTCTTTTAATTCATAGTGCTCCATGTAAAGCTTTTGTAAGATCAACTGTAATAATATTACAGCATATTATACAGTTTGGGCGTCTCCAGCCAGCCTTGGGGATGGTGCATAAAAGAGATTTTGTTGTGTTGTTAATGCTCATTGAAGAAGACGTAAAGGAACTTTTCTATGCTTATATCTAACGCCAATAATCATTACTGAGCTTAAAAGGGCAAATAAGCTGGAAAATTACAGTCATTTTAGGCTGTTCGACTTTTTCTAAAGCCTCGTCTTATTCTGATGCCTTATCGAGATGCTCTTTGGTATTTTTATGGCGGTATCCGGTTTCCATTAGCTATCTCGTTCCCTTGTTCAATGTTCGTCAACCTAATGTAAAGAAAACCTGCCTAACTCAACCATACAGAATGGATTCATACTCATGTCCATAGGTGTAAACTAAGCTAAATCCTACTTATAATAATTAATAATAATAATATAATAATCATATACTATACTATATACTATGTATATTATTATAAACGCGAAAGTTTGTGAGGAAGGATGGAAGTTTGTTACTCTTTCCCGCAAAAACTACTGAATGGATTTCGATGAAACTTTACAGTAATAAAGCTTATATATCAGAATAACACATAGGATAATTTTTATCCGTTATTCCCACGGGATCGACACTTATGCGGGTAGAACCGCGGGGCGCTGCTAGTAGCTTCATAATTCTGCCTGTAAATGGTTTAATTTGAAATAAATGCTGTGGGTTCCAGTTTTCTCAATCGCCATTAAATTATTCCATATATTTTAATAATAAATATCGTCGTGTTTAGCCGCCAACATCACGCTTTCCACATCATTAGGGTTTTCCAATTCAATTTAGTATTCATGTAAATATACGTGGTGCGTATGATTCGAACAGTAATTGCTATGTGTTATTCAGTACCACGTTCTGGTAAAGCTTAAAGTTAGGTCATTCATAATTATACTTACTGGTTAGGTAACAGTATTGATTGTTATTATTATTATTCCTAGAAATAATTTTTGTGAAGACCTATTATATCAATAATTATGCCCTAGTATTTTAGCAAGGGAACGATCTAGTCAGAGTCAGAACCTGAAAGGTAGTATGTTTTTGATTGAATAAAAACATTCCGAAAGTATTATATTTTTTCAATTACTCCCGATCAAGAATAAGCTCGCTTTGTTCAACTTTAGTCGGTAAATACCCAAAGAATAATAAAATAACATTTGTATAAATAATTAAACAGAAAAGTACTTCTAAATTGTTGTCTAGAGTTGGAGCTTTGACTATGTTAACAATATTAATTAGCTGATAAACTCTATCACTAATTGGTTCGTCGATATGACCATTTTTACGCTTAAATCTTTCAAACAACGTTATATTTTTTTATTTTTCACGATGTAGATGATAGATAATAAAATTATCCTCAAAATCACTAATAACAGGTTTTCATAAAGTTATTTAAACTTTATTAAGTGCTGCGAACCAACTTAAATTAAATACAATGACGCGTTTTAAAAACAGAGTAAGTAAAGGTTCAAACTAAAATAAATAACAAAGACTAACCTCCATTGTTTCATAAGTCACATCTCCACATACCGCATTAATTCCTCGCGGGGGCCATTAAAACGCTCAGCGCATACCAACACGCGACAAGAAACACTCCAGTAGATACAAAAAAAAATATTTTATTACAATACTAATTTATAATTAAATACATAATCTAATTTATCACTTTAAATGTTAACATCGCTTCCGTGGGGGATAACATTATCTTTCTCGGTTACGTCTTCCTTGTCGGAGGGGGTCGTTGGCTCTTTCCTTTCCTCTTCGTCGGCAACCGTCGTCAAGGAAGGCTGAGCAGACGGCTTCTCCACTTTGTCTTCTATGTATGGCTTGTTGGTTTCCACAATGGGCACTTCCCTGTCAACCTCCTTCGCTCTGTCCACGACGCCGGTGACTGGCGCGGTGACGATCAGGTTTCCGTCACTCGACAGCTCAGCAGTGACATCAGCGCTGCTGGAGTTCGAAGGCATCGTGTACGTGTGGAAGAACTGGCTCGCGAAAATGTCACGGTCGTCCTGCTTGGCCTCGTGCGAACCCTGGATGAAGATGAAGTCGCCCTTCACCTTGACTTTCAGGTCATCTTTCTTGTAATCCTTAACATTCACAACAACTTGGAATTTGTCGTCATCGGCGATGATTCTGGGCCCGATGTCGGCGAAAGTCGGGAACAGTTTCCAGAGAGGAGCGAAGAGATTGCCGAAGATGGGGAAGCCGAGCCACGGGCTTTCGATGTCCTCACTGTATATTGAGGTGATGGGCTGCGGCGCCGGCTGTTCGGTGACCGGCACGGCGGCTGCCGTCGCAAAGATAGCGCATACCGCAAAGAATCGCGGCGAAAACATATTGACGTGTGCACTCGTTGGTGATGCAACTAGAACTGAGGCCGCCGCGGTTCGCGGAGGCTATATAGAGGTGGTGGGGCAGGGGGGTGCGTAAGCGCATCGCTGGCGATGACGATAGAGTTGTAATGTAAATACGGCAATAGGTACAAACAGTCCTCACACGGAATGAGTTTACTTTTGATTCATGTTCAAGTTTGGAAACATTGATGTTTCGAACGCATATTAGGAAAACATTTACGTTTTGATAGAGACTCTTCTTTCTGCCAGTGGAACTGTTCATACTGTAGAAGGCATTGGTGTTGACACTAGTCAAATGACGGTAAGCATCTTACCCATCATCCCGGATTGAATTCCAAAAGTTAATCCAAAAATAGATATTAGTAAAGCCGAAAAGTTATTTAAAAAAATTAATTTAAAGCTCTTTAGGCAGAATAGTTTTATTTTGATGTCGCGTCTGTACAAAAGCAAAACAAACAACTCTTTGGCATGTGGCTTGACCTTGTAAGGCCGGCTTCTAGACTGATCTCAGTAGAATTAGCTCAATATCACGTAACAACAATGAATCAAGCATGTATTAACACTTCCGATGTCACGTCTGTGAATGCGTAGCCGTCAGCACTTTATTGTGCCGACTGTACTTTTCTTTCTTCGTTACTGATAATGATTTTTGATGACTGCGGGTATTGTAACAGTGTTTTATTCTTCTTCCGGGGCTGAAGAGGTAGGGTAGGTATTTCAACAAAAAAAATCAAATCAGTTTCAGTTAAAACAGAAAATTATTTTAAAATATATAGATTTAATTATCTTAGCATGTTTACATAATTTAAAAGCTAACAGTCTTGAAATAATAATATGACAAGAATAAGTATATAAAAAACTGGCCAAGTGCGAGTCGGACTCGCACACGAAGAGTTCCGTACCACAAGGCAAAAACGCCGAAAAAAACACGTTTGTTGTATGGGAGATCTCCTTTAATATTCATTTTATTTTTATTTTATTATTTATTATTAAAGTAAAAATATAACTGAGTATTTTGTGAATATTTCAAGTGCCTACCTGTTGCCATTATTGATATCGAGCAAAAAAGGGCACTAAAATCGCGTTTGTTGTATGGGAGCACCCCTTAAAAATTTATTTTATTTTTAGTATTTGTTATTAAAGCGGCAACAGAAATACATAATTTGTGAAATTTTCAACTGTCTAGCTATCGCGGTTCTTGAGATACAGCCTGGTGACAGATAGACGGACGGACAGACGGACGGACAGACAACGAAGTCTTAGTAATAGGGTCCCGTTTTTACCCTTTGGGTACGGAACCCTAAAAAGAAAAGAATCATAGGGCACCAAAAAATTCGTCCGCATCGTTGTCAGCAGGAAAAGTGCCCAAAAGGCTGGTAGTATTGCCACGTTTTATGATCCTTAGGCCAGCCCTCTGGTCACGTGACGAGTCGACAAACCTCTGTTGTCGATAATATATTGTTTTAAATAAATAAGAATTTCAATTTTTTATTTTTACCTAGTGCTCAAAAAGCCGCTAAGCTGAAGTGGGACTGGGCTGGCCACGCCTGCCGTATGCCCAATAAGCTGTGGGCCAAAATAACCATTACGTGGAGCCCTGGCACACGTAGAAGGCGTCGCGGCTGACCCCGTAGAAGGTGGCGGGACGGGCTGGACAAAACAAACGACCAGTGGTCCAGTTTAGCCCTGGATCGAAAGAGCTGGAAGTCATGAGGAGAGGATTTTACCCAGCAGTGGGATGATGTAGGCTAACAGTAAGTAAGTAAGTGCTTCATTATTTTTTTAGCGATGCCGATTTTAAAAGAATCTGAAAGAAGACTTAAATTGTTGTTGTGTAACAGTCGTCTCAGAACGCCCGATGGGTTTAATACAATTAAGTCAAAACAGAACGTTATTTTAAGCCGGAGACGTACGGTTTCCTTCGATGATACAACAATTATTGATATTTGAATCCTTACTATGGCATGGACTCAGTACAACGAATACATTGTTATTTATTAATATTCCACATTACAACCTACTAGCTACTTCGTCTACGTATTTTTTCATCTACTTTTTGAATAAAATATCCAGGCCCATATCATACTCCAGGTCCCAGGCTACCGAATAGCCATATTTCTTAACGATCTATCTAGTGGTTTTGGCGTGAAAGGTAAGGCCTGTTGTGCCTTCCTACTCTCTTTCCACCTCTGTCTACTTAAATCTATACCAGTTCTTATTGAAGGACTCCACCTCATCCCTCCATCTCATCTCATCGCCGTCAGCGAAAGCACAAGGAAGTGGTGAAGGGTGGGGGGAGGTGTTTTGGGGGACTGTCTTTTGTAATTTTGACGTTTGAAAAGCGCTGATTCTCAGCCTAGTTTGAATAAATTATTTTTGATTATGATCTCCGTCTGGGCCTGCACGATGTCGCTTGTCTTTCAAAGAGACCCATTGGATCGTTTCATTGTAATATTTTGGATCGTTTAGTTTGGCGTGGTTCTTGAAGTCAGAAAACAGATTGATAAGTGACAAAATCAGTTTATCACAAGCTTGAGATGAGACTATGCTACATCAAACAAACGAATTAAAAATAATCGTATCATTGTTCTTTGCACACACATTAATGTCTCCTTGACTTAATAACTTTATGCATTTTAATGAACCGCTAGATCGTTTATGTACACACACATAGATATCTAATAACGTCCGGTTACATAAGAGATTCATGACGTCGATATATATTTATTGTCGATCAATCTGAGGGGCAATTATCGTATAATTTTAAGAACATTCATAGTCTGATCTCGGTTTAAATCTATTAAAAATACCTCTAAAATCCCTAAATTTTTGACAGTAACAAAATCAATCAATAAATCAGCCTATAATGTTGGGAACATTTATTCTGGGACACAGGCCTCCTCTCTGTGAGAGGGAGTGGGCCATAATCCACCACGCGGGCCCAGTGCGGGTTGGTAGATGTCACGTGTTTGAATTTTTGGGTTCTAGGACATGCCGGTTTCCTCACGATGTTTTCCTTCACCGTTTTTGAGAGCAGGGATGATGAAATAATTTACACAAAGTAAAGCGCCTGTCTGGGTTCGAACCTACGACCTACAACTCGTAAGTCGCGGCCGATACCACTGGGCCACCACTGCTCTCAGTAACAAAATAAAGTAGTTAATTAAAAGTGTTCAAAATCTAGTCGCAATCTCATCGCTGCAACAATCGATGTCAAAAACTTCGTTAAAAATGTAGTGAAATTGAAATGTAGTGAAATGTAGTGAAATGTAGTGAATTTTTTGTATTTTTTAGTAGATTGAGACTGAGATCAGTCTGTGAACGTTCGCGTATTCTTAAAATAACAATAATTGCCCCTCTTTTTCCTTTTGTTTCTTTTTTTTTCTCATTTTGTTTCTTTGTTTATTTTGTTTCTTTTATGAGAAAGCACATGTATTTGTAATATCATAAAGCTGATCGAATAAAATTGGTACTTACATATTTCTGACATACTTAGGTACTTACCGAAACAGGTTCGTACCGAAGACCCACTTATTTGCCAAAAACAAAATATATATTTCAAAATTATCCAACTACAAAAACATAATCAAGGTTACCTGGAAGAATTCTCAGAAAGCGATAAGGCTGCCCATTGTATGTTTTGTAGGTAGTGATAATCGAATTTTTTATTATGTATTTTCTGGTGTACAATAAAGTATAGGTATATAAATAAATAAATAATCCAATTTGAGTGCACAAACTCATGATTTGAACATTTTTATTTTTGGGCATTTTATTTCTTTGTCATTTTTATTTTTGGTCATTTTTATTTTTGTACTTACATTTTTATTTTTTTGGACTATTTTTATTTTTTGACATCATTATGATTTGGACGAATTATTATAGTAATCCATCTCATCCTATAAGCCAACAGTAAATATTTGTAAGAAGCATCCCGGAGTCTGGATTTGTCACCGGTGATGGCAATAGGTTTGCCCCCTATGACATGGGACTTAAACGTAACTGGCGAAATGTTGGTGTACTAATAGGTACAGCAGGATCGTCGGATATAGTTAAAGTTTCGATCGATCATTAGATTTCTTACTGAACTTCAACTATATATCCGACGATCCTGCATACTTATCTCTTTTGTTGACTGTACACGTCTGCCTAACCTATGCTATAAGTATCATAAAAGCTTATAAATATCTACAGAAAGTAATATGATTGCGTCATAGATATGTTTTATCAACTATTGAAATAATGCCACCAAAACTGCGCGGGTTTATCAGCGGACAAATACGGGAACACTGTTACAGTTTCATGATATTATTTACTTACGTTATGTTCAATGTTTATAAATAGACTAGCTTCTGCCCGCGACTTCGTCCGCGTGAAATTTCTTACGCACCCCGTCACATCGCACAAGCCTGCCCGCGCTAATATTTATTATGATTTCGTTCTTTCTGGCTTTTTTCTTTTTGTCCGGCTAATAAGGGTCCTAGCTTGATGTTAAATAGCCTGTAGCCGTCCTCAAGAATTGGGCTATCAAATCATCATCTCATCATCTGCCTGCCTTTTCCCAACTATGCTGGGGTCGGCTTCCAGTCTAACCGAATGCAGCTGAGTACAAGATACGATACCCTTTGGTAAGACTGGTTATCAGACTTTCGGGCTTCTGACTACCCGTAACGACTGTCAAAGATACACGAATGACAGCCAGGACCAACGACTTAACGTGCTTTTCGTATGTAAAGATGGTCACCCATCCAGAGACCAACCGCGGCAAGCATAGCTTAACCTGATCGATCGACCTGTGCGCCTATTATTATTCAGCCACGGGCTCCTCCCGTTATATATTATGTAATTACTAACAAACTCTTCAGCTTTATTTTAAGTATACATATAAAGTTAAAGTTATGTATTAATAAAGATTCCAACACATGTTTAAACATTGTTTAGAAAGTTCTGGTAGGTAGTAGGTACACACAATGGTGTTCACTGGGTGTTTCTTGAAAGACACGCATAATTAACATTTCTTTCCGCCGTATGACTCAGGCGAGACTATTCATTATTATACCTACATGAATCAGTCTTGTTATTCACGCTTACTCACCCAAATTATACCTAACCATTGTATAGTGTGTATTTAACCAGAGTAAATACAAATTATTTTTTCTATGATTTAACCTGAAAAGTGTCTGTTTGTCTGTGTGGTGCCGGACTTAAAGAATAGCACCACCCCAGACTTCCGGTGGGTGTCGTAAAAGGCGACTAAGGGGCGTACCGGAGAATGGGCAGCAGCGTTCTCTATGCATTCCACCACCATACCATACTGCGATCGCCAACCCGCCTGCCAAGCGTGGCGATTATGGCAAACCCCCCCTTTTGGGGGAGGCCTATGTCCAGCAGTGGACGTCTTTCGGCTGAAATGATGATGATGATGATGAACCTAAAATAACGTGGCCATCGATGGTTTGGAATAGAATATACATTTATTTTACAAATACGGGCATCACACATAGTGACACATAATAGGTGTTAAAATACATTAAAGGTCTGCCATAGTTCACCATTCGGCATGCAACATTTATATTATTTATCCATTTGATATAAGTATTTTTGGTGAGCTTTCCAAAAAAATGACTATTAAGTAAAAATGTTTTTTAAGCCTCTTTGAGATAGCCAAAGTCAAAATCAAATCATTTATGTCAAGTAGAGGCAGTTTTGAATTCCAGAATTTACACAAAAAAACCGGCCAAGTGCGAGTCGGCCTCGCACACGAAGGGTTCCGTACCACCGTACAACATTTTGTCGCTCGCATTACTAAAAGTCCTATCTCATTTTGCTAATTTTTTAGCTGATTTGATTTACGACAACTACATTTCTCTATTCGTGATTCTTTACATTTTTCACTAACCGTCGTACCTCAAGGTATGTTATTTGAGTTATTCCGTTTTGGATCTCAAAATATAACCATTTTGAAAGGCAACAAAAAGTAGAGAATCACGAATAAAAAAATGGATTCAAAACAAAAAGTAAACAAAAATAAAAAGACTTGAGCCCAAAGAGGCTTACCATAATACTGCGTTATTTTAAAAACAAATACCGCAGCGCTAGTATTCTGATAGGAGCTCGCACGGTTATTTACATTGTCAAGCAGACGAAGTTCTCAAACATATAAAGCAATAGATTAGAAATTTCCTTTAAAATCCTTCGGAATACATATGGTTTTTTTTATTTTTATTTATTGCTATAATTATGTTCCTTATGCCCCTAATCTTCAAATAAGTTGTATTTACGTACCTAACGACAATTATGAGGTTGTATTCGACATGTTTTTGCGAATTTCGCCACGTGAATTACACACATCGATAGAGAATCAAAAACTGAGTGAGAATAGAAAAAAGTGTCAAAATGCCCAAAATGTGCTGTACCTACGCCCTTTGGAGCCTCCCGTCCCAGCCGCCGCTGGAGACGCTTCGGGCGTCGGGAGCCACGGGACGACTCCAGGCCCGTACCGGACGGCGCGTAGAAAAAAAAAGCCCAGAGGTACCGATATGGGCCCGCTCTTGAGCCCAATCACGCCTGATGGAAAGCGATGGATGAGGTCTATGACGAAACGAGCGAGCCCAGAAGATGCCTGAGGCACTAGAATTCCGAGGATCTTATTGGGCCCGGAACTCTTGATTTGTTGGTAAAACTGTGTTCCGCAATTGGTGTGCTAGTCAAGAGCATAAATATACTCTACATACACTGTCGAAAAAGGTTTCTGACTAAAGGCCTACGCAGACCGGGGCGGCATGGCCAGGGATTTAAATTTTTACTAATGGACATAGAAATACGACACAAATTGCTATGCTTTAAAATGATGCCGTGGCAAAAGGGATTTCATTGCACGGCATTGAAAGACTCGCCACGGGCTCCCGCGGCGGGATGCCGTGGCGTCCTGCGGTAGCACAGGCTTGCCAAGGACTCCGGCGCTCGTTGTGACATACCGCAGGGTGAGGCGGCGGGGGTAGAGAAGCGGGGAAGCCGCTGGAATACTGCGGTATCTAAGCGGCTAGTGTGCGCTGACTGACGGCAAAATCCCTTGCCATGCCGTCCCGGTCTGCGTAGGCCTTTAATAACCAGAAACCTTTTTCGACTATGTATGTGCCTTGCCTAAGTAATGTTTATCTATTGCAAGTGCGATGCTTCGTAAGTCACGTCCACGAAAGACGTGACCAGTGACCATAGACTGCGTTACTGTTATTTATGGCATAGGTTTCAAGGAAACAAAACAATAGCGTTGAGTATTACGATAGTTGCTTTTGACAAACTCAAAATCTGTCAGGGAAATGAATTGTTATGCAATTTGACATCCTACGTCAATTATTAGCCGTGTTGTCGCCATTGCACAGTTAAATAAATAAAAAATAAAAATAAAAAAGCCTTTTTTTTATTTCTTGCCAATGATTTAGAATAATAAATAGAAAAAATATACATTGAAAAGTAAAAAAATTAACATTGAAATATATATTTTTTGAAATGAAATAAAATTAAATTAAAATAAAGTAAAATTAAAATAAAATTTGAAAAATTAAAATAGATAAAATTAATTCAGAATAAATTAAATAAATTATCCAATTAATAATGAATAATTATTAGTATTATTATTAATTGCACAATTTCTTAAGTATTAATTTCCCTGGCTGTACAAGGATCCTTACCCACTAAGTGACACACTAAGGGCCGGTTCCACGGTGACCGGATATACACGACTTTAAAAATTAAACAGAATTTGTATGAAAATATGTGCCAAAAAAGTTAACCAAAACTCAATCGGAGGTGATGAAATAGGTAATAAGGTATAATGAAAAACCCACACTGAGCTACAGGAAGAGTTGAGCTGATTCAGACTATCACTTTCATATTTTATCCTCTTATTTAAGACCAGTAAGAAATAGGTATTATTTACTTTCCTCAAAAACTTCCTTGACATAAAGTTTACTGTACCATTTAATTTTAATTACCCGACTGCGTCAGAAGGAGGGTTATGTTTTTCGAGTGTATGTATGTATGCATGTATGTATGTACTTTTTTTGTTTTTTTTTGTACGCTTTGTTTCTTTGGCACGCTCTGTAGCCTAAACGGCTTGATCGATTTCAGCTTGAGAGGTGCCGTTAGATTCGTCTTAATTATGAAAGTGACACTGGGTATATCAAAATTGAAAAAAAAAAATTAAATAGCCGATTTTTGGCGCAATGTCTTCAAAAAAAATTTTTTTTTCTCGAAACCTATCGAGTGGGGTATCAAAATAAAGAGTTTTAAAAGGTGATTACAAAAATATATATAATTTATAAGGTTAAAAGTAATTCGAAGTGATAAATCGTAAAAAACACGTACCAAGAACAAAATCGTTTGCGAAATCTTTCACATTTGTAAACTAAAAAGCTGGAAATAAAAAAGTAATCAAAGCAGTTTCGCAGTCGGGTTTTTTTATTTTTTAAATTTACTTTTTTTATTTCCTTGTCAAAAAATAATTTATTATCTAGGTCCAGGAAAAATCTTTTTTTTATTGCTCTTTTTTTTTGCTTTGAATGACTTTTGTATGTATTTTAAATATTTTTTGATTTAAATGACATGTGCGTGTATTTTAATTTTAATTTTAATTATTTGTTTATTTGATTTGAATGTCTGAGTATTACTTTATTGTGTATGTGATTATTATTCAATTTTATGTTTTCTAATGTAATGTAATAACGGAATGGACTTTGTCTGAAAATAAATGAATTATATTATTATAAAATCGGAACTAACGTCGCCATCTTGTTTTTCGATAACGCCACCCGAAACTTAAGTGCCAGTGTTGTTCAGGTAATAGATAAATCAAGCCTTCTTTGTGCTGACACAAAGTAGGTATACAAAGTGCTGACGCAAAGCCCACAGTACGCAGGTCAAGTTCAAGGCCTTTGATACTTTGACGTCGCAGGCTATACGCTGTAACTTGCTCGACTGGAGGCTTTACTTTCCATTGTGAGGTGGGCAGAGTATAACAAAAAAATATAGCAAAAAAAAAAACAACTGTATGGAAAGAAAAATAAGAGTGATTCTAGGTAGTCTGGATTTTAACTGCCCTGCAGAATTGTGGCGTCCAATACATACTATGTTTACCTAGTTAAGATTCCTGTGTTAAGGTGCTGACATCGACTCTTAGCTCAATTCATTGCAATGAAACTAGTGAATTGTTTTTTAATGTAAGTAGGGGATTTTTTTTAGAATAGAATAGAATAGAATAGAATAGAATAGAATAGAATAGAATAGAATAGAATAGGTCTTTATTTGCTTAGAATGTAGGTACATAAAAATAAGTTGTTAAATTATATAATAGAATCCATGTACATTCTGCCTTAATATAGCATGCAAATGTAATACAAAGAAGAGGATAATATTACAAAAAATTATCATTTAAGAAATCCTGTACAGAATAATAACATTTATCTACAAGTAATTCTGTGAAAATTTTTTTAAATTTTTGCAACGGTAAGTTTTTAAGTTGGTCAGGTATTTTATTAAAGATTATAGGAGCCATACAAATCACATTTCTTTTTAACAAACTAGTTTTAAATGCGCCCGTGTATAATAGATTCTGGTATTGAGATCTCATAGCTGTACTTCGTTTTCTAGTTTCTATTAAAGTTGCAAATAGACATCGATTTGTTATTACAAATATTGCTAATTCAAGAATGTAAAGGCATGGGAAGGTTAATAATTTATGAGACTTAAATATAGGTACGCAACTGTCTGTTACTTTAAGACCAAATATAGCTCTCAGACAGCGTTTCTGAGCTTTGAAAATGCTTTCTCGTTCACCACAATGACCCCAAAATATTATACCAAATCTTAAGATGGAAATTACTAGACCGTGGTAAGCCACTAATATTGTCGGTAAATTTACTTTTTTTGATAGATTATGCAACATAAACGCGGCTGTGCTTAAACGTTTACATATATCTTCTGCTTGCGGCTTCCAAGTTAACTGGCTGTCAATTATGATTCCTAAAAATTTTGTACTGTTTACTTTTTCTATAGTTTGACCATTGTAGTTTATATCCATATCTCCGGCAGGTTTTATACTTAATAATTTATACTTTTCCCTCTAACAGCTACTTAATTCCAAATATTTTTTGAAAAATCATATAACCTGCGTCATAAAAGTATCAAAGGGCTTGAACTTGACCTGCGGACTGTGGACTTTGAGTTAGTACTTTGTATACCTACTTTGTGTCAGCACAATGAAGGCTTGATTTATCTATTACCTGTACAATACTGGCACTTAAGTTTCCGGTGGCTGGCTTAACTTAAATTGCCTAGATAATGTGGTGTTTCTTTTCATTCGTTATTTTTGTAATATTTTTATGTGAATTGTGGTATTTTTAGAATGTTTTAATCGTCTTCTTTATTGTTCTTCTTCTTAGTGTGTCGATGACAATCCAAATGGAATTTTGTTTTGTTTCATAATCTTATCTTTTTATGATTCTGCCAAAGTGGCCTTTTTAGGCCCCCTGTTTTATGTCGATTGACTGAAGGAAGGTAGAATGTAGTCATAATGAGATTTTATAAGCCGTTTAATTCAGTTTCTAGCCCCTAGTTTCTAACAAACTAACTAACAGACTAACAGTTGGATAAAGTTGGAAAAGCGATCACAAGGATTGACTTGTACCTGATTTCAATAATCCGATTGAGTTTAAATGCACTTGAAGCTTTTCAGTTCAGACGAATTCAATATTAGGTATTGTCGTTAAAAGGGATAAATGATAGAGCCAAAGACAGGGGATTTAATTATTTAGCATATGGACTAAGTACCGACTTAAATTGACCGTATATTCAAATTACAACTGTCTTTCTTTGAACGTTATATGAACTGTCAACTGACTATAATTATAACACGGCAAATTGAAGTAGTGTGTCAAATGATAAACAATTAATTTTGTAAGCCGTATTTTTTTTTCAATACTAATTCTTAATTTATAATCTATATAAATAATAGGAGCATGCATACACATACACTACTGCACGACTACTTTATTTATAAATGCCGACTACTTCGGTTAGGTTAAGCGGATTTACCCGGGGTTGCTTTTCTGTTACATTACACGCCAAAACCACAAAGCTGTGTGAGATTGCCAAAACAGAGGATTTTGAAACAGGGTTTATTTTTAACCTCCAAACATGAGCCTTTGGTTTGCAAAAGAGAGGCTAAATATTTCATAAAAATAATAGGTAGCAGTGGATTCTTATGTCGGATACTAATGATAACAAATGGCGACCACTAAGTAATCCGTGTGGTCATTCTGGCAACTTACCTTATAGAATTGAGCCTTTTGTTATTCAGATGTGGTTCATTATCTACAAACACATGGCCATACGAATGTTATGCGGGCTTTACACCGGTGACCATAGCCGCAAAAAATGGCAAAACGTCTAAATGGTAATTCGGCTAATCCGCAGGTGACTTAAATCGCGTTTGTCCAGCTCTGCATCAAACTGACATTCGTCGAGACGGTCATGATATTTTTCATTAGAACAGAATGGTGAGCAACAGTAACTTTAATAGGTAAGTACAGACGCCAGCACATCAAGCTACTACAATCTGTCAAATTCCTTTAATACATTTTCAACTTTATCGCTAAAGCATAAGGTTCAATGTTGATTGGGAAAATTTGACAGTTTCGGGTAGCTTGATCTGCTGGCAATTACAATTCAAATTCGGTTCGGCTTACTTCAGTTGCAATGTTCCCTTGGGCGTTTTACCAAAAACTATGTAAATTCGTTCAAACTTATGTTATCAAAGAAGCAATTAAATGAACATCAACAAAATGATAAGTCTCTCATTTGGTTTGAGAGAACTCATCTCGTTTGTCACACACAGGCGTTCGTCTGCGACGGAGCCGACTGCGGTCCGAAATGAAGCAATCAGTTAGTTCTCAACTAACTCCCAAGTTTGATTAGCATGTATTATTACTGTGTAGTGCTATGACTCTCTGATAGGTTTGAAGTTAAAAGGCAATTTACTGTCAAAAGGTAAGGTATCTGTCGGTCAGCGGGATTGTCTGAAAGGGTTACCGCTGGCCCGGAACATAAAGGGCTAAGGAAGGAACACGGGTGGGTTTTAGTCAGTAAGAGTCTGACACTCCCTTCCGCTCCACCCAGAGCGGTAGGGGTCATATGATGATTTCCCATCCACAAAAAAAAAAAAAAAAAAAAAAAAAAAAAAAAAAAAAAAAAAAAAAAAAAAAAGGTATCTGTCAAATTGTTATTACTAATATAGAACTAAATAATACCTAATTGTTAGACGTGACGCGTAAAGAAAAAAATAGAGCACACAAATACAAAAACATTTTTTTTTTGTACAAAACTTTGCCCCTCTCTAGGAATGTCTCCTGTATTGTGGGGGCGTTTACAAACATTTAAACACACATATACAAACAGCCAAATTTGGAACGGAACAACTACTTACAGGTCGTACAAATATTAGTTCCGTGCGGGAAACGAACCCGCGACACGCAGCGCAGCAGTCAACCGGTTAACCACTAATTAAGCATATACAGCCTATAATGGTCCCACTGCTGGGATACACAGGCCTCCCTTCTATAGGGAGTGGGCTGTAATCCGCCTCGTTGGCCAAATGCGAGTTGGTAGATATCACATGATTAAGTCTTGAGTTGAGCTGCACGAATTCTGACAAATGCGTGCACTGACTGGACACGTCCTCTCAATCTGTGTGGTTCTTTCCTCAAAAGACCATCTCAGACATCTATCTACATGGTCTACATATAACCTGACCAAGATTATGTCTGGACTTTAAAAGAGACTGTGACCTCTGAGTTTGTTTCGGCTTTTCTTGTCAGAGTAGTCAGATAGGAAACGCCGATCTCATCTAGTTTTAAAAAAAACATTATTGACGTGTAAAAGTGTTTGTACAAACCTACTTACAAAAATAAAATCATTTATCATGTCTTAGAATTTATCTAGGTTCTAGGACATGCCGGTTTCCTCACGAAGTTTTACTTCACCGTTTTGAGAGCAGTGGTGATGAAATTATTTACTCAAACAAAAGCGCCTACTTGAGTTCGAACCCACGACCTATAGCTCGTAAGTCAGGACCATCGCCACTGGGCAACCAATGATCAAAAAAAATGTTATGGAAAAATTGTGCATGTTGGATGTTATATGAATATAATAATACAGTATTGAACTTGGTCATCATCATCTAATTTTAGCGAAACATGACAAATATCGTGAATTCCACGTTGTATGTACAGATGCCAGCACATCAAGTTACCCGAAACTGTCAATTTTTCCCAATCAACTTTGAACTTTATGCTTTAGCGATAAAGTTGAAAATCTATTAAAGTTTGACAGATTGTAGTAGCTTGATGTGCTGGCGTCTGTACATAATTAACACTATATTTGACTTCAAGCAAAACACCGCTGAAAACGGAGTGAGAAATGATCGTGAATGGAGTTTAGGCGACATTTTAGTTAGGTGCACTAAAATGTCGCCTAATATGTTTTTCAAATATTTAATTATATCTTTACAGCGGTTTTCCCTACCAGTTTTGATGTCGTGAAGATAAAACGGCATCATATTTTAGCACTTCAATGTAAATTAACGCTAACATTTTCTATTTCAATCATATTTTTGGTACTAGATCTCAAGGTGACTATAAGATATGTGAATTTGTGATCTTGCATAGCAACTAGTCTCAGATTCAAAACCAAACTATGTACATGTCTTGTATACGTGTACTTTCTTAATTATTCGTAGAACTGGAAAAACAACAATTTTTCTTATTTGTCATTATATAGACATACAGACAATTCAAATTTTTCACCTCTTTCTAATGCTGTAATCAATCACACCACTTGGTTTTAGTAGGTTTTTTTTAAATATTTTATTTATTCTTTTGATAGATTCGTATTTTGTAAATGTGAGCGTTTCGAATTTGTATTTTGTGTGTTATCGTTTTGTATTCATTTTTTATTTTATCAAGTACCTGGTACTTGTTGACAGGCCTACGCTGTCCTCCCATACCTACTGTAATTTGAAAACATTGTAAAAGCCAATTATTTTTAAAAAGATTAAGAACGGAGTTTTCGCCGGTTCTTCTCCATAGGAAACGACCAATCGGAACCGTGCACCTAGCTTCTGACGTTTCATAAGTGCCCATGTAGGTTTATGTGAAATTAAATATTTTGATTTGAAACACGTAGACTAACCTACGAGTAGTGACCAACTCTTGTACCTTCCTTGTATAAAAAGTTCTTTGTCCTACTGGCAGTGAAACAAAACATTACTCATTAATTATATCCGCAAAATTTCTAGTCTTAGTTTACCAGCTTTCATAATTATCTTCCGTCTAAGGCACTGACGAGAATCCCTAGCATAGGGGATCGTAGCACTGTGAGTCCCCTGGGGTCTAGGGGATTTTAGTGCAGCGAGCGGAGAAATTAATCAGGAAAAGCCTAGCCTCCACACTGATTAAGTTTTTATTGCTTTGAAGCACATCGAGGCTATGGGTGCTTGGAGACTCACTTGCCCGAACCGAGATCCACCCGACAATCCGTCTTCCCAGAGACGGTGGGTTAAGCCCCTTTACAAAGTAATACAGAACAATTTACTTGACGCGCCTGCTGGCTGTGGATAAGTGGGACTCGGGGCTTTGGCTTCATGCACTCCAGGCCTATGACCCCTATGAGCCTTATGCCTGCTGCGCCCTGCTGTGCCTACGACGCAGCTGTACCTTTCGCGTCTGCATCACTCCACGACAACTGAGGTAGTCGTGCAGTATTTCAAGGTGAAGACCAACTGGACTCTGAGGGTCGAAAGGTTGGAATCGCGCCACAACATCAACTTTAAGTCATTCGTGGTACGAGTTCCAACCCAACATCTACAGACCTGTCTGAAAGAGGACTTTTGGCCGAAAGGTGTCGTATATCGACGTTTCCGAGGAAGGTTACGCGACACCACGCAGCGAAACACGACGCCGTCAACGTTACGTGTATAGTTAATAGTTTTAAGGTTTTTTAATATGTATTAGTTTATTATTTTATAAGATTATTTTGTGTATTTTTTTTATGGGCCTTATAGTTGCCTGATAATAAAATTATTATTATTATGTCCAGCAGTGGACTGCTGTATGCTGATGATGACTCGAGGACACTACCCGTGACCCATGGGCTGGCTTTTACCTTGGCCAGACGCTAAGCATTGCCATACAACGTGGCAATGCCGCCAGTCTCTGGGGTACATTACCCAGTCGACAGCGATGCGGAGGAATTTTTCGACGCCATATTTTGGTTTGTTGATAGTTTTAGTTAGGACAGGTTATTGTATTTTTAGTTTAATAATTTGTTAGTTAATTTAGTATAAGAAGTTTATCAAGAGTATTGGTATTATACAGGGTTATTGGTAAAACATTAACAACCTCTTAAAAAGGTCAAAGTAGTAAAAGTGAGTTATTTCGGTCTGATCCCCTGAACCCCCCCCCCTCCGACCCTCCCCCCCACCTCGATCCCCTCCTGGATAGTCTTCTGTTTTAATCTTTGTCTTATCCACATTATGTAAGTTTACTCTTTATGACAGGTAAGTACAGTCAAAAGAAATTAAAAGTTTCATGATTTACGTACGAGTTGTTCATAATGATGAGTACAATGAGCTCTTAAAAGGTTGTTAATGTTTTACCAATAACCCTGTATATTTTTATCCTCTTTAGTAAATACATGGTAATAAATTACAATGTTTAGATATTTTCAATATTACTCTTATTTTGGTTCATTAGTATTTACATCAGGACAGACATATTGTGGACGGTGGTTGCAGTCGTCACGGATAAACAAAAAAAGATTGACCGATTTGACTTACTTGGTCAACATTGTTTTCTCAACACATCCACTGCAATATGATCCGTACATGTGTACAATGATACACTTTATTATTACCGTGCTCAACTGCGAATGGAAAGAAAATATCGGAAGTGATGGCCGTTTGTTTTCACCAACAACTCGAGCAGACAGACGGGGAAATTGATACAAAGACGACTTGTTGACGTTGTACGAGAAAGTAGTTACCTACTTACAACTTTGTTGCGATGTATGTCAGAGCGATAATTAGATAAGTCGAATGGTCGATGTTTTCTTGGCTTGGGCAGAAAACTGTTTTAAAATCTGGTATTTTATCTAGTATAATTATATCCGACTGTTGATATTCGAAGCTATACATATGACCTTAGTCTAAAGTGGCACCGGTAACTGAAAAGTTGTGTGGAAATACGTCGTCATGGTATGGGTATACATATAATGCGGAGGAATTATTAAAAAATTGTAAGGAATGTTTTGATTAGGAATTTTGGCTTAAAGCCAGAGCAGAGGAAGACTAATGATACGACGGATGGATTGTTTGAAAGATGATATGGCCAGAAAACGGGTGACTATCGAGATGACGTCTAATATAGAAGTATGAAAGAAATAAAAAAGTAATTTAAGAAAATTAAACCGACTTCAAAAAGAAATGAACTCAAAATTATGAAATAACTTTAATTTCTATGAAGTCTGTTTAATTTTTTTAAATTACTTTTTTATTTCGTAATTTTTAGTTTTAAGAAAAAACTGCAGTATTGTTTATAATAAGTAGGTAATAGTTATGTTGTAAATATTGCACTAGAATTTGACCAACGTTTTGAGATGTTTTCCCTTTGACACTACACCCGTGGCTCGTAACAATAAGCCAGGCCGTCACACTTACACGTATTAGTCCATATCTTGAAAATTACTGAATCGATTTTGATGAAACTTGCACTGTTCCCTAACTTGAAGTAAATGTAAGCCAATAAAAAAATGGTCACGATCCGATTAATAGTTGCGGAGAAATGCGCGGACAAACATACATACATACATATATATATATACATACATATATAGATATACACATCTTTAAAATTTTGTAAATTTGTTTGGAATTGTCATATAATATGTGAATATAATGTAGTTTCAATAATATTACATACATAGGTACGTGTCGAATTGATAACCTCCTTTTTTTGAAGTCAGTAAAAAAGACATGTGCCGATCCCAAATAAATTGGGATAAGAGCACGAAAATGATTATGATTATATTGAAGTCAGATTATCCTTGTTCTAGGCAGGTTGGGCATGACAAATTTTAATTAATATACAGAGTGGCGATAAGGTTATCACATTAAACATTACTGCGGTTATAACAAGTTTTTATCAGTCTGTTGAAATATTAAAAGAATAAATATTACTAAAAATAGAAAACTAAAGTTTTCGAACTTAGTAGCTAAAAAATTGTCAAGAAATAAATCACCCTTGATAATGAGGCACTAGACACGCGCGGGCCGATGGTATCAACAATTTAATACAAAGTTTATGGTGTTGTTACCAAATAGTCACAAGTTGGGTTTAATGTTGTAAAATACTCAAATGAAAAAAGGGCCCACGGTTAGAATGTTAATTGTTATTAATTATTTTAATTGTGTATGTTTAAAATACATAATGCAGAGTACATGGTTTCAATGAATGTGATTACCAGGGGGCCTAAAAAGGCCACTTTGGAGTATTACAAAAGGAATTATAAAATGGCGAAGACAGTCCGTGTTTTTCTTTTTTTTCGCTGCATTACGTAGGTACAATCAAAGAGACTGGGTATGGATTTGGATTGCATTGATTGTATTTTAGCACAGACAAAAAAAATAATTGAAAAATGCTTCACCAATGGGATTTGATACGATTAACTTAACAGTTAACTGTCCATTCTGTTATCCTTTTATGATTCTGCTAAAGTGGCCTTTTTAGGCCCCCTGTTCGCCACACTGTATAATATAAAATTCAATTTAAGAAAAGACGTCGGTACACATGTAGGTAACAATATCCCTTGTATTCGCGAATATTTAAATCAACTGATAAAATATTTAATCAGTTCTTTATTTAAAACTTTCTAGAAAATGTGACATAAGCCAACTGTTTAAATACCTAACCGTTGTTTTGAATGTTGGTGAACAGAGACCGAAGTACTACAGAACAACATACAACCAGATAGGAAACGCCGATCTCATCTAGTTTTAAAAAAAACATTATTGACGTGTAAAAGTGTTTGTACAAACCTACTTACAAAAATAAAATCATTTATCATGTCTTAGAATTTATCTAGGTTCTAGGACATGCCGGTTTCCTCACGAAGTTTTACTTCACCGTTTTGAGAGCAGTGGTGATGAAATTATTTACTCAAACAAAAGCGCCTACTTGAGTTCGAACCCACGACCTATAGCTCGTAAGTCAGGACCATCGCCACTGGGCAACCAATGATCAAAAAAAATGTTATGGAAAAATTGTGCATGTTGGATGTTATATGAATATAATAATACAGTATTGAACTTGGTCATCATCATCTAATTTTAGCGAAACATGACAAATATCGTGAATTCCACGTTGTATGTACAGATGCCAGCACATCAAGTTACCCGAAACTGTCAATTTTTCCCAATCAACTTTGAACTTTATGCTTTAGCGATAAAGTTGAAAATCTATTAAAGTTTGACAGATTGTAGTAGCTTGATGTGCTGGCGTCTGTACATAATTAACACTATATTTGACTTCAAGCAAAACACCGCTGAAAACGGAGTGAGAAATGATCGTGAATGGAGTTTAGGCGACATTTTAGTTAGGTGCACTAAAATGTCGCCTAATATGTTTTTCAAATATTTAATTATATCTTTACAGCGGTTTTCCCTACCAGTTTTGATGTCGTGAAGATAAAACGGCATCATATTTTAGCACTTCAATGTAAATTAACGCTAACATTTTCTATTTCAATCATATTTTTGGTACTAGATCTCAAGGTGACTATAAGATATGTGAATTTGTGATCTTGCATAGCAACTAGTCTCAGATTCAAAACCAAACTATGTACATGTCTTGTATACGTGTACTTTCTTAATTATTCGTAGAACTGGAAAAACAACAATTTTTCTTATTTGTCATTATATAGACATACAGACAATTCAAATTTTTCACCTCTTTCTAATGCTGTAATCAATCACACCACTTGGTTTTAGTAGGTTTTTTTTAAATATTTTATTTATTCTTTTGATAGATTCGTATTTTGTAAATGTGAGCGTTTCGAATTTGTATTTTGTGTGTTATCGTTTTGTATTCATTTTTTATTTTATCAAGTACCTGGTACTTGTTGACAGGCCTACGCTGTCCTCCCATACCTACTGTAATTTGAAAACATTGTAAAAGCCAATTATTTTTAAAAAGATTAAGAACGGAGTTTTCGCCGGTTCTTCTCCATAGGAAACGACCAATCGGAACCGTGCACCTAGCTTCTGACGTTTCATAAGTGCCCATGTAGGTTTATGTGAAATTAAATATTTTGATTTGAAACACGTAGACTAACCTACGAGTAGTGACCAACTCTTGTACCTTCCTTGTATAAAAAGTTCTTTGTCCTACTGGCAGTGAAACAAAACATTACTCATTAATTATATCCGCAAAATTTCTAGTCTTAGTTTACCAGCTTTCATAATTATCTTCCGTCTAAGGCACTGACGAGAATCCCTAGCATAGGGGATCGTAGCACTGTGAGTCCCCTGGGGTCTAGGGGATTTTAGTGCAGCGAGCGGAGAAATTAATCAGGAAAAGCCTAGCCTCCACACTGATTAAGTTTTTATTGCTTTGAAGCACATCGAGGCTATGGGTGCTTGGAGACTCACTTGCCCGAACCGAGATCCACCCGACAATCCGTCTTCCCAGAGACGGTGGGTTAAGCCCCTTTACAAAGTAATACAGAACAATTTACTTGACGCGCCTGCTGGCTGTGGATAAGTGGGACTCGGGGCTTTGGCTTCATGCACTTCAGGCCTATGACCCCTATGAGCCTTATGCCTGCTGCGCCCTGCTGTGCCTACGACGCAGCTGTACCTTTCGCGTCTGCATCACTCCACGACAACTGAGGTAGTCGTGCAGTATTTCAAGGTGAAGACCAACTGGACTCTGAGGGTCGAAAGGTTGGAATCGCGCCACAACATCAACTTTAAGTCATTCGTGGTACGAGTTCCAACCCAACATCTACAGACCTGTCTGAAAGAGGACTTTTGGCCGAAAGGTGTCGTATATCGACGTTTCCGAGGAAGGTTACGCGACACCACGCAGCGAAACACGACGCCGTCAACGTTACGTGTATAGTTAATAGTTTTAAGGTTTTTTAATATGTATTAGTTTATTATTTTATAAGATTATTTTGTGTATTTTTTTTATGGGCCTTATAGTTGCCTGATAATAAAATTATTATTATTATGTCCAGCAGTGGACTGCTGTATGCTGATGATGACTCGAGGACACTACCCGTGACCCATGGGCTGGCTTTTACCTTGGCCAGACGCTAAGCATTGCCATACAACGTGGCAATGCCGCCAGTCTCTGGGGTACATTACCCAGTCGACAGCGATGCGGAGGAATTTTTCGACGCCATATTTTGGTTTGTTGATAGTTTTAGTTAGGACAGGTTATTGTATTTTTAGTTTAATAATTTGTTAGTTAATTTAGTATAAGAAGTTTATCAAGAGTATTGGTATTATACAGGGTTATTGGTAAAACATTAACAACCTCTTAAAAAGGTCAAAGTAGTAAAAGTGAGTTATTTCGGTCTGATCCCCTGAACCCCCCCCCCCCCCCCTCCGACCCTCCCCCCCACCTCGATCCCCTCCTGGATAGTCTTCTGTTTTAATCTTTGTCTTATCCACATTATGTAAGTTTACTCTTTATGACAGGTAAGTACAGTCAAAAGAAATTAAAAGTTTCATGATTTACGTACGAGTTGTTCATAATGATGAGTACAATGAGCTCTTAAAAGGTTGTTAATGTTTTACCAATAACCCTGTATATTTTTATCCTCTTTAGTAAATACATGGTAATAAATTACAATGTTTAGATATTTTCAATATTACTCTTATTTTGGTTCATTAGTATTTACATCAGGACAGACATATTGTGGACGGTGGTTGCAGTCGTCACGGATAAACAAAAAAAGATTGACCGATTTGACTTACTTGGTCAACATTGTTTTCTCAACACATCCACTGCAATATGATCCGTACATGTGTACAATGATACACTTTATTATTACCGTGCTCAACTGCGAATGGAAAGAAAATATCGGAAGTGATGGCCGTTTGTTTTCACCAACAACTCGAGCAGACAGACGGGGAAATTGATACAAAGACGACTTGTTGACGTTGTACGAGAAAGTAGTTACCTACTTACAACTTTGTTGCGATGTATGTCAGAGCGATAATTAGATAAGTCGAATGGTCGATGTTTTCTTGGCTTGGGCAGAAAACTGTTTTAAAATCTGGTATTTTATCTAGTATAATTATATCCGACTGTTGATATTCGAAGCTATACATATGACCTTAGTCTAAAGTGGCACCGGTAACTGAAAAGTTGTGTGGAAATACGTCGTCATGGTATGGGTATACATATAATGCGGAGGAATTATTAAAAAATTGTAAGGAATGTTTTGATTAGGAATTTTGGCTTAAAGCCAGAGCAGAGGAAGACTAATGATACGACGGATGGATTGTTTGAAAGATGATATGGCCAGAAAACGGGTGACTATCGAGATGACGTCTAATATAGAAGTATGAAAGAAATAAAAAAGTAATTTAAGAAAATTAAACCGACTTCAAAAAGAAATGAACTCAAAATTATGAAATAACTTTAATTTCTATGAAGTCTGTTTAATTTTTTTAAATTACTTTTTTATTTCGTAATTTTTAGTTTTAAGAAAAAACTGCAGTATTGTTTATAATAAGTAGGTAATAGTTATGTTGTAAATATTGCACTAGAATTTGACCAACGTTTTGAGATGTTTTCCCTTTGACACTACACCCGTGGCTCGTAACAATAAGCCAGGCCGTCACACTTACACGTATTAGTCCATATCTTGAAAATTACTGAATCGATTTTGATGAAACTTGCACTGTTCCCTAACTTGAAGTAAATGTAAGCCAATAAAAAAATGGTCACGATCCGATTAATAGTTGCGGAGAAATGCGCGGACAAACATACATACATACATATATATATATACATACATATATAGATATACACATCTTTAAAATTTTGTAAATTTGTTTGGAATTGTCATATAATATGTGAATATAATGTAGTTTCAATAATATTACATACATAGGTACGTGTCGATATGATAACCTCCTTTTTTTGAAGTCAGTAAAAAAGACATGTGCCGATCCCAAATAAATTGGGATAAGAGCACGAAAATGATTATGATTATATTGAAGTCAGATTATCCTTGTTCTAGGCAGGTTGGGCATGACAAATTTTAATTAATATACAGAGTGGCGATAAGGTTATCACATTAAACATTACTGCGGTTATAACAAGTTTTTATCAGTCTGTTGAAATATTAAAAGAATAAATATTACTAAAAATAGAAAACTAAAGTTTTCGAACTTAGTAGCTAAAAAATTGTCAAGAAATAAATCACCCTTGATAATGAGGCACTAGACACGCGCGGGCCGATGGTATCAACAATTTAATACAAAGTTTATGGTGTTGTTACCAAATAGTCACAAGTTGGGTTTAATGTTGTAAAATACTCAAATGAAAAAAGGGCCCACGGTTAGAATGTTAATTGTTATTAATTATTTTAATTGTGTATGTTTAAAATACATAATGCAGAGTACATGGTTTCAATGAATGTGATTACCAGGGGGCCTAAAAAGGCCACTTTGGAGTATTACAAAAGGAATTATAAAATGGCGAAAACAGTCCGTGTTTTTCTTTTTTTTCGCTGCATTACGTAGGTACAATCAAAGAGACTGGGTATGGATTTGGATTGCATTGATTGTATTTTAGCACAGACAAAAAAAATAATTGAAAAATGCTTCACCAATGGGATTTGATACGATTAACTTAACAGTTAACTGTCCATTCTGTTATCCTTTTATGATTCTGCTAAAGTGGCCTTTTTAGGCCCCCTGTTCGCCACACTGTATAATATAAAATTCAATTTAAGAAAAGACGTCGGTACACATGTAGGTAACAATATCCCTTGTATTCGCGAATATTTAAATCAACTGATAAAATATTTAATCAGTTCTTTATTTAAAACTTTCTAGAAAATGTGACATAAGCCAACTGTTTAAATACCTAACCGTTGTTTTGAATGTTGGTGAACAGAGACCGAAGTACTACAGAACAACATACAACCAGATAGGAAACGCCGATCTCATCTAGTTTTAAAAAAAACATTATTGACGTGTAAAAGTGTTTGTACAAACCTACTTACAAAAATAAAATCATTTATCATGTCTTAGAATTTATCTAGGTTCTAGGACATGCCGGTTTCCTCACGAAGTTTTACTTCACCGTTTTGAGAGCAGTGGTGATGAAATTATTTACTCAAACAAAAGCGCCTACTTGAGTTCGAACCCACGACCTCTCGTAAGTCAGGACCATCGCCACTGGGCAACCAATGATCAAAAAAAATGTTATGGAAAAATTGTGCATGTTGGATGTTATATGAATATAATAATACAGTATTGAACTTGGTCATCATCATCTAATTTTAGCGAAACATGACAAATATCGTGAATTCCACGTTGTATGTACAGATGCCAGCACATCAAGTTACCCGAAACTGTCAATTTTTCCCAATCAACTTTGAACTTTATGCTTTAGCGATAAAGTTGAAAATCTATTAAAGTTTGACAGATTGTAGTAGCTTGATGTGCTGGCGTCTGTACATAATTAACACTATATTTGACTTCAAGCAAAACACCGCTGAAAACGGAGTGAGAAATGATCGTGAATGGAGTTTAGGCGACATTTTAGTTAGGTGCACTAAAATGTCGCCTAATATGTTTTTCAAATATTTAATTATATCTTTACAGCGGTTTTCCCTACCAGTTTTGATGTCGTGAAGATAAAACGGCATCATATTTTAGCACTTCAATGTAAATTAACGCTAACATTTTCTATTTCAATCATATTTTTGGTACTAGATCTCAAGGTGACTATAAGATATGTGAATTTGTGATCTTGCATAGCAACTAGTCTCAGATTCAAAACCAAACTATGTACATGTCTTGTATACGTGTACTTTCTTAATTATTCGTAGAACTGGAAAAACAACAATTTTTCTTATTTGTCATTATATAGACATACAGACAATTCAAAATTTTCACCTCTTTCTAATGCTGTAATCAATCACACCACTTGGTTTTAGTAGGTTTTTTTTAAATATTTTATTTATCCTTTTGATAGATTCGTATTTTGTAAATGTGAGCGTTTCGAATTTGTATTTTGTGTGTTATCGTTTTGTATTCATTTTTTATTTTATCAAGTACCTGGTACTTGTTGACAGGCCTACGCTGTCCTCCCATACCTACTGTAATTTGAAAACATTGTAAAAGCCAATTATTTTTAAAAAGATTAAGAACGGAGTTTTCGCCGGTTCTTCTCCATAGGAAACGACCAATCGGAACCGTGCACCTAGCTTCTGACGTTTCATAAGTGCCCATGTAGGTTTATGTGAAATTAAATATTTTGATTTGAAACACGTAGACTAACCTACGAGTAGTGACCAACTCTTGTACCTTCCTTGTATAAAAAGTTCTTTGTCCTACTGGCAGTGAAACAAAACATTACTCATTAATTATATCCGCAAAATTTCTAGTCTTAGTTTACCAGCTTTCATAATTATCTTCCGTCTAAGGCACTGACGAGAATCCCTAGCATAGGGGATCGTAGCACTGTGAGTCCCCTGGGGTCTAGGGGATTTTAGTGCAGCGAGCGGAGAAATTAATCAGGAAAAGCCTAGCCTCCACACTGATTAAGTTTTTATTGCTTTGAAGCACATCGAGGCTATGGGTGCTTGGAGACTCACTTGCCCGAACCGAGATCCACCCGACAATCCGTCTTCCCAGAGACGGTGGGTTAAGCCCCTTTACAAAGTAATACAGAACAATTTACTTGACGCGCCTGCTGGCTGTGGATAAGTGGGACTCGGGGCTTTGGCTTCATGCACTCCAGGCCTATGACCCCTATGAGCCTTATGCCTGCTGCGCCCTGCTGTGCCTACGACGCAGCTGTACCTTTCGCGTCTGCATCACTCCACGACAACTGAGGTAGTCGTGCAGTATTTCAAGGTGAAGACCAACTGGACTCTGAGGGTCGAAAGGTTGGAATCGCGCCACAACATCAACTTTAAGTCATTCGTGGTACGAGTTCCAACCCAACATCTACAGACCTGTCTGAAAGAGGACTTTTGGCCGAAAGGTGTCGTATATCGACGTTTCCGAGGAAGGTTACGCGACACCACGCAGCGAAACACGACGCCGTCAACGTTACGTGTATAGTTAATAGTGTTAAGGTTTTTTAATATGTATTAGTTTATTATTTTATAAGATTATTTTGTGTATTTTTTTTATGGGCCTTATAGTTGCCTGATAATAAAATTATTATTATTATGTCCAGCAGTGGACTGCTGTATGCTGATGATGACTCGAGGACACTACCCGTGACCCATGGGCTGGCTTTTACCTTGGCCAGACGCTAAGCATTGCCATACAACGTGGCAATGCCGCCAGTCTCTGGGGTACATTACCCAGTCGACAGCGATGCGGAGGAATTTTTCGACGCCATATTTTGGTTTGTTGATAGTTTTAGTTAGGACAGGTTATTGTATTTTTAGTTTAATAATTTGTTAGTTAATTTAGTATAAGAAGTTTATCAAGAGTATTGGTATTATACAGGGTTATTGGTAAAACATTAACAACCTCTTAAAAAGGTCAAAGTAGTAAAAGTGAGTTATTCCAGTCTGATCCCCCCCTCCGACCCTCCCCCCCACCTCGATCCCCTCCTGGATCGTCTTCTGTTTTAATCTTTGTCTTATCCACATTATGTAAGTTTACTCTTTATGACAGGTAAGTACAGTCAAAAGAAATTAAAAGTTTCATGATTTACGAGTTGTTCATAATGATGAGTACAATGACCTCTTAAGAGGTTGTTAATGTTTTACCAATAACCCTGTATATTTTTATCCTCTTTAGTAAATACATGGTAATACATTACAATGCTTGGATATTTTCAACATCACTCTTATTTTGGCTCATTAGTATTTACATCAGGACGAAATAATTGTGGCCGGCGGTTGCAGTCGTCACGGATAAACAAAAAAAGATTGACCGATTTGACTTACTTGGTCAACATTGTTTTCTCAACACATCCACTGCAATATGATCCGTACATGTGTACAATGATACACTTTATTATTACCGTGCTCAACTGCGAATGGAAAGAAAATATCGGAAGTGATGGCCGTTTGTTTTCACCAACAACTCGAGCAGACAGACGGGGAAATTGATACAAAGACGACTTGTTGACGTTGTACGAGAAAGTAGTTACCTACTTACAACTTTGTTGCGATGTATGTCAGAGCGATAATTAGATAAGTCGAATGGTCGATGTTTTCTTGGCTTGAGCAGAAAACTGCTTTAAAATCTGGTATTTTATCTAGTATATATCCGACTGTTGATATTCGAAGCTATACATATGACGTTAGTCTAAAGTGGCACCGGTAACTGAAAAGTTGTGTGGAAATCCGTCGTCATGGTATGGGTATACATATAATGCGGATGCCCATACCTACTGTAATCTGGAAACATTGTAAAGCCAATTATTTTTAAAAAGAGTAACCATGGAGTTTCTTGCCGGTTCTTCTCCATAGGAAACGACCAATTGGAACCGTGCACCTAGCTTCTGACGTTTCATAAGTGCCCATGTAGGTTTATGTGAAATAAAACATTTTGATTTTGATTTTGAGGAATTATTAAAAAGTTGTAAGGAATGTTTTGATTAGGAATTTTGGCTTATAGCCAGAGTAGAGAAAGACCAAAGAAACGATGGATGGACTGTACGAAAGAAAAAATGACGTGCCGTTCCCAAATAAATTGGGAAAATAGAAAACTAAATTTTTTGAACTTAGTAGCATAAAAATTGACAAGAAATAAAATCACCCCTGATAATGAGGCACTAGGCACGCGCGGGCCGATTGTATCAACAATCCAATACAAACTTTATGGTGTTGTTACCAAATAGTCACAAGTAAGGTATAATGTTGTAAAATACTCAAATGAAAAAAAGGGCCCATGGTTAGAATGTTTATTGTTATTAATTATTTTAATTCTGTACGTTTAAAATACATAATGTAGAGTACATGGTTTCAATGAATGTGATTACCTGTTCGCCACACTGTATAATATAAAATTCAATTTAAGAAAAGACGTCGGTACACATGTAGGTAACAATATCCCTTGTATTCGCGAATATTTAAATCAACTGATAAAATATTTAATCAGTTCTATAGTTAAAACTTTCTAGAAAATGTGACATAAGCCAACTGTTTAAATACCTAACCGTTGTTTTGAATGTTGGAACCGAAGTACTACAGAACAACATACAACCGGTTAAATTAAAACACAACCTACGCACTGAGCTTCGTAAACTTTTCCTATTTTTTTTAAGCTTCATATCTATCCTTGAACTTGATACTCATAACAAGTAAGTGTAAATGTATATTAAAAATGTGAATCACTAGTTATGAGGAAAACTTCATCTATTAACAACTTATAAAATATTCCACCACCAGACAAAAAAATTATGTAAAGAAACATTCATAGATACTCAACTAGATTTTGAAATAATTGAAAGAAAGAAAGAGAAGATTGAGACTTTGAAAGGACACTGATATAAAGACGAGATATGAGGAATTTTTTATTTCTATAGAATACTTATTTTTCTCATAACTCTTCACAAATCAGTGTCCATTCAAAATATATATTTGGGATTCTAGATATTCTGTAATCCAATCGGAATAAATATACACTACACTACATTAAGAATAATGTTTGATTTACAAATTTTATTATATTATTTTGGTCTTACGTTTGTATGAGCTACGCATGCTCCGCCGGACCCTTAATGAGTGAATGTTTTAAGTGATTATTTTGAGGTTTAAAGAAGATAAAATGAAAAGAATCCTCAGAAAATTTCATTCAAAATATTCATCATTCATCATAATTCTCCTGTCCATATCCCAATTTATTTGGTGTCGGCGCAACACTTATTTTTCTATACTTCTCTATTATTAGTCGTCATCTCGGTAGTTACACCCCCTTTCTGCCCATATCATCATTCACACAGTCCATTCATATTTTTTTTGGTCTTCCTCTACTGTTATAGCCACCTTCATTCAAAAATATATAGGTATTCATTTATTTTCGCCCTCCCTGAGGATAGCATATGGACCAAACTGTTACTACCTAACAAATTAAGTGCAATTCATGTCTAACATAGCAAAGCAAGCAAGTAGCCATAGGTAACCTCACGATGCTACCTGCGTAGTTAACAGCGATAAACTAAGCACGACGTGCATTTATGTTTAAAAACATTTACCTCCATTCCTGGAACCTATCTGATTAAATCACGATATTATCGGATTTCCATCTAATGGTGCTCTTAATATAATAATAATTTCATTATAAGATTCATTTATGATTACTTATATCACGCTTTTTCTTTCGCAGGTTCTTCTTCTTCTCCGTGCCGCTGGCACGACTGTATTTCAGATCTTGTTGGCCCAAAACTTCGCCACTTTCATGTCGTCGTCGGTGGCAGCGTCACTTTGACTGCATGTTTTGCGACACAGTGGGTGGTGGAACATAGTTTGCGACATATCTCCACATACACACCCTTCTGCCGTTCCGCCGCAAGCAGTTACTTTTCTAGGTTTAACAATAGCGTATCTATAGGACCCATGTATCTTCCCATCTAACTCTCTTTAACGGTAGGTTAGTGAAGCATTTTCATCACCGTTCTCTTATCCAAATTTATTTAGGGTCGGCGCAACCAGGCTCATTCTTCCTTAATTCTCTATTAATCGTCATCTTGGCAGTTTCTTTCCAGCAGATCAGTAGAGCCTTTTAGCAATCATATTTAATTCCACCAGTTTTCCATCATTAATTCAAAATATTATTGAAAATCAAGTGTGTCAAGTGTATGCATTGTTTTAGTATATAATGTATTCATGTAGTTTTAATGTCTAACAATAGCATGTAAATTGTTCATTTTTATGTATTCTTAATGTAATGATGTATTCAGAATAATGTGTAAGCTGTGGTTTACCTGTAATTAAGTGTGACGTACCTATACTGTACAAGTTATGATTTTATTAATTCACTAGCTTCTGCCTGCGACTTCGTCCTTGTGAAATTTTTTGTTCCCCGATCCACCCCAACCCGCGCTATTACTTCGTTTTCGCTTAGCGTTCTTTCTGACTTTTCTTCTTTTAGCTCGGCTCCCAAGAGTCGTAATGAGATGTTAAATAGCCTTTTTCAAAAATTGGCCTATCATATGCAAATATATTTTTCCAAATCCGACCATATTAGTTCTAGAGATTAACGGGTTCAAACAAACAAACTCTTCAGGTATATTGTTAGTATAGATTGAAACTTCTCACACACAAAAGAAGTACAAAAGCAGACTTAATGTAAAAAATGACACTGCAGCAAAGGGTGTCAAAATTAAGGAAGTCAAGCTTCACGTCCTTATGACTAATAAAAACCTTCTCTTCATTTTAGTCCAGAATTACGTAGAACCTAGGTACCAAAAGCTAGAACAGTTGTAGCTAACTTTACATAATCTAATAAAGTTTGGGAACTGTCTTTGCTCCCAAAGGATTGAAGCTCTGTGCTACCATAATGAGAATCTCAGTTGTTCGGGCGCCTCCGGCAATCTTCGGCTGCTGTCGTGAGACAACGGAAGGCGGCGAGCGGCGGCGAGAGATGCGGCGTGCGGGACGCGGGCGGTCGGACCACTTCGCTACCGATCTCGGACGACGGCACGCGCGCGCACTCCATACGTTTCCCAACATCGACAATTTAATTTATTGTACCTATTTGGATTATACTCTTTAAAACTACAGTCCATTGCTTTTGAGTTCAAGTCCTTAGTTAGGTCCCTTACACAGTATTACTATGATAATGAATTTATTAATGAAATGGAAATGTGATTTGGAATAGCCGTATGGTCATTTGGGATACAAGGATAACTACCTTCATGGAATTGAAATTAAATTAACTAAGGACCGCTTAAAGTGACAACAATCCGTTCCAATTTTATATACAGAAATATTAGAAAATTAAATATTAGAAAATTAGAAATATACTGTTAATCGGTGTGCTAAAGCAACAGATAACCAGTGTTACCCAGTACCTAATTAGGCTTTGTGATTTGTCTGTGTGGTGCCGGACTTAAAGAATAGCACCACCCCATACTTCCCGTGGGTGTCGTAAAAGGCGACTAAGGGGCGTACCGGAGAATGGGCAGCAGCGTTCTCTATGCATTCCACCACCATACATACTGCGATCGCCAACCCGCCTGCCAAGCGTGGCGATTATGGCAAACCCCCCCCCCCCCCTTTGGGGGAGGCCTATGTCCAGCAGTGGACGTCTTTCGGCTGAAAATCATGAATTTGGCTTTGGAGGTCAGATAGGTAGCCGCTTCATGTAAAATACTGGTATTCAGCTGCATCCGGTTAAACTGGAAGCCGACCCTAATGTTGTTTGAAAAAGGCTATAGATGATGATGATGATCTGTGTGCAAAGCAATCAGCAAATAATGAACATTATCAAAATCTTTAATATTATGAATTTTACAGGAGCAGTCATCATTATTATTTCTCGTGACTACATGACGCTTGAGTTGTAAAATGTGACATGTATGCCGATAATTTAGTTATTCAGCACTACGTTTATATTACTTACTTGTGGTAGAGAATGGGAAACCCATCTGCGTCAGTGAGCGCTAAACAATAACTCCTATTTCAGACTTTGATCGTTTAGACATTAGTGTTTCTTTTGTTTTATAGAGTGACCGCAAGAAGGCGTACGGTGTGCGCAACACCTCTTGTTCAATTTCATTACCACTATGCTAGTCAGAATTCTGAATTTTAACCAAGTCGTTTCCAAAGATAGCAAAACGTTCAAAATCTAGTGGCAATTTCATTTCAATGACAAAATTATAGTTATTTTTTGACACAATGCATTGACTATTTCAGACTTTGATCGTTTAGACATTAGTGTTTCTTTTGTTTTATAGAGTGACCTCAAGAAGGCGTACGTTGCTGCAATACCTCCACTTGTTCAATTTCATCGCTACTATGCTAGTAAGAATTCTGAATTTTAACCAAGTCGTTTCCAAAGATAGCAAAACGTTCAAAATCTAGTGGCAATTTCATTTCAATGACAAAATTATAGTTATTTTTTGACACAATGAGACAGAGAATTCAATGCGACCGTTCTCCGATAATACGGGAACTGCCCCTCAGATAGCAAAAGCTCCGTTGTTACATACAACTAATGAGTTCAATCACAATAAACTTAGTAAGCCAATTCGCTCAATAAATTTTCATAACTCGTAATAAGTTTCATAACTCACTTTGCTTCAAACAAACAAACTGTATTTACAAACGACCAAATTACAATTCAGCTATGTACCTTCAGACGCCAGCACATCAAGCTACTATAATCTGTCAAATTTCTTTAATAGATTTTCAACTTTATCGCTAAAAGCATTAGGGTCAAAGTTGATTGACAAAATTTGACAGTTTCGGGTAGCTTTATGTGCTGGCGTCTGTACATACTTACGACCATTACTGAGTTTTGAATAATTTGGTGTACCCAACCTACATTGTGAATTTAAAGTAGGTGGCACAATATTGATCTCTTATCAACATCGTCTGTACCTAACCAAATCAACGTGATAGGAAAGCCATCAAAAGGCATAGACAAGTGGCAATCGCGTTCAAATCGTTTCTTTGTTCTACAACGACTTTCAACAGGATTAACGCAGTTTTTTGATAGCTTGTGTTAGTCCCACTCCTTTTTGATTTGTCCAACATCGTTATCGCTAATAGAACGTAGCTTTGTTTAAGTCCTCTGGTCAGTTATCTGCGAGCTTAACCTATATTCAAATAAATATAATTCGTTGTTAAATGATAATTCTGTTAGGTACTGAATACAAATGTGAAGGGCCGATTAAGACCTATATTTGCCAGAGAGGATTAGCCAATCGACAGGCGCATATTGGGCAACAACAACAACACAACAACAACAAACAACAGCACAACAACTAACAGTGCAACAGAACAACAGCACGCAACAGAAGACAGAACACACAACATAACAGAACAAACAGAACAACAACAGCAAACACGACAAACAGCGGGCGTAACAGAAGATCGGAGGGTACGTTGCTTGAGGAGGCTCATTTTTTGTACCCCATCTTATGACTGCATCAATGAGCAAGCTGTTGAATTTTGAGCCAAAAATGTTTAAACTTTCTGCTATCGACACGCTAACAAGAAGAAGACTGATTACGCGCCGAGGGTGCAGCTGCTAGAGTCGCAACGCAACGTCAACTTTAAGGCGTTTGTGGTGCGCATACCAACATGCTACCTGCACCTGGTGATGGAAGAAAGCTTTTGGCCGCAGGGTGTGGTATTCCGCCGCTTTCGCGGACAAGTGCCACCGGAACGCACCAAGACTTAGTGCAACTAAGCGATACTAACATAGTTATTAAGTTTTATTTACTAACAAAATTGTTACTATATTATTATGTATACTTAGGTTAAGGTATGTATCTATGGGTCTTTGTTACCTGAAAATAAATGTTTTATTATTATTATTATTATTACTTACAACAAACCATTACCTATATTTATCACAATTACTATCTTAGCTTAGTATCGCCATTATAAAACGTGATCGAATCTAAACACAGCCTGGGACTTCTGCTTACGCGGCAGTTGGAACGTGTTAGAGACGATGCAGTAATTAATATAATTGATATGTTATCCCCAATCAATCGTTCTGAGAAATAAAACTTCGTGACTGAAATGCGTAGGTCGATTAATTATATTGCTTTGCTTAGATTATCCTAAGATTTAATAATTATCTTCAGATAATAGAGACATTTCTAGAAAATATTGGCTTTAGTTTAATGCTGCATGGCTAAACAATCTCTAAGGATGGGAATCTTGCTGAGCATCTATTCAATTCATTATACAGCGATCGCAATTTCAAGTACTCATCTGCTAATTATTTTAAATGATAATCAATCAGAGAACCATCTAGGAGTTAATACGATTAGATGTCAATTAGACTACTGATTAGATATAGGTATAGGTTTTAGCACTAGGATTTCATCATAATCTACCTCTGAACATCCAATATTGTTTGATAAACATGGGTGATTTGATCACTATAGCATCTAAGAAGCTTTGCAGATGTTATGATGATCAAGGGGAGTTGTTGCTCCGGAGGTACGGTGCGTGAAAGAGGGAGTGGCGCGGGCCCAGTGCGGGTTGGTACCTAGATGTCGCATGTCTTCGAATTTTTGGTTCTAGGACATGCCGGTTTCCTCACGATGTTTTCTTTTACCGTTTTGAGAGCAGTGGAAAAACGCCTGTCTGTATCCGAACCTACGACTTACAATAAGTCATGGCTTTTTCCACTGGGTCACAACTTATCACTTAGGCCCATCTTTCGACGCTACTCAAAGTAACGTGCGACTCACTAACGCGTTGTTAACTAGTTTATGATTGGTTGTGTCATCTCCGTCGCGTAAAGACCGCCATTGAATTGCTGTGGCATTCCGCGGCAGAAAGCACAGGCTGTTTGCTCTGTCTCCATTTCGCACTGTTGCGCGTTCTAAGTCCCCAGTACCTGATCTCTTGGACCCCAATCCATCAAACGATCTGTTCGCGGACGAGTGGTCGAAGATTTCATCGGTATATCAAAAGTACAGCGAGAGGGATTTATGAAAGCGTTATTAACTTTTTACTTGAACTTGATGATTTTATATTTTCTCTTTTATGTGCATGTAGTGTAAAACTGTTTTTAATTTTTGTAATTGGTTTAACACGTTCGTGGACGGGTCTCAGTTTGAATTGTGTCCTAAAACGACACAATAAATTGCCATACAAATATATTTGGCGTTTAAATACGTTGTGTTGTATGTTATTAGATGTTTAAAAGTCAATATGACAGAAACGTTTTATCACGTCATCGTTTGAATGTACTAGTGATAATAGCATAATATAAACTAAATAAATGATGTTTATTTGTCTGCAAATATTACGATTCGCCACTCCCGCGCTGATGGAACGTGCGCACCTCGCTACCGTAACACTACCGCTCTGAGTGTAGTAGGGACGGGCCCGGGGGACGTATAATCACGGTGTGCGTATGTGTGTAGTGTCGCCGCACATTATCAACAGCACAATTTTGAAACGGTTAAAATCAAAGTTCACGTGACAGTAAAGTTTTGAGTTTTCGATATGTAGGACGATAACGATATTGTTTACCTACACCATCAGCATGATAATCAGCAATGATTCGATGGAACGGCCCCTTCCATTTCCCTGAAATTTTGAATTGATTGCTGATTGGAGTATAATTTTAATTACTGAATTTGGTATTCATTGTTTGTTGCAAGTAGTATCCAGGATGATGCTGTTGTCCATTCTCTTTCATCATCATCATTTCCATCTTGAGTCTCATCATCGTCTTCTGCAAGCCGAAAAACCTCTGCCTGGACACAGGCCCAGGTGTCGCCACATCAATTGATTGAAATTTTAGTTTCGAGATGCAATAAATGCATTGGCGTAATGGGGTACTTCTAACAAAAAAACATTTTTTATTTGTCTTTCTGTCTGTCTGTCTGTTTGTTCCGGCTAATCTCCAAAACGGCTGGATTGATTTTGATGAAATTTCGTATGATACTTTGAACTCATACCCATAATCATAATCATAATGTTCCCACTGCTGGGACACAGGCCTCCTCTCGGTGAGAGGTAGTGGGCCGTAATCCACCACGCGGCCCCAGTGCGGGTTGGCAGATGTCACATGTCTTCGAATTTTTGGTTCTAGGACATGCCGGTTTCCTCACGATGTTTTCCTTCACCGTTTTGAGAGCAGCAACAGGAGCTTTGAACCCTAGGAAAGGACAATCGTATACTTTTTATCGACATACCACGCGGGCGAAACCGCGGGCGGAAGCTAGTATTCCATAATTATCATAAAAGACTAATAGAAATTCATTTTCATAGCTCAAAGCGAAGTAATAATTAATGAATACCTACAAAAGAAAAACAAAGCGTCATAATTAATTGATTTACGAGAACTTACATATTCACAAACGAATAGTGATAATTTTATAAGTATTTACAAAAGAGTTAAGGCTCCCAGGCAGACAGGCGCGACGCGACAGCGCGACGCAATTCTAGTAGAACAATTTCCATGTACAGGTCGCGTCAAATAACTTTGCCGCTCTGAAGTAGGCAACAAATCACTGCGCAGTAGTTAATCCTACGAATAAAACAGCGGCGCGCATGACGCGGATTGGCGCGGCTAGCAATGAGCCTAACTTCAGAGCGGCAAAGTTATTTGACGCGAACTGTACTTAGTCTTCAAAGAAATAGTTGTGCTAGAGTCGCGTCGCTCCTGTCTGTGGGAGCCTTTTTTTGTTGGTGGAACATTCTAGGTGATAACGTGCAATAAAGCGAAGTAATAATTTTCTAGAGACCTATAATTTAAAAAGATAAAAATAAATACTTCAGTGAGGTATAATAACTATATTCTGACGCTGATAGCTTTCATGCCTTGAACAATCCGTACTAATATTATAAATTCGAAAGTAACTTTGTCTGTCTGTCTGTATCTTACCTTTTCACGCCTAAACCACTGAACGGATTTCGATAAAATTTGGCAGAGAGATAGATTGCATCCCGGGGAAGGACATATGATAGTTTTTATCGACATACCTCGCGGACGAAGCCGCGGGTGGAAGCTAGTCTAGTAACTCTAACTGTCTATTTGTTTGTCCGTATGTTACCTTTTCACGCCTAAACCACTGAACGGATTTCGATAAAATTGAGATAGATTGCATCCTGAGGAAGGATAAAGGATAGTTTTTATCCCGATATTCCAACAGGATCATCACTTATGTGTGTGAAACAGCGGGGCGCTGTTAGTGGTCTATAAATCTACAGTCTACAAGGTCTACTACGTTCTCACATTCACAAAATATAAAATAATCTTTACAAGACAAATAAAACAATAAAAACCAGTTTGAACCAAATGACATGACTTTTGGAGCATGAGTGAAGTGAAAATAACAAGATCCCAACAAAAAATATTGACAGGGGTAAGGGAACATGTAATGTTATACAATTCTGATAAAATTTTGATGTTTTATTTCTCTGAGCAAACTTCAAGGAAAGGTGACGCTGATTTCATAGTTGAGTATTTCACACTTACTTACAATTTGCAACGCCATTTATTGCGACTTCGATTTCGCCTTATCGGTTGCGTATTTTCCACAGCAGGCTATTTTAATATGTTTAAAAACTCTTCTATGAGTATTTACGCAGTTTTCAAAGCATACCTATTATTGAAACGTTATATAACCATGTAACCAACAAGAGTAAATAAACCATTCATTAACTGCACGACTCCGACGGCGTCGGTCTGGTCTGGAACATCAAGTTCAAGAAGACCACGCCAGAGGATATCTTTCATTGTCAATCGCTGGTCAAGAGTGCTATTTGATATTTTTTTTATTGCGAGTATATTGTATGCGCCTGTTAAAAACGTATCTGCAAAGTTTACAATGATCAACTGAAGAAGTTTTCGAGAGAACTTTAGTAGGAGGCGCTATATACCTAACATGATTTTGCTGCTTAGAAATAGGTCATTATGCTATCGTACATTTTATAGAATACGGCGAATTACCTAGGTATATTTCACCTAGTGTTTTATAAATGTCATGATATTGGTGACACCTCCATAAATATCCGGCCTTCATTTCTAAGTTTGTTCCAAAAACGAGGAGGTAATCCGGTCAATTATTTACTATACGTTTGTCAATTTACTATTTTATTGTGCTTATATTTATTAGAGAGATGCAGCCAAACAGCGCGGGGCTTTCAGCAAACATTAGAGAACAATGCGCTGTACGCTTTCTAGTGTTGCAGCTATTGGCTTTACTGTAGGGCTAGCTCAAATAAAATCGATGAGTAGATAATGTTTATTTTCCTTTCTGTTTACCAACAAGTGACTTCCATTTTAGTTTCATAACCATTATAGTGGGCTTCTTGGTAGAATTTTTAAGATAGGTAAAGTTGAAAACTTGAAGAAAGTAGGTATGAGTTTTAGAAAACATCTAACACCTATCGGGACTATAACTACATAATAAACATATGCCCGACTAAATCAGTATATCATGGTAACCAAATCAATCGCAGCCAACTGGTTTAATTAGCCGTTTATTTAACCGCCTAGCCTTTTAACTAATCGGCGGCCGTTCAACTAACGGCCTAAATGATATTCAATTATAGTTTAGGTTGGAACTGTAACCAATCACGCGCGAGCTGCATTTTATCGGAGTAACTAAAGCCAGGGCACCCCGACCAAATGGGTTAGGTTAGGTTAGAACTATGATAAACCGCGTGCGAGCGGAGAGAGCGTAGCGAGGCGAACACTACTTCCATAGGCCAGGCGGTTAACTAAATGGCTAATTTACCAGTTGGCTGCGACATATATACATATATATATGTCGGAGACATCATTAGTACGGGAGCTGACTTGACAACGAGGCGGAAGCAGTGTGACGACAACGACTATTCGGAACGCCAGCGCCATATGGTGGCGCTTGACAGAGCCTAGCCTGAGTTCGTAGGGGGGGTTGACGCTCAAAGACAGCTCGACAAGAACGATGTGGAGCTCTCTTGAACATTGGACATCATACGAACAACATGTGCTCAGAAACTGTCCCGTGTTCCGTATCCGGTTGTATCGTGTACCTACAGTGTGTGATTTGCTAGTGTGATTAAATTGTTCGTGAAATTATAATCTGATTTGAACTGCAAACTGTTTTTCTATTGCGCAATAACCAGCACTTACCCACAGTAGCCCACACTAATTCAAATATGGCTGATAATAACGAGACACACTATACCCTTCCCCGTTATATATATATATATATATAAATAAATCAACCTGTGTTATCCCACTGCAGGGCAAAGACCTTCCTTTCCTTTTTTCATTCAACACGATCCTGCGCCAAAATGGACCAATCCTGCTTATAGACGTTAAGCTCGTCCCACCACGACGTTAAGCTCGTCCCACCAACTACGCCTAGGTCTCACGATACCGGTGGACGTTTGCGGGGACCGATGTTGTGGGGGTCTTAGCCCACTAGCCTAACCATGCAACGCAACGTCAACTTCAAGGCGTTCATGGTGCGTGTACCGAATTGTTATCTGCCCGTGGTCATGGAACAAGACTTCTGGCCGCTGGACGTGGTGTACCGTCGCATCCGCGGGCGTAGCTGCCATAAGACGCTCACACAGGTCCTCAAATTCTTCTTGCTGATATATGAAGACAAGGAGCTGCAGAGATACTTACCTACTTTCAAAAATGTTACACTAAATTGTGTACTAAGCTTGACAACCCTACATAATATACATTAATGAGAGCCATTCTGCATAAGATTATTTGAGTGCTGCAAACGTGGCCCTGTTGACTTAATGGATTAACTGGCTAACGTACTGGAAGACCAGGGAACGGTTCCATAAATAACAGGTATTTATACTAGGCGTTTATTTATAACTTTAAAAAGCTATTACAATGTAGTGATAGTATTTGATGTGAGTTTTCACTCACATGTATGATGTATGTATGATTTTAAAAGGGTGCTAATTAAGGCAGCTTCTTTAAAATGTCATTCTCGTCTGCAAATATATTTAGTTGTCTAATGAATTAATAGGTCAGCGACGAACTTTTAGCGTCTAATAAATGGTTTATAAGCGACCATATATTGTAAAACAAGCTACTGTTAATATGACGCAACATGGTGATAATTCTTAAGCAACTAAATTTGTGATATGTCTACTCATTGCCAGCTTCTAATAAGTGTATCAACTTCATCTATAAAATAATATCAACGTATTCCAATTTCATAGAGTCACCTTTATTTTTATACTTTAGCATAAGTAATTGATGAGTGAATCTACTAAATTTGAACATAAAATTTCCTTATTATTGTCATCAAATAATGGTCAATGAAAGCTATAATTTCATGTATTCGCCTATCTATTTATAATGTTACCACCATTCTTGAGAAAAACAAATTATTGTAACCTAACCTCAAAACACTAGTTATCAATACAAAGTTGCTTCTGCACGTCTCCGGCGCTGCGGGAAGTGCAGCCCCTTCGCCCTTACGTAACAAAGGATAGGCACCCATGCTCACCTCCGCAGCTTCGGCTTACTGGTCGCCTCCGGCGACCAGCCTCAGCCGCTACGGCTCGCACGGGTGCCTATGCTTTGTTACAGCGGGCGGGGGTTGCACTCCCTCCGCGCCTCCGGATTTTTAAATACACCCTCGGGGTAGCAGCCAAAAGACTACGTGGAGTCGGGGTGCCCCGATTCGGTTTTGGGACAGATTCGACCTAATTCAACCAGAAAGTGGGGTACGCTAACTTCCTTCTGAACAGAATTTCTAGGTACATGATTCCCAACGAGCGTCAGGTACACTCCCGCGCTTGTGTTGCAAACTTTCACGAAAAAAGAATATGGTTTATTAATTTAGTTGTTGAATGAAAAACTTTGATTGCTAATTTTGAGGCTGGAATTTGATTTTATTAGCAGACAGATGTTGAATCTCTAAAATATATAAAGTAGCTCACTTACAACATTAGTCGCTGAGTTATCAAATCAGAAGTAAATATATTTATCGGTAGCTCGGAGTCATATTAATTTACGCTCGTAAATTGACGCTGGTTTTTTGATATTCTGTTGGAATAGTAAAGATGATGAATTAATATAATTGAAGCTGTTCTATTAACTCGTCGCCCACACATAAAAAAAGACGCTAGGTTGCAGGTGCTAAAGAAAACTTTTGTTGCCGCACATATAATTTCCCATTTTAAAATATATCTATGGACACTTTTGTTGTAATACTGAGTCAAAAAAAATTGTCAAGCCAAAATACAGTATTAATTTGCGGTACCTACTTATCCGTGGTCCCCCAGTCTAGTTCCCCTTGGGGTAGCACGAAGAAATATTTTTGCCCGTGGAAGCCCCTGAATCTTCTTATTAATTGAGTGTTTTGTGATCGAATTTTAATAGCAAGATCGCTTTGCAACAGCGGTAATTAAGACGTTACTGGATAAGTTTTGGCTGTAAAATCATAACTGATTGGCTTGTCAGACTTTAACAGCCTTGAGACACATCCTGTTTTATAGATTCTCTGGAATCTGCTGCATAAAGTTACAAGTATTATTTCTGACATCAATTCTAGGTATCTCGTTAAACTTATCTTTATCACCATACTATCTGTTCCAAAGGATAGTGTAAACAAACCCTGTTCAGGTTATATTCTTACTCGATCGCTCACTAAAGGAATTTATTACACATAGTATTAAGAAGATTTCACCACTATTTCCAACAAATACTGTATCAGTAACATTACAAAATTATAATAAAAAAATCATCGACGAAAATTAACATAATATTAACCTCAATTCATCATCATCATCATTTCAGCCGAAAGACGTCCACTGCTGGACATAGGCCTCCCCCGAAAGGGGGTTTACCATAATCGCCACGCTTGGCAGGCGGGTTAGCGATCGCAGTATAGTATGATGGTGGAATGCATAGAGAACGCTGCTGCCCATTCTCCGGTACGCCCCTTAGTCGCCTTTTACGACACCCACGGGAAGTATGGGGTGGTGCTATTCTTTAAGTCCGACACCACATAGACCACACCAATTGTCAAATGAAAAATATCTTAAGGGTGATTTAAAAATAGAAGTACCGGTTTAACCCAAGGGGGTTAAACCGGATATTCTATTTTTAAATCACTATTACCGGTGTGTAATCGGTGTGTAGTTACACACCGATTTCTATCTTTTAGTCGTCAGTAATTTGACTTTCGAAAGAAGAAGACAAAGCGTTCAGACGCTATACAACGTTTATTGGTAAAGGGGTAGGTATGTATCCAAACAATCAAATCATCAAAGCACTCAATCAATTTGTAAGTGACACCACAAATTGACACCTACAGGCTCATTTTCTGATTGATTTGCTTACATTTTCTTCAGATACTTTTGGACCCGACCATGCAACATTTTCTGATATTTTGGATGTTTAATCTTATATTTTCTATCTTCTTCTCTTATATATTCTTATTGTCCGAGCGTTGGGATCTGCCTCTGTTGCAGAGGTGGATGCAGCTTCATGGTTACCCTCGTATTAAGTAATATTATGTGTTTTTATTTTATTAGTGGTTCGTTTTGGATGACATATGTATGTATTTTGTATTTTGATTTTTTATTGCTCTGAATGGCTTTTGTATGTATTTTAATATTTTAATTTTATTTATTTGATTTGAATGTCTGAGTGTTATTTTATTGTGTGTGTGATTATTATTTTAATTTTGTGTTTTTCTTATGTAATGGACTTTGTCTGAAAAATAAATGAATTATTATTAATCTGATTGAGATAAAACTTTAATACCTACTTAACGTTTTGGTAGCTGCACTTTGTAGCGCAGGCCACACCGCGAGCTAGCGGGTGGGTGGCCGGTCTGATTCCTATTTGCTTTGTCAAAAGTTGACTAAAATAGCCGTGCTTATATTTATGTTGTTATGATAAAAAGATGAAACGATTATCGCCCGCCAGCTCGCGATGTGGCCTGCGCTTTATAGTCAGAAAGCTGATTATATGCCAATAGCCATTTGATTATTTTCTGTGTTAGAGTACCTACTATATAACAACTTCAAAGCTCCATTGAAGCATTATGACTATATATGACTTTTATTTTTATTTATTTTTTGACTTTATATCTAAAATCTGCTGGATGCGAGAAGCACAGAACCCAGAACATTATAGTACCCACTACTCTACTGGCTTTACTGGCTACTGCATCGCATCTGCAAGAAAAGGGAAAGTGTCTCTTGTCTGTCTGTAATAACTACTAACAAGGCTTTTTTATCAACATCAACAATCAATTATTATACACCCACTAGATGAGTGGACCTAAACACACATATTATTATTTACTTAGATCTACGGTAAAGTAAATCTACAGATATACAAAACCGCCTTATTACCAAAGCAAATGACACACACCTAAATACATGTTTATTTATGTGTGTCTCAAACTCTCAATTGCTTTGCTAATAATTTTTAATGTAGCTATACGTGTGTAGCTGAAAATGACCGCAACCCTCAAGCGACGGGGGCCGGGAGGGGGGGTATATACTAAAGCCCCAGAGATTTTATAAGGTAGTACTGACGCCAGCACATGAAGCTACCCGAAACTGTCAAATTTTACCAATCAACTTTGAACCATAAGCTTTAGCGATAAAGTTGAAAATCTATTAAAGAAATTTGACAGATTGTAGTAGCTTGATGTGCTGGCGTCTGTCATATACAGGGTCAAATTAAATTAGCTAGCGAAACTCCGCAGGCGTGATGGTTATCGATATCAAAACATGATCAAACAAAATAGAAATTAATTTGATCAGGTTTTTTGGGGTCATCAACCGCACTTAGTGTAGTTACTCGAAATTCTGATCACACTTATCACAGGGCAGTATTATTAAGAGCGTATCACGGATATGTAAGTTCCACTCTCAGATATGGCTTAATATTCTGGGGGAACAGCGTAGACAAGGAAAGAGCAAGAATACAAGGCTCAAAAGCGCTGTATCATGTCTATGTTTTATCTGCATCAGACCGATTCTTGTCAGCCATTTTTCACAAACCTTTACCATGTTTGTACATATTCGAATGCGCGGTATTTGTAAAGAGCAATATTCACTTATTTGAATACAGTAGCCGAATACGCCAACGGGATAAATTGTGCAGAATCACGAGCAAGACACTTTTTCTGCAGCAAAGAGTATTGTGGGTTGCTCCAACAATATTTAATAAAATTCCAAAACATATTAGAAGCATCTCAGAAATTAAATTATTTAAAAAGAAACTTCATGACCTGTTAGTAAAAATGATAAAAAAATTACCAAAAAATTATAAATGACCTGTTTAAAAGACTTTATGTCAGACAAGTCCCTTTAAATTATATTTTGACCGAGACCATGGTGCAGTCAGTGCTGCTTACTATTCATTTTAAGATCTTTAACTGACCTATACTTTGTGTTTATTTTTTGTTGTAATATTAGATTGTAACTACCAACCTAACTAGTTAATTTAATTTTTCCTTAAATTGCAATAGTAATGTTATTTTTTTTCTTTGTTAATTTATTAAAATAATAATGTAAATTTCATGTATAATAATATGACACAATGTTAATAATTTGAATAATTTGTATTGTATGCCCAAAAGGCGGGACATAGCTGATCAACATCACTGTAATTCTTAACCCTATTTATTAAATCTATTTCTGTACCTATGATCCGCAATAAACATGATTGATTGATTGATTGACATTAAAAAAAAGGTTTCGATTTGTGTAAACTTCACAGATGTGATTATGTATCAATTTCTGAACACAATAAAACAAAGAAAACAAATTTTCTCAAGCAGTCATTGAACCCAAAAAAAACACGACTTTTTTTGTCGCCTTTTGTTTGGATATCTATATCCATCACGTCTGTAGAATTTCGCTAGCTAATCTAATTTGACCTTGCATACATAGTGATATGCTTATTATTGATAAATATGTGGGTAGAGCTACGAATAATTCGAAAGTTAAGCAAACATTTAGGTGTATGGGTAAGTAACAAGTTTTAAGTATGAATGTGATGGCTATAAGGGTAGGGGAAGAACGAAGAAACGAACGATGGATGGACTGCCCGAAAAATGATATGGCTAGACTAATAGAGAAGTCATCATCTGCCTAGCCTTTTCCCAACTTGGTTGAGGACTTGGGGTCGGCTTCCAGTCTAACCGAATACCAGCATTTTACATGGAGCGACTGCCTATCTGACCTCCATAACCCAGTGACTGGGTAATACGATTCCCCTTGGTAGGGGAGAGTAGCCCAAAACGGGTACGCTAAGGTTGATGATAAATAAAAACAATTTATAGATACAAATTGAACATTTATTTGTACATTTTGAAATGTTTAGTTATCAAGGACTATAAAATAAATAACATATTTAGTAGTTTTGTACATAAAGATAAAAAAAATAACAAGAATCTTTACCATTCGAATTACCCGTTTTGCCCGTAGGGGGGGCCTAAAGCAGGTAGGGCTTTTGGGCAAAGCGGGTAGGGACTGAATTGCATGAGATCAACGTCAATCAATGACTAGAACTGTTTCATAACAATCATAACTCAGATGGAGCTCCACCAGGATCATCAGCTACTTACAGTGATAATGGTTGGATCAATGGACCAGTATTCTTGGAATGGTTGCGGCACTTTGTAGACAACATAATGAGTTGGCAACGTAAACAGATTATCCATATGAAATAGATATTCAACTAGCTCTAATTCTTGAGCTGCTGTAAAAACTGTTGTGAATCTTCCTCTTTTTTTGACATCCTTTCTTTACATGTATCTGTAAAGTCGAAAGGTTGATGCCATATTTTTTTTCTGCACCATTGACGGAAGTTTTGAGAGCTTCTTCTATCTCAAGCTTCATAACTCCCTCATCCCACGATGCATTTGCAGTCTTTCTTTTGTATTTATTAACCATCTGCAAAAACAAAAGAACTAATAAGCAGTCAATGATATACAGGGCAAATCGAGTATGGGCAAAACGGGCACCCGCTTTACCCCTACCCTTTTTGCCCACAAGCATGTATTTTTTTCAATCGACTCATATCCTTAAAACCGAAATAATAAACGCCAACCTATTACACAAATAAAACGTCTATTTATTGTAAAATAATAACAAAAAACTGGTAAGAACATATTGTAAACCATTTTCGAGTATTCAAAAGTAATGTAACTCAATTTTTTTTAGTGGAAATAGCAAAAAACTTCTTTCTTATCTTACCGTGAACTCGTGTCCGCCAGAGAAGCGCGCCGACTCCCTGTGATTGGCGAGCGGCAGGCGCCGCGCACTGCACGCTCACATTCTTATTAGCAATAACGGTGCGCAAATTAAAAAGCATACCCGGTTTAGGCGGGCTACCCGTTTTAGGCTTACCTCCCCTAAGACTGGTTGTCAGACTTTCGGGCTTCTGACTACCCGTAACGACTGTCAAAGATCCACGAATGACAGCCGGGACTAACGGCTTAACGTGCTTTCCGTGGCACGGAGGGGTCGCGGTATGTAAAGATGGTCACCCATCCACAGATCAACAGCGGTAAGCGTAGCTTAACCTGATCGATCGACCTGTGCGGCTGTTATTATTTAGCCACGGGCCGGGATTTTAAAATCATCATGATTACAATTCTGTAAAGTCATATTTGTTACGCTTGCGAATCTTATTTTAATCTACATTGAACATGATACTGAGTTGCAGCAGGCTTCCCTGGAGCTTCCCCCTTAATTAAGACAGTTAATTAAAACATTAGCATTCATTTACAAATAACCACGCCGCCATCGTTTCAAACAAGTTAAGCAACTGTGTATTATTTTGAAAATTTAATAAACAGACCACAAACATTTAGTTTTAATTGCAGTAACGAGGCACAGTTAAAATAGTTTCACTTTGCCTCCCCGTTGTCCCTCTGAGGTATGTACACCCTTTCGAATAGTTCTCCCATTCTTTCGCCATTCAGACAAAACCCTCGGGGTACATTGTCCTCACCAAAAGACTTATTAACAGCAGCCATTATATTTTCAACTTTATTACCACGCATTATAGCTGAAATTTCGCTCTCGTAACTTTGGTTCTGATTACGCACTGGTTTCAGGAACGGTATTTGATTCTGTTCTTGCATACCGCAAGCTACTTGGAATATCGACTCCAGTGCGAGTTGGTCCTGCATCCTTCTTTGTATGGCGGTTGCCTGAACGTTGGCTACTATGTCTTTATATCTATTCTCTAGTTTCTCCAGAGAAGTGTTCAGTTCAGCTTGACTTTCCACCGTCATTTCACTAACTACTTGAGCCCTCTGTTTTACTAATTGCAGCTGTAATGAACATTCAGCCAAGTGTTGCTCTCTTTGTAACTGGGCCAGCTTAGCTTCATAGATTTTAGTACATTTGATTTTCGACTTCTCCATCTTGTTAAGACGTTTCTCTAATAGCTGTGCCTTAAACCTCATGCTATCGCCTGACAAATCTGCATTGGATTTTTCCATAAATTTGGTGAGCGTTGAATGAAAGTTGTTCTTTTGGTCTTCAATTTGAATCTTTAAATATACTATTTCTGCTTCTTTATTCTCCAAAAGCTTATCTTTCTCCTCAATTATTCCATCTTTTATTTTAATTAAATCTTTTTCTTTTATCGCAGCGGTTTCTTGTATTTTATTTAAATTTTCTTCGTACGTTACTCGTAGTTCTTCCACTTTCTTCTCAAAAAAATCTTTAGTCTCTTCTCTAGCTGCGGTCCTGACCTTAATTAATTCTAGTTTATGTCTTGCGTTAATTTCTTCAATTTCATTTCTCTTTAAGTCATTCGCATGATCCAATTGGTCTTGTAGAGAATTTATTGTCTGAATCATAGTATTTCTGGAATCTTGTACCTCTTGGAGTTGGCATCTCATAGACTTTAACGTGGCACTGCTTTCATTACTTCGTATAAAGGCACTTGTGGCATTATCAACTTTTGTAATACACTCATAAATTAACTCTTCCTTTTTATGAGTTTGAGAGTCCTCTCTTAAAGCCTCCAGCTCTTTCTGAAGAAGCATATTTTGCATTTTAATTTCCCTTAGTTTAATGACAAGGTTATTCGCTCTACATTCAAACAATTGTTCCCCATTTTCTGAAATATTTTGTATCATTTCTGGACATGTATAGCAAAACATGTTATTATTATGATTTCGAGAGGGTTGGTATTGTTCTTTTGTTATTGGCCTAGCAGCAAATTCACTGCTAGTTAGACTTCCTGTTATTTTATCAAGTTCTTGTGATGATATTCCTAAATAATCTGTTTCGGAAGTGGTTAATTTCTTGTTATCAAATATTACTTTCATGCGGGGTTCGTTGGAGTTGATGACGAGATATTCCACTTCGGTTGACGAATCTGCAGCGACGTCATCGGACAGAGGCTGCAATTCTACAGGAGGTCGATTCAAGAATGGCAAATCTAGTACACCTCTACCAAGTTGGTAACAAAGTACAAATACATACTTATTCCTCAAAGGTTTTTCATTATCTTTGCAGTCCGAGAGCCTCCGAATCCAGGCGTCGCAGATTTTAATCACATTTTTGTCAACCAATTGTCCTAAGTAAGGTCTTATCAGTTGCAAGTACCTCTTAAATTCTATATCTAGATTTGCAATATCACTGTCTTCCATTTTAGTTGAAGTTTGCTTGCATGAAAAATTTTTGTATTTTGATTTTCCGAAATGACAAAGTTAAAACGTCACAATCTCCACGTATAAACTTTTTACTTTTTGTCATGGCTGACCACGGTTTATATGAATTTTGAGGTATAAAGAAGTTTTTTATCATTGCATATTTTCACTTATAAATAATAAATTAATATAATTTAAAATGTAAAATAGATACTAAATAATAAATTATGTGTCACTAGACAACCACTTACATACCATTTACATTAAGGATTATTTATCTATCCGCCTACATTCATCATCATCATCATCATCATTTCAGCCGAAAGACGTCCACTGCTGGACATAGGCCTCCCCCAAGCACCACTTCGGCCGGATCTGTGTTTCGGGTTAACGGGTTCCTGCGGCCTTCACAAGGTCGTCGGACCACCTTGCGGGAGGCCTACATTACTTCACCTAAAATGATTTAAGGCTACATAATATACCATAGCAAACGGCCTACCTAAATAATCTTCCCTTCCTATATTGCAATTATAAAAAATATTCGTTTAACAGACCGTAATTGGTACCCTTTCATCATCATCATTCTCCTGCCCTTATTCCAATTTATTTGGGGTCGGCGCAACATGTCTTTTTCTACCATACTTCTCTATTAGTCGTCATCTCGGTAGTCACCCCCTTTCACACATTTCATCCATCGTTTCTTTGGTCTTCCCCTACTCTTATAGCCATCGACGTCCATACTCAAAACTCTCCTCACGACATTTTCCTCATTTCTTCGTAACACATGCGCATACCATGACAACCGATTCCCACGCAACTTTTCAGTTACCGGTGCCACTTTCAAACTTCCTCTTATGTACTCATTTCTTATTCTATCCATTCGTGTAACACCACACATCCCTCTTAGCATTCTCATCTCTGCTGCATGCAATTGGTCCCCTTTATAGGTAATAATCATCAAGTAATACATTACATTAAAAGTCAAATACAAATGTTAACATTTCGACACAATATACTAGAAGTAACTAGTATAACAAACATTACATAGTTTACCTAGAATATTCTCTGAAAAACCTTTTGTTAATCCTGGACTGTCCCGTGTGGTTGCAAAAAGTTTTTAGGCACAAAGGAGATTATAGTTTTGGTCGGACGAAAAAAATACGCTGGGGAAACGAAACGGGCAGGGTTGCTTTCTCTTTAATAAAACATGGTCATTCCAGCTGTTATTTTGTACGTTGTTAGATACACCTAACTTATCTACTATGTAGGTAAAGTTTTATTAACAACGGAACATCAACATTTGAAAGAAAAAAAACATTGCTAGAAGGACCAAAGTCACTACACCACAACAACAATATAACACACTTATCTGGCGAAATGTGTATGTACTGTAGTGTCTTATGTGTTCCGGCATTTAGCAGAAAGGTCTGTAATATTCCATTCGAAGATTCCAGCTTGTGTCAAATATTTTAATATGGTGTTTTTGGTTGAATAGATAAGATGGACATATTTGCCTTAAAGCTGTAAAGTAGTTTTAACAATATAATAGTTCCAAGTCTACGGTCTTTTAATTAGGAACTGTGGAGGTCCAGTGTAGAACTTCGCAGTACTACCGTAATCAACCTATAATGTTCCCACTGCTGGGAAACTGGACTGCTCTCAAAAAAAGGGAGTGGGCTGTAATCTACCGCCAGGCCCAGGGCGGATTAGTAGATGACAACGTCCTCGAATTTTTGGTTCTAGGACATGCCGGTTTCCTCACGATGTTTTCGTTCAACGTTTTGAGAGCAGTGGTGATGAAATTATTTACACAAAGTGCCTGCCTAGCTTTGAGCTTACAACCTACAACTCGTAAGTCGACACTGGGCCACTACTGCTGGTGTACTAGGGTACACACACAACTAACCTAACCCTTCAGGAAAAAAGGCGTGATGTTATTTCATGACAAGGACTAAAGTTACCGAAAAAAGTACAAAAAGATTCCGAAAAAACAAACGCTTTTCTAAGCGACCGCATGCACGTCAAAAACATTTATCTATGAAACTGAAAATTATTTTCCCCATACTCCCTCGGGCGGAGGGACCTTTCATAATACCTATAAGAAGCTTTGCGTCCATATGCGAGATTTAAATAACCTTAAGCCGATTCAGGGAGATGGCCTGTTATATTTTCTAAGTTCATTTACGTGGTCGTGAATAAGAGTTTCCATGAGGTTATTTTTAAGCGCATTTTCTATTGGATGGACATGGTTCTTTGCTGGGGTTTTATCGAAGGTTTTAACTTTATCTTGTCCTTTTTTCAGGGTTGGTATTTTAGAAGAGATAACTAACGTGCAGGTAAAAAGGCGTTTGGGGGTAGAAAACTCATCTCAATACATTAATTCATCTCTTTCCCAAATTTTATCGAAGGTATCGAACTTTTTCCTGCTATAAGACAAACCACTTGTTATTGTGTTATAAGTTATAACAGAATAATACGTGGTTTGTTATAACTTATAACAAACCACGTATTATTCTGTTATAACATTAAGGAGGTCAGCAAAAGCCCATACAACTTTGCCCAAACATGTACCTCGAGGTACACGTGCACCAAATCGTAGAGAAAAAATAGGGGAATTCGAAAATAATTGTGTTTTTATCCATAAATAATTTAAAACTACATAATAAATTATTTAAAGTTTTAATAACCTGTAACACAATTAAATCATGTGGCAACTTTGCATGTACGAGTTGACATTAAGAGTATACGTGTTCTGTGGACATCACATTATTTCGTGGGTAAATGTTATTCCGTTCGTTTCTGCATAGAATAATATATAAATATTTCTGCGTTTCGGGATACTCGTCTGTGTTGTGTATTTTGTTTAATAACTTGGCTATTCTCTCTGGTATTCCGTTTGTCACCTCACGATTTGGTTCCTGCCCTGACGGATTGGGTATTCATAATGGACATTACGATTTGGATACTCAGGCTTTTGGTTTGAGCGTCGCGTAAGTATCCTGTTCACGTTTTATCATTATGAAGAGAATAAAATACTTAAGATTTTAACAAATCTATTGCTTTCAGGCTAGTGCTTACAAACATGAGGTGCGTTTCTTGTCAAGGAGTACAGGATGATAACATACAGTCTTACAATATCTCCCATGTAATATATCTAACAAGACCGGCAAGGCACATCACCAAGATAGCCAACATATTGCTGTGATTGAAAGCCAACCATCAAATGAAACATCAAATTGTGTATGGTGTCAACAATCCCTTGCTGATATCCATACGCATTCTTTGCCTCAAGGACCTGAAAGAGATGAAATAGCATTTCTAATATTACATATTAATATGAATAGATGAAGAGCACATTTTCATAGCATTGATGCAGGTGCAATAATTTTGGAAGAGTTCTCGATGATGACAATGTCAGACTTAATTTTGTTTGCACTGGGAACTTATCAAATTAAGCAGCGGTCATATTATGGGGAACACATTAGAGAAAATGGATCTTTTTTAATTGAAATCTGTGATGCCGAGCAAATCCATATACCAATTAAAAGTGCACAGGAAGTAAAACTAATAAGGGGACGAATAAAATCAAAACATACAGGGTCTAAAATATATTATACCTACATTTTATTAAATATGGCTCATACCAATTGGGAGCACAGAATCCACAGCTACACTGTAGTTGCATTGTTGGCAAATGACCAGTGGATTGCTGTGCTCACATTATGACAATTATTTGGTATATGGGTTGGGCTCAGCATCAAGAAAATATAACAGCGCCTGCCACTTTCGTTGATAATATTTTAGTGAGAGATGAAACTGAAAATGAAGAACGCTAATAAAAAAACAAAAATATTTATTGTTTTATTCCATACAACTAACTCGATAAGTCTATTTATTCCAATGTTATTGGTAGATATTACTGGAAAGATGACTTCCAGGCTTTAATTGATTCGAGTGCCGCTCGGGCTCCAGGGCCCGATAACAATAGGAAATGCTTTTAAATTCCATGAAGTGGGCTACTCAGTATCGAATCTCAAATTCAACTTCCACCCCTTATGCATATCACAATAAAAGCAGAGTAAGCATAAAAAAGGGTGTTTTATGTAAGTATTCGATGTTTCTTGGCCTAATGTTTTATTTATTTCATCAAGATGAAGTCAATAAAAGGCTTTATTTAAATGCGACTTCTATTCACTGAAACTTGATTATCTGGCTTATGTTCAGCTTGCTTGAAACCCTTGTATGTCGACGCTAAGGAACTTATTTATTTATCGAGTTTGTTAATCGCTCTGATAGACTTCTAACACTGCTTCTAATATTATGTACTGGTCATCAACATTCACAGCTTCTATTCAGCTACTTTTGGGTATAAGCATCCTTTCTTATGTTAGGTAGGTACATAACGCTGCCTAACGATAATCGAATAGACAATGAGAGTTATTATTTAATTTAGATTGAATTATAACATAAAAATATTTGAAATGAAACAAAAACAACAGCAGCTGAAGCCGACAGCAGACAACTGTCAAGTGTCAACTTCACATGGCACTTTTTGATAGACTGAAACGTCAACTTGACAGTTTTTTCTTTTATTAGGTAAGGTAATGGACCAAGGTAGTATAATTGTGCCTAAAATGGCGAGCTTTTTATTACGATAAAAGTTATTTTATTCTCGTCCCCGGGTAACCATAAGAAAAATATATAAATGCAACATTATTCAGTGTAATCTAGTGTATTTTATGCCACTAAGTGTACCTCGGTACTTCATTTGGGCAGATTGTGGTGACATCCTTTCACCGAAGGATTAGGCAGAGAGAGAGAAACGTACTTACCTACAGTACAACTACGTGTCGCCAGTTTTGTTTAAGTCCCATTTAACAGGGGACGAACCTATTGCCGTCAACCGCACACAAGTTCAGACTCCGGACTCATCATCATCATCAGAAATAAAATACTTTTACTTTTTAATAATTACAGACAAAACTACATTGGTCCATCTTATATACAGGGTTATTGGTAAAACATTAACAACCTCTTACATTTATGTTTGTATAACTCGTCAAAATGTAGGGAACAGCTGATTTTTTTTTTGCGATTTCCGGTTTGGTCCCATAGTAAAAGTTGTTCATAATTATGAGTACAATGACCTCTTATGAGGTTGTTAATATTTTACCAATAACTCTGTATATAAAATTCAAAGTCCTGACTGACTGATATAATTATCAACGCACAGCCTAAACCGCTGGTCATAGAGACATGAAATTTGAAGGGTGAGTTCTTTGTGAAGAGTAGTTGGCCACTAAGAAAGGGTTTTTCGAAATTCCACCCCTAAGAGGGTGAATAGGGGCAGGGTGAAATTTTACGCGGACGAAGTCGCGGGCAGATGCTAGTTAGCTATAAAACTGGTCTTAAATGCCCAAACACCACATTGATTACCTTAGAGTAATGAAAACTGTTCTACACTCCAAATTACCGTAATAAGCACCTCTGAGTCATCAAAACGGTCTTAAATCCCCAATCAGTTATTTAGTGCCAGTTATCGTGCTATCTAGATAACTTTGGTACTATCTGTTACCCAAGTTCTCGTCTAGGAGTTAGGTGTTATATGACGTCATAAAAGTGGCGTCATTAGTCCGATGCAGTTCTGCTGTAATGTTGCGATCGAAGGAGTATTCATGTGTGTTTGTGTAGGTAGGTGATGATATTGATGTGGTTATGTTATTGTTTTAAATACGGTCTTGCAGTATTGAGTCATATTATATATTGCCGAAATGTGAAATATTATACTCAACCGCATTTGAAATGTCCATGTCTCATGAAATTGGACTGTATTTATTTATTTAATAATAATAATAAAACCTTTGTTTTCAGGCTACTTAGGCCCATAGATAAATACCTTACAGACTAACATATATTATAATAATACAATGTGTGTTAGTGTATAAACTTAAAACTATGTTAGTAAAACACTTCACTCGAGCACTGTCTTTGTGCGTTCGTGTGGCACTTGTCCGCGGAAGCGACGGAACATTACACCTTGCGGCCAAAAGTCCTCTGCCATGACGAGGTGCAGGTAGTATGTAGGTACTCGCACCACGAACGCCTTAAAGTTGACATTGCGGCGCGATTCAAGCAACTGCACTCTCGGCCTGTACTTGGTTCTTTGGCACACGTACTCCACGATGTCCTCGGCCTTAGTGGTATAATGAAGGCGCGAAATATACACGGGCGTGTTCGGCTGGGCGGCTCGTACAGGGATGTCGGGCTTGATAGGAGCTGTGCCGCAGCGGTTCTTGTTGGTTCTTTGACGGCGCTTCTTCCTCTGCACCGTCACAAAACCATCATCATCAGCCCCGTTCGATGCCTTTTCAGGCACGGGCTTCTTTGCGGGAGCGTTAGGGGGGGTTAATACTTCAAGCACATAAATGTACCGAGGCGGACTTAATGCCGTATGCATTTTCTACCAGTCAACCTTCGGGTGATGCAGAGACAAACAGTGGTAGGTGCAATCATGAAAATTGAGGAATAAATATTTCAAAGATACGATATAATACATATTACATATTATAGCACAAATAAATACACCTACATAAATACTTACTACTAATAAATGAATAATTGAATATACCTACTTGCTAAAAAAGAAACAAGACATACAATGAGAAAATATAGTAAGTAGGTAGTTATAGTAAGTAAGCGACCGGATGCATGTGAAAAAGTAGTGAAAAAAAAGTATAGTTTAAGTAGTAGTATTTCTATCTAGCCGTTGCCAGAATTGTCATTGGAGGCCTATATTCGATTTTCACCCTGTCTTTTGTGCCAGATCTTCCCTGCGAACTTCTGTAGGTAAATAATTGAAGGTTTAATTACGAATGTCCTAAAATACCATGGTCTGTTTATTGTTTCATTGTTCTAACAATGAAAGGATATTTTGTAAGGATTGTAGCAGGTTGCTTTTTGTAGTTTCTGTCTACCGTTACAAAGGAGTGAGTTTATGTTAATGTCGTAGCCAACTGGTTTAATTAGCCGTTTAGTTAACCGCCTAGCCTTTTAACTAAATGGCGGCCGTTCAACTAACGGCCTGAATGATATTTAATTATAGTTTAGGTTGGAAGTCTGTAACCAATCACGCGCGAGCCGAATTGGTTGCAGTAACTAGGCCAGGGCACACTGACCAAATGGGTTAGGTTAGGTTAGATTTGTGATCAACCGCATGCGAGCCGAGAGAGCGAAGCGAGGCGAGCACTGCTTCCAAAAGCCAGGCGGTTAATTAAACGGCTAATTTAACCAGTTAGCTGCGACTTAAATATGTTCTAACATCTATTAAGCATTTATTTTTCATGCATCAATTAATCAAACAGTATTTCTCGGTCTATGTAGCCGCGCTTACAAACGGAAAAATAAAGAAAAGTAATAAAATTAGAAGCAACAAAACACCGTCTGACACTGAACAGTCAACAGCTTAAACCAACTTGCGAAGAAATGAAAAGTTCTGTGTCCACACTCTTTTGCCAAGAGTTAGTATGTAGATCAGGTGCAAAGGTTCGTATCATCTATTATTCTCCGACACTTACTCGAAAATACAGAGAAAACATCAACGCTACAAAGGAAATATATTCTCAATCTTGAACGAAAATCTTCGGAGTATTTACGCATATTCAAGAAGTCGCTTATCCGAATCTTTACGCCAGACGCAGTGCGTTCAAACATCAATAGTCAGTTTGTCTGTCATGTCACGTTCTCAGAAACTACGAGGGTGTCAAGATGTTTGTCGCCGTGAAAGAAACGCTTTGTCACGCGCTCGCAATGTTGCTACTAGTCGTGGAACATGATTTTGCTTGTTTTTGGAGTATATTTATTTTTAAAGGATTTTGGTGCATGTAATTTTTATTCTTTGTAGTTGTAACTTGTCTGATTTAGCTCTGATTTAATTTAATCACCAAACTAAAAAATCTATAATAAAAAGAGATCTTTTATCAGTCAGATAGGCTTCATGTAAAATACTGGTATTCAGCTGCATCCGGTTAGACTGGAAGTCGACCCCAACTTAGTCGGGAAAAGGCTACGTAGATATTGAGTCAAGTTTTTTACTAATAATTTCCTTGAAGAACTTAGAAACTGCAGTAGGTACCTAGTATTTCTCCACTGACAAAAGTAACTAACAAAAGTTTTACGCAAAATTAATTAATTTTAAATGTGTGTCACTAATTAATCGAAAAAAAAAATCAAAAAAATTCAAACTACACAAAAATCAAAATCAAAAACAAAATAAACACAAAACAAAACAAAATTAAAAAAAAAAAACAAAAATCAAAACAAAAAAAAACAAAATCAAAATTCAAAAATCAAATTTCAAAAATTGGCGCGTTGGGCATTATATTCCTAACAAAAACAAACTCACTTCACCTAAGTTTTCACTTCACGGTGAGATTTTTACAGAATCGACCGGCTGTCTTCAACTGAAGCGTATTTCTACGCTATTCTCCAGGTGTCTTTGAAGTCTCAGAAAAACTTTTCAGTTCCTTGAAAAAAAAAGGCAACAAGGCAAGGCAAGGTAGGCTACGAGACAATTCCAATTGAGCAAGATTGGGCATGAAAATGAGTCTTACATAAAATATTGCCTAGTTTTCTCGAAGGTTAGACAGTCCCCTCGTCCTTCAGGCAAGCTTATTAACTTTGGCAACAATAGAAAAAGTGATTGTGTCTCATTAGTGACAGTTGAGCACCTACAAATTTACAAATTAGAGCGTTTACGCCGTACGGCACTTCATACAAACTTTCAAGCCTTTGTTTTTTGAAATGAATAAACCGATTTTAATAAAACTTCATACGCATGAGCAGGATACAAAGGTCTAAAAAGTTACTGAAGAACATTTTCGAAATGTCTTATTTAATATAACTGGAAATCTCTGTTTCTAAGGAAAATTTAAAATCGGTGTAATATTATTTTTCGAAAATGTTTTTCAGTATCTTTTTAGACTTTTGTATCCTGCTTATGCGTATGAAGTTTCATTAAAATCGGTTCATTAAAGTTTCTGTAGTGCATCAGGGATGTTTGCTGAACATCGCGTAGACTGCTTTTACGCTACGATGCGTAAAAGATGCGCATCCCTGGTGCGTAGAGTACGTGGCAGCGCTAACAGCATCCTTAGCATGATAGCTAGTCGGCTGGACTGTAGCGACATCAGTCATTGCTGCGCCATTTGTCATGGAATGGTGCAGTAGTGATTGTTTGGGTTTATTTCAGTTTTTATTTTTATGTTTTGCTGTGGGTAGTTTTTAAGTATTCAAATCAAATCAAATCAAAATGTTTTATTTCACATAAACCTACATGGGCACTTATGAAACGTCAGAAGCTAGGTGCACGGTTCCAATTGGTCGTTTCCTATGGAGAAGAACCGGCAAGAAACTCCATGGTTACTCTTTTTAAAAATAATTGGCTTTTACAATGTTTCCAGATTACAGTAGGTATGGGAGGATAGTGCAGGCCTCTCAACAAGTACCAAGTACTTGATAAAATAGAAAATGGTCTACAGATCTAAAGTCTATAAGGCCTACAAAGTCCTCACATTTACAAAATAAGAATCTATCAAAAGGATAAATAAAAAAAAAAAATAAAAAAAATAATAAAAACCTACTAAACCCAAGTGTTATGATTCCCATTAAAACCACTAATAAAGAGGTGAAAATTTTCAATTATCTGTATATAATGTCAAATAATAAAGAAATTATGTCAAAAAGTATATAATGTCAAATAATTAAGAAATTATGTCAAAAAGTATGTAAAAAAAAAAAAATAATAATAAAAATTAAACATCGTAATTTGAGAGCAGTTAATAGACATTTACATAGTTATGCCGTTAATGAGAAGCCAGGGAAGCCACATGTGCAGAAGGAATTATTGCCAGGCTACCTTGTCTTCAACGTAGTCTTTAATCTTATAATATGCTTTTTTGATAAGGACACGTTTAATGAGGGTTTTGAACTTTCCATCGCTAAGTTCTGTAACCGGCTTTGGCAACTTGTTATAAAAACGGATGCTGTTTACAAGAAACGACTTGCTAGTTTTAGTTAATCTAAATTTAGGTAACACAATTTCATTTTTACTACGTGTATTTATATTATGGAAATCGCTTCTTATTTTGAAGAGTCCTAAGTTTTTGCGAACATACAAAATACTTTCTAAAATATAAAGAGAAGGCAGAGTTAGTATATCAATTTCTTTGAATTTGTTTCTAAGAGACTCGCGAGGACCCATTTTATAGATTGCGCGGATTGCCCTCTTCTGTAAAATGAAAATTGAATCTACGTCAGCTGCCGATCCCCACAGCAGAACACCATAAGACATAATGCTGTGGAAATAAGCAAAGTATACTAACCTAGCTGTGGCTATATCTGTCAACTGCCTTATTTTTCTTACTGCATATGCAGCTGAACTTAATCTACTTGAGAGAGCTCTAATGTGTGCGCCCCATTGTAATTTTGAATCTAAAGTAATTCCTAGAAATACAGTTTCCGTAACAGCATCTAGTCTTTTGCCATCAAGTTCTAAATTCAGACCCACTTGAGGTACATTTGGTAATGAAAACTTAAGACATTTAGTTTTGTTTGCATTAAGTAAAAGATTATTAGCTGCAAACCATTTCGAGAGAACAGCCAGACTATCGTTAACATGTAAGACATCCGTATCTTTTCTATCTATTTTAAAAATAAGGGAAGTGTCATCAGCGAATAAAATGATATCCGACAAGTTAGCCATCATGTAAGGAAGGTCATTAATATAAACTAGAAATAGGAAAGGGCCAAGAATTGAGCCTTGAGGCACGCCCATCTTAACTAGAGACCCCGAAGACGTCGCCCCGTTAACGTTACTACTAACACTAGGTCTTTAAGAACATTGTTACTAACAAAATGGGCACCTTGGTCTGAAATAAAGTATTTATTATTATTCCGTTCATTTATTTAGCTAACTTACTTTATTACATTTTTAAATATTTCTTAAAATATAAAAAATAGGTATAAAAAACATTTAAAAATATAAAAAAATAGTTGTCCGCCGGTGTCGGGAGCAGGGTCCAAGCTACCGGTGGTTAGGGCTCCAGAGACAGGAAGCTCCTCACAATGCGAGCCGTATCAAGGAGTACTGCCTTCTGAATCAGGCCCTTGATCCAACCGCCTAACGAGAGCCTCGATAGATGTTGATCGAGGCTTTCGGCCATCAGCCCATTGGCTGATACGACAATCGGCACAATGATAGCCGAGCTCACATTCCACATGTCAACAACCTCGTGTGCTAAGTCGAGATATTTGATTTGCTTCTCTTTCTCAGCTTTCACGAGGTTCCCGTCATGTGGAATGGTAACATCGACAATCATTGTGCGGCGCGCTAATCGATCTATCACCACTATATCAGGCTTATTGGCAACAATAGTCCTGTCAGTAATGATAGACCGATCCCAGTACAATGTGACATGGTCATTTTCAAGAACTGGGTCGGGCACATACTTGTAATACGGTACCTCAGAATCCACAAGTTTATATTTCAAAGCAAGTTGCTGGTGAATAATCCTAGCTACTTGGTTATGCCTGTGCAAGTACTCGCCGTTAGCTAGACGAGAACAACCAGAGATAATATGTCTGATAGACTCACCCGGACGGTGGCATGCCCGACACACGTCAACCGTCCCGTCCCTCATAATATGTCTCCGGTGGTTATTCGTTAAGATAACTTCGTCCATAATTGCACAGACAAAACCTTCAGTTTCCCCGAAAAGGTCACCAAAACGTAGCCAGGATATGGACGCTAAGAAGTCTACACCGGGCTCATGAAGAGCCCGATAGAAGCGCCCGTGAAGCTCCTTGCTTTGCCATACCTTCTTGCGGTCATCAGTAGAAAGTACTACAGGTTTGCGCCAGTTCTCTTTAGCCATGGAGAGCGGGGTGAGCCCCTTGTCCACTGCGACCACATCACGGTGCATACCCACTTCGGCTTTTAAAAAATATTCCCTGAGACTGCACACCTCGCGGTTGTGGAGGGTCTTCGCATTTAAAAAGCCTCGACCCCCGCTCTTCCGCGGGATATACAGTCTCATCACCGATGATCGTGGGTGATGCATCCGGTTTGCGGTCAGTAGTGTACGGACTCTTCTATCCAGGGCGTCGAGTTCGGTCTGAGTCCATTTGAGTATACCGAAAGAGTACATCAAAACCGGCATGACCCAACCGTTGAAGGCGCGCACCTTATTTCCGCCCGAAAGAAGACTAATTAATACCTTCTTCAGGCGACAAAAGAAGCGCTCCTTCAACGATTGCTTCATGTCAGCATCGTTGATGCCTAACGCTTCCGACATACCCAAATACTTATAGCTTTCGGATGAGGAGAGGGATCTGAGGCTTATGGAATCCGAGAGTTGAATTCCCTCGGATTCCATAATCTCCCCTCGCTTTACATGCATGACTGCACATTTGTCGACACCAAATTCCATCCTGATGGCGCTACTGAAAGTTTCTGTTACCTTCAGTAGCTCCATCAGACGCAATTTGTTGGGGGCAAAGAGTTTCAAATCATCCATGTAAAGGAGGTGAGATATGACCTGACCATCTCTCCTCAACCGATAGCCTAGACCTGAATCCTCCAGTAGTGTACTTAGAGGATTCAGGGCTAAGCAGAACCAAAGTGGACTCAAACTGTCGCCCTGAAATATTCCCCGTTTAATCCATACAGGCTCATCATTTCCCTGGATCTGTCGACATCCTGGATAACGAAGGACTGTCTTCCATTGCCTCATACACGACTCAAGGAAGGTGCGTAGAGTTGCATCTATCTTGTACAACTCCAGCACCTTCATGAGCCATGTATGTGGCACCGAGTAGTAGGCCTTCTTGTAATCTATCCAACATGTCGACAGATCCTTGCGGGATCGACGAACCTGTTGGCTAATGGCCATGTCTATGAGGAGTAGCTCCTTAGTACCGCGGGACCCATTCCTACATCCATTTTGAGAGGCAGACATCGATAAACACGTAATCGGTCTATAATTCTTGGGTTCCGCGGGACTACCTGATTTATGGAACAGGTGGGTAACGCCTGTTGTTAGAAACTGCGGTAGCGACCCAGACTCTAAGGATGACTGGAATTGAGATGCCAGGCAAGTGTGAACTAATTAGCCATTTCAGCCAAAAGTTGTGCAGTCCGTCCGGTCCCGGTGATTTCCAATTCGGTAACGGACGGACCGCTTTGGCAACGTCTGATGGTGTAATTAGCACTGTTTCCATTTCTGGTACAGATTCACACACTCGCTCGACATCCCGCATCCAGCCAGCCTCAGTGTGACAGACGGGGACCGACCAGATGCTGCACCAGAATGCACTTGTGGTGGCATCATCCGGGCGGTATACATCTGTCACATTTTGTTCAGGTCGCTCCCAAGCTCTATACACCCACCTTTCATCGCTCTGGAACATGCGATTCTGCGTGTATCGATCCACCCGCCGTTTATACCGTCGAATTCGGCTCGCCCATGCACAAACTTTCTGCTTCAGGAAGTCGATGCGCTCTGTGACACGGGATATGTATTCTCGAGGGCTGATTCCAGTCCCCGAGAATGCCCGCCTTACAAAGCGCATCACTCGTGGTCGTGTATTGCCCTCCCTGAAGCAGTATAGTTTGCCGATGAGTACCCTGGTCCCATCGATACGACGCTCGATCCTGCGCTGCCAGGCTGGTACGGCTGGTTTTGGTCGAGTAGCTCCGTCACAACTTGGAAATTTTACGTTAGCTAAACGACATGCCGCCACAGCCGCACAGTACAGGATCGAGTGTGTATCAACGAGATCCTCGCTGCTCTCGAAGAAATTCTTGAGCTGCGAGTCCAAGGCACACACCAGCGCCCTATTTTTTTTGTGCATGGGTAATCGTGGTAAACGTGGCCTGAGTTCGGTAGGAGTGGACCTATACTCGCATAATGCATCCTCCAGTGCGCTCCTCAGTCGGACGTTGCATTGGCTACTTACTGTGTCAACCCTATCATCCTCTTCTTCAACATGACGTCGACGTCGAGAAGCTCAAAGAAGATGCATCTGTGGTCGATTGGGAGCCTATGGCGGAAGCTACTTCAGTTGACGACAAGGTTGCCATCTTCAATGAAGTTGTAGTCAACCTTTATAATATCCATGCCCCCGTCAAAAAGGTTAAATTAAAACGCCCACCTGCACCATGGATGACTAGAGGTATACAGATGGCAATGCGACGTAGGAACCGCGCGTTCCGTAAATTTAAAAAGGATCGTACTGACGAAAACTGGAAATCCTTTAAGGCTGCAAGAAATAGATGCAATCAGATGATACGCAATGCTAAACGCCGCCATATTCTTGATACTATCAATTCTTCGTCTTCTGCCGATATTTCGAAATTTCTTGGAACTCTTGGTATCGGCAAATCGCGACATTTAGATCTTCCTAGTTCAATTGACTTAGACGATCTCAACCGGCATTTCTCCACTGTTTCTACCATGGATCGTCTAACCAAGCAACAAACTCTTTCTTTAATTTCTGGTCTATCGCGTCCTCATACTAATTCTTTCAGTTTCACTCCAGTTGAACCGGGAGAGATCAGAAAGATCATTCTCTCCATCAAATCAAAAGCGGTGGGATGTGATAATATCACCCGTGGTATGATTATTACTATTCTGGATCATCTCCTACCCGCGATTACCCACATTATAAACTTTTCCTTATACTCCGGAGTATTCCCTTCCCTATGGCGCAAAGCCTATGTTCGTCCACTACCTAAGGTTTCCAATCCCTCTCTTCCTACCGACTTCCGTCCAATTTCTATCCTTCCCTTCCTATCCAAAGTGCTCGAGGCCTGTGTCCACAAACAATTCTCCAACTTTGTTCATTGTAGCTCAATTATTAGTCCTCTCCAATCTGGATTCAGGCCTGGGCACAGCACTGTTTCCGCACTTCTTAAAGTGACTGGCGATATAAGGGCAGGACTGGAAGACACCAAAGTTACTGTTCTAGTATTGGTTGATTTCTCAAATGCCTTCCATACCGTCAGTCATGACATCCTGTTAGCCATTCTGTCCTACATTATGGTCTCTCCCGAAGCACTGGAATGGTTCTCCTCTTACCTTCAGGAACGTCAGCAGTCCGTTTATGCTGGAGATTCTTCTTCTAACTGGTGTAATTTGGAAACTGGCGTTCCTCAAGGCGGTATACTTTCTCCTCTTCTGTTTTCAATTTTTATTAATCTTATAACTTCCGAACTTCAGTGTGCGTATCATCTGTATGCAGATGACTTGCAGTTGTACTATCAAGGAAAGGTTGATGAATTACCTGGCGCTATCGACAAATTAAATAAGGACTTGATAGCCATAAAAACCTGGTCTGATAGATTTGGCTTAGCTGTAAACCCTACGAAGTGTCAGGCGATCATCATTGGCAGTTCTCGTAGTATTAGCAAGGTAGATAGTACAACCTCGCCGCCAGTTCTATTCAATGGTACGATCGTTCCTTTTGGTACTGACGTGAAGGACTTAGGCTTGCACATTGATTGTGCTCTAAACTGGCGGACTCAAGTTGCTAGGGTGAGTCAGAAAGTTACTGGAACGCTGCGGGCTCTGTACCGTTTGAAAAATCTATTACCATCAAGTACGAAGACAATGCTTGTACAGTCCCTTATTTTCCCTATCATCGATTATGGTGATGTGTGCTACTATGACCTGAATGCAGATCTCCTCAACAAACTTGACCGCCTTCTCAATAATTGCATTCGATTCGTTTTCAATCTGCGTAAATATGATCATGTCTCTGCGCATCGGTCGCTTCTAAAGTGGTTACCCATACGCCAGCGAAGAGAGCTTCGGGCGCAGACCACCTTGTTCTCATTTCTTGATTCTCCATCTTCCCCTAGTTATCTAGCCCCCCACTTTCAGTACATTTGCGCCAACCACAATAGAAATCTACGTTCATCACACAATCGTCTTCTCCTATGTCCCACTCACCGCACAGACTTCATTCACTCTTCCTTCTTCGTTCAGTCTATCTCTCTGTGGAATGCGCTCCCCCAGGAAATCAGGATGGCAACCAACCGATTATCTTTTAAAGTTAAGGCTCGCGAGCACATTCGCAAGAAGCTGGCAGTATCATCACAACGGTAATATTTTCTCATTGTTTGTCTTATTTCTTTTTAGTAAGTATATTCATGTATTTATGTATATTTATTTGTTCTTATATTTATATGTAATTAGGTATATATTATATTCATAGTTTTAATAGGTATATGCGTATTTTTATCTATACATATAATAAAACAGTAACGAAAGAAAAACTGTACATTGTGAATTTTCGAGAAAAAATAAGTGGCTTTTGTTAGAAAAACGTAACTGATGACAAAAAGTGACTTTTTAGAATTTTTGTCTGTTTGTCTGTGTGTATGGTACGGCTTCACGCCAAAACTACTGGATAGATTGAATTGAAATTCAGCAAAAATGTTCTTAGTAAACCAAGGAAGGCTTTAGGCTACATATTATCACGCCGTATGTTATGGGAGGTAAGCAATATTGATTTTAAAATGTGTTTGTTCGTAATTGAATGCACAAAATAATTGAATGCACAAAATGACATGTTTATTTATTTATTTAGCTAAAACTAGCTTAGCTAACTCTGGGAACATAATAATCACGCTATTTTTATAAAGGAGCGGGGCAGTAATATTATAAATTGCAAGGGAACAGCTATTTCAACAATATGTCAACGGCGAATTTAGCGGTAAGGTCAGGCGACCGTTTACCGCGCTAAATGGTGCGAGTTCAAATCCCATAATATTGTTTTAAAAAATCGTAAAATTCTTTTTTTTTAGTTACTGTTATGAAATCTGAGAACTTCACATGTCCTATCTAATTGTATGGAGAGTTTCACACCAATATTACTAAACATATTGATTGGCGGTACAACAAGCTACACTATCATGAAGTCAAGTCAAACTTTTGGTTCTAAGCTATATCTTACCAAGCACATTTTGTTGTAGGTAATTCATTTAAGTATGTAATTCTTAGTTTTGATCCTTGCTGCTGTTACCATATACTTTTTAAAATGCAAAACTGTGTTGTCTGTTAAATTAACGACAATTTAGTTTTATTCATAATTTAATTAATTTGGGTAAATAATATGTAGTTTCCGTTTTCTAGATGGCGTTGGCGTCGGGTTAGATCGCGCTATGGTTTTGTTCCCAAAATGTGATGTTATAAGCCGATGTGCCGTTCTCAACCTATAGAAACGGGGGTTACCTTTGTTGTCTGTGTTGGTTGATGTGTTTAATTTTCCTGTTGGCCTTCAAAGGGTACTTTTTGATAGACCGAAATTGGCCTTTTTCAGACTCTGTGAAGGGGACAACTTTGCTAGATCACTCACCTATGATGAGGTGCCTTCGTAATACACGTACGACAAGCAAAGAGGTGTATTTAATCGACGTCGATGCGGACACGCCGTGGACGGGTTTCCGGGAATTTTTAAGGACACCGCATTGGGACGGGTTTACACTGTGCACCCAAATAATGGCGAGTGCTATTATTTGTGAATGTTACTGCACACAGTGCACGGCCCAACATCATTTGCGTTTCTAAGGACAGTCGATAACATTGAGTATCCCACATACCACGCTGCTTGCGTAGCACGCCACCTTCTCGACGGTGATCAGCACTGGGACAACGCACTTGAGGAGGCCAGCATTAGTGACAATCTCAGTCGTTTGCGACATCTGTTTGTCGTCATGTTGGTGTTCTGCGGTATTGCAAATCCGCTTCTGTTGTGGGAGAAATATCGGCATCTTCTGTCCGAAGACTTCCTAAGAGGTCTGAGACGCACTACTGAAGATAATACTGAGGCATCTGATGAGCGCGTTCTAAACAGTTGCCTTAGTTCACTTCAAGATATGGTCATTTCGATCTGCGGCAGTTCTCTGGTGGATTATGGGCTACCGACTCCAAAATATCTGGATGTACAAGAGCTTGGAAACAGAGAGTACAACTCTGAAATAAATTATGATCCAAGAGTCGTCGTCAATGACCATGTCTCTGAGTTTACCTCATAGCAAAAGCAAATTTTCGACACCATCCTTGACTCGGCTCGGCCAAGGTAAAAGTTTTTCTTGGATGCTCCTGGTGGAACAGGGAGAATATTTGTCACCGCTGGCATTCTCGCAGATGTCAGGAGGCAAGACAAGATTGCCATTGCAGTAGCATCGTCAGGAATCGCCGCAACACTGCTTCCTGGTGGCAAAACAGCGCACGCAATGTTTAAGATTCCCATAGATTTAGAGAGTAATGAAACACCTGTTTGTGGAGTGTCACGCAACAGTGACAAAGGGCGCGTGCTTAAAGATTGCTGTTTAATCGTGTGGGATGAATGCATTATGGCAAACAGAAAAGCAGTAGAGGCGGTAAACAGGACTTTGAAGGACATCCGCAGAAACCAGCAAATGATGGGTGGTGTTACAGTTCTGTTTAGCGGCGATTTCCGACAAACGCTGCCTGTGGTGACGCGAGGTACTAGGGCTGATGAGGTGAATGCTTTGTTGAAATACTCTTTCTTATGGCCACATATTCATAGGTTGCGCTTAACGATGAATATGAGAGCACATCTTGGCGGGAATGTACACGCCCAAGAATTTTCTGATGTTCTCTTAAAATTGAGTGAGGGAACGCTACCAGTAGACGGTGGCCAGGTGGTTCTACCTGAGATACTTGGGAGAGTGGTGTCTACCTTAGAAGATTTGATTCGCCTGGTGTACGGGGACATCAATAGGATACCGCACCAACATAATTCTTGGGTGTGTGAACGAGCCATTTTAACACCCAGAAACGACCAAGCTTCAGCGATCAATGAATGCATTCTCGCGGAAATTGAGGGAAATTGCACTTCAATAAACACTGTTGTCGACCAAGATGACGCCACACATTACCCCGTAGAATTTCTCAATTCCCTCAGTGCAAGTGGACTACCAGCGCACACCATTAAGTTAAAGGTCGGTGTCCCAATTATACTTCTTCGGAAACTCACTCCGCCGAAACTGTGCAATGGGACCCGGCTCAAAGTCGTCTCGCTGCAGAGAAATATCATTGAGGCGGAAATACTAACGGGTTGTAGTGTCGGTGAGACACCACAACCCGTCCCGTCCCCGGCTCTTAGAATTCGACATCAGACGTTTCAGATCTTCGATTTTGACGACCCGGTTGTCGCTGGCATAAGCAACAGGATCTGCGTACGAAGTCGCGGGCAGAAGCTAGTATTTAATATATTTATTCCTCAATGTTCTTGATTGCACCTACCACTCTTTGTCTCTGCATCACCCAAAGGTTGACTGGTAGAAAATGCCTATGGCATTAAGTCCGCCTCTGTACATTTATGTGCTTGAAGTATTAAATAAATAAATAAATAAATAAATAAATGATTGGACCGCGGCGGGATGGCATCAACAGTTGACGCTTGTGCCGCAGTTTGTGCTGAAGTCGAGACGATATGGTTGCTCAGTACCTCTGAGCGCAGCCTATCAAGTGCGATATCGTCCAACCTATGATTGCGTTGGATGACCCGCACCTGATCCGACAGTCGTTGGGCCGAAACGTTGACGGTTGGTTCCAGTTCCTGGAACAGAGACAGCATCCTATCGCGGTACGCAGTGAGGTTAATTCCCCCCTCTGTAGACCTGTAATATGCGCGCATGACGTTCTCGTTCATAGACTGAGTCCATCTCATGCGCTGCACACAACCACCGGTAGCGGGGACCCGACTCGGGGCCGGATGGCCCCTAAGTTCCAAGCCGTTCGGTGGCCGGCCTCTCCCCTGCCGGCGTCGCCAACACCCGTAGTGTTGGCGACGTCGGCGGGGAAAAATATTCGTCGCTCGAGCTCGACGCAACTGCCACGGCCGGTGTCACAGCACTCACGATGGGGCTGGATTCCGGAGGTGGCGGGGCGGAGCTGAGCGACGAGTCCGGAGGTGGTAGGCGTGCACGGCGAGCTGCTAATCTCGTCAACATTTTTTCATAAAATTATTGTCTTTTTCATGTTTTTCTATAGTTATCGGGGGTGACATGCTTGACAGATGTCACCTCCGATTCGGCAGTTTTTGATGTCGGTTTATGTTTCTATTCATTGTATTTTTTAAATTATATTTTGATTTTTTCGATTTTTGATTCACATTGAATACAAAAATTATAAATATGACTGTGGTAGGAGCTTCTAAAAATTAAAAATATGAAAAATATAGAGATGACAATATATTACGTGTTGACGTTGTTGGTGTTGCTAGCAATTATTATTATTATTAAATTCGAAAAACAAGGGCTTGAAAGTTTGTATGAAATGCCGTACGTCGTAAACGCTCTAAGTCCCATGAAATAGGGGGGGAAGCCTATCGGGCACAAATCCAGAAGCCCATAATGAGTTTTTCCTTAGCTTAGCTAAAACATAATAATTATTAGCTCGTAGCCGTCAGTCACTTCACTTATGTGGATTTATGGGTATCCCTTTGATCACTCTCATACGGTCAAAGGGCTCATCATAATCTCCAGGAGGATGTTGTTATTCGAGGCAGGATGTTGTTATTAAAGGCAGGAAGACCTTGATCCCCTAATTCCCTGCCACAACGCCTCCCACGCGTATTAAGAAAGGGCCGCCGTTTCTTTATAAATAGGATATTGCATAAGTTTGTACACCCACAGCGATGGTTCATCTTTCAACTAACGCCGTAAAACGTGAAAACTTTTTTACAAAAAAAAATAAACAACCGCCTTCCAAAAAAAACACTACAAAGTGAAAAATAACTTTAATTTCGGAAGTCGGTGTCGTTGGGCTTGCCACCGACTTCCGAAATTGGAAGTCGGTTGTTTTTTTTTTGGGAAAAAAATTGTTTTTCACTGTTGTACAGACGCACATCAAGCTACTACAATCTGTCTAATTTATTTAATAGAACTTCAACTTTATCGCTAAAGCATAAGGTTCAAAGATGATTGGGAAAATTTGACAGTTTCGGGTAGCTTGCTGGCGTCTGTACTTACCCCACAAAAATTCGTATAACACTACTTGCTATGTACATATCAGTGATAGGAAGTCGTCATAACATCATCAATATAAACTAAGTAGCAAAAATAAGTAATAATGAAGCTAACTCAAGCCCAAGCAAAGATAATAAAATTTATATGGGACTACCCCTGAGACATCCTATCCTAAACATACAAAAAAAACATAGATATAGTCGAATTGAGAACCTCCTCCTTTTTTGAAGTCGTTTAAAAATAACAAAAAAAGATTTTCTTCAAAAGTGCAAGTAGGTATCCCTAGAGAAACCGGGATCACCCCTATGTGCTAATGGTGATCACCGGGGCGGTTTTAGTGAGGTAAAAATCCCACACTCCCCGACCTCCCTCCCCGGAGGTCGGGTGCCTTTTAAAGGTTTCCCTGTCCTCTTTACAAGTCTTCAAATAAAGGTCTTTTGGAACTAACTATTAAGTCCAAACGGATCAAAAATGTTTTATTTCCATTTCGAATGTGTTGTCCGCTGTCACACGTCTTGTCCAACGTTCAATCAGTACCCTCTTACTTAGTAGTTCCCATCAGACAAGTTACTAAGGCCAATGTTTGCAATCACTTCGTAACCTACAGGTCCAGATACCCATTAAGACTAATTCGCCTACAGCGCTCATTGTTCTACCAAGTAATCCTTACTCTAAATACCCCCACTGCTAACTAAAACTCAACTTTATTTGCTAGGCCTAAGGTTGGTTATAGAATGGTGGTTGTATACTATATGGTACTGATCACGCCTCGCATTTAGTCTCCTAATTGGGGTGAGAGATAGGTGTAACGGAACGTGTAATGCTGGCAATGTGTTTAGGATAAGTGACGTCATTATGTATACCGGCTACGTCTCGCAGTTCGTAAGGATTATGTATAATCAGCTGATTAGGGACTATGAGGTGTCAGGATTTGACGTGATATTCGTAATTGGTGAGAATCTGGAGGCCAAGCCAAGTCCCAAGTCTAATTCCTCGTTTATGTATTATTGTTAGGACAAAGTAGAGCTCTTTGTACATAAGTGGTGACATAGGCTAGAACGACTTATCCATAATGAGTGCAGTTGGGTGTTATATGTATATGATAAGGCTTCCGAAAATCCGAAAGTGGGTCGTATGGACCTTAGCTATTAGAGACAATAGCAATGTATTATTAACATTGTTGTTAGGAGGCAGCATGTGACTGTCGGGGAAATTGCGCATTTCTTTCACAGATTTAAAATATTGCGTAGTGAGCAAAAAACATTTCCTAAACTCATTCTACTGAAATAAACAATAATGTCGTGATTACGTTGATTTCATTTTAAAAACAATCATGCATAATTTTAATACCGCATTTTTATAGATGCATAAGTACGAAAACAACGGAAATGCATGGCTTTCAAAAACTTACTTTGAACCTTTTCAATCGCATCTGAGTATTTATTATAGAAGCGATTCCATACCGCAACAGTGTACTCAAAATGGGGCCTGATTAACGATTTGTAAAGATATAAATATGTATATGGGCGGACAAACTCTGTGGCTGATCTCATCACAAAACCGTAGGTACATACGGATGGCATTATTTACAATTTTACAAATATGAATGTCAAGATGTAATTTGTCATCCAATAGAACTCCAAGATCGCGCACTAGTGTTTCTCTTGTTAAAATCACACTATTTAAACAGTAAGGATGTACTTTTAGATAATATTTTTGTTTTTAGTAAAAACTTATAAAGCAACATTTAGATACGCTAAGTTGTAGTTTATTAATTGAACAGTATGAAGAGAACCTAACTAGGTCTTCCTGTAAGAGCAGACAATCGTGCAAACTGATCCAATAACGTTAAACAAGCTATTGACCGACGCGGGCAGCACCCTGGTTGTCAATCGGCGCTGCAAAGCCAGGCTTGGTTTTGGCGATGTCGTGCGACGTACGAATAGCAAAAGCCCTTGCCCCTTCTTTTTCACGAGCAAGAATGGTCCCGTGCTTAACCCAGAGGAACTTATAACTGTGCTTCTTCTAAACAAAACAAGCATCGGATTCAAAATCCTTCGGATTGTGATGGTGTGTTATGCAATTGGAGAGGCGCTATCCCAATCAATTCAAAACCTTAATAAATCAATCATTTCAAAATACACCTCGCCATAATATCGAACCCTTCAATCTGTCGACGAATAGGGCTGACAGACCACTTTAATCTCGGAATCCATCCCGGGATCCCGAGAACTGGGCTAATTGAACGTCTCCTTTATCGTGCTATTGTGAACGTAATTGGAAATGTCAAATCTGGTATAAGCAGCAATATTGTGGAAAAGACATTGTGACCAGAAATGTAATTGTTTCACGTAAATAAACAGTTTTTACGAGAAAATAAGATGTGTTTTGTAACATTAGTGTTATTCGTTTACAGTAAAGACTTACTTGGAATTAGTTTCGGTTTTTTGCCGGTGAAACTTTTTCTGCGAAAATACGTGTTCTATAAAAGTTATATAATTGTAACAGTAAATCTTGGGAGGAATCCGTTAAAACAAGATAGACAATAAGTTTATTTGCGGTAAACAATGACGCAGAGAGAGAACACAAACAAAAAAAGAACAAGTTTGGGGAAAATATGCGTCACATCCACGCAAAACGACCATCGCTCAGCATAATGCTACGACCCCATGCGAGACAGAGCCCCAGCGCTGGTTTTCAGCGACAGCCGGCGTTGACGTGATGTCGTCATCCGGTGCAGTATACGATGAGATATAAATAAGACATAAAAAAAACTTTTTTACAAAAAAAAAACAACCGACTTCCGAAAAACACTATAAAGTGAAAAATAACTTTAATTTCGGAAGTCGGTGTCTTTGGATTTGTATTTTAGTTTTTTGCCACCGACTTCCGAAATTAAAGTTATTTTTCACTTTATAGTGTTTTTCGGAAGTCGGTTGTTTTTTTTTTGTAAAAAAGTTTTTATTTTTCACTTTTTAGTGAGTCAGTTTGTAATTTATCTAAGTTACAATAGCCTAATGTCAACTGCTTATCACCTTTTACAAAATATTGCTTTACCCGATGCAGGGACGTTAATTGTTGAGGAGTTCCCATAAGCCAGGAGAACTGGAGCTGTTTGAGAAGTCACCATCAGCTCCATTTCACCATTGCATATGGTGGAATGGAGCTTGTAAAGAGCATAAATTGCTTAGCAACCATATTAAAGTAATCGAATCGCAACCCGTGAAATATTTGTCATTGAGTAGTTCCGATAGCCATCTGTGGTCTTTATCATCAGCTCCACTTTACCAAATGATGATTTTCGAGAGCAAATGCTCAAAAAAGTATTTTCCAAATCGGTTCGTAAATGACGGAGTTATGAAATATGAAAAGATCGTTAATGTAGATAAATTTTTAGGTTTAGGTTGATTTTTCAAAAACCGCTTGTCCGATTTCGATAAAATTTTCATGGGACCATTTGGGAAGCATACCCTTTCCAACAAAAAAAGGATTTTTCAAATCGGTTGGCAAGCGACGGAGTTATGCGCGAACAAACATAAAAAAAAAAAATACAAACATCCGAATTGAGAACCTCCTCCTTTTTTAGAAGTCGGTTAAAAATAAAATAAAGCAACTGTTTTTCGAATTCTTTTTTTTATTTTACATAAATCTACAAACGTGGCCACTTATGAAACGTCAGAAGTTTGGTGCATGGTTCCAGTTGGACGTTTACTATGAAGTGTCGGCTAGAACCTTCAGTTACTAACTAAAATTTTTTAAATTATTCATCTACTAGCTGCGCCCCACTGTTTCACCCGCATAAGTGTCGATCCCGTGGGAAAATCGGGATAAAAAGTATCCTATCTGTTAATCCAGGAAATGGTCTATACATATATGTGCCAATTAGGCACGGTTTAGGTACGCGTGATTAAGTAACAAACATCCAAACATCTTCACACACTTTCACATTTATAATATTAGTAGGTTATAGTAGGACCGTTACAACCATTGCAAGGCAACTTCTATGATATAAAAGGCTTTTCATTGGAGGAATAATGAATCTGTCAGGATATCTTGTCTTAGAGGTAACAGTGTGTCCAAGACGTTGTATGCCGGGAACAGTTAATATTTTTAGATCTTAAAAAAGAGGTTTACATGAAGTCATCTCCAACTCCCCACGCCCATAGCTCTTTATGCTGAAGTTTTCGCTGGTTGGCAATCATAAGATTTATATAATAATCTTACCTACCTAGTTTCTAAGTAATAAAGTAAATTTGTTTTGTTTTTAATTAGTTAGTTTCTAACTTAAACTTTTAATTATACAGTATTCGAGATAGTTTGTTGTTTCTATTATATTTGAAAACCAAACCTAGACTGTCGTCGGAGGCTACAAATTTTAATTTGTAACAGTGGCACATCACAAAAAGCACGTATACATTGTTTTTGGGCTATAAATACCTCATTTATAAGAACAGAATCCCCAATAGCACAATTCCGTACCTAATGTTAGAAGCTACGTAACCATGATACGCTAAGAGGGCTGTTTTGAGGTTGGCTATTTTACAAAGTCTCCACAAGGCAAAAGCGAAACGATTAATCTTATTTGTGACCTTTTAAGTAATAAGGTTTCCATTAGCAGCCACTGTCCACTGTTATATATGACGGAAAAGGTATAGTGTGTCTCGTTATTATCAGCCATATTTTAACTATTGTGGGCGTACTGTGGGTTATACTTAGCGTTTTCAAATGTCTGTTATAATGCGCACAGCAAAAGAGTGGAACTCTTTACCTGCGTCTGTGTTTCCGAGCGCATACAACCCGAATCTCTTCAAAGTAAGAGTGAACAGGCTTCTTCTGGGTTAGCTCACTCCATCGTCGACTTTGTCTCTTTCACCTCTGACCTAGACTAGAGTCAAGAGCACACATTTCAAATAAAAAAATGTGTTGGTTATTGCGCAATAGAAAAACCGTTTGCAGTTCAAATCAGATTATAATTTCATGAACAATTAAATCACACAAGCAAATTACAAACTGTAGGTACACGACACTACCAGATAGGGAACGCGGGACAGTTTCTGAGCACATGTTGTTCGTACGATGTCCAATGTCCAAGCTCCACATCGTTCTGTCAAGCTGTCGTCGACTCCCATGAACTCAGACTAGACTCTGTCAAGCGCCACCAGATGGCGCTGGCGTTCTGAATAGTCAATTTAAACGAATGACCGGATGCGACAAAGAAAAACAAACAAAGCGATAAGGCCGTCCTTTGCATGTTTTGTGGTGTTAAATGTATTTTTGTTTGCTATGTATTTTCTGTTGTACAATAAAGTAAAAACCAAAACAAAATTTTATTGAATTACCGCTCGCTACATTCAATCAACAGCTATTCTCGGAAGCTCAAGCATCAAAATATAGCCAATCAGTGAAAGCTCGCGCTCTTTGAACATTCCAATGAAAAGTCCATGTAAAAAATCAGGAAATTGTTGGAGATAATTGAAAGGGAGTGAGGAAGGTATTCCGAGAATGCCTGCGAGTCCCGGAAGCTTCCATTATGATTGTTGATACACTTCCACGAGCTGCTGAACTGCTAAGCTGCCTCGTGGCGGCTTTAGTACGAGGAAAATACTAGGAAATAATACTTTACCGGAACTTTAGTGTTGTGTAATTTTTTGTTTTCCATTTGAATGTTCTAGGTGAAAAACATGGCCACCTCGATCTACCACTATCAAAATTTTATAGTTCTGGGATTCTAAATAATCGTCATTATCATAATCACATTGTCTGTGTGGTGCCGGACTTAAAGAATAGCACCACCTCATACTTCCCGTGGGTGTCGTAAAAGGCGACTGAGGGGCGTACCGGAGAATGGGCAGCAGCGTTCTCTATGCATTCCACCACCATACCATACTGCGATCGCCAACCCGCCTGCCAAGCGTGGCGATTATGGCAAACCGCCCCCTTTTGGGGGAGGCTTGTGTCCAGCAGTGGACGTCTTTTGGCTGAAGTGATGATGATGATGATAATCACAAATTATTTTTTTTCAGCCTTATTGTGTTAGGTATCAGTAAATAATTATCATTAAATATAGAGCGGGAGCAGTTGTGGCCCAGTGGTAACGACCTTGACTAACCGAGTTGTAGGTCGTAGATTCGAGCCCAGCCAGGAGCTTAACTTTGTGTAAATAATTTCATCAAACCTGCTCTAAAAGCGGTGAGCGAAAACATCGTGGGGAAACCGGCAGGTCCTAGAACCAAAAATTCGAAGACATGTGACATCTACCAACCCACACTACGCCCACGTGGTGGATTACGGCCCACTCCCTCGCACAGAGAGGAGGCCTGTGTCTCGCCAGTGGGGACATTATAGGCGAATGATGTGTGTTACTTGTATGTACGGTCAACAAAAGAGATAAGTATGCAGGACCGTCGGATATAGTTGAAGTTTAGTAAGAAACCGATGGATGTCGTCGACTGAAATTTAATTTGATTAATGAGCGTTTTGTTTTCTATTATTCAGATTAAATTTTATTCGAGAACATCCATCGGTTATATCCGACGATCCTACATACTTATCTCTTTTGTTGACTGTACCTATATAGGTACCTCGCAGGTTCATGATAGGGCCTCTGATCCTTCGAGGCAGAATAATCACCCAAGTGCCAGTGTGTGGCTTCACGAAGTCACAAATTCCTCAACAAGCGTGACAATTGTTGCACAGTGTCCACTCCAAAACTACTTGGGCTTTGACGGTTCCCTTTAATTCGTTCCGTACAAAGCTGAGCGGAATTCCACGTAACAACGTGACATACCGGCGCTCCAAGCGCGTCAGGAACTCTCGGGCGTTGGAATTTGATGCTACGGCTAATAGACAAAAGACAGGTACCCACATTCCATTCTAGAATGCTAGCTAGCACCTAGGTGCTAATTAATTGTACGTTGGTAACGTGATTTAGGTAGCCCTAAGTCATGTTACCAACGTAACTGAGACAGTTACTTTACCAAACCAGTGTGTGACATGCATTTGTTTATTAATTCGCATGTTACAAATCATTAGCTGAAAATAATGTTACTACCATAGGTGCATCTACATATTCTGATAGGTACCTCTACGTTCTGATGTGCCTCTACCTCTTGAAAGTTCTGGACTTTATTTGTAATAACAATCAATTAGTGTGTCTTGCTTACCAATGCTAACTGTTGAACGCTTTATAAAATCAAGAAGCATCTAATGAGGTATCTTCGAATTGCTTGAGAAATGCCTACGCAAGGTGTAATTGAGATATCTGAACTGAAACCTAGGTCATTGAGCTAATTATGAAAGAACTTTTAATATGAGAGCTACCCTGAAATCGCGTAACAAAATCAGCATTTGGTCGATTTATGTGAACACAAATGTACTGAACACGTGACTGAACAGCTCATTTTTATGTGATTAATTTTAGTTTTTCAGTGTCCTCTGAAAACTGAACTAAGGTCCTTCCAATCAAAACAGTTATTTCACAGAAATGCACATTAATAATTCCCAATGTAACATTCCGGTAATTTCTCTCGCTTTGCCTTTAATACAACTTAATATTAACAACGACCATTCGATTTCATATTCCATTGCGTCTTTCCAATAACATTTTTGATGACTTTCGTTAATGAAGCCGTAGTCAGAGCTCAATGGACTGTACGTTCCAACTTTGTCCTTGTTCCTTTAGTAAACAGCCGATGTAATATGTTGGGCCGTTAATAAAAAATAACCGGGCATTCAGAGCTGTACCTTCTACATAAAACATTCACTAAATTGTATTGTTTTTTAGACCATTTTTTATTCTATCAAGTACTTGGTACTTGTTGACAGGCCTGCGCTGTCCTCCCATACCTACTGTAATCTGGAAACATTGTAAAAGCCAATTATTTTTAAAAAGAGTAACCGTGGAGTTTCTTGCCGGTTCTTCTCCATAGGAAACGACCAATTGGAACCGTGCACCTAGCTTCTGACGTTTCATAAGTGCCCATGTTGGTTTATGTGAAATAAAACATTTTGATTTTAATTGATTTTTGATTTTGTTTGGTTTTTGTGTACAAATAAAAAAAAATATTATTATTACCTATTATTAATCCACCTCTACCGTACATCCGTATATTAAACACAGGGTGGCGGGGGCCATCGATTCAGTACATGGTCCTGAACCCCTCTGCTTTGAAATGTTCAGCGGTCATTAAAAAAAAATAGCTGTTCCATACATTTTAAGCGGGTGATTTTTTTTATAATCGACTAAAAATATCGATACCACCCTGTATATGATCCGTATGTAGCGATCAACTTAATTATGTTTGTCATAGGACAGACGCCAGCACATTAAGGCAGCCGAAACTGTCAAATTTCCCCAATCAACTTTTAACCTTATGTTTTAGCGATAAAGTTGAAAATCTATTAAAGAAATTTGACAGATTGTAGTAGCTTGATGTGCTGGCGTCTGTACCTGCAGGAGTATGGCATAGACCTTCTCCTAAATTAACCACTTTCTAGGCCCTGTGGAGCAATTGCGTAACACATTATCAATCGGAATCGATTTCATTGTAACAGTTCAACAACCATTGCGCTATTTACGTGTTGAGCTGACAAATTTCTCGAACTTATGAAGGAATGGATTAGCAATTTGCTTCAAAATGATTCAGATTAGGGTGCCGGTTATATTTGCCTGAAAAACGTCCCTGCGTTTATTAGCAAACGTAGGGACGCTTTTCAGGCAAAGCGGTCGCGTTCGTGGACTCAACTCAACGCCCACTGCCACTTCAGACTTTGTGCAGTAAATTCGTGTTTATGTCACCATGTGAAAACCTTTCTCAGATTGCCTAAGCTTGTTGGAAGACATTGAATTTGAGCGAAATGTGCATACGGAATAAAATGAAACGGAAACTACAGAAATATCGGAGGTTGTCTTTAAAAGATCGCTTTTAGCGATAAGACCGCCCATTGTGTCACCATTTGTGTTTCTATAATTATGTCTGTAACTAATATGGTGTACATAATAAAAAGTATTCTATTCTATTCTATATTTTAATACCTATTCATGTCGGAATCCGGCAACGCAGGGATTCGTTTCCAGGATTAAAACCACCCTGGATATCAGGTCACGGTATATACACAAAATGATACCCATAAATTGACGGCGCAATAATCATTACCAAAGGTTGCCGTTTAAAATTAACCAAAGCCCTCCACACTCAAAGGGTTGGTTGTTTAGTCTATTTCATAAGTTGTAGCGATTTCAAGGCCTCGAGTGGAATCATGATTATTCCGTTACCAGAAAAATACCTAGGTAAACCAGAAAAGGTCCACTTCGGTAATACCCATCGTGTTTCCAAATTAGCTCTAATATCGTTGTCACTCAAAAGTTTTGAAAAGCATTATGGAATTGCATAGAGTTGTTAATCAATATTTTTTTGAACATTGCAATATAGAATAGACAAATACTTCTAGAGTTGTAACAGCTCTATATTAGATCTCATGACAGCGCATTCGTATTTCCGAAGGTAGACGATGATTTACGAAGGGCATACTTTTCTTTGGACACGTGTAGCCGTGTAGGTACCCCATCATTTTTATGAACAACCATACAGACAGGGATCAAAGGTGCTTATGGCGTGGGTACATAATGAGTGGGTATTATGTTTTTTTTCGCAATTACTTGTAGAAACTTGATAAATAAATAAAAACTGGCCAAGTGCGAGTCTGACTCGCATACGAAGGGTTCCGTACCACAAGGCAAAAACGCCGAAAAAAACACGTTTGTTGTATGGGAGCCCCCGTAAATATTTATTTTATTCTGTTTTTAGTATTTTTTGTTATAGCGGCAACAGAAATACATCATCTGTGACATCTGTCTAGCCATCGCGGTTCTTGAGATACAGCCTGGTGTCAGACAGACGGACAGACAGACTGCGAAGTCTTAGTAATAGGGTCCCGTTTTTACACTTTGGATAGGGAACCCTAAAAAGGAAAATATTGTTATTTCATTTGGTACCAGAATTTCATGAATTGGACACAGCCTTTGTATTTTTCGAACGAGTCAATTACTTGGAATCAATTAACTAGAATAGCAACTCAAAGGCCTTGTTGATAAAAAACAAACTTTGTATATAAAAGGACGTCTATATTTGTCCACCCCTAATGATCACACTAATATTATAAAGGCCAAAGTTTGTGAGTGTGTGAGTGTGTGGGGGTGTGTCTATATGTTTGTTACTTCGTCACGCTCAAACGGCTGGACCAATTCTGATAAAATTTTGAATCTAGATAGCTTACACCCTGGATTAACGTATAGGCTACTTTTTATCCCGATATTCCCACGGGATCGACATTTACTCGGGTGAAACCGCGGGGCGCAGTAATGTAATAAAACATAAATAGGTACATCATACATCACAGAGCAAATCTTCGTTAGGGTTTCTTTACATTGTTTGCTGGTGTAGGGGTTTTAGGAGTACCTACTTGGCTACCCCACTCGTTTGTTTCTTAATTAGGTACCGTAAACCGGGGTTACTTTGATCAATATTGAATTTTCAAGGTCCATATCTTTTAAATCTCTGGTTGTAAAAAAATATATAATTAGTCTAATGATCGGTTTTGTTTAAACTCGCGATTTCTGTAATAATAAATGAAAAAATATGGCTAGATTTTGAGAAAAAAAATAAAAAAAGGCTGATCAAAGTTATACGTTAAGTTAAAGTTAAGTTTGGATTTACGCAATAAAATAGGCAATTTTATTGCGTAGTTATGGCCCGGACTAGGGCCGGACGCGAGAGATCGCCGCCGCCGATCGCCTCCGTGAGGACACGGCGGTGCTCTGCCCAAGCTGGGCAGATCTCCACCGTATGCTCCACCGTGTCCTCCGGGCGATCCACACAATGGTGACACCCTGACGTTTCCTCCCGCCCTATTCTGAACTGGAACCTCCCGAAGCAGCCGTGCCCGGTGAGGACCTGCGTCTGTGTGGTGCCGGACTTAAAGAATAGCACTAGCCCATGCTTCCCGTGGGAAAAAAAAAAAAAGGCGACTAAGGGGCGTACTGGGGAATGGGCAGCAGCGTTCTCTAGGCATTCCACCACCATACCATACTGCGATCGCCAACCCACCTGCCAAGCGTGGCGATTATGGCAAACCCCCCCTTTTGGGGGAGGCCTATGTCCAGCAGTGCACGTCTTTCGGCTGAAATGATGATACTTGTAGCTAAGTTTCGCTAGCTAATTTCATTTGATCCTGTATACTTGTGGCTAAGTTTCGCTAGCTAATTTAATTTGATCCTGTATACTTGTTTTCAATTTTTGATATTTTGGAATCTTACGAATTTTCTATCAGGATCACGTGGCCTGACGCGAGTTTAACATTTTTTACCCATTACAAAAAAAGTGTACAACGGCGCCGCTAAAGAAGTTTTCACTTCAAAAATTGCTGTTCCATACATTTTAACCGGGTGATTTTTTTTTTATAATCGACTAAAAATATCGATACCACCCTGTATATGATCCGTATGTAGCGATCAACTTAATTATGTTTGTCATAGGACAGACGCCAGCACATCAAGGTAGCCGAAACTGTTAAATTTCCCCAATCAACTTTTAACCTTATGTTTTAGCGATAAAGTTGAAAATCTATTAAAGAAATTTGACAGATTGTAGTAGCTTGATATGCTGGCGTCTGTACCTGCAGGAGTAGGGCATAGACGTTCTCCTAAATTAACCACTTTCTAGGCCCTGTGGAGCAATTGCGTAACACATTATCAATCGGAATCGATTTCATTGTAACAGTTCAACAACCATTGCGCTATTTACGTGTTGAGCTGACAAATTTCTCGAACTTATGAAGGAATGGATTAGCAATTTGCTTCAAAATGATTCAGATTAGGGTGCCGGTTATATTTGCCTGAAAAACGTCCCTGCGTTTATTAGCAAACGTAGGGACGCTTTTCAGGCAAAGCGGTCGCGTTCGTGGACTCAACTCAACGCCCACTGCCACTTCAGACTTTGTGCAGTAAATTCGTGTTTATGTCACCATGTGAAAACCTTTCTCAGATTGCCTAAGCTTGTTGGAAGACATTGAATTTGAGCGAAATGTGCATACGGAATAAAATGAAACGGAAACTACAGAAATATCGGAGGTTGTCTTTAAAAGATCGCTTTTAGCGATAAGACCGCCCATTGTGTCACCATTTGTGTTTCTATAATTATGTCTGTAACTAATATGGTGTACATAATAAAAAGTATTCTATTCTATTCTATATTTTAATACCTATTCATGTCGGAATCCGGCAACGCAGGGATTCGTTTCCAGGATTAAAACCACCCTGGATATCAGGTCACGGTATATACACAAAATGATACCCATAAATTGACGGCGCAATAATCATTACCAAAGGTTGCCGTTTAAAATTAACCAAAGCCCTCCACACTCAAAGGGTTGGTTGTTTAGTCTATTTCATAAGTTGTAGCGATTTCAAGGCCTCGAGTGGAATCATGATTATTCCGTTACCAGAAAAATACCTAGGTAAACCAGAAAAGGTCCACTTCGGTAATACCCATCGTGTTTCCAAATTAGCTCTAATATCGTTGTCACTCAAAAGTTTTGAAAAGCATTATGGAATTGCATAGAGTTGTTAATCAATATTTTTTTGAACATTGCAATATAGAATAGACAAATACTTCTAGAGTTGTAACAGCTCTATATTAGATCTCATGACAGCGCATTCGTATTTCCGAAGGTAGACGATGATTTACGAAGGGCATACTTTTCTTTGGACACGTGTAGCCGTGTAGGTACCCCATCATTTTTATGAACAACCATACAGACAGGGATCAAAGGTGCTTATGGCGTGGGTACATAATGAGTGGGTATTATGTTTTTTTTCGCAATTACTTGTAGAAACTTGATAAATAAATAAAAACTGGCCAAGTGCGAGTCTGACTCGCATACGAAGGGTTCCGTACCACAAGGCAAAAACGCCGAAAAAAACACGTTTGTTGTATGGGAGCCCCCGTAAATATTTATTTTATTCTGTTTTTAGTATTTTTTGTTATAGCGGCAACAGAAATACATCATCTGTGACATCTGTCTAGCCATCGCGGTTCTTGAGATACAGCCTGGTGTCAGACAGACGGACAGACAGACTGCGAAGTCTTAGTAATAGGGTCCCGTTTTTACACTTTGGATAGGGAACCCTAAAAAGGAAAATATTGTTATTTCATTTGGTACCAGAATTTCATGAATTGGACACAGCCTTTGTATTTTTCGAACGAGTCAATTACTTGGAATCAATTAACTAGAATAGCAACTCAAAGGCCTTGTTGATAAAAAACAAACTTTGTATATAAAAGGACGTCTATATTTGTCCACCCCTAATGATCACACTAATATTATAAAGGCCAAAGTTTGTGAGTGTGTGAGTGTGTGGGGGTGTGTCTATATGTTTGTTACTTCGTCACGCTCAAACGGCTGGACCAATTCTGATAAAATTTTGAATCTAGATAGCTTACACCCTGGATTAACGTATAGGCTACTTTTTATCCCGATATTCCCACGGGATCGACATTTACTCGGGTGAAACCGCGGGGCGCAGTAATGTAATAAAACATAAATAGGTACATCATACATCACAGAGCAAATCTTCGTTAGGGTTTCTTTACATTGTTTGCTGGTGTAGGGGTTTTAGGAGTACCTACTTGGCTACCCCACTCGTTTGTTTCTTAATTAGGTACCGTAAACCGGGGTTACTTTGATCAATATTGAATTTTCAAGGTCCATATCTTTTAAATCTCTGGTTGTAAAAAAATATATAATTAGTCTAATGATCGGTTTTGTTTAAACTCGCGATTTCTGTAATAATAAATGAAAAAATATGGCTAGATTTTGAGAAAAAAAATAAAAAAAGGCTGATCAAAGTTATACGTTAAGTTAAAGTTAAGTTTGGATTTACGCAATAAAATAGGCAATTTTATTGCGTAGTTACAAAGTTACCCCAATTATAATGCCAATACAATTTTTTAAATCAAAATTTGCCAACGGGAAAAATAATTATTGTCATTTTTGTCGTATGGGGGTAACTTTGATCTAATAAAAGTTAAATTAAAACTAAAAAATTTGACTAAGCGCTTCTTCTATTCGCGGTTGTGAATAATTTTCGTATTCACGGGACCCAAGTTTCACTTCATATATTCGCGGAATCATCCGATCAATCTAACATCATAATATACCCTATCAATGACACCCCGCATCAAACAAACTCAAGTTATCCCATTAATTTTGACGTTAGAAAAACAATATCACTGTATTGGTTAATCGATATCGAATCATGGAGTTTCTTGCCCGTTCTTCTCCATAGAGATCTACGTTTTGGAATGGGCAACTAGCTTCAACTTTCTGACTAACTGACAGACTATTTAATTTTGACAATTCAAAAGTGCCTGTACAAGGTTTAATTGAAATAAATGCTTTGAATTTGAGTTTGAGTTTGATAATAGGCCACATAATGGAGTTTATCTAGAAATTTAATTTTACCACCACAATGATTAAGTTCACATGAAGTTTTGCAGCACAGTTATGTAGCTATAAATAGAGAATAACAATATAATTACATATTTCAATATAAATGGTTGGTGAATACCCAGCGTGTCCTCGAGAAAGGATTCAACAGTTCTTCAATTTTGCTAACCTAGCAAAAAAAACGAACAAATTGCGTTTCGTTTTAAGTAATTCGCGATTTTATATGAAATGGAAGTTTTGATCAAAGTCATCCCGCTATTCAAAGTAACCCCTGTTTACGGTACGTATGCACGCTTGGTACCTATTCAATGTCCTCCTACAGTTTAGACCTTAGGCAATCTGAGAAAGAGTTTTTACATGATGTCACAAATTCACAATTTGTGACCTAATTAGGTTTAAAGAATCTTTATTTCTCATAAGAAAATGATACAGTTCACGTTTATGAGATTTAACTTTTAACACAAATAATCGTCGTCTAATGACGAAGTATGCAGATTGTAGAATAAGTAAAACTATAAACAACAACGTATAAGATAAATAGCAAACAAAGCAAAAGTAACTACTTAAAAAATAAATAAACGTATAGATTACGGACTGAACTCCTAGCATCAAAGTGAGCTGGTACTCCGGTGTGACAGGAAAAGTGTCTTGGCTTGAAATATTGTTCTAACCGAGAAACCAATTTGCACTCTAAGCCCTACCTCGAGCACCAATTCATCGATCAAAATCTATTGGCAGTTGCGTTAAAGCTTTCGTCAGTAAATTCCGTTAAAAGTAACAAAGCTCTTAGTAACACAAAGGTTTTGTGAACTTTTGTCAGTAGATAGCTCAAGATACAAACAAAACTAAGGGAACAATCTCCATGAAATCTTTCCTACTACCGCTACAGACTACAGAAGGCTTTGTTAACTGAAAATGCAAAATCCGGCTCTCTCCCATTATCTTTTGAACAAAATCCTTTTGCAAAATGCAAGCAAGAAAACTTGTAAACTATGTTCATTGCTAAAAACTTTTTAGCAGGCGCTTTGTATTTTTCTTAGTTTTATGCCTGCTAGGCGTTTATTGTTGAATACATAATCATTTGCATATGAATAGTTTTCGTGGTTTATCTTTAAAAGGAAGTTGGAAGTTTTAAAAGCACATCGTCGGCTTAATAACCTACCTGTAAGAAAATAGTGCCATGATAAAAGAGCATCCGTGAGATTACATTCTTTGCCAGATTTTCATTTTACATCACCTTATTATTCACTGTGCCACGGACGGGTCGTAGATTGATTTTCGCCTTACATTTATTAACTTGTTCAGGGTAGACTGCGTTATTTTTTAATCCAAGAACTGTTCAAAATCCATACTAATATTATAAATGCGAAAGTGTGTCTGTCTGTTAAGTACCTCTTCACGCTTAAACCGCTGGACCGATTTAGATGAAATTTGGTACCTATAGAGATACTTAGATAGTCAGTTAGATAGGATATCTTTTATCCTGATATTCTCACGGGATCGACACTTATGCGGGTGTAACCGCGGGGCGCTGCTAGTATTTTTAAAAGAGTATATGCAGGAAATAATAGAGAAGTATGGTAGAAAGGGACATGTTGCACCGATACCAAATAAATTGGGACGAGGGTAAGAGAACGATGACTATGATGATGCAGGAATATCAATAATTCACTAAAAACGAAAAATTTCGCATGCATTAGGAAATTCCTATTGAAGGCGTGCTGATTCTCAACTGTAATCGCATGCACCCGATTCACCAGTCCTGACTCTGTATATTGTGGTAGCTGAGACCAAAACTACAATGTAGTATACAGGAATGTTTTATAAACTCAAACTCAAAGCATTTATTTCAATTGAACCATGTACAGGCACGTTTGAATTGTCAAAATCAGGCTGAAAAATCTAAAAGGCATTGTGGGTTGTCGGTCAGTTAGTCAGAAAGTTGAAGCTAGTTGCCCATTCCAAAACGTAGATTTCTATTGAGAACGGGCAAGAAACTCCATGGACACTCTTTTAAATCTTGAAACTCTTTTAAATTACAAAATCCTGGGTACCATTATTCTTGTTGCTTCTATATGTGAGAACAATGTAAAAAAAAAGACTAATAAAGAAACAATTCAAAATATAAGATTAAAAATAAGCCTTGGCAGTTAAGAGATGACCAGTCTCAACCGACGGCGCCCGTTCACGAACATGACGCGTGAATCAGCACCATCCAGCTCAACCATTTTGTAGGGAACCATTTTGTATAAAATGTGGCTGTTATTTTAGTATATTGTGATGCATTGCGACTTCCACGCAAACGAAGGCGCGGGTAGAAGCAAGTCTTAAATAAAGCACAGAAAACGCTTACAAAACATACCTGTTATTAAGATCTAAGCACAGTTAATTTCTTCATAGCCATAACCTTCTGGAATTCCAACTAGTTACTAACCTTCCCCGCAATGCTCATAGTTTATAACAATTCCTGCCAAACAAAACTCATTTCGGAAGGTACAGCCCCGAAAATTTTCAGCCGACGTAAGGATTAATAGTAGAATTTAACACAATAGTGAGATTAATTGTATTCGCAGGTAGAGTGGAGTCAGCGTCGAACTGGCGACCTTCCAAAGTGAAGGTAATTTGTCAAACGTGCCTTCTGTCTGGAATAATTATCAAGGTATCGGCGCCTGACATGAGAGCTTGTTAAGGTACGCCGGATTTGAAATTGGAACGAGAAGCGTATTGGCAGGGCTTCGGGCGAATTTAATTAGCAGACGCCATTTTTTTCGTACCCAGTATTATTGGGTAGAATCATCTACAAATTGTTTCAATTGTTGTATTATCCTGTCTCTAGGTATAGGCCAGTAGATCATTAGACAAAAACTCTTTTACTGTCTATTTTCCTTTCAATAGAGTGCAGGTAATTTTAATCGCTGCTATATCTACATAAACGTCTATTTCCATAAATGCAAACTAACCTATAAATTTAACGACAAAAGCTGCGGAAATTCCTTTATTTCCTCTCTCTCTCTACATTAGTACGGAACTTATCTTCATTACCTTTACTTTTTTCTAAAAAGAACAAACGCATCGTCTGTATTGGCCTTAACTGGAACGAATCCAAATTAGCGTAAAGCCGAGCTTCCGAGCTTAAGGTACGTAAGGCTGGCTGCGCATTGGCGACGTGAGGCTGGCATAATACGATTCGCAGTTGGCTCTTTAGTTTAATCTGAAAAAAAAAGAAAATTGTTTAATTCTGCAGAAATGTAATTCATCGCACATAAAAGGAAGGCATACTTTTTACTATGGTACCTAAAGTACTGATAAAGCAAAAAAAAAACAACTTAAAAATACATAAAAATTATCGTACAATCAAATTAACAATTTCCGTAAAGTTTTCCTTTTTGGAAGCTGGCCGATTTTTTGCTAATTGGACCCTTTGGGACCTTTCATTGGAAGGCTGATGTTTAATATACCTACTCTAAAGGAAAGGTATGATTTTAACTCTGTGTTCCAGCAGTGGGACTATAGGTTAATTATGCATATGCAGCATATAGGTACTTATACCAACCCTGTAGATTTATTTTGTTGTAAAATTGAATATCATGAGTGCTTATCATTGCTTCCTCATGGCGTAATGACGTAATAAGAACTGGTTATCATGCACAAAAACCGCTGTAATATTATTCTCCTCAAGAAATCACAATAAAATAGATTTTCTAAAGACATGAAAAATCATGACAATGATCTCAGTCGCATGAAAGTTTTGTCGTAACTCGTAAATCGCACAAGTGTGAATCAGTCCTTACCTACGGTTCGCTACAAATGCTACAATTGTTGGAATAATGTCAAATTCTCAGCGACACTATCATCCTATTTGTCTGTTTATCTCCTTAATACTTCGCTTTTATGTTATTTTACTGATAAGCTTCGCATTACTACGCGAAATAGCCGTATAAGTAAAATGTTTTCCACTGAAAGTATTACTTGACTATAGGCCCTAGGGAATTATAGAAGGTTTTTCTCTCGATTCAGCACTGACTATGTTAGTATTTGGGAATATCTCAAACCATTCAAATTCAAAATTAATATTACAGCTATATGTTTGAGCCGTTTGGGGTTGAAACACTAGGGCCTTGAGGTCCGAGTGCTCATCGAATATTTCGGGACATCGCCAAGCGGTTGGTTGACTCTTCACGTGACCAGAGGGCTGGCCTATTTTTAGCCCAAAGAATAAGCATTGCCATCCAACGTGGTAATGCTGACAGCGATGCGGACGAATTTTTTGATGCCCAATGAGCTCCTTTCTTTTTCTTTACCTTTTTTTTTATATACTTGTATATACTGTATAATATGTATATTTTAGTGTTAAATTGTAAAATAGTAACATTGTAATTAAAATACTGACACGAATATATGACACAGAATTCAAAATATTTTATTTCACTTAAACCTACATGGGCACTTATGAAGCGTCAGAAGCTAGGTGCACGGTTCCAATTGGTCGTTACCTATGGAGAAGAGCCTCTTTTAAAAATCATTGTCTTTTACAATGTTTTCAAATTACAGTGTTAATAGGTATGGGACGACAGTGTAGGTGTTTCAAGAAGTACCAGACTAAATAGATAATAATAATCGACAAATCTAAGCATCTTTTCTGAGTCCACAAGGCCTACAAAATTCTCATATTCATAAAACCATAAACATGTTATTTCTGGATAAATTCTCTGACTAAACAAAACATTTTTATTACTGTGATGACACCTATTTATACTGTTTACGTCCTCACAACTATTCTTACACATATTAATCTCATATAACACGATATAACATGTGCTCGTAAATTCGCTATGAATGTGTGTCTAATTAAAATTTTATGGTTCAATCTGTCCGTCGTTAAGAATAATTGGTAGTACATCAATTTCTGCTGTTGGTTGTTGCTAGGTTTTCTATACCTAGAGCGGTTCTTCATCATTATTAATCTTAGTTATTGCGACGTCGTTGGTGTTTTAATAAACATATAAAGGTTCCTACAAACACGCGATATAATCGCGCGCGACACAAAGGCACCGCCCGTTGCGCGACTTGCGGTGCCTTTGTGTCGCGCGCGATTTAATCGCGTGTCGCGCCTGTTTGAAGGAGCCTTGGACAATTTGCGAATTGGACAAATTGCGAATTGGACGTTGTGAGAATTGGACATTTTGAGCGCACTGGACATTTTGCGAATTGGACATAATGCGCCCAAACGGCCTTAATGTGTTACTTTCGTTTATTTGCCCAGTGAGTTTGTAAGTGGAACATCATCATCATCATCATTTCAGCCGAAAGACGTCCACTGCTGGACATAGGCCTCCCCCAAATTCTTGGGGCGGTTTGCCATAATCGCCACGCTTGGCAGGCGGGTTGGCGATCGCAGTATAGTATGGTGGTGGAATGCATAGAGAACGCTGCTGCCCATTCTCCGGTACGACCCTTAGTCGCCTTTTACGACACCCACGGGAAGTATGGGGTGGTGCTATTCTTTATGTCCGGCACCACACAGACTAGTCCGGCACTATACAGTATGTGGAACGCAGATAGGGAAATAATTAGTCTATTTTCAGTCTCTATGACATAAGTCGTCTATGTATGTAAACGACAGTTGTAACTACGTTCACACACACTTAAATCCTGCGGGATAATTGTAGGAATGGCTTTCACTTTGACATTTCAACATCATTCATTGCTTTATTTACGTTGTTGAGTAGACAATTGTTATCAAATATATGATGCAATGGATTAGCAATATCCTTCAAAATTATTCACGTTGTGATTGACAGTGTGTTATGTAATTAAAGACGTGTTTGGAACTGGCAATGGAGCTTGTGGAAGAGTGTGGGAAGTACTACCAACATTACCTACTACTTTTTTAGGGGTCCGTAGTTCCTACAAGGAACCCTTAAACTTCCTTATAGTTTCGTCATGTCCGTCCGTCTGTCTGTCCGAGGTTTTGCTAAGAGACCGTTAGTACTAGAAAGCTGTAAATTTGTAGGAGTGCGTATATCAATTACGCCGACAAAGTGATAAAATAAAATTTATTTATTTTATTTATTTATTTATTTTTAGGGTAGCTTCTCTACATGTGAAGTGGGGATAAATATTTTTTTTGTCGTCTACCCCATCGTGTGGGGTCTCGTTGAATAGGTCTTCTAAAATGACTTGAGGGTTGCTAAAATTATTTTTCGATTTAATGCTCCATTTACGAAATATTAAACTTTAAATTGCAAATTTTTGTTCCAGTAGGGCGCCCCCCCCCCCCCCCTCTAAAACCTAAACTGCTGGCTTGAAAAATCTGGAAAATTCACGATGATAGTGCATTCCATGAACTTTAAAGAAAAACGATAACTTTATTAGTTTAGCAAAGTAGTTAGTTTAGTAATAGTCATTAAACTTAGGTGTTGGATAATTTTGTACCAAATACAAAATCCTTAGCTTTAATCCTTTAAAGTGACTAAGTTGAAATAGTTGCTTGTTTATGACGGGTAACGGCTTGCATTAAAAAAGAAAATATGAAATAAAACAACTAAAAAAATCATAATAAATTATCATAAGTTTCACAATACTGTTTTTTAACCTAATATTGCGGATTTGGGTAACAGTGACTTTTTGGCGCACGACAGTAAAAAACAAAGATTACAAACAACTAATCATGCTCATTCTAATCTTCGTTTGCGATTTAATTGCCAAAATTGTAAACATATATGAGTTTATGGAAAAATAACTTTAAGTCCTACACAATAAAGTTCCATTTACGCTACAACTTCAAACATTTTTCATAACATTTTCAATAGTGCTATTCACCCTTTTTTTTTTTGCGGAAGGGAAATCATCAAATGACTCCTCCCGCTCTGGGTGGAGCGGAAGGGAGTGTCAGACTCTTACTGACTAAAACCCACCCGTGTTCCTTCCTTAGCCCTTTATGTTCCGGGCAGCGGTAACCCTTTCGGACAATCCCGCTGACCCGGCAGGCTTCGGCCCTAAGGGGCTCCTCCTCGATGCTGACATCTCTTTGAGGCGCGCGTGGAATACGTACGTTGCGACAGTCGCTCTTTCCATGCCGCCATGAGATCGCGCCGGAGATCCGTCCGCTCCGCAGCGATTTGCCGCGGAAGCGGATCCTCCCCGTGCTATTCACTCTAAAACCAAGTTTATTACTAATAAACTAAATATTATATTTGTTTAACTTAAAGTAACATCAATTGGAAACACAAATTTGAATAGATCTTAAGTAGACATTGTCTGTGTTGTGCCGGACTTAAAGAATAGGACCACCCCATACTTCCCGTGGGTGTCGTAAAAGGTGACTAAGGGTCATACCGGAGAATGGGCAGCAGCGTTCTCTATGCATTCCACCACCATACCATACTATGATCGCCAACACGCCTGCCAAGCGTGGCGATTATGGCAAACACCCCCTTTTGGGGGAGGCCTATGTCCAGCAGTGGACGTCTTTCGGCTGAAATAATGATGAGACATTGGAAAACGATAAAAAAAAAACTCTGAAATACTTTGAACGCGAATGCCTTAACATTTTGCCTTGTCATTACTGTCTAGCTCCATCATTATTCCTTTACTAACTTACCTCCATAATCAAAATAAACACAAGGTTCTCATAATTTCTCGTGGAAAGCACCACAATCTTTTGCTGCTCAAATAACATAATTTTCTAAACGGGCGCCTGTAATATTGAAACTCGTGCAGATGAGGCGTGCGTCATTAAACCATTAAACTACAGTTACGCTAAATTATTAAGTGAGTGTAACAATTTTATTAGTACGGCCATGAAAACTCAAAAGGTACCCTTCAACAGGCGTAGAAGCGTAGAAAGTAAAGGAATACGCAGTCAAAACGTCGCCGTCGCGTAGACGCCACGTGAAGAGCAATTAATATAATTGTTGGCGTTTCAAGATACTATGATCTATGATGTTCTGGGGGCCTAAAACGGCCACTTTGGCAGAATCATAAAAGGATAACATTATGAATCATAATGGACAGTTAACTGTTTAAGTTAATCGTATCAAATCCCATGGGTAAAGGATTTTTCAGTTATTTTTTTTTGTCTGTGCTAAAATACCAATTAATCCAATTCAAATCCAATCGCAATCTCTTTGATTATTTATACCTACGTAGTGCAGCGAAAAAAAAAACACGGAGTGTCTTCGCCGTATTATGATTCATAATGCTATCCTTTTAAGATTCTGCCAAAGTGGTCTTTTTAGGGCCCCCGATGTTTGTTCTGTTATGATATTGTGTGTTCTATGTGCTATGATGTATGATGATGTACAGGACAAAAATATTGTGGCAAATTCAGACAATTTTAAACTTATTGAAGATCTAGCTGTGCACGCGGCTTCGCTCATGTGACTCCGTTTTCTTTTGACATTACAAATCAATGGAAACTTAAAGTTTTAGTAGGTATATTAAAATCACTTAAAATAATTCATGATAACTTAAAACCAATACCGTATGTTGCCCCAGGTATCATCGCAGCATCGTTACTTTGATTTTGTCATAGTAAGCTATAGTGTTTTATCTCACGAAGCGACGCGCGGTTTACTCGTGTTAACCAAGTGTACAATCACGCTATGAATATGTGCGTGAAGACGAAGTGTTAGCGTCAGCACAAACCGCACACACACACACACTTCCGATTTTGCCATTGTCTCGGACGGTACCGAGAGCTCCTGCTGCACGTACACACACATTCACAGTGTGTTTATACACTTGGTAATCACAAGTAAAGCGCGTGTCATGTCATGAAATAAAAATACTGTAGGAAAATAGGTACCTACGATATGCCATTTGAACATCCATTACGTTCACAATTCCAGGGGAAGCGATTGGGCTCAACGAAAGGTAACGCGCTCCTTACAGAATGGCATTTATACTTAGGTTGTGTGGGTAGGGGATAAACTTAAATCCAACTATTTGTAGGTTTCGAGGGAAAGAAATACCTATTTATATTTTATTTGTTTTCCTCAAATAGTTGAGATGTTTTCAGGAATGGGGATCCACACGCAAAGCTCAGCGCAGATGTCGCCAGCGGCGCGATGGCTGCTGTCAAGTACCCAGTAACTGGGTTGTGGAGGTCAGATAGGCAGTTGCTCCATGTAAAATACTGGTATTCATCTGCATCCGGTTAGACTGCAAGCCGACACCAATATAAAAAAAGAAAAGGGGGAAAGGCTAGGCAGATGATGAGTTTGTTAAGGGTGCTGATGCATGGAGTTGTTAGAAGTTTCAATATAGTCCGCCATCTTTGTGCCCCACCAGGCGGCACCGGCCGCCTAATGGTTGTAACGTGAAACATTTTACGTAGTGTGTCTATGCCCCGCGGTGATTGCACCCACCTGTTCCACAGCCACGATTGAAACATTTTCTATAATGGCGGCCATAGAGAGCTTAACGTTATTTCTATTTGAAAATAATATGCAGGAACACTTTGCAGAAATTGAGACCGCGTTCGTTTTGTGGCTTTATTTTGTTTACCGTTTATCGTATGGTCTTTATTATAGTTCATACTTTAATTTTCAACTTATATTATTTAAATTCCATCAATTTTTAAACATTAATTCATTCTGACATATTGTTATTGGAAATTAAGTTAATGCTTGGTTTTGTTGTATTCATGTCATTTTAATCTTCAACAGTGGTAAGTATTTTATTTTTTTAGGTAAGTATTTTAATTTAATTATATAGGTGTTCAGAGTCTGTACCTATGTGTACCTATTCGACACTTTGCAAACTGTGGTTACCTGTAATTGAGTGTGTATTACAGGAGAATGTATATTACAAGAAGTACCTACATGTTTTTATTTTTAACCCCCGACGCAAAAACGACGGGGTGTTATAAGTTTGACGTGTCTGTGTGTGTGTGTGTGTGTCTGTGGCATCGTAGCTCCCGTTCGGGAGCTACGAAGTCGGGGGGCCGTTCTGTGGAACACCTTCTATTCTAAGAGGTCCCGCGACTGCCATATATTATGAATTTATCTGTTTTAGTGTCGTTACATAAATTCTTTAAGTCGGGGGTTTTTAAATTATTTTATCCTTTTCCAATTACATTTACTTTTATTATTTTGTGTCGGGGGTTTTTATAGAAGATAATTGTAATTTAGCTCATTTAATTTAGTTGATTTAGATGAAATTTGGTATAGAGATAGTTTGAGTCCCGAGAAAGGACATATGATAATTTTTATCCCGATATTCCCACGGGATCGACAGTTATGCAGGTGGAACCGCGGGGCGCTGCTAGTTAGTAATAATCCCTTTACTTTGGTCATCATCATTTTTCAATATGGTTGCGAGTGTTGGGGCTCCTTTCTAAGATTGTTAAAAGTAGATTCAGATATAAACAACTAAGGGTTGCAGATATGATTCTTGATTTGTTCTTAACATAAGTAGTAAGGTCGTCAAGAATCTCTGTACTAGAGCAGCAACCAGTGGTTTAGAAAAAATAAACAAACACAACAAACTTGCTAAAATTTTTAAATGCGCTATTAAACTGTTATTAAACACACACGGCATAATACAAAAAAGTTATTTAAAAAAATCAAAAAACCCGACTGCGGTAAAAAAACTTAAGTTAAAAGAAACTGAAAAGCTAAAAACAAGCCCGTTTTAAATTAAATAAAAGTTGGAAGCAGGCTCCCACATCATTTTTATTGTATTTTCAAATTCAAATGGGTCCCGCCTGCTTCCAACTTTTATTTAATTTAAAATGGGCTTGTTTTTAGCTTTTCAGTTTCTTTTAACTTAAGTTTTTTTACCGCAGTCGGGTTTTTTGATTTTTTTAAATAACTTTTTTTATTTCCAGCTTTTTAGTTTACAAATTTGAAAGATTTCGCAGACGATTTAGTTCTTGGTAGGTGTTTTTTTGCGATTTGTCACTTAGTATTGCTTTTAAGTATATATTTATGTTCTATATATTTTTGTAATCGCCTTTTAAAACCCTTTATTTTGATACCCCTCTCGATAAGTTTTGAAAAAAAAATTTAAAAAAAAAATTTTAATATGGCGTCCAGTAGTAGCCATATTGAATTTTCACTAACGTCATGTCTTTAGTGACACTCGCCGGACTAAGAGGAATCGATTAACGTGTGAATCATAAAAATCGGCCCAGGCGTTTGGTTTGTATAGTGCTTCAAAGGAACATATAAACATACATACATACATAGGCTGATGAACACATTACCACTCCTTTGCGTCACGCAGTCGGGTAAAAAAAAACAAGGTTTGTCTTTAGACTCAGGTTCGAGCCATGAATTTCGAACTTTATTCCGACAAAAAAGTTCTAATTACAAAAACTGACATGAACTTTACATTCTTCTTTTTCATTGCCGGTGCACGCTTGACAGAGTGGTCGTGGTCTTCACGTTGCAGTGACATTTCGGACAGCCGTGATTTGTCTCATGATGTGACGCCAAATTTACATTATCAGTTCAAAATACAATAACTGACTCGAAGGTCTGGGCTTGAACCCGTTTTGTAATGAGACGGACAGAACTTCAGGCGGGTGCTGACCGGCGTTACGGTGCGTAATGTAACGTGTTACAGAGCGAACGTTCGTGCAGTCAGTACGGGGAAACAACTCGCTGCGAGTGCTCCAACCCGCTGTCGGCTTTTTTGGTGAATCCTTTTGAGTGTTACGCGCTTCAGTCAACAGCCGGTCGATTCTGTAAAAATCTCACCGTGAAAACTTAGGTGAAGTGAGTTTGTTTTTGCTAGGAATTGACACTATTGACAGCTCACTCCACGCTCACTTCACCTAAGTTTTCACGGTGAGATTTTTACAGAATAGCACCGCTGTACGTTGCAGCGAGTCGTCACGAGCGCACATGGCACATGTGTCTTCTTGAGTGCGAGTGGTAACGAATCTGGAGCACGGGCCAGCAAAGAGTTCGATACGGGCATGTTTACATGGATTTTAGCACACGGCGTAACGTCACATGCTCGCCGCGAATGGTACATTACGGCCCGTAACACCGGTGAGTACCCACCTTAAGACCTTTCCGAGACGCACTCTCAAAACAACACGTTTTACGTGTATCTTTCATAACACAATCTTATATGGAGATATACCTACATGGAGATATACCTACCCCTACTAAAAGGTTAATGTAAGCACTGACCCTCCCAGCCCGTGGGAGCTACTTCCGGGATGCACCGCGACACATTATAGGGCACTTCCGGGCAGCCGCAAGGTTATAAGGCGCGGTTATCCGGTGGGAAATATACTTAGGAATATTATTAGTCAGCTGCTGTGCAATATTCATGTTTACATTCATACAAGTTCTAGTTCGTTTTTCTTTAATGTTTTTAATGTAACGCTCTCTTTCATGAAACATTATGCTGTTCAGGATTACCTTACAGCTGTTTTTGAACAAAGTCCATCATCATGAACATATTTATAGGTAATGAAAAAAAAAATTTGAAAATAAAAGTTGATACATACATACTTAGGCACTTCAAAAAAAAATTTTAAAAACCTAATAATCATACTAATATTATAAAGACGAAAGTTTTTGAGTGTGTGTGGGGGTGTGTGTGTGTTTATATGTTTGTTACTTCTTCACGCTCAAACGGCTGAACCAATTTTGATTAAATTTTGTATGGAGGTAGCTGACACCCTGGATTAACATATAGGCTACTTTTTATCCCGATATTTCCACGTGATCGACATTTACGCGGGTAAAACCGCGGGGCGCAGCTATTTAAATAATAAACAGCTCATGTCGACCTCATTCGACGTGTAAAAGTGTTTGTACAAACCTACTTATTATTTTTTTGCGGATGGGTAATCATCAAATGACCCCTCCCGCTCTGGGTGGAGCGGAAGGGAGTGTCAGACTCTTACTGACTAAAACCCACCCGTGTTCCTTCCTTAGTCCGTTATGTTCCAGGCCAGCGGTAACCCTTTCGGACAATCCCGCTGAAAACATACATACTTACAGGAATAAAATCATTCAGCAAATTTATAATTTATACTTAGCTAGCTAATGAAATAAGCAGTACCTACCTTTGTACTCTTCTCTTCCTTTGCAGAAGTATTTTCTGTGTACATAAATAAATAAACTAAAGAATGATTGAAGATTTTTGATGACCTCTCAAGCTCCGCTAATGAGAAACAATTGATTTTCTATTATATTTCTTGCTGTGCCCTACAGGGTCCATAATGATCTAAATAATATAGTTACCCCCTTTTTTTTTTGTGTTTTTTTTTTTGCGGATGGGAAATCATCAAATGACTCCTCCCGCTCTGGGTGGAGCGGAAGGGAGTGTTAGACTCTTACTGACTAAAACCCACCCGTGTTCCTCCTTAGCCCTTTATGTTCCGGGCCAGCGGTAACCCTTTCGGACAATCCCGCTGACCCGGCAGGCTTCGGCCCTGAGGGGCCCCTCCTCGATATAGTTACCCCCTAAGTGCACATTATGGTAAAGCAATAAAGATATTGAGTATAAGGTACGCGCGGAGCTTGCATTTACATTTAAATTCTTATCCACTAAAATGAAGGCCTAGTTGTGCCTAACGCAATTTCCATTTCATATTACACAAAAAAAAACTAGAAAAGTAATTTCCATATTTCCATTGTAACTTCAACAGCCTTCAAGTGCTTATTCATGAACGTAACGACACCCACAATGTGACGAGGTCACTCACTGAATGTCAGGAGGGACATTATTCTTTATTCATACCTTTATATCTTCAGTCGAAGCACTATTAGACCCTAACAATATAGTTTTGGTGGGGACATAGATGTGGGAAGACATAGAGACGGTATATTTTAAGAATTTCACTGAAGATATCTCTTTTCATGCCTAATGTTTACATAATCCATAATCTATACTAACATTATAAAGAGAATAGATTTGATTTTTTGTATGTTTATTTGCTACGCTTTCACGCTAAAACGGCTGTACAAATTTAGATAAAATTTGGCACCACACTATTGTATTAGGTAAGCTTGCGATGATAGTTGTATATGTTTTAAAATAAATAAATATAAAATGTGTCCAGACTCTAGTCAATTATGCAACATTATCAACCATCGCGTCAACAAAGACATCAGGTGAGATTAGGTGTGGATTTAAAATTATGACAGAACCTTGGAACAAAAGGCTTATTAGAAAGTCATTCTTCTTAAGATATTCAAAAATTAATAGTTTAAAAACACTAGAAAAACACGCGTGCACGATATTCTATCATAGAATGCCACTGCCTATCTTCCGGCTTCATCATCAGATCTTGATCGTGGTCAAAGTTCATTACAAGACTTTTCTAAGAAATCCAAAACAGCTCTGATACGATTTTCCATCATGAAGTTCCAGTTCATATCTTCCGGCTCCTTCATCAGATCAGTTAGACAGTACCATATTATTGTTTTGTCATCAGAACTACATACAGCTGCCAATTTTCATTACGCTACGACCCTTGGAAGAAGGTTAAATTAGTTACCTTAGATTCCATTACATAGTTAGTTACATACATCTTTAACGTGATTATCACGATTATCAACGTCAATTAAACACATAGTTTGTGCCCATCTTTTTACTGAATGAAAGTTTAAAGACACGCCGCATAACTTTTACCTAAGTATTAAAGGACATTCGCTATCCAGACTGCCAAAACAGCTAGTTCACAAACCTCATTTTATTACCAACATTATCATAGAAATATACAATCTTTTCGAGCACTAATTACTTTTATCGCCTTGACAATTATATTTAATTGTTTAAGGGTACTTGGCGCCTTCTCTCGCCCTTTTGCGTCTCTCTAAGAATTTCAATTACTAAGCAAATGACGGCTCTTTAGTCTAGTGGCGACACTTATATGTTACACTTATATTGTTAAAGCTGAAAATAACTCTTGATTATCTTTATTATTATGTAAACTTGGTCCGTTTCTAAGCTATTAAAATTGCTAAATGATAACTATTATTGTGGGCCTACCACAAACTACCAATTAATATACTATGGTGCGGTCGGTGATTCCGGTTCTTCATGAAACCATGCTTATTAGGATAAAATGATGAATTACAATATAAATTGATGATAACAATTTTCTATCAAAAACTTATCAACAAGGGTCTGGTAATCGCCTCATGTCAAGCACCTGTTTTCAGCAGTATTTTGTTTAATTCAAAACCGAGTATAAAAATATGGATGTTAAAAACTTTCGACTCAATTTTCAGCATTAGGCATGTCCATTTTCCACTTCATCTTAGCTCCGTGTGTCCTCAAGCGTCATGGTGACAGCTACATAACGAGGGAGCGACCTTTTCGCGACATTTGCACCAAGAAACTGGGCATCTAGCCTTCAAGTTATGGTGGAACTGACCTTAACAGGGGAGCAATGAGGACACTGCCATTGTGTGCGTCCACACTGCAAGCCTAGCGCGGTTGCGATGACGGGTGCGAAATATCAAACAAATTGAACGCGCCTTTGTGTCCATAGTGCAGTGACTAAGGCGGGAGCCTAGCGCGACGGGCCTGAGCGAGTTAGCGCGCGTATTTTTCCAACGTTCCTACCCGCGCGTTATGGCCACACTACGGGCCTAGTCAACAAGCGACCTAATGCGCGGGTAGCGGGGATATCAAACCAGTTCGGTCTTGTCGCTCGGCGTTAGGGCGTTTGCATTAAAATGTTTGTATCATTTTTGGTGAGTTTAGGTGACATTTTACTTAGGATGTAGTCAAATGTTGACACGGACATTCGAGTGTACTTAAAATTTTTTCTATGGTATAATTTCAATTCTTCGTATAAATAAGTTAAAATATTCACCACTTATTTCTCTGTATTTATTTATTTCGTGCACACCATCTCGAGTGCTCAACACCTCCCATCTCAGGAACGGACTGTCTAGTATCCTCGTCCATGGTCTGTTACCCCTGAATCACGTCCAAACGCTACAACAGCTCGCGCGTCAATGTGGCCACCGTACCGCACCGCTTGTCGCGCCCGCCATAGGCCCCAGCCACCGCGCATTCACTGTGGACGCACACATTTAGCTCCCTAAGTGTGCGTCCACACTGAATGCGCGGTGACTGGAGCCTAGGCGGGCGCGGCGACCGGGGCGTGCGGTGGCCACAGTGACGCGCGAGCACTTGTAGCTGTTCGACGTATTATCAGGTGTTACAAACTATGGACGAGGATTTGCTATTTTTACTAGACAGTCCGTTCCTGAGATGGGAGGTGTTTAACACTAGAGTTGGTGTGCACGAAATAAATAAAAACAGAGGAATAACTGGTGAATTTTTTAACTTATATGAAGTATTGAGATTATACCCTAGAATTATACCCTATGTTTGCTTTGCCATATAGGTGGTTTAGATTGAATCGCACTTAAAAACAATTCAGTATTTACCGCCATTTTATAGACAAACAAAATACAGACGCTTTAACGCCGAGCGACAAGACCGAACTGGTTTGTTACCCCTGCCACCCGCGCATTGGATCGCTCGCTGACTAGGCCCGTAGTGTGGCCAGAACGCGCGGACAGGAGCTTTTGAAAACTACGCGCGCTGTCTCGCTCAGTCCCGTCGCACTAGGCTTCCGCCTTAGTCACTACAGTATGGACGCAAAGGCGCGTTTCATATGTTTGATACTTCGCGCCCGTCGTCGCAACCGCGCTAGGCTCGCAGTGTGGACGCACACTTAGTGTTTGGCCAGACTGGCAGCGCGGCGCGGCGTACTCAAACGCAAGAACTTCATTTGAGTGTCCATATTGGGCACGCGGGCACGGTGAGCGGCGCGGGCAGCTCGGCACGGGGAGCGCGCGGGCAATTCATGACATAGCTTGTTCAAACAAGTGGCCGCAGTGGTTACGCGGGCGGCCCGCGCGGGGACCGGGGTTCTCAAACTAATTCGAGTTTTTTTCTAGTAAAAATAAGTCTTCTTTTTCCATATCATATTTTGACAAGCGCTGGACACGACAACACGCAGAATGCAGCCGCGCTCGACTTCGGACAGGCAGATCGCACGCGTTCCCGCACCCGCGTCGCTCCCCGCGCGCCAGTCTGGCCAAGTACTTAGTGTAGGTCATTAGATGTGAAAGCTGAAAGTGATTTATTTCAACTATCTGCTGCCCGCGGCTTCGCTCGCGCGGATGTCGGAAATCATCCCGCGGGAACGCGCTTCTGGTATAAAAATAATATGATACTCCTTATAACATCATGCTTTCTGACACTGAAAGTCCCGTCAAAATCTTTCCAGCCGTTTCGGAGATTAGCTGGAACAAACAGTCAGACAAACATTTTAACAATAAATAGTTTTTTTGTTATAAGTACCTACCGTATATACTTCCATATGCATTTAGTAAAAAGCTGTTAGATTGAAATGTTTGAAAAGTTCCTGTGAATTAAAATTTTCAGAAAAGATTACTTCGAAGATCTCTTAGCGAAAAACCAAAATCAGCAAATAATGAAATTATCTTTCTGATGAGCCAATGAAAAGATTGGACCCAGTTTACCAATTCCTTAACTTGTAGCTAAGTCAAATTGATTGAAGCAGGTTAATGTCGATAAAAACTCAGGCAACTTCGTAGTTGCCTGAGTTTTTATCGACATTAACCTGCTTCAATCAATCAAAAAGTGGTCTATGTTTGGATTCGAATAACCTTTAATGTAAGAGTTACTCGTGTAACTCTTACATTAAAGGTTATTCGAATCCAAACATAGACCACTTTTTACGTGTTCCTGACATCTCCACGTAACCTCCGTCTAAAAATATTCGACGATATCTCAATAAAGCCACTGTCACAAAAATAACGACATCCTTATGTTGTAATATCCGTATATCCGGCGTGAATCCGGTTCTGGATATTAACGCGTCATCGAACACCCCCTCAAATCCGGATCAGTGATTGGCGCATTGGGAGAATCTTGCAGGATCATTTAATACTATCAGAATATCTCTTTATTCAGATTGTCCTATTATTGTGCAAGATGTATTTTTATAATAATATGTGATAAAGCGTGAACTGGTAAATATGGGAAACAAACTCTGAGGGATGCTGTATTTACTATGTGAGTGTTAATGAGCATGCATGATCAAAAGCCGGTCATCAGTTCAACAAAATACTTTGTATTTGACAAGAGTTGTGCAAGACGTAACTAGATGGCGTTGGCGTCGAATTAGATCTCGCAAGCGTTGTGTTACAACGATTTGGTGAAGCTCTCGTGAATTTTAGCAAATATATTACTAGCTATAGAACAGTATACAGTTTGATTGTTTTATTCAGATCATCAACCCTACCAGTGGCTACTAGTATACACATGAGGTCAACATTTAAGTACGGAGTACCATCCTTGGTTTTCGGTATTTAACAGTGAGTTATGTCTAGGGCGAGGGAAAAACAGTGTGTTGTGCGAGGGCAGCTTGTGAGAGGCCTATGTCCAGCACTGGACTTCGATATAACATGCGGTAAGAGGAATCTGATTATTATATCTCATGGTGTATCTTATGGTGTTCTTTTTTTTTTTTTTTTTTTTGTGGATGGGAAATCATCAAATGACTCCTCCCGCTCTGGGTGGAGCGGAAGGGAGTGTCAGACTCTTACTGACTAAAACCCACCCGTGTTCCTTCCTTAGCCCTTTATGTTCCGGGCCAGCGGTAACCCTTTCGGACAATCCCGCTGACCCGGCAGGCTTCGGCCCTAAGGGGCCCCTCCCCGATGCTGACATCTCTTTGAGGCGCGCGTGGAACACGTACGCGCCGTCCGGCACGGGCCTGGTCCTGATCGCGCGGTGAGCTACCCATTACTCTCCGCCCGCAGGCCCGCGCCTACGGTGGCCGGGAGTCGTCACGCGGCTCCCGACGCCCGGAGCGTCTCCCGCGGCGGCTGGGACGGGAGGCTCTCTCCCTGAGCCGTCCCGCCACCTCCTTCGCTAGCATGACTGCTTCGCAGAAGGAGGTGACTGCCTCCCACTCCCTCTCGCCCCGGACCATGGCTTGCACCAGGGCCGGACGCGAGAGGTCGCCGTCGCTGCCAATCGCCTCTACGAGGACACGGCGGTGCTCCGCCCAAGCGGGGCAGACCTCCACCGTGTGCTCCATCGTGTCTTCTGGGCGATCCTGGCAATGGTGACACCCGGGCGTTTCCTCCCGCCTGATGATGTGCAGGAACCTCCCGAAACTTCCGTGTCCGGTGAGGACCTGCGTCAGGCGGTAGGTGGCGCCTCTCTAGCCACTCCTCAAAGAGGGGTCTTATCGCCGCTATCGCGGCGTGCCCTGCGCTGGGTTGCGACAGTCGCTCTTTCCATGCCGCCATGAGATCGCGCCGGAGATCCGTCCGCTCCGCAGCGATTTTTCGCGGAAGCGGATCCTCCCCCCGGCGTAGTGCCTCCGCGCGCCACTCATACAGGCGCGCGAGGACTATCGCCTCCAGATCCCATGGCGGCAGTCCGGCAAGGAGGCTTGCCGCCTCGCCAGAGATCGTGCGGTAGCCCCGGATAGCCCTTATGGCTACCACCTTCTGGGGCGCGTTCAGGTAGTGGGCGGCTCGCCGCCGCAGTGAACGCGCCCACACCGGGGCCCCGTATATGGCCATGGACCGCACGACCCCCGCGTAAAGCCTCCGGCAGGAGGCGTTTGGCCCCCTCAGGTTGGGCAAGAGCCGCTTGAAGGCGGCCCCGGCCCGTTCCAGTTTGGGGGCCAAACGTCAGAAATGCTCGACGAAGTTCCACCGGCTGTCGAGGACGAGACCCAGGTATTTCATCGTCATCCCGACGCCGATGTGAACCCCTCCTACCGTTAGTTGGGATCCCGATGGCGGCGCGTTCCGGGGCCCATGAAACGACATGGCCTCGGACTTGTGCAATGCCACCTCGAGACCCAACTGCCGGATCCTCTTCACGACTATCGCAACCCCGCGTGTCATCGCGTCGGCCGCCGCCTGATGCGACCTCCCCTGCGCCAGGACCAGCGTGTCGTCAGCGTAGCAAACCACGCTGACGCCATCAGGGAGGTCGGCGCGCAGCACCCAGTCGTACCCGATGTTCCACAGAGGCGGCCCCAGGACCGATCCCTGTGGGACACCGCACGACATCTCTCGCCGGTTCCACTCCCCATCGCGACCGGGGTAGCTGACGGCTCTTTCCGTCAGATACGCCTCGACTATTCGACGGAGGTAGGGCGGCACCCGGTGATACTGGAGTGCCTCCACAATGGTGCTCCAGGGCAGGGTGTTAAACGCGTTGGCGATGTCGAGTGACACCGCCACGACGACCCCACCCTGGGACACCGCGTCCCCCGTCGTGAGGGCTCTCACGCGCATGATGGCGTCCACCGTCGAGCGCCCCTTGCGGAAACCGAACTGGCTGTCCGCAAGATCCGGCCCCGTCCTCACCAGGTGCCCGACGAGCCGGCCCGCAATCACTCTCTCAAAGAGCTTGCCGACCTCGTCGAGCAGCACGATGGGCCGGTATGCGGACGGAGAGTCCGCACGGCGCCCTGGCTTCCGAATGAGGACCAGCTTCCCCGTCTTCCAACGGAGTGGAAACTGGCCTCTCTCCAAACATGCGCTTAAGAACGCCTCCAGTCGAGGCCCGAGAGCCCTCGAGGCCAGGACCCAGGCTTTACCTGGCAAGCCGTCGGGTCCTGGGGCGGTATTTTTGGCCTTCAGCCTACCTACCGCCGCTCTCAGTTCTACCCCGGTCACTGCAGGGATGTCGTCGTCGTCCGCGTGGTCCGCTTCGGGCACCGCAATTGGCGGAGCCATGGGCGGGGGAGTGTGCTCCCCCCGTGAAGGGAACAGAGCGCTCACCACCTCCTCCACCAGCTGGGGGCGGAGACTCTGCGTCAGCGGGGGGGCCCAGGTGCGGAGTTTATTCCGCACCATTTTATAAGGACGCCCCCACGGATCTCTGTTCAGAGTCTCCACCATCTCCTCGCGGGCCACATCCTTGGCCCGCTGGACAGCCTCTTGGAGGGCGGTCTTCGCCGCTCTGTACCCCTCGTACAGCTCCGCCTCCGTGGCTTCCGCATCCGGAGGGCGAATGCGGAGCCTGCGGTGCCTGGTGTAAAGGTGTCGCGCATCGACGCACGCCTTGCGTAGTGTCTCCACCTCCTGCGACCACCAGTACACCTGACGTCGGGCGCGTCCTGGCCGGACTCGGGGCATTGCCACGTCACAGATCTCGGACATGGCCTCCCGGAACCACTCCGCCTCATCGTCGATGTTGGCAGGCCTGTCCGGTGATGACTCCCAGGCCTGCACGATCGAGGCTTCCAGGAGGAGCTCCCGGTCCAGCTGCTTCAGCGCCCACCGCGGACCACTCGGGGCCTGTTGGACCAGCGCGCTAGAGGTCTGGGCGGAGACGTCGAACCGGATATACCGGTGATCGGAGTCGGTCTCCACCCCCTCCATGACGCGCCAGTCAATGACGCGTTGTGACAGAGCGGGGCTGGCGAACGAGATGTCCACCACGGACTCACCCCGCATCCGCACACACGTGGGAACAGAACCCCGATTTAGGACGACCAGGCCTGTTTCCAGAGCCCAGTCCTCCACCATCCTGCCCCGCACATCCGTGTAACGGGAACCCCAGGCCAGATTCTTGGCATTGAAGTCCCCGAGCACTAGCACGGGGAAGGGATGGTTTCTGGCGACGACGACACTCAACTCTGTTAAAGAGTTGTGGAACTCGGCGAGAGTTCGGTTCGGAGAGAAGTACACCCCCACTACTACTATCTCTCCGAACCGTGCTGCTACGCACTCCTGTCCCTTCGTGACGCATTCGAGGGACGGGGTGCCGGCGGCGGCCGACGAAAGTATCGCCACTGAGCCGCTCAGGTCCTCCACCCAGTCATCCCTGGGCGGGACAAAGTACGGCTCAGCGACCACGGCGATGTTAATCGACCACTGCGCCACGCTCTGGAGCAACAGGTCCTGAGCGCAGGCGCAGTGGTTGATGTTCGCCGCCGCGTTTGGCCGCCGTCACGGGGCAGCTTACCGTTACGGTTCGCATCCCCGCGAAGTCAGGACGTATGGTGCCCGCCTTCACCTGCTCGGCCAGACACCCGCCCGTCCTGACGACGGCGGCCACCACCTCTTCCTCCGTAACGGAGTCATCCAGGCCCAAGATGCGCATGTCCGCGCACTTGACGGGCCTGGAGACCCGAGCCTCGTCCGCATCGAGGGACGCCCTTAACTTCTCAGCTAGGGCGTCAGCGGTGGGGCCACTTGTCGCACCGGGGATCTCCAGCATGCGGGCGCCAGTGGCGGTCACCCTGTGCCGGAGGCCCCCGGTGATCCCCAGCTCCCGGAGGTCCACCGTCTCCCTTGCCTTCGACAGCACGTCACGGTACGTGACGCCCCTTTTGACCGCGTCCGGCTGTAGTGTTATTACCACAGCCCGGAGCCTCCCATTCTCCTTTTGGAGATGCTCCATGGCAGCCGTAAGGCGGGCGACCTCCGCCCGCAGTTCAGCCACCTCGCCGGCCGAGGGGCCGGTGTAGTTGGCCGATCTTATGGTGTTCTGCTGTGGGGATCGGCAGCTGACGTAGATTCAATTTTCATTTTACAGAAGAGGGCAATCTGCGCAATCTATAAAATGGGTCCTCGCGAGTCTCTTAGAAACAAATACAAAGAAATTGATATACTAACTCTGCCTTCTCTTTATATTTTAGAAAGTATTTTGTATGTTCGCAAAAACTTAGGACTCTTCAAAATAAGAAGCGATTTCCATAATATAAATACACGTAGTAAAAATGAAATTGTGTTACCTAAATTTAGATTAACTAAAACTAGCAAGTCATTTCTTGTAAACAGCATCCGTTTTTATAACAAGTTGCCAAAGCCGGTTACAGAACTTAGCGATGGAAAGTTCGAAACCCTCATCAAACGTATATCAAAAAAGCATATTATAAGATTAAAGACTACGTTGAAGACAAGCTAGTCTGGCAATAATTCCTTCTGCACGTGTGGCTTCCCTGGCTTCTCATTAACGGCATAACTATGTAAATGTCTATTAGCTGCTTTCAAATTACGATGTTTAATTTTTATTTTATTATTACTTTTTTACATACTTTTTGACATAATTTCTTTATTATTTGACATTATATACTTTTTGACATAATTTCTTTATTAGTTGACATTATATACAGACACTTGAAATTTTTCACCTCTTTATTAGTGGTTTTAATGAGAATCATAACACTTGGTTTTAGTAGGTTTTTATTATTATTTTTCTTTTTTTATTATCTATCCTTTTGATAGATTCTTATTTTGTAAATGTGAGGACTTTGTAGGCCTTATAGACTTTAGATCTGTAGACCATTTTCTATTTTATCAAGTACTTGGTACTTGTTGACAGGCCTGCGCTGTCCTCCCATACCTACTGTAATCTGGAAACATTGTAAAAGACAATTATTTTTTAAAAGAGTAACCATGGAGTTTCTTGCCGGTTCTTCTCCTTAGGAAACGACCAATTGGAACCGTGCACCTAGCTTCTGACGTTTCATAAGTGCCCATGTAGGTTTATGTGAAATAAAACATTTTGATTTTGATTTTGATTATTTTACAAGCAGTAAGTAAGCATTGTATTGTACCTAAATCTAATCTGCTTAACTATATGACTTGACTGGAACCTTGTGGGAATCTGTTGTTCTAAGGTTAAAGAAGACTATCCACTCGTGATACAGTTTTATACTATATGTAGTATTTGTATGTAGGGATAGAGTGAATCAGTCCAAAGACAACTAAACCATATTTACGATATACCGTTTCACATTCTCCAACTGTTGACCTGCCCAAATTTTATTGTCAAAATAACTTTAAACGATTTTTATCTATCCTGGGTTTATTATTAAGTTACTCTGTATGGTTGTCTCATATATAAATAAAACAAATTCGGGATAGTTAGGTACACCATTTATAACTCAAAAACGGCTGGACCAATTTCTATGATCTTTGATTTGTTGGATTTCACTCTTAAAACATGAATAACTATTAAAACATGGGAAAGTTAACGAAAAAAAGTAATTAATATAATTTATTTAAAATTTATTGATTCTGAGGCGGTACGAAGTTAGTTCATTAATAAAGATTATTATTATTATAAATATCGAAACAATGGCCAAAGACGAAACCGTTACAACTTGCAAGCAAGTCCGAAAATAACTATTCATACAAACAAACCTTCATAAATTCACTACCTTATTTCTTAAGAAGGGTTACAGCCCTAATCAAACTTTACGGTGGCTGTGAAGTGCACTTCTCGCCGCTCCGCACCTCACCCCTCACCCCCTCTGACAGGTGAATTTGTTACTGCGTAGCGACTCGCCTCATGTTCCGACCCGCCATGTTTGAATTACGAGTAATTCATCAACTCGTCCTACATGCCTACGGCCCATTTAGGACGACTTACAGAAAATCAAAATAAATTATGTCTTCCCACGTTTTTTTTTTGTATGGAACTTTAAACTTTATCAACGTTTGGTACAGTTAGCAAGACAAAATATAACAATATTTTTTTGAAATGGGCCGTTAGCATGTGGGATGAACTTACTATCCTAACACGATATTGTATTTGATGACACGTCTACTGTGAATACCACCACAACCACCCTATAACAAGGCCACATGGCTCACAAAAACCTATTCTAACTTCATAAAACAACTAGATCTACCAGACTTTAGTAAAACCCTCGCTTCCAAACATATTGGCATAGCAATCCAATATTGACACAACCGTCGCGGGCCGCGGCCCCGTCTGCGGTAGGTATCTCGGCTCAAAGCGATGCATATCCAAACGAAAACAATAATACTTCAACAAAACACAAATGAAAACTTTTTGATTGAATTCAAGAAACTTCAATACAACAAACAAGTGATAAAATTGTGGCTAGAAATGTTGGATGTTGAGGTAAATTAGAGTTTACCTATGTTCTAAGTAATTTAAGTATAGAAGCATCGGATAATTGTGTAAAACACTAACAGTAGTGCAGCAATGGTTTTCATCTTGAGAGTTCAACAATATTCGTCGTCGTTCGTCGTCGTTTCAGCCGATAGACGTCCACTGCTGGACACAGGCCTCCCCCAATTTTGGGAGGGTTTGCCATAATCGCCACGCTTGGCAGGCGGGTTGGCGATCGCAGTATGGTATGATGGTGGAATACATAGAGAACGCTGCTGCCCATTCTCCGGTACGATCCTTAGTCGCCTTTTACGACACCCACGGGAAGTAAGGGGTGGTGGTATTCTTTAAGTCCGGCACCACACAGACTAACAATATTCATTGCGTTGTTAACGTTGTTGAGAAGACAAATGTTTCGAACATATGAAGTAACTAGCTTTTTCCCGCGGCTTCGCTCGCGTTAAGTATTATTAAAAATAAACTAATACATTTACATCCTCCATCATCCCTTATTTTGTCCCCATCTGGGTTGAATTTAACAAAATCCTTTCTTAGGGCATGCCTACGTCATAGTGGCTATATGCATGCGAAGTCTCAGCCCGATCGGTTTAAAATTGACAAAGTTTCATACAAACTTTCATCCCCTATTTTATCCCCTTGGGGGTAGAATTTATCAAAATCCTTTCTTAGTGGATGCCTACGTTATAACATCTACCTGCATGCCTTTCAGCCCGATCCCTCCAGTGGTTTGGGCTGTGCGTTGATACATCACTATGTCAGTCAGTCACCTTTGAGTTTTATATATTTAGATGGATTAGCATTAGGGTGCTGATTCGTGGCCAATCGTGGCTAAATAAATACAGCCGCACGAGTCGATCAAGCAGTGCTGGCCAGAGGTAAATAATACCTATAGAGGTAAGAGGAACAGGGTGTAAAGTTCACTCATACTCTATAGAAAAGGGAGGAACCTCCAACCAGACGGGTGTTGTGTCTGGCGGGCAACTGCCCAATGATTCATGTCGGGCATCTATGATATGTATCTATGATAGTTGCGCGGTAAATTCTGCTTGCGAGATGCAGGATATTGCATGAAGTCAGTATGATGCGTTGTTCGCATGTGGCGTTGTAGATACCGCTACAGGCCCGGCATACGAGTTGTAGTTCGAGAACCCAGGCAGGTGCTTTACTTTCTGCAATTTATTTAATCACCACTGCACTCAAAAACGGTGAAGGAAATCATCGCGAGGAAACCGACATGTCCTAGAACAGGGAAGACATGTGACATCTACCAACCCGCACTAGGCCCGCGTGATGGATTACGGCCCATTCCATATTACAGAGAGGAGGCCTGTGTCCCAGCATGGAACGGGAACGTTATAGCTGATTATGTGTCGAGTACGGCCATCCACTATTACATAATTAAGACCCCCGTGCCTCGGAAAGCACGTTAAACCGTTGGTCCCGGCTGTCATTGATAAATCTGTGACAGTTGTTACGGGTCGTCAGAAGCCCATAAAGTCTTATCAAGAGGTATCGTATTACCCAGTTAAGGGTTGTGGAGATCAGATAGGTAATCACTCCATGTAAAATACTGCTATTTATCTGCATCCGGTTAGATTGAAAGCCAACCCCGACACAGGAAAAGGATAGGCAGATGATGAGAAGCTGATAATGTACTAGTACAGTCATTATTTATCCCCTTTCTCTCATTCCAATTTTATATCAGCAGTGATCTCGTACGCGTCTCGCACTTGGAGTCTGCCAACGGGCTATGGAACGAAGTATACTAGGTGTCAAACTCACAGACCGCATTAAGAACTCTATACTTCGTTCCAAAACACAAATAGCGGACGCTGGCCGCACAGCTGCTGGACTTAAGTGGAACTGGGCTGGCCATATCTGTCTCATGTCGGAGCAGCAATATGCAAAAGCCACCACTCAGTGGATGGCAATGGCAGGAAATGACTGCGCGGCAGGCCCAGAAAGAGATGGCGGGATGAGCTGGACTCCTTCTTAAAGGATTGGCCCACAGTCGCAGTAGACCGGGAAAAGTGGAAAGAGAGATCTCGTTACTCACCCCCTTTCTAGCCACAATGTCATCTTTCACAATCCATCTATCGATTCTTTAGTTTTTTACATAAGTACAGTACAACCATGAAATCGTGCAGGTATTTTCGACGCTGAAATTCAAAATATTGACATTTAGTAACCAGAGGCATTAGGCAAAACATAGATAAGAAAAATTTCGCAGTTACACCGTACTAACGTGCTAGTATATGATTGTTTACAATACATTTACTGTACTATACAGGGTTAGTCTTCAAAGACCAGCAAAATTTAAGGGTGTGCTACAGACCATCACACTGAACAACTTTCTCCATTGGACCAACATCGTAATCGTAAATAAAAATTAAGCCGTCCCATACGTTTAGGTCGAGTAGGTATTGAAGTTTTCTATGGGACAATTGATAAATTTTTCGCGATTACGATATTGGTCCCTTGGAGAAATTTCATCAGTTTGATGATATGTACCCATTAAATTTGGCTGGTCTTTGAAAATAAACCCTGTAAACTATTGCAAGGATGGCGTCAAAATATTTTTTTTATTACTCCAGAATTAAAAACCAACGTCTCTACGTACCTACCTACAAATCATTTCGGTTAGCCGACACTGTCCCACTGTTGGGCAATGGTTTTCCCCGAATTCTTTTCCTGGGCCACCTCGAGCAAGCCCTTACGTCTAGGTCGTCTCACCACTTCTTCATTGGCGGCACCATCCTTTCTCAAGTACCCACCGTGGAAAGACTGTTGCAAAAACATAAACATACATATTTACATACCATACTTCCCGTGGGTGTCGTAAAAGGCGACTAAGGGTCGTACCGGAGAATGAGCAGCACCAGCAGCGTTCTCTATGCATTCCACCACCATACTATACTGCGATCGCCAACCCGCCTGCCAAGCGTGGCGATTATGGCAAATCCCCCCATTGGGAGAGGCCTATGTCCAGCAGTGGACGTCTTTCGGCTGAAATGATATTTACATAATCAGCCTATAATGTTCCAGTTCCGTGCTGGGACACAGACCCTCCTCTCTGTGAGAGGGAGCAATATAAAAATAGTAGGTATTTTTTTTTCATACAAATTATAATATTTACTCATTTATAAATATGAGTCTTGCCTGAATTGAATGGTTTTTTTTTTAATTACGAGTATAAGCTAAAAGTAATAAATCATAAATATAGGTAGTTACAGACGCCAGCACATCAAGCTATCCGAAACTGTTAAATTTTCCCAATCATCCCTGAACCATAGACTTTAGCGATAAAGTTGAAATCTATTAAAGTTTGACAGATTGTAGCACTCCGCACCCACCATACCCCTGGCCATACCCCTGGGGGTAGGGTGGGACTGAACCACACCATAATAGTAGTATTGGGATTTGAAAAATTGTAAAAAAAAATATCGGTCCAAATACTTTAATGAATATAAAAAAACCGGTCAAGAGCGAGTCGGACTCGCGCACCGAGGATTCCGTACCATCCACCAAGTTTTTAATGTTACATCGGCGAGGCCTGTATTCGTCAGAGAATTTTAACACTGAGCACTGCGGTGTAGAATATTGCAGTTTTATGTAAGCGCCATCTCTTGACCGATAGTGGAACTAATGTAAATTTGTTGAAGATTTCTGAAAAAGTGTGCTATTTAAAGACTTCGTAACGGTATTTTTTTTTTACATTTTTCATCAAGAGTCGAAAACTATGCGGCCTAAAAAAATGTTTGGGAATGTGCAAATTTGTGAATCTGCGCTCTTTCATATGATACCCCACATGCCCTAGAATTAGAATTTCACTTTGATTTTTTCAGACCAGTTCAGTCCCTGTTGCATAAAATATACATATATTTTTATTTCTTTCTTATTTGCAAAATAGTTGGGCAAACGTCATCTAAAACTATTCCAAATTTCAAGTTGATAGCATTAGTAGTTCTTGAAATATCCAGCTGTGACAGACTGAGTCTCACCATAAGGGTTCCGTTTTACCATTTTGGTACGGAACCTTAAAAATGGGAAAGAATCAAGGAGCATCAAAAAAATCGTCCGCACCGCTGTCAACACGAAAAGTGCCCAAAAAGCTGGCAGGATTGTCCCGTTGTATGGCAATGCTGACTCTGGCCGAAAAACAGGAAAAAAACATAAAAATATGAGTCAACACGAACATACCCAGAATACCTAGGTTGTACGTCGCCACACTCAGCTTTCATCTCAGTTCATAACATTGTCGGTACCAATCGAAGAGCACTTTCACCGTGTTTACTTTCACGTCCAACTGTACTGTCGCACACAAAAGTGTATGCCTGTGTACTCTCGTTGGTGTACCTTTTTATTTGCGAATTCCCGTTTTCATTTAATGATTTCTGTGTATTTAGAACTCGCTGGATGTTTTGCTTGTGTGTTTTCAGAGTTTATGTTTTTGTTGAAATATTCCAGAGGGAAAATATTTTCGTGTATCTACTTAATGTTATGTACTATGTCTGGAGTATACTTATGTAGTTTCACAGTTCGTTAACATGTTTTAGTGTTTCATTGCGTCATTTCAATAAATTAATACCTACGTATTATCTTCATTTCTCTATACAAAAACTAAGTTCCTATTCCTAATTTTGTTGATAATATTAGAAACAAAACTAAGTACCTAATAAATACAAGTTTCATCACCATCATCATTCCAGCCGAAAGACATTCACTGCTGAAAATAGGCCTCTCCTAAACACCGCCAGTTCGACCTGTTTTGTGCTTCCAGAATCCAGCGGATATAGCCTTCACAAAATTATCGGTCCACCTTCTGGGAAGCCTTCGAACGCTACGTCTTGCGGTACGCGGTCGCCACTCCAGAACCTTACGACCCATCGGCCATCAGTAAAATAAAATTTAAAAAAATAGGGTTTTACGTTATCACTTTTGTGCTCCTCTGTATGTTTATATCTTGCCTTTATTGCCTTTTTCACGTAAACTTTTAACCACCGATCAAAAGTTTTAATAGCTGTTTGCAAAACACAAACACGTATTTAATTGAATTTAATGTTCTCACTGCTGGGAAACAGGCCTCCTCTCAGTTAGAGGGCGTGGGCCGTAATCCACCACGCTTGCTCGTGCGAGTTAGTCACATGTCTTCGAATTTTCGGTTTCCTCGCGGTGTTTGCCTTCACCGTTTTGAGAGCAGTGGTGACGAAATTATTTACACAAAGTAATGCACTCGTCTGGGTTCGAACCAACGACCTACAACTCGTAAGTCGCGGCAGTTACCACGGTGCCACCACTGCTCTCAATGATTCGGCTAAGAAATCTTATTTTAAAAATTCCTTTAATAAAATTCATCTACGATACAATACAAGCTTATCAGATAACTATGTCATAACCAAAACCGTACATAATAATTATGTATAATTCTCAAAGGCAAACCGACAATCGTTGCGTTTAATCGTGCGATTGTTTTGTCTCGTAACAGATTATATTTCACACACCGAATGTTTCTAGAACTAACCTCAACTAGTCGCAATCATTCAATTATTTCCCCCCATAAAGGGGAGAACGGGCATATAAATAAAATGGAACATTGAAATAGCTTTGTCAGTTGGTGGAACATTATTCAATCAAGTATAGTATAGGGGAGACACCCGACGACCTGACATTAGTTACCCTAATAATAATACATACATACATAAACTCACACCCTCTTCTCTTGGGGATAGGCAGAAATTACGAAACGCCACCTGCTTCGTACGATCCTTACATACTACTTTTGATTCGTTTATATTATATTATTATTTTTATCAAAATCAAAGCATTTATTTCAATTAAACCTTGTACAGGCACTTTTGAAGTGTCAAAATTAAATAGTCTGTCAGTTAGTCAGAAAGTTGAAGCTATGTAGTTGCCCATTCCAAAACGTAGATCTCTATGGAGAAGAACGGTCAAGAAACTCCATGGACACTCTTTTAAATCAAGATACATTATTCTTGTTGTTTCTATATGTGAGAACAATGTAAAAAAAGACACAAATGAAGAAACAATTCAAAATATAAGATTAAAAATATGCCTTGGCAGTTAGGAGATGACCAGTCTCAACCGCCGGCGCCCGTTCACGAACATAATTATCTAAATTCGTTTATTTTATTTCTGTTGCGAGTGCAGGGCACCTTTCTGTAGAACTTCACCAATAAGGTCACTATATTATGTCCTCCTAGGGCGTTCCATTCATCATTTCCACTGACATCTGCCTTGTGACCTTTTGTCAGGCGCCTTTCACTCATCCTCTCAATTTGACATATCCATCTAAATATACTCTTTTTAATTCCTTTTTTCAAAATCAAAATTATTTATTTTGAGACAACTAGATCCACCGGTTAGTGTACAAAACTTAGAAACTATTGTTAGTACCTACTTAAATACAATAACAAAGGACAACACTCACATAAACATCACAACTCACAAATGCCCCTGTGCTGAGACACCCCGCCCCGTCAAGATAACCAACAGGGAGATACCTCCTTAAAAGATCACCAGACGAACGAAATGCCTCAACACAGGGCATGCACATCTTCAGCTATAGTTTTCAGGACGCTGTTGTGACTCCCCCGCACCCTCCTCAATTTCACCTTTTTTACTCGTTACCATCTCGTAATCGTCAAGCTGTTGCCTCTTGTCGCCGCTGAGTAAGACTGTGGCAATGAACAGAAGGCAGGCTAAGCGGACATCTTTATTTATTTATTTATTTATAGGAGAACCAACAGCTATAACAGAAGCATAACAATAGTATATGATACATAAAGCCAATTACAGGTGTATTTATAACAAGCTGATTCTCTAAAATGGGACACAAAGAGGAATAACTATTTTTCAAAATAGATTCATGTTTTCTGTGGCCTGGAAATTTTGTGATTAGATTTAGCGTGGATTTAGGAATGAAATATTTGATAGGGTACTGATTACCATTTACATAGTACAAATGACCTACACGAATTAGAAAATATAATAAAAAAAAAGAAATTACTCTAATGATCATAAAGTTTAATTATAAGGTAAAAATATTTTATGACAGTATTTTTATGTAAATAAAATAGCATAGACCGTATTTATTAAAAAAAAAGTATAAAGCAGCAGTGTAGAGTATAAAGCATAATGCTAAAAAATATTAGGAGAAAATTCTTTAACGACTGCCCGCGTCCGTATGACGCTACGCAGTTAGCAGATTTTAAAATAGTAAACTATACAGACCGTGAATTATACTTAAATAAATGAAGGTCAGTTTTAATTAACGTAACATTTCACTATGAGGTTCGCAAAATAATGGAACCTACTTTCTGTCGATCTATGTTAAAAACTCTATTCTATTTTTTTTTATTATTATGGTAAGCTAAGCCGATGTCGATCATTCTGCCAATGTCTAAAGTGAATTGGACTGTTAAAAACTTACCGTGGAAACTTGATTAGGTTAGGAGCTTGAAGAGAGCTGTCAATAGTGTCAATCAAAAAAGACCGGCTGGCTATGGAGTGAAGTTGATAAATAGACACTATTTAAGTGACCTGTATATAGCCACAATGACTTAACCTAACCACCGCCAATCGGGAACTGGCACGCCACAACTCTCATTGCCTAACACCGACTATTACAAACGTTATAATTAAGTCGTTAAACCACATTAATATACCTAACTGACATATTGCATGTTTTCCGGCGACAACTCAATAACACAGTAAGGTACAGGTGAAATTATAATAATTACATAACAACAAGTTGTGGTAACTGTTTCTCTTTGTCCCGACCTCCCCTAAGTCCCTGTCGACCTGTTGCGTATGTTTGTTTACGATTACGCGAAACCGGTCGAATGGTCTCGAATGCACCTTACTTACAGAATTACCAGTCCAAAATCGACCTTAAACACATCACGCAAAGTTGTGTATCGCGTGGAAATCTTATAAGAGTTACGACGTTCTCTTGCATAAAATTGCTCAAGTGTCTATTCCAGAAAGCGGACTGACGTTTATCCATCATCAATTGCAAGCGAGTTTGTGTCTTATTTAGTTGGAGTGAAAGTTGAAATTAGAGGCACAGATTTATCGATATAGAGTGCAATGACGAAAACCTGTAATAGTCGCGCAACGGTAGCGTCAGCATATAAAATGTACAGGTTTGGTTAGTTTCTATATTATTTGGTAACGGTATTATTTAATGCAGTCTCAATATACGTAAAATACCAGTTGTGCATAATGAGAATTCTTGCATAAATCAGATTAAATGTTAATAAAAAAACATAACCTGGCTAGTCCGGATGCACTACTGCTTGAGTCATAACAAATAGAGACGATTTTTACTGACAAACATGGAAAAACACTCTCAGTTATGTAAATATTATGGTCAGAATTCGTCGAAGACAAGAGAAAGGAGACATCCAATCGATGAAAAGGCGATAATTTTCATAAACAAAGTTATGTAACATTAACATTATGCACCTACTTTACATAAGTGACAATTTAGTTTATTTACAAAGATGCTCCTTTGGTGGTAGATAGTAAGTAGCGGGGAACAGTATCCCTTTTTTCATCGTTGAGAAATGCTAATGCATTCTACACTACCACGGGGAGATAGTGCAGTTATATGGGGCTCTAACCCGTTAAAACTCCACGGCGTCCTCCTCTGCCGCTTACGGCGGGAACACGGGCCGCGTTAGCACTCATCCGTGAACCCGCCGCGGCTGTCCGTCACCGGACCCTCCTCTGGGGAGTACCCCCCATAACCGGCACACCAGAACACTTATCACGCCGTGACCACCCCAGGGACCAAACCAGCACATGGGCGCGAGACGACCCCGTGGCTGAGCACCTTTGGTCCCCCTGCGAAGGGTCCGGTCATTGGCTCCACTGCCTGCCAATTTTCGGCCGCAGAGAATAGGGAGAGCGACCAACGTCATACCAACACGGGGAGTGCTGGTACTTATCAACACTCCTCTTCCCCTGCGGTTCTACCGCGTCCGCCATCAGACGGCGGCGACCCCGTCAAGGCCGCGGAAGGTAGGAAGACCGGCGCACCGCAATACCGGCACTCCTCTCCCGCCGATGCCTCCCATACGACATCGCGGACCGCCTCAGTTGCGATGTCGCCCAAGCGGCACCACAACCTACTTGTTGGCCGCTACGTCGTCGGCTTACAGGCAAAAGCCCTGACGAGCGGCCCCTCCTCGGGTTCCTCTTCGCTTCACCGTGGTTGACCAAGCCACGGCCACCCACCGGGGGGGAACACTTTGCTTGACCTGGCAATCGAACCCAGGACATCATGCTCAGCTGTAGCGCTTGTGACCACTGAACCAACGAAGCAGTCGATATAATCTACGAATAAATCAAACGTCCTCCCACTCAATGATGCAAGTCAATGAGTCACCAAACACGTAACAAAAAGGTCAACAACCTGTAACAATTCCACTGAAGTTACGACATTTTGTTTATTTTGGTCAACAACTTTAAAACAACTTTAAACGTCACCGGTAAAAGCTTTTCTCTTTGGTTATGCGATGTGTGTTAAAGATTAAGTTGCTGGTTTAAAGGTTATATGTTAATTGGTCTCTTTCAATTAATGTTTTTAAAGGCTCTTAGAGCTACACACGCGCTTACTAGTCCAAATATAAAACTCAAAGGTGACTGACTGACTGTCTGACATAGTGATCTATCAACGCACAGCCCAAACCACTGGAGGGATCGGGCTGAAATTTGGCATGCAGGTAGATGTTATGACGTAGGCATCTGCTAAGAAAGGATTTTGATAAATTCTACCCCCAAGGGGATAAAATAGGGGATGAAACTTTGTATGAAACTTTGTCAATTTTAAACCGATCGAGCTGAGACTTCGCATGCATATAGCTACTATGACGTAGGCATCCCTTAAGAAAGGATTTTGATAAATTCAACCCCCATGGGGATAAAATAAGGGATGATGGAGGATGTAAATGTATTAGTTTTTTTTTAATAATACTTAACGCGAGCGAAGTCACGGGCAAAAGCTAGTTTTAAATAAAATGCGTTATTATAGGGTCGTATAGTATGTTTTTTTTTTCATCCCTTTTGTAGTGTACTTTGTCTAAGCGGTAAATATTTAAATACGTTATCATATTCATAGGCATCGTAAAACAAAGCAATGGGGATTAATCAAAACACAATTAAAGCTGCAAACTTTAGCTTTCAAAACAACAGTACCTCTGCATAATTTTAGCTTTCAATTAAAATCCAATTTGGACCTACAATTGCTGATTGTTAACCTAGCTTTTACAGAGTCCTACTTACCTCATTAACAAACATTAACTACAGTTAGGTAATTAGCAGTTTGATTGACCCAAACGGACGTTGTGTGACGTCAAACGGAAGTGATAGTTTTTACGAAGAACGCATAAACCCATGCAGAAGGAAAATCGTAAAAAAGAAATTATATTTTTGCCCCGATGATTCACCTCTAGCCAAGTATGTAGATAGAACGCACCAAAATGTAATACAAAAATATTTTAAAAGATTCATGTCCCACTAACCGCGTTCTTAATTTGTACATAGTGTTGTCTTAAACAGTGCTCATGAAAATGCTACAAAGATAATTTATATTTATTTATTTTAGGCAAAACAGGCCAATATATAAATACCTACATATTATTATTATAAGATAATACTTCACTAGCTTGACAATGCGTACTGTCTGTAACTTAATTATAAAGCCAGGGGTCGTCACTTCGCAAACGGCTCTCATTTCTAGGGTTTTTACTTTGACTTAGAAATCGACCTTGTGCAGAAATTCTTCGCCCAAAGCCAATGTGATTTACAAGCTCATATAATGCAACTGACAGCTCCATCTTCAAAGCAATTTTCTTCAAATTACACTAACATAGTTACATCTTCGAAGTAGGTAACACACTCTCCAGAGTAAATTTATAAATAATTACCACATACAATGTAGAGACAGCAAAGAAAGCATCAAACACCACTGATTCCATTTATGTTCAACCAATTGGAAAGGTTATTGATACTGAAACAAAAAAATCGACGAAAGTGTTATTGTTTTTGTTTTGTTCTAAGAGTAAAAGTGTTTGACCTACAAATAAGTGCATTGCTAGTTTTGCTAACGGTACCGCGCACACAGACGCGGTCATTGCCCGGTGCGCGCGTGTGTGTGTGTGTGTGTGATCTAAACAAGTCGCGCTGCGCAGGAGTCGCCAACCTGCAGCTTATGCTAATGAAAGTGTTAATTAGAAGAAGTAAGTATAGCTAAGTGTTATTAAATTTCTATAATATTACATGTGTATCTTTGTATTAAAAGGTCTCCACACAATGGGTGCCTGAAGATGGACGGCGTTGCTGAGGCCGGCTCAGAAATGGTTGCGAGATGACCAAGATCAGGACGTGTAACGCGGGGACTGTTTCGAGGTAGCGTTGGAAACGAGTTCCTGGAAGGTCAAGGGGGAAGCCTTTACCCCGCAGTCAGACAGTATGGGGCTAATCAAAAATAATGTAAGTATTTGATCATCTTTTTGTGTCACCAGCTATTTTGAAACATTAAAAGGGCCCATGCTGTGGAGAAGAGAGTACCCAGTTAGAAGGATCAAGGCATCCTATCCTATTTTCGCGGTAAGTATTTATTTATGAGTTCCATCACTCGGAGAGACTATTTATTTGAAGAATTTCGACTACCTTTTGGTATGAATTATTGGCACATTCTCTTTTATCCACTTTGCATTGCTCCTACATTGGCCACACATTGAATGTATGTCATAAACTCGCTCTAAAAATATCGATCTACCCAGGTGTCTCACGTTGTTACGTAAACAATACTCAAACTCCACACAGCGCGAAGTTTAAAGCAAAAAAATTATAACATTCATTAATATTGTAGACTAAACAAATATTTGTGCCAATTCTGGAAACTTTTGCAGAAGGCAGTCGCATGACTTTGAAATGTAGGCTGATCAAATATTTTCTTCAGTAACTAAACAGTAATTAATAAATATAAAAATGTTTACACCGGTCAAATAAATACTCTATCAGAGTTTATTGATGTGCGACTATAGAAGCATGAAATTCAATGTCACTCAATTACATAAAAATAAAATAAATTCCTCCAGACCGTAACACGGCACTCCCTCTTCCCTCACTCTCATAGTCCGATGGGACGGCAATCCGACACGACCGGAGAAAGATCAGGCGCAGGACCAACGGCAACGGCAGCCACCGGGGGATCACACCGCCGACTTCCAAACTCCAGACTGTTACTAAGAAATTCCTAATGGAAAAACGCAATATCACTTTGCCCGACCCGGGAATCGAATCCAGGACCCCACGCTCAGCAGTCGCGCTTGCGACCACGAGACCAACGGGGCACTTACCCCATTACAACACAGCATCCAAATGATCCACCTTACTTACACACGGAAACATCTGATCAAACTTTCCAAATGTTTACAACAACTGGTTTTACCGCTGCGGTTATCAATGAGCGGCGTACATTCTCGAAACACCACCAAGCCTATATAAGCCCCGAGCTGGCTTGCAGCCGTCATAGTACATTTATACATTACGAAAGCAACAACGAAGCAACGAACGATGCAGAAATATCTTTTAGTCCTCGCATTCATCACCACCGCGGCCTGCCATGACGGCAAGAAGCACAGGGTTGAGGATCCCTTCTCCGCACTGGACAAACACATCACCCACACACTCGCCTACCACTACCTATGGCCTTGGAGCCAGCTCATCAGGGCAGCAGCGGCTATGGACGTCGAGGAAGCTTTAGAAGAACCCCAAATTATATCAGACAAGGAGAACTTCCAAGTGAATCTCAACGTGCGGAGGTTCAAACCCGACGAGCTAAGGATCAAAGTAAAGAACCGTTACATCATAGTTGAAGGAAAGCACAAGATCAAGGATGATGTTCAGCAGTTTATGGCGAACCACTTTGTTCAGCGGTTTGTGCTGCCACCCGGCAGTAAGCAGGAGGAAGTGACCGCGGTTCTCAAGGAAAATGGTGTTCTAACTGTGTCTGTGCCTAAACATGAGCTGCCTCCACCGCCGCCCGAGAGAGAAGTGCCCATCGAAGTAAGATTACCAGTTAAAGTGGAAGACAAAACAGAAAAACCTGTAACAGAAGAGAAAGTAGAAATACCTGAAACAACAACAGAGAAAAAGGAGGTTCCTATCCAAACATCCTCAGCAACACCACTGGAGCAGTTGGAATTAGTAGAAGCCACAACACACGTCGGAAAAATAAGAAAGAAGGAATTGAAAACAACAACAAAAACAGCAAAGGACAACGAAGTATCGAAAGGGCTCGAGAGCAACGGTTTGGATTACGCGCTAATTGAACAAGAAGAGTGAATACAGACTGCACTAAAGTGAACTAAGACTGAGCAAAGCTTTAAAGCGACATACAGTCGTTAAAAGCGTGTTTTAACTTTTCGAACGACAAACGACGATAATATGACAAAGTATTGTTTATTGCTACAAAAATACATAGTCAGACCGTTGTGTTTAGAATAAATCGTTCGAAAGGTTGGTATAGGAGCAATAGTTGTTATTATTTAAGTTAAACTATGTACATTTGTTGTGAAACATTTGCCCCACGAATAAACAATGTTATTTATTACTCTGTGTGTTTCCATTCCACTCGCGGTAATATTTCTATTTCAAAAGACTATTCTTCATGTTAATGTTGTGTGTAAATCTGTGTAACGCACTCTGGGTGGATGAGATGCTGCCTTAATGGTCTAAAGCCTCATTTGCATCAACAAAAAAAGTCCGTGAATTATTTCGTGGACTTGAATGATGGTCATGCAGTCTTGTTAATTTTGTGATAAACAAAGAAAAATGCGAGAGGTTTATCTTGTTGTAATAATTAACATTAGTCAATTTATCTTTGTCTTCAAGCGAGTCTTCGATTCTCCTGCTTAGTCAACGAGTATGGATTATAGGTACAAAAGGCTTGGTAAAAGCATAATTTCTTTGTTCTATAGCCCAGCACTGCGGTCTCAAATGCCTTATCAAATCTCTTACCAGTAAGTCTAGTGTCAAATATCTTGTGAATAATTGACGAAATAACAACACCCAATTAAAACGCATCATCATCATCAATATTAATCATCATCTACCTAGCCTTTCCCCAAAAAAGTTGGGGTCGGCTTCCAGTCTAACCGAATGCAGCGGAATATCAGTATCATACAAGGAGGGACTGCCCAACCAAAACACCCAAAAAACGACCAACCAAAACGCGATCCAATTCAAACGCTAGCAAAGCTCAGTAATAAACACTAGGATTCGATATTAGCGACACACGAAATAAGAGTATTGGAAACCGTTAACGGTCAATAGAATTTAAAAAATCCGGCATGGCATTATGAAAAAAATACTCCCAATTATCTGAATAAAAACCTACAGTCCTCCAGACCGTATTTCGGTCATGGCAGCCAATCTCAACGGAGACTAACCTTTGGCGCTGGAAATATTCTAAAGATTCGCAGACTCTCTCTTCCCTAACTCTCAAAGCCCGATGGCATGGCAATCCGACACGAGCGGAGATCAGGCGCAGGACCAACGGCTTAACGTGCCTTCCGAGGGACGGGGGTATCACACCGCCGACTTCCAAACTCCGGGCTGTTAATAAGAAATTCCTAATGGGAAAACCCAGTAACACTTTGCCCGACCCGGGAATCGGACCCACGACCCCACGCTCACCAGTCGCGACCACGAGACTAAAGGGGCAGTTCCTAAGTTTCTATTAAGACTAGAACCTCTGACGACTTTGAAGTAGGTACATACCTAGAAAATATATAAATAATTTTAAGCAATCGTAACAAACAAATTGAGAAAGAGCTATGATTAAATTGGCAGAGTAAGTTGAAATTAACTTCTTCGTGAATAATAAAGTTAAATATTTCGTACGCCTGCCATTTCATTTACTTTCATTGTAAATATATTTTTTACCAAGTTAAATATAACTATTTTATTTCTATTTGACGAGACTTCGTTTAATTAAACTCCATACAGATTTTGAATAAATTGTATGAGCAGCTTTTCTTTATTAAAGACTTTCATTAATAAAGTAATTTTCTTAATATACTATTTTAGTTATTTCTAATAGTAATTTCTTATGAAAAGGCAGATGTTGATCAAATCCCCTAACTAATAAATGAGGTGTAGAAATACACACATCACATCAAAAGTGTCTAGGGATCAAGCATTTTTATGCGGATTTCTTGAGATTGAGATGTGGCTTTGTAATAAATTTATGATTTTATAAATTTATATGGATCCTTTTTGGTGCATTTCATAATTTGAATCAGGAACTGTGAATCAAATTCGAGTAAAAGATGAAAATCAGCTGTCAATATTTTCCCTATAAAAACATACAACGCATTGAAGACATTATTAGTGCTACTGTTTCCCTACTACTGATTAAAACCAACGTTATTATGGAGCGGCGACGTCATTTAAGCAGGGAAGAAATGCTCAGAGCCGTGGGAATGATAGAAGCTGGTTCCCGGCAACGTACTGTGGCTTTAGCTCTGAATACAAGTCAGAGTGTTATCAGTCGACTTTGGACACGTTACCGAAGCACTGGTACCGTGGCTGAGCGCCATGGAGGACGGTATCGCTGCACCACACGGAAACAAGACCGATACATTCAAATCTTAACTCGAAGAGCTCCAACAATAACCGCCATGATGTTAGCCGTGAGGCTTCATCACTCTTCAGGGAACTTAATTAGCGACCAAACAGTCAGAAACCGCTTGCATGAAGTGAACCTTCATTCCCGAAGACCGCTACGGGTACCACCTATAGCAATGCACAATCGTAGGATTCGATATCAATGGGCTCTTGAACACAGAAATTGGGCAGAAGAACAATGGCGTTTCGTGTGCTTTTCTGATGAGTCTCGTTTTGGTATGAGACCGGATACAAGACGTATACGACACTGGAGAACCCCTGGACGCCAACAGCGATTAAAATCCTGCCAGGAAGTCCATCCTTATAGTGGTGGAACCATCATGGTATGGGCGGGTATTTGGATCGGCGGAAGAACTGAGTTGATTTGGATCAGAGGCAACCTCAACGCTCAAATTTATGCTGAGACGATTGTATCAGACGTCATCGTTCCTCTACAAGTGCAAATCGGTCCCTTATTTCAGTAAATGCATGATAATGCACGACCGCACACCGCAAGAGTTGTAAGACAGACTCTCGCCGCAGCTAACATCAATGTCCTGCCCTGGCCTGCTCAGTCGCCAGACTTGAACCCGATTGAGCATGCATGGGATATGCTACAGAGAAGAGCTCTGCCGAATATGGAGGGTATCCAGTCGCAAGAAGACCTTTTTTTGTTGTTGCAACGAACATGGGCGGCCATTCCACAGCGTGATTTGGATGAACTCATTTTGAGTATGCCAAACCGATGTTCTTGTGTTGTTCGTGTTCGCGGTAGAAACACGGATTATTAATTGTTTAAGTTACCCAATAAAATTTTAAAGAAAACTGTTATTTCAGTCTTTTTTTCGAACTTTTGTGTTAGTGGTTCAAATGTCAAAAATCCCTTTATTAGGAAAATGGCAAATTTCTTTATTAATGCAAAGGTGACTTGGTTTATCGTTACTGTGACAAACGAAAACACTTTATTTGATGAATCCTTAAAGAAAATTTTAATTAATATCAATCAGGAGAAAAGTTATTGCAAAAATATATGTTGATCCCTAGACACTTTTGATGTGTGTAGTAGATTGTTTGCCAAGGGAGCAAACAACTATTTTGATGGCGAGAGTGTTTCTTTGAATCCAGAGCGCAGCGAGGGATTCAAAGTACGTCACTCGAGCTTAAAATAGTGTTGCTCCCGAGGTGGACACTCTACTTTTTATCACCCTCTCTGAAAAAATAATTAACTGCAACTTATGATTATGAATAGTACGTTTATTTATTTACATACAATTACTTGAGGAATGACATACTCATATTTTATAAAACTAAGTAAAATCCTAATTTGAGTAATTACGAACAAGGGCAGAATGCTTTTCTCGCGTTTCTTTTTTTAATTTTTGCACAAACTTTTTTTTATTTGGCTCGCGCGTTTTTCTTTATCATAACAGCCTGTTACTTGTTCATACAATGTTCGTGATTGATTGACCTCTTTGGTGATTGGAACTTTTATTAACAATATCCACATTCCAAATTCAAATCACTTTTAGTCCCTAGGGATTAAAGAACTATTTTAGTCCCTGTTTACGAAGAATACACTAGCACTTTTTGAATAGATGTGACAAAAAATATATTATGTTTGTATTACCTACTTATTTTATTAAAATTCCTTGCTTTTAGGACATTGGCGTCAATGTATCTTAAGTCCATTTATCTCTTCACAAAGATACAACAATTACAATTTACAAGCTAACACTAAAATATATTACAGACAAGTACCTATATAATAAAAAATTTAAAAAAAGGCAGGAGCTTAGGGCATCAAAAAATTTGTCCGCATCGCTGTGTGGCTGTGGATGAGTGCCCAACAGGGTGGCAGCATTACCACGTTGGATGGCAATGCTGGTTCTTTTGGGCTAAAAGTAGGCCAGCCCTCTGGTCACGTGAAGAGTCATCCAAGTCCATTTATCTCAATTTTATTCACTGTGTTGACCACAGAAAAACAAACAATATTGTCGAAAGAAGAGAAAATCGAGGCACAATTTTCAGCCCAGCCTATTTACTTAGGATACATTAGACTCGCATCATCTGTAGCTCACAGCTCTGCCGCTCTGTGTGGGCAGGGGGGAACATCGTATAACTGATGGCCGTTGAGGCCGAAAGGTTCTCGAGTGGCAACCGCGTACCGTTTTAGACGTAACGTTGGAAGGCCTCCCAAAAGGTGGACCAATGACCTGGATGCGAGAACCGGACGAAGTGGCTGTGCTTGGGGGAGGCATATGTCCAGCAGTGAACGTCTTTCGGCTGAAATGATGATGGTCTGTAGCTTAATTTAGGATCTTTTCTGTGTCTTGCACATTTTCCACCACTCCGGGAATCACCGTCACCACACCAAGAGTGATATATGTTTTTTTTTTCTAATTTTGTTTCCTAAGTCTGTTATGGAAGCCCACTCTCGGTTGCGGCTCTCTATGTATGTATGAACATGACTGAATACGGAACGCCTGATCAAATATACCCAGAGGGCAGTGCTCCGCGCTTCCAATTCAATTACCCACGCGGTCAGACGCCTGGGAACTACGAAGTGTACGTACTATAAGGGGCTTTCGTAGTACCCCGTAAATTCCTAAATTTTCGTCGCGTTCCATTGCCGATTGTACATGTGTGCGAGTTAGTAATTATGACAGAAGGATCGGTAGGTAACGGAATCGCGCTTTGCAGGAACAGCAACTTACGATCAATCACTTATAGTTATACATTTTTTCCAAAAGAGATTCTTTCAATATTTCAAGAGAAGTCATGGTAATTGATAGTTTATGTTTAACTAATTCTAGCCGTAAAAGTCTGGTGACCTGTAACACGGGTTTTTCCCAAAAACCGGTGACCTGCAACACGGGTTTTTCCCAAAAACCGGTGACCTGTAACACGGGTTTTTCCCAAAAACACCACCACCAGCACCAGCACATGCACCAGTCTCTCATAAAGATAGAATTCAGCTGAGACATTCTTTGCAGCTTTGTGAAAAGAGAATAAATGATAAAAAAAAAATTTGTGTATTCTGAACAGTACAGCTTGAAAGTTTCAAACTTTCCAGGATTTAAGTTTCTTCTTCAATCATTAAGTTTAGTTGTAAAAATATACGAAACAGTCACAGATACCGTTTCCAATATTGTTATGGAGAAAGATCATTAGATAAATATATATTTATCCAACCTACTCTTATCCCAGTATTCAAAACCGCAAACCGCGAAATACACAATTTGTGGCACTTACTAAGAAGTTCGAAACAAGCTCTCAATTGTGCAAAATGTAGAATGAATGACAAAATTGGGTTAGTGTAGAAACTTTGTAAAACATAGAGAGATAAGCCCATAAGCCTGCGCCACACGACAGCAAAACTTTAACAAACTCGTTAAATTGTAGCGTAGGTACAGTCGTTAACAATGTGACTTGAACACATCGCCGCCATTTAACTTCCCAAACAACATAATCGAGTACAATCGAGAACAGTTGTAAAAATAAATTGTCGACGAGTGGCGATCGTTTGACACTGGAGCTGTCGACGTGCTGGCTATAAAAGCCGTTGCATTTGAACTCCGTGTACAATGTATTTTTATTGTTTTGAGCGTGATTTTAAACGATTGGTTTAACGGCAGCCTGTATCTCTGTATTGCTAGGGTTTAGATTGCATTTAAATAAGTCGATTTATCCTTCAACAAGGATAGCTAGAGTACCGGATTAACTCGTATTTTATCACCATTGTGATCCCGGAAACAACAATGAGTCTGAATCCGTGTGCTGTCGAAGTTATACAGGGTCAAGTTATACAGGTTCAAGTTATACAGGGTCAAGATAAACAGGGTCAAATTATACTGGGCCAATTAAATTAGCTAGCGAAACTCAGCAGACGTGATGAGTACCTACCGATAAAACGGTCAACGACCGCTGCTAGTGTTGTTACCTGAAGTACGATCTGGAAAAATATGTTTAATCGTGTTTAGATATCTATGCTCATCACGTATGCGGACTTTCGGTTGATCATTTAATTTGACCCTATAAGTACCTATATATAAAAATAGTTGGAATGAATTTACCCCAAGAACAAACTTAACATTGTAGTTGAAGAACATGTTCTCTCATACATTCCAACTGAAAATGTAAGTATGTACGCACAATATTGAGAGATTTAAAGTTAACTTATAAAAAGTTTAAAAAACATTGGAACTTTGACCTTCAAAATCTCCGTAACCGACGCCGGCGGGCGGCTTAACTCGGCCGCTTATGCTGTTAGAAAGATAAGACAATTAACTGGTGTAGAAACCGCGCGTTTAGTCTATTTTAGCTACTTTCACAGCATTATGTCGTACGGTATTTTACTATGGGGTCGAGCTGCTGACATTGAATCCATCTTTATTTTGCAAAAGAGAGCTGTGAGAGCCATTTATAATCTACGTCGCCGCGAATATCTCAGGGAACTTTTAAAAGCCAATTAATTTATGCAAATATTATGTATGTAAGAAAAAATCTACATCTTTTTAATAAAATAAGCGATAGACATAATTTTAATACTAGAAATAAAGATAAAATACATCAACCATTTTTTAGACTAGCCAAAGTACATACATCTTTTATGGGTTACTGTGTTAAATGTAACAATAAAATACCTTATATTGCAATTAAATGAAAGAAAATTTAAAACTCACATTAAACGTACACTTTGTAAACAAGCATACTATAAATTAGAAGATTATATGCAAGATAAGAACGCTTGGAAACATGCTGGTCCTGCTCCATAGGACAATCTAGAGTCTAGACAAAATCAAACTGGGGGCCTAAAAAGGCCACTTTGGCAGAATCATAAAAGGATAACATAATGGGCAGTTAACTGTTAAGTCAATCGTATCAAATCCCATTGGCGAAGCATTTTTCAGTTATTTTTTTTTCTGTGCTAAAATACCAATCAATCCAATCCAAATCCAATCCCAATCTCTTTGATTGTACCCACGTAGTGCAGCGAAAAAAAGAAAAACACGGACTGTCTTCGCCATATTATAATTCATAATATTATCCTTTTAAGTTTCTCCAAAGAGGCCTTTTTAGGCCCCCTGGTTGCTAATTTAATTGTAAAATTGATTCTTTCTTCTTCTTTTTTTGACGTTGATTTATATTCTGTAATTACTTAAACTCACGCCCTGACTTGTTACTTGTAATTTTTTTATAATGAAAATCGTTTAATACTCAATACTCAATACATTTATTTGCATTCCACAATGTGAACTTAGGTGGTAGGTACATTATAAAATATACATAGTTATAGATCAGTTTAGGTACTTTTACCATGTTTGTAAATATGTGAGCACCATGTATCTATCAGATAATTAATTTTTGTCATTTTTAAATCTTTTACCTATTGTGGTATAGTAATTTTATTTTAGGTGCATCGTTTTCACATATTATTATATAATTAATGTATGCAAAATATTGTAAACCATTTTAAAAGAGTAACGGTGGAGTTTCTTGCCCATTCATCTCCATACGAAAACTACCTTTTGGAATGGGCGACTAGAATCAATTCTATTTTATCGTAATTTGTTGACGTTATGCCTATTTGAAATAAATGTTTTGACTTTGACTTTAAACCAGAAGGTATGGTCCAGTAAAAAAAAAACATAATAACGGGAGTAACAAGTGACTCTCGGCTTCGTCAAGGGTACATACACCCGTCAAACAGTTTCCACAAGTTAATTTTACTAAGCAGACTAGTAAATGAAATGTACCAATTCCAAGCAATCCCGAGCCACTTAATTCTCTGCTTCCCCTCTCTCAGGCGACACCAATGATTACGAGAACAGTATAATGACAAGCCCGCCGGTACCGCTCCATTACTGCGCAGACTCGAAATTTAGATGCCCTTGCGAGCCATCAACCACTCCCCAGTCCCGACGGATATGGAAATATACCAGGGCTGAAACTATTCCTTTTGTATTTATTTTAATTGGAACTGCTGCAGTTGTATCTGATTAGATAGTAATATAGTTGCAAGACTGGTTTTCAATAGCTCGCAGAACAGATGGCCGATAGGGCCGAAAGGTTCTGGAGTGGCGACCGCGTACCGGAAGACACACACAAGGTGGTCCGACGACCTTGTGAAGGCCGCAGGAACCCGTTAGATGCGAGAAGCACAGAACCGGTCGAAGTGGAGGTGCTTGGGGGAGGCCTATGTCCAGCAGCGGACGTCTTTCGGCTGAAATGATGATGATGATAATGAAGACTGATTGTCAGACTTTTGGCTAGTCAGAAGCCAGAAAGTCTGACAACCAGTCGACCAAGCGGTATCGTGTTACCCAGTACTCGGGTTGTGGAGGTGCGATAGGCAGTCGCTCCATGTAAATACTGATATTCAGCTACATCAGTTAGACTAGAAAGCTGACCCCAACATAGTTGTGAAAAGGCTTGGCAGGTGATAGTGCTGATAAGAGTTGCAAAAGTTACCTAGTTAGAGATTGCTGCCCCCTTCTTCTCCATTCGAATAAACGCATTTGAACAGCTCATTGCAGTTTTCTGATTTACCTTTTGGGCTCCTTATTGACATTTGTAAAGGACCTGTAACAGGTTAATTTAGAAATGTTCTGAGTAAAATACGGCAGGAAATTATTAGCAAAGACGCTCGATGCCGATGGCTTGATGGCGATTTAGGCTCTGAAATCTAGAAAGAATAATCCAGCTTGGCTGACTTTACTTTAAAACCTACCTTCTCAGCCAAGAAGTGGCAAATAACAATTAAAAGTGTAATTCGCACTGGCCGTTAGCACGTTCTGCAGAAATATTGCTAGCAGCATTTCTTGTTTTCTTAAGCGAGAAAACAATTAAATTTTGTTCACATTTCGCTTATAGTCCGCGCCTCGCAACAGGTGCTGTTGAGCAAGCTGCCTGAGCAATAACAGTAATTATATAGAAACTTCCAGAAGGTTTACTTTAATAGGTAGGTACTAAGGATGCACCAAAGCATATAAGCCACTTGGTTCTGCCCACGTCTGCGTCCGTGTGGCAATCAGTTATACCATAAAACTTATCCAACGGTACTCCGCAATAGTGTGGCTTCGGTACAGTGAAATAATTTTTTGTAATAGTATCGGGACTCGACTCTTTTTAATGCTTTATAATAAGATATCTCACTACTATTATCAAAGGACTACTGACGTGCCAATCATTAATAGACCGACAAGACGAAAAAAACTCCCGAAAAAACTTCTGCATTTTTTGGTCTACTTATAATCAATACGTGACTTTGTCAAGTTTTCAGTGACTTCTGTACCCAAGCCATAGATCAAGAATCAAAGTACAGCTGAAGAAGGTGACATGAATAGACATGAGGAGGAAGTCGAAGAAACAGATGTAGCAACACCACTTGAGAGACAACTATTTCCAGCACTGTAAGGATGATAGTGAAAGTTCTTCTGTAGTACAAATCTTAGCGTTTTATTACAGAAAGCCTTCGTACTTTAGACCTAACCTAAGCCTTCGAACCCGTTAATATATTTTGAAAACCGACAAACAAAATGCAAAATTGACAACTTAGACAACCCTCTAAGTTTACAATTTTGCATATTTAACGTCAGTTTTTGTACAGACGCCAGCACATCAAGCTATTACAATCTGTCAAATTTCTTTATTAGATTTTCAACTTTATCGCTAACGCATAAGGTTCAAAGTTGATTGGGAAAATTTGACAGTTTCGGGTAGCTTGATGTGCTGGCGTCTGTACTAAGAACTTTAACTTTGTCGGATTATATTTCTAAATTTAAAAATGGCTCTATGGTTTAAACCAACGGGGTGATTGCGCAACACATTATCAATAGCAATGGGTGTCAATGTGACAGTTCGACAACATTCATTGCGTATTTACATAGTTGAGCAGACAAATTTCTCGAACATGTGAAGCAATGGATTAGCAATTAGCTTCAAAATGAATCAGATTGAGATAGATAGTGTTTCGGGTCTAAAGATTAACCTTGTTTTGTAACAAGGCCGTTAAGGTTTTATCCATCTACAACGAAATGTACAGTCGGTGATAGCAATTAACTGACCCAAACAAGATCAAGTATATGCATGTGCAAGAGATAATAATGAACAGACTGATACTGAGAAAACTAAATTGTGAATAGTTTCCCATTTTCCATTAGCTTAAATTCTTTGCCAGGTCTTCTGCAACCTTTATTTCGGGGAAACACTCCTAGATATAATAATATCGTTTTATAATATTACATAGAAAGTGTCTGCTAGCTGAGGAGGCTTTCCCTACGCTTTCACAATTCGCGGGTTACATTCTAGACTAGCTTTTACCTCGGCTTGGTTTGAAAGGAAATTGAATCTTGACGATTTTCTCTATTTTCTAGGTATTGAATAAACTTTGTGTTTTATGGAGGAAAAGTAACAGGATGTATTGGTTTCTTATCAATACGAGCACGTCGTAAAAATTAACAGTCGGTTCGCTGTGTTTGTTAAAAATTTGCGATATTATGCCTGGTGGACAATTTCAAGTTTAGAATTTACCACAAGTCACGAACTGGGTATAAATGAATAGTATTTTATCTACTGTCCGTAACATACTTGAAATTGATTTTCTTATTAGATGTCCATTTTTAACAGACTTCAAAAACAACATAAGAATAATTACCTAATTATTAAAACTTTCCTAAAAGTATGTAGATCACATTAATGAAAGAATTATCAAAATTGGTTTAGTTTTTGAGAACATCGCGAACATAGAAACATACATCATGTATACAGAACCTCCTTTTTTGAAGTTGGTTAAAAAAGGAGGAGGTTCTCAGTTCGTCGAAACTTTGTTTTTTTTTTATGTTCCCCGATTTTAGAGACGGCTGGACCGATTTGGAATATAAGGGAATATTTTTTTTTGTTTATAGGGTTATAGTTCCTAGGGCCCAATATCAGGTCAGGATCTGATAATGGGGTCCTGGAGAAATCTAGGGAACTCTTCAAATATTATAGGCACACCTATAGCGATTTGGGTATTTTTAGGTAACAACTAAAAAGTGAAATAGAAACTTTTTTACAAAAAAAAAACCGATTTCCAAAAAACACTACAAAGTGAAAAATAACCTGAAAGACTGTAATAACTTGTAAAACGTTTTTATTAGATTGCACGTGGTCTAGTGAAACACATTGTCACTAAATAAATTACCCTTAGCTTATTGCCTTCCTAGTAAAATATAATGCAACTAGCTTCTGCCCGCGACTTCGTCCGCGTGAAACTTCTCCCTCCCTCATTCACCCTCTTAGGGTTGGAATTTCGAAAAACCCTTTCTTAGTGTATACCTCTTCACAAAGAACACACCGTCCGAATTTCATGTCTCTAAGACCAGCGGCTTAGGCTGTGCGTTGATATATCAGTCAGTCAGGACTTTGAATTTTATATATACAGGGTTATTGGTAAAACATTAACAACGTCTTAAAAGAAATCAGCTGTTCCCTGCATTTTGACGAGATAAATGTAGAGAACAGCAGATTTTTTTTTCGTGATTTCAGGTTTGGTCCCATACCTATAAGTTGTTCTTAATAATGAGTAGGTACCCCTTAAAATCTACCTACCTCCTAAAAGAGACCACCTCTAAAAACCTCTCACCTCTTAAAAGAGGTTGTTAATATTTTACCAATAACCCAGTATAGATAACAACTGCGATCACTTATGTATTCTCCAAGAGTGCAGATTGTGACCATATCCTATCTCTACAAAACAATGTTTGATTCAGTAGATAGTTTCATTATCTTTTTGCCATTTTCAGATCCAATCCGTGGCAACCCTGATATACAACATTAAATATTTGATAGATTGATTGCCTCTGCAGTCCCTAATAGTTATAAGGAACTGGTGTGGTCGGAACTAATAGCTGACAGGTATACTGAAATTTGTTCACAGTGTTTCGTAGAAGTTGTAGTGACAAAATTTTAAAAGGCTATGCTTGGCTATGAGCGGATGAGTGTAAGGCGACTAACAAAACGTATTTTCAAGGCAGCTGTGACTGGAAACGCTGGATGTGGATGGGATGCCACAGTAGGACATTTAGTAACCTTATTGTTGATGTTACCGACATACCCCGAAGAATTGCCAAACTTAAGGGGCAGTGGGCAAGGCACATTGCTCGCAGAACATTATGGCCGACGGGGCCGCGACCGGCGTCTGGAGTCTGGAGTGGAGTGGGGTCTGGAGTGGCGACCGCGTAGAAGACTTAGCATTGGAAGGCCTCCCACAAGGTGGTCCGACGACCTTGTGAAGGCCGCTGGAACCCGTGGGATGCGAGAAGCCCAGAACCGGTCGAAGTGGAGGTGCTTGGGGGAGGCCTATGTCCAGTAGTGGACGTCTTTCGGCTGAAATGATGATGATTATGATGATTGGTGATGTTGTGTTGTGTGTAAGGGGCTTGTAGCTAAGTAATAACAACCGCACGGTCCGATCGATCAGGTTAAGCTACGCTTGCCGCGGTTGGTAAGTAGATGGATGACTATCCTTACATAACAAGACCCGTGCCTCGAAAAGCACGCTAAGCCACTAAGTTGGTCCCGGTTGTCATTCGTGGGTCTTTGACAGTCGTTACGGGTCGTCAGAAGTCCGAAAGTCTGACAACCAGTCTTACCAAGGGGTAGCGTATTACCCAGTATCTGGGTTGTAGAGGTCAGATTGGCAGACGCTCCATGTAAAATACTGGTAGTCAGCTGCATCCGGTCAGACTGGAAGCCGACCCCAACATAGTTGGGAAAAGGCTAGGCAGATGATGATTGGTGATTCTTCAGAAAGGACAGGTTCGTAGTACTCGCATCCGGCGTGCGTGTGACCAGAAAAAACGAAGCAAGGATCATAGACGTTCTGAAATTACTGCCTACCCCTATGGGAAGAAGGAAATAAAGAAATAAGGAAAATACTTTTTTTGCGGTAAACATGACGCAATAAAGAAGATAAGCATAAGAAAAGGTTGGGGTAACATGCGTCATATCCACGCAAAACGGCTATCGCCGGCTTGAGACGTGAGTATGTATGTTTCGTAGAAATTAGCCAGGCTATATTCTATCTAAGTATCAAGCGTATCGAATATGATACGGTGGGTGCTTCACTTTACCTAGAACTTGTAGGAAATTATTATACAGAAGCTAGCTTTCAGTTGAATTTAAGGTAACGCAGTAGGAGCAGCTTCCGTGCTGTGGGGTAAGCACGAAGGGTCCGCTTATAGGATTTATTCTAATAAATCCTATATAATCGTAAAAAATAATAGATTATTCAATTAAGATGGCCGGTTTTTTCAAATAGCTTGGTGATTGCGACCCTTACAGAGATAATGGTACGCAGGGACTCATCTCATGATTAATTAAACAAACAGGCACATTGTCACTTTTATTTTACAATAAATAAATAAATTACTTAAAGCTAAATTATTTACACTTAATGGCACTATATTAATACTCGTAAGACTTCAAATAACAAATGCTGGTATAGGCTTTTTATAAATAGTTTTATAATAATGTGTTATATCTAGTTGAAACTTAACATATTATTACAGAATCGACACCAATATTTGCAGCCCGGACAATAATTCGCACCTTGAAAACAAAAGTGGCACTATACCGAAGATGGCAATATTGAGTTACAACGATGACTTCATAATTTACTGGCTTGGTTTCAGTACATAACTTAAATAAGATAGTCAAACTGATAAATGAAATTAATTGCATTATTTTATTCCAGTTATTTGCTAAGATATTGACCAAAATAAATGGTAATACTGAAAAATGTAAATTTTTGTATAACGCCACTTTTGTTTTCAAGGTGCGAATTGCTAAGCAAATTGACACCCTATAACAATTTGCCTTGTTATAGCCATTTCATACAACAGAAGGCCAATTCTCAAAATCAAAAACGTTCAAAATCTAGTCGCAATTTCATCTCAACGGCAATCAATGTTAAAAACCTGTCAAAAGCGTGGGTAAATTGGAGATATTTATGACAGATTGACACTGAGATCCGATTTTTGACAGATTGATCTTAAAATTACGAGAATCGGCCTCTGGTCAACGAATTACAGCAGTGCTATTCTGTAAAAATCTCACCGTGAAAACTTAGGTAAAGTGAGCGTGGAGTGAGCTGTCAATAGTGTCAATTCCTAGCAAAAACAAACTCACTTCACCTAAGTTTTCAAGGTGAGATTTTTACAGAATCGACCGGCTGTTGTGATTTGAAAGTACGGACAACTTAACAATGAATTTTCCTGTCTTTACATTTATCTAGGAGATTATTTTAAAAAAGGCACAGATTTCAAACTAAAACCTTCCAACATTTAATTTCCAGGAAATTCCTTTCCTTCAACTCAGAACATTTCGACTTAGGTGACTACTCATCCGCAAAATTTTTCATACGCGGATGAAGTGTTATATTAAAATAATTTTTTCAATTTGTGTTTATTTACATGCGCCGAACTGAAAGCTGGTCCTTGGAAACAAGCTTATATAAAGGATACACACACACAAACACGCTTTATTAAAATCTTATTGGGCTAAATATTTAGAGACACTATAAAATATTCTCACAATTTTGTAGAGGAAACAGAATAATAATAAACCTGCACCGGGCCCGCGTGGTGGATTACGGCCCACTCCCTCTCACCGCGAGCAGGCCTGCGTTCCAGCAGTGGGAACCATATATTTATTTTATTTTGTTTTATTTTATTTTATTTATTAGGTCTACCAACAATTGTTTACACTAATTTACAAACAAAGATAACACATGCGCTTAAACTCTACACAGTGCAACAATTACTTAAAGGTAAACACCACATGGGCAAAAAAGAAAACAATAAAAAGTAATTTCGTAAGCTACATATTGCACAAGTAAACTAAGTTAGATATATATTATGTCTATGTATAAATAACATAACTAAATGCAAAATGCAAAATATTAAAAGCATCGGTTCTTTAAAAAAAAAAAATTACATACATAGTCCAAAAACTTTTACTTTTTTAACAAATCTGATAAGCAGTTCAGAAACTTAGATTTTTGTTTATTGAGAGAATCAAAGTGAAAATCAACCATATCACTACAACCATTCAAAAGCCTACAGAACCTAGCACATGGAGAGTTAGATCCTAACACCGTTCTTCTCATTGGAGGACAAAGGGGAGTAATAGGTTTGCGCGGAATCCTCGACGGAGCACGAAAGTTAACGAGTGCGAGCAGTGGCGGCGAGTCGATATTTCCCTTCAAGATTTTACAAGCGAACATTGCGTCATTCAGACATCTTCTTTCTTCCAATGTGTGCATGTTGAAGTATTTCAATCTCTTTTGGTACGAACGCACTTTTTTTGTTATTCCCACAGAAAAGGCCAGATGCCAAACAAAGCGTTTTTGTACACGTTCTAGACGCAAACTATTTGTAGCGTAGTGTGGCCGCCACACCACACTACAATACTCTAATATGCTACGTACTAAACTCTGATAAAGTAATATTTTAGTTTTAATTTGTCGAAAACCCTTACATTGTCTTATGACAAATCCCATCATCCTGGATGCTCTTTTAGAAATGGAATCTAAGTGTGGTGTAAAGGTTAGTTTTTGATCAAACAGAACTCCGAGGTCACGAATAGTGTCTACTTCATTAAGTTTGTCCTCATTTATGTAATACACTGTCTTTATTGGATTATTTTTTCTTGTATATTTTACGTGGTAACATTTCTTTGAATTCAAGTACATTTCATTACTTTCACACCATTGAATAAGACTATTAAGGTCCATCTGCAAAAGTGAAGCGTCTATGTTAGATTCAACGATTCTAAGAAATTTCAAATCGTCCGCATACATAAAAATTTTAGAGTGCTATATGCTATATGCTATATAGACTCATAATGTTCGGAATATTGCAAACGAATTATAAGTACACTGTTCTTAATATTGTTGATGACTAAAGTACCTTATCGTAATCATTATTCATCATTGTGTTTGTCCTTTCACAGCATAAGACCCATCAGCATCGTAGATCCTCTTTTTATCACTTCCATAACCATACTTATCATAGCCATACGGTTGATCGTCAAAGTTGCCATAACTTTGGTCGAAACTCCCGTAACTATGGTCATTGGGGTCAAAACTATAGTCAAAGTGGCCCTGGTCATGATGACTATGGTCATAGTGGTCAAAATGATGGTCTTCGATGTACTCGTGGTGTTCGTGTTTCTTTTTCTTCAGGTAGTGAATGAACCAGAGGGCAAAGTGCCAGCCTTTTGTTAAGAGAACGAACAACAGGGCTCCATAGACCATTTTGAGGACGATCAGCTTCGTTGCTACTACGTAGAAGAAGTGTACTGTGAACCAAGGAAATAACATTTTAGTTGCAGACACGTTTTCATAAGGAGTCAGAAAGTTGGAGCTAGTTGCCCGGTCAAAAACGAAGATCTCTGTGAAGAAGAACGGGCAAAAATCTCCATGGACACTCTACTAAAATGTGGTACTTGGGAAGGACAAGTAAATTCTTTTGAATTATACATAAGTAACTACATTTATTCACGAAGACATATTATTATTAGCCTGTGATGTCCCACTGCAGGGCAAAGGCCTCCCTACTCTCTTTCCACTTCTCTCTGTTCAAAGCTGCTAAGGACCAGTTCTTGTTGAAGGAGTCCAGCTCATCCCGCCATCTCCGTCTGGGCCTGCCACGATGTCGTTTGCCATTAAGAGGGACCCATTGGGTCGTGAGTTTGGCCCATTGTTCGTCTGACATGCAGCAGATGTGTCCAGCCCAGTTCCATTTTAGCGTGGCAGCTTTCCAAGTGACATCAGTTATCTTTGTGATACTCCGTTCCATAGCCCTCTGGCAAACCTCGAGCGTGGACCTCCGCTGATTTGTCAAAGACCATGTTTGACCACCATATGTGAGGATGGGAAGTATGCACACGTCAATGAGTCTTCTCTTAAGGGACATGGGAAGATCACCCTTCATTAGGTCTTTTTTTTAAGAATTACAATTTCCAAGCTAACACTAAAGTGTTTTATTTTTATTATATACAAGTACATAATAAAAAAATAAAGAAAAAGGGAGGAGATCATTGCCTATCAAAAAAGTCGTCCGCATCGCCGTCAATGGGATAAGTGCCCAAAAAGCTGGCAGCATTACCACGTTGGATGGCAATGCTTATTTTATTAGGCTAAAAATAGGCCACTAGGTACTTGGTTACATAATTCTTTAATCCTACATGTGAGAATACTGCCCTATTACCCTATGGTAATAGCTTGCGAAGTGTAGGATTAGGTATCGAATACCTATGTATTTGATACCTAATCCTACACTTCGCAAGCTATGTTTTAAGTTTCATGTAGTTGGGACTAGTTTAGACCAGGCAAGACAAGTCTAGCCTCCAGGCAGCTACTGATTGTCTTGGAAACGGTTTTTCTGGGAGCCACGAGAAAGACGAGAAATTACAATGGCGACCTCACATAACATCTCTTGAGGGGCGGCTTAACTCGGCCGCTTATGCTGTTAGAAAGATAAGACCGTTAACTGATGTAGAAGCCGCGCGTTTAGTCTATTTTAGCTACTTTCACAGCATTATGTCGTACGGCATTTTAATATGGGGTCGAGCTGCTGACATTGAATCCATCTTTATTTTACAAAAGAGAGCTGTCAGAGCCATTTATATTCTAGGTCGCTACGAATCTCTCAGGGAACTTTTTAAAACGTATGCTTTTTTTGACATTGATTTACATTCTGTATTTACTTTAATTCACACCCTGACTTATATTACTTGTAATTTTTTTTTTATTTAAGTTAAAATCGTTTACTTTTACCATGTTTGTAAATACCTATGTGAGCACCATGCATCTATCAGATAATTAATTTATATGTCATGGTTTCATTTCTAATTCTTTTACTAATTGTGGTACTTATAGTAATTTTATTTTAGGTGCATCGTCTTCACATATTATTATTATATAATTAATGTATACAAAATATTGTAAAACATTTTAAAACAGTAACGGTTTAGTTTCTTGCCCATTCTTCTCCATAAGAATGTGTGTGTGTGTTATGTTCTTTCTAACAACTAGTAGATCTGTTAAGTAATATGTGGATAACGTTGTGAGTAGTGTATTTGTTACATCTATTATTAAGTTTTAACTTAGGTTTACTTATTATTACACTACTGTTTGTTGTCCCTAAATAAATAAATAAATAAATAAATAAGAAAACTACTTTTTGGAATGGGCGACTAGAATCAATTCTATTTTGTTGTAATTTTTGACGTTCAAAAATGTCTTTTAAGTGTATATTTGAAATAAAAGCTTTGACTTTGACTTCTGAAATTACCTAGTGGAAAATCCCCACAAAAAGTTATTTCTCACGAAACGACGAAGAAGATAGGATTATGTTTTTTGACAATTTTAAGTCTTATAAAGTTTCTGACAGTTCCTGAGTTTAGAAATAGTGACGGCTAGAATAAGTTGTTCTTTCAAAAGAAATAATCAATATGGCATTCCAAATAGTACGATTGGCTACATAAACTTAGAGTTTCCAGCCAAGCCAGCCAGCTAGATCAACCAGACATTTACATACATCAAAAGTATGTACGGATCAAGGTGAATTTTTACTAAAATAAAACGAAAGAAAAGTATCTATGAAAATTGGTCAAGTATAATGTAGATACACACTTACACCAACTACCGTCTCTGCCGATTCATAATGAAATCAGCGATCAAATCCAAGGCCTGGTACCCTTCCCTGTGATGTGAATCCTTTTCCGAATAAGGCGCAAACTGATCCGGATAAGTTACAAACTGATCCCGATTAGTTACAAACTGCTCCGGATAAGGCGCAACCTGCTCCGTTTTCTGATAATGTAAGTACGGGTCAGGCACATGCTTATATATGACGGAGGCCCAGACCATTACGAGGAGTATCTTCAAGCTAGCTACCGTCAGGGCAATGACCAGAACTAGTTTGTACAGTCCAACTTTCGCAGCGAGTAAGATCGCGAGGTTGGCTGCAACAAAGAAAGGGCTGTGCTGTATTATTTTAATTTTAGTATTTATAGAGGGAAATATGGAAAATGAAAAGTGCTCTGCTGTGAGATACCATAGATTCATTAAATTTGTGCAAAATTAGTAATATAATGATAATTGAACACTCGAAACACCACTTGTTTCGAGAGTTCAATTATCATTATATTACTAATTTTCGTGATAGATTTAATTCTAAGGACCGACAAAAAGTAGTATAAAACTATAATGTGAAAAATAACAAGAAAATATACATATTTTTAATATTGACGGAATATAATACATCATCATCATCATCATCTGCCTAGCCTTTTCCCAACTATGTTGGGGTCGGCTTCCAGTCTAACCGGATGCAGCTGAATACCAGTATTTTACATGGAGCGACTGCCTATCTGACCTCCACAACCCAGTTACTGGGTAATACGATACCCCTTGGTAAGACTGGTTGTCAGACTTTCGGGCTTCTGACTACCCGTAACGACTGTCAAAGATCCACGAATTACAGCCGGGACCAACGGCTTAACGTGCTTTCCGAGGCACGGAGGGGTCATGGTATGTAAAGATGGTCACCCATCCATAGACCAACCGTGGCAAGCGTAGCTTAACCTGATCGATCGACCTGTGCGGCTGTTATTATTTAGCCACGGGCCCCCCGTAATAATAATAATAATATAATACATATTACATAATATAATATATAAGCCAACAGACTTAAAATAATAATTTGTACATGAATATAAAGAAGAGGGAAAAGAATTATAAGGCAACAAAAACTTCGAGTCAATAATAACAAACTAACATATTTTTTACAAAGAACGAGAAGCCGACACGATTTTATTAGATCATTGAAAAGAAAGGAAAACAAAATAGATCATGAACAACATGACTTATAGAGAATCCACGGACATTTTCACATCTAGGCAAAGATCAGCTGACTTTCGTAACTATTCCTTTTCCTCTCCCATTCCTAATAACCAACTTCTCCAATCCCCCGCAAGACGAGACCAGCTTTTTAAATTTTAAAATGTTTTTAACCATGGAAGTCTGAGGTTCTGCGGGGAAACTTTCCAATTTGTTCTCGATTCAGATTTAAATCCTCGGTCCAGACTTCTACTTTAATTCGCTGTATAAACCGACACTGGATGCTCCCGGAATCAGGAATAAGCTTTCGCGGAGATCTTTTAGTTCCAGACTTTCTTGTTTGAGTTGCAACTATGTTTTTGTTAAAAGAACTAATGGGAAGTGGATTACAATATTGATACAGTGAGAGCAGTGGTAGCTCAGTGGTAACTGCCGCGACTTACGAGTGGTTGTCTAGGTGCGAACCCAGACAGACTTTTTGTAAATAATTTAATCACCACTGTTCTCAAAAACGGTGAAGGAAAACATCGCGAGGAAACAGGCATGTCCTAGAACCAAAAATTCGAGGACATGTGACATCTACCAACCCGCACTGGGCCCGCATGGTGGATTACGGCCTACTCTCACCGTGTCCCAGCAGTGGGAACTTTATATTCTGATTATGTAAAATTTGGATTTTTCATCAAGATGACAGTGATATCAAATCACTGTCATTTTGATGAAAAATCCAAATTTTTGCTCATCAGAGCGAAGAAGAAAGCTAATATTTGCCCTCGGGTATTTTTTTTCAATGGTCCTTTAAATATATTTTGAGAAAGTTTACTTGTAAACCAGTGTTGATAAAGACAAGAAAATGCAGTGCATATTACAAAACCCATTAGTTCCTTTCAACAACACCCACAAGAAAAGTTACGGAAAGCCAATTCTTTTCGAGCGTCATATTCGTGTGACGATTGTCATAAGTAGTCATAAGTGTCGCTAAACAGAAACTGACGCAACGCTTTCGTTGGTCTAATGATCGCAACCGCTACTAAGCATGAGGTTCCAAGTTCGATTCTCAGGTCGGACAAAGTATTATTGGTTTGTTAATGGGAATTTCTGTCAGATTTGTGCCCGATTGATGGCAATATGCTCGCCCCCATATTACATGGGAATGTCGAAATTTGGGAGTACCTACTAGGCAGGCTTCTGGCTCACCCTTCAGGGATTAAAGTCACTTTGTTTAAAAAAGAAAATAATAATTAATACACACGACAACTAAGTAAGTATGTGGAAACGCTACGCAACAATTTTGAAAAGTAATTTGAAAATAAACCATCTTGACATTCTCAGTCTTGCCTGGATGCAATATTTTTTTGATAATATAAGTTTAGTTCAATGTTACAGAGGTACTATTTTCCCTTTATTATCTTCTATAATCAAATTCTGAAGTAAAAGATTTTATCTCCTCCCTGAATAAACAAACAGCTCTCAGCTTTAATTACAAAATAGTCGGAGTCGTAAACAATATCGATGCACAAAGGTAAACTTTATCTATTTACTTCTTCAATGGACGCCATTCCAGTTCCGAGGAGTTCTGGAATGAAACACAATTCTCAACCTTCTCATTGTTACCCAGTATAAAGGCTTTTAATGATAAAAGTATTTTGTATAGATTGGTGTTATTGTAGCTCCCTGCTTTAACCCTTCGTATCTTTCGAACGTGGATCCACGCCAGACACTGACCTGTTTAATAGTTTCTGTAAATACGACATTCAATCGGTTAATGGTTTGTAAGGAGATCAATAAGAAGTTCTGTCTGTCTATGTCACTGACCACCGTAGCTCCCAAACTTTTGAACCGATTTCAATGCAAGTTTTGTCATTTATAGGGTATGTCAATTAAGTGACTTTGTTAGAAATAGTTAATCAGCTGCATCCGGTTAGACTGGAAGCCGATCCCAACATATTTAGGAAAACGCTAGGCAAATTAATTGATCAGCATTGCCATACAACATTGCAATGCTGCCAGCCTTTTGGGCACGTTTCCTGTTGACAGCAATGCGGACGAATTTTATGATGCCCTTTGATTATTTCCCTTCCTTTTTATATATGTGTACATATTATTATTATTATTTTAAGACTGTTAGCTTTTTAAATTACTTCGTGGTCAAATAAAACGTTACATGTTATGTAAATATAGGTAATTATATTGATTGTTAGAAATAGTTAAATCAAATTACATTCGTTCAACGGCTTATAAACGCTTAACATTAACATATGACCGATATTTATTTATTATTAATTAAAACTTTATGGACAAGTTTAAAATAACAGTATTTTTAACATGTCCATAAAGTTTTGTACAGACAAAGGCATACTTAATGCCTGGGGCATTTTCTACCAATCAACCATAGGGTGATGCAGAAATAAACTATGGCAGGTGCAAAATACGGGATACATAGATACATACATTATAAACAAAATAAACTTTGTCAGAAGAAATAACGATCGGTAGAGGAGAAAACTGAGAATCAGCGCTGGATGTTTCGGCCAACTTCTGACTATATTGTACCAGCTGTGAGTATTTTGAAACTAAAGTTGTCAACAAATAAAAGGCCCGTTTTGACATTTGACAAAGACCCTAGAATGTAACTTGGAACGAAACTGAAAGAAACAATAAAATAATAATTAATTACCTGTAGTGTTTTAAAAAATTCATTTTTTTGGGGCGTTAAATAATATGATGGAATATATTGCGAGTATTATTTTTGCGCTTACTTTATAGTAGCATGCAATTTCTAATTATTACGAAACGTCTCAAAAACAGTTAAGTTCTCAGTCTTTTTAGGGTTCCGTAGCCAAATGGCAAAAACGGAACCCTTATAGATTCGTCATGTCTGTCTGTCTGTCTGTCTGTCCGTCCGTATGTCACAGCCACTTTTCTCCGAAACTATTAGAACTATACTGTTGAAACTTGGTAAGTAGATGTATTCTGTGAACCGCATTAAGATTTTCACACAAAAATAGAAAAAAAACAATAAATTTTAGGGTTCCCCATACTTAGAACCGAAACTCAAAAATTTTTTTTTCATAAAACCCTTACGTGTGGGGTATCTATGGATAGGTCTTCAAAAATGATATTGAGGTTTCTAGTATAACATTTTTTTCTAAACCTAATAGTTTGCGCGAGAGACACTTCCAAAGTGGTAAAATGTGTGTCCCCCCCCCTGTAACTTCAAAAATAAGAGAATGATAAAGCTAAAAAAAAATATATGATGTATATTACCACGTAAACTACCACTGAAAATTGGTTTGAACGAGATCTAGTGAGTAGTTTTTTTTTAATACGTTATAAATCGTAAACCGCAATTTACCATTCATTCAATCAACTCAAAAATAAAAAATAAACATTTAATTTCATAAACATAAACCTTATGCATAAACCCGGATGTTACGGAACCCTCGGTGCGCGAGTCCGACTCGCTCTTGTTTTTTTTAAATACTAGTGTTCTAACCAAATAATTACTGAATTTCACCAGCTTCATTCGATTTTAATAGTAATTAAATATTGTGTAATAATGAACTTGGCGCTCAAAGCCGTAAATGAAATTTAGAATTGGGGACACTGGTTTCTGTAGAATGGCTTGTCTCTGACCAAGCGGCACGGCTTTGCTTTTGGACTATTTCTGTTTACTATCACGTTAACCTTGGCTCTTCTATTTTGGACATTGATTTAAAGATAGTGATTTGGACTCGAAAAAAAGATTAATCGCGTCTTTACAATACATAATCAAATCTATCAAATACTCATACAAACTTGAATCGATTTATCGTGAGTATCGAGGACCGAGTCGTATGGTTACTTCACTAATTTCGTCGCGATGACAAATGTCAAAACGGGTCTTTTAATTTTTGGCAACTTAATCACAAATAAATAATATAAAACATTGATACTTACTTAGTAGCGCGTACTTCGCTTTGCCCCTCGGCTCCACTTCATTTGTTTTTCCACTTATATCAGAAGCTTCCACTGACCACGACAATGTTACAATCAAAACTAATAACAACACCTTCATTATATCGTTTTTTTTTTTAATAAGTATATCAAACTTTTAAGTACGGAAATAAATTTGAAAAAGTTATGGCTGAAAATTTTTAAATATTTTCCAAAAACGAAAACTTAAAATGGTAATAGTTTTTTTGTAACTGTTTTGTTTTCTATTTTTCAGACCTTCAGCTCTGTCCAGTGCCGTGTTTTGAAATGACATTTCACACTCTGTGTTGCCAGTCATGCATAAAGTGCTAATGTTACAAATAAACACTTCAGGTGGTGAAAGTGTACTGCAGCATTATTACAAGATATTAACACGATTTTCGTAATAAGAAGCGAGAGTTTTTTCTAAAGTGAAGTAATATTTATTTGTGGAACATTTGTTATTTCCACTTATTTATTTTGAGCATGCAGTAAGTTTGGAATCGAAATCGCCGTTGGTCTGGTAAAGTGCAGTTTGAAATATTCTTATGCATTTTATGTGATAACGTGAATGACATATGACGACTCAACGCCTCTTCAAATCATCGTTTATCTTTTCCTTTTGCACGCCATTCAACTGGATTCCCCGCAACTCTCATCCAGCTGCTACCAGCCACCCTGCGAAGATCGTCACGCACTTAGCCTGAGGACATCCTACGGTCTCCACTCAAGAACACGTCTACCCTAACGGTCATCAGTTCTACGGCTAATATGGCCGGCCATTTGCCACTTCAGCTTGCTTTTTCTGTGAGCTATGTCGATAACTTTGGTTCTTTTTCGGATCACCTCGCTCCGGATTACATATATATACCTCAGAGAGATTCTCGTTGAGCGACCTGGATTTCAAATGCTAGAAATTAATAAGTACTATCAAAATACATACTTCGAAAACATAGGCTGTCGAAAAGCAAACGATAAACTTGAAAACAATGCACTTCAAGTTGAACAGGAGAAGTGTTCAGTAGAAGTCGAGGCCCTTATTCATTATTATTGCGGCTAAGTTAGCGTAAACAATAAGGTTTGTTTCGTAGTAGATGCTTATCATGGTTGTAACGACTTGACAAAACATCCAGATTTCTTTATTATAAATGTAAGTTTAATATAAATATACACATAACCCTTCCAGAATAAATTCTCCAAATAATGATGGAAACCGCATAAAAATCCGTTGCGTAGTTTAGAAGAACGAAACGGTCACAGACAGACACGAGAAACAACTAAGTGCTTTATAATACTAGCTGCGCCCCATAGTTTCACCCGCATAAGTTTCGATCCCGTGGGCATATCGGGATAAAAAGTAGCCTATATGTTAATCCGGGGTGTCAGATACCTCCATACAAAATTTTATCAAAATTGGTTCAGCCGTTTGATCGTGAAGAAGTAACAAACATATAAACACACTCACAAACTTTCGCTTTTATAATATTAGTGTCATACACATTTTCAGGATAAAGCTTAATAAATTTGTAAGTGCTCTTAGTTCAGCTTTATCTGTTGAACTAATTAACTCATTTTACTACGACTACTGCATTAAGGGGCTTACAGGACCTAAACACAAAAAAAACGCAAGTTTTAGAAACAATAAATGTATAATATGATCGACTACAGTAAACAAAATCAGAAAAATATATGATATTCTTCAGGATATATGCTAGGTACATAGTGTGTTGATAACATAATACAACTAATTTAATACAATAGAAAAAAATCATGAAGATACCTCTAAAAACTTTTTTTTTACAATAAAAACCATACTAATATACGTATACAATCACTCTGATTTTTTGTCAGATAATTCTACAAGCAACATACTAAAACAATAGATTTTTTATAATTAAATAATTGCTTCATATTTTGCAATAAATTACCAGCGTTGTGTCATCGCGCTTCCCTCTCTTTTCTATGCAGTCCGACAATGACTGCGCTTTAGGTCATGTAAGCCCCATAACAAGGAATAAAATAGAGTTGCAAAAAATTTCTCATTCTTTCTAAGGTTTGCTAAAAACTTCTCGTTCAAAATCAAAATCAAAATGTTTTATTTCACATAAACCTACATGGGCACTTATGAAACGTCAGAAGCTAGGTGCACGGTTCCAATTGGTCGTTTCCTATGGAGAAGAACCGGCAAGAAACTCCACGGTTACTCTTTTTAAAAATAATTGGCTTTTACAATGTTTCCAGATTACAGTAGGTATGAGAGGACAGCGCAGGCCTGTCAACAAGTACCAAGTACTTGATAGAATAAAAAATGGTCTACAGATCTAAAGTCTATAAGGCCTACAAAGTCCTCACATTTACAAAATAAGAATCTATCAAAAGGATAAATAAAAATAAAAAAAATACAAATAAAAACCTACTAAAACCAAGTGTTATGATTCCCATTAAAACCACTAATAAAGAGGTAAAAATTTGAATTGTCTGTATATAATGTCAAATAGTGAAGAAATTATGTCAAAAAGTATATAATGTCAAATAATAAAGAAATTATGTCAAAAAGTTAGTAAAAAAAAAAAAATTAAACATCGTAATTTGAGAGCAGTTAATAGACATTTACATAGTTATGCCGTTAATGAGAAGCCAGGGAAGCCACATATGCAGAAGGAATTATTGCCAGACTACCTTGTCTTCAACGTAGTCTTTAATCTTATAATATGCTTTTTTGATTAGGACACGTTTGATGAGGGTTTTGAACTTTCCATCGCTAAGTTCTGTAACCGGATTTGGTAACTTATTATAAAAACGGATGCTGTTTACAAGAAATGACTTGCTAGTTTTAGTTACTTAATCTAAATTTAGGTAACACAATTTCATTTTTACTACGTGTATTTATATTATGGAAATCGCTTCTTATTTTGAAGAGTCCTAAGTTTTTGCGAACATACAAAATACTTTCTAAAATATAAAGAGAAGGCAGAAAATTGAATCTACGCCAGCTGCCAATCCCCACAGCAGAACACCGTAAGACATAATACTGTGGAAATAAGCAAAGTATACTAACCTAGCTGTGGCTATATCTGTCAACTGCCTTATTTTTATTAAGTACTGCATATGCAGCTGAACTTAATCTACTTGAGAGAGCTCTAATGTGTGCGCCCCATTGTAGTTTTGAATCTAAAGTAATTCCTAGAAATACAGTTTCCGTAACAGCATCTAGTCTTTTGCCATCAAGTTCTAAATTCAGACCCACTTGAGGTACATTTGGTAATGAAAACTTAAGACATTTAGTTTTGTTCGTATTAAGTAAAAGATTATTAGCTGCAAACCATTTCGAAAGAACAGCCAGACTATTGTTAACATGTAAGACATCCGTATCTTTTCTATCTATTTTAAAAATAAGGGAAGTGTCATCAGCGAATAAAATGATATCCGACAAGTTAGCCATCATGTAAGGAAGGTCATTAATATAAACTAGAAATAGGAAAGGGCCAAGAATTGAGCCTTGAGGCACGCCCATCTTAACTAGAGACCCCAATGACGTCGCCCCGTTAACGTTTACTTTTTGCTGCCGCTTTGACAGATAGGAAAGAACAAGATCAGCAGCTTGTCCACGAATTCCGTAATGGTATAATTTACAGATCAGTGTATTATGGTCAACGCAGTCAAACGCTTTTGAGAGGTCACAGAAAATGCCAATTGCATCCTGGGACTTCTCCCAGGATTCCAAAATGTGATTGATGAGTTTTACTCCCGCGTCTGTCGTCGACCTACCTTTCGTGAAACCAAACTGGCGACTATATAAAATCCAAAATAAAATGTGACAACATCTGGTCCAGCATGATTTTTTCATAGATTTTGCTCAATACTGGAAGCACAGATATAGGTCTATAATTGGAGGGATCAAACTTACTACCCGATTTGAAAATTGGTACTACTTTACTATGTTTCATTAAGTCAGGAAACGTACCGCTGTCTAAACATTGATTAAATATGCCTGTTAGGGCAGGGGCAATTGTGTCAATAATATCTCCAAGAACCTTAACAGAAATCCCCCATAAGTCTTCAGTGTTTTTTATGTTAAGACTTTTAAATGCTTTTTTAATTGTGTCAACAGAGATGGGTTTGAATGCAAAGCTTGGAATATCCTTATTAAAGTTTTCTTTAAGAAGAGCTTCAGCTAGTATAGGTGATGAGGGGAGAGACTTTGTAACCTCTATTGGGATGTTGGTAAAGAAATTTTCTAGTGTCTCAGCAACTTTTAACTTATCTGAAATGGTTTCATTATCAATTTTTAGGGACAACTCATTCTGATCTCGCTGTTTTGTGTTTCCAGTTTCTTTGTTTATTACCTGCCACACAGCTTTTATTTTATTATTAGACATACTAATTTTTTTACTAATTAATTTAGATTTAGCCTCAGCGCAGACTCTTTTGAATATTTTAGAATAGTTTCTTACATAATTATGAAAGGCTTGATCAGAAGTTAATGATTTCTCGTGATACAGATTATAGAATATCTCTGCTTTTTCTAATGCCAGCAGTGGCCCATTCACTAAATTTTGGTTTAGTATTGATAGTAACTTTTTTACAGGACATGCTTTATTGAATTCTTGGCATACTGTAGAAAATAATATACCATAGTTTATGTTGGGGTCTTGTGAATCAAAACTAGCTATGGAAAGATTGCTAATAACATTATTATTAAACATTTACAATTTATTTTAGTTAAAGGTCTTAATTGAATGGATTTCTCTATGTGTAATCTTTTACCTAAGTCAAATGATACAAGTTGATCAGTATGGTCAGACCTGACTCCAGTAATTAAGGACGAGTCTTTTATTTTACAATTAGTAAATACATTGTCGATGCATGAAGCTGAAGTTGCTGTTATTCTAGTCGCTTAATTAAATATACATTTTAAATTAAATGATTTAAACAATGATATTAGCTTACATTTTTCTGGCGAATTAACTAATAGATCAATATTTAGGTCACCACAAACAAAAACAAAACTATCTTTAAAAAGTTTACTTAGTATTTCTTCCATTATAATCAAAAATGATGACAAATTTGAGGCTGGTGGTCTATAAACACATAAGAAAGTATGGCCTTCAACTTCTGCACATGCTACCTCACATAAGCGATCAACAGAGCAAGCAGTGATATCCTTTCTTTCTTTGTACCTAAAAGAACTATTACATAATATCAAAGTACCACCCCCTATTGAGGACATTAAACAACATTCTATCCGGTTTTAACCAGGTTTCACAAAAACATAAGATATCCATATGATATTTATCTATTAACATTTCCACGTCTAGGATTTTGCCAGAAAAGCGATTTATATTTTGGTGATAAAGTAAAATAGTCTTATTATGCTTCTCTTTTGTCGATTCTAAAAGTTTAAAGAATGAATTACAGTATTATTAGAAGTACTAGATAATACTGTTTCGTCACTTAACCTAGTCTCAGTTAAATTATTAATAACTGCGTGTATATTGTAAGCTAACAAAGTAGCCAATACGTGTTGACTTTTCTTGGGAAGAAACATATGTTCCTGAACTAATACAAAATCACTAACAAAATAGTTTGTATCAAAATACAATAAACGGTCACTATGACGACATGTCAAAATATGCATTAAGTTGTTTAAACTATAAATGTAATCGTTTTCTGCATCATACAAATTATCAGAATATGGCAATGCACATAATATTAATTTACCTAGTTTTAATTTAAGTAGGGTGTCAATATCATTAACTATGCCACTTTTAGTTACGCTCAGACTGTTTCCAATTAAAAGAACTACAGTAGTCTGCTCATTCATTTGTGTGTGTTTTATTTTATGAACAAGCTCATTAAAATGCAGGTTATGATAACAACAATTAACTATAGTATGTTTAGAGCGGTTATTTAATAATGATCCAAAACCTGGTCCTAATCTATCAGAAAATACCAAAACATTACTTTGAGTGGGATAGATAGGTTCTATAGTATGAGTTGAAATGAGTGAAGTAGCAGGTACAACATGCTGTAACATCTGAGGTGAAACGGGTGGTGTGGTGGTGGTGTGAGTGGGAGCACAACTACAAGTGAGATTAAGCGTTGAGCTATGAGATATAGCAAGTCGTAAATGTTGAGTGCAGGAAACACTCAGGAAGTTGCAGCCAATCTGTCCGTAGTCTGTACATTTTATCACTGTAGCAATAATTGCTACAGCACTACCTAGGTTAAAATGTTAGTAGCGTAGACAAAGTAATCTACAGACTCATGATGGCATCCGTGTCACCGAAAGGGACAAAAAATCCAGCAATATTCATCATACTATCATTTTTACAGCTTATTACACTGCACCTTACCATTTTCACAATTGCGAACATGTACTATTATTGAATTATGCACGAAAAAGATCTTATTTTCCGTTTGATCGCTGTGTATTATTTTATTATTCCTTCATAAACGTCAAACTTGTTGTGCACATTAATGTGCTTAGCCGACACGCAGTAAGGGACAGAAATATTCTTACTCTGTCTCTTTTCTTTGCTAGTGAAGTTAATATATTTTTCTTTTTCTTGTGGGAATGAAAAACTGGCCAAGTGCGAGTCGGACTCGCACACGAAGGGTTCCGTACCACAAGCCAAAAACGCCGAAAAAAACATGTTTGTTGTATGGTTATACTAACCCTATGGACTCCGGTCTGAAATAAAAATATTCTATTCTATTCTATGTGACCCTACCCTTAAATATTTATTTTATTTTAATTGTATTATTTATTATCAAAGTTAAAATACAACTGAGTATTTTGTGAATATTTCAAGTGCCTACCTGTTGCCATTTTTGATATCGAGCAAAAAAGTGTAAAAAATCTCGTTTGTTGTATGGGAGCCCCCCTTAAATATTTTGTTTATTTTGTTTTTAGTATTTGTTGTTATAGCGGCAACAGAAATATAATAATAATAATAATAATAATAAATTTTATTGAAATAATAATAAGTTTACAAAAAGTGTACATATGGTTCAGTAGTATATATTAATCTAGGCCTATAATAGGATTATAATAATCTGGATATAGACTATGGTATGAGAAATATGTGATTACAGTCTAAAATAGAACTCTGAAGGTAATGTAGTGCGTTGCCTGATCTAGGTTTATTTAAACCTGTGTTTCAGGCCATCTCCCTACAAAAGTATTTGTTAAATAGGACAGTCAGTGAATTAAAATAACATATATTTTCAGTATCTAAGCAGAGACAATATTTTGCCCAACCTTATTATAAACTAATTATATCTATAACTAAAATTATTATGAAATAATACTAGGTTAGGTAATTACAGTTAAGTCAGCTAGTTTAGTTCAGCACCTCCAGTAGTTTTTCCGTGTCCGAGTAATTTAGTTTTGCTAAATAATCGAATAGCATTATACTACACTTATTATAACTTACATTATGTATCTTAAGCAATTTGTTAAATTTATTGTATAAGAAAGGTCCTAGAAATAAATAAAATCTTTTTGAGAAAGCATGTTTAGTCTGAGCGTTCGTGCAAACCAAATCCTTTCTTCTCTTGTCTGAAGGTACAGGTTTAAAATCTATTTCAGTGTGCTGCAGTAAAACTATATTTAGAACAAAATACATACTTTGTGAAAATTTTAACAGTCTAGCTATCGCGGTTCTTGAGATACAGCCTGGTGACAGACAGACAGACGGACAGACGGACAGACAGCGAAGTTTTAGTAATAGGGTTCCGTTTTTACACTTTTGGTACGGAACCCTAAAAAGAAGATATTATGCAGCAGTCTATAGTTTACTCTGTCTACGGTTAGTAGAATTATTCTACTAACAGTTAACCTAGGTAGTGCTGTGCTACTGATCGTTACTTTGTCAGTCCTGTGGGGTAATTCCGTAACAATCAGCAATGGCTTTCATTTTGACCGTTCAACAACATTAATTGCGTTACATAATTATGTAGATACATATATTATGATTTAAAGTGTGTTAAGTAACTGGAACCTTTCGGCCCCATCGGCCATCTGTTCTGCGAGCAATGTGCCCTGCCCACTGCCACTTAAGTTTGGCAATTCTTCGGGCTATGTCGGTTACCTTGGTTCTCCTGCGGATCTCCTCATTCCTGATTCGATCACGCAGGGAAACTCCAAGCATAGCCCTCTCCATTGCCCATTGGGTGACTTTTAGCCTTTTTATAAGGCCCATTGTGAGCGACCACGTTTCAGTTCCATAAGTCATCACTGGCAACACACACTGGTCAAAGACTTTCGTCTTGAGACACTGCGGTATGTGGGACGAGAAGATATTGCGTAGCTTCCCGAACCCTGCCCAGCCGAGTCGGATTCGTCGATTGACCTCTTTCTCGAAGTTAGACCTACCTAACTGGACGGTTTGTCCTAGGTAAACGTCCACGACTTCGAGTGTAGCGTCTCCGATTTTGAGATTGATTGATTTTTGATTTGGAGTGGCGACCGCGTACCGGAAGACGTAGCGTTGGAAGGCCTCCCACAAGGTGGACCGATGACCTTGTGAAGGCCGCAGGAACCCGTTGGATGCGGGAAGCACAGGACCGGTCGAAGTGGAGGTGCTTGGGGGAGGCCTATGTCCAGCAGTGGACGTCTTTCGGCTGAAATGATGATGATGATGATGAAGTAACTGGATGCTGTTGTAGATTTTTAATGAGTGATTTCTAAGTACCTAGCCATTTACTAGCAACCGATCCTACTTATACAGCAAGACCGATGTGCCTGCTTGTAAATTATCCTTTAATTTTTCTCGTAAAACATTACTTAAAGTGACTGTTATTTTGGTATAAAATTTTTCGTATCTATTTTATTATTTACTAGCTGCGCCCCGCGGTTTCACCCGCATAAGTGTCGATCCCGTGGAAATATCGGGATGAAAAGTAGCCTTTATGTTAATCCAGGGTGTCAGTTACCTCCATACAAAATTTTATCAAAATTCCAGCCGTTTGAGCGTGAAGAAGTAACAAACATATAAACACACCCCCCCACACACCGGGGACACACCCTCACAAACTTTCGCCTTTATAATATTAGTATGTTTATGTACACAGTAAAATAGATACAGATCCTACATATTAGTATTGGAACAAAGGTCCTACTGCTTATTTTTTTACAATATTCTTCCAGCAGACCAGCAAAAGGAGAAATGAAAAAAATCTAGACAATAGTGTGTGAGAACAAGAAGATAACAGTTTGGTTTGTTTGAATTGCTTTTTCAGAAGATTAAACAAAAACTTTTAATTGATTCGATGTTTCTCATCTCATCATCATCTGCCTAGTCTTTTCCCAACTATGTTGGCGTCGGCTTCCAGTCTAACCGGATGCAGCTGAATAGCAGTATTTTACATGGAACGACTGCCTATCTGACCTCAACAACCCACTTACTGGGTAATACGATATCCCTTGATAAGACTGGTTGTCAGACTTTCGGGCTTCTGACTAGCCGTAACGACTGTCAAAGACCCACGAATGACAGCCGAGACCAACAGCTTAACGTGCTTTCCGAGGCACGGAGGGGTCACGGTATCTAAAGATGGTCACCCATCCACAGACCAACCGCGGCAAGCGTAGTTTAACCTGATCTATCGACCTGTGCGGCTATTATTATTTAGCCATGGGCCCCTCTATGTTTCTCATCTACATTTCGTAAAAAAAAAAACTATTTCACAACTCCGTGTTGCATCAAAAATGGTTTTTCATTCTCATAACATAACAAGACTCGTAGCAGAAACGATTTTTTCCGTTCTGATCCCCTGAACCCCCCCTTAACCCACCCCCCGCCTCGATCCCCTCCTAGATCGTCTTCTGTTTTAATCTCTGTCTTATCCACTAAAAACTTTCTCATACCGGTTTGAACCGCTTTTTCTTTTGTTTTTGATCCTGAAGTTAGTCTGCAGTTGTTACGCGTTAGCTGTATAACTAATTGAAAAAAGGTTTCAGTAGTTTCCGACTTAACGTCGGATAATCACAAATACATTGGCGAGACGCCTCCAACAGACTTGAGCCGGTGTTTTAGGGGTCATGTTTATTTTCAAGAGATTTCCTACAGAAAGCATTCTTTGTTAATTAGCCCGCCCGCTATTTCGTCCGCGTGCTTGCTCCCCCAACACATCCCATCGCAACGCATCGCCTGCCCGCACTATTACTTCGTTTCCGCTTAACGGTCTTTCAGACTTTTTTCTTTTTGCTGACTCTTATAGGTGTGTTCAGACCTGGCGAATGCGCCGGTCGCGAGACGCTTGCGAACTGCGCCCGTACATTTCATGTTTGTACGCAGCCCCTGCGCCGTCCGCGCATCGCGCCGGCCGTACTCGAGCTGCGAAGGAAGAGCGCGCGTGCCTCCCGCGGTGCACCTCTGAGACTCACTTCACAACAGGCGCACGAGCCGAGCCTTGCCGAAGTTGCACTAGAGCAGCGCACCAAACGTAGGCTGTAACCGCACGCGAGCAACAAGCGCGCAGTTCTCAAGCGGCTCGCGAGCGGTGCATTCGCCAGGTCTGGACACACCTTCAGGGTCCTGGCGTGATGAAAAGAATTGGGCTATCGAATACAAAAAGATTTATTCAAATCCGACTGGTAGTTCCAGAGGTTAGCGCGTTCACATTAACAAAAAAAAACATATTAAAACTAATAAAACTCTTCAAATTCGTTATTAAGTATTATTAGTAAGTATCTATAGATGGCTATGTTTGTTATTTTCCATGTTTTACTGTGATTGGCAATCAGTTCTCGCTTAAGTAATGATGTTGCAACCTTATGGAGAATCACCATGCTCTAAATTCAAGATCATAATGTAATAGCAACCAGACGCAAACATCTCGAGCAATGGTGGACCAGTGGAAACGCCCGCGGCTTACGAGTTGTAAATTGTAGGTTCGAACCCAGACAGGCGCTAATTGTACTACAACTAAGTATTTTGTGTAAATTATTTCATCACTGTTCTCAAAATGGTGAAGGAAAACATCGTGAGGACACCGGCATGTCCTAGAACCAAAAAATTCAAGACATGTGACATCTACCAACCCACACTGGCCCACGTGGTGGAATACGGCCCACTCCCTCTCACAGAGAGGAGGCCTGTGTCCCAGCGGTGGGAGGTGGTAGGCTTATTATGCTATTCTATGCTTATGCTAACATATCTGAGCAAATCATGTTTTATGACCAAATCAAAAACACATTGGTAAAATACAGTTTTAAAATCCATTTTTACTAATACATTCCTTTACGAACTATAAGTTAATAGTATAAAATCAAAAACATCCCCAAAAAAAAAACATTTAAATTGTTCTATCAACATTGATCAGTAATAGTAATGGCAACACTCAACTATCGCGCGAATCATTCCCGCCACACATTGCCTGACTGCATAGCACCGAACAATGCGTACAACTAGCGCGTTTGTAAATAAAACCTTTGATGGATTATTTGGCGTTTTATTTACCGTTCAACGCGTACGGGAATTGGTTCGTGATCAATGAAATAACGTTTTGTGGCGAATGGGACTAAGCGTCAAACATACGAATGAGCGCTGTCATAATTTCTAACGTGACGATTTATTTTATCAGCGGTCCTTTGGAACGTAGACAATTTTTGTTTATGGTCGAATGGCCCGCGGGCTGTTCACTTTGGGCCGTTCAGACTCAATACCCTTATTATTGTAGAATGTATGGAAATACGTGCACGTTATATCTTTATCGTAGACGGATTTTAAAAGCGACTTCATTATGTTCCCATACATTTTACTTCCACGACAATATAGTCGCGTTTAAAATTATAAAAGCACATATTAGCTCGGTGTATGGAACATTTTTATTGTGCCAAAAAAAAAAAACCCATGTTCCATCATCATCTGCCCAGCCTTTTCCCACGTTGGGGTCGGCTTCCAGTCTAACCGCATGCAGCTGAATACCAGTATTTTACATGGAGGGACTGCCTATCTGACCTCTACAACCCAGTTACTGGGTAATATGATACCCCTTGGTAAGACTGGTTATCAGACTTTCGGGCTTCTGACTACCATGTGGTCACCCATCCACAGAGCAACCGCGGCAAGCGTAGCTAAACCTGATCGATCGAAATGTGCGGCTCTTATTATTTAGCCACGGACCTCTCGTTTAGTACAATCCAGCATTTACAAAATTTACGGACTTCATAAAAATTAAATGCAAAATGGGCCAAAATCTTCCAATTCCACTAACAATGAACCCCATAGGAAACGATGAAACTGATCGTTTCGTCGTTATCATCACAGTTAACCCTACTGTCTTACATAATCAATGCGAAGGTACTTAATCGCATCCCTTTCACGACTTCATTTCAAGTACTTCCACTTGGAAGTCGGTAGAAAGCCGAAGTTTTTCGACGTATCCTCTAATTTGAATGGTGGTAATATTGTGAAATTGCTTCCATCCGTGTGTGCAATCATCGTTAAATATGGAAATAATGAGCCGTTCGCGTTTATGAGTCTAACGATATGTACTAGTGATGTGCCGTATGTATACATAGATTGTCGATATTTTTGGTTCAATGACAAATCTTACTGTCAGATTATTTATACACATTGGAGCAAAAATAGCTTTCATAAAGAGGACTTAATATAAATTCTTTTTGTGATCTATTTTTAATACCTGTGTATTGGTATTCCAATAACATTGCGAGATTAATAAATACAAAATTTTGGAATAATTTCGTAATTTATTTTAATGGCTACAACTTAAGTTCATTTCGTAATCCAAGGGCCACGGTTTATATTATAATACCCAAACCGAATCCGAATTTAGATGAACAATGTTACTAAACATTATTTATTGGTAAAACGATTTACATTCTCATAAATTCGGAAGCTGCTTCTTTGGGTACAGACGCCAGCACATCAAGCTACCCTAAACTGTAAAATTTTCCCAATCGACTTTGAACCTTATGCTTTAGCGATGAAGTTGAAAATCTATTACAGAAATTTGACAGATTTTAGTAGCTTGATGTGCTGGCGTCTGTACTTACTTTTAATTTTGGAATAAGTTGTTCCTCGCCATGTCGTTTAAACTTCATCGTTTTAAGTATAATTTAAATTAAATTATTCTTGAAGTATTGGCCCACAAGCGCAGTAGACCGAGAAAAGAGAGAGGGCCTTCCCTACAGTGAAACAACACAGGCTTTTAATAAAAATAATTAAATATAATAGCACCACCTCGATCCAACCCTTGTGGTTCACATCTAGGTTGTCTCGCCACATCTCTCTTTGTTGCACTGGGGTGGCGCTAGAAAAGGATGCATGAAAGGATATGGGGGAAGCCTTTGCTCGGCAGTGTAGGCTAAATAAAAAAATAAAATATAATAGTAATACATGACATCGATAGATTACAGTCCCATCACTATCACAATATTAGCAAGAGTATAACGCGTGTTTCATTTGACGATCAAACTACTCGGCGTGGTGATTAACTATATTAATGCCCGAACATGTTGGCGTCAGATTGGGTTTTAGAGCCATGATGAGCAAAGACTATGAAAAGAGGAGCTGCAGCATCATTTTTTGCAGCTATACTATATCCTTAAATCACCAATCTGTTTGCCAAGGACACGAAAATATCTTTTAGAACTAATAATGATCGCAAAACAGCAGTATTGGTACTGATAGGCAGTCGCAAATACTTTTATTCAGCTGCCTCCGGTTAGACTAAAAGCCAACCCCAATAAAGTTGGTAAAAAACCAGGCAGATGATGAAGTGATAAGCAAAGTTGAAAGATTTTTTTATCATTTATACAAAAGAAAACAGGATTATTCATATTAAATAGCAACCAAAAACCAATAAGGTCTAAACTTGTGCCAAGGTGGCATAATATTCTCAGTTAAAGTTAAGAAACTGATATGATGCTAAAAAACTTTTAGTAGGCGCTTGTAGGCGCCGATTTAAACAAAAAAAAACCGTTCAAGTGCGAGTCAGACTCGCGCACCGAGGGTTCCGTATGCTATAAACTATAAATTTACGGTTTTCGGATTTTTTCCTTTACTTGTGCTACTCGTACATGACATTGCTTTCTTGCCAAATTTCATGATTCTAAATCAACGGAAAGTGTATTTAGATTGTGTCAAAATACCTATACGTTTTTGCGGCATAAACGGCCTTATCTTTTTTTACGTTAACTTAGAAGTTTGATTTTTTCACAGCTTCGAGTTGAAATTAAAAAAATATACTCAGGTCTACAGTAACCTGGGTATATTGTTTTAATTCCAACGCGATACCTCCACGTGTTCCCGAGATAAAGGGTCTTGACAGACAGACAACAAAGTGATCCTATAAGGATTCCGTTTTTTTTCCGAGACGGACATAGGATAATCCTACATTTGGGACACAGGCCTAAGCGAGCCGAGTGCGGGTCGGTACAAGTCTGAGATAGATGCTAATCTATGTGTGTGTGTGTTTACCTATGTGTCGGTAGTGGTGTGATGTAGTGTTGAATTCAATCAATCAAATTAATCAAAAGTCATTTATTCATGGTTGAGAATCAGCACTTTTCGAACGTCAAAATTAGACAAGACAGTCCCCCAAAACGCCTGCCCTTCAACACTTTCTAGTGCTTTCGCTGGGGAGTAGAAGTGGCGCAACAAACTCCCCAGCAGCACAGCTGTCTGTTCAGTTAGAAAACACTTGTGTACAATATTAGGTATGCAAAGTAATTAACATTACAGGACACAGAACATTAAACACACATACCTACATTATTTGCCGGAGCAATTGCATTATTATGAGCTGGTTAGGTTGCGTCCAAACGGAAGGACGCGCGGGCTCGCGAAACATGGAAGGAGTGGAGGGAGACCTTTGCCCAGAAGAGGGACAGGGCAGGCTAGAAAAAAAAATATTTGCCTTAATAATATGCTAGCCACGCCAATATACAAACAAATTATTACCATCACCATTAAATTATTAATCTGGAAAAGCAACAGAAAATTATACAAAAAATGTAGGGGAACACCCCTGAGTTTGTTTCGCCACTTCTACAAAAATCTGATATTATTCTATGTGATAGAAGTTTATGTAAAGATTACAGGAAAAATAAAACGATGTCTCTAAATAGCACACTTTTTCAGAAAACATCAACAAAAATTACATTGGTTCCAGTATCGGTCAAGAGATGGCGCTGACATAAAACTGCAATATTTTACACCGCAGTGCACAGTGTTAAAATTCTCTGGCCTCGCCGATGAAAAATTAAAAACATGATGGTACGGAACCCTTGGTGCGCGAGTCCGACTAGCTCTTGTTTTTATATGGTGCGTAAAAGTGATTACGATATCCTATTTACAGAATAAACAATTCCAATTCACCCAACATTGGGTAAACACTTAAATTACACACTATTTTCTTAGTTCTTTCTACGTTTATTCTAAGACAAATGGAACAAAAGGCACTGGAAACACTAAGTTTAATTATTTAGTAGGTAACTAGTCTGACGGAGCCGGATCTAGCACAAGTTTTTCTTAATTTGCAAGTGACTTTAAACGTTGCAAGTAGTTGAGAAGTAAATTAAAGGTTGATTGATAGCACAACTATTACAGTTTTCATTTGATTTTAAAACTAAAGTCTTGCTTTCTATCAGTATAGGTTGGAAACCCACCTTTTTTTGGGTTGTGAACCTTCTCTTTCGGACTATCCCATAGATGACTATCCCTAGGCGCGCTTGCTCAGCAAATCACTACAGTATGCCCGACGAGAGAAGCTCACCTGTCAGTTTCATAAAAACAGGCCAAGTGCGAGTTGGACTTGCACACGAAGGGTAAAACCACACACCACAAAGCAAAAACGCCGAAAAAAAACACGTTTGTTGTATGGGAGCCCCCCTTAAATGTTTATTTTATTTTAATTTTATTATTTATAATTAAAGTAAAAATACAACTGAGTATTTTGTGAATATTTCAAGTGCCTACCTGTTGCCATTTTTGATATCGAGCAAAAAAGGGCAAAAAAAATTTCAACTGTCTATCTATCGCGGTTCTTGAGATACAAGTCTGGTGACAGACGGACGGACGGAGGGACGGACAGACAGCTAAGTCTTAGTAATAGGGTTCCGTTTTTACCCTTTGGGTACGGAACCCTAAAAACGAATACGTGCTTTGCGAATTTGAGCTAATATTAGCTACAAGAATAAATTGTCAAACTGATAGGTGTCAGGAACGCATTTTCTCGACGCGACGCCCGACTGTAATGTTTATCGCTATTTAACCATTTCTCTCTCTGTCATCTTCAAACGATTGACAGAAAAGGAACGATGTTTTAAATTAGTTTAGCGCTGAATCTTTTTAGTGATTTGTCCTTCAAGTTTTCCTAAATGTTGGAAATAACATATTTTGAATATTTTTCCTTTTCCTGGGCGTAATTTTTGAATTAAAAACAACGATTCCCTCATCTCTATCTCATGCTTTAAAACTATCGCAATTTAACTCAGTAATTTTCCAATTTCGCCGGCTAACTCGCTGTAACTTTGGTGACTTTTTAAGTCGTAACTTTAAACTAAGTGAGACTTCGAGGTCCGTTTTTCCGGGAAATAATTCTCTCGCTAGTTCAGTGTCGAAGTCTCTTTTTTTTTGGAAATTTCATAGAGAGGAGGTTTGTAAGTCCTCTTGTTACAATGAGAATTCGTATTGAAAATGGAAATTGGGAAGGCAGATTGTTTTGCAAAAGTTTTCAATCAAGTTGATTGAAACTGAAATTTCAGTTTCAGAAAGTATATACCTAAGTAAGGTCGGATAGTGACCGCCGAAGGGGACGGACGTGTCGGGTCCAGCCTTTGTTTATACTTGATGCAACGTGCGTACCACGTGGCTCTAACCAAACTGGCGTAACTCTCAGCTTGAAACGCAAATTTGAAATTCGAAACGGTGTATCGTGTGTTGTTATTGTGGGTGCATACTAAAACGAGTGGCATACGTGTGTTCCTGATATAAAAGCCTGAGGCCTAGGCCTCCCAACCGAGGATTTGGTGAGATCTTTCCGTATATTTCAGGGATCTCCATTAGAAGCTGTTTCCGGCTGCGCTTTGTTTTCTTAATTTGAATTTTTAAAGCCACACGTGAATTTTACATCATTGTAAGCTATAAATAGGCTTTAGGGAAATGTTTTCATATTATATCTAGGAGCAAGGGATAAAACTAAGATACTCTATTACTCTAGCCTAAAATACGGTATCGCTCTAGAATTCGTACTCCACGATTTTCTTCATTTAACATTGTACTAAATTACCAAAACTGCCTTGAATAAGCAACTTATTTCATAGCTTGTAAGTCAAGTCTTGTACATAAAGGAGCTGTTTCTCTCGTTTACCCGTATCCCAATTCTGCGCCCACGACTGTATATCTGACACTATGTATGTCAATATGTCTGATCACAATCCGTGTACCTGGATTCGAACATGTGCGAACAAATTGGACTCGAAGTTAAAAAAGGTTAAGTTAAGAAACAAAAATAGCAAAGCTCATAAATTTGAGGCGTCCCCTGTCAGCTTTATTGTTTCTCAAAAACAAACCCACGCACATGTTTGCTGAGAAGGTCTTGCAATACCATAAAAACAAAAGGCTTTCTCTTTAAAAATGGGCATAATTTTGCGTATGACAAAAGACGGCAATTGTCTAGTTCGAGCTATAGCTATAGCCCATCAAATAAATAATGTAATGGGTTTGACCACGTGTTTGTCCGACCTCGTTTCTTCATAATATCGCTCTTAAATAATATACAAGAATTTCTCCCTAACAGCAATCTCTCCCAGGAACAAAGGATAACAAATACACAATCACGCAGTATAACAAGACGTTCTGAGGACGAGAGGATACATTAATCGTCGCGTCCGAGTTCTATCTTGTAAATTTGCACGTGCACACGGATACAAAACACACACTAGTGTATTCACCTACCGGCGAACCAGTACCCACCAACATGCACATCCTCTACAAGGACCAGCACTACGATAGCTGGGCCATGACCGACGACGACCAATACAACATCAACCCGATAGATCTAATGAAAAATCAAACAACGTCAAAACAACACAACATAATAAGCCTTTAATTAACCAATTAACTAAGACGCGGAACTCTCAATTAGGGGCATTCATGCAGCCTGCATACAAGAAACAGGTAAAAACTCAGGAGCTCTACAACCAACAGAGAAAAACTGCAAATAGAACAGACAAAAAAGAGATCATCATGCAGAACAACATGGTCAAAGGGCACTCCAATTGGATCACATTATCGCCACATGCAACAGAAAAACTCATCCAACTTATTACAGGTGAATGGGCAGCTAGGGGCACATCCGGCCATAAAATAATCTGGGATCTGCTAAGAACAAACCGAAACAAGGATTTCAATTACAAACAGAGCCATTATGTCACCCTCAATAGTAAATTCACGAATACAAAATACCAAGACTACATATCAAAAACTAAAAGATATGTAGGAAACTACTCAACGGACAAAACATCGAAATATTCTGGAATACCATAACGGAGGTATTAAAAGCGGCTGCCCAGGAAACTCTGACTCTGCAGCCAGTTCTCTCCAGAGATCATCGATTAGCTCTTGCTGAACTACAAAAAGCTAAACTCCTACAGAATAGGCAACTAGATAATCCATATAGGTACAACCTAGTAAAATAATGTCAGGCAACACTTCAAAAGGTTAAATATCAGGAAGAGAAAAAAGCATGTAGGGCCTGCCTCAATGAATGGGGGAAAAACCACCCTGCAAAATGCATGCAGATCCTATACCTTTTTACAGTAGAAACAATCTTCAAACAAAACGCCGAAAAAGATCTACTTAGATACAGATGACCAAATGGGAGCAAACAATAAAAAAATCCGAGGACCATCTTATACCAACAATTAATACAAACAATCCGATAACCAAAGTACAGTGTGATGGACCCATCGCGGATGACGTAATGGAAATCATTAATAAAATGAGAAACGGGTCAGCTCCCGGAACTGACCAAGTGGTAATCGAGCTTTACAAAACAATTCCAAAAATACTACAAGAAGCCGTCACCATCACATGAACAAAGCTTGGACACAGAACGAAGCACCCAACACGTGGCTGGAGACCGTACAAGTACTAATTCCAAAAAAAAAAAAAAAACAATAACCCTAAAGATGCGAATGAATATCGCCACATGTCGGTTTGCAACACGGGTCAGAATTTACGCATCCCACGCACTTAAAAAATAGACGAGGTAATAACGGACTTGGACAAATACCAACCAACCTTTTTAAACAATAGATCAACAGACGACCATATATTTACGCTTAAAAGGGTCTTAGCTTAGACGAAGAACGGCGTGCAGGTAAAAGAATTTATGTACTCGCCCTTGTAACGAACCAACAAATCGCTAACCAACAGGACCATCAAGCACGATACATGGCCTGAAAGTATCGGCACTTACTAAAGCTAACAGATCAAGACTCAGAAGATATGAGCGAGTTTTCATTAGAAACTTGATTAACCACTCTAGGAATAAACCAAGACAAAAGAAAATGCATGAAATCTTAGACGGAAAAACAGTATCCAAACGCATCAAGAACCACAGGATGTGCTACCTCGCACATGTCTACAGGCGCCGCAACCACACCTACTGCATGCAGCAAGCAGGCCAAATCCAAGAAGGCCGACCTTTTTACACATGGAACGACAATCTAAAACAGGACATGAGGTACTTCGACAAGGGAATTAATTTTTGGACAGATACAGCTGGAAAAAGGCTAGGCAGATGATGATGACGACAGCAGAAGATAGAAGTAAGATCAAGATCGCTGCTAGTGAAACTTACAAAAACCGGAAACGGATAGTAGCGAAACTTCCGTCGAAGACATTGAAAACAGCAACATCTGACACAACAAAACAAGCAATTACATACAAAAGAACCGAGAAAGCAGTAGAAGCCCGCCAAAACACGCACCGATGAAGCTCGACCTGAACCAACCTGGCGGCAAGGTCGATAAAAGATGCCCATCCATAGATGATAATTACCCATCTCTCCACTAGTCCAATGCTTACTCTAGGATGCATATCCGGTAGGCTCTTAAATCCTTACCTATCCTACGGGCACGTCTTCCCTACCATTATCGCGCCCCCCGGTCTATTCCTTGATATGCAATGGTCGCTGTAGCACCATGAACATGAGGCTACAGGAGCTAGTGCGAATCTTGGGGTTCATTCGATTAATCGAGTCTGGTTTAACCACGCTGGGATCGGTGCAATTCATTCATTCATTCATTCATTCATTCATTCATTCAGAAAGTATATACCTAAGTAAGATAATTTTTTTTCTTAGTATAAGTATCACTTATAACTAATTAATTTAAAAAAATAACAAAATCTCCTAACTTAACTAAAACTACTTATTCACAATCTGAAATATGACGTCGCAAAAATTCATCCGCACTGAAAATGTTTGGGCAGATGAGATTACAGTGATATTTCATTAGTAAGTAAATCGTTCACCCATCGATAAATGAGTAGGTAGTATTTTTATACTACCTACACACACCTACACCTACCCGTCTTTTACACGGTGTAAGGCCAAATATCACGAATTCAGCACAAATGATATATCTATGTTCTTAACCAACCAGCGTAGATTTTTGTCGGTCGGCTAATTTTAACCAGTTGGCTGCGACATAGATAACAGCTTGCGCGTCATTTTCACCCTGTAGGTATATTATTCAAATCATTTATTGGGCTATCCCCTATGATAAAGAAACTACAATTTTTGGTCATTCTTGCTCAGTGCGAGCTCCTTGCTTCACGAAGTTTTTCTTCACTGTAGGTAAGTACGTCATAGATGTACAAGATAAACTTGGAAAGAATAAATGCATTTAAAAAGTAACTTTGATGTACATCAAGCTACCCGAAACGTTCAAATTTTCCCAATCAACTGTGAACCTTATGCTTTACCGATAAAGTTGAAAATCTATTAAAGAAATTTGACAGATTGTAGTAGCTTGATGTGCCAGCGTCTGTACAAACTTCGTCCGTCTTCAGCAGCAAAGAAGCAAGTTTTTGACCCCCTCGGTACAGATCGCATTACATGTTATAGTTGTTTCTTGTAGGGTGTAACCTTCCGTAGCCCACTTGGAAGTCCCCGAACCGTCTCCGGAGACAAGTGGGAAGATGTAACTCAAACCTGGTAAAGGGGAGCTAACTCGACGGAACGGCAATGAGGTGTGGATGTGGAGCTGTGTCGCAAACTATGCTCCATCTCCTATCCTGCCCTCTATGTCCCAAAACATGCAGTCAAAGTGACTTCTGCGCTGCCACCGACGACACCGTGGAATTGGCGAAGTCTTTAACCAAAACGATCTAAAATACAGCCGTGGCCAGTGACACGAAGAAGAATAAAATTTTCTTTTCAACACACTTGCTCGTAAAGTGGCTCTTATTGAACCGCTTTTAGGTCCATAATGCAGTGTATTAAAAACGCGTGCTTTTTCTTTACTTTAATCCACATGTGCTTTATTTCCACAGATAACTATTTACTAGTCGAAGATGCGCGCTTTTTTAATCTCATCAATGAGGGATTTTCTTTTTCTTTTTTTTTAACGCTTCCCTAGTCGCTGGATAGATGGCGCTGAACTTGGTAAGTTACTGCAAGGAACGGAAGTCACATAATTTTTTTATTAATTCACTTGGATGTAATTTTGAGATCGTAAAACGAAAGCAAACGAAACTGTCACTCAACGAGCGTATATGACGTGACGCAATGTTTTTTTTCCAAGCGTTTTGACTTTGGCATCTAGTAACGTAGTTAGTTCAACGCCATCTTCAGGGTTCTTGGAAACTATGTTTTTTTTTTAATACTGAAAAGAAAAACCTCTCATTCACTTTTTTTTAATAGGCTGTATTGTCCTTGGTCCAAAAAATTACTAATATTTATTTACCTTAAGGTGAATGCGCAGGGACCTCGGACAATTTAAGGTGAAACCACTGCGCATTCACCTTAAATTGTCCGAAAAAACCTAAGAAAATTTGAATTTCGCGGTCTACCGCGAAATTCAAATTTTCTTAGGTTTTTTGCAATTTTCAGGTCAGTGTCAGGTTTGTATCTTGATCAAAATATGATTTGCGACTCTAACAGGTACTTACATCTTTACAGAATTATAATTATTCGATTCATTAATACATCTTTCTTATGGAAAAGTTCTTAGAGAAAAAATCTAACTAGAAAGATTCTATTCTAATGACTATAATTCTGTAAATACATATACAGAGCGTTAGGTTAAACTAGGGACATACTTTGAGGCACAGGCGTAGCCAGGGGGAGGGTTTTGGGGGTTCAAACCCCCCCCGAAAAGTCCAGCTATTAACATTCATAGAATCAAAATAAGAACACAAGTGAAAACAGACTGAACGGCTTGGCTCTCCTGAACATTCAGTATGGGATAGAAATTGATGCGAATGAAGTAGTAAGTAAGTATTATATTTAAAAAGAAAAACAGAAGATTAATTTTGTAATATTCTGTTTCTGTGATATATAACAGAACGTTATTTTTTTATTTAGCTCATAGTTTATATTGTTTCACTGCTCGAAAAAGGAGTCCCCCAATTCTTTCGAGGATATTTTTTCTGTATCTATTTTTCACATCTTTAATTCTTTAATATTTTTCTTATTTAAGGGTTATTTTATGTATGTATTTTAGTCGCTTTATTTTCTTGAACCCCTCCCGATACTAAAACCTGGCTACGCCCGTGCTTTGAGGGGAGTTAGTACTCATGAAAATGAGCAACTTTTACTATGGGGCCGAACCTGAAACAGCAAAAAAAAATCAGCTGTTCAGTACATTTTGACGAGCTATGCGAACATAAATGTAGGAAACGGCTGATTTTTTTTCGCGATTTCAGGGTTAATCCCATATTAAAAGTTGTTCATTTTCATGAGTACTAACTCCCCACAAAGTATGTCCCTCGTTTAACCTAACGCTCTGTATATTATAGTCGCGAATCATATTTGATCAAGATGCAACCTGATACTGACCTGCAAATTACAAAAAACGTAAAAAAATTTTAATTATCCACCTAAAATTGTCCGTGGTCCCTACCCGAAACCAAACGGAAAAGACCCTGACTGGCGTTCTATCATTGCGGATTCTCACTGAACTAATGTAGGTACATTTCTCTATGCCAATAGTACTTTCTAATTCCATTCTAACTAAACTACAATTGTTTTTTTTTACAATTGTTTTTACATGCTCTGTGGTCAGTGCTTTTATTTACACTTGCGCGCGCATTGCTAGTGCTGGACTGCTGGCATATATTACTTACTCTATGGTGCTGGCTATGCGGAAAGACAAAACCAGCGCGCCATTTTCCATACAAGTTAATATTTAACAATACAAGTCTGTTTTTTTCCTCGCAAGTGTGTTGAAAAACGTCGTATGAAACGCGTGTGCATCGATCATTAGACTCTCGGCTTTCTTATCGCACTCGCCTGCGGCTCGCGCGAATAATACCGCCTCGAGCATAATGATCAACATAGCACACATGTATCATAATGTACTATTATGTGTGAGCCCATAAGTTAACACGGAACTATTTCACCCTCACCGTTCAGTACCAACTTGTCTTTACCAAGAGCCCACTTCTTTATGTCAAGCACCCATCGGTATATAAAAAATATTGTTCTCCATTTTGCGTATGATTTGTGTAAAGTATATTGACTTTTTCACTTTATTTATGCCAGAGTCTGCAGACTATTAAAGTGTGAATGAGTTTTACAGCGTTTAGAAGACTGAATCATAAGGCTGGATTCATAAAGCCTTTAAGACTACAAGTCTGTCACTACATTAAGCTTCAATGTAATCTGAACCCGACAAGATACCGTTACATGAAGTTAATTTCAAAGTCCTGGCCTCGTTTTCAGAGGCCGAAATTATGTCCTCTAATAGAACTTTTATGTAACATAAAATCACAATTAATTGTTTTGTTTGAAATAATACTACAATGACGTTACACCAACGAATTTCTTGACAGCTTTTTGAAAGCAGGTTTTCTGGTTCTGGTTATAGCCAATTTTACCTATTTCGTTTTCTTTAGCGTTTAAGTACTTTGTAGCGGGTCACTTAAAATTTACTGTATTACCTATGTTTTATTTTGCATCCTAAAAAATAACTCCGAACATAGTAGTTGTGTCAATATGGGCTGATTTTTCAATAGACAGATAATTTTTAACTACTTGTAATAAATAATATGGTCGAAGGTGACTTTTAGTCCCAACTATTTTAAATAACCTTCCAGTCGATATAAACAGTTGTATCACAAAAACTGCCTTTAAAAATAAAATACATAAGTACCTCTTTAATATTTTTTTGTCAAAGCCTCACTGAAGAGAATATCTAAAAAAAATGTCTGTTTTCTCAAAGCGCCTAGAGAAGTTTTCACTTAAAAAATATATGTGTTAATATTATTATGTACAAAAAAGAAGCTACAGTCCGCTAAACAGTCTGCCAACATACTGCTTTGCAGTTTGTGCAGAGGTAATATATCATGAAAAAGCTTATTTCTGTGAATAAACACTTTTTGATTATTTTTATATTTGAGGAATAAATTTATCTGAAGATTGAAAAATCAGCTCCTTTGACAATATTTTTTTATCGTCTAAGGCGTAAAATTTCAAATAAGGCCCTACTATTTAAAATAATAGGTAATTAAAAAAAAGCTCATAAGACAATATTTTTTTATCGTCTAAGGCGTAAAATTTCGAATAAGGCCCTACTATTTAAAATAATAATTAAATAAAAGCTCTGCATGATATTTTTTTACCAGAATGAAAGGGAAAATCTTGTTTAAAAAAATAATTGCTGCAATAAATAAATAAAAATAGGTATCTATTATTAGAAACTATATGTTTTTTAAAATATGAGTTAAATCAAGTGAAGTCCATCGACACATGCATCGTTTAAATTTTGAAGTAAATACAGCTATTTAATTTTAACACTTAGAATGATATATACTTAACCATAAATACAAGGCGTCATAAGGCTCCTACAAACAGGCGCGACACGCGATTTAATCGCGCGCGACACAAAGGCACCCCTCGTTGTTCGAATCTCCTGTTTGAAGAAGCCTCTGTCTTAACCTTTTTTTTTTTTTTTTTGAGGATGTTAAATCATCAAATGACTCCTCCCGCTCTGGGTGGAGCGGAAGGGAGTGTCAGACTCTTACTGACTAAAACCCACCCGTGTTCCTTCCTTAGCCCTTTATGTTCCGGGCCAGCGGTAACCCTTTCGGACAATCCCGCTGACGCGGCAGGCTTCGGCCCTAAGGGGCCCCTCCTCGATGCTGACATCTCTTTGAGGCGCGCGTGGAACACGTACGCGCCGTCCGGCACGGGCCTGGTCCTGATCGGGCGGTGAGCTACCCATTAGCCGGGAGTCGTCACGCGGCTCCCAACGCCCGGAGCGTCTCCCGCGGCGGCTGGGACGGGAGGCTCTCTCCCTGAGCCGTTCCGCCACCTCCTTCGCTAGCATGACTGCTTCGCAGAAGGAGGTGACTGCCTCTCTGAAGGAGGTCTCTGTCTTAACCTAAAACGGAATTACAATAGAATAATAGGTAGGTGGTCTGTGTGGTGCCGGACTTAAAGAATAGCACCACCCCCAATACTTCCCGTGGGTGTCGTAAAAGGCGACTAAGGTTCGTACCGGAGAATGGGCAGCAGCGTTCTCTATGCATTCCACCACCATACCATACTGCGATCGCCAACCCGCCTGCCAAGCGTGTCGATTATGGCAAACCCCCCCCCCTTTTGGGGGAGGCCTATGTCCAGCAGTGGACGTCTTTCGGCTGAAATGATGATGATGATGAATAAGTAGGTATCTAATGTATTTGAGTCACCCTAAGTTTTCGTTACGATATTCATTGCGGTATAGAAAACATCGCTTTAAAAAAGCACTCGTGCATATTTACTTGGGCTTACAAATATCCTAATTTCACCCATATCACAGTCGAAGGGACAGACGAAAATGTATGATTTGTAAAAGCGAATAAGATAGATTACATGGGCTATCCTAACTATTTGTCATCTAGTAAGTGGATGGTGAGGGTTGACCGATCACCCATAATATTGGATTCCGGTGTTTGAGCGACGACGGTCAGACGTTGGATCTCATAAGACTTTTAAGTAAAGGTGAACAGCGGGATAAAAACACACCAACTGTAGCTATGGCTTTAACTGACAGTTCAACAACATTCATTGTGTTATTAAAGTTGTTGAGCAGAAACATTTTTCGAACATAAGAAGCAATGGATTAGCAATATCCTTCAAAATTAGTCACTTTTTGATTGAAAGTGTGTTGCGCTATTAGAATGTTGTAGCTGTGTACCTACCGGTCCGGGTCCTATCTCTGTCCTTGCCTATCGGTAACTATTTTCTCTATGATCTAAGGATACATATACACATTACATTGGGTACATTTTCTGTATTCTCTAAGGTTACCGATATTAAGAAACAGCGAACAAAAAAGGTGTAGTAAAAACATAACTTCGTATTATCAAGGCATCGATGTATAATCATCGATGTAACAATTTTCGGGGAATAGTATTTTGAACTCGCATAGGGAACCCACATAAAACATACCATTACCCCTGAATTCCTTGATGGGAAAGGCAGAGGACCCACATTTAACAACTTACATTTTAAGCCCAATGTTATAAAGAGCAGGCCTATTGATTGATGGTTTTATGGCGAAAACTAAACTCAATACTAAGATTTAATATGATTGTAATCTCAGAGAGCAAGATACATAGGTTTCACATCGACAGCCATTAGCAGAGAGAGATAGCTCTGTCTCAAACTTCAAACTCAAATGACATAAACCTGTCATTTGACAGATTGTATTCGTTTACATAGAACGCTCCAATATTGATGACAATAGGCGTAAATGGATAACGGGCACGAAACCAGACTCCGGGCTGCAGTGCTACTGAAAAATTTTAATGGAAATCAACAATTTGCCCAAACATTATTGTTCGAACCCAATGAAATCAAACTAAACAATATACAATTAAATAAACGTGGCGACCGCGTCCATTTATACGTTTGACGAGTACCTATTCCATTTTTACTTTGTTTCGAGAATAGCTTCGACGAGTGGAAAAACAAACAATTGTTTCAGTTTTAGAATAAAAAAAGAATGAATCGTGCTTATCAGAACAAACTGAAAACATTCGGAACAATTCATTTGTAGTTTTGAACTATTTTTATATGAATTCAGTGTATCTATCTACAAAAATAATGGTCTAGAAATCCGACAAAAATAATGGTCTCAAATCGTTTATTGCAATCCATAATGTAATTGTATACATCAGGTGGTAAATAAAAAATAATAGAAACAATGGGCACAGCAAATTTTTAAATAGGTAGAGAGAGGAAGAGCGCTTTATTAATTTTCCTTGCTACTAAGTTAGAATTATATTTTCATTTATTCACTTAGTCTATTGATATCTTATAAGTAGGTCTATCTATTTATTTATTATTTATTTAATTATATTTAGTATTGCTTATTTCTTTACTCGTTTATTATATTATTAATGTAATATAAATATTAATTATTGTAGAATAATTTATTTTTGTTATGGTCTTCTTGGTCATCTTTTATAGACTATCATCAGCAATCAAAACTTAAAACCTATTCCTAAAGCGAACCGACACGAATTCGACTAAAAAACTGGGACCAAGTAAAATTAAGAAAACTTTCCTTCGAAATACGAGATTAAACTTTTAATATATTTTTATAGTTACATTAATTCTTGGTTGAAGTCAAGAATTTTATAAATCAGAACATTTTCAGAGGTTTTCAGCCAAGCGGAAGCAAGGTCACAGCCTCCGAGGAAAAGTTCGGAGTTCCCATTTTTCAGGAAATTCTTAGTCAAATGTTCAAAAGCCCGTTTTCGGTCACTGCTCGCGTTGGTTTAAAGTTCGTAGTACTCGAATGATTGTCTTATTTTTAGTTTTAATCTAGCTCTAGATAACTGAAGATTTCTTAAATTAGATACAGTAGAAGAGAGAGAAGAAAGAAAGGTATTACAAACTACAAAGACGAATGTTACAACTCAGTATTTTATGAAGACACAATCTTTTACCCTCACAAAAAATAACCTCATTTTCTATAACCACCGACCATGGTGCCCTTTCCAATAAATATCTTTTTATTAATGGTCTGTGACACGACCCCTCACTGTTACCATCAATTGTGGCCAAAAAAGTAATACTGCGTAACATTTGTGAGATAGATTGGTTTTTTATGTCGACATTTGGAGGGTTTTTTTCTTATCAACGAAAAAGACTGAAGAGAAATACAGAACCTTGTTTTTTGAACTTACTACTGTGTCCAGCGGTGGACTGTTATTAGCTCAGTTGATTGATAAATCGTTAAGTACACAGGTTACCACCCCGCTTGGTACACAGGTTAGCGCGTGCAATATGCATAATGAGCCTATAATGTTCCTACTGCTGGGACCCATGCCGGCTCGGTGAGCGGGAGTGGGCCATAATCAGCCTATAATGTTCCTACTGCTGGGACCCATGCCGGCTCGGTGATAGGGAGTGGGCCATAATCAGCCTATAATGTTCCTACTGCTGGGACCCATGCCGTCTCGGTGAGAGGGAGTGGGCCATAATCCACCATGCAATCCCAGTGCGGGTTGGTAGTTGGTAGGACATGCCGGTTGTCCCCTCGCGTTGTTTTCCTTCACCGTTATGAGAGCAGTGGTGAATGGTGATGAAATAATTTAGGTACACAAAGTAAGGCGCCTGTCTGGATTCGAACCTACGCCCTACAACTCGTAAGTCGTTACCACTGGGCCACCACTGCTCTACTATGTTGCCTGCAATAGGTTCAAATAGGTGGTTTGTTAAAGCTCCTACAAACAGGCGCGACACGCGATATAATCGCGCGCGACACAAAGGCACCGCTCGTTGCGCGACTTGCGGTGCCCTTGTGTCGCGTGTCGTGTCGTGCCTGTTTGAAGGAGCCTTAGTTTTTCCACCCTTTCGTGGAAACCTTGTAAGAATAACCGGAAACAGAATGACATAAGTACAAAAGAAGCAAGTTAATAAAAAGCATAAAAAATAGTAGATTGTACAACTAGTGCATGAAAAAGCCATTTTACCCAGGCGTCGGTAGATAGAGTCGACGGGTAAAATGGCTCGTTTATGCCCGAGTTATACACGGTACACCCTGCTTTTCACTTCGATAGCGATTGAGAAAAATAAACAGGCATAAAGTATTTATAACAGTATTTTCACTGTTCAAAAATGTTGCAAAATTTACGAAGAGAATAGCTAATTCCCGCCACGACACATTATAAAAGTTTTTTTTTTTTTGTTTTTTTTTCAACATTTTTGTCATTCGACTTGGGTACTTGGACAACTATTTCATCCGGTTTTATTAAATTAACGATAGAAAACACGGAAATGATATAAATTAAAGCATTGAAATAAAATAACGACTTTAGTTTGCAACGTTTTATTGTGCCTGTGGTTGTTGGGCCTGATTATCGTAGTCTTAGAAAAAAAAATACTTTATGCACTAGAGCATAAAAAGCGACTTTATGTCGCCTACACACAACATAAAGACGAACTTTTAAAGCATGAGAAGTGAAACAATAATTACGTTTATTTTGAATTTGACACTACATACATGCATAAACTCACGCCTTCTTCCCATGAGGATAGGCAGAAACTACAGAACGCCACCAGCTACGATGCTTACTTATCTACTTCTTTTTGCTTACAAATATATTGCGACAGACACTTCTTCAGAATAAACGTTTATTATAATGTTATAATTCTTTTTCACGAAATTAATTCTGCGTGGGTTGAATTATTATTTATTTATTAAAACTTGATGCCATCAAAACAAACTTGTAAAAAAAACCAAGTCTCGCAACTCAGTTCTTCTACCGTAAAAAGTTGTGAGATCCATGTTATACCAAGTCGGTTAATTTATTCAGTCCCTACTTAAGGGACCTTCTGTCTTAAGTTATTACGTAATTAGCTAACTTAACAACATCTTGTAGTGACCATATCAATATTAAAAATCTTTTATGTTTAAAATACATAGATTGACTTGGCCATCGCATGAAAACACAATGTATCTCACAGTGCGATTGCCAAGTCAATCTATGTATTTTAAACATAAAAGATTTTTAATATTGATATGGTCACTACAAGATGTTGTTAGGTTAGCTAATTACGTAATAACTTAATACAGAAGGTCCCTTAAGTAGGGACTGAATAAATTAACCGACTTGGTATAACATGGATCTCACAACTTTTTACGGTAGAAGAACTGAGTTGCGAGACTTGGTTTTTTTTACAAGTTTGTTTTGATGGCATCTCACTTCTTTTTGTAGATTGTCCTAGTTTTTTTCCTTTCCGGTACCCTTTTAACTTTTTTTTTTAACCTAATCCGTTGACCATTTTACAAGTTACCTTTGAACATCTAGGTACATTCAATTATACACTAGCTTCCGCTCGCTGCTTCGCCCGCGAGGTATGTCGATAAAAACTATCCCAAGTCCTTTCCCGGGATGCAATCTATCTCTCTGCCAAATTTTATCGAAATCCGTTCAATGGTTTAGGCGTGAAAAGGTAACATACAGACAGTCAGACAGAGTTACTTTCGAATTTATAATATTAGTATGGATAATTGTTATTTTCCTCGCTAGAGAGCTCCGATAAACGCGTGCGATCGCTGCTAATCATAAAGTGCTATAGACATTTACACTCCAAGGCGGAGTCGTCTATGAATTTCCACCTGAACAGGTTTTCCTTGCTTCGGCCAACCTGGGTGCGGAGTCTGTTTAAAGACTTCCAGGTTACCCAAAGGAAACTCATGTCCAGGTGGGAGGTCAGCGGGTGGGACGAACGGTTTGGGTAAGAAAGGACTGTCTCGCCACAACTTCAGTCTCTCTTGTGATGGTTCGCCAGTGAGTGGAACGACACACTTTAAAAAACTGTTTCGACTTTTCAGCCTTTGTGGCACAAGGATGTTGTCGTGCAAAAGGTTTTGTGTGTCGGAGACCATTTTGGCTCTTTCGCTGGAGCTTGCCACCGCTCTGCAAGGCACTGGTGGCGCTATTCCTGCTAGTGGATACAGCATTTGTACCGGGGTTGGTTTTAGCCAGCCAGTGATGATCCGGCACGTTTCATTCAAAGCTGTATCCACCAGCTTTGCATGAGCAGAACGGCTCCACATGGGGCACGCGAATTCTCCCGCAGAAAAAGATAGCGCCAGTCCAGTAGTCCGCTTGATATTCTTGCAGTTTTTGCTAATTATGTTAAAGACCTGTCCAGGGTAACACCAAGATATTTAGGGGAGTTGCTGTTCTCGATGGACACCCCACCCCAAACGATGAGAGGTCGTGACTACTTAACCGGACTATCCTGTGGTTGCCTTAAGTAAACTCACTAGCGCTACCGCTATGTCCCTACATTTTAAATCTGTAATATCTTCGAAAATATTCATTTAAATTACATGCTGTAAGGGCCAAATTGATCTATATTAAATGCACAATGTGTTTAAGGTACTTGATTGGATAAGGATTAATGCTGTATTGCTTAAAATCGCTTCGTAAATAAGCCATTATTTCTCGTAAAAAGTAAAGGATAAAAAATGGTTATTGTGGGTTATCCCTAAGAGATAGACATATACCATCGTGGACTTTTTTGTAGACCTTTTTAAGGTGTACAATACTGTAATACATTATTTTGATCTATCTCGTAGGGTTCACCTAGCTTTTGCAATATAAGCGCAAAAAATGTGTTTATGTACGACATCACATTAGAAACCTCTAAAATTATTATCTGTGTTTCTCTACTATATTATGCATGTATTATAAATCCGTTGCGCAGTTTTAAAGATCTAAGCATACATGCGGACAGACAGACAGCGGGAAGCTACTTTGTTTTATACTATGCAGTGACAAACAGGTACACTGGTTCATTAACTGCAAATGTAACTTTGTAATACTATATATTTATATGGGATTACAAAGTTATTTATGCTGTTGGTGTATCTAGAAAACTGGAACGAAATTTCAAAATATTTTAGTTTTTCCTTGCTATATACACTAAACACTAATTGTATTCTAAATTTGAAGCTTCTATGTCTGCTAGAAGTGCCTTAGAGTTTTGATGATCGGTCAGTCAGTCAGTCAGTCAGTCAGTGAGTGACAAAATTAAGAAACTTTGACTAGTTATAATTCTTAAACTACTGGTTCAAATTGAATGAAATTTGAAATATACCATGTTTATACAATGCCTGCTTGATTACTGAAAATTCAGGTTTCCAGTTTTATCCGCAACGAAGTTATAGGGTGTCGAAAATGGCCTGAACTGCTTCGAGAAAAGGATGGTACGGCCGTGCCCCTTTTTGCTCGACTTGGTGGGGGCACTTCCGTGCCCCCAGATGCACAAGTATAAAAATTCTGTACAAAAGCGGACTTAATGCCTGAGGTATTTTCATTTTATTATCATTACAATCACATAAAACTTGATATAGGTTATTAAATATTCTGGAGTTGATTGAAACAAGCCCACTTATTATTTAAGTATATTAAAACAATTCTGTCTGCAAAGCTTTGTCTCCTTTTGGGGATCCGTAGCTTATAAAGTTGTCTATTATAAACCAACGTATTTACCTATTACTTTAATTTACTTATACCTACTTTGCTTTTTAATCATTGAAAGCCATATAAAAGACTAGCTTCCGCCCGCGGCTTCGCCCGCAAGGTGTGTCGATAAAAACGATCCTATATCCTTCCTCGGGATGCAGTCTATCTCTCTGCCAAATTTTATCGAAATCCGTTTAGTAGTTTAGGCGTGGTAACATACAGACAGACAGACAGACAGAGTTACTTTCGAATTTATAATATTAATAGTATGGATATCGTCGTTTCAGCCGATAGACGTCCACTGCTGGACATAGGCCTCCCCCAATTTTGGGAGGGTTTGCCATAATCGCCACGCTTGGCAGGCGGGTTGGCGATCGCAGTATGGTATGGTGGTGAAATACACAGAGAACACTGCTGCCCATTCTCCGGTGCGATCCTTAGTCGCCTTTTACGACACCCACGGGAAGTAACGAGTGGTGGTATTCTGTAAGTCCGGCACCACACAGACTTATTAGTATGGATATGGTAGCTGTTTAACACTACACTTGTCTTACTTCTCACTACACATCTGCACTCATTATGTAATGTATCTTTCTTTCTTTATTTCTGATGACACAGAGTTAATTTTTTTTAATGGCCTCTCGCAGGTCATTCTAGAAGGTTGTTGACTGCTTAACCGGGCTTGCCTGTGGGTGCCTCAATAAGTTAAGGCCTCCAGGCAGGAGACTACACGCCAAGGGGCCCTGTGGGGTACGGACCTCGGCTTAGAGGGGACGGCAGCAATCCCACAGGCTGGATTGGGTTAAGAATCTAAAGTTTATTTCAAATAAACTTGCGATAAAGTTTGTTCACCTCCTTCTACTAATGTATCCCAATATTTCCAAACGATACGAAAAAAATGTATGGGCAGTGTCGGTAACACGGTCAAAATAAGTGTATCGTGGTAAGAGGCGACCTTGTCGCATGACAGTACATGCAACAAGGAATGGATTACAAACCTTTTGGTCAAAATTATGATCAGTCGTTTTTATTTATTTTATATGGGCAGACTATAAATATTGAATAGGTATGTTTTGTAGATTTTCCCGGCTAGTCGGACACATCTATAATTTATTTTTGTAATACTTAAATAAAACGAATAAATAGTATTATTTTTATATACTTAAATATTTAATGCTTGAGGTTCAATGATTCGCTTTCTTCGCCATCTTGTTTGGGCTGGTTTAGGTTGATCCATTGTCACTTCTTCACTCATTACAAATAATCAATGTAACAAAACAACAGCAATAACAAAATAATAATAAACGCGAGAAAACTTTCCAATATCTTATTTACTAGTACCTAAGGATGTTAATATCTAGTTTTTTTTTTGTTAGTTGCTTATTTTCATGAATATAAGTTAATTTAATTGAATAAATCCTGATATAACATATTCTTGTACTGAAATATAAATTAAAAACCTCAGTAATATCGAAAAAAAAAAGTTCGACATGTTTTCTTTTTTTTTAAGTCCGTAGACAATAGCATATTATAATTTCCGTGTTTAAATGTGTATTCTAGAAATTGAAAAAAAACTACTAAATTAATTCAAAAAATTTACTTATTTTTGACTTACTCCGTGTTTGGTATTATGAAACTCAACCGATGCAATGTTAGCGACAGTTTTGTATGACGAACGATATCTATCGTAAGTTACTTGGACTTTTTGGTACAGGGCGGTTGAATGACATTTATCGCAAGTTTATTTGAAAAACACTTTAGTAAACCTTATATCATCATCTGCCTAGCCTTTTCCCAACTATGTTGGTGTCGGCTTCCAGTCTATAACCGGATGCAGCTGAATACCAGTATTTTACGTGGAACGACTGCCTATCTTACCTCCACAACCCAGTTACTGGGTAATATGATACCCCTTGGTAAGATGTGTTTTGTATTGTCTATTAAAGATAAAAGTTAGGTTTTATACCTACCCACGTGTACATTAGGTTCACATTGTAAATATTCGTATGCCGCTATTAGCGGCGGATGTGTTGAACTTATCCATCTATACCAACCAACTTTGTACCTACCATATCCGTCTTTGTCTGTCTTTGAAGACTGGTTGTAAGACTTTTGGGCCTCTGACTACCCGTAACAACTAACAACAAATATCCACGAATGACAGCCGGGACCAACGGCTTAACGTGCTTTCCGAGGCACGGAGAGGTCTTGGTATGTGAAGATTGTCACCCATCCACGGACCAACCGCAGCAAGGGTAGCTTAACCTGATCGATCGACCTGTGCGGCTGTTATTACTTCGCCACAATAAGCCCGTTCATCTAGTTTACCTTATATCGAGGTATCTATAAATGCATTTCAAAAGCCGTTACAAATAAACCAACCTATTGATGATGCTCACGGCTTAAACCCTTCAAAGGTACTTGTAAATAACAGTCAGAAAAGGCTCGACAGATTGTGTTAAATCCACCATAACTGATGTAAGTGAGAGATTCACTCAGGTTAATTGCGTCAACTTGGCACCCAGCCAACTGACGCGATTTATTTGTGATTTTTATGTGTTTAATGCGATTGTTCAAGTATAATTATGATAAACAAAGTATAATTGAAATAACTGAAATATTGTGAAATTTTTCTTTAGAACAGAATTATGTAAGTATCAGTTTGTTTCTAGATATGAATCACAGGAGACAATAAACCAATAAAATATTCTGATAATATGAATCTAAGACCAGCCATAAAACTGAACTATGAGGGTAATGAGATCCACATCGGGTTATTCACAGTTTTACGCGTTCAGATACTTAAGGCAACATCTTCTCAGTTATTACTAAGATTTCATCTCATATCAATTAGGTTAAATCATGGTTATTTTAACAAAACCCTGGTTATTTTAGCTAAACAACATTAGCGCGACAAGCTTATTTTCGCGCGTGGCCAAAATCGGAATTAACGCAACCATCTTGTTTTTTGAATACTCGAAGTGTAATTTCACAAAAAAATTGCATAATTGTTTACCAACAGCGCCCTTGACAATTCGAGCGCCTATTCTTGTAGCAGTGTACACATTAGACAACATTCACGTATGGAATTTGGCGTTAGACTGTCATTCGACACGCGTTGAACAAGTGTCTAAGTTTTTGTAACAAGATCCCTAGTTCTTGGCCATCCGTATTAAATCGCTCTAACTCTACAGAGACTCAACAGATGTTATGGATATACATACTATCCGATAAAATAAAAATTATTTGATGATTATGTTTGAGGTCAATGACCGCTGATAGTGTAGTTAGGTACTTGAAGTATTAGTTGAGAAAATAAGTTTATTTTTGTTTTGTCGTGTTACCAATTACGCCTATTAAGATTACACAAAAAAATATCTGATGTTTAAACTGATACTGAACAGTACCAGCTGTGGTTGATCTATAAAATTAAATTCATCAAATTTATTTATTTTTAAGAAACACAAATTTATTAATTTAATTTGACCCTGTATAGAAATAGAACACGTACGGAACCCAACCGCAGAAAACAGCAGTACTTATTGAAATTCCCCCGAGTCCATGTGATATGTGTAGCAGTAAGTAATTGGGTTCGTTTTATGAAGAGCGTGTGGCGCGAGTAGGCACGGAGACAGATTGCAGGCAAAGGAATCTGAGACACGATCCGTATTGATGCTGGAGTAGAAGGATTTGATTATTGTGAAGTACTTTGGAAAAAAAAAAGGTCCTCTACTTTTTATATAAGGCTTTTATTTTTAAATAAATAGTGTGTAAGGAAGGACGTGGCTTAATAATAACAGCCACACAGGTCGATCGATCAGGTTAAGCTACGCTTGCTACGGTTGCTCCATCTTTACATACCGAGACCCCTCCGTGCCTCGGAAAGCACGTTAAGCCGTTGGTCCCGGCTGTCATTCGTGGATCTTTGACAGTCGTTACGGGTAGTCAGAAGCCCGAAAGTCTGACAACCAGTCTTACCAAGGGGTATCGTATTACCAACTAACTGGGTTGTGAAGGTCAGATAGGCAGTCGCTCCATGTAAAATACTGGTATTCAGCTGCATCCGGTTAGACTGGAAGCCGACCCCAACATAGTTGGGAAAAGGCTAGGCAGATGATGTAGTAATGATCGTTGCTGGTGGCGTCCTGTCGTTTCCATGGGAAAAAGTCGTGACTTTATGAGTTATCTTTATTTTTAAACATTCAAATTCATAAAAATCCAAATAGCAATATGTTAGAATTTTTATGAACTTGTTTTTTTTACTGACACTAATACTTGAACCCTGAGTACCTAAACTTGTGAATAATACAAATCGAACCCTTAACTCGATCGTAGCTCGGAATCCACTCCTTCAGTTATTGCACCAACTCCCGGTAAAGCATCGTTGGGTTACATACAGTGGCCTCCAAGAGTTAGTTGTCATTTTTCCACTCCATTTTTACCGACTTCAAAAAAAAGGAGGTTATTTTTATTTATTTTTTTATTCCACACTTCATTCTAGATCCGATTTGAAATTCTAGTTCCAAATGTTTGAACTGTAAACTATGATGGTTTTATTGACTCATTCAACATATGACTTATTATAAAAAATAATCAAGTAATCCCTCTGGATAACTTGATTATTTTTCTATTTCTTATTATCATAATGTGACATCACAGCGGAAAAGGAAAAATGTCAACAAATTTTTGGAAGCCATTGTATGTGCTGTCTTACCCCTACTAGCCCAGGATCTTTAGGGTTAAGATACAAAATCCTTCATAATTAAACAGCTAAAAGCACACGTACCTACTCAGAATAGTGTCTAGAATAAAATGCCATAGTCCATAGTCCCATAGTTTACAATATAGTTAGGTATCTAACTATATTGTAAACTACAATACAACAGTTTACAATAACAACACAGTACAGTTACAGTTTACAATATAGTTAGGTATCTAACTATATTGTAAACTATCGGCCATCACATCTGCGGAGTTCCACTATAGCTAATTTATATTGTACACCTACTTGTAACAAGAAGCACATTAGGCAAGATTGTGAGACACAGTCCGAGGTTCATTAGCACAGAAATGAACAGCCGCTAAGGATTGCGGAAGCTTCCAGATGTCGGTAATGTGAGGTTTATACGAACACGTAATCGGGTGTAAATACTTAGGCTTCATGTGCAATGTGCATGCGATTCACGTCTAGATTCTCTTGTATGACTGAATAATTCTTTTACTAGCTTCTGCCCGCGATCTTATGCAGTGCAGGCTGGAAGAAAAGTAACATCATCAGCATCAGTAACATCGAACAGCATCATCTGCCTACCCTTTTCCCAACTATGTTGGCGTCGGCTTCCAGTCTAACAGGATGCAGCTGAATACCAGTATTTTACATGGAGCGACTGCCTATCTGACCTCCACAACCCAATGACCAGAGGTAAGACTGGTTGTCAGACTTTCGGGCTTTTGATGACCCGTAACGACTGTCAAAGATTCATGAATGACAGCCGGGACCAATGGCTTGACGTGCATACATACGAACAGTCAAGCGAATTCAGAATGAGCTTTCTAATTTTCGTATTAAGTTTTTGTTAGAAAAAAGCAGTGATAGTGCGCGGTGATGTAAACGGGTTCGCTTGAAATATACGCAGTAAATAACGTTGTATAATTTGAAGGCTTCCACACAATATTACACGCAATACACAGTACCTACACCTCTGCCTTACCCTAGGCGTGAAAACAGGCGTAATGTTAAAACATGTAAAATAATATTATTTCGTAATTAAAACTCGCGGTTTACTATCGTCTTAATGCACACAAACCACATTAATTATATTCGTGCAAGTTATAAAACTTAGCTCAAAACTTAATTACTAAGTAAATCTCAACTTACTAACTTAACTGGCCGCTTAAGAAGTTTAAATACCTATAGCTTTGTTTACTTGCTTCAGTTGAAAACATACCGCACATTGATAAGAAGACCGTCACTATACGAAAAATGACGTTTTTCTATTAGCAGTGCCATCTCTTAGCGCGCGAAGATACAATTTTTTTGCAAATACACCAGTCGTTGTAGCTCTAAATTAAACATGATATCAATTTTTTATTCTTTCTGGTTCAAAACTAGTTATTACTGTTTTGTAAAACTTTAAATGCTTCTACTGAAAAAACTGCTTTTTTGGTTAGTGTCACTCTTCTTATCAATGTGCGATACAGTAGCGGCGGGTCCATGGCTGAAAACCTATGAATACTATGATCTACTGGCGTGAGCTTTTTTTTTAAATGTGGATAAGTGCAAACCATTTGTAAAAACATATATTTAAAAAAAACATAACCCTTCTTTTGGCGCAGTCGGGTAAAAACTGGCCAAGTGCGAATCAGACTCGCACACGAAGGGTTCCATATCTCAAGGCAAAAACGACGAAAAAAACACGTTTCTTGAATGGAGACTCCCTTTAATTTTCAACTTTATTTTATTAATTATTATTTGTTCTTACTTATATCGGCAATACACTCGATAACCTTGAAATACACACTCTGTGAAAATTTCAACTGTCTACCTATTACGGATACAGCCCGCTGACAGACATACAAACGGACAGCGGAAGCTTAGTAATAGGGTTCCGTTGGCAGCCTTTGGGTACGGAACCCTAAAAATTACACTCTTTCACTTGGGATGAAAATTAGCAGTAGGTAGTAATTATATGCCTCAGTTTGACTAACAATTCGTGTAACAGATTGTTATAAAATTGCACTTCCTCAAGTTCCCTAGATGACAATAAACAGCTATTTTCGATATATTTTCAAAAACTAGTCTTTTTAAGGGGCTTACATGACCTCAAGCGCGGTCACTGTCGGACCGCATAGAAAAGAAAGAGAAGCGAGATGACACAACGCTGGTAATTTATTGCAAAATATGAAGCAATTATTGAATTACAAAATTTTTTTTTTTTTTTTTTTTTTTTTTTTTTGATAAATAACGGGTTTTTATTTTATTAAATTACAATGTTACTATTTTACAATTTAACACTAAAATATACATATTATACAGTATATACAAGTATATAAAAAAAAAGGTAAAGAAAAAGAAAGGAGCTCATTGGGCATCAAAAAATTCGTCCGCATCGCTGTCAATGGCACAAGTGCCCAAAAGGCTGGCAGCATTACCACGTTGGATGGCAATGCTTATTCTTTGGGCTAAAAATAGGCCAGCCCTCTGGTCACGTGAAGAGTCAACCAACCGCTTGGCGATGTCCCGAAATATTCGATGAGCACTCGGACCCCAAGGCCCTAGTGTTTCAACCCCAAACGGCTCAAACATATAGCTCCCGATAAGGTTGTTATATTTGCGCCGTTTGAGGTTTTCTGCTCCTGCAGCAGCAGCCCCAGCACAGCCCACCGTGCTAGGAAGATGGGATGGCGCAAGGGTGTCGACACAGGTAGCATCCCACACCAAAGGCCTACCCAACTTCCAAGGCATTATGGTCATTCCATCTGGCCTCTTGCCATCGTCGCGTGCCAAGCCATTGGGTTCTAAAACAGCTGGCACCCCGGCGGTGACAATAGCCCGACGGATGATGTCGTTAATGCTGGCGTGCCGTGCCATCCGCCCAGCGCTCTTGCTGCAGGATAAGCCATGGTGTCCGAGGCAGTCGACTGCTTCACCGCATTGACAGCGATGTGGAGCTCCGCAAGGAGCGCCCAGACGCAAGCATGTAGCGAGCCGGAATGTGGTGTCACCCAGCATAGTGCCTATGTTGGGTGACGGTAGCGCCTGAAGCCAGAGGCCCGACTCCCATTCACCCACAGCCAGCAGGCGGGCTCGCTCAGCAGTATTGGTGGACGTATTAATAAGTTTATTCCGTACCAACCTGCAGAGCGGCTCATCCCACTGTCTCTGGGAAGATGGGTTCTCGGGCAGAACTGTGTTTGGGCAAGCCACTTTCCAGGCGTTCACCGCATCGGTCAAACATGGCACTTCAGAGTCAACCTGAGCAGGAATCAAAATTCGTCTGGTTAACTTGTCTGTGCTGTGGACCGAGGATAGGAACGCCGGTAGGCTTACACTAGAAATTTTGCGGACGCCGAGCCCCCCAAAACGAATGGGTAGTGAGGCTTGCAGCCACGCGCGGTCGTCCAAAGCCACATTTAAAATGGATGTAAGAGTACTGCGAATAATATGGTCAATTTTGTCCAAAAGGTGTGGCTGCTTCCATAAAGAGGAAGAGCGGAGAAAATACATAAAATTTGGACCGAAACAACAATATCTGATAAGGGTGAAAGCCGAATGTAAATTAATTTTAGAAAGCCTATCCGAAATATCGTTAAAATGTTTAATTTTTTCGTCGACGAATGGTGAAAAACTGTCTTCTAAAATTGGGGAACCTAGGAGGTGCAATGAACTTTTTTCTAAAACTTTGATGTCTGGAGCTATTAAATTGAATTTCTGTATAGTCGATTGTCTGTCAGTATTGTCACATATGTAAATTTCACATTTTGAGTTATTGAGGTCAAGCCCGATAGATTGGAACTGCTGCTTAAGGAGTTGAAGATCTTTTAAAACGGTGTCTACGTCACCTCCTAGTGTCCCATCATCTAAATACCATACATTGAATTTTGAATTTAGTTGTTGAATTATGGGATGGATAGCCAAACTGAAAATGACTGGCCCGAGAGGATCACCTTGTTGGCATCCGACTGCTGATTCCAAAACGTTGTCTTTATATAATAATTTTGATGGGTGCCTGTAGCACTGCCACATGAAACCATAAATTTCTGGTAACTCCTTTTTTACTTCAGCCAACAAAGTGTCCCTGTTAACAGAGTTGAAAGCGTTCTTAACGTCAACCTTGAGGATGACCTCACCTTTATTGGCATTTAAAAAACTAGATAGGGCATGTACAGCAGCCTCGCAGCCCCCTTTGGAACCAAAGCCAAGCTGTAGGGGCTGGAATTTGTTTGATAGAATTTCGCCGTATAATTTGCAGCATATTTTGGCTGCCGTACGCCTGTAGGTGCACCCAACGGCAATGGGACGAATGCCGCCGTCCCTCTTGCGCAGGGCGCATAAATTGGCCCCGTACAAGACATCGACGACGGCATCATTCACACCGCCGTTGAGCATCAGATTAATTAGAGCCGCAAGCTCCTTCAAAAGCGACTCACCAGCTTCCCCGGCGCCTGAACTCAATAAATCTTTTAAATGCTGAGGAGTCAGGCCGTCGAGGCCGCCGGCGGAACCACTTCGGAAGGAGCTCACGGCTGCAATCAGCTGGCGGGCTGTAACATTAAAAGCCGTTGAATCCGGGACGAGAGGGAGGGGGGGGTTGGGAAAGGTGAGACCATCCGCAGGCGCTGGATGTTTACTCTCCAGGGCTGAAAGGGTTTCTGGAGAGTAGGGGGCCACCACATCACTACTGAAAAGTAACCTGGCCGCTCCCCTGATATCACCTTCGCTTAATTTGGATTCTACATGTGAACATAACCCTCTTCCTGAAAGGTTATTGAAAACAGGTAATTTTGGATCCAAAATAAAAGTCGAATTGTTGCAGTTTTCTTTAATTTGGGTTGTCAATGTTTTTTTAGTTGCCAAATTTTTTTGAACATGTAAAATCCTATAAGGGAAGGTGAGTAATTGCTCCCAGGCACTCTCTGAGTTCTCCTGGGTCACAAGACGGAGACATCTTGCCAAACTCAATGCAACAGACCGTCTCGCGCCCCGGGGAACTCTCTTTAATACTGGAGTTGAATTTTTGAATTTTGCCAACGTTTTCCACAAAGTTTTATCTGAAGATGTTGATGTTGGGGATGTGGGTGGGGGGCACAAAGGTACACTATGAGGTTTGTGAACCTTGCCATAGTGTATTCGTAGCCCCCGTTCGCCTTTAAAGAAGCGTGGCTGGGAGCAATGGGGACATCTCACCTGGACATCGAGCGATGTGGCAGGTTGACTGGCACTATTTCCGACATCGCTACAGCCGGCATTTAACATAAGTACCTATATCTACACTTACCTAAAAGTAAAATAATTAAAAACACTACACAAAATACATGCACTAAAACCATAATAAATAAAATTGTCTGTCACGTCACTTGGTGACATACGAGCTTGACGTCGGGGCGGCGCACTGGCGCTGACATGCGAGGCGCAGACAGCAGACGCAGACGCGCGGGCCTACTGCGCCGCGGCGCCGCGCTTACTCGTTATCAATTAGAACAATCACAAGGACATCGCTTTTTTACACACTTGCATAGAAATTTAAAATACTTTTCTTATTTTGCATAAAATGCAGCCGCATTTTTCAGATGACAAGACTTGTCAGACAAAAACCCAAGTATACATTATTTCTGAGCATTCTTTCTTCTGCTTTGTAGGTAACTCGTTAAAGCTTATTTTTTATAGAGCTCCTAGAATGTAAACGGCGTCGTAGCCTCAAATTATTTTTCAAATATTAATAAATTCAAATTAAATTCAAATTAATTTTAAAATAGGTATATGTAATAATATAGTTAATTAATTACAAAAATTGTATTGTTTGGACTAAAAAATTAAAACACTAGTGTTTCAGTAAATGTTGTTTGTAGAATAATCAGACAAAAAATCAGAATGATGGTATGTATGTATTATATACACACATCAAAAGTGTCTAGGGATCAAGCATTTTTATGCGGATTTCTTGAGATTGAGATGTGGCTTTGTAATAAATTTATGATTTTATAAATTTATATGGATCCTTTTTGGTGCATTTCATAATTTGAATCAGGAACTGTGAATCAAATTCGAGTAAAAGATGAAAATCAGCTGTCAATATTTTCCCTATAAAAACATACAACGCATTGAAGACATTATTAGTGCTACTGTTTCCCTACTACTGATTAAAACCAACGTTATTATGGAGCGGCGACGTCATTTAAGCAGGGAAGAAATGCTCAGAGCCGTGGGAATGATAGAAGCTGGTTCCCGGCAACGTACTGTGGCTTTAGCTCTGAATACAAGTCAGAGTGTTATCAGTCGACTTTGGACACGTTACCGAAGCACTGGTACCGTGGCTGAGCGCCATGGAGGACGGTATCGCTGCACCACACGGAGACAAGACCGATACATTCAAATCTTAACTCGAAGAGCTCCAACAATAACCGCCATGATGTTAGCCGTGAGGCTTCATCACTCTTCAGGGAACTTAATTAGCGACCAAACAGTCAGAAACCGCTTGCATGAAGTGAACCTTCATTCCCGAAGACCGCTACGGGTACCACCTATAGCAATGCACAATCGTAGGATTCGATATCAATGGGCTCTTGAACACAGAAATTGGGCAGAAGAACAATGGCGTTTCGTGTGCTTTTCTCATGAGTCTCGTTTTGGTATGAGACCGGATACAAGACGTATACGACACTGGAGAACCCCTGGACGCCAACAGCGATTAAAATCCTGCCAGGAAGTCCATCCTTATAGTGGTGGAACCATCATGGTATGGGCGGGTATTTGGATCGGCGGAAGAACTGAGTTGATTTGGATCAGAGGCAACCTCAACGCTCAAATTTATGCTGAGACGATTGTATCAGACGTCATCGTTCCTCTACAAGTGCAAATCGGTCCCTTATTTCAGTTAATGCATGATAATGCACGACCGCACACCGCAAGAGTTGTAAGACAGACTCTCGCCGCAGCTAACATCAATGTCCTGCCCTGGCCTGCTCAGTCGCCAGACTTGAACCCGATTGAGCATGCATGGGATATGCTACAGAGAAGAGCTCTGCCGAATATGGAGGGTATCCAGTCGCAAGAAGACCTTTTTTTGTTGTTGCAACGAACATGGGCGGCCATTCCACAGCGTGATTTGGATGAACTCATTTTTTGTAGACGCAAAGAACATTGTTCAGCTCTTGACAAAATGTACTCTGATATTGTGAATATACTGGAACGGGCAGCCATACAGACTTATAGGATAAAGTGTCGAAGGAAGGGTGGCTATGTCACGGGGTGGAACAAACATGTCGCAGGCGCTCACCGCGAGGCCCGGCTTAGATTCCAGGTGTGGACAATGGCTGGTCGCCCAGCCAATGGTCCTATTTTTCATGATATGGCGGAGGCAAGGAGACATTTTAAGGCTAAACTCAAGTGGTGTCAGAACAGGCAGGACCAGCTTAAAATGAATCTCCTTGCTTTCAACCACGCAAACAAAGACTTTCGGCGTTTTTGGAAGAACACGAATAACATGAATGTGAGACCGGGTCTCCCGGTGAGCGTCGGTGGGTTTACTGACCGTAAGAATATTGCGGATGGTTTTAGGGACCACTTTTCTGTGCGGTCACTCTTGGGCTCGGCGTCTCGTCGAGTGGACGAAGCTGAGACCATTGAGACTGAGCGGAACGCGAAAATACCTGCCAAGAGTGTGGCTTCAATTATTTCGAGGATGCAGCGTGGGAAGTCGCCGGGTCACGATGGTCTCAGTGTCGAACACTTTAAACATGCGGGAGTCCATCTGCCTAGAGTTTTGTCACTGTTTTTCACTTTGTGCCTTGGTCATTCCTATTTACCGGAACCACTTATGAGGACGATTGTGGTCCCTATAGTTAAAAACAAAACTGCTGACACATCCGATATGAACAACTATCGACCCATCTCACTAGCTACCACCATGGCTAAGGTGCTTGACGGTCTGATGAAGGGCTGCCTCTCAGAACATGTTAAAGTGCACGACGCCCAGTTCGGATTCAAGGCGGGCGTGTCCACCGAGAGTGCTATTCTCGGCCTGAAGCACACCGTCAAGTACTACACCATGAGGAGGACGCCGGTATACGCGTGTTTCCTTGACCTGTCGAAAGCTTTCGACCTTGTCTCCTATGATGTGTTATGGGACAAGTTGAGGGGCACGGGTGTGCCGGTGGAGTACACAGCGCTTCTCCGGTACTGGTATGCTCACCAGACAAATCGGGTGAGATGGGTCGGTACTCTGTCGGATGAGTATCGAATGGAATGCGGTGTAAGGCAGGGGGGGTTAAGCTCCCCCCTGTTATTTAATTTATATGTAAATGAGCTCATCGAGCGACTGAGCAGCACACATGTCGGCTGTCATATAGACGGTATATGTGTCAATAACATAAGTTACGCGGACGACATGGTGTTGCTCAGTCCCTCGATGAGTGGACTGAGGAAGCTTCTCACGATCTGCGAGACGTATGCGGAGGTGCACGGCCTTAAATACAATTCAAAAAAAAGTGAGGTGTTAGTGTTTACGGCGCCTAAACAACAGCCCCGTCGTGTACCTCCAGTATATCTCAACGGCGTTGAATTGAATGTGGTGACTCAATTTAAATACTTGGGTCATGTTGTCACCAGTGACCTACGTGATGATGGGGACATAGAACGCGAGCGCAGGGCGTTGGCGGTGAGGAGCAATATGCTCGCCCGTAGGTTTGCTCGCTGCACGGCAGACGTCAAAGTCAGTTTATTTAAAGCGTTCTGTCAGTCCTTCTACACGAGCGGCCTATGGGTGTCATATACGAGCCGAGCCTACAACGTCCTGCGCGTGCAATACAACAATGCCTTCAGGATGCTGTTGCGGTTGCCGCGACGTTGCAGTGCGTCGGGAATGTTTGCTGAAGCACGTACGGATGGCTTTCACGCCATCATGCGTAAGAAAGCGGCTTCCCTACTGCAACGTTTGCGTAGCACTCGGAACAGCATCCTGAAAATGATTGTTAGCAGAGTGGACTGCCCCATCCAAAGGCACTGGGTAGAATTAGGTATAGGTTTATGTTAAATAGAATTAAGTACTTACAACAATAACATAGCATGTAAGCACAGTTTGTTACTAACCACTAACTACTTATGGACTGCTGAGGTCTGAAATAAAGATATTTTATTTTATTTTATTTTATTTATTTATTTATTTTGAGTATGCCAAACCGATGTTCTTGTGTTGTTAGTGTTCGCGGTAGAAACACGGATTATTAATTGTTTAAGTTACCCAATAAAATTTTAAAGAAAACTGTTATTTCAGTCTTTTTTTCGAACTTTTGTGTTAGTGGTTCAAATGTCAAAAATCCCTTTATTAGGAAAATGGCAAATTTCTTTATTAATGCAAAGGTGACTTGGTTTATCGTTACTGTGACAAACGAAAACACTTTATTTGATGAATCCTTAAAGAAAATTTTAATTAATATCAATCAGGAGAAAAGTTATTGCAAAAATATATGTTGATCCCTAGACACTTTTGATGTGTGTATGTATATTAGTATGGTTTTTATTGTAATAAAAGAAAATTTTTAGAAGTATCTTCATGATTTTTTCTATCGTATCGAATTAGTTGTATCATGTGTTCAACACACTATCTACCTAGCATATATCCTGAAGAATATCATATATTTTTCTGATTTTGTTTACTGTAGTTGATCATATACTTTTATTGTTTCTAAAACTTGCGTTTTTTTTGCGTTTAGATCCTGTAATCCCCTTGACGCTACCGCCCAGTGTAGACTCCCGCATGTTTCCATCTGAAGTAGCAGCTTTGTTTTGCTTACCGCTTCTTAGTAAAACACTGGGTGGACGGTTAATTTATTGGGCCATTTGTACCACTAAGTGGGTGACCACTTTTCATAATTTTTCTAAGGATTTTATCATTTTGGCTCAAAGCACACATCATCCATGTTTTGGACAGACTACTAATGATGTAATGACGGTTTCTGACCTAAGTTGGTACTCATTGACCGTATGTTATTAAGCTCAACTCCATTTTAACAATGCACGTGACATTTTTTTTTTTGGTAGGACTATTATTTTTTAAATTATTATATTACTTTTTTCTCTCTTTATGTTTACACATTATTTGAATATTGACGTAGTAACCAGTGATCGGAATAGGTAGAGCTATTTAGGTTCATTTACCGCCAACATTGATGATCCACGGGATTCCGACTGATACTACGGGATTTTTACGGGATTTTATTGTCGCTAAAGTGACGCACCTGTTTTTGTCTTTTTCTGCGCCACTAGAATTCAATCTTTACCAACAGTAACTTCGAAACTAAACTTAACTTCGTAACTAAAGGGGAACATCCATATTATTCTAACCTATGGCAAGTACATAAAATAGCTCTACCTATTCCGATCTATGGTAGTAACCTTATGTTTTGATATTTTTTCTTTTGACATTTATATTTTATTAATGTTATTATGTTACCAATTTTAGTATCAATGACATCCATTATCAATTCATTAATATCATCATATTTGTACGCCTTCAGGTATAACATAGCGCGCTTGTAATTTTTTCTTATAAAAACTATTTATTGTACCTACCTGTTAAATAACTTTATGACTTTATGAGCAAACTGTTGCGGTAGAAACAGCCTCATTGCATAGATACATAACAGCATATTCAGCCCATGATATTCGCACTGCTGGGACCCAGGCCTCTTCTCTTCGAAAGGTAGTAGATTGTAATCCACCGCGCGGGCCCAGCGCGGCTTGGTAGATGTCACAATAATAGCATGTCTTCAAACTTTTGGTTCTGGACATGCGGGTTTCCTCACGTTTTCTTCACCATTTTGATCGTTATTCACACAAAGTAAAGCGCCTGTCTGGTTTCGAACCCGCGACCTATGACTAGTAAGTCGGGGCCGTTATCTGGGTTGCCACTGCTCTATAGCGCTAAATGACATCTTGATTTTGATTTCTTCTATGTTGCAAAATGACATCTTGATTTTGATTTCTTCTATGTTGAAAACTGACATCTTGATTTTGATTTCTTCTATGTTGAAAAATCTCAACTTCGTAATGATTTCTTTATGAAGTGTCAAAATATTCTTATACCATGGTCACTAGCCGGTGTATGCAAACCTCGTCACCGGAACTTTTTTCTTGCGCCGCCACCTGCCGGCGTGGGGCTTAATGATGTAAAAACACAGCTGATCCACCTCCACAGTATGTACCGGACAGTAGAACAAGAATTATTTATTAGGTCTAAGCTGTAATAAACTAAATGATGGCCAGGAAACATCGTCAGTTTAAATACATCTGCTGATCCACTGTGTTCCTGTATGGCATATCAATACTTAATATTATAAATGCGAAAGTGTGTCTGTCTCTCTGTCTGTTACCTCTTTACGCTTAAACCGCTGAACCGATTTAGATGAAATTTGGTATAGAGATACTGGCTGGAGGCTGGCCATGTTTCTTGAAGGACCAATGGCCGGTAGAGCACACGAGTCCTGGAGTGAAGACCGCGTATCGGCAAGAATAGTGTAGGACGCCCCCCAGCAAGATGGATCGACTACCTCAAAACTGCCTGGGTCAGGCGGAGGACAGAGTGTTATGGCTTAGTATGGGAAGAGGCCTTTTTCCAGCAGTGGACTGCGATAAGCTGAGGTGATGACCAATGGTATGGTCATAACTTAAAATATTAATTTGTGATCACGTTTAATTGACACCCATATAATTTAAATATCTACATATTATTTTAATTAAGATTACTCTGATAAGATTGGAGTGGCACTATGTTCTATGTTGACCTACCGTTAGCTGTTAACTAGGCCAACACCTCACCGGTGTCCTATGTAAACAATAGCCCATACAGCGCCAGGCTTATGAAAATGTATGTGCATACTAATGAGATGGCGTCGGCGCTGGCCGCACGCACTGACGAGTTTGATGAGGTTTGTATATTGCCTAGAAGTTGTGGTGTGTAATGAGTGCGTTTTATTAACGTAGTGACGTTAATGACGGAACTGCGACAATCCGTAGCTTCTTGACCACAAAGATAAAGTGGATAATACAGAGATTAAAACAGAAGACGAACTAGCAGGGGATCGAGGAGGGGGTGGTTGGAGGGGGCGTTTAGGGGATAAGACCGGAATAAATCCAAAATACAGGATTGGTGCAATTGTAAACAGGGTGGCATCCCATCGATGCGCAAACTGTTATCATGAATCCAGCACATGATTTCGTGTAGTTTTTTTTCGCCGGTTATCAAAAAAAATATCTGGTGTTTCATAGGAAAAGTGTCATACATACGCGGTCGAAATATATGGAACAGCTTATCCATACTAATATTATAAATGCGAAAATTTGTCTGTCTGTTACCTCTTCACGCTTAAACCGCTAAACTGATTTAGATGAAATTCGGTATATAGATAGTTTGGGTCCCGGAAAAGGACATAAGATAGTTTTTATCCCGATATTCTCACGGAATCGACACTTATGCAGGTGAAACCGCGGGGCGCTGCTAGTTTTTTTTGAATAAACCACGAAAATTTTCAACTACGTTCAGAATCATCTCTTGAAACCATGGTACACAGGTTTCTCGTCGATGCAATCCTTTATTTGGTTACCTTGGTTACATTTTCCTTGTTTTTTTGTGGAGATACGGTTTTAAAGACACCAGGCCTTCGGGAATAACACTGGGGAGTATTGGAAAACCATCCCGGTACTCACCGCATGAAAGAGGGGGAACCTCCGCATCCTAAACTAAATTAAGAACCCCCCGACCAATCCTTGGTAAAGCCACAGCTTAAACTACTGAGTCACCGTTTTCATTTTGGTCAATGATTAGAACACTGTCCTCATGTTGCGGATGAGTCCGAATATCCGTGCTGTCGAAGTAATTAACTTGGACAGTTCGGCTATTCGGACTTATCCGTAGTCAACAAGTCGCAGTACCGTCCTTCGAAGTAGTTTCGGACAAACTCCAGGCTTGTACTGCGCATACATTATGATAAAGTTGCATCATGGACCATGCAAGTATAAGCTCCCCTATTAAGACCCCAAGCATCCAATATTCTAAGCTCGTAGAGAATTATCTCCTGTATCCCGATAATAGAACATCATAACAATGTAAGCCATTGTTCGGCGTACCGACATTGGAAGCAGCCGATGTGTCGAAGTTTCGCTATAGCCGATTAAGCATTAGCTTGGAATTAGGAAAACAGGAATAGAAGTTTTGGTGCAGCGACGAACAGTTTTAATTGTGAATAAGTTGTTTAATTGTATTACAAAAATGTTTTTGTGATAATAAGAAACTGGTGTGACATACCCGGATTGCTCATTGAGAGATTCCTTCACGATGATTTTTCTTTGTCTTAAATGAGTGATATTATGATCCTGAACTATAAGGATCTTTAAACATCTGGATAGATATTTAAAAGTGAATAGCCCTCCATTCACTTTTAAATATCTATACAGATGTGATGAAATGGAATGGTTTATTCTGTAAATAGGATATGGAATCACTTTTACACATCAGACTAATATTATAAAGGCGGAAGTTTGTGAGTGTGTGTGTGTATTATCCAGTAACTGGGTTGTGGAGGTCAGACAGGCAGTCGCTCCATGTAAAATACTGGTATTCAGCTGCATCTGGTTAGACTGGAAGCCGACCCCAACATAGTTGGGAAAAGGCTAGGCAGATGATGACTTCTTCACGCTCAAACGGCTTGACCAATTTTGATAAAATTTTGTATAGAGGTAGCTGACACTCTGGATTAACATATATGTTAATCCAGAGTGTCAGCTACCTCTAATATCGGGATAAAAAGTAGCCTATATATAGGCTACTTTTTATCCCGATATTCCCACGGGATCGACACTTACGGGGGTCAAACCACGGGGTGCAGCTATTCATATTATTAAAAAAAACTAGATGAGGTCGGTGTTTCCTATCTAACAACCCTGAGAAGATTGGCGGAAACAAACTTAGAGGTGACAGTCTCTTTTGAAGTCTACACATAATCTTGGTCAGATCATAATATGAGTAAATAAAGTATAGGTACGGTACCTAAAGCAATGAGGTTTACGCTAATGGACGTTATAGAGTTATGAGAAAATACCAAGCACTCTATTAACTACTTTGGAGAACATAATAAATAAAACGGAATCATTTTCAGCGTCTGTTCAATAAAACTTAAAGTGCTTATTCCGATAACTACTGGAAAGAGACCGCCCAAGTTATGACCATCTTGAAACTTTCAATCTATTCAGAAGAAGCAATATTCTTTTGAGAATGGAGCAAAGTTCGTGAACTGGTTGGCGACCCGAGTAGTATTTATAAGGACATATTTGGCCTCTAATAAAGGCTTCATAAAAAGTATTTTTACCTGTTACTGTCAGCTTTAATCTCCTCTAGGGGACGAAGGCGTTTTAAGTCTGGAGCTTAATGTATTTTTTTTCTAAGTGTACAGGGTAGCTCTAGGGAGGTATATTAGTTACATTTGATTTAGATAAACTGATTAACCTTTACTAATAATAGTCGGATTTGAAAAATTATTTTTGCATTTGATAGCCTTATTCTTGAGAAAGGTCATAGACTTTTTAAATTAGGTGAAAATGGAGTAATAGCGCGGTCGGGCGATACGATGCGACGCGGTGGGTCATTTAAACGAATCGCGGACAGAAGATGACGATAGTGTTATTGTTTTTTTTTGCATTTTCAATAATCACTTAAGCTGGTGTTGAGCATAAAACATTAAAAGAATATTAAAATGTTATAGTTTTTTTTTTACACCGGTCTTTACTACCTTTTCATATTACTATTGCTATTCCTCCTCTGTTGAATCCGTGGATATTTATACAAAATGACACGATAGATATTGAGTGTGCACGGAAGCCGTTTACACATAGTTTCACAATCCTAACTCTACTTCCATATCATAACGGTTCCACTTCTGATTAAATCTGTTGCTTTTTAGTGACTAAGTTTTGTCGTTTGATTACAAAGTTAGCGATTAATGATTTAGTATTAGAATTAGAATTTAGTAATCGGACTAGACGATAGTTTCCCAGAAAGTTAGCAGTTGATAACTGACTCGTTGGTGTAGTGGTCGCAACCGGTACTGCTGAGCATGAGGTCCTGGGTGCGACTCCCAGGTTGAGTAAATTTTTATTGGTTTTTAGGGTTCCGTACCAAAATAGTAAAACGGAACCCTTATGGTGAGTGTCTGTCACAGCTGGATATCTCAAGAACTACTACCTATAGCATTAGTAACTTGAAATTTGTAATAGTTTTAGATGACGTTGGCTTAACTATTTTGCAAATAAGAAAGAAATAAAAATATATGTATATTTTTTGCAACAGGGACTGAAAGGGAGTCTGAAAAATTCTAAGTGGGGCTACTAGGGCATGTAGGATATCATATGAAAGAGCGCAGTTTGCACATCATCAAACATTTTCTCTTTTTTTTAGGCCGCATAGTAGTTATCGACTTTTGGTGAAAAATGTAAAAAAAAATACCGTTCCCCCCCCTTCCCCTTATCTTCGAAGTTTGCACAGAGAAAAATCTGAAATTATTCTATGTGATAGAAGTTTATGTAAAGATTACAGGAAAAATAAAACGATGTTTCTAAATAGCACACTTTTTCAGAAATGGTCAACAAAAGTTACACTAATTCATTGATAGTGGGATGAACATTCATAACTCATGTAAGTTAATTATAAGCTGTTGAATTTCCAAATAAATAAATAAATAGTTCCACTATCGGTCAAGAGATGGCGCTCACCTAAAAGTGCAATATTCTACATCGCAGTGCACAGTGTTAAAATTCTCTGACTAATATAGGCCTCGCCGATGAAAATTTAAAAACATATGATGGTACGGAACCCTCGGTGCGCGAGTCCGACTCGCTCTTGCCCGGGTTTTTCTGTCTGGATTTGTGCACGGTTGTTAGCAACAGACTCACCCTCTGTTACAAGCAGACGAGCAGATGATTTACCAGAAAGTTAGTTAGTTAATTAGTATGTAGTTAGTTTGATTATTAGTTTTTTGTATTTGTTAATTTACAATGGAATAATTTAATTGTTTTTGGATTTTTTTTTTTTGTCGTTGACATGATTATTCTATAACAGTCTTAACACATTGAAGGACACTGAACGAGACACAATAGAAGTTTTATTGTTATTACGTCTATAGGCGTTAAGTGTCCCGCGAAGTGTTAATAACTTATTTTTGTTTTTGATGTTCTGTTTGTTTTGTGTTATTTTAAATGTATTTCAATATTATTATTACTCTTTAGTTACTTAACATATTGTTATTTTATTATTTAAGAAAACTTTTTAATTACACTAATATTATAAAGGTGAAAGTTTGTGAGTGTGTGAGGGTGTGAGTGTGTGAGGGTGTATGTGTGGGGGCGTGAGGGTGTGTTTGTGTGTTTATATGTTTGTTACTTCTTCACGCGCAAACGGTTGGACCAATTTTGATAAAATTTTGAACGGATGTAGTTGACACCCTAGATTAACATATAGGCTACTTTTTTAACCGACTTCTAAAAAAGGAGGAGGTTCTCAATTCGGATGTTTGTATTTTTTTTTTTTTTATGTTTGTTCGCGCATAACTCCGTCGCTTGCCAACCGATTTGTAAAATTATTTTTTTGTTGGAAAGGGTATAACTTTCCAAATGGTCCCATAAAAATTATATTGAAATCGGACAAGCGGTTTTTGAAACATCAACAAAAATCTAAAAATTTATCTACATTGTCTACATTAACGATCTTTTCGTTTACTCTGCATTGCGTTTTTTGTTCGCGCATATCTCCGTCATTTACGAACCGATTTGGAAAATTCTTTTTTTATAGTAACTTGAGCACTTTCTCTCGGAAATCATCATTTGGTAAAGTGGAGCTGATGATAAAGACCACAGATGGCCATCGGAACTACTCAATGACAAATATTTCACGGGTTGCGATTCGATTAGGTACTTTTATGTGGTTACTACTAAGCATTTATGCTCGTTACAATGCGTATTTTGAAGTGGAGCTGATGGTGACTTCTCAATCAGCTCCATTTCTCCTGGTTCTTACTAGGAGAACTCCTTAACAATTAACGTCCCTGCATCGGGAAAAGCAATATTTTGTAGAAGGTGATGAGCAGTTGACATTAGGCTATTTTTAGATAAATTACAAACTGACCCACTAAAAAGTGAAAAATAAAAACTTTTTTACAAAAAAAAAAAACCGACTTCCAAAAAACACTATAAAGTGAAAAATAACTTTAATTTCGGAAGTCGGTGTCTTTGGATTTGTATTTTAGTTTTTTGCCACCGACCAACAACCAACTATGCCATGCCATGTTGGCTATGCCAACATTTCCACGAGATCGACATTTACGCGGGTGAAACCGCGGGATGCAGCTAGTTAATAATATTTCATGACAAAGGCACGTCACATCATGTGGCAAACATGCTGTACCTAATAATATTTTTACCATCTTGCATGCACGTGTTTACTTGCATGTATGACACCTGTTTAAGCCAATAAATATTATCTTATCTTAAGTTATCACTGTTAATTGACCCCTCATGGGCCAGTCTTTCCAGGCCCCAAAGAATATGTTGAGAAGTTTTATGTCCTTGTTTGATAGTCGAAAGCACACTTTAAAAACTACCTCCGCCACCAGCCATCCGCCTCTGTACAATTACGTGCTTGAAGTAATAAATAAATAAATTTAAAAAAAATCTTATACACATAAGTCATTGGGAAGTCCGTCCAAAATGACATTTACGGACAAAATGACACACTGAGTTTTTTTCGAAATTGGTGGACTACAATGCTGCAGGTGTCATAACATCACATGAAGAAGGCCATGTTGGCATACCTGTCAAGTTTTTAGCGCCATTGACTCAGTCGCGCCAGTGTACAAATATATTAATTAAAACTACATAATTAAAAAAACAAAACCGTATGTCATTTTGGACGTACTTCCCCTAAACATAAACTCGGGCACTTCTCCCGTGACGGTAGGCAGAAACTAAAGAACTTCACGTGTTACGTCCTAACATTCTCCTTCTCCTTCATACATCAGAAGACCAATTCCCGTAATTAAACACGTTCAAAATCTAGTCGCAGTTTCATCTCGGCTACAAACAAATGTCAAAAACTTGTCAAAAATGTAGGAAAATAGAGGTAGTTTTGACAGACTGAGACTGAGATCAGACTGTGTACGTTCTTAAAATAGGCATGACGAATGATTTTCAAATCCTCTTCCGTAATGTACGTACACATTTACTATTTACGAAAACACCTATATTTCGGTAATAAACTAAAGTTTAACGAAGTTTGAAGCCATTTTTCTAATATTTTTTCAATAGGGCGCGAAAACAGCTCACAGTGTCATGGCGTCGGATCCGACGTCACGCCTAGGTAAACATCAAATGTTGTCAGTATACTATCTATAGTGCACTCTGTGAACCACAGTGATGTTTACATAGGCGTGACGTCATGCGCTGTGATTGGTGTGTCAGTCAAAATGGCCGACTGCAGTATTTTAATCTTTTATTTTAGTGAACATCCGATTAATCTCAAGTTTTTAAATTAAACTAAATCACTGTTTTAAATCCTTTTAATATGTATTTTCCCCTAACATCATTAAATTTTTGATTAGGTATTTGATACTGTCGTCACGCCTATTACGATAATTGCCCACCATGTCATACACGCACGCCGGTTGCGAGTACTTCGCACCTGACCTATCTGAAGAACCTCACCGGTCACATCAATCAACTCAGCCTATCGCAGTCCACCGCTGGACATAGGCCTCCCACAACACCCTGTCCTCCGCCTTCCGCATCCAGTTTACCCCAGCCACCTTCTTTAGGTCGAGCGGGTGTAAGGGGGAGCACATAACAACCGGACTCCCCAAACGTCAACCTCACCTGCGCGCGGTACACCCTACCACTGACAGACGAGGCGCTGGCGACCGACCGATGGCGGTATAACCATCCCATAAGCCAACCTAAATCCTCCAGAACGATGACGGGCAGCAGCGTCGTCGCTGCGAAAGGCTTGGCTCTGCGGTCACCAACCCGCATGCCCAGCGTGGTGACTACGGGCATTAAACCTCCCACCGGTAACATATGTCCTTCTAAAGCATCCCCTCCAGGCAACTCCATGTAAAAACTCTTATAGTGTATTCAAAACCAGAAAATACTTCAGTTTCCTTTCTGAAATACCAGTAACAACAGTGCCAAAATACTAATATTACCCCGAAAATGCTCCACTGTGCGTAATTACAAGAAAACAATTACCAAGCCCAGACTTTAATAGGAAATTAACTCCGAACCAGCAAAATAACTTTGAATTAAAGTAATTCAGTTTAAACTTTCGTGAAGTTGTAATTTAGTTGATGTTTTCATGCTTTAATTCACACGAGTAAGTCGGTAGAGTAGTGTTTATGCATCTCCTGGGCTGCAGTGGATTTAACACTAATTAGTGCTAGATATTCTAATCTCTTTTGAGGAAAGTTGTCTGTTTCTGTGTGCAAGTAATCGCAACAGACTAATATATACAGAATGATTTGTGAAAATACATTTTTTAAAGCTTTTGTAACTTTGTCAATCATAATGAAAATTCGTAGCTTGTTTTTTCAAGCTGTCACAGGCTTTAGGCTGGATTTTGTGCTAGACGGATGGTCAGCGCTGACATCTGTCGCTTACCGATTTATAAAGACTCGCCGCTCGCTGACCGTCGCCGTCGGTGCTCCGTGCTGCACTATACCTACACGGTCGTTTATCGCTAGCGTCTTGGTACGAGTGACCGACAGTACGCGACCGACGACGTCAAAGTATCACAAAATCCAGCCTTGCAGTACCTACATAACCTAAAAACACATTTGTTGCAGTAGTTATAACTTCATTCTAAATTTCTTCATAACATTCTTCCGGTTGACAATATTTTTGATCAAAATAAAACTCTCAATACAATAAAATAAATAACTTTTATTTAACTAAGTTAATAATTTACTAAACTAACACTAAATACTATTATTTTAAACTATTAAGGGGTCCAAAAGTATTTAAAACCGACTAAAGACAGTTTAATACGTAACTTGCAGTTTTGACTTTTAGTTCAACTATTTTCATATTGGAATATATTTTACTATGTATAGCATTTTGTTCATTACCTATGGCACTATGATAGGGATTGTACTATTACAACTACAAAAAAATTTACTACACACATGACCTAGAAGAGATAACCTGACATATTTTAGGTATACAAGGACGCTTGTTGGACCTACATCCCATTTAAAAAAAGGCAATTATTTCAAAAACTAATCACCCTATGCAATAGTTATCATTTTGATTACCCAATTCCACGTCTCACCATGAACAGCGGTGCTAATCTGTAAAAAGATCTCCGTGATAACCTAGGGATTGACACTATTGACAGCTCGCTCCATGCTCACTTCATCTAAGTTTTCACGGAGATCTTTTTGTGGAATAGCATTACAGGTCGCGGTTTAGCTCGCTACCTCGATGTCACCTCCAAAAAAAAAAACAAATGCATCCAGACGTAGACAGATTTTTAAAGAAGCCTATCATTTTGTCTGTACTCCCGTCGACAAAACCCGTTTCTATGGAGGTCATGGAGGTAAGCCCTCAAGCGGGCCGCGATGTATCGCAGTGAGGCATCCTGGCCATGTAATTACCCTTACCTACTCAAAAGATTTAAATCTTTTAAAGTTGAATTTTGTGTTATCAAAATGTGCAAGTTGAGTTATCTTCAAAATGGGATGCAGCCTCTAAAATCACCCTAAATTACTGCTATTGATTCTTATTAAACAACCAACTAAACCCGTTACTAAAGTCAGCTATATTATGCAACGACTCCGGAGTGTGAAACGGCTCATTATTAGCCGGCTCATAACTATATCCCACAGTATTATACTCCTGGGGAGGACCGTACATGATTTGAGGATGTGTTCCGGATGGTGGACCCGACTGGTTCTTCATGTAGTAGTTGAGGAGGAGGCCGCCAACGTAGAAGAGCTTTTGGAAGAAGGCGACAAGGAAGAAGAATGATGCGACCTTGGTGACTGCCAGCTTTGATAAGACTACTAGTGCGACGATTGCTGAAACAAATGAAAAACATTTAAATGAAGTGTGTGACCTCCTATAAATATAGAAAAGTGGGACGCGTGTTGGATCTAGATAGTTGAGTTGGAAGCTGATTCTCATTTTGTCGCTAGAATACTGATTTATTTTTACGTTTTTATCTGGATGGGTTGAATAATTCGCCTATAATGTTCCTACTAGGGGACCCAGGCCTCCTGTCGGTTAGAGGGAGTGGGCCATAACCCAGCAAGCGCGCCCAGTGTGGGTAGGTAGATGTCACAAGTCTTCGAACTTTTTGGTTCAAAAACAAGCCAATTTCTTCACAATGTTTTCCTTCAGCGTTTTAAGAGCAGTGGTGATGAAATTATTTATACAAAGTGAAGTGACTATGTCGGTCCTAACCCTTGGCCCGTCAACTGTAAGTCGATCACCACCACCACTATAATATAATTATGATAATTATTCAATAGTCTGTGTGGTGCCGGACTTAAAGAATAACACCACCCCATACTTCCCGTGGGTGTCGTAAAAGGCGCCTAAGGGTCGTACCGGAGAATGGGCAGCAGCTCTATGTATTTCAGCACCATACTATACTGCGATCGCCAACACGCCTGCCAAGCGTGGCGATTATGGCCCTATGTCCAGCAGTGGACGTCTTTCGGCTGAAATGATGATGATGATGAATTATTCAATATCTACTCATTCATCATAATTATCCACCATCTAATGTATGACTTCATCCTTCGTCCAAATCCCTGACGCTACCTCAAATAGATTAGAATAGAAACCTTGGTAATATAAAAAAAAAGCTTTCCACATTAAAAGGTTCTGAGTTATAACAATCTTATTTCCACTAACATTCTTCTTAATTTATATCTTATTTTCTTTAAATGCCAGGTCCATAAGAAAATGAAGAAAAATAATTATAAACTTCATAAGGACTAAGTAATATTTTTATAAAAAGTACTTCTACAAGGACCGACCGCAGTCTTGTTCTACTTTTCTTGGAAGTAAACAGATTTGGTCTTAATTGAAATTGTCAAGCTAAGTAAATCTTCATCAGGAAGTAAGAAAATGTCTATTTCAGACCCAAGAAAATAAGGGTAGTTTTCTCTTATTATTAGCACAATCAGCCTGTAATGTCCCCACTGCTGGTACACGAGCCTCAGCTCGGTGAGGGGGAGTGAGCCGAAATCCACCACGCGGGCCCAGTGCAAGTTGGTAGATGTCACATGCCTTCCAATTTTTTGTTCTAGAACATCCTCACTATGTTTTCCTTCGCCGTTTTAGGAGCAGTGGTGACGAAATAATTTACACAAAGTAAAGCGCCTGTCTGGGTTTGAACCTAAGACCTAAACTTAAACTATATCTGACGATCCTGCATACTTATCTGTTTTGTTGACTGTACCTAGTTATTTGTTGTTGATCTGCTAAGATAATTTGAAGATGAGATTTAGGAAGGTTAATCTCGGTCAGATGTTACCTCATTTAAACTAAGTCGACTTTTGATTTTACTGGTTTTACATGTAAAAAACGAGACCCATTAAAAACACGAGCTCGTGACAGTAGCAAAAAATACATGCCAACCGAAATGAAAAATAATGCAAATAGGAAAGTTGCACATTACTAAAAAGCACTGCATTTCATTACTTTTTGTCACATCTATTCAAAAAGAGCTAGTGTATTCTTCGTAAACAGGGACTAAAATAGCTCTTTAATCCCTAGAGACTTAAAAGTAATTTGAATTTGAAATGTGGATATTGTTGTAAAAGTTCCAATCACCAAATAAATCAGTCACGAACATTGTATGAACAAATCAAAGCGCGCGAGCCAGATTTAAAAAAAAAGTTTGTGAAAAAATAAGAAACGCGTGAAAAGCATTCTGCCTTCGTTCGTAATTGTTTACTCAAAATTGTATGTAAATAAATAAACGTACTTTTCTTATTCATAAGTTGCACTTACTTATTTTTTCATAGAGGGTGATAAAAAGTAGAGTGTCCAAACTCAAACTCAAACTCAAACTCAAAGCATTTATTTCAATTAAACCAATTACAGGCACTTTTGAATTGTCAAGGGGTCGGTCAGTCAGAAAAATGAAGCTAGTTGCCCATTCCAAAGCGTAGGTACCTATGGAGAAGAACGGGCAAGAAACTCCATGGACACTCTTTTAAATCAAAATAATATGGTTACAATGTCTTGTTTACATCAATCATGTTAAAAATTATACATGTGAGAACGATGCAGAACGTTAAAAGCGTCCGTAATGAAAACACGAAATAAAAAAAAAATAAAACAATTCAAATAGGTATTAAATTAAAATAAGCCATGGCAGCAAAGAGATGACCAGTCCCTACTGACGGCGCCCGTTCACGAACATGACGCATGTATTAGCACCATTCAGCTCAACCATTTTGAAGGGAGCTAAATGATCCAACACACGCGCCACCATCAGCGAGACATTTGAGTGAGCGTGAAATACTCTCAGCTGCCAGGGCACATTCAAGTCAATAAAAGGCGTACCCAGTAAATGGAAGCTGTATAGTATGTACATAGTACTCACACATGTGCTATGCAATTATACAATACTAGGTGATTGAATTTATATAATGCAAAAGTAGTATTTTAAAATCTTCAGCAGCTCCAACAGTGTTTTTCAATGCTAATCAATTTATTTGTGCGTCCTTATGGAGCAGGACCAGCGTTTAGCCAAGCATTTTTGTCAGTGATGTAATCCCCCAATTTATAATATGCCTGGCTGCATAGTGTGCGTTTTATACAAGATTTAAATTTCGTTTCATTCAGTTCAAGTATGTGGGTAGGTATTTTATTGTAACATTTTAAACAGTAGCCCATGAAAGACGAGTCTACTTTAGCCAGCCTGAAACCTGGTTGAACTAATTGGTCCCTATTTCTAGTGATATAATTGTGTCTTTCACCTCTTTTACTAAAAAGATGTAGATTTTTCCTTACGTACATGATATTTTCATAGATATATTGACAAGGTACCGTCATGATGTTAATATCTTTAAACAGTTCCCTTAGAGAGTCACGCCTGCGGAGGCTGTATATGGCTCTGACAGCCCTTTTCTGCAGAATAAAAATAGACTCGATGTCTGCAGCCCGTCCCCATAGTAAAATACCGTACGACATGATACTATGAAAGTAACTAAAATAGACCAGTCTCGCGGTATCAACATCAGTCAATTGACGGATTTTTCTCACAGCGTATGCTGCTGAACTTAGCCGTCCTGCAAGGGATGTTAAATGGGGACCCCATTGAAGCCTTGAGTCGAGCGTGATCCCTAGGAAAACAGTACTATCGACGAATTCTAGTTTCTCTTGATTCAATACTATCTCACAATTACTACTTTTGACATTTGGTAAAGAAAATCTTATGCACTTCGTTTTTTTCCCATTTAATACTAAATTATTAGCAGTGAACCAATTTTGGATCTGCAGTAGGGCGTTATTTACGTCGTCAAGATTTGATGCACGTCTATTAATTTTAAAAATCAAGGACGTATCGTCAGCAAATAACACCATTTGTGGTTGAGTTTTTAACAAATGGGGTAGATCATTAATATATACTAAAAAGAGGAAAGGACCTAATATCGAGCCCTGTGGTACACCCATTTTTACTTTTAAGCCAGGTGAATTGACACCATTTATTTGAACGTGCTGTTGTCTATCATTTAAATAAGATTTTACTAAACTGAGCGCAAGTTTTCCCAGTCCGTAATGCTCAAGTTTTAAGAGTAAGGTTTCGTGTTCGACGCAATCAAAAGCCTTGGAGAGGTCACAAAAAATCCCTATGGCGTCTTGGGACTCTTCCCAGGCCGCAAATATGTGTTTTAATAAGGTGACACTGGCATCAGTCGTACAACGTCCCTTGGTAAAACCGTATTGTTGGTCGTGTAATATTTTATTGGTGTTAAAATGATTGAGCATTTGGTTCAGCATCACCTTTTCAAACACCTTGCTGAAAACCGGTAACACGGATACGGGTCTATAATTATTGGTATCCTTACTGTCCCCCGATTTGAAAAGTGGTATTACCTTACTGTATTTCATTAGATCCGGGAAAACTCCTTGATCCACACACAAATTAAATATTAAGGCTAAGTACGGCGCTATTGTCTCAATAATGGAGGTACATACTTTGATAGACATTCCCCATATATCTTCGGTTAATTTGATCTTGATTTGCTTGAAAGCTTTTATTACAATTTTGGGGTTTATATGCTTGAATTTAAATTCAATCTGGCAGGATGAAACGTTTGCTTTTAATAAATCAATAGAACGTAAGGGCGAGGAATTTAAGGTTTCAGTAGTTTTATGCGGGATACTGGTAAAGAAATTTACAAATTCTTGAGCAACCTCTTTGTTAGTGCTTATGAGACCACGCGAAGTCTCTAGTGCGAAATCATTATTATGTCTTTTATTCCGGTTAGTTTCGTCATTAATAATTTTCCAAACCGTCTTTATTTTATTATCGGCTGATTTAATCTTGTTGCTAATATACAAGGCTTTAGCTACCTTACAAGTATTTTTAAACGTTTTGGAGTAGGTACCAATGTATTTATTAAAAGTTTCAGAGTTAATATAAGGCTTAAGGCCATACAGCTCAAACAATTTTTCTCTACTTTTCCTAATACCCTTAGTTGCCCAGTCACTGAACAAAAAATTTGGACAAATAGTTTTAGTTTTCTTCTTCAAAGTGTTATTGAACTCGGTGCGCACTATCGAAAAGAACTCCTCATATAATTCATTTACATTGTTTTTAATTTGGCCTGGTACACTTAACTTACTAATTAAGTTATTATTAAATCTATTTAGATTGCTTGGTGTTATTTGTCTAGTTTGTATCTGAATTTTTTGTAATGGTGTATTGGACTTGAACACAACGGTTTGACCACTGTGATCAGAAGGGAGATAGTTTACAATGGCTTTATCTAAGTAGTCGCAGCAACAAAAAACATTATCAATACATGTAGCAGTCCACCTCGGGAGCAACACTATTTTAAGTTCAAGTGACGTATTTTGAATCCCTCTCGCCTTTAAAATAGTTGTTTGCTCCCTTGGCAAACAATTTAATATTTCTTGAATAATTCTTCAAATTGCACAGATTTTTTTATTAATTTTTGCCAGTTTCTTTCCTTTCGTAAAAACACGGTAGGACGATTTACGTTCCCATTTTATGTTCCACTGAACACCGTCATAACTCTCCGGCTATATTAGGACTACAAAAGATCCCTTTGATTTTTTTTGGTTATAAAAACACTCCAATTAAATTAACTACTCACCCAAAAGCCTTAAAGATCCTTTCTTTTTCTTCGCCCTCGCTTCCTCCGGTAATTGTTTATTGCTTTCCAAGCAATAACAACACACTAATAACGATAAAATAACGATAATTTTCTTCAACATTTTGATGGTAAAAAAGCTATTTATAATCTGTATTCAAATTGGAAATTAATATTCTATTTTTCCCGCACTCTCTGACAGTTGACAGTTTGCTTTTTTATTACAAAATTATGAAGCAACGGAATTAATACCGAGAAGTTCTGTTATAAACCCTGCGGGTAAATATGAAATGTTTGACTTTAAAAAGTTTTGGCGGGTTAGAAATATATTTTACACTTTTCCCGAACACCGAACTGTGCAGTCTGCGTTCCTGTTATTAAATAAGCATTGGTTAGTGTGTGGCATTCGTAAATTCTTTTCTCGAAGAAAGTTTGTTCATTGTTTCCATAACTTAAAGGAAACTGTGTCGAGTTTTCATTTCTGTGACTGATTTGCATGTAAGGAAATAATTATTATGTTCTTTTGTGTAACTTTCGCGTTCCATACGTTTTGCTTGTAACTATTTAAATTTTTACGCTTGTTTCAAAAAATTTCACCGTCATTTGCATGTGAATGATGGTATTTGTAAATTCTGCATACAATAGGTAGGTGGGTACGTATAGGTATGTGAACTATGTGCTTTTTACAATCTCTGTAATGCCTCCAAGGGGAATAAGGGACGTCGTAATTTGTCTTCGTCATAATTAAAATTAAATTCGGTCTCGTTTGAATGATTACACACATAAACTCACGCTCCCTTCCCATGAGGGTAGGCAGAAGCTACGGAATGTCAGAATGATTAATTAAGCAATATTTTGCGGGTGTTTCCTGAATATACTAAACCAGTGGTTTTGTAAGCTACTCTATTTTCATTTAACATTGTGACGTTTTCTTGACTTATAAGTGTGAACGTTATCTTTAACAGCCTAATTTTTGTATTTGAGCTGATAATCTGGGCCTTTTTCTTGAGAATTTTATTCGCTCACGTGAACAAATGGTGACACCATATATATATCTAGAGGTTCACAGAAATGACATATCATGAAAGTATATCCAGAACAACAATAGGAACCTAGAAATAAATCCTAAAACATTTGGGAACCTTTATTTTATAGAGGTTTTGGTTAACAACATTTTAACTCGCCGATCAAGGCGTCCGATCTAAATGGATTACAGCTCAAATGGAAAAACATCAAAGGAAAACTTGTTTGTTTATTTTAGGTTTGTAGAGATTCGAGATCACATCAGATTTTTTTACTTATGGGTTAAATATATAGATATATCTGAAATAGGTGGACTATTTCTGTTGTTGTGTTATCACACTAATATTATAAAGGCGAAAGTTTGTGAGTTTGTGTGAGTGTGTGTGTGTGTGTGTGTTTATATGTTTGTTACTTCTTCACGCTCAAAGGGCTAGACCAATTTTAATGACATTTTATGTCGAGGTAGCTGACACACTGGATTAACATATAGGCTACTTTTTATCCCGATATTCCCACGGGATCGACACTTGCAGCTAGTATTGTAATAAATTTATATTAAGTAGTTATCAAAACTTAAATTCGTAGACTTAATTACTAGATAGATAGGTGATAAATACTTATGCATTTTTAAAAAAACTAGATATTTAACGATATTGAGAAATTTGCGCTGAAAAAAACAGATTTTTTTTGTTTTTAGTCCGCGAAATTGATAGGGACTCATAAGATGAATCTGATTCGAAAACAGCGTGCATTTTCGATTTTTCCATGCTCACAGAAACAGCGATATTAAAAAAAACGAACGTGAAAACAAAATGTCATGCTATATTATAAAATTAATTTGAATTTGGAATTCTAAATAGAATGAAATATATCAATCTTCACAATAGCCAGTATCAAAAACCGGCAATTTTCTAGGTAAGGATTAACTTGTCAATCAATCGCGACGAGATTATGTTAAGGTACATTTTTATTAGATTGACAGGACATAGCCCTCCACGAGTCTATGTACAAAGTGATATTCCATGTCATGTCAGTCCATGTACAGTCACGAGCATAAGTATGTATACACTTGGCTTTATTGAAAGACGATTTTCTCCTTTAATTTTGAATGAAATTTTATGTTATTACGAACAACGTATTTTCGAACCCATAGGTTTGTGTAAAGTGTCGTATTTCAACGTTGCATTCGTCATTTCACGCAAAAATCGCAATTGAAAGTTGCCAAGTGTTGACATATTAGTGCTCGTAACTCGTGCCTGTGCACAGAACTTTCCTAGCAGGAACTCAACAATTCAAATAACAACACATTAGCTAGGTACAGGACTAATACAATTATCGGCACGGATCTTGAGCGCTGACCTTCACCTGCGCAAAAGTGAATTATTGGGTCCCTTTGGTGGTATGAAGTAAGGTGCGGGAGCGGGGTATATATCTCGTACAGTGACTATAATAATAATAATAATAATACTAATAATAATAATACTCTTTTTCAGGTGCTTGAGCCAGCTGTCAACGTTTCGGCACAACGTCTATCGGATCAGGTGCGTGTCATCCAGCGTAATCATATGTTGGATGACACTGTACTTGATCGCCTGCGAAATGAAATGCAGAGTAGCCATGTCATCGCCCCCCAGCCGCAGACTGCTGTACTACTAGCGCAGTGTAATACCAATCATGCTGACGAGGGAAGTAATGACAGGGCTACAAACGTAAGTACCCAATGTAATGAGGAATTGAGGAGTGCTTTGGAGGATGCGATTCGGGAATATCGCTTCATGTCGCCCGAACATAGGCCACGCTTACCTCGTTTGCCCATGCATAACAAAAATAGGGCGCTGGTGGCGGCTCTGGATTCGCAGTTGTCAAACTATTTTGATGACTGCGAAGACCTCACCGATACTCATTCGATTCTGTACTGCGCGGCTGTAGCGGTATGTCGTGTAGCTCACGTCAAATTTGCCAATGACTCTAGAGCTACACGACCGAAACCAGCCATACCAGCTTGGCAGTGCAGAATTGAACGCCGTATTGGTGGGGCCAGAGCGCTCATTGGCAAACTAATCTGCTTCAGGGAGGGCAATACTCGCCCTAGAGTGATGCGCTTTGTGAGACGGGCATTCTTGGGGACTGATATCAGTCCTCAAGACTATATGTCTTGTGTCACGGAGCGCATCGACTTCCTGAAGCAGAAAGTGTATGCATGGGCGAACCGTATTCGTCGGTATAAGCGGCGAGTAGAGCGATACACTCAGAATCGCACCTTCCAGAGTGATGAAAGATGGGTTTATAGGAGCTGGGAGCGACCGGACCAAAGTGTGGCTGACACGTGTCTGCCAGATGATGAAGCCATGTGTTCCTTCTGGCGCAATATCTGGTCGGTGCCTGTCAGTCACACCGAAGGTGATTGGGCTCGGGAAGTCGAGCGAGCCTGCGACCCAATACCAGAAATGGGGGCTATCACCATCTGCCCCCAAGATGTAGCTCGTGCAGTCCGTCCGTTGCCTAACTGGAAGTCTCCAGGGCCGGACGGGCTGCATAACTTTTGGATAAAATGGTTTTTAAGGTCGCACGCTCGCTTGGCATCTCAGTTCCAGACTGTTTTGGAGTCTGGTTCGCTACCCCAGTTCCTAACGACAGGAATTACCCATCTGCTCCATAAATCAGGTAGCACCACGGAACCCAAAAATTATAGACCGATCACGTGTTTACCGACGGTCTATAAAGTTCTTACATCCATTTTGAGAGCTAAAATTGACAAACATATAAACACTAACTCCATCATGTCTGTCTCTCAAAATGGATGTAAGAACGGGTCCCGTGGTACTAAGGAGCTACTCCTCATTGATATGGCCATTAGCCAACAGGTTCGTCGTTCCCGAAAGGATCTGTCGACATGTTGGATAGATTATAAAAAGGCCTATGACTCGGTGTCACATACATGGCTCATGAGGGTGTTGGAGTTGTACAAAATTGATGCAACTCTGCGCACCTTCCTGATGTCGTGTATGGGGCAATGGAGGACTGTTCTTCGCTATCCAGGATGTCGAAATATTCAGAGGAATAGCGAACCGATAAGGATCGAGCGAGGCATATTTCAGGGTGATAGTTTGAGTCCGCTTTTGTTCTGCTTAGCCTTGAATCCTCTAAGCACACTGCTGGAGGATTCAGGTCTAGGCTATCGGCTGAGGAGAGGTGGTCAGGTTATATCGCACCTCCTCTACATGGATGACCTAAAACTCTTTGCCCCCAACAATTTGCAACTGATGGAGCTACTGAAAGTAACTCAAACTTTCAGTAGCGCCATCAGGATGGAATTTGGTGTGGACAAATGTGCGGTCATGCATGTAAAGCGAGGGGAGATTGTTGAATCCGTGGGAACCCAACTCTCGGATTCCACAAACCTTAGAGCCCTCTCCGCATCCGAAACCTATAAGTATTTGGGTATGTCGGAAGCGTTAGGCATCAATGTTACTGACATGAAGCAATCGTTGAAAGAGCGCTTCTTTGACCGCCTGAATAAAGTACTTAATAGTCTTCTATCAGGCGGAAACAAGGTGCGCGCCTTCAACGGTTGGGTCATGCCGGTTTTGATGTACTCTTTCGGCATACTCAAATGGACTCAAACCGAACTCGACGCCCTGAATAGGAGGGTCCGTACGCTGCTAACTGCAAATCGAATGCATCACCCACGATCATCGGTAATGAGGCTGTATATCCCGCGAAAGTGTGGAGGTCGAGGGTTTTTAAACGCTAAGACCCTCCACAATCGCGAGATATGCAGTCTCAGGGAATATTTCCTAGAAACCGACGTGGGGATGCATCGAGATGTAGTCGCCGTGGACAAGGGCCTTACCCCGCTCTCCTTGGCTAAAGAGAACTGGCGCAAGCCAGTAGTGCTTGACACTAATGATCGCATGGAGGTATGGCAGAGTAAGGAGCTTCACGGACGCTTTCTCCGGGCCCTACATGGACCCGATGTCGATTTACTAGCGTCCGTAGCCTGGCTGCGTTTCGGTGACCTCTTTGGAGAAACCGAAGGTTTTGTCTGTGCAATTATGGACGAAGTGATGATGACGAACAATTACCGGAGATTTATTGTGAAAGACGGCACGGTTGACATCTGTCGGGCATGCCACCGGCCGGGAGAATCAATCAGGCATATTATCTCCGGGTGTTCTCGTCTAGCTAACGGAGAGTACTTGCATAGACACAACCTTGTAGCCAGGATAATCCATCAGCAACTTGCTCTGAAATACAGCCTTATGGAATCGGAGGTGCCATACTACAGGTATGTGCCCGACCCAGTTCTCGAAAATGGTAATATCTCATTATATTGGGATCGATCCATCATCACTGACAGGACTATTGTTGCCAATAAGCCTGATATAGTGGTGGTGGATCGATCAGAGCGGCGCGCAATGATTGTTGACATAACCGTCCCGCATGATGAGAACCTCGTGAAAGCCGAGAAAGATAAACAAATCAAGTATCTTGACTTGGCTCGCGAGGTTGTCGACATGTGGGATGTGGACTCAGCGATCATTGTGCCGATAGTCGTGACAGCCAATGGGCTAATAGCCAAGAGCCTCGACCAACACCTGAGGAGGCTCTCGTTGGGCAGCTGGATCAAGGGCTTGATCCAGAAAGCAGTACTTTTGGACACGGCCCGCATTGTAAGGAGGTTCCTCTCTCTGGAGCCCTGACCGCCGGTAGCTTGGACCCTGTTCCCGATACCGGTGGGCTACTATTTTTTATATTTTTAAATGTTTTTATATTTTTTATACTAATATTTAAAAATATAATTTATATGTATTTAGTGAAATAAAAGAATAATAATATTATTTAATATTGTGTTTTATTTTGCCATAAGTATACGATGCGCAAAGCGATCCCCACTCTACCGCCGAGCGCTCAAGATCCGTGCCGGTAACTATACCAAAATCTAAAACTACACACACACGATACTTTTCGCCCAAAATGCTCCAAATTTTCCACTGTCAGTGCTCGGTAGGTACCTATTTAAATTTAGTACGGTCATTAACGTCTTTGTTGCTCGTGGCTGGTGTCTAAACAACCCATCAACAAGTACTGATTTACATGTTAGTTTAGCTATATTCTGTTCTCGAGAATTTAGATAAGCTAAGCTTTCGTGTGGATTTTGTAGTATTTTACATTAGGCTTAGGTAATGGCAACATGGTCGGGGTTTTATTATCTACCAAAATGTTACATACATTACTTTACACCTCTGTAGTAAACCTACATAATATGTATAAATGATAAATGATTTTATTTCTGTTAGTAGGTTTGTACAAAAACTTTTACACGCCAATCATATTTTAAAAACTAGATGAGGTCTACGTTTCCTATCTGACTACTCTGAGAACAAGGGCCGAAACAAACTCAGAGGTCTCTTTTAAAGTCCGGACATATTGGACAAATCGCTTAAAGACATCTTTATAGATTGGTGTCTGAAATTGTCTTTTGAGGAAAGAAGAGGGATTGAGTGGACCTGTCCAGTGAGTGCACGCTGTTGTCAGTAATCATGTAGCTCAACTGAGCTCAACGATTCGACGAACTCACACTCACAAACAATATACTGGCTGAAAATGCTACCCACAGTCATATATAAATTGCCTATAAATAATCAGGAATAAAAGCTCTAGTCATCAAATCATCTATTGGTTTGCAAACATGAGTATTTAGTACATACTCGTAGATGTTGTATTATAAGAGTCATCCATGCTCTACCGTTACATGGGCATGCAAAACATATTATTATTTAATTAACAATAATTTTAAATAACATTTAAAATTATTTTCAATTTAATTAAAATAAAAGTAGAAGAAAATAAAATTCAGCTGCATCCGGTTAGACTGGAAGCCGACCCAACATAGTTGGGAAAAGGCTAGGCAGATGAATTAGGAAAATAAAATAACACAAAATACAAATATTAATGTCAAATCGTTTGAATTACAGTAATAATGGCAAATGTCAACTAAGATATTACAATAATGGCAAATGTCAACTAAGGTTACAGTAAAAATTAAAAAAAAAATTAAAATATGTTAAATATCATCAAGGTTGCAATAAAAATAAAATAAAAAATGTCAAATGGTTTAATAGCATGTCAATCAGCCAGTGATTCATGACCCGTCCCGCTCTGGGCGGAGCGGAAGGGAGTGTCAGACTCTTACTGACTAAAACCCACCCGTGTTCCTTCCTTAGCCCTTTATGTTCCGGGCCAGCGGTAACCCTTTCGGATAATCCCGCTGACCCGGCAGGCTTCAGCCCTAAATATTATTATGATGATATGATGCTGACATCTCTTTATCGGACGGTGAGCTATCCGTCCGCAGGCCCGCGCCTACGGTAGCTGGGAGTCGTCCGTGGCTCCCGACACCCGGAGCGTCTCCCGCGGTGGCTGGGACGGCAGGCTCTCTTCATCATTTCATTTTGACGCTCCATCGAAAATCTTTTCATTACTTACTGCTCATGCAGCTCATGACCAACAAACAGCACAAAACCCGATTATTTCCATTTAAATTCCAAATAAACACAGCTATTTACTAAATGCCAATCCAGCTTCAAAATGAGCACAACAATTTTGTTGAAATGAAACGCGCTGCATTTATAACGGAGCTCGAAGCTAAGCGAGGCGATACTACTACGGGCTAATAGAGGGCATGAATTATGTAAGCGTGTCGCAGCCAGTGATGGGGACATAACCCGGGAACGTGCCGGGATATCAGGGAACGGGAACGTTGACCGGGATTTTTGATTTGCAACATTTTCGTAGAAAAACTGCAATGCCACCAACGGTACTGGAAGTAACGATGTTTTGAGCCATTTGAAATACTGTCATGTAAGCGACACGAAAAATAAATAGGAAACTGTTTGGCTTACGCTGATAGGCTACCCACAGTAGGAACCTACGTACTCTAAATGAAAAATAAGTCCAAATAAGATTGCTTTCAAATAAAATAAAAGTTACATGCAAAATGCAGCTCGAAAGCAAAGAATTATTTATTACCTACTAGCCAGACAAATAGAAAGCATAAATTATGTAAGCGTCGCGCCGTCGTCGTAATCTCAACCAGTGCAGGTTGTAGTGACGTAAAGTGAACCCCGGGACCGTGGAATCCGGGAGGGGGAGGTAGGAATGTTGGTTCCACTTCCCGAGGTAACCCAAATGAATACATGATTAGATGAGAAGTCACGATTCAGAAATGGTCTTTCAAAAATGAAATCTAATTCTATATGGAATCAAGGATTGAAAGTCCCGGGTGTGGCACCGATTCTTCACTACTGTTAATCAAGGTAGGTATTGGGTACATATAATCCAATGAGCGAAAAATAAACATCGTTCAGCCAAATATTTATCTAACATTTATCCCGTTATTTACTAATCCCGGAGCTTAATTTCCCGTATCCTCCCTACACTGCTGTCGGGGCAAAGCTTACAGATTTTTATTGAATTTCACCTTATTTCGAGCTCATTCCGCTCATTGCGAAACGCCCTGATTTTCAGTTTATATAACTATTTTAAAGTGTAATATTTTAACCGATTTTGAAAGAGGCACTTGATGTTAATGTTTATTTTTCATTTTCCTTTTCGATGGTTTCAGTTTAAAATGAATGTTTGCGAAACCTAGATTTTGAACGATATTGATAAAACAGAACACGTTGACAGATCTATTACCTACGTGAAGAAGAAAAGAAAAAAATATGCACTGGCTGCCGCTATTTCAGGAGAGTACTTATTCATTATTTACAGAAATTCAGGACTCCTCCAAATGTGTGACAACAAGTTTAAAGTAAGAATTGTATTTCCAAGTAATTAGATAGTAGACGTCAGCTCTTTAGATAGTAGACGTCAGCTCTTTAGATAGTAGACGTCAGCTCTTTAGATAGTAGACGTCAGCTCTTTAGATAGTAGACGTCAGCTCTTTAGACCATTATCATAATTGCGTAACACAGTATCAAACTCAATCTGAATCATTTTAAAGGATACTAATAATCCATTGCTTTATAGAGGTATGAGGAACAGTGTGTAAAGCTCACTCATACTCTGTACTGCGCTCTTAACGAAAACTGCAATATCTAGGTTAAACTTGATTTCGAGAAAAACGCGGTTAAAGTTTTTTTTTTGTTTTGTTTGTATCTACATCACTATATTACTATGCTAAGTATTAAAACCGGCTACGTCATGGATACGTAAAAAGTGTCTAAAAAGAATATTTAGATCTCATTCTGCAGATTCCAATTATGTACTTATCTCAATTTGGGGCAAAACTCGAGTTATTGCACTTTTCGTAAGGACGGCAGTATAGAAAAGGGAGGATCCTCCGACCAGACGGGTGTTGTGTCTAGCGGGCAACTGCCCGATGATTCTTGTCGGGCCGTTGATCTATGCTAGTTGCGCGGTAAACTCTGCTTGCGAGATGCAGGATTTTGCGTGACGTCACGTCAGTGTGACGCGTTGTTCCCATGTGGCGTTGTAGATACCGCTCCAGCTTATTATGTTAGAAAAATTTGTCTGCTCAACAACGGAAATAACGAAATTAATATTGTTGAACTGTCAAAATGAAAGCCATCGCTACTGATAGTATTGTTACGCAATTACCCCACGGAAGTCGACGGTTTTATAAATGTTTTGACTCAGCAGGTCATAATTTCAGTAAGCTAGTATCCAGGTCAATATGTACCTATTGTGTAACGTTATCTGGCAAATAAGTGATAAATCGAACCATAATCATGTAATTATATTTTTTGCCTCCATCTGTATGCATAAAGTTAGTTTTTTTTCATCCTAAAATAAACTAAACCGCCACACTAACTACAATAGCAAACTGTGCCGTCATAAACGTACACACTACGCTACGCATTTTTACTAATTCACAAAGATCCTCAGCACTCTTGTTCCGTACTCTGAATAAAATACACTAAGCACACGTACACTGTACCTACACACATTCCTAAATTAAATGTGTGGTACTTTCTACACAAATATGTTAGGAGTGCTGCATTCCATATGCCTTTGACCCTGTAAAAGAACAGTCAGTTGTTTTTAGTAGCTTTAGGTACTTGTAAACCAAGCGACCCCGTTTTAGCCGCAACTGGCCGCAGCTCAACGGTTTTTTATAAAAAAGTGCGGTGCGGCCCGCCTGTAGTGTAGGTTGATTAATTAAAAATGTACGAAAGTGATGAAGGAGGATTTTTGAAATGCGTTGCGTTCTGCGTTAGCCTTTATGGCTCCTACAAACAGGCGCGACACGCGATATAATCGCGCGCGACACAAAGGCACCGCTCGTTGCGCGACTTCTGGTGCCTTTTGTGTTAGCCTTTAGTCGTAACTTTGTAAAATTACGAATCAATCTGCCTAGCTTTTTGAGGTAGGCATCCAGTCTAACCGGATACAGCTGAATACCAGTATTTTACATGGAGCGGCTGCCTACCTGACCGTCACAACCCATTTAGGTACTTGGTAACACGATATTCCTTGGTTTTCGGACTTTCGGGCTTCTGACTACCTGCAACAACTACCAAATATCTACGAATGACAGCCGTGACCAACGGCTTAACGTGTTTCCGAGCCACGAAGGGATCTCGGTACATAAAGAATGAACCTTCGAGCAACCTGTGCGGCTGTTACTATTTAGCTACTAGCTTACGAGATTTAAAATTACGAGTATCTGTAGGTATTGCAACCGAAACCTTAATGTTTATGCACAACTATAGCACTTCATACAACTATTATTCCTTAACCCGTAGGAATATGCAGGTCAGTTAACTAATTATTCTAATAGCCTAACAGATATTGTTCAGAAGCATCCAGCTGATAATTTTTTAATTCTTGGCGATTTTAACCTTCCAAATATAAACTGGGAACCAGATGCTGATGGTCCGTCTGTTTGCCCTAGTAATATCCAAGGTCATGTTCAGGTCAATTTGTTTGATAGCTTTACAGTCTGCAATATCTCGCAATATAATTCGCACGTAAATGTAAACAATAAAATATTAGATCTAGTTTTATCTAATAGCGAGGTTTCAGTAGCAAGTTGTGCCGATCCTCTGGTGCCGGAAGATCCACACCATAGGGCTCTCTGTGTGTCTGCTGATTTCGTGGAACTTCATATTCTTCCTGCGCGTCCTCGTATAAAATTTTTATATCGATCGGCCGACTATAAGGCCATTAATCACCGGCTAAGCCAGATCGACTGGCTCAACGAAGTGAGCACTAGGACACTCGAAGATGCCGTATCATTTTTCTATGACACAGTCAATGAACTACGTGATTCTTTTGTACCAATTAAGACGGTAGTTCCAAGCAGCAAATACCCTCTCTGGTTCAAACAGCCTCTTATAAAAATTCTAAAAGAAAAAGCGAAGTACCACGCAAAATTTAAGAAATACGGAAACCTGTCTGATCATGAGTCTTTTGTTTTGCTCCGACAGCGTGCCAAGGATGTTGAAAGTGAAATGTTTAGCTGCTATATTACAAAAATTGAAGAAGACATTTTTAAGAACCCCAAAGTGTTTTGGTCGTATGTAAAATCAAAAAATCAAATTAATGCTTATCCTTCCTTACTTATATATAGAAACATCACGTCAAGTATAGGAGAGGATATCTGCAACATGTTTGGCGACTATTTCTTTTCTAACTTTCTCAGTTCTCCTAGTGGTATCAACGGTGATGACAATCTTTCCACTGACCAAGCGCAGGGTTCAAACAGGCATTTGAGTGATATTGTTTCGGACATACATTCAGTCGAAGTTAATGAATTAGAAGTATTCAATCTACTTAAAGGAGTTGACTTATCTAAATCTGCAGGACCAGACAATATTCCGCCAGTTTTTATACTCAACTGTGCCAAAAGTCCGACTGCTCCTCTTTCACTTCTATTCAGGCGGTCCCTAAATTTAGGTGAGGTACCTACAATTTGGAAGTCGGCGTTAATCACTCCGATCCACAAAAAAGGCCCTAGAAACCTCGTGGAAAACTACAGGCCCATATCAAAACTATGCATTTTCGCTAAAATCCTGGAAAAAATAATTTACAAGCAGCTTTATGCTTGTCTTAAACTAAGCATCAGTGACCGCCAACATGGTTTCCAGCGAGGTCGGTCCACAACCACCAATCTCATTCTTTGTGGTGACTACTTGTCTGAGTGTATGGCTCATCGCACACAAGTAGATGTAATCTACACAGATTACAGCAAGTGTTTTGATCGCTTGGATCATGCTATACTTTTGCGTAAGCTATTGGCTATAGGTATCAGTGGTAATCTCTTCAGGTGGTTCTCAGCTTATGTGGCCAACAGATGCCAAACTGTTGTTCTTAATGGGTACACATCAAGAACTATGATTACCCCCTCAGGGATTCCACAGGGATCGCTTTTGGGACCCTTGTTATTCAACATCTTCATCAATGACGTCTCTTCATGTTTCTCTAACTCTAGAGTTCTTTTGTTTGCGGACGACATGAAGATTCTAAGTGAAATCAGTACTTACGAAGATGCTGAACGTCTTCAACATGATCTGGACAGATTCCAAGAGTACTGTACGGCCAACCGCTTGGATCTAAATGTCTCGAAATGTTATACATGTACCTTCACTCGTAAACCTAAACCCATTCTTTACGATTACAAACTAGCCAACACTCCAATAGCCAGAGTTAATACGATTAGAGATTTAGGCGTCACTTTCGACTGGAAACTTCTTTTTGACACACACATCGATAATATTATTAAAAAAGCTTCTAAAGCATTAGGTTTCATCTTGAGGATATCAGCTGATTTTAAAAATATCAAAACACTAAAAATTCTTTATTGTGCTTTTGTACGCAGTCATCTCGAATACTGCTCACCAGTATGGAATCCTATTTATAATATTTACGTCAATCGCATCGAAAGTATTCAAAAGAAATTCTTGAGGTACATTCAGTTTAGATCCAAAACCCACGGGCGTAGCCAGGTTTTAGTATCGGGGAGGGTTCAAGAAAATAAAACGACTAAAAGTACATAAAATAAAATAACCCTTATAGAAAAATATTAAAGATGTGAAAAATAGATACAGAAAAAATCTCCTCGAAAGAATTGGGGGAGTCCTTTTTCGAGCAATGGGACAATATAAACTATGAGCTAAATAAAAAAAAAACAACGTTCTGTTATAATAGGTCTTTACCTATGAAATTGCCGTTCTGCAGTACTGGCCATTTCAAATCAAAATAATTTTTATTTGGCTAAGGGTTGATTTTTCAATCATCTGATATCTTTATTCGAGGAATAATTTTGAAATTTTGACAGTTATTTCATACAAAAACTGTCAAACGTCAATTTTATTACTCGAATAAAAGTTATCTGGCGATGGAAAAATCAGCCCTTAGAATTGTAATTTCAAATTAATTTTATTTTAAAAACATGGACTTTTTTTTTCCAAAAGTAGTCATTTGTTTATTGATTATAGTGTTACATTTTCATCGCATTTCAATCTTTTTCGTCAACATGGATATGTTAAAAATTCGAGTAATTATGGAATATGAGTATCGTCGTGGCAGAAACGCGGCACAAGCGGCACGCAACATCAACGACGTTTACGGAGCTAACACTACAAACCAACGCACCACCTGTTATTGGTTTGCTCGCTTCCGTTCTGGAAATTTCGACCTGAAAAATGAACCTCGCGGTCGTCCGAAGACTTTGGTCGACAATGACGAATTAAAGGCGATTGTGGAAGCTGGTGATATACAATCTACGGCTGAATTAGCAGCAGCTTTCGACGTTAGCGTCAAAACAATATTGGTCCATTTGAGTCAAATTGGCAAGGTAAAAAAGCTTGACAAATGGGTGCTCCACGAACTCAATGATCGCCAGCGCGAAGTACGCGTCGAGACGTGCCTTGCTCAACAGACACACAAATGAAGGAATTTTGAACCGCATTGTTACCTGCGATGACAAATGGATTCTGTTTGAAAACCGCAAGCGCTCAGCAAGTTGGTTGGATCCTGGTTCAGCACCTAAACATTGCCCTAAACGAAAACTTACCCCTAGAAAAGTGATGGTCAATTGGTCACTGTTTGGTGGTCTAGCTCCGGTTTTATTCATCACAGCTTCTTATCAAACGGGGTGAGCATTACTGCAGATGTGTACTGTGAAGAACTGAACACAATGATGGAGAAGCTGGCACATCTCCAACCACCATTGGTCAATCACTCGTCTCCGCTGCTCCTGCACGACAACGCGCGACCTCATACTGCACCGCAGACGGTCTCCAAGTTGCAAGAACTGGGGTTGGAAGCTCTCCGTCATCCGCCCTACTCACCAGACCTTGCGCCTACAGACTACTACTTTTTTCAGAATTTGGATAACTTCTTGGCGGGAAAAAAATTCAATACCCGAGAGGCAGTACAAAATGCCTTTGAAGAATTTGTTGCCTCCCGTCCAGCTGATTTCTTTAAGAAGGGCATCAATAAACTGCCACTGCGTTGGCAAAGATGCATTGATTGCATGGGTGATTACTTCGATTAATACAAATAAAAAATACATGAAAAAAATTCGTTTAATTTTTTTCATACAAAACGGCAATTTCATAGGTAAAGACCTAATATATCACAGAAACACAGAATATTACAAAATTAATCTTCTGTTTTTCTTTTTAAATATATCCACTACTTCATTCGCATCCATTTCTATCCCATAGTGAATGTTCAGGAGAGCTAAGCCGTTCAGTCTGTTTTTGCTTGTTGTGTTCTTATTTTGATTCTATGAATGTTGGTATCTGAACTTTTCGGGGGGGGTTTGAACCCCCAAAACCCTCCCCCTGGCTACGCCCGAGCCAAAACCTATTTGCCTAATTATTACAGCCGCTGCTGAAGTTTCACATTCTTCCACTAATTGAGCGGAGAAAAATTGCTGACATGGTATTCTTGTTCAATTTGGCAAATGGTTCAACCGACTGTTCTGAATTGATGAGCAAAATTGGGCTGCGTGTTCCATCCTTCACCTTAAGGAATCATCAACCTCTGTATGTTCCCTCTGTGCGGTGCATATATCGACAAAACTCTTATATGATAAGAGCTAGCAGGGCATACAACTCGATGTGTCAGAGTGTTGATGATCTTGATTTATTCTCCACCAGTGTTCCTAAACTAAAAAAAATACTGTGTAAAAACTTCTTTGAAGATCACTAAAACCTGTTCAGTCTTTTCTTAATTCTCTCCGAGTGCTTACTTATTCTTGCTTTCGCTTACCTGTCTACTGTTTCTTGTGCTACCCTAATACTGTCAGTCAACTATCTGTATCCTAGCTGTAAGTTTTCTTAAGAAATAAAATAAAATAAAATAGAATATCCTTATTCCTCGTCTAGTACGTAAAGTGAACCTCCGACAGCTTTGTAGGTCAGTACGATTCAGTCAGTGATGAAGTCAGGAGTTTTATTTTTATCTGTATTTATGTGTTCCTTTTAAGTCGCAGGGATTCCTTGAAAACGGTTAAAAAGTTGTTTTTTTAAAAACAGTGTATCTCTTAAATAATATTGAACCAAAAAAAAAGATATTTTCAAGTCTTATTTTAATACAGTGATGGAACTCAAATCATAATTAAACAAACATTAATGCATCAAAAAAATCTTCAAATACACCTCTTAATTGTCTTTAAAAGCAGTTTATCCCTTCATTAACAATTTTAATTATAATTAAAAATAAACCATTAAATTTCTAATGCCAAACTGCATTCAGTGATGGATTATTTATTATGAAATAGTTTGTGTGCAGATAATTGCTTCATATTTTGCAATAAATTACCAGTGTTGTGTCATCACGCTTCTCTTTCTTTTCTATGCAGGCCGACAGTGACCGCGCTTTAGAAGCTCCAATGGTTTAAGGAGCGTCTAAAAAAACTCACTGCGTTTACTTAGTGACTACATAATGTTTGGTAGAAGTCTATGGACTGACATAGCATGTGTGAGAGAGGTTTCGAATTTGTACTGTCATTAACAAGCAGTCCTGCAATCCTACTCATTGACTCAGCTCCTTTATTTAGTATCATCATCATCATTTCAGCCGAAAGACTGCTGGACATACGCCTCCCCCAAGCACCTCCACTTTGACCGGTTCTGTGCTTCTCGCATCCAACGGGTTCTTGCGGCCTTCACAAGGTCGTCGGACCACCTTGTGGGAGGCCTTCCAACGATACGTCTTCCGGTTTGCAGTCGCCACTCCAGAACCTTTCGGCCTCATCGGCTATCTGTTCTGCGAGCAATGTGCCTTGCCCACTGCCACTTAAGTTTGGAAAATTCTTCGGGCTATGTCGGTTACCTTGGTTCTCCTGCGGATCTCCTCATTCCTGATTCGATCACGCAGAGAAACTCCAAGAATAGCCCTCTCTATTGCCCTTCTTATAAGGCCCATTGTGAGCGATTTAGTCACCAGTTAATAAACATAACATCACGCCTGTAAACCCCGAACGGAAAGGCAGAGGTGTACCTTACCCCCACATTTCGCCAGTTCCGTTTAAGTCCCATGTATTAGGGGGTGAGCTTATTGCCATCAACTGGGCACAAATCCAGATTGCTTGCCGAGAAATCCCTTACGAGAAAACCTAATAACAACGAACCCAGGACCTCATCTTGCATAATCATAATCGGTCTATATTGTTTCCACTGCAGAGAGAGGGAGTGGGTCTACCACACGGGCCCAGCGCGGGTTGGCAGATGTCACATGTCTTCGAAGTTTTGGTTCTAGGACATGCATCTTCAACATCTTCCTCATGATGTTTTCCTTTACCGTTTTGAGAACAGTGGTGATGACATAATTTACACAAAGTAAAGCACCTGTCTGGGTTCGAACCTACGACCTCGTAAGTCGCGGCCGTTACCACTAGGCCACCGCTGTTCTCAGGATCTCATGCTCAGCAGCATCCCTTGCGACCACTTGACCAACGAGTCAGTCAACTAGTTACCTATTAAAATAAAATCGAGATAATAATTGATTCAGTCAGTGATCAATACACAAAAGGCACCTCCCCGACTTCACGACGTAGCTTATTACGGAATCTCACTTATCATCATTCTCAACCTTTTTTTTTGGGTGAGAAATCATCAAATGACTCCTCCCGTTCTGAGCGGAGCGGGAGGGAGTGTCAGACTCTTACTGACTAAAACCCACCCGTGTTCCTTCCTTAGCCCTTTATATTCCGGGCCAGCGATAACCCTTTCGGACAATCCCGCTGAGCCGGCAGGCTTCGTCCCTAAGGGGCCCCTCAATTTATGCTGGGCGAATTCTCCTACCCTTATCCCAATTTATTTGGGATCGGCGCAACTTGTCTTTTTTCTCTAGTAGTCGTCATCTCGGTAGTCACCCCTTTTCTAACCATATCATCATTCACACAGTCCATTCATCGTTTCTTTGGTCGTTCGCTACTCATACAGCCATCGACATTGTATACTCAAAACTTTCCTCACGACATTTTCCTCTTTCCTCCGTGACTCATGCCCGTACCATGACAACCGATTTACACACAACTTTTCAGTCACAGGATTAACGGAATGTCACTATTACTCAAATATCTTGTACCACATTCCCTCCACGTACAAAAAAGTACAACGCAACTGCATGCACCTGAGGTAGTACTTCATGTTCTTGTACAGGTGCGCATGCACCAGATTCCCGCGCCCGCCACCGGCACCGGCCGGATTCCTGCCATAATGAGCATGGCATTCCTTGGCGCGTGCTGAAACATAACTCTATAAGCGCTGCTACACTATGGTGACTATGCTTTTTTAATTTAAGAGACTAGTCAGGTAGCCAATATTTAGGTATTTTATTTATAAGAAGGTATTAGCTTTTTTTTATTAAACTCAAAGTAGTATTAGTTTAGGAATGACCTACGGATTATATTTTTATATAACAGGTGGCGTTCTGTAGGTAAATCTGCCTACCATCATAGGAAAGGAGCGTGAGCTTAAATACTTAGTAAACATTTCTTTAGCGTTTTTTCAAGTGTAGTGAGAAAAGTGATTCTGCTCATGTGATCTTGTAAAATGATCCGTAAATTCCATCATCGATAAAATAAATATAATTACTAGCTTCCTAATTACCGCCTAATTTCCACACGGCATCAACCTGACACTTCAAATTAATGAATACAGAGCTGAATATGAACCTTAGACTAACCTACGCATGACTAAATCCTAACACTCATTAATTAATAAACAGACGTTCAACACTTGATCCAGAAATTCTGATAATAACGACACATTCAGAAAGTGCTGATTACATTTCCACTTAATTAGTGGTAGGCAGGTAACATAATTATAATATAGAAACTAACGCTTCGAGAGACATTATTTTAATCTCATTATCATTCACTTAAGCGAAGCTACACGAAAGCAATGCAGGGTTTCGCGGCCGTGGCTCATAATTAAAAAAAAAAACAGATTTTCTTTTTGCGTTAAACTTATTCTTCATCATCATCATCATCATCAGCCTACAGCAGTCCACTGCTGAACATAGGCCTCTCCTCACTTATAATTACAAGCTTTTAAATTACTTGCCTTGTTAGTTAGTATGTATAGGTCAAATCTTGTAAGCAGAATTAAAACCACTTCCTTTTATCCTCATCATCATCTGCCTAGCCTTTTCCCAACTATGTTGGGGTCGGCTTCCAGTCTAACCGGATGCAGCTGAATACCAATATTTTACATGGAGCGACTGCCTATCTGACCTCCACAACCCAGCTACTGGGTAATATGATACCCCTTGGTAAGACTGGTTGTCAGACTTCCGGGCTTCTGACTACCCGTAACGACTGTCAAAGATCCACGAATGACAGCCGGGACCATCGGCTTAACGTGCTTTCCGAAGCACGGAGGGGTCTCGGTATGTAAAGATGGTCACCCATCCACAGACCAGCCGCGGCAAGCGTAGCTTAACCTGATCGATCGACCTGTGCGGCTGTTATTATTTAGCCACGGGCCCTCCTTTTATCCTATGAAGTTGAAATTTTACAAGTTGATTCTGTTTCGAAGACAATGCATTTTATGATGCATGCTCACTCATTCTATACCCAGGATTAGCTCCAGACGAAGGGACTCTTTGACGTAGCCAGCATTCATTGTGAAAGTCCGTTCTAAAGTCAATCATAACTGGGCTGCTGCACCCAGGATTGGCGCTTTTTTCTTGTAATGCAACTAGAGCAACACTCCTCAATCAGCTTTATCGTGCTTATGTGCCTACAGAGTCGTAGTTCAACTACGTTTAATGAATCTGCATATTTTGCATACACTTACTTTTGCGGAAATACTAGGGGCACAGAACTCTTCGACTATCAACTGGCCAGAATATCAAAGAGAATCACACAATCCTTTTGAACGAAGTCAAAATCTAGCAGAAAACTACATTAGGATGAGTATAGAGATAAATAAACTACTCTAAATCCATGCAGTTTAGATTTGGCTACAACAAACCCCTGAGGGCACACAAAAAGCGACTGCACGAACAAAAGCTAGTGATTACATAAGATATAACTATGTTCTTCAAACGTACGTTTAAACGTTTGTAGTCTCCAGAGGTTTGTTTCAAAGACATGCAAACGTTTCGCTCCCTCGCTCAGTCTTTTGTTTACTTTGTAATGTGTTTGTTTAGCTAATGTATGTGTATGAGTTTTGTTAAAAGTACCCATTAAGGCATTAATAGAAGATTGTTGCATCGAGCGCAAATTGAGGTATTATGCACGAGAGTTATGTTGGTGCCCGAGCACATGGGAGGGCACTAAATTAACGCGAGTGCATTAATTACTCACTTTAGCAAGATGCGTAATCTACTTTTCTTTCAACTACCAATCTACATACCGTGATAAAATATACCTACTCAAAATAGCCCGCAGGTTTGCACGTTGTATTGCAGACGTAAAGGTGACGCTCTTTAGAGCATTCTGTTCCATCTTCTACACTTGCAGCTTGTGGGAGGGATATTCGCGGGCATCGTATGTAGCCCTTCTTGTCCACTTAAAAAAAAAAACAAACAAAATCATTCAGAATAGCAGTGCCGTCAGGGATGCTTGCGGCGACGCGTGTAGACTGTTTTTTTTCTACACAATAATGCGCAAATTGTTTGTGTGGTGCCGGACTTAAAGAATACCACCACCCCATACTTCCCGTGGGTGTCGTAAAAGGCGACTAAGGGTCGTACCGGAGAATGGGCAGCAGCATTCTCTATGTATTCCACCACCATACTATACTGCGATCGCCAACCCGCCTGCCAAGCGTGGCGATTATGTCAAACCCCCCCCAACTTGGGGGAGGCCTATGTCCAGCAGTGAACGTTTTTCGGCTGAAATGAGCATTGATGGTGGCTCGAGTCATAGCCAGCCCCAACTGGGTTCTGAAAATGATTGCTGACATAGTGGACTGTCCGTATATAATTCACTGTTGTCAGTTACATGTGCCATCGTATCGTGTTATTTACTAACACTTAGTTATAAGAACAATGGTACTAACCCTATATGAGTCTTCGCTGAAATTAAAGTTTTTGAATTTAAAAATAAAAACTCAAGTTAATGAAAACAAAGTTTTCAAAGCTATTAAATATTTATCCCGCGAGTTTTGCGGCAAAGGTCATTTACAATTTCAGCTGTTTTAATACTTTATGGAGTTGTCTGTCTGTTTCCATTGTTTTAGTCTTTCTTGCTAAATATGAAGTATCAAGGTTTTACAATTTATTTGTTGTTTTTTTTCACCAAGTCGGTTTTATTCAGTCGGTTTTTATTTTAAGCCAGTATCTTTTTGATCTAATGCACACATTTGATATTAAACTTAATGGGAGACATTAAACCTCTGTGGTAAATTTATATCTAAATAAAAAATAAAAAACAGTGCATTAATGATAACTGTGCAACCATGAGATTTCATCCAACATTTCTGAACTGTTTTGGTTCTGAGCAAAAATACGTCCTTTGTGATCGGTTTTGTAGTGATAAATGATAACATTTCTAGGTAGTCGAAAGAAAACAATGTATTAATCCTAAAGGTACTAAGGTAGTAGTTAGGCAAGAAAACAAAACATGCAGATTTATGCTACTTAACCATTATTTGGAAAAACAGGCAAACAACAAGAGTTTGCAAAACTTTAATAGTTGTAATTACTAAAACGTTTGCTCCTTCTACAGCGGAGGCCAGCCCAGAAGGAGGTTGTGAGATGACCTGGATGCGTACAGTGAGGTGAAGTGTAAGAATATAATATATATGCTCCTTTACTTTAGTAAGTAAATACACTCCTTTATAACTGATCATGCATGTTGAGTTTGCACTTTTCCTCATAAGCGATTACTGTATACTTATTCATGCAGTCTTTAAATAGTACCTAACAGATGTGGTTGTTTCCTTTGAAACCACCCTTAGGAACCCCAACATTACATAAAGTAGTGCACTACTTACTAAAGTAAAGAAGCATATATATTATATTCTTACACTTCAGAGGGCTGGAGGTGGCGTGGTAAAAGATTTCCTGGAAGAGCTTGAGGGACTTTGCGAGGCAGTGGGACATTATAGGTAAGTAAAATAAAAGGCATTTATACAAAACCCGTCTCTCCCGAAATAAATCCATGCACACCCTAGCTGCAAGCGGTTGATAACTCAGTAAGTCTTGACAAAAATTGGTTTCGCTAGACGCCGCCGCCGCGCCGTGCGCCACGTTACCTATCTGCATTTTAAAACAAAAAAATAACGAAGGAGTAATACCTTTCCTCGCTTTTGTGGTTCAGTTTTTATCATATTATCGGTTCGTGTTCTAAGGTTTTCTTCATAAAAAGGTAGATTACATCCATTTGATATTTTTTTTGTAATGTTTCAAGAGCAACATGATCCGTTATAATATATGTAGTAGAAATGAGTACAGAATAGTGTGATCAAGGAATCTCCTCCCTTAGCACTAAATCCGTATTTTCGACCGAAGTTACGGGCGCTTCCCACTCCGTACCACTTACGGATATAAGATTGGTTCGGTTTCCATGCTAAGTATGAACGACAACACCTTTTGAAAGGTGTCCCTACGCCCGATGTACTTTTGCCCGTCCGAAAAATTTTATTTGACACTTGTTTAGACGGATCGACTACTTTCAGACGGGCCCGTCTCTTCTTTGACAGATTTAGTAGTTAACGAGTTGCTAAAATGAACAACTCTTATGAAATTGATTAGTACCTAACCGAACTACTATCGTTCACAATCGAAATCAAAATAACCAAGACAAAGTAATCATAGTATTAATATCACAATAATTGGCAAGTTATCGTAACTCCACAACAACTTGGTATAACGCGCAGCTACAAAAGATTGAAGCAATCATCGTTAAATTAAGCCAAGGAAAAGATAAGTGCAGATGCGACATATAATTACCTATAGAACTTAAAAAAAAAAGAAAATCTTTTCATTATCATCATCATTTCAGCCGAAAGACGTGCACTGCTGGACATAGGCCTCCCCCAAGCACCTCCACATCGACCGATTCTGTGCCTCCCGCATCCAGCGGTTTCTTGCGGCCTTCACAATATCATCGGTGCACCTTGTGGGAGGCCTTCCAACGCTACGTCTTCCTGTACGTGGTCGCCACTCCAGAACCTTTCGGCCCCATCGGACATCTGTTCTGCGAGCAATGTGTCTTGCCCACTGCTACTTAAGTTTGGCAATTCTTCAAGCTATGTCGCTATGTCGGTTACGTTGTTTCTCCGGCGGATCTCTTCATTTCTGATCCGATTACGCAGGGAAACTCCAAGAATAGCCCTCTCCATTTCCCTTTGGGTGACTTTTAGCCTAATAAGCTTTTATTGGGAACAAAAACAAATACATTCAAAGACATACAATGTTAACGATGATAGCTGCGATAGTTAAAACCTGTGGCGCAGTTACTCCTAGTGAGAGGGTAGGTTGTTTCAGATTAATACATAACAAAGGTATTTTAACAATTAATCATCATCTGCCTAGCCTTTTCCCAAGTATGTTGGGGTCGGATTCCAGTCAAACCAGATGCAACTGAATACCAGTATTTTACAAAGGTATTTTAACAAATATTTAAAGAAAATTATAATAATATATTTTGAGTTAAGTGCCGTGTGTGTGAATACCTAATGTTACAGGGTGTATGTGGTGTGTCGTGTTTGAGGGTGTGTGTATGTTTTCCGAGATGTTAAATTTCCATAAGTTTGTCTGTTGCATCATAGATTGATTTCTTTTTTTATACAGCCTTTTCTGTACGTTTCTAAGGACAGGTAGATTCTTTACCCGATTCGTGCCCTTGTATGTGTCTTTTTGTCTCGACTGTATCCACGGGTAGCTTTAAACAATAGATGTTCTTCTAAGTTTGAATGTGGGTCCAGTTGACCAATAAAAATACTGAAAATAAATGATTACGTCAACTGGACCCGCGGGTCCAGTTCCGAGTGGGTCCAGTTGACCAAAGACTCCATAAGCATAAGTAAGTGATTTTAGTAAAATGTCGAGTTTTTTCTTGCATTCATTTCTGGTAACAGAATAAATGTACATAGTTATGGGAGTGGACTAATATTAGAATAATGCTTGTAAAGTCAGGGCAGGTCAAATAATTGTTAGGCAAATTGACCACCGACTAAAAATGCCCGTATATTCAAAAATAACAACAGTAATTCTTTGACTATTGTATGAAATGGCTGTAACACGACAAATTGACACAGGGTGCACATTTGTTGCTTAACAATTAATTTCCCTGACTGCACAAAGCTGCGAGACGGATGACAATAGACCATCCAGTGTTATGACGTCACGTAGTGAAAACCATTGAAATTTACTTACATTACAGTAATGGTGGTTTTCCTTTTTTTTTTCAGTAAATAGTATATTCAGTCATTAAAAGTTACTGTTTTGGCTTTTACTGTTTTACAAGTATTTCTTTTTGTTCTATAAAGTCAATAAGTCTTAATGAAATCGCTATAATGTGCAGGTGTAGTAAGAAATTATTTTTTTCAGTGTGGGTGTACTTATAGGTGCACCTCTGCCTAACCCTTCAGGGTATACAGGTGTGATGGTATGTTATGTAGGTACAAAACTTATTCCCCATCTGTTCCCCGTACCAACTTTGTCCATGTTGTTTTATGTTGAACGTAAACTGCTTATAATCGCGCCCGGCGGCATCGCATTTATAGCAAATTCGTTAAACCCCTTCTTTATGGTTCACCAAACGACGCTTTTTATTATGTCATACGTTCATACTCTTGGGTGGCAAAATTTTGGATACGCTTTTGCAGTTTGCAATGAGTTTAATTTCATATTGTAGGAAGCAGAAACTTTGATAATCGACATGAGCTCCTAAAATTGACAAACCTAGTTACCTAATACTAACTGTTGTCTAAGTTTATGAAGTGTCTGTAAAGATACTCTGAGGACAACCAAACCGTGGCAAATCTCGACAGATTTTATTTTTTTGTTTCCTCCCCGGGATGTGTAACATATGTGGCACATGAAAAACAGAATCATTTTTACAGTCGAGTAAGAACTCTTGTGTTGCGTGTATCATCACCTTGGACCTCTGTAAGGCCAGACAGAAGTTCAAAATGTAAAAATATCCTCCATCTTATATAATACACAGGACAAAAGCGAAATACTGACACAATCAACGCGCTTCGTACACAAGTGGTTTATAAAACTAACAGTAACAAAAAGGCTTGCATTTCTCCCTCTATACATAATCCGTGTCGCTTCCCGCAACAACGGAAATGAAAACCGCAACCGCTGACACTCATTAAAAATTGAAAACTTTCAACAGTTATCGGTTATTTTAATACCGGAAGCACTGAAATATAAATCACGCTTTACAATTTCCGCTAGAGATGACCAAAGCTACAGTTTTACGGTTTTTTGCTTTATCGAAATGATTCGCCGAATAAATATTAATAATATGGTTTATCGGTTATTCAGCAATTCAGGGGTATAAAACAAGCTTTCAACGGATTGGTTAAATAACGCAGTTTATTTGAAAATTTAAATATAACTTAATTGTCTGCGGCTATCGTTGATCATTACGTAAAGGTACGATTCCACCAAAATTGTGTGCAGCACATTTGTTCACAAACATTTTGTGCAGAACTCCAACAGTGCACGTACTGAGCTGCAGAATCGATAGTCTCTGTTTCCACCGGCAAAGCTGTGCGTAAGTTTTGTACGCGCACAGTGTAGCACACTTGTGCGCAAACATGATGAAACAGGACAAATAAATGTTTTCACTCCGGTAGCGGAAGCAAGACTGAGTTCGCGAACAACAAGTGCGTACGCGTCGACGCGAGTCCACTGCTTGCGTATGTGCGCGCACAAGAGTATGCAGATTTGCGCGAACATTTCTAATGTTCGCGCACAATTTGTAATTGTTTGCTTGAGTAAGTCGACCAGGGAATAAACATTTGTGTCGTACACTGTGCCGCACAGTGCCGCACACTGGTGGAATCGCGCCTTAAGAGCTCAGAAAAATAAGGGAAAAGTTTGTTTAAATATTTAATTAAAAATATACTTAGGTACACAATATGTACTTTTGTGTATTTTTATGTAGTACAACAAAATGTTTGGTGTCCGCGAGAAAAGAGAACGTAGGTAAGCTTCGGTGCAATAAACCAACTAGGCGCGCCACTCGCGCGTTGCTATCTACGCACTTGTCAACTTCATGATGGTTATCGAGCGCCATCTATTGCCTTACAATAATTTGCAGAAATTTTGGGACGACAGGGATCATCATTTCAGCCGAAAGACATCCACTGCTGGACATAGGCCTCCCCCAAGCACCTCCACTTCGACCGGTCCTGTGCTTCCCGCATCCAACGGGTTCCTGCGGCCTTCACAAGGTCACGACAGGGATGTAATTGGGTAACGGGAATGGGTGGGTGTGTTCTTAAAATATTCAAGCAAATATAATATATCGATTAACTTAACTTACCTTACCTACTTAGTTAACTTTATTGATTAGCTTAGAGGGGCCCGTGGCTAAATAATAACAGCCACACAGGTCGATCGATCAGGTTAAGCTACGCTTGCTGAGGTTGGTCTGTGTATGAATGACCATACATACTGAGACCCCTCCGTGCGTCGAAAAGCATGAAGCGGTAGGTCCCAGCTGTCATTCGTAGATCTTAGACAGTCATTACGGTTAGTCAGAAGTCCGAAAGTCTGACAACCAGTCTTACCTAGGGATATCGTATTACCCAGTAACTGGGTTGTGGAGGTCAGATAATCAGTCGCTCCATGTAAAATACTGGTATTCAGCTGCCTCCGGTCAGACTGGAAGCCGACACCAACATAGTGTAACAGACTAGGTATACGGAATCCTTAAAAAGAGTTCAAGCTCAAGTACATTTATAATAATCATTGTAGCATTCACTTAGTTTTCTCTATTTTTCATCTTTTATGACACACATCGAAAGCCACAATCTAAATTTTGGTAAAGGCTAAAAGAAACATGAATCATGTCAATAAAATTTAAACAAAAAAAAAACCGACTTCAAAATAGAAACTAAAAAGTTAAAAATAAATTTACTTAGCACAAAGTAATACGTATTTTGATTTAGTTAATCAGAAATTATTAAATAAGTATTTTATAATTTTGAAGTCGGTGCCAAGTAAAAAAAACTAGGTATAGGTATTAACAATCTTTTGAACAACTGTAGCTAATATTAGTAGGTAATTATCACGGAATATCTGTTCTGTTGTAATTATCATCTAAGTATTCGGCGACCGCGCACGGCATAAAGTCCACAAATACGGTGGATATAGTACTTGTACGGCACGCAGTGCGCGGTGCGGGAGGGGAGGCGTGCTTGAGTGTGCGACCCGAACGCGGGCAGACGCGTGAGGGCAGACGTCGTTGATGGTTGTCTCTGTGTACGCAATTTTTCGATCTCGCTACAACATTATTGTCTCAGATAGGTTTTTCGTAAATTACTTCTTTCAATCGCATGGTTAGGTTATAAACTCGTATTACTTATATTGTCTGGTTTAGGTGATTTTGGTTTCATTCTTCGTTACTATCCTTGTTTTGCTAACATTTGTGTACCTACATTTAATTTGATACGTTTCCGTAATTTTCGAACGCATAATTTGTAAATATTTGTATTAGGTATTGATATTGTATTTCGTTTTCTGTTATTATCCTTGTTTCCTTAACAGATCTTTTCATTTCTTTTGATACCTACGTTCATGCTATAAGTATTTTTCAAATAAAGTACCTACGTAGGTAATAGTTTATTGACCGATTATAACAATAATTTTATTATAGGTAGGTAGTTATTAGTATTTAAATGTCATTGGATTCAATTTTGAGTATTTCATTTTATTAGCATTTTTTTTGTTTTATTTCAACATTTCATATCTTGAGTACATTTGATAGGTAAATAGTTACTATATGTCTAAGTTGTAATCAGTGTTCTTTCATAATTTGTTTTCATTGACTATTCGTTTGTAAGCCAGTATTTAGGTACTTACATAATATAAAAAGTTACTTTGATAGTAAGTAGGTACCTATTCCTATATTTTTCTAATACTGTAATTAGTCTGCAGGTAATTGTTTTGACATATCTAATAATATTGTGTGTACTTAGTAATTTGATATTGTAGTAAGGTTGTTGTAACATTTACTTGGCACCGACTTCAAAATTATAAAATACTTATTTAATAATTTCTGATTAACTAAATCAAAATACGTATTACTTTGTGCTAAGTAAAGGGGATTGTCCAATTTCTATAGGACTTTGGCCACTCGTAAACAAACAGTTCAGCTAATAGTATGTAATTGATTTAATAGCTCATATCAGTAAGAATGAGTCTATAAACCTAGTTTTGTATCAAGATGTATATTTAGACATTTTTTTAACATTTAATTGATACAGGTTATGTATGAAATAAAACATGTTTTTTTTTAAATTATATTTATTAATCAGATTCATATGTTATAAGTCCATGGTCAAGGAACTGGGCAGGTGGATTAATATGTTCCTGATACCTTGCCCAACTTAAAAACCAAATAATGGTCATAATATGTGCACAGCAACCTACTGTTCTACGGCCTACCATACAGTTGCAGCAATATTGTTTTTTTGCTGCCCTCCCTTCAGTGTTATTTTCATATAATAATATAAGCAAAATATGTTTTCCTACTATGTGTCTACTTTGTATTTTCCCACACAATAAACTGCAGTTGACTGAAGGGAGCGGGAAACCTTCTAGTTGGTTGCTGCCAGTATTTCTGCACAGCTCAATGGTATAGGAACCATCGCCTCTTATGTGTTCTCCATAGTAAGAACATGCTTGTTTTAATTGATACGTCCACGTGTAATTAGAATTAAATCACTATATTCCAGCCTCGGAAAGGATACATTATGTATGTTTACATTAATAGAAAGGAAATCTGTTTGCCTAAGTTATTTGGGACAAATACTCGCTCTATTATCTCTCGAGCTTGACCCATTAACCTCATTAGTGTAGTGCGAAGTATATTTAAAAGTGTTGAGATCCTTTGATCACTATCACCCGTTCGCAATTTAATTAGATAGGCAGCAAGCGCTATTTTATTTTGGCAAATGTTTTGCATTTCTAAATAGAGTTGTCCAAATTGCTCTTTGCTCAACCCAACCCAATAATGCAAAACTTCATCTGATATAGTTTCTATATTAGAAAAATCCAGGATTAACTATCGCTCATTTACAAATGTTGCAAAATCTTGGATGTGATTAAAACTATGAATGGGTGACTGGATATCAGCTAGAACTTCCCAATCATTACTGTATAAATGTACTGAGCAAATCCTACAGTTCTGTGGCACATAGAATTTATAATCAACAAATAACTTCACCCTTAGCCATTTAGGGACAGCTAGCCTTTGGGTCGAATGACAATCTGGATAAAAACAGTATCTTTGAGTGCCTGATGCTCTGGTATACAAAGGCAAGTTTATAGTTGTTTCGTCCAAATGTCTTTCAGCCTCAGTGGAACGGACTTTCCGTCTCAGTATGCAGCCTATGAGATCTTGTCCGTAACAAAGAGCATCCACAGCAGACACAGATACTTCGACGATGACCACTGCTAGTTGTCAGTTCATTTATTATTTGTGTCTTCGAATGATGAAGAGCCATAGTCCAGCAAGGATGACAAACTAAACTATCGTCTTCAATCTAAACAAACCAAAAAATAGATATTGTTAGTGTTATAAGCGTTTGATATTTATTCAAAATCTAATGATTTTGAAATCATAATAGATTTAACGATAACAAAAACTTACCAAACGAGGAGCAATCCAACGTTGTACAATTAACCTCACATCCATTAGAATGAGACTGTGTCTCCTCCTTTGAAATAAATTGCTTGCTTTAAGTTGTATCACGGTGAGGCAACACGGAATCCATGTCCACATTCAAGCCAGGGTTAACGATAGGGCGAGGTTCGGTGTTCGTAAGTGTGCCAGGTTCAACGTAAATACAAGGTTCGGGGTCCATAGAAGTGCCGGGGTCGTCAAGAAGAGAAGAATCGGAATCCATTTTAACAAAAAACCAAAGTAGTCGCCATAAAACTCACAAAAACAACACTCACGATATAAAGAAACAAAGTGGATATGATAACTGTCATTTTGACAAATTGACACAATATTTTTTAAGCATCGTGTTGCCATAAAAAAAAAAATATATATCGATTCATTCGAAATCGATCAAAATGTTATAAGTTCCCCAGAAATAATGTATAAAACGTCAGTGTATCTTTTTTATGTCCTAAATAATTTATTAGCATTTTTAATTATGTGATTTGACGAAAACTATGTTAAATACAATGGAGAGATTGAACTGTATACTGGGCTTTTTTTAATCGATTTGAATTTGTTGTTTTAAGGAGGTTTGGTTTGGCAACATCGAAACCAAATCCAATGTCGGAACCATGTTTAGCATCAAATCAGATACTAAAATAATAAAGGTTTTTTACAGTGCGAATTGATACAAAGTTATTTGCATCAGATAATTACTAAAATAGAATTTAAAATAATGGTATAATACTTTTTTGCATAGCATCGTGTTTAAAAATGGCCAAGTCTAGACAATGCCCTTTATTTTTAACTTTTTAGTTTCTATTTTGAAGTCGGTTTTTTTTTTGTTTAATTTTTTTTTATTTTACGATTTTAAGTGATGGGTAGACCTAACAAGGATGCTTCTCGAATGAGGAGACGACGGCTACTTGAGACGGAAAATGATAAACGGAAACGTTTAGAAAAAAATAAAATAAAAACTAATGAAAAGAGAAAAAATGAAACGCTAGAGAAGCGCGAAAATAGATTATCGGGTATGAGAGCTTATATATCAAATAGATTAACTAACGAAAGTCAAGAAGATCGTGACCATCGCTTTTCTTTGATACGCAATAACTTAACAAATGAAACCGATGGACACAGTGCCCATCGGCTCAGTTTGATTCGTGAGCGATTATCAAATGAATCCAAAGAAGCCCGTGCTCACCGGCTCAGTTTGATTCGTGAGCGATTATCAAATGAGTCCGAAGAGGCCCGTGCTCACCGGCTCAGTTTGATTCGTGAGCGATTATCAAATGAGTCCGAAGAGGCCCGCGCTCACCGGCTCAGTTTGATTCGTGAGCGATTATCAAATGAGTCCGAAGAGGCCCGTGCTCACCGGCTCAGTTTGATTCGTGAGCGATTATCAAATGAGTCCGAAGAGGCCCGTGCTCACCGGCTCGGTTTGATTCGTGAGCGATTATCAAACGAATCCGAAGAGGCCCGTGCTCAACGGCTCAGTTTGATTCGTGACCGACTGTCAAATGAATCGGCTACACAGCAATCTCAACGATTAAATTACTTACGTAATCGTTCCGCACAGAGGGTGCTTAATGAAACTCCAGAAGAAAGGGCCAGTCGATTAGCCGTTCTAAGACAAGTGTCATGTCGCTTAAGAAATACTCGTATATTGGGAGTAGAACAATTTCGAGCAGCGGTTAATGTTTTTGCAGACGTACCATGTGCTATATGTAATAAATTGCTTTATCCACAACAGCGTATTAATTTACAGACGGCAACATACAGCTCTATCTTACCTGTAGAATTAATCACAGTTAATAGGATAATCACCTGTTCTCGATGCTCTAATACCATAAAAAAAAGAAAAATCCCATCTCAAGCCTATTGGAATAATATGGTTGTTGCTACTGTGCCACATGAAATAGCCGATTTAACCGAAACTGAAAAAAGATTTCTTTGCAGAGTGGTGCCATTTATTAAAATAATGAAACTACAGAACCGATTTAGCCAAGATTGGTGTAAAGGTCAAGTAGTCTTATTTGCCAAAGATGTCGTAGAGTTAGCCGAACAACTACCACTTAACCAAAACCAGACTGGACTCATACTTATTGTAGAAAGTCTAGAAAGCGTTCAACGTTCTAAAGAATTCGTGGTTGATCTTGATAAATTAAAAATTGCATTAAGTTGGTTAATGTCTAATAATGTTCTTTATAGGGACGTTCGACCTCATTTTAGCAATGCAATTGATATTTCGGAATTAATACAAGTGACCGGAGAACTACCCAATCATGAAGAAGAAACTGAGGCAATAACGACAATAATTAGAACTATTGAACATTTTACGCACTTAAATAACGATACAAGTATTTTGCACGGTTCATATCATCAAGGTGATGCAAGATTCAGTTCCGAATCTCAGGGCAGACAATGTACTGCTATTGCAACAGTTTCTTGTGTGGCTTTTCATCTAATTGATCCCAACTCATTATGCCAAAGTGACATTGACTACATTTTGATTATAGGTGACAAATATTATTGTGATTGCATAGCAGCTCGACCTGAACCTACCATGGATGATTCAAACTCAGAATATTTAGCAGCTACAGAACTTTTGCCATGTATAACATATAATAGACAACAGATTAACATTAGCGGTAATGAGCAACCTATTTATAACGGTCATTTAGTAAATGACGACAGCGAAAATTCTTTCCCTAATTTAAAAAATGCTCTCAATAGATTTTTTATTGAACATTCGTATGGTTTGATAACCGCTAACCTCACAACAGTAGCCGTGCATTGCAAAAGTCAATCAGAATCTGTTACTTATTTTTTGTTTGATTCTCATGCACGTGGCGCAAAAGGTTTTAAGGCACCATTGCACGGAGCAGCTTGTTGTATGAGATTCAAAAATATTGATGATTTGTATAACGTTTTGCGTAGGAATTTGACTGTCAAAAATTCTTCTAATCAATATACATTGAATGTTTATTCATTGACGTCACTTATACTTACATCGGTACCATTTAATGACAGTCAACCTCATACTAATACACATAATAACGTACCCATATCAAGCTCTACAACTGAGATCGATGAACATGCATTACAACGAGCACGAAATTTTGAATCTACAATGATAATAGAGACTACCAGTATGCTTTGCAGTATTGAGGAAACAGTGCCCGCGTTAGAAAGTGTTGTTGGTTTCAATAACGCAGATTCAGTAACCGAGTTGAGATTAGCCGAAATTAAGAGAAAAACCGCTCCACCGCTGAATTCGGAACGAGAGCGTCGACTCGAAGAGCTAGCCTGGTATTTTCTTTTCCCAGATGGTAAAAATGGACTTCATGAGGAAAGAAATATACCTATTACCCCATTAGATTACTTTCAGAGCCGAATAATGTCTAATGACAGACGTTTCCATAGAAACGATTATTTATTTTATGCTTTGTCAGTTGTTGAGTATTATCGAGCAAAGGCTAGCATTTCTGTGTCATGTAGAATGCGTCAAGCTCAGGGAGAACTAACTCCACAAGGTCTTGTTGATAATATTCACCTAACAATGAGAAACATAAGAGGTTCAGCATCATATTGGAGAAAATGTTGTTCGGAACTTATAGCGATGGTAAGAACTTTAGGGCCTCCTTCGTGGTTTTTAACTTTCTCATGCAATGATTTACATTGGCCCGATATGATTAAAGCGTTACTAATCGCAGATAATCAAGACATTAATGAAATTGACCAACTTACATTTGAAATGAAGCTTAATTTAGTTCAAAAATATCCAATAGTAGTTGCCAGACAATTTTCAGTACGCATAAACGCGCTGATGAATTACATTAAAGGGAATGATAACTGCTTAGGAGGCAAAGTTGTGGATTATTGGCACCGAATTGAATTTCAAAATCGAGGTAGTCCACATCTCCACATGTTGGTATGGTGTGTGGGTCTTCCTGACTTTTCCACCTCAGAAGGCACTGCGGTTATTGATAGAGTGATTTCTTGTTCCTTAAATCCTGAGAGTCTTACATTAAAAGCATTGGTAGAGAACGTACAAATTCATAGGCACACTAATAATTATAATGCAGATTTGTTAGAACTATGGGAAGGCAACATTGACGTACAACCTTGTGGAAATGTTACTGCAGTTTCTTATTACGTCGCTAAATACGTTAGCAAATGTGAACCACACGATAGTGGCGATGTGATTCGCGAAACGATTACCAGGGCTAAGAGGCAAGGGGGCACAGTATGGCATCAGTTATTCACAGTGGCTATGGCAATTTTGTCACAACGCCTAGTAAGCGCCCCTGAATGTGCTTATAGGTTATGCCATTTACCTCTTAAGATGAGTTCACGGAAGACTGTGTTTGTTAACAGTTGCAAACCAAATGAAAGGTTTCGGCTTTTACGAGTTGAAGGCAATGAGTCATCAATTTATAACAACATTTTTGACCGCTGCGTACAGAGACCCGACGATCTCGAAAACCTGAGTCTGGCTGAATTTGCTGTACGGTTTGAGACAGTTTCACACCCGGCGTGGAATGAAGAAGATGGCGACGAGGAATTGAGAGAAACGCATAACGAGCCCCTACGTTTTATTAAATTAAGAGACACTCGCCCGGTGAATCGCGCGCGAAGCGCACGCGTGTTGTTGTTCCTGCCGAGTGATTAATAAGTTTACGTGTACCTACGTTGGTCGTTTTTAATGGAGGAAATTATCGATGATGGAGACGATGTCAGTGATTCGGAGGGCATCGCTGGTTATCATCGAGAACGTGAGAAAATACAAATGGATAATGTAAATGATGAAAATACTTGTGAAGAAGGGAGTAGAAATGTGATGAAGAGAAAACAGAGAGAAGATGATAATAGTGCGGAAGATGATTTTATTACTGTTGTTAGAAGGAAGCCTAAGAGATTTATTCGAAGTGATTCCATAGAAATACAAGGTAACAAGAGGGTAGATCGAAATAAAAAGCAGAATGACCAGTTGGAAGATATTGATATTTATGAAGTTTGTGTGACTTCAATGGAAAGTTTGCCTAAACAAATGGCTTTGGCTAAACTTCTTAGATCCGAGAACATCAAGGGGATCAGCATTAAATATAAAAGTTTCAACAAAGTACTACTTCAGTTTAATGAAGAGGAGGAGGCCAATAAGTTACTAGATTGTCAAAAATTAAAAGAGATGGGTTTCAGGTGTCAGAAGGTGAATGAACTGTCATTATCCTATGGAATTGTAAAAGGAGTAGACATTGAATTGAGTGAAAATGAGCTACAAAATTTATTAGAAAGTGAGACCGAAATTATTTCTATTAACCGGCTCAAAAGATTGAACGCAGAGGGTAAATGGACCGACAGTGAGACCGTAAGGGTTTGTTTTAAGGGAAACGTCTTACCACCACACATATACGCTTTCGACTGTCGCTTTAAAGTCGAGGCGTACGTGTTCCCTGTGACTCAATGTTCGGGGTGTTGGCAGTTCGGGCATGTATTTAAGTTTTGCCCAACAAAAAAGAAGTTATGTCCAAAATGTGGCGGTAACCATGAAAACTGCGACATTAAAGAATTTAAGTGCCTAAATTGCAAAGGTCCACATTTTGTTTTAGATAAAACATGCCCCTCATATTTCAAAGAAAAGGAAATTAGAATTATCATGAGTAAGGAACAGGTACCTTACCGAAGAGCTCTTCAATCTTTTTTGGAGAATCGCGACCAGACTGTGGGTTTATCTCAAAATTCCCATAGCAATTCGTTTGCCACAAGTACAGTAAGAGGTTTGGAAACGTATAGTGACATAGTCGCTAAGACTACAGTACATCGAGAACCAAGGCCATTGAATATAAAATCAATGGTATGCACTAACGAGGCGCTTGTAGAACCAAGTTTCAGTAAGGCCGCTTCAGCTCAATCTAATAAATCCCGGAAGGCCAAGCAGAGGACAGAGGTAACTCAATCTGTGTCAGAACATGTAGTGGAAGAAGAAAGTGGAGTAACGCAGAAAGAAGAGGAAGAAAAGGGTAACCAACATGATGAACAGTTACGGTATAGATTTGAATTTGCTAAACTAATTTTAAAAATGAAGTACATTTTTATGTCGGAAGATAAATTAGAGGTTAAAGTTGTCTCGGTTTTAAAAATGATTTGGGAGGAAATTTTGAAGATATTAGTGCTTATGTTTTCTAAGGGTGAGTTTATTAAAAAGCTTTTTAGTTTTATTAATGGGTAATAATGCTCAAGATAATATACGTATAAACATATTTCAATGGAACGCACAAAGTTTACGTCCCAAATTAATATCATTTAGAGAGCTTCTAAATCAAGAAAAAATACATATAGCTATACTTAGTGAAACGTGGCTAGATAATGAAATTCACCTCAGTATTAATGGTTATAATGTTTATAGATCAGATAGAGTTGATTCCTATGGGGGCGTTTCAATATTGGTACATAAGTCCATTCAATCTTGTGTTAATCCAATTTATGTTTCTAATTCGGGAATAGAAATTGTTTGTGTAAAATTGATGAATTGTAAAGACTTGGAATATGTGGTAAGTGTTTATTGTCCTTCCTCTGTATACACCCAACAAACTCATTGGGATGAAATTTTTGCATCATTCACCAAATCAACTATAATAGCGGGAGATTTTAACGGACATCACACCAACTGGTCGGTAAAAACTGATACTAGAGGTATACAAATTATGGATTCAGCCCTAGATAATTCATTCGCTTATCTTAATAATGGCATGGCTACGCGGGTTAAATTGGTTAATGGGAATCTGCAACAAACTTCGCCAGATGTTACATTTGTATCGTCTGATATCGCGATAAAATTCGATTGGCAAGTGTTCAACGAAAATATCGGTAGTGATCACTTAATCATTAAAATGTCAATAAATATTGCAAATAGTTTCAGCACTACTAGAAAACGAAACTTTAAAAAGGCTAATTGGGTGGAATATCAAAAAACATTATCAAACAATTTTCATTCTTGTAACAATAATAATAATCTACAAGAGATGTATAACTTTTTTGTAAAGCTAATTAATTATGCGGGAGATAAACATATTCCATATATTAAATGTTGTTATAATCCCACAAGTCAATTTAAGCCAAAAAACTACTGGAACGCAGAATTGTCTGGAGTAGTTGCACAGAGGAGATTGGCTTTGTCTCAGTTTCGTCGTAACCCTACGCCAGATAATTTAAGTAAGCTAGAAGAAAAAACAAAAGAAGCACAAAAATTAATAAGCAAAGCCAGGTCATTAGGTTGGCAGAAACTTTGCGACTCCATTGATCAAGTAGTTTCTGCACCTGAGATGTGGCGCCGCATGAGATGGATAAAAGGTTTCAGGCAAACAAAAAGTTATCCCCCTCCGGATAAACAAAAGAAATTGCTGTATTCACTTACTCCCGATTACGTTTTAAATTCTATGCCCAACTTTGCTTCAAATAATGAAACTTTGGAGTGCAATTTTAGTATTCAGGAGCTAGAATGCTGCCTTAAAAAAAAAGATTCAGCACCGGGTGAGGACGCGATTTCACATTCCATGATTTATCATTTACCTGATGTAGCCAAATTATTTTTATTAAACATTTATAATCAAATTTTCAGTTCTGGTATTGTACCCCATCAATGGAGAGATATTCAAGTAATTCCTATACCTAAACCCAATAATGATAGCCTTGAAATGAAGCTTCGACCTATCTCTTTAATTTCATGTCTTTGTAAGGTTTTTCACTTAATGTTGTTTAAACGTTTGGAGTGGTACACAGAAAAGAAAAGTATTCTGTCATCTCATACTGTTGGTTTCAGAAAATCTCACTCCTGTTTGGACGCAATTACCCGTTTGGTTACATATGTACAAATAGGATTCTCTAACAACATTCCAACTTTAGCATGTTTCTTGGACATTGAAAATGCATATAATAATGTGTCGGTTGATGTAGCCATAAACATGTTGGACCAACTAAAAGTAGGATCAAAGTTTTGTAATTACTTATGGTCATTTTTAAGTGAAAGACGGTTAAAAATTAAGTTGAATAATAATAGTGACTCAATACTTACCAGATGGACAAATAGAGGTTTAGCTCAGGGAGATCCTCTATCTCCTTTAATTTTTAATTTAATAACTTATCGCATAAGCCAGTTGCCACTTAATGTAGTCTTGTCGCAATATGCAGACGATTACGTACTGTATATTAGAGACAAGGATATCTATAAATGTGAAAGGTATATGCAAAGTGCTCTCGATTCCATAGTTACGTTGTTAGGTGAACTGGGCTTAGAATTATCTCCTAGAAAATCAAATTACTGTGTATTTAGTAGGGGTCGCAGAAGAATATTACCCACATTAAAGATATATGGATGTAATTTGGGTTTCTCGGAATGCATCAAATACTTGGGTATGTGGTTGGATAGAAGTCTTCGTTGGGGCAAACACATAAATCAAATAATTGAAAAATGCTCAAAACTTTTAAATATATTAAAAGTGCTTGCTGGTAGCGCCTTTGGAATGCATACAATTCACATGCGCAGACTCTATATCGCGTTAATTAGAAGCCGAATAGATTATGGTTGTTTTATTTATGATTGTAGTGCGAAAACACATACTCTGAAGTTAGATAAATTACAAAACCAGGCCTTAAGGTTAATAGGGGGTTTCATTAAAAGTACACCGATTCACGTAATGGAAAGCGAGTTAAATATAACACCGTTATGCTTGAGAAGGCAATACTTGGCATATAAATATAGTTTGAAATTAAGTTCGTGGACCAATAATGTAACTGCTAGAGATATTTCGGATCTAAGTGCTCTTTGTAATGTAAGGTATTGGGAAACCAAGAGAAAACCTTTGCTTGTGAAAACTTACAGGGATGTTTGCCAATTTAATATTAATGCTGTTCGAATTCTTAGTATGTTTGATTTAGACGTATGGGTTACAGGAATTGATACTGGAAAAATAATTTGTGTAAATCTTGAGAGTATTAAATGTTCTAAAACTTGTTATGACCCTAATATATTAGTGAACAATGTCATCGCCGAATTAAACGAGAGCTATAATGGCTGGCACAGAATATTTACCGATGGGTCTAAAAGTAATCTGGGTCTAGGAGCTGGATTCTATGACAATACCTTACAACATAAAGTTGGATTTAAAATCGGTTGTGAAGTATCAATAATGACGCTGGAACTTATTGCAATATATCAGGCCTTATCTTACTTAATGAATCATAACTGGAATAAAATTGTTATTTTTTCAGATAGCAAGAGTGCCTTGCAACATGTGGCTCGATGCGCCTCTGGTCGCAGAGGTGCAACGATAGCCTATGATATCCTGAAAGCTATTATTATTTTTAATGAAAGGGGTATAGACTTAAAGTTGCAATGGGTTCCAGCACATATTGGTCTGAAAGGGAACGAGGAAGCTGACCGTATTGCTAAATTGGCGGCAGTACAGGGCAGGGTAATTGACTACTTACCGGATCATTGGGAATTAGTACCTAGATTTAAATCGGTATGTTTTGATGATTGGAAACAATTATTTGATAGTAAATCTATAGATAAAGGAATATGGTATAAGACCATACAGGGTGAGCTTCCTCGCGTCCCTTGGTTTGATGGCATTAATTTGAGTAGAAAATATGTTAAAATAGCCCTTAGACTTAGATCCGGACACTATCCATCAGCAAAGTTTGCTTTCTTAATGAAAAAGTCTGATTCTCCCAATTGTTTAGTTTGTAATAAAATTGAAGATGTGCAGCATTTGCTGATGGAGTGTGTCCGGAATAAAGATGAACGCGACTTGCTACTGAACGAATTGAAGTTAAATAGGCTGGATGTAGGTCTGATTCAAAGCATTTTAGCATACCCGAAATCGGAGGCAGCAAAAAAATTATGTAGTCTAGTATTAGTCGTTCAGCAGTGAGCAGCAGCTTCTTAGCTTCTACTATAATGTTTTTTTTTTTTTCGTGTGTATTATATTATTAAGTTGATTTACTTTGTTATAAGGTATGATGGGGTTGACATATCCTTAAGGGACAAAAACCCCTAAATGTATTTAAAAAAAAATAAAGATTAAAAAAAAAAAAAAAAAAAAATTAAGAGACAACACTCGAATGCGCATACGGAATAAGCACGCAGTTCTTCGCACTAGATACTACACTTTAAATAGTGACAAAGAAAGCTATTATTATAGCTTACTTGTACGTCATCTCCCGTTTCGAGAGGAAGCTAGCCTCTTACTGGATGATGAAACTGCAGAGTCTTGCTTTTTGAGACGGCAAACTGAAGAACCTGAACCTTTGCAAGCTAATGTTAATCCTGAAGAATTTGCTCACGCCGAGCAAATAATACAACAAGCATTAGCTCAAGCAACTGCATTAAATGCTGCTAGACAAACGCTTGCCACTGACAATGAAGGGTTACTATGTGCAGATGAAGAAGTTATTATTAACATTAATGACAATTGCGATGATAATGGTGAACGAATAATGATGCCTAATGATGTGTTCATCAATACTATACGTGGACTTAATATCGAACAACAAAATTTGTTCCGAAAGGTTTCTGCTGCTGTCGAAGACGATTTAAATGGCGCTGAAGATCAATTGCTGCTTTTTGTAACGGGAGGTGCCGGCAGCGGTAAATCATACTTGTTAAAATTACTTGTAGAACACATCTTACGTTGTTACGGCCCGACTGTTGACGCTCTGCTTAAACCCAAATTTGTGGAAGTAGCATCTTTAACAGGGGTCGCTGCCCGACAAATATTTGGTAAGACTCTGCATTCCGTATTTTTACTACCTATTGAGAAAGGCAACACCATGTCATATAAACGTTTAAGTGGAAATAAGCTCGAACAAGAAAGACGTAGATGGCGCCATATCAATTGGCTTATGAAATTTGAAATTTGAAAGATGAAATTTCGATGGTGTCGTATGAAAACTTGCGCATCATACATTTACGTTTACAGGAATACAAAAATAATGATAAGTTATTTGGCGGAGTCAACTTACTACTGTTTGGTGATATAATGCAACTGCCCCCGGTCAAAGGACACTGGTGCTTTTTGCAGCCATCGTGGTTTGGAGCCGAAATTAATTTGTGGCATCAATTTTCGTTTTGCGAACTAACAATAAACATGCGCCAACAAAATGATGCCGAATTCATCGACTTGCTAAATAATTTGCGGGTCGGTGAATTGACTACGAGTCAACTTGAATTGCTATGTGAACGACGCAGAATACCTTTGACAGGGGAATTCGCTGACGGAGTTGCTGTGCGAATCTTCCCCACCGTTAAACAAGTTGACGATTATAATGATTTAATGACAGCAGAAAATTCTAAAATACATAAAGTTTATATCATAACTGCTGTGGATGAGTCTCGTGAGGTCGCCACTTATGGAAAGACGCCACCGCCCAACGTAATACCGAAGGATGTAAATAACTGTGGAGGTTTATTATCAACGCTAAAGTTAGCTGAAGAATCTCGCGTTATGCTAAGGCGAAATATATCGGTTTCAGATGGCCTTGTAAACGGAGCAATGGGTATTGTTAAAAAATTTAAATGGCCTGCTCTTCGGAGAGAACAAATTGAAGAAGGGGAATTACCGGAATGTGTGTTACTTAAATTTGATGATGTTACGACTGGAAGTAGAATTAAAGATGAAAATGGCTGGGTACCGATTACTCCTACTGTTGCAACATTTCAGGCAACTAAAGGATACGGAGATGTCGAGCGCCGAATGTTACCTTTGATTTTAAGTTGGGCAGTTACGGTTCACAAGTTACAGGGAACTACACTAGAAAAAGCGGTTATAGATCTAGGCAAGAAAAATTTCGCCAAAGGACAGGTTTATGTTGCTCTGAGTCGTGTTAAAACCTTGGAAGGAATAGCGTTGTCTGACTTAGATTCAAACAAATTATTGAGTAGGCCACACGACGAAAGAGCATTGCTAGAAATGACGCGATTACGCAACTTAAATTCGGTTTCAAATTGACGCATCAGCATGACTGTAGGTAGTGGTCGTCCTATGTAAAACTACAATCTTATTAGGTATTATTTTTGTACGAACTGAACATTTTGGCATATATAACTGTAAGAAGTAGGTACCTAAGCCCAACAAAAGGTAACTACTATTAATCGTTGAGGGATTCCCTCAACTGTCTATGGTCTCCATCATCAGACCTGTAATGGCACTTATAACCCATATGGGTGCAAAGTTTTTATTTATTTTATTTATTTATCACGTGAAATATAATTAAATTAATTCCAAACACAAGGTAGCTACTGTAAACTGTTGAGTAGTTCCCTTAACTGTCCTTCGTCTTCATCATCAGACCCTTAATGACAGTCACAACCTATCTAGGTGTAAAGTTCACATCAATACAAATTAATCAAGCCCAAACACAAGGTAACTGCTGTAAATCGTTGAGGAGTCCCCTCGACTGTCTTTCGTCTCCATCATCAGATCGACTCCAGACCTTCATTAAATTGTAGTGCTTTAAAATACTTAATGAAAAAAATAACAAACGCACTAGTCGCTCCTACGATTTTCGAATGTTCCCCTCGATTCCACTGGGATGCCATCATCAGATCCTGGTTTCCTTATCATGGGACCACCCTTGGCATATCTCCTTTCCAACAAAAAAAGAATAATCAAAATCGGTTCATAAACGACGAAGTTATCCGCGAACACACATAAAAAAAAAAAAAAAAAAAAATATATATACGGTCGAATTGAGAAACCTCCTCCTTTTTTTGAAGTCGGTTAAAAATTACAAAAAGGCATTTAAAACTTTTCATAAATTCTCACGATAAAGCCAGCATAAATGATAAAAACACGTTTAAAATATTTTATCTGCAATAAAACGAAAGATGTTAAAACGACTATTAGACAAAACCGTTAGCAAACTGAAATTAGTAAAGTTTTCGCATCATTTTTGCACCCCTGAACGTATAATTTTTGCACCCCTGAGCGTATAATTTTTGCACCCCTGGCCGTTAGCACGTAATTCCAATCTTAATGTTACATCCGACGTGAAATGTTCATGTGTCAAGTTTAGTATGTGGGAAGCAGTGGCGTAGTTTTGGCTGGAGCAAATAAGAGATTCTGTGATTATGTTTTTATGACTTTAGTTTAATTATGAAAACCGTTTAAGTATACCAGTCGTTAAAGTTTTAAAGGTGATAACAAAATGGAGATATGCAATGAGAGCAGTCTTTTGGGGTCAAAATAAGTAAGTATATCAAATCTTGGACAACCACGTTTTAGAGCATGAAATCTCATCTTAGTTTAGTTTAGAGCATAAAATCAAAAATTAAACTACTTGTTCAAGGGCAGCTGTACTTTTAGGTACCTTCTCATGCTAGTTAATGTAATACTCTATCCCACTTACTAATAAACGTATTATATCAGATGAAAAGTTACACACCGATTTCACTCTTTCAGTCGTCAGTAATTTGACTTTCGAAAGAAGAAGACAAAGCGTTGTGTAACGATACAGACGCTATACAGCGTTTATTACTAGAGGGGTATTTAACCTAAAAATTAGGACATCTTACATCGGACATGTACCCTTCATACACCCCACGGTCCCTCCCTGCATATGCACCCAAAAACTCATCCAGTAACAAATGTGCGACCCTAAATTACACATTATCACGCGGAGCCAGTACAGTCGCGCGCATAAATTAATACTCACTGTTATTCCAGATTTATGAACATGACAAATCAATTTCGTGGCTGTACTAAAATAACAAACCATTGGTTGCGTGAAGTTTTATTGTGATTGCTGCCTATCATCTGTCATCATAAAAATGACACTGAAAAAGTTGGTACATTTTTCATGCGCTTTTTCTTTATGAAACTTTTGGAATGCGTTCTGTTTGTTAACTGCATTTTATTTGTCACCGAATGCGGGCTACTATTTCGCTGCCACTTTATACGGAGCTGGTACAATGCCCATACTTACTCTTAATTTTGAAAAGTATCCAAAAATGGCAATCGCAAGTCATCTGTGTGTGGATTTGTGTTGTTTGTCAGTAACAGGACAAGAACTTAACTAACAACTAAGTCACAGGTTAACATTAAATGAATGCATCAACCGAAAACTATTCGTTCTTATGAAAACCTCTCACTTAATTAGTTAGTTTTTGTTTTTATCTGTCAATAAAGTCGCTGAAACTGTGTACAGTTTCAAATGACAGTCTTAAGTACCGCGCGCGAGATACTAAAGATTATTAAACTGGTTACGGGCGGTTATAACCGGAGTGAACCGGTTTTATCCAGTTTATGTCCTGATGGCGTAGCGAAATTGTTATTTTCATTTTCTTTACGATGTGAGCTAAAATTGGACGAGATGTCAGAATTACATTTTAATGAGTTGTTTTAAGTAAACGTTAAGGATAACATTAGAATTTAGTTTTAAGAAGGTCGATAACATCGTGATAAAAAGTTATGTAGATTGAAAGGAACACAAAGAAATGTACTTAGTTAAATATATCCACTTGAGACACATCTGTGTTATAAATTCGAGCAATACGGGTCAGTACCTACACATTTTTTGGCGTAATTAGTCGAGTGCTGAGACACATCGCATCATCAGCATCGTCGCATCGTCGCATCGTCGCATCAGCAGTAGCATCGTCGTGTGACGAGTGCGCCGTAGGGGAGTGTTAGCAAAATTGCCACTTTCAATAAATTAATAACTTAGTGCCATCTTAACGCTGTCAAACTACAGTATAGTTAAGTTGGGTCACTTCAGTCAATTTCAGAATAGGAAATCGTCGTTTGACAGGAATAAACTTAATTTTGGTGATTTTTTGTCTAGTTTAGAGGCATTTGTGACAAGAGAATCGGCACAATTCATTGTATGGTTTTACAAACATTCGAAAACATCACGATATCTATGGAAAACATACTAATATTAAATAGGTATTTTCTACAAAGATTTTTAAAACTTCTTGAAATCACAACATGATCATCATCACTCTCTTGCCTTTATCCCAATTTATTAGGGGTCGCGAAACATGTCTCTTTCTTCCATACTTCTCTATAAGTCATCTCGGTAGTCACCCCCTTTCTAGCTATATCATCTTTTACACAGTCCATCCATCGTTTCTTTGGTCCTCCCTTACTCTCATCCACATTCATACGCAAAATTTTCCTCACGACATTTCCCTCATTCCTCCGCAACACATGTCCATACCATGACAATCGATTCCCTCACAACTTTTCAGTCACCGACGCCATTCACTTTCTTATAGACAGAGAATAAGTAAGGTAAGGTGTACCACCTTGTTAGTCTGGGAAACTAACATGGTGCAACATGGCAGCAATTTTATTTCATGTTTCATTATAATTCATAAAAAATACCCACAAACTAAATTATCATCATCATCTGCATAGCCTTTTCCCAACTATGTTGAGGTCGGCTTCCAGTCTCACCGGATACAGCTGAATACCAGTATTTTACATGAAGCGACTGCCTATCTGACCTCCACAACCACTGGGTTGTGGAGGTCAGATAGGCAGTCGCTTTAACGTATTACCCGGTAACTGTACCGGGTAATACGTTACCCCTTGGTAAGACTGGTTGTTAGACTTTCGGGCTTCTGACGAGTTCTGACGACCCGTAACGACTGCCAAAAATCCACGAATGACAGCCGGGACCAACCGCTTAACGTGCTTTCCGAGGCTAGGAGGTCTTGGTGTGTAAAGGTGGTCACCCATCTACGGACCAACCGCGGCAAGCGTAGCTTAACCTGATCGATCAGCCCGTCTGGCTGTTATTATTTACCCATGAGCCCCTCCATTTGTAATCTTACACTATAACCATATATACCAACCAACAACAACAAAAACCAACCAACTACCACCAAAACCAACTACCTACTACCAACAAAATAGCTACATGAAACGAATTTTAACACAAAAGTGCCTAAAGTAAGGCGCTCATTACAGTATATTGTCATACAATACTTTTAAAATAACGTTAAATTAACGTCAAGATAAAAGCAGAGAAGTTGGCACCACAAGTGGCAGAAATGTGCCACAACCAACGCCAGGGGGCGTCAGTAGTTTACTTGCTAAAAACTGTAGTTTTCACCCGGTGTTGCTTACGTACCGATTAAATTATGAAATATAGCTTACACCTAGATTTATTGTAGAGACAGATTTGTCTGATTAAAACGATTCATAAAAGAAACTAGCAAGTTTTTTTATCTAAAAAAGTACTTCCTTTTTTTTTTTTGGTGATGGGAAATCATCAAATGACTCCTCCCACTCTGGGTGGAGCGGAAGGGAGTGTCAGACTCTTACTGACTAAAACCCATCCGTGTTCCTTCCTTAGCCTTTTATGTTCCGGGCCAGCGGTAACCCTTTCGGACAATCCCGCTGGCCCGGCAGGCTTCGGCCCGAAGGGGCCCCTCCTCGATGCTGACATCTCTTTGAGGCGCGCGTGGAACACGTACGCGCTTACACCCCATGCACTACTTACCTCATACTTTCATCAACGGGTACCCGGTGCCAGTGATCTGCACCCTATTGCGTAACAAATTATGAATCACAATAGGAATAATTTTGAATAATATTGCTAATACATTGCTTCATATTATGTTCGCAAAACTTATCTGCTCAACAACCTAATTATCAAAAGAATGTTGTTAAACTGTCGAAATGAAAGCCATTCCAGTGTGTTACACACACGCCGCTGGCAACTATAGCTCGCTTTACTTACTTACCAATACATCACGTCACCCTGTGTCCTGTCTGCCCTGTGTGTGTACATCCTATGTGTGTGCGTGTGTGGGGGGGGTACGTGTCTTGTGTGTGTATTGATTCTTATTTAAACAACAAGAAAGTCATGTTTATTTTGCCACATTATATACCATCTTTTTTTTTGGGTGAGAAACTATCAAATAACTTCTCCCGCTCTGGGAGGAGCGGGAGAAATTATTTGTCAGACTTTTACTAACTAAAACCCAGCCGTGTTCTTTTAGATACCTGCGGTGCTATTCTGTAAAAATCTCACCGTGAAAACTTAGGTGAAGTGAGCGTGGAGTGAGCTGTCAATAGTGTCAATAATATCAAAAACAAACTCACTTCACCTAAGTTTTCGCGGTGAGATTTTTACAGAATCTACCGGATGTGCCAGGGGCCACAGTAACTCTACCGAACAACCCGCGACTCTGGCAGATTATATACCATCTCGGTTTCGAAATGCTCTAAACGAACAAACAGACAAAACTAAACATCTCAACTCCACTGATACGAATTTCTGTGTACATAATATTTGCGTGAACTTTGCCAACTTCTTGATAAGCATGCATTACGGTGAGGACGGTAATTTCTTCGTATTTAACTTCGCTAGTTTATACTGTGCCATCAGTTACCAAGTCTGCCTTAATAGGTAATAGGTACTACGGGCTGGTGTCTGCAACTCCACGTCAATGCGCGTAATTTGCGTATGGAAGTCTGCCTTAAAATAAATACTAAGATGTAGGTAGATGTCATTGCGTTAATGACTAGAGATATCTCGATGTAGAACCGTGACTGGCATAGAAATGTATTTCTATGCTGGTCGGTAATTAATTTGTTAATGTTTGTGTAGTATATGTAAACTAAGGGTGGCGGGACGGATGAGGGAGAGAGCCTCCCGTCCCAGCCGCCGCGGGAGCCGCTCCGGGCGTCGGGAGCCAGGGGACGACTCCCGGCCACCGTAGGCGCGGGCGTGCGGGCGGGAAGTAGGTAAGTGGTAGCTCACCGTCCGATCACGACCACCCCCTTAGCCCTTTGCTAAGGAAGGAACATGGGTGGGTTTTAGTCAGTAAGAGTCTGACACTTCCTTCCGCTCCACCCAGAGCGGGAGGGGTCATTAGATGATTTCCTATCCGAAAAAAAAAAAATAGGGTTTAATAATAAACACAAGAATTTGTATCAATAAATTAATTATTTTAATACAACCTATGTATTATCACAATAAATAAAATTATTTTACAAAGTACGCCCTGACCTTTTCTTTCATAAAACTATTAACTTGTCACAAAATAAATACTTGTACACACAAGCTCTCACTCTATTTAGCGTGGGATCAAATCACACAAATACATATAACATACCTATCGATGCGAGACTTGAACTTGTAATAACGTCCAATACATAATTATCTAAATCTACCGTTCATAATATCACACAACAATCCAATGCAATACAAAAAGCAATCAAAACAGTCGGAATATTTTATGAAAATGTCAACGTGAAAACTTATGTGACTGTCAATAGTTTCAATCTCTAGCATCTAACGGCCGATTCCTTTAATTTACGGACCGTTATTGATTAAAATTAAAGGGCTCTGCCCACTACACAGTATCATACCATGACCGTGCTATGAACGTATCAGGCAAAAAAATATTCTTTGTACTAAAAATTATGAGACAATGCCCACTAGCCCGTTCCGTCACCGACCAGCACCGTCGCGTGCCATGCACGGAGCGGCAAATATGGTCGGCGAGAATATTTTGCCGGTGGCGATACGCTCCGTGCAAGACACGGGACGTTGCCACACCGGTGCGTGCAGGCGGCGAAACGGTGAGCACCCGGGTTATAACCGCGTAAGATGGCCGTTATAAACGCGTTGCCACTCTTTTCTATTGGCCATTTTGTTACCATCGTCGGTTCAAGTAGACACGCGTACGCGTTCGATGTAAAATGGAGGACGAAAAATTAATTGAAATTGTTCGCAATTACGAATTTATATATAATTTAAAATATCAAAAATATATGGATAATGTCAAGAAAGACATTGCGTGGAAGGAATCAGGTGAATTACAAAGGCGACAACAGGGACCGCTCGGATATGGCACTCGGAAGATACGGAGATGATATGCGGACGCTCCCGTCATAAAAGCCGATACATACGACTTTGATACGTAATTGATACGCTCTAGTGGGCATAGTAGAGCGTATCGTGTTGCTTGTCGTGCCTGATACGTGCATAGCACGGTCATAGTATGATACTGTGTAGTGGGCATAGTAAAGCGTATCGTGTTGCATGTCGTGTCGGATACGTTCATAGCACGGTCATGGTATGATACTGTGTAGCGGGCAGAGACCTTAAGACTCTTGTATCTTTACCGATAATGAAGCAAAGACCTATTGGTACGCAAAACGATTCGTTTTTGTCTATAGGAACCGAGCATATAGAGCAATCTCAATCAATTTTAAGAAATTTCGCATTCTAGTCTCAGTCTCAATCTGTCAGAAAAAGCTATAATTTCCCTACATTTTCGACAAGTTTTTGACATTGATCTATTGATCGTCGCCGAGATGAGATTGCGACCAGATTTTTAGCTTATCCCGGGAATTGGCCTTTAGGTGAAATTTAAATTCACTTCACTTGGGTTTTCACGGCGAGAGTTTTACAGAATAAATCGTCGGGAAAATCCTCCCAAAACTTTCCTCAAGACAAACTAAAAAGGTTTTACATAGGGATATAGGATAGCTTAGCCGAATAGGAACTCGGCTTCGAATAAGGGTTATACGGTTTCTGAGTCTGACTGCCCCTCCTATATGGCCCAGGCGGACCATACTCCTCATGGTGGTGGTCGTGATGCCCATGATACTCCGGCTTCTCCTTGATGTAGCTAAGGAACCAGCCGAAGATGTAGCCAGCTTTGTGGAGCAGCAGCCAGAAGGCGAACGCATATATCAGCTTGAGGATGAAGATCTTCTTGATGACCAGGTCTACGAAGTATACTGGAAAAAAGAAAGCATAAGGTTAGAGAAAGCACAATTAGATGAAGAATTTAGTAATAATAAAGTATATAGTTTAAACATTGGATTAGTAGAATCATGATGGTGTTCATAGGTTCTCTTCTGTTGCGCTAAATCCTCTAGAACTCAGAATAATCAACGCTGCCATAAATGCCACAGTCACTGCGCTTCCGATGATAATCGATTGTTGATCACTGGCACTACAGGTGAAATCAAATAGAAAAATGGTAGAAAACATCAAAATGGGGAGAAAAATAAAGAAAAATTTTAATTAAATTGAGATCATCGTCAAAACCTGTCTGGAAGTTAAAGTTGATCAACACTTAACTTTCAAACATGTTGCCAGTAAACTAAATACAGCACTAAATATATATTCCGTTCCCTTCTTATTTGCCTTGTTAGGAAATAATGACATTTCCCACAGAAAGCAATAATTTTGAGGAAGTAACATTCTTCTCGACAAAAGCCTCTTTTACGTCCTAACAAATCGAAAAGATAAAAAGATACTGGTAGTTTTCTATCAAAAGTATATTCATACTAAGCCAAGCACAAATCCGGAGGTTTTCGGACATAACAATAAAGTGTACTTAGCAAAGTAATTGCGTCGTCCGAGCATGCGTGAGGAGGAATTCACTAAACCAATCTTATTTATTTTATTAATATTAACAAGATGTTAGGTAATCCTTGTTTATAGGGATATGGGGATTTCTCTTCATGTTAAGTTTGTAGGTATTGTATTGTAATTGTAGTGTAGGGGTTTCTGGCTTACTTACTATTATTACTAATAATAGTAACGGTTGGTCCGTGGATGGGTGACCATCTTTATACACCAAGACCCAAGGCACGAAGGGGGTGCCTCGGATAGCACGTTAAGCGGTTGGCCCTGGCTATCATTCGTGGATCTTTGGCAGTCGTTACGGGTCGTCAGTACTCGTCAGAAGCCCGAAAGTCTAACAACCAGTCTTACCAGGGGGTAACGTAATTATTACCCGGTAGCTGTATCCGGTGAGACTGGAAGCCAACCCCAACATAGTTGGGAAAAGGCTATGCAGATGATGATGATAAGTTAGTTTGTTGGTATTTTTTATGAATTATAATGAAACATGAAATAAAATTGCTGCCATGTTGCACCATGTTAGTTTTCCAGACTAACAAGGTGGTACACCTTACCTTACTTATTCACTGTCTACAAGAAAGTGAATGGCGTCGGTGACTGAAAAGTTTTGTGTGGAAATCGATTGTCATGGTATGGACATGTGATGCGGAGGAATGAGGGAAATGTCGTCAGGAAAATTTTGCGTATGAATGTAGATGAGAGTAAGGGAGGACCATAGAAACGTTGGATGGACTGTGTAAAAAATTATATAGCTAGAAAGGTGGTGACTACCGAGATGACTTATAGAGAAGTATGGAAGAAAGAAACATCTTGCGCCGACCACAAATAATTTGGGATAAAGGCAAGAGAGTGATGATGATCATGTTGTACTTTCAAGAGGTTTAAAAAAATCTTTGAAGTCGGGTCTAAAAGGGTCACTAAAGGGTACATCTTCTAGACAAAAATGGTCATGTGTAGACAGTGAATCATCACTCTACACACGACCAAGTGAATCATCTATCTGCACACGACCATTTTTGTCTAGAAGATGTGCCCTTTTGGGGCCCTTTTAGACCCGACTTCAAAGTTTTTAGGGAAAGTCGATTGGGAAAATTTGACAGTTTCGGGTAGCTTGATGTGCTGGCTTCTATACCTTTAATCTGTTTAACACACAATACATAAATCCCCAGCACGAATCAATCAAAACTTCAAACAATAAAACACCCAATAATAATGAAATGGTGACAAATAGCTTCCACACGATAGTTATGAGCCGATAAAGTGGTATTCGATAATCGCTTTCCAATGGCCGTGCACATTTGAATTTATTGAACATCATCCATTTACGATTTAATAATAAAATATTTTTGTTCTGACTGTATATTCTGTTTGAGTGATGTTAAAATATTAATCTGTGAAATAGCGTTAAAACATCTGAATTTGTTTGGAGTTTTTCCAATCTATTAGCTTTAAAAACGATTGAATCTACATTTGCTATAAGTTTTTTGGAACAGCACTGAATTCAATTCTTATATTTTATTTATAGTAGTATCGCTTTTATAGATTTTAGTTATTCAACGTTTTAAGTTTTATTGAAAACATTATCCAATTTATAAGTACTACATATGCTAAAAATACTTATTTTCAATGACGTTTTCGGGTTTAAAAACTACTTAACAGCTCAGCGTAAAAAACTTACTATACAATCCAATTTTCTTCTTCCCTCTCTCTTCGACAGCATCTTCCAACCCCTCACACAGCACCACATATAAAAACACTAGCAACACTGTCAACTGACGCATTTTTTTACAGGCAAGACAAAAAATGAGCAAAGGCAAAAAGTTTTTATGTATTTTTAAATATCGATTTTATTGTCTGTATTCACCATGAATCAATCGTGTAATGGTCGAAGATCATACACACAGTAATTTTTAGTCTCTCAAACCTCGAGCGGGTGCTAATTGAAGGAAAGCCGTATGTTTGTTTAGTTACCACTTTCTACGAAACTGCTAAACTGAATATAATGAAGTTATGCTGAACTTGACAATGTTGAAAATATTTTCGCATGGTTAGATATGTAGTTGTTAGGTAAGATGTCTCATAAGTTTTCATGACTTGACATTTTTTCTTCAGGTTTTTAAGGAAATCGTAATAAAAGAAAGCGTCTGTTGGTTACTTTGTGGAATAGCTTCGTAACTGTTGTGTAAATGTTGGTTAAATTATGCGTAGGTATTGTTATCTTCGAGAAACTGACGGGCGCTGGTCCGTTGGGAATAAACAGAGAGCTTTTCCTTGAAAATTTAATAAGTACGTATCTAGGTATGTACAACCGAACACTTTTGTATTTAACTTTTTTTTTTATTAATTTCTTGCTAATTGCAAATCGACGGTAAAAAGGAAGTAGAGCGACATTTTTAGTATAAGCGACATTTTGGTCAAAAATGAGTTTTAAATAAAATAAAAAACGTAATATTTTCCGCTCTTTCGAATGCGCTTACTCCCATGACTCTACGACGATTTTTTTAGCGTTGTTTATGCTCTAGCAAAAATCATTTTCACGTCGGTTTTTCTAAAATTTAAAACTTTGAACGGCTCTCCTGAGCATTTAATTTTTTGACACTTATACCCTATTTCCTCTTAACCGTCGAAATGTTTTTTTTTTCATAACCCCAAAACGTTACCAAGTTAAAGACAAAGTTGTAAAGTCTTGCATAAAAAAGCATCGTCTTGCATAATAAGTTGTGCTTGGCATAAAATAATGGTTTTAGTGCTTCTCCGGACGAGCTCCTTCCACTTCTATCTAGTGCTCCTCCGGACGAGCTCCTTCCACTTCTATCTAGTGCTCCTCCGGACGAGCTCCTTCCACTTCTATCTAGTGCTCCTCCGGACGAGCTCCTTCCACTTCTATCTAGTGCTCCTCCGGACGAGCTCCTTCCACTTCTATCTAGTGCTCCTCCGGACGAGCTCCTTCCACTTCTATCTAGTGCTCCTCCGGACGAGCTCCTTCCACTTCTATCTAGTGCTCCTCCGGACGAGCTCCTTCCACTTCTATCTAGTGCTCCTCCGGACGAGCTCCTTCCACTTCTATCTAGTGCTCCTCCGGACGAGCTCCTTCCACTTTTATCTAGTGCTCCTCCGGACGAGCTCCTTCCACTTCTATCTAGTGCTCCTCCGGACGAGCTCCTTCCACTTCTATCTAGTGCTCCTCCGGACGAGCTCCTTCCACTTCTATCTAGTGCTCCTCCGGACGAGCTCCTTCCACTTCTATCTAGTGCTCCTCCGGACGAGCTCCTTCCACTTCTATCTAGTGCTCCTCCGGACGAGCTCCTTCCACTTCTATCTAGTGCTCCTCCGGACGAGCTCCTTCCACTTCTATCTAGTGCTCCTCCGGACGAGCTCCTTCCACTTCTATCTAGTGCTCCTCCGGACGAGCTCCTTCCACTTCTATCTAGTGCTCCTCCGGACGAGCTCCTTCCACTTCTATCTAGTGCTCCTCCGGACGAGCTCCTTCCACTTCTATCTAGTGCTCCTCCGGACGAGCTCCTTCCACTTCTATCTAGTGCTCCTCCGGACGAGCTCCTTCCACTTCTATCTAGTGCTCCTCCGGACGAGCTCCTTCCACTTCTATCTAGTGCTCCTCCGGACGAGCTCCTTCCACTTCTATCTGGTGCTCCTCCGGACGAGCTCCTTCCACTTCTATCTAGTGCTCCTCCGGACGAGCTCCTTCCACTTCTATCTAGTGCTCCTCCGGACGAGCTCCTTCCACTTCTATCTAGTGCTCCTCCGGACGAGCTCCTTCCACTTCTATCTAGTGCTCCTCCGGACGAGCTCCTTCCACTTCTATCTAGTGCTCCTCCGGACGAGCTCCTTCCACTTCTATCTAGTGCTCCTCCGGACGAGCTCCTTCCACTTCTATCTAGTGCTCCTCCGGACGAGCTCCTTCCACTTCTATCTAGTGCTCCTCCGGACGAGCTCCTTCCACTTTTATCTAGTGTTCCTCCGGACGAGCTCCTTCCGCTTTTATTTAGTGCTCCTCCGGACGAGCTCCTTGCACTTTTATTTAGTGCTCCTCCGGACGAGCTCCTTGCACTTTTATTTAGTGCCCCTCCGGACGAGCTCCTTGCACTTTTATTTAGTGCTCCTCCGGACGAGCTCCTTCCACTTCAATTTAGTATTCCTCCGGACGAGCTCCTTCCACTTTTATTTCATCATCATCATCTTCATTCACAGGACGACTTCACCAACTGCTGGCCTCTCTTTTCTTGTGCCATTTTATTGCCTAGAATTATTTTCCGTGGATTTTCCAGAGCCGCGGGGTAACACACTTACAATGGCAGTGCCTTATATTTTGACAATACAACAACATTCGTTGCGTTATTTACGCTGTCGAGCAGACGAATGTTTCAAACATGAAGCAATGGATTATAATTTGCTTTAAAAAAAAATGTGATAGAACATGTGTTATGTAGGATAGGGATGCTAGTATTTTCCTTCTGTGGAGCTCATTTAGCAAGTAATATTAACAATGGCTATCCCATTGAGAACACGTATGTGAGCACATACGTGTTCTCAAATTAGTATAGTTATAATAATATTATATTTCTCTCTGTAGTCCCAAAGGGACATCACTAACTTATTAGTGAGAAGCTTAATTAATTATCCTTAACGATAATATTACCTATTATAGAATTATTGTGTTACATTTATGTACACCGTATAAATGTAATGCCTGAATAATGGTGTCGAACTTTTTGTTTTAAATTATGATTAACTAGCAGCGCCCCGCGGTTTCACCCGTAGGTGTCGATCCCGTGGGAATATTGGGTTAAAAACTATTCTATGTCCTTTCCCGGGATGCAATCTATCTCTCTGCCAAATTTTATCGAAATCCGTTCAGTGGTTTTGACGTGAAAGGTAACATACAGACAGACAGAGTTACTTTCGAATTTGTAATATTATTAGTATGGATAGTATTGTTCTGAAGTAAGTGACATGTAATGTTTTCACTGAGAAAAAAGTATCTTTAAACCTAATAAAAATGCACTGTTCGGTTTTTAAAGCTCGTCGTAACGACGTCCCTGCCTCGCACGGTTTTTGCGACGTGACAAAAAATCGAGATTTCTTCATTAATGTATTATACACATAAACCTTCCGTAATAAATCCTCAAAATTATGGTGAAACCCGCATCAAAATCGGTTGTATAGTTCAAAAGAGCTTTAAACTTATATCATGTAAATACAAGATATAGGTACCTATTTATTTAGTTCAAACACATCCAAATTCAATCTATGAAATTCACCATATTGAATACCGAACATCAACATATTTTGTACCGAATGTTGTCGACACCGATCTCAATTGATAGAGCGCTGCAAATATAGCGGATCCCGGGATCGTTGTCGATAAATATGACGGTATTGCTAGGGATGGGTAGACGCATAAATAGGAAGCGGCCAGTATTAACTGAACTGTCGGATATACAGTGACTTTTTATGAGGTCACAGCGTTAAGAATGTTACGATATATTTTATTTATTCGGTTTAAAAGTATTTTGTTCTCATTAGCAAGTAGAACTACATGAAAACAATATAAAATATTAGTTATATTATCCCAGTACAATAAAATAGTTAGTTTTATTTGTGAGAAAGTGAAGTCGATAATATAAGTAATCCTTTATTTTCCAATCCTTGTTTTCGTCGACTAGTCTGTTATGTACAGAACCCGATAGGAGTCTTCTCATCACCTATACATTTGTCTGTATTACCTTCAATGTAATGAGGTCTTTTCGTATCGCTGCGCTGGCACGACTGTATTTTAGATCTTGTTGGCCCAAACTTCGATACTTCCACGGCGTCGTCTGTGGCAGCGCAGAGGTCACTTTGACTGCATGGGGACGCCGAGGGTAGGATAGGAGGTGGAGCATAGTTTGCGACACAGCTCCACATCCATGCCGCCGTCCCGTTGAGGTAGCCCGACTTTACCAGGTTGGAGTAACTACTACCTACTAACACTATGAACGAGGACGAGGTCCGATCCTGTACATGAACTTAATCTCGTTTCAAAGGAGTTACATACCTATGTGTACAAACAAGACATTACAATATGATACCACGTTACAACGTGATTATACCGACACGATAGCTTCTCAAAATATGCCACATTCTATCCCAAAAATAATTTGATGTCTGTATAAAGTGTAAAGGATCCAGTTAAGTTGGTGTATCACCTGAATAAGGGACGCTGACCGTAATCGTTCATTTTTAGGAGTCCCGCGATTATCCCAGCACTAAATCTAGGGTTGGCTCACTCTGAATTGAGAACGATGTGATTCAGTTTCGTACAGCGAACTTTATTATGCAAGATGATTAGTTGTTTCCTGTGATAATAATGGCTAATGGTGCGTCTAGATTACGTTATATAACACATAAACTTATGTCATATAACACGTCCAAATTATTTAACATTGCTAACTTCTCTATAGAAACATGTTATATAACTTTGTTTAATAACATGTTATGTTACACAGTGTGGACGCACCTTAACACAGAAGTGAACCTACCTTCGTGTTAAATATAATAATGCCTAACTTGTCTCTCATCACAATATAGAAGTTCATTTAGCATATTAGGTATTCTGTAGGAGCCGGGTGCCTAAGCTGTAAGGCCTGCATTTCAGGACACCTGGGGGGTGCCTAAAAAGGCCACTTTGGCAGTATCATAAAAGGATAACATAATGGACAGTTAACAGTTAAGTTAATCGTATCAAATCCCATTTCTGAAGCATTTTGCAGTTTTTTTTTTGTCTGTGCTAAAATACCAATCAATCCGATTCAAATCCAATCCCAATCTCTTTGATTATACCTAAGTAGTTCAGCGAAAAAAAGAAAAACACGGGCTGTCTTCGCCATATTACGATTCATAATGTTATCCTTTTATGATTCTCCAAAGTGGCCCTTTTAGGACCCCAGATCTCCACACCATCGGAACCTGTCGGAAGAAGTTACATTTAATCTATACATATAATAAAACAGTAACGAAAGAAAAACTGTACATTGTGAATTTTCGAGAAAAAATAAGTGGCTTTTGTTAGAAAAACGTAACTGATGACAAAAAGTGACTTTTTAGAATTTTTGTCTGTTTGTCTGTTTGTCTGTGTGTATGGTACGGCTTCACGCCAAAACTACTGGATAGATTGAATTGAAATTCAGCAAAAATGTTCTTAGTAAACCAAGGAAGGCTTTAGGCTACATATTATCACGCCGTATGCTATGGGAGGTAAGCAATATTGATTTTAAAATGTGTTTGTTCGTAATTGAATGCACAAAATAATTGAATGCACAAAATGACATGTTTATTTAGTTAAAAATAAAACTTTGACTCTGGGAACATAATAATCACGCTATTTTTATAAAGGAGCGGGGCAGTAATATTATAGGTAAATTGCAAGGGAACAGCTATTTCAACAATATGTCAACGGGGAATTTAGCGGTAAGGTCAGGCGACCGTTTACCACACTAAATGGTGCGAGTTCAAATCCCGTAATATTGTTTTAAAAAATCGTAAAATTCTATTTTTTTTAGTTTTTTGCATTTTTTATGTGCATAAGGAACGATACTGTTATGAAATCTGAGAACTTCACATGTCCGATCTAATTGTATGAAGAGTTTCACACCAATATTACTAAACAGATTGATTGGCGGTACAACAAGCTACACTATCATGAATTCAAGTCAAACTTTTGGTTCTAAGCTATATCTTACCAAGCACATTTGTTGTAGGTAATTCATTTAAGTATGTAATTCTTAGTTTTGATCCTTGCTGCTGTTACCATATTTTCATATTTTTTTTAATGCTAAACTAATGTAGTTGTCTGTTAAATTGACGACAATTTAGTTTTATTCATAATTTAATTAATTTGGGTAAATAATATGTAGTTTCCTTTTTTTAACTAGATGGCGTTGGCGTCGAGTTAGATTGCGCTATGGTTTTGTTCCCAAAATGTGATGTTATAGGTGCCGATGTGCCGCTCTCATCCTATAGAAACGGGGGTTACCTTTGTTGTTTGTGTTTTTTGATTTGTTTAATTTTCCTGTTGGCCTTCACAGAGTGCTTTTTGATAGACTGAAATTGGCCTTTTTCAGACTCTGTGAAGGGGACAACTTTGCTAGATCACTCACCTATGATGAGGTGCCGACGTACTACACGTACGACAAGCAAAGAGGTGTATTTAATCGACGCCCACGCGGACACGCCGTGGACGGGTTTCCAGGAATTTTTAAGGACACCGCATTGGGACGGGTTTACACTGTGCACCCAATTAATGGCGAGTGCTATTATTTGCGAATGTTACTGCACACAGTGCGGGGCCCAACATCATTTGCGTTTCTAAGGACAGTCGATGACATTGAGTATCCCACATACCGCGCTGCTTGCGTAGCACGCCACCTTCTCGACAGAGTGATCAGCACTGGGACAACGCACTTGAGGAGGCCAGCATTAGTGACAATCTCAGTCGTTTGCGACATCTGTTTGTCGTCATGTTGGTGTTCTGCGGTATTGCAAATCCGCTTCTGTTGTGGGAGAAATATCGGCATCTTCTGTCGAAGACTTCCTAAGAGGTCTGAGACGCACTACTGACGATAATACTGAGGCAACTGATGAGCGCGTTCTAAACAGTTGCCTTAGTTCACTTCAAGATATAGTCATTTCGATCTGCGGCAGTTCTCTGGTGGATTATGGGCTACCGACTCCACAACATCTGGATGTACAAGAGCTTGGAAACAGAGAGTACAACTCTGAAATAAATTATGATCCAAGAGCTATGAGTACCGTCGTCAATGACCATGTCTCTAAGTTTACCTCAGAGCAAAAGCAAATTTTCGACACCATCCTTGACTCGGCTCGGCCAAGGTAAAATGTTTTTCTTGGATGCTCCTGGTGGAACAGGGAGAATATCTGTCACCGCTGGCATTCTCGCAGAGGTCAGGAGGCAAGACAAGATTGCCATTGCAGTAGCATCGCCAGGAATCGCCGCAACACTGCTTCCTGGTGGCAAAACAGCGCACGAAATGTTTAAGATTCCCATAGATTATGAGAGTAATGAAACACCTGTTTGTGGAGTGTCACGCAATAGTGACAAAGGGCGCGTGCTTAAAGATTGCTGTTTAATCGTGTGGGATGAATGCATTATGGCGAACAGAAAAGCAGTAGAGGCGGTAAATAGGACTTTACAGGACATCCGCAGGAACCAGCAAATGATGGGTGGCGTTACAGTTCTGTTTAGCGGCGATTTCCGACAAACGCTGCCTGGGATGACGCGAGGAACTAGGGCTGATGAGGTGAATGCTTTGTTGAAATACTCTTTCTTATGACCACATATTCATAGGTTGCGCTTAACGATGATTATGAGAGCACATCTTGGCGGGAATGTACACGCCCAAGAATTTTCTGATGTTCACTTCAAATTGGGTGAGGGAACGCTACCAGTAGACGGTGGCCAGGTGGTTCTACCTGAGATACTTGGGAGAGTGGTGTCCACCTTAGAAGATTTGTTTCACCTGGTGTACGGGGACATCAATAGGATACCGCACCAACATAATTCTTGGGTGTGTGAACGAGCCATTTTAACACCCAGAAACGACCAAGCTTTAGCGATCAATGAATGCATTCTCGCGGAAATTGAGGGAAATGAAGTGATCTACACTTCAATAAACACTGTTGTCGACCAAGATGACGCCACACATTACCCCGTAGAATTTCTTAATTCCCTCAGTGCAAATGGACTACCAGCGCACACCATTAAGTTAAAGGTCGGTGTCTCAATTATGCTTCTTCAGAAACTCACTCCGCCGAAACTGTGCAATGGGACCCGGCTCAAAGTCGTCTCGCTGCAGAGAAATATCATTGAGGTGAAAATTCTAACGGGTTGTGTGTCGGCGAGACACCACAACCCGTCCCGTCCCCAGACTCTTAGAATTCGACATCAGACGTTTCAGATCTTCGATTTTGACGACCCCGTTGTCGCTGGCAAAAGCAACAGGATCCGCGTACGAAGTCGCGGGCAGAAGCTAATATTGGAATATGCAATGCACGGTTGGAAAATTTGTGGTAATGCACGTACAGTCACGAGCACTAATATGTCAACACTTGGCAACTTTCAATTGCGATTTTTGCGTGAAATAACGAATGCAACGTTGAAATACGACACTGCATAAACCTATGGGTTCGAAAATACTATGTTCCTAATAATATAAAATTTTATTCAAAAATAAAGGAGAAAATCGCCTTTGCTTAAAGCCAAGTGTATACATACTTATGCTCGTGACTGTACACGGTAAGATATATTGTTTATGACTTAAGTAAGCCACAGACTGTGTCGTGATGTGTCGTGAATCGGGAGACACCAATCAAACGAATCTGTTCAGTACTACGTCAAATCATAACGAGTTTTGATTGGCTAACACTGCGTCAGAAGGTGTCGCGACACGACACAAGACTGTAATATAAATCTGGCTTTATTCTAGGGTTAGTGTGTGTTCATGCAGTGCACCCACCGTCGTATGTGCCTCCAAGTGATGATAGAGCGAGGCCCCATTGGTGCGTTGCGTCGACGCAGCGTCGTCGCTGTGTCGACTCAATACTGACTAATGATTAATTAAATTATGACAATGTAATTACATCATCATTTCAGCCGAAAGACGTCCAGTGCTGGACATAGGCCTCCCCCAAAAGGCGGGTTTGCCATAATCGCCACGCTTGGCAGGCGGGTTGGCGATCGCAGTATGTTATGGTGGTGGAATGCATAAAAAACGCTGCTGCCCATTCTCCGGTACGCCCCTTAGTCGCCTTTTACGACACCCACGGGAAGTATGGGGTGGTGCTATTCTTTAAATCAGGCACCACACAGACAATGTAATAACTATTTCAGTTAAATTTTTCAACAATGTCTAATTTATTAGTCATTTTTATATTCATAATGACTCAACGCAGGTGTGGCATACAATGCGTTGATCCGTTGCAACGACGGAACGCAACGGGGCATCGCCCTTACATCACTTAACAAGTCACGGTCATGTATTCCAACTTTTTAAAAGTACATACTTATGTTTTAGGACATTTCGCTAACCGCCAAACTCTGCACCTCAGGAGGTACCTACCTACAGCCGTGAGCGGAACTCGTAAAAATGATTCTGTTATTACAGCTATATGTTATGTGCCACACTTTTTCACACGAGTGTAATGGTGATATACTGATGCCTTGTTTGCGCTATTTATTTCGTGTGCGACAAATATCATTATGAGCGTGAGGTATGTACCTAAATGAATATAAAAGGTGTTGAAACTGGAATAGGAAGGAAGGAGAAATATTTTGTCTTTTTTTATTTATTTTTTTATTTGCAATGTGCGTTTTGTTTGTGCAGAATAAACAGTTTTTCTTTCTTTCTTTTTCTTTCTTATTTTTGTGACGCATTTATCTATCGAAACAAGTGAAGAACGACTGTGGGTGTTCACCTGCAATAAAATAAAATCTATCAAATGCACATCTTCCTATAGCCTGTCTATTCTGTAAAATTTTAACCGGGACAAGTTAGGTGAAGTGAACTGTCCATTCCACTTCAAACAAACAACCACACTTCAGCTACATTTTCCCACCTCCAGCCTTCCGCTCCACCCAGAGCGGGAGGAGTCATTTGATGATTTCCCATCCGCAAAAAAAAAAAAAAAAAAGCTACATTTTCAAGTGAGATTGACACTATTGACAGCTCACTTCACTACGTTTTCGGTGAGATTCTGCTCTACTACACAGGACTCATATACACCTACTAATAATACAGCTGAAAAGCTGAAAAGTTTGTTTGTTTGAACGGGCTAATCTGTGCACTGAAAAAGTAATTTCTGACTACACTGCATTAAAGCGATTTTATTAAGACTTACTGACTTTATACAGTAAGAAAAAATGTTTGTAAAACAGTAAAAGACGAAACAGTAACTTTTAATGATTGATGAACATCGTCGTTTCAGCCGATAGACGTCCACTGCTGGACATAGGCCTCCCCCAATTTTGGGAGGGTTTGCCATAATCGCCACGCTTGGCAGGCGGGTTGGCGATCGCAGTATGGTATGATGGTGGAATACATAGAGAACGCTGCTGCCCATTCTCCGGTACGATCCTTAGTCGCCTTTTACGACACCCACGGGAAGTAAGGGGTGGTGGTATTCTTTAAGTCCGGCACCACACAGACGAGTCCGGCACCACACAGACGATGAATGATTGAACATACTATTTACTGAAAAAAACAACAATAAAAAAAGGAAAACCACCTTTACTGTAATGTAAGTAAACAATGGTTTGAACGATATCACCAAATGAATAAAACAGTTAATTTTGTGACCTTTTCAAAAAGAACATTTTCGAAAAATAGTGTTACAGCCAAATTAGACCGATTTTAAACTTTCTATAGAAACAATGATTTCCATTTATCTTTATTTAAATAAGACATTTCGAAAATGTTTTCTACTAACTTTTTAGACCTTTGTATCCTGCTTATGCGTAGGAAGTTTCATTAAAATCGGTTCATTAATTTGGAAAAACAAGAGCTTGAAAGTTTGTATGAAATGCCGTACGGCGTAAACGCTCTTAAATTGTCCGAGGTCTCTGCGCTTTCACCTTAAGGTGAATGCTCCAACCAGCCCGCGAAATTCAAATTTTCTTACGTTTTTTGCAATTTGCAGGCCAGTGCTAGGTTGTCATCATCATCATTTCAGCCGAATGACGTCCACTGCTGGACATAGGCCTCCCCCAAGCACCTCCACTTCGACCGGTCCTGTGCTTCCCGCATCGAACGGGTTCCTGCGGCCTTCACAAGGTCATCGGTCCACCTTGTGGGAGGCCTTCCAACGCTACGTCTTCCGGTACGCGGTCGCCACTCCAGAACCTTTCGGCCCCATCGGCCATCTGTTCTGCGAGCAATGTGCCCTGCCCACTGCCACTTAAGTTTGGCAATTCTTCGGGCTATGTCGGTTACCTTGGTTCTCCTGCGGATTTCCTCATTCCTGATTCGATCACGCAGGGAAACTCCAAGCATAGCCCTCTCCATTGCCCTTTGGGTGACTTTTAGCCTTCTTATAAGGCCCATGCTAGGTTGTATGTTGATTAAAATACTATTCGCGGCTGTAAGACATATGTAGTTACAGAATTATAATCATCAAAATCATCAATAAAACGCTCTAAGTTCATAAAGCTGTAGGAATTACTTCTTCTGTTTATTTTTTGTTCTTACACCTTTATGAAGTTGGAAGGTTGTAGGAATGTATATTTAATGAAGCGACTAGAATAACAGCAACTTCAGCTTAATGCATCGACAATGTATTTACTAACTGTAAAATAAAAGACTCGTCCTTAATTACTGGCGTCAGGTCTGACCATACTGGTCAACTTGTATCATTTGACTTAGGTAAAAGATTACACATAGATAAATCCATTCAATTAAGACCGCTAACTAAAAATAAATTGGAAATGTTTAATAATAATGTTCTTAGTTACTATAAATACTAAACCAAAATTTAGCGAATGGGCCACTGCTGGCATTAGAAAAAACAGAGATATTTTGTATAATCTGTATCACGAGAAATCATTAACTTCTGATCAAGCCCTTCATAATTATGTCAGGAACTATTCAAAAATATTCAAAAGAGTCTGCACTGAGGCTAAATCTAAATTAATTAGTAACAAAATTAGTATGTCTAATAATAAAATAAAAGCTGTGTGGCAGGTAATAAACAAAGAAACTGGAAACACAAAACAGCGAGATCAGAATGAGTTGTCCCTAAAAATTGATAATGTAACCATTTCAGATAAGTTAAAAGTTGCTGAGACACTAGAAAATTTCTTTACCAATATCCCAATAGAGGTTACAAAGTCTCTCCCCTCATCACCTATATTAGCTGAAGCCCTTCTTAAGGAAAATTTTAATAGGGAAATTCCAAGCTTTGAATTCAAGCCCATTTCTGTTGACACAATTAAAAAAGCATTTAAAAGTCTTAACATAAAAAACACTGAAGACTTATGGGGGATTTCTGTTAAGGTTCTTGGAGATATTATTGACACAATTGCCCCTGCCCTAACAGGCATATTTAATCAATGTTTAGACAGCGGTACGTTTCCTGACTTAATGAAACATAGTAAAGTAGTACCGATATTCAAATCGGGTAGTAAGTTTGATCCCTCCAATTATAGACCTATATCTGTGCTACCAGCATTGAGCAAAATCTATGAAAAAATCATGCTGGACCAGATGTTGTCACATTTTAACTCAAATGGGATTTTACATAGTCGCCAGTTTGGTTTCACGAAAGGTAGGTCGACGACAGACGCGGGAGTAAAACTCATCAGTCACATTTTGGAATCCTGGGAGAAGTCCCAGGATGCAATTGGCAGTTTCTGTGACCTCTCAAAAGCGTTTGACTGCGTTGACCATAATACACTGATCTGTAAATTATACCACTACGGAATTCGTGGACAAGCTGCTGATCTTGTTCTTTCCTATCTGTCAAAGCGCCAGCAAAAAGTAAACGTTAACGGGGCGACGTCTTCGGGGTCTCTTGTTAAGATGGGCGTGCCTCAAGGCTCAATTCTTGGCCCTTTCCTATTTCTAGTTTATATTAATGACCTTCCCTACATGATGGCTAACTTGTCGGATATCATTTTATTCGCTGATGACACTTCCCTTATTTTTAAAATAGATAGAAAAGATACGGATGTCTTACATGTTAACGATAGTCTGGCTGTTCTCTCGAAATGGTTTGCAGCTAATAATCTTTTACTTAATGCGAACAAAACTAAATGTCTTAAGTTTTCATTACCAAATGTACCTCAAGTGGGTCTGAATTTAGAACTTGATGGCAAAAGACTAGATGCTGTTACGGAAACTGTATTTCTAGGAATTACTTTAGATTCAAAATTACAATGGGGCGCACACATTAGAGCTCTCTCAAGTAGATTAAGTTCAGCTGCATATGCAGTAAGAAAAATAAGGCAGTTGACAGATATAACCACAGCTAGGTTAGTATACTTTGCTTATTTCCACAGTATTATGTCTTATGGTGTTCTGCTGTGGGGATTGGCAGCTGACGTAGATTCAATTTTCATTTTACAGAAGAGGGCAATCCGCGCAATCTATAAAATGGGTCCTCGCGAGTCTCTTAGAAACAAATTCAAAGAAATTGATATACTAACTCTGCCTTCTCTTTATATTTTAGAAAGTATTTTGTATGTTCGCAAAAACTTAGGACTCTTCAAAATAAGAAGCGATTTCCATAATATAAATACACGTAGTAAAAATGAAATTGTGTTACCTAAATTTAGATTAACTAAAACTAGCAAGTCATTTCTTGTAAACAGCATCCGTTTTTATAACAAGTTGCCAAAGCCGGTTACAGAACTTAGCGATGGAAAGTTCAAAACCCTCATCAAACGTGTCCTTATCAAAAAAGCATATTATAAGATTAAAGACTACGTTGAAGACAAGCTAGTCTGGCAATAATTCCTTCTGCACATGTGGCTTCCCTGGCTTCTCATTAACGGCATAACTATGTAAATGTCTATTAACTGCTCTCAAATTACGATGTTTAATTTTTATTTAATTATTTTTTTTTTTTACATACTTTTTGACATAATTTCTTTATTATTTGACATTATATACTTTTTGACATAATTTCTTTATTAATTGACATTGTATACTGACACTTGAAATTTTTCACCTCTTTATTAGTGGTTTTATTGAGAATCATAACACTTGGTTTTAGTAGGTTTTTATTTATTTTTTTCTTTTTTTATTATCTATCCTTTTGATAGATTCTTATTTTGTAAATGTGAGGACTTTGTAGGCCTTATAGACTTTAGATCTGTAGACCATTTTCTATTTTATCAAGTACTTGGTACTTGTTGACAGGCCTGCGCTGTCCTTCCATACCTACTTACTGTAATTTGGAAACATTGTAAAAGCCAATTATTTTTAAAAAGAGTAACCATGGAGTTTCTTGCCGGTTCTTCTCCATAGGAAACGACCAATTGGAACCGTGCACCTAGCTTCTGACGTTTCATAAGTGCCCATGTAGGTTTATGTGAAATAAAACATTTTGATTTTGATTTTGATTTTGTTGTATTGGTGATTTTGATGATTATAATTCTGTAATTACACACATCAAAAGTGTGACTGATATGACTGACATGCAAATTGAAAAAACGTAAGAAAAATTGAATTTAATTTTAATTTATTAATATTTGAAAAATAATTTGAGGCTACGACGCCGTTTACATTCTAGGAGCTCTATAAAAAATAAGCTTTAACGAGTTACCTACAAAGCAGAAGAAAGAATACTCAAAAATAATGTATACTTGGGTTTTTGTCTGACAAGTCTTGTCATCTGAAAAATGCGGCTGCATTTTATGCAAAATAAGAAAAGTATTTTAAATTTCTATGCAAGTGTGTAAAAAAGCGATGTCCTTGTGATTGTTCTAATTGATAACGAGTAAGCGCGGCGCCGCGGCACAGCAGTAGGCCCGCGCGTCTGCGTCTGTCTGCGCCTCGCTTGTCAGCGCCAGTGCGCCGCCCCGACGTCAAGCTCGTATGTCACCAAGTGACGTGACAGACAATTTTATTTATTATGGTTTTAGTGCATGTATTTTGTGTAGTGTTTTTAATTATTTTACTTTTAGGTAAGTGTAGATATAGGTACTTATGTTAAATGCCGGCTGTAGCGATGTCGGAAATAGTGCCAGTCAACCTGCCACATCGCTCGATGTCCAGGTGAGATGTCCCCATTGCTCCCAGCCACGCTTCTTTAAAGGCGTACGGGGGCTACGAATACACTATGGCAAGGTTCACAAACCTCATAGTGTACCTTTGTGCCCCCCACCCACATCCCCAACATCAACATCTTCAGATAAAACTTTGTGGAAAACGTTGGCAAAATTCAAAAATTCAACTCCAGTATTAAAGAGAGTTCCCCGGGGCGCGAGACGGTCTGTTGCATTGAGTTTGGCAAGATGTCTCCGTCTTGTGACCCAGGAGAACTCAGAAAGTGCCTGGGAGCAATTACTCACCTTCCCTTATAGGATTTTACATGTTCAAAAAAATTTGGCAACTAAAAAAACATTGACAACCCAAATTAAAGAAAACTACAACAATTCGACTTTTATTTTGGATCCAAAATTACCTGTTTTCAATAACCTTTCAGGAAGAGGGTTATGTTCACATGTAGAATCCAAATTAAGCGAAGGTGATATCAGGGGAGCGGCCAGGTTACTTTTCAGTAGTGATGTGGTGGCGCCCTACTCTCCAGAAACCCTTTCAGCCTTGGAGAGTAAACATCCAGCGCCTGCGGATGGTCTCACCTTTCCCAACCCCACCCCCTCCCTCTCGTACCGGATTCAACGGCTTTTAATGTTACTGCCCCCCAGCTGATTGCAGCCGTGAGCTCCTTCCGAAGTGGTTCCGCCGGCGGCCTCGACGGCCTGACTCCTCAGCATTTAAAAGATTTATTGAGTTCAGGCGCCGGGGAAGCTGGTGAGTCGCTTTTGAAGGAGCTTGCGGCTCTAATTAATCTGATGCTCAACGGCGGTGTGAATGATGCCATCGTCGATGTCTTGTACGGGGCCAATTTATGCGCCCTGCGCAAGAGGGACGGCGGCATTCGTCCCATTGCCGTTGGGTGCACCTACAGGCGTACGGCAGCCAAAATATGCTGCAAATTATACGGCGAAATTCTATCAAACAAATTCCAGCCCCTACAGCTTGGCTTTGGTTCCAAAGGGGGCTGCGAGGCTGCTGTACATGCCCTATCTAGTTTTTTAAATGCCAATAAGGGTGAGGTCATCCTCAAGGTTGACGTTAAGAACGCTTTCAACTCTGTTAACAGGGACACTTTGTTGGCTGAAGTAAAAAAGGAGTTACCAGAAATTTACGGTTTCATGTGGCAGTGCTACAGGCACCCATCAAAATTATTATATAAAGACAACGTTTTGGAATCAGCAGTCGGATGCCAACAAGGTGATCCTCTCGGGCCAGTCATTTTCAGTTTGGCTATCCATCCCATAATACAACAACTAAATTCAAAATTCAATGTATGGTATTTAGATGATGGAACACTAGGAGGTGACGTAGACACCGTTTTAAAAGATCTTCAACTCCTTAAGCAGCAGTTCCAATCTATCGGGCTTGACCTCAATAACTCAAAATGTGAAATTTACATTTGTGACAATACTGACAGACAATCGACTATACAGAAATTCAATTTAATAGCTCCAGACATCAAAGTTTTAGAAAAAAGTTCATTGCACCTCCTAGGTTCCCCAATTTTAGAAGACAGTTTTTCACCATTCGTCGACGACAAAATTAAACATTTTAACGATATTTCGGATAGGCTTTCTAAAATTAATTTACATTCGGCTTTCACCCTCATCAGATATTGTTGTTTCGGTCCAAATTTTATGTATTTTCTCCGCTCTTCCTCTTTATGGAAGCAGCCACACCTTTTGGACAAAATTGACCATATTATTCGCAGTACTCTTACATCCATTTTAAATGTGGCTTTGGACGACCGCGCGTGGCTGCAAGCCTCACTACCCATTCGTTTTGGTGGGCTCGGCGTCCGCAAAATTTCTAGTGTAAGCCTACCGGCGTTCCTATCCTCGGTCCACAGCACAGACAAGTTAACCAGACGAATTTTGATTCCTGCTCAGGTTGACTCTGAAGTGCCATGTTTGACCGATGCGGTGAACGCCTGGAAAGTGGCTTGCCCAGACACAGTTCTGCCCGAGAACCCATCTTCCCAGAGACAGTGGGATGAGCCGCTCTGCAGGTTGGTACGGAATAAACTTATTAATACGTCCACCAATACTGCTGAGCGAGCCCGCCTGCTGGCTGTGGGTGAATGGGAGTCGGGCCTCTGGCTTCAGGCGCTACCGTCACCCAACATAGGCACTATGCTGGGTGACACCACATTCCGGCTCGCTACATGCTTGCGTCTGGGCGCTCCTTGCGGAGCTCCACATCGCTGTCAATGCGGTGAAGCAGTCGACTGCCTCGGACACCATGGCTTATCCTGCAGCAAGAGCGCTGGGCGGATGGCACGGCACGCCATGCCAGCATTAACGACATTATCCGTCGGGCTCTTGTCACCGCCGGGGTGCCAGCAGTTTTAGAACCCAATGGCTTGGCACGCGACGATGGCAAGAGGCCAGATGGAATGACCATAATGCCTTGGAAGTTGGGTAGGCCTTTGGTGTGGGATGCTACCTGTGTCGACACCCTTGCGCCATCCCATCTTCCTAGCACGGTGGGCTGTGCTGGGGCTGCTGCTGCAGGAGCAGAAAACCTCAAACGGCGCAAATATAACAACCTTATTGGGAGCTATATGTTTGAGCCGTTTGGGGTTGAAACACTAGGGCCTTGGGGTCCGAGTGCTCATCGAATATTTCGGGACATCGCCAAGCGGTTGGTGGACTCTTCACGTGACCAGAGGGCTGGCCTATTTTTAGCCCAAAGAATAAGCATTGCCATCCAACGTGGTAATGCTGCCAGCCTTTTGGGCACTTGTGCCATTGACAGCGATGCGGACGAATTTTTTGATGCCCAATGAGCTCCTTTCTTTTTCTTTACCTTTTTTTTTATATACTTGTATATACTGTATAATATGTATATTTTAGTGTTAAATTGTAAAATAGTAACAAAAGTAAATAAATTTATTGGTGTGAAAAAAAAAATTAAAAAAAAAAAAAAAAAAAAACAAAGTGTCTAGGGATCAACATATATTTTTGCAATAACTTTTCTCCTGATTGATATTAATTAAAATTTTCTTTAAGGATTCATCAAATAAAGTGTTTTCGTTTGTCACAGTAACGATAAACCAAGTCACCTTTGCATTAATAAAGAAATTTGCCATTTTCCTAATAAAGGGATTTTTGACATTTGAACCACTAACACAAAAGTTCGAAAAAAAGACTGAAATAACAGTTTTCTTTAAAAATTTTATTGGGTAACTTAAACAATTAATAATCCGTGTTTCTACCGCGAACACTAACAACACAAGAACATCGGTTTGGCATACTCAAAATGAGTTCATCCAAATCACGCTGTGGAATGGCCGCCCATGTTCGTTGCAACAACAAAAAAAGGTCTTCTTGCGACTGGATACCCTCCATATTCGGCAGAGCTCTTCTCTGTAGCATATCCCATGCATGCTCAATCGGGTTCAAGTCTGGCGACTGAGCAGGCCAGGGCAGGACATTGATGTTAGCTGCGGCGAGAGTCTGTCTTACAACTCTTGCGGTGTGCGGTCGTGCATTATCATGCATTAACTGAAATAAGGGACCGATTTGCACTTGTAGAGGAACGATGACGTCTGATACAATCGTCTCAGCATAAATTTGAGCGTTGAGGTTGCCTCTGATCCAAATCAACTCAGTTCTTCCGCCGATCCAAATACCCGCCCATACCATGATGGTTCCACCACTATAAGGATGGACTTCCTGGCAGGATTTTAATCGCTGTTGGCGTCCAGGGGTTCTCCAGTGTCGTATACGTCTTGTATCCGGTCTCATACCAAAACGAGACTCATCAGAAAAGCACACGAAACGCCATTGTTCTTCTGCCCAATTTCTGTGTTCAAGAGCCCATTGATATCGAATCCTACGATTGTGCATTGCTATAGGTGGTACCCGTAGCGGTCTTCGGGAATGAAGGTTCACTTCATGCAAGCGGTTTCTGACTGTTTGGTCGCTAATTAAGTTCCCTGAAGAGTGATGAAGCCTCACGGCTAACATCATGGCGGTTATTGTTGGAGCTCTTTGAGTTAAGATTTGAATGTATCGGTCTTGTCTCCGTGTGGTGCAGCGATACCGTCCTCCATGGCGCTCAGCCACGGTACCAGTGCTTCGGTAACGTGTCCAAAGTCGACTGATAACACTCTGACTTGTATTCAGAGCTAAAGCCACAGTACGTTGCCGGGAACCAGCTTCTATCATTCCCACGGCTCTGAACATTTCTTCCCTGCTTAAATGACGTCGCCGCTCCATAATAACGTTGGTTTTAATCAGTAGTAGGGAAACAGTAGCACTAATAATGTCTTCAATGCGTTGTATGTTTTTATAGGGAAAATATTGACAGCTGATTTTCATCTTTTACTCGAATTTGATTCACAGTTCCTGATTCAAATTATGAAATGCACCAAAAAGGATCCATATAAATTTATAAAATCATAAATTTATTACAAAGCCACATCTCAATCTCAAGAAATCCGCATAAAAATGCTTGATCCCTAGACACTTTTGATGTGTGTACATACGTTTTACAGCCGCGAATAATATTTTAATCAACATACAACCTAGCACTGGCCTGCAAATTGCAAAAAACGTAAGAAATTTTGAATTTCGCGGGCTGGTTGGAGAAGGTAAATAAATATTAGTTAATTTTGGGACCAAGGACAAAACAGACTATTAAAAAAAAAAAAAATTGATGAGATTAAAAAAGCGCGCATCTCCGACTAGTAAATAGTTATCTGTGGAAATAAAGCACATGTGGATTAAAGTAAAGAAAAAGCACGCGTTTTTAATACACAGCATCATGGACCTAAAAGCGGTTCAGTAAGAGCCACTTTACGAGCAAGTGTGTTGAAAAGAAAATTACTATTACTGTTAGCCTGTATCATCCCACTGCTGGGCGAAGGCCTCTCCCCATACTTGAAGAAAATCATCATCTTTAAAAGTACTGAAATTAGCAGTAGGTACCGTCAACACTATTTTAAAGCAGCTATTAAATAACTTGGGCAAAAAGGAAAAAAAATGATCAACTAGAAATTGATTTTAAAAGAAATTGTTGTAACAAAAATATTTCTGTCAAGTATCCATAGCATAACACAGTTTCAATTCAATCTTTATTGCAACCATAATGTACACATACTGGTGGTAAGTATAAATCAATAGAATTATGGACCCTGTCGGGCGAGTCCGCTACGTGACTTCGAAATATGCGACGCCAAATAATGTAGCGCCGAAAGTTTGTAATAACGAATGCACAGCAAAATTTCAAATAAGTACTTAGGTAGGAGAGAAGAAGAGCGCTTTTATGGTAGTGGTTATTTAGCAAGCTCGTAAAAAATACATTGACCTGAGACTAGAGATGCCGATGCATTCCGCCAGTTTCTACGACAAATCTTTTACAGTTCAAGCAGTACGGTTATGGAATGACTTGCCCGTGTCGGTAAGGCGTGCTCAATCTTTGTCCACTTTTAAACTTCCTCTCTATTTTCTTTGCTCATGTTTCATGTTTATTATTATACTAGCTTCTGCCCGCGACTTCGTCCGCGTGAAATTTATGTTTATGATCTTAACATTTATTTAGATAAATAAGTATTCGGACCAATTTTTAAGTTTATAGATCAAAGAGTTTTTGTACTTTTCATATAAACTATATCCCCGCTTTTCACTCCAACAGGGATGGAATTTTGAAAAATCGTTTGGGATGCATATGTTCATAACTTGACTCAAAGACCCATACCCATTTTCGAGTTAATGGAAGCAAGCAGTAAAATCCAACCCATAAACTTTATTACTCTTTTCCAACTTGGTAGGAGTCGATTTTTGAAAAACCCTAAAACACACTTTTTTATTTTTAACCGACGTCAACAAAAGCAGGAGGTTCTCAATTCGTCGGAATCTTTTTTTTTTGTACGTTACGATTACTCGAAGACGGCTAGACCGATTTGATTTTTTTTTTTGTTTTCAGGGTATACTTTCCAGGTGGTCCCATTGTCATCAGGTCAGGATCTGGGGATAATGGAGAAATCGAAGGAACTCTTTAAATATTATAGGCACACCTATAGCGATTTGGGCAATTTTTACAGTAACTCGTGCATTTGCTCTCGAAAGCACTATTTGGTGAAGTGGAACCCATGATGAAGACCACAGATGGCCACCGGAACTACTCCATAATAAGTATTTCACGGGTTGCGATTCGATTACTTTAACATGGTTGCTAAGTAATTTATGCTCGTCACAATGCGAATGGTGAAATGGAGCTGATGGTGAAATACCAGGAGAATTCCCCAACAATTAATGTCAGTCATGCATCGGGAAAAGCAATATTTTGGTAAAGGCGATGAGCAAGTTGATATTAGGATGTTTTAACTTAGATACATTAAAAACAGACCCACTAAAAAGTGAGAAATAAAAACGTTATAACAAAAAAAAACCGACCTCCAAAAAAACACTACAAAGTGAAAAATAACTTTAATTTCGGAAGTCGATGGCAAAAAACTTAAATACAGATCCAAAGACACCGACTTCCGAAATTAAAGTTAGTATTTCTGGAAGTCTATAAAGTTTATAAACCAAATAAATAAGATTTTTCATATAAACAGTGTCCCCTCTTTTTATCCCCATAAGGATGGAATTTTGAACAATCGTCTGGGATGTTTCGATGACTTTTTTTTTTCGTGTGGCAAATCATCAAATGACCCCTCCCGCTCTGGGTGGAGCAGAAGGGAGTGTCAAACTCTTACTGACTAAAACCCAGCCATGTTCTTTCCTTAGCCTTTTATGTTCCGGACCAGCGGTAACCCTTTCGGACAATCCCGCTGACCCGACAGGATGTTTCGATGACTCGACTCAAACATTATTTATACCAATTTTCGAGCTAATCATGCCACGTAATAAAATACTCCCCTGTGAAATTGACTACCCTTTTTCACGCAGTTAGGGGTAGATTTTCGAAAAACCTTGATACACATTAGTTTTTATTTTTAGTTTTAAGTATACATACTCAGTTTCGAGCTAATCGGACAGCGCGTTACAATTCTTCCATACAAATTTTGACACCCCCCAATCCCCAATCCCTTTTTAGAGAGTAGTTTAGAAAAACAAAAATTGCCAAACTTCATAATTTACTTAGATAAGTATTCGTGCCAAGTTTCAAGGTTATTAACTCAAGGAATAAGATGTTTCATACAAACAAAATCCCCCCTTTTCCACCTCCTTAAAGGTTGAATTTCCAAAAACCCCTTCTTAGTGGATACCTACTCTTCACAAAAAACACACCCTCCAAAATTCATATCTCTAGGACCAGCAGTGCAGGCTGTGCGTTGATAGATTATATAATATAATTAAAAACAAAATTTCATTCCCTTTTTCACCCCCTTAAGAGCGTTTACGCCGTACGGCATTTCATACAAACTTTCAAGCCCCTATTATTCGAAATTAATGAACCGATGTTAATTAAACTTCATACGCATTAGCAGGATACAAAGGTCTAAAAAGTTAGTAGAGAACATTTTCAAAATGTCTTATTTAAAAAAGATAACTGGAAATCTCTGTTTCTATTGAAAATTTAAAATCGGTCTAATTTGGCTGTAACACTATTTTTCAAAAATGTTCTCTACTAACTTTTTAGACCTATGTATTTTGCATATGCGTACAAAGTTTCATTAAAATCGGTTCATTCATTTCGAAAAATAAGGGCTTGAAAGTTTGTATGAAATGCCGTACGGCGTAAACGCTCTTAAGGGTTGAAATTCTAACAATACCGTTGCGTTACCTTCCAACCATAAATAAGGCTAGATTTTTACGTTGCGTTACCTTTACGTTGCGTTACATTTTTACGTTGCGTTACCTTTACGTTGCGTTACATTTTTACGTTGCGTTGCGTTACCTTCCAACCATAAGCCTAGATTGAATTTTGTGATTTTACTTCGAAAATTAAGGACTTTCCATACACAACGCTGAGACACTTGTTAATTAATTTTAAATCCTCAGCCTGAACACAAAACTTGAAGATCCTAACTTCAAAACTGACAGACTTTCATATAAACTTCCATCCCCTATTTCACCCCTTTAGGGGTAGAATTCCCAAAAATCCTTTCTTAGTGGATACTTACTCCTTACAAAGAACAAACCCTCCAAGTTTCATGTCTCTAGGACCAGCGGTTTGGGCTGTGTGTTGATATATCAACAGTCAGTCAGTTTACCATTTTATATATATAGAAGATAAAGAAAATCGAGAAAAGAAATGCCTAACCTATACCAAATATAATACTTATAATATTTATATACATACCCTAAATACAAATTAAGATAAGTATACCGAAAATCAGGGAAATAAGTGCCTAACCTATAATAAATGCTTACAATATTTATTTACAAACCCTGAATAAAAATTAAGATAAGTAAATACCCAAAAATCCAGGAAAGAACCGCCTAAGTCAGTATTCAGGTGAATCGCAATAATCGAAAGCAACTATTCGCCTATACTCTCCAGGATACGTGCGTTCGCTGAATACCTTAACAAATGTTCGCCGTGATTCTTTAAATTGACATAACTTTTTTATTTATGAACCGATTGACATGAAATAAACACTAAATGTTAAGTGAAGCTTACTACAATATATTAGTGAAAACCGCATCTAAATCGAATAAGCCGTTTCTGATATTAGCGTGCACAAACACAGCAGACAAACAGACAAAAAAAAATTGAATTACAATTTCGGGTTCGGCATCGATATAATAACAACCCCTGCTACTTTTTTTTAATATATTTCCATTGTACAGACACCACTTTTCTACAATTTTATTATATGTATAGATGTATATATTGATTTAGATTAGTAAACTATACTTTATGTACGTAAATGGTACACCACAGATTACCTACAGTATTTGTCTGTTCTTCCCCTTTTTAATCCATCCAAAGGTTGTCTTTAAAAGATCGCTTTTAGCGATAAGACCGCCATATTTATATGTCTGTAATTTATATGGTGTACATAATAAAGAGTATTTTATTCTATTATATTCTATTCTTAGCACTCCTGACTAGTAGAAGGAAAACGTGTTCAGGTGGAGACTCATAGACGACTCCGCCTTGGAGTGTAAATGTGGTGCTGTTCCACAAACGATGGGACACTTAATATCGTGTCCTGCGTGTCCTGTCAGCTGCACGTTACATGAACTGGTGGAAGCTGGTGATGGCGCCAAACAAGTAGCCAAATTCTGGGCCGAGTCTATTTAGATTGTTATCGACAAGGTAAGAAGAGGAAGCACTCCTGACTAAGGCTGGATTTAGTATGACGCTGACTTCGGCCGCGTACCGTCGGTCACGCGTTCTATGTTCTATGTTATGGGTTTGGTTTCCGCACTTAGTCCTTCAAGTAGACCATTGTGCGTGTCCTCGGTCGGCCACGCGTACCAAGATGCTGACGATAAACGGACGTATACAGTGTAGTGTGTCTGTGTGGTGCCGGACTTAAAGAATAGCACTAGCGACTAAGGGGCGTACCGGAGAATGGGCAGCAGCGTTCTTTATGCATTCCACCACCATACTGCGATTGCCAACCCGCCTGCCAAGCGTGGCGATTACGGCAACCCCCCCCCCCCCCTTTTGGGGGAGGCCTATATCCAGCAGTGGACGTCTTTCGGCTGAAATGATGATGATAATGAAGACTGGTTGTCAGACTTTTTCATCATTTCAGCCGAATACAGTATAATGATACAGTGTAGCACCAGACGCCGACGGTCAGCGAGCGGCGAGTCCTCATAAATGAGTACTCGACCGATGTCAGCGTTGACCGTCGGTCAATCACTAAATCCAACCTTAAGGATTCGTGTCAACTGCCCATCTTCAACTAATAGTCATAAACTCCAACGCCCCCCCGCTGTATAAACACTTTGGCAATCTCAGCACCGAACAATTAATTGTTTTATCGGTTTTATGACCACTCCTAATCCCGGCCGCCCGACCATCGGCACAATCATTAGCTACATGAAAACGGGGGATTACGGCTTAATGAGACACTTTGAGAACCACTAGAGGGACAAAAATAGGTTAGGAACGAAATAAAATCTGTTGTTTTGATTCTGTCTGTGTTGAATTGGTGAAGGTTTAGGTATACCTACCTGTACGAGAAATGTGTACACACTTTCCTTTGTTCCAATTCCAAGTACTTAAGTATCGGTACTTGTAACTTGTAAATACGAGAAAATCTATATCAAATATCTTATTGGAAACTGGGAAAGCTAGGTAATATTACTTACATTTCCTAAAGCACATACAAAATACACACATATTACATGTAAATAAAATAATCAATAGTCTCCTCCAGACCGTATTTCGGCAATGGCGGCTAATCTCAACGGAGACTAGCCTTTGGCGCAAAAGATACTATAGTGCACAAGTGTGTGCGCAGACGCAGGTGCACTCCCCCTTCCCTCACTCTCCATAGTCACGAGACGGCACACAATCCGACACGGCCGAAGAGAGATCAGGCGCAGGACCAACGTGATTTCCGAGGCTCACCGACAACTTCTAAGCTCCTTGCAGTTACTAAAAAATGTCTAATGCAAAAACCTAATAACACTTGGTCCGACCTAGGAATCGAACCCAGGACCCCCACGCTCACGAGACCAACGGGGCAGTTGATATAAACAAATATTACAAAAACCATTAGATAACATTACGACGGCGAAGTGCCAATACCTCCTAACTGACGAGTCAAAAATTTACACAAACTGAAAAAAACATTCAAAAATAGACGCGTTGCGTTGGTTTAGTTGGGAGGTACATATTCCAACATTTTAATTGAATGCTGTTGCAACAAAAAATACACAACTATTTCACTAAAACATGCGAATAAAGCTCTTAAATTCAAAACGATAAAAAAGTGAATTTCTCAAAAAATGTCAGTCAGGAGGTATTGGCACTTCGCCGTCGAATTTAGCAGCTAATAAACACATAGACCCATCTGAACTTCAACTTTAAAGACCACCTCAAGTTATCATCACATTTTAAGACTTCAATCTTCTTTTCAATATTTCCGAAGTGTCCACTTATGAATTTATTGCACACTTTCGTTCAATATATTATGCTTTAAAAGTTTAGAACCAGATGTGTCGATAGACTCCGATCAAAACTAAAACATTCATATCGGAGCAATATCTCGGGGCTTTAACTAGTGCTTTGAGCAAAGTAATAAGTTTCCATATTTGCCTGCACTCCCTGGGGTTCCTCTCTCAAGGTAAATAATAGTTACCAACCTCCTCTTTGACTGGCAATGCCCCTAAGTGCAGACGTATACATGCACAATATATGGTACATATATCTTTGGAAGGTTGTATACTTACTTGTATTTGTATAGCTGGTCGATTTTGTTTGTGTATGCAGATCGAATCAAGCAAACGTCGCTGACTTTAGGTATGTGAAAACTTTACTTTCCTATTGTGTTTATTTTGTTAGGAAGGCAAGGATAAATAGCAACATTTTAAGGTGAATGCTCCAACCAGCCCGCGAAATTCAAATTTCCTTACGTTTTTTGCAATTTGCAGGCCAGTGCTAGGTTGTATGTTGATTAAAATATTATTCGCGGTTGTAAGACATATATAGGTACAGAATTATAATCATGAAAATCATCAATAAAACGCTCTAAGTTCATAAAGCTGTTAGAATTACTTTTTCTGTTTTTTTTTTGTTCTTACACCTTTATGAAGTTGGAGGGTTGTATTGGTGATTTTGATTATTATAATTCTGTAACTACATACGTCTTACAGCCGCGAATAATATTTTAATCAACATACAACCTAGCATTGGCCTGCAAATTGCAAAAAACGCAAGAAATTTTGAATTTCGCGGGCTGGTTGGAGCATTCCCCTTAAACTGGTTACCACAGTGTTTATACAGGGTGGTGCAGGGACGCGCAATCTGTTAATACGGATTAAAGCTACTACATGACCTAAAGCGCGGTCACTGTCTGATTGCATAGAAAAGAAAGAGAAGCGCGATGACATTTGTATTTATTCTGACACAACCCTGGTAATTCATTGCAAAATATGAAGCAGTTATCTTTACAAAAAATCTATTGTTTAGACTAAAAAATTAAAACACTAGTGCTTTAGTATGTTGCTTGTAGAATAATTTGACAAAAAATCATAATGATTGAATGTATATTAGTATGGTTTTTATTGTAAAATAAAAAATTTTAGAGGTATCTTCATGATTTTTTTCTAGCGTATGAAATAAGTTGTTTTATGTGTTCTACACAGTATAAAAAAAAAAAAAATGTGAAAAAATTATGATATTTCATAATTTTTTCTGATTTTGTTTACTGTAGTCGATCATATACTTTTTTTGTTTCCAAAACTTGCGTTTTTTGCGTTTAGGTCCTGTAAGCCCCTTAGGTACAGATGCTAGCACATCAAGCTACCCAAAACTGTCAAATTTTCCCAATCAACATTGAACCTTATGCTTTAGCGATAAAGTTGAAAATCTATTAAAGAAATTTGACAGATTGTAGAAGCTTGATATGCTGGCGTCTGTACATGATTCGGAAAGTATTGAAATTCTTTGTAAAAAATATAGCTGTTCTATACATTTTGACCGCGTATGTATTGCACTTTTCTATGAAACAGCTGATTTTTTTTGTTGATAACCGACGACAAATTTCTACGATACGGTCTAGAGAATCATGTGCTGAATTTACGGTTTCAGTTTGCGCGTCGGGTCGATGTCCCGTCACCCTGTATAGCATACATCGACATTTTTTTTAATCGTCTAATTATGTTATCGTTTACGAGTGCAATTACCAGTTTTCTATTTATGTTATGTCCCAGCTGTAATATAAACATTATATGTGCCATTTTTACCATGTTTTGACGGGGACACTACCAGTCGCACTACCAGTAATGTCGTTTACAGTTATCGACACTGCCAAGCCTATTTTGGATTCAATTGTACAGTCAACACAGCAAGTTCAAATATAAACCACAAAAACATAATTATTATCACACCACACTTGGATTTGGGCATGCTTCCCATCATCAATTCAACATCTACATGCAAATCCTATGTCATCCATCCTATCCTATCCATCCAATCCCATGTCATAAAAATAACAGTTTTATCAACAATAACAACAACCAACATGATTGACGTGTAAAAGTGTTTGTACAAACCTCCTTACGCAAAATAAATCATTTAACAGTCAATCATTTTACTATCAGAATGGTAAGCACACGTTCGACTTACCGAAAAAACCAGAACTCCAGCACCGTACATGCGTAACACGCTATCAATCTCAATCTGAAACATTTTGAAAGGTATTCCTAATCCATTGCTTCTTATGTTCGAAAAAATTGTATGCTCAACAACGTAAATAACGCAATGAATGTTGTAGAACTGTCAAAATTGAAGCCATTGCTACTGATAGTGCTGGTGCTGGTGTTAGTTTACACAATTATGTCCGGATTTTTTATATACACATTGACATTGATGAATTTTATATATATGTATGTCGGAAACGTCATTAGTACGGGAGCTGACTTGACAACGAGGCGGAAGCGCTGTGACGACAAGCTTCGATTTGACCGGAATCGGAACGCTAGCGCCATCTGGTGGCGCTTGACAGAGTCTAGCCTGAGTTCGTGGGGGGTCGACGCTGGAGGACAGCGCGACAAGAACGATGTGGAGCTCTCTTGGACATTGGACATCGTACGAACAACATGTGCTCATAAACTGTCCCGCGTTCCGTATCTGGTTGTGTCGTGTACCTAGTTTTTAATTTGCTAGCGTGATTAAATTGTTCGTGAAATTATAATCTGATTTGAACTGCAAACCGTTTTTCTATTGCGCATTATCCAACACACAACCCACTGTAGCCCACTCTAATTCAAATATGGCTGATAATAACGAGACACACTATACTTTCCCTGTTATGTATAATGACATGAATATTTACTTTGTAAAGTTTTTTTTTTTTTATTTAATTATTGTGAATGTGAGGACTATGTGGGTCATTTATTTTTTTCTGTTTTCCTTCTTAGTTAGTTTTAATCATGATCTAGCAATTGAGTAATTTACGCGGCCTACCCAAATGTCCTTTCTTTGGTATCTTTCATCGAATCGTTGAGCTCCTCAAGTTCTGAGTTGAGCTGCACGAGTTTTGACAAATGCGTGCACTGATTGGACAGGTCCGCTCAATCTGTGTGGTTCTTTCCTCAAAAGACCATTTCAGATACCAATCTACACGGTCTTCACAAGATCTGACCAAGATTTTGTCTGGACTTTAAAAGAGACTGTGTCCTCTGAGTTTGTTTCGGCCTTTCTTCTCAGAATAGTCAGTTAGGAACGCCGACCTCATCCAGTTTAAAAATATATAATTGACGTGTAAAAGTGTTTGTACAAACCTACTTACAGAAAATAAATCATTTATTATTTTATCCCGCAGTTACAATACTAAATACCCTGTCATTACTGAACACTCCACCCCTTAGAAATACATCCAGTACATTAATACAAGACATCTCTACATAAGGGCAAGTCTCCGACTGGTTAGAGTCACGTCCGAGACAAACGACAGCATCATTCAGACCCGTCCGAGACCGAACAGCGGATTGATTTCAGTTTTCAGGAGCTACGCGAAAGTACGTATTTAGAGAATAGATTTTTAAAAGAAAGTAAACAAGAAATCCCTTCTTATTTCACTGCAGCTGTAAATCTAGCCACGTTAACGATGCTATACAAGGTGACTTGTAATTTTATGCATTCCTTTCAGGACATGATAGTGTTATCAATTTGCATAATAATATGTATTTTTCTAAATTTCCCAAAATTCGTCACTAAATATCACTTTTCTCGAAACTCTCAAATTGAATGGCTTAAGGCGTTATGGGGTGTTTAATTGTTTCAAATGAATCACACTATCATGTCCTGGAAGGAATACGTCAAATTACAAGTCACCTGTATATGTCTTTATAATACTTTAAGGCTTAAGGCGTCATCAGAACCGCAGCAATGGAAGATAATCATCTTCCTCCTGACCATATCACCGTAGGTACCTACCCAATCTATTTTTGTTTGGCCTTGCCTCTTGCCAAGTCTTCTGCTTCCATAAATCGCCGTCAGTCACCATCTCAGTGTTGACCCCCTTTCTAGCCATACCGTTGTTGACACAATACATCCATCACTCATTTGTTCTTCCCCTACTTAAAGTCATCCACATTCATACAGAAAAACTTTCTCTTTAGAAACTATAGCTTCAAAATTCTAGAAGAATTTACGAGTAAATTGTTATAAGTAGTAGACCGCTATGTTTCCACTGCTGGGACACAGGCCTCCTCTCTGTGAGAGGGAGTGGGCCGTAATCCACCAGGCGGGCCCAGTGCGGGTTGGTAGATGTCACACGTCTTTCAATTTTTGGTTCTAGGACATGCCGGTTTCCTCACGATGTTTTTCTTCACCGTTTTTGAGAACAATGGTGATGAAATAATTTACACAAAGTAAAGTCCCCCGTCTGGGCTCGAACCTACGACCTACATCTCGTAAGTCGCGGCTGTTACCACTGAGCCACCACTGCTCTCTTTTTTTTATTTGTTTTAATTGTACTAATGGGATTATAAAATTTAAGAACGGTCTACTGCTTTTTACCGACTTCACAAAAAGGAGGAGGTACTATGTTCGGCTGTTTGTATGTTTTTTTTTTTTTTTTTTTTTTTTTTTGTATGTTTGTTCATCGATTACTCCGCCAATTGTCGACGGATTTTCAAAATTCTTTTTTTGTTCGAAAGTAGATAGTTCTGAGGTGGTCCCATTGTCACCAAGATAGGATCTGATGATGGGATCTTAGAGAAATCGAGAGTAACCCTCAAATTTTATAGGCTCACTTATTGTTTTTCGCATATTTTATGAAGTATCTTGTGTATTTGCGTACGGTTGTTACCATCTCAATCTCAGGTAGCTGGGCTGATGATGGAATGTTCAACTCCTTAACAGTAAGAAGTAACTCGAACAGGCAAGGACTGTTTTAGTAAATTGTTTTGATGTTTGATAGGGCATTTGCCACATTTGGTCTCATGATCATCAAGTTATGACCTGGTGCTGCAGTCAGGATAGTCTGCAGAGTACCTAACTCCTCGACAACAAACAGCAGATATATCGTGTTTAGGCTCATTGAAAAGGGCTCGATGTGTGGATATACGTACTGTTAATGAGGAACACCGAAGTACATAGAGACCTGATGCTGAAGCCAGTCGAGCATCAGAAAAAGTACAAACCTTGAAATTACAGCACCGTAGTCGTGTTTGGGCTCATTTTAAACAGGACTAAATTTTAAGTTCAATGCAATGTTGACATAAGTCTGGCCTGATGCTGCAGCCAGGATTATCAGCATCTAGTCTAAAAACTAATAAATACTTCTTAAAGTGAAATACTTTTGCGAGTTTTTCTTCTGTATAATTATCCTAACAAAGGTTGCCGGTAGTGGCTAGATGAGAGAAGCGGAGGATCGCGAACGTTGGCGCAAACTTCGGGAGGTCTACGTCCAGCAGTGAACTGCAATTGGCTGATGATGATTTATAAAAGCCTCAATCGTTGCATTTCACGCAATGCCTTTTCGTCATGTGGTCTATTTAGCAATTTGGTAGGTTCCAATTCGCATAATACAATGTCATACAGCGTCTTTACACGACTAAGCGTAGGTAACATAAACTTGGCCCTTAGCAAAAATTTTCTTGCCTAAGTCTATTATTAAAGTAACTTGAGCATTTGCTCTCGGAAATTATGATTTGGTAAAGTGGAGCTGATGATGAAGACCACAAATGGCACTACTCAATGACAAATATTTCACGGGTTGCGATTCGATTACTTTAATATGGCTGCTAAGCAATTTATGCTCATTACAATGCGTATGGTGAAGTGGAGCTGATGGTGACTTCTCAATCAGCTCCAGTTCTCCTGGTTCTTACTAGGAGAACTCCTCAACAATTAACGTCCATGCATCGGGAAAAGCAATATTTTGTAAAAGGTGATAAGCAGTTGACATTAGGCTATTATAACTTAGATAAATTACAAACTGACCCGCTAAAAACTGAAAAATAAAAACTTTTTTACAAAAAAACAACCGACTTCCAAAAACACTATAAATAAAGAGAAAAATAACTTTAATTTCGGAAGTCGGTGGCAAAAACTAAAATACAAATCCAAAGACACCGACTTCCGAAATTAAAGTTATTTTTCTCTTTATTTATAGTGTTTTTGGAAGTCGGTTGTTTTTTTGTAAAAAAGTTTTTTTACTTTTTGTCTTGGGAAAGGTTTTTCCTACATTCAGAAAGAAAATATGTTTATATGCGGCAAACATGACGCAGAGAAAGAACACAAAACACAAAAACCGGCCAAGTGCGTGTCGGGCCACGCACAGTGTAGGGTTCCGTAGTAGCCCGTTATCACAATGACGTACGATTCTGTTTTCCTTTATTCTAAATACAAAAAAATACAACAAAAAAAACATTTTGTTTTTCAATGCAAGACTTTACCCGTTCTAAACAAGCAACTACTTCATCTTAGTCACTTTAAAGGATTAATGCTAAGGATTTTGTATTTGGTACAAAATTATCCAACACCCAAGTTCAACGAATATTACTGCTACACTACTAAATTTATCTTAACCGCTATAGTTTTCCTTTAAAGTTCATGAAATGCACTATCATCGTGAATTTTTCCAAATTTTTCATGCCAGCAGTTTAGGTTTTAGAGGTATATTTCGTAAATGGAGCATTAAATCGAAAAATAATTTTAGCAACCCCCAAGTCATTTTAGAAGACCTATTCAACGATACCCCACACGATGGGGTAGACGACGAAAAAAATATTCATCCCCACTTCACATGTAGGGGAGCTACCCTAAAAAAATATATTTTCCCAAGTTTTATTTTACCATATACGCACTCCTACAAAATTACAGCTTTCTAGTACTAACGGTCTCTTAGCAAAACCTCGGACAGACAGACAGACGGACATGACGAAACTATAAGGGTTCCTTGTAGGAACTACGGAACCCTAAAAAGAACAAGTTGGGGGAAAATATGCGTCTTATCCACGCAAAACGACCATCGCAGCATAATGCTACGAGACAGAGCCCCAGCGCTCGTTTTCAGTTATATGTATAGATACACTAGCTGCGTTTCGCGATTTAACCCGCATAAATGTCGATCCCGAAGGAATATCGGGATAAAAAGTAGCCTATATGTTAATGCAGGGTGTCAGCTACGTCCATACCAAATTTTATCAAAATTGCTTTAGGCGTTTGAGCGTGAAGAAGTAACAAACATTTATAAACACACAGACACACTCACAAACTTTCGCGTTTATAATATTAGTTTGATGTGATTCCGAGTATAGACAATTAATGTTATTTTTCCAGCAATATCCCCCTCCTTGCAAGACATACCATTCTCATTGTTTAGATAATCTCACGTACCAGACAAATTGCCGCATCAGTCGACTGCGATATATGGCTAGCATTTACTATCCGATTGAAAGATTTCGCTACTAATAGAAAATGGAATCAAATCATTTGTTATGTCTCCCGATAACACCGATGGTAATGTTTTCGGTGTTTTTCAAAATAGATACTCTGAATTTAACTCGATTTCTTGTGTAGATATAGGTAGGTATGTGCTATTTAATTTAAAACAAACTGACGATATAGAATAGAATGAACTACTCTATATTTTGTACATTAAATTACAGGCATACATGTAGAAATTTTACAAAGGGTGACACAATGGGCGCTTTTCTCGCTAAGAGCGATCTATTAAAGACAATCTTTGGGTGGATTAAAAAGGGGAAGGAGAGACAATACTGTTGGTAGTCTGTGGTGTACCTAATACCTACCTATATAAATATATAATAATCGTGAAAAAGGAGCCAAAAAAAAATATGATGTTAAAGGAGAGAGGAAGTGTTGCTCAATCGTTGTCTACTTTTAAAAGTAGACAAAGATTGAGCAATAAATTTATTGAATACTAGCCTCAGCTTGCGGCTTCCTTATGCCCGCGTGTATGTTGGAAATGATGCCACTGGAACGTGCTACCGGGACAAAACGTACGTTCCCCAGGATGCCATCTATCTCCTTGCCAAATTTTATCGAAATCCGTTCAGACGTGAAAAAGTACATATTTATTAGATTTCGTGGGTTTTCATTTTTTTGCGAGGAACCCTAATTCTCTTACTATATAATAAAAGTAGCCAAGTTACTTACCATAAAACATCAGTTATCAGTCCCGTCAAAATCGGTTAATCCGTTTCGGAGATTAGCCCCGACAAACAGATTTTTTAAAAATTGTTATAAGGATCGTATGTCCTTTCATAGGCATTTAGTAAAAAACTGTTATTTTGACATTACAAACAGACACTTAAATATTGTTTAGTTGTAGGTATTGTATGTCATCATCTGCCTAGCCTTTTCCCAACTATGTTGGGGTCGGCTTCCAGTCTAACCAGCTGACTGAATACCAGTATTTTACATGGAGCGACTGCCTATCTGACCTCCACAATCCAATTACTAGGTAATACGATACCCTAGGTAAGACTGGTTGTCAGACTTTCGGGCTTCTGACTACCCGTAACGACTGTCAAAGGTCCACGAATGGCAGCCGGGACCAACGGCTTAACTTGCTTTCCGAGGCAAGGAGAGATATTGATATGTAAAGATGGTCACCCATCCACGGACCAACCGCGGCAAGCGTAGCTTAACCTGATCAATCGACCCGTGCGGCTGTTATTACTTAGTCACAAGTCTCTCTCTCTAGTTGTATTGTATGTATAGACTGAAATACTCCAGTAGCTACCTACAACAAAGTACTCGTAAGATTCAGTATACTTACCCCAGCATTCAATTTCCTGTCCGTTTATTTATTAAAGACAAGCAACAAGTCGCTGTGCGAGCTTCAACATGAGGCACCGGCTCAATATCGCATCGATTGCAGTTCGATGCAGGAGGGGGGGAGGAGGACATAGGAACTATCTGCGTCCAGATTGATTACCTTCGATATCCGGCTGTTGTTATTGCATGCTAGAGCAGTGATGGCCCAGCGGTAACAGCCGCGATTTACGCGTTGTACGTCGTAGGTTTGAACCCAGACAGGCGCTTTACTTTTGTGTAAATTATTTCATCACCATTGCTTACAAAATTAAAATTTTTAAAAACCCCCGACATAAAAAATTAAATGTAAATAATTGGAAAAGGATCAAATAATATGTATAAAAACCCCCAACTTAAAGAATCTAGGTAACGAGACTAAAACAGATAAATTCATATGGCAGTCGGGGGACCTCTTAGCATAGGTGTTCCACTACAGAACGGTCGCGGTCCCCCGACTTCCATTATGAATTTATCTGTTTTAGTCTCGTTACCTAGATTCTTTAAGTTGGGGGTTTTTATACATATTATTTGATCCTTTTCCAATTATTTACATTTAATTTTATTTTATTTTTTGTGACGGGGGTTTTTTAAATTTTTTATTTAATTTTTTATTTCATGCTTTTTGTAGGGACTCCTTAATTTTTATATTTCATTTTTTTTTTCTTGCGTTTTAAGATTCAGGTAATTTGGTGTTTAATCAGGTTTTTATCCGTCAAAAAATAATTAGGTATTAATTGAATTGAAGTTGAAGAATAATTTTTAAGACTAAACAGATTTTTTATATATATTATTATATCCTTTTTCTAGTTCTTCCTTTAGTTATTCAACTTTCGTACAAGTATTTCATAGCTATTAGATATCTTAGGTATTTCAGATCTAGTTTATAAAATGGGACTGCGACACTATCTGATGTAGAAATACCTACGCTTTTTAAGTAGGATAATTCCATTCGTAATAAAAATAGTCAAACTCAGTGGTCGTAGGTACCAGTCATCACTCCACTTTCCTCATCATTCTAGAGCATTGATCAGACAAAAAAATATTTTCAAGTTTTTAGTTTTCATTTCGTTAGTTAATATTTCTCATTCCCTTTCAATATAGTGTAGGTACATTATTCTACTTGTCAAGCCCTTGCATTTGATACCTACATTGAAGGAGTTGTCAAAAAAATATATAATTCGCCAATTTGTGGTGGCGGCCATCTTGGATTTGAAATTTGTAATAGCGTATAGTACTTATTCTACAAGTCAAGCCCTTTCATTTGATACCCATATTGAGGGAGTTGTGAAAAAAATGTAATTCGCCGCTTTGTGGTGGCGGCCATCTTGGATTTGAAATTTGTAATAGCGTATAGTATTCTACTAGTCAAGCCCTTTCATTTGATACCCATATTGAGGGAGTTGTGAAAAAAAAATTTAATTCGCCACTATGTGGTGGCGGCCATCTTGGATTTGAAATTTATGATAGTGTATATATAGTATTCTACTATTCAAGCCCTTTCATTTGATACCCATATTAAGGGAGTTGTGAAAAAATATGTAATCCGCCATTTTGTGGCGGCGGCCATCTTGGACCGATTTTCATCAAACATAGCTAAGAACACTCCCGACAAATTCACCTTTCACACAAAAAAAAACAAAATCAAAATCGGTTCATACATTCGGGAGCTACGATGCCACAGACAGACACACACACACACACACACAGACACGTCAAACTTATAACACCCCGTCGGTCGTTTTTGCGTCGGGGGTTAAAAACGGTCAAGGAAAACATCGTGAGAAAACTAGTATGTCCTACAACCGAAAATTTGAAGACATATTACATCTACCAACCCCACACTGGGCCCGCGTCGTGGATTACGGCCGACTCCCTCTCACAGAGAGGAGGTCTGTGTCTTTCTCAAACAACATCTCAACAAACTCAACAACATAAGTTTCTTTACTACACTTTTAAAAGCTCAACATCTCAAGTTTTCTTAACTAAACAGAACTTGGTACAAAGTAAAATTAATTTAATTTTTAAACAAACACTTGTTGTTAGCACGGTTTCTTATTGCATCAAATATTTCATAACACATTATGGAAACTCCACGAGCGTAGCTGCAATATTGAAGATTATTAATAGATGTAGGAAATTGAATCCGTTGGAGAAAACTTTAAGAAAATGTTTATTGTCAAACACAGGATATTACGAGTAGGAATATACCTAATTTTGTTGATGCGACAACATGAACAGTTTAATGGAAACGGTGAATTTTCTTGGAAGGCTCTTTAGCTTAACAACACATGCTAGTCACCGCGGTCGTTAAAACATGAGCAGAATTAATCTACACCCTGTCATATATAGGTACGGAGGAAGAGCAAAATGGATCTTCATTTTGAAGGACGCTCGAATCACAAATACAGAATCAATATTCTTTATCCTACTCATTTTGCGTATTCGCCTCATATTCCAATCACCAGTTTTTCTGCTAGACCTGGTGATATGAATTATATATCTATGTTTAATTAATTGACATAACTAGCTACTTAATACTTCATCATGTCCATCTATGGTGATATTCTAATTACTTTTTCTATCTCCATGCAACAGTTAAAATATAAAGTTGTTAAAAAGTTGTATAGAAAACAAGTTGTTCAAAGCTGTTTTGTTGTTAGTTAATTCTTCCATAACTACATAATCATAGTTTAACTACCTTTTCTCTCAAATTGTCTTTTTGAATTGTGGAAGTTGTTTATGTTTTCTTTTACAAAAAACTATACGTTGGAGTCTAATTTAATGAAGTTAGCCGTCTTGCATATTATTATGACTTGGCGTAACTTTAGCTTGTTTAGGTACCTACAAATACATGTCAGGTAGTTTGGGAGAAATATGTTTTACTCATGCATAATATTAAAATGAACAGAAAATTTAGTTTCTCGTTAATTCTTTTGCAATTTCAAACTATAATAATATTGCTTGCTAGCTAAAGATAAATACTTAAATGATTGGGATTGGAAAACCGAGGGCCGAGAATGCTGATATAATATCCATAAATTAACTTTAACACGCCGAGTTAAAATGCAAATCCTTAATTACTTAACTAAAACCAATATACAGGTAAAATAAATTACCTAACCACACTTCGCAGACGTGATGGATACCCTTATCTACTACTTACATGATAAAACAAAAAATAAATTAATTTGTGTAGACCGGTAGAAGTGGAGGTGCATGAGGAGGCCTATGTCAACAGAGGACTACTTTCGGCTGAAATGATGATGAAGATGAATGTTTGTGACTTGTGTGTAGTTACTTGAAATATTGTTTTTTTTTTTTTGTATAAACTGTACTGGTGTTATGTGTAACACAACAACACAAAAATTGGATCCTTATTAGGGACACTATCGAATGGTGTATTAATACAGTGTGTTTTTTTATAAAAATCAACGGGTTCGATTCCTGGCTAGAAATATTGATTTCCGATGATGCAGTTTTAGTTTTCATCAAAATCGAGCACGAGACTCCTTTGAGTACTTTTCGCTATTCCTCATAGTTTCGGATTTGGCCATACACGCCCACTTGAAAAAATCACCCTGTATATCGATACCCGTAAAGTTTGTGGAGTCTCGCTGGCTAATGTAATTTGACCCTGTATATCCTTTACGCTGATAATTTTATTTTTATTGAGCCCGTCATGAATATCTACTTTTAATAGGTACTAAAAGATCATAACGGTAAGTATCAATTTCCAACCAAAAAATATAAATGTAAGTATATCCGCATTTCGCTACGTAATAAAAATTCAGCACTTGGAAATAAAAATAAACTGAAAGCGAGTGAATTTTATGGTTTTATTATATGGTTATTATCTTATGGTGCATGATTTTATATTCTTACATTTGGAAATAGCTTTACTTACAGCAATTTGCAAGGAAAACATCATACTCTCTACGTGTTTATTAAGAGCTAAGAACAGCTATAGTCTATTCTTTAAAAATCACACTAAAAACTGAGGTGAAGTGAGCTGTCATTCCAATGTCAGGGTTTTGACAGGTCACTTCGACTAAGTTTTCTCGGTGAGATTTTTACAGAATAACACTGCAGCTACACTTACCTAATTATGTTAACTCACTTAATCATTGTACACAGGTAGGTTAACCTAAAGGCCGATGGGGCTGAAAGGTTCTGGAGTGGCGACCGCGTACCGGAAGACGTAGCGTTGGAAGGCCTCCCACAAGGTGGTCCGACGACCTCGTGAAGGCCGCAGGAACCCGTTAGATGCGAGAAGCACAGAACCGGTCGAAGTGGAGGTGCTTGGGGGAGGCCTATGTCCAGCAGTGGACGACTTTCGGCCGAAATGATGATGATGATGATGAGGTACCTAAATAGAGGGGCCCGTGGCTAATAAATGACAGCCGCACGGGTCGATTGATCAGGTTAAGCTACGCTTGCCGCGGTCGGTCCGTGGATGGGTGACCATCTTTACATAGCGAGACCGCTCCGTGCCTCGCAAAGCACGTTAAGCCATTGGTCCCGGTTGTCATTCGTGGATCTTTGACAATCGTTACGAGTCGTCAGAAGCCTGAAAGTCTGACAACCAGCCTTAATTATCAAAGGGTGTCGTGGTTCCAGTAACTGGCTTGTGGAGGTCAAATACTGGTATTCAGCAGCATCCGGTTACTCTGAAAGCCGACCCCAACATAGTTGGGAAACGGCTAGGCAGTTCGACTGACACAGGTACCTAAATACAATGCCTGAAATCTCTGTAACTGTTGCTACCCGAATATACCTAAGGTACAAACTTCCCAACGTAAAAAACTACCTTTTTAAACCTTCATTTTGGCACCACAAGTGAAATCGCATACAAAAACCCACACACATAAAAACGTTATATTCCTGTGTAAAAAAAAATCCTTTAAAAGCTTTCCTCATTTTACAAGCCCTCGTAAAAATGGTGGCTGCGTAATAAAATCAATTTATGAAGAATACACCAAGTTTATTATTCAAGTATTTTATAGCGGTCCACGGCGAATCTATTTTAAAACTTAGATTATTATAATAAGCACTAGCCTTCCTTATACTTACTTAAAAAATAAAGCCGACTTGGTGACGCTGAAAGTGCTTTAAATATTTAAGCAGAAGTGCTGGGTATTTGGCTGTGAATAGGCTTATATCCGTCCCGTGGGTTCCAAAACGACTACTGAATATGGACCTTCTGAATAAAATAACTATGGGCTAGTGTTACAATGTCCTACCAGATATAGAAAGGAGTTAAGGAAGGCGACCCGTTGTATTTGAAACTAATCACAGCTGTGCTGGAGGAAGTCTTCCAAAAGCTGGCAGCGGGCTGGACGGAAAGGGGCACTATGGTCGGCCATAAGAGATTATCTAATCTCCGTTTCACCGACGATATTGTTCTCTTTTCTTCCTCAGCATCCGATACAGATGTTAAACGATCTTGGCATGGCAAGCCTAGAGGTCGGACTTCAGATGAATATTATGTCAAAGACCAAGCTGATGACGAACAGCGCGCATCGCAGGATCACTTTGGCGGGTCAGGTTGAATACGTTTATGAGTAAGTATCTCTATCATGGTCAAATAGTATCTTTCCAGGCAAGACAAAACAAAGAAATTGCAAGACGCACCGAAAATGCTCAGAGGAGCTGTTGGGTCATGAAAGACCTAATGAAGGGTTATCTTCCATTGTCCTTTAAGAGAAGACTCATTGACGTGTGCATACTTCCCATCCTCACATATGGTGGTCAAACATGGTCTTTGACAAATCAGCAGAGGTCCACGCTCGAGGTTTGCCGGAGGGCTATGGAATAGAGTATTCTGGGTATCAAACTAATAGACCGGGTTAGGATAACCTAACGGATGGTCGTACGAACATCCGTTCCATGACTGGCTGGACAGTTGAACTCCTTCAACAAGAACGGGTCCTTAGCAGCTTTGAACAGAGAGAAGTGGAAAGAGAGTAGGGAGGCCTCTGCTCTGCAGTGGGACATCACAATCATCTCTACGTTGACGTCGTGGTGGGGCTTGCGCGATCCGAACTCTAGGCCTAAGCCGAAAGAGTTTACTTTGCCGGAACACTTCTAAGGTGAGGAGCCAGACCAAGAGAAATACAGAAACCCGCAGGACAGCATGTGGGGAACTGTTGGGCAGTAGCGACCTCACGGACCCGATAGGGTCCGTGAGGTCGCTACTGCAACGTAACGAGCCTCCAACGCGCTTTAATGTAGCATTCGCATCAAGGATGGCTTTCTGCTACGTTGGGAAAGACCAGAAGGTCGTGGTCTTACGATAGCTCTGAATTAAGGTTTGGTTCACAAATCGATGGGCAATCAACAGTCAAAGAATATCACAGCAAGTACGTACCCAGGACTGCATCTACTGCCCGACGATGAGAATTCCACTATCCTGATGAAGGGATGCTGCACTTCACAGATAGTCACACAATAATTATAAATTAAAGTCCTCAGCTGAGAGAAGAAATAGTTTCGAAAGGTTTTCCAAAAAGTTGGTTCACGTGTGCGCGCGCGTTGGAGGCTCGTTACGTTGTTCACTGGCCAGGATATCCTGGGAGAAGTCTTGTTCCTCACCTCTGGCTTGCCTTTATTGGCCAGCTGGAGTGAACAATGACGAGGAACAGAGCTCCCATCTCATTCTTGCCTTTATTGGCCGGCTTTAGTGGAGATTCGCAAGAGCAAACGTGCTTGGAGGAAGGAAGTATCCCAGTAAGATGCTGGTTGGGATCTAGACAGTACTTCCGGGATTGTCCTGACAGCCGTGGAGTACCTTTCCACTCCTCATAAGCACCTCAGGGTATGTTGCCCCCTTGTCACTTTGTGCTAGCAACCGTTTCCGGGGGCCCATTATTGAGTGTGCAAGTCACCCCCTGCCATTTTATCCCTGTATATATATATAAAATATTGATCAGGCAATGTCTCAAGAATAGACAACGCTCAACGTCTACATTGGATTGTAAGGATATCTAACTTCAAAACAGCACCCACCAATCATAAAGAAAAACGTAAAACACAAACCACAGCACAAAACCAACGACCAATGACCACTGCAAAAAGCTTGTGCGACCAACGCTCATAAAGCGGACAGCAACAAAATGAATCTAAAGACCACAAACCATTTTACCAATGACCACACAGCATGAAACCTGAACACAATCCGTTTTAATCAACCCTTTGCAATAATTAAAACTCTCTCGTAATTAAAACGTAAAAGGCCATGAAATCGTGTAAATAAAAATGTATTTTTGTTTCGAATCATTTAACTTGGAGTGTTGTGCTATAAAATAAAATAAAAAGACAGTGTCCGTGTGGGATTTAATTAAATAGTTTAATTACATTTTAGAGTGGCTACCTAGTGCTGAGTCGTATCTCGACTGGGAGCTGCCCAAGATGTTAGATGTAGCGAAATATTAGCTACGATGAAGATTAGGCAGATAATTTGCTAAAGCTTTGAGATTGTGTCATACGTACCTTACATACCTACTGTCCAAAGCAAACTAATCAGGAAGTAGTCCATCCACTTCATGATAAGTTAGAAACGAACTAGCTAGTTTAGCAATCGTAAATTCGTAAAACATCATCATGATAACGGTGAAGGCAAACATCGTGAGGAAACCGACATGTCCTAGAACCAAAAATTCGAAGACCTGTGACATCTACCAACCCACACTTGGTCCGCGTGGCGGGTTACAATCCACTCCCTCTCAAATAGAGAAGGCCTGTGTTCCAGCACTTCCAGCAGTGGGAACGTTACAGGCTAAATTATGATGTTATGCTGTATTGTAACATTGTCATTTTGTGTAGGTTTACAACACTGAACATTATTTAGCTTCTTACCTTTCGTTTCGTACCTTGTTGAGTTGCTCCAGGAGTTAAGACCTTAATATAATACGCCAAATACTTGCTCATGGTGATAATGATTTATTTATTTATCATGACAATTATCCAGCTTTTAAGCCATCTTCACCAGCTCTCATTGCTTTGCACAAACTAACCCTTCAGATAACTCACGCCACTCACGCCACACCGTTGTTGCCGCTAGATAACGTTGTAAATAATTACGTAATGAAAAAATTATTCCTTCCTCACGATTGCACGGTTCCAGCGTAAAGGCTCCTACACACTATGCCGGCGGGTTTTTGCCGCGCGGGTATGCCGCCGGCATAATCGGGCAGCCGCAGAGCATCATTTCAGTTGTGCAACTCGTTTGTGCCGCAAGCCAGGCTCAAATACCCGCCGGGAATGCTGCCGGGCTTGTTGGCGGCATGCCCGTCGGCTGGGCCGACGGCGTAGTGTGTAGGAGCCTTTACAGTTTTAATTTTAAACCAAGTTTTGTCCTCACGGGATGCTAATTAACTTATGTTAATTGCACTTTGATAATTTAACAGTCGTCTCTGGTAAATTATTCTCTGTAATTCCAGACCGCTGGAAGTTTTCATAATTGAATTTGACAAACAACTGTTTTTCATGGCGTTGTTGGTTCAACGGAAGGGGAAACGTGTTATGAATTCAAAAAAAAACACTACAAAGTGAAAAATAACTATAATTTCGAAAGTCGGTGTCTTTGAATCCGTATTTTAGTTTTTTGCCACCGACTTCCGAAATTAAAGTTATTTTCCAGTTTGTAGGGTTTTTTTTGGAAGTCGTTTTTTTTTTTGTTAAAAAGCTTTTATTTTTCTGTTTAGTGAGTCTGCTTATAATTTAACTAAGTTACAAAAGCCTAGTGTCAACTTGCTCATCGCCTTTTACACGATATTGCTTTTCCCGATGCAGGGACGTTAATTGTTGAGGAGTTCTCCTGGTATTTAACCATCAACTCCATTTCACCATTCGCATTATGACGAGCATAAATTGCTTAGCAACCATAATATTATTAAAGTAATCGAATCGCAACCCGTGAAATACTTATTATTGAGTAGTTCCGGTGGCCATCTGTGGTCTTCATCATCAGTTCCACTTCACCAAATGGGGCTTTCCGAGAGCAAATACACGAGCTACTATAAAAAATACCCAAATCCCTATAAGTGTGCCTATAATAAGTATTTGTAGAGTTCCTCCGATTTCTCCAGGATCCCATCATCAGATCCTGACCTGATTACAATAGGACCAATTTGAAAATATATCCTTTCGTTATATTTTCGTCATTTCCTTTTTTTTAAACAATTACGTTTACTTGCATTTTTTCCAATAATTTTGGTTTACCGATTTGATGAACCTATATCCTTTCAAATAAAAAAGAATTTTGCAAATCGGCTTATCCCTAAATAACGAGTTCTGCGGTAAAATATTTTTTTTAAATATTCAACCGAATTGATAACCTCTTTCTTTTATGAAATCTGTTAAAAACGAATAACGTACAAAGAGTAGGAGAATTGAAGGGAGCCGGGAAGCGGCGCAGGCGGTAGTTTTAAATTACGAATTATTTTGTTGTTATACTTAATTTTTATGGTTATTTCGCACTAGCCCTGCCCGTGTGTTAAATAAATGTCGGCATTGTATAAGTAACATTGATTTGCCAGTTTTACCTAAGGGTTTACCTTAGAGCAGGAATGGCACGTAAAAAAAATAATTTGGGCACGGCAACTTTTAGAAAATACATCCTATTCATCTACGTAGTTTGCAATAGCAGAATTCGCACTAATTTGTCATTTCATTGAAATAAATTTATAACTGGTAATATTACCATCAGTCCTACATCAACCGGGGGTTGTCCTTAGGTGCACTTGCATATATTTTCAATTTGCTGTAATTGCAATACTGTACCTACTAACACTTTCCAAAAAGGAAAATCCACAACAGACTTCTGCTAGCTAACCATATCTTTGTCTTATTTTAAAACAAAAACCGTGTTTACCTAATCTGTGGCAAGTCCCTCACTATATTTTGACACGCTGTAATATTACCTGAGCTCAGTATCATCACGGCGGCGTTTTGTTATCTGTGGTCTGAGCAGTGACAGTAATCTTATAATTAATGAAATCCCCAGTCGTTGTGCCTCATGAATAGTAATAAGCTATACTTTAGACAGGATGCGATGTGGTCCGGTTGTTAGCGTGGAGGATGGTTTAGGCACATTAGAACTAGTGGTCACTAGGTCTTACGATTTGTGATGAAACTTTTATTAGTGACGAATTCTATGACTGGCGACCGATCGATGTATACAGGATCAAATTAAATAAGCTGGCAAAACGCCGCAGACGTCATGGATGGGAAGAGAGCCTGGCTCACTCATTAACAAGTATTTCATGGGTTGCGATTCGATTACTTTAATATGATTGCTAAGCAATTTCTGCTAGTCCTGTAGTTCTACACAACTGAGGTCCGTATTAAGCTGGCTTCCCACGGTTCGCGATTCTATTTTATTGGACAACCACGCACCACACACAAGGCTCTTCCAACAGTGCGTTTCAGCCTGTGTGGGTCTTGAGAGATTCGAAGCCATCTTGTCATTCCACAATGCAAAGTGTAAGAGAACGACATTCGTTCTCTTTCACTCTTCATCGAGCTCGCACCGCACCTTTGAAGTTACCGACTCGCGACGGATACCGGCGCACCGCCACTGACGCTACCTGTGCTACCACGGACGAGACCCTTCCCACGGTGTGTCGTACGAGCTGGTTCGCGTCCGTCCGCGATATCGCGGACCGTGGGAAGCTAGCCTTATAGATCCGCACTCAGCGGTGTAACTGCGTAACACACTATCAGTAGCAATGGCTTTCATTTTGACAGTTCAAAAACATTCATTGTGTTATTTACGTTGTTGAGCAGACACATTTTTCGTACATATGAAGCAGTGGATTAGTAATATCCTTCAAAATCATTCTGACTGTGATTGATCGTGTGTTAAGCGATAAGGGTGTTTTTTTTTTTTTCGCCGCTTTCACAGTGACCACAGCCTCAGTTCTTACACGACACACGGCTAATGTTGTGTAGGTACCTACGGAACAGCTGAAAATAATTAATGTTAAATTCTGCTATACAAAAGAGCTATCACTTGAAAACCACCTTGTTCGTACTAAAGTTGTTATGTACAACGAGCTGTTACAATTTTCATCCTAGGTAGGACGAACACAACAAAGGTAAATTATACAACATGTCCCGGAATTAACGCACACCACAAACACCCCAATTAGAATGTTGTGTTATAATCATAATACATACACTGAATTTTGACTCTTATTTATAAAACATTGTTTATTAATTAAATTAGTTATACTGATTGTGGAAGAAAATTGTGGTCAATTTACAAATCTATGCACGCACTCAGTCGCACAGGTGTAGGAGGATTTAGCGTAGTTGGTACTTTGTGCATTTTGGTTTGTTTGGACCTGGGGCCTAAAAAGGCCACTTTGGAGAATCATAAAAGGATAACATTATGAATTTTATTATGCCGAAGACAGTCCGTGTTTTTCTTTTTTTCGCTACACTACGTAGGTACAATCAAAGAAAAAACTGAAAAATGATTCACCACTGGGATTTGATACTATTAACTTAACAGTTAACTGTGCATTATGTTATCCTTTTATGATTCTACCAAAGTGGCCTTTTAAGGCCCCCCGTACTCTACACCGCAAGTGTGACTGCAATTTACGTAGTTTTATTTATTTTTGCGATAAAAAATTACATGTACTAATAACACACTGCTTTTATAATGCCCATAATTCAGTTACACATTTACGTCTACAGAACCTTAAGTCCTAAACCATAATGATTAAAAATACGTTGAGACACTAACACAACGTAACATTACTTAACGTAACATTTTGCCTGTTTTCCTGAAGGGTTGGGCAGGCACTGGTGTACCTACCTAAAGTACACCGACATTTCGCCACTTCATTTACTTATGTTTAATAATTTTTACAAAATAATAGAAGTAGATAGAGTAGTATAGTGGAGTGAGTAGAGTCTGTGTGGTGCCGGACTTAAAGAATACCACCACCCCTTACTTCCCGTGGGTGTCGTAAAAGGCGACTAAGGGTCGTACCGGAGAATGGGCAGCAGCGTTCTCTATGTATTCCACCATCATACCATACTGTGATCGCCAACCCGCCTGCCAAGCGTGGTGATTATGGCAAACCTTGATCTTGGGGGAGGCCTATGTCCAGCAGTGGACGTCTTTCGGCTGAAATGATGATGATGATGAATAGAAGTAGATAGAGTATAAGTAAATTCCTAAGACTGGGATAAGTTTGGAAACTGAACTGTAGCAACTGCGATATTACAACATCTATTGCTGATTGTTTTAAGGGCTCCGTAGGTACCCGAAGTGTGCCAACGGGACCCTATTTTTAACCCCCGACAGAAACAGAGGGGTGTTATAAGTTTAACGTGTTTATCTGCGTATCTGTGTATCTATCTGTGCCATCGCAGCTCGCAAACGGCTGAATCGATTTTGATGATTTTTTAAGCCTCCGCTGTCCGTCCGTCTGTCTGTCAGCGGGCTGTATCTCAAGAACCGTAATAGGTAGACATTTTAAATTTTCACAGAGCGTATTTCTATTTCCGCTATAACAACAAACAATAAAAATTAAATAATGTTAAACATTAAAGTGGGTCTCCATCTCCATACAAGAAAAGTGTTTTTTTTTTCAGCGTTTTTCTTCGTTTGCGAGTCCGACTCGCACTTGGCCGGTTTTTTTCTAATCCCAGAATTACGTCACTGTTGTACCTACTTATATGCCAGCGCCACGTCATATCAATAGTTCCCATTTTGGGCAGGTTGGTGTGTATTTGCTAACCAACAACACAAATACTGGCAGTCTACACTTTACACACTCCTACATCAGAATCTTTTTGTGTAATGGTCACAAGCTTTCTCAGAAATGTATGTATGTAAGTGATCTGTGTATATACCTATATTCGTCCAAGGAATAGTACCAATCTACCAAATAGATGACAACTCAGAAAGTGTTCCGGTGTTTGTCTGTTAATCATGGTGAAAGGCTGTCCAACTTGGATGGGAGAAAGAATCCATTCGTATATTACACAAGGATTTGGGCTAATATTTGCGGTTAGTTTGATTCTGATATTTTGGCCCAGAAAGAGATAGGTATTCGTGTCAGCATATAGGTACGTAGACATATGAGGAACTGGGTGTAAAGTTCACTTATCAAAGGAAGGATCCTCCGGCCAGACGGGTGCTGTGCTATAAATGATTATGATTATGATTTGATTTGATAAATTATTTATTTTTTCTGTAAGTAGGTTTGTACAAACACTTTTACACTTCAATCATATTTTTTTAAACTAGATGAGGTCGGCGTTTCCTATCTGACTACTCTGAGAAGAAAGGCCGAAAAAAACTCAGAGGTCACAGTCTTTTTAAACTCCAGACAAAATCTTGGTCAGATCGTGTGAAGAGCATGTAGATTGGTGTCTGAAATAGTCTTTTGAGGAAAGAATTACACAGATTGAGCAGACCTGTCCATGTCGACCTGTGCTAGTCGTGCACCAAACTTTGCTTGCGCGATGTAGGATTTTGCGTGACGTCTGTGTGATGCGCAGTTCGTATGTGGCGTTGTAGATGACGCTCTCAGTTTCAGACAAAGAGAATTATCAAGATGACTAACCTCGAAACAAAGAAGAGATTACCTGCTAACCTATTCCATACAGCCAAGAAGTCCTTAAAACACATTACGTACACAAATCCTGAAATATCAAATGGTGCAGCTTATCGCAAATGTATTCCGAATTCAAGAGTTTACATCTACGTGCTTCGTATGTCTATGGGTTACAATTGAAATTGTTTGTTCAAACTGTTATAGCTAACTTTGAGTGAAGTTTTATTCGTGCGGTATTCGGAATATATATTAGTTTTCTGTAAGGGGCACTGGGCAAGCCTTGGTCTATAAAAATATCCCAGCTGTTGCTTGCGTTCAAAGATTTTAAAATGTTCTTTTTGGGTTTACGGTTTCCTACTTTCATAAGTCCCTTTGACATAAACTTCTTACAAAGTAACATCACGGAATATTATTTGATACATTATATTTGACCGAAAATAATATATATATATATAATTATATATATGTCGGAGCGTGTCGGAAATACGACATTCATACGTCGCTCAAAACTGATCGGGATGCGAGCGCCATGCTGAGTTCACGGGAGTCGACGACAGCTCGACAGAACGATGTGGAGCTTGGACATTGGACATCGTACGGACAACATGTGCTCAGAAACTATCCGCGTTCCGTATCTAGTTGTGTCGGGTACCTACAGTGTGTGATTCGCTAGTGTGATTAATTTGTTCGTGAAATTATAATTTGAACTGCAAACGGTTTTTCTATTGCGCAATAACCAACACTACCCATAGTACGCCCACAGTAATTAAAATATGGCAGGTCATAACGAGACACACGTGCTTTCTCCGTCTTATATAATTCATTTAATTTCAGGCAAAGCCTACATTGTATGAAATAAAATTTTACAATATTGCAACAGAATAGAATAAAATGTAAATGCAATTAAAATAAACGAATGAACAAATTTTATAGATCAAAGAATTACAATTTAACTAAAATATCAAATGCAAAAATACACAAATTACCTAGTAGGTACTCATAAAGGTCAGAGAATTGAAATTATAAATTAATAATTAAGAGTTGATATTATTTTAACTTTACTACGATTCCGTTTTAAATTAAATATTTAGCTTTATTAAGCTAAATATTTAATACAACTGACTTTAGTCGCTAACTGCATCTACAGTTAGCGATAAAAGTTTTAAATCTTACACAACACAACATAATACAATAATTATTCCACAAAACTGTAAACGAAGAATATCTTAAATAAAAAAGTTGCACTTATCTAGGAATGGAACAGTGTTTGTTCCTTATGAGGAAAACCATGGCAACTGCTTAGAATTCACCCCGTATGCTCCCATTAAATCATATTTACGACTTAATCCTCGTGCCGCGAATATTAATCAATTTAACTTAACTCTGGGGTTTATGCACATTAGTTATCGTTAATAAAACTCCGTAATTACTTTTTTCCTAATAAAATTATTGTGATTTCTCATTGGATTTTGTTTCTGAAAAAATGTGCAATTTATTAAAAGTTATCTTCGTTATCATATAGAAAGTTAGTTTCTTTATCCATTTGAAGGATGTTTAATGCGTTTTGAAAATGCAAATTTCATCATTTTATACATTTACAAATTACAATTACAATAAACAATTACAAAATAGAATTACAAATTATACCTACATTGTTGCCCGGACTATAACGGACCCTAAGTTAAAAAGAAAATTGAGGGCAGGTAAGGCCAGAGAATTCAGAATGTCTACTTAAATGACAAGGGTTTTTAGTTCAGGGGGCCTAAAAAGGCCACTTTGGCAGAATCATAAAAGGATAACAGAATGGACAGTTAACTGTTAAGTTAATCGTATCAAATCCCATTGGTGATGCATTTTTCAGTTATTTTTTTTTATCTGTGCTAAAATACCAATCAATCCAATCCAAATCCAATCATAATCTCTTCGATTGTACCTACGTAGTGCAGCGAAAAAAAAGAAAAACATGGACTGTCTTCGCCATTTTGTAATTCCTTTTATGATTCTCCAAAGTGGCCTTTTTAGGCCCCCAGACCGTCTATATTCTCTGACTGGTCGATTCTTCACATGACCAGAGGACTAACCTATTTTTTGCCAAAGAATCAGCATCGCCATACTACGTGGCAATACTGTCAGCCTTTTGGAAACTTTTCCAGTTGACAACGATGTGGACGAATTTTTTAATGCCCTATGATTGTCACATATTTTTATTTTAAGACTGTTAGCTTTAGAATTATGTAAATATTAAATTCCCTGGTACATAAATATGATTTTTCTTTGTACCTATTTTAATTAAAATCAACAAACTATTTGTAAATTCTTTTGTACAATCAACACGAGACATCAAAAAATCCAGACTGAAACCCCGCTGTATCTAGATCGCTTTGTATCTAGAATCTAGACGGTGCCCGCTGTGAGGCGTCAAATATAATTTTATTTTCTTTGTGTAGTCCGAGAGCAGACATTCGCATATTATTATTATCCATCATAAGATTACAGTATTTGTTTCGAAAAGGCTTTCCAGTGCGAATTGCAGGAGATAACGAATTGTGATGTTGCTTGATTTGTTTTTGTAAAAATAGTAGGTATGATACAAATGTTGCTGCTACGATTGTTAAATTCGGTTTGCGGTTTTCTGCTGCTTTGAGATCAAAAGAAAACTAGACATTGCTTTGAAATACGATATGACGAGTTCTATTGCAGCCAGACTTGCACAATCCATTTCTTTTTTAGCAATTTCGTACCTATGTTTATCGAGACATTACTTAGTGTATTCATTGTCTCTTTGTGACTATGCAATGTCGACCTCATAAATGTTTTATCACCTTGAGGCAGAATGTGACTGTCACGTCACAAAACGACAAGGCCTACCTATCTATTTGACGGTTAGATAGTTTCAACCTTAGTGTTGTTTCAGTTTCAAGTGTTAATTTAACACTTTCTACTTACACTCCACTTTGTTGTGGAAAGTGTTAAATTAACACTATCCATCCACAATTCCCTGAAAGAAAATCCCTGAAAAGATTGAAACTATCTAACCGTCTCAAAGACCGATAGGGTATCTAACCGTCTCAAAGACCGATAGACAGACTTCTCGTCTTGTGTCGTGCTGGTGACATTCTAACTTACGGTGATAAAGCTATTACGAGAGCGACCATACTTACATAAACCTAATAAGTAGAGACCTCAGCAATCTTTGGCGTAAAGTAGGTAAATTGTAATTGTTTCTGACCATAAAGCAAATAAATACCTAGGTACTTCTTTATAGTTAAAATGATTAAATACATAATTAATTAATCATTGACATGGAATAGTCTCAAGGATTTGGTAACTTCGTCTGCCGTCGAACTTCTCAACTGGTCCTCAGTAAATAGTGATAATCCAATTAGTGGCCGCCGCACGTTGGCAGCCGCAGCGCCAGGTCACACGGAATTCATTAAAGGAATCGCCACCCACCGATATTCGCATTTGTGCAGAGATACTGAAAACTTGATACCTACAGAAAACTACGTTCTGCAAGGGCTAATGTATTTTCTCATGCATGAGAATGAGAACATGATAGCAGCATGCTTTGGGATTTGGGATGAAAAATAAAACGTTAACATCTCCACAGCTTTAAGCTATAATAACAACACAAAGTGCATACGAAATCAGCATGGTAAACTTTTACTAATATCTACCTAACCATAGATAAACAGGGTGGCAGGAGTGCAGGGACATCGGCGCATCGACTCCTACACACTATGCCGGCGAGCATGCCGCCAACAAGCCCAGCGGCATACCCGGCTGGTATTTGAGCAGCCGGACTTGCCGCACAAACGAGCTGCACAACTGAAATTATGCTGGCGGCACACCCGCGCGCCAAAACCCGCCGGCTGTGCCGCCGGCATGTGTGTAGGAGCCTTTACAACTGTTACAAGAACATGATCATGAACGTCCCTGCGTTGAAAATGTTCGTCGGTAATTTTAAAAAAAAATACTGTTCCATACATCTTGACCGCGTAGGTGCTGCATTTTTTTATGAAACAACAGATTTTTTTGATAACCGTAAACCAACGAAAAATTTCTACGATTTGGTCTAGAATCATATTATGCTGAATTCCATGGTTTCAGTTTGCTAGTCGATACCACCTTGTAATATCGACAAACTATCTGCGCCTTGCGGTTTCACCGGCTTTAATATCGATCCCGTAGGAATATCGGGATAGAAAGTAGCCTATATGTTAATCCAGGGTGTCAGCTACCTCCATGCAAAATTTTATCAAAATTGGTCCAGCCGTTTGAGCGTGAAGAAGTAACAAACATATAAACACACACACTCACAAACTGTCGCCTTTATAATATTAGTGTGATTTATCTAATGCTACTTTAGTCATTTTATTTTTTCAGTCGAAATTCGGTACCTACTCACCTAAATGTCCACGTCACCAGTAGAGAGCCAGAACCCAGTCGCAACGATTATTCGGGAATTTGCGCCAATTGCATAATTGGCACTCTGCATGTTTAAGCCAAGTTACAAGCTTTTTGGAGCTGAACTTCGTTGGAACGTTTCAGTTAAACGGACGTGACTAGTCATTGCTATATGTATGCTGCTGGCACATTTTGGAGCTGAATTAGAAGGAATTTGAATGAATTTTGGCATAATGTTAGTATTGCTACTAATTATTTACTGGTGAGCAAAGACTTAAGCTAACACAACACTTGTTCAGTAGATACTCATCATTCTCCAGCCCTTATCCCAATTTATTTGGAGTCGGCGCAACATGTCTTTTTCTTCCATACTTCTCTATTAGTCGTCATCTCGGTAGTCACCCCCTTTCTAACCATATCATCATTCACACATTCCATCCATCGTTTCTTTGGTCTTCTACTCTTATAGCCATCGAAATCCATACTCAAAACTCTCCTCACGATACTCAAGTGCCGATTGACCCCGCGTCCTAACCAAAAGCGATCGATGCGCGATTACGCGATCCGCCCGCGGCTTCTGCCCGCGACTTCGCCCGTGAGAAATTTCTTGTTACTACCCACCCGGTCTCATCGCATGCTTGCCTGCGCTATTACTTACTTCGTTTTCATTTATCGTTCTATCTGACTTTTTTCTTTTTGCTCGTCTCCTTAGGGTCATAGGGTCCTTAGGGTTAAGTAGCCAATAGCCTTCCTCAAGAAATGGGCTATCAAATGAAAAAAGAACTATTCAAATACGACCGGGGTAGTTCTAGAGATTGGTCTGTGTGGTGCCGGACTTAAAGAATAGCACCACCCCATACTTCCCGTGGGTGTCGTAAGGCTACTAAGGGGCATACCGGAGAATGGGCAGCAGCGTTCTCTATGCATTCCACCACCATACCATACTGCGTTCGCCAACCCGCCTGCCAAGCATGGCGATTATGGCAACCCCCCCCCCCCTTTTGGGGGAGGCCTATGTCCAGCAGTGGACGTCTTTCGGCTGAAATGATGATGATGATGAGTTCTAGAGATTACCGCGTTCAAAGCAACAAACAAACAAATATACAAACAAACTCTTCGGCTTTATTTACCTATTATTAGTAGAGTAGACGTACAAAGTACAAACGCTACTTGATTGATCGCGTGAGCATGTCATATACATATAAAAAAGCGCGACGAAGGCGTAATCGCGCGGCGGCCGCTTTCGATTAGGACGCAACCTGAGACAGTGTTTATTTATTTATTTTATTTAAACTTTTCACACAAAAAGGTACAAAGGCGGACTTAATGCCTTAGGCATTCTCTACCAGTCAAAAAAGGGTGGTGAAGAGATTGGATAGCAGGTGCTTTGGTAAATTTAAAAAAAAAACTATTAAAACTAAGTACACAAATACATAAATAGATTATATACACATACATACTATTTACTATAATACTTATAATATATATACATATATACATACAAATTCAAGGGAGAGAGGTGTTGAGATGACTTTACCCTATTTGTTTTGAAAATAACTGCAATTTCCGCTTAAATGCATACCGACTGTTCAGGTTTCTGTGTTCTGGTTTAATTAATACACATTTCAATATAAGCGAACTTTCTCTATGGATGCAAAGCACACCCGCTCGGTAATGGTAGTGGCAGCTGACCAAGCTGCCAATTTTCTTTATTTGATTATTTCAGAGTAAAATGCGCTTCATAAGCGTTGAAACATAAGGTGGATTCTGCAATGGTTGCAGAGTCATGCATAATTCTGGCTTTTCTGCTAGTAAATGTTTACCAACATTTCTTATTTCACTTGTTAAATTTTCTATCTTTGTATTTTTTTTATCAATTAATGTAACCTTTAATGTTATCTTCGATGTTAATGTGGTGTGTCCATTTTGTTTGACGATGATGGTGCCGATTTAGGTATCTCAATGACTGATGCGACGCGACGAAGCGAAAATGACAAATTCTATATTATCCATCCCACTAAACCCCACATTACGAAGGAAATACCTGATTCCCCAGAACCATTATCTTCTGGAACCACAATCTCTCATAATTGCTGCAAATAATCACTTTTCCCGTTCTATGCCGGTAGAACATGAAACTTCCATAAATTCGCGATTAAACCATACGACTACTCATTTACTTTGATGTCGACGAACATAACTGAATCCAGGTAAAGTTCAGGTCTTAATTTCAGGACATTCGTCAGGTATATTATTTTGGTCTGTGACCTAGCTTCCTGGTGAAACGATTTTGCAGTAGGTAATGTTACATTTTACGAAAGCAATTCATTTAAAGACTTGAAATTGCTGCGGTATAAGAATTCTTACAATGTTTCATGAAATGGTTAATGGGACCTTATATAAAATAGGCATTTTTGACAGGAATCACCTAATAGGAATCTTTATAGGATGCTACCACTATGAAAGTCATCAAGTGCCGTTAGGCCTCGTACCAACCTATTAAGAGCGTTTACGCCGAACGGCATTTCATACAATCTTTCAAGCGCTTATTTTTCGAAATGAATGAACCGATTTTAATGAAACTTCATACCCATAAGCAGGATACAAAGGTCTAAAAAGTTAGTAGAAAACATTTTCAAAATGTCTTATTTAAAAAAAGATAACTGGAAATCTGTTTCTATGGAACATTTAAAATCGGTCTAATTTGGCTGTGACACTATTTTTTGAAAAAGTTTTCTACTAACTTTTTAGACCTTTGTATTCTGCTTATACATATGAAGTTTCATTAAAATCGGTTCATTCATTTCGTAAAATAAGGGCTTGAAAGTTTGTATGAAATGCCGTTCGGCGTAAACGCTCTTAACCTACATATCTGACAGTTTTCGGGTTTATGTACACAGTCTTACATAGATCAAACGCTTGTTTTCAAACGTATGTTTTGTTATCATTTCTGTTTGCACGACCTATTAATTTCCATACAAAATGACAGTTATGGATCCCTTGGGTCCAATCGACTGCTTAAACTTAAAGCTTATAATTTTCACAAACATTAAAATATTTGCTAACTAGTACGTGGGCTGTTTAAGGAACTGTGTTTACAAGAGTAATTAGAAAGTAGGTAATCATTGAATCCCGAAAACCTACAATTTTGATTAGACAAACAATAATCGCATTTAATTAACGGTATTTTGAATCTCAGAAGAGCTTCAATATCAGTCTACCCACATTTGATTAGATAGCTCTTCAAAGAAAAAGGAAGTGTGTCGGTGGAATGAATCGAAAACGTGACGTCACGTAAAACGTTAACGCAGATGACTTTATCATTGAACGCATCGGAATGGGGCCCAAATCCCATCCTTTCATAATTAAACCATCCCATTTGGGTACTTACACAGGCAGTTGACGGAAATGGGGTTCGAAAGTGATTTCCTAAAAAGAAAAAAATGTGCTTGTTGAAAGGATGAGCCTCACGACTATAGGTACCATGATATGTAATGTGATGTTCCCATAGCATCAAACGATCAGTTTGTGGTGTTGAAGCAATAACGATAAAATTGCATGCAGACTCGATTTTTATTACTTTATTGCCTAACCCTGTGAAAGATGATATAAAGGAGGTGACTACCGAGATGACGACTAATCTAATAGAGAAGTATGGAAGATAAAAGACGTTTGCGCCGACCCCAATTAAATTGGGATAAGGGCCGGAAAATGATGATGACGTCCCTATAGTTAGCACCGTATCAGTAACCTCTTGGTTGTCCTAGTTAAGTAGACTAGTATCGGTAGGTACCTACACACTTTCCATAAGTCTGCCCCTTAACAAAAAACGAACTTATTTTTCATGGGAAGTAAACACGTTACAAATAAATAGGTGCTATAAACTCACAGCATCCCATAATAGACACACGAGTAGGCAAGTCATTGCATATTAAGCGATGAGTCCCTTCAATATTATCAACCCCGTCTTGGGAGCGCTGTAACGAAATTGAGTTCTATTTTTCCCCTTTTGAGATTTATTGAGACGATCATAGGCCTCTGTTCAATCTTCAAGCTGAAGTAAAAAACCGTATCTGGCCAATTATTTATTTTCTAGTTGACGAAGTTTTAGATTTTTTTTTAGGCTTTAAGAACGTAATAAGTTACGTACTTTTTCGTTTTGATCTTGGTGTTCAAGACCCCTTTTACCCTCTACTGCTACTGCCTCGCAGCGTTATCCCACAATATTCAGCGCTTACTATTCACGCTACCGCTGTCAGTTTACCTCGGCCACAGCATCAGCATAAAGATCGCATCTCATATACAATGTATGAGGCATTACTTACCGTAGTCGAATGTTGCGACGGAGGCACGTTCGCCCAGTAACACGTGCTCAACCAGATGCATTCACGGCCATTTTATTTTTACCTTCCCTCCATATTTCGTAAGAATTTCGTGCAAGGAGAAAACTGCAGATGCGAAATTATATGATTATGCTCCGATATTCACTTGGCTACTTTTAGCAGAAGGATTTTTTACGAGCATAGTTATACGATTTTCTAGTTTTAATAATTATTTCGGTTGCATTTCGAGGAGATGTGCATTTTCTGACGTACCTACCTACCTAAATGGCTGAGGAATATGAGATTAATCGAATAAACAGATTTGTTGATAACAAACGTAACTTAGCTGTCCTTTTGGCCTAATTGAAAACTTGAAATGTTAGTGAGTAAAACCTAACCAGCCAAAGTTCAGATCTGGAAACAACAACAGCCGATCGATTCTATTAAAAACTCACCGTGAAAACTGAGGTGCAGTGAGTTTGTTTTTGCTAGGAGTTGACAATATTGACAGCTCACTCCACGCTCACTTGACCTAAGTTTTCATGGTGAGATTTTTACAGAATAGCACCGCAGATTCGAGCATTACACCGAGCATTATAGTCAACGATTATAGGGAGCATTCTGTAATGATACAATTTGTAACATTACAGTGTCTAGTGAGTGGGAGCCGGGGCACCCGTCATACAATTTGTTACATAAATGCTCACCATTTAAAAGCGTTTTTCTAGCATGATACGTGCGTACCTAAACAGTAGGTATTCATTTTGCGTTTACTGATAACGGTTTACAGAACACTAATTCCGTTTTGTCTACTCTCATATGACACTAAGCTTCTTTAGTTTTTACAAAACAGTGTACCTACCTACAGTTTACGGTTTCTGTCTGAAGATTAATTGATGACCTTTAATTGACCTTGACCTTGACTTTAGTATAAATTGTTAGATGTGTGTTGCATGAAGCTGTGTTAACATGATCACTGTTCTAAATTCATTTGACAAGTCATCATCTGACTAGCCTTTTCCCAACTATGTTGGGGTCGGCTTACAGTCAAACCGTATGCAGCTGAATATTAATATTTTACATGGAGCGACTGCCTATCTGACCACCACAAACCAGTTACTAGGTAATACGATCAGTAACGGCCCTAGGGCGGTGGGAGCGGTGCGACAGCGCCGGGCGCCATCGTGGGAGAGGCGCTGAAATGCGACCACCGAGCACCAGTCAGATCAAATCATAGAATGCAGGTAAGTAAGTATACAAATAAGGTCGTGAAGAATTAAAGTTGAGCCATACATTCTGCCCAAGATTCGGCATGCAAAATTTAAATGAATGAATAGGTAAGATGCTTTAACTAATAAAAATAAGAATATGTTAAACACACTTTTCAGATAAATAATAATAATAATAACCGTTCAATACAATTAATAATACATAATGGTCAAAATAAAATTAAGTCAAAATAAAATTAAGATGTCAAAATAAACTTGGATGTCAAAATGCAATTAAAATGTCAAAGTACAATTCAGAAACTATCATTTAAAAAATCCTTAACATTATAATAACATTTTTGAATAAGAAACTTCTTAAATTCTCTTTTAAATAAGTTTGGCTGGTTTATATTTTTAATGCCCTCTGGAATCTTATTATATATTAATGGTGCCATACAAAACACGCTTTTATGAAGGAGTGCTGTTTTCGCAGAGTAAGGCTGTAAGAAGTTCTTATATTTAGTACGTCTATTTCTCGTGACATTGTCTGACAAAAGAGGAAACCAGTGAGGATTGCTTCTAACAAATAAAGCTATTTCCAAGATGTATAGTGACGGAAGTGTCAGTATATGGTATTTTACAAACATTGGTTGACAGCTGTCGGTATTTTTGATCCTAAACATAGCCCGAATAAACACCATGTCAGTGTTTGTCGAATTACCCCAAAATATTAGACCGTATCTAAGCACTGATTCAATAAGTCCATAATACGCAATGAATAATGCGTTTCTACTCACTGTTGGTGCCAGTTTGTAAATCGCAAAAGATAAACTACTTAGTTTTGTACAAAGGTCTTCCGTGTGACATTTCCAATTGATTCTACTGTCAATTTTTAAACCAAGGAATTTGGCTGTTTCTACTTGATTTATTGTATTATTATCATATAGTACTTTAAATTTAATTGAATTTTGAGGTCTTTGACTGTAATTCATTACATTTGTTTTATTTATATTTATTTTTAGATTATTATTGATTAGCCATGTTATTATAGATGTTAGTGCTTTATTTATGTCATTTTCAAATAGATTTTTATCAATACATGTAATATTTACTGTGCTGTCGTCTGCAAACAATGTCATAGGATGCACAGTTGCCTTAGGGAGGTCGTTGATGTAGGTAATAAATAACGTAGGCCCCACTACGCTGCCCTGGGGAACACCATATCTAACATATCTTACTTTGGATTGGTATTGTTCTTCTTTTTTACAGATGATAGTAACTTACTATAGCTTAAGCGCGGACGCGGAGTAGGTATCGACCGAGACTCCAGTCCGATCACTATGTATGGCAAGCCGATCCCTTGAGGGAAGCAAGCTAAACACATAGATAGGTGTTATCCTAAACCAACATCTCACTTTCAGTGAGCACATAAAGACGGCTCGTTCGCGCGCCTCTTTCGCTCTCAGTAGGCTCCACTTCATACTGACCGCCCGCAGCAAATTGTCACTCGAGTGCAAATTGCGCCTCTACACCGCGATCATCCGTCCCATCATGACCTATGCTTGCGTCGTCTTCGGTCACGCTAAGCCTCACCATCTGCATAGAAAGCAGACCCTCCAGAAGCGTTTCCTCAGAAAGGTCACGGGAGCCCCCTTCTATGTCCGCAATGAGTGTCTACATTTAGATCATAGAATGCCCACCGTCCAGTAGTTCATGAAACGCCTCTTCAAGCGTTTCTTTGATTCTGCTATCAAGCACCTCAATCCCCTGATTGCAGCGGCCGCCCGAAATAGTCCGGGAGGGAGTGTTTCATATGTTTCATAAATAGGATTTGCCGAGGCATACCCTTATCATCCCCGACGACGCCACGAGCCACGACCCTCCTACAGGAAAGTAGCAAGGCCACCAGTCTCTCAGAAAGTACAAGCCGAGGCCGCGACGCTCCATACCATGCCCGCTCCGACCCCTGCTCAAGCCAGCCCACGCCGATGAGCCTGTACTTTTAAATTCGTCCCTAAATAATTCCGATCCAGCCTGTCCCTTGCTGCCCTTAGCGTGTAATCACTTAGTTTTAAAGTGTTTTAAGCCCTGATTGGAGGCCTTAATTTATTGAGACATCCACAGGCAAGCCCGGTTAAGCAGACGACAACCTCATAGGTTGAACGGCGAGATGCCATTTATAAAAAAAAAAATCGACCGTGACGATATATCATATGTGCATATATTAGGAACATGGTACTTAGAGGGGCACCAATTTAAGATTTTGCACCACCTAAAAAATTTTCTAGGGCCGTCGCTGAATACGATACCCCTTGATAAGATTGGTTGTCAGACTTTCGGGCTTCTGACGACCCGTACCGACTAGACTGTCAAAGATTCACAAATGACAGCCGGAACCAACGGCTTAACGTGCTTTCCGAGGCACGGAGGTCTCGGTAGATATGTTAAGACCTATCCACGGGCCAACCGCAGCAAGCGTGGCTTGACCTGATTGATCGATCCGTGCGGCTGTTACTACTTTGCCACAAGGTCCTCAATCATTTGGCAAGCGAATTTTGCAAAATTGAATGAAACTCTGAAGCGGTTATTACACTTGGCAAAATTTTGTCGTCTTTGTCCCGCTCCCCGAGTGATGTCATCTAGAATGTCCGAATGTCCCAGAAAACTTTTTTTTACAAATATCTCAAAGAAACTAGACGTATATCCTACTAAAGTAAACCTTAGGATATTTTAATCTACCCTTGTATTGTCTACACTCCCGGGATATTTGTCTATAGATTCATGGATGTTTTTTTTTTTAAGTAAAAAATTTTGGCGCGTTGGGCATTTTTGAGATGGGAAAAAACCATTGAACTCGCGTTACCGTAAGCGACAGTTTTGTTTATAATAATAATAATTCATTTATTTCGGGTAACTAGACCCATAGAACACATTTTACAAGACATTTCACACTAATAATATAATAGAATAAAATAATAATAAAATTCATAATAAATGTCAAAAAATAAAATCAAAATAAAATAAGATCGCATTAAAATAAAAATGATAAAATCACCATATTCTAAACATACAAAAACACACTCCCAAGATTAATAACGCCTGCTATCCTGCTAAACGCCCTCGCCTGAACATGCCTGCTGCAGCAATGCAGCATACTTCAGAGGTGTCCCGTTAAGTCTAACAGACGGAACATTCTGGGGACTTACTGCACCAACTCCAAAAACCATTAACTGGCTTTTTGCCACATTATATCGCAAATCATGATCACGAGCATAGTCTTCACATACATTTAACAACCTCCTCAGACCACATACCGACGCACTCAGCAACACCATGTCGTCTGCATAACTGAGATTATTCATGCTTCGGGTCGGTTTTGTTGTTCAAAAAATACAGTGCTTGTACAAGTAGCGGCACGTAAGTTGGCAAGAGTTTTTGTAGTGGGGGAAGTTTGCGCACGCACAATTTCATACATTTTTATATGCGCGAACTTCCCCCACTACGAAAATCTCTTGCCAAGTTACGTGCCGGTAACTATAACTACGTTAAAGCTTGTTATCAAGATGCAGGATATCATAATTAAAACTCAAAAATGATCAAATAATATTTATTTTCTCCTTCCATATCAACAAATTCATTAAAAAAACATCGCCCTGAATGTGGCACACAGGTTCAACAAGCGTCTTGTTACAAAGAACTTTTGCACCTACATGTAATACATAGTCATAAATAATAAAATAGAATACAATGACATTTTATACATAGCACATGTAGAAGTCCTCAATTACTTGAAGACATGAAACATAATATTATACTTTAAATAGTTTAACGGGAAGTTAATAGGTGCTTGCAACTCATAAAGGTATGGAAATAATTTACACATGGCGTTTCACAATCGTATGCAAGTTAAACCTTCGTGAGATTTTCTTTACTATAAATTATTGAGCTAAGAAATCGCCAAAGAAAATGTGCTCCTTGGTTACTCCATACACAACGATAGTCTGGGATCGATTCAAAATAGTTTTCGTTAGGTATGATTATTTCTTGTATTAGGTTATGAAGGCGCCATTATAAATGGGATAAAACATTTTAATACTTCGGAAACTACGAAAGAGGGACAAAATTATGACGACTTTTTTTAGCCGCCCTCGTACCGGTACTGACTAATGACAAAGTGACGAAAAAATGTGGGGGATACATGACTGATATAATTAAAAAAGGTATCTAAATTAATTTGGGGGTCACTAGAAGTAGTTAGGTGCTGTTCTCATATTTCCTTCGAGTTCTTTCGTAGCCCAAAAAATCGAGTTTACACTAAAGTCTGAAAACCTGTATGTATTATCATCATCCCAATTCAACTCTCTATGTCACTTCAATTTCACATAAAAATCGTGTAAAAATTCAATATTATATTATTTACTCTACAACCTGAATATAATTTGTTAACATTATTATTGCTTTCGTGTACTGTTCATCTTAAGTCTATTTCTATCAGTGGTGGTATATAGTGGTACTTATCATTAACTAGTTTATTTAATAGCATTTTTTTGGTGTTCAATATTGATTCTGGAGCTGTGTGTACTTTGAGGGTATATATCTGAGAAGCAAGTGCAATTTTGCATAATAATTAAGATTAGTAAATTAATTAAATTAGCATTTACTAAAGTTCGTCCACGCGAAATTCACAATTCTGATCGCAAACGACCAGAATGGGACATACTTATATGGTTACAAAAATAATAGCAGGAAAACGATGGAAAGGAAACACATACACGACATGAGATGCAGTGCAAGTCACGCGGTCAGTGGGTTAGTCATACGACTACATAATGTTTCTTGCATAGTGATACATATATCGAGTACATAAAACGATCATCAAGAAGACTTGCTTCGACGGGACTGCGTATGTTTCCTAACAAACTACCATAACATCAGATCAGTAAATAAAATAAATACACATAAATGTCTTGTATAAATTAAACATTATAGATAGTATATATTTGACATTTTACTATAGACGTGTCCACGTAAAAGCATTGAACTATTTTGAGCACACAACAAGAGCACCCTGTCATTACAATTTGTATTAAAACTATAAAATGGCTTATTTTACACAACGTCCGACTATTGTAAGCATTCAGTTAAGATATGGAATCTTCTATTCATTTGATAATAATTCTAAGTTCGTAAAAAAATACAAAATTAATAATAGCATTAATTTCAAAATTATAAAATGGAATACACATAATTTAAATGCATAAAACATTAAATAAACAGAGATTATTCGCGAAATATTAGCTAATATATAATTGTAAACTTAGGTTAACTTAAATTAGCTTTGACATAATAATTAATACTTATTCAACAAATCCGTGACACCATTATATGAAGATGAATAGAAGAGTCCATAATCTTTTACCAACTTTGTCCACTATTAGCATGCAAGCTTGCCCAGCGTTGGGCACCGTGCCCGCGGTCCAAGCTTAGATCACTAAAACAATAATCTCCTAATATTATATTTAATTTCTTTCTAAACACTCCGGCAGTACGCACTCTATTTAGAAACCATCTTTCATCAAGTCATTGGAAGAATTGAATTTTATAATGGAAGGATATAATTTAATTGTAGTTCATTCACATTTTGAAAACATAGTTGCATAGATTGGAGTATAATTATTATTGTGGTCGACTATGCGATCTTGAGGTAGGTTTATTTTTCAGTAGTTTTTGAAGTACCTCGATGAGGATCCTCCTTATTACGATCGCACATCAAAATTGTAAAAGTGTAATTATAACATATTTTATAATTAAAAATTAATTGTATACAGATCGTCACTGATTTCGTGGAGAAGACAGAAAAAGAAGCGAGGTCACAATATTTCAAGGGAAGAATTTAACTATCTAGAATTCAATCATTTGGACTTTCGTAGTTCCTCAACGATACAACATCGTCAACAATTTATCTAAAATCTATTTCACTTAAAACATCTCAACACGCTAAAAGTATATTTCGATCAAAATGGGCTATCGTTTAAAAATCTGTATTATTATTTCCTATTAAAATTATCTGCATTATAAAACAACAGTATGTCTGAGTGTAATACGTACAAAACCTTCGCGAAGCGGTCTACACTTGTAAAATTTCAAACAACGCTTGTTTGTTTCTATATATCTCATTAGTATTAATATGTACTGATAGAACACAATTCATAAGTTTTCTAGTCCAGACATGGGCACTGTTGGTTGAAAGATTCTTCCTCTTCCGCAGGCAACGCATGCATCGTTGATCCCGACAAAAGTTGGAAGAATAAGCATTTACGATGAAGACTTCATTCAGCAGTTAACATTTAGTGACGATAACGAACTGACGCAGATTTTGTTGCAATCTGAACTAAAGTTTAAATAAAACGTTGTCTTTTACTGTCAGGAGAAACAAGAATGAGATATTACGATGAGTGAATCTCATGTGGTTTCAGGAGACAAGGTATGAGATCGGTTAATATGTAAAGTTTTCGTTCCACTTAATCCTATAGTTTTTTTGTGTATCTTAACAAATAGTTAGAGGGCACTGGTTTATGCTGTCTTCAACATAATCTGGGTCAATTCAACATTCTCTCAATACACATTAAAACCTCTTTTATGTTCACTACTCTAAGTACTAAAACGGTCTGTAGCTAGCTGGGTACTTTATAGGCATGCTCGACTGCGCGGCTTTGGCGTAGAAGGTCCAGCCCAACTGTTGGTACGCCTCAATGAGTCGCTCCTCTACTTCCTTAGAAGGACGCTCTTCTTGGATCTTCATGAGAAGCTTGATGCCGCGGCCCCATTGTTTAAATGTGAAGGTGTGCCAGACACCGTAGTGGATTGCCTGTAGAGGAGAGGATTTCTTAGTGTTACCAACCCATACCAAAATTTACCCCCAAGATTTTTTTAAATCCCCCTAACAAACCCTAAATATAGGTTCTCGTTCTCATAAGTTAAATTTCTTTGATGCAGTGCCCAACTCCCTAAGTCGTTCGTAACTCACAAACTAAAACGCATAGGTACATAGTTTGTAAAAAAAAAATGAAGACTCCTTTTAATACTTCTTCCCCCTACATTTAGGGGGAAAACCCCAAAGTTGGCACCACTGTTCTTAGTATATATCTATATAAATAAAAATGAAAGGTTGCCAAGTTGCCTAAATACGTGTGGGAAGACGGGGTCAGAGGAAGAAATATCAAAAACTGGTTTATTGTTGTAAATAAACTAGGAGAAAACATAAAAATACACGTTAACGCCACCTCACACTGGCGGACGGCAAGCGACGCCATCGAGGAGGATTAGCCGCCAGCACACTATGTTTTTATTGACTAATTCATACTAATATTAATGCTGATATTTTACTAAAACTGTCATTAAAATAATATTACAACCCTGTACATATTGTAAAATCTCAAAAATTATAAACATATGACTAACTTTTGACGATTGTAACCCAAGTATTTAATAACTAAAAGTCAGTTTTTTTTTAATAATAATTAGGTAGTCCCTTACCGTAGCTGAATTAGCCAATAAAAACGTTATAGTTTACAGTTAAATAATTGAAACCAGAATTAGAAATCATAATGTGGAGTAGAAAAATGTCAACTAACTTTTGGCGGGCACTGTACATGACCTATCATTCTTCCAAATAAACAAATCCCCGGTTCTATTCATATTTTTTAAACCCATTCTCATCAACACGTGACTAGTCTTCTCAGATCCTTCACTGTTACTAAAACCTGCTGGGGAGTTTGTTGCGCCACTTCTTCTACCCAGCGAATGCACTAGGAAGTGGTGAAGGGTGGGCGTTTTGGGGGACTGATTTTATCATTTTGACGTTTGAAAAGTGCTGATTCTCAGCCTAGTTTGAATAAATGATTTTGATTTAAAGCTGTATACTCGCTTGGTCGTCTCTGCGCCCCCGCGAGGTTTCGGTTTTTCGAGGCTTTTGTCTCTCGGTCCCCAGAACTGGGGCCCGGCACTGGGGTACTCCTCCTCCCCCTCCCGTGGGAGGGGCGGAAGTGAGTTATTGCACGCCTAGTTGCGGGAGGTTTACCTCCTCCTGGCAGTGCGAAGTGTGTCATTAGAGTGTGGCTGGAGGAGTGCCCGAAGTGCTTCACGACGCCCGTGGGACCAAGTGCCTGCCGGGTGAGCCTGGTTCCCTAGGGAAGGCCCGGCAAGAACCGATCCAGCAACGAGGGCGTCGAAAAGCTGTATACTACAATATATTAGCCTTTATGTTAATTACCTTAGTATCAGTAAGATCGGTAAACTTGAGCAGATCAGCGATATTGTTCTGCAGCGCCTCAGTGATCTTCTCCTTGGCCGAGTTGCTCTGCGCGAGCGCTCGCAGGCGACACAGCGCGGTTCCCTTGCGACACAGCGCGTCTATTAGGTAGCCGCGCTGCTTTTCTTGTTCCCTGATTAAAACAGAAGAAAATTCTGTGTAAAAACGCAAGTTGTTGAATTTTATTGAACCGTTATTGTAAAAAGAGTTACCACAGTGTCTTGTCCATTATTTTCCATAGCAATTTACACAAGAACAAGCAACAAAAGTGCTTGAAAATGGTTTTAGTAGAATAAATGCTTTTAATAAATGGACTAAAACACTTTCTTGTATTTATAGTTTTAAATGCTCACAAATCTCGAATAGTTTATAAGAATAGAAGAACTTACTGTTTAATCTTAGTGGCGTCGCTTCTCGTGTCATTCTTCATGCCGAGGTACGCAAGCAACTTGTCCTGCTCGATTGCCTTTATTACCTGCGAATAGAGAACATAATCGAATCAATAAAAGCCTTTATAAACAAGCCCCTCGAAACATCTATATCTATACTAACATAATACAGCTTTTTTTTTTGCGGATGGGAAATCATCAAATGACTCCTCCCGCTCTGGGTGGAGCGGAAGGGAGTGTCAGACTCTTACTGACTAAAACCCACCCGTGTTCCTTCCTTAGCCCTTTATGTTCCGGGCCAGCGGTAACCCTTTCGGACAATCCCGCTGACCCGGCAACATAATACAGCTGAATATTTTGTTTTTTTTTTTGTTCGAACGCGCTAATCTCTGAAACTACCAGTCGGATTTGAAAAAATCTTTTTTTGCATTTGATAGCCGAATTTTTGAGGAAGGCTATTTAACTTCACGATACAACGCTTAGAAGCCAAGCAAAGGGAAAAGTAACAGCGCGGGCAGGCGATGCGATGCGACGAGATAGTTCAGGGGAATAAGAAATTACACGCAGACAGCCGCGGGCAGAAGCTAAGAACATAACTAGAAAAATGTAAGTGTACTATAAATGAGTTATACCTTGTCAGAGATAGTAATGAGCTGTTCACACCACGCTGTTGTAACATCAGGGTCTTCATTAGCATGAGGTAGTCTGAAACAATAATAACCATTAACTTTGTGGCTCTACCTTCACGGCTACGTACGCTTAGTTTTAAATCACATAATCACATCTGATGATTACATAAATCTTTGCAAGAAATTTCACCTGCAGCCACTTATTAATCGTCGTCGACTAGCAGATTGCACTTTTCTTTTAAAAATGTTATCTAACGAAATTGACTGTCCTGATCTCCTGCATAGACTGCGTTTCAATGTACCCCAGAGATCAGTTAGATTTAATCCGCCGATTTTCATTCCTTTTTCCTCTTCTAACTACAGGCAAAACTCATACATGTTGCGAGCGAGTATAGACTTTAATATTCTTTGCAAAAATTTCTGATTTGACCCATTTACCATCAAACCCTATTCTGCACGCACTCGGCTGAACGCTGACTTTTTTAAAAGTGCTTAGTGTTTATGTACCTTATATTTGTATTCCTTTTTATAGTGCTTGTTAGTGATCCTAAGATTTCTACTACATTTTCTGTTTTTACCCGTGAGAACCTGTAATTGGCTTTATGTCTCTTTTACTATTGTTATGCTTTTGTTATAGCTGTTGGTTCTCCTATAAATAAATAAATAAGTAAAGTTAAACTAGTAAGTAAAATTATTGTTGGAGGAGCATCTGTAGCCCCGTTCAAATAATGCTGTACGATATTTTACAGTAAAATGTTGGGATCCCACGTCAACATCCGTGCATACGGTTAAAAATATAAATGCTGTATAAAACGGTGCACTATGGAGCGGTCTATGCTCGGAGTTTCTTTGAAGGATAAAGTCAGAAAGGAAGTTATCCGGAAAAGAACCGGAGTTACCGACATAGCTTGCAGAGTAAACAAACTGAAGTGGCAGTGGGCTGGCCATGTCTGTCGAAAGACCGATTCCGGTGGAGCAGACGAGTCCTGAAGTGGAGACCGTGTGTAGGCGAGTTTGGTACGCCCCCGACGATGTACCGTGTGGTATTTTGCTACTGCAAATCCACATCTATAGTATTGTTTATCCTATCCAATACACACTTTTACAATTATGATACTCTTTTACTCACCTTTTGCACTTTATTACCATTTTAAATCATACTTTTAGATATCTTTGATGTTTTTCTACATACAAATTTGTATTTCATACCATTTATTCCTTCCTTTTATTGTAATTTAGGTTATTTTTATTATTTTTGTTATGACATTTAATTCAAACGCGTCAAACTGATGTTTACGTATTCTTTTAATTTCCTATGCAGTCTATTCAAGGAAGGTTGCATTAGGAGCCGGAGCCATCCCGACAACTCAAATTCCATCCACCTCCCTCACTCTACTTCGGAGTGCGTATTAGGTAGGCCTTTTTTTTTAATAAACTTATACGGCCTTATTACAAAACAAGATTTATCTTTAGACCCAGGTTTAAACCATCCAGCTATTTTTAAATTTCGAACTATAATCCGACGAAGCTAAAGTTCTTATTACAAAAACTGACGTTAAACCAGAGTCTAAGTTGTCAATTTTGCATTTAGAACTTTACAGTTGTCGGAATAAAGTTCAAAATTTTAAAATGGCTTGATGGTTTAAACCTGGGTCTAAAGATAAACCTTGTTTTATAATAAGGCCGATACTGTTCTGTCTACTTTCTTTCATTATTTGTTAGGGATAAGTAGACACGACAACCGACGACCATAACAAAGAGGCAAAGCACAAAGAGTTGTGGCACAGCCCGGGAGAAACCAATGTCCAGCAGTGGTCTGCGATAGGCTGTGTTGATTTGAACTGGCACCGTATGAACGTAGGCCACGTTCGATTACTGGCGATTTTGGGCTAAGGCGGAAACTTTTTTAAAAGCAATTATTTTCCTTTAAAACCTAGGCTAATCTAGGCCATGGGTCCTTTGACCACTTTGCTCTACTACAAGGGTAGAGCTTCGGATTTAGCTCAGAAGTGTTTTAGCAAAAATCGATCTGTATAAACTGACATAACTCAGTTCGGATTGATTTTCATGATTTATCATAACACAATATTTCGTGAGTAATCTATCTATACTAATATTATATAAAAGAGTTAAAGTTTGTGAGGCTGTAGGGATCTTCGGAACTACCGATTCGATCCCGAAAATTCTTTCACTAATGGGAAGCTACATTATCCCTGAGTGTCATAGGCTATGTTTTATGTTAAAACGAGAAACTTCACGCGAACGAAGTTGCGGGCAGAAGCTAGTGTTATCAGGAACTTGTCCAGCAGCTCGTCGTACACCTGCCTGCTTGTCTGTCTGCACTACAATCTGTAGAGATGTGAACATTGACTCACTTCTTGGCATCTGTGGGCGTGTCGAGCGCGAGTAGGTAGCTCACGTGCGCACCCAGGTAGCCCGGGAACTTGTCCACCAGCTCCTCGTACACCTGCTCCAGCTTGTCGCCCTCTGCAGGCGATACAATCACACATTCTAGTTTTATCTAGAAAAATACAGGCTGTAGAAAGACCAATCACATAAATCACCCATCATACACATTCTGTAGGTATATCAAGCTTAGTACAGCCCGATTCAAACTGTATGGCGGCTCTGCAATGTGCTACTCAGTGCGCTACCCGCTGCACAGTACCTCGCCCTCCCCAGTGCGGCTGCAGCAGTGTGCTACTCAGTGCGCTACCCGCTGCACAGTACCTCGCCCTCCCCAGTGCGGCTGCAGCAGTGTGCTACTCAGTGCGCTACCCGCTGCACAGTACCTCGCCCTCCCCAGTGCGGCTGCAGCAGTGTGCTACTCAGTGCGCTACCCGCTGCACAGTACCTCGCCCTCCCCAGTGCGGCTGCAGCAGTGTGCTACTCAGTGCGCTACCCGCTGCACAGTACCTCGCCCTCCCCAGTGCGGCTGCAGCAGTGTGCTACTCAGTGCGCTACACGCTGCACAGTACCTCGCCCTCCCCAGTGCGGCTGCAGCAGTGTGCTACTCAGTGCGCTACCCGCTGCACAGTACCTCGCCCTCCCCAGTGCGGCTGCAGCAGTGTGCTACTCAGTGCGCTACCCGCTGCACAGTACCTCGCCCTCCCCAGTGCGGCTGCAGCAGTGTGCTACTCAGTGCGCTACCCGCTGCACAGTACCTCGCCCTCCCCAGTGCGGCTGCAGCAGTGTGCTACTCAGTGCGCTACACGCTGCGCAGTACCTCGCCCTCCCCAGTGCGGCTGCAGCAGTGTGCTACTCAGTGCGTTAACTACTGCACAGTACCTCGCCCTCTCCAGTACGGTGGTAGCAGTACAGCGTCTTGCCGCATGTCCCGAACCGAAATAAAGTTTGAATCAGGCTATAATTTTGTGCAAAAATAACGTGAAGTTATAATGTGGAATCATTTTGGTTGCAGTGGAATTTGAATTTTGTCACATGACATTGAGTTGTCTGTTCTAAATCTGAATAGAAGTTTAGGTTGCCGTGCGATGAGCTATTGAATTACACATTTCATCTAACAATTTAGAATGAAATATAACAGCAGCAGCAGCACACGTACCCAGCTTGGCGAGCCAGCCTTGCGTGAAGTCCTTGACGGCCTCCATGTAGTCGTCGTGCGGCTTGCCCTTGTCGCGCGGGGCCGGCGCGCGCTTGGCGGGCTCGCACGGCACGTAGGCGAGCGCGTACACGTCCACCTTGCGCGCCAGCTCGTCGCGCGCCAGCGTCAGCGTGCCCGACAGCGTGTGGCCCAGCGTCAGGTTGGAACGGCTGATCCTGGGGACGCGGATATTGTCATATTACTCGTCTTTCTATTACTAATCTGGCGACTTTTATTCCAGGTACATCGTCTTCACAAATAATTATAATTAATATATACAAAATATTGTACAACATTTTAAAAGAATAACTTATTGTTCCTTGTCCCATTATTTTCCATACGAAACTACTTTTTGGAAGGGGGCAACTGAAATCAATTCAATTTTCTTACACATTTTGACGTTCAAAAATGTATTATAATAGTCTAATTATTACAATAAATGATTTGACGAGCGCAGGTTCACAAGACACGTTCAGACACGTTACGTATGTGGTAATTTTACCAATAAAACAAGTAACTACGATTACAAGATCAAAGACCGCTACTAATGTAGTTTCACTACATACTTGAAATTATAAGTTGCATTTGACCAACAATATACTATACAATATAATTTATTTTTGTTTTGACCCTATATTATACAGAAACTTAAGAATAAAGAGCACAGTGGAATACATTTACTTACTTATCTGAAGGCACAGGTGTGATGTAAAGAGGTAATAGGTTTCCACTCGCTAGCGACCCCGAACTGTATTTCTTGCCGCCAGTCAATGCCTGGAAAATAAGAACTACAATTAAATGTGGATAAAAATCAATGTCCTACCTCTAATACCTTACAAACTTATTTACAAATATCGAAGACACCAAAATCGAGGGGCCCATGACTAAATAATAACAACCGCACAGGTCGATCGATCAGGTTAAGCTACGCTTGCCGCGGTTGGTCTGTGGATGAGTGACCATCTTTACATACCGTGATCCCTACGTCCCTCGGAAAGCACGTTAAGTCGTTGGTCCTGGCTGTCACTCGTGGATCTTTGACAGGTCGTTACGGGTAGTCAAAAACCCGAAGGTCTGACAACCAGTCTTACCAAGGGGTATCGTATTACCCAGGAACTGAGTTGTGGAGGTCAGACAGGTAGTCGCTCCATGTAAAATACTGGTATTCAGCTGAATCCGGTTTGACTGGAAGCCGACCCCAACATAGCTGGGAAAAGGCTAGGCAGATGATGATGATGATCGAAGACCCCACTTGACTTGAAGACGATCACCAAATGCGTTTAGCGCTAAACTACGAATAACAAAAAATAAAGCGTTGTATTCCGGCAAGCGCCGGGATTGGTTCTGGTGCGTGGTAGGCTTTTCGGCAACGCCCACCGCGGTAAACATTTGCGTGGTGGCATTTTTGAGCTTGAGTTACATTTCTTAAACGAATTTAAAAAATCGTTCTTTTTCTGGAAATCTTTTGAAGATGACAGAGACAGAATGATGTGACAAAGTGCGTTTAGTGACTTTTTGATGCAAGTGAACCCAAAAAAAATGTATGGATATCGCTTTTACCAGTGGTAGAGAGCAGTACACATCTAAGGTGATGGGCTGCTGTAGTCGTTGTTGTATGACGGCTGGTAGCTCTTGTAGCTTCTCTAGCAGAGACTTGTTCTCGTGTCGGATGCTCAAACGAAGAGTGTAGTCGCCTTTCTCTAGCTTTACTGAGTACTAGAACAAAAATATACAAAAATAAATATTTACAAAAATGTTTTTCTATGTTAAAAAAGTCGAAGTAACAATCTAGTGTATTAATAAACTTATTCGGTAATTTAGCAATAATCAAAAAAAGCTGCACAGGTAGAAAGAAGTAAGTTGAAAGAGTAATCCTAAAAGTAATCATGCTTAAAAAATAGAGTAGAAAATGACCGCGCATGCAAACTGCACCATTTTAATTTACAATAAAATATTCTATCTATGTAATCGGGCGTTTAAACTGCACAACAAGTCTAAGAGACTTACAAAGGTTTTGCTTTTTTCGAGTCAATGGCAAAAGTGAAAATATTTTAATATGTAAGATGAGTTGGTCCCATTAGGGCCACGCCAATCGCGGCATAAGTGGCGTTTTTTTGGTCCTCAGAAGCGCAGGTGTATGGACATTTTGGACACTCTATTATTTATTTCATTCACACTGGTTTTAGCATATATGAGACGAAGCTCTTACAAGTCTACAGTTCAATAAAAGCTTTTTTTTTATTATTCTGTGACCCTTGTTCGTTTTATCACCTACTCATTCGTTTAATCTAATTGAAATCTTATTCTATTCTCTATTATGTTGCAGCATTGTGAAATTTTATGTAATATGTTTTGCTTGTTTTTTTTTTTTAATAAAGCCGAAAATATTAACTTAGGCATTGCACCACAAACTACTACTACTGTACTGGTTGCCAAGGGTAAATGATGATTACTTTTTTTTTTCTACCTCTCCTTGGTCTCACCTTAGAAGGGTAAGCGTCGCCGGTCGCCATCAGCTGCTTACAGCTGTTGTAGATCATCCACATTTGGGATTCAAACTCCGACTCGTACAGCATGTCGCATAGTAACGATATTATTGGTGACACCTGGAACACAATAAATCTATTATGTTTTGTAGCTTTATATCTAGAGGGTGTTATTAGGGTTCCGTTGCCAAATGGCAAAAAACGGAACCCTTATAGATTCGTCATGTCTGTCTGTCTGTCTGTCTGTCTGTCTGTCTGTCCGTCTGTCTGTCTGTCCGTCCGTATGTCACAGCCACTTTTCTCCGAAAGTATAAGGACTATACTGTTGAAACTTGGTAAGTAGATGTATTCTGTGAACCGCATTAAGATTTTTACACAAAAATAGAAAAAAAACAATACATTTTGGGGTTCCCCATACTTAGAACTGACACTAAAAATTTTTTTTTTCGTCAAACCCATACGTGTGAGGTATCTATGGATAGGTCTTCAAAAATGATATTGAGGTTTCTTATATCATTTTTTTCTAAACTGAATAGTTTGCGCGAGAGACACTTCCAAAGTGGTAAAATGTGTGTCCCCCCCCCCCCCCGTAACTTCTAAAATAAGAGAATGATAAAACTAAAAAAAATATATGATGTACAATACTATGTAAACTTCCACCGAAAATTGGTTTGAACGAGATCTAGTAAGAAGTTTTTTTTTAATACGTCATAAATCGTAAACCGCAATTTACCTTTTATTCAACCAACTAAAAAAATAAAAAAACATTTAATTTCATAAACATAAACCTTATGCATGAACCTGGATGTTACGGAACCCTCGGTGAGCGAGTCCGACTCGCTCTTGCCCGGTTTTTTCTTTATGGGATGCAGATACTAGTTGGTTTTATCCTATACGTCTTAGAAATAATGACAGGCTCGTTGGTCTGGTTTTTCAAGCGCGACAACGAATCTTGGTGTCCTGGGTTCGATACCAGGGCCGAAGTCTTACTGGTGATTCCACAAAGCGACATGTGGGTGTACCATATATCTATGCCTATACTATATACCTATGCCTACCGTTTGAAGACTACAGGCAAGATGTTATGTACAGGGTAAAAGGGTAACAGTATCCTTTCTATTTAGCTATTTTGTGTGGTTACAACGACATGATATAAAAGTATAAAATTACACTAGACCGTCTTACCATAATGATGAGAACTTTACCTCTGTAGCTTTAGCGATGTGGAAGTTGTATGTATTGACTAGTTGGTAGATCTGTCTGCTGGGCGGGATGACGTCACGGGCTGTTAGCGGCGTCAGCTTTGATTCTGTCGGCCTGGACGCAATTATTGAACCATTAGAAACATTGAAGAAAAGTTGATGGACAAAGTCCATGTGCTTGTAATTACACTGGCATGCGTACCCTTCAAATCGGAGCACAGCAAAGATACTTGGCGGCAGAAACACAATTAGTAGTCTGTTCCAAAAGCAACGAATGAAAGTGTAAACAAACCCTATTCATGTTAAAAAACAAAATTGAAAAGATGTTTTGTGTAAACATCTTTGAGGTTATTAAAATTTTTTGGCTTCCTGGTTAAGTAGTCAAATAATCAAATAATGGATCTCAATTTGTAAGTGGCACGACAATTTACATACACATGTATGTTGTCATAATCCATTTGTTTACATTTGCATAAGATCATTTTAGAACAGACTACACTACCGCTTACAAACACCTTAAGAGCGTTTACGCCGAACGGCATTTCATACAAACTTTCAAGCCCTTTTTTTTCGAAGTGAATGAACCGATTTTAATGAAACTTCGTACGTATAAGCAAAATACAAAGGTCTAAAAAGTTAGTAGAGAACATTTTCGAAAAATGGTGTTACAGCCAAATTAGACCGATTTTAAACTTTCCATAGAAACAGATATTTCCAGTTATCTTTTTTTATATAAGACATTTCGCAAATGTTTACATTTGCATAAGATCATTTTAGAACAGACTACACTACCGCTTACAAACACCTTAAGAGCGTTTACGCCGAACGGCATTTCATACAAACTTTCAAGCCCTTTTTTTTCGAAGTGAATGAACCGATTTTAATGAAACTTCGTACGTATAAGCAAAATACAAAGGTCTAAAAAGTTAGTAGAGAACATTTTCGAAAAATGGTGTTACAGCCAAATTAGACCGATTTTAAACTTTCCATAGAAACAGATATTTCCAGTTATCTTTTTTTATATAAGACATTTCGCAAATGTTCTCTACTAACTTTTTAGACCTTTGTATCCTGCTTATGCTTAGGAAGTTTCATTAAAATCCGTTCATTAATTTCGAAAAACAAGGGCTTGAAAGTTTGTATGAAATGCCGTACGGCGTAAACGCTCTTAATACTTATGGACATCCTTCAAAAATAGCTCATGGTAAATTAAAAATAATTCCGTCTCTCTCACCTGACAATAGGCTCTGAATACTTCAACTGCGCGGAAGGCTGTACTTCCTGCAACCTCAAGGAGCTCAACAGGACAGTCCTGACTCCGTCGCCGGCACTCATCACCAGCTTGTGACCGAAGTCCGGCTTCAGGCCATGGAAGTCAATATTGTAGTCCACAGACAGGTCACCTATGTTCGCCCAGTATTTGGCTATCACGACTTCTAATGTAACGCCTCCCTATAAAATAATGTTTAACATTTTAAATAAAAGACTATATTTTAAACACAAGCCATGCGCCCAATGAGATTTGCAATCGACAAAAATTACGAATCCCATACAAACTTTCCTCCATACGAATTTTCCAAAATATATTCTTCCAACTTCGTACAAGTATAAGAAGTATGTATAAGTTTAAGATGTAAAAGAAGCTCTTATACAAAATTTAATTAGTCAGTAAATGAATGAATTTTAGATTAATGAAATTCAGTACAATATAATTACCCGGCTTGACCCTAGGGCTTTAATGACATACTTTAGATTCGCTTTGCATGACATATATTTTCACATTTTTGAGCAGGTTCTGTGAAAACATTATCCACTTACCACTAACTGGAAAGGTAACAGAGTAGGTGCTTCAGCAGTAACGTTGATCATCTTCTGTGTCTCGTGGGATCTACAACTCTTCTTGGGTAACAGCTGCATAGTGTGAACTAAGAATCTACCAGTCTTTTCTTTGTCTTCTGTTGAGATCTTTAGTACTCCCCATGAGGCTTCAGGAGGTACTGTGGAGGAATTGATTAGTGAAGTTATTAAAATGGTTGATGAAATGATAACATCAGACTCGCACTTTTCACTGTTCATTATGTGAATTTTCACAAAAAAAACGCATCAATACCTGTAGGATAGTGTAACGAGTCTTTTAAGCCTGTTACATAATAGCGCGTTCTTTGCTTTAATTTGTAGGCAACAGGGTGGTGTTGCCATGTAAAAATTCATTTTTTTGAATCGGAAGTCGTGTAGTGGTCACACTGATTTTTTCTTTTTTTTTGATGCTGTCAGTTGATTTTGACAGGGCACTTTTCCGGCCGAACCTTTATATAAAATGGAGTGTTTTTAGAGCTCCTATTAAAATCTGGAAGTTGATACTTCCAAAGGACTACATCCAGTCCTAATTATGTGATAGCTGATTTGCCCTTGTCAGCATCATAATGGGATTGGCCATATTTTGTAAAAGGTTGGTAAAATTCTTCGTGGTTTCATACCTACTCACGTGTCGCGTGGTTATTTGGATGGCAGACGTTAATAGTTTTCGATATTTGTTTCAGGATCTTTTGAACCTTATATATTTTTTTTGGATTAATTCATCTACTGATGTAAAAGCTTTTTTTGGAAAAGAAACGGTGAGTTAATTTGCATTTGGTCGTAAACATTCCGATCGGCATTTTTGTCGACGCTGAACATCAGCTAACAATTATTCATGTTTGATTTCAGCCGTGAGGCGTTTCTTATTTCTTGTTACTTCAAGACTTAAATTTTTAACGCTAGCCCCTACCGACATATATCATGGACCGCCTTGACGTCCCCGCGAAGATCAAAATCACCAAAATGAGCGTGGTTTGTTAGTCTATTCGCCGGAATGTGGTATGGTTTATAAATACTTAACTTAAATTGACAAAAGTGCAATAATGACAGGACAAAAATTAATTTCTATTCCATCTTAGTTTTACACCAACTGTTAATATTGGAAAGGAATTTTCTTGTATATTGAGACCAGCAGCCTTCGGGTAATAAAATCGTTCAATAACTTTTGTGTCGATTTTTATTGATACTCCCCGCTTGAAGATTAAAAGTTTCCAGCCCCGCAGGTTAGTCTATCCTTGGCATAGTTTGGTGTGTGCTCCTGGCGCCCGAATTTTCACTTCTACTTATTGTTTATTTATTTGGAGTACAACACACACTTTAAAATATATATTTTTTTATTATTACAATTGTCGCAAGAATATATTTTTTTTAATATTACAATTGTCGCTCTGCGAACAGGGACTTGAAGTAGGTTTGTCTGGTACCTTATACTGTCATTATTGCACTATTAATTAATTAACTATGAGTCTATTGTTTGCATTGGTTTGTTCTACATTGTTACTTTAATAACTTTGTGTTTATTTTGATTTTTGACTCATAAGTAGTACTTAACTTAATTTGGTGAATCTTTGTAAACAATGTTTGGTGTTTACAATTGATGATTTTGTTTAATATCATGTTTTTTTCTTAGCAAAACCAACAGAATTGTATAGCATAGACTGCGTTTTGTTGTTCTCAACAGTGAAGTTATTTTAAAAACTAAGTTCAACTTTTTAAGTAAATAATTTAATCTAATTGTTAAGTACAATATTGTGCATTTAATTTATCTAGATTTAAACTGCTTGTAAGTGATTATTGCACTTTTAAAACGATAAAATTAACGTAGTAATTTTTTATGGGAATACCCACATTGACTTTTATAATTAACCTCAAACTTGAGAATTTATTTTCAATAACTTTTTGAAACTTAGTTTTTGCTTTTCGTTTGCTATTCGCCTTGCTGTTTGTTCATCATGGACAAGGGAGTTCAGTTCTGGACACTTGGGAATACATAAAACTTTAAATAAATTAAAACAACATTATTTTTGGAAGGGAATGTTTAATGATATTCATCAATACATTTTGTCATCTCCACCTTTTGGTATGATGATTAATTCTAAAAAGGTTGATCGTCCCATGCTTATGCTCTCAGTTGATATCATAGGAATTCTACCTAAAACTTATTCTGGTCATAGATACATACTTTCGGTCGTAGACGTTTTTACTAAATATTGCTGGTTCTTTCCAATGATCAATGCTACCACTAGAGTAATTTGTAAACATTTTGAAAAAGAAATATTTCTCAAGTTTGGTTGTCCAAAAATAGTAGTTTGTGACAATGGAACTCAATTTACTTCAAAACATTTTGTAGATTTTTTGAAAGGTTTTAATATAACCAAAATATTTTATAATACTTTGTATACGCCTCAAAATAATCCTGTTGAGAGATATAATAAAACGGTCGAAACCTGCATATCGTGTTTTGTTAAAGATGATCATAGAACTTGGTCAAGTTTTTTGCCCAATGTTCAATTAGCTTTAAATAATAGTGTAAACCTTGCTACTGAGTTTACTCCTAACTTTCTGATGTTTGGTAGGGAGCTTATTCTTGATGCGTCATTACATCACTTTAGTAGTTCTGTTGATAACTTATCTCAACTAGAAATTTCAAATAGAAATGCTTATGCAGTTTCTCTTAATTCACTTAGTGATATTTTTGTTAAAGTTCAAGCTTACTTGTTAAAGGGGTATAAGCGTAATGCCGCTTATTATAATAAGGGTCGGAAAGTCATTTCTTTTGATGTGGGTGATGTGGTGTGGAGAAGAAGTTTTCTTCAATCTAATGCACAAGCATATTTTTCAGCTAAACTTGCACCTAAGTTTGTAAAATGTAAAATAACTGAAAAGGTTTCAGATAACGTTTATGTTTTGAAAGATTTAAATAAAGGTTCAGTGGGACGTTATCATGTTAAGGATATTATTAAATTTTAATTTGGTTTCCAAGTGTTAGTCTTGATTTTGATAATTTTGTTTGAAGGCCGCTTTTGACAGTGTGATGTACGAGAGGATGGATGATAGGTTATCAGCGGTTTGAAAGATGTATGTTAGGTAACTTCTTATAAATTTGTTGAATTTGAGACATTCTAAAAATAAAACTTAGGTCATTCTGGTTAATTTAATACTATTTTTTTTTTCACACCAAATATTTTTCACATCGAAGGATCTTATTTTATGTTTTGTTTGTTTTTGTTGGATTGTCTAAGATCTTATTTTTCTTTTTCAAGGGTAACCTACCTGTTTATATTTTATTAAGATCTTATACAACCCTACAGTTCAGGTAATTTCTACCTTGAGGTTAAAAAACTTAAATTCAATTTCAAGTTTTTGTAATCTTTTTTTCTCAGAGTTTAAAATCATTCTATTTCCTCTTCGTCATAAATAGTAATCGATTTTTAAATCTATTTTGTGCTGTTCGTTGACAGAATTGTTTCTCATTTTTACTGGAGTTTCATTCTTTTTAATGATCGGATTTGACTTTGTTAGTAACGCGTTCATCCTGGACTTTACTTTTTAGGGTCATTCTGTAACCTTTGTTACAAAATGCCTTATTATTTTTTGGATCTTGGTGTAGCTTTTGACCTTGATTTCGACTCTTTTCCATTGTGTTGGACTTTGTTGTTCCAATCATGATGCGTGATTTTGTTTTGACTTTCGTCATTGAGATTTCTCATTGGAGATCTCAATGTTTTTTGTGTTTGTCTGTGTTTGGGAGATTGGTAGTGTTGAGCCAGTCACAGCATTCACATTCTTTTACAGCTATTGTGCTCGGGAATTCGGTGGTGATGAGCCGATCACAATATGCTTTCCTTTGTCTCGTTGCAGGTTGTGCCTGTAACAGAATTTTAAATAAGGTCTTTCAGCTTTATTTAAAAACTTTTGTTCGGAGTTTCAATTTTTTGGATTGTTGAATACGGAGTTAGTCAGTGGCAATAGAGCCTAACTGCACTCATAGAGATGGTTGAGTTGGAAGCGTTTGACATAGTAGTCAGTGGCGATAGTGCCTAACTGCACTCAAAGTTGTACTGTTCCAAGTGGTTTGAAATTTTTAGTCAGTGGCGATAGGTGCCTAACTGCACTATAAAAATTGTAGTTTGTTTTGGTAAATTGTCCGAATTTGTTTGAAATTTTTAGTCAGTGGCTATAGTGCCTAACTGCACTGTTTTGGAGTTTTGGAGCGCTAAGAGATTTCTCTCTTCGTTTCATTTGATGAGTTTTTATAACTTATAATTTTTTGTTTTTCACTATTTCGTTTTTGACTTTTTGTCATCTTCATTTTTTTTTTACTTTTATTAAATTCTTGAGATTTTGTCGTTTGACATTTTCATAGTTGATTTGCACTTTGAATCTTATATGATTCTTTTTCTTTCTTTTGGATTAGAAAATAAACCAGTCTTAACAGGTTTATTTGGTTGAAGATTTCTTTCTAATAAAAGAAAGTTCCTTTCTTTTATTTTCGGGAGGGGATGTAATGTAACGAGTCTTTTAAGCCTGTTACATAATAGCGCGTTCTTTGCTTTAATTTGTAGGCAACAGGGTGGTGTTGCCATGTAAAAATTCATTTTTTTGAATCGGAAGTCGTGTAGTGGTCACACTGATTTTTTCTTTTTTTTTGATGCTGTCAGTTGATTTTGACAGGGCACTTTTCCGGCCGAACCTTTATATAAAATGGAGTGTTTTTAGAGCTCCTATTAAAATCTGGAAGTTGATACTTCCAAAGGACTACATCCAGTCCTAATTATGTGATAGCTGATTTGCCCTTGTCAGCATCATAATGGGATTGGCCATATTTTGTAAAAGGTTGGTAAAATTCTTCGTGGTTTCATACCTACTCACGTGTCGCGTGGTTATTTGGATGGCAGACGTTAATAGTTTTCGATATTTGTTTCAGGATCTTTTGAACCTTATATATTTTTTTTGGATTAATTCATCTACTGATGTAAAAGCTTTTTTTGGAAAAGAAACGGTGAGTTAATTTGCATTTGGTCGTAAACATTCCGATCGGCATTTTTGTCGACGCTGAACATCAGCTAACAATTATTCATGTTTGATTTCAGCCGTGAGGCGTTTCTTATTTCTTGTTACTTCAAGACTTAAATTTTTAACGCTAGCCCCTACCGACATATATCATGGACCGCCTTGACGTCCCCGCGAAGATCAAAATCACCAAAATGAGCGTGGTTTGTTAGTCTATTCGCCGGAATGTGGTATGGTTTATAAATACTTAACTTAAATTGACAAAAGTGCAATAATGACAGGACAAAAATTAATTTCTATTCCATCTTAGTTTTACACCAACTGTTAATATTGGAAAGGAATTTTCTTGTATATTGAGACCAGCAGCCTTCGGGTAATAAAATCGTTCAATAACTTTTGTGTCGATTTTTATTGATACTCCCCGCTTGAAGATTAAAAGTTTCCAGCCCCGCAGGTTAGTCTATCCTTGGCATAGTTTGGTGTGTGCTCCTGGCGCCCGAATTTTCACTTCTACTTATTGTTTATTTATTTGGAGTACAACACACACTTTAAAATATATATTTTTTTATTATTACAATTGTCGCAAGAATATATTTTTTTTAATATTACAATAGGAACATTGAAAATACTTCACTAATTTGGTGTACTTCACTACCTAAGGTCATCATCATCATTTCAGCCGAAAGACGTCCACTGATGGACATAGGCCTCCCCCAAGCACCTCCACTTCGACCGGTTCTGAGCTTCTCGCATCCAACGGGTTCCTGCGGCCTTCACAAGGTCGTCGGACCACCTTGTGGGAGGCCTTCCAAAGCTACGTCTTCCGGTACGCGGTCGCCACTCCAGAACCTTTCGGCCCCATCGGCCATCTGTTCTGCGAGCAATGTGCCCTGCCCACTGCCACTTAAGTTTGGAAATTCTTCGGGCTATGTCGGTTACCTTGGTCCTCCTGCGGATCTCCTCATTCCTGATTCGATCACGCAAGGAAACTCGAAGCATAGCCCTCTCCATTGCCTTTACTACCTCTCCACTGCCTTTACAATTTATTGTCAACAACCTTAGGTTGTTGACAATAAATTGATAATTTGAACGGTACATTGGAAGAATCAAAATTTCAAATATGTACACAATAGAATAACGTAGGGCCCCGCTAGATAGAAACCGACATGAAATGCCATTTCTGTCTTTGTGGCGGAGGTACATTGAATATTTTCATGCGATTAGACAGGTACATATAACAAGCTAACCGTATACAGCGGTTTCGTTGCAGTGGCTCAGGGGGGCCGCTAGATAGAACCTCATAATGGTTTAATAGGGAAAGCTTCGACGAAAATATTGAGTAGCGTTTACTGAACAACTAGGTTAGAAGTCACATAAAAAGCGTTGGTATTGTATAGGGTACGCAATGAATGAGGGTTTCATAGCTTAGGACTTACCACTGCTTCCCGTAGAATACCACATTTCAGCATATTTTATTCAAAGATATTTTTTTTTTAATTGTAGTATCATCACACTTATGATAAAATTACTCACCGATAACAAAATGCCTGACAATAGTGGCAGGTTTGAACAACACATTCTTCTGACTAATGCCGGGCGGCGCGGGCGCAGCTAATCTAAGTGGTTGCGGCTGAAGTACTGTCACAGGTACTCTGAATACTGGGCCCTTTTCTATGCAGGCAACGTCGTATGCTTTTATACTGGAATCATTTCGTAAATGTTGGAGTGTTAAATGATAATAATCTGGGGTTTAAAATGTATAAAGAAAAATAATAGGAATGGTATTTTTTATTTGTTTAATTTTCATTGTGAGGATTATTTCAACATTTTATACAGGGTGAATTTTTCAAGTGGGCGTGGATGGCCAAATCCGAAACTATGAGGAATAGCGACAAGTACTCACAAGGAGTCGCGGGCTCGATTTTGATGAAAACTAATACTGCATCATCATAGGATTTTTGAAAAAGCAATATTTCTAGCCAGGAATCGAAGCCGACGATTTTGATTAAAAAAACACACACTGTATTATTACACCACTCGATAGTGTCCCTAATAAGGATCAAATTCTGGGAAGTAATGACATACGGCAAACTTAAGGAAAATGTTGGATTTCAATAAACTGCTTCTTATTTTAAAGTATTCATACCGACATTACCTGTACTGTACGGTAGGCTGCAGAAGTCCATAATAAAAGTTACGAAGCAATAGCTTGGACGTTTAGTTTGACTTACGACCTTCTTATAATGAGTAGTTTGACACACACACCCGCATATTACTCTAATAATCACGCTATTGAATATTATAGTTCCGTGTCATGTTCGTCTTGTGCAAAACTTTATGGTTATACCCGCAGAAATCTAAATAAATAAATTATAAGGTGGACAGATGCACCCATTCACCGCGACTAAATACTTAGAATGTTGTGGTTCTTTGTTGGTTGATAATAATTTCATATTGTGGGTTAGTGAAGTGTGTTCAATCTATTAGCGGTGTTGTTCATTTTGAAATGCAAGCAAATTAAAATATTGAGATGAAAGCGGTTATTATCACGCTGCGTAAAATTGAACTTAATAGTATATCACAAATATTTGATGAAACCGGACTGACTGTGAGTATTATGATTTAATTATTTTATCGAACATTTATTTAATTAAATCCTTGTAGTTATTTTATTAAACGTTTTCCGTCTTATTAAAAAACGAGATCTAATTTTAGACCTAGCCTAAACTTTCGAGCCAGTTACTCTATTTTGAACTTTATTCCGACAAACGTAAAGTTCTTAATGCAAAATTGACAACTTAGACTCGGGTTTAACGTCAGTTTTTGTAATAAGAACTTTAGCTTCATTGGATTATAGTTCGAAATATAAAATAGCTGGATGGTTTAAGCCTGGGTCTAAAGATAAATCTTGTTTTGTAATAAAGCCGTTTATGTTTACCATAGGTCTAAATAGAAGAAAAAAAAAATATTTCCAAGAGTTTATTTATTTACTTTTGGAATGATGAATATAGCATTATGTATAAATTATAATATAATCATTTTGTAACATTTGAACTATTTTCAAAATAATTTCGTTTTAAAAAAGTAATACTTAATATTTTATAATTTTGCTAGTAGGTAGCCTTACAATATTCCTTTTTTGTTTTAGAGAAATTACCTACTGTGAGTTGGAGGGTCAAAAGATATAAGGAAGAGTATAGTCAGTGAATAAGAAACAAGTGGTTTTAACCAACCAGGTACCTACCAGATGAAGTTGCATTGCAAGGAAATATGAAGATATATGTTTAAAAATTATAGGATCCATACGCCAGCGTTTACTTGATAGCATGGATAATAATGGGGGTTATACAACGTATTAAATTATAAATTACAAATTGATTTTAGTAATATTAAAATATTATTCTGTCATATCCGTAATAAGGATTATTTTGAGGTTTATAGTTTCAATCTTCTTTCCAAAATGAATTTTGAAAATGAATATTACTAAGATAGTTACAATATTTTAAGTCTAATTGGTCGTAGTTCACTGATTACCTGCTTTACTTCAATAAATTGTTCTTTATGAGAAAATAAGCTGTTTTGAAAGTTTATTTATCAAATTATAACGAATAAAAATTTTGAAATCACTTAAAAACTTTTTTATTTTTAACCCCATATTTCAATAACACTATAATAATACAAATAAAATAAATATTACTCGTACATTATTATTCTCGTGTATTAATTTATCGAATAATAAAAAAGATAAGATTATTGTTGAAAAGATAAATCAAAGTTTCATCTCGAGATTGGAACCCAGGCCTGCGTGTTTACTAATCCTATACGCTACGTTATCCGCTAGCGGTACTTGTTATGAAGTCGTGAATTTTAGCAGTGGTATGAACCAACGAAGGTCATACGTAATTACGCCGCGCGTGTGAAAAAGCGACGACGGTATGCTTTTGTTTCGTTCGACGTTGGCCAGTGTACACACATAGATGTAAATACGGGCCTGCGGCGCGGCGGGCGCGGGGACGGCGCGAAGTGTGTTCACAGAAATTTCAACCATAGCGTGCCTAAGCAAAATTGCTGCATACTGTACCTTGTTCGAAATGATGCTCAATACACTCGCAGCACAATCACGTTTACAAGATTATGTTCTAAATTCAAATCTTGAATTCAGTACAATCCTTGAGACGTCGAATCCAGCTATGTATTGAAAACAATGGTCATCATTTTGAACAATTAATCAGTTAAGGTTTAATAGGTAGGTAACATTTAGAAAAATAAAGTATTTCGTTAAAAATGAGCTCTTTTCTTTACTTTCCGGTATGTCATGTCATGTAATTACTTCCCAGAATTCGATCCTTATCAGCGACACTATCGGATGGTGTAATAATACAATGTGATTTATTTCAAAATCAACGGGTTCGGTTCCTGGCTGGAAATATTGATTTTTCAAAAATTTTATGATGCAGTTTTAGTTTTCATCAAAATCTAGCCCGCGACTTCTTTGAGTACTTTTCGCTATTCCTCATAGTTTCGGATTTGGCCATCCACGTCCACTTGGAAAATTCACGCTGTATGTGTACCAACCCCGACTCACCTCGTGTAGTGCGGGCCGGGCGGCAGGCTCGCGGTGTGCAGGCGCACGGTGAGCGGGCGCGACGCGTTCATCATGTCGAGGTGCGCGGGCGCGCTGAGCCAGGCGGCGTCGCACGCCAGCGCCAGGCGCATGCCGAACGCGATCTGCTTCGGAATTATCGACTTGTCTGCAACACATGCACGCTACATAGCTTTCGTTGTATCTGCTACTAGACACGTCGGTAGGAGATACATATACGTCAAATTGTATTGAAAAAACAAGATGGCGGCGTTACTTCCGATTTTGGTCACGCGCCAATAGATCCTTGTACAACTTTTCACATAGGTTGGCAATGTGGAAGATAAGGAAGATAGGATTCAAGTGTGTTAGAGCGAGATAGGCTCTGATAGGACTAATTTGTGAACGATATTGACTTGTATCGGCTAACACAACACCATGACAGTCCTTGTGTGATCACGTATAAGTCGTAATAAACGTGTTTTTTCTGTCTTCATTACGGTTATTGTATTATTTTTGGAAAAATGTAATCCATACTGTAAAAAAATCGCTTGGCATTGCAAGGTTAACCTTGTAGTGATTTCCACAAACCTAAATTATTATCAAAGACCTGAATCCATTCATTCATTTTTTTTCCTGAATCAATTCAATTTATTAAAAAATATTTTCCTGTGCTATTTAACACCTTGTCAATAAATCAAAACTACATAATATAAACATCTTGGACGTACCGTCATCAGAAAAAAATCCAATTATTATATCCTTGAGCAAAGGTACTTTCGGCCCTACGAAATGAAAATACGGGTCAAAGTCCACTTGGTTTAAAAAAATTCAATGGCTACTATAATTTATCTTACAAAATCCAACATAAATAACTAATCCAAAATCTCCTATGTCACCTAAACTACGCACCCTAAACTGAGCTCTACCACTATCAACATCTACATATATTACTAGCTCCCGCCCGCGGCTTCGCCCGCGAGGTATGTCGATAAAAACTATCATATGTCCTTCCCCGGGATGCAATCTATCTCTCTGCCAAATTTTATCAAAATCCGTTCAGTGGTTTAGGCGTGAAAAGGTAACATACAGACAGAGTTACTTTCGAATTTATAATATTAGTATGGCTAAAGAGGTAAAGTTTGTAAGTTTGGGATTTCGAGGTAATTTCTGAAACAAACTCATCCAATTTCAAAAATTCTTTCACTGAAGAAAGCTACACTATTGCAGAGCCATCATCTGCCTAACCTTTTTCCAACAATGTTGGGGTCGTCTTCCAGTCTAACCGGATGCAGCTAGCCAGTATTTTACATGGAGTGACTGCCTATCTGACCTCCACAACCCAGTTACTGGGTAATACGAAACCCATTGGTAAGACTGGTTGTTAGATTTCGGGCTTCTGACGACCCGTAACAACTGTCAAAGATCCACGAATGACAGCCGGGACCAACGGCTTAACGTGCTTTCAGAGGCAAGGAGGGGTCTTGGTGTGTAAAGATGGTCACCCATCCACGGAGCAACCAGGGCAAGTGTAGCTTAACCTGATCGATTGACCCGTGCAGCTGTTATTAATTAGCCACAAGCTCCTCTTTCAGCTACACTATTGCCGAGTGTCATAGGATATTGTTTAATGGTACAGTACTACGCGGACGAAGTCGGGGGCCGAAGCTAGTAAGGTATAAAGTGACACTCACTCTCCATGTCGTGATGGTCCTGTAGGAAGTGCGGCTCGATGGTAACGCCGATGTCTTTGGGCGAGTCGTCCGCTCGCGGCCGCAGGAGGATGCCCTTTGCGTTGCCGACGCCGCACTGTACGCTGAATGTTACGTCGCGTTCCGGTTGATCGTAGTATGTGCTTAGGAGATCGAATGCCTGCAGAGAAAAAATTTGGTGAATAAATGAAGGGCTGTTAATTAAGCTTCATGAAGGTCATAGGACACGTATCAAATCGGAAAGGGATCGGCACCGTATCGCCTTTCGCCTCGCCGTCAAACAAGCGTCAACCTAACGTAAGCACGTAACCAAAACGGATCAGAAGCTACGATACGTCGGCTAGGCTACGGCTAGGCGACGCCGCGCTTACGGCTCGCCGGCCGCTGGTTGATGGTGCAGCAGCAGGCCGAAGGGGTGAGAGGAGCAAGGGGGGACGGAGAGACGTATGCGCGGGAACTGCAAGTTAACCACACACCGCACCGCGCTTCGTGAGCTTGTCCCGAGGCGAGGCGATTACGTTACGATTCAGATTAGTGTGCGTTGCAGTAGGGAGTTTTATACAAAGAATACTGAACGGCTCGAGTTGATACGGTGCCGATCCCTTTCGGTTTCATATGTGTGCTATGACCTTTATCATCATCATTTCAGCCGAAAGACGTCTAATGCTGTACATAGGCCTCCCCCAAGCATCGCCACTTCGACCGGTTCTGTGCTTTTCGCATCCAGCGGATTCCTTTACCAGGTCATCGGTCCACCTCGTGGGAGGCCTTTTAACGCTGAACGCTTCCTCTAATTAAGCTCAGTCCTTCTAATATAAAGACTTGAAAGAAAATCAGATAATTTATCGCAAAACAAACGTTTGTATAACATAGGCACCGCCGCTTAGACGCTTCATAAATGCATTGTGGCAGCGTCGCATTGGCGTAATTTTATCGAAGAGTAGCAGCGCCCCTCGGTTTCACCCGCATAAGTGTCGATCCCGTGGGAATATCGGAATAAAAACTATCCTATGTCCTTCCCCGGGCTGCAATCTATCTCTCTGCCAAATTTTATCGAAATCCGTTCAGTGGTTTAGGCGTGAAAAGGTAACATACAGACAGAGAAGTAACAGTTACTTTCGAATTTATAATATTATAGTATACAGTATGAATAAATGGCGTTGGTCGGCCTAATCCTAAGCTGAACTAACGCTAACGCGAACGCACCCTTAATCAAGAAGACAAAAGCATTCTCTAATTTTAGAATTCACGAATAAAATGCTTCAACAATAAAAATAATGTGATGAAAGTTACAAAATTATATAAGTAATGTTTACCTTTTCAACGTTCAGAAGACCGCAGCCCTGTGCCCAGGGCTCCACGTGTGATAAGTATGTAGCAGAGTTCTCTAGCGCGCGCTTGATAGAGTACGGCGAGTACGGGAGGCTCTTTGCTTTCAGTCCGGAGATTAGGGTCGCTGAAAAAAAGAGTAAAGATAGAATTTATATGATCAGTAAAGTTCTTTCACAAGTTTGTGGTGCTACACAAGCTGTAACTTAAAGTCAAAACATTTATTTCAAATAAGCACTTAAAAGGCACATTTTGAATGTCAAAAAACTGGCCAAGTGCGAGTCGGACTCGCACACGAAGGGTTCCGTACCACAAGGCAAAAACGCCGAAAAAAACATGTTTGTTGTATGGGAGCCCCCCTTAAATATTTATTTTATTTTAACTTTATTATTTATTATTAAAGTTAAAATACATCTGAGTATTTTGTGAATATTTCAAGTGCCTACCTGTTGCCATTTTTGATATCGAGCAAAAAAAGGCAAAAAAGTCGCGTTTGTTGTATGGGAGCCCCCCTTAATTATTTATTTTATTTTGTTTTTAGTATTTGTTGTTATAGCGGCAACAGAAATACATAGCTTGTGAAAATTTCAACTGTCTAGCTATCGCGGTTCTTGAGTTACAGCCTGGTGACAGACAGACGGACAGACGGACAGACAGCGAAGTCTTAGTAATAGGGTTCCGTTTTTACCCTTTAGGTACGGAACCCTAAAAAGGCACTTTTGGACGTAAAATTATGTTGGACATGAAAAGGGGTCATTGTATTCAACATTATGAACAACTTAACTCTGGGTCCATGAAAAATCACGAAAAAATAAAGTACATTTACGTATGTTTGTAGCAGAGACTTGAAAACGAAATGAATTTCGTTCCGTTACCACAAATGTTCACCACCATCTAAGGTTCCAAAATTTGCAACGACACTAAAACCTAAAAATATCAATAACGTTACAAACAAAAAGAAAACGTTATAGAATATAATTTTCGTAGAACAATATTGTAAATAACGTTACAGATTCATTTGTAACGTTATTCTTCATACTTTTTCGTCATCTTAAAAGTCATGAAGCTGGCAAAGTTGAGTATCGAAATGAATATGATAATATTGTTAGTGAACTGTTTAAGATTTACGTTCCGTTTGTCAGTATCGTTATAGCCAAGGAATTGATTTTGTTACGATCCTGGTGGAACGGTAAAATGTATCGTTACCGGAACTACGCGTAAAATTATTTTGAGTAACGTTTCAAGCCCCTGGTTTGTAGACAAGGAAGAAAGAAATTACGGACTCACCCACAGCGCCCGCGACGTGTGGTGCTGCCATTGATGTTCCATTCATTAGTTGACAATTTCTTAGTGTAAATCTGCAAACACAAAAAAAAAACTGTTAAAACAGTGAGATTGGTTTTGCATAAAACATCAGATTCTAATTATCGATTTGTTTTAGAGTTTTTTCTATGAGTACTTTGGTGGAACTATTTCCCATTCATTAGTTGACAATTTCTTACTGTAAATTTGCAAGTACAAAAAAACAAACACTAATAATAACAGTCAGACTGTTTTGCATAAAAGAAGATTCTAACTGTGGATTTTTTTCTATAAGAACTGTGGTAAAACTATTTGCATCTAGTGTAGGCGAACGTAAACAGTTCACGTTGCGCTAACACCATGTCAACGTTTGTTTCGATACATAGTCTAGCATAAGCGGCTTTTAACGCGATGTGAACCGAAAGCCAAGGTATATTATGCTTGAGCATAATATCCTCAATATCTTCTCGTCCCACATACCGCAGTGTCTCAAGACGAAAGTCTTTGACCAGTGCGTGTTGCCAGTGATGACTTATGGCACTGAAACGTGGTCGCTCACAATGGGCCTTATAAGAAGGCTAAAAGTCACCCAACGGGCAATGGAGAGGGCTATGCTTGGAGTTTCCCTGCATGATCGAATCAGGAATGAGGAGATCCGTAAGAGAACCAAGGTAACCGACATAGCCCGAAGAATTGCCAAACTTAAGTGGCAGTGGGCAGGGCACATTGCTCGCAGAACAGATGGCCGATGGGGAAGAAAGGTTCTGGTGTGGCGACCGCGTACCAGAAGACGTAGCGTTGGAAGGCCTCCCACAAGGTGGACCGACGACCTTGTGAAGGCCGCAGGAACCCGTTGGATGCGGGAAGCACCGGACCGGTCGAAGTGGAGGTGCTTGGGGGAGGCCTATGTTTAGCAGTGGACGTCTTTCCGCTGAAATGATGATGATAATATCCTCTGAATCATGTCCAGCCGGACATAACATGCCCCAGGGAAAAGTATACGCTTCCTAAATCATCATCTATCCGCGGAAATACCAACGCGCGATGATGAGACCTAATACAGAGCGCTAGCCACCGCGGCCACAGCTCCCCCCGGCGCGCACACAGACAGGCCGGCCGCCCGCGCGAGCTCCAGCTGCAAGTGTGACATACCTAGCCACCGCGGCCACAGCTCCCCCCGGCGCGCACACAGACAGGCCGGCCGCCCGCGCGAGCTCCAGCTGCAAGTGTGACATACCTAGCCACCGCGGCCACAGCTCCCCCCGGCGCGCACACAGACAGGCCGGCCGCCCGCGCGAGCTCCAGCTGCAAGTGTGACATACCTAGCCACCGCGGCCACAGCTCCCCCCGGCGCGCACACAGACAGGCCGGCCGCCCGCGCGAGCTCCAGCTGCAAGTGTGACATACCTAGCCACCGCGGCCACAGCTCCCCCCGGCGCGCACACAGACAGGCCGGCCGCCCGCGCGAGCTCCAGCTGCAAGTGTGACATACCTAGCCACCGCGGCCACAGCTCCCCCCGGCGCGCACACAGACAGGCCGGCCGCCCCGTCTGCCGCCGGCCCGCGCGAGCTCCAGCTGAAGGCGCCCCCACAGAGGCGCGCGCGCATGGAGTATGCGGCTGCCATCATCTCTGGCGACACGTAGGCTCCCACACCTGGGGACACACGATACACGTTAGTTGATTCACTAATCAGTTACTCGAACCGACCAGACATGTTAAATTAGTCTTGTAAACAACAAATTCTGCTCTGACGAGACAGCCGAGGCCATGTATGAGGATATTGCCAAGGCAATGCACGATACGACCAAGGTACAACGTTGTTATGGGTGACTTCGATACCAAAGCGGTAGTGGGAGTACAAGAACGCGGCGAAACGAAAGACCATTCGATTTGGGGCGCAGGAATCACAGTATACAAATCCAAATACAAGTCCCAGGGCTCTTCTTGATGATTAATTCTTCAAAAATAATCCCCCGATGAAGAGGATTTGGCAGGGTCCCGATATGGTAAATGATAATGATAAATGATTTTATTTTTGTAAGTAGGTTTGTACAAACACTTTTACACGTCAATCATGTTTTTTTTAAACTAGATGAGGTCGGCGTTTCCTATCTGACTACTCTGAGAAGAAAGGCCGAAACAAACTCAGAGGTCACAGTCTCTTTTAAAGTCCAGACATAATCTTGGTCAGGTTATATGAAGACCATGTAGATCGATGTCTGAGATGGTCTTTTGAGGAAAGAACCACACAGATTGAGAGGACCTGTCCAGTCAGTGCACGCATTTGTCAGAAATCGTGCAGCTCAACTCAAGACTTAAGGAGCTCAACGATTCGACGAACAATACCAAAGAAAGGACATTTGGGTAGGCCACATAAATTACTCAAACTGCCAGACCATGAGAGAGAAAAAAAAAAAAAAAAACAAGTAATAGAACAGAGAGAAAAATAAAACATAAAAAATTAATAAAATGACCCACATCGTCTTCACATTCACAAATCACAATGTAAAAAAAAAAATTATATATACAACATGTCCCAAAATTCAACGATAAGCCAGCACCGGAGGATAGACCTGCCCATGACTACTCGGGGAAAAAAAGAAAAAAAATATATATCTCTTTTTTTTTGAAGTTATAAAAAAAAAGAAGAAATTCTTAAAAAAGTGAGACCTTTTATGATATTTTTCACTACCATGACCACACTTTTTTAAATATTTCTGTTATTTTTTTTTATAGGCAACCTGAATAGCACTGCTATCTACCACAATTCTTAAAAAATCCAGAATACCTCTAGTTTTTTCACGTAAATTAATGAAACTTAATTTATTCCCTAAATTTTTTGAAGATTTTTACTTTTAATCAACTTTAACTCATCGTGGTGTAAAAAAAAAGTATGAACACTACTATGGCAAGTTTTTTTATAAATTGACGCAACTAATCAAGATTCCAAAATGGTATAATACTCTAGGCAAACAAGTTAAAAAAAAAATGTTCCTATTATTTCTAAACAGGGGCCAAATGACGGTCTGGTAATAAAAAGTATTAGTTCTTGGAAAATGTTTAATATTTAAATAAATGGTCAAACAATTTCTCATGTAATTTATTAACATTATAACCAATGTTCAAATTGTTTGCCACCAGCAATAATACATGCACGACATCGCCTTAAAAATGACCGTTTTATTTGTCTTGCATATCTTCTGCGATTAATATGATCCGCAGCCTGACTGATATTTCGACGAAGCTCGTCCAATGACGCAATGGGTTTTGAGTAGACCCTGTCTTTAAGACAACCCCAATAGAAGAAGTCCAGGGGGTTCAAATCGGGTGAACGAGGTGGCCATAAGATAGGACCAAGTCGCCCGATCCAACGCCCTGGATACTCTTGATTTAAATATTCTCGCACAGGGCGGGCATAGTGTGCTGGGCAACCATCATTTTGGAGCCACATGTTTTGGAGATCATTTAAGGGCACGTCGTCTAGCAATTCTTGCAAGTCATTTTGTAAAAAGTTTAAATAACTATTGCCATCTAAGTTTCCTTGTAACTCAAAGGGCCCAATTACTTTTCCATTTAATATGCCGGTCCATAAGTTAACCTTGAATTGATATTGGGATCTGTCTTGTCTCATCAAGTGCGGATTTTCATTGCTCCAACTATGTAGGTTGTGTAGATTTAAATATCCATCTTTCTTGCATGTTGTTTCATCCGACCATAGAATTTTGTCCAGGAATTGGGGATCTTCCCTGTGCCTTTGCAGCATCACACGGCAAAATGTGACTCTTAATGGATAGTCCCGCGGTAACAACGTCTGCACACGCCTGTAATGATATGGGTGAAGCTTGTGACGTTGTAAAATTCGATGTGCAGAACTTTTCGGGATTCCTGTAGCTTCTTCTATGGCGCGTACCGAAGTAGTCGAATCATTTTCTATCTCATTGAGAACTTCTTCATCACGATCCGAACTAGGTCTTCCAGCGTTTCTCCTACTGGATGGCATACGACCCTCCGAAAACGCTTGATGCACATTAATAAACACTCGATAATCAGGATATCTTTGAGCATTTGGGTACCTTTCTCGATACAGTCTGCTAGCAGCGTTAGCATTGCATCGGGTTTCTCCATAGATGAGGTGCAGATTTGCGTATTCCTGTGGTGTGTATGGTTGCGGCATGTTGATCGTTAAACAGTCCAAAATGCGCCAGAACTCCAAATCACAAAACTCACAATCGTAGTCACAAAACACACAATCGTAGTCCAAGATAATGCCAGGTCAGTTCAGTTTGCAGATCGATTCCAGTCCAAAAAGCCAAGCCAAAAGTCGTTAGTACGTACGAGAGCCACGTCAGTTGAATACGGAACGGTGCGCAGTAAACAAAGGAGCAGAGCGTACTGAACTGACTTGCTCTGAGAATAATAACAGCTTCTCTACCTGCCCTGTTGTTGTCTCTTTTTAACGTAAATATCTCTGTCTATCTATCTCTCTCTAACTTCTAAGGTATGTATGCCCCATTCAAATTCCTAGAAATTGTAACAAGAACCCACTACCTGCCCTGTTGTTGTCTCTTTTTAACGTAAATATCTCTATCTATCTATCTCTCTCTAACTTCTAAGGTATGTATGCCCCACTCAAATTCCTAGAAATTGTAACAAGAACCCATTTTGGGCACGCAGTGAAAGTGATTACTGTCAACTATAATTTAAGGAATTTGGTTCTTGTTTTGAACTAGTATGGATATAATTTTTTTGTGGTTGATTTTCCTAGAGTATTATACCATTTTGGAATCTTGATTAGTTGCGTCAATTTATAAAAAAACTTGCCATAGTAGTGTTCATACTTTTTTTTTACACCACGATGAGTTAAAGTTGATTAAAAGTAAAAATCTTCAAAAAATTTAGGGAATAAATTAAGTTTCATTAATTTACGTGAAAAAACTAGAGGTATTCTGGATTTTTTAAGAATTGTGGTAGATAGCAGTGCTATTCAGGTTGCCTATAAAAAAAAATAACAGAAATATTTAAAAAAGTGTGGTCATGGTAGTGAAAAATATCATAAAAGGTCTCACTTTTTTAAGAATTTCTTCTTTTTTTTTATAACTTCAAAAAAAAAGAGATATATATTTTTTTTCTTTTTTTCCCCGAGTAGTCATGGGCAGGTCTATCCTCCGGTGCTGGCTTATCGTTGAATTTTGGGACATGTTGTATAATACTTTACAAAGTAAGTAAATGTCATTGTTTATAAAAAAAAAATCATTAATGTCAATGTGTATATAAAAAAAAAGTCATTCAAAATGCAGAAATTTGAAGCAGCTCAATCCCAAGCCTTTTTGTCCTCAATATAATCTTTAACGGTATAAAAGGCTTTCTGAAACAACTTACGTTTAATGAATGATTTGAATTTATTGAGGCTTAGATCTTGAACGTGGCTTGGTAGCTTATTATAAAAGCGTATACATTGGCATCTGAACGAGCCACCTATTTTTTTGAGCCTTGTTGTAGGTACAGTCGGTTATAGCAATTAACTGACCCCCCTAAAAATTACTCGATTTTGCACCCTCTGCTCATAACATTAAAGGTTATTCAATGTATGAGTTTATCAGACTAACACTACTCGATGAACAGAAACAATAAATAATTTTGATACGCAAACTTGAGCTTTAAGATGTTGGTGTTAGGTCATTTACTACGTATATGGGTATTTGTTACGCAATTTTCATTTTTATGCAGCAAGACTTAAAGGTTAGGTTAATGTTCTGATAATTTGTGTCATTGCTACTGATACCTTATTTCATCTGTCTTACCCAAGTTAATCTGGTGTCGTGGTTTGTGTGTAAGGCTGAGACGTGGAAGATGCAAGTTCAAGTCCTGTCTCAATGTTTAATTTTGTTTTCAATAAGTATATAAATTGTTCGTTAAGTATTTCTTGCATTATTGTAAAGAACAAGCACATCAATTAAATTAATAAAATTTTCATCTTTTTCAATAAGTGGGTAGTTAGACGTCATTATGCGTATTCAACAAAAACTGCGGGTTGGCTTTAGTATCGTTTGGCAGGCGGAGGGGGTTAAAAGTGGTTAAATCTGGTAGAGGGTGGGGCCCCGATTATAACGCTACCGCTCTTATTACAAGGTAATGGATATTTTTCGAGAAATTTATAAAAATTGTTTCTAACCTCAAATCAGATAAAAAGTGTAACGAAACGTTAAAATAGGCGATTGACAACCAAATCTGTACCAGTATATTGTCTGTGGTGTAAAATGTCTGTAAAATCGTTGAAACGGAACGTAAAAAAGAACTGTACTGTCAGTGTTATTAAGTACTCTGTGGTTCATTCCGTTTCTTCCCGAGTGAATGTTTTGTTGTGTGTGAATCTTAGAGTAAGAAAGCTAGAATGTTTTGTTGTTTTATTTGTCTTGTTATGTATGTACCTAGAAATTCTGTTCAGAAGGAAGTTAGCGTACCCCACTTTATGGTTGAAATAGGTCGAATCTGTCCCAAAACCGACTCGGGGCACCCCGACTCCACGTAGTCTTTTGGCTGCTACCCCGAGGGTGTATTTAAAAATCCGGAGGCGCGGAGGGAGTGCAGCCCCCGCCCGCTGTAACAAAGCATAGGCACCCGTGCGAGCCGTAGCGGCTGAGGCTGGTCGCCGGAGGCGACCAGTAGGCCGAAGCTGCGGAGGTGAGCATGGGTGCCTATCCTTTGTTACGTAAGGGCGAAGGGGCTGCACTTCCCGCAGCGCCGGAGACGTGCAGAAGCAACTTTGTATTGAAAACCAGTGTTTTGAGGTTAGGTTACAATAATTTGTTTTTCTCAAGAATGGTGCGTCTTCGTTTCATGGGAGTGGTACCAGGGGGAACGGGGGACCCCCCTCCCCCTTCCACCCTCCCATCACCTCGTTTTCGTGCCCCCGATACTAAATTTTTACCGATTATAGTGTTTTGAGGTTAGGTTACAAATATCTGTTTTTCTCAAAAATGGTGCGTTACCTTTTCACGGGAATGGTACCAGGGGAGAGGGGGGACACCCCTCCCTCCCCCCTCCCCCTCCCACCCCCATCCGCCTGCCAAACGATACTAAAGATTACCCAAAACTGCTATTGAGATGATATTAAGAATATGGGGTAGAAGAATAAATTGAACAAGACATTCTATGCACAAATAGCAGTGAATACGCGCGAACATTTTTACCTTGCCTTACAAATTGCGAAAATCCACGCCTTTTTCCTTTTTATTAATTATCAGTTTTGATACAGTTTAATCGTCATGTCTCAGTTGTGATTATTTAAAATACAAAATAATCTATTTGCATGAGGAGAATGTTGGTGTTAAAGCGATTGCTAGGAAACTTAATATAGCGGTAAGTGTATTCTTTTTTATGCTTCATTTATACTTATTAAAAACTTGTGAATGAATAATAGAAAATTAACTGTGTTTCATTATGAGATCATGTAAAGGTCTAATGTGGTTTATCTAAACTTATTCGAAAAATTATGCTTACTTCGTTACTAAAATTATGCTTATTGTGTTGTTTCAGAGAAATACAGTCAGATTGTGGCTAAGACGTATTGAAGAGACAGGGAATATTCAAAAGGATCGTCCTGGAAAATATGGCCCAACTTGTGACATCAACATGGGAATTCATGAGAGGAAGTGACTGTTGTTGGAATATGGTGCGCGGTATACGGAACCGCTTGCAACAAGTAGTAGAAAAAATGGTGCTCCACTTCGCTATTAAAAGCACCACTGAATGACTTCAGTGACCAGTGTTGGCCACAAACAATACTAACGTGTCAGTGTGTGTGTTAAATTAACTATTGTTATAATTTTTAACGAAGTATTTCGCATACCTAGTTTTTGTCAAAACCTTATTTATAACTAAAAATAACTACATACAAAACAAATTGATATAGGTAAAACATTAACACATAATGCTATTTTATTCAGTTAAATGATATTTAATGTGGTGATGTTATTGTTATGAAATAAAGAGAAATACCTATATTTCTAAATATTCTAACATGTTGATTCACTACATTAAACTCTGTGAAGTATGTAACAACGTTATTAGTAAGCAGGTAAATGTTACCTATATCATTTACGTTATTCTTATAAATAATTTTATTTATAAAATAAAATCGTTTTTACCATCATTATCGTTTTTTATTTCTGTTCAGCTTTTTTTTGTAGCTAAATTTATAATTTATTATTTATAACTTAAAAAAATATTGTAAAACAGAACGCGTTACAGACAATAATATATTGGTTTCGAACTCACAACCTCATTCTCGTCAGCTTACTACAGCTACTACCAGACCACACGAATATAGTGAACGTCGTTGAAATTAGCAATTATATTACAAGTTAAAACAATATTCAAGATCATACCTACCTTGACACTGCGTGTTAAAGTTCAAATTCGAATAACTATTTTATTAATCATAGACGACCAGTTGTTCTAGTTCGACAAGCTTACTGTTAACAAGCAGAAGGTTCAAATTCGTTTAATTTTTAAGGGGGTCAGGTAATAGCTATCACCGACTGTACAACAAATTTGTGTTTATTTCTAGTATTTATATTATGGATATCACTGTATTTTTTAAACAATTTTATGTTTTTATGGGCATATAAAAGATTTTCATAAATATACTGAGAAGGCACAGTCATTACATTAATCTCTTTAAATTTGTCTCTGAGAGAGTGTCTCGGACTTAATTTATAAATTGATCGAACAGCTCGCTTCTGTAAAACAAAGATAGTCTGAATATCGGCGGCATTTCCCCACAATAGAATACCGTACGACATTACACTATGAAAATAGCTAAAGTACACTAAACGGGCAGTCTCTATATCAGTTAAATTACGAATTTTTCTAACAGCATATGCTGCGGAACTTAGCTTTTTTGACAATTTATCTATATGTGGACCCCACTGAAGCTTAGCATCCAAAGTTATGCCCAAGAATACTGTGTTGTCTTCAGGATTCAATTCCTCGCCCTTTATCAACACATTAGTTTTCACCTGCCTAACGTGGGGTAGCGTAAACTTAATGCATTTGGTTTTTTTCTCGTTTAAAAGCAAATTATTAACATTGAACCAGTGGACTACTTTCGAGATCGCGCTATTTACATCGTCAGTAACCAACTGCTGACGTTTAAGTTTAAACAAAAGAGAAGTGTCATCTGCAAACAACACTATATCATGATTATCCTTTATGAGGTACGGCAAGTCATTAATATAAATAAGAAACAAGAAAGGACCAAGAATTGAGCCCTGTGGGACTCCCATTGTTACTATAGATCCGGGTGATCTTTTTCCATTAATGTCAACGCTCTGAATCCTTTTACTCAAGTATGAAGTAAGAAGATCCAGAGCAGTGTTTCGGATCCCGTAGTGGCGGAGTTTCCTGATTAACGTTTCGTGAAGAACGCAATCGAATGCCTTGGACAAATCACAAAAGATGCCCAAGGCATCGCATTTATCTTCCCATGCATTATAAATATGTCCTAAAAGTTCAACACCGGCATCAGTAGTTGAACGACCCCTTGTAAAACCGAACTGTTTGCTATGTAATAATTTATGTATATTAAAAAATCTTTGCATTTGGTCTAAAATTAATTTCTCAAAAATTTTACTAAAGATAGGTAGTACAGAAATAGGTCTATAATTTGTGGGGTCTGATGTACTACCTGATTTAAACAAAGGTATTATTTTACTATTTTTCATAAGGTCAGGAAACTCCCCATTGTCAATACAACTATTAAAGATAAGAGCTAGAGTAGGTGCCACAATGTCAATAATAGACTTAGCTACTTCTACAGAATTACCCCACAGATCTGCAGTCTTTTTTACATTTAAAGTGTGAAAGGTTTTAATTATATCTCTACAGGTAATATATTCAAAATTAAATTCCGAATCGCAACCATTAACATTGTCCTTAAGCAAAGACTCAGCAACAGAAGGTGATGAGTTTAGTGATTTAGTAGTTGAAACGGGAATATCTGAAAAGAAATTTTCAAATGCCTCGGCGACTTGTGAGTCTGATTTTATTATGTTGTCATTAATAGACAGGCTGTAGTCAGTATTTCGGTTACTAGATCTTCCCGTTTCACTATTAATAATATTCCAAGTCGTTTTAATTACATTACTGCTGTTTTAATCTTTGAACCCAAATAGCGTGACTTGGCCATATAACAAACTTTTTTAAATAATTTTGAATAATTTCTAACATACAAATTAAATTCATCAGTGTTAATATAAGTCCTTTCATTGTACAATTCATAAAGCCGTGTTCTACTTTTATGAATACCAATGGTAGCCCAATCACTGAACGATGCATTGCTATTAACTGAGATAGTCTTGGGAATAAAGGTGGAATCAAATTGTTTACAGTATACATTAAAAAAATTATCATAAAGTTGATTAGGATCAGCATGATTAGATAAAACTGGTAGTTTATTAATGAGTTTACCTTTAAAAGCCTCCAAGCGACTTGCAGTTTTGGGGTTAACAGTGATATCCTTTTTAGCCACTTTTTTTTTTAGGTTTTGAATAGTTATCCTTTGCCCGCAATGATCAGAATCTAGTAAAGTGGTGACAAGGAACGAGAAAGACTTCATCATGGCGGATAAGAAGCACATATTTAGAGATGTCTCCGTGATCAGCATGTTTAATACCGGAAGCGATCACAGGCTTGTCCGTGGGACTCTAAATATCGATTTTCGAGCTGAGAGAATCCGCATGATGAGGCCTACCCTCCGACCTATGCAACTCCATGACGATCTAGGATCCGAAAGTTCCAAATGGAACTTCAAAATCGATTCACCCTGCTGGAAAACACAGGCACTGTCGACGAGAAAGCCGACGAGGTACACACACTAATTGACGTGTTCCGCAGACTTTTCCCGTTGTAGCGAAAGTAAGGTGTCTAAACTTTCCTGAGAAACTCTCGGACTTATGAGCGAAAGACGAGAGTTGCCATCCACGCAGCCGCCTTCGTCAGGTAAGTCCCTAAGTAACCTAAAAATTAGAAAGCCGACGCTACGCGACCTTCAGTGCTCCAACACCCGCAGCATCATCAACCGAGGGTCGAAAGTATTCGCTCAGCAATTAGGGCGGTCCTATCTGACGAAACTAAGAACTGCTGATGGCAGAATCGTGATTTCGGAGTCAGATTCTGTTCACATCCATACTGTTTGGCAAATTGTGCAGAAGACCAAAGAGTACAACCAGCCGCTGCATATGTATGGCACACAGATATAGATAGATACACCTAGATAACGCAAGATCAATTACTAATTAGCTTACGTTCCAAAATCGTAAGCCGCCACTTTCGCGCTGTCCTGTGTACTGCTGGCTGGGTAAGCGTGAGCGAGAGCGCGAGCTTGTGACGTCATAGTAGAAAAAAATGAAAATGGCATGCTTGGTTTTCATACAGTTCGTGATACTTGCGTTATCTAGGTCTATCTATATCTGTGGTATGGCAAGTGTTGAGGTGTTTGTATGTCATTGCCACGATGACAGTCCAGATCCAGGATAAGAAAGCCCTATCCAACTGCTCAAGGTAGTGAGAGAGGGGGATGTGATATCCCCGAAACTGTTCACCAATGCGTTGGAGGACGTTTTTAATACGCTGGACTGAACTGGACAAGGTATCAACGTAAACGGGGACTTCGCTTAGCCGATGGCATCGTCATAATGGCAGAGGCGCTGGAACAGTTGGCACGAGACACTGCATAGCCTAAATGGAGCCTCTCGGCGGGTTGGCCTCGCGCCTCGCGCATGAATTTGGACAACACGAAAGTCATGACTGATCAACATCAATAATACAAAAATTACTGAAAAAAGTTATTTACTAAACATTTTATTCTAGACTACATACAACAAAAACCGGGCAAGAGCGAGTCGGACTTGCGCATCGAGGGTTCCGTAACATCCGGATTTATGCATAAGTTTTATGTTTATGAAATTAAATGTTTTTTTTATTTTTTAGTTGATTGAATGAATGGTAAATTGTGGTTTACGATTTATGACTTATTAAAAAAAAACTACTTACTAGATCTCGTTCAAACCAATTTTCGGTGGTAGTTTACATGGTAATGTACATCACATATTTTTTTTAGTTTTATCATTCTCTTATTTTAGAAGTTACAGGGGGGGACACACATTTTACCACTTTGGAAGTGTCTCTCGAGCAAACTATTCAGTTTAGAAAATAAACTGGCCAAGTGCGAGTCGGACTCGCACACGAAGGGTTCCGTACCATAAGGCAAAAACGCCGAAAAAAACATGTTTGTTGTATGGGAGCCCCCCTTAAATATTTATTTTATTTTAATTTTATTATTAAAGTAAAATACATCTGAGTATTTTGTGAATATTTCAAGTGCCTACCTGTTGCCATTTTTGATATCGAGCAAAAAAAGGCAAAAAAATCGCGTTTGTTGTATGGGAGCCCCCCTTAAATATTTATTTTATTTTGTTTTTAGTATTTGTTGTTATAGCGGCAACAGAAATACATAACTTGTGAAAATTTCAACTGTCTAGCTATCGCGGTTCTTGAGATACAGCCTGGTGACAGACAGACAGACAGACGGACAGACGGACAGACAGCGAAGTCTTAGTAATAGGGTTCCGTTTTTATCCTTTAGGTACGGAACCCTAAAAATGATATTAGAAACCTCAATATCATTTTTGAAGACCTACCCATAGATACCCCACACGTATGGGTTTGATGAAAAAAAAAAATTTTGAGTTTCGGTTCTAAGTATGGGGAACCCTAAAATTTATTGTTTTTTTTCTATTTTTGTGTAAAAATCTTAATGCGGTTCACAGAATACATCTAATTACCAAGTTTCAACAGTATAGTTCTTATAGCTTCGGAGAAATGTGGCTGTGACATACGGACGGACAGACAGACAGACAGACATGACGAATCTATAAGGGTTCCGTTTTTGCCATTTGGCTATGGAACCCTAAAAAGGACAAGAGTTTCCAGTTTACCATTTAAATATCATGTAAAGAATAAAATACATACCAATAAGTATGGGTTGCGCGATGTCAGGCGGGGCGCCCACAGTGCAAAGCGCAGGTCCATGGTTGCCGGCTGAGACCACCCACGATACGTTGTAGCGGTTCACTACCTCGCAGATTATGTCACCTATACGACTGGGGAGAAAGAAAGATAGTATAAATGAAAATTATTATGAACAAGGTAGATTAAAGAAGGGAAGAGGGAAAAAAGAATTACTTTTTACTAGTAAAGTCAAACTTTCTTTTCAAAACTTTTGCATTACTTTCATTATACAATGCTTTCATTAAACAATGTGTAAAGAAGTGAAGACTGAGAATAACATGGTGCTATGGGGAAGTTACATTTGAGCCTGCCCACTAACTTCAGTTTTTATATTGAAAAAATTATAAAAAAAAAATTAATAAAAAATTATTAATTATTATTTTTTTATTATTATTTCAGTTTTTATTATTGTTTTTTGGATAGATTTTTGAGTTTCTATAAAATATCTGTTATTTCACCAAAAAACGCACTAATAAATACTTTGACTTTGACTTTGACTTTGAACCTTGAAAAGGAATAGCAAAAACCAAAAGGAAGAATAATAAAAACAGAATATTACAAGCATTTAGATTTTAGCTTAGGGGTACAGGAGCAAGAAAACTGGCACAATCAAAGAATGGCAAAGAGAGGCCTACCTCTCTTTGATTGTCGTAGGTTTAATTTGAGGTATAGACCTAGTAGCCAGGACAAACTGTGTAATATCAAGCTGCTGGTAATGTCTAGCTGTGGATGATGAAGAATTACAATCTAATAAAACAATTTTGCCACTGACCATCAGCAAAACCAACAAATATCGAGAAAACTGAAGAATATTAAGGTGTTGAATATGTAATAATCACAAGCGCTTGCGATGACGTTGCTTACGGTACTGAGATGGTGACTCAGCGGCGCGGTAGGCGGTTAGGGGGACTCCCCCCAACCCCCCACCGCACCGCTGAGTCACCATCTCAGTATACACACACACACATTCCACGCACGTTACATGGACCAGCAAACTTAGCATGAATGGGTAGTACTAACTAAACTGCAAACATTTCCACGACCACTCACCCTGCATCAGACCAATGCGCATGCTCTCCATAGCTCATATTGATAACATCGATCTTCATCTTCTTGGACAGTTCCATGATCTTGATACAAGCCCTAACCAGCGCTGTGCCGGTCTCCATAGAACCGAGGCGGCTGTCTCCAATGGTGAGGGAGACGATCTTGGCGCCCGGAGCCACGCCGTTACGGTCCGGTTCGTCCGGGAAGTTACCGGCAGCTATGGCGGCCACGTGCGTGCCGTGTGTTGCTGGGGATACAAATGATTAATCTTTTTTTTTTTGTACGTAAAAATAGGCTTTCGGTTGTGGTACAGACTGCAGACAATATCAAGATATTAAATATAAATAAACGAAAATTATGCAAAGAGAGAAAAATTTTTATTTGGCACAGTATTATAAAACCACTAGCTTCTGCCTGTGTGAAATTTCACCACCCTCCATTCACCCTCTTAGGAGTGGAATTTCGAAAAATCCTTTCTTATTGGATACCTACTAACACACCTTCCAAACTTCAAGTCTCTGGGAGCAACGGTTTAGGCTGTGCGTTGATATATCAGTCAGTCAGGACTTTGAACTGATAGATTTCTTTCTTATCTTGCATGGTGGAAAACCAACTGCATCTGATTCAGAACATCCAACTTTAGAATTGATCAATTAATATCATATTCTAGCTCCAGTAGCACAGATACTGCTTTAAATGGCATGGTTTGTGATCTTGTTTAGCAGTCGCTGAACCCAGCATAGTTATATCAATACAAGTCAAGAGCTCCACTCCCACACGAAAACAGTTGTTTCTGACCTCATTACTGTGCATGAAAAGGACAATCTCTCTAGGCAGCTTGACAGGGACATTGACGCGCTAACTGTATCCATGTATTCAGCATGTGATTCAGTTTAGAAATTTTTCGTCAGTTATCAAAAACGAAATCAGATGTTTCATAGAAAAGTGCAATACGTACGCAGTCAAAACGCATGGATATATGCTATGCATAATGCTGGGGTGTTCAGAATCATGTACTGATGAGAACAGGTTGAGCGTGGAGGTCTCTGCCACCCTGCATAATACCTTAGTAGGTAACACCTCTGTTCAGCGATGAAGGACTACTACTTACAGCACATGCCGACGACCTCAAGCGTGTGCCCATCATCATGCACGTTAATGCTGACAGTCATCTCATCGAAGGGCGTCAGGTGTGCGTGTTCGTGCGTGACGCTGTATTCACCCAGCACTGGGCCTGACGTCAGGTCACCAGTCTCTGAAGTGTCGATACATGCTCTGTTGACGTAAAGGTTGGTTAAAGTTTTGTATCCAATGTTATTAAATTCACTGAAGAGACTATGAATTTGGTAAATTATTAATATCCTTTTGTATCAAATCCACAACATACCTCCACACAGTTCCATCATGGAACAGCACGCAGTCATAAGTAGGTCCCAGATCATTGTACTTCTTCTCTGCAGTCTGCAGCACTTCCACCCTGGCTTCCAACTCCTCCTTCAGGAGCTTGTCATCTGGGCTCAGTATAGGGTTCTTGGCCACTTAAATAAAAACAATCTTTCAAGTTAACTTTAAATGGATATTGTTAGTCACCAGACATTTTTTTGTTTTAGTTAGCTAACATTTTACCATTACTGGGCAAAGGGGTAACCTAAATTCTTCAATTTACCCCAATTTTTTTTATGAAGAACAATCAATCACACTAATAATAAAGGCGAAAGTGTGTGAGTGTGTGTGTTTATTTGATTGTTACTTCTTCACGCTCAAATGGCTGGACCAATTTTGATAAAATTTTGTATGGAGATAGCCGACACCCTGGACTAGGCTACTTTTTACCCCGAAATTCCCACACGATCAACACTTATGCGGGTGAAACCGCAAGGCACAGCTAGTTACATAATTATATTGGGTGAATATTTCAGAGAGCCAAAATTTATGTCTCGCTACAATACTCATCAATACTAAAAAATTTCAAAGTCAAACATTTTTATTCCATTACTTAAATAAATGATAAAGATGCTATCGGAGCCATTTTGTGCTTTAAATAACACAAAATAAAGATATTCAAATATTACTTTAAAAATCGGCAATATTTGGCGTGTCGCCTGGGTATAGTTTCCAACGTTTCGTGACATAAAAAATTCAGTGTATTGAATTTGATATATTGTGTGAATAAATATTAAACTTAGATAAATAAAGAACGTTTTTCATTACAATAATGTTAGAAAACTTTATTAAAAGTTACTCTAAAATGTAATCAAACAATGTTCACAAAATAAGCGTCATTATCGGCAACAATGTTGTTTGTAATTTTTTTACTTATAACGATACGCGACCGAAGAGTCGAATGATGTTTAAGCGACGCTTCACCCCGCGCCCTAGCCGGCCGATACGCTTTTTAGTGTAAGGACGTCGCGCGATTTGAGCAGTGAGTATTTCATTTTGATTCTCCAAAATTTGTCATTACAATCGTCATTCTTATTTTTGACTGTATCTCAATTATTTCTTCACAATGAAGTGTTTTTATGTAACAAAGTTGAAGTATGCGTGAAACTAATACTGCATGTGGCACTCTCTCCGACGAATATACCTAATTATTTTGTAAAATGGTGAACTTTCTAGAATTCGTCATAATTGGCAACATCATTTTCAGCAACGTCGCATGAGACAACAAAGACACGTGTTGCTAACAATGATATTGTCTTGAGTGAGCAATGACGGTTGTTACAGATAATGATTTTAGTATTCGACCTAATAGTTAGATATATCGTGTTTTTGTTGGTTTCCGTTAATTGCGGTATAAAGCTTGGTAAAATAACATATTTTTTGGCAAATTCGGAAAAATACACTTTTTCTTTTATTTTTTAACAAATTTATATTGAATATATGGTTAATTGCGTTATTTTATTTATTTTATCTGTCCGCATGGTGCTATTGTTCGTTTCGAGGTTTTTGTTAAATTTTTTTCGTCGAAGAGGTCAAATTATCTACACCCGTTCTAATTATCTGTATATAGTCTGTGTGGTGTCGGACTAGTCTGTGGGTCGTACCGGAGAATGGGCAGCAGCGTTCTCTATGCATTCCACCAGCATACTATACTGCGATCTTCAACCCGCCTGCCAAGCGTGGCGATTATGGCAAACCCCCCCCCCCCCCCCAAGAATGACAAGCACAAAAAACACTAGGCCCCTTACTAGGGGCCTAGTGTTTTTTGTGCGGCCCGCCTACCCTTGGTTACGGTAGCGGCCAAGGCCACGTTGAGGCAAGGGGTGCTAAGAATCCCCGGAAGAGATCCGGCTATCACAATCACCGAAAACTGGACGTGGCAACATACAACACGCGTACACTCCGGACCGACGAGAAGATCACCGAACTCGAGGAAGAATTGAGCAAGATACGATGGAGTATAGTGGGGTTATCTGAAGTCCGAAGAGAGGAAGAGGACTCGATAATCCTCAAATCCGGAAACTTGCTCTATTTCCGGGAGGGCAACCAGCAGTCCCAAGGTGGTGTCGGGTTTATCGTCCATGAGTCCCTTGTTAGCAACGTGGTGAAGATCGAGAGTGTGTCGACCAGGGTGGCGTACCTTATACTCAGAATATCCGAAAGGTATTCGCTGAAGGTCGTACAGGTTTACGCCCCGACCTCGTCACGCCCCGACGATGAGGTAGAGACCATGTATGAGGATATTTCCAGAGCCATGCATGGCTCTAAAACTCACTTTACCGTTGTCATGGGGGACTTTAACGCAAAACTGGGTAAACGTAACGATGATGAGCTGCGAGTGGGGCAATTTTGAGTTGGACGCCGGAACCATAGGGGCTACCTACTGGCCAGTTTTATGGAGAAGGAAGGCCTCTTTATGATGAATTCCTTCTTCAGAAAACGTGAGCATAGAAAGTGGACCTGGCAGAGCCCGGATGGTGCAACTAAAAATGAGATTGACTTCATTATGTCGACTAAGAAGCAAGTATTCAATGATGTCTCTGTGATCAACGCGGTGAAAACCGGAAGTGATCATCGTATGGTAAGAGGCACATTGAACTTAAATATCAAGCTGGAAAGATCTCGACTGATGAAGTCTACGTTCCGTCCAGCACCGACCCAGATCCAAAACCCTAAGAGCTTTCAGCTCGAACTCCAGAATCGTTTCGAATGCCTAGGGAGCTCCGTGGACGATTATAACGATGGGTTCGTGGAAACTGTCCATACGGTCGGGTCTAAGATCTTCAAGACCCGCCGTACGAATTCAAAAAAGAAGCTCTCTGATCCTACTTTGCGGCTCATGAAGGAGAGGTGCGATATGATCCTGCAGTCTACGGATGATGCGCTAAATTACCGGCAACTCAATAGACGGATCTCTAAGGCCTTGAAAAGCGATCTTCGCCGCTTTAATACAGATCGTATTAAGGACGCGATAGAGCGAAATAAAGGCTCCAGGGTCTTTGCTAGAGATCTGTCTATTGGGCAGAGCCAGCTTACGAGACTGAAGACCGATGATGGCAGGATCGTATCCGACAAACCTGAGCTGTTGAGAGAGATCGAGAGGTTCTATGGACAGTTATACACGTCAACAAATAACCCCGCTATGAATCTGGCAAACGACCCAAGAGCTAGATTGACCCGGCACTATACCGAAGACATCCCGGACGTCAGCCTGTACGAGATTAGGATGGCTCTGAAGCAGCTCAAAAACAACAAGGCACCAGGTGATGACGGAATTACGGCCGAGTTGCTGAAGGTCGGCGGAAAACCCGTTCTTAAGGCCCTTCAGAAGCTGTTTGGTTCCGTCATACTCGAGAGCAAAACACCACAGGCATGGAACAGAGGTGTGGTGATACTTTTCTTTAAGAAGGGCGATAATGCCCTCCTTAAGAATTATAGGCCCATCCCACTCCTGAGCCATGTCTACAAGCAGTTTTCGAGAGTCATCACGAACCGTCTCGCGCGCAGGTTTGACGACTTCCAGCCTCCCGAACAAGCCGGATTCCGTAAAGGCTTTAGCACCGTAGACCACATACATACGCTGCGACAGGTTATACAGAAGACCGAAGAATATAACCTGCCTCTCTGCTTAGCGTTTGTGGACTACGAGAAAGACTTTGATTCGATCGAGACATGGGCTGTGCTGCAGTCTCTTCAATGGTGCCAAATCGACTATCGGTACAGTCGATCTGGTACCGTGTCTGTACGAAAACGCCACTATGTCAATCAGACTCCAGGATCAGGCCTCGAAACCTATCCTTCTGCAGCGAGGTGTGAGACAGGGAGACGTTATCTCTCCGAAACTGTTCACCGCTGCACTGGAGGATGTCTTCAAGGTTCTGGACTGGAAAGGGGCTGGCATCAACATCAATGGCGAGTACATAACTCACCTTCGGTTTGCCGACGACATCGTAGTCATGGCTGAGACTATGGAGGACCTAAGTACAATGCTCGATGACCTCAGTAGAGCCTCCGAAAGAGTGGGTCTTAAAATGAACATGGACGAAACGAAGGTCATGTCAAATGCCCATGTAACACCCACTCTCATAAAAATCGGAGACGCTACACTCGAAGTCGTGGACGAGTACGTTTACCTAGGACAAACTGTCCAGTTAGGTAGGTCTAACTTTGAGAAAGAGGTCAATCGACGAATCCGACTCGGCTGGGCAGCGTGCGGGAAGCTACGCAATATCTTCTCGTCCCACATACCGCAGTGTCTCAAGACGAAAGTCTTTGACCAGTGTGTGTTGCCAGTGATGACTTATGGAACTGAAACGTGGTCGCTCACAATGGGCCTTATAAGAAGGCTGAAAGTCACCCAAAGGGCAATGGAGAGGGCTATGCTTGGAGTTTCCCTGCGTGATCGAATCAGGAATGAGGAGATCCGCAGGATCCACCAAGGTAACCGACATAGCCCGAAGAATTGCCAAACTTAAGTGGCAGTGGGCAGGGCACATTGCTCGCAGAACAGATGGCCGATGGGGAGGAAAGGTTCTGGAGTGGCGACCGCGTATCGGAAGACGTAGCGTTGGAAGGCCTCCCACAATGTGGACCGATGACCTTGTGAAGGCCGCAGGAACCCGTTGGATGCGGGAACCACAGGACCGGTCGAAGTGGAGGTGCTTGGGGGAGGCCTATGTCCAGCAGTGGACGTCTTTCGGCTGAAATGATGATGATGATGATGTTCTAATTATCTTGACAATAGAATCGTGTGTAGATCGATTTGAGCTCTTCGACTGTCTGACTGTATCTACATTGCTGAGCAATAGAAATTGGCAAAAATTTCAACAAATGCGTAACGTTTTAACATATACCTCAAAACGAGGTATATGTTAAATTAAAGGCTTTTGTTAATCATCGTCTTCTTATAAAACTGTTATTAGAATATCGTTTTTAAGATTCAATTGTTTTGTGGTTATCGTTGTTAATTATGGAGCTTATTATATAAAATAATTTTAGTTACCTTTTGCTTTAGAAGATTTAAATGTTTTGTCAAAAAATATTATTGTTAAGATTCTAATAAGGGTTTATCAGAGGATAAAAGTCTGATTAGTTTAGATACCGTTGAAGGCTTTTATAACTGTTAGGAGAGTAAATAGCATTTTTAAGATACAATCAGGGTTTAGTTTAGTGGCTTAAAAACGTATTTAAGTATAATTTATGGTCTCTCTAAGTCTGTTATTTTTTTTAATGTTTAAGTATGTATAGCGTAAGTCGAGCGTTTTTTATTTCATTAAACTCTGTTATCGTCAAAATATCCAACCAGGAGACCAAAGAATCAATACATTAATTAGGAGGATTTAAATTTATTTTTATATTAATTTTTTTTTATTATAATATTGCATTTTATTTTCCTTATCAATATCATAATATCAGAACAAAATAATACCCAAAATAGTATTTAAGTCACATGTAAATTCATCTCCATATTTATAATACTTATTCAACTCATTGTCGGCATCTATGCGTCATTATTTTTTACAATAACGTCATTATTCTCACAATGTGACATTATCAGCAACAACGTTTTTTAATGATTTTGAAAAATATCCAAAATTAATGGACAGTTTGGGGTGCCTTCATTACAACATACTATATATTTGATATATCTATACATCTGGACTTAAATAGAAGCTCTGCCGCGAGGTTTAGAAAATCTTAATTATTTGTATCAAGAATATTGTTTTGAGGAGATCCGCCCTATTCCTTATTCAGTGAAGCAAATAATAATATCAGTTTATTTTATATCAGTGATTGAACTTTAAAAAAAGGAAACATAGAAGTGGTTAGTTGCTTGTCTGTTGCTACTAGGCTTAGACAATAATTTAACCAACCATATTGATGGGGCTCCAAAGGTGTAACAAACATTTAAATTAGTGACATTTGAGTCCCAATTCATCAATCATTGTTAATCAATTATTGCAGCAATGTGCCTGAACTTTATGTTTAAAAAAACTATAATAAATTCTCAAATCTACTTACCAACATCAGTTTCAAAATCTTGTAAATGCTTATTAGCCTCAGCGAAAGCTGGCTTGTAGCCGATATCCCAGCCATGTTCCTTTCGATGCTCTTGCATGCGTTCCTTCAACTTTGTTGGGTATAAACTGAATGGGTGTAAAATTCCCACTCGCCATGATCCTGAGGGATTCTTCCATAGCTCAGGGATCTATGGAAAACAATATTGGAAAAAAGTATTATTTAATATGTATTAGTAACACAAAAGATACAAACATTTTATTAATAATAAATAAATATTCTTTGTTTACATGAACCTACCATGAACATTTTTAATTTTAAATTATAAAAATTGTTGATGCTAACATCATAAGTTTTTTAATTATTATGACTATAGGAAACAACTTAAAATGTCTTTCTGGCATCAAGCCATTTAAACAAAACCTGTTCTTTGTTTATTTTAAACTAATCTGTGACTTGCATGAACCAGTAGTATTTCCAAGAGGTAATTAATGATAGATAGCAGGAATTGATTTAGTATAAAGAGATTCTGTAATACGTTCTAATTACACCAAACAAGGCCACAACAACTTAGAAAAAACATACATTGTTGTTGAGTTACAAAAGTAACTTGATGCTGACTTATTAATCCACTCATTGGCATCTACTGTACCTATGCTATAAAATATCCGACCTATTGACAATGTCGATTATCATTGCAATAAACATACCAAACAAAGAAAAAGTCGGAAAAAAAACGATTTCCGCAAGAATTTACCTTCAGTTTGCGGCCCGTGAGACCGGTAATGCATCCATCGGTGACTTTTTTAATGACAGTACTGGTATCCACATCGCCGCAGCCGCTGCAGTCGTACCTCTCAATAACCTTCGTCTCACCCGTACTTGTTACCTGCAACCTCAGCAATACTTAATATCGGCCAAAATTGCAATAAAAGTGCAACTAAACAAATCGTGACATGACAATTTTTTACCGTAAGTCCAACAGCTGCAGGGTCCACGCCCGAATCGAAAATAGCAATAACGGTGTCTCTGCCATCATAATTTGCATTTTTGTTGATGAATGACACGACTCCTGTCTCTTTTTTCGGCAATAATCCCCAAACGGGGAAATCACAGTCGATCGGAGCGTCTGCCATTTTTGATGACCCGATAACTAGTGTTGCCAAGAAAAATTAACATCCATAAATTAAAAAAAATAAAATAGTGTTTCCATATTAAAAAGTTGAGTCGAGTGAGAGTCGATAAATGGTGTGCATACACAAATATACAAAAGTAGTCTGTGGGACTGTGGCATACACACGAGTGTTCACACGAGCGATTATGATTCATAATGTTATGCTTTTATGATTCTGCCAAAGTGGCCTTTTTAAGACTCCAGAACTTTGCTCCTGAATTAAATATAGGCTAAATCCGGGTAATTCCCTGAACATCAATGTTCGCATGATGTTCGCGTGGACGATCCCTACGGTGTTATAGTTACCGGCACGGTTTTTGAGCGCTCGGCGGTGGAGTGGGGATCGCTTTGCGCATCGTATACTTATGGCAAAATAAAACATAATATTATATAATAATAATATTATTATTATCATAGTCACTGCACGACAATATATATACCCCGCTCCCGCACCTTACTTCATCCCACCAAAGGGACCCAATAACTCACTTTTGCGCAGGTGAAGGTCAGCGCTCAAGATCCGTGCCGATAATTGCTATACCATAGCTTTTTATCCAAAATATAGTCAAAAATATTGTACTTACATCCGCCAATATAACTACAAAAATACTGAATTACTGATACCGGAAAAATCGTTAAAATACTGAATCTGGTCACACTGGTCCAGTGTTTGTCAAATATAAGCGCACGTTGCCCGCTGTCTGCGAATGCGAAATCTGTCTGTCTGAAAACAGCTATACGGGTTTTAGCACGAATATCGAGGGATAATTGTCATGGGGGCGTGGCACGTGTCGCCTCCATTACGATCAAACTGACCAAAAGTTTAATTGCGTACACACAATCAGTAGCAATGGGTTTTGTCAGTTCAACAACATTCATTGCGTTATTTACGTTGTCGAGTAGACACATTTTTCGAACATATGAAGCAATGGAATAGCAATATCTTTAAAAATGATTCAGATTGAGATTGATAGTGTGTTACGCAGTGCAGAGTTGCATGTGTGCATTCAGTGACTGACTGTATCTATACTTTCTAGTGCCCGCCCCTTTTGAGCATGTGTACAATAAGATAGCACAAAAGTGTTCGCCTACTTTCTTGCGTGTGTGCCAAAAAAGTATCATGTGGGGGTTCTTTGGTTTTTGTGTGAGTTTCAGGAGTGGGAAAAATTTAGAGTAAGAAAGCTATAGAGCATCGGGTAGCGTGGCCACACATGAGACAAATAAAAACTTTTTACAAAAAAAAACAACCGACTTCCAAAAAAACACTACAAATTGAAAAATAACTTTAATTTCGGAAGTCGGTGTCTTTGGTTCCGCATTTTCGTTTATTGACACCGACTTCCAAAATTAATTTGGAAGTCGGTTGTTTTTTTTTGTAAAAAGTTTTTATTTTTCACTTTTTAGTGGGCCATTTGTGGTCTTCTTCATCAGCTCCACTTTACCAAATGATGATTTCCGAGAGCAAATGCTGAAGTTATTTTAAAAAATACCCAAATCGTTATAGCTTTGTCTATAAAGAGGGTTTCCCTCGATTTCCATGGGATCCTCTCATCAAATTCCAATTTGATGATAATGGGACCACCTCGAGAGTATACCCTTTCAAACAAAAAAAGAATTTTGAAAATCGGTCCACAATTGGCGGAGTAATCGCGTAACAAACACACAAAAAAAAAAAAAAAAACATACCGTCGAATTGAGAACTTCCTCCTTTTTGAAGTCGGTTAAAAAGTAACCTAAATAACATGAGCTACATAAGTAGCTGCCTTGAAAAAACTGGCACGCACTGAGAGACGGAAATAGTATAGCTTTATCCTATTCTGTTACTTATAATAACTCAATACTTTATTCCTTTCTTGTGGAAATGAAATGGAGCTACCCGCCGTTTACGCTTTTCTTTGCCTAAGGGGAAAAAGGTGGCGACATTTGAACTTGAACAAATATAGAGTGAAGGCATAGAAGACTTTCTATCTCCATTGTGATAGGAAAAACTTTTCTATGTCAATGCATATCTCTCGGATATCTATGGGTTTTTTGTCAGTGGTGACAACGGTGTTGTGTTGCCATCTTTACACCGATATATCGATGGATCGAAATAATGAATATCGCCAAATTTATCGATATATCGATATTTTTTCTACAAGCCTACACCACCTTTGTCTGATAACGCTTACAGAAGGAGGTCACTGACCTCTATAATACAGTACTTGTATTATAGAGGTCAGTGAAGGAGGTTCAAAAACTGTCTGACTGTCTCATCTTTTTCAATTTGGTTTTAAAAACTTATTGCACCTTCTTGTCATTGCTCACAAACGCACTCACAGACTGAAGAGACTTCATCACTGACCTCTTTTGTATAATACAGGTCAGTGGACCACAGAGCACTTTTTGATGCAGTCAAAGACTACAATATAATGCGGTGGATGCAGTGGACTTCATACACTTAACAAAGATGACAATACTGTCATAAAATAAAGTACCAAGGTATTTAGCTTAGAAATAATGTGGTATAATATTCTTCCAGCGGGACTTATTATTTCTGGTGCTCTTGCATTCTCAGGATACGGGCTCTGGTGGACTCATTATTTATTAGTTGGGAACGTAAGTCGAACGAAAATTATTATCACAAAGTTCAGAAAGATATTGCTTAATCAGCCTATAATATTTCCTCTGCTGGGACATGGACCTTCTCTGACTCCTCTCTGTAAGAGGGATTGGGGGTAGGGCCATAATCAATCACGGGTCCCGTGGGCCCAGTACGGGTCTTTAGTTTGACCAAATTTTACTTTCAAGAAATTAAACGACTATGGCAGTTAATTAGTAAGTTATGGCCTATTCCTTGAGGCCTGCGTCCCAGCAGTAGGAATTTATAGACTGATTATACTTAAGTTTATACTATTCCTTCTTAGGTGTCTTATAGTTTGGTTACATGAGGTCCTTGAGGTAGGCAATAACTTTAAAAATATAATTATACCTACGTCATTATTATAACACAACATCACGCCTGTAGTGCCCCATAAGGTTAGGCAGAGTTGTAGGTAGCTATATCGGGGGGCACTGCCGTGTGTACGTTACCCCAGCAAGAAAGTATCTCCTAGAGTTAATGAGTAGAACGTATAGTTGGTGCCTTATCTGCTGTAAATGTGCCCCCACATAAAAAATATGTGCCCCCTGTCGTTTTGAAAAAAAATCGGAAAAACGATTCTTGCTGGGGTAACGTTTTTCTAGCAGGAACATTCTAAACGAATGATCGGAGAGAGAAAAACTGTGCATGGCCAGAGAGCTTATATGTGTGCCAAAATGTGCCCCCAAAAAAAAAAAATCTGTGCCCCTTCAGATTTTCGAGATATTGCATTTCCTGCTGGAGTAACGTTTTGACGAATCGTATATCTCTAAAACCATTGCATGTGTCCCTGTAGAATAAACATACACGAGTAGCTCTTAATGTGTGCCCCTTAGTGCCCCAATTAGATTTAAGAAAATATTTATAGTTTTCAAGTTATCGCGGTTTTATGAAAACCCGAAAAAACATCGCAGCGCCTAAATGAGACAAGGCACAAGTTCGCTGAAAACTGTATTCGGTCCTTCTTGATGCTAATAATAACCATACAAAGTTTCAAAACTGTTCATGCATGTGTTTTTGAATTATCTTGCTAAAAGTCAAAACGATGATGTCATAACTTTGACGGCAAGATACAAGGAACTGGCTCAATCCCAGATGTGTAGGTGTAAACCAAAATCTTGTGCCCTTAGTCAAAAATATATGGTGAAAATATTGAGCTTGGAATGTTTCGCATTAAGTAAATATAAACAAAAAACCAAAATATGTAAACAACGGCTGGTTATCCGACCAAATCTGAATGACTACTAAAAAGCGACGGATTCATACATATCGATGACCTTCTTTACTTTACTCACTAACCGGTTCACACGTGTTGTGCCTGAGTACACTGAAGTAGAAAAGTAATAAGTAATAAAATAAAGTTGTTATTGGATTATATTCTACTAGCTGTTTCTATGACCTTACACATGATTAAGTACATTATAAATAGTAGCTTAAGTGCTATTCCAAGGTAAGCTATCCTCTCCATTCTAAATTTCATTAAAATACATCCAGTAATTTATGTGTGAACGAAAGAAATACATCCATTTGCCAGGTCTTTGACCCAAAATTTGACTGGTCCCAATGTTTAAAAAAAAAAATAGTTCATGAATACCTACTACTAAAAAGAGGTAGCTCTTTTTTGTATATAAATAAAAAGCCCGTATTTGTCTTTATATATATATATATATTGATAAGCCGTAGGTTAGATAAATTAACAGTAAGTTTTTCATCATTAAGGGGAATGCTCCAACCAGCCCGCGAAATTCAAAATTTCTTGCATTTTTTGCAATTTGCAGGCCAGTGCTAGGTTGTATGTTGATTAAAATATTATTCGCGGCTGTAAGACGTATGTAGTTACAGAATTATAATCATCAAAATCACCAATACAACCCTCCAACTTCATTAAGGCGTAGGAACAAAAAAAAACACAAAAAGTCATTCCTACAGCTTTATGAACTTAGAGCGTTGTATTGACGATTTTGATGATTATAATGCTGTAACTACATATTAGTATGTCTTACAGCCGCGAATAATATTTTAATAAACTTACAACCTTGTAGCACTGGCCTGCAAATTGCAAAAAACGTAAGAAAATTTGAATTTCGCGGGTTGGTTGGAGCATTCACCTTAACCAAATAAATTTTGGTACCTACAGTTTTGAGAGTTGTATTTAGTGTAGGATACCTATAGTCAACCGCACAATGATCTGTATTGCAACAACGTGTTTCCATTTTGTAAGTCGTATTACGTACCTATGAGGGATTTATAATTATAAACCAACGATTATATTAAAGCTGATTATGTAGTGTCACAAAATTTTGATTTGATGGCGTTTTGGATATATGTATGTGTCATTCCACAGTCAGGTGATAATGTTGATACGTATATAGGATAAATATGTTTATTTATAGCCAAATAGGTCACATCAGATAATTTGTGCACATTCGATGTTTACAGTTATATCTTTATGCGGTTTACTATACTAACACACTTTATCTGAATCTATGTATAAGCAAATTACTCGTAAGAAAATTATTTATGTGTGATTTCAAATTTAATATTTTTTTTACACAATATTATACTTATACTTAATACTGATCTGTGATTTTTTGTGATGCGAATTTACTAATTATATGTTGTACTTAGATGAAAAACTGATCTGTGATTTAAATAATAATGACTACACAACGTGCAAATAATTTCCAATATTTATAGGCAGGAAATTTGATCTGTGATTTGATGCAATAATTAGGTACTTTAAGAAATAAAATTAAGGGAATAAATATAGTCACAAGGTGCATTTAATATATTTTTTTAATTAGCCCCCAAAACTTTTGATCACGACTGTACGGACAACTGCTTAGGTATAATACGTCCAATAAAGAACGTCATCGATATGTATGAATCGCTCGCTTTTTAGTAGTCATTCAGATTTGGTCGGATAACCAGCCGTTGTTTACATATTTTGGTTTTTTGTTTATATTTACTTAGTGCGAAACATTCCAAGCTCAATATTTTCACCATATATTTTTGACTAAGGGCACAAGATTTTGGTTTACACCTTCACATCTGGGATTGAGCCAGTTCCTTGTATCTTGCCGTCAAAGTTATGACACCATCGTTTTGACTTTTAGCAAGATTATTCAAAAACGCATGCATGAACAGTTTTGAAACTTTGTATGGTTATTATTAGCGTCAAGAAGGACCGAATACAGTTTTCAGCGAACTTGTGCCTTGTCTCATTTAGGCGCTGCGATGTTTTTTCGGGTTTTCATAAAACCACGATAACTTGAAAACTATAAATATTTTCTTAAATCTAATTGGGGCACTAAGGGGCACACATTAAGAGCTACTCGTGAATGTTTATTCTACAGGGGCACATGCAATGGTTTTAGAGATATACGATTCGTCAAAACGTTACTCCAGCAGGAAATGCAATATCTCGAAAATCTGAAGGGGCACAGATTTTTTTTTTGGGGGCACATTTTGGCACACATATAAGCTCTCTGGCCATGCACAGTTTTTCTCTCTCCGATCATTCGTTTAGAATGTTCCTGCTAGAAAAACGTTACCCCAGCAAGAATCGTTTTTCCGATTTTTTTTCAAAACGACAGGGGGCACACATTTTTTATGTGGGGGCACATTTACAGCAGATAAGGCACCAACTATACGTTCTACTCATATAACTCTAGGAGATACTTTCTTGCTGGGGTAACGTACACCACTGCCGTGCCCCCCGGCACGGCAGTGCCCCCCGATATAGCTTATATGATTTTGTTGGGGTAGGTACTACTAAAGTGACAAATAAACACATTTTTAACAAAAGATTTTTATCGATTTATTACGTTGATATTCTGCAAGTGAAGTGGCTTCAGGACGGACGGGCATGACGAAATGCTATGGGTTCCGTTTTTTCCATTTGGCTACGGAACCCTAAAAAGGGGTTGACGTGAAAGTAGGTAGGTAGTACATTCATCAAACATGGCTCCTTTTCAAAAGGACTATACTGAAAATGGAAGAGATTATAATGGAAGACCATTATTATCTCTTCCATTTTCAGTATAGTAAAATTTAATTTCCACCATAAGAATGGTGGAAATTAAATTTTATGGTGGTTATGGACCTTTAACCTTTTGACCACCAACGTCAAAAAATAAAAAACGTGGCCTCGGCGTCAGTCTGTCATGTAGTCGAACCGTGGCGTGCTGGGCACATTATGGTTTGTCATCTATACATGACTGTGGTGGTCATAAGGTTAAAGAGTTTTGTGTTCATTTTTATATAGGCTTTTGTCAATTATATTATTATGAATAATATTTGTAAATTACCTGCACGGATTTGTCCACTATCCACTTGCACTTGGTCACACTGTTGTTGCTTGCAATATTTTGAATCGAACTCTGGCAACACGCAGTTTACTGTCATTCGAGTTACGAAATTAGTGCTACTGTGTGTCCGATAATTTGTAAATATGTGGTACGAAATTCTGCCTAGCGCCTTCATTATCACGGCTGCCTTAGGTTTGCCAGGCTGGGGTCTATATCACATTCACAATTTATCAATAGGCAACGTAAGTTCACTTAGAATAACATGTTAGATAACAACCCCCCAACTAGTACAGTGTTCTTCCATAGATCACAGAGTTCAAAATGTATTATCAGCTCAGTTTTGGGTTCACAGATAATATATTGTGTGTATGTAGTCAGGCAAATGATCCGTTGTGAATAGATTCTGAAGAAATATATGAATGGAGCTAAAACATATTGTTTTACAAATGCCATAATGTAATTGAAGATGGCAATAGCAGGCCTCTATCAAGCCCTTGCTGAATAATTGGTGGAATCTAAAACCAATTTCAAGTTGTAATGGTTTAAAGAATTATTTCATTTGTTTTGCAGCACTACAGACGCAGCCTCAATGACAGATGGGACCGTCAGCTGTACCAAAGGGACTTAAGGCTGACTGGAAATCCCTACAAAGTTGCAGTAAGAAACATTTGTTTTTAAACATCTATTACCTAACATTTCAATGGAAGTAATAAATGCTTGCCTGCACATTGCACATTTTGTTGTTGAGTTACCAAAGATCTCCAAGAAATTAATTAAGTATTCCCAGCAGTTAATTTATTGTGACTGATATGCCTCCATAACAGATGTACTATTTATAAAATAACATTTCTTATTTCCAGGGACTGGAAACAATTAAGGATGATGAGAGTGGTAGGTACATCAGCGAACAGATCTCGCTCAAATACTATGCGCTTCAGTTATCATTTTCTATCTCCGGTAGTGCAAATGTTGTTGATGAAAACTTTTAATGATGACAGCTGGAATAATAATAATAATCATGGAAGTAATGAGTAATTAACTATTTTGTATTGCCATGCTTACAAAATTAACCACTACTATTTACGCTTCAACAGTAGATGATGAAGTGTGATCAGAGTAGATAACCTTAAAGAAAGCTTCATGTATCTTTGCCTGTGGTAATTTTAATTATTATTACCTTCTGCCGGCGGCGCGACTTCACCCGCGCGTATGTCGGAAATTATCCCACGGGAACGTGCTACCTAGGCAAAAAGTAGCCTATGTGTTACTCCATAACATCAGCTATCTGCCAGTGAAAGTCCCGTAAAAATTGGTCCAGCCGTTTCAGAGATTAGCCAGAAGAAACAGACAAAAATTCATTTTTAAATGCATATGAAACTATATACTTTCATTTGCATTTAGTAAAACTTCAATATTATTTATTTGTTGTATACCTACCTATAATAAAATAATTTAACATTATTTTTGTTTGGCTGGCACTTCCAGATTTAGCCTAAAAGTATAAAATGGCTGCTAAATGATTGTGCCCTTGCCTCAGATGGGATGTTACTCTCTGGTGCAATGACATTCATACTAAGGGCTGATTTTTCCAACGCCAGATAATTTTATCGGAGGAATAATGAGTTTTTGACAGGTTTTCCACCCAAAAACTGGTAATGTCAATTTTATTCCACAAATAAAATTTATCTGTCAATTGAAAATGCAGCCCTAAGTCAAAAAATAATGATTCTGAAATAAAGAAAAGGTGTGTGCTTGCACACCTTTTCTGATATATATGTATGATGTACACCCACCCTGGCAAAATTATACATAGGTAGTTTTTACTTTTTTTGCAAAACAATGTAATACTTATAGTAGATTTATTATGCTTGCATGTAAGGATTTTAATCGCCTGCACATTTTGTTGTTGAGTCACGAAACATCCCCAACAAATCAATTATTTCCAGAAGTTTAATCATTACACTTCCATAACATAATTACATATATGTTACATTACATAAACAGGGTATTTGTTCTAAAATTATCTTTTTTAATTTCAGATAAAGGGAAAAAGAAGTAAAAATTGGAGTACATCAGAGTAGACCTAATTAAATTATGTACTAGATATTTCTGTTGTTAATAAATTGCTTTTAATGTATGTACGCCTTTACTTTTTATAACAAAACTAGCTTCCGCCCGCGGCTTCGCCCCCGAGGTATGTCGATAAAAACTAACATACTTATGTCCTTCCCCGGATGCAATCTATCTCTCTGCCAAATTTTATCGAAAACCGTTCAATGATTTAGGCGTGAAAAGGTAACATACAGACGGACAGAGTTACTTTCGAATTTGTAATAATTATTATTTACAAGGGTAATAAAAACTTTTTTTATTTCCAGCTTTTTAGTTTACAAATGTGAAAGATTTCGCAAACGATTTAGTTCTTGCTAGGTAAGTACGTGTTTTTTACGATTTGTCACTTCGAATTACTTTTAACCATAAAAGTTATATATATTTTTGTAATCACCTTTTAAAACCCTTTATTTTGATACCCCACTCGATAGGTTACGAGAAACAAAAATTTTTGTTGAAGACATATTGCGCCAAAAATCAGCCATTTTAATTTTTTTTCAATTTTGATATACCCAGTGTCTCTCTCACAATTAAGACGAATCTAACGGCTCCCAAGTTGAAATCGATCAAGCCGTTTAGGCTACAGAGCGTGCCAAAGAAATATACATACATACACTCGAAAAACATAACCCTCCTTCTGACGCAGTCGGGTAAAAACGGGACCCTATTACTAAGACTCCTTTGTCCGTCTGTCACCAGGCTGTATCTCATGAACCGTGATAGCTAGACAGTTGAAATTTTCACAGATGACGTATTTCTGTTGCCGCTATAACAACAAATATTAAAAATAATAAAATAAATATTTAAGGGGGGCTCCCATACAACAAACGCGTTTTTTCGGCCGCGTACCGGCCCATCGTGCTGCTCGACGAGGTCGGCAATTAAGAGAGTGATTGCGGGCCGCCTCGTCGGGCACCTGGTGAGGACGGGGCCGGATCTTGCGGACAGCCCGTTTGGCTTCCGCAAGGGACGCTCTACGGTGGACGCCATCATGCGCGTGAGAGCCCTCACGACGGGGGACGCAGTGTCCCGGGGTGGGGTCGTCGTGGCGGTGTCACTCGACATCGCCAACGCGTTCAACACCCTGCCCTGGAGCTGCATTGTGGAGGCACTCCGGTATCAACGGGTGCCGCCCATGTCGTCGAATAGTCGAGGCGTACCTGACGGACAGAGCCGTCATCTACCCCGGTCGCGATGGGGAGTGGAACCGGCGAGAGATGTCGTGCGGTGTCCCGCAGGGATCGGTTGGAGGGCCGCTCCTGTGGGACATCGGCTACGACTGGGTGCTGCGGGCCGACCTCCCTGATGGCGTCAGCGTGGTTTGCTACGCTGACGACACGCTGGTCCTGGCGCAGGGGTGGTCGCGTCAGGCGGCGGCCGACGCGATGACACGCGGGGTTGCGATAGTCGTGGAGAGGATCCGGCAGTTGGGTCTCGAGGTGGCATTGCACAAGTCCGAGGCCATGTCGTTTCATGGGCCCCGGAATGCGCCGCCATCGGGATCCCAACTAACGGTAGGAGGGGTACACATCGGCGTCGAGATGACGATGAAATACCTGGGTCTCGTCCTCAGCAGCCGATGGAACTTCGTCGAGCATTTCCGACGTTTGGCCCCCAAACTGGAACGGGCCGGGGCCGCCTTCAAGCGGCTCTTGCCCAACCTGAGGGGGCCAAACGCCTCCTGCGGAAGTTTCGGGAGGTTCCTGCACATCATCAGGCGGGAGGAAACGCCCGGGTGTCACTATTGCCAGGATCGCCCAGAGGACACGGTGGAGGTCTGCCCCGCTTGGGCGGAGCACCGCCGTGTCCTCGTAGAGGCGATTGGCAGCGACGGCGAACTCTCGCGTCCGGCCCTGGTGCAAGCCATGGTCCGGGGCGAGAGGGAGTGGGAGGTAGTCACCTCCTTCTGCGAAGCAGTCATGCTAGCGAAGGAGGTGGCGGGACGGTTCAGGGAGAGAGCCTCCCGTCTCAGCCGCCGAGGAGGACGCCCCAGGCGTCGGGAGCCGCGTGACGACTCCCGGCCACCGTAGGCGCGGGCCTGCGGGCGGAGAGTAATGGGTAGCTCACCGATCCGTCCGATCAGGACCAGGCCCGTGCCGGACGGCGCGTACGTGTTCCACGCGCGCCTCAAAGAGATGTCAGCATCGAGGAGGGGCCCCTTAGGGCCGAAGCCTGTCGGGTCAGCGGGATTGTCCGAAAGGGTTACCGCTGGCCCGGAACATAAAGGGCTAAGGAAGGAACACGGGTGGGTTTTAGTCAGTAAGAGTCTGACAGACTGACACTCCCTTCCGCTCCACCCAGAGCGGGAGGAGTCATTTGATGATTTCCCATCCAAAAAAAAAAAAAAAGAAGGGGGCTCCCATACAACAAACGTGTTTTTTTCGGCGTTTTTGCCTTGTGGTTTGAACCCTTCGTGTGCGAGTCCGACTCGCACTTGGCAAGTTTTTTTTTGTGTTCGGGTATTGCCAAGACAAGGTTTGTATAAAAGAAAATTTCGGAAATTCGAAAAAAAATATTGCACGTGTGCGAAGCTGACCATACCAGTTTAAATGTTTAATTTTAACAAGTTTATTCATCTCGAAATCAAAATAAAAAAATATTTCAATGCACGTACCTAATCTTTTTTTTTAAAGATTAAAGGCAGGTTTAGGATAAGTTGCCTCATCCTTTTATTATCTGCGATGGAGAAAGCAATGTACAGCGAAACTGAAGTGGGGGCAATGACTTCCCAGTCACCACCGGTGGCGACTGGGAATATTTATTCCCATTTGCCTCCGGTGGCAATCCCCGCGGGGGCGACTAGGAATAAACCCACAGTGTAGGGTTCCGTAGTAGCCCGTTATCACAATGTAGTACGGTTTCGGTTGTTCTTTATTCTGAATATAAAAAAAATAGTCATATTTTGGTTTTCAATGAAAGTCCTTACCCGTTATAAACAAGCAACTACTTCATCTTAGTCACTTTAAAGGATTACTGCTAAGGATTTTGTATTTAGTACAAAATTATCCAACACCCAAGTTCAACGACTATTACTGCTAAACTAATAAAGTTATCTTAACCGCTATAGTTTTCCTTTAAGTTCATGAAATGCACTATCATCGTGAATTTTTCCAGATTTTCAAGCCAGCAGTTTAGGTTTTAGATGGGGGGGGACGCCCTACTGGAACAAAAATTTGCACTTTAAAGTTTAATATTACGTAAATGAAGCACTAAATCGAAATATAATTTTAGCAACCCTCAAATCATTTTAGAATACCTACCTATTCAACGATACCACACACGATGGGGTTGACGACGAAAAAAATATTCATCCCCACTTCACATTCTACTGTATGGTTTATAGTAGGTTGGTACACTACGGCCGAAATATCTTGGCGAGTCTGAACATAGACACTACGAACTTTCGCGCATGTTCTCTCACTCGCACTCGCCTATGTCACCATTTGGTTCCTAAAAAGTTCAGACTTGCTAAGATAAATCGGCCGTACTGTCCTTAACTTTTGTAAGTGACCTTTGGGCTCTTTTTAACTCAAAAGAATTTAGTTTTAGTGACTCCTCCCCAGTCTGGTAAACAGGATGACGTATAAGTTAATAACTGATTACGTGAGCGCGGAGCGCAATGTACGTATATGCTATTTAGACCCGGTATCCACCAAAGCGGAGAGGAGAGGAGACGAGAGATGTGTTTTGAATAACCAATCAGATTTCGTTATTTCCACATCTCTCCGCTTAGCTTCGGTGGAAATGGATCTAGGGGAGAGGAGAGATGTCTCATTTTTGTATAGAATTTGTGCCGCGAGCGACGCGCACGCGGCGCGGCTGAGCGGAGATGTGTGTAGTTGGGCGGCCGCGGACTTTGCCCGCGCTCGCGCATCGCGTTCCCCGCTGCTTTCTCCCCGCGATTCGCACACCCGATAGAGTCATTTCCATCACACATCTCCGCTAAGCACAGCTCACATCTCCTCTCCGCTTTGGTAGAAATAACCAGCCAGCTTCGCAGCTCATCTCTTCTCGTCTCCTCTCCTCTCCGCTTTGGTGGATACCGGGCCTTAGTGTCTTCTAGAGCAAGATCCCATGAACGCCAGACCTTCGTTACTTTATAAAAGCTGAAAGTTTCTTAGAGCATGCTCCAAAACACAGGTAGGAACGATGCGCATCTATGAAGTTTGAATCATCGTGGCTTTGGCAGGTAGCAAAGGTGTAGGTACATATTCTTCAGGATATATGCTAGTTGCCTAGTTAGATAATGTGTTGAAAACATAATACAATTAATTTGATACAATAGAAAAAAAAAGCATGAAGATACCTCTAAAAACTTTCTTGTCACAATAAAAACCATACAAAATTTACATACAATCATTCTGATTTTTTGTCAGATTATTCTACAAGCAACAATGATATTCTAATAAACAGATATGTTATACACTTACAAAACAACAGAAAAAAGTGTTCCGCGCCGAGAGGCAGCACACATACACACTTTTCATTCATTTTACATTTCACTACAAGTAAAAAGTATAGAAAAAGGATAGCTTGATAAAACCAATAAGAAAAAAAGTGACAGCTAGATGTTGTCAATTGCGCGTGAATGTAAACAAACATTATTCGGGCTACCAATCACCGCACGCTGGCATCATAGACTAACAAATTAACTAGGCAGAAAGTATAAACCGCGTGTACAGAATCTGTAGTCGGGATTTGTGCCTATGCAACGAATAAACACTATTAAAAGGTAGGTAGGTGAAAAATAAAACACGTTTTAAAAAGAAAGAAATACAATTGTAAAAATAATCATACACCTTCGATAAGATTTATTTTTAATCTCAATGGTAGGTTTATTTTAACACTATCTGTGACATACTATGGTAACGATAAGCTATTAATATTTTCTTTTCCTACATATTATGACATGTTTAATTTATAATTAAATATATCAAACAAAATTATAAAGAAAAGTTATTAAAAGGGAAACTAGAACTCTGCTGTAAAGATGACTTTACTGCCTAATATTCGCATCTGTACTTTTATTCTATATCCGGAGTGCTAGCATCCTTGTCGTTCTTACGACAAAAAATATATTTTCCATCTCTTTCTTTTTCCTAACCTCCAAATATCAGAATATTAGGAAAATAATTGAAATATATTAATAAATCGAAGTATATTGTGTACTTTCGTGTGGTATGAGATCCCTTGTGTTTTATTAACTTTGGTATCATAATTGGTACACTTTCTAAATACACAAGATGGCATTTTGGACGGTGATTACGTAGCTGCGCGCACCGTCTCACTCGTAGACGTGCGTGACACAGACTAAAGGCAATACGTCCCAATTAGGACGTTTTCTAGTCTTCACAATTTGCGCGCTCATAACATATCTGTTACTAAAATATCATTGACAAGCAACATACTAAAGCACTAGTGTTTTATTTTTTTTTGTCCAAACAATAGATTCTTTTTAAATAAATAATTGTTTCATATTTTGCAATAAATTACCAGCGCTGTGTCATCGCGCTTCTCTTTCTTTTCTATGCAGTCCGACAGTCATCGCGCTTTAGGTCATGTAGTCCCCTTAAGGTGAAACTAGAATCGCACTCACTGGGGCATGGCCAAAAAGCATGCTGTCTCACCTGGCATCGTGTCCGACAGAGCTAGTATCAGTGTTGAGCAGTTAGACACTAGTCTACACGCACAAAGTCTAGTTCTCACGCACACAAACACCGTTCTGAAAAACTGAACGCGCGTAAAAAAATTCGAAGTTCTTTGTGTTTTTTCTTAAGAGTCCTATTACGGATCGTAAACGCAAATCAAATTATTTCGATCGGCGTACACGAGTCGATAATAGTAGCGATCTCCGGACGATTGCGCGCCAAAAATTCGGCGACAGGTCCTACCTCGTCAAGCGCTTGCGCGGGAATCACAGAACACTATACTCCTAGCGGAGAAGAACGTCATGTTCATACAAAAATGTTGGTCTAAAAGTAAGACAACTAGCGTCGCTTGTGGGCCCCTTTGGCAACTTAGACATGGCGCGAAATTTGAAAGTGTGCATGTGTGTGTATGCATATGTGTTTATGCATGCGTGTGTATGGTTGTTGTGTTTGTGTGAGTGTTCTTTGGTGATTTGAATTTGTAGTTTATCAGGAAGAGCTCGCTCTAAAACAAATTACTAATGAGTGGATTAAAATATAGCATGTCCCTTACATTAAAAAAACATGTTTAGTTGTGGTTTACGTTACTAATATTTTATGTGTAAACCGTCGAGCGTAGTGTAAGCAGCAAGAGAAATAGAAAGTTATACGTAATTCTATTGTAAAGGACTTTTAGTGTTGTAATTATGTAACTATAAGATTATCTACTAAAATTTATGGCATTTTAACACCATGGAAATAAGTTCTTATCATGACTAATGTTGGTATGAACCAATATTAATCATTCAAAGCAAATATATACGTTAGTTTCAGGTTTTACAGCTTAGCCATCACAGATTTAAATGAAATTTAGGAATACAAAAATAAAGCAATTGTTAATATTACTAAACAGTCTATAAAACTTGAGTTTAAAACTTCTGAAAAGTAATCGTCGTTCGTCGTTTCAGCCGATAGACGTCCACTGCTGGACATAGGCCTCCCCCAATTTTGGGAGGGTTTGCCATAATCGCCACGCTTGGCAGGCGGGTTGGCGATCGCAGTATGGTATGATGGTGGAATACATAAAGAACGCTGCTGCCCATTCTCCGGTACGATCCTTAGTCGCCTTTTACGACACCCACGGGAAGTAAGGGGTGGTGGTATTCTTTAAGTCCGGCACCACACAGACCAGACAGAAAAGTAATAGTATTCTAATAAACAGTCTTACAAAATCTATACTTAGTAATTGAATGAATGTACTGGAAACGAACCATCCCATTTCAACTTTCACTGCCCTCATGCTAGTCATCTTTCACACAATTCATGCACCTCTTATTCCCTGACATCCGTCCGTCCCTTCTATTCGTCATTTTAACTTTCACTGCCATCTTCTAATCATCTTTCACAAAATTCATGCACCTCTTATTCGATCTTCTTCCCTTACATCCGTCCGTCCCTTCTATTCGTCATTTCAACTTTCATTGCCATCGTACTAATCATCTTTCACAATCGATCGATCTTTCTTTCGTTTCTAGTACATTCATTCAATTACTAAGTACAGAGTTTGTAAGACTGTTTATTTAGAAGTTTTAAACTTATGTTTTATAGACTGTTAATGTGTTGAATTTATCATAATTACGCAGCATAAAAGTCGAAAATATAAAAATAATATTAACAATTGTTTTATTTTTGTATTTCTAAATTACATTTAAATCTGTGATAGCTAAGCTGTAAAACCTGAAACTAACGTATAGATTTCCTTTGAATGATTGATGTCAAAATGTGAACGTGTCCCTTACATTAATTGATACTTCTGTGGCCTTAGTGTGAGTTTTTTTCACTCACGTTCGATTGCGAGCGCGTTAGAATTTTATATGGAAAAAGTTATAGCGCCGCCTGGTGGTCACTAGGAGAAACCTAATTTCCCATACAAAATTCTAACGCGCTCGCAATCGAACGTGAGTCGAAAAAACTCACACTAAAGCCACTGGTATTGATATGTCAAAAAAATATTATTTGTGTTTTAATATATTTATTTTCTTTTGTAGGCTCGCCTACAAAAGAAAATAAATTACAGAATCTGTTAATGCTTATGTAAATCTATATTAATTATATATAATATATAGAATCTATTTTAATTGTTACATTTTGCCCTATAAGTTCACTACATGTATCTAGAAAATTAAAATTAATATTTTTTTGCAACTATGCTTTAATGCAATCTTTAACATCCCTCATGTGTGCATTTTTATTTAAATAATCACACATGATTGATGCACTTTTGTTTACACATTCAATCATATTCTTTAAATATAGTAAACAAATGGCACACAGTATCCGTAGAGGATGTTAAAGATTGGACACAATTCACAATTTGATTCCATTCTCATAACTATGTAACCACAAACATAGGCACATGCTTGCATCTCCCCAGTATTTTCATCCATTTGATCCATGGACAAACTGAAACAATGCTTACTGCTGATGGACGGTCTACATCAGGTTTGGGATTGTGGGTCAAAAATAAATTTTAATTGTCAAGAATGACATCATCATCGGTCTCACAATTTGCTGCTGAGCTTGGTGCCAACAAATTTGAAATAAATCCTGTTTTTAAAGCTGCAACAAATTGTGAGACTGTTGGGTTGCAATTAGACCCACAATTACTCCTGACACACCCAAAACAATTCTCCAATGCATCTTGTTGCAGTCTCCTGGTGGACAATCTCCCAATTTCGGGATATTTTTGTTTCTAATTCCGCCATAATCTTTCCACTCCCGTCATGTTTTGGATCCATCCATCCAGCGAAGGTGCCCTCGACTTTGCACCAATAAATTGGCAGTTTTTTAAAAATAATTTCATTTCTTTGAAAAATGAGGGCTCCAGTCTGAAATATTTCTCAAATCATTTTTGCCTTTTTTTAAATTGGAGAGTCCGCATTTAGGCTATCAAACAATCGGTCGATTTTGTTTAGCAGGTTGACTGTAGCAAGTGCTTCTGTTGGCAGCTCTCCTGTAAAAATAAATACTATTTTAGTTATTTAAAAATAACGTAAAACAGTTTTTAAGAACAATGAACATTTTAATTGCAATAAAAGATTGACTTTTGAAAAAAGAAAATGGGTCCAGATGGTAGTACAGTACCGACCGAAAGGTCATAGGCTTGACGTTTAGTTTGACTTACGACCTTCTTTCAATGAGTAATTAGACACATACTCGCATAATCACGCTGATTCTTAAGTTCATGGATGTTTTTTTAACATCATTATTATGATATCAACACACCTTCGATAATTTTTGCATACATTCCAGCAGACACTGGAATGGCTCAAAACTTGCGCGGCTAATATTGTACTTTCATTTCTTGTCTATTATTCGGATTTAAGTGGCTCTTCGTTAGGGGCAGGCAAACACGAAAAATGGGTTGTTGTAATCCAATTAAAAAAAATCTGCAATGTGATTCCACGTCGCGATATCTGAAAAAGACGTATATATTGATCATCATAATACAGCAGATACGATAATTAGCAGTGGGTCAAAATCGATTTACAATTTTTCTTTTACATTGTTACAAGTCAAAATAATGCCATTAAAACCATAACTTGTAAAAAAAAACAAGTCTCGCAACTCAGTTCTTCTACCGTAAAAAGTTGTGAGACCCATGTAATACCAAGTCGTTTAATTTATTCAGTCCCTACTTAAGGGTCCATCTGTCTTAAGTTATTACGTAATTAGCTATCCTAACAACATCTTATAGTGACCATATCAAGATTAAAAATATTTTATGTTTTAAATAAATAGATTGCTTGGCCATCGCATGAAAACACAATGTATCTCACAAGTAATACATATTATATTAAATTAGGTTTTTTAGTGCGATTGTCAAGTCAATAAATAATTATATCTAGGTACCTATCTACACCTATTATTCCATTATATTATACATATTATACAGGTACACTGATTCATTCACTGCAAATGTAACTTTGTAATCCTATATATTTATATGGGATTACAAAGTCATTTATGCAGTTGGTGTATCTAGAAAAGTGGACCGAAATTGCAAAATATTTTAGTTTTTCCTTGATTTATACACTAAACACTAATCTACACAAATAAATAAAATTGGAGTGTCTGTTTGTAATATTAAAATAACCGCTTTTTACTCAATGTATAAATGCTACGGCTAATCTCTGAAACGGCTGGACCGATTTTGACGGGACTTTCACTGGCAGATAGCTGATGTAATAAGGAGTAACTTAGGCTACTTTTATTTTAGAAAAAATATGAGATATGATATGAAATATATGAGAAATTACTGCTGGTACTACTCCCCGTAAAAGTATAAAATTGAAAGATATTATTACCTGCAATTTGTTTTTCATTGCACTCAACATTAGTGTTGCATTTTAAGTTGTATTTTAGAAATAAATTTCTAAAACATTTGAGAAGATGGGACGTATCGTGTAGAGCAACAATTTCATGTTCCTGAAATCTAAAATGTGGTTGTTCAACAGATGCCGCTAGTTGTGAAAGTGTTCTTCTATTTACCCCATCCATATCGCAAATAGTTGCAGCAATTATGATACATGCCTCAAAACAAGCATGGAGAACCTGTAATTAGAAAATTAAGTTAATTAATAATGTTTAGTAAGAAAATAAAATAAAAATAACATACTATAGGGTCACAAATAGAAAATGATTTTCAGTTAACTAAACAGTAAATAAGTGTAAATAATTCCAATACAATAATGTACCTTTTTGATCAAAATCATTAATCTGTCTGCAGTGACATGATCTCCTGACAAATAATATGCCACAGGCTGTTTAATTCTTTTCCTTATACATAAAATCATGAACACTAGAGCATAACTTGCTATTTGTGGATCTCGTCCATACTCTCCTCCATGGTCTTGAAATCCGTCTATCTGATCAGATTTTGAATTGTAATTCAAATTTTTTCTTCAAATTACCAGCGTTGTGTCATCGCGCTTCTCTTTCTTTTCTATGAAGTTCGACAGTGACCGCACTTTAGGTCAAGTAAGCCCCTTAATTAGTCGCTTTCCTTTATCAGTTTTTTCAGTGGATTTAGCCTGAAACCAAAAATAGAGGAATGTAAATTAAGTGTGAACATAAATTTATTATTCACAATTTTAGGAACAGTAGAACCTGCCACTCATTTCACAATTTCATTGGTCTACTTTCAGTTGGTATACCTATGTATAAAACATGTTTGTTGTATGGGAGCCCCCCTTAAATATTTATTTTATTTTGTTTTATTATTTATTATTAAAGTTAAAATACAACTGACTATTTTCTGAATATTTCAAGTGCCTACCTGTTGCCATTTTTGATATCGAGCAAAAAGGGCAAAAACATCGCGTTTGTTGTATGGGAGCTCCCATTAAATATTTATTTTATTTTTAGTATTTGATGTTATAGCGGCAACAGAAATACATAATTTGTGAAAATTTCAACTGTCTAGCTATCGCGGTTCTTGAGATACAGCCTGGTGACAGACAGAGGGATGGACAGACGGACAGACAGCGAAGTCTTAGTAATAGGGTTCCGTTTTTACCCTTTGGGTACGGAACCCAAAAAAACCAACTGTGACGACAGACAGATGCAAGAGTGATAAAGTACACGTAAAGTAGTAGTAGTCCAGCGGGATTGTTCAAAAGGGTTACCGCTGGCCCGGAACATAAAGGGCTAAGGTAGGAACACGGGTGGGTTTTAGTCAGTAAGAGTCTGACACTCCCTTCCGCTCCACTCAGAGCGGGAGGAGTCATTTGATGAATTTCCATCCAAAAAAAAAAAAAAGTAGTAGTAGTATAAAGTAAGTGTGAGTGGTATAAAGTGAAGGTTGGCGATTTTAGTATGGAACATTTAAAAAAACCATGAATAAAAAACATTTTACTTACACCAGATGAGTTTGGAGTCTGTATAATATCAGTAGTTGAAATTGTTGCTTTTGAAGTTCCAGGCTGTTCCAAATGTGAAAACTAAAACAGATACAAAATACCATTATTTAAAAAATTAAAAATTTTACCACTCCCAGCACTATATTTTTTTGAAATTTGTATTTTTGTGTGCCCAAATAAGCATGAATTTAATCTGCATAATGATCTTGTATCTAGACCTAGCCGCAAAGTCCACATGCTTCGTGAACTTAGACGAAATACTAAACTATTTTCTAATAATGTATTTTGTATGGCGACCAAAGTTTATAATAAACTACCAGACTGTTTTAAAACTCTTAACTTTAGGACATTTAAATCTAAATTATTCAATTATCTCATGTAAATGCTATTACTCAACTAATGATTTTATGAATGAAATGAAATTTGACTTAAATATTAGAATAATTATATTCTATTCTTATTATCTCTTTGACTTAATTTTAATCTTTTTGACATTTCCATTCCTAATATTTGACTAATTTGCAATTTGAATGTTATTCTAATTTATTTAATTCAATGTTATATCTAACAAGATAACCAAAACCCTGAAAATGTATTTCTATGCCGGAAACGGCAGAATAGTATGAACTTTTAAAAGTATCTAACAACTTTGTAACAATTTTCTGACAAATAAATAGTACAGAAATAGATTAAACCTTAGAGAAGGACATAGGACAGGTATTTTATCATCATACCATGCGGGCGAAGCCAGTTCCAGGCTGTTGATTGGATCCAATGTCAGCAATGGACATCTCAACTTGCTGTGATGTGGTGGAGAGTTCAGATGGAATGGAATATCTATGCAGCTTTTTCCTTTGCAAACGGTCTTGGACAATTGTACTTTCGGGAAAATGGTCAGTGGGTCGTCTTAGGGGCGGATGTTTAGAACAAAGCATTTTATGGCTTACAAAGAGGCGTTTCTGAAATTTCACAGAATTCCAGTTCTCCTCTGGGTAACAAAACTTTGCCCATGCTACCGGCCTGAAAACATGATTTTAGGGTTGAACTTTTTTATCAACAACAGAATGTTACTGATTGAAATTGGTACTATACTTTGGATTATTTAATATACATACCGCTGTAAGTTGGAAGGTCCTGGTTTCAGAAAACGATGTAAGATCAGTTCCGAATCTTAAGTTGTGGATGCATTGTATTTTGCACATTTTCGGTTATTGTCCCTCATAATTTTTTCACCGATTCACTGACCAAAGAATACAAATAAACACAAAATAAGATAAGCTAAAAAGTCACTAGGCTTCTAAAACAACAAAATGCTGCGGTATGGTATCCCGTATTCGGAGTCTCGAGCAGAATACTCAACTCGACACAATTTGAACGGAAAATCACACGAAATACAGGAAAAACGACAGCAAAAACCAATCACACACGCAATTAATTAACGATTATTTGTTTTGAAATGGTTTTGAACCGTTTGAAAAACCATTTTGAATTTTTTAAACTTTGACGTTTGACTGAAAACCACAGAACACATCCCCGCGTTCCGAATTGCGTCAAAAGCTATTAAATCTCGAATCCGACCAAATTTAATAGTCACAAAATATAAGGACTTATTGGGTACTATTTGTGACGTTGCACGTTGGTCGGATTCGCGATATAATCGCTTTTGACGCAATTCGGAACCGACGTACTCCTTGCTGAAAACGTTGATGTTGCCATTTAACATCGAATTTTTAACATTTGTTTTTTGGTACTGGAATCCCTATATCAAACCCACCTACTGAGCCATCCAATCCTAACAGAGTTGACTCCCCCTGGCGGGAATGAGGAGCGCGCCGAATTGACACAGAATATATAGCATTTTAACTTTATTTATTGCAATTTTGTTTTATTAAATTGAGAAACGAAAACTAATGAAACGTATTCATTGTAGATTGAAGTTTTATATAAGTAATATTAGTTTATTGATAAAGTTGCGTTAATTTGGAGTGTAATGGACGCTGAATCAAGACATGTATTGCTTAAATTAGGCTTTCTTTACGATTTTATCAATAAAAACTCAAGGAATTTAAAGGAATTCTAGAACTCCAATAAACAAGTAAAACATTCAAAGTATCTTTTTATAATTTTAGCATTTATAAGAATTGAATGTAACAATGTGAATTTGAGCGTCAAAGTTCCATCGCCAACGGTTTTTCTTGCAAACTGTGTTCGTAAAATATTTATAGTAAATTACACGAAAAGAAAAATGAAAATGTGTAACTGCACCTTACAAGAAAGAGAATAGTACTATCGTTATTCTTAAACAAATAATTAAAATATCTTACAACTGCTGAAAATTACAGCGTCAAAAATCATGAATTTGCGTAAAAAATGTAACAGGACTCTTAAATAGCAAGCAAAACAAATCTTTGTTGGATCATAACCGTTTTGGTACAGACAAATTTAATAATAAGACAAAACTATTACCATGTTTAACTTTGGATGCACAATGTCAAACAGTGGAGTAATACCCACCCGAAAGTATGGAAAAAATATCGACTAGTGCCACCTTAAGTAGGTATCCCTTTTTAAACTTCCTTACAATAAATTCAGTGCATGGGTAAACACCAAAATCAACCCTCTTGTATTCTTAAGAAGGCACGAACAGGTAAGTATACAGCAATGTAATGCCTATAGCAGCAGTGACGCATGAGGTCTTAATTTTTTTCAAATAGTAATATCTTGCTGCTGGGCTTCAGTATAAGAGTGGTACTTACTAGAAAAGTTACTTCTTATTTTCATCCAAATAGTTAAGTATGTTCTGATTGCAGCCACAAATCATTCTCCTCGGATTCAATTTTAACTTTGACTTGACTTATCAGCGAGTGACTTTCATTTGTTTTTATAATAGGTTCTGAGGATAGTCTGTAAGCTGTGCTATAAGGTTCTAAGTTAGTCAAGTTATCACATTCCTTTGTTTTAACTACATTAGAGCTGATAAAAGGAAAATCACCATCAGAAAAATGTGTTTTTCTATAATGTAGGTGCATAGAATATTTTCTTACATAGAATTGGTCACACTTTGGGCAAACAAATACTCTACTGTGCTTTTTCAGAACCTTTGAATTCAATTGGACAAGTCTAAGCCTTAAAATTTTAACTTTTTCATTTGCTCTGTAATCCGGTCTTGGAACAAATTTCATAGCAGGTTTAATGATTTCATATTTACATTGTAGGTTTTGAAACTTGCGGTAAGCAAGTAAACCTGTACTTGCAGTACTGGATGAGTTATAACCTCTGTATGCAAAGTTTTCTGTATTTATGTAAACAAATCCGGCCTTAACACTTTTTGAATTAGTTTGACATATATCAGCACCGTTCTTGAGTCCGTCTATAATGTGGCCAAGCTTCTGTAAATTATCTTTACATTTAGTGTAGAACTTGTAACTGTTTATTGCTCCTGATGAACATTCGTTGCATACTGCATTAAATATTGACAGTTGGTCACTTATCTGAAACAAACTTGATTTTTATTTTGGGTATGATCTTACAACTTTTTCAAGGTCAACTCATAATCTTTGGTATCTTCTTGAAAACGACTGACAGTCGTTTTCACATTTCAATAATATAAATCATTACCATGAGAGAGGCACCAGGCTTTGGTCTATGTACTAGCAATTTGTACGCAACAGAACATGATCTGGCAAAGTAAGTAAGTAATCTTTTTGACTACCTATATTTCTGTCTATTCCTCATTCGAAAGCTAGCGTGATGAGTAGTCTGGTTGCCAGAGTTAAGTAGGTATGAATACATAAAATCTAAGTAAACTGTGTAGTTTTTTACCTCCGGATCCAAGATAGTCGTAAGAATATCAGTCATGTAAACTTCCTGGTAAGTATTATCGTGTTTCTTTACAATAACCTGGTCTTCTATGTGAACCGCGCAGTCGGCTACGGTTTTGAAGCATAAGCAACAGAAATGGTTTCGTCCTATTATCATGCTGTTAACAACACTGCTCTTTATTTGTTGCATTTTGCAAGAATAGAGTTCGTTGCACTCAAAGACATTAAATTATTTGTACCTATCTCTTTGGTGGCACTTTTCATAGAAATAATTTGTTTGGTTTCTGTTTTGAAACTTGCAAACAATGAAAATTTCAGTTCAATTTTAGTCCAGTAAAGTACTCCGTGAATGAAATATTGCGTTGCGTGACGTCACGTTAAACCTTAGAGTAAAAATTAAATTTTCTTGGGTATCAAAACGCTTCATGACTTGTTGTTGTAGCAGGCAACATCGCGCGATATGACGTCACGTATTCAATATTATAAACGAAAAGGAACTGCCTCTGGCTCGTTGATCCAGTGGTGGCAAGTGCGGCAGCAGCGCTTGGGTCGATGGGATCGGGAACTCAAACTCCGGATATTGCAGTGGTTTTCCTATCATAATTTCTGTCGTAGCCTGGACTCTGGATCTAGATAAGCATATTGAACATAACTGGCGATAGTCGAACTGTGGCCCTGGGTTAGGATGTTATCTAAAGCACGATATACACGGTTTGAAACGGTGGTTTCAAACCTAAGTTTAAAACAGTGTAGGAGACAGTGGTTTGAAACCCGTATGACCTTTAAACGTCCTTGGTAGAAAGGCCTGCGTTGTAGTGGCAGAAGAAAATGTTGAAAGAATGTTGGTTTTAATCAGTGTAGCAGGCGTCTCGCAACAACAACTTCAAGGTCACCCTGGTTTCAAACCGTGTATATCGTGCTTTAGGTTTTTATCATTTTGGTTTAATTTTTACCAATTTTTACTAATTTTTACCAAAATTAAAATGAATTCCGGAATTTTGAATGAGATTTTTTGTTTAATCTATGGTTAAACTGACAGTCAGTTGACGTTTGCTTTTGTTTTGCAGATGTTGTTTACAAAATATTAACCGTTTTTATTACTAGTACTTACCTACTTTAATATGGATAACTGTTTTGTAGACATCACAATAGAATTCTTAGCGGTTGCCTTTCACAGCATTCTTTATTACGCGTCAGTTTACCCCAAAAGTGTCTTTGAAACTCGTAAAAAGTACAATATTGTTGTGCATCGTTCAGTTCATCCTGAAGTGAATCAGTATCTTGATCTGTGCCTGAAAAGTATAGGAGAATGTTTGAAGAATGACCAACTAGGTTGTGTGGAGTTTGTAGTTACAGACAATGAATACAAACCTTTATTGAAATTTGTGTTTCAATTTGATAAGAACAGTTGCTTTGACGAGACACTTGATGCATATTTGGTGCAATGTGAGCAGAATTTGAGGGCTTTTTGCTTAAAGATTTCCTCAGTGATTAATAACTTCAAAGACTTGCCAGAAGATTGCAGTTTCTCAGTGTACATTCATACCAATGAGTCCAATGCTGTTGCCATGTCTACCAATCCTGAATTTGAAGAGTTCCCGCTGGTTGAACTTAGTGAAAAGCAAGAGGAGACAGATAGAATAATTCCACTCAGCAGGTTTTTAATAAGGAGTTATGCTGTAGATAGTTATGTGGTGATCAAGTAGTAAGTAGTTGTTAGTATTATTGGACATAAGTAGAAAACTTAATAATACTTTGTAAGTCCACACAGCATTATTTTTATGTCTACTCTAGCTATAATATACCTTCACTTAATAAATGAGAGTTGTACAATTCTCTAAGAGATATCTAAGCAATCAAGGAATACTCAAGTTAGCTGTGTTCTTTAACACGTTCCGGGACACAACACGAGACACAATAGAAGTTTTATTGTTATCACGTCTATGTGCGTTTAGTGTCCCGGAACGTGTTAATAATGCTAAGTGTGTTATATAAATACAAGTGTTATTTAATTTAAGAAGTTAGTTACCACACCACCAAGTGACCAGATTTAAGGGAATGTAAAATGGTGCACAATATTCAACATGGATTAACCCTTTGTATGCCAGAATGTGGATCCGCATGAGACACAATAGATTTCTAATTCTTTCTGCAATTACAACATTCAACCTAAGGATATGGCAGCCTGAATAATTCCTGAAGATTGAATTGGCATGTCTGTGTGGTGCCGGACTTAAAGAATTGCACCACCCCTTACTTCCCGTGGGTGTCGTAAAAGGCGACTAAGGGTCTTACCGGAGAATGGGCAGCAGCGTTCTCTATGCATTCCACCATCATACCATACTGCGATCGCCAACCCGCCTGCCAAGCGTGGCGATTATGGCAAACCCCCCCCAAAATTGGGGGAGGCCTATGTCCAGCAGTGGACGTCTATCGGCTGAAATGATGAATTGGCACCCTGCATGGCTGAATAAGAATTTGTCAATTATAATAAAAGTTAAACTATGCAAGTTTGACAAGAAGCAGACTGGACTGAATCAAAACTTTGTTTCAAACTGTTAAATTTTACCTAGTGTGTATGGTGCTAATGGCTACTTAACTGTTCCTAATAAATAATATAGTTATAATATATATTTTTAAATGTCTTTTTACCTTTTTCTTTATAAAAATATTTAAAAATGTAATTTACAAGTATTTAGACGAAAAGGAAATATAATATATTTTGTCATAATATTATTTCCATCTTTTAATAAAAAATAGTCAATACAATTATCTATAGTTTTATTAGTAATAGAATAATGTGTATTTGATTGAGAGCAGTGGTGGCCAAGTGGTAACGGCCGCGACTTACGAGTTGTAGGTCGTAGGTTCGAATCCAGACAGGCGCTTTACTTTGTGTAAATTATTTCATCACCACTGCCCTCAAAACGGTGAAGGAAAACATCGTGAGGAAACCGGCATGTCCTAGAACCAAAAATTCGAAGACATGTGACATCTGCCAATCCGCACTGGGCCCGCGTGGTGGATTACGGCCCACTCCCTCTCACCGAGAGGAGGCCTGTGTCCCAGCAGTGGGAACATTATAGGCTGATTATGGTGTATTTGATTTAGGCTCATATTACAGAACCTCACTCAAGACTCGAGCATTACTTGAAACTACTAGTTCCAGCCAATCAAATGGCTTGAAACTAGTTTTAAATAATGCATGCGTATATTATTTATTTAACTTCATGTCGTCACAGTATAAAGATCATACAGTATTTCGACTTCATACAAACGGACGAAACGCGAGCTATACCTACGCGCCTCGACCTCGGCATGCGCTCGGCATGCAGACAGTCGCGACTGTGCCGCAGTGACGAACGGACGGTGTGTTGTTTTTTTTAACAATAACCGCGCGATTTTTTCACTAAAAATAAGTTCAAGTACATATTTAATATGACGAGTAGGCTATATTGTGCTACAATAAGATTATACTATGATTAAGATATAATACGGACTACAATAAGATTAATTCGCAATCTTTTTTTATTGTACCCAGCGATGATTTTGTGGAATATATAGAAAAAATGGAGGAAATATTCCGAACTTCATTTAAAACCAAACATATAAATTGTAAAGTAGCTGCAGGTATCTATAACCAAGAAAAAGATATTCCCTTTTCTCCACCTTGTCCATGTTTCCCACAACGATTTTTAATTAAGCTTTATACATAATATAATGCGGATTTTTTATACTTTAAAATTGAATAATAAAGCATTTCGTACGTCTCAGTCGAGGGGCAAATATTTTTCGGGCGCAAATTTATAAGATTTGTTATTCAAACATAAACATGGATTTTTAATTAAATCTACCAATCAAAAAACAACACGCATTTTTATTAAACACTTCCTATTCAATTCACAAAGTATTTTATTTGTTTATATAAAAAAAAGTATATTTAAGTATTTATTTATTTTATTATTTATGTATCTACACACAGTAAAATACAATAACAAAACTAAATGGAAACACAAAGTAGGCAAATGTAATTAAAATGCTGGAGGCGGGCAGCCCTATCGCATGTTTACGTACCGCGCGGCTGTAGGTATTTATTTCAAGGTTACGGCCGAGTTACAATACTGTATGATCTTTATACTGTGATGTCGTACAATGCGATTCAAATAAGAATAGGAACGTCAATGACCTCTATCTGTCAAATGTTGATTGAAAAGAACGGCTTGCAAAGAAAACTTATTTGCGTATCAAAAACTTTTTTTTTGTTTAACCGAGTCTTAGATAAATCAAAGTAAAAAAAACATCAAAAAATGAGTCATAATTAGTTTTTTTTTAAATGATGCTACTTTCTTTCTTATTTTCATTGTTGACAACAATTCACCAGAAAGTAAAGAAGATGCCAGCCGCCATCTTGTCGTTGTTGTGCGTTACATGCTCTGTGGTTGTTGGTGTGCTTCTTCGTGAGACTGAGTGCTTGTGGAGCACAGAACATATCGCACCTTTAGAATTATAGAGACCTAATTCGAAATTTGAAGATTTCAAATTTGACTCATAAAATTACCTTGCACGACCATCTCCATCGAATCTTAATAAAACAGAGACTTAATATGTCAGTCTTGTATATCAGAGTTGTCTAACCTAACTTAATATATTTTATTAAGATTCGATGGAGATGGTCGTCCAAGGTAATTTTATGAGTCAAGTTGAAATCTTCAAATTTCGAATTAAGTCTCTATAATTCTAAAGGTGCGATATATACCCTGACGGGTTGTGGAGTGTTACCGTTTCTTTCGTTAATTCTGTATGTTAAGTGGTTGTTTCCTGTTAAATTTGATATTGTTGTTATTTGTCGACGATGACCACTCAAACAGTGATGCAGACATGAGCGGAATTGAAAAAAAAAATGTTTTCGTAAATAGTTAATGTTATTAAAAAAATATCTTGTTTTGCTGACCCTACGCAATTTATTCGATTTGACAGCTATGACGTCACAACATGGCGCTAAGTCGATCCTATTCTTATTTGAAACGCATTGTAATTAAAGACTTCTCAGCAAAATCTCAGCAGACACCATCTTCATTCTTCAACTTTACTTTCAAACATCTCAATCTTGAGTATATCTCATCCCAGTCCACATAGGCTCCTATTAGTTGCCGCACATTATTCTCACTGTCCTCATACGCGTTCCGACCATGCAACAACCTTATATTATTAAAGCTAAGTATCTCTCCAGCCTTAGTTTTAAACCTCGCGGCGAACTTATGGTTCAAAGCTAAGAACATGCCGTGAGCCTCATACCATGGCTTCACTAACTCAATCGGTCCAGGGAATTGACTCCCTCTTTGCGGAATCGAGAAGTTGATTCGAGTTATTTCGCCGTGACGATCTAAGCAGATGACGGGCTCACGATGCAGTTTAAAGAACTCGTTGCCGTCTTCTGTTCCAATATCTCTCCATTCGATTTCTGTGTCAGTGAGAAGCTTATATTGATCTGGGTGATTCTCCTTCATATAATCAGCGACATAGTAGCAGTCCGACAGCAAATTCTCACCTCCTCGACTAGCTGTTTGTACTAAACAATGTAATAAATTGGCTCCCGGACAATACTCGTAGTAGGGCAGGTCAGTGTGTAGCTGTAGATTACTCGATAAGTAGGCGACGTTACTCGTGTTCGGGACATTCCGCACAACGAACTTGACGCCGTAGTGCGTCCTCTTTGTAAACCCTATTTTATTCACAACAGCATCTATAGCTGTTTCGGAGTCTGGAGTGTTCTGAATCAAAGCGACTCCGTAAACAGATAACTTGTATAGCCAGTTGTACAGAGCTTCATCGGAATCTAATAACTCGTTGTAATCATGTTTGGAAAATATTTTATCGAAGTCTTCTCTGTGCCACGTAATCTTCTTAGGTTTGTAAATAGTTTCGGTGTAATTCTTCTGATTTTCTGCCGTGAAACCTCTGAATTTGAGCCAGTTCAAATTGTATTTAGATGTGTGTCCGTCGTTCCAGGTGACTTGCAGATAATTTTGGTCCTTAGAGACGTCTTTCGGCTTTACATTTAGATTGAAATTGCTCCAATCCAGTATCCGGCTTTTGGCTGAGGTATGATAGCACTGTTCACACTGGCAGTTTTCTCGTAACCACACGTATGGGAACTGTAAAGATTCGCCGCGAACGTCTATGTTGAGTAAATCGTCCGTTTTATTTTTGTATAACACATTCCGAGTGTGAATTAGTTTGTTACAAGATGTGGTTGGCAACGATTTAGTAAAGTTTTTCGCCCTCGCAGCGAGTCTCAAGGCGAACATGTTGACGTGAGAGCGCCCGGCCGCCACACTGAGATAAGACTGATATTAATTTATATTCATTATGTTAATGGACTGGGATGTTCCGTGTGATATATCAAATAATCATTGTGTGAGATAACGTTGTGTGTAGGCGACTATTTGAATACGCTAGTTTAGAAAGGCATACCTACGATAAGATCCATCTTCCATCTAAGCATGCTATAGAAAGATAATTATGATCAGAGTGATTATTTTCTCAGATAGCTCACGTTCTTGCAAACTCTCTTAGAAACGTCCGATCAGTGTGGTAATCGGGCTTTCGTTTTCGATCGGCCCTATTGTTTGCTGAAATAATCTTATTTTCACCTAACAATAATTATCTCAGTTTATATACGTACTAATTACTCAAAGAATTTAAGAGATAAAAGACCGAGTACCTATCAACTGACATTTTGTTTCACTTTCGGGTTATCTCGTTAAATGCGACTGTGGTACAAAGTTCGGTACTTGACGATCTGACATGGCCTTGAATCGTCCCAGTTCTCGCATTTCTCAAACTTAATGACACAAGCGGGACTCGAACCCCCGACTTTTGGCGAACTGTGACTATGCTCCGACCACAGCTACCGTCATCTTCATTCTCTTGCCTATATATAACACAAATTATTTGTGGTCGGCGGAACATATATTTATTTTCCATATTTCTCTATTAGTCGTCATCTCGGTCACCCCCTTTCTGGCCAAGTCCATCCAATCGTTTCTTTGGTCTTCCCCTACTCTTATACCACCATTAAGCTATCGTTTACCGTCCCAAATGCTTTTAAATCTCTACAAGATATTGTAGAAGCAAAGATTAACAAAGAGAAAGATATTTTTTCGCTAACTTACGCTCCCGGAGACCTCGATAATGGTTACAGTAGTTATTAAAACACTTGTTATAGAACATTATTTTAATGTGCAAAAAGTAACATAAAAATAAATACACTAACACTATGAATAGTAACAACATTTCAGGGTAAAACAAAACGCCTACTAATCTATTTATTGCAAAAAACCTGGCATTGTATTTTGTAAACACTGTGATAGATATTTAATCTCGTAAAGTCGTCATGATTGGACTAGGATGGTACATAATTAGTCGTGATTTTAGGTTAATGTAATATTAATGATTAATTACTGAATTAGGTATACAATTATGTAACTGAGAGTGCTTATGAGAAGTACTAAGTACATATGGAGGAGGATATTCCAAGATTAACCAAACAACACTATACAAAAAAAAAATCGATTAAATAATAAGCAAATAAACTTTATCACTCACACTGAAACTAACTGTTTTATATTCCAAATGGTAACAGAAATTTAAAAAAAAATATTTTGTAAAAATTTTATATTATTTTGAATCTGGAAGACAAGACATTTCATGCCTACAATTTATTTGTACAGCCACTTCCAGTCTTACTGGTAATCAAATCGTAATTTGTCATGGAGTCACATGAATAAAAAACTAAAGCACAACACTAGCAAAGTAACCTATTACGAGTATGTACTTGTGTTTAAGTAGAAATCTAGCTTCACAACCGAGTAGATTTTTTTGTAAATAATAAACATTTTTACTAAAATAACATAAACAACCTAGAATTACAGTATCCACACAGGATTAGCCACTCTGTACTGTAGTGATGTAAACACAAACGTCAATATTAATTAAAAGATCTTTGAACATTTTACATCAAAATTAATTGGTATGTTGACAACAGTTTCCAGTACTTCTATAATAATTAAAACTACTAAACATTAATGTTTGATCTGTACTTTGATTTTATGGTAAGCGTTGCTAAGTAACCCTCGTATGTTCCAGATGTCTGCAAACCTCTCGGGTTGAGTATTGAAGTTGCTATCTGTCGCCTTTGCCCATAATTCGATCTGCAACAATAAACAATAACAAATTGGCATCAGGTCTATTCAAGTGTCTGATTAGTAAATGTCATGTTAGCTATTGTGATTGGTAGTTTAATATAGCAACTAGAAAGGCACAATTTTTTTTCATAATTTGACAGTATTCAGGGTGGCAGGGAAATTGACGCGCACACTGTAACGATAAATTCAACACACGGTACTAGACAAAAAAAAAATGTGTAAAAAAAAATGTCAAAAAAATGCTGTTTCATAGAAAAGTGCAACACCTACGCGGTCAAAATGTATGAGACAGTTTTTTAGGGTTCCGTAGCCAAATGGCAAAAACGGAATCGACACCCATGATGATAAAAAAAATACAGCCGCCATCTTGGATTTTCATTTTTACTTTACTATCGGCGACCTCAATATCCATCCCTTTCTTCGCACGGCCAATTTAAGAACGAATTACAAATTAATTTTTCACACCACCTGCTCGAAAATGTCAAATTATATGTCAAGCAACCTTAACCTAAAGTGAGTCATTAGTGGCCGGGGGCACAGCCGGTCAATAATGTTGTACTGGATTTCATTATGACCCGCTGGTCAATAATGTGATTTGAATTTGGAATCTCACATGCTCAGCTAAATTGGCAGTATAGTACTAACAAACAGACACCCTTTGGTGCCAGAAAGAGGAAAGCTATTCTCGAAACCCTTACTATGCGTGGATGATATTCTCGATTTCCTACAAAATCATTACGACTGCTTCTTCATATCGTTGCCATGTTTTCGAAGACATAATATTGTAAGAATAATTAGATAACTACGAACCATTTTTTAAAAGGAATGGAATAACATTAAAACTGGCATTAATAATAACAAATACCGTACCGCGCCGTAATACCGTAATAGTAATTGGCTGTAACTTTAGTTAATTTATTTTAAGTAAACTGCTTTAAGATTGCTGTGGATTTTGTGAATAAATAAATAAATAATAAAACCTATCTATACTACAGTCGATTTATCACATTTTATCAAAAATACTCTATTTTACGAGTGTCTCCAGTGACGTTCTAAATTCAAAATGCATACAGCCAATCATCCAAAACCATTCTACCAGCCCTGTATAAAGCTTAGTTTACACAAACGCCACTTCCATGAGAGTGATATAGTTACCGGCACGTAACTTGGCAAGAGATTTTCGTAGTGTGGGAAGTTCGCGCATATAAAAATGTATGAAATTGTGCGTGTGCAAACTTCCCCCACTACAAAAACTCTTGCCAACTTACGTGCCGCTACTTGTATCAATAGACACACACGACAAAACCGTAGAAGAGACTTTTTTTTTTGAAAATCGAATTGATCGTGTCTTGGCTACTTATTGGTAGACGCAATAAAGGCGCGAATTTTCGTACTATGGCTATTATTTTCTCACAGTAGGTGTAAAAAGTAGAGTATCCTCCTCTGGGCTAAAGGTGTCTTTGCCTTGGGCTAGCTTGAATCCCTCGCTGCATTCAGGATTCTTGTATTAACTCCCTCGCTTCGCTCGTGAGTTAAACTCTTAATCCTTCATTGCGCTCGAGATTCAATATGACGCCCGTGACATAAGACACAACTTTAGCCCCTCGGTGCATAATCTACTATTAACATTCATACTCGGTTATTTGAGTGCCTGGCATGCCTACTTTAGGGTGATAAATTGCGAAGGTCGGACGTCATGGTATTACACGTGAGACGTACGTATTTTTAATTTCGTCGTATTAACTTGAACGGGTAAAGACCAATGACAATGTGCGAATAGTACAATCTAATATCGTATTTATTTATTACGCATCATGCTTGTCTAGTTATTTTACATATATACTACTTTATTACGTTAAACTTGTAATACGTCATCGACGTCTATTTGTCATTGTAATGAAGAAAGTTTTAGCAAAATGTTGGTTTATGTTCATTACGATAAGATTGAAAATTAATCATCGAACGAGAATCTTACCTTGCCGTAACACAGTTTTAACTAGCGCGGAAGGTAAAGAACTTTATTTATGTATACCGTCAATGGACATTTATCATTCAAGTATTTAGTTAACAAGTTTATTTACACGGTTGCAATGTCATTTTGTTAAATATAATAATCGCTAACTAAGTTTTGATTTAACTGTGTATTTGTGCAAGTGTACCCTATAAACTTAGTGAGTGTACATAAAAACCTAGAAACTATGTAAGTACCTACTTTAGTTATAACTACTTACGTTTTAATGTTTAATACTGGTGTAGTGTATCTAAGATGGATAAATAAATTCTATTCTATTCTATTCTATAGTACGGGAGCCGAGTAGGCCGTCTGGCGACTGCCTACTGCCGCGCGTCTTTGTATGAAGATTTTGTTTTTTGTTATGTATGATAATTTAGTGAATTTCTTAACTGTAGGGCAAATACACTAAAATGTAATTGACAGGTTGTTGGTTGGGGATTGGTGCTTTTAGACATTGCACGCCACTGCTTTGATCCTACCTCCTTCTGGCCCTTTTCCACCGGTATCCTAGCTGTCCACAGCGCCCACGCATAGTGTTTCTGAGGCGGTGCATCATCGCACTGCAGCTCGTCGGCCTGCAGCCACGTGGCGCCGCAGTCGGGCGACACGTCCACGCGCACCACCTTGGCTCCGCCGCCGGAGTAGGCGTAGCCTGGTGGGTCGAAAAGAGGTATATCAGAAGTGCAATTAAAATTATGAATCCTACATTAAGGATTTAAAAACAGAACAGCTCTAAAAATGTTATCATTAATCAATAAAGCAGTCCTCCAAAACTACTTACGAGGAGAAGGGAATAAAATCATTAAATTTATTTAAATGGCTACGCATCAGCACTCTTTGAAGGTTCAAAAACTTCCACCACATCTAAAATACCCATCAGAAAATGGCGGGACGAAATACTAATTTGAGCCGGGAGGATGTGGGGTAATAAACTCCCATAAATATATGTCTGCAAAACAGCAAAACTGTCTGCTAAACTATAGTAATTTGAACCTTGTTTCTTACCTCTAACCTCCACGCATCCATTCTGTACAACTACAGTATCTCCGTCGGCTGGGTCGCATATAGCGGACGTGACGGGCAGGCTGTATATAGGTGGAGCGGTTGCAAAGTCAGCTGTTTCCCATGTCTTGGACGCGTTGAAGGAACGGTAGTCTTTTTGATGCCAGTGCGAGGGACTCTCGTCGTGAGATACTGTTATTGATTCTGTTAGGAGAGGTGAAATATAGTTATTGTAGGTACTATATTTAGATATTTACACATTTCTTTTTACCATTCGGAATGGTGAAAACGTGTGATGGTGATGGTAGAAGGTTCAATCATGTCTGCATCTCATTATTGAAACACAGTGCTATTTAAATCTGCTTGGATGTGGTCAGTATTAACCTCACTGCAGTTTCCATTCAAACGTCCCGCTCCTCGCGGTTACGTCACCTAAAATATCCCGAAACATTTTTTACGACGGGTCGCGGGGCGCCCTCGCCACTTATACACGACTCGTACAGAAAAAAGTTCTATGGGCCGCTGTTAAACTAATGGCTGTTTCTACAAGTGAATAGACCAGGGTAGATTACAAAACTTGTTTCGTTACTTTAAGAGACTTTGATTTTTATCAATAATTGTTTAATTTTAATGTTTGTTTATATTACGACAATTAAAAGTTAAAATAATATTATTTCAAAATCGATAGCGATGACCCTATTTTTTATTTACCTAAAAAATAGCACCATTCATACTGAATCGAATGACATATAATACATACCATTGTTCTTCCAAAGTTTTAATATGCAATAACAATAACATCACGCGAATATCGAATTGCGCCTGCGTCATCGCGGCCATTTACTTTTTTAATGATTTTCAACTACTGATAACTTATTTCGTAATGCCGATACAACCACACGGTCTTTGGCACAAATGTACTACATCTAACCACTCGACTAAAGAACCTGGAACGCAAGCAATACTTCCATAGACAAAATTCCTAAAAATAAAACGTCCGAAAGTGCGCCTGGACATTCTGTGGTTTTCGCTCGATGTCGATTTTGGGCGGCCGGACAGTTTAGGATTTCGTTTTTTCGCGAGCTGTCTATTTTCGGCAATGTACGCGTAAGTGGAAAGGCTTACCAACTAAACACATATATTACATTCACAGCATTACCCCCAATCTTCATAATAAGGTTTTTTTTTTGTGGGGTGTCCATTACTTTATCAAACTTTTATCAGCAATGGTCCTACTTTTATCTAATACAAAGACCAAGGTATCCTAGCATAATCATTCGGGGCAGTTGATCCGTTGACAGTAAATTACTCCTTTATCTGAATGACCCCCATGTAGTACAAAAAAGCAGTTCCAGACTTACCCAGCCACTTCACACTTCTGACAGCCGGCGCGCCGGGCACTACAACCCTGAGAGGATAGCCGTGGTCGGGCGGCAGTGGGCTGCCGTTCATAGTCGTGGCCAGGAGGATGCGGCCGTTGGGGTTCAAGGCTTGCTCCAGAGGGATCGATGTGGAGAAGTTCACGCCAGTCGCGTCGATGTCTGAGCCTGTGAACTGAAGATAACTTCGTTAAGAAGTTTGAATAAGAAAAAGTTTTAGGAACATTTAATGAAGATTCAAATGATGGAGCAATGGTGGCCCAGCGATAATGGACGCGACTTACGAGTTCTCGGTCGTAGTTTCAAACCCAGACAGACGCTTTACTATGTATAAATTATTTCATCACCACTGCTCTCAAAACGGTGAAGGAAAACATCGTGAGGAAACCAGCATGTCCTAGAACCAAAAATTCGAAAATATGTGCGTGGTGGACTATGGCCCACTCCCTCTCACCGATAGGAGGCCTGTGTCCCAGCAGTGGGAACATTATAATCTGATTATGCAAATGATGTCCATTTAGTTGGATGTAAGTAGGTTCCAGTAAGTAAGAAAAAGGGATGGCGTTATTTGTCCTGCATAGGTCCATCTCTTTTTCGCACTGGAATAATGATGACTTCAACACTGCCCTTAAGACCTTCTCTTAAGAGGTCTTTAAGGAAGGCGTCTGTTGAAATGTCTATCTTAAGCTAAGCATAGTACACAAGATATACGTTACAATGACGTGCTTCCCGACGGTGTTCTGCGTGTCGACGCCGCAGTAGACCAGCACGTCGCGCAGGTACACTCCCTCCCACACCGCGTTACTGATAGCACCGCCTTGCCAGCTGATGCCTTTGACTGGTTTCACCTGCTTTGTAATGGCAAGAAAATGTCAGTCGTAGGCTGAAGGGTTAAAATTAAAGTGAGATATTTTTGGAGCCGTATTTAATTGACTATTTAGTATTTTAGGTCCAAGAAATGGCATTTAACTCTTTGCGGGACACTTAACGCCTATAGACGTAATAACAATAAAACTTCTATTGTGTCTCGTTCAGTGTCCTTCAATGTGTTAATATATGTGTACATTAAATTTTTTAGGACATCAAGATGGGAATTATTTGGGGTGCCATTAAATACAAGACAAAATTAAACAGTACGGGGCTGTAACGGCACGTCAAGTTTTAGAAAGTTCGGCTTTGTAGAGTGTCAGCCCCTCATATCTGTGCGACAGTCTCTTTCTAAAGCTAAGTGTGTTGGATACAAATTGTAACAGATGTACGAACCCAACTTCTATTAGCTGCCATAACTTTATACTTAATAGTTTTCTTGAACGAAGCCGATTAAGCTAAAACAAGGGTTTCCGTTTTTGTCTCCCCCTTTTACAAATAAGACTGAATTTTTGATTCAAGGTAAATTTCTAATTAACTACTTAAATAAAACATTTTCACCAAAAAACGAAAACCATTAATTACGTGCTAAAACACTAATTACCGCTTACACAACAAATCGCTAAATATGTTTACCACTAAACGTATGTAAAACATCTGTCTGTCAATCGTTTGATGATGGCAGACTCAGAATGATGTTTTAAAATTATGTTTAGCACTAAATGCATTAAGAGATTTGTGGTGCAAGCGGGTCTAAAAGCAGGGGCCCTAGTCTGCTATTTTTATAAATTCGTCATTCCAACACCATCCCATTGTCATTTTGCTAAAAGTTCGTAATTTGCTAAATTCATAATGGTTGATCATTGGTCGGTCAATGGCACAGAAATTGTACGATACTCGTAACGAATTAAAAGCAATGACTGCACAATGACGTTCTAATGGTAGGTAACTGATCAAAGAAACTGTCAAAATTTTAGCAGATTACCGCGTAAGTCAGTAATTCATTTTTAGGGTTCCGTATAAAAACGGAACCCTATTACTAAGACTTCGCTGTCTGTCCGTCTGTCTGTCTGTCTGTCACCAGGCTGTATCTCAAGAACCGCGATAGCTAGACAGTTGAATTTTTCACAAATTATGTATTTCTGTTGCCGCTATAACAACAAATACTAAAAACAAAATAAAATTAATATTTAAGGGGGGCTCCCATACAACAAACGCGATTTTTTTGCCCTTTTTTGCTCGATATCAAAAATGGCAACAGGTAGGCACTTGAAATATTCACGAAATACTCAGTTGTATTTTAACTTTAATAATAAATAATAATAATAAAATAAAATAAATATTTAAGGGGGGCTCCCATACAACAAACATGTTTTTTTCGGCGTTTTTGCCTTGTGGTACGGAACCCTTCGTGTGCGAGTCCGACTCGCACTTGGCCAGTTTTTATTCATTATGTACGAGATTACCATTCTATGCCATTTCTTTCAATGGAGTGTCAGTGGTTGACCATTGGAAAGTCATAATTAGTAGATTACCAAACTTGTCAAAATCAACAATTATGAAATCAATGATAGACCATTTTGACACTATTGTAATAGCAGACTTGAGGCCCAGGATGGTTGTAATCCTACCTCATTCATCTCGCTCCGCCTATTTCCGGCACACATGAGCGCGGCACGCACGCTCGCCTTCGGGAACTTCAGCTCCAGCTGTTGGAGACTGAACTCCTTGGTGTGCACGCAACCGTTCTTAATGATGATCTTCACGTGGTGCCGGGACGATTCCAACTCTGGAACAGGCATGTGTTGACGGACGTAAAATAATTCGCTGCAAAGAAAAGAACAGTGCGAGGTGAGGAGGGAAGGCAGTTACTTACACATACTTCTGAGTTTAAAAACATCAGCAAGACATGGTTATTTATTAGCAGATAAGATAGTATTTGGCTAGATTAAATGACGGATCCGAAAGGAAAGACGGCCCTTCCCACCAAAGCGTGCATGAACTAAGTATGTCCATGGTCACACCGCGTGATACTAGATCCGCCGGGTTTTCCCTACCAGATACGTGGTTCCAAGGCATATCCTTTGTTAATTCGTGTAGCTCCGCGACCCTATTTTGTACAAAAGGCTTTAGGGAGTTAGGATTCATGCGTAACCAACCGATTACAATAGTGGAATCTGTCCAAAATGTGACACTATCGAAGGTACAACGAAGTGACTTGCAGATGCTAGAGTAGATTATGTTGAAGAAACAAACGTTTTATGTTATTGGGTCCTAGCATCACGCTAGGAGGCCCTTAGGAGCCGAATAAAAACAAGAAAAGTCAGAACGAAACGCTAAGCGAAAACGAAGTAAGTATAGTAACGATAGCGATGCGATGCGACGGGGTGTGTCGCCTGGGTCGGGGGAACAAGAAATTTCACGCGAAGTCGCTGACAGAAGCTAGTATTATTATAAACTAGCACCGCCCCGCGGTTTCACCCGTGTAAGTTTCGATCCCGTGGGAATATCGGGATAAAAATATTCCAATGTCCTTTCCCGGGACTCAAACTATCTCTATACCAAATTTCATTTAAATCGGTTCAGCGGTTTAAGCGTAGAAGAGGTAACAGACAGACACACTTTCGCGTGTCAAAGTATTTGTTTCATGGAGTTCTTTGCCGACCGCCTTATCGACATAAAACAAGTTTTCATGCAGGTTAAAATTAAAACACGTAGGTACGTGGAGTGAATGTATCAATTAATTTAAAAAAAGAAACATTTAATACAACACACTTCACACTTTCTATTCACTTGGGTGGCTAACTATTTATAATATCATTACATCTACACGACTCTAGCGCTGCTTCTACACAATGTCAACGCCTACACTACACATACGCTGAAAACAAAAACATTTGAAGGGCCCAGTTGCAGAAGTCCCTTAGTCCAGAAATGGAGTTTTACAATACAGCGAGTGGAAATTTTCCATCTGGGAAAAGGGTTAAAAATGAAATGTCAGTGTATTAAGATACATCAACATTTATTTGAGATCAAGAAATGACTTAATATGTATTATGCTCATTTATTTTCAAATAAATCGAACTTTTTATGTGATGGACTTAGGTCCCAACGACTGGACTTAGCCCCTTTTTATTTTACACTTATTCTACGGACTTAGACAATTTGGTTTATTATTTACTAGCAGCGCCCCGCGGTTTCACCCGCATAAGTGTAGATCCCGTGGGAATATAAAAACTATCCTATGTCCTTTCCCGGGACTCAAACTATCTCTATACCCATCTAAATCGGTTCAGCGGTTTAAGGGTGAAGAGGTAACAGACAGACACACTTTCGCATTTATAATATTAGTATGGATTGGACTTAATACTTGACCTAAAGCTTTGGGTACGTGGTTTATTAGCAAAAAGTCACTACTGTGCTCATAAAGTAACTAAGTAAAAAATGGTTTTTACTTAGTTACTTTATGAGCACAGTAGTGACTTTTTGGGTCAAATAAGCTGTACATAGCTGTACAAGTGTACATTCTTTATGTCCGAGGGACTTCTTGCAATCAAAATCAGAAATGAAAAAAAAATGTCTTTGGTTAATTGAGACTTAATTTACGTATAAGTAAAAAGAAGAAAAAAAGGGTACTTTAATTTTGACATAATAATAATAAATAATGTTTATTTGCCAAAAACAGTATTTACGGTTCCTTAGTCTACATTAATAGCTAGGTTTACAAAAAAAAAAAAAAAAAAAAATATGACGCAAAGGAAGCATTTTGCTTATGAACTGGGGTCATTTGATGATTACCCACCCAAAAAAAAAAAAGGTCTAGCCTGTCCGGTGGAGTTCATAGGTGGTATTACCATAGAGTGAAAATGCTCATGTTCTACACATTGGTGTTATCAGATTAAAAAGTCCCTAAAGGACTTGGGGACTTCTTCAACTGGGTCTTTCATTTAGAATCTAACAAAAAGCAGTCACAAGCACATTACCAACATACTTGGGCGTGTCAAAGTGCGCTATCTGCAGCTTGGGCGGTATCTCTGCGTTGAACGGCTTCTTGGTCTTCACGATGAGTCTCTTGTCCCGGTTCGGCTCCTTCGCCCACAGCTCTTCGTCTGAGTGGTCAACTATGTCGTCCTCGTGAAGGTTACCTATGGATGTGCTGCTCATGTTGTTATTAGGAACTTGTAGGGTCATTTTGAAGGCCAGGAAAACGCTGTTCTTGACGGCTCTTACAAATTTTAGGCCTAATAGCATATAGCTGATACAGCACTCCAAGTCTTTTGTTTATCCTATCCATGTGAGGCTATTCTTAAATAGGTTATGCTATGTTGTAGAGACACCTACTTTTTAGGGTTCCGTACCTTCAAAAGGAAAACCTATAATATAAACACTCACCTATCCTATAGGACTCCAGCAAGGCATACACCTCCTGCGTCTTGTGCATTCCGTACACGTTCCAGAAGGGTTCAATACTCAGCCCTGCCGCATTCATGATCTGATCCCCGCCCGGGTGGGAGGGCAGGAATGACGTCACGTCGTACACGCCGTTCTTGTATGTTACCCAAAAGCTTTTCCTGTGGAGGGCTTAGAGTTTAGAAGTCACATTCAGAATTCAAAAGCAGTACAGCAGAGCTTTAAGATCGTCGCGATTCGCATGCTGATGTTATCCATACTAATCCATACATCCATAATAATATTATAAATTCGAAAGTAACTCTGTTTGTATGTATGTTACCTTTTCACGCCTAAACCACTGAACGGATTTCGATAAAATTTGGCGGAGAGATAGACTGCATACCGAGGAAGGACATAGGATAGTCTTTATCGACATACCTCTCGGGCGAAGCCGCAGGCGGAAGCTAGAAATATTATAAATGCGAAAGTGTGTTCGTCTGTCTGTCTATTACCTCTTCACGCTTAAACCGCTGATCCGATTTAGATGAAATTTGGCATAGACATAATATGAGTCCCGGGAAAAGACATAGGATAGTTTTTATCCCGATATTCCCACGGGAGCGAAACTTATGCGGGTGAAACCGCGAGACGCTGCTAGTAGATTAATATAATACAGTCCCCGAGGAAGAATAACCGGAAAAAAACCGAATACCGAATACCGGAGAATGGGCAGCAGCGTTCTCTATGCATTACACCATCATACCATACTGCGATCGTCAACCCGCCTGCCAAGTGTGGCGATTATAGCAAACCCCCCCCCCAAAATTGGGGGAGGCCTATGTTCAGCAGTGGACGTCTTTCGGCTGATATGATGATGAGTCCCCAAGGTGCAGGTTACCTAGTTTGGGGACCAGCGAGCAAACAGGTTGTCAAGATAATTAATTATGTAATAGTTGTAAAGTCATCTTTATAACAAGAACATCATCTTTATAAAAATAATGAAGCTGAAGAGTTTGATTGAATGCACTAATCTCTGGAATTACCAGTCGCATTTGAAAAGTTCCTGTTGCATTTGATGGCCCAATTATTGAGGAAGGTTATAGGCTATTAACCATTACGCTACAACCTTTAGGAGCCGAGCAAAAGCCAAAAAACGAAGTGCGCCGGCGGCCGATTAGGGGCGACGCGGTGGGTCGGGTCGGGTCGGGGACCGATATATTACGCGGACGAAGTCGCGGCTAGAAGCTTGTTCTTAGATAAGTGGTCCTTCGTTTGGGCTATGGGACGAACACGATTAGCATAGAAAAAAGTCATCGTGACAAAACTGCATTCTAGACTTAATAATAGTCTCCCCGACAGTTTTCGGCCACGGTGGCCAATCTCAATGGAGATTAGCCAGGTACGCAGGAGGTATTATAGTGCACAAGTGTGTGCGCAAATACAGGTGCACTCTCTGTTCCTTTACTATCATAAAGTCAAAACATTTATTTCAAATAGGCACGGCACATAAAAGGCACTTTTCAAAGTCAAAAATTACGATAAAATAGAATTGATTCTAGTAGTCATAGTCCGATGGGACGGCAATCCACCACGACCGGAGAGAGTTCAGGCTCAGGACCAACGGCTTTACGTGCTTTCCGAGGCACGGGGGTATTAAACCGCCAACTTTCAAACTGTTACTAAGAAATTCCTAATGGAAAACCCAATAACACTTTGTCCGATCCGGGAATCGAACCCAGGACCCCACGCTCAGCAGTCGCGCTTGCAACCACGAGACCAACGGGACAGTCAGTTATCAATTATATAAAAACGATACGATAACATCGAGCAACTTGTCGGATCGTCGCCGTCGGATTAAGAAATGATGTAATGTCGAAATACTTATCGGTAGAGTGAAAAATTATCGATGATTTATTTACCTATACCTAGACTATAATTTCCAAGATTTACTGCAGGAACATAAAATAAAACCCATATATAGTAGCTTTTAGTGTTTCTAGGTGGGAAAATGAAACCAGAAGTAGTAAATATTTAGATATTTGTGATCTTTTCATATACTAGGAATACGCGTCAATTTTATCTTCGCGAATACGCGTCACTTTGTTGACACTGTTTCATTAAAACTGCGTTCTTATGTAAGTTCAATATTGTGTTTTAGTAACAAGTTCATAATTTTTAGCTTCATGTAAAATTGTTTAGCAGTTTTGAGAATAGAGGTGGCGTCCTATTATTCGAATAGGAATTTAGCCTTTTGAATAAGTACTTATAGAATTTTGTACTAAATATTCTCAGTTGTTTTAACCCTTCGTAACGTGGATCTACGAGAGATACAATGGCTTTTTAAGTAATTGTTTATAATAATTCCGTAATTATAGAAACAATTACTTACTTAAAAAGCTATTCAACTGGATAAGGTAGTATATCAATTGAAAAAAAAGTTGTTTTTCTATTTCGTGTAACTTGTTAAGTATGTGGAATAGGGATTTAACATTTTGGTACTTATATGTTTTTGACTTTTAGGTCTAGTATCATAAAAAAATCAGTAAAAAAAAGGACTCAGTACAGGATTCAATGAATTTTTCTCGATATAAAAGAAATTGCAGTTATATCTATTTTTTTACTTTTTTCGACATTACGGCGTAACACTTACAATTTATTCAATGGAATTTACTTTCATTTATTTTGTTAAAAAAGGAGTAAATTCATTTTGGCACATACGTCGTTTTATTCCGAGCGCACGCACACTATAGCCATCACTCTTCTTTTGCGTTTCAAAAGTAATTGCATCACTTTCGCTCGCTTAGTAGGTTTTTGCGGATTTTAAATTTTCGAGGTAGCCCCATAATCGTACCTACTTTACATACGATTATAACAACAATAATTTCATCATACCCAAACACGCAATTACAACCGTTTCTTGACAACAACACATTGCAAAAGTACTTAGTTTATATCTATGTATTACAAACTCACTTATCAGTGCCAAGATTGTTGTCAAACAGAAGCCGATGATAACATTACGTACACATGTACGATTCTTATCAATTTATCAGCAAGTGTTGATCTTGTTAACTAATCAAATTTACAGATTTTATCGACTGGAACTATCTTGTGTGGTTTAACACCTAATATCACTATCCTACTAATAGTACTAATTTTTTTATAAACGTTGTGAGGATGGTTAGATGGATGGATGGATGTTTGTTACATTATCTGAAATACAACTAAGGAGTTAGAATCGGCTTCAAATGTCATGATTTCATGAAATAGTCATTCAATAGGGTAATATGAACTTGGAGAGTTGTATTGATGATTTTTATGGATACTGGATATTTTTTATTACATGGATACTCTTTTACTTTCAACTATTTTCTAGTTCAGTCAATAACAATATTATGATTGTCTTTTGTTTTATATCTTACACGCACGCAATACAATGAATATTGACGCCGTAGTGCAGCTAATTATGCTTATTTCTTGCATGCTCACTAAACTGTTTTGCAAACTGTACATAGTTCTAACAATTAGTATTTATTGTCGATAAAAACGTTGGTTGGTTGTGAGTGTTAATATTTTCCTGCTCGTTTCTTGGCAGATTGATGTGTAATCAAGTCAAGATATTGTCGTGTTTCCTACTCACACAAATAATATCAATTAGCTAATAACTGTCAGGACTTGGTAGGTATATTATGTTTAATGTGACTCACATAACACTGGTAGCTTCTTTTTTTTTGTTTGAACACAATACTTTTTAGGGTACACAAAGAGGGCTAACGGAACCCTATTACTAATACTAAGCCTCCGCTGTAGGTCCAGGCATTAAAGGAGGGTAGGTCCCCATACAAGAAATGTGTTTTTTCAGAGTTTTTTGCCTTGTGATTCGCACTTGGCCGGTTTTTTGACTACTTTTAGATTTAATAAAAACTGTGAAGGAGTCTGACTAGATAAAAATATGCCAGTTGCATATTTTTATCTAGTCAGACTCCTTCAGTTTTTGAATGAAAAGCTATTATTATATAATAAGCAGGTACAACACCTGCACAGACACTATAGATATTCAAGACTAGCCTTTGCCCGCGTTGAGGATGGAAATTAACTGATGGAAACGTATGACCGGGATTAAAAATATCCTATTCCTAGCACAGGTCATGGTCTATTCATATGCCAAATCTGTTTGTTAAGGCGTGATAAGATAACAGACAGAGTTACTTTCGCTTTTATAATATTCAATCAATCAACTCAGCCTATCGCAGTCCACTGCTGGACATAGGCCTCCCCCAGACTGCGCCACAACACCCTGTCCTCCGCCTTCCGCATCCAGTCTACCCCAGCCACCTTCTTTAGGTCGTCCGTCCATCTAGCTGGAGGGCGTACCACACTACGCTTGCCGATACGCGGTCTCTACTCCAGGACTCGTCTGCTCCACCGGCCATCGGTCCTTCGACAGACATGGCCAGCCCACTGCCACTTCAGTTTGCTTACTCTGCAAGCTATGTCGGTAACTCCGGTTCTTTTCCGGATAATTGTAATATTAAGGCTTTGACTGCCAACGTGGTCACCGGTGACCGCGAACAATAGATTTTCTATTGTGTCTGCTGTCTGGCGGTCAACGTGTTAATTAGTATATATTTCAGTCCGGCCGTGGTGAGAATGCGTTCCTGACACCTGTAACTGCGACAATTCTGGTAACTAATAAAGATCAAATTTGCCAAACACATATTTGTTTGTATACAACTGATACCTGCCACTTCTTGCCAAGAACGCATTCTCTCGTCGCCGCAGTGTAGTTCTAGTAATAGTATGGCCTTCAAGAATTAAACTGGTGTCCATCATTCAGCACCCATGAAGGGTTAAGTTTTAACTTACTCATTGTTGTGCTTGCTAACTTCGTCGGCCCTGAAGGTAGGAAGGTCAGACCTCTTCTCGCCTGCCTCTATTATTTTTTCTTCACCGCCTTTTCCTTTCTTTCTTTTACTTTCATTTTTGTTTGATTTTTCTGAAATGTACAAAATAATAAACTGCAATAAAAATAATAGGAACAAAATTTTACCTTCACTTAAATTACTGTCGGAATCTACGTGTGACTGACCTTTCATATATTTTTTATTAATGTTTTATTTATCTATGTATATTGTTATTTCTTTTAGTGTTGGTGGCAATCTAAATGGACTCGGTCCAGAATTCGGCTATATGTCTAGCGCCATCATTAGCGTCCAGTTCCTGTAATGTGCACCTGACAGGACACATAGGACATGATATTAAGTGTCCCATTGTTTGTGGAACAGCACCACATTCACACTCCAAGGTGGAGTTTTCTATGAATCTCTACCTGAACAGGTTTTCCTTGCTTCGGCCAACCTGGTTTCAGAGTCTGTTAGTTATATTGGCCTAATTCAGCCCTCATTACCTTTTAAATAAACAAAATGCATAATATTATGTATTGAGGAAATTCAAGCTGTTTATTTCAGTATGTTAAAATATTAGTTCAGTCAATTCTAAGAACCAACTGATAAAACTTTAATTTACTCATTTACCTGTGAATTTGTTGACATAAATTTTATGCTTCATGTTTATTTAGTGTTATCATTTAAGTTTCTACCTAGAGTATCAATTAAGGTAACATAACTACAAGATAAGTAATTAGTAGTTTCCTCTCAGTGAAGAATTCAGCTCTCACCTTGGGGAATGTCAGGGCTAGCAGCTTAGGCCTCTTGCCAGTGTAAACACATACAATGCATAGGTAACAGTTATAGATAACTAGCTGCGCCCGCGGTTTCACCCGCATAAGTTTCGATCCCGTGGGAATATCAGGATGAAAAGTAGCCTACATGTTAATCCAGGGTGTCAGCTACCTCCATGCAAAATTTTATCAAAATTAGTTTGAGCATGAAGAAGTTACATTATAAACACACACACACACTCACAAACTTTCGCCTTTATAATATTAGTGTGGTAGTGGGTAGTTCCCACCTTTCTTTCTCTCACACACATCTCTCTCTTGATCTGGATCAACTACTTAATCTCATCATACAATTGTAATGGAATGCAGAAAAATTATGTTAACCTAGGCAATACTATTGCATTGTACTTTGTCCTGGCTGGAAAAGAATGCAAAAGAAGTTTATTAAAAAAAATACCAGCTAGTACAGTTCCAACGATCACAGAACTAAACAGTGCCGTTGCCACAGTTCTTCTGTAATGACCATAGTGTCTCTTGTCTTCTCTATGGCCATATTGTTCTCGACTTGATACTTTGCCTGCGGTCGCAGCTAGGTTGATGAATTTGTTCTTTTGGTTGATAGTTCTGAAAATAAATAAATAAATTAACTAAATTAAAATATAATTACATAAAACCACCCAAGATACAAGCCCTACTTAGTTTGGGCTCAACGGTCAAAGCAAAAAATTATTATGTACAAACTTAACTGAAATGTTAAATTAGTGTCTGTCATCACCTTTTATTTATTTATTTTTTTTGCCTATAAAACTTTTTGTATTTGTAGAAGTTGCTAGGTCTCTAGTTCATTGTTATATAAATTAGGATAAACAGGATGGTTTTCAGAAACTAAGGTATGTTTATGGATTCAATACTTTTTGGAGAACCTTCTTTTGAGTGCTCCAGAAACTTATACCTTTATGGTATGTCTTCACTATGACTAAAAGGTAATACTTAGTGTGAAAAAACGTTATGGTTACATGTAAATTCATTATGTATATAAACTTGGACGGTTGATGCGGGTATAAATTTTACTTTAACTGCATTTTTGTCATTATTATTCCCATACAAAATAATACAATAAAAATACTGGACGATTATCACGAAATCCATGACTATTTTCTATTAAAAAAATGTATTCATAACTATCTCCCTGACTCCTTTCCTTCCAGAAAATATAAATAAGTCAACATTACACTTTATAAACATTCACAGACCAATTAATTTATCGATAAAAACATACAAAAAGTGTTGATTGGACGCAATTTTCACTGACTCACCTTAGTAGTATGTTTTTTAGCGACATTTTGATCGAAATTCTTCAAAACAATGTGTTGTTTCGGCGTTTACATCATAAACTAGTAAAATTAATCAATATTGTCTGTTATCGACTATCACAACAGTATTCCGACCTTAGATACGACCTTTTATCGTATAATTCTATTTATCACTATTCAAACTCAACTCGCGAAGTCGCGAGCAAAATGAAGATTTGACGAAGTGGGAAACTCGACTTACTCGACCGACAGCGATACGTATTATCCCGTAATGATATGACATGACAATGACTGACAATGACAATGATTATATCACAATCATAAATGAAAATCAGCTGATCCGGTCCGGAAGTAGTTTTGCGTTTAGTTATTTAGAGCAAGTACATACTATGGTTTATTTTTTGAGATTGATTATTCTCTCTAGTCAGAAAAAGGATAAGCGTCATTCTGTATTGGAGTCAATCAAATCAAAATATTTTATTTCACCTGCCTACATGGGCACTTATGAAACGTCAGAAGCTACGTGCACGGTTCCAATTGGTCGTTTCCATTAGGGAGAAGAACCTTCAAGAAACTCCACGGTTACTCTTTTTAAAAATAATTGGCTTTTACAATGTTTTCAGGTTTTCAAATTACAGTAGGTATGGGAGGACAGCGTAGGCCTGTCAACAAGTACCTACCAGGTACTTGATAAAATAAAAAATGGTCTACAGATCTAAAGTCTACAAGGCCTACAAAGTCCTCACATTTACAAAATAAGAATCTACCAAAAGGATAAATAAAAAATAAAAAAGCCTACTAAAACCAAGTGATATATTCCCATTACAAGTCAACCATTATTAAAGAGGTGAAAAATTAGAATTGTCTGTTTATATTGTCAAATAATAATGTCAAAAAAGTATGAAAAAAAATAATAGTACATTATGATACATGTGTGCTATGTTGATCATTATGCTCGAGGCGGTATTATTCGCGCGAGCCGCAGGCGAGCGCGATAAGAAAGCCGAGAGTCTAATGATCAATGCACACGCGTTTCATACGACGTTTTTCAACACACTTGCGAGGAAAAAAACAGACTTGTATTGTTAAATATTAACTTGTTTGGAAAATGGCGCGCTAGTTTTGTTTTTCCGCGCGCTGTGCTAGGCAGCACCAGCGATGCGCGCGCAGGTGTAAATAAAAGCACCGACTCTCATTTTAAAAATATTAGTACTGACAAAACCGATCCGCCCCGATCACACGAACCTGTTTGAGAATGAATTATGCTACACATCAAATCTTAAATTTTAATGAATGTGCGTTAATTAGGAGTGTTGGATAAACACCTCATAATTATGTTCATATTTAGCGCACAAGTTCACTATTATTTATTTCCCTAGTACAAATTCAAGTCATACGATACTCGCCATTTTGATGACAGTGGTGGTCGAGGCTAAAAAACATAAAAATTGGAGATTTCGAACACCCTAACTTCACCACAGGGGCTGTGAATAATACATCATTTAATTATTTGACGAATTTATCCATAGTTTAAGGTAAATAAGTACTTAGTGGTAATGAAGTTTTTGGATATCTAATGTCGAAGTTTCGCGCCAATCGTGCGTGTTTACATTTTAACTTTCCACAAATTTCACACACACAGTTAAATGTAAGATTTAAAATGTGACAAATATTATTGAAAATATTGTGAACAACACGAAAATGCCCAGGTCTTAACGTAATATTCAAACACAGGTCCAATAACACGTATTAATCATTACCACTAGGTACTCAATTTGTGTTCAAAATCGCCGACCATCATTGTTTTTTTTATTGCAATGATGTACGAAAGCGATTATTCCAAACGATTTTTTTTTTAAATTTCGATTGATAATATGACGAATGTAATCGATACTTGGAAATTAAATAAAATTAAGTATTTTAAGCAGTAAATACAATATGCATTGTTTATAATAATGATTTATGCTTTTCTATTGTCATTTTAATCGTTTTTTGGACATTTCACTTAAACAGAGTCAATAACAGCCAGGCCATAAATGAGGTACCTATCCTCATTTATTGAATTTCGCGCCGTAATGTTTCTATATTTGAATTTATTCGGAATGCGCTCGCTATTTAGAATTATTTTAATTTATTGAACAACTATTATTTTGTTTTTGATAATTTCTAATAGTTTCCTACAGAATTCCCAGTACCGTAAAACGCTGCAACTTTGCCAACTAAGCCCAAGTTTGCCTATTTCGTTTTAATTACGATATTTCGCGTTCGCTTAGTTTTTTATTATTTTCTACCATTTGGTAGTGATTTTACATTATTAGGGCAACAGATTTTTCATTTTTTTTAATGGTAGCTTCACTGTTACTCTGTCAGTTGGCCGACAAACACCGGTGCGCGTAGGTGAAAATTTTTAGTGTTGTGTAACTTTTGAAGTTTTAGCTCAAGAAAAGGTGTTTTCGTGCAGCTATAACATCCCAGGGTAAGAACATACTATCTACTTTCCATGTTGCTTGATATTTTTATTAAAAGGACATGATTTCATTAAAATAACTTAGTAGGCAATGTTGTGCACTGTTTTGGAAACTTGAGTGACACAACTTTGCCTGGGTCTAGGGTTACCACTAGGCGGATTTTAATATTGATAAATTTTTACTATATAGATGTCATATTTGCATGAAATTATCACAGCTTGGAACCCGGTTATCTCGAAACTCAAGAGCTTGCATGCACTAAATTCCCTTCGTTTTACGATATTTTAATTTTATTGCATACCTACATTGTCAATGTTCCGAAATCGGGAGAGACACAGGTTAGGAGTTAGAGCTTCAATTGAAAATGTTACATTTTTTTATGTCATTAGAACATTCTTATTTTTATTTCGACAGTTATGTTTTCAATCGCCTGTAAGGGTGAGGCAGAGGTGTATCTCTGCCTGACCCTTCAGTGATTACAGGCATGATTTTGTATTTAAGTAAGTCTTAACTTTGTTGCAGTTATATGCAAAAATGCCGAATAATACACAACGAAGCAGGAGAAAACCAGGAGCTCGTAGTTATGCCGATTACTCTGTAGAAATATCAGAAGTTGCTGCAGATCTCGTACGAAAAAAAATCATTTCGTCATACGAAGCGGAAAAGAAATTTGGGATCCCGCGTCAGACCATTTTTAATAAATCAAAAAACATGCTAGCAAACCATTTGGTCGACCTACATAGTTGACAACTGAGGATGAAGCCCACATCGTAAAAGCCAGCATTGCTAAAAAGCAATACATTTGTGATTTTTACTCATAAGTAGCAATTTGTTTAATTTTTTTACAAAGTGAATAAAAGTTTAAGAAAATAATCCGTATTTTTTTGGGACAACCCTAGAGTCAACGACATTTTTGTATGAAAAGTTTCTGGTACCTGCTACAACATTGCCTATTAGCTGTAAAAAATATATATTACCGTCGTGGCAATAATCTAACTGCTGGGGACAAGCACGGTGTCTCATGTACACGGAAAAAAAATACTAAAAAGATCAACAATATATTTATTGAGATATCCTTCTAGGCAAAGTTGTGTCTTTTACCTACAACTTTGCCTACGACTTTGAGTGCTTGTAATTCTGAATGACGGCATGATTTAAATAGATTTGGGTTCTACCTGGCAAGGCATAAGGTCTGTTTTCCATCTGCAACTCTTTAGAAGCCGTAATAGTAAATAGGTTCAGAGATACGAACAAAAAACGTCAAAATCCAGGCAAAGTTACAGCATTTTACGGTACCTATATATTTATTAGGTAGGCTTAGTAAAATTTTGTTTGAGAATGATGATAAGTTAATTCCATAAATTGGGTATTCTGCAAACACTTTCACTGCTTTTTGTTAGTTATAAGAGTTATTATTCAGTTTCTAATTTTTTTTTTATTTCATTTATCGCGAATAGCGATTAGGCTGTATGCAAGTTTTGAATCGAAATAAGAAAATTGGGTGGACGGTCAACACCTTCTTATAAATGTATATTAGTTTATGTATGAAAAATGGTAAAAGTAGGTAAGAATGCAGACAGAATGACAATATCTTTATTTTTTCCTTTTGCATATTTTCAGCAAGAGATTAGGTTCTTCATGCATATTTTCACTGAATTGAATTTGTCTACTTTTCGGATAGGTGTGTAGTAGGTAATACCAATTTTATTCGCAGTGGACTAACGCAGTTTGACCGACCTCAACATATAAATACATTATAGATTTTTTGTAAACGATATCGCAAAGACCATAAAATACACACACACAGAACTCTATTTTATCATAATAACTTATTTCATCCAAAATATTAATATAAAAAAATAAATATTAGTTAATTTTGGGACCAAGGACAATACAGACTATTTAAAAAAAAAAAGTGAATTAATGAGATTAAAAAAGCGCGCATCTCCGACTAGTAAATAGTTATCTGTGGAAATAAAGCACATGTGGATTAAAGTAAAGAAAAAGCACGCGTTTTTAATACACTGCATTATGGACCTAAAAGCGGTTCAATAAGAGCCACTTTACGAGCAAGTGTGTTGAAAAATAAATAAACATCGTAATTTGAGAGCAGATATTAGACATTTTAAGTAATTATGCCGTTAATGAAGAGACAGGGAAGCCACTATGTGCAGAAGGAATTATTGCCAAACTACCTTGTCTTCAACGTAGTCTGTAATCTATACCTACATATAATAAAATTGTAGAAAAGTGGTGTCTGTACAATGGAAATATATAAAAAAAAGTATCAGGGGTTGTTATTATATCGATACCGAACCCGAAATTGTAATTACATTTTTTTTTGTCTGTTTGTCTGTGTGTTTGTGCACGCTAATATCAGAAACGCCTTATTTGATTTAGTTGCGGTTTTCACTAATATATTGTAGTAAGCTTCACTTAACATTTAGTGTTTATTTCATGTCAATCGGTTCATAAATAAAAAAGTTATGTCAATTTAAAGAATCACGGCGAACATTTATTTTGTTAAGGTACCTATTCTATCAGAGTACGTACACGCCTCGCGCCTGCGCGTCCGTGGCTATATAAAGCGCGCTGAGAGCCGCGCCGCTGCCATAATTCCGATCTAGCCTGTCCCTTGCTGCCCTCTCCCAGCGACGCCCTAAGCCGAGGTCCGTACCCCACAGGGGGTGCCCTTAGCGTGTAGTCGCTTAGTTTTTAAGTTTATATTGTGTAGTTAAGTTTTTAAGTCTATTATGCCCTGACTGGAGGCCTTAATTTATTGAGGCATCCACAGGAAAGCCTGGTTAAGCAGTCGACAACCCCTCAGGTTGAACTGCGAGATGACGCGCCGCTGCCATAAGGATTCAGTTATTCGTAGCGAACGCACGTATCCTGGAGAGTATAGGCGAATAGTTGCATTCGATTATTGCGATTCACTTGAATACTGACTGTTTGCATATTTCATTTATTTATATTTTAGGGTTTGTAGGTTAGGTTCTTTTTCTCAATTTTCTTTAAAAATTTGTAAATAAATATTGTAAGTATTTGATTAGGCGGTTCTTTCCTTGATTTTTGGGTATTTACTTATCTTAATTTTTATTTAGGGTTTGTAAATAAATATTTTAAGCATTTATTATAGGTTAGGTTAGGTTTCTACGTGGGGATCGTGCGATCGATGGCCCTGTATCTGATCTGACGGCCGGTAGCATCGCAGTCCTGCGGAAGCCGCAGAGAGCGATGGCCGTCAGAGTCGTCCGCGGATATCGCACGTTCTCCTACAAGGCGGCTTGCGTACTGGCTGGATCCCCGCCCTGGGACCTGGAGGCGAAAGTACTCGCGTCACTATACCGGTGGCGCGAGGAAGCGCGGGCGCGAGGCGAAAGGCTGATGCAGCGCCATATGGAGTTGCGTCGGTCTCAGCTTCGCGAGGTCCTGGTGGCGGAATGGCGGGACAGGCTCTCACGCCCTACCGCCGGCCTCAGCACTATCAAGGCGGTCCGGCCAGTACTCGAGCCCTGGCTCGGGAGGAGGCACGGCTCCCTGTCGTTTCGGGTGACGCAGGTGCTCACGGGGCATGGTTGCTTCGGGAAATACCTGTGTCGCATAAACAGGGAGCCGGACGCCCGGTGTCACCACGGCGTCGACTGCCGGGAGGACACGGCGTGGCATACGCTGGCAGAGTGTGCCGCTTGGGAGGAGCCGCGCCGTGCCCTCATCTCAGAAGTAGGCAGTGACCTGTCGCTGCCGGCCGTGGTCGAGTCGATGGTCGGCAGCGCAGAGTCCTGGGACGCGGTGGTTTCCTTCTGCGAAACGGTCATGTCGCAGAAGGAGGCTGCGGAAAGTGAGAGGGAGATCTCGACCACTCACCCAGCCCGTAGCAGGCGCACCGGGCGTCGGCGGAGGGCGGACAACGCCCTCTTCCAGCCCCCCTAAATGGGTCCAGGGGCGACGGACTCGGGGACGTCCGCCGCCCCCCACACATCAGGACCCGAGGTGGCGGCGCGTAGTGTTCCACGCGCGCTCCTCTTAGACGTCACGGGGGGAGTCAAACACCTCACTCCCCCCCCTGACCCGACGAGGTCCGCAGTGGCGGGCCGGCACCAGCCGGGGGTTGCGGAAGGATCGAACGTTCCCGCGACCCCTGGCGTAGGTGTGAGATGGAACACCGGGGTGGTTTTTAGTCAGTAAGAGTCTGACAGACCCCGTCGACCGCCCCAGGGCGGCGGACATCCATGAGGATTTTCCACCACGGAACAAAAAAAAAAAAAGGTTAGGTTAGGTTAGTTACAACCCCCCCCGGTGGGTTCCCGCATTGTCGAGGCGGGGGGGCTCAGTAGCCGTGGCTTGGACACCCACGGTGAAGCGAAGAGGAACCCGAGGAGGGGCCGCTCGTCAGGGCTTTTGCCTGTAAGCCGACGACGTAGCGGCCAACAAGTAGGTTGCGGTGCCGCTTCGGCGACATCGCAACTGAGGCGGGCCGCGATGTCGTAACGGAGGCATCGCGGCTGAGGGTTGAAGGCCGCGGCGGGAGAGGAGTGCCGGTATTGCGGTGCGCCGCTCTCCCTACCTCCCGCGGCCTTGACGGGGTCGCCACCGTTCGATGGCGGACGCGGTGGGGCCGCAGGGGAGGAGGAGTGTCGGTATGACGTTGGCCGCTCTCCCTATCCTCTGCGGCCGAAAATTGGCAGGCGGCGGGGCCAATGTCCTGACCCGTCGCAGGGGGACCAAGGGTGCCCAGACACGGGGTCGTCTGGCGCCCATGTGCAGGTTTGGTCCCTGGGGTGGTCACGGCGTGCTATGTGTTCTGGTGCGCCGGTGATGGGGAGTACTCCCCAGAGGAGGGTCCGGTAACGGACAGCCGCGGCGGGTTCACGGATGAGTGCTAACGCGTGCCCGTGTTCCCGCCGTAAGCGGCAGAGGAGGACACCGTGGAGTTTTAGTGGGTTAGAGTCCCACATAACTGCACTATCTCCCCGTGGTAGTGCAGAATGCATGAGCATTTCTCCACGTTAAAAAAAAAAAAAAAAAAAAAAAGGTTAGTTACAACCAGTCTTACTTACCAAGGGGTATCGTATTACCCAGTAACTTGGTTGTAGAGGCCAGATAGGCAGTCGCTCCATGTAAAATACTGGTATTCAGCTGCATCCGGTTAGACTGGAAGCCGACCCCAACATAGTTGGGAAAAGGCTAGGCAGATGATGATTTATTATAGGTTAGGTTAGTTATTTCTTTCCCTGATTTTCGGTATACTTATCTTAATTTGTATTTAGGGTTTGTATTTAAATATTATAAGTATTTGGTATAGGTTAGGCATTTCTTTTCTTAATTTTCTTTATTAAGTATAAGTTCATTAGCTCAGGTTAGTAATTAATTTTTCTAGCAATTCTTTTGTTTTATAAAGTTAATACGTTTGGTTTACACGTTTTAACACTTATTACTTAAACTGTGATAATTTTAGACTGTATAATAATCTGTAAGTACCTATTTATAATTTAATTGTTTACGATAGTACGTGTTTACTAAATAACTGTGTGTTAAGTAGTAAGTACTATTTTATTGTAAGAATGCCTCGAAGAAGATCCAACCTCTCCCAATGTAGCAGAAATGCTAAAAGGATGAGATTAGTTCGATCACAGGAATCTAAGGAAGGTCGTGAAGTAAGGCTCTCTGCAACTCGGGAACATCAGGCTAGGTTTCGTGCTGCAGAAACTTCGACTCAGAGGGAATCTCGACTGAGTTCAAATCGTTCTCGAATGATGACAACTCGAAATAGGGAAAACGGGGAACAACGAAAGGCACGTTTATCTGTCGATCGCGAAGCTCACGCGCTATCGCGTGAGTCTGAGACTTTTGCTGACAGGGAAACCCGCCTGAGCTCCCAGAGAGTACGGACAACAAATGCTCAATCCCAGGAGACACAGGACGAAAGGGAAATACGTCTCACTGCCGATCGTGAAGCTCATGCACTATCGCGTGAGTCTGAGACTTTCACTGATAGGGAAATTCGTCTGAGTTCTCAGAGGGTTTGAACAGCAAATGTTTGGTCTCAGGAAACACAGGAAGAACGAGAAATACGTCTCACTGCCGATCGTGAAGCTCAAGCACTATCGCGTGAGTCTGAGACTTTCACTGATAGGGAAATTCGCCTGAGTTCTCAGAGGGTTCGGACAGCAAATGCCCGGTCTGCAGACTGTATATGTAATTCAAAATATGCTGCCCGAAAAGTCACTATTCCACGCGGACGAAGTCGCGGGCACAGCTAGTCTTATATATTATGCTTTTTAACCGACTTCCAAAAAGGAGGAGGTTATAATGTTCGACTTTAGGTATATATATATTTTTTTTTATGGTAAGACGGCTGGACAGATTCCAAAATTTTTTTTGTTTAAAAGGTTTTACTCTTGAGGTGGTCCCATTATCAGCAAGTTGGAATCTGATGAGAGGAACCCATGGAAATTGAGGTAAACCCTCAAATTTTATAGGCAAACCTATAGCGATTTGGGTATTTTTTAAAGTAACTTGAGCATTTGCTCTCGGAAATCTTTATTTGGTACAGTGGAGCTGATGATGAAGACCACAGATGGCCATCGGAACTACTTACTCAATGACAAATATTTCACCGGTTGCGATTCGATTACTTTAATAAGGTTGCTAAGCAATTTATGCTCTTTACAATGCGTATGGTGAAATGGAGTTGATGGTGACTTCTCAATCAGCTCCAGTTCTCCTGGTTCTTACCAGGAGAAATCCTCAACGATTAACGTCCCTGTATCGGGAAAAGCAATATTTTGTAAAAGGTGATGATCAGTTGACATTAGGCTATTATAACTTAAATCTTAAATTACAAACTGACCCACTAAAAAGTAAAAATTAAAAACTTTTTCACAAAAAAAACAACCGACTTCCAAAAAACACTATAAAGTGAAAAATAGCTTTAATTTCGGAAGTCGGTGGCAAAAAACTAAAATACAAATCCAAAGACACGGACTTCCGAAATTAAAGTTATTTTTTACTTTATAGTGTTTTTTGGAAGTCTGTTGTTTTTTTTGCGAAAAAGTTTTTTTTGATATGGACACGTTTGATGAGGGTTTAGAACTTTCCATCGCTAAGTTCTGTAACCGGCTTTGGCAACTTGTTATAAAAAAACCGGGCAAGAGCGAGTCGGACTCGCGCACCGAGGGTTCCGTAACATCCGGGTTCATGCGTAAGGTTTATGTTTATGAAATTAAATGTTTATTTTTTATTTTTGAGTTGATTGAATGGATGGTAAATTGCGGTTTACGATTTATGACGTATTAAAAAAAGCTACTTACTAGATCTCGTTCAAACCAATTTTCGGTGGTAGTTTACATGGTAATGTACATCATATATTTTTTTTAGTTTTATGATTCTCTTATTTTAGAAGTTACAGGGGGGGACACACACATTTTACTACTTTGGAAGTGTCTCTCGCGCAAACTATTCAGTTTAGAAAAAAATGATATTAGAAACCTCAACATCATTTTTGAAGACCTACCCATAGATAACCCACACGTATGGGTATGATGAAAAAAAAAATTTGAGTTTCGGTTCTAAGTATGGGGAACCCTAAAGTTTATTGTTTTTTTTCTATTTTTGTGTAAAAATCTTAATGCGGTTCACAGAATACATCTATTTACCAAGTTTCAACAGTATAGTTGTTATAGTTTCGGAGAAAAGTGGCTGTGACATACGGACGGACAGACAGACAGACAGACAGACATGACGAATCTATAAGGGTTCCGTTTTTGCCATTTGGCTACGGAACCCTAAAAATGGATGCTGTTTACAAGAAGTGACTTGCTAGTTTTAGTTAATCTAAATTTAGGTAACACAATTTCATTTTTACTACGTGTACCTATTTATTTAAGTAGGTACCTATATTATGGAAATCGCTTCTTGTTTTGAAGAGTCCTAAGTTTTTGCGAACATACAAAATACTTTTAAATATAAAGTAAATATAATAGACTTCCAGGAGGCTAGCGTACCTACTTACCAAGAAGATTGGTTGGATTGGTGTTACTAATGGTTACGTTACCCTGAATCAGCAGGGGATCTGAATTTAGCTTTAACAAAAAGTTCGCTTCAGCATTTTTTGCAAAAATCAGTACCTAAGTAGGTACTTAATGGTAATTTAGTAGGTAATAATTTCTAAAAGAACGAAGAGTAGAATACTTAATAACTTACGTTTTATTCTTTACGGGGTCGTGTCGTCGGCGCTTGTCGTCTTAATAAAGATCAAAGTGATTGATGCACTCAATATCCCTCTGGGACAGGTGTTCGGTGTTCGCTAATGGATTGTCATTAATACTATTAAATAAGTTCTTATATAAGTGATGACCATAGGTGGTGACGTATGGTACCTAATTATGTGTATAACATAACATTCATAGGTACATACACTATACAGTACCTTACAGTAGATAATTATCTCATAACTTTGTTAACCAATAAAATATGTTTCGATTATGTTTTTTTTAATGATTTATTGAGAACACCTTTCTAAATATTGTACAGAGTTCATAATGATAATGGGGCCTGCACCCTAATTGCGTTTTCAATCATACTCTAAATCATTTTAAGGATATTGCTAATCCATTGCTTCTTAAGTTCGAAAAACTTGTCTGCTCAACAACGTAAATAACGCAATGAATGTTGTAGAAGTGTCAAAATGAAAGCCATGCGTGTTACGCGATTACCCCCCTGCCTGGAGTATGGCGTACCGGAACCTTCCATTGCAAAGAGCGGGGATTTCCCGGGTTCTCGACGTACCTACCTAATCGTCGGCTTTTATTCGGTGTCGATTCCGACATAACCCTCCGTCCTCCCCAAACCCCCGCACGAGGACAAATTTCGCAAAAATTTAAACAAAGTAGATACCTAAACCTACCTATCTACTTAGATCATAAGAGGAATCTTAGATCATAAGAGGAATCATGTTAAATAATGATGATAAATTATTATAGGTCTTTATTTCTGTTATATATTTGGTTCAAAAAAATACTTTTAGATGTAAAAATATATCGTCGTCGTCGTTTCAGCCGATAGACGTCCACTGCTGGACATAGGCCTCCCCCAATTTTGATGGGGGGTTTGCCATAATCGCCACGCTTGGCAGGCGGGTTGGCGATCGCAGTATGGTATGATGGTGGAATAAATAGAGAACGCTGCTGCCCATTCTCCGGTAAGACCCTTAGTCGCCTTTTACGACACCCACGGGGAGTAAGGGGTGGTGCAATTCTTTAAGTCCGGCACCACACAGACAAAAAATAAAAATATATAGGTAGGTATATATATTTTTTTTAGGGTTCCGTACCCAAAGGGTAAAAACGGGAGCCTATTACTAAGACTTCGCTGTCTGTCCGTTTGTCCGTCCGTCCGTCTGTCTGTCGCCAGGCTGTATCTCAAGAAACGCGATAGCTACCAGTTGAAATGTTCACAAATTATGTATTTCTGTTTCTGCTATAACAACAAATACTAAAAACAAAATAAAATGAATATTTAAGGGGGGCTTCCATACAACGAACGTGTTTTTTTCGGCATTTTTGCCTTGTGGTACGGAACCCTTCATGTGCGAGTCCGACTCGCACTTGGCCAGTTTTTTAAACTACGAGTAGATGAGTTCGGTGTTTCATAACTGACTACTCTAGAAGCAAGACCGAAACAAACTCAGAAGTTACAGTCTCTTTTAAAGTCCACACACAGTCTTCGTCAGGCCCACTGACCTCTAACATACACTTGTATGATACAGGTCATTGGTCAGGCCATATGAAGACCATGCAGGTAACTCCAGTGTCTCAGATGATCGTTGAGGAAAGAACCATAGAGATTTGAGTGGACCTGTCCATCCAGCGCACGCATTTGTCAGTAATCGTGTAGCTCAACTCAGATCTTATGGAGCGCAACGACTAGGCTACCCTCTTGCTGTGCCTCACAGGGTCCATAATATCTAAATTATAATAGTTACCACCTAAGAACACATTATGGTAAAGCAATAGAGATATTGAGTATTGAGTTAGGTTTGCGTCGTCGGTCACTACGTACGCTACATACCTACATACATTACATAAAAAGACCTTTGCATAGGGTGTTATTGCATGTTTGCAGTACTAGCAAGAATAAAAAAAAAATGCTACGTTTGTACGTCGTTAACCTCTTTCTCATGTTCTGATGAGATTTTAAAGACTTTATGCATTAGGTATAGGTACTTACCTTATAGTTTTGCATATAAAATAGTTGATATTTTAAGATTTCTCTCCAAGTGTAGTGCTTGGAAAGAAATCTTAAATATCAACTATGGTGAATTATAAACGCGATTTTTTCTAAATAGAACTGCTGGATTCAATGAGAAGCATCCTGCACTTATTGTATTAAACGTAAAAAAAAAACAACCGACTTCCAAAAAACACTATAAAGTGAAAAATAACTTTAATTTCGGAAGTCGCTGTCTTTGGATTTTTATTTTAGTTTTTTGCCACCGACTTCCGAAGTTAAAGTTATTTTTCACTTCATAGTGTTTTTTTGGAAGTCGGTTGTTTTTTTTTTTTAAAAGATTTTATTTTTCACTTTTTAGTGGGTCAGTTTCTTAAGTTTTGTAAGTTATAAAAGCCTAATGTCAACTGCTCATCACCTGTGCTCATCAAAATATTGTTTTACTCGATGCAGGGACGTTAATTGTTGAGGAGTTCCCCTAATAATAACCAGGAGAACTGGAGCTGATTGAGAAGTCACCATCAGCTCCTTTTCACCATACGCATTGTAACGAGCATAAATTGCTTAGCAACATTGTGACGTTGCAAAATAGATACGTTTGTTGTCGTTCTGTGCAGGCTCGTGGAGCGTAGTCTTCGCGTCACTAGATGGCGTTAGGGTCGTGGTGTATCATGAACATTTATAGTAAAGTCACAAATCGATAAGATTTATTTAGTCTGTGGAGGAATATTCTGGAGTTCGAACTGACAGATGGTTTGAAAAGCAAAAGGAGGTTTCCGTTATTTGCGACTCTTTACTCGAGCGAAAAGGCTGATTGAGCCAATTGAGCGGGACTTATTCCTGGTGGAACCTGAACGTTCCCAAATAACCCGATGGGGTTTTGTTAGGAGTGCTTGAAGCTGAATCCTGTGAGTATTCAACCATTTTCTTTGTTCTTGCTGGATAGCCTGTAGCCTAGGTTTTACATGTTGTGTTCTGACACTAGGACGTTGTTACAGGTCTGGCTGTTAAGCTAGCCTTTTAATTTTCCGGTCGGGGCTATGCGCGACTAAGTCGTGAAGCCTTGGAGCAGCCCTGAGATCAGGAGATTGGAAATTGATCCGGGCGCCGGCAACTTTAAGGGTGTCGCATGTGGTGTGGTCCTCTGTTGACGAGGAAGGCCTTACCTAGCTGAATCCAGGCGATGAGGGAAGTTCGCCGCTCCAGGTAACGCAAGCGTCACCATTTATGCCCGTAGGCCACGTTCTACGTGTGTTCGCAGGTTTATCCTGCGAGCGACGCTAAGGGCCGGAAAGCCGTCAACTGATAAGGTCTGAGAACGTTAAATACACCTATTACACCTACACCGACAGGGGACGAATGGTATGACAAAATTCTGGCCGGTTGTTCGTCATGTCCGAAAAATTACCCCAACTATCGCGTAGAGAAAGGTACTCTGTATAGGTACAGTAAAGGCAAATATGCGTTGACACAAGAGTTCGACTGGAAAGAAGTAGTACCCAAATCACTGCGTTCACAGGTCATGTCTGAAAACCATGAACCTCCTACTTCAGGTCACCTGGGTGTTTTTAAGACACACCGAAGGTTAAGTTTGAGGTATTTTTGGCCAGGAATGTATCGTGACGTAGTTGAGTACATCAAGGGTTGTAGTAATTGTTTGGCCTATAAACACAAGACTACTCTTACTCCAGGACTCATGGGTCAGCCTAAACAATGTTATAGACCATTTCAAGCTGTATCTATAGATTTAGTTGGACCACTTCCGAAATCACGCTCGGGTTTTGTACATTTACTTGTAGTTTCTTGCTGTTTTTCAAAATACACGTTATTGTTTCCATTACGCCGTGCAACTAGTGCTTTGGTAGCCAAAAACTTTGAGAATTATGTTCTTCTTGCTCACGGGATTCCAGAAACCGTAATTACCGACAATGGGGTTCAATTCACGGGATCGGAATTTTGTAACCTTTTAAAGAAGTATAACATACCTCGAGTGCATTATGGGCCTAGGTACACCCCACAAATTAACATGGTTGAAAGGTACAATAAAACGGTAATGACAGCAGTTTCTTCTTACGTAAAAGAAGATCATAGGACTTGGGATCTCAATTTAACAAAAATCCAATTTGCAATAAATAGCGCAGTGAATGAAACTACGGGATTTACTCCATTTTTCTTGGTCCATGGACGTGAACCCATTATAAACGGCACATTTTATAAGAACTCAGACGACTGCGATTATGAAGTCGCTATGCCTCGTGAAGAGTATGCAGGAGAGTTAGGAGTTCTAAAAGATATCTTTGATAAGGTGCGCGCCAATATTGTTAAGGCTCATGCCACAAACGCGAAATATTATAACTTGCGTAGGCGTCACGTCACTTTACGTGAAGGCCAGTTGGTTTGGCGTAAAACTTACATTCAAAGTGATGCGGAGAAGTATAAGGCATCTAAGTTGGCTCCAAAATATCAACAGTGCATAGTGAAAAAGAAGCTTTCACCCTTAGTTTATGAGTTGATAGGGTTAGATGGGAAACCATTAGGCTCTTGGCACATAAAAGATATGAAAATCTGTTAACATATCCTCAGTTGGTGAAATTCATTTTCAGTCGTCTCAGCCGGGGTTTCATTAGCCGTAGTCCCCCAAGTAACACAAAATCGATATAATGGAAAAAGTGGTGACCAGAAATTTTCTTCTAGCCTCATTAGAGAATTTGAAGGGTTTTAGCAATCACTTGCTTCTGTATAGCAGCATTTTATTAACTTTGTAGTTCCTAAAGCTATATAATTCTCTTTTTCAATCTTTTGTGCAGCTAAAGGTTTTATGTGAGATATCATTTGTGCCTCTGTACAGCTTCTACTACAGCTGTAAGCATTATACAAAAGTGTAAGCCGTATGTAAGCATTAATTACGACTTAGGCTATTATAAAGCATTTTAAAATTCTTTAACTCTGCTCTATGTTTTACAACGACCTTTCGCATGGGTCACAACTGTTTAACGGTGTACATTAGTGCTGTTTTAATGCCAGCTGTCTAAAAGCATTTCATCCTAATATTGTATAGCCTTTATCTATACAAACGTATGCTGAGAAGAATTTTAACAAGCAATAAGTCGTATACTGGCATCAAATCCAGCCAATAACCAGCTTCTTACTGTTCGTGTAGGTACTCTTGTGTTTTAATCATAATGAACCGAAGTTGAAAAATATTAAAAGAAGTGGTGGTGCGAAACGAAAGGTTTTAAGAGAGTATTTAAATATTATTAACTGTTCAGAAAGTCAAAATAATAATCAACATGATGACATCGATAATGAGCCTGGCGGCTCCGGCTTATGTCAAAGCTAAGTGTTATTCCCGAATAATAAGGAGGGTTCCGTAACTCTAAATGTGATAGATGGACAAAATAAACTGGTTTTTCAAAGAATCGATTGCCACGCAGAGCAATCCCAATGCTGTAGTGTGTTATGACTACATAACACACTACAGTTAGACAAGCTACTAAGCTTGTCCACTCTGAAATGACGCGCCCCACTACTTAAGTATACGTACACAACGGTAAATGCTGTAGTATGGCTCGTCATTTCCGAGTCGACATGCTCTAATTTACTAATTAATAAAACCAAAGAGTTAATTATAAATGTATTTTTATTTATTATCAATATAGTTTTAAACATAATCCAAATTACGTAATAAGTTGTTTCACAAACATAATAAAAACACTTGAGTTCATAAACACGAGATTGCAGCCGTCGCCACCTCTTGATTGCTGCCGTCAACGCGTCTGCTTTTGCCGTCGATGTATCCGCCGATGCCACTGAGCAATGACGATGTTCTAGTTCTTGAACGTTGTCAATAATTTTTAATTTGAATGCTGGTGCTTCAATGCCAGTAGAGTTAGCCAGAGAAATTACTGCTCGGTCATTTTGGTTTATAATAAATTTTGTCAACGCATCGTCGACTTGCACTGCGAGACTTGCAAGTCGCAATTTTCTTTGTAAATCCATGATGCACTTTTGATTCTCAAACAATTGCTCCAGTTTTTTGGTTTGAGCTTCCACGAAGCTGTTATGGCTCTCCAATAGTAAGTCTATTTTTTTGTGATTTCTGAATTGGTTAAAGACTGCACGGACTGAGTTGTTAAAAAATCCCCGTTATTATTCACAATTCAAGTTTCTTGTTGACTAATAGGGATCATCCCTGTTTCAATTTCCTGTGTTTGATAAACCTGCAACAACGTAAATAATATTATTGTAGGTAAGTGTAAAGCCGCGGTCGAGTTTACGAACATAAATGTAGGGAACAGCTGATTTTTTTTTCGCGATTTCAGGTTTGGTCCCATAGTAAAAGTTGTTCATAATGATGAGTACAATGACCTCTTAAGAGGTTGTTAATGTTTTACAAATAACCCTGTAGGTACTTATAAATAGTTCGTAAAAATAAATCTGATACTGTATCAAGTCAAACTAAAGCGGGAATTGATTTTGCGAAATTAGCCCGTGTAACTTTACGTTTTGTCAAACAGAGGTTTTACTAAATCTTAAAACGTTTATACCGAACCCTAAAATGTTTTAAAATATACATTACAAACTCTATACGCTGCTCTAATCAAGCTCTGCTACAGCCTGAACATATTTTAAAATCCTATTTAATGCTTTTACCAAGCCAAAAGAATTACAAGGAATGTCGCAAATGCCTAAAGCTTTTAAATTGTGCTTGCGCCATTTTGCTTTCTTTTCGATATTATAAAAAAAATAATTTTATGGTAAATAATGCTTTAAAAAGGTCTTCAACCTATGGTATTGACAGACCGGTACAAGATCTTTAGTTTTAGTCATTACGATACTATCGTAATGACTAAAACTAAAGATTTCTTCGTATGAGCATAATTTTTTTTAGAATTCCACATCTTTTTATAGTATTTTTGTAATAAATATCTCTTTATTTCGAAGGCGCATGAAATATTTGATGCAAATATATACATACTTTCACAGTAAACTGATACTCGCAACCTTAATTCACTCATACAAAACAAAAAACAAGAGTTTAATTACTTACCCCGTAGGACTTATTATTTTTTTGTTGAAAGTATCACACTCCATTTGTTCTTTTTTACACAAGATTTATGAATACTAACAGAAATTCAAAATAACATTTGTAAATGTTTTTATTTTGCCTTTGTAATGGTACAAGCTGTATAAGAGCCGCATTTAAGATATGCGCACTTCTTTAACCTGTTTTCACAGCCCATTATAATGCGTTTATCATTCCGGTAGACAACCAATATAATGCCGCTAAAATGCCATTCTAATACTTAAGTCTGTATAATTTGGGGCCCAAATTAGCATTACAAGAGCTGTATAGCGGTTTATAATGCTCAATTTTGGACTTCTTATAAAGCTTTAAGAATATGCTTATTCTGTTATCCATCCATTATAAAGCTATTTTGTGCTACTTGGGCCGTGTTATCACGTGTTGTTTGGAGGTACACTCCAACAACGACGACAAGGCGTATGCATGCGATACTTTGATTTTTACCTTGTTTTGATTATTATATTATGAATGTATTTAGGGTTAAGTTCAAAACTTTATACGGTATTATGCCGTTTTGCATGCCTTGTGTTTTTTTTTATGGCTTTGTCCATGTTTTTTTATGAAGCGGATAGTGACTTCTAAAATAAGCCTTCACGTTGTTTATAGCCAAGCTCGCTTGGTTGTTTTTTATGAAGCGGATTGTGACTTCTAAAATATGCCTTCACTAATGTTGTGTTTTGCCGAGATAGCATCGTTGCTTCGGTGAGATTTTAGATAGCACTAGTGCTTATCTAGTTAAGAGCGGCCGGTGACTCTTAAAATAAGCCAAGCCACCATTTCGTTTTCAGAGTTTTTATTTCTGAGAACGCTCTATACGTCCAGCCTGGTGAGTTATGCACATTGTTTGCTCAATATATGTATCAGCTCGCTGAACATATTCACCAGGAGGATCGTTTTGATTTATAAAGAACAATGCAGAGTTCCACTGGTATACAGACGGAATTCGGGAGTATGCAAGAGGTGGCCTCCTGCGATTTGAATGCAGGTTGCTACAGAATGGAAGGAGGGAAATTTAGGGATGTATGAAAGATGGGTCATGGTCATGCCCGGACAGTAGGAAGATTTGTAAGTAGAATAGGTTTCCTGGCAGTTGGATTATTTATGGTTGGTTATTTGCTTTCAGTAGGACATAATAATGATTTTTTTTTTACTATTTTAAACCTCACCCTTTTGTTAGAACCATCAGTTTTCAAATATATATGAACTCTTCCACTAGTTTTCTTTGTGAATTTGTATACCCACTCCAGTTCTAACACCGAGGGCGGTGTTGGTTTTTGCGTACACAAAAACCTTTTTGTGGGAAGAGGGGCATTGTGACGTTGCAAAATAGATACGTTTGTTGTCGTTCTGTGCAGGCTCGTGGAGCGTAGTCTTCGCGTCACTAGATGGCGTTAGGGTCGTGGTGTATCATGAACATTTATAGTAAAGTCACAAATCGATAAGATTTATTTAGTCTGTGGAGGAATATTCTGGAGTTCGAACTGACAGATGGTTTGAAAAGCAAAAGGAGGTTTCCGTTATTTGCGACTCTTTACTCGAGCGAAAAGGCTGATTGAGCCAATTGAGCGGGACTTATTCCTGGTGGAACCTGAACGTTCCCAAATAACCCGATGGGGTTTTGTTAGGAGTGCTTGAAGCTGAATCCTGTGAGTATTCAACCATTTTCTTTGTTCTTGCTGGATAGCCTGTAGCCTAGGTTTTACATGTTGTGTTCTGACACTAGGACGTTGTTACAGGTCTGGCTGTTAAGCTAGCCTTTTAATTTTCCGGTCGGGGCTATGCGCGACTAAGTCGTGAAGCCTTGGAGCAGCCCTGAGATCAGGAGATTGGAAATTGATCCGGGCGCCGGCAACTTTAAGGGTGTCCCTTGTGGTGTGGTCCTCTGTTGACGAGGAAGGCCTTACCTAGCTGAATCCAGGCGATGAGGGAAGTTCGCCGCTCCAGGTAACGCAAGCGTCACCATTTATGCCCGTAGGCCACGTTCTACGTGTGTTCGCAGGTTTATCCTGCGAGCGACGCTAAGGGCCGGAAAGCCGTCAACTGATAAGGTCTGAGAACGTTAACTGACGGTTTTATTTATACCGAGAGAACATTTAGTTGATCTACAGTGTCATAATTTAATCTATGAGAGAGTTAGGCCTTTTGTAGGAACTAGGTGATAAGACCAGTTGTTATAAAGTATTGTGTCTCGGGTTTGCTTTGCCTAATCTTTATTTTCCCTATATGAGCACAATCCAATAGGTTGATACTTGTACGGTTGAGCTAAAGTTATTAAGTGGTTCATCTCACGGACTCGATATAGCGATTCTGAGAATTTGTCATTGTCTCATGCAGGCGTACACTCCGGTACGACCAGGTACGGAGACTGGTTGTATGGGAGTGAATGCCCAGGTGTTTGGGGAAAGATAGTTATTACTTTGGTGGCTCGCCACATTCTTTATAAATGTACCTTCATTTGTGTTTTGTTACAATAAACTTTGTATTGTGTAATTAGGTACTTGTTTAATTGAATCTTTCCCTAACCGATTATATACCTTATAAATTTACTGAAGCGTGGCCAGCGCAGTAGGTAGAGCAAAAGCTCTTTCATCCTGTAAAGGTCGGGTTACAACATAAATTAAAGTACCTAATCGAATCGCAACCCGTGAAATATTTGTCATTGAGTAGTTCCGATGGCCATCTGTGGTATTTATCATCAGTTCTATTTTACCAAATGATGATTTCCGAGAGCAAATGCTGAAGTAACTTTAAAAAAAGAATTTTCCAAATCGGTTCGTAAATGACGGAGTTATGCGCGAACAAAAAACGCAATGCAGAGCAACCGTTGATTTTTCAAAAACCGCTTGTCCAATTTCGATAAAATTTTCATGGGACCATTTGGGAAGTATACCTTTTCCAACAAAAAAATAATTTTTCAAATCGGATGGCAAACGACGGAACGAATGCGCGAACAAACATTAAAAATTATTTATTTATTTGTTCTTATATTTATATGTAATTAGGTATATATTATATTCATAGTTTTAATAGGTAGGTATATGCGTATTTTTATATTTAAAATATTTATTCCTCAATGTTCTTGATTGCACCTACCACTCTTTGTCTCTGCATCACCCAAAGGTTGACTGGTAGAAAATGCCTATGGCATTAAGTCCGCCTCTGTACATTTATGTGCTTGAAGTATTAAATAAATAAATAAATAAATAAAAAAAAAATCGAACATCCGAATTGAGAACCTCCTCTTTTTTTAGAAGTCGGTTAAAAAGAGCCCGAAGTTTGGAAGTTGACAGTGAGATACCCCCGTGGTCCTGGTCCTGGGCCGTTGGTCCTGCGCCTGATCTCTCTCCAGTCGTGTTGGAATGCCGTCCCATTGGACTATGAGAGTGAGGGAAGAGGGAGTGCACCCGTGTGCGCACACAGTTGTGCACTATAATATCTCTCGCGCTGACGGCTAGTCGTGGCTATTAGTAGTTGAGATTGGCCGCCATGACCGAAATACGATCAGCCGGTCGATTCTGTAAAAATCTCACTGTGATAACTTAGGTGAAGTGAGTTTGTTTTTGCTAGGAATTGACACTATTGACAGCTCACTCCACGCTCACATCGCCTAAGTTTTCACGGTGAGATTTTTACAGAATAGCACCGCTGGAGGACTATATAGGTAGGTAGGGGTGATATAGTATCCCGGTCTTTTTGTTTTTGAACAAATGTAGCTATTTGCTTTGATCGTATAGCATATTGTATAGGCAACAGCTTATAAAAAGTGCTGGAACCTACGTCTTACTATGGTACATAGGTGTACATGTCTACCGGTATTTGTCGTACCTCTTCAATTCCACGCATCGAAAAGTACGTCTAGGAGGGAGTTTATCAATAAAATCCTTTCATTATTACATTACGTCGCGCACAGCAGTGTTTTATTGCTCTCCTTACGAGTAATGGCCTCTCGAACTATGTACAGAAGTTAGCACATCAAGCTACTACGACAATCTGTCAAAATTATTTAAGTAATAGATTTTAAACTTTATTGCTAAAGTATAAGGTTCAAGGTAGATTGGGAAAATTTGACAGTTTCGGGTACAAATGGAATAAAGTTTACCTTTGCCTGCCCTGTCGAAAACGAGTCAGGGCAGGTGGAAACGCCTCCAGAAAAAGTTCTGGACGCAAGTGTTGCAAACAACATAGTTGCAGCCATAGCTTTTCATACTTACTTAGATTTTTTTTGCCTTTCTAAACAGAAAGTAAGTACTAACACTAGTTTATAAGTTGTGTGTGTACTAACCAAATGGACATCATACGGGTCCGAAATTTTTAATTTTAATTTATTAGGTATATATTTTTATTTTATTTTTATACTTATTATTGTTTTTTTTTTTTAGTTTTTTTAATTTGATTTGATTTTATTCGTGTTATTTTGATTTATTTTAAGTTAATTTCGTTTGTTTATTTGATGTACTCTAATTTGGATTTAATTTTAATTTTATTTTATTTTATTTACTAGCTTCCGCCCGCGACTCCGTCCGCGCGGATGTCGGTCTTCGCGTGGATGGTTTATTTCTCCATTTTGAGTAACTCTGACAATGACATCTTATAAATATCTATTGGACCCAAATACGGCTAAGCCTATAATAATTAAGGAGATCCCTCTATTGAGCTACTGCTGTTGAGCTCGCGTTCTGTAGTAAGTATTTTTTTCATAGTAATTCCGACCTTGATAAGTAGCATGTAGCAGTAAATTACTGACAGTGACGAAAAGTTTGCAATAATAAAAAAGTGATCGTGACAATGCGACAGAAAGTTAATTGAGAGCTTCAGCATACACAACATTGTTAGTGATCTCGTCCGGAATATGAACATGAAGATTTCTTGGACTGCTCACACGGGAAAGAGCTACGTAAAGTTGCCCGTGTGAAAAACAACTCGCGGTAAGATCTACGCCAGCAACTCCTAGGGTCTGACCTTGAGCCTTATTTATTGTCATGGTGTAACACAAAGCTACAGGAAACTGTATTCTCTTAAATTGAAATGGAAAATTATCCACTGCGGGTAATGCAACGTGTGTTCGCGGTTCTACAGAACAACGTCTATGAATAAAACTGAAAAATAAGATGTTTTTTTCTACGTATTTTTCCAGGATAAAAAGTATCCTATTTTATGCCCAGGATAATAAGGTATAATTATACCAAGTTTCATCGAAATCGAACCGTTAGTTTTCACGTGATGCCTGCATATACAGACAGACAGACAGACAGACAGACAGACAGACAGACAAAAATTTTTTTAATCACATATTTGGGTCAAACTCAAACTCAAACTCAAACTCAAACCATTTATTTCAATTAAACCATTTACAGGCACTTTTGAATTGTCAAGAAGTCGGTCAGTCAGAAAATATGAAGCTAGTTGCCCATTCCAAAGCGTAGGTACCTATGGAGAAGAACGGGCAAGAAACTCCATGGACACTCTTTTAAATTGTATTTTTACAAAAATATTAGTTACATCATTAATGTTGAATTTACAATTATATGTGAGAACGATGTAAAAAAATACGTACGCGTTAAGAGCGTCCAGAGTACAGCAAATAGTAAGAAGACAACAATCCAAAAATAAAATAATTAAAAATAAGCCTAGGCAGCTGAGTGATGACCAGCCCCAACTGACGGCGCCCGTTCACGAACATGACGCATGGATCAGCACCATTCAGCTCAACCATTTTGAAGGGAGCTAAATGATCCAATACACACGCCACCGTCAGCGAGACATTTGTGTGAGCATGACATACTATCAGCCGCCATGGCACATTCAAGTCAATGTAAGACATATTACCCGGTAAATGGTAAAGAAGGTATACTTACATAGAACTCACATCTGTGCTATGCAGTTATACAATGCAAAGGAAATTGAGTTTATACAATGCAAAGATAATCTTACAATCTTCAGCAGCTCCAACAGTATTTTCAAGTGTTAATCAATTAGTTGTGGTTGTGGAGCAGGACCAGCATTGAGCCAGGCATTTTTATCAGCGATGTAATCCCCTAACTTATAATATGCCTGACTGCATAGTGTGCGTTTTATACAAGACTTGAATTTTGTCTCATTCAGTTGAAGAATGTGGGGAGGTATTTTATTATAACATTTTAAACAGTACCCCATAAAAGATGAGTCTACTTTAGCCAGTCTGAAACCTGGTTGAACTAATAGGTCCCTATTCCTAGTACTATAATTATGTCTTTCACCTCTTTTACCAAAAAGATGTAAGTTTTTTCTTACATACATGATGTTTTCGTAGATATATTGACAAGGTACCGTCATGATGTTAATTTCCTTAAACAGTTCCCTTAGAGAATCACGCCTGCAGAGGTTATATATGGCTCTGATGGCTCTTTTCTGCAGAATAAAAATAGAATCAATGTCTGCAGCCCGTCCCCAAAGCAAAATACCGTAAGACATGATACTATGAAAGTAACTAAAATAGACCAGTCTCGCGGTATCTATATCAGTAAATTGGCGGATTTTTCTGACAGCATAAGCTGCTGAACTTAGCCGTCCTGCAAGAGATGTTAAATGAGGACCCCATTGTAGCCTTGAGTCGAGCGTGATCCCCAGGAAAACCGTTTCATCGACGAATTCTAGTTTCTCTTGATTCAATACTATCTCACAATCACTACTCTTTACATTTGGTAGAGAAAATCTTATGCACTTAGTTTTTTTCCCATTTAATACTAAATTATTAGCAGTGAACCAACTTTGGACCTGCAGTAAGGCGTTATTTACGTCGTCATAATTTGTAGCACGTCTATTTACCTTAAAAATTAAGGAAGTGTCATCAGCAAATAACACCATTTGTGGTTGATTTTTTAATAAATGGAGTAGATCATTAACATACACTAAAAAGAGGAAAGGACCCAATATCGAGCCTTGTGGCACACCCATTTTTACTGTTAAACCATGTGAATTGACACCATTTATTTGAACTTGCTGTTGTCTGTCATTTAAATAAGAACTAACTAAACTGAGCGCAAGTTTTCCAAGCCCATAATGCTCAAGTTTCAAAAGCAAGGTTTCGTGATCGACGCAATCAAATGCCTTAGAGAGGTCACAAAAGATTCCTATGGCGTCTTGGGCCTCTTCCCACGCGTTAAAAATGTGTTTTAATAAGGTTACACCGGCGTCGGTCGTACAACGTCCTTTGGTGAAACCATATTGTTGATCGTGAAGGATTTTATTCGTGTTAAAATGATTGAGCATCTGATTAAGCATTATCTTTTCAAACACCTTACTGAAAACCGGCAACACGGATACGGGTCTATAATTATTGGTGTCTTTACTGTCCCCAGATTTGAAAAGTGGTATTACCTTACTGAATTTCATTAAATCGGGGAAGACTCCTTGATCAACACACGAATTAAATACTAAGGCTAAATAAGGTGCAATAGTCTCAATTATTGAGGCATAGACTTTAATGGACATTCCCCAAAGATCTTCGGTCAATTTGATCTTAATTTGCTTAAAAGCTTTTATTACTGTTACGGGGTTAATATGTGTAAATTGAAATTCAACCGGGCAGGCTGGAACGTTTGCTCTTAATAAATCAATTGATACGTCGGATGAGGAATTTAAGGCTTCCGTCGTTTTTGATGGTATATTAGTAAAGAAATTTACAAACTCCTGAGCTACTTCTAAGTTAGAGCTTATGGCTCCACGTGAAGTCTCCAATGTGTAATCAGTGTTTCGTTTTTTATTTCTACTAGTTTCGTTATTTATAATTTTCCAAACTGTTTTTATTTTATTTTCAGCTGATTTGATTTTATTGCTAATGTACAGGGCTTTGGCTATTTTGCATGTATTTCTAAAAATTTTGGAATATGTAGCAACATACTTGCTGAAAGTTACAGTATTGATGTAAGGCTTAAGGCCATACAGCTCGAACAGTCTTTCCCTACTTATCCTAATACCTCTAGTTGCCCAGTCACTAAATATAAAATTAGGGCAAATGTTTTTTGTTTTCTTTTCAAAAGTTGTATTGAATTGAGTGTACACTACTGAAAAGAAATCCTCGTACAATTTATTTGCATCATCCCTATCATGGCCCAGATCATTTAACTTATTATTTAGGGTACTATTGAATCTATTTAGTTTACCAGTCGTTATTGGTCTAAATTGTATTTGCACTTTTTGCAAAGGTGTTTTAAACTTAAAAGATACCGTTTGTCCACTATGATCAGACGGCAGATAGTTGACGATGGCTTTATCTAAATAATCACAATCGCAAAAGACATTATCTATACAAGTAGCAGAAGTTGGAGTTATTCTAGTCGGTTCTGTAAAAACATTTGATAAATTGAACGATTTAAAAAGGCTTAATAATCTACTGCTATTAGAATTATTTTCCAAAATATTAATATTAAAATCACCACAAATAATTGCGGCTTTGTTAATGGATGCAAGTTTCGCTAAGACATCTTCCATTATTGACTCAAATACAGAAAAGTTCTGATAATTAGGGGGTCTGTAAACGCACACTACGACATGCTTATCTAGCTCAACACAGGACAGTTCGATGCAATGTTCAATTGATAAACCCACTATGTCATTTCGTTGCTTACATTTTAAACAATTTTTTATCAAGATTAGGGAACCTCCACGTAGCATAGATTTACGGTTAAAACAACTGCCCACACTATAGTTTTCAAAATTAATTAACATTTGGTAATCCTTTAACCAATGTTCAGTACAACAAACAATGTCAAACTTTGTTTTTTCTAAAAACATTTCAATTTCTAATAATTTGGAAGAAATGCCTTGAATATTTTGATGAAATAATGTCAAGGCATTCTGCTGATCTCCTTTTTGATATTTACTTATTTTAGAGCAAGAAGATACCTTGTTGTTGTTAGGTATAAGAATATTATTACTGGTACCTTCTGTTGTCTTACAAACTAGTTTAAATGATTATCCGGAGTTAATCCCAAGACTTCAATGTCATCACCAGGCAATGAGCTCATAGTGCGTGAGGGAAATGGAACCTCCTTCGTATAATTTGTATAAATATTTATAGCATTTGAGCTACATTCATTCAGGCAAACCACCTTATTATTAGTATTATTACTAACTGTTGTGGTGTTAATAATACAAGACTTCGACATAATACTTATGTCTGAGTTTATATAAAAAGCTAATAGCCTTGCTATTATGTGTCTAAAGCTAACAGGCAGATACACAGTATCCCTAGTCGACTTTAAAGTTTCTACAAAAAACGGGTTTGGTATCGATCCAGCAACACCCCCCGCTATTTATTTTTTCAATATTTTCAATGTACAGAATTGACCCTTCTACAGATTTATTATAAGTATAGATTTAAGTATTATGTTTTCTGTGAATTTATGTCGTGTGATAATGGGTGTTATTTGCCTGAAATAAATGAATTTATTTATTATTATTATTATAAACAATTTTCACGCATAACTAGCAAAATGTTGTGGGCCTCTCTCTACTCACCCACGAGCTCTGAGTAGGTACAGTCTACACCTTTTAGGAACACAGTTTACTGTTGTGTGTATGTAGGTACCTATTCATATGCTGAAACCATGCTTAGTACCTATTTACATAGTTACCTGCTTACTCATAACTTACCTAAGTATAATGTAAATGGTGCAATTTATCGAATCGCCCAATTTTTGAGGAAGATATCCGATAACAATCAGCAGCTTGCAAAATTCTTCTGCTATCTTGGGTACTTACCTATAGTTTATGCTGTCGTGTCAGTCAACAAGGTTCTTATCGAGGCTTACCAGTGACCTCAAGGCGTAGGAGTGCTTAAGTAGCGTGATTCTGAGAGGTTCTTTTAAAGCGCCATAAATTGAAGCGACCCATGAAATATGTCAAAAATATTTCATACAACAAATTTTTATTTTTACGAGCCCTAATTCTTATTTTATGACCGACATTGCGGTCCTAATGGGTTTACCTTTTGATTTTTTCGACGAAATAATCGTTTAGTTTTATGTCCCCCACAGAACGTGTTGAATAGAAAACTATTAATGTTTTTTTAATAAAATATTTTTATGAGTTTCATGTGTCGCTTTTATGGGTGGTAGTTCGGGTGAAGATAGCTACCTACATATCCATAGGTAGATATCGTCATCAGCCTACAGAAGTCCATTGCTTAGGCCTCTCTTATTGCATGCCATTCAATTCTATTTTCGGCAATTCTCATCCAGCTGCTACCAGCCATCCTGCGAAGATCGTGGCTCCACCTAGCTTGAGGGAGTCCTACCTTACGTTTGCTGATTCGCGGTTTCCCAAGAACAAGTCTACCCCAACGGTCATCGGTTCTACGGCTAATATGGCCGGCCCATTGCCACTTCAGCTTGCTCATTCTGTGAGCTATGTCGACAACTTTGGTTCTCTGCCGGATCACTTCCTTGCGGTACACAAGACGATTCAATTATTACGACGTCGTTCGTCTCATCATCTTAACTAATAAAACTGCAATATTCTACACAGCAGTGCATAGTGTTAAGATTCTCTGAAAAGTAGGCCTCGCCGATGAAAAAAAAAATTAAAAACATGATGGTACGGAACCCTCGGTGCGCGAGTCCGACTCGCTCGTGACCGGTTTTTTTATATGTTGGTGTGTTACGTTTTCACGGCATGACGGCTGAACGGATTTGGATGATACTTGGCACATGGGTAGACCATAACCTGGACATGGGACATGGGATACTTTTAATCCCGATATTCCCACGGGATCGAGACTTATCCGGGTGAAACCGCGGGATACAGCTAGTGATAATACAGGGTCAAATTAAATTAGCTAGCGAAACTCCGCAGACGTGACAGCACACAATACGCAACAACACTGGCAGCGGTCGTTGACTAAAAAAAAAACATCAAATCTTTTTGTTTTTTAGGGTTCCGTACCAAAATGGTAAAACGGAACCCTTATGGTGAGACTCTGTCTGTCTGTCTGTCACAGCTAGATACCTATCTCAAGAACTACCTACTAATGCTATCAACTTGAAATTTGGAATAGTTTAGATGACGTTTGCCCAACTATTTTGCAAATAAGAAAGAAATAATAATATATGTATATTTTTTGCAACAGGGACTGAAAGGGGGTTTGAAAAATTCGAAGTGGGGCTACTAGGGCGTGTGGGGTATCATATGAAAGAGCGCAGTTTGCGCATTCTCAAGCATTTTTTCTTTTTTTTGTAGGCCGCACAGTTTTTGACTTTAGATGCAAAATGTAAAAAAAATACCGTTCCACACTTTTTCAGAAATCATCAACAAAAGTTACATTAGTTCCACTATCGGTCAAGCGATGGCGCTGATATAAAACTGCAATATTCTACACCGCAGTGCACAGCGTTAAAATTCTCTGATGCCCTCGCCGATGAAAATTTAAAAACATGTGGTGGTACGGAACCCTCGGTGGGCGAGTCCGACTGGCTCTTGGCTGGTTTTTTTTTATCGTATTTAGATATCTCATTACGTACTTTACGACTGCAGAGTTTCGCTAGCTAATTTAACTTGATCTTGTTATGATGCATGACACTTGGTTATAAGTACCTACCTACTATCATTCTAGCTTTTTTTTTTGTGGATGGGAAATCATCAAATGGCTCCTCCCATATCATTCTCTTATCATTCTAGCTTGCTAGGAAAACTTGAAAAGTGTCGGTAAGTTATGATCAGATGTTTGAAAGTAACTTTTTTTTGGGATGTCAACTATGATTTAGATCCTCTTGTGAAAACTGTAGGTGCCTAACCAGAATTTTTAAAGTTTGAAATCCCTTGTTTGTTAAGATCCAAATAGGTATTGAATTTTTGTGTTGCTTTGTTTAACATAATACGCAAGTCATGTATGTATAGGATAAAGGCAGTTTGGCAAAAGTGTTTGACAGGGTCTTATGTTTCAAATAAACAGAAAAATCCTTATAAATGTATATAGGTGCCTAACCTACCTATAAATATTGTAAAAACGAAAAATCTTAAAAAAAAATTAAAGATCCCTGGAATTTCTTAAAGAATTTCTTTACTAAAACGTGTATTATATCTGTATACGTTCAAGACAGTGTAACGAGCTCCGATTTATTAAGCCTCACTTAGGAATGGTTACAGTAGCAGCGGACGGATCTACGACAAACAAACGATATGATTATAATAATAATAATTATAATAGCCTCCCCGACCGTTTTCGGTCACGGTGGCCAATCTCAATGGAGATTAGTCAGGTACGCCGGAGATGTTATAGTGCACAAGTGTGTGCGCAAACACAGGTGCACTCTCTGTTCCTTTACTCTCCGATGGGACGGCAATCCGACACGACCGGGGAGAGTTCAGACGCAGGACCAACGGCTTTACGTGCTTTCCGAGGCACGGGGGTATTAAACCGCCAACTTCCAAACTCCGGACTGTTACTAAGATATTCCTAATGGAAAACCCAATAACACTTTGTCCGACCCGGGATACCCGGGACCCGGACCCGGGACCCCGGGATTAGGGTGCAGGTCCTACTCGATACTTTCATATCTTATGGCCATAACGATATTCTTCTTCTTCTATCTTCTTCTTGATTATATCGGTATCACCTTCGATCAGATATCACGTTTAAAACGACGACGATTTGCAAAATACTTTTTTTAATGGATAAAGTATGCCTCAGGGGTGGTTTCGTATAAATATTAACTTTGCTTGGGTAGTTTTTAGGTAAGCTTCAATAATACGAATTTTTTCCACTTGTTGATTTTGATGATGTTTTAATAACTTCCTGTCACTGATATTTACTTATCAAGTAGTGTTATATGAATTTATCAGTGTCAAAAACGAAAATGCCAACCAACGATACCGACTTCCGAAATTAGTTATTTTTCACTATGGTATTAGGTAGTTTTGGAAGTCCGTTTTTTTTTTTGTAAAAATGTTTTTAATGAATTTCTTATTCATTGGCCTACTATCAAACACGAAAATGTTATAAGTACAACATTTTGCATTTTGCATTTTGCTCTGTTGGTTCCTATACGTTATTTGCAAAATCACTGCCCCGTTTTCAGTGGGACCCCGCTCCTATCGCGAGGTCCGATTTGCCCGGGACAGGGGTCCCGGGCGACGGTTATTGAAAAAGTTTGCGGCGCGGCCGAAGCCTGGCCGTGAATTAATGCCGGGCAAATACGGGAACTCATACTTTACCTTATCGAGAACCGGCTCAAAGAAATGTAAGGGAGCAGCGATTTCCGTAGGCACTGATTAAATATTAGACGACGAATTAAAAGTGATGGAAATTGATCCCGATTCGAACAGTATTGGGTTGAAGTAATCACATCACACTAATATTATAAAGGCGATAGTTTGTGAGTGTGTGTGTGTGTGTTTATATGTTTGTTACTTCTTCACGCTCAAACGGCTGGACCAAATTGGATAAAATTTGGTATGGAGGTAGCTGACACCCTGGATTAACATAATTTTTATCCCGAAATTACCACGGGATCGACACTTCTGCGGGTGAAACCGCGGGGCGCAGCTAGTAAGACCTCTGTCTACCCCTGTGAAATACAGCGGTTTAACTGCTGGATCACTAACTGCGGTCGGTGAGTGGTTCACAAGAAAATCGTCAAAGTATTTAATTTTATTGTGTTTAGATATCGATCCCCGACCCGTCACGTCTGCGAAGTTTGGCTAGTTAATTTAATTTGAACCTGTGGCTGTACAAGCGTGATGTTCAGTTTACCTCAAAATGATAAATACAGTGTACCTGCCAATATTTCTTCCGCCTTTTCCATTAGCAAGAAAATGAAGCCATCACCGAATAATAAGCAGGATTGAGGGATGACTCGCCAAATTTTGATAAAGTTGCCTCAAATGATGGATCAGGTGGGATGTAGGGTAATATTGATTGTGTAAACTTCGGTTATAATGAAGTTGATATTCACCCTGCGAATAGAATGGGTCGATGAGGTTCGTGTCACGTTTACAAATTTATTCTGCTCAAGATTTTTTTTCGAGTCAAATAGTGTTAGTTGGTGATTTTTTTATGTATTACCATCATCTGCGTAGCCTTTTCCCAAATATTCTTGGGGTCGGCTTCCAGTCCGACCGGATACAGCTGAATACCAGTATTTTACGTGGAGCGACTGCTTATCTGACCTCCACAACCCAGTAACTGGGTAAGAGCCGTTCCACACGGTGTGGAACGGCTCTTAGACGATACCCCTTGGTAAGACTGGTTGTCAGATTTTTAGGCTTCTGACGACCTGTAACGACTGTCAAAGACCCACGAATGACAGCTGGAACCAACAGCTTAACATGCTTTCCGAGACAGTAAAGATGGTCACCCATTCACTGATTGGCCGTGACAAGCGTAGCATAACCTGATCTGTTTCCATGATTTGCCATAGTCCTGCACCAACTGGCGGCTGTCCTTACGTGCACTTGCGTCGTGTATACAGGGATAATCGTCGGTTGGTGCCTCTTCATCATTGTCTAAGGGGCCTCTGCGACTTGGCTTCGGCCTCTGGCACGCCTTCCAAAGGTCCCAAGATATATCAAAGACATTTGTAAACATGACTACGTGATGTTTAGTGTCAAATTGGTTGCCAGGTTTCGAACCCAAATCGTCAAGGTTGAGAAGCGGGCCCCTTAACCTTTACACAATCTCGACATTTAGCTAAACACTAATTTAAAACATGAATGCATCTCACGACGATTATAATAACTACAAAAAAAGCATTCAAAAGCACTGTTGTAGTTCTTTCCTTTCAACTGCACTGGCTTGTTTAACTTGCTGAGCTTCTGTCCAAGCTTTTAATGGACGCTCTACTTCTGCCTTTTCCAGTTATTATAAAACTTTTCACGGAAGTCGTTTTGCACTCTACACGTGCCGACCAAGTTTAAATATTTAACTTCGGTTTGTTCGTGCACGTTGCGCATTAATTTTAAATTAAAATTGCAATGTTGGCACTTAAGGCGAGGTTGTACCATTTTTAAGTTTTTTGGAGCTATGTATATCTAAATAATGTAAATATTCCGCAAAATAAAAATCATTTTAACAAAATTGAACATATGGTCAAGCGCTGTATAAAGACGGAAACGTAATTACTAATAATTGACTCGATAAAAAAAAATCGCAAAGATGACACTAAATCGATTTTTCAAATGTACTTCTTAACAAAAAATTATATTACAAAACCATCTAAGTAATGTATCAAAAAATAGGTTTTAATATTTTCTAGCGCTGGGTAAGGTAGATTTTTATATAAGTGGCTATTTATTTTTGTAAGAACAAAAATCATACGATATTGAGCAATTCGATTTCGAGCGGGCCGCTTAGTGCCGGCCGAGAGGTCTTCGAGGACGGACGCACGCCAATTTTTTCCGCGTTTGCGCTTTCCATTATATAAGAAACATTACGCACAGTGTTGCCAACCCTACTGTTTTAACAGTAGATTTACTGTTTTCACCAAGACATCCCTGTTTTCTGTTTAAGTACCAATTTCTACAGTTTTCATTATAATTTACTGGAGATTTCGTCTAAAACGATAAAACTCCAGTTAAAATACCTAGCTTCATGTTATGCATGTATGTATGCGAATAAATTTTTATCTATGTCTAACAAAACAGCAGTACACAACTTGAAAACTAAACTAAGAAATAAAATGTCAAAGGCAGAAAATATCGAAGACAGAGAGAAAAAGATATTGATAAATGATAATTATTTGTAAGAATATTTGCAAGTTCGAATTTATCAAAGAACAAAAGTTCATACAGGAAATTGACACCTCGGGCATTACGAAAATATCAACTCGAGAAATGGTAAGTAACTCATTATCAAATTATCAATACTATAGTAGCACTACAATTTTGCCTAGTAGTTTTATTTTATCAGATTACTTGCATACGTAATAATACTTTGTTGAGGAAGACTTTTCCGTTCTTTTGTTTTTTTTTGTTTTGTTGTGCGCGTAATTTTAATACTGTGATATCTTCTAAAGTATTCATTCTAATGACATGCTGTAAACTGCAGTTTTGATCTAAATTGAATGCTTAATTTTACTAACATATTTAATGAGATAAGGATTAATACAATGTATGTCAAAATTGCTTCGAAAGTCACTCATTATATTTTATTGATTTTAAAAAGATAAAAGTGGTTACTGTAAGTTATCCTTATAATATAGACATATACCATCGCGAACTTTTTTGAGGGCATTATCAAGATATACAATTCTGTAGTACATTATTTTGATGTTCCTCGTATGGTTTAGCCAGCGTTAGCAATATAAGCGGCCGAGCGACGAGTTTTTTTCCGACTTCAATTACATTTATTATGATTTCCTATGGAAAATATATCTTTATCAGAATAAAAATAGCGTGTAGCACTCCTTAATAATGTAACTACCTATTGAAAATTTTTTTGTGAAAGAATTTTCTAACTCGGATCAGTAGTTTCAGAGATTACCCTATCAGTACATACAAAACTTACAATTTTATCTCTTTATAATATAAAAAATAAAAGCTTGTAAAAAAAATACAATAATATTATATAGGTAACATATTATTAGTGTAAATAAATGATTTTCTTTGCCGGAAAAGCACGAAAATGTTACGACCATTGTTTAGACGCGACACTGTACAATAAAGTACAGTAGGTTTGTTATTAAATTCGTTGAAATGATTATTTTCTTTGCTCAATAACTTCGAAATATTGCTAAACTTATATAACAATTATAAAATATACTTGTAAAATGTATAATTTAAACGATTTGAAATGCCACTATAATGTCAACATTTATTTTGCAGCGTTTCAATGAGAAAAAATATACTCAGTGGTGTTGTTCAGACTCTAGATAACCCTGATACTACTTTTCATAGTCATACGTAAGTACTTTCTTCAAAACATAAAACTTTAGTCATTACGTACTAACAATTATAAAAGTAATATTGATTGTACTCATGATTGTCATGAATATAATCATCATCACCGTCTTAATCATGGAGATAATAGTGTTAAGTTATAAATTGAATATAGATTGCGATTCATGACTCATAATGTTTATAACACTGTTACAGAACAACCTTAAACACTATTAGTGAACCTCAAAGTACTGTAAGTCAAACAGAAATTAGTACAAGATAGAGACAAGATTTCAGAGAACTTTTTAACTGCCGATAATTCAGAAGTTGAAACAGCAAATAAGTAAGTCTTACTAAACTATATGTTAACAAGTAGAGAAGAAATGAATCTTAAATGTTTTTATACCGATTGCCTAAATACATACGTTAACTTTGTTGATCAGTACTAGTACCGAGTACGATGTACAAAAACTAAAATGATATCAGAGTAAAAAAAATATCGAAAATAAATTAATACACGTGATTATAGTAAGCTATCTCTTAAACGTCGACTGCACACCAGAGGGGCAATTCTCGTAATTTTAAGAACGTTTACAGTCTAATCTCTGAAAAATTAATGCAATATAATTTCAGGGCCAACTCCATGTTACCGGGAGGCAATATTGCTTGTTTGGTATATGGTCAGGTAAAACAATACCCGTACATGTAATCAAGATAGTGAAAGATAGTAAATTTTGGGAAAAAAAAACTTATTAATTTTTATATGCAGTGTCTATTGCCTGAAATCATAGATCCCCGACATATTAGAGGAATGGATATAAGAAAAATAAAAATGCGAGAAAACAAAGAAAATATTGCAACACCTGCTATCGTTTCCACTTCTGTATCACAAAAAGTGAATTTTGAGAATGTGGCGTCTACTTCTGTGTCACAAACAGTTAATTTTAATAATTATTAAATACGTTTTATAACCGACTTCAAAAAAGGAGGAGGTTCTCAATTCGGATAGTTATATTTTTTATTGTGTATTATTTTCATTTTCTTAATTTTTTCTGTTTATAACATAAAAATAAAGTTTGCTTAATTGATTTTGTTGTTTTTGTTGCTAACACTACATTATTGACAAGTTGTGAGTGAAGTTGTCCAGAACATATCTTCTCATCTGAAACGCATAGTATATGTATAGTGAAAGGAACGTCGTTCCATCCGGGTGTCCCGCGACACCTCTCGTTAAATTTTATTTTGAAAAAAGTCTGATTTGTGAGATTTTTTGACATGTTGTTGATGGTATGTGTATTTTAAATATAGGTACAAACTTACCTTAGATTTTTTACATTGCGTTTCTTTGCCAAACTAACCTAATTTTTACTAACCGGAAACTGTCATGAGAATTTATCAAGCGTAGATGATAAGTTCCTACATACAAATTTTATTCATTAAAAATAAAATATAACATCAAAGTTGATCTACTGTATTTGTCTGTTTCGTGGCGCGCATTCATTGCACAAAGGTTAGTCGCGGTCACAACGTGTCACGTGGCGCGGTCCCGCTCAGCGCATCGTAGTTAAATACGCCGCGTTCAACTGGCGGGGGCTGAGGTAGTGTTTTCTATGCCTATCGGTCCGGGAAAACCTCGCCTTAAAGGCAGCTGCAAATTGAATTACTTATACGCATTGTTTATAAGATGAGTTAATGGGTTTAGGATGAAAGCACGGGTGCGCCAAAGTTCACCTAAATTTTCAACTCCGATAATTGGAAATCCGAAAATGTTCTTCCTAAAATTTTTCATCCTAACAATCACAATTCCTAACTACTCTGTCTCTAATGTTCATAATTCCGAAGCATTCAACTTCATAATGTCAGTAGCAATAAACATCTATTATACTTTTATTTGTTTTCCTATATTTTCTCAACATAACCATCTTTTTTTTTTTGTTTAGATTTTATTTATAGCGGTAATAACCAACATAATATACAAAAGTAACACATTTGTAATGACAACTTAGGATGCAAGAGCGAGCGAAGCGAGCTCGGGACTTGGGGCACCCCGACTCGGACAGGTTAGGTTCGAAGGGGATGACGGGGGCTCGAGTGAGCGAGCAAAGCGAGCGAACGAGCCCCCGTCATCCCCTTCGTGTTAGGTTCCTTTAAACCCTGTAGACAGAAATAGGGGCCCCGCGAAGCGGGGCTCCGTCGACTATGCCTAACCACATATTTTTGTAGATAAAAAAAAAACTTTGGGATTTCTTTTCTCGGCCACTATGATTTTGCGAACTTTGCGGTTTTCAAATTTACACTAAAAAGAGTCTATTCTATCCAAAAAAAATAGCTACCATCAAAAAGCGCCGGGTGTGGAAGTACAGTGGTTCCATAGACACAACTCAGTACATTATGTAAAGCACACCCCCAAATAATAATCATACCCTCAAATTAAAACTATAAATATCATCTTCTAATATTATGGTAATTATGTTTAGGGATAGAAGCGTTATGATAAAAAACAGTAACCGTCTTATTACAAAACGAGATCTAATTTTAGACCTAGCCTAAACCTTCGAGCCAGTTACTCTATTTTGAACTTTATTCCGACAAACGTAAATTTCTTAATGCAAAATTTACAACTTAGACTCGGGTTTAACGTCAGTTTTCGTAATAAGAACCTTAGCTTCGTCGGATTATAGTTCGAAATTTAAAAATGGCTGGATGGTTTAAACCTGGGTCTAAAGATAAATCTTGTTTTGTAATAAGGCCGTAGGAGTTTAAATATATTTACATTAATGATATTATTAATTACAATTTTCGAAAACATGAGTGTTATGAACATCGCCGGTAGCACTACAAATAGTATGAATGAAAACTTTAGGATGAAAAATTTTAGGAAGACTGATCATTCGGATTACAAATCATTAGGAAGAACAATTTCGGGTAAAGAACTTTAGGTGAGCCAATATGGACCCTGAAAGCACAACCTGTTCAAAGACTTCCCAAGAACGATATTGACGATAATAACAAGATCAGCAATTATGAACAAGGAATACAGAGAACAGAGAGCAGTGGTAAAGTGGTAACGGCCGAAATTTACGAGTTGTAGGTGGCGGGTTCGATCCCAGACGGGCGGTTTACTTTGTGTAAATTATTCCATTACCACTATGGTGAAGGAAAACATCGTGAGGAAATCGGTATGTCCTAAGAACCAAAAAATCGAAGTTAAGTGGCATTACCAACCCGCAATGAGCCCGCGTAGTGAAGGCCTCTGTCCCAACAGTGGGACGTTATAGGCTGATTATGCTTATAATGAAACAAGTGAAAAATAAAATCACACTAATATTAGGTATAAAGGCGAAAGTTTGTGAGTGTGTGAGTGTGTGTGTTTATGTTTGTTATTTCTTCACGCTCAAACGGCTAGACAAATTTTGATAAAATTTTGTATGGAGGTAGCTGACACCCTGGATTAACATATAGGTTACTTTTTACCGCGGGGCGCATCTAGTAATTTATATATGGCTGATACACGCGTCTAATAATGATCTGAAATGTCAATAGTTAAAGATAACAACATTATTTTTATAGCTCTGAAAGCCACATGAGCGCGAAAGGAAAATATAAATGATTCCAGAATATTATTGTGCAATATTTCATTTGAAACAGTTTGTCAGCCGTCGGATGGTTGGGTTCATCTCGTTAAAGTAAAGTTACGCTCATGTATTAGGTATGCTGATAGCAATAGGAATGCGAAATAAAATAAGAATGAAAATTTAGGCATGATCTTTATTATAACCGTTCATTCAAGGGCAAATGTAACTACCATTCTCTAAATATGTGAAAACAACTGGAGTTAAATAATTAGGTATGTCTTTACCATAAATAAAATCTAGGTGACCAAAAGTTTTATCAGAAAGTACGCAAAGTGAGGCGTTTGGTAATTTAGACACAAGCGTTTTTATGTCTGTAACATTGGCGACATAATCGTTGTCGCTCCCTAGAAACACCCATTTCATCGAGATACCAGACAAGTCGTATAACGGCGGGCTTTCCTGTCTATATGTAATAAGATTTTTGACTAAACCATAATCATATTCAGAGAAGCCGTTATTCTGCATTTGCCCCCATCTAACGAAGTTTTTAAGGGAAGTTCCAGAGGGAGTATGACCAACTACTACAGGCAAAACTTCCTTGGTGATCTGGAATTTATCGTAACCTAAAACTGCGAATATGAATACAGAGCAAAAAGGATATGCTAGGTCAGTGGTTCCGCACAAAAAATTTTCAGAGTTTTGCAATAATCCTTTTCTTTTTAATACTTCTTTATAAAGAAACGAGTCTGTAAGTGACAATCCTGGGGCAATAAGACTTTGGAACTTTATCACAATAAACCTCGCATGTTCTAACCACGCCGTCGGTGATAAGCCAAAACCAACCTTAATCTTAGCATTGTATTCAGGCTTCTTTGAGCAAAGAATTAATAACATAGCAACTCCTTGTGAATGAGCGACATATGATAACTGAGTTTCATTTGTCTTATGTAAGACGTAATCTATGACTGCCGGGAGATCATAAATGGCCATTTCATCAACAGAAAAGTCCCAGAATGCTGAATCTTTGTCGGGATTATACGAAGTATGATTTCTGCTGTAAAAGTTTCCTCTGGTGTTGGGAACCCAGATGTCATAACAGTTGTCAGAGTAGACGTAGCAGTGAGCCTTCCCAGGTCCCGGTACGAGGCAGTCGTCACCACTGAGGTAGAGACCGTGCATGAACATCATGACGCCCTTGGATGCTGTGCAGGATTCCTTGACAGGTATTCGGAAAAGTCCCAAGATGTATCCATCTTCTGTGGTTACGAAATGTTGTTCAGCTGTGTAACCATCGTATTCAGCAAGTTTCACAAACGTTAAATCTTTTCTTGGTGATAGTCCAAATAAAGAGGCGACATCATCATCGCAGAAAAATGTGTGTATTGAGCAGAACAGGATCAGGGCGTAGAGAATACTCATGTCTGACGTACTGTTGCTGCAAAAATAAAAATAAAAGTTAAAATCGATCTGGATAAATATTTTTTATTTAATGTATTATTTATAACCAGAATAATTATGATTGTCTTTAAAGTATTGAAGGCAATCATAATTATTATTATTTTATTAAAGCGCGCCTGCTGAGCGTGGCCCTGGCTTCGAGTCCCAGTTCGGGTTAATGGGTTTTTCCATTAGGAATTTCGCAGCCCAGAGTTTGGAAGTTGGCAGTGTGATACTACAACTCTTATAATGCCTAAAAGTATATGATCGACTACAGTAAACAAAATCAGAAAAATATGCTAGTTAGATAGTGTGTTGCAAACATAATACAACTAATTTGATACTATAGAAAAAATCATGAAGATACCTCTAAAAACTTTCTTATTACAATAAAAACTGTACTAATATACATACAATCATTCTGATTTTTTGTCAGATTATTCTACAAGCAACATACTAAAGCACTAGTGTTTTATTTTTTTTTGTCCAAACAATAGATTCTTTTGAAATAAATAATTGTTTCATATTTTGCAATAAATTACCAGCGTTGTGTCATCGCGCTTCTCTTTCTTTTCTTGGCAAACCAGCACCCTAATTGGGTAACAAACTATCGATTTCAATCTAATTCATTTTGAAGGATATTGCTAATCCATTGCCTCATATGTTCGAAAAATGTGTCTGCTCAACAACGAAAACAGCGCAATGAATGTTGTTGAACTGTTAAAATGAAACCCATTGCTACTGATAGCGAGTTAGTTACACATTTACCCAGCCGGCTTTAGGTCATGTAGCGATTTGATGTCAGGAGGAATCGTATGACAATCATTTGCAAGGCTGTGCAGGATAGGTCAAGACTTGGTTCGCGTGACACGTCATTTTCGTCTCTTATAGATTTATACCCGCTTTAAGAGTGCTTGGTAACCCCTCAGATTTATAAATTACTAGCTTCAGCCCGCGACTTCGTCCGCGTGATGTTAAATAGCCTATAGACTTGCTCAGAGATAAGCGCGTTCAAACATACAAACAAACTCTTCAACTTTACATAGATAGATTAGGGTTCCCGGTCGATTCTGTAAAAATCTCACCGTGAAAACTTATGTGAAGTGAGTTTGTTTTTGCTAGGAATTGACACTATTGACAGGTCACTCCACGCTCACTTCACCTAAGTTTTCACGGTGAGATTTTTGCAGAATAGCACCGCTGTAGGGATTCAAACTAGGAAGCCACACTTTCCATGCTGCTGCCTGCCTGGGTCGCATTTTTATAAAGGGCTACCACCAAACGGGGTGAATAGGGATGCAGGGGTGAATTGGCACAAAACTTTAAAATGGATTTTAGCGTTGAAATAATACAGTTTGTTGCCGAAAAGGACACTTAATCGTTAATTATAATACAATAAACACATGGCCACAAACTATATTATTTCAATGTTAAAATCGCATTTAAAGTTTCGTCCCGATTCACCCCTGCATCCCAAACGAGGTGACGTTTGACGGTATCCGATCCACCAACTTCTTATCCACCATTTTTCACCCTGTCCATACTGACTACGGATTTCTACGGGGGCAGTTTTTTTTTGGAAGTAAAACTTCGCAAACCCCATATTATCAAATTCACCATAATATGAAATTAGCAGTATCGGTAAAAAGTAAAATAAGTCAGAGTACTAACCCTTTTCCGTTACATGAGCATGAAGACCCAGTTGACTCCTCAGATGATGGACTTGCGGTATTTCAGTTTCAAGATTTCCGCTATACTACTTATATAGCACCCGAAATATTGCTGTATTCATTGCTCTTATGTGAATTAAAGGCATCTGCGCACGAGTCATATTGTACACAAATTGGCAGCGACTTCGTCCGCGTAGACTTTAGTTTATAAACACCGACTTTACCTTCTTAGGGGTATTTGGTGTTTTCAAAAACGATCACACTCATTATTTCTTATAGCTGCTGCCCGCGACTGCGGTCGCGTGGGCTTCAGTTTTTGGATTTTCAGGTTTTGGATTCTATTGCGTTGATAAAGATCCCAAATAATAGTTTTTCTCATATACCTATCTTTCATGTACAGACAGCGATCAGTTGCATTTTTTAACATCTGCCTAGCCTTTTCCCAACTATATTGGGGTCGGCTTCTAGTCTAACTGGCTGCAGCTGAATACCAGTATTTTACATGGAGCGACTGCCTATCTGACCTCCACAACCCAATTACTAGGTAATACGACAACCCTTGGTAAGACTGGTTGTCAGACTTTCGGGCTTCTGACAACCCGTAACGACTGTCAAAGATCCACGAAAGACAGCCGGGACCAACGGCTTAATGGTGTAATGATGGTCACCCAACCGCGGCAAGCGTAGCTTAACCTGGTCATTCGACCCCCGCGGCTGTTATTACTTGGCCACAAGCTTTTTATATTACTTTTTCTTTTTATTAAATGTTTTAAAGATATAGATAGATAATACAGTCCCCCAAACCGCGGCCCATCACCACTTCCTAGTGCTGTAGATGGTACTCAAAGACCGAGTAGGCTAGAAGTTATAAAAAAACTGGCCAAGTGCGAGTCGGACTCGCACACGAAGGGTTCCGTACCACAAGGCAAAAACGCCAAAAAAAACATGTTTGTTGTATGGGAGCCCCCCTTAAATATTTATTTTATTTTTATTTTATTATTTATTATTAAAGTTAAAATACAACTGAGTATTTTGTGAATATTTCAAGTGCCTACCTGTTGCCATTTTTGATATCGAGCAAAAAAGGGCAAAAAAATCGCGTTTGTTGTATGGGAGCCCCCCTTAAATATTTAATTTATTTTGTTTTTAGTATTTGTTGTTATAGCGGCAACAGAAATACATAATTTGTGAAAATTTCAACTGTCTAGCTATCGCGGTTCTTGAGATACAGCCTGGTGACAGACAGACGGACAGACGGACAGACGGACAGACGGACAGACGGACAGACGGCCAGACGGACAGACAGCGAAGTCTTAGTAATAGGGTTCCGTTTTTACCCTTTGGGTACGGAACCCTAAAAAAGGAGAAAATTTAATTGCGCCGCGATTAGATTTTATACTCGTAGGATTTATACTCAAAGGAGATGTTGGTCTAATAGTAGCATAGGAAATACTCTTGCTTTTGTATTTTCTTCTATACTCTTCCTGTCTTTATACTTTGTTATTTTTAAAATTTATTCGTTTTTGGAGCCAAGTGTTTCCCGGGATTCGCATAAGAATAAAGGAGGAACGTCACGTCGTGGTCTGGTTCCAGCAGGTAGTCCACTGATTAACAATATAGAGTAGAATAGTAGATGGTGATTTAAGTATGATATTGACGTACGAAAGATTTCTTTTTCAGTTTGTCGCTTTAAGTTTGTAGGCCGCCTAACCATCACGCGACAACCCTCCCCTCCCCCCCCAATGCGTCGAACGTATAGAACGTCTCAGAACATTCACTGATGTTATTTCAAGTTAAAGAAATATCAACTTTATTGTAATGACAAATTAAGTTGATTTCAGACTGATTAGCACTACTGAAAAAGTTATGAAAATGTTTGAAGTTCTAGCGTAAACTGCACTTTATTGTGTAGGAATTACAGTTACTTTTCCATATACTCATATTTGGCACATAAGTCGCGGAAACAGACTGCTGCGTCTGTTTCAATATCGGCTTCGTCAGGATAATATTTAAACAAATAAATGACAGATAAAAATGATAGTTTTATCCTGACATCTTTTGTTATTCTACTGAATTACATAATATAATTAATTTGTACAATGTTACGTTTATTTATACAGGTGTAAGGCAAACAGTAAGAAATATAAAAGGAATTAAATGAAATGGTTAAAATATTAAATGCCTATCTCAGTAGGTACCTACAGCTTCTCAAATGATGTTGAAATTTGATAGTCAGGTTGATGCATATTACAACTTTAGCTTGAAAATATCAGTAAACCCTGTTAATTGTTTTGCATCTGGTGATTGATCATCATAATAACTACTAACTGCCGGTATCTCACAGTATCAAACCCGGTAATTATGATTTTTAACCGTTTTTAGGGTCCCGTACCCTATTACTAAGACTCCACTATCCGTCTGTCTGTCTGTCATGAACCGTGATATCTAGACAGTTGAAATTTTCACAGATGATGTATTTCTTTTGCCGCTATAACAACAAATACTAAAAAGTTGAACAACTAAAGGAAGAATTAGAAAAAAGGATATAATAAAACAAAAAAGTCGGTTTAGTCTTAAAAAATATTCTTCAACTATAAATTATTATTTTTTGACGGATAAAAAACCTGATTAAACACCAAACTACGTGAATCTTAAAACGCAAGAAAAAAAAAATAAATACAAAAATTAAGGAGTCCCTACAAAAAGCATGAAATAAAAAATTATATAAAAAATTTAAAAAACCCCCGACACAAAAAAATAATAAAATTAAATTTAAGTAAGTAATTGGAAAAGGATCAAATAATTTAATTTTTTTTTGTGCCGGAGGTACTATTCAAGCCCTTTCATTTGATACCCATATTGAGGGAGTTGTGAAAAAATATGTAATCCGCCATTTTGTGGCGGCGGCCATCTTGGACCGATTTTCATCAAACATAGCTAAGAACACTCCCGACTAATTCACCTTTCAAACAAAAAAACAAAATCAAAATCGGTTCATCCGTTCGGGAGCTACGATGCCACAGACAGACACACACACACAGAGACACGTCAAACTTATAACACCCCGTCGTTTTTGCGTCGGGGGTTTAAAACAGAATAAAATAAATATTTAAGGGGGCTCCCACACAACGAACGTGTTATTTTTTTTTTTTTTTTGCGGCGTTTTTGCCTTGTGTTACGGAACCCTTCGTGTGCGAGTCCGACTCGCCCTTGGCCAGTTTTTTTTTCTTATTAGGAAAATTCAACGAACAATGAATTACTGTAGCTGAATCTGCAATCTGCGGTGCTATTCTCTAAAAACCACACCTGCGGTGCTATTCTGTAAAAATCTCACCGTGAAAACTTAGGTGAAGTGAGCTGTCAATAGTGTCAATTCCTAGCAAAAACAAACTCACTTCACCTAAGTTTTCACGGTGAGATTTTTACAGAATCGGCCGACAAGAAAAAAGGGGGAAGCGCTAAGGTAGCAGATCACTTTAAGTTCAATTCTGTAAATACACATTTGTTACGACCGCTAATCTTATTTCAATCAACGTACCTACTGACCAGCAAATAGCAAAAAAACGTGAAAAAAATTGAATTTCGCGGGCTACCCTGGCGCTTGAACTTAAAGTGATCTGCAACTAGTCTGTCTATTCTGTAAAAAACTGAAGTTAGATGTCACTCCACCTGATACTAAGGATTGACTTCACGTTATCACGGTGATATTTCTACAGTAGACCAGCAGATCAGCAGGATATTTATTAAAAGTGTTTAAATATTCTACGTCAGCAAATAGAATTTTCAGACATATACGTAATAGAAGCCAAACCGATCGGTAGCAAGCGCTCGCGAAACCTTAGGGGAACGCAATGGCGCGGCTGATCTGCTGGACTTTGGTCTACTACACGAATATGTAAGAGTTTAACTTATACTACACGTTATTGATAGAATGTTGGATTGATATAACTCATCATCATCATCATTTCAGCCGAAAGACGTCCACTGCTGGACATAGGCCTCTCCCAAGTTGGGGGGGGGGTTTGCCATAATCGCCACGCTTGGCAGGTGGGTTGGCGATCGCAGTATAGTATAACTCATCATATCATAATCACCATAACCAGCCTATAATGTTCCCACTGCTGGGACACTGGCCTCATCTCTGTGAGAGGGAGTGGGCCGTAATCCACCACGCGGGCCAGTGCGGTTTGGTAGATGTCACATGTCTTCGAATTTTTGATTCTAGGATATGTCGGTTTCCTCACGATGTTTTCTTTCACCGTTTTGAGAGCAGTGGTGATGAAATAATTTACACAAAGTAAAGCGCCTGTCTGGGTTCGAACCTACGACCTACAACGTCGCGGCCGATACCACTGGGCCACTGCTCTCGATATAACAAACAAAAAACAAAAGAAACAACAAACAAACAAAACAAATTGACAAATTGATACCAGTGTTGACTGATGATCTAAGGAAAAACAAACACTTTTGATAAATCTGTGTGGCTCACTTGCCACTTGATGTAGAGCGATGGGTATTTGTGATCTCGGTCACAGTATAAAGATCATACAGTATTTCGACTTCATACAAACGGACGAAACGCGAGCTATACCTACGCGCCTCGACCTCGGCATGCGCTCGGCATGCAGACAGTCGCGACTGTGCCGCAGTGACGAACGGACGGTGTGTTGTTTTTTTTAACAATAACCGCGCGATCACTAAAAATAAGTTCAAGTACATATTTAATATGACGAGTAGTCTATATTGTGCTGTTTTTGGTTGCATGAACTCATCAATAACGCATCCAGAGATAACTTTTTTTAGATTACCTGGAAACTCTAAAAGGTAAGACTATAAAATAATTTTACTTACTAGTAGGTAGGTACATAATGTGTGTCTTTTTAATGGATAAGTATTTCCTTTTATCTCCCGAAAAAAAAAGATGTCTGGATTAATAAATAAAGTGAATAGAGTAAAGGAAAGTATTGTTATACACGAGTGAAATAGGTAGTTATAGGCGGTAATATTGTTCGGTCGCAAATTTATAAGATTTGTTAAAACATAAGTACCATGGTTTTTTAGGTAGGTACATGGTTTTTTAATTAAATCTACCAATCAAAAAACAACACGCATTTTTATTAAACACTTCCTATTAAATTCACAAAGTATTTTATTTGTTTATACATATAAAATAAATTATTTATTTTATTATTTATGTACACACAGCAAAATACAATAACAAAACTAAATGGAAACACAAAGTAGGCAAATGTAATTAAAATGCTGGAGGCGGGCAGCCCTATCGCATGTTTATGTACCGCGCGGCTGTAGGCATTTATTTCAAGGTTACGGCCGAGTTACAATACTGTATGATCTTTATACTGTGTCTCGGTGCTCGAAGACACCTACAATCTCCTTTGTGTCATTGTATTGATGATACTTCTCCTAACTACTAGAAATATTCTCCGGTCCGTTGTATCACACTAATATTAGGTGAAAGTTTGTGAGTGTGTGTGTGTTTATATGTTACTCAATACTCAATTCTTTATTGCATTCCATATGTATAACATAGGTGGTATTACAAAGTAAATGATCAATATGGACCCTGTCGGGCACAGCAAAATTAGGAAAGAGGAAGAGGGCTAATTGTTACTTCTTCACGCTCAAACGGGTGGACCAATTTTGATAAAATTTTGTATGGTGGTAGCTGACACCCTGGATTAACATATAGGCTACTTTTTATCCCGATAATCCCACGGGATCGACATTTATGAGGGTGAAACCGCGGGGCGCAGCTAGTTACTACTATTTTTTCAATTCACTAGCAAATAACAATCAGTCGCCGTGAAAGCGGATAATTTTCTAGTAAAACTTGCAAAATTTTTGTCGAATCTCAGCACCGCGCACCGGTCTTAACTTATGTAGTAATATCTTCCGGCTATAAGGACTACGATTCTGCATTGGTTTGCAAATGCAGGGGATGCGAGGATGCAAGACCAGCTTAACGGCACATAATTTATAGGTAACATGCTGTGCGGCTGCAGCGACGCAATGTCGTGGAAGATACGCGGTCGTAACTGGGGTAATGGAAAACTAACAGGAGTATAATGTTAACTGGGTAGAAAATTGAGCTTTATGAAGTTAGGTGCAAGAGAAACCTGGGGATGACTTAAAAAGTTATTGTTTAGTTATGGTTTAAAGATCATCATTCCTCCCTTTTTAGGGTTCCGTAGCCAAATGGCAAAAACGGAACCCTTATAGATTCGTCATGTCTGTCTGTCTGTCTGTCCGTCTGTCTGTCTGTCTGTCTGTCTGTCTGTCCGTCCGTATGTCACAGCCACTTTCTCCGAAACTATAAGAACTATACTGTTGAAACTTGGTAAGTAGATGTATTCTGTGAACCGCATTAAGATTTTCACACAAAAACGAAAAAAAAAAAATTGGGTTATTATAGCCGGGGGGTTATTATAGGGATACTTAGAACCGAAACTCATTTTTTTTTTCATCAAATCCATACGTGTGGGGTATCTATGGGTAGGTCTTCAAAAATGATATTGAGGTTTCTAATATCATTTTTTTCTAAAATGAATAGTTTCCGCGAGAGACACTTCCAAAGTGGTAAAATGTGTATCCCCTCCCCTGTAACTTCTAAAATAAGAGAATGATAAAACTAAAAAAAAATATATAATGTACATTACCATGTAAACTACCACCGAAAATTGGTTTGAACGAGATCTAGTGAGTAGTTTTTTTTTAATACGTCATAAATCGTAAACCGCAATTTACCATTCATTCAATCAACTCAAAAATAAAAAAAAAGCAATTAATTTCATAAACATAAACCTTATGCATAAACCCGGATATTACGGAACCCTCGGTGCGCGAGTCCGACTCGCTCTTGCCCGGTTTTTTTTCTTTTTCTTTTCAGGATGGGAAAGCATCAAATGACCCCTCCCACTCTGGGTGGAGCGGAAGGGAGTGTCACACTCTTACTGACTAAAACCCACCCGTGTTTTTACCTTAGCCCTTTATGTTCCGGGCCAGCGGTAACCCTCTCGAACAATCCCGCTGACCCGGCAGGCTTCGGCACTAACGGGCCACTTCCTTGATGCTGACATCTGTTTGAGGCGCGCGTGGAACACGTACGCGCCGTCCGGCACGGGCCTGGTCCTGATCGGACGGTGAGCTACATTCTCCTACCCTTATCACAATTTATTTGCGGTCGGCGCAACATATCTTCTTCTTCGATACCTCTCTATCAGTAGACATATCGGTAGTCACCCCCTTTCTAACCATATCAACATTCATACAGTCCATCCATTGTTTCTATGGTCTTCCCCTACTCTTATAACCATCGACATTCATACTCAACACTTTTCTCACGACATTTTCCTTATTCTGGAAGAATCCACAAACCACAACCGACAACCGATTTCCACACAACTTTTTAGTCACCGGAGTCACATTCAGACTTCCTCTTAAGTACTTAACTTATTTCTTATTCTACCCATTCGTGCAACCCCACACATCCCATCCATTCTTGTTTAAAGATGATGCTCCATTAAGCGATGCATGATCTGATCAGGGGGCCTAAAAAGGCCACTTTGGCAGAATCATAAAACATTATGAATCACAATGCACAGTTAACTGTTAAGTTAATCGTATCAAATCCCATTGGTGAACGAATTTTCAGTTCTTTTTTTTTGTCTGTGCTGAATCACGGACTGTCTTCGCCATTCATAATATTATCCTTTTATGATTCTGCCAAAGTGGCCGTTTTGGGCCCCAGATCAGATGCCTTATTATCGTCACATCCCTGCAGGTGTTGGGGTCCAAGTTGTAGCAAAGATATGTTCATTACAATAATTTTGTTTATACTACGTTAAACACGACTGGCGAAATTAATCAAATCACACCACAAAACGTTCCCCTGAATAAAATATTCATGAGAGATTTCAAAACAAACCCGTAGCACATAGTTGTAGTATATATTAGAAACGGTGGTGTAGTGCTAGGCAAACAGGAATGTTTGGAGGCATCGCCACGATATTGGTGGAGCCCCAGTGCGAAAGTGCGATGTGGTATATTGAGCAAATCCACTCTTGGTAGTGGACAGGGAAATTCATAAAAGGAAAGAAAGAAAATATATTGCTGTTGTTGTTGTTGTGTGTTGTTAGGAAATAGGAAAATGCTGTGAGAAAAGATGCGTGTGATTTGTTTCGTTTGAAGATCGTGATGAAATTTCTCTTATATTGTCTAACCAAAATCAAAATATTTTATTTCACATAAACCTACATGGGCACTTATGAAACCTCAGAAGCTAGGTGCACAGTTTGAATTGTTTTGAGTTCGAATTGGTCGTTTCCTATGGAAAAGAACCAGCAAGAAACTCCATGGTTATTCTTTTTAAAAATAATTGGCTTTTACAATGTTTCTAAATTACAGTAGGTATGGGAGGACAGCGTAGGCCTGTCAACAAGTACCAGGCACTTGATAAAATAAAAAATGGTCAACAGATCTAAAGTCTACAAGGCCTACAAAGTCCTCACATTTACAAAATAAGAATCTATCAAAAGGATAAATAAAAAATAAAAACCTACTAAAACCAGGTGATATGATTCCCATTCTCGTTATGCTATATTTGTGTTCCATTCTTGTGTTCTTGCATGACTGTGCTTAGGTACTAACTTTGTGTAAACTTATCCCATTGCACCTTCTAAACCAAACTGTGGGTGTAAGTGTCTAAACACACTATGCCGAAGTTACGCGACCGAAGTTCGGCAAGATTACGCCCGCAATGCTATTTCAATGCTATTTAACGCAACGTAATTTCGGCATAATGTGTCGTCAGTAATTCAAATAGCATTGCAGGCGTAATCATGCCGAACTTCGGTCGCGTAACTTCGGCATAGTGTGTTTAGACACTAACTGTGATTCTGCTGACGTATTCTGTAAAAATAACACTGTGAAAACTTAGGTAAAGTGAGCTGTCAATAGTGTCAATCCTTAACATTAGATGGAGCTCACTTCACCTAGGTTTCCAAGGTGAATTTTTTCACAGAATTGACCAGCTGGACTAGAGAAATCAATATACTTACTTCTTAAGTAACTGTGAGTCGAATATTGTTTATTATTCTTCAAGACCCCTACTAACATTCATCAATCGACGATATCTACATTAGTAATTAGGCTTCTGCACCTTGCCTTTCGAACATCTCAAAAATCAAAAATCAAAATATTTTATTTCACATAAACCTACATGGGCACTTATGAAAAGTCATAAGCTGGGTGCACGGTTCCAATTGGTCGTTTTCTATGGAGATGAACCAGCAAGAAACTCCACGGTTACTCTTTTTAAAAATATTTTTTTTACAATGATTTTACAATGTTTGTTTTTTTGTTACAATAGGTATGGGAGGAGAGCGTAGGCCCTATCAACAAGTACCAGGTACTTGATAAAATAAAAAATGGTCTACAGATCTAAAGTCTATAAGGCCTACAAAGTCCTCACATTTACAAAATAAGAATCTATCAAAAGGATAAATAAAATATAAAAACCAAGTGATATGATTCCCATTACAACCACTAATAAATACATTAGTGGTTGTAATGGGAATCATATCACTTGGTTTTTATATTTTCACTAATAAAGATATTAGTGGTTGTAATGGGAATCATATCACTTGGTTTTTATATTTTATTTATCCTTTTGATAGATTCTTATTTTGTAAATGTGAGGACTTTGTAGGTCTTGTAGACTTTAGATCTGTAGACCATTTTTTTTTTAATTTTTTTTTTCACCTCTTGGTGAAAAATTTGAATTGGCTGTATATAATGTCAAAAAAGTATGTAAAAATGTAAAAAAATAAATAAAAGACAAACTTCGTAATTTGAGAGCAATTAATAGACATTTACATAGTTATACCGTTAATGAGGAGCCAGGGAAGCCACATGTGCAGAAGGAATTATTGCCAAACTACCTTGTCTTCAACGTAGTCTTTAATCTTATAATATGCTTTTTTGATAAGAAAACCTTGATGAGGGTTTGGAACTTTCCATCGCTAAGTTCTGTAACCGGCTTTGACAACTTGTTATAAAAACGGAAGCTGTTTAGAAGAAATGACTTGCTAGTTTTAGTTAATCTAAACTTAGGTAATTTCATTTTTGAAGAGTCCTAAGTTTTTGCGAACAAACAAAATACTTACTAAAAAATTTAAAATTTAAAAAACCCCCGACACAAAAAAATAATAAAATTAAATGTAAGTAATTGGAAAAGGATCAAATAATTTAAAAACCCCCAACTTAAAGAATCTAGGTAACGAGACTAAAACAGATAAATTCATATGGCAGTCGGGGGACCTCTTAGCATAGACGGTGTTCCACAGAACGGTCCCCCGACTTCCATATGAATTTATCTGTTTTAGTCTCGTTACCTAGATTCTTTAAGTTGGGGGTTTTTAAATTATTTGATCCTTTTCCAATTACTTACATTTAATTTTATTATTTTTTTGTGTCGGGGGTTTTTTAAATTTTAAATTTAATTTTTTATTTCATGCTTTTTGTAGGGACTCCTTAATATTTGTATTTAATTTCTTTTATTTTCTTGCGTTTTAAGATTCAGGTAATTTGGTGTTTAATCAGGTTTTTTATCCGTCAAAAAATAATTATTAATTTATAGTTGAAGAATAATTTTTAACAAGTATTTCGTAGCGTTAGAGATCTTAGGTATTTCAGATCTAGTTTATAAAATGGGACTGCGACACTATCTGATGTAGAAATACCTACGCTTTTTAAGTGGGATTGTTCCATTCGTAATAAAAATAGTGAAACTTAGTGGTCGTAGGTACCAGTCATCACTCCACTTTCCTCATCATTCTAGAGCTTTGATCAGACAAAAAAATATTTTGAAGTTTTTAGTTTTCATTTCGTTAGTTAATATTCCTCATTCCCTTTCAATATAGTTTACATTATTCTACTTGTCACGGCCTTGCATTTGATACCTATATGTATGTGTATTAAAGGAGTTGTGAAAAAAGTATATAATTCGCCATTTTGTGGTGGCGGCCATCTTGGATTTGAAATTTGTAATAGCGTATAGTATTGTACTAGTCAAGCCCTTTCATTTGATACCCATATTGAGAAAGTTGTGAAAAAAAAAATGTAATTCGCCACTTTGTGGTGGCGGCCATCTTGGATTAGAAATTTATCATAGTGTATAGTATTCTACTATTCAAGCCCTTTCATTTGATACCCATATTAAGGGATTTGTGAAAAAATATGTATTACGCCATTTTGTGGCGGCGGCCATCTTGGACCGATTTTCATCAAGCATAGCTAAGAACACTCCCGACTAATTCACCTTTCAAACAAAAAAAACAAAATCAAAATCGGTTCATCCGTTCGGGAGCTACGATGCCACAGACAGACACACACACACACACACACACACACACACACACACACCCCTGTTTGTACAGACACCCTTACGAGGACCTTGTTAGTCCTAGAACAAACCGAGGACCCTCCAAAAAACTGGTTTAAACACCTCGTGGGCCTTTTAGAATAAGATAGAAAGAGACAGGTGAATAAATCTATAGTGATGAGCTTATTGGGATAATGCTATCTCAACATTTTTCTGTATGAATTTCGGCTATCATACTGAGGACCTGAAATACACAGCTAAATGTGACCAGCGATGCACATACGAGGACTTTGTGTGAGCAAACCGAGGACCTCTTACGTAAGCCCTGGGACGTCCTTCCGAGGACGTATTTTTACACAATATTTCTTATAGCTTGTACAAAGTGCGGACGTTGTGTTAGACTTTATATCACTAAACCGAGGACAGTTTTTCGCGTAGAACTTGTACAAACCGAGGACCTGGAAAATCTACCTACCTAAAACATGTTACGTGTAAGATAATAATTATATCAATGTAAGTAGAATGTTCCGATTTATTTCTTACACACTTTTTCTAAAATGAAGTACCAAGCGAGGACGAGTCGATGTCTTTACCTTTGTCGGCGCTTCTCAAAGGATTATTATTATAGTATTATTGCTGCAGCCAGTCGTCTCTTCATGACGGTACTCCTCAGCACTTGATAGCATCGTCTTCAAATTTGGCAGAGGCATTAGGTTTATGTAGTAAAACTAAAATAATTACCAGTTTGTACTGATGCTGCAGCCAGGGTCATTTCTTTATGAGGGAACTCCTCAACAGTTGATAGCATCGACTTAAAATTTGGCAAACGTGTTAGGAATATCTAGCAAAATTAAATAATTACCAGTTTGTTCTGAAGCTGCAGCTAGGGTCGTTTCTTCATGGGAGAACTCCTCAACAGATCGTATTCAAATTTGGCAAATTCGTTAGGTTTATGTAGCAAAATTAAATAATTACCCGTTTGTGCTGATGCTGCAGCCAGGGTCATTTCTTTATGAGGGAACTCCTCAACAGTTGATAGCACCGTCTTCAAATTTGGCACACGCCTTATGTTTATCCAGTAACACCAAAATAATTACCAGTTTGTGCTGATGCTGCAGCCAGGGTAATTTCATTATGAGGGAACTCCTCAACAGTTGATAGCACCGTCTTCAAATGATGCACATGCCTTATGTTTATCTAGTAACACCAAAATAATTACTAGTTTGTGCTGATGCTGCAGCCAAGGTCGTTCTTCATGAGGGAACTCCTCGACAGTTGATAGCTCCGTCTTCAAATTTGGCACACGCGTTATATTTATCTAGTGACACCAAAATAATTACCGGTTTGTACTGATGCTGCAGCCAGGGTCATTTCTTTTTGAGGGAACTCCTCAACAGTTGATAGCACCGTCTTCAAATTTGGCACACGTCTTATGTTTACCTAGTAACACCAAAATAATTACCAGTTTGTGCTGATGCTGGAGCCAAGGTCGTTTCTTCATGAGGGAACTCCTCAACAGTTGATAGCACCGTCTTCAAATTTAGCACACGTCTTATGTTTATCTATAAACACCAAAATAATTACCAGTTTGTACTGATGCTGCAGCCAAGGTCGTTTCTTCATGAAAGAACTCCTCAACAGTTGATTACACCGTCTTCAAATTTGGCACACGCGTTATGTTTATCTAGTGACACCAAAATACTTACCAGTTTGTACTGATGCTGCAGCCAAGGTCATTTCTTTATGAGGGAACTCCTCAACAGTTGATAGCACCGTCATCAAATTTGGCACTCGCGTTGTGTTTATCTAGTAACACCAAAATAATTACCAGTTTATACTGATGCAGCAGCCAAGGTCGTTTCTTCATGAGGGAACTCCTTAACAGTTGATAGCACCATCTCCAAATTTGGCACACGCGTTATGTTTATCTAGTCACACCAAAATAATTACCAGTTTGTGCTGATGCTGCAATCAAGGTCGTTTCTTCATGAGGGAACTCCTCAATAGTTGATAGCACCGTCTTCAAATTTGGCACACGTCTTATGTTTATCTCGTAACACCAAAATAATTGCCAGTTTGTGCTGATGCTGCAGACAAGGTCATTCCTTCATGAGGGAACTCCTCAATAGTTGATAGCACCGTCTTCAAATTTGGCACACGCGTTATGTTTATGTAGTAAAACTAAAATAATTACCAGTTTGTACTGATGCTGCAGCCAGGGTCATTTCTTTATGAGGGAACTCCTCAACAGTTGATAGCATCATCTTCAAATTTGGCACTCGCGTTGTGTTTATCTAGTAACACCAAAATAATTACCAGTTTATACTGATGCAGCAGCCAAGGTCGTTTCTTCATGAGGGAACTCCTTAACAGTTGATAGCACCATCTCCAAATTTGGCACACGCGTTATGTTTATCTAGTAACACCAAAATAATTACCAGTTTGTGCTGATGCTGCAATCAAGGTCGTTTCTTCATGAGGGAACTCCTCAATAGTTGATAGCACCGTCTTCAAATTTGGCACACGCGTTATGTTTATGTAGTAAAACTAAAATAATTACCAGTTTGTACTGATGCTGCAGCCAGGGTCATTCCTTCATGAGGGAACTCCTCAATAGTTGATAGCACCGTCTTCAAATTTGGCACACGCGTTATGTTTATGTAGTAAAACTAAAATAATTACCAGTTTGTACTGATGCTGCAGCCAGGGACATTTCTTTATGAGGGAACTCCTCAACAGTTGATAGCATCATCTTCAAATTTGGCACTCGCGTTGTGTTTATCTAGTAACACCAAAATAATTACCAGTTTATACTGATGCAGCAGCCAAGGTCGTTTCTTCATGAGGGAACTCCTTAACAGTTGATAGCACCATCTCCAAATTTGGCACACGCGTTATGTTTATCTAGTAACACCAAAATAATTACCAGTTTGTGCTGATGCTGCAATCAAGGTCGTTTCTTCATGAGGGAACTCCTCAATAGTTGATAGCACCGTCTTCAAATTTGGCACACGCGTTATGTTTATGTAGTAAAACTAAAATAATTACCAGTTTGTACTGATGCTGCATCCAGGGTCATTTCTTTATGAGGGACCTCCTCAACAGTTGATAGCACCATCTCCAAATTTGGCACACGCGTTATGTTTATCTAGTAACACCAAAATAATTACCAGTTTGTGCTGATGCTGCAATCAAGGTCGTTTCTTCATGAGAACTCTTTAACAGTTAATAGCATCGTCTTCAAATTTAGCACACGCATTAAGTTTAAGTTGTAAAATTATTTTTATTATCAGTTTCCATGATCCCGCAATGTATTAATTAGCAAAAAAAAAAGCAATAAATCGTCGTAATCGTCTAAACTTGCTGTGGAGTATCTTAATTTGACAGGACTAAACTAATATTTATCTTCTGTCCTTTTCTTAATGAAATAGAAAGGAAAAGATGCACTGAACATAAATTTAGTTTAGTTTGTGAACAAGGGAATCGGCGCCATTAAGTTATTAAGTTTTCATGCTTCCCAAATTATTTTGAATATTTCTTTGTTTTCTAACTAAGAATTGTATTATGTAATTTTATGTCAAGTTTTTAGCCCAAATTATGTCGATCTCTTTTAATTATGGTTTCTATAAATCTTTTTGTTTGAGTCGTTTTCTAATAACTGTTATGTAAGTTTTCTAATCCTGCTTCTTAAAGATGTTACTGCAACTTGATGATTATTTCTATAAGTAGATCATGTAAAGTATAAGTGGTTTTCTTTATTACGTTCATGTTCTGGATTTCTTTGTACTTTATATTTGCTTCAAATCTTGCTGCAGACATTTCACCTAGGAAGGCATTTACTTTAGATTCTTTATGAAAAGCACACGTATTCAGTTCCTATGACAACACAATATTTTATGGTGCAAATCATAGTTATATAATACTAGCTGACCCGGAAAACGTTGTTTTGCCATATGAATTATTTCTAGCTGCCCAGCGCTACTTCGTTCGCGTGGCGTCCTACCCTGCCCCTACCCTACTCCTACCCTACGACTACACTACTCCTACCCTTCTCCTAGCCTACTCCTACCCTACTCCTAGCCTACTCCTACCCTACTTCTAACTTACTCTTACCCTACTCCTACCCAAGTGTGAGTAAATAAAAGTATTAAAAAAGAGTATCCTATATCCGTCTCCTGGTTCTACGCTACCTCCCCACCAATTTTCAGCCAAATCTGTTTAGCCGTTCTTGAGTTATAAATAGTGTAACTATATATATAGACTTTCTTTTATATATAGATAAGCGAGCCTAGGTGCTTAGCACATACGGCAGAAGAAGCCTGATTATTCCTCGTGCACCTAGTAGCTACTAACAATTTGTTTAAGGATTCAGTCTACCTTCGATTTCCTCCTTCATAATTTTATTTAAATGATAGAATATTTGTCTTCTACACACGAGGAAAACTGTCGAAACGAGGACTAGAATACACACTGTTCGGAAAATCTACCAACCGAGGTCTTAAATACACATTGTCTGGAAAAGCTACCTAACCGAGGACTTTTGTGTTAAAGTTAACACACAGGTCCTCGGATAATACAACAAACGTGAAATGAGTGTAAAGAGTCTGTGTATGAGGCGACAGTGGCACCATCTGGTGGATACACAATGTTTGTGTAAGATTATGAAAAATCTTGATCAAACCGAGGTTCAGACAACTTTTTCGTATCAAGTATATAGGAAGACGCAAAATCGCTTGCAGAATGCGAATCTTTGGTCAAGTCAAACCGAGGACCCTCGAAAAGGTCCTCGCTTTGAAAAGGTCCTCGGTCGTGCCTTGTGTATTCATACGCACGTCCTCGGATGGTACTTAAAACAAACACACACAGACACGTCAAACTTATAACACCCCGTCGTTTTTGCGTCGGGGGTTAAATATAAAGAGAAGACAAAGTTAGTGTAACAATTTCTTTGAATTTGTTTCTATGAGACTCGCGAGGACCCATATTAAAGATTGCGCGGATTGCCCTCTTTTGTAAAATGAAAATTGAATCTACGTCAGCTGCCGATCCCCACAGCAGAACACATAATACTGAAGACATAATACTGTGGAAATAAACAAAGTATACTAACCTAGCTGTGGCTATATCTGTCAATTGCCTTATTTTTCTTAATGCATATGCAGCTGAGAGAGCTCTAATGTGTGCGCCCCATTGTAATTTTCAATCTAAAGTAATTTCTAGAAATAGTTTCCGTAACAGCATCTAATTTTTTGCCATCAAGTTCTAAATTCAGACCCACTTGAGGTACTTTTGGTAATGAGAACTTAAGACATTTAGTTTTGTTCGCATTAAGTAAAAGTAAGTGTCTACATTGGCTAGTCTGATACCACATCGAATTGAGCTCCTCAAGTTCTGAGTTGAGCCACACGATTAATGACTAATATGTGATCTTTCATCAAGAGAGTATTTCAGGCAATGATCTACACTGTCCTCGCATGATCTGACCCAGATTACATCATCAGCTCATCATCATTTCATCTCAGGGGTAGTCAGACAGAAAATGTCGACTTCATCAAACTCTTCTTTTAGGGTTCCGTACCTCAAAAGGATAATCGAAACCCTTATAAGATCACTTCGATGTCCGTCTGTCGGTGAAGACCCTTTTTCTCAGGAACGCGTAAAGTTATCAACTTGAAATTAATATGAAATACTCAGAGCTGCAAACCCTTGAAGCAGTGAAAAAATCATACTAAGCAGTCAAAAGACAGTATAAACAGTCAAGATACAGGCGTTTATATTCAAAACCTATAGGGTAGGTACTTCCCGTTGACCTAGAATCACGAAATTTAGCAAGAAGCAATGTCATGTAGCACAAGTAATGGATAAAACCATTACAAAAGAAATATTTTTTTCCCGTGATAAACTATTTACATATAACCATTTTCATTTGTACATACAAAGTAATTGAAACATATATATTAATTTTTTGTCTTTTTTATCAAGTTTACTTTTCTCTGAAGAAACACACGAATTTTAATGCCCCCTCCGAACATTAATACATTCAGGTTTGAACTTGGAATCAATAGTATGCACAGAATGTTGTAAATGAAAGCGTTCAGTGTTATTGGGTAAATTAACCGCTGCTTCGGCTGCGTCCGACTACTTCGGACCAAGTTTGTGAGTATGTTTCTTTGTTTATCTATTTATGATATTTCAGCTATGTGGAATGTTGGTGGATTTCTAGACGTTTGCAAGCACAAGCTGACTGTGCTGCCAAATCATTCAATTGACCGAATTATGTTAGGTAACTCTTCAAACTTAAACTTATTTATTATTAGCGACCCGCCTTTGCTTCACACGGGTGCAATGGTGACATGTCAGAACATCGAGATTTCTATGCTGAATCTGAGTAAAATTGGGGGGAGGGCAGCAGTGGACTGCGATAGACTGAGTTTATTTATTTATAGTTAAAATAGAAACCATCATCATCATCCCAACTATGTCGGGGTCGGCTTCCAGTCTAACCGGATGCAGCTGACTACCAGTATTTTACATGGAGCGACTGCCTATCTGACCTCCAAAACCCAGTTACTGGGTACACCCCGACAAAGTCTGACAACCCGTCTTACCAAGGGGTGGTAAGACGGGTTGTCAGACTTTCTGGCTTCTGACTACCAGTAACGACTGTCAAAGATCCACGAATGACAGCCGGGACTAACAGCTTAACGTGCTTTCCGAGGCACCGAGGGGTCTCGGTATGTAAAGATGGTCACCCAACCACAGACCAACCGCGGCAAGCGTAGTTTAACCTGATCGATCGACCTGTGCGGCTGTTACTATTTAGCCACGGGCCCCTGAAGTAACAAAGATACCATTAGGCAATAATAATAATACGTTGACAATTATGTTGTACAAAATTTAAATAAAAACTAACACGGAACAAAGGACTGGGATTGCATACTTTCTCTCACAGATCCCCAGACATAATATACGCATAATTTTACTGCATTCATCCGCAAACACATCACATTCAGGGTTGGCAGACAGAAGGGCATTTAGCATTTTTGAAGTACGCCAGACTGGGGATTCGGCTCTGGCTACAGTTTTGGATGACGGTTGCGCAAACTGATTGTGCCAGCAGCGGCGGCTCTGACGGTGTCCGATGTATTTGTCGGGCACAAATAATCGACAGAAAAGGCCACGGAGCTCCCCGTAAGGTCTTACAGGCTACCGTGAGCTGATCAAGGCCTCTCTTACTCAGCACTGGCTGCCAAAAGTCATGCTGAGGTGTGCAATCGTGGATTCAGCGCAATATATATTTTCATCTAACAAGACTAAAGTCATTTATAATCCACACTGTGTTCAGGCATTCATAGCAATGTTGCATAACCTCCGATTAAGTAAGAGGAACCCTTCCAAACAAAACAATCTACCTACCTGCTATAAAAAAATTAAAATTCTAACCTTAACAGGTCTTCTCATAATGCAAGCTGGTGTATTTGTCAAAGAGCATTCTACATTTTTTATAACATGCGACTTACATTCAAAGTATACCCGTCGGGACCCAACACGGCTAAGAATTCCTTCACATCAAAGCACATTATGTCATAAGAATAGCTTTATCACAGCAATTCAAATTTTCAACAATATTCCAAAAGAAATAAGGGAACTCCCTTTAAAACGCTTTAAATCAAAACTACACAAATGGCTTGTTGGTAATTGTTTTTATAGTGTAAAAGAATTTTTTGATAAAAAAGTAGCAGATAAATATAAGCTAAGATGCTGAGATTTAATTATATTACTATATATTATACCTATTATTTTTATATGTTCAAATAGATACGAAACCCATTACGATTTCGTACCAATGTGATTAAAAATGTTTTAATTTTAACAAATTCCTGTGTTAAATTTGTTACATTTAACATGTTTAAATATTTGTATGCCAGTCCATGGCAAAACATGTAAGATCATAACTTTATTTATAAGACCTTAATGTACCATTGTTTTAAAACAAATAAATATATTCTATTCTATTCTATTATTTTCTAGCCTCTCTTCCAAAAAGAGTAAACTTACATAATGTGGATAAGACAAAGATTAAAACAGAAGACTTTGTGGAGGGGTTGGGGTTCAGGGGATCAGACCGGAATAACTCTTTAATAAATATGTAGGTATGTGAACATTAGTTATTATACGCAATTATGAATATTTTGTAACACGTGTCAATCCCACTACAGTAGGTACCTACTCTGTCCTTCAAGATACAGGTTTTCCTAGTTTGAAGTATAGGGGTCTTGTCATCTGTAATACCCATAGTCGCATACCCATCCCTTGTTGAAACAACACTGATGTTACCTAGGCTAAGTCTAGTAAATAAGTACATTACTTACTTACTTACTATTTTGGGGTTCCAGTCTAACCAGATGCTGCTTTATTTTACATGGAGCAACCCCTCCAATCTCAACACTCAATTTACCAGACTAAATTTGATATTTCCCACAATATACAGCTCATATAGGCAAGCTATTAGCTCCGTGGCATGATGGATGATAGTCCCACGTGTCTCACATATTGGAGGAGGAAATTGTGTTGCACTGCAGTCGAGCTACTAAATTATATTATAGCCTGGTTGTAATGAGGTCTTTATCTGTGAGGCCTTATTACGTTGCACCGTTATTGTATTAGTTTTGAATGAGAGGGTGCCTAAACTACATGGTATGGTTTGAAAATTAGGTCATCTAATAAGTTAAACAAGGAAAAAGATGTGCAAGTTACAAAAAACAAGTAATTTAAATAACTAAAAAACCCGACTGCGGTAAAAAAATTAAGTTAAAAAAAACTGAAAAGCTAAAAACAAGACTATTTTAAATTCAATATAAGTTGGAAGCAGGAGGGACCTATTTGAGTTTGAAAATGTAATAAAAAATGGTATCCATTAATCCTTTCACGCCACTGTTTGTTTACGTTCTTTAGATACTTTTCTTTTCAGTTATTAGAAAAAATCTGATTGTGTTTTTGATTTTGATCGCGATGGATGAGGTCTATGATGGGACGAACAAGCCTAGAAGATGCCTGTTCACTCTTGCTTTGAAGACATGTTTGAAATCTGCCATTGATGTAGAGCTCGGGGTCTTATTTATCTCTGTTTTAATTGGTAGATATCTAGCTGAATGAGCAGCTACCATTCCACCAGTCTTACATATAAAAGGAAAAACTGACTGATTAATCGAATACCTCACTGAAGTATCGCTGATACTTCAGTCAGGTAGTCGATTAATCAGTGAAAAAACTACAAAACTACTAGGATACATACATCGAATTTTGTAAAGTTAGAAAATTTTGCAAAATTCGATGTTCCTAGTAGTTTTGTTTTATAATGTACTGTTGGATACTACATCCTGGGCCAGGAGCGCGGGGGTTGCGGTCACTGAAAGGAGGCCGCTGCAGGCGGCAGACCATGCTCTCTGGTCTTTGTTTGACGGTCTATGGTTTTAAACACAAACTCACTTCAGTGAGTTTGTTTCAAATGTTTTGGTTAGGAATTGACATTATTGACAGCTCACTCCACGCTCGCTTCACCTAAGTTTTCACGGTGAGATTTTTACAGAATAGCACCACAGATCTCAATAATCTCTTGTTGATTTCTTTAGTTTTATTAATGATGATTTTGTTCCTCTGTTTGTAATTTTGCTATGGTTCATAATTCATTTTAATATTCATGTGTTTAGTTTTTAGGATACCAAATAATTCTTCTTTTTAATTTTGATATCACTTCTGTCCTAACAGTACTAAGAAAGGGTTTTGGAAATTCAGCCTTTAGGAGGGTGAAAAAGAGGGGATTTAGTTTGTATGAAAAATCTTATTTCTTGGGTTAATAAACTGGAAACTATATAAGTTTCCGGACAAACAGTCAATAATTAATTTGGACAGCAGAATCGTCCATCCCGGTGGCGTAGGTGGAAGCCAGTGGTCATCGTGCCGGGCCGTGTGGCCGTCGCGCGCGCATGTAGTACGCGCGCTAGGTGCTGGGTTAGATTTCCAACAATAGGACTATCTATTGTTACCATCACGAACTTTTTTCATAGCCTGCTCTCTCTCACTCCTGGGCAAAGGCTTCCCTTCATTCCTTTCATATTTCGCGAGCTTACGCGTCCTTCTTTGACGAAACCTATCCAGTTCGTCCCGCCATGACGCCTAATTCGGGGTCGCGACAGGCCACGCTCCTACGTGGCGTGTCCGGCCCATCTTACTGTCTCAGGGCACCAGTTTTGAGCTATTTGTGCCCATAGTTTGTCCGGCATTCGGTAGACATTCTGCTAATATAACATAACCTACCCCATTAGAGTTGGGCAGTCTTTTGAGCCACGTCATCAAAAATCTGTTACTTCATGTCGTACCTTGCTGTTATTGCATTACTATTTGTTTCTAAAGTCAGCCAGTTTCGATAATTATAATATTACTAAATATTCTTAATTTTTAACCGACTTCAAAAAAGGAGGAGGTTTCTCAATTCGACCGTATATATGTTTTTTTTTTTTTTTATGTGTGTTCGCGGATAACTTCGTCGTTTATGAACCGATTTTAATTATTCTTTTTTTGTTGGAAAGGATATATGCCAAGGGTGGTCCCATGATAAGGAAACCAGGATCTGATGATGGCATCCCAGTGAAATCGAGGGGAACATCCGAAAATCGTAGGAGCGACTAGTGCGTTTGGTAACTTTTTCATTAAGTATTTTAAAGCACTACAATTTAATGAAGGCCTGGAGTCGATCTGATGATGGAGCCGAAAGACAGTCGAGGGGACTCCTCAACGATTTACAGCAGTTACCTTGTGTTTGGGCTTGATTAATTTGTATTGATGTGAACTTTACACCTAGATGGGTTGTGACTGTCATTAGGGGTCTGATGATGAAGACGAAGGACAGTTAAGGGAACTCCTCAACAGTTTACAGTAGCTATGTTCACCGATTACTCGAAGACGGCTGAACCGATTCCAAAAGTTATTTTTTTATTTGAAAGGGTATACTCTCGAGGTGGTTCCATTATCATTAACTTGGAATTTGATGAGAGGACCCAATGGAAATCGAGGGAAACCCTCAAATTTTATATGCGAACCTATAGCGATTTGGGTATTTTTTAAAGTAACTTGAGCATTTGCTCTCGGAAATCATCATTTGATGAAGTAGAGCTGATGATGAAGACCACAGATGGCCATCGGAACTACTCAATGACATATATTTCACGGGTTGCGATTCGATTACTTTAATATGGTTACTAAGCAATTTATGCTCGTCACAATGCGTATGATGAGTGATTGTTGAGGAGTTCTCCTGGTTCTTACCGGGAGAACTCCTCAACCATTAATGTCCCAGCATCGGGAAAAGCAATATTTTGTAAAAGGTGATCAACAGTTGGCATTAGGCTATTGTAACTTAGATAAATTACAAACTGACCAACTAAAAAGTGAAAAATAAAAACATTTTTACAAAAAAAAACAACCGACTTCCAAAAACAAACACTACAAATTGAAAAATAACTTTAATTTCGGAAGTCGGTGTCGATAAACGAAAATGCGGAACCAAAGACACCGACTTCCGAAATTAAAGTTATTTTTCAATTTGTAGTGTTTGTTTTTGGAAGTCGGTTGTTTTTTTTTGTAAAAATGTTTTTTTTTCACGACTATTTTAACCAGTAGGTAGGTATGGATGATTTATTCAAAATCTAGTTTCCTTATAATATGCGTTCTATTGATCAATACAAATCTCTAAAGGCCGTAGTCATCATCAAATATCTCATAGTGACACAAGAAACAGTCAACATGAAATACTTGTGTGTGGCATTAGTTTGTGTTCTAGTGATTAATGTGACGTACGAGTACTTACTGTCATTATGTGAAGTATCCCAATCGTGTACAAGTGTACGGTGAAGAGGCTCAACCTCTTTATCCTACTTATACGCATTATGAAAACCTATCATTTGTAGATGTAAGTCAATAAACGACACTGCCAAGGAATCATAGCACAAGAGTACAGGTGTGGGTATACAAGGTACATGTTGTAGACTAGTGACTGATGGACTGGGAGGACCGTTCAATGGTTCTGGGCAAACTAATGGAAGTCCAGCCGCGGGCATTTTGGGGGACCATTGTCCGGATGATCTTGTAAGAGCTGCCGATGGAATTGGACGAGAATAGGATTAAATCAATTAAATAGGCAAATGCTGTGAGAAAAGATGTGTTTGATTTGTTTCGTTTGAAGACCGTGATGAGATTTCTCTTATATTGTCGTGGTTGTCGTTACGCTATATTTGTGTTCTCGCTACTAACTCTTTAATCCACTGTACTTGTGTGCTTGCATGATTGTGCTTACCTACTAGTTTTATGTGAACTTAATGGCTCCGAAGCTTAATACCAGAATCGCTAAATACCATATTCGCAAATTACAATACCCAATTGCACCTTCCAAACCAAACTGTGTGTAATTGTGATTCTGGACTGAAGAAATCAATATACTTCATACATAAGATTAAACCAATCAACTTCAACCTTTTATGTACCTACCTATTCATTGACTTAGCTGTTGTTAAAAAGACGGCAAAACGGATAACATATTACTTGCACACTGTTTGGCTGTTTTGTTTAAGAAACAATATAGGAAGGACTATTTGCCATAAGATATTGGAAGGGTTTTCGTCAAAAGTGAAACAAAAAAATTACATTACTGTCTGGAACGTAGCACATTAGAAGGTGCTGGAAGGTGTGGCTGCCGCACTATGCTACGAATAGTTTGTTGTGTGTTTATAGTTAATAAAACACTTTCTTACAAGGATAGTTTGAAGTTTTTTCTTCGACAAACATACTTTAGAAGAATGAGATGATTAAACGCAAAATTAAAATTGTTAAAGAAATTATCGACTCGCCGCCACTGCTCGCACTTATTACTTAGGTTTCGTGCTCCGTCAAGAATTCCGCGTAGACCTATTACAACACTTTGTCATCCTCAGAGAAGAACGGTATCTGGATCTAATTCTCCGTGTGCTAGGTTTTGCAGGCTTAACTAGTTGTAGCGACCTAATCGATTTACACTTTGATTCCCTGACTAAACAGAAATCTAAAATTCTGAACTGTTTGTCTAATTTGTTGTGAAGCTCTTTTATGAAAGCTAAGCTTTTATATTTGGCATTTACTACTGTTTTCTTAATAATAAGTTTTCTTGTAAACTTGACATGTACCTAAGCTGTCAATTAACATAAATTAATTTTGGTAGGTTAAGGTAATTTAGTAAGTTAAGTAGGTTAGGGTAAGTTAGTAATTGTTCCGGGGGGGTTGTGGACGCAAAGGCTGAGCCGGATTCCCATGACCCCCCATCAAGGCGATGAGGGAACACCGCTGAGTTTTAGTGGGTATACTGCCACTCTGGCAGGGAGTCCCACATACTCCGTCTCGTCCCCGGACGAGCGGAGATGCGTAATGTCATTCCTCAGCGACAAAAAAAAAAAAAAAAAAAGTTAGTAATTGTTCGGCGGAGCGCGCGTGGGAGGAAGACCCTCTCGCGGCGCCGCTCCGAAGGCGAAGGAGGGGTCGAAGAAGACGTCAGTATGACAGTCATCTCCGACTCCTCCCAGGTGGAAACCAGCAGGCGACAGGTGCGGTGGCACCCTAGTGCTTCCACCAGTGCCAGGTATTCCCGGCCATTCCCGTAGCCCCCCAGCCGGGGGGACATGCGTGGCTCGCCAGATAGGCGGGCATGCGCCGGGGGGTTGTGGACGCAAAGGCTGAGCCGGATTCCCATGACCCCCCCATCAAGGCGTTGAGGGAACACCGCTGAGTTTTAGTGGGTATACTGCCACTCTGGCAGGGAGTCCCACATACTCCGTCTAGTCCCCCGACGAGCGGAGATGCGTAATGTCATTTCTCAGCGACAAAAAAAAGAAAAAAAAAAGTTATTGTTGCACTGTGTAAAGTGCAACTGCTAATTGCTACTGCTTGACAATTTAATAAAGATGGGTTCGCCTTAAATTGTTCCGAAACTCAACCAGTTTTGAAAATATTATATTATTAAAATTCCTATTGTATAATAATGGATGTTCATTTAAATGAGATTGATAAACTCCAACACCGTTAGACCGATTACCATGAATGTTGGCACATCTAAGTGTTTTATCATGGAAATGGTTTTAGGGTACCGTAACAAAATGTTAAAACGGAACCCTTATGATGAGACTAACTCTGTTTGTCTGTCTGACTGACTGTCTGTTTGTCTGTCTGTCACAGCTGGATATCTCAAGAACTACTAATGCTATCAACTTGAAATTTGGAATAGTTTTAGATGACGTTTGAGAGAGAGAGAGAAGTCTGAAATAATTCTATGTGATAGAAGTTTATATAAAGATTACAGGAAAAATAAAACGATGTCTGTAAATAGCACACTTTTTCAGAAATCATCAGCAAAAGTTACACTAGTTCCACTATCGGTCAAGAGATGGCGCTGACCTAAAACTGCAATATTCTACACCGCAGTGCGCAGTGTTGAAATTCTCTTACGAATATAGGCCTCGTCAATGAAAATTTAAAAACACATGATGGTACGAAACCCTCGGTGCGCGAATCCGACTCGCTCTTGCCCGGTTTTTAGGTTTCTTTCGGACGTCTACACGGGCGAAGCCGCAGGCTCATCATCTCCTTGCCCTTGCCCCATGTTACTGGGGGTCGACGCAACACGTTTTCTTCTACCATTCTCCCCTGATAACCATGTCTTGCTAAACGTAGTTTACTATAAAACACCACTTAAAACGGTTTCAACGAAAATTGGAGTAGGTACCGCTTACACGTGCAAACCAAGCTGCCTGGCACTCGGCCAAGGAAATAAATATCAAATCGTTCTCGACTTCTCTCCAAACTCAAGGTCAAGCAATCAATTGTACACGTGCGAAAATATAAAGAATGTTATACTAAATTTTATGACCAACACGCTTTTTCCAATGCACAGATGGATACAGAAGGGTCGCTGTGTACAAAGTATCTTCTTCTTTTGTTTTTGCCTGGTTGGTCGTCGTTTCAGCCGATAGACGGCCACTGCTGGACATAGGCCTCCCCCAATTTTGGGGGCGGGGTTTGCCATAATCGCCACGCTTGGCAGGCGGGTTGGCGATCGCAGTATGATATGATGGTGGAATAAATAGAGAACGCTGCTGCCCATTCTCCGGTAAGACCCTTAGTCGCCTTTTACGACACCCACGGGAAGTAAGGGGTGGTGCAATTCTTTAAGTCCGGCACCACACAGACAGCCTGGTTGGTACTCGTAAACAACTACTTTCATTTGTTTTCTCCGTAATCGATGTCGCAAGACGCGTGTCGCTTGACCGTGTAGCTGTGGCGACGGGATGAGTTTTCCTTATTTTCTGTCTAGATTCGGAGCTTCGCATGTTACCCAGAATTGGATGATAGATGATGATGATGATGATGATGATGATGATGGTAGATGTAGTACAAAGGTCAAACACTTAACACTACAAAATGGCAAAATGGTCTACATGTAAAACTGTGGTAGTGATTCATGATCGCTTTGGTATGCACAGTTCTTTGACAGTCGTTACGGATAGTCAGAAGTCCGAAATTCTGACAACCAGTCTTACCAAGAGGTATCGTGCTACCGAGTAACTGGATTCTGGAGCTCAGATAGGCAGTCGTTCCAAGTTAAATCCGGTTCAGTTAGCTGCATTAATGAAAGGCTAGGCAGATGATGGTAGTATGAACAGTTGCACAGAGAATTTGGTACTTACGCCCAGTTTACTTACGAGTATCCAATACACCTCTCTGGCATTAAAGCTGAAATTAACCTTTTTGACGCAGCAGTGAGGTATTGCTATTGTAGTTAAAACATTATTTTCACTTTTTATCTGTATTTTTTGTTTCACGACCTCTGTCCAAAACGTTATTCTTTTTTTTATTCTCTTTCGAAGTGCTCCTTTTGCTATTTTCCCGCGAGGGATAACATTGTTGTTATGATTTTAGCGACTCGATTATTATTTTCCTTTTTATATTCTACCCCGGAGTAGAATGTCCCATGTCGTAAACTGACATTTACGTTACTTATGCCGAACTAGACTTGTATGCTCGTGCTGGCAGTTATTTTTTTTTATCTTTATGCTCGAGTTGTATCCCGGTTTTATATTTATTAGTACAGAAACAGTGACAGAGTATATTGGGTGCAGAAAGCGGGAGAGATATTTAGACTTGTGCAATTTGGTTCAGCAGTTGGTTGCGATGAGCTACAGCTATTGCTTTAGGGCCGATTTTGTTAAAATTTAGACTGTTGTATATTTACCAATAATAAGCAAATACCTCATAACCTTTGCATAGGTCTACTATGCAAATAGCTTTGCATAGCAGACCTTCCCATAATTATGGAACTAGTTATCACAGGTAAAATAAGCTTACGAATCTATTTATATGCCCAGTTTCATTGGTAAGCAAAATTATTCGTTTTTGTTTATAGGAACCGAGCATTAGTCCTACCTTTTTTATGCAAAGATTATCAACAAGTCATCAGTATTGCCGCTATTAAAGCTGATATCTATCTCATCATCTGCCTAGCCTTTTCTTCCACATCTGTCCTCCACAACCAAGTTACTGGGTAATACAAAGTCGGGTTAGTTATTTGGCTCCGCGCCGAATATAACTTTAAAAAACCGGCCAAGTGCGTGTCGGGCCACGCACAGTGTAGGGTTCCGAATCCGTAGTAGCCCGTTATCACAATGTAGTACGATTCTGTTGTTCTTTATTCTGAATATATAAAAAAACATATTTTCACCTACAAGCAACTACTTCATCTTAGTCACTTTAAAAGATTAATGCTAAGGATTTTGTATTTGGTACAAAATTATCCAACACCCAAGTTCAATGACTATTACTGCTAAACCAATAAAGTTATCTTAACCGCTATACTTTTACTTTAAAGTTCATGAAATGCACTATCATCGTGAATTTTTCCAGATTTTTCAAGCCAGCAGTTTAGGTTTTAGAGGGGGAAGACAAAAAATTGCACTTAAAAGTTTAATATTTCGTAAATGGTGCATTAAATCGAAAAATTATCTTAGAAACCCCCAAGTCATTTTAGAAGACCTATTCAACGATACCCCACACGATGGGGTAGACGACGAAAAAAATATTCATCTCCACTTCGCGTGTAGGGGAGCTACCCTAAAAAAAAATATTTAAAAAAATTTTATTTTACTACTTTGTCGGCGTAATTAATATACGCACTCCTACAAAATTACAGCTTTCTAGTACTTAAGGTCCCTTAGCAAAACCTCGGACAGACAGACAGATAGACGGACTTGACGAAACTATAAGGAAACTATACGGAACCCTAAAAACGGGAAATATTCACAAAAAAAAAAAAAATTAAAATAATACATTTTCTCATAAATGTTCGTTCTTATTGATTCTGTGGCAGCACGAAGTTCTCCGGGTCAGCTAGTTTCTCACTAAAACATTATATTTTAAATAAAACTAACACATAAACTCACTTTCATATTAGGTATTATATGAAAGTGAGTTTTTGTGTTAGTTTTTTCTCAATGTTGTCAACTCATCATCATCTGCTTGTCTTTTCCAGATGGTGGGTTTCGACGTCCAGTCTAACCAGAAGCAATTGAATACCAGTATTTTACATGGAGCGACTGTCTATCTGACCTCCACAACCCAGTTACTGCGTAATTCGATACCCCTCGGTTATCAACTATTCGGTACAATTTCCTGAAATTCCGGCTTTCCTCCTTTTTTATCAAACAACGGGTGTAGCCCAAGGCTATTATAATAAAAGGGATGTAAACAATATCCCTCATCAACGTGGATAGCATTTGAATACTATGATCCAATAACTATAAAAACTTTATTAATTTGTTTGCGGAACAGATTTTAATAAAACTGAACTGTTAGTTACATTTTACGAGTAGTTTTGGACGGGCAAAACAATAAGTACTTAACCATTTTGCCGTCATAGAACAATTAGTAACTTTAATATTAAAAGATTGACATGGTTCAATGGACTAGCACCTAATAAAACTGGCCAAGTGCGAGTCGGACTGGCACACGAAGGGTCCCGTACCACAAGGCACAAAACGCCGAAAAAAACACGTTTGTTGTAGAGCCCTCCTTAAATAACATCAACTTAATAATCCTTTTGCTGTGCCCTACAGGGTCCATAATGATCTAAATTATATAGTTACCACCTAAGTACACATTATGGTAAAGCAATAAAGATATTGAGTAGGTATTGAAAAATATTTATTTTATTCTGTTTTTAGTATTTTTTTTAGCGGCAACAAAAATACGTCATCTGTGAAAATTTCAACTGTCTAGCTATCACGGTTCATGAGATACAGCCTGGTGACAGACAGACAGACGGACAGTGGAGTCTTAGTAATGGGTCCCGTTTCTACCCTTTGGGTAAGGAACCATAAAGACATAATATCTGTCTAGTCTTTCCCAGCTAGATAGGTACTACCTACTAGAGCTATTTCAATATAAATATTTTACATAGCGTTTTATATAGCTCGGCCCTCAGGGTACTAGCATCACGGTAAATAGCCTTCCTCTAGACTTGGGCTATTTATATATGTATACAAAAACCTTGTAAAACAGGGTCCGCGCCCACTCGACCCGCTTAGACTCGACCCGAAGAATAATATCAGATGTTTTACTACCAATTCAGTGCCATTTGTACAGTCAGGCGAAGTGATATTATCCTAATTTGATTTTACTGATACAAATGATTGAAATGGATATTTCTGCATTATGATAGAGTCCAACAAAGGTAAAATATTGTATACAACAACTTGTTCATTATTAAGATACTGTAAAGTTATGTACTAAGTATAGTTATTATTTTTAGATTCCGTTGCGATCGCAACACATCAATCAGCTTTGGCTGAAGAAGAAAAGTATTGAAAATGATAACACTTTAGGTTTATTGACAAAAAAATATCAAGAAAAGTTATTACAAGGAACTGCTCGATTGTTGATTATTTCAAAAACTATTTAATTATTTGTATTTTTTTTTTCATGTCGATTATTTATAGAAAGAAATTGTTGATTTTGTACAGAACATTTTTTATTTACATTTTAGAAGTTAGTTCCTATTCCTACTTGTTAACCTAATAGTTATAATCACGTTTAAAGACTGATTCAATAAATACCACCGTGCCACTAGCTATAACATTGTAATGATAATTAACAATTATCTGTGATTTTGACTACAAAATACAAAGCGTACGATACTATATTAAAAAAGTGTAAGGACTTATTTGTTTAATTATTAATTTATTTATCCAAACATTATTTAAATTTGACACTTTCTGTGGTGCAAGCGTTAAATCGACACTTTTTTGTCTGACTATACATCGACGTTTTTACGCCTATCAAAACAGAAATATTCTTCGGGTCGAGTCTAAGCGGGTCGAGTGGACGCGGACCCGTAAAACATTTTAAAAGAGTAACGGAGTTTCTTGTCCATTCTTCTCCATACGAACACTACCTTTTGGAAGGGGCGACTAGAATCAATTCAATTTTATTGTAGTTTTTGACGTTCAAAAGTGCCTTTGATGTGCCTATCCTAACTACAACTACAATTTAAAATTATTAATTCGAAAGTAACTCTGTCTGTAAGTATGTATGTTACATTTTCACGCCTGGTTTAGGCGTGAAAATGTAACATGAACGGATTTCGATAAAATTTGCAAGGAGATAGATGGCATCCTGGGGAAGGACATAGGCTACTTTTTGTCTCGGCAGCAAGTTTCCGTGGGATAATTTCTGACATCCACGCAGGCGAAGCCGCGGGCAGAAGCTAGTCTATACATATAATAAAATTGTAGAAAAGTGGTGTCTGTACAATGGAAATATATAAAAAAAAAGTAGCAGGGGTTGTTATTATATCGATGCCGAACCCGAAATTGTAATTAATTTTTTTTTGTCTGTTTGTCTGTGTGTTTGTGCACGCTAATATCAGAAACGGCTCATTCGATTTAGATGCGGTTTTCACTAATATATTGTAGGAAGCTTCACTTAACATTTAGTGTTTATTTCATGTCAATCGGTTCATAAATAAAAAAAACCGGGCAAGAGCGAGTCGGACTCGCGCACCGAGGGTTCCGTAACATCCGGGTGTATGCATAAGGTTTATGTTTATGAAATTAAATGTTTTTTTTTTATTTTTGAGTTGATTGAATGAATGGTAAATTGCGGTTTACGATTTATGACGTATTAAAAAAAAACTACATACTAGATCTCGTTCAAACCAATTTTCGGTGGTAGTTTACATGGTAATGTACATCATATATTTTTTTTAGTTTTATCATTCTCTTATTTTAGAAGTTACAGGGGGGGGGACACACATTTTACCACTTTGGAAGTGTCTCTCGCGCAGACTATTCAGTTTAGAAAAAAATGATATTAGAAACCTCAATATCATTTTTGAAGACCTACCCATAGATACCCCACACGTATGGGTTTGATGAAAAAAAAAATTTTGAGTTTCGGTTCTAAGTATGGGGAACCCTAAAATTTATTGTTTTTTTTCTATTTTTGTGTGAAAATCTTAATGCGGTTCACAGAATACATCTACTTACCAAGTTTCAACAGTATAGTTCTTATAGTTTCGGAGAAAAGTGACTGTGACATACGGACGGACAGACAGACAGACAGACAGACGGACAGACAGACAGACATGACGAATCTATAAGGGTTCCGTTTTTGCCATTTGGCTACGGAACCCTAAAAAGTTATGTCAATTTAAAGAATCACGGCGAACATTTGCAGCGAACGCACGTATCCTGGAGAGTATAGGCGAATAGTTGCATACGATTATTGCGGTTCACTTGAATACTGAGATTTTGCATATTTCATTTATTTATATTTTAGGGTTTGTAGGTTCGGTTCTTTTTCTTAATTTTCTTTAAAATTTTGTAAATAAATATTGTAAGTACCTATTTGGTATAGGTTAGGTGGTTCTTTCCTTGATTTTCGGTATACTTATCTTAATTTGTATTTAGGGTTTTTTATATAGGTAGGTAGGGTTTTTTATATATTTGGTATAGGTTAGGCATTTCTTTTCTTGATTTTCTTTATTAAGTATAAGTTCATTAGCTCAGGTTAGTAAATAATTTTTCTAGCAATTCTTTTGTTTTATAAAGTTAGTACGTTTGGTTTACACGTCTTAACACTTATTACTTAAACTGTGATAATTTTAGACTGTATAATAATCTGTAAGTATTTATAATTTAATTGTTTACGATAGTACGTGTTTACTAAATAACTGTGTGTTAAGTAGTAAGTACTATTTTATTGAAAGAATGCCTCGAAGAAGATCCAACCTCTCCCAATGTAGCAGAAATGCTAAAAGGATGAGATTAGTTCGATCACAGGAATCTGAGGAAGGTCGTGTGGCAAGGCTCTCTGCAACTCGGGAACATCAGGCTAGGTTTCGTGCTGCAGAAACTTCGACTTAGCGAGAATCTCGACTGAGTTGAAATCGTTCTCGAATGATAACAACTCGAAATAGGGAAAACGGGGAACAACGAAAGGCACGTTTATCTGTCGATCGCGAAGTTCACGCGCTATCAGGTGAGTCTGACACTTTTGCTGACAGGGAAACCCGCCTGAGGTCCCAAAGAGTACGGACAACAAATGCTCGATCCCAGGAGACACAGGACGAACGGGAAATACGTCTCGCTGCCGATCGTAAAGCTCATGCACTATCGCGTGAGTCTGAGACTTTCACTGATAGGGAAATTCGTCTGAGTTCTCAGAGGGTTCGGACAGCAAATGCTCGGTCTCAGGAAACACAGGAAGAATCAGAAATACGTCTCACTGCCGATGGTGAAGCTCAAGCACTATCGGGTGAGTCTGAGACTTTCACTGATAGGGAAATTCGCCTGAGTTCTCAGAGGGTTCGGACAGCAAATGCCAGGTCTGTAGACGGTATATGTAATTCAAAATAAGCTGCCCGAAAAATCACTATTCCACGTGGACGAAGTCGCGGGCACAGCTAGTATATAATAAATGCGAAAGTAAGTTTGTTTGTTAAGTTTTTACGCCTAAACCACTGAACCGATCATCCTGAAATTTTGCATATACGTTGTCAGGTGTACAGAAACGCACATAGGGTACCTTTCATCCCGAAAAAAGTGCTGTTCCCGAGGAAATCAACAATAAGGTTATTATGATAATAGATGGCGCCACGTGTCTTTGACACAACACTCACTAGACAGGTAAGTAATAGATGATATAACAACAATACCTCTAATATTAACAACATATAACAATGGAACCTATAATTTTATTTAATATAGTGATTAGTTAATATAATGAACGATTGATATAATTTTAAAATAACTAATTTTTATAAGCATAACATACATTAAATATAACATCGTTTGACATAACATACATTAAATATAAAATCGTTTGACATACCACTCAAAAGATATAAAACTTATTTGGTCTAATATGATAAAAACGCCTACTTAAAAACACAAAGCAAAATTGCATAGACACGGGTTAGTTTAATTAGTATTATTTTTATGTTGTAGCCTGTGGGTACCTCAAAAAAAGTTATTGTTAGTTGTCACTTAGTGCGCGTAATCTTGCTCAGTTAAATAAGGGTGGTATTTTATATTTTAACTGTAAATCCCGTTTTTTCAATCAAAATATTCGAAATTACCACCAAAAATACTGAATTGCACACTAAATTTGCTCATCAAATAAATCAATTATACTATACTGTTAGATCTTTAAAGCTTAACTGTTTTACTGAATGACTATCTGTTAACTAAAATTAAATCATAGTGGCCAAGAAAAAAAATAAGGGCCCATTCGCTCGCTTTGCTCGCTCACTCGAGCCCCTGTTATCCCCTTCGAATCTAACCTGTCCGAGTCGGGGTGCCCCAAGTCCCGAGCTCGCTTCGCTCGCTCTTGCATCCTAAGTTGTCATTACAAATGTGTTACTTTGTATATTATGTTGGTTTAGTGTGTAGTGTAGTTAATTTGTAGTACAGTCATTTATTTGATATGCAGTAGGTTATTAGTGGAGAAATTTTGTTTGCTTAAATTTCTAAATAGAGGTGCAGGTAAAAATTCCCCGTTAAATAATAATCATTAAAGTATTCCTTTAAAAATGAATTCTTACGAGTGTGAGACATACAAAAGTTCAAAGGGTGCAATAAAATTGTCTGGAAATGGATATGGCTATACCAATTAGTTATAGGTAATAGTAACCTAAGATATTAAACATAACTAGTAACTGATTACTAGGTACCTGTGCTACTACAGGTCGACGGAGCCCCGCTTCGCGAGGCTCCTATTTCTGGGTGGTTTAAAAAAAAATAACCACGTAGGCTAAGGCGGGAGCTTCGCTCCGATTCGCTCTGCTTCGCTCCCGCCTTAGCCTTCTAACCTAACGTATCCGAGTCGGGGTGTTAACCACAATTACGTTTTTATATAGATTAAACGTTAGACCAAATGACTTTCGATTATATCAAACAACGTTATACTAATTAAGTTTTAGAATAAATAAATGTTATATGTAAAGAAATTATATTAACAGTTGGTATAACTCACGTTGATTATATCTTTTGAACGATAATAAAATGAAATTAGACCAAATGAGTTTATACGTTATGAGACGCACCCCACACTAGACACTTTTGGGGGTGAAACCGCGGGGCGCTGCTAGTTTAAAATAAATGATTTTCAAATCCGACTGGTAGTTCCAGAGATTACCCCTATATTAAAAAGCTTACAAACAGACAAACAAATAACTCTTCATAATGTTAGTGTAGATGAAGCGGACGCCGCACGCCGTTTGATCTTGGCAGGTGATTCCGTGGTGAGCATTCTGAATAATTGTAATGTATGTCATAGATATTTGTTTCGAGATACAAGTAGTATCGAAATGGTCAATAATCTATCGATTATTATTTATCTAGTAGCTAGTAGACTCATACAATTTTCTATTTACCAAATAACAAGACATAAAACGGATAGATGAAAGAAGTTTCATTTTATGTGAGTTTTACGTTCCGATATAAAACCGTCAGCCGGACCGTCAATGTTCGCGGTTCGTTATCTTGAGGAAAGTGCCTTAGTAATAACCCCGAGGAAAACACGATTATAGTTAGGGAACTCTTATTATTTAAAAGGAAACGGATTAACTTTATTTGAAAAACTTGACTTAGATCAATTATAAAAACTGGCCAAGTGCGAGTCGGACTCGCACACGAAGGGTTCCGTACCACAAGGCAAAAACGCCAAAAAAAACATGTTTGTTGTATGGGAGCCCCCCTTAAATATTTATTTTATTTTAATTTTATTATTTATTATTAAAGTTAAAATACAACTGAGTATTATGTGAATATTTCAAGTGCCTACCTGTTGCCATTTTTGATATCGAGCAAAAAAGGGCAAAAAAATCGCGTTTGTTGTATGCGAGCCCCCCTTAAATATTTAATTATTTTGTTTTTAGTCTTTGTTCTTATAGCGGCAACAGAAATACATAATTGTGAAAATTTCAACTGTCTAGCTATCGCGGTTCTTGAGATTCAGCCTGGTGACAGACAGACGGACAGACGGACAGACATCGAAGTCTTAGTAATAGGGTTCCGTTTTTACCCTTTGGGTACGGAACCCTAAAAATGATTTAAAGCCATTTATGTTTAGGGTTTTTGGTAGGTGCAGCATCAATAATTTAATCAACATAGCGATAGTCTGTGCCTTCTGGTGGACTTAGTTCTTTCTAAAGGAATTTGTCTAATTATCCCGATAAGAAAAAGTCACTGGTATTTTGTCTAAACAGCATCTTTTTCTCTGATACAAAGAACAAACTTGGCTGGAAGAGTGGAAGTGTCAAGACCGTCCATTGTAGTGGCTAATAACAGAGCTGCAGGGTTCAACATCGACGATGAATGATACCCTTATTACCTGATCCTGATCATAATTTTGCTTTTCAAATAATCTCATTAACTCTCAGGCTAAACGCATGTTTATAAGAAAACGTCTTCAAGTTTCGACGCAAAAAGTTCACGGTACCTACTAAAATCTCAGTAGACTTTAAAATTCATACTCAAACTCCGAAGCCGAAGGACCTATAAAATCAACATCTGTTGTTATACTTTTAAGCGTACTAAAACCTTCGAAACTCGTTCCTCGTTGGAGCCGCACGCAGTCGAGTGTGGTATCGAAAACCTGCGAGTGTGGTGGAAAATCGTTTGTATAAAAAAGTGAGGGGCGCCGGGAGACACTTTTTTGTGATCCGCCTCTCTGTGACGAACGTTAAAAGGGACAACTTGTAGGGACGGTATACTTGCTGGAGAAACTATGTAATTTGGAATTGGTTTCGTTGGTAATCGATGTTTGCTTAGAGAAGACTTTGTAACAAAAGGAGAATAAAGACTAACGCGTGCAAAAATCCCCCTTTATCATTATCACTTTCGTACATTTCCTATGAGCCAACGTTCACTACAGGCGGGTCACATTGTACCTTTTTGAATAAAAATGCCTAGTGCTGCGGCTCATTGCGTCTGTAATGAGCACTTGGCTTAAAAGGGTTGTGATTTTATTTTTTTCGCCTTACAAAAAAATAATAGGTTGTCTTTTTCATTTACAAGCATGAAAAGGTCAGCCTATATTTTTTTTCACTAGTCTTAGGCACTTGTCCCACCTACGGCGATTAACGAGAACTAAGCTAGAGCTAGCAACTAAAAACGAGTTAGCGAGCAACGAGCAGCGAGTGCGCTACGGCGACGAGCACTTACTCTCTGGCATGCATAAGTATCTAGTTTCAGTATATTATGGTATCTAGTATGAGTCTCTTAGCCAGTGCTCTGCCCGGCAAGCGAGCGTCGCTAAGCGAGCACTCCCTGTGATAGCTCTTGTCGCTGCGACAAACGAATACTTGGCGGTGTTAACAATCAGCGATCAACTATTAACACATGTCACGTAGGTATCAATTTACTGAACCTACAATTTTTCGTACGTTTCTTGAGCGGGAAAATCGTTGATATCTAGTCGCTTCCTCGTCGGCGGTAGGACAGATGCCCTGAGGCACAAAATGCAGCTGTATTTTGTGCCTCAGGTCTCTTAACTATTTTACAGTTCTCAGAAAGTTAAAGCAGCGAAAGTTAAGTTCTCGAGTTTATGTTTCTCGATACATTAAAAGGGTTTAAAATTAACTTACGTTTTCTTTAATAAAAATCTCTGTACACGACTTATGGAAGTATAATAATATAAACTAGTGCACAAGCCTCTTAGTTTCCACTGCCCCTCATGAATGTGTCATTTCACACCGAGCGCCCGCGTCTTTGAAGGACATTCTTTATTTTTTCTGAGCGATTATTATGAGGGCAACGTGCCCCGCGACATTGTGATGACGTCATGGTGGTGGTTAGCTTTCATAATGCGTACAAAGAGGTTGGGTAACGTTCTATATGAGGTAGGTACAGACGCCAGCACGTCAAGCTACCCGAACCTGTCAAATTTTCCCAATCAACTTTGAACCTTATGATTTAGCAATAAAGTTGAAAATCTATTAAAGAAGACTGATTGTAGAAGCTTGATGTGCTGGCGTCTGTACGAGGCAAAAAATGTAGCTACTATGTAGGTACAACAAAGGTATATGACTACGCACAACAGGCGTAAAAAAGTCGTGATCATAAAAGCTCTCATTTTGATGATTAAACAATAGTCATTGCTTCAGTCAAGATATCTGAAAGACGAATAGTAAACACGTACGAGGTAATGAACATTGTTCTATTGTAAGAAGAAGAGAAACGTGTTTATCGGTATTTTCTAACATTTCTTTCAGCGGTCATTACAGTCGGTTGAGAACAGAATGTTAAAATGATCATGATAGACAAACAATTCAAATTCCATGGATAATACACTTTTAAATTACCTACAATTTCGGTTGGCAACATAATAATTCCCAAAAACATGAATTGGTATAAAATGAAATATTACGTCGCGGCGAATCCCTGTGCCTAATGGACAGACCTTTTTGTGGCCATTAAAACTGTTATTTTAAAGCCTTTTATTTTTTTGTGATTTTAATGTTTGTGTGTTTGGCATTTGGGACAGAACCTTAATTGCGTAACAAACTTTCAATCACAATTTGAATGATTTTGAAAGATGTTGCTAATCCATTTCTTCCTATATTCTAAAAAATTGTCTGCTCAACATCGTAAATAACTCGCTGAAAGATTGCTAGGTACTGTTAGTGTGTTACGCAATTCTGTAATTTTTATAGTGCACAGTCACGAGCGCCAATATGTCAACACTTGGCAACTTTAAATTGCGATTTTCTCACGAAATAACGAATGCAACGTTGAAATACGACACTTTACATATACCTATGGGCTCGAAAATACTATGTACCTATTGATATAAAATTTCATTAAAAAATAAAGGAGAAAATCGCCTTTGAATAAAGCTAAGTTTATACATACTTTTGCTCGTGACTGTACATTAATATACTGATGAAAGTAGGTATTCTATCGATCTATCTACGCAATCAACTCGCTTGTGAATTTACTTCTAAAATTCATAAATGACTACAGAAAAACAATTCAGTTCAGGATATTATTAAAAGGTCAGACCCTGCAGGGACCCATACCAGTAATGCTATTCTGTGAAAATCTTACCGTGAAAACCTAAGTGAAGTGAGCTGCAGTGCGATTCTGTAAAAATCTCACCGTGCAAACTTAGGTGATGTGAGTTTGTTTTTGCTAGGAATTGACACTATTGACAGCTCACTCCACGCTCACTTCACCCAAGTTATCACGGTGAGATTTTTACAGAATAGCACCGCAGTTCAATATACGTACCTTCTATTTCATTCCGAGAGCCTGGCCACACAGTGGCCCAGTGTGGGTTTCGAATCTCCATTTTGGAACCGCGATAGCCGATAAAAAAGACATTTATGTATGTTCTTGTTGGGAAAGTAAGATGACGCAAAACACGACGCAGATACTTTATCTATCTATTTATATTTATATATACAGTAGGGACTGGTCATCTCTTTGCTGCAATGGCTTATTTTAATCTACTTAATTTAATATTTGAATTGTGTTTTTTTTTTCCGTCTATTCATTACGGACGCTTTTAACGTTCTGCATCGTTCTCACATGCATAATTTTTAACATGAATGATGTAAACAAGACTTTGTAACCATATTATTTTGATTTAAAAGAGTGCCCATGGAGTTTCTTGCCCGTTCTTTTCCATAGGTACCTACGCTTTGGAATGGGCAACTAGCTTCATCTTTCTGACTGTCCGACCCCACTGATTGATTGACAATTCAAAAGTGCCTGTAATTGGTTTAATTGAAATAAATGCTTTGAGTTTGAGTTATCTACGAGCAGACTGCCACAGTTTATACAGTGTCACAACCGTCAAGTTTTAAGACCGGATGGTTTATTGTATTTAGAATGTTTTTCTCTGGACGCTTGTACGCATGTATGTCTTTTTTACATCGATCTCACATCATCATCTGCTTAGCCTTTTCTCAACTAGGTATGTTTGGGTCGGCTTCCAGTCTAACCAGATGCAGCTGAATATCAGTATTTTACATGGAGCGACTGCCTATCTGACCTCCACAAACCAATTACCTACTAGGTAATACGATATCTCTTGGTAAGACTGGTTGTCAGACTTTCGGGCCCGTAACGACTGTCAAAGATTCACGAATGACAGCCGGGACCAACTGCTTAACGTGCTTTCCGAGACACGGAGGGGTCTTGATATGTAAAGATGGTCACCCATCCACGGACCAACCGCGGCAAGCGTAGCTTAACCTGATCAATCGACCTGTGCGGCTGTTATTACTTAGCCAGAAGCCTCTTACATCGATCTCACATAAAATTATAAATTTAACTAAACTCTAAATCTAACTAAAATAACTAACATAGTTGGGAAAAGGCTAGGCAGATGATGATGATGTAACTAATATTCTTTTAAATAATTTATTTTAAAAGAGTGTCCATGGAATTTCTTGCCCGTTTTTCTCCATAGGTACCTACGCTTTGAAATTAGCAACCAGCTTCATTTTTCTGACTGACCGACACCTTGACAATTCAAAAGTGCCTGTAAATGTTTTAATTGAAATAAGTGGTTTGAGTTCGATAGAATATGCTTTGTTGTAGAATTAAACACTTAAAACTTAAGATTATACGTACAATATCTTTTATTTTAAGGGGGCATTGGCGAGCAAACAAGGTAGATCGCTCAGATGTTAGCTATCGCAAAAAAGATTCCCAAGGCCCATTGTCTAAGGCAAATCCTATACTTGGTGTTAGTAGGTACTAGGTATAATTATGAATAATTCCTTACTGATCCAGAGGTTATCTGGCAGAAATTCCTTTTTTTTCAGTAAATCCATAGATATAATGTTAAATTGTCTGTGTGGTGCCGGACTTAAAGAATAGCACAACCCCTTACTTCCCGTGGGTGTCGTAAAAGGCGACTAAGGGTCTTACCGGAGAATGGGCAGCAGCGTTCTCTATGCATTCCACCATCATGCCATACTGCGATCGCCAACCCGCCTACCAAGCGTGGCGATTGTGGCAAACCCCCACAAAATTGGGGGAGGCCTATGTCCAGCAGTGGACGTCTATCGGCTGAAATGATGATGATGATTATGAATGTTAAATTAAGGAATCAATAATGGAAGTCGTAGTGTCGGAAGGCCTCACAAGGTGGACCGATGACCTTGTGAAGGCCGCAGGAATCCACTGGTTGCGGGAAGCACAGAACTGGTCGAAGTAGAGGTGCTTGGTCAACTTTTGCACTATTGTCCCGAATTGTCAACATTTTGAACGAAAATGACAGTTCAAAAAGTTAACATGCGCTTGCTATATGGAATATAGTTTGAAAATTGTTAACATATATCGCTCTTTGATCGTACGTACGTACTTAATTACTCGCTTCTCCTATAGCCTCGGCTAAAACGTTTTATTCGAGTCACGTACCGTCCCTCTCACATTTTTATTGTCCGCAACAGCTTAAGAAAATGCCCCTCACTGAAAAACAAGGGCTTTTAATGGTTTTCTGTGAAAACAATATGAATTCTTGAATAACTCGTGTTTTTCCATTGTGACCCCATTGTTCGTCAGAAATCTTTTATGTAAAGTACATACATAATATGTAACTGTTATTACACCAATATATAACTTTGGCGTAAATGGACCTATTCATACTGAACTGGAATGAATATACTCAATATTCGACCTATTTATTACATTCTATGATCATGACATACCATACTGCGATCGCCAACCCGCCTGCCAAGCGTGGCGATTATGGCAAACCCCCCCAAAATTGGGGGAGGCCTATGTCCAGCAGTGGACGTCTAACGGCTGAAATGATGATGATGATGATGATCATGATCATTTTGTACCCTTTCGGGCACAGCTAAGTAGGAGAGAGGAATAGAGGAGAAGGGAGGCGGGGGGGATCTCCAAAGATAGGTATATAGAAAATTCTTTATTATGTACACTATAAAAATGGGCGGTTTTATCGTTACAAGCGATCTTTTAAAGACAACCTTTGGATGGATTAAGGGAGAAAGAGGGGCAATTCTGAAGGTAGACTGTGGTGTCCCATTTACATAATTATACTTATACAATAAATACATACATACTTACCTAAAACATATTATACTTATTATATTATATAAATATACAATAAGAATCATGAAACAAGTGCAAAGAACAAGAAAAATGGTGATAGTGATTTTTGTGTTTTTTTTTCTAAGTCACTATTGGTTGATGCTTTCGAAACATGTTTTTCTCTTTCCAGAGAATTTCAAGTAAGAGCACAAGGCAGATTACGAGGCACCTTTTTTTCGTGTGGATGACCTCACGGATGCCATCCGCTCTTGTTTTGGTGGATGGAAACCAGACTACGTTCCTCGAAATAACTCCGAAAGGGCTGCGCGAACCTGTGTTGTACTGTGAATTTTGTACCAACTGTATGGTGCTTGCAGATAGATACCAATCGTATTTGAGCTTAAAGTCCAGTTCTTAAGGAAATGCGGGCAAGAAGACTCTTACAGTACCTCCAATAAATTGTTTGTGCGGAAAAAACAAATTTTCTTTCTTTTCTTCTAAGACCATAAATCCAAATTATTTGATAATTTGTTGTTAGTTTTTTATTTGTTGTTATTATTGTATTTGTTGGTTATTTTGTTTGATTGTTTTTTTCTCCTTTTCTGAAACCCTTATTTGTTAACTTGAATATGCCTTAACCCCTAAACGTGTATCTCAAATACTAGGTACTGTTAATAAACTGCTGCGACATATTCGAAGAATGTTTTATTAGACATGTTGCGTTTGTCGCAGTCTGCGCTGAAGCCTCGTGGCAGCGTGTTTCATTTAAAAGTACAATAACTTGCGTATGCTGCGCTGACCGCTTGAGTATTCAAGCGGTCAGCGCCACAGCCTGCTAAAAGCACTGGACTGCGATTTAACGTGTTTGTGGTGGGGCTGGCGTAAACAGATGGATTTTAAACTGTTGATCTGAGAACGAACGCGTGAAGTCAAGGTAAGGAGGTAAATTCGAATGATTTTAAAATTGAAAATAATCGTTACGCGCATAATACTTAGTTTTAAGACTTCATTTGTATCTATGGTTGATACTTTTTGGACTTATTGCTATAGCATAGAAAGTTGTATTTTAAATTGAAAATCCTACGAATTTGCGTTTACGTCGCCCGTTTGTGCGAGGGCCTCTCTATATTTGAATGTGGAAGATTTATAAAACAAGAAAGGATCATGGAGTCTGGAAGTCTTATGAAACAAATCAAAAGTAGAGGAGTGTGAAAATTAAATAAAAATTTAGAAGCACTGAGGAAGTTTTATAAAACAAATGTAAATCGAGACGGATGAATTTCGATGCCTTTATAAATTGAAGAAAAATGAATAAAAGTTTTTAGCGTAACCACAATCCGCTATGTCGATTTACATACAATTTACTTCTTGTATGTAAAAGAGATCTTCCGGGAAAGTACTGCCACCTTATAACCAGCACCAAGCTTAGTATGTTGGTGGTGCCGGTGAAATAATGACGAAAAAATGAATGTTTGCAAATATCGGATCGGCGGGGTAATTGCGTAACACAATATCAGTAGCAATGGGTTTCATTTTGACAGTTTAACAACATTCATTGCGTTTTTTGCGTTGTTGAGCAGACACATTTTTCGAGCATATGGAGCAATGGATTAGAAATATGCTTCAAAATGATTCAAATTGAGAGTAATACTGTGTTACCCAATTAGGGTGCTGGTGCACTTGCGCGAAAGACATTTCCGCTAAAGACACTTGCGCGAAAAGACATTTGGTCTTTGGCGCGAATGGACTTTTGCGCGAACGACCTAATGTCTTAGGCGCCAATAGTTATTATCGATCGTAGTCCTTTCGCTCAAGTGGATTTGCGCAAGTGGCTTTCGCGCAAATGTCTATCGCGGAAATGTTCATTCGCGCAAAAGTGTATCTGCACAAAAGTCCATTCGCGGAAATGTCTTTTCGCACAAGCTTTGCGCTAGTGTCTTTTGCGGAAATGTCTATAGTACAAGTATCCCGCTTCCGTAAATTTCTGTCTAAGATCGGGAAGGTTTTGCCATTTTCTTGGTAATTATGAGAACTGTATGTTTGTTCTTACGAAACCCTTTAGTTTTAGATCTATGCTGTACATTTTAAACATGCCTTGAAAGTAGGGCTGCCATCACCTAAATTAGTGACCCCGGATAAAAACTTCAAAAACCCCGGACATTTCGGTGAAATAAAAAAAAACCCCGGACACCCTCGAAAAAAAAAATTACAATAAAATAAAAACATCGTAGAGTATCATATTTTTTGTCTTATTTATAGATTATCAATTTAAACCTCAACAATACAAATGAAACGCTTCATTTATTAATCAATTATACACTCTTCTCTATTGGTACTCTGGTAACAAAAATAATTAGGAACACTCTTCTTTTTGGGATCAATGAAAATTTAAAAAAATAAAGTAAATCAAAAGCAAATTATGAATTGTCACGAGCGCACACATTTGCCGCGCGGCTAATTTTTAACTATGATTTATGCTTTAATTTATTGCAAATCATTCAAAGTCGGATTTCCCCTAACACAGAAAGTGTCCGGGTTTGACCCGGACACTTTTCAGGACCCCGCCCGGACGCTCCCCGGACGCCCACCAAACTAGGACAAATCCGGGGAAACCCGGACGGATGGCAGCCCTACTTGAAAGTGCTGGTTTCATGTTGTATAGCGAGACAATAAACGAAGCAGAATACAATGAAAATCTGCAGTGCACGGATTATGAAAGCAGAACTCCCAAATAAGTTCTACCGTTTCCAAGCCATAAATATCAGAAGCCATATATTTTAAATAAAAACCTGGACCGACGAACTTTACCAGAAGTAAGCTCTAAAATATTATAGCGTGCTTAATCCTAGCTTGCATCTGCGATTTCCAACTAAGCCCATTAAATGGGAAACAAACTTACACTGGCAGTTGACACACCCTTACTCCTTTCCAATAAGGTTGCTTTTGCGATAGCATATATTTTTTCACAAAATTACTTTTGCGTTTTACATGGACGTTACAGCTTTGTGTTAAGGGTTGTTTTTGTAGTAGTGTACCTAGTGTTAGTAAATGTTCCTAAACTTGTTGCATACGACTTTGGAGTTAGGTTCCACCAAGCTTTATGTTTACTAGTTCATGCATGGCGGGTTGTATGTGGTTTTGTTTAGGTTATTTAGGGGTTTACATAAGAAAAAGCCGGACTTTCTTTTACCAGAAATTCGTCAGAAGAACGAGAAGTCCTAACCTTGGAAGGCGAACTTTTAGTTTTGCCCTTGATAAAAACTTCGAATTTTTCAGTTGCATCTAATATGAGACAAATATTTTGTCGATAAATACATAATAATCCTACCTCTATAACATGGGTAGGTACTGATATCAGATAAATGTTGGTTCTCCATTTAATACCACAAGGTACTTAATATTTCAAAGATCTTACAAAACTTGTACTCTGAGTAAAATATAAATTGAAAAGATACATTTCAAAAATGGATATTAAAATCTCTTAAACATTTGTACCTTTGTTAGAACTAGTCTCGTAGTTTTTAATATGGAAAGTAATGTTACTTTCCACATTAAAAACTACCATACTAGTGTCAATGCTGTCTGTCCTTTTAAAGATTATGATTTTATGAGTCTTCTAATTTTTGAAGAAATCTTTGAGAGAGATTGCATTATTTCGTTTAACTTACCATTGAGACGATATAATATATGATGATGGTATACAAGTTATCAACAATTGTTTTGAAAATCGTGGAATTATAATTAGCAATCATTCCAAGCGTAACAAGTTTCTATAAGGTAAACTTTCCTGTATTTATGGACAAAGTACCAACCAGAGCATAGAAAAATGAATAAAATTCTATGCCCTTTGGCATCTCTCAAGAAAAGCCACCAACACTTTTATAAATGCGAAATACTCTTTCGTTGCTTTGTCGTTCATTTTCAGAGCTCGGTCATTGGACTTATTTTATTTGTCAAAGAGTGATAGCTGCAGCTTTTTCGACATAAAAGGAAATAGCGTAGGTTGGTACTTTAGATACGGGTGAATTAGGGATCAGAGGCACATAATGTATCTGTCGAAGGCAGATTGCATAAATCGTCATTATACATACGGCGCTGTCAATTTGTATACTGTCGCCGTTATGTATAATGCCTAAGGCAAAATGTATCCTTGATGATTAGATTGCCGTATAACTAGTTCTGCTAAAGAAAACAACAAAATTGGCGTCGAGTTTCAAGGGTTTCCGAAAAACAAGTGGGCACACACTTGTTTCATTCAAGAAACAAGTGATTATAAATACCACTACTACTTATAAACAATTGTTACGAATCTCAAACGGGATCATTATAAACCGTGGACTAGAGAAAAAGTTTTGGAGGTTGTCCGGCCCGTAAAACCACGTTCAGTAGTCCATGCAAACTGGCGTTCGGCAGACTCCTGCTAATAAATAAAGAATAATCATATTTACGAGGGTTGTAAGGTAAATTGTTCCGCAGTTCATAGGTTAGGTTGTAACTGTGATCAACATCGTGCGAGCCGAATTGTTTGCAGTAAGTAACTAAGCTAGGGCACCCTGAACAAATGGGTTAGATTTGAACTGTGACCTACCGCGCGCGAGCCGAGCGTGCGAAGCGAGCGGTGCCGGACTGCTGAGGTACCGGCCGGCGAACGCAACTTCTAACTTAGATTTCTTACCGACTAATTCTGTTTTTTTTTTACTGCGTGAGAGGGTTCTTAACGTGTGGACGGTAAGAACTGCCCGTTAAGTAATTTTACTACTATATATATTTGTTATGACTCATTTTCATTTAATTGAATGCTCAGTTTTTACTGCCGAATTTGTCAATTTACATGGTTACCCTAATATATGACTGTTGACGAAATGGATGCGATCAAAAGCGTCATCAATTTGCCTTAGACATTATACATAACGGCGACAGTATGCAAACGGACGGCACCGTATGTATAAAGACGATTCATACAACCGGCCTGCGATATATCTACGATACTTACACAATATTTTAATCTACTTGCTATTTTTTTTTTTGCAGGCTATGATTAGGTTAAACTATCATCATCATCATCATTTCAGCCGAAAGACGTCCACTGCTGGACATAGGCCTCCCCCAAGCACCTCCACTTCGACCGGTCCTGTGCTTCCCGCATCCAACGGGTTCCTGCGGCCTTCACAAGGTCATCGGTCAAGGGTAGGCGGGCCGCCGGGTACTAGGGGCCTAGTGATTTTTGTGCTTGTCATTCTTGGGGGGGTTTTGCCATAATCGCCACGCTTGGCAGGCGGGTTGGCGATCGCAGTATAGTATGGTGGTGGAATGCATAGAGAACGCTGCTGCCCATTCTCCGGTACGACCCTTAGTCGCCTTTTACGACACCCACGGGAAGTATGGGGTGGTGCAATTCTTTAAGTCCGACACCACACGGACACTTACGGTTAAACTATACAGGATTATAAATTGGTAAAACATTAACAACCTCTTAAGAGGTCACTGTACTCATCATTATGAACAACTTTTACTATGGGACCAAACCTGAAATCGCGAAAAAAAATCAGCTGTTCCCTACATTTATGTTCGTATAACTCGTCAATGTTTATTTCATATTGTAGAATAAGCTCAACAATAAATCAAACAACTAGATACGAGTGCCACTATCACAATAGTTTTTTGTGCATAAGCCAAAGTTGACAACCCTAGCGCGACCGCCGAGCGTAGGTATGAAAAGTGAAGTACATATATGTGATTGCCTTCAGTACTATCTGTATTTTGTGCTCAGACCCTGTAAGGGCACAGCAAGTAGTAACATTTAACGTACTTATAAGTATTAATATTGGATAGTGAATATTGCACTCACTGCAAGAGCAATATTTCAAATCTGTGGCCTCTTCAGAGAATCGGACAGTGGCCCGAACTTTCAATCTCCAGATGAAGCAATATACTGTAAGTACTTAGCTTCTACGAAGTGCAGTCTCGATGTGACGAGAAATTCAATGAAATTTATTTGAAATGGACCCGTAAAACGTTGCGTTCCTTGGAACGTCATCAATTGCTTTTTCGAAGGTTCTTGCTGGTACGTTTCCTGAGTTTAGGAAAAAACATATTGTGATATTTCTCTCTGAGTCTCTTTTTTATTAGGGTTCCGTTGCCAAATGGCAAAAAACGGAACCCTTATAGATTCGTCATGTCTGTCTGTCTGTCTGTCTGTCCGTCTGTCTGTCTGTCTGTCCGTCCGTATGTCACAGCCACTTTTCTCCGAAACTATAAGGACTATACTGTTGAAACTTGGTAAGTAAATGTATTCTGTGAACCGCATTAAGATTTTCACACAAAAATAGAAAAAAAACAATAAATTTTAGGGTTCCCCATACTTAGAACCGAAACTCAGTTTTTTTTTTTGCATCAAACCCATACGTGTGGAGTATCTATGGGTAGGTTTTCAAAAATGATATTGAGGTTTATAATATTTTTTTTTTCTAAACTGAATAGTTTGCGCGAGAGACACTTCCAAAGTGGTAAATGGTTTGAACGAGATCTAGTAAGTAGTTTTTTTTTAATACGTCATAAATCGTAAACCGCAATTTACCATTCATTCAGTCAACTTAAAAATAAAAAAATAATACATTTAATTTCATAAACATAAACCCGGATGTTACGGAACCCTCGGTGCGCGAGTCCGACTCGCTCTTGCCCGGTTTTTTTTTTAACTAGTCCTGGCCAGGAATAAACCGCGTAACGTAATCACAAACTTAGAAGTTTTATTGTTTCAGCACTGTAGGTACAATTTACACTTGCTACATAAAAAAGTGTTCCACAACGACTGCCCATGATGGCGCACGAAGCAATTACCATGTCAATCTACCCGTACCCCATCACTCATAGAGGGAGAAGCTTTAATCAAATTAGTGACCACCAAAGAATAAATTAATCAACTGAAATACTTTGACAATCTAATAAATTCATATTACACTACCCAAGTAACATTTTAGGTTTTAGAAAGGTTTTGAAAAGGTTCTAGAACCTTTGTATGGACATCTGCTCGTAAGTCTTAATAGACTTAATAACGTTATATTAACCTTATAATAACCTCCTGAGTGCATAAAGGGCCCACGTTTTAGAACCTTTCTGGGAGCTACAGCAAAACCTAAAGCTCAAATCCAGAACCTTTCGAACTACTTACACAGAACCCAAATATAACCTTCACAACCTTAATTTAACGTTAATATAACCTTGTAAGGCAGCTTTTAAGTTCTAAATTAGTCATGGATGTAACTAAATGACAACTTAAAACCTTTTTGATGGACATGAATAAATGCCTTTCCAGGACTCTCAGGTTTTAAAATGTATCTGTGTAAGATTTTTTCTACACAGAAACACCAATCGTCGATTTAAATACTTATTTATAATGGCGCCATTCCCTGTCATTATGCCAAATTTCAAAATGGCTAGATGTAAGTAAGTGTTATAGTCATAAAAAGTAATAAATAGCTTGCTGAAGTCAGGGAAAATCAAAAAATTAGTGCGACTGGCACTTTATCGTGACACTTTAGGATAATAGTGCTGTATACGAGACGGGCCTTCCGAAAGTAAAAAATTTAGAAGATATTTTAATGAAATAAAAATTATAAAATTAGTTGTTGGTAGTAAGTTGCATTAGAAATAAAACTTCTGTTCATATAAAAAACATATATTTTAAATCACATAGCACATGTTACTTAATTTTGCCAAACTGACTTAAAATATTGCTTTTTGTTTAGATTTTTTTTTTATTTCAGTGAACAAAATGGCTGGCGTTAGGAAATTACTAGAAAGCATTACAATTAACCTTTTCAGAACTGTAACAGCTAAAAGCTCTTATTGTTTACGAAAATAAGAGCTAAAGGTAATCTCGCGGAGCTACTTAAAACGACAAAGCTGTTTTCGCAGCTTTAAGTTTATTTTAGGTTGTCTGTGTGGTGCCGGACTTAAAGAATACCACCACCCCTTACTTGCCGTGGGTGTCGTAAAAGGCGACTAAGGGTCGTACCGGAGAATGGGCAGCAGCGTTCTCTGTGTATTCCACCATCATACCATACTGCGATCGCCAACCCGCCTGCCAAGCGTGGCGATTATGGCAAACCCTCCCAAAATTGGGGGAGGCCTATGTCCAGCAGTGGACGTCTATCGGCTGAAACGACGAAGTTTATCTCCAGGAGTCCTTCAAGAGTTGCGAGTCGCGAAAAAAACCTCTACGCACAATTGTTTGCTTTTAAGTTTTGGTTGTAGGAGGACGTGCGTTCGACGGTTCGACAAGAGTGCTGAAACTTCCACTCCGTTTTTTTGGTAACACTCTGTGTCGGTTCATTTTGCAAGACAACGTAATGCTTTGAAGTCGCGGACACCACTAACATTTTTAGAGGATGCATCTAAAGCTTTAAAATATTCTTGTAGGACTTTGAGCATGCCTTCAGCTCATAAAAATAGCTTATTGGTTTGGGTTTTAACCACACAGTCCTAATTTGTTTACCTAGACAACTCTAATACAGCCTAAAAGTTTAAAGTAGGTTTTAGAAATTACTAATAAGCTATTTCAACATTCCATAACTTTATGGTTATATCAAAGTTAAAAATTAAACCTTTAGATCTCACTTTAGAATAATGCTAGCCTTTCCAGAACTTAATCAGGAGTCTACAACAACTATAAGATCCTAGGACTATATGCTCTTAAAACCCAAGTCAAAATAACGTTAATTTAAACTCTTGTCATTGGCTCCAAGGTTGTAATAATAAACAATTAGTTTTAGGACTTATTAATCATTCTCAAGTACTTAATATGACCAGATAGCAAAGCAGTAACCTTTTTACGACCCTTATAAAACCTAAAGGCATTTTTTACAACCTAGCCCGAATTAAATGTTACTTGGGTATTATTTACACAGATTAATTATTTTTCTGGTCCCGTTATTTGGGGTCCGATATCCTCACTTTTCCGCGGCCAAGTCACTATGTGAAGATATGTCAAAATGTCGGTTAGGTATTTATCTAAATTAAATATTAATGTATCATACACATGAACCTTTCTGATGGGTGACCATCTTTACATACCGAGACCCCTACGTGCCTCGGAAAGCACGTTACGCAGTTGGTCCCGGCTGTCATTCGTGAATTTTTGACAGTCGTTACGGGTATAGTATATTATATATATTACCAGTCTTACCAAGGGGTATAGTATTACCCAGTAACTGGGTTGTGGAGGTCAGATAGGCAGTCGCTCCATGTAAAAATACTGGTATTCAGCTGCATCCGGTTAGACTGTAAGCCAACCGCAACATAGTTGGGAAAAGGCTAGGCAGATGATAATGACACATGAACCTGTCTAAAAACATTCGCTAAAGTCTAAATTATGATGAAGATCGCAACAAAAGCCATTGTGTAGTTAAGAAGGACTAGACGGTCGCACAGACAGACACGGGAAGCGACTATATTTATGTACCTATACTATATTTATATCTATACTAATAATAAAGCAGAAGAATTAATCTCTGGATGCGAAACATTCTTTTTGCATTTGATAGCTCAATTCTTGAGAAAGACTATAGGCTAACATCAAGCTAACTTATTTAGGAGCCCAGCAAAAAGTAAAAACTGGCCAAGTGCGAGTCGGACTCGCACACGAAGGGTTCCGTACCACAAGGCAAAAACGCCGAAAAAAACATGTTTGTTGTATGGGAGCCCCCCTTAAATATTTATTTTATTTTAATTTTATTATTTATTATTAAAGTTAAAATACAACTGAGTATTTTGTGAATATTTCAAGTGCCTACCTGTTGCCATTTTTGATATCGAGCAAAAAAGGGCAAAAAAATCGCGTTTGTTGTATGGGAGCCCCCCTTAAATATTTATTTTATTTTGTTTTTAGTATTTGTTGTTATAGCGGCAACAGAAATACATCATGTGTGAAAATTTCAACTGTCTAGCTATCGCGGTTCTTGAGATACAGCCTGGTGACAGACAGACAGACAGACGGACAGAAATTTCACCCGGACGAATTCGTGGGCAGAAGCTTGTACAGTAATAATAATTTGCTTAAATCCTTTTACTTAAATACAATTCCATCACCAGCGATTAAGACCAAATGTTTCCTGAAAGTCAGAAGAGTATTTCAATATCTTTTTACTTGTAAACAGAATATATTCAAGAGAAAACTCCTCGCTTCTCGTAAAAACTTGAACCTAGTGAGTCGCACTGGGAAAACTCGAACTATCTCCGATAACTGCTGGAATCCTAGCCGCTGGGTGTAAATAATGAAGCATGGCCGCCGCGGGGCTCAATTAATATTGACTGGTGGGCCCCTGGAGGATCGCGCCGCGTATCGTCTATCTACGTACTCTGTAATGGTGGAAAAATGTGTGGATACTCTATACTTTACATTTTGATACCTACCCGGTTCCTATGATATAGCATGCAAAGCGTTATGATCACTGATCGTTGGCTTAGTAATGGTATGGTTAGATACTTTTTCTATTCGCTACAGAAAATAATGTACATATCTTGACAGACCTATGGCTGGTGAAATGCTCATAGCTAAATTCCAAGACTTCATTGTCTTACATTTAACCGCATACCACCACCAGTTCAGTGTTTTTATTGCACCGATACGGAACACAGAATGCTGCTTTGCCACACGAATATAGGTCATGTGTGTGAAGTGGTAATATACGTCCCCGGACACCATTTTTAGGGCCCTGTACCTGTACCTCAAAAGAATAAAAAGGAGCCCTTATAGGATCACTTCGTTGTCCATCCGTCCTCAGTCTGTCAAGACTGCCCCTTTTTCTCAAGTAAGCGTGGAGGTATGACTTTGAAATGAATATCAAATAAGTAGGTCTGCGGTCCTTTAGAGCTATAAAAAATTCATGCTTCTAAGTCAAAGCAATAAAAAAATACGGTCAATTATGCGACATATTTTGACAATCGCAAATAACTAAAAACCCACGTAAGGAAGGGGCTTGTGGCTAAGGAATAACAGGCGCGCGAGTGGATCGATCAGGTTAAGCTACGCTTGTCGCGGTTGGTCCGTAGATGGGTGACCATCTTCACACACCAAGACCCCTCAGTGCCTCGGATAGCACGTTAAGCTGTTGGTCTCAGCTGTGATTCGTGGATCTTTGACAGTCGTTATAGGTCGTCAGTAGCCCGAAAGTCTGACAACCAGTCTTACCAAGGGGCACCTTATTAGGTACTCAGTAACTGGGTTGTGGAGGTCAGATAGGCAGTCGCTTTATGTAAAATACCTACTGGTATTCAGCTGCATCCGGTTAGACTGGAAGCCGACCCCAACATAGTTGGGAAAAGGCTAGACAGATGTTATAGGATGAGGTATGTTGTGTACCTCTATGATTATGTATCATTGCATGTAAGATTTAGCTCTGTAGCTACATTCTTAACCATTCTCTTTCAACTGCGTTCTGGTGAAGATCCCCTAACTATCCGAGGAGTTTACAATAATTATAACAAGAACATAATAATGATATTTTTTTTGTTTTCTCATTTTTTAATGCCAAGTAGTGGGATTTGTAGATGTCCGTAGGTGTGTCCGCGGCATCACAGCGGGCCCTATCAGAATACCAGCGCTGCGTATTTATTTTTTAAATATCGCAGGATTTTGCTGAGATAGGAGCCTTTTTGGGCAAGCACAGGATTTTATTGTGTTTTTTTTTTGGTTGATTTTAATGTCACTTTGTTAGTTTTTAGTGCTCCTTTTTACTACCTATTTGTATTTCCTGTGTGTCCCAAATAAAATATTTTTCCTTCTTTCTTTATTAAGATGTATCTCAGAACAAGTAGTAGGTAGTAGTCGACAATAATGCTAAGATACGATATCTGCGACGCTTCGGGTGCACTCGCTGTAAATTGAGTGTAACAAGACGCCAATTTATGTTGCCCACGTTTCTGTTTCCCATGTCGTAGTCAGTTCTACTAGTAGGTACTATTCAAACTGACAAGGGTTCTTGATACTAAAGATGTTGGTAAAATTACCTCCTTACAAAAAACCAGCCAAGTGAGTGTCGTATCACGCACACTGAAGCGTTCTATAGTTGGGGTAAGTTTATCCGATCCGAAGAACAAACTTAATATTGTTGTTGAAAAACATGTTTTCTTAAACATCGATACGTCACGGTCAATTCTTCAACTGAAAATGTAAGTTTGTAATCGCAAAAAATATTTTTATGTGAGATAAAACTACAAATCCGAAAATCGTAATTTTCGGACTTTTCCTTTACTTGTGCTGTAAGAGATAGAAATGTTATATTTCCTTAAAACCTTGAGGCATAAAGTGTAACAAGGATGTTCATGCTTCAAGCTCTGAAAATATAAAAGTAGGTACTTTTTAGTTGATTAAAAGTTTATTTTTATAAAGGTTGTTACTTTTTTATTTTGTACTTTTTAGTACCTACTACAATTTGTTTTATCAGCTTCCCTTGAAAGGTACTTGTAAGGACAAATAACAGATAAAACACGCCTTTACACATGTCATGGTGTGAAACCGACCGTAGTTGCACTATCCAAGTCACAGAAATAAAGAAGTTTTAACTATTCTGTAACCCAAGTCATGCCGCACTTAGTTAACCTAACGGACTATCACAATTGAATGTGTTTACAAAATTACGTGCCTGTTCTGTTGACCGCTACGTAGTCCTCTGGTATGGAGCCAATCCTGGGTCAGCAGGCTAATCATGGTGTATGAATGCGTAGATAAAATGTCTTATCTATACTGTTGCCAGTTGAGGAGTTCCCTCGACTGGAAATGGTGAGTACAGTAGTCAGGTCATGGTGGACTTTAAAGCGGACTGTCGTAATTAGATGAATTCCTATTTTTAACAAAATCTGTAGAACAGGTACCTTTTTGTCTGTACAATTGATGCATGACTTGATTCCACACCCAGGTGTAGAATTAGGTCATGCTTCATATAAATACGTTGTCTTCGAAACAGAATCGAAGTGTAAAATTTCAACTCCGTAGGATAAGCTAGACAGCTAAACAAACTAACATATACCTACATACAAACATTACAAGTTAAATAAAAGCTTGTAAAAACCGACCAAGTACGTGTCGGACCACGCACAATGAAGGGTTCCGTAGTTCGAATGAGTTTATCCTAAGAACAAACTTAACTTTGTGGTTAAAAAACTTTCGCCCATTCATCCGTATACGGCAAGTGTTAGTTGGTAGGTAATCACGAAATATTTTTTATCAATTTGCGATTTTCAGACTTTTTGTTTACTTGTGCCGTGAGACCTTGCTTGCCTCTGTAGGTTTTGATTTATTTGCGAGTATCAAAATATGTCGCATAAAGGGCCGTATTTTTTCATTGCGTTGACTTAGCAGTTTGATTTCTTTCTTAAAACCTGGTGATTTCTTCTTTAAAGCTCCAATGGATCGTATTTCTACATAATATTTGATATTAATTTCAACTTGATACCTCCACGCGTTCCTGAGAAAAAGGGTCTAGACAAACGGCCTGACAATGAAGTGATCCTATAAGAGATCCGTTTTTCCTTTTGAAGTACGAAACCCTAATAATGGTTAAAATGTCTGCCAACCACATCGAAAGTAAAGGCATGGCTATGAGTCAACGTGTAGGTATCCTACCCATAGATAGATCTAGTCTCTAGTTCTCGACACAAAGTCGCACTAGTGGCGTCTGCTCGACTAATTAGTCGCACTTGGCGCCTCATCAGCGGCTTCACACCGGGTATTATTTGCGCGGCTCACGAGCGCATGTCGCCTCGCACGAACAAATTGATACTTCAGTTCTGCTTATTGTGTTAAGAGAGGTGATTGTATGCTTGTTCGAACGATGTCTACGCATTTAGGTGCGGTATTTCAATGAATTTAATACATATTGTTACGTCGGCAGTTTCCGAAGGTTTGGGCAGAGTGGTCTGGAGCACTCTTTTTTTACAAGCTTTTATTTAGCTTGCACTGTTCGTATGTATGTATGTAAGTTGTCCGTCAAAATCTGCAAACCATTTTTCGACCATTTGTTGGTATCCGATTGAGCTGAAATTTTGCATAAACCTTTATATAATATAATAGTAACAAAGTCAAAACTGTACATTGAATACATTGAATATTTTTGGAAAAGGTGTGGGTACAGACGCCAGCACATCAAGCTACTACAATCTGTCAAATTTCTTTAATAGATTTTCAACTTTATCGCTAAAGAATAAGGATCAAAGTTGATTGGGAAATTTTGACAGTTTCGGGTAGCTTGATGTGCTGGCGTCTGTACCTACGAGTCTGATCTGAAAGAATAGTTTTTAGATTTTTGCCCGTTTGCCTGGATGTATGTTGCGGATTGGCGCAAAAACGGCTGTATGGATTTGGATGAAATTTGGCACACAGATAGTTTATTACCTGGATTAATTACTTGCTTAGGGTACTTTGATCCCGGTAGTACGTTCCCGTGGAATATTATCCGACATCCACGCGGGCAAATTCGCGAACTAAAGCTAGTGTCTTCCACTAATAATGCCTAAGTTTAAAGTGTAATGTAAATAATTACCAGGCACTGTACTACGCAGTGAACGGGGTAATTCCGAGAACATTGTATAAGAAGAAGCAACTAGGAGCATAGCTTCAATGGCTTCGGATTTCGCAAGCTTTGTCTTCATATTGCCTTGCATGTTAGATCCTTGGGACAAAGGAGGCGAACATAATATTCTTCACTGAATATTAATGTTATGGTATGACTTAAGTTTAATGTGAAATTATCGTTCTTAATGGGTAACTAGTGACTTTTTGTTATATATATTCGTACTTATTAGGTGTGTAACTGTGCACCTATGTACAAAAAGTTATGGTTTGTACTCTTTTATCTATAGTTGTCACCTTGTTATTTCTCTTTACAGAAGCTGTTGGGTTTAATAAATAAAATTCAATAGTTTTATTTTATCAAGCTTATTCTTTCACCACTTTTGTGTAGCCTAACTAAAATAAAAGCCTCCTTTAAAACCCGAAGGCCCGCTTGCACTACATATGACTAAGGGCTGATTTTTCCATCGCCAGATAACTTTATTCTAGGAATAATTTTGCAATTTTGACAGTTATTTCATACAAAAACTGTCAAACGTTAATTTTATACCTCGAATAAAAGTTATCTGGCGATGGAAAAATCAGCCCTAAATGTATAATCAAACGATCATTCTGTCTCTGTTCTCATCAAACGATTGACAGATTATTTCTGTCAATCGTTCGAAGTTTTAAATCGAAGTTTGAAATCGAAGTTTTAAATTCGTTTAGCGCTGAACGTGTTTAGTGACTTATTGTGCAATTGGGCCTTAATTTAACCATCTGCAGATGCCCCTAAATATACAAGATCAATCCAATAACCTCGTGAATTCATTCCCCCACATTCCAGACCACAAAAAGCGCGTCTCTCTGTAAGGTCAGCGGGGCCCGGCACGCCCATAAGCCCATAAAAACGCTCTCAAACGCCTGTCAAATAAGCCGCTGTATCTTTGCAGCGAATTTCGTAAGCAGAAACAATATTAACCGGGGCTCCAGTTTAATTTCCATAAGAAAATAAAAATGTCCGTTATTTGTCTTTGGCAAGAGGGGATCTTGGTTTTTGTGGGGTAAGTACTAGAGGTTCTAGATGTGTTTTAAGGTGAGTATAACATGAGAGAAATATGTCTGAACTGACAGCATCTGCAGCAGCAGCAGCAGCGGCAGCTCTGGAAGGAAGAAATCGATGATAGCGAAAATAAACTGTATAGAGGTAACAGCTGAAAGTAATTAATCAACTTAGAATGAGATATACCTAATTATGATAAGTCGAACGTTGCTATTTGCTAGTTTTTTACGTCATGCTAAATAATAATTTATAAGCAAACCAATTTAGGCTATCGTCCACGACGCTCGTCAAAAGTAACGTGTTACAAACTCTAATCACCAAGGAGAAGCCAAAATATCACATTTTAGTATTTGGCGGTCCGTATACGTCGTAACCAATCACAAACTAACTAATAAAACGTTAGTAAGTCTGCTTACCCCTTACTTCCCGTGGGTGTCGTAAAAGGCGACTAAGGGTCTTACCGGAGAATGGGCAGCAGCGTTCTCTATGCATTCCACCATCATACCATACTGCCATCGCCAACCCGCCTGCCAAGCGTGGCGATTATGGCAAACCCCCCCCAAAATTGGGGGAGGCCTATGTCCAGCAGTGGACGTCTAGCGGCTGAAACGACGACAACGACGACGACTCAAATACACGAGAGACACGCGTTGACGGTTGCATATGCCTCTGTAGTCACCGCGTGTCGCTCTTGTGGTTGCACACTATAAGTCGTGTCGCATGCGCACCGACAGCAACTCGTCTGAAACTCACCACGTTGGTAGTGGTCGAAGTCCATAATCCTTAACTTATTATTTCTCATTTGCATTCTCAGAGACGTGATTTCAGCAAGAATTTTAGCAAAAGGTGTTATTGTTTGTCAGCAGTATTTAAGACTATGTTTAATCCTGTCTACGCTTTTAGCTCTTAAAATTTTCCCAGTAAGTTCCGTCATTTTGTTAAAAAAGAAGATTTTTCTCTATCCGTAGATTGTATAAGGCCACTTAGGAATGCATAGCAACGTCCATCTATTTGCTGAAAACAGGAAACTGCGTTTAAATATTCGTGAACCATTTCTAGTGTATCTCAAACTGTATAATCTTCCCATATTGGGAGCAAGTAGGTTTAACATACATAACTTTAAGCAAAAGATCAATACAGATAGATATAATACACATACGACAATAAGACCCCAAGGACTAAAAGAAATACTCGTAGGAAGGTATTGAAAGTGCCAGAAGAATATCTATACAGAGTAAGGCGAAATAAAGGTTCAAGGTTGCTTTCTGGGAAGGAGCCTTAGATAATATTTCCAGAAATTATCGAGGGCGAATCAGATCTATAAGACGCAAAAGTAATTTTCTGGTTTAAGTCGTTTAGTAAGTACATATAGGGCTACTAACAGGAACAACACGTTTTATCACCTACTAAAAAGTTCTAGTTATTAGGTAGTTACATAAGTAGTGAATATCCGGAAGCTGTGAAAACAGGCTTTTATCATCTCTGTCGTCTTCAACGATAGCAACAATAACAAAAAAGTTGTAGATTAAATAAAAAAAAATACAGGGCAAGAGCGAGTCGGACTAGCGTACCGAGGGTTCCGTACCATCATATGTTTTTAAATTTTTATCGGCTAGGCCTATATTCGCCAGAGAATTTTAACACTGTGCACTGCGGTGTAGAATATTGCAGTTTTATGTCAGCGCCATCTCTTGACCGATAGTGGAACTAATGTAACTTTTGTTGATGATTTCTGAAAAAGTGTGCTATTTAGAGACTTCATTTTATTTTCCTGTAATCTTTACATAAACTTCTACCACAAAGAATAATTTCAGATTTTTCTCTTTGCAAACTTCGGAAATAAGAGGGGGGGGGGAGGGATGGTATTTTTTTACATTTTTCATCAAAAGCCGAAAAATATGCGGCTTAAAAAAAAGAAAAATGTTTGAGAATGTGCAAACTGCGCTCTTTCATATTTCCTTCTCCCCACATGCCCTAGTAGCCCTACTTCGAATTTTTCAGACCTCCTTTCAGTCCCTGTTGCAAAAAATATCCATATATTTTTATTTCTTTCTTATTTGCAAAATAGTTGGACAAATGTCATCAAAAACTCTTCTAATTTTCAAGTTGATAGCGAGTAGTTCTTGAGTCTCACCATATGGGTTCCGTTTTACCATTTTGGTACGGAAACATAATAAAGATATAAAGTGAATTTAATTACAATCTGTTATGTCTGCGGGCATGCCTTATACGTTATACATATATTCAAGTAAGTATGTAATTTTTTATCTTTTTAATCATGGTGTACATGATCCATTGCATGCAGGATAATAATGGTCTACAGAAATGTTCTAACATGTTCAGCCGCACAAATTGGTAGGAAGAGATGGTGGTACACAATAATTAGAGATCATGATTATAGAATCAGATTACACCTAAGATGCAACAATACATTTTTGTTCCGATACTTTTCTTCCAAAAAACCAAGATGACTATCCGGTCCGAAAGGACCAATACGACTACCCCATAGGGGAGGATCAGTATAATATTAACTTGAGGACCAATAATTATAACCCGCTGTGGGGTGGCAGCGGCTATGGATATAAAAATAACCATATGGTTATAATAATTATCATTCTATTTATTTGTATAACCTGCCGCTGCCACCCCACCACAGCGGGTTATAATTATTGGTCCTCAAGTTAACATTATACTGATCCTCCCCTATGGGGTAGTGGTATTGGTCCTTTCGGGCCGGATAGTCATCTTGGTCTTTCTTTATTGAATAATCGGACTCGACCTTTTCAGTTGGATAGTCGTATTGATCCTTATTGGCCGAATAGTCGTACTGATCCTTTTGGACCGGATACTCGTACTGACCCTTCTTGACCGAATAGTCATACTGATCCTTTTGATCTGGATACTCGTATAGATCCTTTTTAACTGGATAGTCGTACTCATCCTTTTTTTTCAGATAATCATATTCTTTTTAACCAGATAGTCGTACTTGTACTTTTGGACCAGATACTCGTATTGATCCTTTTTGCCCGAATAGTCGTACTGGTCCTTTTTGGCCGGATAACATTTAGGATCCAACCATTTCTTAAGACCTGGTATATGCTTGCAAGGTATTATTTTGTGTCTAGAATGAAAAAACGACAATGTTTCTGGGTCATGGCTCCGAGACCTGCGAGCTATTTTGCTTAATTGGCTCTTGTGCATAATAAGTCGATGCCTTTGCTGAGAAATACGGAAGCCTACTTAAATTTCTATTGATAGCAGAAAGTAATTGAAAATATAGAGTTATTTTCAGAAACTTTCTTACATAAAGTTTTTGTTAAGTTTGTAGCTGCCAAGGACCAATTTAAGTAAAACATTTTTGGAAGAAAAGTATCGGAACAAAAATGTATTGTTGCATCCTAGGTGTAATCTGATTGGGTATAACTAGGAATTGAGGAAAAACGAGCTTTCTTGGAAAACTATTACCACTTACTTCTTGCCGATATTAAGCAGAGTCTTAGGTTGTATCTCATCAACTCCATCTCCGTTGTCGCACAGCAGTCGAGTCACACTGGTACTCCTTACTTCGTTCAATTGAGCTGTAGGAGTAGCGTATTTATGGATAAGTTATTATGGTGTATAATTTTATGGAGTTTCTTGCTGATTTGCCATACGAAACTACCATTTGAAAGGGGCAACTAGAATCAATTCTACTCTCTTGTAAATATTGACTTTCAAAAGTGTCCTTAAATGTTCAATTCAAGTCAAGTTCAAGTCAAAGTCAAATCATTAAGATTTGACTTTGACTTTGTTTGACCGTTTATTCGTGAATAACTAAGCCGATTAGTAAGTAGATGCCAAGCTCAGATAATCCAAAAGATTGTAAGAGTGTTTTGAATGTATTTCGCTGTATACTTACGCAGAGTCAATGCAGTATGCGAGTATCCATTCTCAAAGAAAAACCGGTCAGACCTCCTCCAGTTGACCAGGTTCGCCACCATGATGCAGAACAGCGTCGGTCCCACAAAGGCGCCGTGCAGCAGTCTCTCGCTATAGATGGCTACCATCAGCTCCATGTCGTCAACCTCGTTGTCGTATATGCGACGGAGTTGTTCCACTTTCTGGAGTACAAGAAAACTTTTCACTGTATTCGGTGATTATTTTTAGAGTCACTTGAGAGAGATTAGCTGATTAATCGAGTAGCTACTTTATGACTGATCTCTTTTTTCTGTCTCGTACTAGCTACACATGCATACAATGGTGAAAAGAGAATGACGGCTGACGATGAATTTGACAATGGGAAAGGAGTTAATGTGGGTAGGAGCAGTGCCATAAAAATTGTCATGGCAAAAAAAAAACAATATTCATCTTCATAAATCATCTTACATCAGGGTATATGGCGTCCTCGAAGTCCTTAAACTTGTGAGCCACACAGGCACGCCACAAATCTTCCTGTACTCGTTGTATGGTGGCAGCCCCTGATCACGTCCTCTCATGATGTCGATAGATCTGAGGCTGATTGTAGCTCTCCTAGGATACGTTCCGCTATCTGTATTGTAATACATGGTGTTATCATCTCCTTAATCTTCTTCGACAGTTATTTAAATTTTGTTGATTGGTTCATAGTCATACTTATATACTAATAACAGTAACTATACTGTACAGACCTTTTATTAAATTTTTGCATGAATACGACATTTTTATTGTAAACTAGCTTTTGCCCGCGGCTTCGCTCGCGTTAAGTATTATTAAAAAAAAACTAATACATTTACATCCTTCATCATCCCTTATGTTATCCCCATGGGGGTTGATTTTATCAAAATCCTTTCTTAGGGGATGCCTACGTCATAGTAGCTATATGCATGCGAAGTCTCAGCCCGATCGGTTTAAAATTGACAAAGTTTCATACAAACTCTCATCCCCTATTTTATCCCCTTGGGGGTACAGTTTATCAAAATCCTTTCTTAGCGGATGCCTACGTCATAACATCTACCTGCATGCCAAATTTCAGCCCGATCCCTCCAGTGGTTTGGGCTGTGCGTTGATAGATCACTATGTCAGTCAGTCACCTTTGAGTTTTATATATTTAGATGAAGATGATAGATGATTTGACATACATTTGTATTTGGTAGGATTATAATTTCCTATATGGTTTTTTACAATTATTTTGTTATTAAATTTGATTTGTGTATGGAGGAGGTATGGCGGAAGAACATGAAATACTTTATTATAAACAATTTCTGCACCTACCAATCACAGTTAAGTATCCATGTTTGCAACGTAAATAAATGGCTTGATTTGTTTGAATGAAGCTGGAAATGATATCTAATGTTTACTCACATCAGGTTCAATTGTGTAATCAAACTTAGCGGCTCTTTGCCTGAAGGCTCCTTGCGTGATGTCAGCCTCAGTGTTGTTCACCTCGAGGATACCGCTCCTGAACTCATCGTCCACAGTGGTGCGAGTGCCGAGGTATTTACCCTTTCTACTGTAGAGGCTAGAAGAACAACACAGGCACTTGAAGTCGTGCAACAGGTTCACACTAGGAATGGCTTTGTTGGTAATGTCGATATTCCATGTGCAAACATCTTCGTGTGCACAAGAGCGACACGCGTCGATGACAGAGGCACGCGTCGTCGGCAGCCAGTGACGCATTAATAAAAATAATACCTTTATTTTCAGGCTACTTTGGCCCATAGATAAATACCTTACAGACTAACATATAATAATAATAATACAATGTGTGTTAAAGTATAAACTTAAAACTATGTTAGTAAAACACTTCACTCGAGCACTGTCTTTGTGCGATCGTGTGGCACTTGTCCGCGGAAGCGACGGAACATTACCCCTTGCGGCCAAAAGTCCTCTGCCATGACGAGTTGCAGGTAGCATGTAGGTACTCGCACCACGGACGCCTTGAAGTTGACGTTGCGGCGCGATTCAAGCAACTGCACTCTCGGCCTGTACTTGGTCCTTTGGCACACGTACTCCACCATTTCCTCGGCCTTTGTGGTATAGTGTAGGCGGGAAATATACACATACATATGTAGATGTACATACCTTTGAGTATTAAACCAACCGGAGATGCCACGAGTACTAATAAATCTATGAAATAAGTCTGTCACTTTCATCGCGGGGGACGAGGGAACGCAATAATACACTAATGCAATTCGATCGCGTTGTTACGCACGCACACAAAACAAAAAACAAACACAAGCATAAACTATACGCACACATGTATACAACCGCTATGACCGGCGGTCTCGTACCTTTGGCAGCGGGGATCGCCTGACAATGGCGCCTCCAGTTGGTTTAATACTCAAAGATACATACACATTGACGGTTGCAGTTGCATCTGTCATCCACTCGTGTCGCTCGTGTGTGCACACTTCGATCTTGACAATTGAAAATCTCGATTATAAAATACAAGCATTATTTAGAAACATAAAGTAGAGGGCTCCTCGTGATAATTTTAGAATACCGTAAATTTTTTCCATAACCACAACTTTCTACCGCCAAGAAAAAGTAACAATCGCTGTGGCCGTTTAAACAACAAATTAATGAGATTTTTCAACTTTCAGCAATGCATACCATCGGTCTTAGTATTGATGGCATGGCAACTTTGCGGCAGATGGGCCATTTAATTTCTTTTTTAATCGTGGAGAAATGCTCCTGCATTCTCCACTACCACAGGGAGATAGTGCAGTTATGTGGGACTCTAACCCACTAAAACTCCACGGTGTCCTCCTCTGCCGCTTACGGCGGGAACACGGGCACGCGTTAGCACTCATCCGTGAAGCCGCCGCGGCTGTCTGTCACCGGACCCTCCTCTGGGGAGTACTCCCCATCACCGGCGCACCAGAACACATAGCACGCTGTGACGACCCCAGGAACCAAACCAGCACATGGGCGCCAGAAGACCCCGTGTCTGGGCGGGCACCCTTGGTCCCCCTGCGATGGGTCAGGTCATTGGCCCCGCCGCCTGCCAATTTTCGGCCGCAGAGGATAGGGAGAGCGACCAACGTCATACCAACACTCCTCCTCCCCTGCGGCCCCACCGCGTCCGCCATCAGACGGTGGCGACCCAGTCAAGGCCGCGGAAGGTAGGGAGAGCGGCGCACCGCAATACTGGCCGCGGCCTCCAATCCTAAGCTGCGATGCCTCCCATACGACATCGCGGCCCGCTTCAGTTGTGATGTCACCCAAGCGGCACCGCAACCTACATGTTGGCCGCTATGTCGTCGGCTTATCGGCAAAAGCCCTGACGAGCCTCCTCTGGTTTCCCTTCTCTTCACCGTGCCACCAAGCCACGGCTACTGAGCCCCCCGCCTCGACAATGCAGGAACCCACCACTGCATTTACCCTCTTTGCTAACCAATAAATGTAAGATGTGGTCCTATAGATGTGGCTGGCTGTGGTTGTCTTTAAAGATCGCTTTTAGCGATAAGACCGCCCATTGTGTCACCCTTTGTACAGTTTCTAGATTTATATGTCTGTAATTTATATGGTGTACATAATAAAGAGTATTCTACTCCATTCTTACTCGGTCCTTCCATCTTGGAAGGTGTGGAACCATCGCGTGCCCACCAGGTACTCGTGGTAGACTCCCGACTTGTACCGCTCGTCAAAGTCGTTGACGTAGCCATTGGTGTATATCACACCTGTCTCCAGAGCATTCTTTGGACCTGGATTACAAAAATAAATCATTTAGTGTGTTATTCACACCATTATAGCTATTGGGAATAACAGTCTAGCTGTTTATAATACACTAGCTTCCGCCCGCGACTTCGTCCGCGCGGATGTCGGTCTTCGCGTGGATGGTTTATTTCTCCATTTTGAGTAAATTCTTATAAATATCTATTGGACCCACATACGGCTAAGCCTATAATAATTAAGGAGATCCCTCTATTGAGCTACTGCTGTTGTGCTCGCGTTCTGTAGTAAGTATTTTTTTCATAGTAATTCCGACCTTGATAAGTAGCATGTAGCAGTAAATTACTGACAATGACGAAAAGTTTGCAATAATAAAAAAGTGATCGTGACAATGCGACAGAAAGTTAATTGAGAGCTTCAGCATACACAACATTGTTAGTGAGCTCGTCCGGAATATGAACATGAAGATTTCTTGGACTGCTCATATGGGAAAGAGCTACGTAAAGTTGCCCGTGTGAAAAACAACTCGCGGTAAGATCTACGCCAGTAACTCCTAGGGTCTGACCTTGAGCCTTATTTATTGTCATGGCGTAACACAAAGCTACAGGAAACTGTATTCTCTTAAATTGAAATGGAAAATTATCCACTACGGGTAATGCAACGTGTGTTCGCGGTTCTACAGAACAACGTCTATGAATAAAACCGAAAAATAAGATTATTTTTTCTACGTATTATTCCAGGATAAAAAGTATCCTATTTTATGCCCAGGATAATAAGGTATAATTATACCAAGTTTCATCGAAATCGAACCGTTAGTTTTCACGTGATGCCTGCATATACAGACAGACAGACAGACAGACAGACAGACAAAATTTTTTTTAATCATATATTTGGGTTTGGTATTGATCCAGCAACACCCCCCGCTATTTATTTTTTCAATATTTTCAATGTACAGAATTGACCCTTCTACAGATTTATTATATGTATAGATGACAACTCTTACCAACAAAACAAGCGTAGCTGCAACTATTGACTATGTATTTTGGTGGCTCTTACCTAATATCTCTACCATCAGTTCGTAATACAGCATGTACTGCCACTGCGCTATATTGATCTGGCGAGCAGTCTCGAACAGCTTCTGGTCGTCCCAGCAGGGGTTGAGCTCAGACAGCTTGCGAGCCAGCCGGTTGTGCTCCCGGTAGAAAACATCGCGGTTAGGTAGATACCTGCCACCACATTCCCATCGTAGAAGTAACCTATATGAGAAGAAAGACCAGTACCACCAAGAGCAGTTGTGAAAATGCAATGTTGTCAGAATTTGTCTGACTGAAAGTTAAAGGTGTATCGACAGTCCTGTCGTAGGATTCTAAGCAGGGGCAATTTTAATATTGGTTCACACTCAATACAGTGTGGCAAGGATGCACAACTTTATATGATTCTGGACCCCCTGCGTTAATATATTTCGTCGGTTATAAAAAAAATTGCTGTTCAATACATTTTGACTGCGTAGGTATTGCAATTTTGTATTATACAGCAAATTTTTAGGAAAACATTTACTTAGAAATCATGATTTTTTCCCCTATTCTTACTTACCAAACTCATAGCAGGCGTTCTCAATAGGCCTCCTGTTGTTGCAAATCGGTGAGGTGCCCGGGGGTCGCTCGACGCCATCTTTGTTATCAGACTTCAGCAGACCTCCGTGGTACGTCCTGATCTGTTTCTCCCGGATGTCGGAGTAGCCGTACACTAAATACATCGCATGTGTAGGTACGTATAACACACAAGTACATATCCTCAGTAATCAATAATCACGGTCGTCCGTTTTCCAGTGTAATTAAAATCTCATTACAACAGCTGAACCAATGTGTATGAATAATAATGTGATTAGGTATAATAAATTATACATAATACCTCTTTTACCGCACCACTGACAGACACTTCCGTTTACAAGTTTCTACACAATACCTCGTGGTTGGGGAATCGTCATTAGTCCTCACCATCATCATCATCATCACAAGTCCACGTTCGCACGTACGTAAAACGATCGCGGCAGGATTTTATCGCACATTGGATTTTAAACTCTCGGCGTTGAGCCGAGCATTTAGAATCCAACAGAGCGCAACCCAGCACGTTAAAAGAATGTTGTGCGCGAAAACAAATCGCCGCGGGAAAAACACGCCCGTGCGTACCGGGCTTACACACAACACAATCTTCAATACCTAACCAAATCAGGCAACGGTGACAGTTTATTGGATGTCACGAAACTTCCACTAAATAAATAGGGGTCAAGCTTTCCTAGAACATCATCTGCCAACCCTTTTCCTACTATATTAATAGTCACTTCCACTTAAGGCGGGCCCTAAACGATCAATTATATTGCACAATATCACGAATTGCGCAATGTTTTTGACCGTTTAGTTACGGTTAATAATGAAGATTGCGGAATGATTAAACATAAGTTTGAGCCAGTTTAATTTTTATTCTACCACAATTTAATTGAGCAGGTCTGGCTCACGACAAAACATTGAAGAATATGGGCCGTCAAGAATATTGCGTGAAAATAATGGATCGTTTGAGTGTAAAGGCTGATTCAATCATATTGCTCAAACTTATTGCAGGTGTAGGGGTCTTCTAACAATTAGGGGTCAAGTGTTCGCGGAACAAATCCTAATAATGATGAAATAATTAAAAACAAAATATTGATCAATTAAATTTATTATTTAATCAAGAAGAACACAAGAATCTACCATTCTAACAAAATGAGCTGGACAGGGGTCCACCCCAAGTACGGAAGCAGAAGTAATCCAACTGTCTTCTGGGTAATCCGTCGCTCCCGTGTCTTCTGCACTAGATGGGTAGCACATAGCGACACTTAGGACACAAACTAAAATAGATAAGTAAACCTTCATTGTAACTGTTCTTGACTTATCTCTGTACCAGTATAGGAAGGAAATGACTTGTTGATGGCGGTTCATGCAGTTTATATTCACACTTGAGAGAAGTTACAATGTGTATTCTATGCTCGGCACGTGTCACTTCCACAACAAAACGACAATTAAAGTTAAGTACTAAAATGAGAGTGTTTATGCAAAACCGTGTCATTATTTGGTCTATAAATACATCATAATTTATGTGATAGTTGATGAACAAACTTAGTATCTATACGAGGTTTATCTTTTCCTATAGAAGATAAACTAGCTTCTGCACGTGACTTTGTCCGCGTGATATTTGTTGTTCCCTAAACCCGCCCCGTGGCATCGGATCGCCGCGCCGGTCCGCGCTATTACTTTGTTTTCAGTTAGCATACTTTCTGACCTTCGTTCTCTTTGCTTAGGGTCCTGGCGTGCTGTTAAACTAGCCTATAGCCTTCCTCAACAATTGGGCTACCAAATGCTAAAAGAGATTCAGAGATTAACGCGTCCAAAGAAACAAAAAATCAACAAATTCTTCAGGTTTATTATTAGTAGGTATATCGAACCCAATAACCTATTGACAGATCGCTACTGATGGTTGCCAGTACAAATTACTGCCAAACTGCCAGTATAATATACCTAATCATACAGGAAAAGTTTTTAACCAGTGCGCAAATTTTTTTTGGTGGCTCAGTGTAAGCAATAGAACACATTTCCATTTTTAGTTTATGACTTTTTTTTTTTAATTTTTCCACTTTGTCCCAATTTGAAATAAGCAAGACATGGATATAATTTAATAGTAATACTATGAATGAGCATGAATGAAAACGCGAAGGCCGCCCGCCGGCCGCAGGACCACGGGGGCGCGGGACGGGGGTGCGGGGGCATGCGGCGCCGCGCCGGCGTTTGATAAACAAAACGCATGCACATGCAGTACGTCACTTGCGGAAGCGGAGGTCGGATGTCCGTTCGCCGTCCCTGCGCGCGTGCCGCGTACTAGACTAGCGTAGTGACAATGTCTCATTTTACTCACCGCGAGTATTATGAAATGGTGCGAGTGTATTTGTTAAGCAATGAAAATTTACGAGCAGCACGAAGAAGATACGAAAGGGAGAGCGTACCTCGTATGCGAGCCCGAAGGATCCTCAATCCCACGGTCCCTAATGAGAGGACAATTTTAGCAGCAAACCAAGGTGTATGAAACAAGTGAAAGAGCCTAGATGACTTGAAAGAAAAAATAATTAACGCTTTCAATGAAGTAAAAAGTGGTGTTAGTGTCCTAAACAAACTAAATGCTTACTTATTTAAACGTGCACGTTTATGCCTTGAAAAAGGAGGAGGTCACTTCGAACAATACCTAAAATTATTGTGATTAATAAAATGTAGAGGTAAGAAGAAATTATAAACAATCTTAGTGTCTTAGGTTCTCTTTGATTAGACATTGACGCAAATTGTATCATGTCGTACCTATCATACCTAAATTTTGAATGGACTAAAACGTATTACTTTCTTACTTATTATGATTTATTTTCTGCATTTTGATGGTCCTAAGCCCATGAAAGTATGAAGGATAAATTGGAATTTACGAAAAATTACTGTAATGTACACTAGGACTCACAGGTTGATTATTAGGAAAGAGCAATAACCCAATTACACTGATATCGGCTCGCAGCCAGCGTCCACGTCTTCTCTCTGCGGCGGTCGGTAGGCTCGTGCCCCCCGCCCCGCGACCCCGCGCGTGCGCTGCTCGAGACGACAGAGTTATCCACCACAGACTATAAATGTCTATACACTACATCCCTCCCTTGTTATTGTTGAATTGAGATGTCTGTTGTTGTCATGTTTATTGAAATACTGAATTTAAGTATTCGGTCCAGGACACGCCGGCCCCCCACGATTCTTTCCTTTTTCGCTTTGATAAATCCAATTTAATGGAGACTTTATGGTTTCCTCACGATGCCCTCCTTCACCACTTTGTTACGTCCAATTGAATGGATGTCAAATGCGTCCAATTTAATGGATGCCTATTGCGTCCAATTTAATGGATGTCTATCTACCACGCGGAAACTCTCCGTACTGGTAATGCCACATGTCTCCAAAGTATTGGTTCCCAGACATGCCGGTCTCCTCACGGTGTTTTCCTTCACCGTTGATGAACAGTGGTGATGAGTGATAACTGATAATACACAAAATGTCTGCCTGTTTTCGAACCCACAACTTTAGTCGGGCTAGTTATTATGTCTAGATGTAAGTATGACACAGTACGTGACCTGTTTTTTTTTTTTTTTTTGTGAATAAATAGTTGAATTTAAATCACACTGGTTTGACATAACTCATGTTTGGTAAACAATAATTATTTAGATCTTTTTAACACAACTTCAAATTCACACAAGGCCAATGACACCGCGCAGACTGCACGCGAGTGTTTTTATTCTTTCTATTATTTTATTTCTGTCATTGTGGTTGTGTCCCTACACTTCTTATCGAATATGTATCTTACCTACTTCGTTTCTTTCCATATTCAAGAACCTTTTTTTTTTTTTTTTTTTTTTTGTGGATGGGAAATCATCAAATGACTCCTCCCGCTCTGGGTGGAGCGGAAGGGAGTGTCAGACTCTTACTGACTAAAACCCACCCGTGTTCCTTCCTTAGCCCTTTATGTTCCGGGCCAGCGGTAACCCTTTCGGACAATCCCGCTGACCCGGCAGGCTTCGGCCCTAAGGGGCCCCTCCTCGATGCTGACATCTCTTTGAGGCGCGCGTGGAACACGTACGCGCCGTCCGGCACGGGCCTGGTCCTGATCGGGCGGTGAGCTACCCATTACTCTCCGCCCGCAGGCCCGCGCCTACGGTGGCCGGGAGTCGTCACGCGGCTCCCGACGCCCGGAGCGTCTCCCGCGGCGGCTGGGACGGGAGGCTCTCTCCCTGAGCCGTTCCGCCACCTCCTTCGCTAGCATGACTGCTTCGCAGAAGGAGGTGACTGCCTCCCACTCCCTCTCGCCCCGGACCATGGCTTGCACCAGGGCCGGACGCGAGAGGTCGCCGTCGCTGCCAATCGCCTCTACGAGGACACGGCGGTGCTCCGCCCAAGCGGGGCAGACCTCCACCGTGTGCTCCACCGTGTCCTCTGGGCGATCCTGGCAATGGTGACACCCGGGCGTTTCCTCCCGCCTGATGATGTGCAGGAACCTCCCGAAGCTTCCGTGTCCGGTGAGGACCTGCGTCAGGCGAAAGGTGAGGGCGCCGTGGCGCCTCTCTAGCCACTCCTCAAAGAGGGGTCTTATCGCCGCTATCGCGGCGTGCCCTGCGCTGGGTTGCGACAGTCGCTCTTTCCATGCCGCCATGAGATCGCGCCGGAGATCCGTCCGCTCCGCAGCGATTTGCCGCGGAAGCGGATCCTCCCCCCGGCGTAGTGCCTCCGCGCGCCACTCATACAGGCGCGCGAGGACTATCGCCTCCAGATCCCATGGCGGCAGTCCGGCAAGGAGGCTTGCCGCCTCGCCAGAGATCGTGCGGTAGCCCCGGATAGCCCTTATGGCTACCACCTTCTGGGGCGCGTTCAGGTAGTGGGCGGCTCGCCGCCGCAGTGAACGCGCCCACACCGGGGCCCCGTATATGGCCATGGACCGCACGACCCCCGCGTAAAGCCTCCGGCAGGAGGCGTTTGGCCCCCCCAGGTTGGGCAAGAGCCGCTTGAAGGCGGCCCCGGCCCGTTCCAGTTTGGGGGCCAAACGTCGGAAATGCTCCACGAAGTTCCACCGGCTGTCGAGGACGAGACCCAGGTATTTCATCGTCATCCCGACGCCGATGTGAACCCCTCCTACCGTTAGTTGGGATCCCGATGGCGGCGCGTTCCGGGGCCCATGAAACGCCATGGCCTCGGACTTGTGCAATGCCACCTCGAGACCCAACTGCCGGATCCTCTCCACGACTATCGCAACCCCGCGTGTCATCGCGTCGGCCGCCGCCTTTTTTTTTTTTTTTTTTTTTTTTTTATTAACGTGGAGAAATGCTCATGCATTCTGCACTACCACGGGGAGGTAGTGCAGGTATGTGGGACTCTAACCCACTAAAACTCCACGGTGTCCTCCTCTGCCGCTTACGGCGGGAACACGGGCACGCGTTAGCACTCATCCGTGAACCCGCCGCGGCTGTCCGTTACCGGACCCTCCTCTGGGGAGTATTCCCCATCACCGGCGCACCAGAACACATAGCACGCCGTGACCACCCCAGGGACCAAACCAGCACATGGGCGCCAGACGACCCCGTGTCTGGGCACCCTTGGTCCCCCTGCGACGGGTCAGGACATTGGCCCCGCCGCCTGCCAATTTTCGGCCGCAGAGGATAGGGAGAGCGGCCAACGTCATACCGACACTCCTCCTCCCCTGCGGCCCCACCGCGTCCGCCATCGAACGGTGGCGACCCCGTCAAGGCCGCGGAAGGTAGGGAGAACGGCGCACCGCAATACCGGCACTCCTCTCCCGCCGCGAGTCGGCCGCCGCCTGATGCGACCTCCCCTGCGCCAGGACCAGCGTGTCGTCAGCGTAGCAAACCACGCTGACGCCATCAGGGAGGTCGGCGCGCAGCACCCAGTCGTACCCGATGTTCCACAGAGGCGGCCCCAGGACCGATCCCTGTGGGACACCGCACGACATCTCTCGCCGGTTCCACTCCCCATCGCGACCGGGGTAGCTGACGGCTCTTTCCGTCAGATACGCCTCGACTATTCGACGGAGGTAGGGCGGCACCCGGTGATACCGGAGTGCCTCCACAATGGTGCTCCAGGGCAGGGTGTTAAACGCGTTGGCGATGTCGAGTGACACCGCCACGACGACCCCACCCCGGGACACCGCGTCCCCCGTCGTGAGGGCTCTCACGCGCATGATGGCGTCCACCGTCGAGCGCCCCTTGCGGAAACCGAACTGGCTGTCCGCAAGATCCGGCCCCGTCCTCACCAGGTGCCCGACGAGGCGGCCCGCAATCACTCTCTCAAAGAGCTTGCCGACCTCGTCGAGCAGCACGATGGGCCGGAATGCGGACGGAGAGTCCGCAGGGCGCCCTGGCTTCCGAATGAGGACCAGCTTCCCCGTCTTCCAACGGCGTGGAAACTGGCCTCTCTCCAAACATGCGCTTAAGAACGCCTCCAGTCGAGGCCCGAGAGCCCCCGAGGCCAGGACCCAGGCTTTACCTGGCAAGCCGTCGGGTCCTGGGGCGGTATTTTTGGCCTTCAGCCTTCCTACCGCCGCTCTCAGTTCTACCCCGGTCACAGCAGGGATGTCGTCGTCGTCCGCGTGGTCCGCTTCGGGCACCGCAATTGGCGGAGCCATGGGCGGGGGAGTGTGCTCCCCCCGTGAAGGGAACAGAGCGCTCACCACCTCCTCCACCAGCTGGGGGCGGAGACTCTGCGTCAGCGGGGGGGCCCAGGTGCGGAGTTTATTCCGCACCATTTTATAAGGGCGCCCCCACGGATCTCTGTTCAGAGTCTCCACCATCTCCTCGCGGGCCACATCCTTGGCCCGCTGGACAGCCTCTTGGAGGGCGGTCTTCGCCGCTCTGTACCCCTCGTACAGCTCCGCCTCCGTGGCTTCCGCATCCGGAGGGCGAATGCGGAGCCTGCGGTGCCTGGTGTAAAGGTGTCGCGCATCGACGCACGCCTTGCGTAGTGTCTCCACCTCCTGCGACCACCAGTACACCTGACGTCGGGCGCGTCCTGGCCGGACTCGGGGCATTGCCACGTCACAGATCTCGGACATGGCCTCCCGGAACCACTCCGCCTCATCGTCGATGTTGGCAGGCCTGTCCGGTGATGACACCCAGGCCTGCACGATCGAGGCTTCCAGGAGGAGCTCCCGGTCCAGCTGCTTCAGCGCCCACCGCGGACCACTCGGGGCCTGTTGGACCAGCGCGCTAGAGGTCTGGGCGGAGACGTCGAACCGGATATACCGGTGATCGGAGTAGGTCTCCACCCCCTCCATGACGCGCCAGTCAATGACGCGTTGTGACAGAGCGGGGCTGCCGAACGAGATGTCCACCACGGACTCACCCCGCATCCGCACACACGTGGGAACAGAACCCCGATTTAGGACGACCAGGCCTGTTTCCAGAGCCCAGTCCTCCACCATCCTGCCCCGCACATCCGTGTAACGGGAACCCCAGGCCAAATTCTTGGCATTGAAGTCCCCGAGCACTAGCACGGGGAAGGGATGGTTTCTGGCGACGACGACACTCAACTCTGTTAAAGAGTTGTGGAACTCGGCGAGAGTTCGGTTCGGAGAGAAGTACACCCCCACTACTACTATCTCTCCGAACCGTGCTGCTACGCACCCCTGTCCCTTCGTGACGCATTCGAGGGACGGGGTGCCGGCGGCGGCCGACGAAAGTATGGCCACTGAGCCGCTCAGGTCCTCCACCCAGTCATCCCTAGGCGGGACAAAGTACGGCTCAGCGACCACGGCGATGTTAATCGACCACTGCGCCACGCTCTGGAGCAACAGGTCCTGAGCGCAGGCGCAGTGGTTGATGTTCGCCTGGAGGAGGCGTAGGGGAGCCATTACTCCTCCATTTCAGCCCCCTCCCGGGCCCCTTGTGAGGGCCCCTCCACTATGGCGGCGGCGGCAGCGGCGGCGGCGGCGGTGGTGGTGGTGGCGGCGGCGGCGGCGGCGGCGGTGGTGGCGGCGGCAGCAGCGGCGTTGTTGGCGGCGGCAGCGGCGGCGGCGACGGTGGTGGTGGCGACGGTGGCGGAGGGCCTGCCTTTCCTCCTGGTTCCGGCGGGTGGAGCGCAGGACTTGCTCCCCGCCCGGTGATCGGCCGGCTTGCCAGCAGCCGCACATGCGAAGCAGTGCGGCGCGGCGTTACACGAGCCGGCCTTATGTCCGGGCTGACCGCAGCGGAAGCACAGTGTGCTGCGGTCCACCTCCGAGGTGCACTGGATGCCAACGTGGTGTCCCACAAGGCATCGGTAGCACCTCAGAGGCTTGGGTTCCAGCAGTTTAACCTGCGCTGAGACCCAGCCCACCAGAAGCCTTCGGCCCTCCACAATTGTTTTGGCCGCCGTCACGGGGCAGCTTACCGTTACGGTTCGCATCCCCGAGAAGTCAGGACGTATGGTGCCCGCCTTCACCTGCTCGGCCAGACACCCGCCCGTCCTGACGACGGCGGCCACCACCTCTTCCTCCGTAACGGAGTCATCCAGGCCCAAGATGCGCATGTCCGCGCACTTGACGGGCCTGGAGACCCGAGCCTCGTCCGCATCGAGGGACGCCCTTAACTTCTCAGCTAGGGCGTCAGCGGTGGGGCCACTTGTCGCACCGGGGATCTCCAGCATGCGGGCGCCAGTGGCGGTCACCCTGTGCCGGAGGCCCCCGGTGATCCCCAGCTCCCGGAGGTCCACCGTCTCCCTTGCCTTCGAGAGCACGTCACGGTACGTGACGCCCCTTTTGACCGCGTCCGGCTGTAGTGTAATTACCACAGCCGCGGTCTTCGGGGCGCGGAGCCTAGCCGCGACGGCTCTCTCCTTGCGGCGCCGCCTCTGCGCCTTTTTTCTGGCCGCCTTGGCCGCCTTCTTCTTCTCCCCGACCACCTGCCATTCGGCGTCGGTCGTGGGAGGAGTGGGAGGGTTTTGGGGGCGGGGCGTTGGCTCTGGGGCCTTCACCTCCCGTGCCGGTCTGCCCCTCTTCCGGGCCTGCGCCGGGGTGTTGCCGGTAGGCGCCGGGGCCCCGCCAGCCGGCGCCGAGGCTCCTCCAGCCGAAACCGGTTTGGCCGACGCCGGTTTGGCCGACGCCGGTTTGGCCGACGCCGGTTTGGCCGACGCCGGTTTGGCCGGCGCCGTTTTGGCCGCCGGCGCCTGGGCCCGGCTAGACGGCCCGGGTTTAGGGGCGGCAGCTGCCGTAGCAGCCGCGTATGAGGCCGCCTTCGGCCCCGGGGCCGTCCCGCCCGCCAGAGGGGGGCGCAGGACTATGCCCTCCAGGACGGAGAACCGCGCCTGGAAGGCCGCCAACTCCTGTCGAACCAGGCTGAGGACCTGGTTCTCTACTGGGACGGGCTGGCTCGGCGTCTTCGCCTGCGCGCCCCCGGTGACCCGCATGCCGGCCAGGTCTGCCCGGAGCCTCCCTTTCTCCTTTTGGAGATGCTCCATGGCAGCCGTAAGGCGGGCGACCTCCGCCCGCAGTTCAGCCACCTCGCCGGCCGAGGGGCCGGTGTAGTTGGCCGCCTCCGCTGCCGCCATGATGGAGGCCGTCGCCGAGACTACGGCCTTGTTCTTAGAAGCTTGGAGCTTCTTCAAAGCCACGTCTCGGATCGCGGCCTCCACGACCGCCGCAAACCTGCGCTTGCCGTCCGCCTCGGGGTCACTAGCCGCACTCTCCTCGTCGCTTGAGGGCCCCGAAGTGACCGCGGTCCCTCCTTCCTTTGCGGGCTCCTCCGCTCTCTCTGCCGCCTCGCGGGCAGTGAGCCCCCTCCCCTTGCCTCGCTCTCTCACCCCACCCCGCCTACTGGTGGGGATCTTTCTGGCCGAGGCCAGCTCTTCGTCGGAGGACAGCCCCTGACCGTCCTCAGACCTTGGCCGCTTGCTGAGCTTCTTCTCAACAGCGGCCACTTCCTCCGCACGGCACGGGCTCACTGAGCCTCCTGTGCTCGCGCCTCCCGATGCGACGTCGGACTCCGACCCCGCATCACTCCTCCCCTCCTTTTGGTCCCCTCGGGGACAGGAGCCTCCTCGGCTCTTGTTGCCAATGGCAAACGGGTGACAATCGTTGCCCCCCCCAGAATACGAATGGGGGCTTGACGTTCCCAAAGGGAACGTGGCGGATTCTCCGACTGCTGAGCAGCCGGTACCGCCCTGGGGTAGTTTTTTGTCGAGTGTCGTGTCCATTTTTTCTGTTCCTTTTTAAGGGTGAGGTCCCTTGTCGCGCTAACGACCGGATCCCCTCCGGCCATTCATCCCCTCGGCACGCTAGACCTTAGGATTGGGGTAATTTTTTATAGAGGATTTCTTCCTCGCGGCCCGGGCCTCAGTGGCCCGGACCCCCGGTCCTGAGTTCAGGATTACGGGGTGGCCGACGGCTGGGCAAAACCAACCGCCGCCCCGGCGTCCCCACGCTGCCGCCGGATGCCGGACAGACGCAGCGCGGGCATGGGACACCCTCCAACGCCCACACTCTCGTGGGTACCGCCCCGTGACGGTCTGCGCCCACTCACCTCCCTCTGTAAGCAGAGGGGGAGTAGACGCATGACCATCTATAGCCCGGTTCCCTTCACCGACCATCCAGGATGATCGGTGATTGGAACCATGACCTTTCCCCGTGTGTTGAAAATTAGCCGCCAGCCCCAAGAGTCCACCAGAACCAGTGGGCAATTGGTGCCGACGTTGCCCAGGGTGCGCCGCGAGGAGGCTTTCAACATGCACCCCATATTCAAGAACCTACCTTTAGATTCACCGCTTGTATTTCTATAAGTTCCCAACAGTTGCCATAGACTTTGAACCTTATCATGAAGGTATGACATTAAGTTTGTGTTCCCAAAACGATAATTATCTGAGAGTCTGAATTCAAATATATTGAATCTTCTAATTATTCAGTTGATTAAAACTTCCAAACAGCACTAAAGGGTTTTCCATATTTCGATATAACTAGGTACTATAATAATAATTCCAGTACTAAGTCATCTCCGAGCATGCGCGTATTTCTGTGGTTATTTTTCCTTCCTTTAATTTTTTTTTCCAAGTTTATTTAAGTAATGAACAATAATTGATTTAGAAGACGACATTACGAGTCAATGTGAACTTTTTAGGATTAATGTTAATTAAGTAGTATCATTACTTTTAACCACTTCAATACCTATTTATAGGTACCTAGTACTTGACAACATTATCGGTAGGTAGTTCAAGAAGTTTATTCAGACAAAAGTTTTTTTCTATGTTGGTAAAATAATCTAATTATTACCTATTTTATTGAAGTTTATGATTTAATACCCATTTTAAACACTGAATCATCAAAATCATTTAATCGTATCATGTTCCAGCATACTGGGTAAAGCTGCATCCTAACCAACTTACAGCTACTCTAATAACTGTGCAATTGTTAATTACCTACGTCTAAAACTCAAGTCTTGTCACAATAGAAAATGTTTCCTTGAAATTTTAGTATATTAGGTAAGACATCGAAATTACTTCAATAACTTGCAGTATTTTTATGATTATTTAGGCCTTCTTATAGCCCTATTACCTACTGTGTACCTAAGCAATACTTGTACGCCTTGCAAGGCAGCACATAGTGACTAACATATTTTTTGATTTTATACCATCATGTACCACAGTGGTGGTATACCTGTGTACAAATAAATGCATTTTAATTTTATTTTCAACTGATCTTCCAGCAATACATACTGACTCCTTATGTGACAAACATCTCATATTAAAGGCTTCAATACTTTCACCCCGACCATTGTAATACTTGTAACAGGACCTCACAGAGGGCAGTATTATCAAGTTTATGATAAAATAAGAATTATTATAATCTCATAACCCAACATCACGCCTGGTCCCACCTGAGGGCCAGGCAGCGAAATAGAGTATCGTATACCTTATCTTAGCCTGTCCTGGCTAAATCCTATGCAACAGGGGGCGAGTCTACAGCCATGAATTTTGCACAAAGTTCCAATAACTTCCTGATGGAAAAACCCCACCACCCCTGGTGCTGCCTGGGCATCGAACCCAGGTCCCTACACTCAACAGTAGCGCTTGCAAATAGTAGGCGAACTAGACCACAATTATAATAATTAGTTACTATGAAAATCTTAAGAGCTCACAGCAACCTTTATGCATTTACTAGCTGACCCGGCGAACCCCTCGCCGCCCCAGAGTCAAAACACTTCCTTTTTAGCGAATTTTGCCCGTGCTTCAACAGCCACTCCGCCACTCGGGGCGGACACAAATTCAACAAATCAAAGACCACAAAATCGGTCCAGCCGCTCCTAAGCCACAAATGGTGCAACCAACCCGACTCCGCCCTATATATGTATAGAAAGATGTACCTATGTTTGAATAGGTAAGCATTCTTTATTGTTATAAGTACATATGTCTTGGTTTCATATAATGTTACATGGCACCTGTAACTAAGTGACCTTTGACCTTTCACCCTTTACCACATTAAGGAATTATACTCTAACAGAACAAGGGAACTTCTCTTGTCAAACAAAATTGATTTACCGATACCTTTTGATCATAATTATCATAAGAAAATATTATGATATTCTAATTTATCATTGCAATAACATCAAAGCAGTTTACTGTTATTGTGACTTCTTATTTTCACCTTGCACACATTTTATTTCAAAGTATGTATACTTATTATTTTAACTGGTTGGTACTAGTATTTAATTATAGTAATAATTACCCATCTTTTGTCTTTTCCTTAGTCTGTTAAGACCAACATGACCAACCTAAATTATGTTACCCTAGAACTCAGTGGTACTCATTAGGCAGTTCTCGCTACATGCAGGGAATTATCCTCTGCGGAACAGCTATACACTATGAGACTTTCTACTACAATCAAGTGTTTAATACCCCATTTTTTTTCTTAGTAGGACAATCTGATACTGAGCTTAACCAAATCCATTGTAACTCGGGACCACCGAAATGTAAAAGACTAGCTCTTTTTTTCGGTGTCTATGCCTGCCGCCTCGAGGTAAATGTTCAGACTTCTTTTCCTTCTTTCCCAAAGGACAGAGACTGAACCAACCTCCCCTTCACATTCGAACTTCTCTAAGGTGTCAAGTTGACAAGGTAAGTAACTATTTTGCATATTTATACATTTTTAACACGCTATCGCAATCTAATGCTGGTAATAAAGCGTTTACTGTACGCGACTGTACCTAGGCTATAATTAGTACGCTACGTACCTAGGTATCTACGCCCGCAGTACACCATCAGCGCTTATGACAACGCGTAGACGTTATGGTAAACACATCCTGTGCGCACATGACGACACGTCGCGTCGTCGTCATACTGTGCTCTTCTGTGGCGCCGGCGCGTGAGTTTTACCCAGCGCGCGGCCGCCACGTGGCGAATGGGTGCTCAAAGTGTAAACACATAGATACATTATATTTGCCGATACGTGACGCGCTAACATCGCAACCACTAAACCTGTACATGCACCGAACTCACACATCTGTGATGACAGTCGCAAGCCTACAGTTCCGATAGACAAAGACAGAGATAGATATTTTAATGCGTAGGTATTTTTTGCATTAATACTGAAATTATTTAGCTGTGTGATCAACGATATTCCGTGCGCGACTGAGTGCTTAGTGAGTACAATCACTCCCTTTAATATTAACAGGCGCTGTGACTGAGTAACGTATCTACCCTTATTTAATATATCAATGTGCAAACATAAAATTTTAAACCGTGAAAATTTCGCAATTTAATGCCATGTAGGTATGTCCGCAATTTAATGCCATACCGGTAAATCTCCGCAATTTAATGCCATGTAGGTATGTCCGCAATTTAATGTCATGTAGGTATGTCCGCAATTTAATGCCATACCAGTAAATCTCCGCAATTTAATGCCATGTAGGTATGTCCGCAATTTAATGCCATACCGGTAAATCTCCGCAATTTAATGCCATGTAGGTATGTCCGCAATTTAATGCCATACCAGTAAATCTCCGCAATTTAATGCCATGTCAGTATGTCCGCAATTTAATGCCATACCGGTAAATCTTCGCAATTGAATGCCATGTAGGTATATCCGCAATTTAATGCTATACCGGTAAACTCCGCAATTTAATGCCATGTAGGTCTTGTAGGTCTATACGCAATTTAATGCTATACCGGTAAACTCCGCAGTTTAATGCCATGTAGGTATATCCGCGATTTAATTCTATACCGGTAAACTCCGCAGTTTAATGCCATGTAGGTATATCCGCAATTAAATGCTATACCGGTAAACTCCGCAATTTAATGTCATGAAGGTATGTCCGCAATTTAATGTTATACCTTTTTTTTCCAAGTCTCATACCGCTATTAAATGTTCAGTCGCAATTGAATGCCCAGTCGCAATTTAAATTTCAGCCGCAATTTAATGCTCAGAAGATGCCTCAGGCACCGGAACTCCCACGCGGTCGCAAACCAGGCGGGCGCCAGCCCCACCCCCGCAAGGGAAGAATTGGCCAGCCAAACAAGGTGCCAGGCGCGATTAACCGAACTGAACTAACCGCGCCACACGCGGAGGCCTCTTCATGCATCCCGAAATGTCCCGTAGCTAAACTCGCTCACCGCACGATACTTCCGGTGATTCTCGAAGAACATTTAGTAAGTAGGTAGGCTGGTTGACAATTATGTAGGTATGTCACTCCTCTGATGTACACCCATAGAAACCTAGATACCTACCTAAAACACGACCAACGGAATACCTCCGTAACTCACGGCTAAGTGAGTGCCTAGTTACTTCACATTTACTTCTATTTTCCTTAGTCATAAATGTTATGATAGTACACAGAACAGTAAATACACACTTTATTTTATAGGTAAGTACTAATTAATACCTACCTGCCGTGGACCAATTCATTAACTTTAGAATAGTAGGTAACTATTACCTACCTACCCAATTTAATATTACTGCTCTGTGATGCATTTTACTTATTAAAATTTCTACAGCTATGAAGGTAATAAATACGGGGTCTCGAACTCAAGGTAGATAGGTAACTTGTTGGTTACCTACTCAGTACTCATCCCACTACGGGCATAACCGAATGAAACAACATCTTTGAAGAAACCCAGCGGATAGTCACCTAGTTACCTACATAAACAATAAAATAACAATAATAGTCACTTTGATAAAAGCTTGTCATGCATGAATTTACAGCCAGTGCCTCGTGATCCGTAAGTTTTATTTATTCGACGATTTTAGTCAGTATAAATATTTTGTCCATGTATGTTTTCCTCTCTTTTCTTTTTTATAATATGTAAAAATGCTTAAAAACTCACAGTTTGTCCTCGTCGCCACATGTAATGTACACTAGGACTCACAGGTTGATTATTAGGAAAGAGCAATAACCCAATTACACTGATATCGGCTCGCAGCCAGCGTCCACGTCTTCTCTCTGCGGCGGTCGGTAGGCTCGTGCCCCCCGCCCCGCGACCCCGCGCGTGCGCTGCTCGAGACGACAGAGTTATCCACCACAGACTATAAATGTCTATACACTACAATTACGTTTACAAATAACTTTACACAGTCTAAACTTTAAAAATTGTAGCGCTAAACTGGGGTCAATAATCCGCCGTCGCGTCGCATAGAGCGAGCGCGCGTGAGTAGGTACTTCGATAGCAGCTGGCGCGTCAGGCGACCGGTCGACGCGCGGCGTGAATCGGGCGACCGGTCGACGGACTGGCAAGCGACGTCCATAAAATAAATTTCTGAGTAAACAAGTCTCGTAAGCGTTAACTTAATTTTTTACTATTGAAACATATCAAAACAAAAAATACGTGTTTATTAAAATATATTCAAGTTTATTATGTCAAAATTTGCGCACTGGTTAAAAACTTTTCCTGTATAGGTCGCTACTGATATGGATTATTGGGACGTCAGAGATAGATAGGTTTTTCTACCTCCAGTATGCCAAATTAAGAAGAATTGCCAAACTAAAGTGGCAGTGGGCAGGGCACATTGCTCGCAGAACAGATGGCCGATGGGGCCGAAAGGGTCTGGAGTGGCGACCGCGTACCGGAACACGTAGCGTTGGAAGGCCTCCCACAAGGTGGTCCGACGACCTTGTGAAGGCCGCAGGAACCCGTTGGATGCAAGAAGCACAGAACCGGAGGCCTATGTCCAGCAGTGGACGTCTTTCGGCAGAAATTATGTATGCCAAAACTGGCGATAGATAGTTCATTGGGTTCGCCCGATAGAAGAAAGAAAAATGTCGATGTTATTTAAGAGATGCATTTAAAAAAAAAAACAGTGGCACTCCGGGAGTGCCGACAGAAGTGAAAACAAAACACATATTAATACTTTGCTATTGTATCCTGTATACTTGTGGCTAAGTTTCGCTGGCTAATTTAATTTGATCCTGTATACTTGTGGCTAAATTTCGCTAGCTAATTTAATTTGATCCTGTATACTTGTGGCTAAGTTTCGCTGGCTAATTTAATTTGATCCTGTATACTTGTGGCTAAGTTTCGCTAGCTAATTTAATTCGATCCTGTATACTTGTGGCTAACTTTCGGTAGCTAATTTATTTTGATCCTGTATACTTGTGGCTAAGTTTCGCTAGCTAATTTATTTTGTTCCTGTATACTTGTGGCTAAGTTTCACTAGCTAATTTAATTTTATCCTGTACACTTGTGGCTAAGTTTCGCTAGCTAATTTAATTTGATCCTGTATACTTGTGGCTAAGTTTCGCTAGCTAATTTAATTTGATCCTGTATACTTGTGGCTAAGTTTCGCTAGCTAATTTATTTTGTTCCTGTATACTTGTGGCTAAGTTTCACTAGCTAATTTAATTTTATCCTGTACACTTGTGGCTAAGTTTCGCTAGCTAATTTAATTTGATCCTGTATACTTGTGGCTAAGTTTCGCTAGCTAATTTAATTTGATCCTGTATACTTATGGCTAAGTTTCGCTAGCTGATTTAATTTGATCCTGTATATTTGTAGCTAAGTTTCGCTAGCCAATTTAATTTGATCCTGTGTACTTGTGGCTAAGTTTCGCTAGCTAATTTAATTTGATCCTGTATACTTGTGGCTAAGTTTCGCTAGCTAATTTAATTTGATCCTGTATACTTGTTTTCAATTTTTGATATTTTGGAATCTTACGAATTTTCGATCGGGGTCACGTGTCCTGACGCGAGTTTAACTTTTTTTACCCAATTCAATAAAAGTGTACAATGCCGCTAAAGAAGTTTTCACTTCAAAAAAAAAACATGTAGCTTTTGCAAATCATGATTTAATCGACTGGAATACATTTATTTTCAATTCTGACAAAATCGGCAGGACATGAGTCTACCTGAATCGCAGAATTATATGGATACCAATATTCTTCTGGGTATTCTGTCACTCCTGCATCATCTTCTGCACTGGTTGGGTAGCACATAGCGACACTTAGGACACAAACTAAAATTGTAGCTAAGTAGGACTTCATGGTACCAGCTCTTGACTGTTTCTCCTGTGAGGTTATAGCGAAACAGTTTAATGAAATTGGTTTGTGAAGTTTATATACAGGGTGGCAGAGACATCGACGCGCAAACTGTAACCGTTATTTCAGGAAATGATTGTAGACCCCAAGCGTAAAATTTTTTCGTCGATTCAACATCTGCCTAGCCTTTTCCCTACCATGTTGGGGTCGGCTTCCAGTCTAACGGGATGCAGCTGAATACCAGTATTTAATAGAATAGTATAATAGTATTTAGTAGATTTTTTTCGTCGATAATCAAAAAAACTCTGCTTAATCAGAAAATACAATAACGTGTCAAACTGTATAGAACAGCATTTTTTTTTAATTACTCAAGAAAATTTTCAACGCAGGGGAATCAGAATCATGTAGGTCTGTACTGAATCCGTATTATCAGGTTGCGGGTCGATGCCACCCTGTATTTATATCTCAGTGAAATTTTTAACAATGTTTTATACTCGTCACATAATGAAACATCAGTTTAGCATAAAACTGCAATTAATCGTAAATACTGAAGAATAAGAGTGTTATCCAAAAATGTTAGCTAAAACTTTGTGAAAATGCAATAACAAAATTAAGCATAATTTCTGGTTGCTTAAATAAATGGCTCTTGTGTTAAGGGGCTTACATGACCTAAAGCGCGGTCACTGTCGGACTGCATAGAAAAGAAAGAGAAGCGCGATGTAACGCTGGTAATTTATTGCAAAATATGAAGCAATTATTTAGTTAAAAAAAATCTATTGTTTTGACAAAAAATTAAAACACTAGTATTTTAGTATGTTGCTCGTAGAATAATCTGACAGAAAATCAGAATGATTGTATGTGTTACTGTAAGAGCCCGAACTGCGGTAATTCTTAGGATTTACTGGTAGGTACATCCTAAAATTTACCAAGTCTCACCGGTAAAAGTCCGAATTGTTCTATAATAATCTTCAATTTCAAACTTTTACCGGCATTCAGTCGGTAAACCCTAGGTTTTACCGCAGACACCGGTAAATGTCCGAAATCAAAGATTGAAATACATTCGAGAGCAATGAATTAGGGTCATAAAGATACATGAAAGTCTCGGAAACTGAGAATCCTACTTAATGAAATAAATTGTTTAATAGAATATCAAATGTTCCTTAAATGAACGTAATAAAATGTATGTGTCACTTTGTATTGTAATCATAAAAAATTACATACTTATGCAAAAAAATAACCAATCTCATCTTATAACTATAAATCGAAAAGCAAATTTTTTTCCGACCAGTTTAAAATTCTTGAGTTTTAGTACTTTGTATTACCCCCATGTGCTGTCATCACTGCGGTTATGCGGTTTGGCATGCTGTACACCAAGTTTCTTATACGATGTCGGGGAATATTCTCCCATTCCTCTACGAGCGCAACTTTGAGCTCTTGAGCGTGATCGGGGAAGGTTTCGGTGTCTCACACATCGTCCGAGCTCGTCCCAATCATGTTCGATTGGGTTGAGGTCCGGGCTGCGTGCTGGCCACTCCATACAGTTAAACCCCTTAAACCTCTTCATAATTGGTCGTCTGAAGTGACAATAACGCAGCACTACAAAACACTTGACAGAACCAATTGGCTTTCGGAAATCCAGGATGTGTGAAAGTAGATAAGTAAGTAAGTTTAAAAAAGTAAAAAAAGTGTCACAAAACAAATTTAATCAATTTTAATCAGCAGGTACACAAGCATTGTGCATTCTAACAGTATTAGCTGGACAAAGGCTCACACTAAACGCCATAAGAGAATTTAAATAATTTAATTCGTTTTTCGTTCTATTCGGCTGCAACGTATCTATATGCCATATTATATTATTATCCACGATAACTTGAGAACCCATTACATAGATTATGATAACACAAACTAGTAATGTAGCGAGGGACTTCATTTTGACTGCTTTCAGGGTTAGTTTACAGTGGAATGGTTTGTGTTGCTGGTAGATGCAGTTTATATTAGTTGTTCTGGTACAGTCATAAGTAAAACTTCATTACTTTTTTCACCAATTCAAAACTCTGTACAGATTTTCGGCTTTTAGCTGTACCCAGTCCATTTGCCAAGATATTTTTAAGTTCCAAATGAGACAGCTCATTTGGAACTTAAAAATATCTTGGCAATTTACAACTACCATACTTCTATACATATAATAAAATTGTAGAAAAGTGGTGTCTGTACAATGGAAATATATAAAAAAAAAGTAGCAGGGGTTGTTATTATATCGATGCCGAAACCGAAATTGTAATTAATTTTTTTTTCTGTTTGTCTGTGTGTTTGTGCACGCTAATATCAGAAACGGCTTATTCTATTTAGATGCGGTTTTCACTAATATATTGTAGTAAGCTTCACTTAACATTTAGTGTTTATTTCATGTCAATCGGTCAATAAATAAAAAAGTTATGTCAATTTAAAAATCACGGCGAACATTTGTTAAGGTATTCTATCAGAGTACGTACACGCCTCGCGCCTGCGCGTCCGTGGCTATATAAAGCGCGCTGAGAGACGCGCCGCTGCCCCACCCCGACCCTTGCTCGAGCCAGCCCGCGCCGCTGAGCCTGTAGTTCAAAATCCGTCCCTAAATAATTCCGATCCAGCCTGTCCCTTGCTGTCCTCTCCCAGCGACGCCCTAAGCCGAGGTCCGAACCCCACCGGGGGGTGCCCTTAGCGTGTAGTCGCTTAGTTTTTAGTTAGTTTTAAGCCCTGGCTGGAGGCCTCAATTTATTGTGGCATCCACAGGAAAGTCCGGTTAAGCAGTAGACAACCTTTCAGGTTGAACTGCGAGATGCCATTCCCCAAAAAAAAAAAAAAACGCGCCGCTGCCATAATTCCGATCCAGCCTGTCCCTTGCTGCCCTCTCCCAGCGACGCCCTAAGCCGAGGTCCGTACCCCACAGGGGGTACCCTTAGCGTGACGCTCTTCTGGGTCGGATGAGTAGCACATAGTTAAATTGATGCTTACAATAACAGAAATTAAAAATATTCCTACGTATAACTTCATTGTAGCAGCTCTGTTCTCTGTGTCGGTCTGTGGCGGAATACTTTGTTAACGATGGTTTATTTAATTATTAAATCAAAATTAAAAATCATTTATTCTTTGGCTGAGAATCAGCACTTTTCGAACGTCAAAATTACAAAAGACAGTCCCCCAAAACGCCTTCACCACCACCACACTTGCTTTCGATGGGAAGAAGAAGTAGCGCAACAAACTCTCCAGCAACACAGCTGTCTGTTCAGTTAGAAAATACTTGATTATATACAATACTAGGTATGCAAAGTAATTAACATTACAAGACAGAACATTAAAATAAATTGTTGGCATAAGTCAGCTAGCCACGCCAATATAGGTACCAAGAAATACAATAAAAACCATACGTACTCAAGCAAAAAATAATTAACAAAAATTAAAAATGTAAACCTAGGAGGTGCAGTGAACTTTTGTCTAAAATTTTGATTTGTGGGGCTATTGCATTAAATTTATCTAGAGTCCATTGTCTGTCGCTAATGTCAGAAAGGTAAAGTTCACATTTTGGGGGTCCAAGCCAATAGATGGAAATTCCTGTTTGAGGAGTTGTAGATCTTTCGAAACAGTGTCTACATCACCTCCTAGCGTTCCATCGTATAAATAACACGTGTACGTTAAATTTTGAATTTAGTTTCTGTATAATTGGATGAATAGCCAAACTGAAAATGACTGGCTCGAGAATCACCTTGTTGGCATCCAACTCGAGATTCCAAAACATTGTCCTTGTATAATAATTTGGAAGGATACCTGTAACATTGCCATATAAAACCATAAACGGGTAGTTCCTTTTTGACTTCAGCCAACAAATATAACTTTCTTCCTAATTTCTATAAGGCTTAGAGCTGATTTTTCCAACGCCAGATAATTTGATCGGAGAAATAATTTTGAATTTTTGACAATTCTTCCATTCTGTCAAACTGTCAGACGTCACGATATTTTTTATTCCACGAATAAAAAATATCTGTCGATTGAAAAGTTACCCTTAGAAAACAAAAAGATTTAAAGTTCTTCTTTGCAAGGGTAACCCTTCTTCTTCTACGACCTGGAACATTATTCCAAAAACTTTCATGCCCATCGTTACTGGCATATCTGTACCTTATAATTATAACATCTACCTTCAGTACCTGTGCTCTTACAAGGCGATTCCTTGGTCGTGTCATTTGTAGTCTTAGGTCGATAGCTGGTAGGACAGACCTACCTCTACCTGTTACTTTCACCGTTTCCTGTCACTTCTTCACTCTTTTCATTCAATTATAACACCTTCACTTCAATACCACTAGGGTAGGTACCTTAGTATATAGACAGTACGTTAAATTGATCATTAGTAGTATACAGTGTGTCCCTAAATAGTGTAACCCGGAAAAGGGTTGAAACTAGATAAAAAAATATCTTTAAAAAAAATATATAGGTACATTGATGTTAATGTATTTAAATTAATGTTTTATTGATGAATAAAGATTTCTATATACGATTTCTTTCAAAATAGCGGGTCTATTTCGAATGATGATGTATGATTATTAAAACGTTAGTCGTTTTTATAATCATTCATCGTCACTCGCAGAATCGGTATAATTTATGATGATATGCATTTCTTATATTTGTCTACGATTTCAAAGATTACGACTATAATTTTTATCACATCTATTAAAAAAAACTAATTTATTCTTCGTAAACAGGGATTAAAATAACTCTATAATCCCTAGGGACTAAAACTGATTTGAATTTGGAATGTGGATATTGTTAGTAAAAGTTCCAATCACCAAAGAGATCAATCACGAACATTGTATGAACAAGTAGCAGGCTGTATGATAAAGTAAAACGCGCGCGAGCCCAATAAAAAAAACTTTGCAAAAAAATAAAAAACGTACGATAAGCATTCTTCCTTCTTTCGTAATTGTTTACTTAAAATTGTATGTAAATAAATAAACGCACTATTCTCATTTATAAGTTGCGCTTACTTACTTTTCATAGAGGGTGAAAAAAAGTAGTGTCCACCTCGGGAGCAACACTATTTTAAGCTCGAGTCCCTCGCTGCGCTCAGTATTCTACTCTAGAATCCTTCGCTCCGCTCTGGCTGGATTCAAAAAAACACTCTCGCCTTCAAAAAAGTTGTTTGCTCCCTTGGCAAACAATCTACTATTTTTGCCCTGAATGAATATAAAATTTCCCTCAATTAAACATAAGTGTCACCGGGATAAAAACCAGGGGCCCTAGTCTGCTAATTTTATTAATTCGTCATTCCAACACGATCCCACCACCATCCCATTGTCATTTTGCTAAAAGTTCGTAATCTGCTAAATTCATAATGGTTGATCATTGGATGGTCAATGGCACAGAAATTATACGATACTCGTAACGAATTAAAAGCAATGACTGCACAATGTCGTTCTAATGGTAGGTCACTGATCAAAGGAACTGTCAAAATTTTTGCAGATTACCGCTTAAGTCAGTAATTCATTTTTCATTATGTACGAGATTACCATTCTATGCCATTTCTTTCAATAGAGTGTCAGTGGTTGACATTGGAAAGTCATAATGACGCCATTATATTAGTGGATTACCAAACTTGTCAAAATCAACAATTATGAAATCAATGACAGACCATTCTGACACTATTGTAATAGCAGACTTGAGGCCCTGTACGTTTGATCGTGACGTGACGCTGAAGACTTACTAAATTAATGGAAACAATGGTTTAGCCAATCAATAATTAAAAAACCCGGTGTAGAAAAAAAAAAAACATGTTTTATTTATGTAAATTGATTTAATGTGGTGTTTGACACTTGCCATTGAAACCTCTTTTAAGATTCAGACAACTATCCCCCCCAAAGCCGCCTCCGCTTGAATATTCAGGAGGGTCTCCTAGTCGTTTAAACTCTGCCTCGCTGTATTCATATCCTTCTACCTGTTCTACCCACACTTGTACTCTTCTATGTTTAAGTGATTTTCCAGGATTCCCATAAGTAACCATTGGAAGTTGAAATCCTTCACCATTTTCCTCCAGTTCCGTCACCTGCACATTGTCTACCGTTACTTTGTGACCGCCGGGGTACACTACATAGTAAGAATAAGAATGCGTTAGATCGAACACAACAACAATAACTAACACTATTGTCAAGTATCTCATATTGTCTGCTTCCTGTGACACTATGAGATATAAAATGATGAATGCAGCATTTTATACTTTTTATCGATGGAACGTATACAAGGTTAAAAAACTAGTTTTTCAATGTCGGTTCTTTGCATTTTTGAATAGGTATGTTGAATTTAAATTAGTTGTGCCTTGTTTGGGATGTTAATTCCGGTGAGGTAAGATTTGCAGACGGCCGCATCATCACACGCAGAACCGGTATGTGTACTAGCATAGATAACGAGTGTCACGACCACAACAACAAAATTAACCTAAGCAGTGTAAGTTTTTCTAACAGCTCTGAACTACTGAATGTCTAGTTGGCCTTGCGCAGTTTCTTAGTTAGTTAATACTGTAGTTAAGTATTTCAAGTCGACTGTCTCTGGTGTTAGTATGATATATTTTATGGCGAGTACGACTTTTATAGATTTTTTATCAATAGAACGCACACATAAACAGTCTGTTGTTATATAAGGAAACAATAGTTTAATCATCCTCACTGGGTTCAAGTTGTTTTTTTTTTTGTTCGCCTATTTTGTGTCCAACTGCTGGGACCTCCCCTTTTCTCTTCCAAACCCGTCTTGTGCGATCTCTGGCCATGTTGGCCCTGCGAATGATATAAGATCGTCACACCACCTTCGCCTTGGTCTACCTCGACGGGCGATGTCCTGCCGCAGGATCTTTGCCCATCTCTCCGGGTGCGTACGTCAAGATGTAAACAGATATAAAAATACTAGCTTTCAGGAAGGTCAGAAAATAACCAATAAAAACCTTCTACATGAAAAACACTTACATGTGCCAACTTTCATGGTGATTGGTCAAACGTTGTTGGAGTTTATCTATCTATCTAACATCCATTTGCCCGCATTTTCAACCTCATGGAGGAAAAAAATCTATTTGAGGTCCGTCAAACGGTGTTGGTGTTTATCAATCTCATATATACAGGGCGGCAGGGACATCGAAGCGTAACCTGGGGGCCTACACTATAAGTCCGTCAACGAAGATAAGGGCCCGTCCGAAAGTAGGTACCTAGTTCGAAACTTTATATAAGAGAATAGGACCCGATTAGTTAACTTTTTCGGACAGGAAAAAACACACATTAGGTAGTTCTTAGTTTGGGCCCCAAACTAATCATACGAGTATGTCCGTAAATGATACGGAGTAGGAATCGTCCGTAACTTAGGCTGACACCCTAGTAGTAGACCTGTTACCATTTTTCGTCGGTTAAAAAAGAATTTGCTGTTTCATCCATTTTGACTGCGTTGGTATTACACGTTTGTAGGAAACAACTGATCGGGATCGAACCCAACACGACATCTTGCGCGCGGCCTGCACCCACAGGCAGCGTGATCAGCCTGGCACGTCATCGGCAAGCTGAGGCGCGGTGCGGCGACGACATGGCTCGCCCCAAGACCACTCGCTTTTACGGACTCCACCGCGACGGACGATACATTTATTGCTTTTCCGGGAAGTTTATATTGTAGCTATACGAACAGAACGGCAATAAACCAAATTGCCCCTAAAATACAGTCCATCTCTTTCATAGCTCCGCGCTAACAAAGACAAAGGACTGCCATTACCATTGCAATTCGGATGTGGTTCGTTTGTTTTGACACTACGAGGCGAGGCGAAAGGCGATACGGTGCCGATCCCTTTCCGATTTGATACGTGTGCTATGACCATTAGCGTTAACTACCTAAAAGGGGCAGAGAATTGACTTTCAAATTAAACAACTGCACAGGAGAGAAACGTCAACGGGCGCTGTTGCTGGAAACCAGCGCTGGGCTCTATCTAGCGTAGGGTCGTAGCATTAAGCTGAGCGATGGCGGTTTTGCGTGGATGTGACTCATATATATTTTACCCCAACTTGTTACTTATTGTGTCTGTGTTCCTTCTCTGCGCCATGTTTACAGAAAATAAACGTATTTTCTTTCTTTCTAAAACTAAAAGTTACCAAAAGTAGTAGTTTAGTACCAAAAGAAATGAAAATAAAGAATACAAAAGCCAAAAAACATGTTTATTTGTCTTGTGAAATACTACAAAACCGCTAAAAGGATTGTTTAATCTTTAATACAAACAGAACATCGAAACTTAGAATTTAATATAAGGATTGAAATCAAATTAATTTCAATCGATAATAACGTTGGGGTTCAAAATGTGCAATCAGATGTACCTACCTAGTCAAGTACATAAACAATGTTGCATCATCATGAGTAATCATGACCAGTTTGTGGGCTTAAGGAAATGCAATATAAAATAACAATATATTTCATTTAGTTTATTTAATCTTCTTTTGTACAAGCTTCACAAATCCTCTTTTTACCATTGGGACAATATTCACCTTTTATTCCGTAACTCCCGCCGGGAGGTGGCCCCTCTTGTTGTAGTTTTTCCAGGTCTATCGGTACCAACCATTGAACTTCTTCGTCATTCGTTGTCAATGTCGTTTCTTTGCCAGATTTTCCGTCAAAAGCCATTGGGAGTTGAAGTCCTGCAGCATCAGCCTCCAGGTCCGTCACCTCCACATGGTCTACCGATACTTTTGCACTGCCGGGGTGCGTGACATAGTCAGAATGTGTTATATTAATCACTAGAACACAAACCAATACAGAAATTAAGTATTTCATGTTGATTGCTCCGTGTCACTGAGATATTTGCTAATGAATGCAGTATTTTATACTTTTCGATCGATAGAACGCACACATTCAAGTTATTTTTTTATTAATTTTCTTGTTATGTGTGACTAGGAATGTATGTTTTTAGGGTTCCGTACCAAAATGGTAAAAACGGAACCCTTATGGTGAGACTAAGGCTGTCTGTCTGTTTATCTGTCACAGCTGGATATCTCAAGAACTACTAATGCTATCAACTTGAAATTTGGAATACTTTTAAACGACGTTTGCCCAATTATTTTGCAAATAAGAAAGAAATAAAAAAAATATATTTATATTTTTGCAACAGGAACTGAAAGGTCTGAAAAAATCGAAGTGGGACTACAAGGGCATGTGGGGTATCATTAGAAAGAGCGCAGTTTGTACATTTTCAAACATTTTTTTTAGGCCACATGGTTTTCGACTTTTGATAAAAAATGTATAAAAGAATACCGTTCCCCCCTTATCTCCGAAGTTTGCAAAGAGAAAAATCTGAAATTATTATATGTGATAGAAGTTTATGTAAAGACTAGCTGTGCCCGCGACTTCGTCCGCGTGGAATAGTGACTTTTCGGGCAGCATATTTTGAATTACATATACCGTCTACAGACCGGGCATTTGCTGTCCGAACCCTCTGAGAACTCAGGCGAATTTCAGTGAAAGTCTCAGACTCTAGTGCTTGAGCTTCACGATCGGCAGTGAGACGTATTTCTCGTACTTCCTGTGTTTCCTGAGACCGAACATTTGCTGTCCGAACCCTCTGAGAACTCAGACGAATTTCCCTATCAGTGAAAGTCTCAGACTCACGCGATAGTGTATGAGCTTCACGATCGGCAGTGAGACGTATTTCCCGTTCGTCCTGTGTCTCCTGGAATCGAGCATTTGTTGTCCGTACTCTCTGGGAGCTCAGGCGGATTTCCCTGACAGCAAAAGTCTCAGACTCACGCGATAGCGCGTGAGCTTCGCGATCGACAGATAAACATGCCTTTCGTTGTTCCCCGTTTTCCCTATTTCGAGTTGTCATCATTCGAGAACGATTTGAACTCAGTCGAGATTCTCGCTGAGTCGAAGTTTCTGCAGCACGAAACCTAGCCTGGTGCAGAGAGCCTTTTGCCTCACGACCTTCCTCAGATTCCTGTGATCGAACTAATCTCATCCTTTTAGCATTTCTGCTACATTGGGAGAGGTTGGATCTTCTTCGAGGCATTCTTACAATAAAATAGTACTTACTACTTAACACACGGTTATTTAGTAAACACGTACTATCGTAAACAATTAAATTATAAATACTTACAGATTATTATACAGTCTAAAATTATCACAGTTTAAGTAATAAGTGTTAATCGCCACGCTTGGCAGGCGGGTTGGCGATCGCAGTATGGTATGGTGGTGGAATGCATAGAGAACGCTGCTGCCCATTCTCCGGTGAGACCCTTAGTCGCCTTTTACGACACCCACGGGAAGTAAGGGGTGGTGCTATTCTTCTACACAGACAAACGTACTAACTTTATAAAACAAAAGAATTGCTAGAAAAAATAATTACTAACCTAAGCTAATGAACTTATCACACTAATATTATAAAGGCGAAAGTTTGTGAGTGTGTGTGTGAGTGTGTGTGTGTATTTATATGTTTGTTACTTCTTCATGCTCAAACGGCTGGACCAATTTTGATAAAATTTTGTATGGAGGTAGCTGACACCCTGAATTAACATATAGGCTACTTTTTATCCCGATATTCCCACGGGATCGACAATTACGCGGGTGAAACCGCGGGGCGCAGCTAGTACTTAATAAAGAAAATCAAGAAAAGAAAGGATAATATTTTTGTGTTCACCAAAAATCTAAAGGTACATCTATGTATGCATTTCTAAAATATTGATCTTAAACCCGTTTAATTGTTTTACTATAATTAAACTACTCGGCCAACAAAATATGTTACATCAAACAAATTCCAAATTAACACCAAGATATAACACTTTTTTATTGTAGTGCGCTGCAAATATTCTATTGTAACAATAACTATTTTATTCTTCCCCGAAAAATACTGATCGTGCACCAAATATTCCTGAATGTTACACAAAATATTTAGTATGCATCGACTTGCGATCAGGCTGAAATACATAACACCTGCAGTAGAAGCCAAAAACATAGCCATCGGGCAAAAACGAAAAGGGAAATTATATAGGGAGTACCTGACGCTCGTTGGGAATCATGTACCTAGAAATTCTGTTCAGAAGGAAGTTAGCGTACCCCACTTTCTGGTTGAAATAGGTCGAATCTGTCCCAAAACCGAATCGGGGCACCCCGACTCCACGTAGTCTTTTGGCTGCTACCCCGAGGGTGTATTTAAAAATCCGGAGGCGCGGAGGGAGTGCAGCCCCCGCCCGCTGTAACAAAGCATAGGCACCCGTGCGAGCCGTAGCGGCTGAGGCTGGTCGCCGGAGGCGACCAGTAAGCCGAAGCTGCGGAGGTGAGCATGGGTGCCTATCCTTTGTTACGTAAGGGCGATGGGGCTGCACTTCCCGCTGCGCCGGAGACGTGCAGAAGCAACTTTATATTGAAAACTAGTGTTTTGAGGTTAGGTTACAATAATTTGTTTTTCTCAAGAATGGTGCGTCCTCGTTTCATGGGAGTGGTACCAGGGGGAACGGGGCTGGTACCACTCCCATGAAACTCCAATAAAGCTACATTGGACATTAATTGGTGTTTGATTCAAATACATTTTGCAGTGCATTATCTGAAGTAAAACTAAAAAAATAAATGCTTGTTTTTAAAATTAGGTGTATTACTATTTTTACAAATTTGCAACAGTTGTTAAATAGATGCTCGTTATGACATATTTTAATGAACATATTTTGGTGCACATTCAATATATTTGGTGGAACACAGGTAAAATTAGGTAAATGATATGGGAATAAATTGAAGTACTTTTAAATACCATCCGAAAAGAAATGCCTAACCTATACCAAATACTTATAATATTTATATACAAACCCTAAATACAAATTAAGATAAGTATACCGAAAATCAGGGAAAGAAATGCCTAACCAATAATAAATGCTTACAATATTTATTTACAAAACCCTAAATAAAAATTAAGATAAGTAAATACCCAATAATCAAGGAAAGAACCGCCTAACCTATATCAAATACTTACAAAATTTTAAAGAAAATTAAGAAAAAGAACCTAACCTACAAACCCTAAAATATAAATAAATGAAATATGCGAACAGTCAGTATTCAAGTGAATCGCAATAATCGAATCCAACTATTCGCCTATACTCTCCAGGATACGTGCGTTCGCTACGAATAACTGAATCCTTATGCCAGCGGCGCGTTTTCTTTTGAAATGGTCATCTCGCAGTTCAACCTGAGGGGTTGTCGACTGCTTAACCTGGCTTTCCTGTGGATGCCTCAATAAATTAAGGCCTCCAGCCAGGGCATAATACACAACTTAACTACACAATATAAACTTAAAAACTAAGCGACTACACGCTAAGGGCACCCCCTGTGGGGTACGGACCTCAGCTTAGGGCGTCGCTGGGAGAGGGCAGCAAGGAACAGGCTGGATCGGAATTATGGCAGTGGCGCGGCTCTCAACGCGCTTTATACAAGGTGTAACGGAAAGGGGGTATCAACCCTGAAGGAGGTGAATGTGCTCATGAAACTAAACAAATTTCCCCAAAGAACATAGGTCGAAATAGGAAAAAAAATTTGGACCTCCCATAGTAATAGTAAATCATTGATGTGCTATTACTATGGGAGGTCCAAATTTTTTTTTTCATCTTCATTCACCTCCTTCAGGGTTGATACCCCCTTTCCGTTACACCTTGTATATATAGCCACGGACGCGCAGGCGCGAGGCGTTTACGTACTCTGATAGAATACCTTAACAAATGTTCGCCGTGATTCTTTAAATTGACATAACTTTTTTATTTATGAACCGATTGACATGAAATAAACACTAAATGTTAAGTGAAGCTTACTACAATATATTAGTGAAAACCGCATCTAAATCGAATAAGCCGTTTCTGATATTAGCGTGCACAAACACAGCAAACAAACAGACAAACAGATAAACAGACAAAAAAAAATTTAATTACATTTTCGGGTTCGGCATCGATATAATAACAACCCCTGCTACTTTTTTTTAATATATTTCCATTGTACAGACACCACTTTTCTACAATTTTATTATATGTATAGATAGATTCTGGAAAAATAAAACGAAGTTTCTAAATAAAACACTTTTTCAGAAATCATCAACAAAAGTTACATTAGTTCCACTATCGGTCAAGAGATGGCGCTGACATAAAACTGCAATATTCTACACCGCAGTGCATAGTGTTAAAGTTCTCTGATGAATGTAGGCCTCGCGTGCCGATGAAAATTTAAAACCATACGATGGTACGGAACCCTTGGTGCGCGAGGCCGACTCGCTCTTGCCCGGTTTTTTTGTTGCGGTTGTAGGTTTTTCCTTGTATTCTTTATTACTTATACACAGCGTTAGGTTAAACGAGGGACACACTTTGAGGGGAGTTAGTACTCATGAAAATGAGCAACTTTTACTATGGGGCCGCACCTGAAATCGCAAAAAAAAAACTGCTGTTCAATACATTTTGACGAGCTATGCGAACATAAATGTAGGAAACGGATAGGATTTTTTTTCGCGATTTCAGGGTTATTCCCATATTAAAAGTTGTTCATTTTCATGAGAACTAACTCCCCTCAACGTATGTCCCTCGTTTAACCTAACGCTCTGTATTTAAATTAAATTATAGACGCATCATTTACGATTGTCTAGGTTTCAACTATAATAATAATAGTAATATGTACGTATTAATATGAATAAAGATTTTGATTTATCTGCCGGTTTGTAAATATTAGGCTATCAATTTGGAACAGTGCAGTTCAATGTTTGACCTTTCACATGGGTCCCATAAAGACTATTTAAAATACAACCTTTTGGTTTTATCAGTTTCTAATTCGTCAAGAGTAAATAAAACCACTTTTATTGATACTATTATTTTAATCGTCAAAAACACACTTTCCATCTATTATACAAAGTCTTTTGGGACAATCGTCACCCGATAATCCTTCCATACCTCCTACCATCTATTGCGTACTGTTAGAAAAACTTTGTGGTCCTGTGGGCACTTCCGTTACATTTTTATTTAGTACCCACACTTGTTGTTTTCCTATATGTATCCTTGGTGCATCAGTTATTCCCCAAATCTTATGTCAATATCTGGATAGTCATCTTGAGGCTGCACCTCTTCATTATTCGGACGTAAAACCACATCTCCGTTTCCTGTCACCTGTTCACTGTGTTCATTCACTTCGATCACTTGCACTTTCTGTACCCACACTTGTACCCCACCGGGGTACAGGTTAAAGTGTTGACAGTACGCTAGATCTAACACTAGAATACAAACTAGTAACACACACAAGGGTTTCATGTTAACTGTTCTTCCTCAAAGGTTTCGACGAAATGATTTTGGTTAACTAATTCTGCCATTTATATTGTTTTGATACTATGAATAATAAATAACACGTCAAAAAAAATCAAAGACTGCCTTTGGTTTTTTAATGAATTCAAAATGGTTTCGGCCAGGAACCGGTAATCAGGGGCCCTAAAAAGGCCACTTTGGCAGAATCATAAAAGGATAACATTATGAATTATAATATGGCGAAGATAGTCCGTATTTTTCGCTGCACTACGTAGGTATAATCAAAGAGATTGGGATTGGATTATTTTGGATTGGATTTATTGGTATTTTAGCACAGACAAATACCAATCAATCCAAAAATAACTGAAAAATCCTTCACCGATGGGATTTGATACGATTAACTTAACAGTTAACTATCCATTATGATTTATAATGTTATCCTTTTATGATTCTGCCAAAGTGGTATTTTTAGGCCCCCAGGTCGTCCCGCCCGCAGATGTGCAGATGAGCTGAGAGGTTGAACTGAAGGTCACAGGTGTGCTAAGATGCAAATGTTTCTGGTATTTTAGAATAGCTGTGGCCCGCGCCTTCGTCTACGATCGGTTCAGTGGTTTCAAGATAACAGACAGATGGACAGAATTACTTTGGCATTTATACCTAATAGTAGTATGGATGCATGTTATCATATTGCATATCTTTTGCTAAAACAATGGTGACGAGTTGTTATTATTTTGGAAAAGTTCTGCTGTTAATCTTAAATTGAGTTTTATTACACATTCAGCTGATCTGTGTTGTCTCTGAACCCAGAACTTTTAATATTCTGGCAAAGGGGGATTATGTTTTTAAATGGGAATGTATGGTCTAAATCGGAACGATGAGAAATTAACAAAAAAAAGCAGCGACAGCTCAATTTGAGTCACATGAGAATTTTGATATGCTTACCTATTCGTCCATTAAACCGAGTCGGACTCAATCATTCGGTAGACGGATGCACATTAGTGGCGTATTTCGAATTCCTATAGACAATAAACCTTCTTGAATGTCTATGATATAATGTTATTATGCTCAATGCCACACGGTCGATCACCTTCGCATAACCTTGTCTAGCAAAAAAACAAACTCCACAGATGAACATGTCATCATCTGCCGAACCTTTTCCCAACTCTGTTGGCGTCGGCTTCCAGTCTAACCGGATGCAGGTGAATACCAGTATTTAACATGGTGCAGTCATGGAGGTCAGATAGGCTGACCTCCATAACTTCAGTTACTGGGTAATACGATACCCCTTGGTAAGACTGGTTGTCAAAATTTCGGGCTTCTGACTACCGTAACGACTGTCAAAGATCCACGAATGACAGCCGGGACCAACGGTTTAACGGTATGTAAAGATGGTCACCCATCCACGGACCAATCGCGGCAAGCAATACAAATTTAGCTTTTATTTGTTTGGAATTCTCATCTTCATTATAATCATGCGTAACCTTTATGTATGTTGGGGTCGACTCCCAGTCTAGCTGGATGCGGTTGAACACCAATATTCCGTCTAACAATACGAAGTACGAGTTGAAATAAAATAACTATATGTGTGTAACAGCTAGTTTTTATAATATTTAATGTTGTTATTAAATACCTTATCACTATTTCTGGTCTTTAGGGCACCAGTGGTCCTTCCATTTGTTAAGATCTATACCCGGGATTTTTTCACAAGCCACGGGATAGTTCCTGAAAATTAAAGAAATATGTTAATTTAAAGCTCACAGGCTTTTCTAAATTGTAAACTCAATGTGCACTTTTATAGTTTCTAACAAGGCGATATTATCGTGGTCGTATATGTCTACGTCACGGCATCATAGGGTACGGATACCACAGAGAAGTAAAATATTTGTAAATATTTATTATAGGATTAATAAAGGAGTTAATAAAGGAACAGCTTTTCCGTTCCTAATAATAGCGAGTGGGAGAGAACCTATTAGTAGGCTTGAAAGTGATGACATCAATCAATATTCAGTAATTAATATTTTCCACCAAAACCTATGTGGCATTACCAATAAAAGGGATGATCTAAAAATATATGTAGGTAAGCGAAACTTCTAAGGAACCCAACTTCTTATATATAACTGAACATTTGTTGAATGATACTCTAGCTACACAATTTAATTTTACTAATTATATTATGGGGTCTTACAATGCTAGACGCAATAAGAAAAGGGGAGGTTCGATGATATTAACTCATGGAGATAGTAACGTAGATGAACTGCAAGTGTGTAAGCAATTATATAAAATTGATTGTTTTGAAGTGTGTGAAGTTAGAGATATTGAAACCAATTTATGTGTAATTTGTTGTTATCGAACTCCCACAAACAATAATTTTGACAACTTTAAGAAAAACACTTGAAAAACTGTTGCAGCATTTCGTCAATAAACTGTGTATAATTTGTGGCGATTTTAACATTGACATATAGAAAGATGATCTGAAACATAATTCTTTTTTATCCTTATTAACTTGTTATAATTTTAGGTACCTGATAAATGATCCTACCTTTCGAAGAAATAAGTCCGAATCGTGTATAGATAACTTTTTAACCAACTTACCAGACTGTCTTACAGAACACACGTATATCGATATATCACACGTATATATATATACAAAACCAAGCCAAGCAAGTAAGCAAGCGAAGCGTGTTGTTGAAAGCCAAAACATAAATTTGCGAACACAAACCCCCCCACGCATGATTATAATGAAGATGAGAATTCCAAACAAATAAAAGCTAAATTTGTATTGCTTGCCGCGGTTGGTCCGTGGATGGGTGACCATCTTTACACACCGGGACCCCTCCGTCCCTCACGTTAAACCGTTGGTCCCGGCTGTCATTCGTGGATCTTTGACAGTCGTTACGGTAGTCAGAAGCCCGAAATTTTGACAACCAGTCTTACCAAGGGGTATCGTATTACCCAGTAACTGAAGTTATGGAGGTCAGCCTATCTGACCTCCATGACTGCTCCATGTTAAATACTGGTATTCAGCTGCATCCGGTTAGACTGGAAGCCGACGCCAACAGAGTTGGGAAAAGGCTCGGCAGATGATGACATGTTCATCTGTGGAGTTTGTTTTTTTGCTAGACAAGATTATGCGAAGGTGATCGACCGTGTGGCATTGAGCATAATAACATTATATCATAGACATTCAAGATGTTTTATTGTCTATAAGAATTCGAAATACGCCACTAATGTGCATCCGTCTAGCAAATGATTGAGTCCGACTCGGTTTAATGGACGAATAGGTAAGCATATCAAAATTATCATGTGGCTCAAATTGAGCTGTCGCTGCTTTTTAGGGTTCCGTACCCAAAGGGTAAAAACGGGACCCTATTACTAAGACTTCGCTGTCTGTCCGTCTGTCCGTCTGTCTGTCTGTCTGTCACCAGGCTGTATCTCAAGAACCGCGATAGCTAGACAGTTGAAATTTTCACACATGATGTATTTCTGTTGCCGCTATAACAACAAATACTAAAAACAAAATAAAATAAATATGGGGGGCTCCCATACAACAAACGCGATTTTTTGCCCATTTTTGCTCGATATCAAAAATGGCAACAGGTAGGCACTTGAAATATTCACAAAATACTCAGTTGTATTTTAACTTTAATAATAAATAATAAAATTAAAATAAAATAAATATTTAAGGGGGGCTCCCATACAATAAACATGTTTTTTTCGGCGTTTTTGCCTTGTGGTACGGAACCCTTCGTGTGCGAGTCCGACTCGCACTTGGCCAGTTTTTTTTATTTCTCATAGTTTCGATTTAGACCATGCATTCCCATTTAAAAACATAATCCCCCTTTGCCAGAATATTAAAAGTTCTGGGTTCAGGGACAACACAGATCAGCTGAATGTGTAATAAAACTCAATTTAAAGATTAACAGCAGAACTTTTCCAAAATAATAACAACTCATCACCATTGTTTTAGCAAAAGATATGAAATATGATAACATGCATCCATACTACTACCTATTATAAATGCCAAAGTAATTCTGTCCATCTGTCTGTTATCTTGAAACCACTGAACCGATCGTAGACGAAGTCGCGGGCCACAGCTATTCTAAAATACCAGAACCATTTGCATCATAGCACACTTGTGACCTTCAATTCAACCTCTCAGCTCATCTGCACATCTGCGGGCGGGAAGACCTGGGGCCTAAAAAGACCACTTTGACAGAATCATAAAAGGATAACATTATAAATCATAATGGATAGTTAACTATTAAGTTAATCGTATCAAATCCCATCGGTGAAGGATTTTTCAGTTATTTTTTGGATTGATTGGTATTTGTCTGTGCTAAAATACCAATAAATCCTATTCAAAATAATTCAATCCCAATCTCTTTGATTATACCTACGTAGTGCAGCGAAAAATACGGACTATCTTCGCCATATTATAATTCATAATGTTATCCTTTTATGATTCTGCCAAAGTGGCCTTTTTAGGGCCCCTGATTACCGGTTCCTGGCCGAAACCATTTTGAATTCATTAAAAAACCAAAGGCAGTCTTTGATTTTTTTTGACGTGTTATTTATTATTCATAGTATCAAAACAATATAAATGGCAGAATTAGTTAACCAAAATCATTTCGTCGAAACCTTTGAGGAAGAACAGTTAACATGAAACCCTTGTGTTTGTTACTAGTTTGTGTTCTAGTGTTAGATCTAGCGTACTGTCAGCACTTTAACCTGTACCCCGGTGGGGTACAAGTGTGGGTACAGAAAGTGCAAGTGATCGAAGTGAATGAACACAGTGAACAGGTGACAGGAAACGGAGAAGTGGTTTTACGTCCGAATCATGAAGAGGTGCAGCCTCAAGATGACTATCCAGATATTGACAAAAGATTTGGGGAGTAACTGATACACCAAGGATACATATAGGAAAACAACAAGTGTGGGTACTAAATAAAAATGTAACGGAAGTGCCCACAGGACCACAAAGTTTTTCTAACAGTACGCAATAGATGGTAGGAGGTATGGAAGGATTATCGGGTGACGATTGTCCCAAAAGACTTTGTATAATAGATGGAAAGTGTGTTTTTGACGATTAAAATAATAGTACCAATAAAAGTGGTTTTTAACACTATGCACTACGGTGTAGAATATTGCAGTTTTATGTCAGCGCCATCTCTTGACCGATAGTGGAACTAATGTAACTTTTGTTGATGATTTCTTAAAAAGTGTATTATTTAGAAACTTCGTTTTATTTTTCCAGAATCTTTTTATAAACTTCTATCACATAGAATAATTTCAGATTTTTCTCTTTGCTAACTTCGGAGATAAGGGGGGAACGGTATTTTTTTATACATTTTTTATCAAAAGTCGAAAACCATGTGGCCAAAAAAAATCTTTTGAGAATGTGCAAGCTGCGCTCTTTCTTATGATACCCCACATGCCCTTGTAGTCCCACTTCGATTTTTTCAGACCTTTTAGTCCCTGTTGCAAAAATATAAATATTTTTTTTTATTTCTTTCTTATTTGCAAAATAATTGGGCAAACGTCATTTAAAAGTATTCCAAATTTCAAGTTGATAGCATTAGTAGTTCTTGAGATATCCAGCTGTGACAGATAAACAGACAGACAGCCTTAGTCTCACCATAAGGGTTCCGTTTTTACCATTTTGGTACGGAACCCTAAAAACATACATTCCTAGTCACACATAACAAGAAAAATAATAAAAAATAACTTGAATGTGTGCGTTCTATCGATCGAAAAGTATAAAATACAGCATTCATTAGCAAATATCTCAGTGACACGGAGCAATCAACATGAAATACTTAATTTCTGTATTGGTTTGTGTTCTAGTGATTAATATAACACATTCTGACTATGTCACGCACCCCGGCAGTGCAAAAGTATCGGTAGACCATGTGGAGGTGACGGACCTGGAGGCTGATGCTGCAGGACTTCAACTCCCAATGGCTTTTGACGGAAAATCTGGCAAAGAAATGACATTGACAACGAATGACGAAGGAGTTCAATGGTTGGTACCGATAGACCTGGAAAAACTACAACAAGAGGGGCCACCTCCCGGCGGGAGTTACGGAATAAAAGGTGAATATTGTGCCAATGGTAAAAAGAGGATTGGTGAAGCTTGTACAAAAGAAGATTAAATAAACTAAATGAAATATATTGTTATTTTATGTTGCATTTCCTTAAGCCCACAAAGGTCATGATTACTCATGATGATGCAACATTGCTTATGTACTTGACTAGGTAGGTACATCTGATTGCACATTTTGAATCTCAACGTTATTATCGTTTGAAATTAATTTGATTTCAATCCTATATATTAAATTCTAAGTTTCGATGTTTTGTTTGTATTAAACAATCCTTTTAGCGGTTTTGTTGTATTTCACAAGACAAATAAACATGTTTTTTGGCTTTTGTATTCTTTATTTTCATCTCTTTTGGTACTAAACTACTACTTTTGGTAACTTTTAGTTTTAGAAAGAAAGAAAATACGTTTATTTTCTGTAAACATGGCGCAGAGAAGGAACACAGACACAATAAATAACAAGCAAAATATGCGTCACATCCACGCAAAACGGCCATCGCTCAGCATAATACTACGACCCTTCACCCTACGCTAGATAGAGCCCAGCGCTGGTTTCCAGCAACAGCGCCCGTTGACGTTTCTCTCCTGTGCAGTTGTTTAATTTGAAAGTCAATTCTCTGCCCCTTTTAGGTAGTTAACGCTAATGGTCATAGCACACGTATCAAATCGGAAAGGGATCGGCACCGTATCGCCTTTCGCCTCGCCGTCAAACAGGCGTTAACCTAGCGGCTAGGCGACGCCGCGCTTACGGCTCGCCGACCGCTTGTTGATAGTGCAGCAGGCAGGCCGGAGGGGTGAGAGGGGCAAGGGTGGAGGTAGAGACGTAAGCTCGAGTACGAAGAGACGTAAGCGCGGGGACGACGAGTCATAAGCGCGGCGACGACAAGCTGTTCGTGACCTTGTCCCGAGGCGAGGCGATTACGTTACGATTCCGATTAGTGTGCGTTGCAGTATGAGTTTCATACAAAGAATACTGAACGGCTCGAGTTGATACGGTGCCGATCCCTGTGTGCTATGACCTTTATAGTGTCAAAACAAACGAACTACATCCGAATTGCAATGGCAGTCCTTTGTCTTTGTTAGCGCGATGCAATGAAAGAGTGGACTGTATTTTAGGGGTAATGGTTTAATTCCGTTATGTTCGTATAGCTACAATATAAACTTCCCGGACAAGCAATAAATATATCGTCCGTCGCGGTGGAGTCCGTAGAAGCGGGTGGTCTTGGGGCGAGCCATGTCGTCGCCGCACCGCGCCTCAGCTTGCCGATGACGTGCCAGGCTGATCACGCTGCCTGCGCGTGCAGGCCGCGCGCAAGGTGTCGTGTTGGGTTCGATCCGGATCAGCTGTTTCCTACAAACGTGTAATACCAACGCAGTCAAAATGTATGGAACAGCAAATTCTTTTTTTAACCGACGAAAAATGGTAACAGGTCTACTACTAGGAGGTTTCAGCCTAAGTTACGGACGATTCCTACTCCGTATCATTTACGGACATACTCGTATGATTAGTTTGGGGCCCAAACTAAGAACTACCTAATGTGTGTTTTTTCCTGTCCGAAAAAGTTAACTAATCGGGTCCTATTCTCTTATAAAGTTTCGAACTACTTTCGGACGGGCCCTTATCTTCGTTGACGGACTTATAGTGTAAGCCCCCAGGTTGCGCTTCGATGTCCCTGCCGCCCTGTATATGAGATTGATAAACACCAACACCGTTTGACGGACCTCAAATAGATTTTTTTTCCTCCATGAGGTTGAAAACGCGGGCAAAACCTAGTCTTGTATTAATATACAAATGAATGTTAGATAGATAGATAAACTCCAACAACGTTTGACCCATCACCATGAAAGTTGGCACATGTAAGTGTTTTTCATGCAGAAGGTTTCCATTGGTTCTTTTTCTGACCTTCACTCCGGCAAAGCCACGGGCTAAAGCTAGTATTTTTATATCTGTTTACATGTTGACGAATGCACCCGGAGAGATGGGCAAAAATCCTGCGGCAGGACATCGCCGTCGAGGTAGACCAAGGCGAAGGTGGTGTGACGATCTTATATCATTCGCAGGGCCAACATGGCCAGAGATCGCACAAGACAGGTTTGGAAGAGAAAAGGGGAGGTCCCAGCAGTGGGACACAAAATAGGCGAACAAAAAAAAAAAACAACTTGAACCCAGTAAGGATGATTAAACTATTGTTTCCTTATATAACAACAGACTGTTTATGTGTGCGTTCTATTGATAAAAAATCTATAAAAGTCGTACCACCATAAAATATATCATAGTAACACCAGAAACAGTCAACTTGAAATACTTAACTGCAGTATTAACTAACTAAGAAACTGAGCAAGGCCAACTAGACAGTCAGTAGTTCAGAGCTGTTATAAAAACTTACACTGCTTAGGTTAATTTTTTTTGTTGTTGTGGTCGTGACACTTGTTATCTATGCTAGTACACATACCGGTTCTGTGTGTGATGATGCGGCCGTCTGCAAATCTTACCTTACCGGAATTAACATCCCAAACAAGGCACAACTAATTTAAATTCAACATACCTATTCAAAAATGGAAAGAAGCGACATTGAAAAACTAGTTTCTTAACGTACGTTTACGTTCCATCGATAAAAAGTATAAAATGCAGCATTCATCATTTTATATCTCATAGTGTCACAGGAAGCAGACAATATGAGATACTTGACAATAGTGTTAGTTATTGTTGTTGTGTTCGATCTAACGCATTCTTATTCTTACTATGTAGTGTACCCCGGCGGTCACAAAGTAACGGTAGACAATGTGCAGGTGACGGAACTGGAGGAAAATGGTGAAGGATTTCAACTTCCAGTGGCTACTGATGGGAATCCTGGAAAATCACTTAAACATAGAAAAGTACAAGTGTGGGTAGAACAGGTAGAAGGATATGAATACAGCGAGGCAGAGTTTAAACGACTAGGAGACCCACCTACATCTGGATTTTCAGCCGCTACGGGGTCTCATTGTCCGAATGGTGTAAGAGGTTTCAGTGGCAAATGTCAAACACCACATTAAATCAATTTACATATATAAAACATGTTTTTTTTCCTGCACCGGGTTTTTAAATTATTGATTGGCTAAACCATTGTTTCCATTAATTTAGTAAGTGGAAAGCAAAGTCTTCAGCGTCACGTCACGATCCAACGTACAGGTTTTTATTCCAGGTAGACTGGATCCCAGTTACCTTATGTTAGCAAAATTGAAGAGTTGTTGAATCCTTTCTTGAGGACACGCTGGGAATTCACCAACCATTTAAATTGAAATATGTAATTTTAAGTTATTATCTATTTATAACTACATAATTGTGCTGCAAAACTTCATGTGAACTTAATCATTGTGATGGTATAATGAAATTTCTAGATAAACTCCTTATGTGGCCTATTATCGATTAACCAATACAGTGATTATTGTTTTGCTAACGTCAAAATTAATGCAATAACTTGAGTTTGTTTTACTTTTATTTGTCATTGATAGTGTAGTGTGCAGCACGCCTAACCCTATATAACTGTAACTGCACATATACTAATGTTCATTATTATATCGGTATTAGAACCAAACAGTTCTCTTTATTTAATAACCACGGTCACCCTATTACATGGCGACCTTTGCCAGTTTTTTATTTACGATCAAGTGATAACATAATTATCATGAAGAGCAAATAAAGAAAGTTGAAGCTGCAATCTTGAAAACAAATATTCGGAAAAGAAGCAAGAAGGAACGGGTTGAAGATTAACATGAAAGAGCAGTACAAGAAGACACATAAGACATATACAGAATAATGTGAAGAACGAATCGGTACAGAAACATAAAAGAAGGAAGAATAGGAGTGATGGTGCCGGGTGCTGGGAGAATGCTCAAGTCTATGACGAGAGGATATGCAGGGCGCCGGGAGATAAATTGTACGGGTCCGATGTGGAGCAGCTGGGAGTCAGTTCGAGTCCAATGCTGAGGAGGTCATTCATCCACGCCACCTCAGACGTCATCGTGACCTACATAACCGTTGCCGGGACATACTTGTTGCACATTGCGTTGTACAGTAAGTTTTCGCAATACTGTTTTGTTTTTCATGACTCATTTTTAAGTGTTAATTGTATATCGTAGTGGATTTAGGTCACGTATAAGTGAATAATATTGTAATATGTCCCAACAGCTGCTAGAGTTGCATTCGAAGTTGAAATATTTAAGAGAGTATTTAATAAAACTTGGTCCAGAAAGACGTAAGCAAGAATTGGCTTATAAAAAATTAGATGAGGCTAACAAGGAATACAGTAAATTAGAAGGTATATTGGCACAGTTGAACCAAGAGGTTAAAGAGCGTAAGCTAACCACTGAGTCTTGTGAGGGTTTTCAGAAAATAATTAGTGAAATTAAAGTACGATTTCAGGAAATAAAGAGTTTGTTGTCTCAGATAGATAACAGTAGCCAAACTAGTTCTGATAACTTTATAGATCAGTCTAATTGCTTCTCAAAAATGGCTAATTCATTTGACATTAAAACGGCAATTTCCCTATTACCGGTAATAGATGGCCAGGAACAGGTGATCAACCAGTTAGTTGACGGTATTCTACTTTATAGTTCGCTGATAAGTGATTCAGGTAAAGGCCAGTTAATTGAGTTTGTGTTAAAAACTCGTCTTTCACCAAGCGCAAAATTGCGTCTTAAGACTACCTATGCGGATGTTCAAGGGTTAGTAGACGATATTCGGAAATTTTTGCTGCCCAAAAAGTCTATTGTAGCTTTACAAACGCAGTTATTTAGGGCTACCCAAGGTCGTAGGAGTATTGAGGAATTCGGTTTGGAGCTCGAGGGGTTATTTGTAAACCTCACGATAGCACAGGCAAATGATGATAGGAATGCTTATGAGGTTCTGCGTCCTCTCAATGAGAAGACTACGATTAAGCGGTTAAGTGATGGTCTTGCTGACGAGCGGATCAGCACCATCGTAGCCTCGAGGCAGTTCTCGTCTTTGCCTGAAGCCATTAGGGCTGCCGTAGATGAGCAATCCATGAAAACCCAGCAACAGGACCAGGTCATGCAGTTTAGACCCACACAATTCAACGGTAGACGCGGTTTTACGAACAAACGAGGTTTCCGAGGAAATAATTTTAACCAGTTTAACAATAATCGCAGCTATAACAACCAAAACAATTATAGAGGTCAAAGAACTTCCTTCAGTCATAACGACAATCGAGGTGAAAACACGGGCGAGCAGCGTCAGCAAATACGCGGTGGTCGTCCCACTTTTAAGCGCGTTCAGCATAACGTGAACGTGCAAGAGTCCAACGATCAGGAGGACAACGTACACAGCAATAACACAAATAATGATGATCGCGTAGAGTTTTTTCGTACCTAAACAGTGTACTCATTCTATATTAAGTTTTAGTAATTTTTGCATGATTGAAAGTCGACTTAGGAATAATAATAAACTTACTTTACTAGTTGATAGTGGGGCAAGTTTATGTGTACTTAAGTATGAATGGTTATCACGGAATGAAAGTTTATTGAATCAAATACAAAGGGATAAGATAGTGATTAAAGGAATAAGTGGTAATTTAGAATCTTTAGGATATATTTATTTAGATATTACTATTAACAATGTAAATTTCCAACAGAAGTTTCACATTTTTAAAAACTTATCTTGCACCGCAGACGGTATACTCGGTCAAGACTTTTTCACGCGATACAACGCGATATTGAATTACAGAGATGGTACTCTGAGTTTGGAGAACCGAGATCAGTCTGTTATTGTACAAGTAAATAGTAATTTGTTTACAATTCCGCCACGATGCGAGGTAATTAAACACATACCGACGACACACATTAGCGATTGCGTCATTTCAGCAAAAGAAATTCATAAAGGTGTGTACGTAGCGGGTGTAATCTCAAAACCATTTAACGGGCTTGTTCCTGTTAGAATTTTAAATACGACCAACGAATCGGTCAGAACAGATATTTCTGATTTTAACATTACTAGTTTAGATAGTTATTATGTCTGCAAGTTTGACGAAGACATTATCACTACAAATAGAGTCAAAACTTTGTTAAGTTCCTTACAACTGCACAAGCAGTATCAGATGAAAAGGTGCCCTATGGGGTTAAAAACATCTCCTAGTGCTTTTTCACGTCTAATGACGATAGCGATGTCTGGTTTAAATTATAAGGCTTGTTTAATTTATCAAGATGACTGCGTCGTGGTAGGCAATAATCTTGAAACTCATAACAAAAATCTTATACAAATTTTAGAATGTCTGCGAAAAGTAAATTTGAAATTAAACCCACTAAAATGCGAATTTTTACGCAAAGAAATTGTATATTTAGGACACAAGATCACTGCAGAAGGGATATTTCCCGATCCATCTAAGGTAGAATGCCTCCAAAAATATCCCACTCCACAAAACGTAGACGAAGTAAAAAGGTTTGTAGCATTTGCTAACTACTATAGGCGTTTTATACCTAAATTCGCAGTAATAGCCCATCCCTTAAACGCATTATGCAAAAAAGATGTAGACTTTTTATGGACTGAAGATTGCGAGCGTGCGTTTCGTAACTTAAAACAGATTCTCATTAGTCCAACGGTGTTAGACTACCCAGACTTTACTGACAATAACACTTTTACGCTACAGACTGACGCTTCAAAACTAGGATTAGGCGCCGTACTGTCTAATAGCAATAGCAAGGTAGTCGCGTACGCAAGCCGAAACTTGAAACCCGCCGAGACACGATACTCTGTAATCGAGCTGGAGTTACTTGCTATTGTTTGGGCTGTACGACATTTTAGACCATATTTATATGGGAAAAAGTTTCTAATAAAAACGGACCATAAGCCGTTAATATATTTGTTCAACATGACCGACCCTTCAAGCCGATTAACAAAATTTAGACTTTATCTGGAGGAATATGATTTTGAGATAAGTTATGTTCCGGGACGGCACAACGCAGATGCAGATGCATTGAGCCGGATACCCATCACATCCACCGATTTGAAAAATATGCATAAGCATGTTGTATCGGTCATGACTAGAGCCCAAGAACGTAGGTTGTGTACTGACAACAAGGACATGACTTCAGAGGTGCCCTCTACTCCAAGGCCTGATCAACCTAAAGTAGTGGAAATCCTCAAGCGACCAGTTGACAGTGTAGAATTAATTTTATTGAACAACAACATTGCCTTAAATCAGATAGAAAAGAGCTTCGCCAGTAAAAATGGTAATTGCATTTTTGTGCCTGAAAAATCGGCAATATTTGTAATGTCTCGATCGTTATCGACCGTAAGTGTGTTAGCGAGAGAATTGCAACAAATTTGCAAACAAATCAAATTAGACGAGCTCGTTATAATTAAAAGTAAGCGCTATGAAAAATTAATAAATATGATTTTAAAGGAAATGAGTCAGCTAAAAGATATTCCAAAATTACTTGTAGTCCAAGACGTCACGAGAGTTACAGACAAAGACACAAAGACTGTGATCTTAAATGACTTTCATCTGTTACCCACCGGTGGCCACGCAGGGGTTAACAGAATGTTAAATAATGTTAGGAAATATTATTATTGGTCAGGAATGACGAATGACGTTAACGAATACGTAAAAAAGTGCAAAAATTGCCAAATTCAAAAGCATTCCAATAGGCATACCAAGGAACCTATGGTTATCACATCCACGGCATCCACAGCTTTCGAAAGAGTTAGCTTAGACATAATGGGACCTTTAGATGTAGATAATTTAAATTATAAATACATTTTGACATTACAATGCGACTTGACAAAATACGTGGAAGCATATCCAATAGAAAAGAAGGATACTGTTTCAGTGGCTAGGTTATTTGTTAATAACTTCATTTTAAGGTATGGTATCCCGAAGGAGATAATAACAGACCAGGGTACAGAATTTATGTCCTCAGTGTTTGCAGAGATTTGTAGTTTACTAAGTATCAATAAACTGCATTCGACAGCATATCACCATGAAACTCTAGGAGCGTTAGAAAACACTCACAAGAACTTAGGTACTTATCTTAGAATACAGTGCGACGGCAACAGAACCGACTGGAGCAGTTGGATTCCATTTTGGTCTTTTTCCTATAATACCACGGTTCACACTGAGACAAAATACACTCCATTTGAATTGGTGTTTGGGAAAAAATGTATTTTGCCTAGTAATTTAGCACAAAACACATTAATTGAACCATTGTACAATCCCGACTCTTATCCTTTAGAACTAAAATATAGACTTCAGAGAGCCCAAGTAGAAGCTAAAGAAAATTTATTACAAAGTAAACAATTACGAAAAATCAAATTTGATAAAAATGTCAATCCAGTAAAGTATAAGAGTGGAGATCTAGTTTTAATAAAGAATCAGGTAGGAGATAAGTTACATAGAATCTATTTAGGACCATATAGAGTAATAGAAGAAACAGCACCTAATGTTAAGATTTAAAAAAACGGAAAAGAGTATGTAATTCATAAAAACAACACTAAATTGTTTGTAACATAAAATATTAAAGTATGATTATTATACAACCATGTATATTGTTTCAAATTAATCATATTGTGTTGACAGGTTAATTTAAGTTTAATATAAATTAAAATAAGCTTAATATAAGATAATTTAATATGGTTTTCGGTTATTTATTTTATAATAACGGTACTTACTTAATTGTTAAATTTAAGAAAGAAAAAACCTTTTATCAATGTTTTTTTTTTAAAAAGGGGGAGGTGTAGTGTGCAGCACGCCTAACCCTATATAACTGTAACTGCACATATACTAATGTTCATTATTATATCGGTATTAGAACCAAACAGTTCTCTTTATTTAATAACCACGGTCACCCTATTACAATAGGGTATATGGTGTGAGATTGATCGGGATTTTTCGGGTCCCGTGAATACACAACCGCGAATAGAAGAAGCCCTTAGTCAAATAGTGGAAGGAAGTTTAAGCATTCTTTTTTAGTTTTAATTTAACTTTTCATGATCAAAGTTACCCCATACGACAAAAATGACAATAATTATTTTTCCCGTTGGCAGATTTTGATTTTAAAAATTGTATTGGCATTATAATTGGGGTAACTTTGTAACTACGCAATGAAATTGCCTATTTTATTGCGTCATCCCAAACTTATCAATGTAACCCCATTCTACGTATAACTTTGATCAGACAGTTTTTATTTTATTCATCGGCACGCGCAACAATATATTTCATTTAGTTTATTTAATCTTCTTTTGTACAAGCTTCACCAATCCTCTTTTTACCATTGGGACAATCGTCGTCGTCGTCGTTTCAGCCGATAGACGTCCACTGCTGGACATAGGCCTCCCCCAATTTTGGGGGGGTTTGCCATAATCGCCACGCTTGGCAGGCGGGTTGGCGATCGCAGTATGGTATGATGGTGGAATAAATAGAGAACGCTGCTGCCCATTCTCCGGTAAGATCCTTAGTCGCCTTTTACGACACCCACGGGAAGTAAGGGGTGGTGCACATTGGGACAATATTCACCTTTTATTTCGTAACTCCCGCCGGGAGGTGGCCCCTCTTGTTGTAGTTTTTCCAGGTCTATCGGTACCAACCATTGAACTTCTTCGTCATTCGTTGTCAATGTCGTTTCTTTGCCAGATTTTCCGTCAAAAGCCATTGGGAGTTGAAGTCCTGCAGCATCAGCCTCCAGGTCCGTCACCTCCACATGGTCTACCGATACTTTTGCACTGCCGGGGTGCGTGACATAGTCAGAATGTGTTATATTAATCACTAGAACACAAACCAATACAGAAATTAAGTACCGTATTTCATGTTGATTGCTCCGTGTCACTGAAATATTTGCTAATGAATGCAGTATTTTATACTTTTCGATCGATAGAACGCACACATTCAAGTTATTTTTTTATTAATTTTCTTGTTATGTGTGACTAGGAATGTATGTTTTTAGGGTTCCATACCAAAATGGTAAAAACGGAACCCTTATGGTGAGACTAAGGCTGTCTGTCTGTTTATCTGTCACAGCTGGATATCTCAAGAACTACTAATGCTATCAACTTGAAATTTGGAATACTTTTAAACGACGTTTGCCCAATTATTTTGCAAATAAGAAAGAAATAAAAAAAAAATATTTATATTTTTGCAACAGGGACTGAAAGGTCTGAAAAAATCGAAGTGGGACTACAAGGGCATGTGGGGTATCATAAGAAAGAGCGCAGTTTGTACATTCTCAAACATTTTTTTTAGGCCACATGGTTTTCGACTTTTGATAAAAAATGTATAAAAAATACCGTTCCCCCCTTATCTCCGAAGTTTGCAAAGAGAAAAATCTGAAATTATTCTATGTGATAGAAGTTTATGTAAAGATTCTGGAAGAATAAAACGAAGTTTCTAAATAAAACACTTTTTCAGAAATCATCAACAAAAGTTACATTAGTTCCACTATCGGTCAAGAGATGGCGCTGACATAAAACTGCAATATTCTACACCGCAGTGCATAGTGTTAAAGTTCTCTGATGAATGTAGGCCTCGCGTGCCGATGAAAATTTAAAAACATACGATGGTACGGAACCCTCGGTGCGCGAGGCCGACTCGCTCTTGCCCGGTTTTTTTTGTTGCGGTTGTAGGTTTTTCCTTGTATTCTTTATTACTTATACACAGCGTTAGGTTAAACGAGGGACACACTTTGAGGGGAGTTAGTACTCATGAAAATGAGCAACTTTTACTATGGGGCCGCACCTGAAATCGCAAAAAAAAATCTGCTGTTCAATACATTTTGACGAGTTGGTAATTGGTAATTGGTAATTGGTATTACGGGCTGGTTTCCGCAACTCCACGTCAATGCGCGTATTTTGCGTACGGGTGGGAAAATCGATTATTCGATCCACCCCAGCTCCTCAAGGAAGGCCAGCAACGCCTTGATGTTGCTGACCGTCTCGCGTAGGGTACCTGGGTTACCGAAGTACTTTGCCCTGTACGTGGTGATCACCGGGCAGTTTAGAAGCACATGTGCCGCTGTCTCGTCGTCCTCCATGCAGGCCCTGCACAGCGGACTGTCTGTTACTCCTATGACATAGAGGTGTTTATTAAATGACCCGTGGCCAGTTAAAGCTGCCGTAACTATACGCAGCTTTTGTTTAGTTAGACGGAGAACCTGTTTCGTGAGGCGGGGATCCAAAGTGGGAAGTGCTTCCCTAGCCTGCCTGCAATCGCCTTGATCCGTCCAAAGTTTGTCGTGTTGGTCTCTGGTGCGTTTCCTTACCAGAGTGCGTAAAAACCCGAAGGGAAGTGGCGCGATGGGCTCAGGTCCCACTGGTGCCATGCTCGAACCTCTCCTGGCAAGCTCGTCGGCTGCATCGTTGCCCAACGAACCGCTGTGTCCTTTGATCCATTGAATGGTTATTTTATTGAGGTTACCCACCTGGTTGAGGCGCTGGTGACACTCGTATATTAGCCCAGAGTCAACTGTATAACTGTTCAGCGCTTGCAGAACAGCCATACTGTCTGAGAGTATGCGGATTGAGTGGTCTTTTACTTCCCTAGCCATGATGGCAGAAGCTGCCAGAGAAATACCCATGCATTCGGCCTGGAACACTGTGTTGTGGGCCCCCAATGGTGTGGCAATATGTATGTTGAGATCCTCCGAAAAGATTCCAGCACCTGTGCCACTACCTGTTTTAGATCCATCCGTGAAGATGCGCAGCTCCGTAGGTCGTAGCCCCTCGCATCGTCGATCCTCGTGAAGTTGGATCTTGTATTTTTTATCAAAGATAAATTGTTTGGGTACCTTGTCTTTAATGGCTTTCGTAATGGGGAACTCCTTGTGTAGTCCCTCAAGCAGCATGGTGTGTGGTGTGATACTCTTACCCCAGAGATTTAGTGTATCAAGACGTACTGCCGCCATCGTCGCTTCCTGTTGTATGAACAGATGGAGCGGTGGGATTCCCAGGATGGCTTCAACTGCTGCCGTCGGAGTAGTCCTCATGCAACCTGTAGTCGCCATGCAGGCTAGTCTTTGCATGCGTTGTAGTTTGTTGGCGGCTGTAACTAGCTTGGTGCGGGGCCACCAGACCACAGCCCCGTAGGTGATCATGGGGCGGATCACCGCAGTGTACAGCCAAAGTGTAATTTTAGGGGATAGGCCCCACTTCTTACCTATCATTCTCCTGCACTGCCAAAAGGTTATGGGTTTATTCAAAGGTTAGGTTTAGGTTTTTATTCAATTAGGTTATTATTCAAAGTTATTTAAAAAAGTTTGTTATATGGCCAAGTCACGCTATTTGGGTTCAAAGATTAAAAACAGCAGTAATGTAATTAAAACGACTTGGAATATTATTAATAGTGAAACGGGAAGATCTAGTAACCGAAATACTGACTACAGCCTGTCTATTAATGACAACATAATAAAATCAGACTCACAAGTCGCCGAGGCATTTGAAAATTTCTTTTCAGATATTCCCGTTTCAACTACTAAATCACTAAACTCATCACCTTCTGTTGCTGAGTCTTTGCTTAAGGACAATGTTAATGGTTGCGATTCGGAATTTAATTTTGAATATATTACCTGTAGAGATATAATTAAAACCTTTCACACTTTAAATGTAAAAAAGACTGCAGATCTGTGGGGTAATTCTGTAGAAGTAGCTAAGTCTATTATTGACATTGTGGCACCTACTCTAGCTCTTATCTTTAATAGTTGTATTGACAATGGGGAGTTTCCTGACCTTATGAAAAATAGTAAAATAATACCTTTGTTTAAATCAGGTAGTACATCAGACCCCACAAATTATAGACCTATTTCTGTACTACCTACCTTTAGTAAAATTTTTGAGAAATTAATTTTAGACCAAATGCAAAGATTTTTTAATAAACATAAATTATTACATAGCAAACAGTTCGGTTTTACAAGGGGTCGTTCAACTACTGATGCCGGTGTTGAACTTTTAGGACATATTTATAATGCATGGGAAGATAAATGCGATGCCTTGGGCATCTTTTGTGATTTGTCCAAGGCATTCGATTGCGTTCTTCACGAAACGTTAATCAGGAAACTCCGCCACTACGGGATCCGAAACACTGCTCTGGATCTTCTTACTTCATACTTGAGTAAAAGGATTCAGAGCGTTGACGTTAATGGAAAAAGATCACCCGGATCTATAGTAACAATGGGAGTCCCACAGGGCTCAATTCTTGGTCCTTTCTTGTTTCTTATTTATATTAATGACTTGCCGTACCTCATAAAGGATAATCATGATATAGTGTTGTTTGCAGATGACACTTCTCTTTTGTTTAAACTTAAACGTCAGCAGTTGGTTACTGACGATGTAAATAGCGCGATCTCGAAAGTAGTCCACTGGTTCAATGTTAATAATTTGCTTTTAAACGAGAAAAAAACCAAATGCATTAAGTTTACGCTACCCCACGTTAGGCAGGTGAAAACTAATGTGTTGATAAAGGGCGAGGAATTGAATCCTGAAGACAACACAGTATTCTTGGGCATAACTTTGGATGCTAAGCTTCAGTGGGGTCCACATATAGATAAATTGTCAAAAAAGCTAAGTTCCGCAGCATATGCTGTTAGAAAAATTCGTAATTTAACTGATATAGAGACTGCCCGTTTAGTGTACTTTAGCTATTTTCATAGTGTAATGTCGTACGGTATTCTATTGTGGGGAAATGCCGCCGATATTCAGACTATCTTTGTTTTACAGAAGCGAGCTGTTCGATCAATTTATAAATTAAGTCCGAGACACTCTCTCAGAGACAAATTTAAAGAGATTAATGTAATGACTGTGCCTTCTCAGTATATTTATGAAAATCTTTTATATGCCCATAAAAACATAAAATTGTTTAAAAAATACAGTGATATCCATAATATAAATACTAGAAATAAACACAAATTTGTTGTACCTACAACAAGGCTCAAAAAAATAGGTGGCTCGTTCAGATGCCAATGTATACGCTTTTATAATAAGCTACCAAGCCACGTTCAAGATCTAAGCCTCAATAAATTCAAATCATTCATTAAACGTAAGTTGTGCCAGAAAGCCTTTTATACCGTTAAAGATTATATTGAGGACAAAAAGGCTTGGGATTGAGCTGCTTCAAATTTCTGCATTTTGAATGACTTTTTTTTTTTTTTTTTTTTTTATATACACATTGACATTAATGATTTTTTTTTATAAACAATGACATTTACTTACTTTGTAAAGTATTATATATATAATATTTTTTTTTTTTACATTGTGATTTGTGAATGTGAAGACGATGTGGGTCATTTTATTAATTTTTTATGTTTTATTTTTCTCTCTGTTCTATTACTTGTTTTTTTTTTTTTTCTCTCATGGTCTGGCAGTTTGAGTAATTTATGTGGCCTACCCAAATGTCCTTTCTTTGGTATTGTTCGTCGAATCGTTGAGCTCCTTAAGTCTTGAGTTGAGCTGCACGATTTCTGACAAATGCGTGCACTGACTGGACAGGTCCTCTCAATCTGTGTGGTTCTTTCCTCAAAAGACCATCTCAGACATCGATCTACATGGTCTTCATATAACCTGACCAAGATTATGTCTGGACTTTAAAAGAGACTGTGACCTCTGAGTTTGTTTCGGCCTTTCTTCTCAGAGTAGTCAGATAGGAAACGCCGACCTCATCTAGTTTAAAAAAAACATGATTGACGTGTAAAAGTGTTTGTACAAACCTACTTACAAAAATAAAATCATTTATCATTTATCATTTATCATTTATGCAGGCCCTGTTCAGTTTATTGTCCAGATGACTGCTCCAGTTTAACTTACTGTCTAGTGTGACACCAAGGTACTTTACCTCGTTGGCCAACTGGAGTTCAGTATCAAACAGTTTTGGTAGGCGGAAAGGGCCCATAGCTCGTTTGTGGGTAAACATGACCAGCTCGGTCTTAGTAGGGTTCACTGATAGGTCATAATCCCTGCACCATTTTTCTACGATTCGTAGCGCTTGCTGAGTGAGGTTGCATATCGTGCCCGTCACCTTCCCCGAAACTAGGATTGCGAGGTCATCGGCATAACCTACTGTGTAAAAGCGGTTGGCGTTGAGTTTGGCGATGAGGTCATTGATCACCAGATTCCATAGAAGGGGGGACAGCACCCCTCCCTGGGGGCAGCCTCTGGCTATCATGGCCAGCTGCTGCTCACCTTCAAGGCGAACCACTCGTTTACTTAGCATATTAGTGATCCAGTCCGCTAGTACCTGTTCTACCCCATGTCTGGAGAGGGCGCTGTTGATACTGGAGAAGTTAGTTTTGTCGAAGGCTCCTTCGATGTCTATAAAAGTGCCCAGACAGGTGCCTTTCTGGTGAATCGCTTCCTCTATCTGGCTGACTACCAGGTGAAGGGCGGATTCAGTCGACTTACCTGAGCTGTATGCATGTTGGTTGCCGTGTAGCGGTATAGTCTTCAAGGCGCCATCTCTCAGTTCCCTATCACACAGCCTTTCCAGAGTCTTTAGTAGAAAAGAGGTCAGGCTTATTGGTCGATGGGATTTGGCGTTTGTGTAGTCACCCTTACCTGGCTTAGGGATGAATATAACTTTCACTTCCCTCCATCCCTTAGGAACGTATCTGAAGGCCAGGCACGCTCTCAATAAAGGCAGCAGTTTTAAAGCGACAGAGGTGCCTCCCCACTGCAGTAAAGCGGGGAACACTCCATCCGGACCGGCTGCCTTAAAAGGATGGAAGCTCTGAATGGCCCATTGGAGTTTCTCCAACGTGATCACCTTGCTTGCGTAGAGCCAATCATTATCTGATTATATTATATCATATTTTGACGAGTTATGCGAACATAAATGTAGGAAACCGATAGGATTTTTTTCGCGATTTCAGGGTTATTCCCATATTAAAAGTTGTTCATTTTCATGAGTACTAACTCCCCTCAAAGTATGTCCCTCGTTTAACCTAACGCTCTGTATTTAAATTAAATTATAGACGCATCATTTACGATTGTCAAGGTTTCAACTATAATAATAATAGTAATATGTACGTATTAATATGAATAAAGATTTTGAGTTATCTGCCTGTTTGTAAATATTAGGCTATCAATTTGGAACAATGCAGTTCAATGCTTGACCTTTCACATGGGTCCCTTAAAGACTATTTAAATACAACCTTTTGGTTTTATCAGTTTCTAATTCGTCAAGAGTAAATAAAACCACTTTTATTGGTACTATTATTTTAATCGTCAAAAACACACTTTCCATCTAAGTATTATACAGTGTGTCCGGTCATGGACTAGCGATATTCTAGGTACTTATATAACAACTATTCTAGTACACAAATACACTACACACTAGGGTCCAATCTGCTTCGCCATATTATAATACATAATGTTATCCTTTTATGATTCTGCCAAAGTGGTATTTTTAGGCCCCCAGGTCGTCCCGCCCGCAGATGTGCAGATGAGCTGAGAGGTTGAACTGAAGGTCACAGGTGTGCTATGATGCAAATGTTTCTGGTATTTTAGGATAGCTGTGGCCCGCGCCTTCGTCTACGATCGGTTCAGTGGTTTCAAGATAACAGACAGATGGACAGAATTACTTTGGCATTTATACCTAATAGTAGTATGGATGCATGTTATCATATTGCATATCTTTTGCTAAAACAATGGTTATGAGTTGTTATTATTTTGGAAAAGTTCTGCTGTTAATCTTAAATTGAGTTTTATTACACGTTCAGCTGATCTGTGTTGTCTCTGAACCCAGAACTTTTAATATTCTCTCAAAGGGGGATTAATATGTTTTTAAATGGGAATGTGTGGTCTAAATCGGAACTATGAGAAATAAAAAAGCAGCGTCAGCTCAATTTGAGCCACATGATAATTTTGATATGCTTACCTATTCGTCCATTAAACCGAGTCGGACTCAATCATTCGGTATACGGATGCACATTAGTGGCGTATTTCGAATTCTTATCGACAATAAAACATCTTGAATGTCTATGATATAATGTTATTATGCTCAATGCCACACGGTCGATCACCTTCGCATAACCTTGTCTAGCAAAAAAACAAACTCCACACATGAACATGTCATCATCTGTCGAACCTTTTCCCAACTCTGTTGGCGTCGACTTCCAGTCTAACCGGATGCAGCTGAATACCAGTATTTAACATGGAGCAGTCCTAGAGGTCAGATAGGCTGACCTCCATAACTTCAGTTACTGGGTAATACGATACCCCTTGGTAAGACTGGTTGTCAAAATTTCGAGCTTCTGACTACCGTAACGACTGTCAAAGATCCACGAATGACAGCCGGGACCAACGGTTTAACGGTATGTAAAGATGGTCACCCATCCACGGACCAATCGCGGCAAGCAATACAAATTTAGCTTTTATTTGTTTGGAATTCTCATCTTCATTATAATCATGCGTAACCTTTATGTATGTTGGGGTCGACTCCCAGTCTAGCTGGATGCGGTTGAACACCAATATTCCGTCTAACAATACGATGTACGAGTTGAAATAAAATAAGTATTATGTAAGTAATAGCTATTTTTAGGGTTCCGTAGTCAACTAGGAACCCTTATAGTTTCGCCATGTCTGTCTGTCCGTCCGTCTGTCTGTCTGTCCGTCCTCGCTTAATCTCTGTGACCGTTAGCACTAGAAAGCTGAAATTTTGTAAGAGTACGTATATCAGTTACGCCGACAAAGTAGTAAAATATAATTTTGGAAAATATTTTTTTTAGGGTAGCTCCCCTACATGTGAAGTAGGGATGAATATTTTTTTTCATCATCTACCCCATCGTGTGGGGTATCGTTGAATAGGTCTTCTAAAATGGCTTAAGGGTTGCTAAAATTATTTTTCGATTGAATGCTCCATTTACGAAATATTAAAGTTTAAAGTGCAAATTTTTGTTCCAGTAGGGCGTCCCCCCCCCCCCCTCTAAAAGCTAAACTACTGGTTTGAAAAATCTGGAAAAATTCCCGATGATAGTGCATTTCATGAACTTTAAAGGAAAAGTATAGCGGTTAAGATAACTTTATTAGTTTAGCAGTAATAGTCGTTGAACTTGGGTGTTGGATAATTTTGTACCAAATACAAAATCCTTAGAATTAATCCTTTAAAGTGACTAAGATGAAGTAGTTGCTTGTTTATAATAGGTAAAGACTTGCATTGAAAACCAAAATATGTTTTTTTTTTTTACCTATTCGGAATAAAGAACAACAGAATCGTACATCATTCTGTTAACGGGCTACTACGGAACCCTACACTGTGCGTGGCCCGACACGCACTTGGCCGGTTTTTATAATATTTAATCTTGTTATTAAATACGTTATCACTATTTCTGGTCTCAAGGGCACCAGTGGTCCTTCCATTTGTTAAGATCTATACCTGGGATTTTTTCACAAGCCACGGGATAGTTCCTGAAAATTAAAGAAATATGTTAATCTACTCTCACAGTGAAATATTTTCTACATTGTAAACTCAATGTGTACTGTTAAAATTTCTAACAAGGCGATATTATGGTCGTTTATGTACACGTCACGGTATCATACGGCACGGATACCACAGAGAAGTAAAATATTTGGAAATATTTATTATATAAAGACGCTTTTCCGTCCACGAAAACATCATAACTGTTAATCACGTATTTCCGCTCATTTTATTGCCATGCACGTGGACGACCACGATAATATCGTCACGTTAGGAATGACAAAAGCGTACATTTGAAGTCTGTCGGAATGGTTTAAGAACGAAGTTAGGTTTGCAATCACTAGAGTTAGGCTCTTAGAGAAGTTAATTTCTATAATTAGGTGCAGCCAGCGCAGCCTACAAAAGGCACTGCATAGGATTTTATTTGGAATATTTTTGCCTGCCTATGTACCCACGGCATAATTTTCACATTTTATCTAACCAATTCCCTATCTCAGGACCCTCAAGTTTTCCAACGGCTTGATAGATTTAGCAGCCAGCATATGTAACAGTAAATAAATGAGGTAGGTGAAGGCAATTTGTTTAGAAGGCCGGTATCGGTATCTACCGCACGTACGCTATAGTAAATATTTTACGTCCGATGGGCTGCATATTAGTTTCCTGCGAAATGTTTAGAGACGGTTTCTTTTTAGTTATTTATTTTACTTTCCTCCACGCACATTGAACAAAAATCGCATGGAGGAAAGTGCCAAACATGTTGATCTTTGGTACTTCTGTACGTATTCGATCCTTTAAGAAGTCTTGTCTTGTCTTGTTTGTCATGTCGTCAGGCTATGTTAATTGTCGACAACTTGCTTCAGTTAGCGTTGATGGTCACCTAACAATCTTGTGATCCTTGTTTGAGGAAAAGTATAAGTGACATTCTTTGTCTCAATTTACACAGGAAAACGTAAGTCAAGGACTTCTTAGGTCTGTCCTGAATCCTTACCAAGGTCCTCTCCTGAAGAACGCGGCCGGTTGTATCTGTGTGACGTCATCACCGCTGTCACACAGCACACGAGCAATACTCGTCTTTCGTATTTCGTTTAATTGTGCTGAAACATGATTTGAAAACAAGTCAGTGTGTGTTAGGTAAGTAACCAATTGGCTATGAGCTGCACGCGTCTTGTGACAGCGACCACGGAGAAAACATATGAAAGAAGTTGTTTAGAGCATGCCACGAGGCAACGCGTGTTGCGGAGCGACAGACGGAATCAGAGGGACGATTCCCGTTGTTTTAAGAACTTTCGCATTTTAATCTCAATTTCAATCTATACATACAGGAAAAGTTTTTAACCAGTGCGCAAATTTTGACATAATAAACTTGAATATATTTTAATAAACACGTATTTTTTGTTTTGATATGTTTCAATAGTAAAAAATTAAATTAACGCTTACGAGACTTGTTTACTCAGAAATTGATTTTATGGACGTCGCTTGCCAGTCCGTCGACCGGTCGCCCGATTCACGCCGCGCGTCGACCGGTCGCCTGACGCGCCAGCTGCTATCAGAAGTACTCACGCGCGCTCGCGGATTATTGACCCCAGTTTAGCGCTACAATTTTTTAAGTTTAGACTGTGTAAAGTTATTTGTAAACGTAATTTTTCGTAAATTCCAAATTATCCTTCATACTTTCATGGGCTTAGGACCATCAAAATGCAGAAAATAAATCATAATAAGTAAGAAAGTAATACGTTTTAGTCCATTCAAAATAAATATTTAGGTATGATAGGTACTTAGGCATGATACAATTTGCGTCAATGTCTAATCAAAGAGAACCTAAGACACTAAGATTGTTTATAATTTCTTCTTACCTCTACATTTTATTAATCACAATAATTTTAGGTATTGTTCGAAGTGACCTCCTCCTTTTTGAAGGCATAAACGTGCACGTTTAAATAAGTAAGCATTTAGTTTGTTTAGGACACTAACACCACTTTTTACTTCATTGAAAGCGTTAATTATTTTTTCTTTCAAGTCATCTAGGCTCTGAGCCTCTTCTACATACACACGGCATTTCACTTGTATCATACACCTTGGTTTGCTGCTAAAATTGTCCTCTCATTAGGGACCGTGGGATTGAGGATCCCTTCGGCTCGCATACGAGGTACGCTCTCCCTTTCGTATCTTCTTCGTGCTGCTCGTAAATTTTCATTGCTTAACAAATACACTCGCACCATTTCATAATACTCGCGGTGAGTAAAATGAGACATTGTCACTACGCTAGTCTAGTACGCGGCACGCGCGCACATCCGACCTCCGCTTCCGCAAGTGACGTACTGCATGTGCATGCGTTTTGTTTATCAAACGCCGGCGCCGCGCCGCATGCCCCCGCACCCCCCTCTCGTGCGCTGGGCATGGTCCAGCGGCCGGCGGCCTTCGCGTTTTCATTCATGCTCACTCATAGTATTACTATTAAATTATATCCATGTCTTGCTTATTTCAAATTGGGACAAAGTGGAAAAATGAAAAAAAAAAAGTCATAAACTAAAAATGGAAATGTGTTCTATTGCTTACACTGAGCCACCAAAAAAAATTTGCGCACTGGTTAAAAACTTTTCCTGTATAATAAAATTGTAGAAAAGTGGTGTCTGTACAATGGAAATATATTAAAAAAAAGTAGCAGGGGTTGTTATTATATCGATGCCGAACCCGAAAATGTAATTAAATTTTTTTTTGTCTGTTTATCTGTTTGTCTGTTTGTCTGCTGTGTTTGTGCACGCTAATATCAGAAACGGCTTATTCGATTTAGATGCGGTTTTCACTAATATATTGTAGTAAGCTTCACTTAACATTTAGTGTTTATTTCATGTCAATCGGTTCATAAATAAAAAAGTTATGTCAATTTAAAGAATCACGGCGAACATTTGTTAAGGTATTCTATCAGAGTACGTAAACGCCCCGCGCCTGCGCGTCCGTGGCTATAAATGTATACAAGGTGTAACGGAAAGGGGGGTATCAACCCTGAAGGAGGTGAATGAAGATGAAAAAAAATTTGGACTTCCCATAGTAATAGCACATCAATGATTTACTATTACTATGGGAGGTCCAAATTTTTTTTCATTTTCAGCGTTGATACCCCCTTTCCGTTACACCTTGTATAAAGCGCGCTGAGAGCCGCGCCGCTGCCATAATTCCGATCCAGCCTGTCCCTTGCTGCCCTCTCCCAGCGACGCCCTAAGCCGAGGTCCGTACCCCACAGGGGGGCCCTTAGCGTGTAGTCGCTTAGTTTTTAAGTTTATATTGTGTAGTTAAGTTGTGTATTATGCCCTGGCTGGAGGCCTTAATTTATTGAGGCATCCACAGGAAAGCCAGGTTAAGCAGTCGACAACCCCTCAGGTTGAACTGCGAGATGACCATTTCAAAAGAAAACGCGCCGCTGCCATAAGGATTCAGTTATTCGTAGCGAACGCACGTATCCTGGAGAGTATAGGCGAATAGTTGGATTCGATTATTGCGATTCACTTGAATACTGACTGTTTGCATATTTCATTTATTTATATTTTAGGGTTTGTAGGTTAGGTTCTTTTTCTTAATTTTCTTTAAAATTTTGTAAGTATTTGGTATAGGTTAGGCGGTTCTTTCCTTGATTATTGGGTATTTACTTATCTTAATTTTTATTTAGGGTTTTGTAAATAAATATTGTAAGCATTTATTATTGGTTAGGCATTTCTTTCCCTGATTTTCGGTATACTTATCTTAATTTGTATTTAGGGTTTGTATATAAATATTATAAGTATTTGGTATAGGTTAGGCATTTCTTTTCTTGATTTTCTTTATTAATTATAAGTTCATTAGCTTAGGTTAGTAATTATTTTTTCTAGCAATTCTTTTGTTTTATAAAGTTAGTACGTTTGTCTGTGTAGAAGAATAGCACCACCCCTTACTTCCCGTGGGTGTCGTAAAAGGCGACTAAGGGTCTCACCGGAGAATGGGCAGCAGCGTTCTCTATGCATTCCACCACCATACCATACTGCGATCGCCAACCCGCCTGCCAAGCGTGGCGATTATGGCAAACCCCCCCAAAATTGGGGGAGGCCTATGTCCAGCAGTGGACGTCTATCGGCTGAAATGATGATGATAATGACGTTTGGTTTACACGTCTTAACACTTATTACTTAAACTGTGATAATTTTAGACTGTATAATAATCTGTAAATATTTATAATTTAATTGTTTACGATAGTACGTGTTTACTAAATAACTGTGTGTTAAGTAGTAAGTACTATTTTATTGTAAGAATGCCTCGAAGAAGATCCAACCTCTCCCAATGTAGCAGAAATGCTAAAAAATGAGATTAGTTCGATCACAGGAATCTGAGGAAGGTCGTGAGGCAAAAGGCTCTCTGCACCAGGCTAGGTTTCGTGCTGCAGAAACTTCGACTCAGCGAGAATCTCGACTGAGTTCAAATCATTCTCGAATGATGACAACTCGAAATAGGGAAAACGGGGAACAACGAAAGGCACGTTTATCTGTCGATCGCGAAGCTCACGCGCTATCGCGTGAGTCTGAGACTTTTGCTGTCAGGGAAATCCGCCTGAGCTCCCAGAGAGTACGGACAACAAATGCTCGATTCCAGGAGACACAGGACGAACGGGAAATACGTCTCACTGCCGATCGTGAAGCTCATACACTATCGCGTGAGTCTGAGACTTTCACTGATAGGGAAATTCGTCTGAGTTCTCAGAGGGTTCGGACAGCAAATGTTCGGTCTCAGGAAACACAGGAAGAACGAGAAATACGTCTCACTGCCGATCGTGAAGCTCAAGCACTAGAGTCTGAGACTTTCACTGAAATTCGCCTGAGTTCTCAGAGGGTTCGGACAGCAAATGCCCGGTCTGTAGACGGTATATGTAATTCAAAATATGCTGCCCGAAAAGTCACTATTCCACGCGGACGAAGTCGCGGGCACAGCTAGTCATAAATGCCTCTAATTTTCATATATTTTTTTGCAAGTTTTTAACATCTATTGTTGCTGAGATGCGATGCGAGAGAATAGATTTTCAACGTTTTTAATTACGAGACTTGCCCTACAGGGGAGGCGTGCGCGTGTCGCTTGAAACAATCCGCGTCGTAAGTCGCATCGTTCGAGGCCGTGAACGAGGCCTACGGATATTGATCGGATCAAAAAATAAAGGTTAAAAATAGATAATGTGATGATTGTGATGTGATGAATGTATGGCGTCTATATTTCATTTTTCTAAGTTCGTGAGAAGTTCGCAGCTATGTATTGAGTCTTGCCCAATCAGTTGCAAATCGCAGACAACTACAAGAGTGTCATGATTTTTACGACGTATGAGCATTTTGATGTCAAATTCTCAACATCATAACACTATCTTATTTTGATGAACTGTGGCTTATAAAAATATTAATATCTGACCTAGACGACCCTTTCTTCTTTTGTAAGTATTTTGTAGTATCGTGAATGGTTTTGTTTGATATTGTTTGTCATCAAAAATCATTTCTTATTCTTCTTTAAATACTTACGAATCGCCAAAGCAGCAGGGAAGTCTCCGTGCTCAAAGAAGAACTTGTCGGAACGCCTCCACAGCAGCAGATTGTGTGTAATGATGCAGTACAGCGTCGGGCTCACGTATGTCCCTGGCAGGAGCTTCTCTATGTAGATTGCCAACATAACATCTACGTCTTCTACGTCATCGTAAATTCGACGGAGAGTTTCTACTTTCTGGAAGTAACGAGATACATAATGTTTAGTAGATACCTTCAGACAAGCGTAACAAAAGTCTTAAATGTGCTCAAGTTTACTGGACTGGATTTTCCTTACAGTATTTCATAACCAACGGCTTTGACCCGCTATCACGTTTGACCTTTATCTGTGCATCACTTAATGTATTCATTGATTTTCGATTGACTAGATACTTTCTGACACACCCGCACAATTTTGGTTAATTTTAAAGTATAATAACAACACGCTGGCCTGCAGGTTTTGACTTCTCAGCATACTTATGCACTTACATCTTTATCAATAGTATCGTAGAAGTCTTCCCAGTGCTTGGCTGGCTCCAAACCGCAGATCTTTCGGTAGTGGTTGTAGGGCGGTAGTCCAGCGTCGCGGCCTCTCATTATGTCGGTAGCAGGGAGGTCATTGACTAGCTGCACGTCGCCAAAGTACCGCTCTGCTAGCTGTCCGGAAAGAAGATTGAGGTTAATAAAGAAAATAAGCTTCCGTTAATATCATTGGGATTATAGATTCTTTGAATTCGTGATGTCTGTAGCGTTTGAATGAACGTCGGCGCTGGTAAACTGTACTTTTATGTAACTCAGTCAAATAAAAAAGTGAAAGAAGCACATATTACTAAAATTATCCATACTTTATATATCATAATATTATACATACAAATATTATACATAAAAAGAGTAGGTAACTCTATCTGTGTGTAACCTTTTTACGGCTAAGCTTCTATGAAATTTGGCACACAGACCACGTAGACCATGACCTAGTTTAGGACATTGAATACTTTTTATCCCGGTAGTACCTTTTCGAGAGATAATTCCGACCACCACGCAGGCGAAACCGCGGGTAAAAGCTAGTATTACTATATTTACATCGGGAGCCATGACGTAGTCGAACTTATCAGCAGGCTGGATGAGGGATCCCTCGGTGAGGTCAGCCTCAGTGTTGTTGATGGCGAGGATGCCGCTCCGCAACTCGTCATCAGGCGTGGGTCTACTGCCCACGTACCTGCCGTTCCTGTACAGACTGATGGAAACAAGATTATTTACTGTCTTTTTAATGATTAAATTATAAAATACGAGCCGCCCCTGCTTCGCACGGTTTGACGACTTGACAAAACATTGTGATTTCTTGTAAAGAAATCATATGATATCATTTTTAAATTCAGTATTAATGATAAGATAAGACAATGTTTATTTTGTAAAACATGAGTACAGTACAATTACCGGCACGTAACTTGGCAAGAGATTTTCGCAGTGGGGGAAGTTCGCGCATATAAAAATGTATGAAATTGTGTGTGCGCAAACTTCCCCCACTACAAAAACTCTTGCCAAGTTACGTGCCGGCAACTATATGAAGGTCTTATATTTTATTAATACAAAAAGAAATAATATAAAATGACAATGTCAAAATTAAATTAAAATTATAACGTCAGAATTTAAATTCAACACAAAATACAATGTCAAAATTTAAATTTATTCTGAGTAAGACACAGAAAAAAAAAACAAATTAATACGCACTATCGGAATTCTATACAAGCAAAATATTATTTAAAAATTCGTCTACGCTGTAATAGGACTTCTCTAGTGATAACCCCTGAAGAGATTTTTTTAATTTGTTTAGAGTCATAGATTTAACAATATCTGGTATTTTATTATAAATATTTGGAGCAATACCAAAGAAACTCTTTTTCAATAAAGCAGTTTTACACTTGTTTTGACATAACAAATTCTCATATTGGGCACGAATTGGGGTTCTCTTAACTGTTGAATTTTTTTGGAATAATTGTTGATTCGCTTTAACAAATAATGCAGTTTCCAATACATACAAAGATGGAAAGTTAGTATTTTTAATTTTTTAAAGTAAGGAACGCAACCATCCATTGTTCTTAGACCACACATTGATCGTATACATCTTTTTTGCATCCTGAATATGAGTTCTCTATTAGTTGACTGTCCCCAAAAAACAACACCATATCTTAAAATAGAAGCGACTAATCCATTATAGGCTGTTAGTAGTGTGTCAATATTCACTTTCTTGGATAATTGGAATAATAGATATGCAGATTTTCTCAGACGCTTGCAGATTTCCTCTACGTGAGGTTTCCAAGTTAGTTTATTATCTATAGTTATACCTAAGAATTTTGCATTTGTAATTTCTTCTACTATACAGTTATTATAGGCAATGTTAACTGGTGGATACTTACGGCACTGGTGAAAATGAATAACTTTAGTTTTGTTCAAATTAATTACAAGATTATTTTTGTCAAGCCAATTTATAATGTTACTCAGAGAATTATTTATGTCATTATGATAACTATTAGGATTAGTATATTCCACAGTAGCCGTGCTGTCATCTGCAAATAGTACAATTTTATGATCTATAGTTTTTGGGAGATCCTTAATATACGTATATTAAGAAAAGTGGTGGCCCCAGTACGCTACCTTGAGGTACACCATATTTTATATGCCTTGGTTTAGATACGTATTTTATCTCCAATTTAGTAATAGGATTAATTCTAGTGATTACAGTACATTGAGTTCGGTCTCTCAAATATGATTTTAGGAGTTTCAAGATGTTTCCTCTTACGCATGTAATTTTTGCAGCACAATCTTATTATGATTCATGAAATCGAACGCTTTTTTCATATCTGTTAGTATAGTACACACAGGATTACCTTTATCTACAGATGTCATTACACTAGATAGCAGGTCAAATAGAGCCATATTAATATATCTATTTTTTCTGAAGCCTTTTTGTTCATTGTAAAAAAGTTTGAATTTTTCAAAATAAGAATATATTAAATTATAAATTACTCAATATTCTCAATAATTTTTTGAGAATCCAGATATTTTTGCAATTGGTCTATAATTTTAACATCACTTTTATCGTTTTTTTTTATAAAGCGGTTTAATGATGACTTTTTTTAGGCTATTTGGGAATAAACCATCAGAAATTCAGAGATATTCTCGATACTGCAGTGCAGCTCTAAGAAAAATGCACGTCCCGCTACGTTTAACCTTCCTGGTGAAGAAAGCTACTGGGCAGAAATTCGGTATAATATGTAATATGTTCTCGTAGCCTGTTTCAACAAAATGCTCAGTTATACAGATTACATCTACAACGTGCCGCTACAATGGCGACATTAATTTAACACACGGGTAGGGCTAGTGCCCATTAATCATATATATAAGTATAGGTTAAAATAATTCGTAAATTGAAAAAATTTTTTTTTCCAACAAACTAAATAATATAATAGTAACTAAAATTGGGATCACCCTTGCAAAATTTCATTCATGAAATTACTTACCTACGCTTCGCGCGATCGTACTCGTCGTGATCGGTCCGATTCTTTGTCGGCATTTATCAAACAATCCGAGCGGCGCGGCGCGGCGAAAGTCGTAGGTACCTACAGCGGAGGTGCTTAGTCTAACGTCACCCTTTCTTGTACTATTAGTTATAACTATCATCACATCACTCATCACAGTCATCACTAATTGTAATATTGTAGCACATTTTATCGTGTAGGCGGTCGGTCTGGGCACAAAGACCTAGGATCCACTGGCCGGTTTTCGTGGATGCGCTGAAGAGGTCCTACACCTACAATAGTGCGAGGATTAGTAGGGCATTGTTTTGAATCGCCATATCTCTCGCGATATGTCCTTATCGCAAGGGCGGCACTTTGATGACATTCTCCATAAATTTGGATCATGTCCGCATATTCAGCTGCTGTGTAGTTCGGATGTGTATTTGCCATCACGATCACAAGTTTACATAAGCACATAACACAAATAACACCGTCTCGCGTCCTCCGTATCACAAGAGATGTAAACGTACCTACTAGATTAGAAAACAAAGCAAAGCGTCTTTATCTAAGTACCATAATCTAATTACACAAAAATAAATAAATAAAACAATAGGTAAGCGTCTTTTTCGCGGAAACGTTCACAACAATATTCACGACGGAATTACGCGCACTAGTTTGACGAAGTGTGTCAAGGACACGGGTTCATCTAGCACTAGATTACTAGAAAAGCAAAAAAAGAATTCAAGTGCAGTGCGGGGGCGCGGCGGGAAGGAGGGGGCGCCAGTCACCTGCACCGCTGAGCTTTGGCGGCAAGCGACAAAGGAGCCGCTAGGCGGCGGAAGGAAAGAAATATCTCTTTGTCGGCGCCGACAAAGAGACATATGTCTTTCCTTCAATTCGCCTACTCTTTGCATTTGTTTCATCCTAATAGTATTGCTTATTCGTTTTATTTCATTGATGCGATGTTATGATCCGTGACCCCGGCAAATGACCGCTGCGCGACAGTTCTTTAAGTACAGGTTGCTCTAAAATACTATTTTCTAAAATTTTAAATAAATCCGTAAATAATAACGTTTAATGGAAATATAATTGCTTCATGAAATGAAAATGTGAAAACGTATATGTGTGTTAAATTAATGTCACCATTGAAGCGCCACGTTGTATACTAGTTCCGTTACTATGAAGCTCTTCTAATTTTACTATCAGCGAATCCCTTTTATTCATAAGTCCTGCAATGTTTTGATGGAGAATATTAAGATAATAATTATAAAAATAACTGAGATGTGTTTTGGGCCATTTCAAATTGTTCCATATGGGAACAATCAAATATTGGTTGTACGGTGTTTACATTATCTAGGTCTGGGATAAGGTCATGCAAGTCAGATGTTACGATATTAAAGCCTTTATTATTGAGATTACCACGCCAATGGTTGTAAGTATCATGTGTGTAAGGAAGATTTAGATTCGAGTCTAAGATAAACACATAGATGTCTGAACGTCCATATAAATTAAATTATTAAAAGTGTAGCGGTATCTACAACGCCACATGCGAACAACGCGTCATACTGACGTCATGCAAATCCTGCATCGCGCAAGCAGAGTTTACCGCGCAACTAGCATAGATACAACGGCCCGACATGAATCATCGGGCAGCTGCCCGCCAGACACAACACCCGTCTGGTCGGAGGATCCTCCCTTTTCTATGGGGGTTGAGTGAACTTTACACCCTGTTCCTCATACCTCTATACTGGTGACCCCGAACATGAACGTCAGCGCAGCCTTCGTGCACCTACTCCAGTGTGACGTCATCATCATCACTCCCGCAAGCTTTAGAGCGGCGAGTCACCCAGCCAGCCAGCACCCACGGCTTCAACGGGTATCCTGACCACCAGCATGCAGCGACCGCGCATGCCTGGTCATCACCCTCAGCCTCATCAGCAACCTCGGCACAGCATACTGCATTTTCGGCCGGTACACAAGCAGAGTCATAGAAACCCTCTCCTGGTCGACGCCAGCAGTCAGCCTCAACCCGGCGCTGTACCACATCCGACGCACTGGAGCATAACGCAGCGCCACCCCGACTCACTGGGGACATCTTCGCAGACAGTTCCGACTCACCGTGAACTATGCGGCAACCGGTTCCGACTCACTGGAACCTCAGCTGGCCTGGCAAACATCGCAAGATACAAGACTCAGCCCACTTTCGACCTCCGGTCTCCGGGGGGGAGTGATGTAGCGGTATCTACAACGCCACATGCGAACAACGCGTCATACTGACGTCATGCAAATCCTGCATCGCGCAAGCAGAGTTTACCGCGCCACTAGCATAGATACAACGGCCCGACATGAATCATCGGGCAGTTGCCCGCTAGACACAATACCCGTCTGGTCGGAGGATCCTCCCTTTTCTATGGAGGTTGAGTGAACTTTACATCCTGTTCCTTTACCTCTATAAAAGTATCAATCCGGCTATTAAACATAATATTAGAATGATCCATGTATTTAAAAGTAGGTAGACATATAATAAAATTAGTATGATTCAATTGTAATAGGTTCTCACGAATTAATGCCACTAGGTCTATATACTTATTTGTTTTTTTGAACTCACCAATAAAAATAATACGATAATCTGAGAAAGTAAAATTACGAACTTTGTTTTCAATATTACTTAAGATATGCTCAATTCCACATTTAGGCGTATGAATCGTATGATAATGACACATTATAATTACGTAGATAAGTGCCTTCACTCATTGTATATATTCTATTTGACAATTCACTGCTTATGACACTTATGTTGCGTTTCAAAGGAGGGGATGATGTATTAGGACTCTTTTTGTTATTACAATTTTGTGACGGGATGTCTTGAGTACTTCCAATATCAACATCAATCGAAGGTGTACTTTGTATTTTTTAAATATTTTCCGAAGTTGAAGTCTGTTTTGTTTTTTTAAGGTTAATTGTTGTATTCTTCCTTGGAGTTTTGATTTTGTTCCTTACTGGACTGTTGTAAATGACTTTATATGTTTTATTAATTTCTAATAATTTAGCAATATATTGCTTCAAGTTTCTATTCTCTAGAGACGCTGTGCGCTTTGTAAATTAGTTTTTAGACATTCTATCTCTTACTTTAATATGTTTATTTTTTATTCATCTTCATTTTCGGACATATCGGGCAGGGAATTTGTGGTACAGTCCAACGTTTGAGAAGTTACATCAATGCTATTGTCAACATTGGATTCAGATAAAGTGCGTGTTCGTCGGAATGTAACATTTTCTAAGAAATTCATGTTATTTGATTCGAACGCTCGTCACGACAGTTATTTCAGGCAAACCCCTTATCCGCGAGGCCAACTATCCAATAACTTGCTGAATGAATTATACACATAAAACTTCCAGATGAATCCTCTTAATGATGTCGAAAATCATATTAAAACCTGTTGCGTACTTTAGAAGAAAAACGTTTTCACACAGACAGACACGAAAAGCGACTTCAATTTATAATATGTTTAAGATATAGAAGAGGGTTAGAACAATGACGAATAGATCTAGCCTTTCCACAAGTAATGTATTTGTTGTCGAATGTCTGCAAGCCTTACTAAATACTGCAACATAATGTAGACGTAAGTAAACACTTTATCAAAAAAACATATTGTAATATTAAAGACTACGTTGAAGACACGGTAGTTTGGCAATAATTCCTTCTGCACATGTGGTTTCCCTGGCACCTCATTAATGGTATAACTGTGTAAATGGGAACACCCAAATATTCCGAAATATTTTATTCCGAATTTCGATGTTCCGATTTTCAAAAGTCCGAATTTCATAATACCTAAGAATTATAATCTCTATTATTAAAAATCACGAAATTTATGTTTCCGAAAGTCATAAATGCGATTTGCTTGTTTTCCGATTTTCATATGTTCGAATAACCAAATGCTCGATGGGTTCTCGGTCCGAAAAACGTCATTCCGATTTTCAATTTTCCGAATAACCTGTTAAAATTGGTACTCCCTTTCTTTTCCTAAAATTGTTTGTCCGAAAGTCATTATCCATAACACGTTTGCTATAAACTTTAGTAACCATAATGCTCAAAAATTCGAAATTTTGTTTTACATAATTATCTTTACTTCTAAATCTATTCTGTCATAATATCGAGTAATATAATAATTGAATTTCCTAATTTTGCATGAAATAAAGTCATATGTCCTAAGTATTGTATTATATAATGTGTATTATTCCGAATGTTCATTTATAATAAAATTGTTAGCTCTAAAACATTTGCTAAAAATTAGGTTTTAGTGACAGAAACGAATTGCTGTAAATCCGACTCCACGCAGTCTTGTCTGCCCTACCCCTAGAGTGTAAAATCGCGTAGGCGCGTGGGGCCGCCAGAGAACCGCAGCGCCGGAGCCGTGACAGAAACCATGCCTGCTGCATGTTGCATGCTCGCTTGCATGCTGCATGCTTGCTACATGCTTGTTGCATGCTTGCATGCTGCATACTGCGTGTTTCCTTCCATGCTGCATGCTGCGTGTTTGCTTCCATGCTGCATGCTTGCTTGCTTGCATGCTGCATGCTGCGTGTTTGCTTCCATGCTGCATGCTTGCTGGCATGCAGCATACTGCGTGTTTGCTTCCATGCTGCATGCTTGCTGCATGCATGTTACTTTAAGCCCTTTACACAGAAATAGGGACCCCGCGAAGCGGGGCTCCGCCGATACTAGGATGGAAGAGCGAGCGAATGACAATATAAATACCTTTACCGTGCATCGAAGTCTAGTAGTATCGCAGTGAAGATCTATCGCGGTAACGTGCATGGAAGTGTAGTGGCGTCGCACAGTATGATAAATGCCTCAAAAAACGGACATCACTTTTTTATTCTATTAATCGAAAGTATGAACTATTTTGAATGCGAGAGTAGAACTCCCGGATCTTAAATATACTTTAAAACAGAGTTATAATTTTTATTCGATTTTTTTGGATTTACAGAAAAACGCAAAAATAAACGATGTGATGCAAATATTTGAACATTTGTTTTTGAAGTTTATTGACATTATATGCAAGGTATTATATAGGCGAAACAGAAAAGATTTCACTATAATATAAAAATAAATATGCCTGATTTTATCTTTATTCATTTTTATTTTTTCCCTCGGACATCTTTTGTCAGTAGCACCTAATATTTATCTTAAAATATTCTTTAGATCTGTACTATTAACTGTAAAAAAAATCAGACGCAAATCTACCAGGAAATCGAAGATATTATGATTCTATGGTTTTCATATTTTTCTCTGATAATAGGGTTGTCTTTCTCAGAACACAAAAAACACAATAAATAATTTCTGTTGAGACTATAACCTGACGAGGGTGGACCTCTTCCCTATACCACATTTACCCCTTCATCAAAAAAAATATAAATTATGTAAATGTATAAAAAATATTTTTAAATCAAACGGTTTTATTTAACAATACATTAAATACACGTGAAACAAAATAAACTTTACAAAGTATACCTACAAACAGCCACTAAGGGCAATTTTTGAACTTCACAATATTATTTTAAGCCAAGAAAACTTTATAAGCCATTAAATTTCCTATGGGTACCTATACTCTATACCTACTGTTTATACTTAATGAGTAATACTTACTTCATTTTAAGAATTAAAAGATTAAAATATATTTGCTTTCAGATTTTTGATTTGTGAAAACCCTAACAACAAAAAATCGAATCTCGAAAAATCCGAATTCCTTCATGTTTAGCATCTGATATTTTACAGACAGGTTATAATAATCCTAAGCAATAATGTGTGTGAAAATAAAATGCTACTACCTTATAGAACCTGCGCAAAAAAATAATTTCAAAATTACAGAAAAAATGACGTAGCTTGCTTTAAATAACATCTAAAAAAATAATTTTGTTTCTAAAAATAGCAGATAATTGGCTTTATCACATAGTATAATTAAAACATAAAAACATTGCATACATAATAAGATAATACAATTCTTTTGATGTCTATGGATAACCAGAATAAAATATTAAAAAAAATATAGCTCTGGTTCTAAGCTGAATTGGTTTCTGGGAGTGCTACTCTAGCATTCAAAACAGTGTATACTATCGATTAGAAGAATAAAAAAGCGATGTCCGTTTTTCGAGGCATTTATCATACTGTGCGTCGCAGAGACGGGTCTTTCGCAGTTACGTGCATCGCAATATTGTAGCATCGTATTAGCATTTATCGATATTTTGTGCTTCGATATTCCGTATTCTACTCGTATATTTGTCTTGCTATTCAGTTTTACAAGGCGTTTTTATTTCGGAATTATAATTAATTCGGAATTCTAATTAATCGGAATTCGTATTTTTGATGTTTCGAATTTTCATTAATTCGGACTTTTTGTTATTCGATCTATTGGAACTCGGTATTTTGAGAATAGTACTTATAAACGTTAGGAATATTGACATTTCGGAATTATAAAAATAGGATGAATGATAAATCGGAGTTGTTATATTAGGAATTTTGAACCATTCGGAATTATGAAAATCCGTATTTTAAAATTCGTATTTGTGACTGTCGGAATAAAGTTTTTCGTATTTATGTAGTGTACCCCTGTGTAAATGTCTATTAACTGCTCTCAAATTACGATGTTCATTCTTTATTTATTTTTTACATACTTCTTTGACATAATCTTTTTATTATTTGACAATTCTAATTTTCACCTCTTTATTAGTGGTTGTAATGGCAATCATATCACTTGGTTTTAGTAGGTTGTTATATTAAATTTTTTATTTATTTTTTGATAGTTCTTATTTTATAAATGTGAGGACTTTGTAGGCTTTGCAGACTTTAGATCTGTAGACCATTTTTTATTTTATCAAGTACCTGGTACTTGTTAAGAGGCCTACGCTGTCTTTCCATACCTACTGTAATTTGAAAACATTGCAAATGCCAATTATTTTTAAAAACCGTGGCGTTTCATGCCGGTTCTTCTCCATAGGAAACGAACCGTGCACCTAATTTCTGACGTTTCATAGGTGCCCATAAAATATTTTGATTTCCTTACTCTTGGGTAGAAACGGTTTGGTCCGTGGTCTGTTCCTTTCTAACATGTTCAACTTACTCCGTACGACCTTGTTGGAAGTTGTGGAACCATCGGACGCCGATGATGTACTCTCTGAACACGCCAGGCTCGTAGCGATGGTCGAAGTCGTTGACATAGCCATTTGTCTCGTATATTATGCCTTCTGCTAGAGCATTGTTGCGACCTGGGAAGGCCAAGCTTTTATGTAGGTACTAAAATTATTGCCGACAGCTGGGTAGATGTTTGAAATTTTCGATTTTGACCGGACAATATGAAGAATGGTTTAGGTGAATGAAAGAGTGAATTAAAGAGTGACTGCGAGCAGAGGAGAATGAAAGAAAACTACGTGGTTTTCTTAAAGGGCAGGGAGGAGATGATGATGGTCTAGGTGGGTGTTGTTGTCACAATGTGACGTTGGTCCATTTATAAGAAACTAAATACATAGCGGGGTAGGGTATAGATACCCTTGCCTTCGCAAAGGCAAAAGTTACCTGATATTATATGAGACCAAGCTAGGACATTCAAGCTGTTCTATGTAGTATATTCTTCTTACCAATAAATTCCACAACAAGTTCATAGTAAAAGATGTACTGGAACTGAGCTATGTTGATCTGTCTGGCGGTCAGGAACAACTTCTCGTCATCCCAGCAGGAGTTTATCTTAGCTAACTGACGAGCTATTCGGTTGTGCTCCCTGAAGAACCACATCACCGTTAAGTAGATCCCTGAGAGTAGGTTGCTTTGGAAGTCGTCGCCTGTACAAATTAAATACAGGAACAATGTTTTTTTAGAACAGTAGCTCTGGGTCCATCCTATAGCATAGGGTTGCCAAGGTTGCCTGGAAGAGATCCCAGAAACCGATAAGGCCGAAAATCGAAAATGTATTTTTTGTTATGTATTTTCTGGTGTACAATAAAGTACCTATACAACGTGTTTTTATATCCCATAACTCTAGGGTTATATTCTACAGGTAAAAATATGTAAAACAAAAAGTCCTAGAATATGTGCTCCAAAATGCATAGTTTCGAAGATATCATGTATCTAAGTTTCATTGATAAACACGAGTAATTAATTTTCGTTCAAACCAATCATTCATAATTATTTAAAGCTAAGAAAATACGACGTTGACATATTTCACGTAAGGCTGTTTTACATTAATAATCGTGACTTTGTCGAATTATTTTCTACTAGCTTCCGCCCGCGACTCCGTCCGCGCGGATGTCGGTCTTCGCGTGGATGGTTTATTTCTCCATTTTGAGTAACTCTGACAATGACATCTTATAAATATCTATTGGACCCAAATACGGCTAAGCCTATAATAATTAAGGAGATCCCTCTATTGAGCTACTGCTGTTGAGCTCGCGTTCTGTAGTAAGTATTTTTTTCATAGTAATTCCGACCTTGATAAGTAGCATGTAGCAGTAAATTACTGACAATGACGAAAAGTTTGCAATAATAAAAAAGTGATCGTGACAATGCGACAGAAAGTTAATTGAGAGCTTCAGCATACACAACATTGTTAGTGAGCTCGTCCGGAATATGAACATGAAGATTTCTTGGACTGCTCACATGGGAAAGAGCTACGTAAAGTTGCCCGTGTCAAAAACAACTCGCGGTAAGATCTACGCCAGCAACTCCTAGGGTCTGACCTTGAGCCTTATTTATTGTCATGGCGTAACACAAAGCTACAGGAAACTGTATTCTCTTAAATTGAAATAGAAAATTATCCACTACGGGTAATGCAACGTGTGTTCGCGGTTCTACAGAACAACGTCTATGAATAAAACCGAAAAATAAGATTTTTTTTTCTACGTATTTTTCCAGGATAAAAAGTATCCTATTTTATGCCCAGGATAATAAGGTATAATTATACCAAGTTTCATCGAAATCGAACCGTTAGTTTTCACGTGATGCCTGCATATACAGACAGACAGACAGACAGACAGACAGACAGACAGACAAAAATTTTTTTAATCACATATTTGGGTTTGGTATCGATCCAGCAACACCCCCCGCTATTTATTTTTTCAATATTTTCAATGTACAGAATTGACCCTTCTACAGATTTATTATATGTATAGATGATTAAATTAAAAATTTAAAAAACCCCCGACACAAAAAACAAAATAAAATGAAATGTAAATAATTTGAAAAGGATCAAATAATTTAAAAACCCCCAACTTAAAGAATCTAGGTAACGAGACTAAAACAGATAAATTCATATGGCAGTCGGGGGACCTCTTAGCATAGAAGGTGTTCCACAAAACGGTCCCCCGACTTCCATATGAATTTATCTGTTTTAGTCTCGTTACCTAGATTCTTTAAGTTGGGGGTTTTTAAATTATTTGATCCTTTTCCAATTATTTACATTTCATTTTATTTTGTTTTTTGTGTCGGGGGTTTTTTAAATTTTTAATTTAATTTTTTATTTCATGCTTTTTGTAGGGACTCCTTAATTTTTGTATTTGATTTCTTTTATTTTCTTGAGTTTTAAGATTCAGGTAATTTGGTGTTTAATCAGGTTTGTTATCCGTCAAAAAATAATGATTAATTTATAGTTGAAGAATAATTTTTAAGACTAAACAGATTTTTTTTGTTTTATTATATTCTTTTTCTAGTTCTTCCTTTAGTTATTCAACTTTCGTACAAGTATTTCATAGCTATTAGATATCTTAGTTATTTCAGATCTAGTTTATTAAATGTGACTGCGACACTATCTGATGTAGAAATACCTACGCTTTTTAAATAGGATAGTTCCATTCGTAATAAAAATAGTCAAACTCAGTGGTCGTAGGTACCAGTCATCACTCCACTTTCCTCATCATTCTAGAGCATTGATCAGACAAAAAAATATTTTCAAGGTTTTAGTTTTCATTTCGTTAGTTAATATTCCTCATTCCCTTTCAATGTAGTGTACATTATTATACAATATTGGAGGAGTTGTGAAAAAAATATATAATTCGCCATTTTGTGGTGGCGGCCATCTTGGATTTGAAATTTGTAATAGCGTATAGTATTCTACTAGTCAAGCCCTTTCATTTGATACCCATATTGAGGGAGTTGTGAAAAAAACATGTAATTCGCCATTTTGCGGTGGCGGCCATCTTGGATTTGAAATTTATCATAGTGTATAGTATTCTACTGTTCAAGCCCTTTCATTTGATATCCATATTAAGGGAGTTGTGAAAAAATATGTAGTCCGCCATTTTGTGGCGGCGGCCATCTTGGACCGATTTTCATCAAACATAGCTAAGAACACTCCCGACTAATTCACCTTTCAAACAAAAAAAACAAAATCAAAATCGGTTCATCCGTTCGGGAGCTACGATGCCACAGACAGACACACACACACACACACACACACACACACACACACACACACACACACACACACACACACACACAGACACGTCAAACTTATAACACCCCGTCGTTTTTGCGTCGGGGGTTAAAAAATGAAAACAAAAAAATAATACAGTTGAAAAATAATTCATATGCCAGTTGATTCTTTGATATGGTTACATCCGTATCCTAGAGTTATGGGATATAAAAAAACACCTTGTATATGAATAAATAACCTTGTATATAGATAATCTAAAAACTAGATAAAAAGATAGATAACCTAATATTAAAATTCAAGTTAAGAAGTCTATAGGGTCCATATTGGCTCACCTAAAGTTCTTTACCCGAAATTGTTCTTCCTAATGATTTGTAATCCGAATGATCAGCCTTCCTAAAAATTTTCATCCTAACGTTTTCATTCATATTATTTGTAGAGCTACCGGCGATGTTCATAACACTCATGTTTCCGAAAATTTTAATTAATAATATCATTAATGTAAATATATTTAAACTCCAACTGTTTTTTATCATAACGCTTTGTATAACGTACTGAGTTGTGTCTATGGAACCACTGTACTTCCACACCCGGCGCTTTTTGATAGTAGCTATTTTTTTGGATAGAATAGACTCTTTTTAGTGTAAATTTGAAAATCGCATAGTTCGCAAAATCATAGTGGCCGAGAAAAGAAATACCAAAGTTTTTTTTATCTACAAAAATATGTGGTTAGGCGTAGTCGACGGAGCACCGCTTCGCGGGGCCCCTATTTCTGTCTACAGGGTTTAAAGGAACCTAACACGAAGGGGATGACGGGGGCTCGTTCGCTCGCTTTGCTCGTTCACTCGAGCCCCCGTCATCCCCTCCGAACCTAACCTGTCCGAGTCGGGGTGCCCCAAGTCCCGAGCTCGCTTCGCTCGCTCTTGCATCCTAAGTTGTCATTACAAATGTGTTACTTTTGTAATTATATTATGTTGCTATAAATAAAAAAAAAAACAAATAAAATCTAAACAAAAAAAATCTTTAAAAAGAAATTTAAACAAAAAAGATATGACTTTGAATAATAGTGTAAAAGATGGTTATGTTGAGAAAATATAGGAAAACAAATAAAAGTATAATAGATGTTTATTGCTACAGACATTATGAAGTTGAATGCTTCGGAATTATGAACATTAGAGACAGAGTAGTTAGGAATTGTGATTGTTAGGATGACAAATTTTAGGAAGAACATTTTCGGATTTCCAATTATCGGAGTTGAAAATTTAGGTGAACTTTGGCGCACCCAAGTCTATAGCCTGATGAAATAGATCGTAAAGTAAGTGTGTTTAATTACACTTTTAAATGACTACTCATTTAAAAGTGTAATTAAAGACACTTTCTTACTTGCTGAACTTAGTCACTAATAGATAGACAGTCAGAATACTGATCGTGCTTTAAATTGCTATTTTTTCAAAAGATCTTTAGACTTTAAGTAAATACAAAAATCAGTCCTGTAAATATTTGGATGATTTCTTTATCTCCCAAATATTTCAATAATACGTACCATAGTTATAGCAGCTGGTTTCAGGAGGTCTGTTATTACTGCAAAAGACGCTGTTTCCCTGCGGTACTTCCCGATCACCCTCCATCCGAAATGCCAGTTCTCCGCCTTGGTAAGCCCTGATCATTCTGTTCCTGTTCTCATCATTCCCATAGACAGTTGAAAGATCCAGCAGGGGAGTTACTACGGAATACTGGGGAGGAAATAATTAAATTTGGTGTTGATTTCATTGTACTTTTATCCGGTAATAGAAATATTATATACCTACAGTGAACTTTTCAAGTGGGCGTGGATGGCCATATCCCAAACTCTGAGGAATAACGAAAAGAACTCAAAGGAGTCTCGGGCCCGATTTTGATGAAAACTAAAACTGCATCCATTTATGTTCAATATTTCCCAGAATTCGATCTTTATTAGCGACACTATCGAATTGTGTAATAATACAGTGTGTTTTTTTTTTACAAAATCAGCGGGTTCGATTCCTGGCTAGAAATATTGATCCCACAAAAACATTTCATGTTAAATGTTGCCAAGACGAGACCATGTAGCTCGCACTGTCAAAAAGTAATCAGATCTCATGTAGAGCCAAGCTTCTAACTCTACACGCCCTAACTCTACAAGGCCTGACTTCGCAAACTCTACACCTTAGTCAAAATATCTGGTTTGGCCGTTTCGTTACTACAAGAACCATTAACAGTATGAGAGTTTTTCACCTTACGCTCATGTGAATGTAGCGAAATGGCCAAGCCATATTATTTTGACTAAGGTGTAGAGTTTGCGAAGTCAGGCCTTGTAGAGTTAGGGCGTGTAGAGTTAGAAGCTTGGCTCTACATGAGATCTGATTACTTTTTGACAGTGCGAGCTACATGGTCTCGTCTTGGCAACATTTAACATGAAATGTTTTTGTGGGATTTCATTTCTTTTTGTAAGTTGCTTATGATATTTATACGAGTATTTTTGCTGTTGTTCATTTTTTCTTTCTTTTTTTGGGGTTTATTTATAACAAGGACCCCCTATATAAATTTTCAGACCTCTAGCATCAAAATTTACGGAATTGTTTTTTTTTTTTTGGGGGGGTAAAAGTTTCAAGTTTTAATATTTTTTTGTTGTTTGTGTACTATTACTAGCTTACATACCAAATTTCAGCTTTCTAGGACTTCAGGAAGTACCTTAAGAATTTTGATGATCATCAGTCAGTGAGTCAGTGACGAAATCGGGGTATTTTAGATATCAATAAAATCTAAAGTATAAGAGCTATGCAATTGAAACTTTATCGGCCTTATTACAAAACAAGGTTTATCTTTAGACCCAGGTTTAAACCATCCAGCCATTTTTAAATTTCGAACTATAATCCGACGATGCTAAAGTTCTTATTACAAAAACTGACGTTAAACCTGAGTCTAAGTTGTCAATTTTGCGTTAAGAAATTTACGCTTGTCGGAATAAAGTTCAAAATAGAGTAACTGGCTCGAAGGTTTAGGCTAGGTTTAAAATTAGATCTCGTTTTGTAATAAGACGGTATAGGTTTAATAAGTCAACCACTGGCATCATATTCCGAAAATTTTGTTTATCTGGTATAATCCAAACCCAAGTTAAGAGGGTTCAAAAATACGACGAAGTGCTTCGAGAAAAGGTAGGTAGTGCCCTTGCGCTTCGCTTGGCTGGTCTTGGCGGGGGCACTCCCGTGCCCCCAGATTTTTCAAAAATCCAATGACGCAGTTTTAGTTTTCATCAAAATCGAGCCTGCGACTCCTTTAAGTACTTTTAGCTGTTCCTCATAGTTTCGGTTTGGCCTTCCATGCCCACTTGAAAAATTCACCCTGTATACCCTCATTACTTAGTTATTTAATCGATTTTTATTTAAACGAAAGGTTATCTTATTCCATTTCCAACAGTATTAGGTTGCCTGCCTATACAAAAGTTTGTCACATCCACAGTTGCCTAGATTTTAGATGTTAAGTTATCAGCGCGAGGGTGGAGATTGACAGACAAGCGTTGCGTGCGCCACTCCATTTGCCAGACGCGCATGCTGAGAGGCAGGTGTGCGCCGGGCAGCTGCTAAGTGAAAGAGAGGGGAACGTATTTTTAAAATCTTTGTCATCGTCAAATAACAGATGAGAGTATTAGGTATATGTATTTCTTATACCGGATCCCCCACTATAAGTTCTTAGCAAGACGAAAAGCATTACTTCTCTTCTATTTTTTTGGGTGTCAAAAAAGTGTACAAAGCGGCAGCTTCCCCAAGTTTAACGACGGCGAGATATTGCGATCACAAATCTGATTGTAAGTTGTTGGAGTTACCTACAGTTTGAACCATAAACTATGTTCAGCAGCAGATGTAGTAAAGGATGATTTAATGGCAAGGCACTTACTCTTTCAGCAGGCAAAGTGTTCGGTAGACACCCAAGGTCCTGGTAAGTGATGACCCTGGTGAGGTTGAGGCACCTGATCTGGACGATGCGCAGGTAAGGGTCGTCTCCAGGCACAGGGATGGGAATGCAGATCGGGTTCACTCGGTTAGGTGTGTTGCCTACGCAGCAGTCGCTAACGCGGGCATATCGTACTGTCATAGAATTTAAGAGATTTTACAAGAAGTAATGAAATGTTGTAAGGCAGCCATCACAGCTAAACATAGAGGAGATCCTTGAAAGATAGAACTGTGATGATAAAATTAACTTTTCACACCACCTGCTCGAAAATGTCAAATTATATGTCAAGCAACCTTAACCTAAAGTGAGTCATTAGTGGCCGGGGGCACAGCCGGTCAATAATGTTATACTGGATTTCATTATGACCCGCTGGTCAATAATGTGATTTGAATTTGGAATCTCACATGCTCAGCTAAATTGGCAGTATAGTAGGTACTAACAAACACCCTTTGGTGCCAGAAAAAGGAAAGCTATTCTCGAAACCCTTACTACGCGTGGATGATATTCTCGATTTCCTACAAAATCATAACGACTGCTTCTTCATATCGTTGCCATGTTTTCGAAGACATAATATTGTAAGAATAATTAGATAACTACGAACCAATTTTTAAAAGGAATGGAATAACATTAAAACTGGCATTAATAATAGCAAATACCGTACCGCGCCGTAATACCGTATTAGTAATTAGCTGTAACATTAGCTAATTTATTTTAAGTAAACTGTGCTAAGATTGCTGTGGATTTTGTGAATAAATAAATAAATAATAAAACCTATCTATACTACAGTCGATTTATCACATTTTATCAAAAATACTCTATTTTCACGAGCGTCTCCAATGACGTTCTAAATTCAAAATGCATACAGCCAATCATCCAAAACCATTCTACCAGCCCTGTATAAAGCTTAGTTTACACAAACGCCACTTCCATGAGAGTGATATCAATAGACACACACGACAAAACCGTAGAAGAGACTTTTTTTTTGAAAATCGAATTGACCGTGTCTTGGCTGCTTATTGGTAGACGCAATAAAGGCGCGAATTTTCGTACTATGGCTATTATTTTCTCACAGTAGGTGTAAAAAGTAGAGTATCCTCCTCTGGGCTAAAGGTGTCTTTGCCTTGGGCTGGCTTGAATTCCTCGCTGCATTCAGGATTCTTGTACTAACTCCCTCGCTTCGCTCGTGAGTTAAATCCCGAATCCTTCATTGCGCTCGAGATTCAATATAACGCCCGTGACATAAGACACAACTTTAGCCCTTCGGTGCATAATCTACTATTAAAAGTATCATCTACTTTATTAAGGAAACCTGTGGTGCAGTTCAAGGCGACTACATGACCTAAAGCGCGGTCAATGTCGGACTGCATAGAAAAGAAAATAGAAGCGCGATGACACAACGCTGGTAATTTATTGCAAAATATGTAGCAATTATCTATTTACAAAAAATCTATTATTTGAACTAAAAAATTAAAACACTAGTGTTATAGAATGTTGCTTGTAGAATAATCTGACAAAAATCATAATGATTGTATTAGTATTGTTTTTATTGTAAAAAGAAAGTTTTTGGAGGTATCTACACGATTTTTTTCTATCGTATCAAATTAGTTATATTACGTTTTCAACACAGTATCTACCTAGCATATACCTATCCTGAAGAATATCATATATTTTTCTGATTTTGTTTACTGTTTTCGATCATATACTTTTATTGTTTCTAAAACTTGCGTTTTTTGTGTTTAGGTCCTGTAAGCCCCTATTATGTAAAAAAGAACATCTTTGTATGTACCTATACCCATGTTTGCAAATAAATAAATGATTGATTGATTGATTAATATTAATAATTGGCACTAAGTTACTAAAAAGTTTTAACTTTTTTTTATAATATATGATTGTTGTTATGTGTTTTGTGGTTTTATTTTGAATGGCATAATAAAGCAGCACCCTAATTGATCAACACATTATCAACCACAATCTGTATCATTATGAAGAATAATACTAATCCATAGCTTCTTATGTTTGACGTAAATAATGCAATGAAGGTTGTTGATCTGTCAAAATGAAAGCCATTGCAATTTCCTGCGGGGTAGTTAGTGTGTTACGGAACTACCTACCCCGCAGGAAGTCTCCAATGACATTTGACAGATAGATTAAATTAAGATTCTTACAAATGTAGAAAAGATCCACGTTATCAGCAACCGAAGCCACCAGGATGTGGCTAGCTAGTGTGGAGAAGTGATGGCTGGCGAAGGACCCGTCGGCGATCAGGGAGGTGCGGAGGTACCGCGCCGACGGCAGCTCTGACCCATCCCTCGCTGGTCGCAATGTATTGCCTGTTTTAAAAAGTTTTTTAGTTACCTAAAGATTTCACAGTATAGGTTTAAACCTTAAGATTGGTCCTCACCTTTCGCAATCTAAGGGAACCTTAGATTTAGTCGCTCGAAAAGTGACCTCACACAATAATAATGGCGTTTCCTACACATAATATCACAGATACTTGACTTTATTGACGAGTCAAGTTTCTGCGACATTGTGCGTGTCAGAGGCATTGGTTAGAGGTGTCAAAACGTAGCAGATACGCAAAAACACGACCATTATTTGACGCGGTAGCGCGGTTACAAAGAATAGAATTAAAAGGATCCTTGTTGACTTCACAATCTTCACCTGATTCCCGTTCTACTCTAAAATGATAAAGCACCACGTACCTGGTCCAAATTGTGGTGGTAGGAGTCTTGGTAGGGGCGTCATGCTGGCTCCGCGGGAGGGGTACTTGGGGTTGGTGCATGTTCCGTCTACGCGTCGACCCTCCTCTTTGCGACATGGCTGAACCGCAATTGTGCACAAGCTGGACAGAAAAAAACCTTTATAACATTAGATATAGTTAAGAAGACAAGTAAAGTTTTTTAAGCTTCCTCTCTGCACTAGCCTAAGCTAACTTAAAATTTGATGAGATCATTATCAAAATATTGAGATCAAAATAGTAGGATAAAAACACAAAGAATTAAAACTGGTTGACTTTTTACCCGACTGCGTCAGAAGGAGGGTTATGTTTTTGGTTGGTTGGTTGTACTTAGGTACAGATCGTGGAATGCAATAAATGATTGAGTATTGACAATTTTTACCCGACTGCGTCAGAAGGAGGGTTATGTTTTTCGAGTGTATGTATGTATGTATGTAAGTATGTATGTATGTATGTATGTATATTTCTTTGGCACGCTCTGTAGCCTAAACGGCTTGATCGATTTCATCTTGAGAGGTGCCGTTAGATTCGTCTTAATTGTGAGAGTGACACTGGGTATACCAAAATTGAAAAAAAATTAAAATGGCCGATTTTTGGCGCAATATGTCTTCAAAAAAAAATTTTCGTTTCTCGAAACCTATCGAGTGGGGTATCAAAATAAAGGGTTTTAAAAGGTGATTACAAAAATATATATAACTTATATGGTTAAAAGTAATTCGAAGTGACAATTCGTAAAAAACGCGTACCAAGAACTCAATCGTTTGCGAAATCTTTCTTTCACATTTGTAAACTAAAAAGCTGGAAATAAAAAAAGTAATTTAAAAAATAAAAAAACCCGACTGCGAAACTGAAAAGCTACAAACAAGCCCATTTTTAATTAAATAAAAGTTGGAAGCAGGCGGGACCCATACCATTTTTATTATATGTTCAAATTCAAATGGGTCCCGCCTGCTTCCAACTTTTATTTAATAAAAAATGGGCTTGTTTGTAGCTTTTCAGTTTCGCAGTCGGGTTTTTTTATTTTTTAAATTACTTTTTTTAACGATATTAGTCAACCAGTTTTAATTCTTGGTGTTTTTGCGGAATAATTACCATAATTTCAACGATGGCACGTGTGGTGACGTGTGTAGCTATTCAACGTAGGGAAACTCCTAGTGGGCTCTAATGGTCTTGTTCGAAAGAGTTACCCTGGCCCCTGGCACAGGTTTCAGTCAGTAAAAGTCTGACACGCCCTCCCAGAGCGGAAAATTATTTGATAATTTTCCCACAAAAAAAACCGGTCAAGAGCGAGTCGGACTCGCGCACCGACGGTTCCGTACCATCATAATAATATGTTTTTTTTCATCGGCGAGGCCTATATTCGTCAGAGAATTTTAACACTGCGCACTGCTGTGTAGAATATTGCAGTTTTAGGTCAGCGCCATCTGTTGACCGATAGTGGAACTAATGTAATTTTGTTGATGATTTCTGAAAAAGTGTGCTATTTAGAGACATCGTTTTGGTTTTCCTGTAATCTTTACATAAACTTCTGCCACATAGAATTATTTCAGATTTTTCTCTTTGCAAATTTCGGAGATAAGGGGGGAACGTATGAGATGTTGTGCGGTGACCCCACAGGGATCGGTCCTGGGGCCGCCTCTGTGGAACATCGGGTAGGACTGGGTGCTGCGCGCCGACCTCCCTAGCGGCGTTAGCGTACTTTGCTACGCTGACGACACGCTGGACCTGGCGCAGGGGAGGTCGCACCAGGCGGCGGCGGAACTAGCGACACGCGACATTGCGACAGTCGTTGAAAGGATCCGGCAACTGGGACTCGAGGTGGCCCTGTACAAGTCCGAGGCCATGTGTTTTTATGGCCCTCGGAACGCGCCACCGTCGGTTTCCCAAATAACGGTAGGAGGGGTTCACATCGGCGTGGAGTCGACGATGAAATACCTGGGACTTGTCCTCGACAGCCGGTGGAATTTCGTGGAGCACTTCAGACGTTTGGCTCCCAGACTGGAGCGGGCCGGGGCTGCGTTGAAGCAGATCCTGCCTAATCTAGGGGGTCCAAACGCCTCCTGCCGCAGGCTCTACGCGGGGGTCGTGCGGTCCATGGCCCTTTACGGGGCACTGGTGTGCGCGCGTTCACTGAGGCGGCGACCAGCCCGGCGGTTGAACGCGTCCAAGAGGGTCATGGCCGTCCGGCTAGTCCGGGGCTACCGCACGGTCTCCGGGGAGGCAGCGAGCCTCCTTGCCGGATTGCCGCCATGGGATCTGGAGGCCAAAGTCCTCGCCCACATATGGGAGTGGCGAGATGAGGTAAATTGCTGGGGCGTAACTCCGCTGCCGCGAGAAATCGCGGCGCAGCGGACAGAGCTCCGGCGGGATCTCATGGCGACATGGAGAGTGCGACTGTCGCAACCCAGTGCTGGGCACGCAACAATTGCGGCGATAAGTCCCCTCTTTGAGGAGTGGCTAGAGAGGCGCCACGGCGTCCTCACCTTCCGCCTAACGCAGGTCCTCACCGGGCACGGCTGTTTCGGGAGGTTCCTATTCAGAATAAGGCGGGAGGAAACGCCCGGGTGTCACCATTGTTTGGATCGCACGGAGGACACGGTGAAGCATGCGGTAGAGATCTGCCCAGCTTGGGCAGAGCACCGCCGTGTACTTACGGCGGCGATCTCTCGCGTCCGGCCTTAGTCCGGGCCATGGTACGGAGCGAGAGCGCATGGGAGGCTGTCGCCTCCTTCTGCGAAGCAGTGATGCTCGCGTAGGAGGAGGCGGAGCGCGTGAGGGAGAGGCAATCCTTGCGCCCTCACGACCCTAGCCGCCGCAGGAGACGCCCTGGGCGTCGGGAATCGATAGCCGATTCCCGGCCATCGTAGGCGCTGGCTTGCGGACGGCGAGCAATGGGCAGCTCGCCGTCCGGTAAGGACCAGGCCCGGGTCGACGGCGCGTTGTATTCCACGCGCGCCTCAAGGAGATGTCAGCACCAACTGACGGGGTCCGCTAGGGCCGATGCCCGCCAGGGTTGCGGGTTGTTCGAAAGAGATACCGTGGCCCCTGGGACAGGCAACTGAAGGAACACGAGTGGGTTTTAGTCAGTAAGAGTCTGACACTCCCTTCCGCTCCGCCCAGAGCGGGAGGGGACATTTGATGATTTCCCACCCAAAAAAAAAAGGGGGAACGTATTTTTTTTTACATTTTTCATCAAAAGTCGAAAACTATGCGGCCTAAAAAAAAGAAAAAATGCTTGAGAATGTGCAAACTACGCTCTAATGTGATATCCCACATGCCCAAGTAGCCCCACTTCGAATTTTTCAGACCCCTTCGCAGACCTGTTGCAAAAAAAAAATCTTTCGTTATTTGCAAAATAGTTGGGCGAACGTCATCTAAAACTGTTCCAAATTTCAAATTGATAGCATTAGTAGTTCTTGAGATATCCAGCTGTGACAGACAGACAGACAGACTGAGTCTCACCCACCATAAGGGTTCCATATTACCATTTTGGTACGGAACCCTAAAAAGGATCTAATGGTCTATCAAACAAATGTTCAGTGAATCTATTTTTGCATTTATTATGATGACGAACTTATACATTTCAATAAAAAAATATAAATTACCATCAATTATTCATCATGGTACATAAAATCGTTATTTTATTATGTTGGATCGTAGAGATTACTATGGGCTTTATTAAGCATTTTTACATCCGGTTACCATATTAATGCTAATAAAATAATTTATAGTTTACCTTCTGCCGGTGAGACTGGTGAGGTTATGTCATCTTGTGTGACTGTGAAATGAGATGTGGTTGCATAAACTAGTTACTATTGTTCTTTATTACATTAATTCTAACTTAAATATCTGAATGTGACCGATGCGCACGATTTTTTTGCAAAAGCCAGACCTTCATGCTTAAATTGGCATAGTTAGGGTACCGTATCAAATTGGTAAAAAGGAACCCTTATGGTGAGACTCAGTCTGTCTGTCTGTCTGTTTGTCTGTCTGTCACAGCTGGATATCTCAAGAACTACTGATGCTATCAACTTGAAATTTAGAATAGTTTTAGATGACGTTTGCCCAACTATTTTGCAAATTAGAAAGAAATAAAAATATATGTTTATTTTTTGCAACGGGGACTGAAAGGGGGTCTGAAAAATTCGAAGAAGGGCTACTAGAGCATGTGGGGTATCATATGAAAGAACGCAGTTTGCAAATTCTATGTGATAGAAGTTTATATAAAAATTACAGGAAACATAAAACGATGTCTCTAAATAGTACACTTTTTCAGAAATCATCAATAATAGTTGCATTAGTTCCACTATCGGTCAAGAGATGGCGCTGACATAAAATTGCAATGCTCTACACCGCAGCGCACAGTGTTAAAATTCCCTGACGAGTATAGACCTTGCCGATGAAAATTTAAAAACATGATGGTACGGAACCCTCGGTGCGCGAGTCCGACTCGCTTTTGCCCGGATTTTTTTAACAAGACCACGTTTTAAACCCGTATCTAAACACGACTTTATAACGTGACATTTTTTAAATTGTTAAACTCCTAACGTACATCAATGTCGCGTTTAAAATAAAATGATAAATGATTTATTTCTGTAAGTAGGTTTTTACAAACACTTTTACACGTCAATCATATTTTTTAAACTAGATGAGGTCGGCGTTTCCTATCTGACTACTCTGAGAAGAAAGGCCGAAACAAACTCAGAGGTCACAGTCTCTTTTAAAGTCACAGACAAAATCTTGGTCAGATCGTGTGAAGACCATGTAGATTGGTGTCTGAAATGGTCTTTTGAGGAAAGAACCACACAGATTGAGCGGACCTGTCCAATCAGTGCACGCATTTGTCAAAAATCGTGCAGCTCGACTCAGAAGTTGAGGAGCTCAACGACTCGACGAACAATACCAAAGACAGGACATTTGGGTAGGCCGCATAAACTACTCAAACTGTCAGACCATGATTAAAACGAAAACAATGACCCACATAGTCCTCACATTCACAATAATTAAAATAATATAACACTTTATACAGTAAATGTACATGTTATTGTTTAAGTAAATAGATACTTAAAAAAAAAAAGGATGAAAATATTAAAGTGTAAAAATAGCAAAATAACATTCACTGTCTAAACCTATTGGAGCAGCTCAATCCCAAGCCTTTTTGTCCTCAATATAGTCTTTTACAGTATAAATAGGCTTTCTGGCATAGTTTTCGCTTTTTATAAGATTTGAATTTATTTAATAAACTACTGTTACACACGACTTTATAGTAAGGTAGGATAAAACTAACCTTGTCCCATTGACGACGCCCGCTAGGTAATTGCTCCGTTTATCCGTGATAGACTTCCCGAAGTACGCATCGTACAAAACCGGCGCTTCTTGTGACAACACCGATCCGAATGTCACAAAGAATGGTAATATGGTCTTCCAATCCATGGTGAGATTGACAGTTTTATTTATTTCTTTAGAATAAAAAATAAGAGGAAAATGTCTCTTCTAGATTTTTTGTATCTTTGTAGGTACAAGTGAGATCTATTATTTTTGTATAGTAGTAAACAAGTATGTATTGACCATGATTGAAAAACGACTGAAAAGTTAAAGTGTAAAAATTAAAGTATTTATATGATTGGATGAATTATTAATGTAGGTATTCTTTAATTGCTTTGTAGTTTTTAGAGCAAAGTAATTATATTTCTAGTTGTAATGAGGTTGCTGGCACGATCAGCCACACAAATTAAGTAAGCAATAGCTGTGATTGATTTAAATCATACACACTTAATTTTTTTTAAATACTTACAATTTTAGGAACGGAACACATAGCACGCTATTTTTAACGTTTCATATTTTAAACGATTAAACAAATTGCGAACGCGAAATACTAGGGATGGGCAACGCTTTTAAAAGTGACACTTACCATCGACCAAAATGAAGGTCGATGTTAAGTGTCACTTTTAAAAGCGTTGCCCATCCCTACAATAGTTCGCGTTCCACGTGGATAGGTCATCTTTGTGATAGACCCTCTGGTCATGCAAAGGAATTCCCAGTATTAGGTAAGGCTTTTTTTTTTGCGGATGGAAAATCATCAAATGACTCCTCCCGCTCTGGGTGGAGCGGAAGGGAGTGTCAGACTCTTACTGACTAAAACCCACCCGTGTTCCTTCCTTAGCCCTTTATGTTCCGGGCCAGCGGTAACCCTGTCGGACAATCCCGCTGACCATTAGGTAAGGCTAAAGTTAGGTAAGGCTTGGCACACAACTAATATTTTTGCTACCCGCGGGGTAATTATGTAACACACATAAAATGATAATCGATCGCAGAGTCTTTAATTTTGACACTTAGCCACGTTCATAGCGTTATTTACGTTGTTGTACAGATGAATTTTTCAAACTTATGAAGCAATGTATAAGCAATTTCTTTCTATACCCTCTGATTTTGTTTAAAAGTGCGATATGGAATTAGGATCTTGTGCATGTGCGCTTAGTATCTAAAAACAAACCTGCAATAGGGTCGAACGTCCAGTTAATAAATAGGTGTGTCTGCTTGACGCACATTTTTAGGGTTCCGAAGTCAACTAGGAACCCATCCAATTATAACGGCCTTATTACAAAACAAGATTTATCTTTAGACCAAGGTTTAAACCATCCAGCTATTTTTAAATTTCGAACTATAATCCGACGAAGCTAAAGTTCTTATTACAAAAACTGACGTTAAACCCGAGTCTAAGTTGTCAATTTTGCATTAAGAACTTTACAGTTGTCAGAATAAAGTTCAAAATTTAAAAATGGCTCGATGGTTTAAACCTGGGTCTAAAGATAAACCTTGTTTTATAATAAGGCCGTTATAGTTTCGCCATGTCTGTCTGTCCGTCCGTCTGTCCGTCCGTCTGTCAGTCCTCACTTACTCTCTGTGACCGTTAGCACTAGAAAGCTGAAATTTGGTACCAATATGTACCTATATTAATCACGCCGACAAAGTGGTAAAATAAAATTTTGGAAAATATTTTTTTTTAGGGTATCTCCCCTACATGTGAAGTGGGGATGAATATTTTTTTCGTTGTCTACCCCATCGTGTGGGGTATCGATGAATAGGTCTTCTAAAATGACTTATTTTCCGATTTAATGCTCCATTTACGAAATATTAAACTGTAAAGTGCAAATTTTTGTTCCAGTAGGGCGTCTCCCCCCCTCTAAAACCTAAACTGCTGGCTTGAAAAATCTGGAAAAATTCACGATGATAGTGCATTTCATGAACTTTAAAGGAAAATTATAGCGGTTAAGATAACTTTATCAGTTTAGCAGTAATAGTCGTTGAATTTTTTCGTCGTCGAGTTTTGGATAATTTTGTACCAAATACAAAATCATTAGCATTAATCCTTTAAAGTGACTAAGATGAAGTAGTTGCTTGTTTATAACGGGTAATGACTTGCATTGAAAAACAAAATATGTTTTTTTTAAATATATATTTTTTATATTCAGAATAAAGAACAGCAGAATCGTACTATATTGTGATAACGGGCTACTACGGAACCCTACACTGTGCGTGGTCCGACACGCACTTGGCCGGTTTTTAGACATGCGTGCAATAAAAATCGTGCAAATAACTACAACAATGTAGGTGTTAAAACGCTTGGATTAATCTGTTTCTAAATGTTTGATTATCATAATAGCAGTATTATTATCATCTAATTACAGGTGCGGCGAATTGTGATTTGAAAAAAATATAATTGAAGGAGATAAACACATTTGCTGAATCGAATGCGGGTTGGATCTAGTATCGTTTGGCAGGAGTTGGGGGATAAAACGGTTTGAAGCTGGTAGGGGTTGGGTGCCAGATTATAACGCTGCCACTCCTATTTAAAAGGTAGGTAATGCTTAAAATTCCAGAAATTAATTTTAAAAAATCTAGCCTTAAATCAGATAAAAAGTGAAACGAAACGTTAAAATGGGCGATTGAGAATCAAACCTGCCCTAGTAAGTCCGTGGTCGACGGTGAAGTGCCAATGACACCTAACTGACAAAGTCAAAAATTTACACAAACTGAAAAAAACTTTCAAAAATAGACACGTTGCGTTCGTTTAGTTCGGAGGTACATATTTCAACATTTTAATTGAATGCTGTTGCAGCTAAAAATACACTTAGGCGATTTCACTAAAACATGCGAATAACGCTTTTAATTTCAAAACGATAAAAAAGTGAAGTTCTCAAAAAATGTTATTAGGAGGCAAAGACATTTAAAGTATTTACAATAGACGGGACATTGCGAACAAAACAGTGTCCCGGTACTTGTGACCTAGGCGTAACAAGTCTCTCAGTCTAGTATGGTACGCCTGCGCGTCAAGTCGCATTTACGCATTCGTGTCCAACAAAAGAAAAATATTTTGTATGGAAATATGCCGAGTTGCGCATTACGTTACTGCAAGTCTCGTTATGGTAAAACAACTGGACCTAAATTCAGTTTATTTTCGTATGTATTATCTATATTTACTCAGTAATTAGAATTAAATAATTTTCATAAAAAGATCTAGAAAATTTGTTTATTTTGTATTAAACGCCATCTATTGCTGAGTAACTTTACTATAGTTGGGTTAAATGACAGCTTAAGTGTTACCACTTTTTAACGAAATTAATATAGTGGTGTGACAAAATAATCGATTCATTCAAGTAACATTCAGTTTAAAATCGATCCATGTTTAATTGATTTTATAAAAGAGGGTAATAAAATAATATTAGAAGAATTAAAAACTAAGCTTGATGTGCTGGTGTCTGTACAGACACTTTTATACATCAATCATATTTTAAAAACTAGATGAGGTCGGCGTTTCCTATCTGACTAATCAGAGAAGAAAGGCCAAAACAAACTCAAGAGGTCCAGATATAATCTTGGTCAGATCATGTCAAGTAGTTAATTCTTCAAAAGACCATTACAGTATGGTCTCATACTGAAATGGTCTTTTGAAGAATTAACTATACCACACACATATAAAGATAATAACGATAATTTAGTATTTAGGTGTTCGAGCCTAACGCTTGAACCACTTGAGATTACGCTTCCAGAAATACGTCACTCACACCTTCAAACTGTCTGTTCCTACTGTGTATGTGTGCACTGTTGCTATCTCTTTCACTCATGACGCAGCGCCCGGCGTGCGGCGCATGCGCCGCGTTCCTCAGTACGCTTTTGAAACTCGTAGCACTCACACGTGTACATCGTTGAAAATTTTATGTAAGTAACAAATTATTTTACATTGGAACTATTATGAATACCGCTCGGCGCCTCACGGCCCAGCGACGTCTTGTGTGCCACCTAGCACCTAAACTAAAAGCTTGGTCGCTTTTTCTGCCGGATCGAGACGGCATGTCGTATCGAGTTCGACTGTCACTGTAGTCTGTCGACGGCTACACTACCTACCGTCATACCGTCTGAGTGAGACCACCTGACCCGTCGTCCGACAAAATCGACGTCGACTATCATTTGATTATGACGACGTCGCGTCGCCTGTCGTTTCAAGTAAGACGACGTCGACTGTTAAGTAAGACGACGTCGACTGTTAAGTAAGACGACGTCGACTGTAAAGAAAGACGACGTCGCCTGTCATTTGATTAAAGCGACGTCGGCTGTCGTTTGAGCAAGTCGACATCGCTTGAATGAGACGACTTTACCGTTTAGTTAACGTCACCTGACACGACGTGTTATTCGCATAATAACATTAAATGACGTATATCCTGAACAATGTGGTTCGATTCCTTTTCAGAATAATGTCAAAACAAACAACATTGGGAGAATTAGCCACTCGGCCCTGCCCAGCTGGAGAAGAGGAAAGTTTTGCAGCAGTCGTCAACATAATTGACCAAAATTTTCCGGAAGACTGGAGATCATGGGAAGTTAATGACTACAGTTTTCACGACCTATTTGGAGCCGAAGTCTCTTCTAAAATTGAAGGTAAACTAAGATTCGCTATTCCGACCGCCGATCTTGCCCGAGCTTTTGCACCAGACTCTAGTTCCTTGTCTGAGAGGAAGTATAGAAGTATAAGGACAAAGATCTTGCGCTGGCCTCTAGGCCGAGCTTTAGTGCATTACCCTCATCACATTATGGAAAAGGTACATGGCTCCGGGAGATATTATTACGCCTTTGTTGAGGCAGTGCGCACAATAAAGAGTAAATTGACGAATCGTAGAAGTGCGTCATCCGAACTACAGACCTCTCAACAAGATCAAGTAATCTCAGGCAATCCTGCACTTTCTGATACAGAAACGCCAGAACGATCTACAAGTAGAAAAAGATCTCACGAAATAGATATGGAAGTGGAGAGTACTCCAATAAAACAACCGACCCCATCTCGAGGGCAGGGAAGCAATGAACATTTGTTAATAGCTGTCTTGAATCAACAAATGGAAATGTTTAATCGTTTAATAAATACTCAAAACAAACAAAACGATAACATTGAAAAAATATTGTCGAACACGATAAAAAATGACACCGTCAATCCCCCTGACCTAAACGAGTCGTTTGAATCATTACCAGACAGTACACAGTCTGATGACGAACACCAGCCGTCTCAATATAATTCTTATCCACCGAGGGCTCCGTCAACTGATAATCTTTCTACGAGAGAATCAGAACTACGAGTCAAGATATCCGAAGCTCAGAGAGAACTCGCTGCATTACAATCTGGGGATAACGAGACATTTGATTTTGATCCAATCACAAATGTGACAGAACCCAAAGTAGCTAAAACTGATCCACAATACCTGAAGCAAGGCATAGACTGTCAGCGCTTTGGCCAAGAAGGATGGCGCGACGTCAGATATGCAGATACTCAGAAGCAATTCCAAGCTTCACCAGCTTTTTGCGCCTTGCAAGTAAATAACCTTCTTGCCGGCGTAGCACCTAATTGGAAATCATCTGCCGTACTTGAAAAATTCGACATGACACTTGGGGCGATAACTCACGGTCTCCTACAACAAAGGAAAATCTTTCGAGAGTTGGTGGACCACCTACCGCATGAAATGAAAAATAAAATCGGATGTGCTTTTCTTAATGCTGATTCTAAGTTTAAGAAAAAATCGGACGCCCTCTTGCAGTATGTTTGTGGTCGTCGGGCAGAGGTGATAGAACAGAGAAGAGGGGCATATAAAGTACAAAATAAGTCTCTTTATAATATTTTGCACAACATACCTCCGTCTGAAACACATCTCTTTTCTGATGAAGCATTATCTAAAGCAGTTAAAGATTGCTCCAACAATGATATTAAAAAGTTTTTTCCTTATCCCAACAAGAAAAAACCATCAAATATTCGTCCAAAAGACAGATTCAGAGAGACGACAATACAAGGCCCATCAAGAAACAACCCACGATATTACCGTAACCCAGGAGGAGTCAATGACACGGGCCGCACTAGGAACAAACAGCAGCATCACTATAAACCCCAATCACAATCACAACCAAAACCACAACAAGCTAGAAAAGATTGGGGGGGTGGCAAAAGAAAGTGACTCTTTCAAAGCAGGGCGCTTACAAGATTATTCCCAACATTGGACAACAGCGCCAAAACTAATTCAAAACTTTATCCAGGGGTACAGAATCCCATTCAGCTCAAAACCGCCAATCAGAAAAATTTTTCTCCCAAGAACATTTTTCAATTTCGAACCAAAGTAACGCCAGAAATGTCAAAACAGGTGCAAAAACTATTGAAATCAAAAGCTATTCAAGAAAGCCAGTATCAGAGTGGTTTTCTCTCAGAAATGTTCTTGCGAAAGAAGACGGATGGCTCTTTCCGACCAATATTCAACCTGAAAGGCTTAAACCGATACGTCCAAACACCAAAATTTCACCTTTTAAATCACCTAAAAATTCCAACACTCTTGTACAAAAACAGTTACATGATGAAGCTGGACATATCGCAGGCATACTTTCATTTACCAGTATCACCCAGTCATCGCCGCTTCTTGTCCCTCAGTTTTCAATGGAAAGTTTATCAAATGACGTGCCTACCGTTCGGGTTAGCGAGCGCTCCGGCAGCTTTCGCCAAAATCACCAATTGGATTGCTCATACTTTAAGAGGCCAAGGCATAAGGATACTAGTCTATTTAGACGACTTCCTAATAATCCACGAAGATCCGCATGTCCTGGAAAGTCAGACCAAATATGTCGTCAAATACTTACAGAAATTAGGCTGGCAAGTAAATCAAGAAAAGTCCTCCTCGACTGCCACAACAAAATTAGAATACCTTGGAATAACTTGGGATACCAAGCTAAACCGAAAGTCACTGTCGGAAAGCAAGACAGTCCACCTTACGACGCATCTGGAGTCCCTAATAAAGAGGAGTCGTTGGAGCTGGCACGATGCAAAGGTTGTTCTGGGGAAGCTGAACTTTGCGTCATACGTAGTACCATTAGGGCGCCTCCACAGTCGCTTCCTCCAAAGGGCATCAAGTCGTTTACCAATGACAAAACCACATCGGCAATTGGCAATACCACACTGTGCTATGGCGGAGCTCATATGGTGGAAAACGAATCTCCAAAAAGACTCACCGATACACATACCAGAGCCATCAGTTTTCATAACGACAGATGCCGCGGACAGGGGCTGGGGAGCTGTAATAAATGGTCAGAAATTCTGGGGCACATGGACAAATCTGCAGCGGAAGTGGCACAGCAATCAGAAGGAACTCTACAAGTTGTTCGAAGTCTTAACACGAGTCCACTCTTTTATAGAAGACAAAACAGTGATGTTACAGACCGACAATCGAACAACGGTATCTTACATAATGAAACGAGGAGGTACGAAGTCCTTGAGACTACTGGAGACTTCACTAAAAATTTTGGAACTTTGCCAACGTCAACGTTGTCACCTCATAGCCCGTTATATACCTGGAATATACAACGGTCTGGCGGACAGCCTCTCCCGAGAAAAAGGTCTTCCCGAATGGCACCTCAAGCCATCGGCAGTATCGACGATATTCCAAAAGCTGGGCACTCCTGTGATCGATCTGTTTGCATCTGCGAGATCTGCTGTGGTGCCGACATATGTCAGCGAAGACGCAAAAGACACACACAGTCTATTTACAGATGCGTTCAGCAAGACGTGGCAGTTCAAACTGGGATGGATCTTCCCTCCACCATCGTTGATACCTCGCGTGATTCATCATCTGAACAAATCGGAAGGAACCTACTTAATAGTGACTCCCAGTTGGAAGAAGGCGTTCTGGACGGCCGATTTAAAGGAAAGGGCAATTTGCCCACCAATCCCAATAACAGATCTGAAGTCGAATTTGACAGATCTTCGGACAAATCTACCACCTCAGAACGTAGAGAGCTTAAATTTGTTGGTCTGGAAGGTACGGGCTGGAGTAAACAACTACAAAACTGGTCCAATACGGATATAAATCTGCTAGAGACATCTTGGAGGAAATCTTCCCTGAAAACATACAAACCTGCTTGGTCCAGGTGGCAGGCCTGGGCTCGCACCAATAATATATTTGTGGATAACCCCAGCCCATCAGACTTGGCAAAATATCTATGTCACCTTTATAACACCGTGAGATTGGCCCCTCGCACTATTGCACTGCACAAATCAGTAGTGGCAACCTTAGCGAACCCTCAGCGTTCAGAAGAACTAACTTCGCATCATTTGGTGAAGCATGTGCTGAAGGCAATTTTCTTGAAAAATCCCCCGACAAAGAAAGCCATCCCTTGGAAAATAAGCGACCTTTTGGGTTTCCTTAGGACCTACGTTATAAACGAAGACAGCCTATTTCAAATTTTTAGACATACCTGCGTCCTTCTCCTATTAGCTTCAGGAAGAAGAGTACACGATCTCACCTTATTGAGCATTAAAAAAGGGTTGTTTATGGACAACGGGGATGAGGTAATTCTATGGCCTCAATTCGGTTCCAAAACCGACTCTAGCACTTATAGGCAATCTGGATGGGTGTTAAAAAACAATGCAAACGAAGCTCGTCTAAATCTTGTTTTGTGGATAAAAAAAATCCATTTCAGCCTCACAAGAGCGACGAAGGGATAAGAACTTGAAGAACTTGTTCATAACTACGAGAGGCACAGTTAAAAATGCATCACGCTGTGTTATTTCGGGATGGATCCGAACACTTTTTCGGGAAGCAGGTATCTCTGCCTCAGCAGGCAGTTTCAGGGCTGCAGTTGCGACCGAAAACTGGACCAATAATAAATACAATATTGATGATATTCTTAAAAGAGGAAACTGGAGATCAAAAAATACATTTTTCAATCACTACTTCAGGGAAACGTCCGCAAATTGCATTAATAATTACAACCATACTACAAGAGTATTGAGTGATGATTTTTCGACTTTATGAAATTGATTATAAGGACATTTAAATAAAAATGTAAAAGTTAGAAGTACTTATGTTTGTTATTTGATCAATTATTTACTTTCTGTAATTTACTTTTGTTGATACTTTGTTATTGATTATATAATATTAAAAAGGCTCCTATTATTTTGTTATTTTTATTAAAACATCAGTCACAGTACGCATCGCAGCGCCGCCGGCAGAATATAAACACGTCTCAAGTGGTTCAAGCGTTAGGCTCGAACACCTAAATAGAACCGTTTTTCCCCCGAAGGGTAAAAAACGGATATTTAGGTTTCAGCCGTAGCTTGAACCACACTTCAGGGTCCTTGCCGGCTTCTTCAAAGGTACTGAGGAACGCGGCGCATGCGCCGCACGCCGGGCGCTGCGTCATGAGTGAAAGAGATAGCAACAGTGCACACATACACAGTAGGAACAGACAGTTTGAAGGTGTGAGTGACGTATTTCTGGAAGCGTAATCTCAAGTGGTTCAAGCTACGGCTGAAACCTAAATATCCGTTTTTTACCCTTCGGGGGAAAAACGGTTCTAATTTGTATGAAAAAATATTTTTTTTTAAATAAATCATTTGTAAACATTGAAACTATGGATAATTTTATTGCTTTCCTAACTTTTTGGCACTTATTTCAATCTATTCAAATGCGAAAAAATTGTCTTTTTTCAATATTATCGATACGTTTGAATCTATATGGTAAAATCCCTACTACAGGTTTTATAGTTTGTACTTAGTGTCACCCCGCATTGCCAGACCTACGGATTTATCCATAGATCTACGGACTTTGGACCTCGCCTCGGATATACGTATATCGATATAAGATTTACAAATATTTGCAAACAAAAGTGTAAAAAAATAATTTTGCAAAAAACGAAACGCAACCGACAATTGCAAAAAAGGTCTACTTTACACAAAAAGCAATATAAAACACAAAAGCATAATAGTTCGGCGGCAAAGCAGGCGCATTTAAAATTATTTTGTTTTAAAATGTAAATAACTACTTACTTAAAAACACACACTGAAACTGATACGCTGTCATAGACGGTGACACGGACATTGAATAGTAGCGAATAAAATTGTACTTAGAATATTTTTTCTGCCTGAGTCAATTTTTGCCTAATTTGTTTAGTTTTCGATATTTATCTAACTGATTTGATTTATATTAGATTTTTCAGGCACCACCGATCCGATTTTTAATCGATGAATTGAAAATCGTATCTGGCAACACTGGCCATCTACCGGGCGATAGCTGAACCTAATTGAATAAATTGCCGCTCTAATTATGCTATATCTTACCAGATGGCGGCACTGAGACATGGGATCACAGTTTTTCTAAGACATTTCATTGCATGGCCCCTCTATTGTATAAATCTTAAATCTCTTTGTTAGGAGGTATTGGCACTTCGCCGTCGTGGTGTAAAATATCGCGCAAAATCGATAACATAAACGTAAAAAAAAATGTTTTTTTTTGTTTTATTTGTTTTTATACCAACCTAGAAATTCTGCTCAGAAGAAAGTTAGTGTACTCCCACTGATCGTATGTGGGTACAAAAGGCAATGTTACTACTGTTACTAGGAGAACTTACTTACAAGAGCGAGCGAAGCGAGCTCGGGACTTGGGGCACCCCGACTCGGACAGGTTAGGTTCGAAGGGGATGGCGGGGTCAGACCCCGCCATTCCCTTCGTGGTTATTTTTTTTTTAAACATTGACTCCGATTGATCCGACTACGCCTTCTAAGCCACTTTAAAAGTGTTTTGAGGTTAGGTTACAGTAATTTGTTTTTCTTAAGAACGGTGCGTTTCCTTTTAATGGTCGTGGTGCAAGGGGAGAGGGGGCATGCCCTCTAATTCGAAGCTCCCTCCCACCCCCTGCCCTTCTCCTACCAAACGATACAAAATTTGGTGTTTTGAGGTTCGGTTACAATATTTTTTTTTTCTCAAGAACGGTGCGTTATTTTTTCATTGCAGTGGTGCCAGGGGAGAGGAACCCTCTCCTCCTGCCAAACGAACGATACTAAGGTAAACGCAGCTATCAACGACCCATCGAAAATCTGTAGTTATTACCGACCTATAAAAGTAATTCCAAATCTTTACGTTTCCAGAACTATTCTAGCTATAGTAGGCAAAGATACACACGCGTTTATTCCTTGAGCATCGTATACTTTTACTTTACTGTGAGTAGCTGTGCAAAAAAGTGATAAAATACGACAGTTACTGCGGGGCAGCGTAGACGCAGGACTTGTCGTACTGTTTCCTTGTTCCTTCAAGTAAGTACGTGACTTTTCTATTTAAGACATTTATACAAACAAATGAAGTCTATACTTTATCTTATATTACTAAATGTATTCATTTCAGTGTCAACTCTTGATTTCTTAGGACATTTTATTAATAAAAAGTAATTTGAAACGATAAAAATTAAAATTAAAATGGGGTGGTGTTAGCTTCATCAGTTTTAGTCGTGGCAGCTATCAACGACCCATAAGTCGGCAATGGCAGCAACGTAACTTTTCGTTTTATTTTTCTTTTATGTTATTATATCACACTAACACAAGTATTTTTATGGACCAGTTTAAATCTAAGCTATCAGTCTTTATAAAAATCTATTAGCGACTAAACTTTTTTGTCTAGTTTTTACCTTTTAGCGTTGTCAATTTAACCAAAGTTATGATATTTTTCGAGGATCGATATTGAATAGTTACAGTAATAAATCATTGTTTTTGTGTTTAAAACAGTGTGCATTTGTTCATATTTTTTGTGACATTGATCAATTATAATCTATTTTACAGTCCGAAGGTCAATTGTATTAAAATAACCATTTTTTTATGAGTCGGTAATACAATTTATGTTTATACTTACATTCTTCATTACCGACTCATGAGGGTCGGCAATAGCAACTATAAGAAGCTATTACCGATCGTATATAAGGTCTATCTATTCATACACTAAATCTCTTAAGGGGTCATTGTACTCATCATTACGAACAACATTTACTATGAGACAAAACCTGAAATCGCGAAAAAAAATGAGCTGTTCCCTACATTTTTACGAGTTATGCGAACATAAATGTGTGGAACAGCTGATTATTTTTTCGCGATTCGAGTTTGGTCCCAAGTAAAAGTTGTTCATAATGATGAGTACAATGACCTCTTAAGAGGTTGTTAATGTTTTACCAATAACCCTGTATATGTGTATTAATAGTATTTTGTTGATTAATTTAAAAGTTTATAATTATTTAGTTCATAGGTATTATTAAGAAGTACCGTACCTACTAATTTGTTTTTATTAAAAATAACGATAATAAAAAAATACGAATAAGTATTTGCATTTTTATTTTGTTTTTAATCATCATCATCACTAGCTTATATTCATTCCATTGCTGGAAAAAGGCCTCCTGTCATACACGATCGGGAATAGCTGCATAAAAATCGTTAATAGCTTCACAGCCGTTTTTATGGATCGGTAATTGCAACAATCGACTAAGTCACTTTGTAAATTATTTTTTACAAGATAATCCTTTATTTAAATGTATTTGATTCAGTAAATACATTTTTTATACATAACACTAGCATATAAAATGAAACTATTAATCTTTAGAGGAACCAGTATACTAAAAAAATATGGTTGATTTTAAAATTGCCTTAAGGGGGTCGTTAATACCTGCGTTTACCTTAAATTTGGTGTTTTGAGGGTAGGTTACAATAATTTGTTTTTCTCAAGAACGGTGCGTTACTTTTTCATTGAAGTGGTGCCAGGCAAGAGGAACGCCCCTCCTTCTGCCAAACGATACAAATTTTTTATCTCGAATGCTTTTATAGCGCTTTCTGCTTGTTTGTTGTGAGGTGAGTATTGAACTCACGACCACTTGTTCGCAAGTTCGCGCGTTAACCAATGGGCTATTGCTGTTTAGATGCAATAGCGTAGATCAAATATATCATAAAGATTGCATAATGAATATTATCATCATCAGTATCATCATTTCAGCCGAAAGAGGTCCACTACTAGACATAGACTTCTCCCAAACATCGCCACTTAGACCGGTTCTGTGCCGTTTTTTCTTAGTGCTTGTCATTTTTGGGGGGTTCATGGGCGCAGCCGCGCAGTATGGTGTTAAAATGCATAGAGAACGCTGCTACCCATACTCTAGTAAGTAGGTACCTTACGACGACTCGCCTTTTACGACTCCCACGGGAAGAAATGGGATGGTGCTATTCTTTACGTCCGGCACCATCGCTGCCGCAAATTAATTAATATATTGGTTGGAATCTTGAAGGTAATAATAAAAAAAAAAAACTATGCTAGTTTACCAATATCAATATATTGTAAAATATGAGAGGATATTCAAAATGTAAAAGATGAAAATATCGTGATTTCTCTGTAAATTCAGTCGGTGTCTAGCTGCTTCATAGGGTTGACACACAATTTACAATTGGGCCATTTGGTAAGGTCGATGAACTTAACTTTATATGTCTACTAGCTTCCGCCCGCGGCTTCGCCCGCGAGGTATGTCGATAAAAACTATCCTATGCCCTTCCCCGGGATGCAATCTATCTATCTGCCAAATTTGATCGAACTCCGTTCAGTGGTTTAGGCGTGAAAAGGTAACATAAGTACAGACAGACAGACAGACAGAGTTACTTTCGAATTTATAATATTAGTATGGGTGCCATGCACATGGTCAGTAACTTCGACTCTATGGCGACGTAATAACGGTTACTCTCGCTTCCCGACTAGTTTGTCACATTTTAGCGTTAATTTGTTAGTTCTAGTTGATTCCAATATTGAATATTTTTATTTTTTTTATTTCATGTACCTAGTTAAATTACTTCCTTACTTGTATTAACTAAAAACAGACAGGATAATTGTCTTTATTCCCTCATCTTAGAACAAATCTACTAAATTCAAAATCAAAAAAATCTAAATTATTTCACATAAACCTGGGCACTAATGAAACGTCAGAAGCTAGGTGCACGGTTCCAATTGGTCGTTTCCTATGGAGAAGAACCGGCAAGAAACTCCACGGTTACTCTTTTTAAAAATAATTGGTTTTTACAATGTTTTGAAATTACAGTAGGTATGGGAGAACAGCGTAGGCACAAAATACAGATAGTACAGAAGTCAATTACATATTTTATGTACTTCACTTTTCATACCTACGCTCGGCGGTCGCGCTAGGGTTGTCAACTTTGGCTTATGCACAAAAAACTATCGTGGTAGTGGCACTCGTATCCAGTTGTTTGATTTATTTTTGAGCTTATTCTATAATATTAAAACAAAACAATAAACATAGTATTACAATACAAAAAGTTTACAGAACAAAAACATATAAAATTATACATTTGTCAATTTTCACTATCGAAAATCCCTAATAACTTCAAAACGGATTACCCAATTATACAAATATTTACACAATTTATTTTGTCCTATCCGTTTTAGACCTAAACCTATCAAATGACACTAAAAACAACACAATATCTACACAAAAAAAAACACGTTTTTAACTTACGTAATAGTTGGTGGCGTGAATTTACCTTACAAAAAAGTTACTTCGTTTATACTGATTCAAAATAGGAAACTATTATATAAATCGAGCTTAGATAGGTATTTTTTGTTGCTCCATTTTTGCATTTCACAGACGCGTGTCTCAAGCGGATGGCACCTGCGCTCGCACTACTTCCAACCCGTCTGAGATAACGTGTCCGTGAGCGGTGTCTAAGTGTGCGTTGCTCGAGCGCACTTTGTATGTAGATTGCCTTCTGTACTATCTGTATTTCCGTGCCGTAGGCCTGTCAACAACTACCAGGTACTTGATAAAGTAAAAAATGGTCTACAGATTTAAAGTCTACAAGGCCTACAAAGTCCTTACATTTACAAAATAAGAATCTATCAAAAGGATAAATAAAATATAAAAACCTACTAAAACCAAGTGATATGATTCCCATTACAACCACTGATAAAGAGGTGAAAAATTGGAATTGTCTGCATATAATGTCAAATAATAAAGAGATTATGTCAAAAAAGTATGAAAAAAAAAAAATATAAAAAAAAATATCGTAATTTAAGAGCAGTTATTAGACATTTATGTCGTTAATGAGGAGCCCGGGAAGCCACATGTGCAGAAGGAATTATTGCCAGACTAACTTGTCTTCAACGTAGTCTTTAATCTTATATTATGCTTTTTTGATAAGGACACGTTTGATGAGGGTTTTGAACTTTCCATCGCTAAGTTCTGTAACCGGCTTTGGCAACTTGTTATACTATTACTATACTTTTAATCCTCTACACGCCACACCAACATTCAAACAAACCACATAATTTCGTTAAAACGGTCAAGTTCCCCACTTTCCAGTCTAGTAACCCTACGTAGGTACTAACGGAAGCGAGAAACCGTCGGTACTTTCCGCCAGGCGTCGGATTTTTCCGCCGAGGTGTCGGATCCAGTTATGAGGACATTGAAAGGAATGTTAAACCCATCACGTGGAACTTTGTCGGAGTGGGAATATTTGGACTGTCCTCTGACCTACTTTAGTTTTGAATTTTGCCATTCGTTTAGAAATTATATTATATTTTAGGGACATAATTTTCCGGATGACAGCGATGCGGACGATTTCGACGCCAAAGTGACCAAAAAACAAGAGGATTTAGGGTGCGTTAAACCAAAACCCCTAATAGAGACAAACAACAACAATTTAAATATATAAAATACAACTACAAACTAACGAACGAATGTTAAAATTGAACTTTTGTAAATACATGCCTAGCGGCAAGTCTTCGAAAATGATTAAATAAGTAAAATATATTGATGAAATTAGAAATAATATTAAAGCCGACGTCTAAATCCAAATACATCTCTTCCAAAGTGTCTAAACAAGTCCATGAAAAAGATGTATTATAATATAATATATAATTTCCTTTATCTTCTTACCTTTTCCCAAAAATCACTTGGAAACGTTTGACACGTGTATGTGCTTAAATTTACTGTTTTGTGGCTTTATATCTCGTATATCAAATTATCAATCGCGCCATTAGGTAAATGATCACTGAATGGTACTTAATTTATGTATTTAAATTCAATTGATTGCCTTTGATGTTTGGCACGTGGAGTATTTGCGTTGTGGTTATAGGTAGACAGATAGACGGGCGGGATAACGACCTACCTGGACACACGCAGTATCAAACCCGTACGTTACTAATCTTTTAAGAATTGTTGTCTTGAAAATGGTGGATTATGGCCCGAGTGGAGCATTACGGCCCGCTCCCTCTCACCCAGAGAAGAACTATGTCCCAGTAGTGGGAACTATAGGCTGTTTAAGCCTAAGCTATGTCTTGGAAAAAGTCATGTCATCTCTTAGGCGAAGGACTGGCCGTATCAGCCTCCCTTTAGCTATATACTATTCATGTTTTGGGAGTATGCCATAATCGCTAGACTTGTCAAGTTGGCGGTCACAGTACGATTTTTAAGTACCTACTCACACAATATTCTTGTCCATCCTCTTATAGTCTAGTGTGTCTGTTAATTGCTTGTTACGATATTTATCTTAGTGTAAGGCACCACACAGGTTCTTGGCTACAGGAAAACAAAACAATGCTTTGTTTAAATGTTAAATGTATGAAGGGAATGTTATTGCCTGGGTTTAGCTTATGTTCATAGGTGACAAAGTAGGAATGCTATGATGAGGGGTGTGTGATGTTACGCGAATGGATAGAATAAGAAATGAGTGTAATAATAAGAAGTCTGAAATTGGCATCGGTGACTGAAAAGTTGTGTGGAAATCGGTTGTCAAAGTACGGGCATGTAATTCAGAGGAATGAGAGTTTTTGAGTATTAATGATGGCTATAAGTGTGAAAGATGACATGGCTAGGAAGGGGGTGACTACCGAGATGACGACTTATAGAGAAAATAGAAGAAAATCATTGTTGGGCTGATCCCAAATAAGTTGGGGTAAGGGCAGGAGAATGTTGAGGTGAAAAAGTGAATTATTCCGGTCTGATCCCCTGACCCCCCCTCCACCCCCCCACCTCGATCCCCTCCTGGATCGTCTTCTGTTTTAATCTTTGTCTTATCCACATTATGTAAGTTTGCTCTTTATGACAAGTAAGTACAGTCAAAAGAAATTAAAAGTTTCATAAAGTGTGGTTAGATAATTACTAATAAGGGAGCTACCTAAACAGTTTGGAAGAGATAATTATGTATTCAAAAAAATTAGACGTCTGTAAATAAATGTTTTTTTTTTTTATCACATCTATTCAAAAGAGCTAGTGTATTCCTCGTAAACAGAGACTAAAATAGCTATTTAATCCCTACGGATTAAAAGTGATTTGAATTTGGGATGTGGATGTTGTTAGTAAAAGTTCCAATCACCAAAGAGATCAATCACGACCATTGTATGAACAAGTAACAGGCTGTATGATAAAGCAAAGCGCGCGAGCAAAATTAAAAAAATATTTGTGAATAAATAAAAAAACGCGCGAAAAGCATTCTGCCTTTGTTCGTAATTACTCAAATGAGGATTTTACTTAGTTTTATAAAAAATGAATATGTCTTCCTCAAGTAAGTGTATGTAAATAAATAAACGTACTATTCTTATTCATAAATTGCACTTACTTATTTTTTCATAGAGGGTGATAAAAAGTAGAGTGTCCACCTCGGGAGCAAAGAGAGTGTCAAGCTCGAGTGACGTACTTTGAATCCCTCGCTGCGCTCTGGATGCAAAGAAACTCTCTCGCCTTCAAAATAGTTGTTTGCTCCCTTGGCAAACAATCTACTATTTCTATAAGTAAATAAAAAAGTACTGAGCTTTTTGGCCCTAAAACCATTACTTACTTATAATTTTATTACGAAAATTCTGATCCGGAAATACTGTGCCACAGCTGACTTAAAACACTGAATATCGTTTGATTCCTATCACCGATAACATTCACGTCAATCGCATTCATACGAAGGCAGGCCGGATATTGCGGCACGCAGAAACGACAGAATATCTTGTTTCCCGTCACATCCACATTCATAGCTTCTTCCATTAGACAAAGAAAAGTATAGACGGCGGGTAGCTCCATTACATTTCCACAAGAAAGGGATAAAGTATTGAGTTATTATAAGTAACAGAAAAGGATAAAGCTATTTCCGTCTCTCAGTGCGTGCCACTTTTTTCAAAGCAGCTACTTATGTAGCTCATGTTAGTTATGTTAGTTTTTTGTCTCATGTGTGGCAACGCTACCCGATGCTCTATATTTCTTACTCTAAGCTTCTTCCTGAATATTGACAAATTTCATGTGTATGTAGGTATGTAAATTCAAACTTATTTGTTTTTATGGGTTTTGTTTGTATATCTCGTTATGTCGGGAAAATAATTCTTTAACATTTATGACTAGCAAATTAAATTGCCATATTCAAGCCACAACTGTATTTTTTTGACAGTTACTTGAAATGACATAACACGGCAAATTGACGCTGACGTAGTCTGATAATTTCACAAACAATTGATTTCCCTGCCTTTACTACCAACAGTTACATAACTAAACCAACTGAGCTTAACAGAATAATTAAAAAAACCGGGCAAGAGCGAGTCGGACTCGCGCACCGAGGGTTCCGTAACATCCGGGTTTATGCATAAGGTTTATGTTTATGAAATTAAATGTTTTTTTTTTTATTTTTAAGTTTATTGAATGAATGGTAAATTGCGGTTTACGATTTATGACGTATTTAAAAAAAAGTACTTACTAGATCTCGTTCAAACCAATTTTTGGTGGTAGTTTACATGGTAATGCACATCATATATTTTTTTTAGTTTTATCATTCTCTTATTTTAGAAGTTACAGGGGGGGGACACACATTTTACCACTTTGGAAGTGTCTCTCGCGCAAACTATTCAGTTTAGAAAAAAAATGATGTTAGAAACCTCAATACGCGGTTCACAGAATACATCTACTTACCAAGTTTCAACAGTATAGTTCTTATAGTTTCGGAGAAAAGTGGCTGTGACATACGGACGGACAGACAGATAAGGGTTCCGTTTTTGCCATTTGGCTACGGAACCCAAAAAATCTGCAAGTCAGATTATTGAAGTGAAAACTTCTTTAGGCACTTTGGGCATTTTTTGAAATGGGAAAAAAACCATTGAACTCGCGACACTGTTACCGTAACTGACACCACTGTTTTAAGTTTTGGCCACATTTTCTTTGGGAAGAATGACCTTCAAACATATTTAAAACATTACTATGCTTTTTCAAGTTTTCACTTCTTTCGGCACTCCTGGAGTGCCACTGTTTCTTTTTTATTTAAACAGTCAAATGCCACATTTTAAAATGCCTTGTGATCGGCTGACAGAAATCACAAAAGTCAATAAATTTTCTCATTTAATGAATTTTGAGAGAAAATAAAACTATATAGGTTTTCAAAAACCGGTTGCCAATACAAATGACACACATCACACATCCTTTCACGGTTATTTTACCTATCTCTGATTTTGCATCGCTGTCAAAATAATTGTGATCTTAAGGGTGACAAATCAACATCGAGCTATGCTGCGCTGTACTGCGCTGTGCTATGTTTGGTCAACTCGCTCGTCTAATATTTTAATGAGGATACAAACAAACCATGATGTGCTGCGCTATGTGAGGCTACGCTCTGTTTTAAAACGCAGTAGTCTCGAGCGAGGCGCGCTACCCTGCTGAGCCGCGCTTTGCCGAACTGTGCTATGTTTTTAATACTGATTACTTTTAATACTGAGCTAAGCAAAGCGCAGCACAGCTTGATGTTGATTGTTAAAAAAACGTAGCTTAAGAAACACAGCACAGCACAGCACAGTACAGCGCAGCATAGCTCGATGTTGATTTGTCACCCTTATTCTCGTCACAATAAGGTTGCCGTTGTTAGGTTGCTGCTATCAGAAGTAAAATAACTGAACGGATCGTATATTGTTAGTCGCAAAAACACGTAACAGGGTATTATTTCTCTGGCAAATTATTTTCCAAGTAGCTACTTTTGTAGTTGCTACCTAAATGCCTTTCCAACCAACACTTTGTCCCATAAACCTGCTAAAACTCTTTCAAAAGAAATACGTTCGATCCTGCAAACAAAAGCGCGTATTTTTCAATTCTTTCCGCACGGCAACGTACGGGATCGTACAGAAACGTGTCGCTACGCACGGTTTGAATCGGGAACATGACACGTCTGTTACAGTGTGCAATGGAATGATGGCTGCTCACATGGTCGGCAGAGATTCATGTGTGTAAAAACACGGTATTATTTAGGTCAACGTTTTTTTATGATGAATGAAATACGCAAAACTGTATGTAAGCTAGTATAAGTTAAAGAAAAGGCAAGATCAATCGCTACTACTATTTATAATAAAGAAGAATTATCTAGGAGAACCTTAATCTCGATTTTTGCAATAGTTCCTAATACATGGAACTCAAAACATAGCTGACAAGAATGTGAAAACGTCTGCTAACACCTTTGGTGTTATGATATAAGTGGCGGCTTGGTACCTAATTACTATACCCGTTGATGCAGAATAGAATAGAATAGACATTCATTTTGCTTAATGCACAGGAACCATATTAAAAAAAAAATAAAAAGTAATGTAAAAAAATCCCGTACCAGGAAAATGTTTATATCGAGATCATAATAGCTGTAAGATGGCCGATTGCTTAGCCATTGCCTCAACAATGAATCGTTCCCTGAATTTAATTTGCGTGCTATCAAGTGGTAAAGGGTTCCAATCGATGGTAATACATTTCGTATAAGTATTATTCGATGAGTAGCTTTGGCTAAGGAAAATGTGGTACAATGAGGCATACCACGCGACGTACATTCAGGAGGTATAGAAATTAATTCACAGAATAGGTGCTACAAGCAGGTACACAAGTGGACTTGCGTTAGGCCCCGTTCCCAATTTGTCGTGACGACAGATTAGCGTGTCATTAAAAGCGTCGTGACTTGTGTATTTAAATGGACATTCACATACAGGACTACACGATTAACTTTTTTTGCAGTGACGACAGATTGTCAAGTCAATGGGAACGGCTAGCACGACAGTCGTAAAACGATAAAAAAAGGTCACGACTTATGGTAACGACAAATCATGTGTCGTTATTGCGACTATCTATCAAATGTCGTCACGATCCAATGGGAACAGCTAGATACGACAGTCGTTCAACGATAAATTAATCGTCACGACATAGTGGGAACGCGCCTTTAAACATTTGTGATTTATATTTTGAAGTACCTCGATCAAAGTGGGCTCGAAAATAAACAAGTCGAAATTGGATGTCGTAGGTGATGCTATTAGTATGTCACGGTAGACATCGCCCTGTTATTGTCCCATTGCAGGATATAGACCTCTTCTCATACAGAAAAGGCAACCAGCACACTTGCTCAGTGCACGAAGGTGATCACACATTTATACAGGGAGTAATTGAAATTCTCTTAAGGGTCATTGTTCCGAGCACTTCTGACGTTTGGCCCCCAAACTGGAACGGGCAGGGGTGGCCGGGGGACGGTGGAGCGCATTTTGGAGGTCTGCCCCGCTTGGGCGGAGCACCGCCCTGTCCTCGTGAGGCGATCGGCAGCGGCGGCGACCTCTCGCGTCCGGCCCTGGTGCAAGCCATGGTCCGGAGCGAGAGGGAGTGGGAGGCAGTCACCTCCTTCTGCGAAGCAGTCATGCTAGCGAAGGAGGTGGCGAGATGGTTGAGGGAGAGAGCCTCCCGTCCCAGCCGCCGCGGGAGACGCTTCGGGAGTCGGGAGCCACGGGTCGACTCCCGGCCACCGTAGACGCGGGCCTGCGTACGGAGAGTAATGGGTAGCTCACCGTCCGATCAGGACCATGCCCGTGCCTGTCCATGGTCCTGATGGTCCGCGCGCCTCAAAGAGACGTCAGCATCGAGGAAGGGGCCCTAGGGCCGAAGCCTGCCGGGTCAGCGGGATTGTCCGAAAGGGTTACCGCTGGCCTGGAACATAAAGGGCTAACGAAGGAACACGGGTGGGTTTTAGTCAGTAAGAGTCTGACACTCCCTTCGCTCCGCTCCGCCCAAAGCGGGAGGGGTCATTGAATGATTTCCCACACAAAAAAAAGGGTCATTGTTCTCATGAATATAAACGACTTTTTGTATGGGTCCGTCCACTTTATACCTATAAACGTCGTGAATTCCAGGTTCCTTCCAGACGTCTAAGACTAACAGAATCTAGTATCACTTATAGTGTCTGTGCTAACCGGTGCTGCTATTAAGCACGCATGTTCTACATATAGTGAAATCTTGAACGATGTAATATGTGCATCACAGTCCGAAGCGTAATACATAGGGCATTACGAACGAACAATTAAGGGGCCGGGCACAGCTGTGCACGCACATTACTGTAACAGTGCGGTAATAGAATAGCATGGCATCTAGAGCGAGTGTGCCACGATCACGGACTAAGGCTTGAACACACGCGTGATTCTTGCCGTGAAAAACTACGGTTGATTCGCCGTATGTACTACATTACTACTATATTAAATTGCACCAAAATTTAATATAGTAGAGCATTGCTCGAAGTACCAAGCTGTAGAGATATTTAATGGGTACCTCCTGAGCTAAAGATCCTGATTTATAATGCCCACTTGTTTAGAACAAAACTAAAAGCCTTTTTATTAGAAAAATGTCTGTATAACATAACGGAACTAATGTCACACAATAATAAATGAATAATCTATTCTTAATATATTCTAGAATCTTATGACATTATGTTTAAATCTGTTTGATATTACATTGAAAACTGTTTGACATCATATTTAAATCTGTTTGACATTGTATTTAAAACTGTTTGACATTATGTTTTTAGATATAATGTCAACATTATAATTATTTAAAACCACTGACCTCTTCACTTGGATTGTTATTAATCATTTATAGTTCTTTGTATTTAAATTCCATGTGTATATTATATTCAACACAATGTAAATTGTCTTATGAATAAATGAAATGAAATGTAGGCACTGTCGTCAGTGTTCTATGGATCACTATGATATGGAAGCTTGCCACACACGTTCACATACACGGCGGCACTACGGCACGGCTTACTGTAGATACGGCGCGGCGTAAAGAACGCGCCGTAAAGAAACCGTGCCATGTATAACGGACCTAAGGCATTATGTCTACATATATTTGGATAATGCGGATTAACTACGATATTGATGTCTTCAATTTGTAAACTGTATGTAGGTATGCATAAGGGAATTAATAATGGGAAGAATACGCAGCGTTGCTTGGGGGGTGACCGTTTTCCGACTGTATGATGATGACGATAAAGAAAATTTTTAATGATATAGGTACGTTCACAATCAAGGCTTTTGCTAATATTGGTATATTACTGGTGATGCTATTAGATGGGAATTAGGCAATCGGTCATCAGAAAATATCGTGCGCTCAGCAAAGAAAGCAATCTTAAATACCAACTTCAAAGGTCGCAGGTGCCAAAAGCCATTGAACAACGCTTCAGAGCAATTTTTCCGCGAATTTCGTGTCGTTATCGGCAAAATATCTTTCAGAATCGCCACAATTGTACCTTAAGTTATCCGCTCACAGCTGAAGTAACCCTCCATAACTTATACGCCAACAAGAAAATCCATGCTAACCAGACCGCCGATGATCCCAACTTCCTATAACATCACACTTATCATCCCCTGCTAGAGAAAGATGGCACTATCTGGGACTATCTCTGTCTTCATCTTACACAGAACAATGATCTCAACCCGGCTCGAGTTCTATCAGAAAGGATTAATATTCCATTAGAAGTACTTCCAGTAGAAATGCAATATCGCTCGGGAGCTGGGAAGCGACGACAAACAATTAAAGTAAGGTATAAGAAACGGCTCTCGCCCGTCAAAACGATAAGAATCTTGTTATTAAATTGAAAAACGGCTGACGGGTTCGGGTAGTATGGGTTCAGATGACCTTAGTGATGGAAACAATCGTGTTGTTGTTATGATAAGATTAAATTGTTAAATTATTATATTTCTGTAGGTTTTTTCACGTCAATAATATTTTAAAAACTCGATGGGTCGGCGTTTCCTATCTGACTACTCTGAGAAGAAAGGCCGCAACAAACTCAGAGGTCACGGTCTGATTTAAACTCTAGACATGATCTAGGTCAGATTATGTGAAGACCGTCTGAAATGGTCTTTGAGGAAAGAACCACACAGATTGAGTAGACCTGTCCAGTAATTGCACGCATTTGTTAGTAATCGTGCAGCTCAACTCAAGACTTAAGAAGCTCAACGGTTCACCGAACACGTTGTCACGGTAATGCGTAGCATAGAGTGACTATGAAACTAAGAAATAGTTTTGCCGCGCTAAAGAGAGGTTTCGGCTTTGTTGTTTTTGCTGTAGTCTCAGATTTTATGCATGCTTAGGTACATTTTACATGAATTTTTCAGGCGAAAAAGTTTCATTTCGTACAACTTTATAATACCTATCCTATTTTGACCGATTTTATTTTTGTACTTTTGAACCACAATAAAGAAGCCTTTGCAGACACTATTACATAAAAGAGTTGCAGCACGTGGACAAGGCGGCTGAGCGAAATACTCGTAGAGAGTGGAACTGTACAGTGACTGGTTCCGTCTGAATCCGCTCTTATCGACGGAACAGTCAAACTGCCTGACAAGCAATGGAAAGAAATGCTCGCTCTTCGTGAAAACTACGTGAGTCGTGACTGTTTGTAGAGGTATTTTTTGAAGTCACGAAAGGAAGAATGTACATTATGCAACGATCAAAAGCGTTTCATTGGCCTAGTAGACCGAGAAATTAATTGTTTATCAAATTGACTAACCACTTAAATTGTCCATATAATCAAATTAATCAAAACTGCTATTCTTTGACGGTTATATGAAATGCCTATAACACGGCAAATTGACGAAGTGCGAGGACGATTGTAAATGTTGGTTGATCTTTAGATAAACCATCATTTTTGGCAAGTAAGTGATAGGCCTCATTAATTTTTTTGATTAAAGTAGCAAACAAATTGAAATTTTCTTTTTTTTGCAATATTAGTGCGTAGTTTTTCAAGGCTACTTTTCTGCAGCTACGTCCCGATACCCTCCCGACAAGGTTATCGCTCACTGTTACAAGAGAAAACCCCTCACTTATCCGCTCGGTTCAATCAGAGTCCCGTATTTAGCAGTTGATGCGATAAATCGTGGTGGTAATGGCACAATGTGAGGGAGTATGTATTTGGCTTTCAAAAATATTTTCTCCTCCTGTAAATGCAGCTGGACATAATGTAGGAGATATTTCAAAAAACTTTTTTACAAAAAACAAAAAACAACCGACATCCAAAAAAAAACACTACAAAGTGAAAAATAACTTTAATTTCGAAAGTCGGCGTCAAAAAACGAAAATGCAGAACCAACGACACCGACTTCCGAAATTAAAGTGATTTTACACTTTGTAGTGTTTTTTTTGGAAGTCGTTTTTTTTTTGTAAAATAGTTTTTATTTTTCATTATTTAGTTGAACCTATCCTACACAAATTCATATACTTAACACTACTTGCTATGTGAATATCAGTGACAGGAAGCTATTGAACACATCTGCCTACCCCTTTAAAGGGTACAGGCGTGATGTTATGTTTTGTGATTGCGTAAACAATGCATACATCTGCGATAGCAGCAATCGCGGTTGATTTACTGGCATTTATTGAAGAGTTCCGTTGTCTGTCTCCGAAACTCATCATCAGATCCGTCTTTATAGACGGAGTTATGACCGAACATATATATAAAAAAAAAATATATTATAATAAACATCCGAATTGAGAACCTTCTCCTTTTTAGAAGTCGGTTAAAAACGATTTTCTTCAGACGTTTGAACTAGAAGCGTTACAAGAATCTTTTAACGTTTCATCTTCGTTGTTAGTAAATATTTGTGTGGAATTGTATTTAAAACAAGATGACACGCTAAAAGTTTCTTGTAAAGTTCTAATGAGCAATACACATGAACCAAGGATTAGTTACTCGTATGAGAAAAGAAACCCCTATTGCCCATGTCGTTGGCAGAATCGCATGGCCACCATTCAGTCTCAGGTTCACTGGGAGTGGATTATCTATTATTTTCAAAGACCACGTAGGCTGCTAATGTGATGAAAGGTTCAAAAAGGTTTGCGTCACGTCACTTTTTTGTAAGCCAGTCTAATTTATATGATTTCTCGCCATGACTGCGATGCAAACTCGTCTACGTATAGTTTACAACTTATTCACCTACACCTACAGTCAGACATCTGTCAATGTCACAATTCTAGTACCTAGTTCATAAAGATCAAATTAGCAAAACACGTTTTCTTGTTTGTATGAAACTGACAGGTTCCAAAAACGCATTCTTTCATCGGCCGCACTGTAATTTAGTTAGTTGTCAATTCAATTAATCTATATGGCAATAATGTACATATACAGGGGTTCTCTCAGGAGTATTATTGGTACTAGTTGTAATAAATTGCTGAACTGGCCTCCTGAGCCTTGCCGCGCTTGCCTTGATCCCGTAAAATATGACAAGCTTGGAACTGTGCCGCAAGTTTTTATCGTAAGTACTTAGACGTTAAAGCTTTTCGAAAGGCCGTAATTTGGCCAACCATTTTTATGTTGGCTTTCAGAGTATTGTATTAATACATTTGGTTAGGTGACTGAGGTCTCTCTCTATAATTAGAATAAAGATCTCTTAAGTTACTTTTGGAAAATATAGCGTACTTCTTCTAGTCTTAAGACTTAATAATTTATTTTTCAGAATGTGGTACATTGTATGAATGTACCATATTCTGAAAAATTTATTATTATAATTATTTGTACCGCGAGGGCTGGTTCGAGGTGGCGCGGGAAAAAAGATCCTGGAAGGACTTGGGGGTACAGTATAGGTAAACCAAAAAAAAAAAGATTATTATGATTTCCATTAGTTATTGTTTTGACATGACTCTTGAGGCAACTAAATGTATTTACTTACTGTTATAATCAAGCAAACGAAAACCTCCTTTACGTTTGGTTTTATTGGTTGGTAACTAGATATGTAGCGAAATCTCTAAAAAGCGCTTTCTGGTTTCAGCTTTCTTCATATTATTCCAATATAATATGTACGTAATTCGGACCATCTTCGTGATTTAAGAATATAAAAAGGTTCGGTCCTTTATTCGTTTTTATCGAGAGTGCCCATCCGCGGCCGCAACAGATTTCTGGGCATATGTAAATACGCTAACATCTGCCCCTTTGTGTTGTTTCTGTATAAGATATGTGGACTTAACTTAAGTAAGTAATGGGTTTTGTCTTCAAATGGGATTTGCTGATTGGGGATTCGTTATGTTTGGATTTCGGCTTATTTTTTATGGAGTTAGTGGTGGGCTTACCTTTTACCCGATTACCGAAAAAGTTATGTTTTAACAGTTTATGTAACATATGTATAGTTTTAGATCCAGCTAGCTCTTTTCTCTCACATTTATTACTGAGGCTGTGCTGTTGTTTATTTGGCGACTCAATTAACAGAATCACTATCGCTTTATCGCGTAATCTATCTGTCCTCACTCCTCTCTGCGAAGGTTTTATTTAGAAGGCAACACTGAGTTACTGCAATTGTTATGTTAGATTTTTCCTATAAAAATGATCCGGTTTCTACACCGATTTGTGGAGAGAGTTATTATCGTAGTTGGAATTGAGATTGGATGAAAAAATATTACTAGATAACCTTATTGGTGTGTGTGTGTGGTGTGAGTTCATATCGAGCTATGACAGACGGACAGACAGACAGACTTAGTCGCACCATAAGGGTTCCTTTTTATCATTTTGGTATGGAATCCTAAAAACAAGGCTTGTCTATCTTCTAAACACGTATTGCTTTGAGGTTTAGAAAAAAGACTAATCGCAAATTCTAGCTTCCATGTTTTTTTATTAAATTGGTACTTAACTTAAATGAATATCTCATATCTGCCTTACTTGACAAACAATTGGCCGCTTCCGCTGATGACTCGCGCAGCTATTAAGTTGGCCAATTTGTAAAGGCTTCCTGTTACCGTCCTTGAGGATGGCATTGAGAAGTGTGCTGTACATCTTGAATTTAAATTGACCGCCACAAACTTTTGTATCTTTTTTTTTAACTTTAAATCTATATTATTAGTTCTATCGAATAGTTTTCTATAGGTACACGAAGATAGCAATTAATCAGATTTTTTTTTTTGCTAAAGACACACAGCAGCCTCTATTTATGAACATTACAGTTAGTAATCACCCAACGCTCGCTTCTATCAACTTATCAAAACTATTTTTGTTTTTTTTCATAAATTAGCACATCAATACTACTAGACCACTTATAACAGCAAACTTCCACACCAAACTTTGTTTACTGAAACCAACTGAATTTTAACTTTAAATTTCCGAAAACCTAACATAACCTTACCCAACACGTTATTTTAAATTTAAATTCCATACAGTCCACGAATTAAGCGGCGCGGGGCGTTGGGTTCCGTTGCCCATTTATTTTACATGTGATGGAAAATTCCCTGAACGTGGAAAGGGTTTTAACGCGGTACTACGGTCAGGGGGATCCCACGCCGAATGTATGCTCTACTAACACGTGCCCAAATACGTCACTGGTCGCACACATGTATCTCAATCGTGATTGGCGGGATTGAGTCACCGTTTATGCATGTGTGCGTACGGTATGTCTGTTCGTACAGGCAGAGGTACAGAGCCGTTTTATTCGTGTTAGCATGTGTGTGTAATGTTTGATGGCAGATAGCGTTCCGCGTCGTCATCACGACTGATTGGAACCACCTGCCACCCGTACGATGGAACTCTAACGACTATTTTCTCGCTCGGGGAATCTTTGATCGTAGTTAATGTGGTTTATGGCTTTGGAAGTTAAGAGAGAATTAAGTGGGTAGTTCAAATCTTGAGATTGATGTAGGTAACTAAGTCACATTAATAAAAAAAAAATTATAATTTTTTAATGATTTTGTCATTAAGCGGTTTTAAATCTACTTTGGCCAATTTTCAGTACTTAAATCGATATACGGTACAGGAATTTTGAAAGTAAGCACTCATATCTGGCAGTTTGAGTAATTTATGTGACCTACCCAAATGTCCTTTCTTTGGTATTGTTCGTCGAATCGTTGAGCTCCTTAAGTCTTGAGGTGAGCTGCACGATTTCTGACAAATGCGTGCACTGACTGGACAGGTCCTCTCAATCTGTGTGGTTCTTTCCTCAAAAGACCATCTCAGACATCGATCTACATGGTCTTCATTCGTATAACCTGACCAAGATTATGCCTGGACTTTAAAAGAGACTGTGACCTCTGAGTTTGTTTCGGCCATTCTTCTCAGAGTAGTCAGATAGGAAACGCCGACCTCATCTAGTTTAAAAAAATATGATTGACGTGTAAAAGTGTTTGAGCAGACATACAAAAATAAAATCATTTATCATAAGAAAGAAAGAAAAGTTGTTTATTCTGAACATATAGTATGACTGGGTTACTGTTTTTAACAATAATAATGTTCAAAAGGTTCCTGATGGCATCAAGACAGGGTGCTGCTTGGTACTTACCACACAATCAATTTCAGTTTGGCTAGATGGTTGATGGGTAAACAGTACTTTTTCCCTGAAGGTTGGTAATTATGGACGTCTTGTGTGGTCACCGACGCGGGTACAGTAACAAGGGGCTGACAACCTACTGCTAACGTTTCCAGTTAGTATGTAGGTCATCGCTCAATCGAATATCCATCACGTTATTAACCGTTCAGTAGTGTTTGTTGGTGAATGAACATTTATGAATAGCAGTGTTTATTATAATGTTTATGAATAGCAGTGTTTATTATGTAAGGTTGGGTAATGGAGAAGAGTAAAACGCTCTGACTGCTCGTTGATAACTAACTCATTTATTAATAAGGATTGGTATTTAAGTACACGCGTAACATACATAGGTATATGCAAACTTAGAACATAGGTTATACACTACACCTTCCCCGGAACGATAAAATAAAATATTATTACAGTATTATTTTATTTTTATGAGTAAACATTTAATAAACATTTTAGTAAAGTACGTTTACAATGTTGTGTATTCTTATTATATTATACAAAAGTATATTATTATATGTTTAAGTAGGTACAAGCATAATATGGATAAAATAACTAGATAATAGGTATTACAATGGTACCTATAGTTTAACCAAATAAAATGTTCTAAATGTAAAATATAGTTAGGTACTTAAATAAAAAAAAATACATTGGTTTTTAATATATGAATATTATGAATAATATAACTTAGTCCTATTCTTATGAACTAAATCAGTTTTTCCATTGTCTTTCAATATTTCAACATTTGGCGGAACATCTTTGATAACTAAATATGGCCCATTATAAATACTTTGGAGTTTGTTCCCTGTCTCGTTTTTCACTAGCACCAAGTCATTTTGTTTATACGTAATGGGATTACACTTTAGATCATGCTTCCGTTTTCTTAGTGATTTACTTTCCAATAAGTTATCATAAGCTTCCTTTTGCGATGTTTGCAATCTGTATTTCAATTCTAAGGGATAATTATCATAGTTATAAAGTGGATCTACTGATGTTTGCGTTAAATTGGATGGCATATTGCATCTTTTCCCGAATACAAGTTCGAACGGCGTAAATTTGGTAGCGGTGTGAACTGAGGTATTATAGGAAAAACACCAAAAGGGTAGCCATGTACTCCATGTACTCGGATGGTTGTTAGTTTGAATTCTTAGGTAATTACCCAAACTTTTATGAGTGTTTTCCAGAGAACCTATTGTTTCGTGATGGTATGCAGTAGAGTTAAAAGTAGTTATATTGAGAAGTTTACATGTTTCTTTGAAAACAGATGACAAAAATTCAGTGCCTCTATCAGTAGCTACTCTAGCGGGAATACCAAATCTAAGTATAAAATTATTTACGAAATTTTTCGCTATCTCCTCTGAACTTTTAGTTTTCATTGGATAAGCTTCTACTCGCACTGGATGGTTAGGATATATGAATGATTATAATCATCGCGATCTAATGGTCCTACTACGTCCAGGTATACTTTTTCCATCGCCGAATTAGCTGTTGTTGTTACAACCAACGGCTCTCTAACATAATGAGAAGTGTGTTTCTGTTTTTGACACTTATCACATTTCCTTATAATAGTACATTATGATACATGTGTGCTATGTTGATCATTATGCTCGAGGCGGTATTATTCGCGCGAGCCGCAGGCGAGTGCGATAAGAAAGCCGAGAGTCTAATGATCGATGCACACGCGTTTCATACGACGTTTTTCAACACACTTGCGAGGAAAAAAACAGACTTGTATTGTTAAATATTAACTTGTATGGAAAATGGCGCTCTGGTTGTCTTTCCGCATAGCCAGCACCATATAGCAATGCGCGCGCAAGTGTAAATAAAAGCACTGACCACAGAGCATGTAAAAACAATTGTAAAAAAAAAACAATTGTAGTTTAGTTAGTATGAAATTAGAAAGTACTATTGGCATAGAGAAATATACCTACATTCGTTCAGTGAGAATCCGCAATGATAGAACGCCAGTCAGGGTCTTTTCCGTTTGGTTTCGGGTAGGGACCACGGACAATTTTAGGTGGATAATTAAAATTTTCTTACGTTTTTTGTAATTTGCAGGTCAGTATCAGGTTGCATCTTGATCAAATATGATTTGCGACTATAATATACAGAGCGTTAGGTTAAACGAGGGACATACTTTGAGGGGAGTTAGTACTCATGAAAATTAACAACTTTTAATATGGGATGGAACCCTGAAATCGCGAAAAAAAATCAGCCGTTTCCTACATTTATGTTCGCATAGCTCGTCGAAATGTACTGAACAGCTGATTTTATTTTGCGATTTCAGGTTCGGCCCCATAGTAAAAGTTGCTCATTTTCATGAGTACTAACTCCCCTTAAAGTATGTCCCTCGTTTAACCTAACGCTCTGTATATGTATTTACAGAATTATAGTCATTAGAATAGAATCTTTCTAGTTAGATTTTTTCCCTAAGAACTTTTCCATAAGAAAGATGTATTAATGTATCGAATGATTATAATTCTGTAAAGATGTAGGTACCTGTTAGAGTCGCAAATCATATTTTGATCAAGATACAAACCTGACCATCATTCCCGCACTTTTGCTAAAGCCTACCTAAAAAATATATACCGGGCATTCTGTAGCAAACTATTAGAAAATATCAAAAATAAATATGTAGTAAGTACAATAAATAAAAATAATTTTGCACGGCGAGCGCATTCCGAAGATAAATTCAAATATAGAAACACTTCGGCGCGAAATTCAATAATTAATTACTATGGTCAAAGGTCCTCAGTTACCTATTGATTCAGTTTCAATATAGTGTCCAAAAAACTAAAAATAACATTACAAGAGCATAAATCATTATTATAAACAATGCTTATCGTATTTAATGCTTAAAATAATTTTATTTCAGTTTCCGAGTATCGATTTAAAAGTAGTAGAGAATTAAAAAAAAATCGTTTAGCATAATCGCTTTCGCACATTATTACTATAAAAAAATAAAACAATAATGGACGGCGATTTTGAACACAAATTGAGTAGCGGTAATGATTAATACGTGTTATTGGACCTGTGCTTCAATATTACGTTAACATTTGGGCATTTTCGTGTTGTTTATAATATATTATCTATAATATTTTGTCACATTTTAAATCTTACCTACATGTGTGTGCGTGATATTTGTGAAAAGTTAAATGTATAACAGATTGGCGCGAAACTCGACATTAAATATCAAAAAACTTCATTACCGCTACTTATTTAACTTGAACAATGGATGAATTCGTCAAACAATTAAATTATGTATTATTCACTGCCCCTGTGGTGGAGTTTGGATGTTCGAAATCCCCAATTTTTATGTTTTTTAGCCTCGACTATCACTGTCAACAAAATGGTGATTATCGCATTTAAAGACTTGATTTTAATAAAGGTAAATTAATATGCTTGCGCGCTAAATATGAAATATTTAATGGAGTTAACTTAAGAGTTTTTTTATCCAACTCTCTTAGTTAACGCACATTCATAAGATTGGATGGGTAGCATAACAAATATTTACAAAATCAATGTAGGGTGTCGTATGTCGTAATTCCTGGGTCCAATGGGACCCGGACGGAGCGGACAGGGGACAGGGCGGAGGTTTGTGTGTTCGGGTCCATTCTAACGGAAACTATACGGTTATATTGTCCGGGTAAACAAATATTAGTTAATTTTGGGACCAAGGACAATACAGACTATTTAAAAAAAAAGTGAATTGATGAGATTAAAAAAGCGCGCATCTCCGACTAGTAAATAAGTAGTTATCTGTGGAAATAAAGCACTTGTGGATTAAAGTAAAAAAAAAGCACGCGTTTTTAATACACTGCATTATGGACCTAAAAGCGGTTCAATAAGAGCCACTTTACGAGCAAGTGTGTTGAAAATTCTTTTACGTCTCTTTCTAGACCTGGCCAAAAGTAATATTTCTTGATGTTATTATACATTCGTCTTATACCAGCGTGGCCACTTGTTGGTAAAAGATGAAAATCATTCAATATTACTTTTCGGTCGTCATTATTTTCAATTATTCTTATGTCATTTAAAATACACAATCGCGGACCGGTCCAGTTTTTGTACGACTTAATTTCTGTCGATACTTTTTTAATAAATTCATCGTAAATTTGTCTTCTTATAAAAATTAATTCGTGCACGTTAATTCTTTCACAAAAATATTTCAGTTCCCTCACAAATGCGGCTGGCGTCAATTGCGATTGGGAAACTGGATTTATAAATAACGTCATTCTCGATGACGAATAGCAAAACAACTTATTCTCTATTTCTATCTCATTAGACCTGCGTAGGTTATTTAACTCATTATTTTCTATAAATTTAAGTTCTACAGACATCCTCGATTTACTATAGATCTCCACGACTCTTGGTTGCGCAGGCCAGTCGTCAGTAGAACCCATAGCACTTGGAGAATGTTGCGATTCCAGCACTTTTCTCTATTGCGAACGCGTCATAACCGTGATGATACTTTCATGCATATTTTTTAAGTCCGTTGATGTAATTGGTAATCGTGACATTGAATCTGCCGGAACATTTGTGGATCCTTTGATATATTGTAGGTACGATAAAATCGTGCTCTTCTAGTAGGAGTCTGAACTTCATAAGACGACTAGATGGATCTCGCATGCCAAATAAATAAATTAGTGGTTTATGGTCGGTTTCGATTACAAATGTGCGGCCATACAAATAGGGACGAAAATGTTTTACTGCCCATACTATCGCTAACAATTCTTTTTCCACAGTAGGGTAGTTAATTTCGGCCTTATTTAAATTTCTACTCGCGAATGCTATTGGTTTTCTATTGTCATTGCACAAAACTGCGCCCAATGAATATTTGGAAGCGTCGGTTTGTAAAATGAATTTACAGTTACTAGAAAAGTTAGGGTATTGTAGTATAGGTGGGCTCGAAATTATAGACTGTAAAGTGGAAAAAGCGGTTTGACATTCTTGATCCCATATGAATAATGCATTTTTTTTTGTTAACCGCGTTAAGGGATGCGCTATACTGGCAAAGCTTTTGATAAACTTTCTGTAATAGTTGGCGAACGCGACAAATCTAATCAATTCTTCTACATTTTTCGGTACTGGCCAGTTTCTCAAAACACGTATTTTCTCTGGATCGGGCAAAACACCTTCGCTCGTTATAACATGTCCTAAATACAATATATCTTTTTTAAGAAAGTTACATTTGTGGGGATTCAACTTTAAATTTACCTGACGCAATCTCGTAAAAACATCTATGAGATTTTTGGTATGGTGTTGTAACGAATTTCCAAAAACAATAAGGTCATCTAAATACACCAAACATTTCTCGTACGTCAAACCTGACATTGCGACAGTCATCATTTGTGAAAACGCATTAGGGCTTGTTTTTAAGCCCATTGGCATTCTCGTCATCTGGTATTGTCCTGAGACGGAAGCAGCACTTTTATCTTCTGTTCCTGATACTTTAAACTGTCCAGAACAAAATGCTGTATACTTCCGACTTTCAGGGTCAAGGTCACATTGGTAATATCCATTGGAAAGGTCAAGAGTAGTAAAGTATACAGAACCCGAAAGGGAATCCAAAATTTCAGTAATATTCGGGAGTGGGAATTTGTCATCTTGTATGCAGTTATTCAATTTCCTATAATCAATAACTAAGCGCCAATTTTTATTGCCCGTATTATCTATCTTTTTAGGAACCAATAACAATGGACTCGACCATTCTGATTGACATGGTTCAATTATACCTTCTTGTAACATGTTACTAATCTGCTTGTTTACTTCTTGTTTTTGCGAATATGGTATTCTGTACGGTTTACTAAAAACTGGTTGAGCATTGGGTTGTAAACTAATTTGATGTTTGTAAATGTTTGTTGTTGTTAACTTATCACCAGGTAATAAAAATATATCGGAAAACTTCGCACAGATATTTTCAATCGTGATTTGCTCTTCGTCGTTCAAATGATTTAATTTTAATAAGCTAAACAATTTTTTAACACGGTCCGCTCTCAAATTACTACACTGTTCAAAAGTACACAAATCGTAGTCACTAATTTTATGTAAAGTTGGTACAATAGTGTCTATGTGAACCTCAGTCTCGTTTGTGTTAAGGATTTTAATAGGTATCATACCATTCATGGGTTTAACTTATTAGTTAAACCCATGAATAAATAAACAAATAGCAATAAATATTCCTGTTTGTAATTCTGACGAACAAACAAGACTCTCTTCGGTAATGTTAGTAGGTATGTAATGAATTGTTTCGGACCTTGGCGGCAAAGCTAAATTATGAGAAAACCTTGAATTATTAGTTTTTAATGGCAATATTACTTTTTCTGTTTTGATATTATTATTTAATGTTATTGTTCTACAACTATAATTTAATATAGCATTGAATTTCGTAAGAAAATCCTGTCCTAAATTAGCATGCGCCATACACGGCAAAGAATTAAAAACATAAAATTTCTGATTAAATAAATGTCCTCCTGAGCCATAACAATTGCTCATAGTTAAATAAACATATCCGATTGCTTCTATTGTACCACCGATTCCGCTTATCTTAATGCTCTCTTTATGGAGCGGTATGTTTAATTCAATAACATGTTTATATTTAATGGCACAAATTGAAGCGCCGGTGTCAATTAAAAATGAGTAGTTATATTTATCTACGTATAATTCTATGCAGCAATGACTATTACTGGCAAATACAAACCCATTATTCACGAAAAAACTTGCTCTGCTCCTCGGTTGAATTCGTTTTTGAGGGTTCATCGTTTTTTAGAACGTGAATATTTGCATCACTACTTTGCACGTTGCGTTGATGACCTCTGGAGTTGTTGTACCTATTATGTGAATTATAGTACGTACCTCGATTTTGCTTAAGCTGACCTCGACCATAGTTCTGGAACGGACGTCCACGGCCTCGGTAGAAAGTCGCTCCACGTTGGCCCGTAGACCTGCTAAAATTGTTATACGCGGATGCTCCTCGAGTCTGGCGGTTGGCTCCTCTACTATGCTGACCTTGAAAATGATTATTACGTCTCTTATAGGTTAAAATATTTTCTGAGTGAGACGGCATTGCAATGGTCTCTTCGTCTATAGCTGCTTGCACAGCGTCTTTTAGGGTTTCAAATTTTTGTGCAGCTATTATCGTACTGAGTCGTCTATTGCGTAAACCGTCAGCAAAACGTTTAATAGCTTGTTTTTCGTTTAATGGTTGTAAAATCTTGAGATTCTCCGTTTTGCCCTCGGCTTGCGCTATAGATAAATCCATAAATAGCTCAGTCAACTCCTTACCATAATCATTGATTGACATTTGATCTTGTCGCGAAGTTTGGAGTTTACTTTGTAAGGCGACGGCACTCTTTTTAGGCAAAAGAGTCATACGCATATCAATTAGTAATGCATCAATGGATGGATAATCTGATTTAAGTCTTAATTTTGCTTGTTGAGAGAGACGACTTTTTAAGACAAAGTTAACTAAACTTAATTTGCACTGTTCGGTTTTTAAAGTAGAGCTATAGTAATCGATACCATCAATTAATTGACGAGTAGTCAATTCCTCATTATTCATAACAGGTAACAAGCTCAGGGCTATTTTTAAATTAAACTCCATTTTGGATTCAAGATTCGATGTTGAGCCAAATAGTTCACAACTACTCTTATCAGTTAGTGGTATATGCGACTTATTACAAAACTCTTTTATTTGAGAATATAACTCAGCAATTTTATCACAATGCGATTTAATTAACGACAAACTTCCGCCGCTAAATGTCTTATCATCTATTTGTTGTCTAATGCTTAGAAGTAAAACAGAATAACTATTATACTCTATAGTTGCTTCATTCAATTTTTCTTTCAATCGCTCTGGTGTCCTCCTTTCAATACTTAATTTAAATAAATTTTCTTTTAATTTTCTCAACTTTTCATATAAATCATTGAGCTCATGAGCCATATTTTGTCATTTTTAAGGAGAATGAAGTAACTAGCATACCTACTTAATTACTAATAAATGGCTATATAAATCGGGTTACCATAGGTCAACGCTCTATCATCGGTTTCCGTTTGTTTTACAAACAAAACGCACTCACTTCACTTATACGTTGTCACACATTTGGTTTAAGCACAAAATCTTCTTTAGGAAGTGATGGCCCCAACCCAGGACTGTTTGAACACGACGTACACCTGGTATTGAACGCCGAAAATCGCGTTCCACACGCCGAACATCTATTTCCTTCTGCAGTTCCTCTGCGACCACGCCGAGAAAGCGAATTCCTCAAGGTTTGACGAAGAATTTGGTCATTAATCCACGTATGATGGCAGTTCTTATAGCATCTATACAGGAAATAGCCTGCCAATATCAGCAACAAACCCAAAATTATCATCATCACAATGCTTATTGCAGAAAGGTGAAATTGTAGCTGGTCGGTACTAGCCACATTCGATCCTCCAATGCCATTCTGGTTTATTATCACTTCTTCACGTTTTGGAGTGTTTGAATTGCACATTGTATAGTTTATGAAAGTCCTCGAAAAAAAAAAGTTAAATAACACAACGTACACTTAGAATGAGAGTCTCAGACCACACGCGCCGTGCGCCTGCATTGCGACCCGACACCCCATCACCAAACATGGCAGGGTCGCCATGTAAGGTTGGGTAATGGAGAAGAGTAAAACGCTCTGACTGCTCGTTGATAACTAACTCATTTATTAATAAGGATTGGTATTTAAGTACACGCGTAACATACATAGGTATATGCAAACTTAGAACATAGGTTATACACTACAATTATATGTTTATGAATGGCATGTGTTTATTATACTTTATGAAAAGCAGTGTTTATTATACTTTAAAAAAAATAGACACTGCCCTGTCGTCGCAAGTCGCAAGCGCTATTGCTGAGCACGAGGTCCTAGGTTCCACCCATACCCAGGTCAGGCCAAATGTTACTGTGTTTTCTATCAGGAATTTCTCAGTAACAACCTGGAGTCTGGATGCGTCCCCGGTTGATGGCATTAGGCTCACCCTCTAATAGGTACAAGGGACTTGAAACATAACTGGTGTAATATGGGTGTACCATAAACTCATACTCAAACTCAAAGCATTTATTTCAATTAAACCTTGTACAGGCACTTTTGAATTGTTAAAATTAAATAGTCTGTCAGTTAGTCAGAAAGTTGAAGCTAGTTGCCCATTGCAAAATGTAGATCTCTATGGAGATGAAAGGGCAAGAAACTCCATGGACACTCTTTTAAATCAAGATATTACAAAATCCTGGAAACATTATTCTTTTATTATTAACAAATATTCCACTTTTAACTTAAAACTAAAAATCTATACATATAATAAAATTGTAGAAAAGTGGTGTCTGTACAATGGAAATATATTAAAAAAAAGTAGCAGGGGTTGTTATTATATCGATGCCGAACCCGAAAATGTAATTACATTTTTTTTTGTCTGTTTATCTGTTTGTCTGTTTGTCTGCTGTGTTTGTGCACGCTAATATCAGAAACGGCTTATTCGATTTAGATGCGGTTTTCACTAATATATTGTAGTAAGCTTCACTTAACATTTAGTGTTTATTTCATGTCAATCGGTTCATAAATAAAAAGTTATGTCATTTTAAAGAATCACGGCGAACATTTGTTAAGGTATTCTATCAGAGTACGTAAACGCCTCGCGCCTGCGCGTCCGTGGCTATATATACAAGGTGTAACGGAAAGGGGGTATCAACCCTGAAGGAGGTGAATGAAGATGAAAAAAAAAATTTGTACCTCCCATAGTAATAGCACATCAATGATTTACTATTACTATGGGAGGTCCAAATTTTTTTTCATATTTCGACCTATGTTCTTTGGGGAAATTTGTTCAGTTTCATGAGCACATTCACCTCCTTCAGGGTTGATACCCCCTTTCCGTTACACCTTGTATAAAGCGCGCTGAGAGCCGCGCCGCTGCCATAATTCCGATCCAGCCTGTCCCTTGCTGCCCTCTCCCAGCGACGCCCTAAGCCGAGGTCCGTACCCCACAGGGGGTGCCCTTAGCGTGTAGTCGCTTAGTTTTTAAGTTTATATTGTGTAGTTAAGTTGTGTATTATGCCCTGGCTGGAGGCCTTAATTTATTGAGGCATCCACAGGAAAGCCAGGTTAAGCAGTCGACAACCCCTCAGGTTGAACTGCGAGATGACCATTTCAAAAGAAAACGCGCCGCTGCCATAAGGATTCAGTTATTCGTAGCGAACGCACGTATCCTGGAGAGTATAGGCGAATAGTTGGATTCGATTATTGCGATTCACTTGAATACTGACTGTTTGCATATTTCATTTATTTATATTTTAGGGTTTGTAGGTTAGGTTCTTTTTCTTAATTTTCTTTAAAATTTTGTAAGTATTTGGTATAGGTTAGGCGGTTCTTTCCTTGATTATTGGGTATTTACTTATCTTAATTTTTATTTAGGGTTTTGTAAATAAATATTGTAAGCATTTATTATTGGTTAGGCATTTCTTTCCCTGATTTTCGGTATACTTATCTTAATTTGTATTTAGGGTTTGTATATAAATATTATAAGTATTTGGTATAGGTTAGGCATTTCTTTTCTTGATTTTCTTTATTAAGTATAAGTTCATTAGCTTAGGTTAGTAATTATTTTTTCTAGCAATTCTTTTGTTTTATAAAGTTAGTACGTTTGTCTGTGTAGAAGAATAGCACCACCCCTTACTTCCCGTGGGTGTCGTAAAAGGCGACTAAGGGTCTCACCGGAGAATGGGCAGCAGCGTTCTCTATGCATTCCACCACCATACCATACTGCGATCGCCAACCCGCCTGCCAAGCGTGGCGATTATGGCAAACCCCCCCAAAATTGGGGGAGGCTTATGTCCAGCAGTGGACGTCTATCGGCTGAAATGATGATGATAATGACGTTTGGTTTACACGTCTTAACACTTATTACTTAAACTGTGATAATTTTAGACTGTATAATAATCTGTAAGTATTTATAATTTAATTGTTTACGATAGTACGTGTTTACTAAATAACTGTGTGTTAAGTAGTAAGTACTATTTTATTGTAAGAATGCCTCGAAGAAGATCCAACCTCTCCCAATGTAGCAGAAATGCTAAAAGGATGAGATTAGTTCGATCACAGGAATCTGAGGAAGGTCGTGAGGCAAAAGGCTCTCTGCACCAGGCTAGGTTTCGTGCTGCAGAAACTTCGACTCAGCGAGAATCTCGACTGAGTTCAAATCGTTCTCGAATGATGACAACTCGAAATAGGGAAAACGGGGAACAACGAAAGGCACGTTTATCTGTCGATCGCGAAGCTCACGCGCTATCGCGTGAGTCTGAGACTTTTGCTGTCAGGGAAATCCGCCTGAGCTCCCAGAGAGTCGTCGTTTCAGCCGATAGACGTCCACTGCTGGACATAGGCCTCCCCCAATTTTGGGAGGGTTTGCCATAATCGCCACGCTTGGCAGGCGGGTTGGCGATCGCAGTATGGTATGGTGGTGAAATACACAGAGAACGCTGCTGCCCATTCTCCGGTACGATCCTTAGTCGCCTTTTACGACACCCACGGGAAGTAAGGGGGTGGTGGTATTCTTTAAGTCCGGCACCACACAGACCACTGACCACTGTCCCAGAGAGTACGGACAACAAATGCTCGATTCCAGGAGACACAGGACGAACGGGAAATACGTCTCACTGCCGATCGTGAAGCTCATACACTATTGCGTGAGTCTGAGACTTTCACTGATAGGGAAATTCGTCTGAGTTCTCAGAGGGTTCGGACAGCAAATGTTCGGTCTCAGGAAACACAGGAAGAACGAGAAATACGTCTCACTGCCGATCGTGAAGCTCAAGCACTAGAGTCTGAGACTTTCACTGAAATTCGCCTGAGTTCTCAGAGGGTTCGGACAGCAAATGCCCGGTCTGTAGACGGTATATGTAATTCAAAATATGCTGCCCGAAAAGTCACTATTCCACGCGGACGAAGTCGCGGGCACAGCTAGTTACGAAATAAAAAAGTAATTTAAAAAAATTAAGCCGACTTCAAAAAGAAATTAAAATACAGATCCCAAGACACCGACTTCCGAAATTTAAATTATTTCATAATTTTGAGTTAATTTCTTTTTGAAGTCGGTTTAATTTTTTTAAATTACTTTTTTATGTTGTAAATATTGCACTAGAATTTGAGCAAGGTTTTGAGATGTTTTCCCTTTGCTCGTATCAATAAGCCAGGCCGTCACACTTACACGTATTAGTCCATGTCTTGAAAATTACTTTTATTTTGATGAAACTTGCACTGTTCCCTAAGTTGAAGTAAATGTAAGCCAACAAAAAAAAATGGTCACGATCCGATTAATAGTTGCGGAGAAATGCGTGGACAAACATACATACATACGTCTATAAAATTTTGTATATTTGTTTGGAAGCCATAGTAGATTGTCATATGTGAATATAATGCAATTCCAATAATATTACATACATACGTATCGAATTGATAACCTCCTTTTTTGAAGTCTGTAAAAATGCTTCTAAATTATACAAAACGATAGTTAGCAATTTATTTAACAGATTAATAAAATTTTACTACCAAACAGGAAGAGGTATTTAATATTGAAGTATTCAACAATTAAAACTTGATTGAATAAAAGAATAATAAAAAAATTATGTTCGTAATGTCAGAAACACTAAAAAAGAAAAGGGAAGCACCTCTTCCAAATATTGAAATTTTAACTAGTGAGCCCAAGTGCCTGTGGAGCAGGACCAGCATTAAGCCAAGTATTTTTAACCCCCGATGCAATTAAAACCGGCCAAGTGCGTGTCGGGCCACGCACAGTGTAGGGTTCCGTAGTAGGTCGTTATCACAATGTAGTACGATTCTGTTGTTCATTATTCTGAATATAAAAAAAAAAACATATTTCGTTTTTCAATGCAAGTCCTTACCCGTTATAAACAAGCAACTACTTCATCTTAGGGCTAATTTTTCAATCGTCTAATAACTTTATTCAAGGAATAATTTTGAAATTTTGACAGTTATTTCATACAAAAACTGTCAAACGTCAATTTTATTCCTCGAATAAAAGTTATCTGGCGATGGAAAAAACAGCCCTTAGTCACTTTAAGGACGCGTTTACGAAATGACACGCTTCAATTTTAGGTATTGAGTCTTACTACTACACGTGCACGGCTCACACACACAGCGACATGCGTGAAGCGGTGAAATTATGAGTAAACTGACACGACTTGATACTTGAGCCTAATTTTATTTTATTTTTGCCATGTATTTTTTTTAAGTTTACGGTGATTTGTTTTCAAACAGTTTGTAGGTAATGTGAAGTGTTCATATAAGTAGAATGCTATTTACTTAATTTCACTGGACAGTGATTAATCATGTACAAGTTGCCAAAGTACCTATGTATTAACAATTTGCGGACGAGCTTATTGAAAACAAATATAAAACAGGCTTGTTTTATTCGGTTTATTTCGTATTTTAACTATATAATAAATTTGCTATGGTATCAAATGCAAGTAGGTTCTCGAAAACTGGAAAGAAAATACGTGTATTTGGCACACACCCTACAAGGCAAACAGTACAAATGCTACAATATTCATCACGCTATATATGTCAAATATGTCATTATATGTCAAAGTCAAAGTCAAAGTCAAAGCATTTATTTCAATTAGACCTTGTACAGGCACTTTTGAATTGTCAAAATTAAAATTAAATAGTCTGTTAGTTAGTCCGAAAGTTGAAGCTAGTTGCCCATTCCAAAACGTAGATCTCTATGGAGAAGAACGGGCAAGAAACTCCATGGTCACTCTTTTAAATCAAGATATTACAAAATCCTGGGTACATTATTCTTGTTGCTTCTATATGTGAGAACAATGTAAAAAAAAAGACATAAATGAAGAAACAATTCAAAATATAAGATTAAAAATAAGCATTGGCAGTTAAGAGATGACCAGTCTCAACCGACGGCGCCCGTTCACGAACATGACGCGTGGATCAGCACCATCCAGCTCAACCAGTTTGTAGGGAACCGAATGATCCAACACACGCGCCACCATCGGTGAGACATTTAAGTGAGCATGACAAGTTCTCAACTGCCATGCTCTTTCAAGTCAACATCAAAATTAAATCATAATAAACGGAAACATGGTTCTTACATTTACAAAATTAAAAAATGCTTCTAAATTATACAAAACTATAGTTTGCAATTTATTTAAGAGGTTAATAGAATTAAAAAAAATAATAAAAAACAATTATATGAACTCATATAACTTGTCAGTAAACTAATTCTGGAGAAAGAACATAAACATTGTCTTGAGTTAATCAGGGCGACCAACTATTCTTATCGTTTAAGTAATCGTTGATGGAATAGTATGCCTTTGAACAAAGGTTGGTTATGTTTGTTCTTCACGCTCAAACGGCTTCACCAATTTTGATAAAATTTTGTATAGAGGTAGCTGACACATATAGGCTACTTTTTATCCGATATTCCCACGGGATCGAAACTTATGCGGGTGAAACCGCGGGGCACAGCTAGTTGCTCATATATATTTAAAAAATTCGTAAAACAAAAACAACGCAATGGATATTGTTGAACTGTCAAATCGGAATGGATTGCCATTCCAAGTGTGTTACGCAATTAGGATAACGTACTAAGCAGTGTCGTGCATTGCATAAAGGCATATTAGCAGTGGCTACCTCGATAAATCACCATAAGCCTGTCAATTACATTTTTGGCCGTGCAAAGTGACGGATATTGAGATCGCCAATAGTGAGATAAAAATGAAAATCCAAGATGGCGGTTGTAGTTTTTTTTAATTTTTCATCATGGGTGTGATGGGTGTCGTTTTTATGGTTTTCAAGGGTGCTAAAACCGATAGTGATGTCCAAATGAAAATCCAAGATGGCGGCTTTAATTTTTTTATCATGGGTGGTCGTTTTTATGGTTTTCAAGGGCGCTAAAGCCGATAGTGAGGTCTAAATGAAAATCCAAGATGGCGACTGTATTTTTTTTTTATATTTTTCATCATGGGTGTCGTTTTCATGGTTTTCGAGGGTGTTGGAGCCAATAATTAGGTCAAAATGAAAATCTAAGATGGCGGCTGTAATTTATTTTTTATTTTTATCATGGGTGTCGTTTTTATGATTTTCAAGGGCGCTAAAGCAGATAGTGAGGTCAAAATGAAAATCCAAGATGGCGGCTGTAACTTTTTTTATATTTTTTATCATGGGTGTCGTTTTCATAGTTTTCGAGGGTGCTGGAGCCGAAAACAAAGTCAAAATGAAAATCCAAGATGGCGGCTGTAATCTTTTTTTTTTAGATACTTTTGTTTTATGTTTCCGATTAGTGACCGCATCTGCCTAGACTAGACCCGGCCTAGTGCCTGCCTACCTATTCTTAAGGTCTCAACAAAACTAACAAAAGAAGCCCAAACTTAGCACACCTAGCTCAGCTCGGCTATTAGTTCCAGTAGCAGTCTTCGAAGTACACCTGCAGGTCACTCCATCAAGTCCGGAGGTAAGGTCTCAACATAACTAAGAAAACGAGCCCATACTCGGCACACCTAGATCAGCTCGGCTGTTAGTTCCAGTAGGAGTCTTCGAAGTACACCTGCAGGTCACTCCATCAAGTCCGGAGGTAAGGTCTCAACATAACTAAGAAAACGAGCCCATACTCGGCACACCTAGCTCAGCTCGGCTATTAGTTCCAGTAGCAGTCTTCGGAGTACACCTGCAGGTCACTCCATCAAGTCCGGAGGTAAGGTCTCCACATAACTAAGAAAACGAGCCCATACTCGGCACACCTAGCTCAGCTCGGCTGTTAGTTCCAGTAGGAGTCTTCGAAGTACACCTGCAGGTCACTCCATCAAGTCCGGAAGTAAGGTCTCAACATAACTAAGAAAACGAGCACATACTCGGCACACCTAGCTCAGCTCGGCTATTAGTTCCAGTAGCAGTCTTCGGAGTACACCTGCAGGTCACTCCATCAAGTCCGGAGGTAAGCTCTCAACATAACTAAGAAAACGAGCCCATACTCGGCACACCTAGATCAACTCGGCTGTTAGTTCCAGTAGGAGTCTTCGAAGTACACCTGCAGGTCACTCTATCAAGTCCGGAGGTAAGGTCTCAACGTAACTAAGAAAACGAGCCCATACTCGGCACACCTGACTCAGCTCGAATTATTCCGTTCTGATCCCCTGAACCCCCCCTCCACCCCCCCTGCCTCGATCCCCTCCTCGATCCCCTCCTAGATCGTCTTCTGTTTTAATCTCTGTCTTACCACTGACCTCTATAATACATGTATTATAGAGGTCAGTGTGTCTTACCCACTAAAAACTTTCTCATACCGGTTTGAACCGCTTTTTCTTTTGTTTTTGATCCTGAAGGATCGTCAGCAACAAAAATAAGTACAGGGTTTATTGAAATACATAAGTTCGTAATTTTGCCGAAAAAAAAGCGCGGGAAACTTCGGACTTGGTGGACGCGGTTTTTTTATAAAAGATTTTAAAATATTGTTTATAAGATCAGTAGTCGTAGTTTTAGTGCTCTATTTTCTTTCTCATTTCATTTCATTTTAGTTTCTTTTATTTTCTTCGGTAGGGGTAAGTTTTTTGTAGTTTTTTAGTGGTAAGATGAACGACCCGCCTGACCCGGGGGACATTGTGCCCCCGGCAGGCAATTTCGTCACCATTGCATCAAATGAATCGGGCATGGATACCGATGGGTCATCGTCGGCCCGTGTTTTAAAAAGAAGCCGCATGCATGTGTGTAAGCACTGTAATAAACGCCGTCGTACCCGCAAAAACCACGGTTCCGAGTCTTCGGGTGGTGGTTGTACGGACTCTATACTAATTACAACATCGGAGCCTAACTGTTCTGATATGCCTATTAACATCAAACCCGATATTCCTGCTCCGTCCTTAGTTGTTCCCACTCAGATTGGAAGAAAAACCTATGAAAAAACGGACATTTCACCATATGTTATCCATGTTCAAAAAAATATAATTTCACCCGATGATGGGACAACACTGCACCCAATCACATTTGGCAAGTTCCAAAAACACAACGCCTTCCAGAATATAATTAACGGTAGCGTCAAAAAAATCGGCCGCAATAAAATATCTCTATCTTTTTCAAATTTCCTGGACGCAAATTCCTTTATTACAAACAATAGTCTCATAACATATAATTACAAAGCTTTTATACCTACTTTTAATGTTACTAGAATGGGTTTAGTGCGTGGTGTTCCTGCGGAATGGTCTCCGGAGGAAGTTATTGATAATATAACAGTACCAATTGGTTGCGGTCCAATTTTGAAAGTCAGACGCCTTAATTTTAAAACCGTAGTTGATGGTACAACCATTTGGAAACCTTCCCAATCCATAGTTGTTACATTTGATGGACAGGTTCTACCGAAAAGAATTTTTATGTGCTATAATGCATTACCTGTAGATTTATATATTTTCCCTACTGTACAATGTTTCAATTGCTGTCGTTTTGGTCACACTAAAATTCAGTGCAGGTCCAAACCTCGTTGTTATAAATGTGGCCATGGCCACACTGGAGACAGTTGTGAAAGAGAAGAAGAAAGTGCATCTTGCTGCCTTTGCTCTGGTTTTCACTATGCTACTAATAAGTCATGCCCAGAATTTTCTAGACAAAAATTAATTAAAACATACATGGCACAAAGTTCAGTATCTTATGCTGAAGCGGCAAAAGTCTATCCCCCAGTAACAAAATCATATGCTGATGCACTTTTATCTTCTCCTTCCAAAAATTTTGCAGATACTCCATCAATCTCTTCATCTAATAGAATGCCTGCTTCAAGTAGCTATAAAAAGACTGTCTTTCTCAAACCACGCTCCCCTCCCAAATCTGTACAAGGTTATAATAAAGAGGCTCACAATGCCATTATCAAAGATTTTGACTTTCCCCAACCATCCAATGGTTGTGCTTTTTCTAATAATAATAACGAAAAAAAAATCAAAATCAAAAATCAAATCAAAAACGTTTATTTCGGATAATAACCCATATTTTGTTAGTAGATACAATACAATATATTAAAACTAAAATTTAAAAAGATACAAATTTTTCCATAAACGATTTTCTTTCTGCGTTACACAATCTTCTATCTCAGTTCAACATTTCACAGTCCAACGTTGCCCCTTCTTTCAAAGTATCTCAATCCATTCATGATGGACAACACATCCTAAATAATCCAGTGGAACTGCCGCAGTCTAGTAAACAAAAAGAGTGATGTTATTTATCTTTTAAACAAATATGAGCCATTTGCCTATGCCTTATCAGAGACTTGGCTCAAATCTAATCATATTTTTAAAATTAATGGTTATTTAACCATTAGAGAGGATAGATCTGATGGGTATGGTGGAGTAGCTATACTTATCAAGAATTCTATCCCTTTCTCTGTCATTTCCTTACCTCCTCACAGTGAGAAAATTTCAATTGTAGCTATTAAAGTGCATCATACTTGTCTTGTTTCTATTTACATTCCTCACCCTTCTTCTTCTGTTCTTCAAGAGATTCAAAATCTCTTTTCTTGTCTTCCAAAGCCATTCTTAATATTGGGGGACTTTAATTGCCATCATCAATCATGGGGCTGTTCAACTTCTAATTGTTATGGTGATGAATTACTAGATATAATATACTTACATAACTTATGCATCTTGAACTCAGGTGCTGCCACACGCCGTTCAGATCCCAATCAGAACCAAAGCGCAATCGACCTTTCTATCTGTTCTCCAAACTTAGCATCTTCATTAACATGGCATACTTTAACCTCTACTTATGGAAGTGATCATTTTCCAATAGTTATTTATTATCCTCTTTCCAAACCACATGCTCCATTAAGGAGATCAACCTTAAAACATAAACTTCCCAATAGAAATACACACATCAAAAGTGTCTAGGGATCAAGCATTTTTATGCGGATTTCTTGAAATTGAGATGTGGCTTTGTAATAAATTTATGATTTTATAAATTTATATGGATCCTTTTTGGTGCATTTCATAATTTGAATCAGGAACTGTGAATCAAATTCGAGTAAAAGATGAAAATCAGCTGTCAATATTTTCCCTATAAAAACATACAACGCATTGAAGACATTATTAGTGCTACTGTTTCCCTACTACTGATTAAAACCAACGTTATTATGGAGCGGCGACGTCATTTAAGCAGGGAAGAAATGCTCAGAGCCGTGGGAATGATAGAAGCTGGTTCCCGGCAACGTACTGTGGCTTTAGCTCTGAATACAAGTCAGAGTGTTATCAGTCGACTTTGGACACGTTACCGAAGCACTGGTACCGTGGCTGAGCGCCATGGAGGACGGTCTTGTCTCCGTGTGGTGCAGCGATACCGTCCTCCATGGCGCTCAGCCACGGAGACAAGACCGATACATTCAAATCTTAACTCGAAGAGCTCCAACAATAACCGCCATGATGTTAGCCGTGAGGCTTCATCACTCTTCAGGGAACTTAATTAGCGACCAAACAGTCAGAAACCGCTTGCATGAAGTGAACCTTCATTCCCGAAGACCGCTACGGGTACCACCTATAGCAATGCACAATCGTAGGATTCGATATCAATGGGCTCTTGAACACAGAAATTGGGCAGAAGAACAATGGCGTTTCGTGTGCTTTTCTGATGAGTCTCGTTTTGGTATGAGACCGGATACAAGACGTAGGTATACGACACTGGAGAACCCCTGGACGCCAACAGCGATTAAAATCCTGCCAGGAAGTCCATCCTTATAGTGGTGGAACCATCATGGTATGGGCGGGTATTTGGATCGGCGGAAGAACTGAGTTGATTTGGATCAGAGGCAACCTCAACGCTCAAATTTATGCTGAGACGATTGTATCAGACGTCATCGTTCCTCTACAAGTGCAAATCGGTCCCTTATTTCAGTTAATGCATGATAATGCACGACCGCACACCGCAAGAGTTGTAAGACAGACTCTCGCCGCAGCTAACATCAATGTCCTGCCCTGGCCTGCTCAGTCGCCAGACTTGAACCCGATTGAGCATGCATGGGATATGCTACAGAGAAGAGCTCTGCCGAATATGGAGGGTATCCAGTCGCAAGAAGACCTTTTTTTGTTGTTGCAACGAACATGGGCGGCCATCCCACAGCGTGATTTGGATGAACTCATTTTGAGTATGCCAAACCGATGTTCTTGTGTTGTTAGTGTTCGCGGTAGAAACACGGATTATTAATTGTTTAAGTTACCCAATAAAATTTTAAAGAAAACTGTTATTTCAGTCTTTTTTTCGAACTTTTGTGTTAGTGGTTCAAATGTCAAAAATCCCTTTATTAGGAAAATGGCAAATTTCTTTATTAATGCAAAGGTGACTTGGTTTATCGTTACTGTGACAAACGAAAACACTTTATTTGATGAATCCTTAAAGAAAATTTTAATTAATATCAATCAGGAGAAAAGTTATTGCAAAAATATATGTTGATCCCTAGACACTTTTGATGTGTGTAATAATGACTGGGACAAATTTAGAAATATTGTTGACACAAAGCTTTGCTCCTTGCCCGTTATTTCTGATGACAATGAAAATAGTTGTGCTGAAGCTTTAGCTCTCTTATTAATCGCAGCGGCAGATGAAGTTTTTCCTGTAAAAAATAACAATATTAGTACAATTCCCTCCCCTCCGTGGTGGGATTCTGAGTGCACAGAACTGATTAAAAAACGTAAAGAGGCAGAATATAACTATACCCTTGATATGTCTGATATTAATTTTGAAATCGTTAATAACTTAATAAATGAAACTTATAAACTTTTTAAGAAGAAAAAATTTGAATCTTGGCGTAACTTTTGCTCATCAATTTCACCGAACACTCACCCTACTATTGCTGGCGCAATATCCGTAGATTTAGGTCTATTTATAACAACCCTTCTCCTATTCCGGATTCTTTAGCCAATGAATTTTTAGATAAACTAGCTCCTCCTTTTGTCCCTGAGCTGTCTCTCGCATCCACTATCCATGATACTCATACGACTCTTGATCTTCCATTCACTCTCACTGAATTAAAGGGTGTTATTCATAAAACTAAGGATTTTGCACCAGGTATTGATGGCATTCCGTATTCATTTTTTGCTAATTTAAATGACGACGTCCTCAGCTATTATTTAAAACTTATTATAGGAAATCTCGGTTATGGCACTTCAATAAAACGAGTTAAAGGCTTTTTATAACTGTAAGTATATTATTAGCCAAGTAGAAAGTCACTAGGAAGGATATGCGTCCAACATTTATAAAGTTCGAAAACAAGTGAAGAATATCATAGATGGCGGTTCATAGATAATTTTTTTTTTTTAATTAATTACCTACATATCGTATATTACAGAATCGACTAAAGATTGATTTTTGTAAATAAGTAAATCAAATAAACTAACACGCCCCCTCAAAAATGAATCTACCAATTGTACAAATAAAATAAATTAAAGTAAATACCTAATTGACCGGAACATATTCACTTCCTAGTGCTTGCTGGGAAATACATATCATGGCCCAACATTTGTTGCTAAGGATTAAGGGAAACCCAGAAAACCTTAATCAGACCATTACTAAATAATAATTAAATTAATCACAGTAAAAAATAATCAGAGTCTTATTCTAAGAGTCTAATTCTATTGGTTGGATTATTTGCAATGCTTATACAGCCATTGTTATCCTCATAGATTATGATAGGTTTATCGATACCTATCTTAACACTAACTGCTAGTGATTTAAGCCATAATGCCTCCCTAACAGCTTCATACAATCAAAATCAAAATCAAAATTTTGATTTTAATTTTGACTGACATTTGTTTCTTTGTACACCAGGTTATAGAACAGTGCTCGAAGAGCTTAAATAAATACCCAGTTGTACTTTTCCTGTTACTTAAATCACTGCCACCCCAATCTGAATCTACGTAACCACATAGAATATTATTGTAGGCGCATCGTTTATAACTTAATTTTAAATCAACAGTACCTTTCAAGTACCTAAGCACTCTCTTAAGACATTGCCAGAGTTCTTTATTATTTTTGTTCATATACCTACTCAGTATATTAACGCTTGTACTTAAATCTGGACGAGTGCAAAACGTGACATACATTAAACATCCTATAACGTTTCGACATGGGGCGTTATATTTTTCTTCAGAGTTTAATGCGTCATAATTAAGTTTAATTTCAATGGGTGTATTAACAGGTTTACAAACGTGCATATTAAATTTATTTAATATCGTCTTTATGTATGCACTTTGATCTAATGTAATTTCATTTGCATGCCTTGTAATTTTTATACCAAGAAATAATTTTATCTCTTTCAAATCAGTCATTTTAAATTTACTCGTTATATACCTTTTAAAATTATTCATTGTATCAATATCAGCGCATACTATAACTAAATCATCTACATATAGAACGACATAAATATTTTTATGTACATCTCCATTGTCTTGCAAATATATACACCTATTGACTGAAGAACTTTGAAAACCTTTTTCTTTAAGAGATCGTTCGAAAACTTCAAACCAACACCTAGCTGCCTGTTTCAGCCCGTAAAGTGCTTTATTTAATTTACACACATAATTATCTGGACAAGAGATACCCTCAGGGACTTTCGTATAAATATCTTCTTTTAATTCGCCATTTAAAAAGGCAATTTTGACGTCCTTAAGATGAACTAGCAAATCAAAATGATTCGCAAAACTTAGTATAAATCTGAAACTTAGTAATTCTTGCTACAGGTGCGAAAGTTTCATTATAGTCCGTGAGGTATTCTTGACTGAAACCCCTTGCAACAAGCCGTGCAAGCCCGCCCGAAGCCCGCGTGTGCCGTGCCGTGCGTTGACTGCCGTGCCGTGCCGTGTGCGTGATCTTTGAGGTTTTCCAAATTCATCATTTATTACAGTAAATATCTATTTACAATCGACAATGTTTGTATTTTCAGGTACGGAAACCCAAGTATTATTTAACTTTAGAGAATTTAAATCATCCCTAATTGCGCTTTCCCACTGAGATCTATCGTCTCGAGTTTTGATCTTTTCTAATGAATTAGGTATTTACATAGAATAGACTGAGCACACAAAATGTAATCATCATCATCGTCTTCATTATACAAAATAGGTGGACGATTTTTGAGTCTATTGCAACTTCTAACCTCAGGATTATTATCTGTGTTTTGTTTTGGTGAAGACGGGTTATCAGAAAGTATATCAACTATTTGCTCCGATTCAATTAAATTATCATGGTTCAATTTGCGAATTTTACTAGGACACTCGTGCCCATCAGATTTAGATGTATCTGATTTAAACTGTCAGAGTTATGAGACCTTACAGGCACTGACTTGGATATTACATCATCAGTTTTGCCGTGAGAATTTTTAATATTCCCTTCAGACTTGAGGTCTGGCCTGGATTGAAGAAAACCAGTCTCATCAACAATATCATCCCTGACTACTACGTATTTTTTTTTTCGCATTCTGGGTTCCAAACTTTATAGCCATTTGGTTCATAACCCACTAGTATCCCTTTCCATGATTATTCATCAAACTTGGTCTTACTGGTCTTATTATGAACGTAAACAGTTGAACCAAATACCTTCAAATATTTGAATTTTTTTTTTTTTATCATGCCACATTTCGAATGGTGTTTTTGAATGTTTCAAAGCTTTAGTTGGGGTCAAATTAATTAAATAAACAGCAGTACTCAGTACTGCATCGCCCCAAAACACTTTGTCTAATTGAGCACCGCTTATGATGGAACGAGCTTTTTCAGTAATGGTTCTGACCATACATTCAGAAACGCCATTCAACTGTGGTGTTCTCGGAACTTTTAAATGATAAGATATCCCTCTCTCTACACAATAACTTTAATAGTTATTCGCCACCATTATCACAGTTTAAGTTGACTAATGTTAAATTAAATTTAGCTTCACTTTTAGCCACAAAATTTTTAAAAGCAACAAACACGTCATATTTATAGGTTAATATGTACGTAACATAATAATCATCATATCATCAACAAAAAGCACAAAATAGTGTTTGTTGTCATTAGTTGGGTGCACAATAAATAATGGCCGTTTAACATGACTTTTATCTTTAACCTGATTGAATGGAAGTCGACTCTGTTTCCCATCCATTTATACAGGCCTCACACAACTCATCATCTGGCATTATAGTTTCAATTTGGCTGGTGTAATCAACCATTTTATTATTTTTAATTTCAATGAAATTATTTTTACTAATATGACCAAAGCGATGATGCCATAATTTTTACATATTTTTATTACTGCATACTTGAGAAACAGATTGACACTTGTTTACAGATGCCATTAAGTCTACAGCAATTAAATTATTTTTCAACATACCTTGCATAATGGTTTTATTATCCTTACGTATTTGGGCTCCTTGCTGGTCAAAAATTACTGACAACCCAGCACGTTGCATTTTTGATACAGATAGCAGGTTGTATGGTACCTCAGCACACCTCAGCCTCTAAAACTCCTTGAACGCCCATGTTGCTGGTCACATACATTGTTCCCTTTTTGGTACCTGAAATATATATTCACCATTTTTAGCAATAGAATTTTTTTTTTTTTTTTTTTTTTTTTTTATAGCGTTTGCAAGACGGTGTGACTAATGAAAAGATCTTCCCGGTTTATAATATGGTCCGAAGCTCCAGAATCCATAGGAAAGTAACTTTGCTTCCATCATCATCCGCTTGATAGTCTCCCATCATAAAAGCAAATCCAGAAAAATTGTTTGATGTGGATGGTCCACTCCACTGATTTCAACTGCCTGGACCGTCCTCGTCCTTTCCGTATTTTTTGCTGCTGCTGTTGACCTCTTTTGAAGTAGAAACAGTCGTTTTTCACATGCCCCTTGCGGCCACAGTGATGACACTACAAGAACTGACACTTCTTCTTCTGCTTGTTATCCTTCTGGTTGTAGCTATTATTCCCTTTATAATTTTGAAAATTATTGAATTTTCTTTTTCGAAATTCCTGTCCATTTTTCCGCTTAACTTGCAAAACTTTGACGCTGGTATCACTGGACTCATTTTTCAACTTGACTTCATGATCCAAAAGCCTTCTTATAACAAATGCTAGCGTTAAATTATCCTCCGATATCGCAGTTATCACGCCATCATAAGTTGCGGGTAGGGTGAGCAACAAATGAGCTAAGTACTGTATCGGTTTCTTCTAACTTCGCTCCGGTGGCTAACTATTCGGTGATCAAATCATCAAAAATCGTAAAATGTTTTATGAGAATTTTTTTTTTTCATTTTTTTTTTTTCGCCAATTCAGTAGCAATACTTTTCCGTTCATACAAAACATCCAAACTTTCGAAAATTACTCTCGCCGTACTGTCTTCTTTCGCAAAACCGAGGTAGGAATCCGATAAATACTCGACGATAACACTTTTTGCTATCCGGTTATTTTTCTCCCACAACTTGCATCCAATTATCGGGTCTTCGTCAATAACTTGTATCACATCCATTTCACTAAACAATTGTATACTAAACTTCCAGACACTGTATTTTTCCCCATCGAATGGCTTGATATTACGTTTGGTTTTTAAATTGCCCATTTTAAAAAGTTCGTAACGGACTTACTTTTAACCACTTATATTACAGTAAAAACGTAACCTGGGCCCATAACCTATAGGAAATCTCGGTTATGGCACTTCAATAAAACAAGTTAAAGGCTTTTTATAACTGTAAGTATATTATTAGCCAAGTAGAAAGTCACTAGGAAGGATATGCGTCCAACATTTATAAAGTTCGAAAACAAGTGAAGAATATCATAGATGGCGGTTCATAGATATTTTTTTTTTTTTTAATTAATTACCTACATATCGATTATTACAGAATCGACTAAAGATTGATTTTTGTAAATAAGTAAATCAAATAAACTAACACTTATTAATTCTATTATGAATACAGGAAACATCCCTGTTGAATGGAAACGTCAAAGGGTGTTGCCATTCCTTAAACCAAATAAAATTCCATCTGAAGCTTCCTCATACCGTCCCATAGTTTTGTCTTCAATTCTGATGAAATTAGCGGAACACTTACTTAAAAATCGCCTAGAATGGTATGTTGAAAGTAAGGGTTTTTTGGCAGAATCACAATATGGCTTTAGAAAAGGTAAAAGTACAACTGACTGTTTAAGTATTTTAACATCCGATATTCGGTTATCATTCTCTAATAACCAATCCACCGTTGCAGTTTTCCTTGATATAAATGCAGCTTATGATAATGTTGTATTATCCGTTTTACAAAATAAATTAAAAGCCTTACAAGTCCCATTGAATTTATCAAATTTCATTATTAATATCCTGACTGAACGCTCTGTTAATATGTTAATAGGAGAACATGAGGTATCTCGTCTTGTATGGAGAGGTCTCCCACAGGGTTCTGTGTTCAGTCCCATTCTTTATAATATTTATACGTTTGATTTAGACTCGTCCTTAACTAACAATGTTAAGGTTCTTCAATATGCTGATGATTTATTATTATATTCTTCATGCCAATCTATTGATCAAGCTAGCTATGCTATTAATACTGCTTTATCTTCTTTGGAGTCATGGTTACATCTAAACGGTTTGGATTTATCCACGTCTAAAAGCGCAGCTGTTTTATTCACCCGGAAGAGAAATATTCCTTTAGTAAATCTCTTTTATAAGGAAGTACCTAATCCAGTGAAAGAAAAATTCAGATATCTAGGTATAATACTTGACTGTAAATTAAGTAGTGTTCCTCATTGTGATTATATTGTTAACAAATGTGAAAATCACCTAAACATGCTTAGGTGCCTCTCTGGCGTGTGGTGGGGTGCACATCCCTTTTCTTTGAAACTCGTTTACAATGCAATCATCAGAAGCACTCTGGATTATGGAACGTTCGTTCTGGAACCAGGTAGTGTTATGGATTTTAAAAAGTTGGATCGCATCCAGTCTAAGGCTTTACGCATTATTTCGGGTGCCATGAAGTCTAGTCCCATTAATGCACTACAAGTTGAATGCGGGGAAGCTCCTTTATATCTTAGAAGACAATTCCTATCTGACAAATATTTGTTCCGGATTCTTCAGATCTCAACTCATCCTCTCATTCCTAAACTGGACTCATTAGTGTTGCAGATTGAATCTTCAGATTACTGGTCCCATAAACGTGCTCCTTGTTTAGTTGTAAGCTACAAAAAATTCCTTTCACTTTCTTCTCCTATTCACCGTTCCAATAAACTTCCTATATTTAGCAGTAGTTATGAGAGTTTACAATTCAGTCCCATCATAAAATATAACTGTGTCAGTAAATCAGATCCCGATTGCAAATCAAGTTTTAATAATTTTCTGGCTGAACACTTAGAGTACCATCATATATTTACGGATGCTGCGAAGCATTCTCCGACGGGTTGATAAATGATAAATGATAAATGATTTTATTTTTGTAAGTAGGTTTGTACAAACACTTTTACACGTCAATCATGTTTTTTTTAAACTAGATGAGGTCGGCGTTTCCTATCTGACTACTCTGAGAAGAAAGGCCGAAACAAACTCAGAGGTCACAGTCTCTTTTAAAGTCCAGACATAATCTTGGTCAGGTTATATGAAGACCATGTAGATCGATGTCTGAGATGGTCTTTTGAGGAAAGAACCACACAGATTGAGAGGACCTGTCCAGTCAGTGCACGCATTTATCAGAAATCGTGCAGCTCAACTCAAGACTTAAGGAGCTCAACGATTCGACGAACAATACCAAAGAAAGGACATTTGGGTAGGCCACATAAATTACTCAAACTGCCAGACCATGAGAGAAAAAAAAAAAACAAGTAATAGAACAGAGAGAACAATAAAACATAAATAAAATGACCCACATCGTCTTCACATTCACAAATCACAATGTAAAAAAAAAAAAAAAAATTATATATATAATACTTTACAAAGTAAGTAAATGTCATTGTTTATAAAAAAAAAATCATTAATGTCAATGTGTATATAAAAAAAAAAAAAAGTCATTCAAAATGCAGAAATTTGAAGCAGCTCAATCCCAAGCCTTTTTGTCCTCAATATAATCTTTAACGGTATAAAAGGCTTTCTGGCACAACTTACGTTTAATGAATGATTTGAATTTAATGAGGCTTAGATCTTGAACGTGGCTTGGTAGCTTATTATAAAAGCGTATACATTGGCATCTGAACGAGCCACCTATTTTTTTGAGCCTTGTTGTAGGTACAACAAATTTGTGTTTATTTCTAGTATTTATATTATGGATATCACTGTATTTTTTAAACAATTTTATGTTTTTATGGGCATATAAAAGATTTTCATAAATATACTGAGAAGGCACAGTCATTACATTAATCTCTTTAAATTTGTCTCTGAGAGAGTGTCTCGGACTTAATTTATAAATGGATCGAACAGCTCTTTTCTGTAAAACAAAGATAGTCTGAATATCGGCGGCATTTCCCCACAATAGAATACCGTACGACATTACACTATGAAAATAGCTAAAGTACACTAAACGGGCAGTCTCTATATCAGTTAAATTACGAATTTTTCTAACAGCATATGCTGCGGAACTTAGCTTTTTTGACAATTTATCTATATGTGGACCCCACTGAAGCTTAGCATCCAAAGTTATGCCCAAGAATACTGTGTTGTCTTCAGGATTCAATTCCTCGCCCTTTATCAACACATTAGTTTTCACCTGCCTAACGTGGGGTAGCGTAAACTTAATGCATTTGGTTTTTTTCTCGTTTAAAAGCAAATTATTAACATTGAACCAGTGGACTACTTTCGAGATCGCGCTATTTACATCGTCAGTAACCAACTGCTGACGTTTAAGTTTAAACAAAAGAGAAGTGTCATCTGCAAACAACACTATATCATGATTATCCTTTATGAGGTACGGCAAGTCATTAATATAAACAAGAAACAAGAAAGGACCAAGAATTGAGCCCTGTGGGACTCCCATTGTTACTATAGATCCGGGTGATCTTTTTCCATTAACGTCAACGCTCTGAATCCTTTTACTCAAGTATGAAGTAAGAAGATCCAGAGCAGTGTTTCGGATCCCGTAGTGGCGGAGTTTCCTGATTAACGTTTCGTGAAGAACGCAATCGAATGCCTTGGACAAATCACAAAAGATGCCCAAGGCATCGCATTTATCTTCCCATGCATTATAAATATGTCCTAAAAGTTCAACACCGGCATCAGTAGTTGAACGACCCCTTGTAAAACCGAACTGTTTGCTATGTAATAATTTATGTTTATTAAAAAATCTTTGCATTTGGTCTGGTTGTGTTGGGATAGGTACTTACCATTGGGAATACAACATTGTACAAAAAATAAAACTACCTCCTGAGACTTCTGTTTTTACGGGGGAATGTTTCGGAATTTTAAAAGCCATTGAATATATTCGTGTTTTAAAACTTCAAAATACTATAATTTTTACTGATTCTCAAAGTGCTCTTCTAGCCATAAATAAATCCCCTTTTGAACACAAATCACAGTTTCCTATAATTTATTTAATAAGAGAATTTGCGTTTAGAACCATCTCTGAGGGTTATACACTGCAATTTGTGTGGATTCCAGCCCATGCTGGAATCCATGGGAATGAAGTGGCTGATATACTTGCCGGTGATGCGGTGCAATGTGGGGACCTAGTCCCATATATAAATTTTTGCTATGACCTCATGACGTTACCAAAGACTTTTCTTCGAGACACCTGGAAGGTAGCTTGGGATATCGGAAGCAAATCGAAGGGTCGTTATTTTTCTTTTATTCAACCCGACAAAGTTTGGCAAGATGGAGACCTCCATCCTAATACGGATGAGACTGGGTCATGTCTGCACTCCAGCCCATCTTGCCAAACTTCATATCATCGATGACCCCATCTGCCTGTGTGGCACAGACGTAGGCGACTTAAATCACATTTTTTTCTCCTGTCCCTTATATGACCGTTCATCCTTTCTTAGTAACCTCTTGTCCCTCAATACTCCTTTTCCTACCTCAATACTTTCTTTACTTTGTACAAATAGCTTTTCTGTTTAGAAATGTATAGTCTCATTCATTACTTTAAATAATATTAAGTTACTAGCTGTGCCCGCGACTTCGTCCGCGTGGAATAGTGACTTTTCGGGCAGCATATTTTGAATTACATATACCGTCTACAGACCGGGCATTTGCTGTCCGAACCCTCTGAGAACTAAGGCGAATTTCAGTGAAAGTCTCAGACTCTAGTGCTTGAGCTTCACGATCGGCAGTGAGACGTATTTCTCGTTCTTCCTGTGTTTCCTGAGACCGAACATTTGCTGTCCGAACCCTTTGAGAACTCAGACGAATTTCCCTATCAGTGAAAGTCTCAGACTCACGCGATAGTGTATGAGCTTCACGATCGGCAGTGAGACGTATTTCCCGTTCGTCCTGTGTCTCCTGGAATCGAGCATTTGTTGTCCGTACTCTCTGGGAGCTCAGGCGGATTTCCCTGACAGCAAAAGTCTCAGACTCACGCGATAGCGCGTGAGCTTCGCGATCGACAGATAAACGTGCCTTTCGTTGTTCCCCGTTTTCCCTATTTCGAGTTGTCATCATTCGAGAACGATTTGAACTCATTCGAGATTCTCGCTGAGTCGAAGTTTCTGCAGCACGAAACCTAGCCTGGTGCAGAGAGCCTTTTGCCTCACGACCTTCCTCAGATTCCTGTGATCGAACTAATCTCATCCTTTTAGCATTTCTGCTACATTGGGAGAGATTGGATCTTCTTCGAGGCATTCTTACAATAAAATAGTACTTACTACTTAACACAGTTATTTAGTAAACACGTACTATCGTAAACAATTAAATTATAAATACTTACAGATTATTATACAGTCTAAAATTATCACAGTTTAAGTAATAAGTGTTAAGACGTGTAAACCAAACGTCATTATCATCATCATTTCAGCCGATAGACGTCCACTGCTGGACATAGGCCTCCCCCAATTTTGGGGGGGTTTGCCATAATCGCCACGCTTGGCAGGCGGGTTGGTGATCGCAGTATGGTATGGTGGTGGAATGCATAGAGAACGCTGCTGCCCATTCTCCGGTGAGACCCTTAGTCGCCTTTAACGACACCCACGGGAAGTAAGGGGTGGTGCTATTCTTCTACACAGACAAACGTACTAACTTTATAAAACAAAAGAATTGCTAGAAAAAATAATTACTAACCTAAGCTAATGAACTTATACTTAATAAAGAAAATCAAGAAAAGAAATGCCTAACCTATACCAAATACTTATAATATTTATATACAAACCCTAAATACAAATTAAGATAAGTATACCGAAAATCAGGGAAAGAAATGCCTAACCAATAATAAATGCTTACAATATTTATTTACAAAACCCTAAATAAAAAATAAGATAAGTAAATACCCAATAATCAAGGAAAGAACCGCTTAACCTATACCAAATACTTACAAAATTTTAAAGAAAATTAAGAAAAAGAACCTAACCTACAAACCATAAAATATAAATAAATGAAATATATGCAAACAGTCAGTATTCAAGTGACTCGCAATAATCGAATCCAACTATTCGCCTATACTCTCCAGGATACATACGTGCGTTCGCTACGAATAACTGAATCCTTATGGCAGCGGCGCGTTTTCTTTTGAAATGGTCATCTCGCAGTTCAACCTGAGGGGTTGTCGACTGCTTAACCTGGCTTTCCTGTGGATGCCTCAATAAATTAAGGCCTCCAGCCAGGGCATAATACACAACTTAACTACACAATATAAACTTAAAAACTAAGCGACTACACGCTAAGGGCACCCCCTGTGGGGTACGGACCTCGGCTTAGGGCGTCGCTGGGAGAGGGCAGCAAGGGACAGGCTGGATCGGAATTATGGCAGCGGCGCGGCTCTCAGCGCGGTTTATACAAGGTGTAACGGAAAGGGGGTACCAACCCTGAAGGAGGTGAATGTGCTCATGAAACTGAACAAATTTCCCCAAAGAACATAGGTCGAAATATGAAAAAAAATTTGGACCTCCCATAGTAATAGTAAATCATTGATGTGCTATTACTATGGGAGGTCCAAATTTTTTTTTTCATCTTCATTCAGTCCTTCAGGGTTGATACCCCCTTTCCGTTACACCTTGTATATATAGCCACGGACGTGCAGGCGCGAGGCGTTTACGTACTCTGATAGAATACCTTAACAAATGTTCGCCGTGATTCTTTAAATTGACATAACTTTTTTATTTATGAACCGATTGACATGAAATAAACACTAAATGTTAAGTGAAGCTTACTACAATATATTAGTGAAAACCGCATCTAAATCGAATAAGCCGTTTCTGATATTAGCGTGCACAAACACAGCAGACAAACAGACAAACAGACAAACAGACAAACCGACAAACAGACAAACAGACAAAAAAAAATTTAATTACATTTTCGGGCTCGGCATCGATATAACAACAACCCCTGCTACTTTTTTTTAATATATTTCCATTGTACAGACACCACTTTTCTACAATTTTATTATATGTATAGATAGAAGATAATGTTTCATCATTGTATTTAGCTCATTTTTATATCCGTTATAAATACTGATCCTATAGTTATTATCCCTATATCCCGTTATAACTAATTCGAATAATAATATTTTTGTTTCCCTACCTTTATTTCCTTTGTAATAAAAAACATAACATGACATTGGCTAAATGCACAAACAGTGCGAAGCCAAAAAGAAAAAAAAAAAAAAAAAAAGTTCGTAATTTCTTATTATAACGGATACGTGTATGTTAGTATTGAGGAACAACGACTCCACATTTTCGTCTTTGTTAAGTCACCGCACCCGATTTGAACCCTTTTTAATAATTTTACAGATGGCAGATGTGAAAAATGTTACAATTTTTCATGATGTGTGTCAATTTCGTGGTTTTCGAGGGTGCTGAAACCGATGAAAAAATGAAAATCCAAGATGGCGGATCTGAAAAGTGTTTCAATATTTTCATGATGGGTGTCAATTTCGTGGTTTTCGAGGGTGCTGAAACCGATGGTGAGGTCAAAATGAGAATCCAAGATGGCGGATGTGAAAAATGTTACAATTTTTCATGATGGGTGTCTGCACTTTAAAGTTTAATATTTCGTAAATGGAGCATTAAATCGAAAAATAATTTTAGCAACCCCCAAGTCATTTTAGAAGACCTATTCAACGATACCCCACACGATGGGGTAGACGACGAAAAAAATATTCATTCCCACTTAACATGTAGGGGAGCTACCCTAAAAAAAAATATTTTCCAAAATTTTATTTTACCACTTTGTCGGCGTAATTGATATACGCATTTCTACAAAATTACAGCTTTCTAGTACTAACGGTCTCTTAGCAAAACCTCGGACAGACAGACAGACAGACAGACGGACATGATGAAACTATAAGGGTTCCTTGTAGGAACTACGGAACCCTAAAAACGACGGGGTGTTATAAGTTTGACGTGTCTGTGTGTGTGTCTGTCTGTGGCATCGTAGCTCCCGAACGGATGAACCGATTTTGATTTTGTTTTTTTTTGTTTGAAATGTGAATTAGTCGGGAGTGGGGATCAGACCGGAATAACTCGTTCTTAGCTATGTTTAATGAAAATCGGTCCAAGATGGCCGCCGCCACAAAATGGCGGATTGCATATTTTTTCACAACTCTCTCAATATGAGTATCAAATGAAAGGACTTGAATAGTAGAATACTATACACTATTATAAATTTCAAATCCAAGATGGCCGCCACCACATAATGGCGAATTACATTTTTTTTCACAACTCCTTCAATATAGTTATCAAATGCCAGGTCTTGACAAGTAGAATAATGTACACTATATTGAAAGGGAATAAGGAATATTAACTAACGAAATGAAAACTAAAAACTTGAAAGTTATTTTTTTGTCCGATCAATGCCCTAGATTGATATGGAAAGTGGAGCGATGACTGATACTACGACCACTGAGTTTGACCATTTTTACAAATGCAATTATTATTATCCTACTTAACAAACGTATTTCTACATCAGATAGTGTCTCAGTCACAGATATAGATATACCTAGATAACGCAAGAGTAACTACTTCGCGTGCCAAAAATTGCACCAACTTATGATTACAAATCGTAAGCCGCCCCTTTCGCGCTCAGTCCTTTGTACTGCTGGCTGGGTAAGCGTGAGCGAGAGCGCGAGCTTGTGACGTCATAGTAGGTAGTCAAAAATATGGCACGCTTGGTTTTCATACAGTTCGTGATACTTGCGTTATCTAGGTATATCTATATCTGTGGTCTCAGTCCAATTTTATAAACTAGATCTGAAATACCTAAGATATCTAATAGCTATGAAATACTTGTACGAAAGTTGAATAACTAAAGAAAGAACTAGAAACAGGATATAATCTGTTTAGTCTTAAAAATTATTCTTCAATTATAAATTAATAATTATTTTTTGACGGATAAAAACCCTGATTAAATTCCAAATTACCTGAATCTTAAAACGCAAGAAAAGAAAAGAAATGAATTACATAAATTAAGTAATTACATAAATTGTCTGTGTGGTGCCGGACTTAAAGAATTGCACCACCCCTTACTTCCCGTGGGTGTCGTAAAAGGCGACTAAGGATCTTACCGGAGAATGGGCAGCAGCGTTCTCTATTTATTCCACCATCATGCCATACTGCGATCGCCAACCCGCCTGCCAAGCGTGGCGATTATGGCAAACCCCCCCCAAAATTGGGGGAGGCCTATGTCCAGCAGTGGACGTCTATCGGCTGAAACGACGAACGACATAAATTAAGGAGTCCCTACAAAAAGCACGAAAAACAAATAAATTTAAAATTTAAAAAATCCCTGACTTAAAGAATTTATGTAACGGGACAAAAACAGATAAATTCTTCAGAACACCTTCTATTCTAAGCGGTCCCCCGACTGCCATATGAATTTATCTGTTTTATTCTCGTTACATAAATTCTTTAAGTCGGGGGTTTTCAAATTATTTTATCCTTTTTCAATTACATTTAATTTTATTATTATTTTGTTATCCACGATATAATCATCTAACTTGTAATATGCTTGTCTACATAGTGTGCGTTTAATGCATGTTTTAAATTTCTTCTCATTTAGTTGAAGAATAACGAGTGGTATTTTATTACAACATTTTACACAGTAACCCATAAAAGAAGTTTTTACTTTAGACAATCTGAAACGCCGTAGGTACTGTAGGTACCTACGGCGTACTACTGTACCTACCTCATCTGGCTAACACTGCGGGGAGTGCAGGCGAGATAACCGAAGATGTTATGTTATGTTTATGTTAAGTCTTATTTCAGCAATAGATAAAAGGATTTCTACGTCTACTTAAATTGCGATCCGACTAAAAACATATTTTCCATACGGTTCTACTCTAATATCCGGAAAAAACTTAAAATGAAGAAAGTTAACCAATAAAGAATGTATATAGTGGACGCGATCGGATCGAGTCGGAATAACTCGCATAACGCGAACTGACGGAGACCTTTAATTAAAGAAACGATCATGGTGGCCACCTGAAGCCAGTGGGATTAGAACAAGTAGGTACAACCGTTTGTGTATATCTGTTTGGTTCCGTAGAAACATTATACACTGTTTGTTTGTATAATACACCGACATATCTTGAAAACAGATTTTAATCAGATATCAAATCAAAGGGTAACCGTTTCTTTTGAAGTTATATTTTAGTAAAATACAGTTCATAAGAAAATATTTTAAGAACTCAAACATCCAACTGAAAAGTATTGGACGAGATAGAGTGCGTTTTATTGATCCGTGAGCAATAAGAACAAGAAAAGGCTTCTGCTGAGCAATAAGAGCAAGAAAAGACTTATAGCTGCTGAGCAATAAGAGCTAGAAAATACTTATAGCTGCTGAGCAATAAGAGCTAGAAAATACTTATAGCTGCTGAGCAATAAGAGCTAGAAAATACTTATAGCTGCTGAGCAATAAAAGCTAGAAAATACTTATAGCTGCTGAGCAATAAGAGCTAGAAAATACTTATAGCTGCTGAGCAATAAGAGCTAGAAAATACTTATAGCTGCTGAGCCATAAGAGCTAGAAAATACTTATAGCTGCTGAGCAATAAGAGCTAGAAAATACTTATAGCTGCTGAGCAATAAGAGCTAGAAAATACTTATAGCTGCTGAGCAATAAGAGCTAGAAAATACTTTTAGCTGCTGAGCAATAAGAGCTAGAAAATACTTATAGCTGCTGAGCAATAAGAGCTAGAAAATACTTATAGCTGCTGAGCAATAAGAGCTAGAAAATACTTATAGCTGCTGAGCAATAAGAGCTAGAAAATACTTATAGCTGCTGAGCAATAAGAGCTAGAAAATACTTATAGCTGCTCGTCAGTAACAGTTTTTAGCGGAAAGGAGGATATTAATATAATCCTTTCCGTTAAAAACAAGAACGGTTGAGAAGTCTTAATCGAGGTACAGACAGATATTTGACAGATTGTAATAGCACATCAAGCTATTACAATCTGTCAAATTTCTTTAATAGATTTTCAACTTTGTCGCTAAAGCATAAGGTTCAAAGTTGATTGGGAAAATTTGACAGTTTCGGGTAGCTTGATGTGCTGGCGTCTGTACGCCCGGCTGGAACGAAGTTCTTTATCGCTCCTTATACTCTGCACACTTGGCTAATGAGAGCTAGGCTGAAAAAAATGTAAAATTTTGACCTTCACGACCCTTGTGTTACGTGACAAAAGTGTCATACAAAAGCGAAAGGAATTTATTATGATTGCCAGCGAAAATAACGTGATTCTTAAAATCTTTTCTAGTCCATTCATTGTCAGCTATCAGTTATGTACGCACGACGACACATAAAGTTACTCATGTCCAGAATAAGCAGACCTCTCATTGTACGGCAAGCCTATGCAATGCTAGGTCAGCTTATACTCAAATTGTGTGGCTTAATAATTATTATGTATGTGCACATGTTGGAATGTACGCCTCGGATAGACCGATATAATGTTGTTTCTTCCGATTTCTCTACTTGCCAACGCTATCCATATGTAATCTTAGCTGTTACATGGAAAAAGTAGGAGTAATAAACTCTGATATCTATGAATAAACCCAAAAAGGATAATAGGCATGTGGAAACTGTAACCAAAATATGAATACAACTTTACAAGCTTCGTGTAATGGTATTTAAGAACGGTACCCTAAAAAGTAGGTTTTAATGGCGGTCGAAATAAATTAATGGTATTTTACGGAAGCGCCCACAAACCACTCGGGGGATGCGCTTAATTGACTTAATTTATATTTATACAGAATACCGAGAGCTGCTGTGTTTGTACGTTGAACAACGTAGCGGGAAAACTAAATATATTGGTGAAAATTATCATGCCTATTTACCAACAGATGAAAGAATTCTTTGTAAAAAAAATACATGAAACATTTAGACAAACTTCATCATTCGAGAAAATAATATCACATAGATGTATGTCTCGTGTTAGCTTATACAGTTCCCACTGCTGGGACACAGGCTTCCTCTCTGTGAGAGAAAGTGGGCCGTAATCCACCACCTGAGGGTCCAGACAAGTAGCAATCGCTTTCAAAGCGTTTGGGATACCTATTCTAAAACGGTTTTCTAGGATTGACCTAAGATTTTCGGATTTTCTGTCAACACATTTTTGACTTTTCCATCATCTTTAGCGCTGAATGTGACTTTGTCTAGGACATCTAAGATAAATAATTTATTCAAACAAAATATTTCTCTGGGTTCCAAACTCTCACAAACATAGCCAAGACACGCAGCTAGTAATTAAAAATATATTCATTGATAAGCGCCGCCTTTTCTTAATTTCTCCCTAATATCTTTTTAATGGAGTATTATAAAAGCGTTAGGCTGGCTGCCTTCAGACTCCAGAGGTTATCACTAGAACAGTTCTACTAGTTTACAATTATTCAGCAAGAAAAGATAATTAGATTATTATTTATAATGTGGTTAAAGAATCTTTGTTACCTAACTCTCGTTACCCAAAATAACAAAAATAAAATCATTTATTGAGAAACATACAACTTGCAGTAAAATAAAGATATAAGCCAGCATAGTTTAAAGCATTTTTACACATTCAGTAAAAAAAAAACATTTTCAAGTAATATAAAACAATTGTAACAAAAAACGATATTATACTTAAGTACCTAAGATAGATAGATAGAATACTCTTTATTATGTACACCATATAAATTACAGACATAGATATAGAAACTGTACAAAGGGTGACACGATGGGCGGTCTTATCGCTAAGAGCGATCGAGACAACTTTTAGATGGATTAAGAAGGGGAAGGACAGACAAACACTGTAGGTAGTCTGTGGTGTACCATTTACATAATACAATAAATATATACATAAAGTATATTATACTTATCTAAAAAAATATATATATATAATAATAAATATGAAACAGGAGCAAAAATAATATAATAATGATGTTTAAGGAGAGAAGAAGGTACACTTTGTTCATTCTGTAAGTTGTAGGTATAGATAGCTGGACCTGATAACTGATCCTAATGTTGGTTGTGAACTTATTAGAAAACTTAGGTTACAAATTTACAAGCGATTGGGTCCAGCTGACCGAAGACTCTTACAGTCGAGAAAGACAAATAATATTTATTTGTATATAAAAAAGTAATTCAAAAAAATTAAACCGACTTCAAAAAAAAATAACTGAAAATTATGAAATAACTTTAATTTCGGAAGTCGGTGTCTTTGGCATCTGTATTGTATAGTTTTTTTTGCCACCGACTTCCGAAATTAAAGTTATTTCATAATTTTGAGTTAATTTCTTTTTGAAGTCGGTTTAATTTATTTCAATTACATTTTATTTCGTAATGTTTAGTTTTCACACTAGAATTCGACCAAGGTTTTGAGATGTTTTCCCTTTGACTCTATACCCGTAGCTCGTATCAATAAGCCAGGCCGTCACACTTACACGTATTAGTCCATATCTTGAAAATTACTAAATCGATTTCGATGAAACTTGCACTGTTCCCTAAGTTGAAGTTAATGTAAGCCAATAAAAATGGCCACGATCCGATTAATAGTTGCAGAGATATGCGTGGACAAACATACATACATACGTCTATAAAATTTTGTATATTTGTTTGGGAGCCCTAATAGATTGTCAAATGTGAATATTTTGCAATCCCAATAATATTACATACTATACATGTCGAATTGATATTGATAACCTGTTTTTTTTGAAGTCGGTAAAAACATGGTATATAAAGTGGTTTTAAAAACACATTATAGAGCCGAGAAATAAGGGAGAGAGGTGTCGTGGAACACTCGCTTTTGCACACTTGGCGAATTAGAGGTAGTCCGAAAAAAAAGTGCGATAAGCAACTTCGTTCCAAGAAGTCGGCAGCTGAACTGCGCAAAACATCCACATTTCAATTCTCCAGTGAATACTTCTAGACAAGCCGTATCACTGCTTATCATCAGGTCAGAGATCTACAAAAAACTTTTATGGATTAAAAAAAAAATACAAAACAAGCTTTCTAAAATGCTATGTTTTCACAAATTAAAATGAAACCTCAAAAATACATAATTACTTAAGAAAGCTCATGAAGTTCTCTTTAAATTAATAAGATTGTCTAACATAATTCGCCGAATAATTACGAATCAGAGGCCTTTGCCCTCATCCCAATCATCGGAGATTAGATCAAACAGTGATTAGAGACTCCGACGATGTTTGCAGTCTTAATAGATCTATGACAGGCGAAACTTTTCAGGGCAAACTCCAAAAATAATTCGCCACCTTGTCAATCGAAAATGTACTTTACTGTAAGGAAATAGAGGCTTTGGTAACGGTATATAATTTTGTAAATGCAGCACTTATGGAGTTTGTATTGCAAAGATTGGATTATACGAATCGTTTGCTTAAGTTTGTGTATTGTTGTTCTTATGTCGAGTTTTGTTTTTCAGATGAATATGGTTTTAAAGTTTAATTTTTAAAGGCTCTTCTCTTTTTAACTTTTATACACCTACGAAAAACCCATCGGCGGCAAATGACGATCTTCCATACATTTGACCTCCCTATTAAATCTCCATTCATGAAATGTGTTAAATAAATTGCGTGTATGAGGAGCTCTTGTGCAAAATTTAATTCTTCTACACCCAGTGGTGTAGCCTGTGCATTGTCTTTCAGTGAGTGAATTATAAAACCGGTCAAGTGCGTGTCGGGCCACGCACAGTGTAGGGTTCCGTAGTAGCCCGTTATCACAGTATAGTACGATTCTGTTGTTCTTTATTCTGAATATAAGTAATGGTAAAGATATTAGGAGTTAATGGTTATAATAAAAAAAATCGACTTTAAATTTGAATTATCATTTCTAAGACTTGCGGAAATGTCGATCAGAAGTGTGATGGTCTTAAACGGTTAAAAACGGCTCCACAAGGAGCGATGGTAGCTAATAAATAAGGATTTTCTATTTGGTACAAATTATCCAACACCCAAGTTCAACGACTATTACTGCTAAACTAATAAAGTTACCTTAACCGCTATACTTTTTTTGTTTTGATATACACACTCCTACAAAATTACAGCTTTCTAGTACTAACGGTCTCTTAGCAAAAACTCGGACAGACAGACAGACGGACATAACGAAACTATAAGGGTTCCTTGTCAGAACGTCGATCACGAAACCTTGCTTTTGAAAACTTGAGCATTACGGACTTTGAAAACTTGCGCTCAGTTTAGTTAGTTCTTACTTAAATGATAGACAACAGCAAGTTCAAATAAATGGTGTCAATTCACATGGTTTAATAGTAAAAATGGGTGTGCCACAAGGCTCGATATTGGGTCCTTTCCTCTTTTTAGTGTATGTTAATGATCTACTCCATTTATTAAAAAATCAACCGCTAATGGTGTTATTTGCTCATGACACTTCCTTAATTTTTAAGGTAAATAGACGTGCTACAAATTGATGACGACGTAAATAACGCCCTATTGCAGGTCCAAAATGTGGTTCACTGCTAATAATTTAGTATTAAATGGAAAAAAAAAAACTAAGTGCATTTAAAGATTTTCTTTACCAAAATGTCAAGGGTAGTGATTGTGAGACAATATTGAATCAAGAGAAACTAGAATTCGTCGATAAAACTGTTTTCCTAGGGATCACGCTCGACTCAAGGCTATAATGGGGTCCTCATTTAACATCACTTGCAGGACGGCTAAGTTCAGCTGCTTATGCTGTCAGAAAAATCCGTCAATTTACTGATGTATATACCGCGAGACTAGTCTATTTTAGTTACTTTCATAGTATCATGTCTTACGGTATTTTACTTTGGGGACAGGCTGCAGACATCGATTCTATTTTTATTCTGCAGAAAAGAGCCATCAGAGCCATATATAATCTCCGCAGGCGCGATTCTCTAAGGGAACTGTTTAAGGAAATTAACATCATGACGGTGCCTTGTCAATATATCTACGAAAACATCATGTATGTAAAAAAAAAACTTACATATTTTTAGTAAAAGAGGCGAAAGACATAATTATAGTACTAGAAATAGGGACCTATTAGTTCAACCAGGTTTCAGACTGGCTAAAGTAGACTCATCTTTCATGGGGTACTGTTTAAAATGTTATAATAAAATACCTCCCCATATTTTAAACTGAATGAGACAAAATTCAAGTCTTGTATAAAACGCACACTATGCTGACTGTCAGGCATATTATAAGTTAGTCCTCTAATTCTCTCTCCACTCAATGCTGGTCCTACTCCACAACCACAACTTACTAATTGATTAACACTTGAAAATACTATTGGAGCTGCTGAAGATTGTAAGACTAAGAATTAGCATTGTATAAACTCAATTTAATTTGTATTGTATAATTGCATAGCACAGATGTGAGTTCTATGTAAATATTATACCCTATGTACCATTTACCGGGTAATATGTCTTTCATTGACTTGAATGTGCCCTGGCGGCTGATAATATGACATGCTCACACAAATGTCTCGCTGACGGTGGTGTGTGTGTTGGATAATTTAGCTCCCTTCAAAATGGTTGAGCTGAATGGTGCTGATCTATGCATCATTTTCGTGAACGGGCGCCGTCAGTTGGGGCTGGTCATCACTTAGTTGCCTCGGCTTATTTTTAATTATTTTATTTTTGGATTGTTACCCTGGACGCTTTTATAGCGTACGTCTTTTTTTACATCGTTCTCACATATAATTATAGTACTACAAATAATATAATAATATTATAATAGTACACATCAGTATCACATATAATAATAGTCATAAATTCAACATGAATGACGTTAACTAATATTTTTGTAAAAATATAATTTAAAATTTTGTCTGTGTGGTGCCGGACTTAACACATTGAAGGACACTGAACGAGACACAATAGAAGTTTTATTGTTATTACGTCGAGAGGCGTTAAGTGTCCCGCAAAGTGTTAAAGAATTGCACCACCCCTTACTTCCCGTGGGTGTCGTAAAAGGCGACTAAGGGTCTTACCGGAGAATGGGCAGCAGCGTTCTCTATTTGTTCCACCATCATACCATACTGCGATCGCCAACCCGCCTGCCAAGCGTGGCGATTATGGCAAACCCCTCCCAAAATTGGGGGAGGCCTATGTCCAGCAGTGGACGTCTATCGGCTGAAACGAAAACGAATAATTTAAAAGAGTGTCCATGGAGTTTCTTGCCCGTTCTTCTCCATAGGTACCTACGCTTTGGAATGGGCAATTAGCTTCATATTTTCTGACTGACCGACTTCTTGACAATTCAGAAGTGCCTGAAATGGTTTAATTGAAATAAATGTTTTGAGTTTTAGTTTAAACTACGGAACCCTAAAAACGAGACCGTTCTGAAATTCAAGGTCAATAGAATGCATTTAGTAATTAGGTGTGTAGTCTTACTTTCCAGCTGATTATCAATATCCAAAATGGATCGACGGTCATCGTCTTTCACAAACCAATTAGTGGTTATTGAAGTTATTTTGTTGGTCGTACACTCAGAATTTTAACCATACCCGCAAGAACTTTCTCAGAGATTCGTATGGCCATGCTAACCAGCGGTGTTAGCTGGTACCCGCGACTTCGTCTGTAATCCAGGATGCCTATATTCTTTTCCAGGTCATGGTCTACCCATGTGCCAAATTTCAATCCTTTACAATACAGTTATCTTCCAAAGTCTTCAGTAACATGGCGGGCACGTTTAACTCCATAGTTATTAGTATGTAGTTTGTATCAGAGTAGAATGAACACTGCTCTCGCATACTAATTAGTTCGTCTGTCTAGTTGTACTTTATTTCTTTTGATTAACTTTGCGTTAAATACAAATCCTCCTCGTAGAACAAACTAAAAACCACACCCACGATGCATTATGGGCAGCAAAAGCTGATGGTGTATGTTGTTTAAAAGTCCATGTTGTTAAATAAGTAAAGCCAAACCTATCGAGAATGTCAGCGGTCATTAAATTAATATCTGTGGAAAGTAAATTCGAATTCTGTAGCTACTACTGTATCCGGTTCTCTTTGACCTTGTGGGAGGCCTTTCAACGCTATGTCTTCTGGTACGAGGTACCACTCCAGAACCTTTCGAACCTTTATCTTGGATATGATGCTTATTTTGGCAAGATATTTAAACTCATTTAGGAAGCTTAGAAAAGGTACCGTTTAAAATAAAAATATATTTTCCTTAGAATAATCATTCTGTACATAATTATTATTAGAATTAATTATCTTTTTGTAACCACGTGTTTCTGTGACAAATAAACCTATTTTTCTTTCTTTCTTTCTTTCACACACGTTTCTTCACGACTGAATAAGAATATTTTCTCTGGTCGAGTAATAAAGTAGATACTTACCCCAATTTTTCAAGGTCCTTTATAAGATCATTAATGATACCTCAAAAATTCTATATTGGAGGAAATCTTAAAATATTTAGCTCGAGGTTACCACCACTGACATCAAAGGACAAAGGTTGCCTTGATTGGCGTAAGCTTCTTTGCAGCCACTTCGTTAGTGGGATGTAACCTTGTTCCTGACGGCGTAAGCTTTTTATTAAGTCTTCTGGGGTGAAGTGTTTGAAGATAATAAGTGGGTATTTTTTGCAAAGGTGTATCGTGTCCACGTATGCGTATATCTTCAGAAATCAACGTTCGATTGTGTGGTTATGTGGGAGTAAAGAAAGTGATCTTCTCCGTGAAATATTTTGGTCATCCCCGCGTGAATAGTCACATTTTTCCATTTCCCTTCCTCGTCTTCTCAATTGTTATATATTATAAAAGAAATATAAAGAACTCCCACGCTACTTACTGTAAAAATACCTACGACGAAAATCTTAACTTGTTCAAAAATTTCCATTCCGCTAATAACTTTGCCGTTATTTATTTAAATTGCATTTTCTTGTTGCATGTTAGATAGCTAGATAGATTCAGCAGTTCCTTAGTCTGTTTTGGTGTTCACTAACACACTATGATAGACAGCTAAAGTCTCAGAAAACAAACCGCTTTTTTATCTTTTAGAAATTTTCGAAAAACTCTAGAATTGCAGGAACTGAGATCATCTTGCATTGGACACGTGCACTGTAAAAATAACACAATGCACAGATGAGCAATCATACTAATGCAAATCTATACAAAAGCAACTATCTGAGCTCAATTTAACCTGCATAGTCCTTGAGATCTCTCTACAAACAATGTATCGTCTCTGGTGCGATCTTGCGTGAAGGTGAAGATAAGTCGTATTTTTCTTTGTAGTTCGCTTGCAATGTAAACAAGGCAAAGGGTCGGATCGATCGCGACGCCGACATTTGAATAAAATATGTTCGCGACATGGAAACGCACTCGGTTTTTTGAATGAGACCTTGAAGTTGTTTTATTCCTAGATTTTTTTGCACTAAACTTATTGGTTTCCTAATTTCTATTCCCAAAGTTATTAGTAACAGACTGTTGGTTTTACATAAAGCTACTGATGTCTCGGTCACGTATTTCGAGCCACGGTAAGGGCTTAGTTTTACTTAATCAACTCGGACAATTTTTTTAAATGAAACTATTTAAAGTCGTTCAACGGCGTTTTATGTACTCCAAAATAAGAAGCAGGAATTTTTTTATCAATACAGATCATGGATGAAAAGATAAAGTCACTCTCAAATCTAAATGCTTATAAATTGCGAAAAACATACTGTATCTCGTTCACCAACCTTAGGAGCAATTTTAAAAGGTGACAGCTACTCACGACATTACAAAACAGAGGCACTAAGTACATACCACCGCGCACTCTTGACGTTCTACCTACCCGCAAGACAGACGCATTAGTCTGCTAAGTATTGGCGCGGAGAGTAATGGCGCCCGCGCGTGTGGCGAATGCGAATATTATAAACTATACCAGCTGCTGACCGCCGCCGACTGTACCGTGGTCTGCGCGTAATGGACCTCCTTGTTATAGCCGTACGGAATATTAAATGATCACGATATTGGTGATGTTTTTGGTAGTATGACGGGGTGTCTTAAAAGGTTGGGGGATTTGACAGAAGATTGGGACCAAAATAAATCGATGTAGGACGATTTTCAGAAAAGAGCGACGTAAGTATTACTATAATTCGTAAGTAAATGATAAGAGGAACCTTTAATAATTATTCTCTAACACTCTGAGTTAACTCCTGAGCGAGGCTAGGGATTTAAAACTAGAATCCTGAGTGCAGTGAGGGATTCAATCTCGCCCAAGACGAAGACACCTTTATCCCCGAGGAGAATATTCTACTTTTCACACCATCTACGAGACAATAGTAGGTACTAGAATCAAAGTATTTATTAAAATTATTACAATTACAGATAATATACCTATTTAAATCGAGGGGCCCGTGGCTAAATAATACCAACCGCACAGGTCGATCAATCAGGTTAAGCTACGCTTGCCGTGGTTGGTCTGTGGATGGGTGACCATCTTTACATACCGTGACCCTCCGTGCCTCGGAAAGCACGTTAAACACGCCCGGTTGTCATTCGTGGATCTTTGACAGACGTTACGGGTAGTCAGAAGCCCGAAAGTCTGACAACCAGTCTTACCAAGGGGTATCGTATTACCCAGTAACTGGGTTGTGGAGGTCAGATAGGCAGTCGCTCCATGTAAAATACTGGTATTCAGCTGCATCCGGTTAGACTGGAAGCCGACCGCAAAATAGTTGGGAAAATGCTAGGCAGATGATGATGAGACCTATTTAAATCTGTTAGTGTTTATATTAGAGGGGCGTAGAGCTTGGTACTTTTCGATAATTCTTAAGTATTCTCCACGGACTACGAACGACCGTTCTTTCTTTGATTTTGTATCTGGAAAATTTACCAACAACAATTAATCTGAATGTTGTTTTTCGATATCTTCAATTTCAATGTTTACGAGTTCATTTCCACGACAAGAGCTATTCACTTCAAAATCAATGCCACCTGTGACAAAAATAGGCAGGTAATACATATGTATATTGTCTGTGTGGTAAATAATACTTAAAGAATACCACCACCCCATACTTCCCGTGGGTGTCGTAAAAGGCGACTAAGGGTCGTACCGGGGAATGGGCAGCAGCGTTCTCTAAGCATTCTACCATCATACCATACTGCGATCGCCAACCCGCATGCCAAGCGTGGCGATTATGGCAAATCCCCCCCAAAATTGGGGGAGGCCTATGTCCAGCAGTGGACGTCTATCGTCTGAAATGATGATGATGATGATTACAAGTTATAAGCTTTCTTAGATATGACTGACACACTCATATGTGTGTGCCAGTCAAATCTAAGAAAGTTTATTATTTTTAATAATATACACATAAACATTACGAGTCAAAATATGAAGGTTGGTCGTTTCGTTACTACAAGAACTATTGTTTATCAGAAAAGTAATGAACAGTGAATACATTTTTCACCTTACGCCCATGTGATGGTAGTGAAACGGCCAAGGCACATATTTTGACTAAGGCGTAGAGTTTGTGAAGTTAGGGCTTGTAGAGTTAGCGCGCGTCCGTGTAGAGTTGGTTTAGTCCATGTTCAACCCCACAATTTTTACCCCCGACCGTGTTGAACCCCTAAATGTTGTTCATGTTTCACCCCTCATGTTAGAAGTTTGGCTCTACATGAGATCTGATAACTTTTTGACAGTGCGAGCCTTATGTGGTCTCGTCTTGGCAACATTTTATATGAAAATGTTTTTGGTGGGATTTTACCTATTTTTTTTATAAGTTGCTTAATGCTTATGAAAAAAAATACGTGTTTTTTCTTTGTTTTTTGGCGAGCGATTTACTAAAAATCCTGAAATATGTATTTTATTATTTATAACAAAGAATCCTATATAGATTTTCAGATCTCGAGCTTCAAAATTTGTGGAAGTCTCATACAAACTTTCCTCCTCTAGTTTAAGGGGTTGGCGGTAGAAGTTCAGTTTTTTTTTTGTTGTTTCTGTGCTAATACTACTTACGTACAGCTTACTTACGTACAGCGTTTCAGCTTTACCCTAGGACTTTTGATGATCATCAGTCACTGACGAAATCGGGGTTTTTTAGATATCAATAAAATCTAAAGTATATGAGCTATGCAATTGAAACTTTATATGTTTAATAAAGTTTACTGTTAACATCATATCTCGAGAATTTTGTTTATCTAGTATAATCCATACCCAAGTTATTAGGGTTCAAAAAAATGACGAAGAGCTTCGAGAAAAGGTAGGTAAAGTGCCCTTGCGCTTCGCTTGACTCGTCTTGGCGAGATTAAATTTACTCATTTTTCTCTTTTTTTTTAAAATACGGTGCAGGGAGATCGACGCGCAACCTTTTACCATGGAATCAGTACATGATTCTTAGACAACGTTGAAATTTTTTCGTCGGTAATTAAAAAAAAAATACTGTCCCATCATTCAGGTCATTTTGAATCTCCCCGATCTCGATCCCGAATCTCTTCAAAGTAAGAGTAAACAGGCTTCTTCTGGGTAAGTTCACTCCATTGTTGACTTTGTCTCTGTCACCTCTGACCTAGACTAGAGTCAAGAGCAAATCCATTTCAAATAAAAATACTGGCCAAGTGCGAGTCGGACTCGCACACGAAGGGTTCCGTACCACAAGGCAAAAACGCCGAAAAAAACATGTTTGTTGTATGGGAGCCCCCCTTAAATATTTATTTTATTTTAATTTTATTATTTATTATTAAAGTTAAAATACAACTGAATATTTTGTGAATATTGCAAGTGCCTACCTGTTGCCATTTTTGATATCGAGCAAAAAAGCGCAAAAAAATCGCGTTTGTTGTATGGGAGCCCCCCTTAAATATTTATTTTATTTTGTTTTTAGTATTTGTTGTTATAGCGGCAACAGAAATACATCATGTGTGAAAATTTCAACTGTCTAGCTATCGCGGTTCTTGAGATACAGCCTGGTGACAACACAGACAGACAGACGGACAGACAGCGAAGTCTTAGTAATAGGGTCCCGTTTTTACCCTTTGGGTACGGAACCCTAAAAAAAGGTCATATTGACCGCGTAGCTATTACACTTTTCTATGAAACAGTCGATTTTTTTGAATTGTCGATGGGAGACCACCCTGATCCCGACCCTCTAATTTATAAGTGCACACAAAACACTTAAAAACCAAAATTAACAAAGAAAAAAAAGGAGATGCCAAAGGCTGAACTTATAGCTGACGCTACCCACTTTAACAAATCACCAACACTTCACTCCATAGTTAACCACCACTAACAGTCTTACACAGCCTTCATTTGAAACAGTTCCCTAATCCCCTGCCTTCACGCCCGAGCCCTATCGCGCTGGTGACGAGGGTCACCTGAGCACTGAGCCAACACCGGGTGACAGCGCCGATGCGTAAGCGATCTTGTTATTATCTTGATGGCTATTCGACAGTTTGAGGACTGAATATTAATTGGGTTGTCGGTTAGTGATGGATTTATGTGACTTACTATGGATTAGAGATTTTTGGCTAATAGGATGTGCTAAGGTAACCCGAGAAATTTTCTTACGTTTTTTGCAATTTTTAGTATCAGGTTGAATGTTGTTCAAAATATGGTTCACGACTGTTACAAGTATATACTTACAGAATTACAATCATTAGAATAATCAATACAAATCCCTTAGTTGGAGTAGGCCTGAACTGTCATGATTTCATGAAATAATCATACAATAGGACAATTCTTCAGCGGGATTGTCCTAAAGGGTTACCGCTGGCCCGGACTAAGGAAGGAAGAACATAAAGGGCTAAGGAAGGAACACGGGTGGGTTTTAGTCAGTAAGAATCCGACACTCCCTTCCGCTCCACCCAAAGCGGGACGGGTCATTTGATGATTTCCCATCCGCAAAAAAAAAGGACAATTTTAGTTGATAAAAACGTTATGGTTAGGGTTGCAAAATCCAGCACACATCGCTCCTGTTTTACGAGTAGTAAACGTTGTCCAAATTCAAAGCGGACTTTCCGGATTTTTTGTCTCCTTCCGAAGTTCATTCAAATTAGTTTTAACCTTTAAAAAATCCGTAAAAAATACAAGAGACAACTGTAAAATTCTAACACTGCCAGAAATTCTTTCTTACTTGCGGTTCAAAAGACCGCCCAGGGAAAAACCGCAAAATTCATATTTCGAACAACACTCTTTAAACACGCGAACTTTTATCATTGCAGAGCTGCTTAAAATGCTAAAAATAACGAACCCCCGACATTTCTGCCCACAGAGAGATTAAAAACCTTTTTTTTGCTCATTTTGCATCTAAACGTAGGAAATAACTGTTGCTATGTGGCTTTAATTAAAAGGCCACATTACTTTAATGATTGTTTGTTAAGATATTAAGCTATGGTTTGGTTGTGTAATCACGCGATCACTTCTAAGAACAAAGGGTGTTATTCTAAATGAATCCATCACAATAGAGCGTAATTATAATGTTCTTAAACACTAGTAAAATATATCTGTTGCACGTCAATGTACCAAAAATAGTGTGACGACGATGACGCGTAGCAGGTTGGTTATATGCTACGGCGTAGCAAAAATATTATCACGTCAGCTACGCCGTAGCAACTTGATGCAGCACTTGGGATCTCTTCTTTTCGCATAGGTAATGTTTTTTTTCCTAAAATACTTTGGCATCACTATTTTGGTATAATTTGTTTTGCCATATTTTTTTTGGCATACAGTTTATGTTGGAATAATAATCTTGAAGGCTAATGTGTTTTGTCATAAGTTGAATTCGCATAATACTAAACTAAATTACTTGAAATTAAAATTAAAGTAGTGTACTAGGCGACGTAGAATGTAAGAGCGAGCGAAGGGCACCCCGAGGTTCGGTTTGGTTAGGTTCCTTTAAATCCTGCAGACAGAAATAGGAGCCCCGCGCAGCGGGGCTCCGTCGACCTGACGTCGTTAGAAATAAGGATAAGCTATTATGCGTAAATAATGTTATGCGAAAATATAATTAAGAGAAACAAAAGTATGCCAAGTTATATTAGGTCTTAAAATTTTATGCTAATGGATAGGGAACCGCAGCACTTCTATCAGCTCTATCACATAATTCGTCCTGATTTTGATGCTGCGTAAAAGTAAATATAATCGAAATTTCAAACTACACACATCAAAAGTGTCTAGGGATCAACATATATTTTTGCAATAACTTTTCTCCTGATTGATATTAATTAAAATTTTCTTTAAGGATTCATCAAATAAAGTGTTTTCGTTTGTCACAGTAACGATAAACCTTTGCATTAATAAAGAAATTTGCCATTTTCCTAATAAAGGGATTTTTGACATTTGAACCACTAACACAAAAGTTCGAAAAAAAGACTGAAATAACAGTTTTCTTTAAAATTTTATTGGGTAACTTAAACAATTAATAATCCGTGTTTCTCCCGCGAACACTAACAACACAAGAACATCGGTTTGGCATACTCAAAATGAGTTCATCCAAATCACGCTGTGGAATGGCCGCCCATGTTCGTTGCAACAACAAAAAAAGGTCTTCTTGCGACTGGATACCCTCCATATTCGGCAGAGCTCTTCTCTGTAGCATATCCCATGCATGCTCAATCGGGTTCAAGTCTGGCGACTGAGCAGGCCAGGGCAGGACATTGATGTTAGCTGCGGCGAGAGTCTGTCTTACAACTCTTGCGGTGTGCGGTCGTGCATTATCATGCATTAACTGAAATAAGGGACCGATTTGCACTTGTAGAGGAACGATGACGTCTGATACAATCGTCTCAGCATAAATTTGAGCGTTGAGGTTGCCTCTGATCCAAATCAACTCAGTTCTTCCGCCGATCCAAATACCCGCCCATACCATGATGGTTCCACCACTATAAGGATGGACTTCCTGGCAGGATTTTAATCGCTGTTGGCGTCCAGGGGTTCTCCAGTGTCGTATACGTCTTGTATCCGGTCTCATACCAAAACGAGACTCATCAGAAAAGCACACGAAACGCCATTGTTCTTCTGCCCAATTTCTGTGTTCAAGAGCCCATTGATATCGAATCCTACGATTGTGCATTGCTATAGGTGGTACCCGTAGCGGTCTTCGGGAATGAAGGTTCACTTCATGCAAGCGGTTTCTGACTGTTTGGTCGCTAATTAAGTTCCCTGAAGAGTGATGAAGCCTCACGGCTAACATCATGGCGGTTATTGTTGGAGCTCTTCGAGTTAAGATTTGAATGTATCGGTCTTGTCTCCGTGTGGTGCAGCGATACCGTCCTCCATGGCGCTCAGCCACGGTACCAGTGCTTCGGTAACGTGTCCAAAGTCGACTGATAACACTCTGACTTGTATTCAGAGCTAAAGCCACAGTACGTTGCCGGGAACCAGCTTCTATCATTCCCACGGCTCTGAGCATTTCTTCCCTGCTTAAATGACGTCGCCGCTCCATAATAACGTTGGTTTTAATCAGTAGTAGGGAAACAGTAGCACTAATAATGTCTTCAATGCGTTGTATGTTTTTATAGGGAAAATATTGACAGCTGATTTTCATCTTTTACTCGAATTTGATTCACAGTTCCTGATTCAAATTATGAAATGCACCAAAAAGGATCCAAATAAATTTATAAAATCATAAATTTATTACAAAGCCACATCTCAATCTCAAGAAATCCGCATAAAAATGCTTGATCCCTAGACACTTTTGATGTGTGTATTTCAAATCCTTTCAAACGTATTACACGTGGATAAATAAAAGCATAATATATGAAATTTAAATACCTCTACATTTGAGTCTACAAGTTTAGTAGACCGTATCACAAACACAGACCAGCCTAACAAAGTTCCATCCTTTGCCATTATTTGCACATTTTCAGCGGTATTTGATCAGCGCTGTCCCAAGGCGCTTTAAGATTCAAGATAATAATGTTGTCCATTTAAAAAGGATCTTTCGGAGATTTGTTTGTTTGAAGTAGGGTAAAAAAAAATGTTATTGCTTGGTTTCCGAAAGGATCATTTCAGGGGTACACAACAAACACTTGAAATTAAAACATCTGGGGAGTATTTATTTTTTCCGTGAGTAAAAAGTATATTATTTCTTTGTGTCAGCCTGTAATTGCGCATTTAAATGTGCACTGCTCATCTGTCGACCAAATCATCAACATTTGCTCCTATATTAACATCATCATCGTCCGTCCCTTATCCGACTTTATTCGGGTTCAACGCAAAATGTCTTCTTCCATACATCTCTACCTCAATAGATACCGCCTTTTTAGACGTATTGTACACACAACACATACATAAACTAGCGCCTTCGTCCCATGGGGTTAGGCTGAAACTACATACCGCTATCTGCTGCAATCCTTAGTGCGGCACGGGTCGACGGCAGCCGTCGACGCGTCATCAGCGGCCGTCGACGCGCTTGCCGTTGAAGTTTGGCGCTAGTGTATGAAATATATTGCACTTACATGCCAATTTACTGCGTAAACATATTTTATTTGCTACTATTAGCAGTAAATTGAAATAATGCCACCTTTCACTAGGTTTATCTGCAGGCTTTACAACTATTTGTGTTTATCAATACGCGGATAGAAGAGCTAACGAGAAAGCCGTTATCTTTCCATCCAAATTACAAAAGACCAACGGAATATGTTAATAAAAAATTCAACCTTTGTGTCTCTAAGCTACCCTTAACTCAATGTAACGTGTAGGTTAATACCTATACATATATATCAATTGTTTTATTCAAATAAACTTTACACGTTCCGTTAAAAAGAATTGTTTCCGCATGACACGTTTTAAAATACGTTCATTGTATAACTTAATTTTATGACAGTTGCTAAGCTGTTCCATCTAGTAGAAACTATTAATATTTGAATACGAGATAGACCTAGCGCCAGCGGTACTTTCTAGTATAGAATATTATTTATTGCTATAATATAAAATAATAATAGTCTCCCGACCGATAGCAGTCACGGACTCACGGTGTCCAATCTCAACGGGGATTAGCCAGGTACGCCTGGGATCTATTACAGTGCACAAGTGTGTGCGTAACCACAGGTGCACTCTCTGTTCCTTTACTCTCATAGTCCGATGGGACGGTAATCCAACACGAACGGAGAGAGATCAGGCGCAGGACCAATGGCTTTACTTGCTCTCCGAAGGGGTATTAAAGCGCTAACTTTCTAACTCCGGGCTGTTACTAAGAAATTCCTAATGGAAAACCCAATAACACTTTTGCCCGACGTGGGAATCGAAACCAGGACCAGCAGTCGCGCTCACAACCACGAGACCAACGGGCAGTCAGTTGTTGCTATAGGTACAAATAAAGCTGGTCAAAATAAAAATAAAAGTATATCTGCACCATACCTACAAGTCTTAATACTTTCACTACTTTTAGTTTTCATAAATAGTAACGAATGAAGCACAACTAAGGAACTTTTTGGTAGCTGTTTTCGCAATTAACAGTAATAATGTTGGTGTCTGTTAACCAGAAAAGTTTGGGGAACTGCGGTTCAAAGATACGCCGTTTTATGAGTACTTTGTGCAAACTTACCGACGACTCCGGATAAACTCCGAATGTCTACGTTTCAAGTATTTAGTAGTAATGTTATGGTGTTTAAAGTATCTTTTAGCTTAGTTGTGCAGTTTTTGGTGAAGAATTCCAGTGGGTAATTATTTAAATATTAAAAAAATATGGAAATCTTATGACGAAATATTTTATACTCATTAGTGGGTAAAAAGGGGTAGAAAAAAAACCAGGCAAGAGCGAGTCGGACTCGCGCACCGAGGGTTCCGTAACATCCGGGTTTATGCAAAGGTTTATGTATGTTATGTAAGAAATTAAATGTATTTTTTTTTTAATTTTATATTTGAGTTGATGGAATAAATGGTAAATTGCGGTTACGATTTATGACGTATTAAAAAAAACTACTTACTAGATCTCGTTCAAACCAATTTTCGGTGGAAGTTTACATGGTAATGTACATCTGTATATTTTTTTTATTTTTATTATTCTCTTATTTTAGAAGTTACAGGGGACACACACACACACACACACACATTGGAAGTGTCTCTCGCGTAAACTATTCAGTTTAGAAAAAAATTATATTAAAAACCTCAATATCATTTTTGAAGACCTATCCATAGATACCCCCCCACACGTATGGGTTTGATGAAAAAAAATTGTTTGAGTTTCAGTTAGTCAAAAAACAATAAATTTTGGGGGTGCTTAGACCCCCAAAATTTATTGTTATTTTTTCTATTTTTGTGTGAAAATCTTAATGCAGTTCGCAGAATACATCTACTTACCAAGTTTCAATAGTATAGTTCTTATAGTTTCGGAAAAAAGTGGCTGTAACAGACGGACGGACAGACAGACAGACATGACGAAATTGACGAATCTATAAGGGTTACGTTTTTTGCCATTTGGCTACGGAACCCTAAAAATCAGTCAAGGTCATAGTGATTTTCAGGATACTTGCACATTTTAACTTATAAGTGACGAACGTGAGACAGACAGAGACAGACAGACAGACATGACGAATCTATAAGGGTTCCGTTTTTTGCCATTTGGCAACGGAACCCTAAAAATAAACACAAATTATGAAACGAACGAAAACGATTGTTGAAGGCAAATGACCCAGTAGTTAACCATCCCATCCCGTAAAGCACTTTCACTAAAAACCAATCACAACCGGTAGCCGTCGCCCGGTACACAACAACAGCCGCATCGAATCCAATCCATTACGATCGGTCGTGTGCCCGTATACATGTAGAAGCTTTTGGTCAGCAATACACGTGCCGCCGCCCGGGGCGATTATGTGCGATTGTTTTGTTCACGATTATTGGTATCGTATTGTGTGTAAGCCCAGGGGCTATAGTTTTAACTTTAAAAGCTTGAAACCAATTCAAGCTAATAAAAACTGTAGCCACGTTTGCTTGATGTGTTTTCGCCCAGCAACTGACACACAAGTCGGTCTTGGCTTTACAAGCCATCAGCATTCAATACAATTCCCTTTGCCGTATTTCTTGCGGTCGTCAGAGAGTTCGGATCGGTGTCTCGTGGTTCACTAATGTTTCACCAAAACCGCATTGTCAAATTTTCAGTTTACAACCAACGTTATATACTATTTATTTCACAAACAACTTATTCCGCAAAAGTTTTATTTTATAAACACTCGCTTTACAAACATTTATTTGGCAAATGCTTCTCTTTATAAATGTTTCGGATGATATTTAATGTAATTTTTTATTAAATACATTTTTCATTTAATATTTAGATTCTTTTGGAAAAATCACGCTTATACAAAATATAATTTTATAGAACATTTTCTAAACCAGTCACAAAGTGATCAAGATGGTATGGTACGTTAATATGGTAAGGGTCAGTGGGTCGTCTTAGGGGCGGAGTAAAAACAAGTTGGTTTATAAGCAATAATAATAAGACATAGTCGACGGAGCCCCGCTTCGCAGGGCCCCTATTTCTGAATACAGGGTTTAAAAGAGCCTGATACGAAAGGGATAACGGGGGAAAAATGTTTGTCAAATAATACGTTATTAAAAATAAGTTTATCGAATAATTATTTTCTCAAGTGAGTTATTTGGCAAACTTGTTATTGTACCTACCTATAATGATGAAGTGACAAATCATGTTTTTGACATTTGTTGCTTGTCAAGTAAAATTTTCTAAATTGGTGAACTGACGGGGCATCGTGTCTTGTACCTACGTCAGAACATGCTCCAATACTAAGGGGCTAAAGAGCATGAACATTGGTGATACATTTAAAAAAGTATGAATCCTTTTCTTCTTCCCTGGCTAGAAACTTAAGTCGCACGGCCGTGACCTTGATATGTGTGGATAGATCCTAAAGAGATGCTCGATGCAGACGGCGCGGCGCCGTCTGAGACTTTGTCTCTGTTTGGGCGAAGTCTGTTGTATGTGGTTACTAAATCATGTAGCGTCCCCCATTGCTTGATCTACAGAACGTGGGTAGAGTGGCGACTCCCATCGTGAACTCTTGAGTTCATTCGTAGCTGTATTATAAAAGGATGTTTTCCTTTATGTCGCTGAAACCATTCTTAAACTATCCTTGAAGGCTGAAAGGACTACCTTATAATATCTAAGAAACTTATAATCATCCCAAATTAAATTCTCCGTTATGTCCCCAACCATTTCAATAGAAAATATTTCTGGATCCGTCCCACTCGAAGGACAAATATAGTTATTGAAAAATTGGTGAGTTCCGCGCGGGAACCGCATTCGCAAGGGATCGGATATAGTCTAGATTGTGCCGGTTATGTCGCACGGCACGGGTAAGGGACGACCGGGATTAAATGGAAATCCTTTTAGGTTCTGGGGATATTTTTATGGCTTGAACGTTTTCTATCTATTTTCGAGATCCGACTAGAGGAATTGCATTTTATTTAAATCTCAGTTAACAAAAAGGTGAACTTATAATTTAAAATTTTCTTCTACTGCTTGGCCATTTACCATTTAGATACACGTAATATCAACACTTATGAAATTAAAATTACATTTTTTTATTCGAATTTATATAACAGCTCATTAGGGAGCTGTGTATTCACTATAGCAACGGCTTAAAAGATCAATGGCTTATAACATTTTCTCATTCCTATGAAATTCAACTCGGGACGAAGCAACATCACTATATCTATTTCTTCAGCTTTTCGTGTATGTCTGGGTGACGCGTTATTCTGCTAAACAACGAATTGGATTCTGATACAGTGTTCAAGATAATTTATTGTAGGTATTACCTTAATATTACACTAAATGTAATATTGAAATCTCTAAGTCATCTAGAAACCGTGCGAAACAGGGGCTGGTGGCTAATAATATTTATCTATACATATAATTCAATCGTAGCGAAGTCAAAACTACATCTATATATATATAAAGTTCAAAGTCCTGACTGACAGATATATCAACACACAGCCTAAACCGCTGGCCCTAGAGACATGAAATTTGAAGGATGTGTTCTTGAGGCGCGCGTGGAACACGTACGCGCCATCCGGCACGGGCCTGGACCTGATCTGACCGTGAGCTACCTGCGGCCTGCGGGTGGGGAGTAATGGGTAGCTCACCGTCCGATCAGGACCAGGCCCGTGCCGACCGGCGCGTACGTGTTCCACGCGCGCCTCAAAGAGATGTCAGCATCGACGAAGGGCCCCCCTTAGGGCCGAAGCCTGCCGGGTCAGCGGGATTGTCCGAAAGGGTTACCGCTGGCCCGGAACATAAAAGGCTAAGGAAAGAACTCGGGTGGGTTTAATCAGTAAGAGTCTGAAACTCCCTTCCGCTCCACCCAGAGAGGGAGGAGTCATTTGATGATTTTCCATCCGCAAAAAAAAAGGCAATGTTCTTTGTGAAGAGTCGGTGTGCACTAAGAAAGGGTTCTTCCAAATTCCACTCCTAAGAGGGTGAATGGGGGGAGGGTGAAATTTCACGCGGACGAAGTCGCGGGCAGAAGCTAGTTGAATATAGAATACTCTTTATTATGTACAACATATAAGTGTAGAAATTGTACGTAGTACGACACAATGTGCGGTCTTATCGCTAAAATCAATGTTTTAATGACAACCTTATAAGTCTAGACAGTCTTTATGCTATAAATTATCACGCTATTTGCTTCGGGGATCGGCCATATTGTATTATGATGTATTCTTCTACGGATTACTGCAAATTGTAAAAAGTCGAGCCTTCTCTCGTCTTCATCGTCTCCTCTCGTGACCGCGTCATTCTTCTAAACAACGCAACAGATTTTGATGCAATATTCAACAAAAAATAAAGAAATTATTCCGTAAGGCTTAAGTGATTAATATAGTATTATGTCGCCATTGCACGGCCAAGTAGGGGGGGGGGCGTCACGTATTAAATAAACTAAAGAATCTAATATCATGCGGTATAAACCCAGCTGGGTAGTATAACGGGCGTGCGGGTTTAGTTTTAATCGGTCAACGTTGTTCGCCCATTGCACAGCGCCCGAACTTACTGAACTATGATAAACTCGTTTTGTGATCTACTCACGATGCTGTCGTAAAGTATTTGATTGCTATGATCCTTTTATTGTTTAAGGGACAGTTAATGTAATGTAATCTAGAGATCAAAAAAACCGTGAGAAAACCTGAACTTTGAGTTAATTAATAAAGGGTGTCTTAGTAAGAGTGCACTTTTTAAATTTAGGATATTTTTTTTTCGTGTAAGTGGCACTTCTGAAATTTGACAGCTGTCACCTATGTTTATTCCGATTATTAAAAATGGAGCGCTTTTCGAAAGAACAACGCGTTATAATTGTGAAAACTCATTACAATGGAGCAAAGTGAAGTCGATGCTAATTTTTCGAAAAAAGTCATCTTCTCAGATGAAGCGCATTTCCATCTGAATGGCTACGTAAATACACAAAATTGTCGAATTTGGGGCTCAGAAAATCCTCATGCAATCCATGAGAAACAAATGCACCCACAACGAGCAACTGTTTGGTGCGGATTTTGGCCAGGCGGCGTGATTGGGCCTTACTTTTTTGAAGATGAGGCCGAAATTGCAGTGACTGCGAACGGCATTCGTTACAGGAACATGCTAACCGAGTTCTTGTGGCCTCAACAGGACGGCATGGATCTGGACAATATGTGGTTTCAGCAGGACAGCGCCACCTGCCACACTGCGCATGAACAATCGACTTATTGCAGCAACGATTTCCAGAAGACATTATCTCACGAAATTCTGATGTCAACTGGCCACCAAGATCGTTTGATTTAACGCCGGGCGATTTTTTTCTTTGGGGTTTTGTGACATGTCGGGTTTATGCGAATAAACCAGAAACAATTCCTGAGCTCAAATCAGAGATCCAACGCGTCATCGGTGAGATACAGCCACATCTCTGTGTAAAAGTCATGGAAAATTTCATGAAAAAAGTAATGGCCTGTCATCAGAGCCGTGGTGGCCAGTTGCCGGATATTTTATTCTATACTTAATCGGAACATGTCTTCTACACAATCCAATAAAAATATCACAAATCTCTCATAAATTACATGTTTTTATTCTAAAATGAAAAAGTGCACTGTTACTGAGACACCCTTTATAAGCAGTCTTGAATAAGCGTGGTGATCAATGCAATGCTCGTCATTTCTCTGTATGAGAAGAAGCCTTTGTCCTGCAGTGGAACAGTAAAAGGCATTGAAAAATAAATCAAGATCGGCAAATAGTTTCCTGTAATTTTTTAAATAACATAGTTGCTAGTTGTTGCGGAATGTTTGCTGATACGCACACTGATGCCTTCGCAGCGTAAGCGTGCCGCGTCGCTGCTGCAGAGGTTCTGGGGCAGCTCGAACAGTTTCCTGAATGTCATTGCAGGGAAATTTGATTCCCCGCTCGTCCATTATTTGTCCAACCTGCATGTGTACTAACAGAGTTTTTTTTTATGTTTTCCTAACAAATTATGGATTTATAATTCTGAAATAAAATGATTATTATGTTATTATTAAAGTGCATAGGTGTATTGGTATTGTTTACGTCTAACGTAGCTAATAGAAAGTGAGCCTTATTCTAATAATAACTAATCCAAACTCCGGATTAGTTATTATCCGTTTTCATGCTGACATATGGGAAAATCCTAAGCACTTTGCCCAAACCGAATATCGAAGTCAGGAGCTCATGTCGCAAGGAGTCTTGATTATTAGATAGTGCATAGGTATGGACTTCTACTAAATTCTCTACTAAATTACTTATAGGGTCTGCGTATTTAATATGTAGGTACATATTAAATATGCAGTCCCTATAAGTAATTTAGTATATTAATAACAGTTCATGGCTAGCGAAGAATCTTTAATCATCATTGTCTTCAGAAACTATTTCCTGTCATATTACGGCTTCCATTTGAATTTAACACTGCAATAATTGAATACTAAACCGAGTTTCAATAACTGTAGCGGACATTATCAGTTGTTGGTTTATTGCATTTTTAAATGATGAATTTACGAGGGTTTTATATAGTAACGGACAGATTGACAAAGATGACATGACGGAATCATTATGGTTCCTAGTTCGAACAAGATATCCTAAAAAGTACCTCTTTCTATTTTCTTTATTATAATAATTATGTTGTGTCTTTTGTCTGTGCTTAATAAATGTATTTTCTTTTTTTCATAAGCAATATTTTAATTTCTTTGAATCTTTTTAAAGCTAACAAGATTTGTTCAAAGACGGTTTTCTCTCTTTTTTATTTACAAATTTATCCTAAACAGATCAGCATAAACGTAAACAAATCCATCTACTATTGAATTTAAACTGAGTTGGTCCTTTTTACTGTTGAAACATTGATGATCAATACCTTTGTATGTAGGTACGGGTTCGCTGAAGCCCCGGGCAGTCACAATTAACACAAAGGAGGTAGGTAGGTTTTTCTCTTGTTTTGACTCTATATACAACTGAATTAATGGCTCTCTCTCTGTAAGGTAGTATTAGGAATACTTTTTATTTTGGAAGGGAAAGCAAATTATGAACGGAAGTTTATGCTGTTGTATCTTATATGTCGGAGATTCTTAAGGAACTCCCTCTACATCGACTACACTATACTGATGAATCGGCTTAATAGGAACCAGTCACAAAGTCGGTCGATCAATAAAAAAAACAATCAACAATCGATGTCTGAATTCATAATTTTTACGGAACAGATTTTCACTTCTGTAGATCATTTTAGCCGAAACACGTCCACTGCTGGACATAGGCCTCCCCCAAGCACCTCCACTTCGAACGGTTTTGTGCTTCTCGCAACCAACGAGGTCCTGCGGCCTTCACAAGGTCGTCGGTCCACATTGAAGGAGGCCTTCGACTTCTGTAGTATAAAAATGAAAACCCGCTTCGCTTAGATTACAAAGCCCCAAACTTAAAGTGAGGTTCAGTATTAGCCGGGGGCGTCCGGGACTCAAAAGAAAAGCATACTCTTTGCACCATCTCCACCAACGCAAATACTCGTAGGATTACAGAGAATGTACGAATTTGATTTTATATCAGAAAGTATCGACAGAATAGAATGTAACCGAATACTTTTCGAGAATACGAACACGCTGTCTTACGGGATCTTGGGTAAATATTCCCAACTAGACACAACCTTTTAATCAAGGCAAATACAACCTTATCTCACCGCAATAGAGACCATGAATAGTGCACTAAAAAGGCTGTTGAAGACTAAAACCTAGGATGCTGACAATTCACTGAAAAATGACCCTTCTTACATTGTAATAAGAATCTTCCATTAGGAGGTATTGTTGCGGGTACCCCACGTGTCCCGATTGTAGGATATTTGTATTGATAGTTTTCAAATAAATATCTTGTTGTATCGCGCGGTTGATATTCAAGATGCGTAGAGAAGGGCGGTTTTTTTTTGTGTATATTTACAACAATATATTGTTTTGTCACGTAGTTCTGTAATGCGGGTTAGCTGGACCGTGTGAGGTGATTCGTGGCAATACAGCGTGATTGGTAGCTGCCCGGTAATGAAGTGACTGCTCCATCATCTCTTGAGGCCATCGCCATAGTTACTGCCAATAAATTTTATTGGGTGTATTGAATAATAAAGGGGTTTTTAGAGTATCGGTGAAGTCTTCTCCAGTTAAGTCATGATCACGGATTGTTGTCTCTCTTAATATAAGCTATCATTCTTAACTCTAAGGAGAATATTAGGAACACTATCTTGGATCATAGATCTATGAGTCATAGATTCAGACAGAGCAATATAGAGATAATGAATCATTTGTGAGCTGAACGATAATTTATTTAAAAAAAACCTATGGGATGTGAGACATGGTCATAAAAACCTTGTAAAACATTTTAAAAGAGTAACGGTGGAGTTTCTTGTCCATTCTTTTCAATACGATATGATGCTGTATATATGATAGATGAGCAGTGGTGGCACAGTGGTCACGGCCGCGACTTACGAGTTGTAGGTCGTAGGTTCGAACCCAGTCAGGCGCTTTACTTTGTGTAAATTATATCATCACCACTGCTCACAAATCGGTGAAGGAAAACATCGTGAGGAAACCGGCATGTCCTAGAACCAAAAAATTCGAAGACATGTGACATCTACCAACCCGCACTGGGCCCGCGTGGTAGATTACGGGCCGTAATCTACCACGCGGGCCGTGCCGCGGGCCGGGAGTGGGGCCGTAATTTACGGCCACTCCCTCTCACAGAGAGGAGGCCTGAGACAGACAGACAGGCAAACAGGCAGACAGGCCTGACATTATAGGCTGAGTATGTATGTATATGATAGATATTCTTCCCCCCATAGTGATTTTATTCTTTAACTAGGTTTTGCCAGTGGCTACGCCCGCGTGGATGTTAGAGATTATTCTACGGGAACGTACTACTGGGATAAAATATTCATAAGTACCATATGTAGCGCATCAGGTAAGTTTGCAGACGCTCAAGTGGATGGCATTCAAGCGATACATCGCAAAAGAATTGCGTCTCTGATGCGCCGCATACGGGGCAGCCCCAACAGTTTCCTGCAGCTTATTGCAGGGAGAATGGATGTGGATTGCTCGTTCATGGAGCATTGGACAAAGCTACATGTGCGAGTGGTGCGGTCCTGATCCATTATTTATTTTATTATTTATATTGTTAATTTCTTCACTAACATAGGCTAAATATAGGTAATATTGTTACTAACACAGTGGACCATTGTTGTCTGATAAATAAATAAAATTATTATTATTATTATATGTGTGAATCCAGATTACCAACTATCAGTGTATGCCAAATTTTATCTAAATCCGTACAGCCGTTTTTGCGTGATTGAGTAACAAACATACAAACTTTCACATTTATAATATTGTCATATTATATTATACTTGGAAGTAGGATACTTAGAAACTGGGACTGAGTGGAGTAATTTATGATATGGAAAGGGAGTGACTGCCAAGATGGCCACTGATAGAGAAGTGTAGAAGAAAAATACATGTTGCGCCGACCCGGAAGAAATTGGGATCTGAACCCTAATTGAACTCGAATCTGAATCATTTTGAAGCAAATTGCTGATCCATTGCTTCATAATTTCGGAAAATTTGTTTTTTCACCACAGAAATAACGCAATACTTACTTCCCATGGGTGTCCGACTAAGGGTCGTACCGGAGAATGGGCAGCAGCGTTCTCTGTGCATTCCACCACCATACCATACTGCGATCGCCAACCCGCCTGCCAAGCGTGGCGATTATGGCAAACCCCCTTTGGGGAGGCCTATGTCCAGCAGTGGACGTCTTTCGGCTGAAATGATTGTAATGAACTTATGATTATTTAATATTATTCTGCAAATTATCAGTTAAATCAAGTTTATTTTTATCAACATTCATATTAAATCTACAATACCCTATTTGATAATTGTATTTGATTAATTAGTAATGAAATTAATTTATTATTATTTAATATTGTTTTACAAATTTGTCAGTTAAATCAAGTTTATTTTTATCAACAATCGAAATAAATTTACGACACTCTATTTAATATTAAAATCGTATTTGATTAATTAGTAAGTTAGTCGATTCAACAGTCCATCACTTTGTTAGTCTACATATATGAAGAACGAACAGATTGAAAAATACATTTCGTTCGGTCCGGAACGAAATGCACTTGGTCGGTTAATTTTTAAAACGTGATTCAGTCGGATCGACTACCTCGACCGAGGCAGACGTTTAGTATTCTCTGTATATTAATTGCTGTGTATTTCTGAGTATTTGTTGGAAATTTACTTTATAATAAAATAAAATTGTACAAGAATTTATGCAAAAGTGATTGACGATTGATTGAAGTATTATAATCGTTATTACGAAGCAAGCAGTTTTATTATTCTACACCTGAATTTGAATTGTGAGAATTCTTCACAGTTCAGAAGTGGGATAAAAGGACCCAATCTAAGGTACGTGCAAGTGTTTTATTGGATTATTAATAACTAGCTTCCGCCCGCGACTCCGTCCGCGCGGATGTCGGTCTTCGCGTGGATGGTTTATTTCTCCATTTTGAGTAACTCTGACAATGACATCTTATAAATATCTATTGGACCCAAATACGGCTAAGCCTATAATAATTAAGGAGATCCCTCTATTGAGCTACTGCTGTTGAGCTCGCGTTCTGTAGTAAGTATTTTTTTCATAGTAATTCCGACCTTGATAACAGTATGTATCAGTAAATTACTGACAGTGACGAAAAGTTTGCAGTAATAAAAAAGTGATCGTGACAATGCGACAGAAAGTTAATTGAGAGCTTCAGCATACACAACATTGTTAGTGAGCTCGTCCGGAATATGAACATGAAGATTTCTTGGACTGCTCACACGGGAAAGAGCTACGTAAAGTTGCCCGTGTGAAAAACAACTCGCGGTAAGATCTACGCCAGCAACTCCTAGGGTCTGACCTTGAGCCTTATTTATTGTCATGGTGTATTTATTTATTTATTTATTTATTTAAGGACTTTGGAAGACTTACAGCTAAATACAATAGTGATAAATAACAGTATAATAATCTGACAGCCAATTACAGGTCTTCACGTCTAGAGCTTGTCTGGTATAAAAGTACTGTGGAACAAAATATACACACTGCAAATATTGCCAAAAAAAAAGTATATAAAAATAAAAATTTGCAAGTAGATCATCACCTAAAATGTGTAAAAACTAATATAATATCTGCAGGTTATTTCCCATCAAACCAAGATATAGTATTTTTTTTTTTAATAAAAAGAAAACAAAGTCTGAAGAATTCAATCTTTAAAGAAATTCGTTGCTAAACACTTTTTTGCCGAAGTCACACTCGTTTTAAAAAGATCAAAGTCGAACTGTTTGCACACCTTATTAAAATACCTACTTACACGCACAACGTACGAATTTTGTCTGTAGTTAGTAGTTGCAAATGGCACCCGTAAAGGTGGATTGAACCGTTTAGATTTGCTTGGAACGTTGAAGTAGAAAGTTGACAAAATATCAGAACAATTTATGTCTCCTCGAAACGTCTTTAACAAAAATATACAGTCAGAGATCTCACGTCGATTACTCAATGGTAAGATATGATATTTTTTACAGAGATTGAGATAGTTAGCTGACTGATACGGTACCCTCTGGTGAAAGCATAAAAATTTTATAAATCTTTTTTGTACGCGCTCAATACGGTCAATATATTTGTGATAGCATGGACTCCAAATTTCAGATGCGTATTCCAAATGGCTTCGAACAAAAGTGCAGTATAGGATTTTTAACGTTTTAGCTTGCGTGAAGCACTTGGATAATCGCATTATGAAACCAAGGGATTTTGAGGCTTTGGCGACGATGGTTTCAACATGCTTATCAAAAATAAGTTTGGAATCGTGATGAACCCCCAGATCACGAATAGTACTACATCTAGGTAATATATGGCCTCCAAGAGTATATGTTGTGGCTAGGACTGATCGTCCACGGGAAAACGTTACAACTGAGCATTTTTTGGGATTGAGATGAAGTTTACTTTTTTGGCAGTATGCTTCAAGACACTGTAAGTCAGTTTGAAATGCTGTCATGTCCGCTGTCGATGATATGGTAGCGTAGATTTTCATATCATCGGCGAAGCACAATAATTTGGATGAGGTCAGACAGGAGTCGATGTCGTTTACATAGATGACAAATAATAACGGACCGAGCAACGAACCTTGGGGGACTCCGCTGGGGACTAAAACCCAGCTAGATATATAGTTATTCAATACCACAGCTTGTGACCTGTTTTCTATATAAGAGGAAAACCATCTGAGCAAGTCCCCGCGTATACCGATACCCTCTAACTTCCGTAATAGGATGACGTGGTCGATTCGGTCGAAACACTTACTATAGTCTGTGTAGACAACGTCGACTTGTTTACCGTGGTCCATTGCGTCGGTAATGTAGTCATTAAGCAAAACAAGATTGGTGACAGTGGATCTACCTTTAAGAAAGCCGTGTTGGAAGGGACTAAACGACTGTTCCAGGGCAGAATAGACCTGGTTATAAATAATCCTTTCGAAAACCTTGGCAATGATACACAATTTGGATATCGGTCTATAATTAGCAATGTCTGTTTTGGGGCCTTTCTTATGTACAGGCGTTATAAAAGCTGATTTCCAAAGTTTAGGAACAACACAAGTATCTAAAGATTTTTTAAAGAGAATTGAAATAGGAAGTGCAATAGACGCAGCGCAACGTACGAGAACCTTGGATGAGATATTATCAGGGCCTGGCGCTTTCGATGTATCTAATTTTCGAAGCAAGTTGTCTATGTCTTTAATGTTCACCGTGATACGACTGATATCAGACGGCAGGTTTGAGGATTCAGTAAAGGAAGAAGAGGAACTTGAGCTACCTCCATGATTAAGGTTGGGATCTAAAAATGTGGAGTGAAAATAAGTTGAAAATGCCTCACATATTGATTCCCCGGTACGCAGCGTTTCACTGTTAAAATTGAACGTGCTCGGGATTGCATTTATATTATGACGGTTTTTAACAAAAGTCCAAAATTGTTTCGGGTTATTTTTAATAGATGCTTCGGTAAGTTTCAAATAATTTACGTAACACTGACTTTCTAATATTCTTACCCTATCACGAAGAAGTTTAAATGTTAGTTCGTCAGCCTTATTGCCGTAGGTTTTATGTTTTTTAAAGTATTTATATTTCTCTTTTATTGTTTTAATCAATGAGGAACTGTACCAGGTCGGATATGATTTGTTACGACAAAGCTTCGAGGGAATATATTTCGACTGAAGATTATAGATAACGTTATTGAAAAAACTTACGGAATCGTCAGCTGATCTTACTGAGAACTCACTTTCCCAGTCGGTATTACTAATGTCTCGGTTAATGGATTCGTAATCACCCTTGTCATATAAAAATTGTATACGTGGCGCACACTCAAGGAGAGGTGTTTGGACAAGATCCATTGTAATTAACAATGCTGGGTGATATTCATCGATTGGCACTAGTGGGCTTAAACTTTCAGTCACATTAACTGTCTGGTTCGAGAGGACTAAGTCAAGTATTTTACCGTATCTGTTAGGTACACCATTATATTGACCAAGGTCAAGAGTACATAACTCATCCCCAAGTAGCACTTCATCAATACTCTTAATATTCGATGGGACGAAAGATATATTATTGTCAGATGGGACCCAACTTATTCCGCTCATGTTGAAATCGCCTATAATAAGAAATCTATCAGAACCATTGCCAATCACAGATCGATTTAATGTCGAAAGAAAGTTCTTCAACTGTGAAGAAAAGGAAAGGCCCAGATTTTGTTTACATAAATAAATCCCACAGAGATGTAAGTTAAAATAGCTACGCGAATTCGAATTTTTCAAGCGTATGCTTATCCAGAGATCTTCAGCTGTAGAATGAAAATTTTGTTGGCATGTTATTGATAATTCTCGACGAGCAGCTATTAGAACTCCCCCACCACGTGATTGTCCAGTCAGAGCGTAGTCCCGATCCCGACGCCACACAATATACCTTTCATCAAAAAATTCCGAGTTTAAAATACCATCCAATAACCAAGTCTCAGTGAGAACAATAACATCAAATGAGCTGGCTATCATTTGACGATAGAAAGTATCGGTTTTGGTTCGTAGACCACGAACGTTCTGATAAAATATGTTTAAACCAGTCGAATTAATATTAACGTTAGTAGCCATCACACAAAAAATCAACAACAGAATATGAATCAGTGAAATAGACTACAATAACACATATCATAGAAATATTAACTAAATCAGGGTAGTAGGAGAATAAATCTGCTTGAAGTAACCAAACGACGACTATTAATAATGGAGTGCAAGAATTGTTCGACATTGAGCGGTAAACAACAGTGTGAGCAGGCAAGCAGTAATGTATAGTACGTGCAAGCGCGAGCGAGCCAGGCATATTATTTTGTACTATCACTTTAAAATGAACAGCGCGATTAGAAAAACAAAGGATTATTTTTACCGAACAAAGTAGAGGTGACGGGCTCATTAGTGCGGCAGAGGTGCTAAACAATTTGTAACAGCTTAGTAAAAGAACATGAAATATAATAAACCGATAAAACAGATAAGACTGTATACGGTATAGGTGGCGTATTAGGCGATTCTGTTTAAATCTGATTCCTTTCTCACTATGAGAACTTTGGAGTTGGTGTTTTTGAGTACGTGAATTTTTCCGTGTTTCACCCAAACGAACTCATAGTTCTTATCCTTGGCGATGGTTTTAACTTTACTTAGCAGCTTCTTGTATACTACACTAAGGTGGTCATTAACAAACACACGCTGGGAAGTGCCTTGGAACCCGATATCAGAGGTGGATAAATTCTTTTCTGCTCGCGCTGCCGCTATAAAATCTTCTTTGACGTATCTGTTCAAGAAACTCACTATAATAAGTTTATCGTTGGAGTTGAAAATGGGCACCCTCGAAATGTAGTTGATCAGTGTTTTGGGACAGCTATAGTTTACTTTACGACCAATGGCTTCAATAATCGTGAATAAATTCTCATCTTTTCTCACAGGAACTCCCTTGATTTCAACATTATTTAATCGAGAACGCTGATCATTTGATGAGAGTTCGAACTTCACTTTTGACAAGTCCGTCTGCAAGTCATTTATAGTCAACTGCATCTTCTCAAGTTCAGATACTTTGGTTTCAACTTCAGTAATCCTCGCATCAAATTCCTCGAGTTTGCCATTAGTACCTTGACATGTCGACTTCAGCTCAGATAGCTCATCCTTAATCACCTTAATGTCATCACTTAGTGCCGGTAAATTAAGCAACTGACGCTTCATGTCCCGAATTTCAATCAGGATGGTTTCAAGGGACGCTTGATCAGAAGTGGGTACAACTGGAGATGAGATTCTACAAGCTGAGCACTTCCACTGTGCCATTCTAGTAGCACCCAGCTTTCTCCATCCAGCTTCAGATATGTTTGCACATCCAAAATCTAAATACTTCTTGCAGCTCCCACACTGAACGCCATCGTTGAACTGCACGCTACACAATCCGCACGTTTTCATTGTTAAAACCGAATGTAAATAATGAAGAGAAAATGTGAAAAAAGGTTGACGATCTATTTAATTGACCGGCGCGTACAGTACGACTGAGTGTCCACAGACGAGTAACACAAAGCTACAGGAAACTGTATTCTCTTAAAATGAAATGGAAAATTATCCATTGCGGGTAATGCAACGTGTGTTCGCGGTTCTACAGAACAACGTCTATGAATAAAACTGAAAAATAAGAATTTTTTTTTCTACGTATTTTTCCAGGATAAAAAGTATCCTATTTTATGCCCAGGATAATAAGGTATAATTATACCAAGTTTCATCGAAATCGAACCGTTAGTTTTCACGTGATGCCTGCATATACAGACAGACAGACAGACAGACAGACAAAAAATTTTTTAATAATATATTTGGGTTTGGTATCGATCCAGCAACACCCCCCGCTATTTATTTTTTCAATATTTTCAATGTACAGAATTGACCCTTCTACAGATTTATTATATGTATAGATTATAATACAATAGGAAGCCAAGTGTGCTTTAGCTACTAGAGGCTATGTATGCCTATTGAGCCATGTGCGCTCAGTTGTTAGAGGTTATGTGTGCCTACAATAGGAAGCCAAGTGTGCTTTAGCTACTAGAGGCTATGTATGCCTATTGAGCCATGTGCGCTCAGTTGTTAGAGGTTATGTGTGCCTACAATAGGAAGCCAAGTGTGCTACTAGAGGCTATGTATGCCTATTGAGCCATGTGCGCTCAGTTGTTAGAGGTTATGTGTGCCTACAATAGGAAGCCAAGTGTGCTACTAGAGGCTATGTATGCCTATTGAGCCATATGCACTCAGTTGTTAGAGGTTATGTGTGCCTAGAATAGGAAGCCAAGTGTGCTTCAGCTAATAGAGGCTATGTATGCCTATTGAGCCATATGTGCTTAGTTATTAGCGGTCGTGTGCACTTACAATAGGAAACGAAGTGTGCTTTAATAAGAAGCTAACTATGCCTACAGAATGTTTTTTTTTTATGCCTAATTGAAATACTGACATGAATACAATGATATTTTATTCTTTTGAGGTACGAATTCTGACGAAGCGATGACTCCGGATGGCTCGCCTACTCGCAAGAACGAGCATCAAGGAAAACGTAAACGATCCTCCTACAAAGCAGCAGCTAAGTCTAAGAGAACCAAGAAGCGATTAAAGAAGAAACGTAAGCTGTCATCCAGCTCGTCCTCATCCAGCAGTGAGTCACCCCGTAGTTCGCGGAGTTCGATTATGAGACGATCCAAGGAGAGAGGCAGTTGGTCCACTAAAGAGGTACTTGATATGTTTAATACCCTTCAAGAACATAAGAGCAAGACTAATAATTTAAATAACAGCCTTCTCAACAATGTAATACCGGAATTTGATCCGTCAAGTAAAACTCAGAATTTTGACTATTGGGTTAGGAAAGTAAATGAATGTGCCGTAATCTATGAATGGAACGAGAAGCAGATCATACATTTTGCTCTACAAAAGCTTTCTGGTATGGCAAAGAAGTGGTTTGAAGCCCTTCCTAGCGTTGTTTTCAGTTGGTCAGAGTGGCAGGACAAACTCATAAGAGCTTTTCCGAATGAGCAAAATTATGGTCGGCTTCTCGAGGAAATGTTAGCTCACACTACTCGTAGTGGCAAAAGTTTGCGTGAGTACTTCTACGATAAGTTAACATTGTTAAACAGATGTGAAATAAGAGGCAAAAAGGCCGTCGATTGTATTGTCCACGGGATACTAGATAAATCGATTAGAAGCAGTGCACAGATTTACTGAATTTTCTTAGCTCTCAGCGTAAACGTATTATTAACGTATTATTTTCTAATATGGAATATTAGAAAATAATACGTTTAATAGGAAACGTAACAATAGTATGATAGCTCGACCGGGTAACACTGCTGCAACGCCCTCAAGTGAAAGTTCGGTCACTTGTTTCAATTGCCGCTCGAAATGACACCCTTACTTTCGATGCCCCAAACCCTTAGTTAAACGTTTAAAATGCCATCGGGTAGGCCACAACAACGATAATTGTAAAATAGAATCTTTAATCCTACGAAACGAACCCAAACAGACAGTAGTCCAGAATCGAAAAACTTTAACTATAACTACTTTCAATAATAACAGCGACAAATTTTACAAAACCGTTACGGTAAACGATAAGACTTTAACTGCTTTTATTGATTTTGGCAGCGAATGTAGTTTAATAAGAGAATCTGATGCTCAAAGTCTGAATTTAACAAAAAATTTAAGAGTTGCCAGTAATCAAAGGATTCGGGAACTCTAAAGTTTTTCCAGTATATAGGAGCAATGTTGATCTAAAATTAGATGAAGTTGAGGTTAATAAAAAAAAATAAAAAAAGAAAATGAGAGGGAAAAAAAATGTAGAGGTTAATGTAGAGGTATTAGTGGTTAACGAACAGTTCCTTCAGACAGCTTTGCTTATAGGTCAAAATGTTACTGAACTTCCCTGCGTAACAGTATTTAAGAATAGCCAATAGTTAACATTTTACCAGAGCCCTGATACCGATACCATAATACAGCCAGTAAAGCGTGTAAAGTTAAACTTTGATAACGATACCGATGTTACATTGTCAGGATTAGTTGAGGTTACCACGTCCGACGTTGGCTTCTCTGGAGATATTTATATTGAAGGTTACTGTAGTTATGAGCCTAAGAAAGAGCATTATCTGCACCAAGGGGTTTATAGGGTTGTTGACGGGAAGTGTTATTTGCCTGTACCTAATTTATCCGGTCAAAACCTTACGTTATCCAAGAAATGTTCTATTGCTAAAGGGACTTGTTTTGTCGAGAGGATTACGTGGCGTGGGTTGGTTATTGATGCAATGGCAGCCGGAACCACGTGCTCTCAAACCAATAGCTTATTTTAGCCGGCAAACTACTCCCGAGGAGCGCCACTTGCATTCTTATGAACTCGAGACTCTTGCAATTGTATGTTCTTTAAAGAAATTTAGAGTGTATCTGTTGGGGATGGAGTTCAAAATTGTAACAGACTGTAACGCTCTTCGAACAACACTTACTAAACGCGACTTGATACCCCGAATAGCTAGGTGGTGACTTTTAATAAGCGAATTTAATTTTAGCATAGAGTATCGTCCAGGCGTCCGTATGGCTCATGTAGACGCACTGAGCCGTAACACAAAATTAACATCCAATGATATCGACGATTCTACAGTCACAGTTTATAGTATCGAAACTGATAACTGGCTCTTGACTTTACAAATGACAGATCCTGATATATCCCGAATATATAAAATCCTTAAACCTGAGTCAGATGAAGAAGTTAAAGAAATTAAAAATAAATATGTAAGTAATTAAGAATAGTAGAGTGAATAGGAGAGTTGATGATAAGTTGTGTTTAGTATTCCCTCGCAATGCTCGATGGCAAATATGTAAATCAAATCACGATGACGCTGGTCATTTAGGTGTATCAAAGACAACCGAGAGAATTCAGTCTGTTTTCTGGTTTCCTAAGTTACGTAGATTTGTTAAAAAGTATGTAAAGTCTTGCATTAAGTGCGCCTACAATAAGGACAATACGTCACAACATAAGAGTGGTCAGTTGTACCCGATAGAGAAGGTAAGCATTCCGTTCCACACCATTCATATTGACCAGTTGGGTCCATTTTTCAAAAGCAAGAACGGCAATGTTTACATTCTCACCATAGTGGATGGATTTACCAAATATTTGTTTGTAACAGCTGTTAAGGATACAAAAACTAAAACAACGGTTAAGGTATTATTAAATATTTTTTATGACTTTGGTTTACCATCCCGAATTATATCGGACCGAGGTACTTCTTTCAATTCAGCAACTTTTAAATCTTTTTGTGATACTCATGGTATTAAACATGTTTTGAATGCTGTCGCATGTCCAAGAGCCAACGGCCAAGCTGAAAGATACAACCAAACGATCTTAAGTTCACTTTCAAAATATTCTGACGGCAAAGATGAAGGGAACTGGGACATATGTCTAGGCAAAATCCAGTGGGGAATAAATAATGCCACAAATTCCACCAGTCAGAAAACAGCTACTGAAGCATTATTTGGAACCAGATTAAAAGACAGCCTAAGTAATATGTTAGATGTCATTAATGAGCCCAATCCCAATCTTACAAAAGTAAGACAGGAAGTTCGTACAAATATTGAATCCAGTCAAACTAAACAAAAACAAAACTACGATCAAGATAAAGTTCCTGCCCCAACTTATAAGGAAGGGGATTTCATTAAAATAACTAGAACTAATTTTAATAATAAAGGTAAAAGTACTAAGTTGATGTCAAAATTTATAGGGCCATTCAAAATAGCAGAAGTTTTGGGCAATGATAGGTATAAAATAATCGAAATACCTGGTTTTAGTAAACGCGAGCATAAATTCGATAGTGTGGTAGCAGTAGACAGGATTCGACCATGGATCAATATAAACGTGTCCGAACAAAATGGTAATGTAGATGCAGTAGCTAATAGCAGTAGTACGTCTGACAGCGAAAGTAATAAAAGTGACAATGAACTGCCACAAAGTCAATCTGAGTCCAAATAATAGCCGAATGTAATGAATTATTAATAGATATAAAATGCATAGAGATGTTTAGTTTACAGTTAATTCACATGAAATTTTATAATTATGTAAGTGTACTTTAAGAATTCATAAAATTGTTGTATCTTGATTATATACCGTGCGTCAGGAGATCGCACGTAGTCGGATGGCCGAATGTAATGAATTTATGATTATTTAATATTATTCTGCAAATTATCAGTTAAATCAAGTTTATTTTTATCAACATTCATATTAAATCTACAATACCCTATTTGATAATTGTATTTGATTAATTAGTAATGAAATTAATTTATTATTATTTAATATTGTTTTACAAATTTGTCAGTTAAATCAAGTTTATTTTTATCAACAATCGAATTAAATTTACGACACTCTATTTAATATTAAAATCGTATTTGATTAATTAGTAAGTTAGTCGATTCAACAGTCCATCACTTTGTTAGTCTATGAAGAACGAACAGATTGAAAAATACATTTCGTTCGGTCCGGAACGAAATGCACTTGGTCGGTTAATTTTTAAAAAGTGATTCAGTCGGATCGACTACCTCGACCGAGGCAGACGTTTAGTATTCTCTGTATATTAATTGCTGTGTATTTCTGAGTATTTGTTGGAAATTTACTTTATAATAAAATTGTACAAGAATTTATGCAAAAGTGATTGATGATTGATTGAAGTATTATAATCGTTATTAAGAAGCAAGCAGTTTTATTATTCTACACCTGAATCTGAATTGTGAGAATTCTTCACATGATGATGATGATGATGAAATAACGCAATGAATGTTGTTGAACTGTTAAAATGAAAACGATGATAATGATAATGTGTTACGCAATTGCCCCGCAGCAAGTCAGAAGAATGATGATACTAACGTAGAATTCGTCGTACGATTTTAGTAATCATAAAATCTAGCGATGCGCGATGGCGAGAGGTTTTATTCGATTGTTTCGATTGTTCGAACATCTCGATGGTTTTCGATTATTTCGACTTGGACCCGAGTCCGACTCGGTCTGTTTGATTGCGACTGGCGCATGGAGCGTTCATTCGCGAGTTGTTCGTCGATGATCTAGAGTTTTGCGAGTTCTTGACTTGGGTAGTGGTTGCGAATCCATACTAATTCTTTCAACAAGAGCATCGTATCGTACTTAAGTAAATGTTTACCAATTTCGCGCGGCTCGCTCGACTCGAGTCTGGCACGCTCTCGCCTCTAACTAACATACACCTCGGCTCGATGCATGCAATCGACTCACCCCGGTGACCGAGCGAGACTCCGTGAGTGAGAGTGACTGATTCGACCAATCGAAAACGATTCCGGTCGATTCCGCTGACTCGAAACAATCGAAAAACAAATCGATTGTTTTGTAGAACGGCGAGTCGATGGTTGACTTGATGATTTATTTTAACGACTCCGATTCTTTCGATTGTTAAAACATCTCGGAATCGCCCATCGCTAATAAAATCGTCTATAGAAGTAAATACCTACACTCTTTATGCATTTTTCCATCCTACTGCAATCTTATTTGAATCTCTAAAACGCTGGAAGATAATATAAAATTTCTAACAAAACCAAATCCGAGCAAGTTGAGTCTTCCAGTATCATGTTGCCCGGATAGGAGAAGCAATAAACTTTGAGAAAAGCTTAACGAGGAATACTGATATCCGAAGTTGTGTTAGAACTTCATTCATGATCTAATTTTGAGGTAATCTTGGCGTAAGACGAAAATCGTGTTGATGGACAGTATACTTGTAACTTTCTTGATAAATAATTTATAATTTGGAGGAAAAGGGAGATAGCTACATTATTTATTTAAAGTGTTTACATAATTTAAAAAGCTAACAGTCTTAAAATAATAATAATAATAATATCTACTTGACCGTACTTCCGGGATTGTCCTGATAGCCGTGGAATACCTCTCCACTCCTCATAAGCAACTCAGGACATGTTGCCCCCTTGTTGCTACGTCACTATGTGCTAGCGACCGTTTCCGGGGGCCCATTGTTGAGTGTGCAAGTCACCCCCTGCCATATTATCCGTGTATATATAAAACATTGATCAGGCAGGGGTCGTAGTTATTCCATAGTTCTTGATAACCAGTCCACTTTAGCCACCCAAACCCATAGTCCAACTTTTTATTTTTCCATATCCTGCAATAGTCCTACACCAACCGGGGGTTATCCTTGGGTGCATAGCGCATACAGGGATAATCGTCGGTTGGTGCCGCATTTCATTAAAATTTCCTAAGGGGCCTCTGCGAGTTGGCTTCGGCCCCTCGTACTCCTTCCAAAGGACCGGGACCCAATGGTTCCGAGAAAAAAGAAAAAAAAATAAAAAAATGTCTACAAGTACACACATCAAAAGTGTCTAGGGATCAACATATATTTTTGCAATAACTTTTCTCCTGATTGATATTAATTAAAATTTTCTTTAAGGATTCATCAAATAAAGTGTTTTCGTTTGTCACAGTAACGATAAACCAAGTCACCTTTGCATTAATAAAGAAATTTGCCATTTTCCTAATAAAGGGATTTTTGACATTTGAACCACTAACACAAAAGTTCGAAAAAAAGACTGAAATAACAGTTTTCTTTAAAATTTTATTGGGTAACTTAAACAATTAATAATCCGTGTTTCTACCGCGAACACTAACAACACAAGAACATCGGTTTGGCGTACTCAAAATGAGTTCATCCAAATCACGCTGTGGAATGGCCGCCCATGTTCGTTGCAACAACAAAAAAAGGTCTTCTTGCGACTGGATACCCTCCATATTCGGCAGAGCTCTTCTCTGTAGCATATCCCATGCATGCTCAATCGGGTTCAAGTCTGGCGACTGAGCAGGCCAGGGCAGGACATTGATGTTAGCTGCGGCGAGAGTCTGTCTTACAACTCTTGCGGTGTGCGGTCGTGCATTATCATGCATTAACTGAAATAAGGGACCGATTTGCACTTGTAGAGGAACGATGACGTCTGATACAATCGTCTCAGCATAAATTTGAGCGTTGAGGTTGCCTCTGATCCAAATCAACTCAGTTCTTCCGCCGATCCAAATACCCGCCCATACCATGATGGTTCCACCACTATAAGGATGGACTTCCTGGCAGGATTTTAATCGCTGTTGGCGTCTAGGGGTTCTCCAGTGTCGTATACGTCTTGTATCCGGTCTCATACCAAAACGAGACTCATCAGAAAAGCACACGAAACGCCATTGTTCTTCAGCCCAATTTCTGTGTTCAAGAGCCCATTGATATCGAATCCTACGATTGTGCATTGCTATAGGTGGTACCCGTAGCGGTCTTCGGGAATGAAGGTTCACTTCATGCAAGCGGTTTCTGACTGTTTGGTCGCTAATTAAGTTCACTGAAGAGTGATGAAGCCTCACGGCTAACATCATGGCGGTTATTGTTGGAGCTCTTCGAGTTAAGATTTGAATGTATCGGTCTTGTCTCCGTGTGGTGCAGCGATACCGTCCTCCATGGCGCTCAGCCACGGTACCAGTGCTTCGGTAACGTGTCCAAAGTCGACTGATAACACTCTGTCTTGTATTCAGAGCTAAAGCCACAGTACGTTGCCGGGAACCAGCTTCTATCATTCCCACGGCTCTGAGCATTTCTTACCTGCTTAAATGACGTCGCCGCTCCATAATAACGTTGGTTTTAATCAGTAGTAGGGAAACAGTAGCACTAATAATGTCTTCAATGCGTTGTATGTTTTTATAGGGAAAATATTGACAGCTGATTTTCATCTTTTACTCGAATTTGATTCACAGTTCCTGATTCAAATTATGAAATGCACCAAAAAGGATCCATATAAATTTATAAAATCATAAATTTATTACAAAGCCACATCTCAATCTCAAGAAATCCGCATAAAAATGCTTGATCCCTAGACACTTTTGATGTGTGTATATAAAAAGGAGGGGAAATAAATAAAGGATCAAATCAAAAATTCTTCCGTATCGCTGTCAACAGGAAACGTGCCCAAAGGGCGGGCAGCTTTGCCACGTTGTATGGCTAGCTGGAATGTCAAAGCTTTCAGTAGATTTAAGAAGTGATCGTAGCTGTTGTAAAGCATAGGGGCAAAGATTGCTGCCCATTAATACCAAAGGGAGATTCATAATAAATTGCACTACTAAGAGAGCAGTGTTGGCCCTGTGGTAACGGCCGTGACTTACGTGTTGTGAGTCTTAGGTTCGATCCCATACGGTCGCTTTACTTTGCGTAAATTATTTCATCACCACTGCTTTCTAAACAGTGAAGGAACACATCGTGAGGAAACAGGCATGTCCTAGTCCCAAAAATTCGAAGACATGTGACATCTACCAACCCGCACTGGGTCCGCGTGGTGGATTACGGCTCATTCTCTCTCACAGGGAGGAGGCCTGTGGCCCAGCAGTTGGAACATTATAGGCTGATTATGCATGCATTATACCAACCAACCAATTATTACCAATTAGTACCATTAATACCAATTTACTTCAGGTCACATGACATGGGTACTCAAGTAACATTATTTGTCACTCTATACGATTACCTGTAAAAAGTATGTGCGTGGATAGTCGTATATTGTAGAAAGTTCTATAAGAATAGGTACATATTCATTTAAGTTTTAAGATCGTTTTATCCACCTAAGATTATAGGCCGACCGCCATGAGGTAGCAGCGCGGTGCGGGAGGGGTGTGGTGACGTCATGCGAGTGCTCAGTGATTCGTCAACTTGTGACAGCTATCACTCCTTCCGCACCGCGCAGCTACCTTTCTTTTTTTGTTCCGGGGTGGAAAATCCTCATGGATGTCCGCCGCCCTGGGGCGGGCGACGCGGTCTGTCAGACTCTTACTGACTAAAAACACCCCGGTGTTCCATCTCACACCTACGCCAGGGGTCGCGGGAACGTACGATCCTTCCGCAACCCCCGGCTGGTGCCGGCCCGCCACGGCGGGCCACGTCGGGTCAGGGGGGGGAGTGAGGTGTTTGACTCCCCCCGTGACGTCTAAGAGGGGCGCGCGTGGAACACTACGCGCCGCCACCTCGTGTCCTGATGTGTAAGGTGGCGGCGGACGTCCCCGAGTCCGTCGCCCCTGGACCCATTTAGGGGGGCTCGAAGAGGGCGTTGTCCGCCCTCCGTCGACACCCGGTGCGCCTGCTGCGGGCAGGGTGAGTGGACGAGATCTCCCTCTCCCTTTCCGCAGCCTCCTTCTGCGTGAAGACCGTTTCATAGAAGGAAACCACCGCGTCCCAGGACTCTTCGCTGCCGACCATCGACTCGACCACGGCCGGCAGCGACAGGTCACTGCCTACTTCTGAGATGAGGGCACGGCGCGGCTCCTCCCAAGCGGCACACTCTGCCAGCGTGTGCCACGCCGTGTCCTAGTCGACGCAGTGGTGACACCGGGCGTCCGGCTCCCTGTTTATGCGACACAGGTACTTCCCGAAGCAACCATGCCCTGAGAGCACCTGCGTCACCTGAAACGACAGGGAGCCTTGCCTCCTCCCGAGCCAGGGCTCGAGTACTGGCCGGACCACCTCGATAGTGCTGAGGCGGTAGGGCGTGAGAGCCTGTCCCGCCATTCCGCCACTAGGACCTCGCGAAGCTGAGACCGACGCAGCTCCATATGGCGCTGCATCAGCCTTTCGCCTCGCGCCCGCGCTTCCTCGCGCCACCGGTATAGCGACGCGAGTACTTTCGCCTCCAGGTCCCAGGGCGGGGATCCAGTCAGTACGCAAGCCGCCTCGTAGGAGATCGTGTGATATCCGCGGACGACTCTGACGGCCATCGCTCTCTGCGGCTTCCGCAGGACTGCGATGCTACCGGCCGTCAGGTCAGTCGCCCAGATCGGGGCCCCATACAGGGCCATCGATCGCACGATCCCCACGTAGAGCCACCTACAGACGGCACTCGGGCCCCTCAGATTGGGAAGCAGCGTTGACAGCGCCCCAGACGCGCCCAACAATTTGGGCGCCAGCCGCCGGAAGTGGGGGCCGAAATCCCACCGGCTGTCGAGCACCAATCCCAGGTACTTCATGGTAGACCCGCGCAGCTACCTCAGGCAACGTCTCAGTTAAGCGGTCGGCCTATAGAGTACACCATTTTTTTCATTTTTTTCTTTTTGCGGATGGGAAATCATCAAATGACTCCTCCCGCTCTGGGTGGAGCGGAAGGGAGTGTCAGACTCTTTCTGACTAAATCCCACCCGTGTTCCTTCCTTAGCCCTTTATGTTCCGGCACGGGCCTGGTCCTGATCGGACGGTGAGCTACCCATTACTCTCCGCCCGCAGGCCCGCGCCTACGGTGGCCGGGAGTCGTCACGCGGCTCCCGACGCCGGGGGCGTCCCCCGCGGCGGCTGAGACGGGAGGCTCTCTCCCTGAACCGTCCCGCCACCTCCTTTGCTAGCATGATTGCTTCGCAGAAGGAGGTGACTGCCTCCCACTCCCTCTCGCCCCGGACCATGGCTTGCACCAGGGCCGGACGCGAGAGATCGCTGCCAATGCCGATCGTCTCTGCGAGGACACGGCGGTGCTCTGCCCAAGCGGGCTAGAGTACACCATGTAATCCTTCAAGAAACGCTGAATTTCAGCTTATAAATATTTCTTAGCCCACTTTCGTACGGACGTAAACATATCGCGGCGGGATTTTATCGCGCACTGGATTTTCAATTCTCGGTGTTGAGCCGAGCGTTGAGATTCCAACAGAGCGCATCTCAAAAAAACACAGTGTTGGATTTTTCAACTCTCGGCGCTAATCAGAGCGTCAAAAACCTGTGCGCGAAAAAAAATCTCTGCGCGAAAAACGCGCCTGTGAGAACCTTTTTTTTTTGGAGAATTGCTCATGAATTCTGCACTACCACGGGGAGATAGTGCAGTTATGTGGGACGGGTTACTAGAACCACTAAAACTCCACGGTGTCCTCCTCTGCCGCTTACGGCGGGAACACGGGCACGCGTTGGCACTCATCCGTGAAACCGCCGCGGCTGTCCGTCACCGGACCCTCCTCTGGGGAGTAGGTACTCCCAGTCCCCATCACCGGCGCACCAGAACACTTAGCACGCCGTGACCACCCCAGGGACCAAACCAGCACATGTGAGAACCATAATATTATGGGTTAGTAAGCAAGACGCAGATTCAGAGAGTTCAGGAGTAAGAGTTTAGGTACCACATAGTCTTCAGAGGCAAAATTCAAAAGTCTCATATATAAAAAGTATTAACAGGTCTCATATTTAAAACTTTTGCTATACCTACCCCCAGTTTTCTTTCCTTTCTAAGGAAAACAAAGCTAAAATGTAGGTAACACTAACTAATAGTTAGACTAGTGTGAAGTCGGCACTAATTACTACTAAGTTTCTTAGACACGTTTGAATATATTTCTTCCCTCGACTGCAATAAGACTGACACGGTAGTATTATTGAAATAAGATGCTTTTAAAGTGAGAAACACTACGTTAAACTTAGGTAAGATCTTGATTTTATAAGCAAGATTATAATTAAATTTTTTAATTCTCTAAGACTCATTATAATATAGGGTTAGTAACATTCAAACTCAAAGCATTTTATTTCAAATAAACCAATTACAGGCACTTTTGAACTGTCAAGGGGTCGGTCAGTCAGAAAGATGAAGCTAGTTGCCCATTCCAAAGCGTAGGTACCTATGGAGAAGAACGGGCAAGAAACTCCATGGACACTCTTTTAAATCAAAATAATGTGGAAAGTCTTGGTTACATCATTCATGTTAAAAATTGGGTTACTCCCGTTTGGGAACGCTCCCGTTTGGTAACGCTACACACACTTACATATAGCGGTGTATCGCATGCACCAGGTACAGTCAGTATGTTAAGTATAATTTTTAAGGAATGTATGTATATATTTGTTTGAAATGAAATAAGTAATTTAATATGCGTCATTGTCCTTTCAGCTGAGTGTTAATAAACAACACGATAAGAAGGCACATCTAGCTGCCAGCAGTGAATCTTAGACGGACAGTCCACTCTGTCAGCAATCATTTTCAGAACCCTGTTGGGGCTGACCATGATTCGAGCCACCATCGATGCGGTGCGTTTGCGCATTATTGTGGAAAAACAGTCTACAAGCGCCGCCGCAAACATCTCTGACGCACTGCAACGCCACGCTTGCAATGGTTTGTTATTTAATTTAGCTCAAGAAGTTTATCCAGTGAATATGTCGCAGCCAACTGGTTTAATTAGCCGTTTAATTAACCGCCTAGCCTTTTAACTAAACGGCGGCCGTTCAACTAACGGCCTGAATTATATTCAATATAGTTGGAACTGTAACCAATCACGCGAGAGCCGAATTGGTCGCAGTAACTAGCCAAGGCAACAGGATAGGTTAGAACTGTGATCAACTGCGAGCGAGCAAAGAGAGCGAATCGAGGCGAGCACTACTTCCAAAGGCCAGGCAGTTAACTAAACGGCTCATGTAACGAGTTGGCTGCGACATATATATTTTTATCGTCTTTAATAAATACCACTTGCAAGATTAATACAGTATTTTATTTTTTGCGGATGGGAAATCATCAAATGACCCCTCCCGCTCTGGGTGGAGCGGAAGGGACTGTCAGACTCTTACTGACTAAAACCCACCCGTGTTCCTTCCTTAATGTTCCGGGTCAGCGGTAGCCCTTTCGGACAATCCCGCTTGCCAGGTTAATACAGCCTGGCAGGGAAAGCGACCCGAACCTGTTACCATGGACATAAAAAAAAAAAATTTGCAGTTCCATACATTTTGTCCACGTAGGTAGGTATTGGGCTTTTCTATGAAACAGTTGTTTTTTTTTTTTGATACCTAACTGACTAAATATTTCTTCGCGGGTGTTTAGAAGTATGTGCTGGATTCATTGTTACAGTCTGCGCATCGATGTCAATGCAGTAGGTATTATAAAAAATTTCAAATTGTTATTTTCGCTTTTGAGTTTGACAACGATTCAGTTTACATAATTATGTTATTAGCATCTATAATCACTATGTTGTACTCAGTGGTTGGTACCAAAGTATTCTGTATTACAATTAACGGTATCGATTACCCCTAGCGGCGATCCGCACGAAATTAACTTATTTGTTGGTCACTCTTATTACTTCTGTGCGCTAGTGTACTTTTTTCTCAACTTTGTTGCATAAAATTCAATACGTGCCAATTGCCTAATACGCATTTCTGGAGTTGTCGATTTGCACACTATTAAATTAACTTCGTGCGAATCGCCTACAGTGAAAATTAAATTACTTAAAAGTGTCGATTTGCCTTTTCCGGGCGTGTAAATTCTTGGGAAACGCCCGATAAGCTTTAAATCGATTGGTTTTTTCCTTCTTTTATTCTACAAGTTTGTATAAAAAAGCGAGGTTGAAAGAACTATCTTTTCACAAAATGACATTAATAATGACAAACTAATGTCATTATTAAGGTCATTTTGTGAAAAGATAGGTTCTTTCAACCTCGCTTTTTGATAAAAACTTGTAGAATAAAATTGACAAGTGATGAATTAAACGTAGTTTTTATGAAAATTCGTCAGTATAATGGTTTTCAATACCTTACCATTCTCAGGAGTACACAATAAAGATCAATAGTGAATTAAAATATTCGAAATATATAAAATAATACTTTATAGGAGTAACTTTGAAAGTTGTATACTTGTAGTATGTACATTGAACCTCCGATACTTTTATCTATGTTGATTAGAAAGTAACTTTAGCAAGGATTTGCAGTATTTATTTTTTAAGCCTGTTTACACAGTAGCAGACTTTTAAATAAACAGAGGCTTATTATTCATTCACAATGTAAACGGCAAAATACTTAATTAATTTATGATTATTTTGTTAAAGTACTATAGGATGACTTTACTTGACCATTTCACCATCATTTCGCTAGGCAACAACTATGTTGAGATCGGCTTCCAGTTTAGCCAGATGCAGCTGAACACTAGTATTTGACATGAAGCGTCTACCTTTGTAACCCCCACAACCCAATTACTGGGTAATACGGTACCCCTTAGTAAGACTGACTGACTGGTTGACCTACACAATACATTTAGCGACTATATTGTGATATCTAACCCTTTCTCTACAAGCAGTGACCTTACTGATGATTTTCTTCAGAAATGTGTATGCGTGCGTGTATGATCAGATGTATGAACGTAAACGAGGCGAAAGGGATATGTAGGGATCTTAGCAGGTGGCGAGTTTCTATCTACCCCTACGGCAATAAATCGAGTTTCTGTATGTTTATATATTCTCTACAACTTATTATTAACGTCAATTCCAGATATACATCCATTGTTTTGTTATTCAACCATCATCATCTGCCTGCCTTTTCCCAACTATGTATGTTGGTGTCGGCTTTCAGTCTAACCGGATGCAGCTTATTACCAGTATTTTACATGGAGTGACTGCCTATCTGACCTCCACTTCCCAGTTACTGGGTAATACGATACCCCTTGGTAAGACTGGCTATCTGACTTTCGGGCTTCTAACTACCCGCAACGATTGTCGAAAATCCACGAATGACAGCCGGGACTTAACGTGCTTTCCGAGGCACGGAGGGGTCTCGGTATGTAAAGATGATCACCCATCCATAGAACACAAGCGTAGCTTACTGATCGATCAACCTGTGCGGCTGTTGTTATTTAGCCACGGCCATAACTAACCAATAACCACATTATGGTTAGCTGAATCACGTAATGCGGTTACAATGTACTACACTGACTTGCTATACAAGATGGACGCCTAATATACCTCATGCTAATTAGATCCCGACTCGATTCCAATTACGACCTCATTGAATTACTGTCGCGTAAACTATTAGGTGGTATGAATTATTGTATATTGATAACTGCTACATGATAAATTCGATGTGTGAAACTCGATCAATACCTTTTTTGTGTGCATACAAGCGAGCGAAACACGTCAACGGCAGAAGCAACTGTAGCCGTCGACAGCATGCCGTTCATGTATTTGAGTACGGTGCTCAAATACACGAGCAGCACATTGTCAACGGCAGCCGCCGACGCGTCAACGGCGGGTGTCGACGGCTGCAGTTTCCTCTGCCGTTCAAGCGCGTCGCTGCGTGTATGAGCACTTTAACGTATGACATAGGATACTTTTTATGTCAGTAAACCGCGGGAAATAACTGGTACTACTATAAATGGTTCGACTATACACCGTATATGCAAGGGAGCCAAGAATGCAAGCGGACTTGTATAAGTAACATAGGCCTTGCATGCGAGAAGATCTTTTAATACATTGAAATTAAGCTAATACCCACCTGGATTTTCCATAATTATTAAAAGCCTTACAGGCATTCCTAAGCACAACTTTTATCACAGGCAAAGTATTATAATTCTGAAGTACCAAATTGAAGAAGTGTGTAACCTACTAAAGGAGGGTTATGTTTTTGTAGAAAAACGTTTAAGAAACATTTCCGAATTTCATTTAATAGATATTTATCAAACTCGCTAATTACTCTCAAGTTTCAATCATAATCTGATTAATTAAACTTTTGTATCTTTACAAAATAGGTATTTAATTAATTATAAAATGAGCGGTAGATTTTATATTTCACAATTCCTAGTACAACGTATAATATACAACCACAAAATATAGAAAATTGATTATTTGTTACGTCACACGCAAAATAATGTTATTTTTCAAATCGTTACTTCAAAACCGTGTATTCCCGTTGTCCCCGTAATCTGTGTCCCCGTTACGGGGACAACGGGTTCAAAACGACCTTTAGGTATGATGTGACATGTCTGCCAGTCCACAATAGGCTATTTTTGATTTGTGTTGTAGACCATTCATTTCAACATGTCGCCAGGGGTTGAGCTGAAACGTCGGCTTGTCCGGCCCCTTCCTGCTCTAAAATATTGACTTCTTCAGTGGTTATGTTTTCCTGGTGTTAGGTACATCGTTTTAGAAAAACAAGAATCTTTTGATATAATAATAATAAACAATATTTTTTAGCACCAAGATGCAACAAAATCAAAACGAAATACTCAGTTGACACAGACATGGAGATGCTGACGCGAAGTCGGGCAAGACATTTACTTAAAAACACACAGCCAACATCTTCGGGTTCGTCGCTCAGCTCCGCCTCGCAGTTGCCGGATCCTGCTCCAGACGTGAGTTCAGTGAGACCGGCCGCTGCAGTTGCGTCGAGCTCGAGTGACGAATACTTTTCGCCGCCGACGACACCACCACCAGTATGTCGACGCGGAAGAGGCCGACCACCGGCCAGCTTAGGACTCCGAGGCCCACGGGCCTCTGATAGGGTCCCCGCTCCCGGTGGAAGTGTGCAGCGCATGAGATGGACACAAACTGTCAATGAAAATGTCATGCGCGCTTACTTTGGGGCTACAGAGGGGGGAAGTAACTTGACTGCGTACCGTGGTCGGATGCTCTCTCTGTTTCAGGTGCTTGAGCCGGCTGTCAACGTATCGGCGCAACGACTGTCGGATCAGGTGCGGGTCATCCAGCGAAACCATATGCTGGATAACGTCGTACTTGATCGACTACGCCTCGAATCACGGAATAGCCATGTTACGCCTGCTTCGTCATTGATCGCGGTGCAACTGCAAAATGTACCCAGTGTTTCACCGCGACCCGACCATGTTTATGTAGAGGATGATGACGAGGCTATAACCGTGAGTTCCCAGTGTAATGCAAGATTGAGGAGCGCTTTGGAGGATGCTTTCCGTGAGTACCGTTCTATTCCACCTGGACTTAGACCACGTTTACCTCGTTTGCCCATGCACAAGAAAAACAAGGCGCTGGTGTGTGCTCTTGACTTACAACTGTCAAATTGTTTTAACAACAGCAAAGACCTCACCGATACCCATTCAATTTTGTACTGTGCAGCTGTAGCGGCATGTCGTGTAGCTCATGTCAAATTCCCCAACAGTGACAGAGCTCCACGACCAAAACCAGCTGTACCAGCTTGGCAGTGCAGGATTGAGTGTCGTATCGGTGAGGCTAGAGCACTCATCGGCAAGTTAATCTGCTTCAGGGAGGGCAATACTCGCCCTAGAGTGATGCGCTTTGTGAGGCGGGCGTTCTCGGGAACTGATATTAGTTCTCGAGATTATTTGTCCCGCGTCACAGAGCGTATCGACTTCCTGAAGCAGAAGATCTATGCATGGGCAAACCGTATTCGTCGGTACAGACGGAGAGTGGAGCGGTACACTCAGAATCGCACATTCCAGAATGATGAAAGGTGGGTTTATAGGGCTTGGGAGCGACCGGACCAAGGTGTTACTGACACGCCCCTGCCGGATGATGACGCCATGTGTTCGTTCTGGCGAAACATCTGGTCGGTGCCTGTCAGTCACACCGAGGGTGATTGGACTGCGAAGATTGAGCGAGCGTGCGATCTAATACCAGAAATGGGGGTACTTACCATCAGCCCCCAAGATGTTGCTCGTGCAGTCCGTCCGTTGCCTAACTGGAAATCTCCAGGGCCGGACGGACTGCACAATTTTTGGATAAAATGGTTCCAAGGGTCGCACGCCCGCTTGGCATCCCAGTTCCAGTCAGCCCTAGAGTCAGGATCGCTGCCCCAGTTCCTAACGACGGGAATAACCCACCTGCTCCATAAGTCAGGTAGTACCGCGGATCCCAAAAATTATAGACCGATCACTTGTTTACCGACGGTCTATAAAGTTCTTACATCCATTTTGAGAGCTAAAATTAACAAACATATAGACACCAACTCCATCATGTCTGTCTCTCAAAATGGATGTAGGAACGGGTCCCGGGGTACTAAGGAGCTGCTCCTCATTGATATGACCATTAGCCAACAGGTTCGTCGTTTCCGAAAGGATCTGTCGACATGTTGGATAGATTATAAGAAGGCCTATGACTCGGTGCCGCATACATGGCTCATGAGAGTGCTGGAGTTGTATAAAGTAGATACAACTCTACGCACCTTCCTGATGTCGTGTATGGGGCAATGGAGGACGGTCCTTCGCTATCCAGGATGTCGAAATATCCAGAGGAATAGCGAGCCGATAAGGATCGAGCGAGGCATATTCCAGGGCGACATCTTGAGTCCGCTTTGGTTCTGCTTAGCCTTGAATCCTCTAAGCACATTGCTGGAGGATTCAGGTCTAGGCTATCGGCTGAGGAGAGGTGGTCAGGTTATATCTCACCTCCTTTACATGGATGACCTAAAACTCTTTGCTCCCAACAATTTGCGACTGATGGAGCTACTGAGAATTACTGAAACTTTCAGTAGCGCCATCAGAATGGAATTTGGTGTGGACAAATGTGCGGTCATGCATGTAAAGCGAGGGGAGATTGTGGAATCCGTGGGGACCCAACTCTCGGATTCCACAAACCTTCGAGCCCTCTCCGCATCCGAAACCTATAAGTATTTGGGTATGTCGGAAGCGTTGGGCATCAATGTTACTGACATGAAGCAATCATTGAAGGAGCGCTTCTTTGGCCGCTTGAAAAAAGTATTTAATAGTCTTCTTTCAGGCGGAAACAAGGTGCGCGCCTTCAATAGTTGGGTCATGCCGGTTCTGATGTACTCTTTCGGCATACTCAAATGGACTCAGACCGAACTCGACGCCCTGGATAGGAAGGTCCGTACACTGCTGACTGCAAATCGAATGCATCACCCACGGTCATCGGTAATGAGGCTGTATATCCCGCGAAAGTGTGGAGGTCGAGGCTTTTTAAATGCTAAGAGTCTCCACAATCGCAAGATATGCAGTCTCAGGGAATATTTCTTAGAAACCGACGTGGGGATGCATCGGGATGTAGTCACGGTGGACAAGGGCCTCACCCCGCTCTCCTTGGGTAAAGAGAACTGGCGCAAACCAGTAGTGCTTGACACTAATGATCGCATGGAGGTATGGCAGAGTAAGGAGCTTCACGGACGCTTTTTCCGGGCCCTACATGGACCCGATGTAGATTTATTAGCGTCCGTAGCCTGGCTGCGTTTCGGTGACCTCTTTGGAGAAACCGAAGGTTTTGTCTATGCAATTATGGACGAAGTTATGATGACGAACAATTACCGGAGATTTATTGTCAAAGACGGCACGGTTGACATCTGTCGGGCATGCCACCGGCCGGGAGAATCAATCAGACATATTATCTCCGGGTGTTCTCGTCTAGCTAACGGAGAGTACTTGCATAGACACAACCTTGTAGCCAGGATAATTCATCAGCAACTTGCTCTGAAATACAGCCTTGTGGAATCAGAGGTTCCGTACTACAGGTATGTGCCCGACCCAGTTCTCGAAAATGGAAATATCACATTGTACTGGGATCGATCCATCATCACTGACAGGACTATTGTTGCCAATAAGCCTGACATAGTGGTGGTGGATCGATCAGAGCGTCGCGCAATGATTGTTGACATAACAGTCCCGCATGATGAGAACCTCGTGAAAGCCGAGAAAGATAAACAAGTCAAGTATCTTGACTTGGCTCGCGAGGTTGTCGACATGTGGGATGTTGACTCAGCAATCATTGTGCCGATAGTCGTAACAGCCAATGGACTAATAGCCAAGAGCCTCGACCAACACCTGAAGAGGCTCTCGTTGGGCAGCTGGATCAAGGGCTTGATTCAGAAAGCAGTACTTCTGGACACGGCTCGCATTGTCAGGAGGTTCCTCTCTCTGGAGCCCTGACCGCCGGTAGCTTGGACCCTGTTCCCGATACCGGTGGGCTACTATGTTTTATATTTTTAAATGTTTTTATGTTTTTATATTCTAATATTTAAAAATATAATTTATATGTGTTTAAAATGAAATAAAGGGAACAATATTTATTTGTTCAAGACTTAAACCTATTACATTTTTGTACCTTATTAAATGATGTGCGTGTGGTGTGAGGGCCACTTTGATAAAACTCTTTGAAAATGTGCTTAGGATTTAGTGAACATTCCCAAAGAATTGTGAAAGTTGGTATGAGATTTTGTGAAAGTCTAATAACCGAGTTATAGACTGTAAAGTTGGGCCCTCAGTTCTCACATAGAGGATTGAGGGCCCACCTAAAACTGATAAACTATGGACACTACAGAAAAAGTCTTTATGCTAAAATCTAAGCTAATGCCAAACAAAATTTGTGAAAACAAGATATTATCGCAAAACACTGTCCTACTTTGTATATCTTCGTACAAAATGGGCCCTCAATTCTCATACACGTAAAAGTTTATTACGCAATTATAATGAAATCAGTAACTTACAGCTACTGTTTGAAATCCTATATGCTACTAAATAAATTGTGAAAATTTATAAAAGCAAGAACAGGTCACCACTTTTTGTTGTTTGAAAGTTATCCCTCAGTCCTCCATTTCTTTTGTTTTCGATTTATTACGCTTATCGTATGAAAGATAAGAGAAATACAATATTGTCTCTTTTTGTGTCAAAATTGTGCAACAAATTCGATACCAGAAAGAAATTAAAAGACCCTTTATTATTAAGAAAATCGAGTTTTATTTTTATCATCTGAATTCGCAAATAGGGTGACCACAATTTCTTTTAGATTGCAGTAAAGATTAGTAAATGTAGATTATAAGTTTTAATAAACTTTCTTCAATTTTTCGCTTATTATCGTCATAGCATTATTTTGTACTCAAGTTTCATGATAAAAAAAAATACTTACAAAAAAAAAATACTGTTACCCAAATCATTTTTGCTTGAAATATCGTTCGTTCTGATGACAATAATCAAATAATTTATTTATTATTTTTATAAAGGCTTTTGCCCAGCCATGGGACAATGTAGGCTAAATATAATCCTAACTAATATTATAAATAAAACTAATAACTAGCTAATATTATATTAAAAATATTATTACATGTATTACTTATATAATTATTGTTTACATATATGCACAATAGTTGTAATATTTAGTGTAGTTACTAAACAATAGTTTATGATAGTGCAGCGGAAGTTGTAGGTAATAAAGCATTAAGGCGAGTTTTATGAAACAGTTGTAGTGAAGAATAAAAATAATAATAATTTTTTAATACGCAAACACATCTTCGGTCAAGACACTCAATCATCTTCGGTCAAGATATCAAACATTCAAGATAAGTTTGTTTTGATACCTAGGTACTCATAATTTTACAAGTTCGTAATATTTTACTAAATAGTACTTAGATAGTCACTCTAAGAATTGTTTAGGTAATTCAATTTCACCTATTTATAAATTGTAAAATTTTAAAAATAAAATATAATTATTTAATACTCCAGAAAACATCTTTGTTATTGTGCAAGTACCTACCTAGGAATAAAAAAAACATCCAGGAACGCACTGCTTTATTAGGTACTAGCTTCTGCCCGCGACTTCGTCCGCGTGAAATTCGAAAGTCATATGGCTCCATCTATTATCATAATAACGTTATTATTGTTTTCCTCGGGAACAGCACTTTTTTCGGGATGAAAGGTACAGTGGTTTAGGCGTGAAAAGCTAACAAACAAACTTACTTTCGCATTTATAATATTAGTTAGGATTATATTTAGCCTCCTTTTTTCCCCTTACTGGGCAAAAGCCTTTATAAAAATAATAAATAAATTATTTGATTATTGTCATTAGTTTTTTCGGAACAAAGGATTTTTCAAGCAAAAATGATTTGGGGAACAGTATTTTTCTGTGATCGTTCAATTTCCGAAATTATTTTTTTTATCACGAAACTTGAATACAAATGCTATGACGATAATAAGCGAAAGTTCATTAAAACCTATGACTCTACATTTACTAATCTTTACTGCAATCTAAAAGAAATTGTGGTCACCCTATTTCCTAAGACAGAGAATAAAAATAAAATTCGATTTACTTATACATTAGAGGGTCTTTTAATTTCTTTCTGGTATCGCATTTGTTGCACAATTTTTTTCACAAAAAGAGACAATTTTGTATTTGTCTTATCTTTCATACGATAAGCGTAATAAATCGAAAACAAAATAAAATGGAGGACTGAGGGCCCTGAATTTTATCAAGCTCATAACTTTTAAACAACAAAAGGTGGTGACCTGTTCTTGCTTTCATAAATTTTCACAATTTATTTAGTAGCATATAGGATTTCAAACAGTAGCTGTAAGTTAATGATTTCATTATAATTGCGTGATAAACTTTTACGTGTATGAGAATTGAGGGCCCATTTTGTACGAAGATATACAAAGTAGGACAGTGTTTTGCGATAATATCTTGTTTTCACAAATTTTGTTTGGCATTAGCTTAGATTTTGGCATTAAGACTTTTTCGGTAGTGTCCATAGTTTATCAGTTTTAGGTGGGCCCTCAATCCTCTATGTGAGAACTGAGGGCCCAACTTTACAGTCTATAACTCGGTTATTAGACTTTCACAAAATCTGATACCAACTTTCACAATTCTTTGGGAATGTTCACTAAATCCTAAGCACATTTTCAAAGAGTTTTAACAAAGTGGCCCTCACACCACACGCACATTATTAAATGAGGCTTTGTAACTCAGTGGCAAGATACAAGACATGATGCAACTGGGCTTAAACTAGGAGGACTCCTGTGCTATAAGCACCAGTTACATGATTGTTTTAAACTCGTTTTTGGTTTTTTACTTAGGGAGGAGATTTTCAATCTAGAATAGGGAAGAACCATAACAAAATGGCTACAATTTCGAGTGAGGTTTATAGGTAATAAGAACGTTCCCAAAAATTGCTGAATATGGTTATAGATATCATTATAATTGTGCTGATAAAATTCCACTATCTCTAACAAGGAAAAGCATAGAAAATAGAATTCAAGTATTCAAGAAGAAACGAGCAAAAAGTTCTAACCTAGAAGCGCAGTCATTAAAATAATGACAGAAAATTATGCAAAACTTTCAAGTGAACTAACGACGATCATTTTAAAATTACTTGCGAGAAAACTTCTACTGAGTTAAGAAAACGTTTCCTTAGTTAATTAGCGGCTTCGATAATTACATTAGCAGCTGCAGGAGATGCTGCGTCGCGCGAGATGCCGTCAGATAACTGAAGTTTAATGTTTCAACTTAAATGCGCAGTTAACTACAAGTTCATTTTTAATGTTAAAAGAAAACGAGAAAGGTATTGGAAGCTGGCGCCGGCGACGTAAAGTGTTTGTTTAACTTCTCAATGTTCTGTTTTGTTTTAAGATGAATGTGATTTTTTTTTTAATTTTATGGTTTATTAAGCCTTCGGACAATGAACTGATTGTATGGATGTTTGTGTTGTTGTTCCAGTATTGTGGAGAAACCTCTGAAACGATTTGAATTGAAGATTTTCCTGTAATTCGGTGTTGTTTAAAGTGGTTTGTGAGAAAAATAACGTTACCTTTTAAGACGTCTTCTATATTTTTTACCCGACTGCGCCAGAAGAAGGGTTATGTTTTTCGAGTGTATGTATGTATTGTTACGTTGTTTTTTTTTTGTGCCTACCACGGGTTGGTATACAGCTGCGTTACTAATAAGTAAAGTAGCATTTATCTGAAAACTGGATCCTGCCGTTTTACCAAAAAAAATTTGCCAAAATTTCACTACCCAAACAAATTTTGGCAACCTTTCTTTATACCTATGCAATGTTTGGAATGATTTTAGTACGCACATGTTCTTAGGGTCAAATTTTTACTTGGCAGAATATTATTAAGGATAATATCATTTAGGCATTTGGTCTTTAATCAAAGGGTTCCTTCTATTTGGCAGAATCTTGATACTCCGATTTTTATTTGGCATAACTCACATGGCATAATCTTATTTAATCGAATATTTTTAAGGCATAAAAATTATTTAGCATAACTTTTGTTTGGCAGAATATTTACGTGTCCGAATTTACAATGGCATACTTTTATCTTGGCAGAATTTTGTTTCGCATAATTACCTTTACCATAATTAATATTATGCATAATTTTGTTTAGCATAACATTTATTTAGAGATACGATTATTTGGTATGGGTGCATATTTGAACATCAAAAATTAAAATAGATGTATCTTCTTGTAAAAATGAGTGTTCAAAACATCAAAAACTTATAATATATGGAATAAAACTGATAATTTAAATAAAGTAAATTTATGCTGTCGAATGGTTAGATAACCTACGTGCAATGTATTTAAAATCGAATGGTCTGCAAAAGTGACATAGAATGTTCTAAATATAGCATGTATTGGTAGCATTTTCAATATTAAATTAAATTTGTGTCATAAAAAGTCAATACGTTGTGCTGCAAAATTTTGTGACAGAAACGAATCGCTGCGAAACCGACTTTACGCAGTCTTGTCTGCCCTACCCCTAGAGTGTAATTTAAACCCGCGTAGGCGCGGCCCGCGAGCTGAGGAGCAGGTGGTTTGAAGGCCCGCCACCGCGGCTGAGGCTGGCCAGCGAAGCCGGCCAGCAAGCCGAAGCTGCGGTGGTGAGCGTTAAAACCATCTGTGACGATAAGCTCGCGTGGCGCCGCCCAAACCCCGCAGCGCCGGAGCCGTGACAGAAACAATGCTTGCTGCATGTTGCATGCCTGCTGCATGTTGCATGCCTGCTTGCATGCTGCATGCATGCTGCATGTTGCATGCCTGCTTGCTACATGCATGCTGCATGCATGCTGCATGTTGCATGCCTGCTTGCATGTTGTATGTCTGTTTGCATGCTACATGCATCCAAGCCGACAATATTTTTGTAATTAGCATTTAGATTAGTATTTTGATATTAGTAGTAATATCATGGTGTATTCTTGTTTGCATGTTTGAATCCTTCTTACAAGGAACTAAAAACAACTTATTTTCACAATCAACTGTTTTATTGAGTAAATACATGCAGAATCAACTGTTTTAGTCGCATGTGTGTGGCGAAAAAAATCAGTTCTGCCTTTTAATGACTATCGATATAAAATGTATGCCAAAAGACGATTCTGACTGTGAATTTTCTGTGATATGATGGTTCTGCTTTTTAATTATTATGGATATAAACATTATGCCTAAAGATGATTCTGACTAACAAAATTATGAGTTTTAAATGTATGACAACTGAGTGTATGCGAAATGATTTTCTGCGAAATGAAGTTTATGCTATCCGTTGTTATGCAAAACAATATTATGACGTAAAAAGTTCTGCTATAAAAGGTAGACCCTTAATCAAATGATTTATTACAGCAAACAATCTTTAGACAATACACGTTTGGTCAAATGATTTGTTATGACAAAAAATATAAAGGCAAAAATAAGATGTTTTGGGAATTACCTATATAATTAAAAAATGCAATTTTATTTTAAAATAATCATTTATTTAATACGGGGAATTTTTAACTGCACCTCTATTTAGAAATTGAAGCTAACAAAATTTCTCCACTAATAACCTACGGAATATCAAATAAATGACTGTACTACAAATTAACTACACTAAACCAACATAATATACAAAAGATGCAAGAGCGAGCGAAGCGAGCTCGGGACTTGGGGCACCCCGACTCGGACAGGTTAGGTTAGAAGGGGATGACGGGGGCTCGAGTGAGCGAGCAAAGCGAGCGAACGAGCCCCCGTCATCCCCTTCGTGTTAGGTTCCTTTAAACCCTGTAGACAAAAATAGGGGCCCCGCAAAGCGGGGCTCCGTCGACTACGCCTAACTACATATTTTTGTAGATAAAAATAAAAACTTTGGGATTTTTTTTCTCGGCCACTATGATTTACTTTTAGTTAACAGATAGTCATTCAGTAAAACAGTTAAGCTTTAAAGATCTAACAGTATGGTATAATTGATTTATTTGGTGAGCAAATTTAGTGTGCAATTCAGTATTTTTGGTGGTAATTTTGAATATTTTTATTGAAAAAAGGGGATTTACAGTTAAAGTATTAAACACCACCCATTTAATACAAAATATTTGTAACTTACAATTTTAATTTTTTTGCAATGGACATTAGCAATTTTATTTCGGAGAATTCAGAATTGTGTTAATTCGATTAATTCTGTCGTCTTTATCCATTTTTTTTCTCTTTTGGCCGGCGGGCGTGAAACGACTAGATTATATAGAAAAAAATATGGAAAAAAGAGATTATTTTTAGCAGGCTATCGAAAACCAAATTAGTTGGACGAGGTTAACTATTTAAAAAAAAATGCTTAGGTTACGTTACGTTAAAACTGTAACCTCCTACGAAACGACTAGATTATATAGAACAAAAATGGCAAAAAAAACAGGCTAAGTACCCGAAACTGAACTAGTCAGACGAGATTAATTATTTTAAAAACATGCTACTAACTAAAAAAATATACTACCAGAATAGTTAATATTAATATTACCTATTTGCCAAGTAGAAAAAAAACACCCGTGTAATAAAACGTCTTCAAAGTTAGATCTTATGCTTGAAATAGCTGCCTTAAAACTGTAAAAACTGACGGTACTAAATATTTGGCAAATGTTATTTTGCGTAAAATGAGTTATTCCAACTGAAATATTTGACTAAATAAAAATTGGTAAAAGTACTAGTTGGCAAACAAGTTATTGTTTAAACGTTCACTTGCCAGACATTAGGTTTGGGTTACAATTATTTGTGAAGAGATTTTTTGCTAAGTAATAATTTGGCAAATGAAATTATGCGGAAAATTGTTTGGGAAGTGATAATTTGGCAATTTCTTTTTGGTTAAACAAGGGAGATCCCCTGAAAACATAAGTAGTACATTTTGAGGTTCCCGAGTAATATATTTCATTGTAGTTTGACTTTGGCCTGCACTTGATAGAAGGAGTCATTCCTTCAACTGTGTTTTGTCACTGGACCCTTTAGTTATCACTTAATCACAATAAATTACTTTTCTAAAACCTATTAGATATATTTCAAAATAAATTAGATCAAATATTGTTGCAATGTTTACATATTCAAATGTCATCCAGTCGAACGTCAATTAATGACAGTTAGAGGCGACATCTGGTGGTCGCCGATTAACAGTTGTAGTCTAATCGATATTTTACCATATTGCTTTCTAACCATCGAAATAATATCGTATGGAGCAATCCTTCATTATTTTCAGCTTTCAGTAAAAATTCATACTAAACTAAATAACCGTAAACGGAAATGAAAGCAATTTTTTCATTAAGGACTTATTTCTAGAAACCTCTTTGTCTAGGAATTCGATTTTAATCTGTGCATTGTCTGTGCCGATTGTCTATTCTGAGATAATTACCCCATTATAAACAAGGTTGTCTGTGTGGTGCCGGACTTAAAGAATAGCACCACCCCATACTTCCCGTGGGTGTCGCAAAAGGCGACTAAGGATCGTACCGGAGAATGAGCAGCAGCGTTCTGTATGCATTCCACCACCATATTATACTGCGATCGCCAACCCGCCTGCCAAGCGTGGCGATTATGGCAACCCCCCCCCCTTTTGGGGGAGGCCTAGGTCAAGCAGTGGACGTCTTTCGGCTGAAATGATGAAACAAGGTTTAGCATTAGATATTACAAATAATTTGTTTGTTGGTCTGGATCATGAAGATTCTTATAGTTTCAGCGTTTAAACGTCACATTGTGCAGTTATTAGTGATTTTCAAGAATTAAGTATCTTGGTGTAATGTTTATCTTCAGTCGTCTTATAATCATTTTACCTGCAATATGGGAGGCTTTCAAAATGCTCCGTCTGGTTCCGGTTTGCTATCCATGACAGTAATAAGCCATCGTGTTGGCGTCCTTTGCCCTTGGACACGCAGGACTGACACCACGAAACTTGTTTCCATGTTTTAAAAGGTAAGGATTTTGTGGTAATAGTGTTTGGAAGTGGTCTGTGAGACCTTCCCTGGTTGTTAAAAGGATATTGTCGTGATCCATGAATATTAATTACATGATTCCAAATTGCGCTTACGCAGATAACTTTCCAGCCAGTCGAGGATCTTGCAGTCAAGTGCTTTCTTCCTAAATCAACCGTGAGTATTTCATCCGCTGACTATTTATCATAGATTCCTCAGTGTTAACCACGGTATTCAATTATTGTTTGAGGGAACGAGCCCTCGTCGTGGAGTTGATGAACGCCACGTGGGTAATCCTCATTCCTAGTGTCAAACCACTCCGGATCAGGCAAATAGAAGTCGTAGCTCCTTATGTTGTATTTGAAAAAGGCCATATTAACCGGCTAATGTTTTAGCCTTCTAGATTTCCAAGCTCGGTCACCTCAAGGAATGTTAATTAGTTTCCCCGTATATTATTATGTCTCCGTATTGTCGTTTCCAGGAGAGGCACCTCGAGAGATTCGTCTCGCCGCCAGGATCTAGAGGAGCGTCTGGGGCCTGGACGCGAGACCCGTTCCTCGAGTACGCTCGAAGCCTCCTGCGGAGACGACTGTGCGGCTGGCTGAGTCCATCTAGCGATAGCGCAGGCGGGACGGTTTTTTTTTATACCTCAGAAAATTTATTATCATTTAATACGGTTTCTATAAGAACCGGTTAGTTTCCCTAGTACGGTTTTCTACACTGAAAACCGGTCTTCAACCTAATTTAAATTGAGGATCTTGGGTTCGACATCATATGTTCCTCAGGAAGAATATTGGACACCTTCGTCGGTTCCAGGATCCGGGACTTTTATTGTCCCTGGCGCCCATTTACTAATTAATCACATTATTAATAACTGGAAGGTTACATACTTACTATTATCTTAAATAAATTTGTGATTTATAATATTGAAGTTAACTTTTAAAACGGAACAGTACTGGGTTTATCTCCAGCTCCCCCACGCCCATAGCTCTTTCTGCTGAAATTTTAGGTGGCTGGCAATTATAGGTTCTAATTATAGTAAACTATCTAGTTTATGTTTAATAACGTAAATTCGTTCTTTAATTACATTCCTTCTTTGAACTTTAAATTATAAAGTGTTTGAGATAGTTTATTTTCCTTTAATTCCAACAGAAACCACCTGCCTTTTTTTTTTTTTTTTGCGGATGGTAAATCATCAAATGACTCCTCCCACTCTGGGTGGAAACCACCTGCCTAGATTGTCGCAAGAGGCCACAAATTGTAATTTGTAACAGTATGTATATTTCTTTGGCACGCTCTGTAGCCTAAACGGCTTGATTGGTTTCAGCTTGAGAGGTGTCATTAGATTGGTCTTAATTGTGAGAGAGACTAGGTATATCAAAACTAAAAAAAAATAAAATGGCCGATTTTTGGCACCTTATTATGTCTTCAAAAAAAAATTTTTTTTCTGAACCTGTCGAGTGGTACCGAAAATATATACAACTTATATGGTTAAAAGTAATTCGAAGTGACAAATCGTAAAAAGTAAAAACACGTACAAGAACTTACCTAATCGTCTGCGAAATCTTTCACATTTGTAAACTAAAAAGCTGGAAATAAAAACTGGCCAAGTGCGAGTCGGACTCGCACACGAAGGGTTCCGTACCACAAGGCAAAAACGCCGAAAAAACATGTTTGTTGTATGGGAGCCCCCCTTAAATATTTATTTTATTTTAATTTTATTATTTATTATTAAAGTTAAAATACAACTGAATATTTTGTGAATATTTCAAGTGCCTACCTGTTGCCATTTTTGATATCGAGCAAAAAAGGGCAAAAAAATCGCGTTTGTTGTATGGGAGCCCCCCTTAAATATTTAATTTATTTTGTTTTTAGTATTTGTTGTTATAGCGGCAACAGAAATACATAATTTGTGAAAATTTCAACTGTCTAGCTATCGCGGTTCTTGAGATACAGCCTGGTGACAGACAGACGGACAGACGGACAGACGGACAGACGGACAGACGGACAGACAGCGAAGTCTTAGTAATAGGGTTCCGTTTTTATACGGAACCCTAAAAAAGTAAATCAAAAAAATAAAAAACCCAACTTCGGTAATAAACTTAGGTTAAAAAAACTGAAAAGCTAAAAACAAGCTCATTTTAAATTAGGCGGCACCCATACCATTTTTATTATATTTTCAAATTCAAATGGGTCCCGCCTGCTTACAACTTTTATTTAATTTATTATGGGCTTGTTTTTAGCTTTTCAGTTTTTTTACTTAAGTTTTTTACCGCATTCGAGTTTTTTTTTTATTACTTTATTTGTAGGTTTTCTTGAGTTGATTAGTCTTACCAAGGGGTATCGTATTATCCAGTAACTGGGTTGTGGAGCTCAGATAGGCAGTCGCTCTATGTAAAATACTGGTATTCAGCTGCATCCGGTTAGACTGGAAGCTGACCCCAGCATAGTTGGGAAAAGGCTAACCAGATGATGATGAGGTTTTCTTGAGTTGACTAAATAGAAGAAACAAGGCAGAGAGCGTACCTATCTATTAACGTGATTATCTCTTGTTGAGTAATTAACGTCATTGCTTTAAGTATGTGTTGATATGTTCTGTATTGTAGTAGGCTCTGGCTAGTATCTAAACCAAAACCAAAATAATCGGTGAGCCAAAACCTAGCCACGTCCCATTTAAATCAGTACATAGAGTTACATAACTGGGTAAACGTAGGCCGAAGTGTACGTAGAACGTTCCAGATCTGCCTACATTATGCTAAGTCCGAAGGTTCGCTTTGTCATGCTAATGAAGGTTCGTCACCTTCACGGCTCTGTATGAGAGCTGACAGGTTTATTTATTTTGTATAAAATGGATTTGCGCTCTTATCTGTGTGCTCGTTTATCTAAGGGCAAAGGTCAGCCTCAGCCTTGGCTATTGTGATGCTGACTAAAGGCTCCTACAAACAGGCGCGACACGCGATATAATCGCGCGCGATAAAAAGGCACCGCTCATTGCGCGACTTGCGGTGCCTCTGTGTCGCGCGCGATTTTATCGCGTGTCGCACCTGTTTGAAGGAGCACTAAAGGATAACGTCTATGACGATATCCTCTACAATCCGTGTGAGTCTAAGCACTAGTTTGTGGTGATTAAATTAGATTATTATACAAGTTATTATATCTCGCTATCTCGCTCGCGCTCGCTCTGTGTATTTAATTCATTTTAAATATTTAAAGCTCATATTTTTCGACAAAAGTGTAATAATAATAGATAAAACACTATTATAGAACATTCAACTTGTTATTAGCCACAATAAAACAATAATAGTGATATAACAACAAACATTGACTCAAGTGAACTTTAAAACAGTTTTGTAACAATAAAAATGAACACAATAACCAAAAAGGGCACTGTAATGTAGGTACGTAATTAACGATTATATAAGTAACTAGAAGTGAAAAGTGATATAATGCGATGCGATGCGATGCGTGCTTAAACATTATTTTGTGTTTATTATATTTTTACTATAGGCTGTTTAGAGGTTTGTCAGTGCCATAGACTAATATATTTAAAATGAGAGTCAGTGCTTTTATTTACACCTGCGCGCGCATCGCGTTACATGCTCTGTGCGCATCGCTAGTGCTGGCTAGCAAAAAGGTTACATGCTCTGTGGGCTAGCACGCGGAAAAACAAAACCAGCGCGCCATTTTCCATACAAGTTAATATTTAACAATACAAGTCTGTTTTATCCTCGCAAGTGAGTTGAAAATTCAATTCAATTCAATTTTTATTCAGTAACAATTCACATTGCGTTCGTATGTAATCCAGCATGAAGCCTTAAAATTAACAACATTATTAGATATAGGTACAAATAAGAATACATGCAATTCAAATTAGAAAGTATGCTTTTAAATATTAATAAAAACAAAGATACAAAAACAAAAAAAATTGAATAATACCATGCAAACAAAAATTAAAAACCATACGTCAATAAATTAATAGCAATTTAAACGAAAACAATAAAAAAAATAAAAGTCATAAGAACACGGAACACAATATAACACCATAAACAAAAAATAACATGTCAGTTTTAAGAGCAATAAGTCTATTACAAATCATCTAATGAGTAGAGACATCTTTCCAACAGGATTGCTTTAAGTCTTGCTTTAAATGAGCCTGTGTACTTATGCTTATGCTTTTCAACTCAAGCGGTAACTTATTAAATATCTTAACTGCCTGATACTGTGGACTATGTTTTACTATACCAAAACGCGGTATGATTTTGTTTCCAAGGACTTTTCTACGCGTTTTTCCCTTAGCAGCCTGTCCTCGCCTGTTTCGTAGTCATACACATATTTTTTTAAGGTGCTTAAGAGTACTACTACATAAAGGCTAGGTACTGTGAGAATGCCAAGTTCTTTAAAATATGGTTTACAGGTGTCTCGTTGAGAAATACTGACAATGGTTCGTATCGCTCTTTTTTGGAGAACGAACGCCCTATGCCAATTATAATGGTAGCCGTTTCCCCAAAACTGTATGCTATACCTCAGTTTGGACTCTAGACGAATCCAATGCTGCTAATTCTTTCTTCCAATTTAACGATTCATCAATATAAATACCTAAAAACTTGACTTCCCTGACAAGCAAAATTTTAACTTTGTTAAGTTCTATGTCCATGTTGTCCTTGTTACGCACAGTAGTTTTAAATAACATAATATTGGTTTTAGTTGTATTTATTATAAGGTTATTAGCATTAAACCAAGAATGAAAGGCCTCCAGAGGTGCGTTCACCTTAATAGTTAGGTCTTTAATGTCGTTGGCTGCAACTATAGCATTTGTGTCATCCGCAAAGACTACAAGTTGTATGTCCGGTAAAAGTTTATATATGAAGCTGATTAGGTCATTAGTGAACAATATTTATAATAAAGGGCCTAAAATTGATCCCTGAGGAACACCGGCTGTAATGTTTAACATAGATGACATATAGTTGCCTTTATACCGGTTTGATAGTGTAGAATCGAGTTCGACAAACATTTTTCTATTTTTGAGATATGATGAGAAGAGTTATAAGGCTTTACCTCTTACGCCATAGTGCTCCATTTTTGTGATGAGTAGTTTATGGTCAATAGTATCGAACGCCGCGCTTAAATCCAGGTAAATGCCAGCTACCCTCGTCTTACAATTTAATTTATTAACAATATCATTTAGTAGAGTATAAATAGCATGCCCTGTACGAACTTTCTTTTGGTATCCAAATTGTCTTAGATTAATACTTTATTCAAATTAAGATGTCTATTGCGGTTTTTTTTTAACTTTTCGTATGAAACGTGTGTGCATTGAGTATCGAGTATAATGATCAACATAGCACACATGTATCATAATGTACTATTTTTAAATTAAATAATGATAATAAAATTACGTAACCAATAAATGTCAATAATAATAATAGGTCTTTACCTATGAAATTGCTGTTCTGCAGTACTGGCCATTACAAATTAAAATAATTTTTGTTTGGCTAAGAATTCTAATTTCAAATTAATTTCATTTTAAAAACATGTTTTTTTTTCCAAAAGTAGTCATTTGTTTATTGATTAGTGTTACATTTTCATCGCATTTCTCTTTCGTCATCATGGATAGGTTAAAAATTCGAGTAATTATAGAATATGAGTACCGCCGTGGCAGCAACGCGGCACAAGCAGCACACAACATCAACGACGTTTACGGCAAACCAACGCACTACCTGTTATTGGTTTGCTCGCTTCCGTTCTGGAAATTTCGACCTGAAAAATGAACCTAGCGGTCGTCCAAATACTTTGGTCGACAATGACGAATTAAAGGCGATTGTGGAAGCTGATGATACACAATCTACGACTGAATTAGCAGCAGCTTTCGACGTTAGCGTCAAAACAATATTGGTCCATTTGCGTCAAATTGGCAAGGTAAAAAAGGTTGACATATGGGTGCCCCACGAACTCAATGATCGCCAACGCGTCGAGACGTGCCTTGCACTGCTCAACAGACACACAAATGAAGGAATTTTGAACCGCATTGTCACCTGCGATGAAAAATGAATTCTGTTAGATAACCGCAAGCGCTCAGCAAGTTGGTTGGATCCTGGTTCAGCACCTAAACAATGCCCTAAACGAAAACTTACCCCTAGAAATTGATGGTCACTGTTTGGTGGTCTACCGCCGGTGTGATTCATCACAGCTTCTTACCAAACGGGGTGAGCATCACTGCAGATGTGTACTGTGAAGAACTGAACACAATGATGGAGAAGCTGGCACATCTCCAACCAGCATTGGTCAATCGCTCGTCTCCGCTGCTCCTGCACGACAACGCGCGACCTCATACTGCACAGCAGACGGTCTCAAAGTTGCAAGAACTGGGGTTGGAAGCTCTCCGTCATCAGCCCTAGTCACCAGACCTTGCGCCTACAGACTATTACTTTTTCCAGAATTTGGATAACTTCTTGGCGGGAAAAAAATTCAATACCCGAGAGGCAGTACAAAATGCCTTTGAAGAATTTGTTGCCTCTCGTCCAGCTGATTCCTTTAAGAAGGGCATCAATAAACTGCCACTGCTTTGGCAAAGATGCATTGATTGCATGGGTGATTACTTCGATTAATACAAATAAAAAATACATGAAAAAAATTCGTTTAAATTTTTTCATACAAAACGGCAATTTCTTAGGTAAAGACCTAATATATGTTACAGATTATCGTTACAGATGCTCGCTACCGTGTGTACATGTGTGAATGTAACGAGGCCATAGTACTGTGTAAGGGTCGTAGCAGGTGGCGTTCTGTAATTTTCTGTCTAACCGGGCCTAACCCCATGGGAAGAAGGCGTGAGTTTATGTATGTGTATATTTTATTTTATTAGATATTTTCACACCTATTAAAATAGGATCTGGTTTAAAGAACTATTGTAATTATGTATGTACCCATATTCAAGCAAATAAATTATTTGATTTGATTATTCATGTACTTTATCGGTCGTATCGGTATTGAATTATTTTAATCTCTTTTGCAATTACTCTATTTAACTATCCTGAGTAATTGAAATATATAAGTAATAAATTGTAGTTCCTTTATTTATCAATTACGTATAACAAACGTACCTTCCTATCTTATGACTATTACTATTCTACAGATATCTATGATTAACTAAATTAGAGGCTCAAAGTTACTGTGACGTCATAACGGCAAATATGAAAGCCCGGTCTTTCAAAATATCAAAGCTAACCTTAATTCAACGTTAACGTAAGAGTCGTTTTCCAAACGGATGGAATCGTCCATCTTGCTACAAAAACAGAATTTAGTACAGATCTCATCTCGAGATTATCTCTATCTTTCTCAAACGGTGAAGACTGATTTTGATAGAATTCTCGAGAGTCCTTTTTAATAAGTAATTAGATTATATTGTCCTCTGTTCCCTTCTCTGTCGTCAGGCCAAAGTAAATGGCCGAGCAAATGTTTGAAGATTCTTTATCTACGGAAAATATTTTGTAAGTATTCAAATTGTGAAGCTCTTTGAATTTCCTTTTTTTAATTAGACATTTCAATGAATAGTTTATTTATAAATTGTTTAGTTTATTTACATTATGTTTAGGTACTTGTTATCTTGTCATTAATTAATCTTTAATCAATTTTATTAATATTAAATTGTAATTTCGTATGTTTACTTGATATTTGTACGCCGTTAACGTAAAAACATAGAGATGTCTGTACCTATTCTATTTCAAACACCTATTTTTACATCTATGTTTAACAAATAAAAACTTTGACTTTGATGAAACTTGTTTGACTAGCGCACTATTAAAGCGTTCCCACAAAAAAAAAAAACCGTGAAAAATGGTTATATGGGGCATTGTTTTAAGTAAAAGACTACTGTAAACTTTTTATAAATAAATTATTATAATAAGTCTTTGATCTATCAAATACTTATTATAATAAATTACCTATATATTATAAGATTAAAGACTACGTTGAAGACAAGCTAGTCTGGCAATAATTCCTTCTGCACATGTGGCTTCCCTGGCTTCTCATTAACGGCATAACTATGTAAATGTCTATTAACTGCTCTCAAATTACGATGTTTAATTTTTATTTCATTTTAATTTTTTTTTTTTACATACTTTTTGACATAATTTCTTTATTATTTGACATTATATACTTTTATACATAATTTCTTTATTAATTGACATTATATACAGACACTTGAAATTTTTCACCTCTTTATTAGTGGTTTTTATGAGAATCATAACACTTGGTTTTAGTAGGTTTTTATTATTATTTTTCTTTTTTTATTATCTATCCTTTTGATAGATTCTTATTTTGTAAATGTGAGGACTTTGTAGGCCTTATAGACTTTAGATCTGTAGACCATTTTCTATTTTATCAAGTAATTGGTACTTGTTGACAGGCCTGCGCTGTCCTCCCATACCTACTGTAATCTGGAAACATTGTAAAAGCCAATTATTTTTAAAAAGAGTAACCATGGAGTTTCTTGCCGGTTCTTCTCCATAGGAAACGACCAATTGGAACCGTGCACCTAGCTTCTGACGTTTCATAAGTGCCCATGTAGGTTTATGTGAAATAAAACATTTTGATTTTTGATTTTGATTTTACCCAATTTTTTCTTTATTATTTCTTAGGTATGAAATAGTATTTCTATTTATTCTTTAATATATCTTAGGTAAGAAATAATAAAGAAAAAATAGGTTTATTCGAGGTAAACATGACGCTGAGTAAGAACACAAAATAGAACAATAACACAAAGCAGACAAGTGAGAGGTCACTCGTCTGCTTGAAGGTACAACAAAGTTAACTTGAGGAAGTTAACTTTAGATGAATCAGCAGTGAAAAAAATATATCAAGTAGGTACAGTCACAGACAGTATCTGTTAGAACCCATTTGGAAAAGAATCAATACATTAGAACGGGCGAGTCCACACCGCGGTATCCGCGGACCGATCTTAATGTGCTACGCTAGTGATGCGCCACGCGTGAGACCGGCTTTTGAAGTCATTCGACTATGTAATTGGGTGTTAATAGACTTTCAGATTTTAGACAGTTGGTTTTTTGAATTTTTAGTAGTTTAAAGATATCAATTGATGCTTTTAATAGGACTACTATGAGGTTGTTTCCCGTTGTTTATAAACTGGTAGGTGGCGGGGACAACTAGGTACAGTGGGCTGCATCAATTGGGTACCCCAGTTGTATGAAAATTTTAATATAACTGGGTTACCCAATTGATGCAGCCCACCGTACATAAAGAACATGTACTTATACACGAAATGTAGGTATCAAAAAATAAATTTAAATCAGATATTTGTTTTCTCACAATTTGTTCCTATTGTACAATTATCTAACCTCATGTTTAAGCCTATTGTTTAATTATCACATTCTTTGCCTACATTATACATCTAAAATTTCTAACTTCATTATAATTAACACATGGCTTCCAACTCCAAATTGCCACAGTCCCCCCTCACTAAAAAAAACATTCCGCGTACTATCGGACAAGTTCGTTTGATGACGTACGATCCCCGACCGTCCGTGAATATTGGCATTCCAAATTTAATTTAAAATTGAATTTCACGTCGCGCTCTGTTGATTGGCATCGCGATGATTACTGCTGAACACTCGATCGATTTTTTTTGTCGATAGATTGATTGATAGCAAGAAAGATTTAATGTCATTGACTAAAAATGTATGTATGAACAAATTCTGTATGTTTTTAATCAATGGGGTAGTGGCGGATTTGAGGAAGTGGGATTTTGTAACGCTACTAGAAAAGCATTAGTTTATGTGGTCAATATTTTAGTGAATTTTGCTAACGTTGCCGTAATAACGATGGTAAATCCGTCATAAAGAGATGACATGGCGCATTTACCTTTCAGCTGACACAGGTGCTCCCCAAACATGGATGCTTCGGATAGCCACATAAGCCAGGACCAGGTACTCGAAACTCATCCATAATGACATAACTTCTTCTATCACATCGTTTCATGTCTGTCCAGTCATAAACAACTGACTGTCACGAAATCCTTTACGAAATGCAGCAACAATATCTTATTTGAAAATCGAACAAAGCCGCGAACGTGGCCGAGTATCAAAGTAACAGTTTGATTTATCCTAGCTAAAAGGGGGGGGGGGGGGGTGAGGGGGGGGGTTTAGTGCAGAATCACTGTGTTCGGATGAAAGGTATAAGATTAAGTTTTGTAAGATCAGTCGAAAGCTGGAATATTTAATGGTTTACCTGTTAAGGTCACGACTTACAGTCTTATAGCTTTGCCAGGCTGTACTTACTTCAAACAAAACTAAAAAATACGCACGTAAGCACGTAGTTGCTTGTCAGCTTTTACTGATACAAAATACTAATGTTTTTGAAACAGTCCTCTACGACCTTGTGCGTCGATATACACGTTGTAAGCTTGGGACGTCGACAGCTCGCCAGGGAAGAAGTTTTTCCTCAGTTATTAAATAAAAATGTGCTGTCCAAAACTGCAATAACTCACCGTCCAAATGTATGAAAAAAAACTGACGAGAATTTTGCGCGTCGATATCCTCATTAAATTTTTGAAAGTTTTACAATACCGAACATTCCAGAATCATCAGGTTGCACCTAGAATTACTACGTTACATTGTTTCGTTTCTGGGTTGCGAGGGTCAGGCAGTGTCTCTCCAAGTAGAACACTACACCACCTCGTTAAAATGGAAACTAAGAGACCTCAACTCGGTTACGAAACGTCTACACTAATGATCATATCTAAGAATTACTACGCGAAGATACGTAACTTATACAATAGATATTTATACAATAAAGTAAATGTGAACATCGACATTTGCCGCTTACCTCGTAATGACTTGGGAGTAAAGTATACTGACTGGTTAAAATCTCTATTATAAATGATGCTACAGAAAGAATTGTGGAAACTTAACTTGTACAAGAACACACACACCCTCACTCACACTACCACTCCACACCGCACCACACCTCAACATAGGTACACACTTTGCATGTTTTTATTAATACATGTAAACTAAAATGTGTTGGCTAAACTGTACCCGTTTCATGATTAAGTCTGGAAAAACGTGTTTCTTATGTTTAGACGGGCGTTGATAGCTGCGACATAGTTTTTTAATTCGAACTAATTTCTAATTCACTGGGCACGCGTAGTGCATCATGGCCCAGACAGGAGGCCTGTGACCCAGCAGAGAAACATTACAGGCTGATTAAACAAAGGTGATCAACCAATATTTATCTAGTTAAATCCCAAGTAATAGAGGACGAGCCTATTGCCATTAACAATATTCTGAACTATCCTACCCAAATGTCCTTTCTTTGGTATTTTTCGTCGAATCGTTGAGCTCCTTAAGTTCTGAGTTGAGCTGCACGATTTTTGACAAATGCGTGCACTGATTGGACAGGTCCGCTCAACTGTGTTGTTCTTTCCTCAAAAGACCATTTCAGATACCAATCTACGTGGTCTTCACACGATCTTACCAAGATTTTGTCTTCTCAGAATAGTCAGATAGGAAACGCCGACCTCATCTAGTTTAAAAAAATGTGATTGACGTGTAAAAGTGTTTGTACAAATCTACTTACAGAAAATAAATCATTTATCATTATTGACATATCCCTGATAACTAAAAACCTAAGACACTCTGTCTGACCTGGTTGATGATACAGGACCACACGCTCAGAAATCGGGCTTACGTCCCCCAGACCAAAAATAAGGGGTAGGGAATGAGTACAATAAATATTACATCATTTCACTTAACAATACACACGCTAACAATACATCAAAAGTAAACCCTCCTCCCCCCATACGTAGGGGAAATATAGGGAAAGAGAAAGGGGGGATCTTAGCGGAGGATACATGATCAGACGTAACAAGAGATTTAGTTGCCTAGGAACGTCGAACGAGGCGCGGAGTTTTATGGGCAAATAAATAATGTTTGCAGGTATGCAGCTTTCTCCAGCTTGAGTATTATCGAAGAGGCTGGAAAAGAGAGCTGTAAAAATGTAGAAAATCTTTTCAAACTTCAATATATTTTTCTCTGTGAATGTGATAAATAAAGGTTTTATTATTACTGTATTTTTTGTAAGACACTTTACGCAGTGTATTTTTAAATGATAAATTGGTCTGAGTGCTGACTCATGATCCCAGTGAACGTCACAACGCCACATGTGAACAACGCGTCATACTGACGTCACGCATAATCCTGCAAGAAATACCTACAGATTTTTCATTCTGCTATCCCCATTTCTAATATTAGTGTGATTTAATATTATTGACTGACATAAACCACAATAATTTTGACAACTAAAACACACAACATAAAATCCCGAACTCAATAACAAACGAAACTCAGTTGAAACGTTTCGATCCCGCCACAATACACGTAGACGTACGGGCTACGAGCTACGCGGCTGCTACGCGTGGGCGGCACGGCTACGAGCGTAGTAACTACGGCGTAGCGCGTAGCAACGATGTTATTGTATATTTTGACGGCGTCTGGCAATCAGCTGATGCGTTTGTAGCATAGTAAAATACAAATGTATTTTATTTGTAACATCACGCTGTTCTCTCTTATAGGACTAAGCTGAGATCTGAATTAGTTCCTAAAAGCAAATGCGCACAGTTATTAAAAGACCTGTACAAGTGTACAGTAACAACAGGGTTAATTCCATACTAAAATATTGTATTGATTGTATTGCATGTGAAGTAGAAAGGTTAACAACAAAAAACAATAATTCGTCATTTTATAGCATCAAAAACATGTCCAAACATATTAAAACACATTTCTCAAGTTGAGTAAATACCTATTTATTAGTTACTTAGTATAAATCGATTATAAATAGTGAGAACTGCTGCGACTCCAAGGACCACTTTCAAGTCGCTTCAATTCTACGAGTCTGACACAAAAAAGTATATATCTTCCAAATGTATAGTAAATAGAACCTATAAAGAAAGGTTTACCGTAACGTTTGGTATGGACAGCCGGCGTCAAAGACATTAATCAAGATAATGCGGGTAGGAAGATCAATCACACAGGCCGGGGTAGTTCTTTGACATTGTTCAAGGTCAACATGAGGTTGTAGATGGTACGTGAGTCGCTAGTTTAGAGTAAGTAAAAGAAACTAAAGTAAAAGTAAAATAAAACTAGCTCTATGAAATAATCCTTGTACCTACCTGCTGTTAAAACAAGGTGGTTTGGCTCTCTCTTTACCACGTTATTTAATTAAATTTTTGAATTTAATTGAACAAAATTTTAAAAATGTAATTGAAATACTGCTAAATTCACTGGTCAGAGTTTTTTTTTTGTCGCTTAGTTACCTATGCTTGTTGTACTTATATGTAACCAATTGTCTTCTAAGACGCCACCGAAATCATTTCAAAAGACATAATTATCATTTCATCGTCACTCTTAAAACTAACAAAATAACATAAATAAAAACTACAGCGCAATACAAACGTTAGCAATTGCTGTAATACAGAATAATACCCCACATTTGTCTAGCTCGAGGTGGCGAGCTCGTGGGATTTGAGGGAGTGCTCCTCTCCCTCGATACCGCGGTAACTGGCAGATAGTCAGATAGCCGTAAATATTACAGACCTGCATCTTTCTCCTGTGATATCGCGGTAACTGGCAGAACTCGTGAATATTTCAGACCTGTGTCTGTGCTACGTTGCCTCATCGTACTCGCATGTGTTCAGGAATAACGGATAAGGTTGCTTAGGTTCGTGTTGTCTCTTGAGATCCGAATCAAGTTAAGTAACAATGTTCGGTACTACTGGCAAAGTCAACGTCAAATCATTTATTTCAAATAGGCAACATTAAAGGCACTTTTGAACGTCAAAAATTACAGTAAAATTGAATTGATCCTAGTAGTTCTAGTGGCTAGTGAGTAAATTCTTATTGATACCGTAACTGTGGCCAATTACAAACAACTAGTGCGTCACTTCTATATCTTCTTCGATACATAATATTACAAAATAAAGTCACTTTTTGTATAAGTCAGTGTGACTGCGATGTTTTTTTTTCAATTTTGGGGCGTTTTCACAATTTCTTAGAGAATTTATTCCGGAAGTTTTATGCATAAATAATATATTAAAATTTACCTTGCATACCTATACAAATCTCGATGTTAGATGTCAAAGTATTTTTTTAATCAACGAATGTAAAAATGTACGCATTTCTACCATAATATTTGTGAAAATTCTGCTTTTATATTGATAACATATTGATTCTTAGATAACTCTTATGGAACGGCGTGTTTTCAAACAAAAAGCTTCACAGCGTTAAATCGTAAAGAGAAGTCATAATAATATACATTTCAAAACTGGGACACGACCATTTTCAAGCCCAGTGTTGAGTCGACCGACTCGGTAATCAATTCGGTGACCATTTAAAAAATAATCAATTCTATCTATTCACGAATCAGTGGTGATGACATGGAAACGTGTCATGTGTTACCATGGACGCATTTAGGTAACGTTTTATGTAAACCTTAACGGGAAAAAAAGCGGTGATACAAAATCTGTGTTCGGTGTTTAAGAAAAACAAGAATAAAATGTCACTTTTGAAAAATGACTTGACATTATACATACAGGATACTTTATTTTTAAAAGATCAGCATGAGATGAAGTAAAAAACACAAAGTAAACAGTCTATGTGCCTGAATTCATCCCGCCGGCAAACCATGCCGTATATTGTCCTGTCATCGTCAGACAACCGGAGCAATATTCATATCAGTCAGTACATTGATTTACATCCATGTATACATTATTTGCTTGGAAATAAACAAATAATCCTCAAAGAGGACGCTGCAAAGTTTCGTCGTTAATATTCAATGAACACAACTTAGTTAAGTAAAGTACGTATAGGTTTTGATTTTGTGTAAAACATTTCTGTTTAAATGTGAATGCATTCACAAAGATGTCATGTAACTTATGAAAACATAAAAAGATTTTCCGTCAAAAGCAAAATGTTTATAATAAATGTTAAACATTTAATGTTTATATGGTTCCCTTTTATCACGTTTAATACATTACAGCATGGCTAAAGTAAGTGTTAGGCCTTTGGCATCGATCAAAATAGTACAAAAGAAAACTCCGGATCTCTATGGCAACTTAAAGATGATACAGGAAAATTAGTAAGTATATGTATCTCGGAAAAATATTGAGTGTACGGAATTACTTATTTTACTTCTAAAACTGACTGAAATGACGAACAGAATTGGAAAGTATGGCAAAAAGGAAAGAAGGCCTTTACAAAATAGTGGTGGCAGAAGTGATCATGGCAGTGATGCTCCTGGCTTGTCTCTTAGATATTAAAACACGAGGTCCTAAGTTCCACTGTTAAAGATAACTGAGAAAACGAACCACAAAGATGATTCAAATTAATTTGTTTACACAAACATAACGCCGGCAAATCGTTAAAAACACAACCGGCAGCCGTCAAGCAAATTCCAAGGAGGCATAAATCCTTTTCCGACGGACTTTTTTAATAAGCATCAAGGTGTGGCGGTGGGGGGGGGGCGCGGGGTCGGCCTGGGCCCAGACGCCCGCCTACGCGCGTCGCTGCGGACGTCTCCACGTCCCTCCTCCGCCACAGTTTGCCAGCGGTGGGCCGCGTGCCCGCCGCGCCGCCGCGACCATTACTACCAACACTACGTATTTTCTACCTATTTGTATTTTTAATATTAAGTTAAAGGTGAGTGTATTTTATTTAAAACTTGAGTGCATTTATTTTTGTTAAGTTTTGTGCTTTTTGATGGTGTTTTATTTTATTCGCTTGATGTTTTAGTAAAATTTGGTTTTTATTCAATTTATCAGTGTTTTATTTTTGTGGGTGTTTATTGTGAATTTGGCAACACTTTTTTAATTTATTTTACAAACGCAGTGCAAAGAACCGGTTAACCAAATTATAACCCTAAATATTTTATTGTCGGGTTTTAATTATATACAGTATTTTTAAGTTAAACCCGTAATACAGATAACACGGCAAATTATTTTGCGCTTCTGACATGTGCTGCCATCATTATAATTGAATTACCTACTGAATATTATCATTAATTTGCTGTCAGAAAACGTTAATGTCTTCGTTCATTAATTATTTTTAAATTAAAGCATGTTCCATTTAAATTACGGGTGAACAGTTTAAGTATCTCTTATTTAATTTAAATCAATTTACGTGATCTTAAGAGCTCAAATTTTTGAGTAAAAATTATGGTCCTTTTCTCGAATCTTAAGATGGTTTTTGATTTGTCAAAATTATTTTTACACGACATTAGTTAATAGGAAGAATTCTTATAGGAATACATACCTGTTTGATGCGTATTTGTTAACGATTTATAAAAATGAGAAATAATTCTCGTAAAGATTCACGGACACGGTGCGTGGCGTTAGTTTTCATCCCGCGCTTTTCATTTTCTATTGATAGTTTAATTTACAGTTTCACACTTTACTAACGTTTCTAATAACTGCGTGGGTTTTACTATAGTTTATCTTATATTGACGTTTGAAGTAACTTTGTGTGTTAGTTAGTTAATTACGGGCAGGTTTTATTTTTAGTCTGGCGAGTTAACTGTTGGTAGTAATTAAAAGAATATTTCTATCTATGTGATATTTCGTGTGGTTTTCCGTGTGGTCTTCAGCGTTACCTGCTTCGTTTTTTCTACATTTAAACGATAAATATACCGACAACCATCTTTTATATTGCAATTAATTACATGAGCCCTATCAATTAAATTTTGACCGTCTTTGGATGTTAAGGGGCGGATAATGATGAAGATGATGATGATAAGCTCATAGGTAACTGAACCCGCTAATCTCATATCATAATCTTCTAGAAATGGGCAAATGGGAGCTCCATTTGCCCATTTCTAGAAGATTATCGTGAGGGTAAGCAGTGTTCGTTAGTTCGGTAGTTGCTTATAGTGATATGGTTCAATGGAAAACATGGGCACCCGTCTGACACCTTGAATTATAGTCGCTTCTTATTCATTAGAAAAATGAATAAGAAGCGACATTAATTCAAGGCGTCAGACGAGTGCGCGTGAGATCGTGAGTTCAATCCTTACTGCTGCACTATTGACCTAGCACAAACGAGGGGGTGACAGGAATAATAATGACCTACATTATAAGCTCAATTCGATAAAAAAAAAGGTTTAACATTTTAAGGTACCTACATGCATGGGCTTGATACCAGATATTTCATATTAACAGATGGAACGATCCCACGGAATTCTCTTGTTAAAGGCGTGTTTTGCAACAGTTACGGCGGGTATCCCTACCCATAGCGTTTATTTTCATATAAGTACCACTCTAAATAAACAGTTCAATGTCATTTTAAAGAATTATTTCAGTAGCAATACAATACGTGATATACGGCCATAAGGCATGGTATAGTGAAAATAAATCTCCAGAAAGATTTGGTCCTTGTGTCTTCATGCTTTCATTTAGCAGTTCAGAATATTATCCTGAATTATAAACAAGCCCTTCGACCCAAACACTCTAAAATAGCCTTGAATAGCCGAGTATGTTGTTTCAAAATAGACTACAATACATTAGGTTGGTATAGTCCAATTGAGCACAAGTTGCGGTACAAATTTACGCATTAATTAATACGCTGCGAGCTGAGTTAGTAACTCGTCACCACATACAACGTATCCACTTGAACTACGTAGCTATTATATGTAAAGCCCTAACAAGTACGTAATCCTTTGGTAAAGGAATACATCTTTACCTATAATTATCATGTCGTATATGCCACAATCAAAGGTACACACCATACACCATTACATCTAGTCTTTAGTAGCGTTTATAAGTAAACTTGTGGTCATGTGTTCAACGAAGGTCATCCAATAATGAATACCTATCTTACCAAATTAAGTAACTTTTGGCAATTTTTTACTGGTCCTTTTAAAATACTCTAGTTTCACTTGTTAGAGAATACTTTTGTAATAGCTGATGAAAGTGGTTTTATCTTAATCGGAAACGGTAGGACAGACCACGAAACTCCTAATTAGTTTCTATAATCATTAGTATGGACAATGTTAGTACTCGTCGCTATGTGGTAATTAGCTATTGGAAAATGTTTACGTTTGCGGTAGGGGGCATTTTTTTACTTGTATTAAAGATCTATTATCTATATATAAATAGTATTTAAAATCTATTGCTCAAAGCGTGACCTCTCAAGCTCCGCTAATGAGACACAATTGATTTTCTATTGTATCGTATTACATACGATACGCGCGGAGAGTGACGGGGCACATTCAACTGCCTATACTCTCGGGGCAATATAAAATACCGATGTACATACACTGTCTCATCAAATACCGCTACCAGCCATTTTACAAGCCAATTTAATATCGTGCCCGTGTCCCGGGTACTGCCGCTACTGGCATATAATGGCACACAGTGTCCGTGCCCCGGGTACCGCCACTACTGGCATATGACGGCACATAGTGTCCGTGCCCCGGGTATTGGCACATATAGCACACAGGCCCCTAATGAACGAAGGATAGCCATTTGCATTTTTTCCAACAGTTTGGCGCCAATATTGTGGATATTATTTTAATATCCTCAGAAATAATGTGGTTTCGCATAACATTGGTCTTTGTCAGACGAGAAAATAGCATCGATTCCCAGATGGCTATGAAAAACCGCTTTAGAATTCCGGACTCTGGATTTACACACTGGTGGAATATGTGATACTCCTTTGGGAAATACAGACTCGATGTCATTGTTATGTTTTGTTTTCTCTTCATATATATACAAGTCTGTCAAAATTGCACTACTGCACCATGTGCAGGTGTACTAAGGTTTCAAAATAATGAAACCGCAGTTCTACTTAGAACAACAAGGATTTAACGTTATGCGAAAAAAAGTTTAAACGTTACTGCAAGTTGTGGACAACATATTAGTTAACTTTACATATTACGTACTTTTACATCTGAACGATATATTTTACAAAGCTTTTTTAAAAACTGAAATTTTTCCCGTAAGTTCATATTTTTATTATCAAAAAGATATTGATATATATCGATCGAGATCTTTTTGTAAAGGTCACAGGAACATCTGAATATGCAAAGAAGCAGAACATTGGATCCAAACAGTCTTAGTAAAGGTGAAAAGACTCGGATGACCTTTACCAGTTTGAAAAACAATATTGTGGGTTTTAAAATAAGTCCACGTTCAAGGGTGGTGACGTACATCTAACTCTATAATTACTTAGGATTAGGGATTATAGAGGTGCAGAATCTGTTACCTAAAACAAAAAACGAAATGAAATGTTTATGAGATTTATGTTTATTTCTGTAAGTAGATCTTTTAAGGCACTATTACACGTCAATATTTTGTTGGTCAATTATTTAAACCTAGATGGCGCCGGCAATTCCTAGCTAACTGATCCCTGACAAGAAACGCCGTTTTTCAAAGTCAAAGACAAAATAAAAGATTTATTTGCAGATAAATATAGTTACAAAAGTTCTTACAATGGTAGTATAATAGTAGCTTAACATATTCAATCATAACATAATAACATGCAAATTTTTGGTATAGGTACAATTAGATCAATTAAATTTAAAATGAAGGGAATCTTTTATAGTATAGAAGGGATTCTCAATTAACCACCTGTGTAATGCGCTTCTGAAGCGGACCATTGGGAGTTCTTTAATTTGGTTAGGAATCTTGTTATAAATCTGAGCACACATAAGATAGCAACTTCGCCTGTATAGCTCCGTTTTCGTTCCAGGAATAATTAATCTATAGTTAGTATAGTTTTGAACTTACATTTATCTCCCAGTTTCCAAACATCTCAGGATGAGATTTGGTAAACTTACATATTTCCTCAATATAAATACCAGTTAATGTAAGTATTTGATGTTTTTTAAATACCTAGTGGTTTACAGGATGTAAGTGGGTCTACATTACAAGTCGCACGTAAATATCTCTTTTGTGCGAAAGCTCTTCCGAGATGCACCGAGTTTCCCCTTACCAGTATACCATAATGCAGTATTTAACCAACATATGCATGATAAGCTTGTAATGTGGCTACTTGTTAGGTTAGATAAACGCCATAGAACATACGCAAACTTACTGAGTTTTCCACATATCATAAATATATTAATATATATTAATTATTATATATTTATATTATTTATTATTATCTCATATATTAATCCAGGAACACCTCTCATCTAGAACTATCCCAAGAAATGTCACACTATCTGATTGTTGTATTTGTTGATTTTTATAGGTGACGTTTAAATCCATTGACTACCAGTTTTTGTTACGAAATTGTACATATTTGGTTTTACTTATGTTAGCTTTACGGTTATTCTTTTCCATCCAAGTTATTACTTTGCTTACGGTACTATTTATTTCCTCATTATCATTTTCTTTGGTTTTAGGGATAGTTACGGACACATCGTCTGCAAAGAATATGCAGGGATGATCAGTTACTTCTGTCAGGTCATTGATATATATCAGAAAAAGTGGGGGGCCTAAAATACTGCCCTGTAGAACGTCTGTGCAATTGTAACCTATTTTAGATTTAAATTTCAGTTCACCGTTTTAATTTGGTTTATCCATAGTAATTTCTACAAAGTGCGATCTGTTTGTAAGGTAACTTTTTAACCATTCATTTGCTTTTCGGCGTATTCCATATTTATCACATTTTTAACCCCCGACGCAAAAACGACGGGGTGTTATAAGTTTAACGTGTCTGTGTGTGTGTGTGTGTGTGTGTCTGTCTGTGGCATCGTAGCTCCCGAACGGATGAACCGATGTTGATTTTGTTTTTTTTGTTTGAAAGGTGAATTAGTCGGGAGTGTTCTTAGCTATGTTTGATGAAAATCGGTTTAAGATGGCCGCCGCCACAAAATGGCGGACTACATATTTTTTCACAACTCCTTTAATATGGGTATCAAATGAAAGGGCTTGACTAGTAGAATACTATACGGTATTAAAAATTTCAAATCCAAGATGGCCGCCACCACAAAATGGCGAATTCTTTTTTTTCCACAACTCCTTCAATATAGGTATCAAATGCAAGGGCTTGACAAGTAGAATAATGTACACTATATTGAAAGGGAATGAGGAATATTAACTAACGAAATGAAATCTAAAAAATTGAAAATATTTTTTGGCTGATCAATGCTCTAGAATGCTGAGGAAAGTGGAGTGATGACTGGTACCTACGACCACTGAGTTTGACTATTTTTATTACGAATGGAATTATCCTACTTAAGGCTTTGACTGCCAACGCGGTCACCGGTGACCGCGGTCAATAGATTTTCTATTGTGTCTGCTGTCTGGCGTTCAACGTGTTAAAAAGCGTAGGTATTTCTACATCAGATAGTGTCCCAGTCCCATTTTATAAACTAGATCTGAAATACCTAAGATATCTAATAGCTATGAAATACTTGTACGAAAGTTGAATAACTAAAGGAAGAACTAGAAAAAGGATATAATAAAACAAAAAAACTGTTTAGTCTTAAAAATTAGTTTTCAACTATAAATTAATAATTATATTTGACGGATAAAAAACCTGATTAAACACCAAATTACCTGAATCTTAAAACGCAAGAAAATAAAAGAAATGAAATACAAAAATTAAGGAGTCCCTACAAAAAGCATGAAATAAAAAATTAAATTAAAAATTTAAAAAACCCCCGACACAAAAAATAATAAAATTAAATGTAAGTAATTCTTTTCCAATTACTTACATTTAATTTTATTATTTTTTGTGTCGGGGGTTTTTTAAATTTTTAATTTAATTTTTTATTATTGTAGTAGCTCGTGCGATACAAAGTCAAAGGCTTTTGACATGTATAAAAATACAACAGTTGTCGGGATTTTCTGGTCAATATTTTTAGTAACTAGGTCTATTAAGTTAAAAGCCGCTGTGGTTGTCGATTTCCTTTTTTGGAATCCATGCTGTTCATGTTTCAAAATTTGGAACTTATCGATAAAATTTATTAGGCGTGTATGACCTTTTCGTAAATTTTCACTAAAATAGGCAGTAGGGCATCGGTCTGTAATTATCAACAAGTTTTTTATTACCTTTTTTATATATTGGTTTTTTTTTTTTTTTTAATAATAATAATGCTTTATTGAAAACAAAGTAAGTAGGTACACAGTTACATAAGCGCACTGCCTCCTGAACTAGGTTGTTAGCCTGTATCTCAGGAGACAGTTCCCTTCCAGTTTACATAATTACTAGGTTCTTACAGCGTTCTCAAGTAGTTGAAGCTAAACACAAAAAGGTAAATTTAAATAAAAGTAAAAGTAAATTAAAAGTAAATTATACAGTGCAAGGTTAATTTAGCTGAGTGCGCACGTAGTGTGGTATTAAATGATGTACATGTGTGTGAGGGAGTGTGAAAGGGTGCTTGTGTATTGGCACGGTTAATAGGTAGGTATGTATGTGTGTTCGGATTAGTGATGTTGTAGTGTATGTATGTATGTATGTAGTTGTGTGTGTGTATATATTTATGTATGTGTTTGGTATGTATTTTAAAATATGCGTAGGTTTGCGAATATAGAAAGTAAATAAATTACAGTCAGTTTAGATATTGGTTAAGAGTAGGCGTTCCACTTGCTCATAATCTAGCTTGGTTAGCCAATCGTGAATACTTTTCCCGAAATCGTGATTATTTAAGTTATGACTATCCTTTACTGTGAGTTTGTTATAAATACGCGGTGCGATTGAGTTATAGTGACGTTTTGCAAAAAAAGATTTTACACGGGGTGTTGGACAAATAAAGCGTCTCTTGCTGGTCGGCAGTAGCTGTGGAATTGTAATGCGGTGATATCTACGGAGTACCTGACTTACGTAAAGTTTACGAACTGATAGAACACCAGTGCGATTATATACGTCCGTTGTGGGGTGGCGGTATGGTAGAAACATAAAAACTTTAATAATTGCGCGCTGTGCACGTTCCAGTTCAATCATAGTTGTTTTCGCTGCAGCACCCCAACAACAGATGCCATAACTAAGTATACACTCGCATAATGCCTTGTAGGTTGATATCAGGAGTTTGGGGGGAGCAATGGTTCTTAGTTGCTTAAAAATGTAGATCAACTTACGAAGTCGGGAACTAAGACCAGAGATATGCCGATTCCAGTTTAAGTTCTCATCAACTATAATGCCCAAGTATTTTATATAGTTAGACCTAGTGAGAACATCACATGTACATTGCAGACATGCTTCTGGTTGTTGGTTACATGGGAAAGTATGTATTTTAATAATAAGCTCATCGTCTTTAGGACGAGAAGTGCTAGTTTTTGTGAAGCATATGTACTTTGTCTTGGACGTGTTCAGTGTTAACAAGTTATCCTCAAGCCACCGCGTAACTATTGCAAGACCGTTTTCAGTTATCGTCCGTACTTGCTCCCAAGTACGGCCATGAAATAAAATGACAGTGTCGTCTGCGAACATGATCGTCTCGGCATTGTAGATAGCAAGCTCCGCAAGGCTATTAATATATGTCAAGAAAAGAGCCGGGCCAGTCGTACTTCCTTGCGGAATACCGAACGAGCACGTCGCAGCGTCACTTAGGTACTTTTCTACCCTCACTCGTTGCTCCGTGCCGGACAGATAGTCCTGGAACCATTGTAGAACATGTCCTCTGACACCGAGGTTATACAGCTTTGATAAAAGTATAGGAATCGATACGGTATCAAAAGCTTTTTTTAGATCGAGAAAGACACCGATCACTTTCTCTCCTGCGTCAACATGCTCGGTAATAGTCGATGTCAGCTTTAATAGGGCATCCTGAGTTGATATTCCTTTTCGGAATCCAAATTGGCAGTCAGTTAATAACTTGTTCTTCTCCAGATAGTTTGTGAGTTTCTTTGTCACCAGTTTCTCAAGGATTTTCGACAAACAAGAGATCAGCGAGATGGGTCTGTAGTTTGAGGGCGTCTGCTTGTCATCTGCCTTGTGTATTGGCGAGACTATCGCCGCTTTAAAAATGGCTGGAAAAGAACCGTTTCCCAGGCTAAGATTGCAGAGGTGACTGATTGGTTCAACTAGTGAATTTTTTGCCAACTTAATTAACCTGCTGGAAATCGTATCAAAGCCCGGTGCACTATTTGTCTTCAGAGATGCAATGATGTTATCTATTTCTACTGGATCTGTGGGTGTTAAAGACATAGAGGTAGGTATTTTGCTGGTTGTTTGTGAGTTAGCTAATTCGGCTTCAGTTTTGTTTAACTTACGCAGAGTGGCGTCAGCTAGCTCGCTACCAACGGTTGTAAAGTACGTATTCACTTGGTTTAACGACTTTGTTGGATTGCTGTCAATACGTAGAAGTTCTTTCGGCTTGTCATTATTATTTTTTTTTATGTCACAAAAGTCCTTAATGATACTCCAAGTTTGTTTAATATTTTTATTGTTCTTTTCAAGCTCTGACTGGTAGTATTCTCTCTTTAATGTTTTAATAATTTTATTGCACGAGTTTCTATAATTTATATATATTTGTCGTAGCTGCTCATTATCTGGTTGTTTCCTTGATTTTTTGTGAAGTTTATCTCTTTTACGGATGGATCGTACAACGCCCATGGTGATCCATGGTTTTAACGGGGCCTTTCTTTTTGGTACGGCTGAAGTTTTTGTACAGTCGTTCATAATAATCTTGATCGTATTAACTAAATATTCCGCGGCGTGGTTAACGTCGTCCATCTTGTAAAAGTCTGACCAGTCCACTTCACGAAGCCTCAGGCAAGCGGCAGCATAGTCTAAAGTTGGGTTCGCATTTGTGGGTTTATTCTTACATAATCCTGCATGCTTAACACACAGAAGAATGGGACTATGGTCTGTTAGCTCTGGAAATACTATTGTTTGCCAGCGTTCCCTTGTTCTTACCATAAAGTGGTCTATGCAGTTGTTTAACCTAGTTGGGAATGTAATGCCTTGTTGTAGGCCATGCGATGCCACAAGACATAAGTAGTCACTCGCGTTGCTATTGTTTCCATCGCATGGCAGCGTATTGATATTAATATCCCCCGTAAAGATAATATCCTTATTACGAATCTTTTTAAGTACCTCATCCAATGATACTAGGTAAGGTTGAATATTTTTGTAGCAAGGAGGGCGGTAGGAACAAATAATACTGTATTGGGCAGTATCTAGTCGCAAACAATTGCCCTCTGCCATATCCGGTTCATAGGCATCAACACTAATTTCTGTTCTAACATAGGCCACCACGCCGTCGTTCTGATTTAAGTTATTCTTAGTATAATACATATTATATTCCCCCAAGTTGGGAGGTGTGACACCTTTCTTCGTCCAGCACTCAGTAAGGACTATGATATCCACCTTTACATTAAGAGATGTTATAAAAGTAAGCAGCAAGTCAAAATTGCAGTAAATACTGCGTACGTTCACACATAGAATACATAGGGAATCCGAACCAGCGTAGTCGCGCAGAACAAGTGAACATTGGGATGAGTCAATCAGTTTAGTACAGTCAGCATTGCCCGTATTATCAAGGTCGTCAATTACGGCAGAGTTATTGAATTTTAGTGTTAGTAATCCGGGGGAGCCATATATTTGACCATAATATAAAGTAATTATGTTGTTCCAATGAACAAACTTTAATAACAAGTGACATTTCTAATTTATTATTGTGACTGCAATGTAGCATTCATTTTAGCCAAATTTTATATATAGTCGAGATCTTGTTTGTTTGTGTGAGTTGTGTATATGTTGGGGTGTGTTTATGAATATGGCATTTATGTTGTTTGGCACAGGAATGGTAGATAAACATAGCAATTACCTTTATTGACAGTTGCGCACTGAATATTAAATAAAATAAAAAGAACAATAACGTTAAAAAAGTTAATAAAGCCGAGACTAGTCATTCGGCATTGAGTTTTTTAAGATCATTTTCGTGATCAATTCGTATCTGCTTGATTCCTTCCGCTTTGCGTAGGTAGACCCTACCATGTGACGTCCAGCAGAATGCGTAGTCATTGTCTTTAGCAAAATTACGACTTAGGTAATACAGTCTTCTCGCATGTGTTGTAAGTGTTTCCGAGATATACACTGGCGCCGGCGGTCCGTCAATTGCAAGGTGAGATGTGTTCAGTTTATCGTTCTTGTGGTCTTTGTTGAATTTTTTCAACGAGTCCATTATATTTTCTTTTGTCAGACAGCTTGTGAATTCCACAATAACAGGTTTGTAAGTATCTGACTTAGTGCTGACGCGTAAAACATCACGGATGTCTCTCTTCTGTACGTTACAATTTAGGACACTGCTCATTTTTTCCACTATTTTGACAAGATCTTCCTTGGTTTCTCTAACATTTACTTTTGGGATGTTGCGCAACTCAATACTAGCCGACTTTTGTCCTCGCTCAATACTCTCTATTTTGTCTTCCAGAGCCCGTATATATTTTAGTTGCTCTTTCCTTTCTTCCTCCGATTCCGCAAGTTTTGATTGTATGTCGTCGTATTTGGACGAAATAAATTTGACACTCCTGCTTAGTTCCTTATTTTTAAAAACTGTCATTTTCAATTTCTCAGGAAACATACCAGTGAATAATGATAAGTCTATTAGATGTACGAGTACCGGAGTAATAATAGGACCTATGTATTTTATAATTTTTGTAGGTATTTTATCATACCCTGTTGAATTTGTATCCCTGAGTGATTTTATTATGCCCTGTTGCAAGCCATGGTCCGGGGCGAGAGGGAGTGGGAGGCAGTCACCTCCTTCTACGAAGCATCGTCACGTCATGCTAGCAAAGGAGGTGGCGGGACGGTTCAGGGAGAGAGCCTCCCGTCTCAGCCGCCGCGGGGGACGCCCCCGGCGTCGGGAGCCGCGTGACGACTCCCGGCCACCGTAGACGCAGGCCTGCGGGCGGAGAGTAATGGGTAGCTCACCTTCCGATCAGGACCAGGCCCGTGTCGGACGGCGCGTACGTGTTCCACGCGCGCCTCAAAGAGATGTCAGCATCGAGGAGGGGCCCCTTAGGGCCGAAGCCTGCCGGGCCAGCGGGATTGTCCGAAAGGGTTACCGCTGGCCCGGAACATAAAGGGCTAAGGAAGGAACACGGGTGGGTTTTAGTCAGTAAGAGTCTGACACTCTCTTCCGCTCCACCCAGAGCACGAGGTGTCATTTGATGATTTCCCGTCTGAAAAAAAAAGAAATAAAGTGATTTTATTACCTTTTGTATTTCGCCATCATTAGTGGGCATTAAAAACATACTAGAATTATCAGCACCAATGTTATATTTATTAGTGTTAATGTCAAAGTCGTTTTTCATATAAATAATGGGAATATTCTTGTTCCATAAAATCGCAACAGTCAGTGTAGGTATGTCAAAGTGACAATAAATATCGTTAACAAGGAACTTTGAACTCGGCAAATACAAAGTTGGACAGTACCGAAATGTGTCAAAAGTTTTAGAAGAAAATTAATCTTCAACTCTGTCTAAAGTCGGCGAGCGAAACAATAATGTTATATCTCGTTGTTATTATAGTATTCTGGTTGGAATTAAGGAATGTCGTCAATGTTGATTGCTGGAAGTAAAATGAAAGCTTTAGTTTCTGATATTTGTAAACGGTCTTGATTTGCACATCAAAAAAAAAAGAACCAAAAATATGCAGGCGCGATCTACGCGTATTACGCTTTGACTAATAAGACAAACTAGACGGCCTCATTAACACCCTTCAAATCTACATAGTTGTTCTGTAGCTTCAGTCTGTTCATATTTTATGCAGGAGGGAATATCATAAACACACATTACGGAGAATCCGTGTCACAAAGGACCAAACACAATGCCCCTATGTATTACCAAAAAACAAATTCCTCGCAATCTTTCCCCCTTCGCCCCTCATGTCACTAATCGCTCACAGTCCTGAGCCCTTCACTTCCCTCTCTTTCTCTCACACCCGAGTGAGAGAGAGAGCACCACTCGAGTAAAGAACCGACCCCGAACGTCTTATTTGGGTCAAGTTCAGCCTCCATCTGGTCTGGGCCCTTTAGTGCTTACTCTGACAATAAATATCGACTTCTTAAGAATGATTAGGTAGACCACGGTATTAGTGTTATGGGCATGGTGGTTAAGTAGTGTTATTGATAACGTAGTTTGAAAGAGCAGCGTTCATTTTTGGTTACTTATAAAAAAAAAATACAAAAAGTCATAAATCAGAATTAAACTCATAGCGATCGCATAATTATTAACTCTTCTTGTTTGTAAAAATATATCTATTTTTTTTGCAACAAAATCCTTAGTCTTCTATTTTTGAGATCGTGCCTACCGGGCGACATTCTGTTGTCTCTTGATTTCAGAATTTGAAATAACTACACAATTCAGTAACCAGTGAACTACAGTGTAACGCTTAATCTATCCTGACATACACTGATAGTTGATAATTGTCTTCAACTGCCAGCAAAAAAACCAGCTCTGGTAAAGCTTTACATAAGAACCCTCCCAAAACCTGTTGATGTAGTCAAAAGAATGCCATCTATTTGTCGCTGAAGACATATCCCCGTCATTCCCCGTGTCCCGGCACCCACCACTCACTAGAGGCCTCCATGAAAAATAACCCGGTTCTCAGTTAATGTGGCCCATTCACTTGTTTTTTGGTCCCCGCAAAAAGCAATAAAAGTTTGTTCGAGCAGAAATCTCAATTTGCCCAAAGTTTAAAGACACTCTCAGTTTATCATCTCTCTAACATTATAATTGGTTTATCGTGAATTGTGATTCTAAGATATAAAGAACTTTTCGGAAGGTATCTTCTGATGTCTTTAGAATTCATGGAAGCATTTTGAAAAGTAATTTTAGAGATTTTCTTAGTCCAATGTTTACTGAAATAAAATTGTTGTTATAATTCATATTCGAATTAAAATGGTCGTGTAATACATTATCTGCGATGATACTGGTTATAATGTACCTGATACCTGTTTTCAGGTTCAAAGTAACGTCACTTCCTAAAAACGCACGCAAAAGCAGTTTAACTTTTTCCAAGAATAAAAGCTTCATGATGCTGAACTAGTTGTAAACGAATCACATGGGCGTTGCACTGACCAACAGTAAAATAATATGAAAATAAAACATTTAAAAAATAGGTAACTTGCAAACCGCATTTTACACTACAAGTACCTACAGTCAATAGCAAAAATGTTTGTCCGTATTCATCGTTTGGCAATATATCAGAGCTACCAGCACCTGTATTGTTTGCGATGCCGCTCGTAAATTTGTTTTATTGCTTTCGAAATCAATTTCGATGCAAACTGTACCAACTTTTTGTGGCCCAAATTGGCAGCTGATTGTTGGATATTTTAATTCGCGAGTATTTATCAGCTTTTATTTGCCAATTTATTGAAAGGATTAGCAATTTTGAACACACCCCACCGCAAAATGTTTATTATCTTTTATAAACATTTTGCTTCCTGTGGGATAAAAAATGAATGTATTTTTTTAAAGAAATATTATGAATATTAATATATTATTCCTTCACTGTGTTCAACCTACCAAAACATTAACACGAACAGTTATGTATATGTTCACCTATCCAAAGTCGACCAGCGAGCGTGAAAACAAGAAAAATAAATCATTTTTGCAACCAGTTCATCGGAACAGAAAAGTTAATGTGACTAAGTAAAATGTTGGCAGCTTTCAAAAGTAATCTGAGGTCTGAATAGTCTACAGTAGTAGACTATTCTCTACAGTAATAGTCTACAGTAGTAGACTAGTAGTCTACAGTCCCATTGCAGGGCCGACCACAGTCTCAAAAAACGAGTTGTCGATATATCCTTAGAGACTACTCGTTTGTTATATTATAGCCAGTACTGTCCCATTGCTGGACAAATGCCTCTCTCCATCCTTTCTCTCGGTCGCAGTCCCGAGCCACTTCTTGTCGATTCAAAAGAAATTCAAGTCGTCCCGCCATCTTCTTCGTGGTCTGCTGCGGCCGCATCTCGCGGTTCCGGGGCACCAACTTTGTGTTTAACTGATCCACCGCTCGTTTGCTTGCATTATAATAAATCAATTCTGTCTGCCACATTATCATTAACACAATTAAATTAACTAAACGAGCAAGACGTATCAATTAACTATCAGCATCTAATCGTGCACATATAACAATGTAACCTTAACTAATAAATTCACATTACGTCTGCTAGTTACGTTTAACTAGAATCGTAATCGTGTTTCCACGCCAATAGTATTTGCCTATCTCTGTCGGCTTACTGGCGCAATAGATAGATAGATAAATAGAGATATTGAAGTTAAAGCCTACATATCGATGTTACCAATTCGTGAGTATAACAAAACCTACGTTTGTGTTTTGGGTACGATGTGAAAACTTTATATTTGAAATGATTTTAAATTACTTTATACAGAATACAATAACTTTTAGGCTTTAAGATCTTCCCCAAATGAACAATTTATTTTCTAGCAAATAAATATTTGAATTTGAATTTACACACATAATAAATTGCCAATATAATAAAATGCGGCCCTGAAAATAGGCGTTTCCTAAATGTTCTTCATCGTCATCTTAATCATTTAGAATTCTAGACAGTAGTAGGTAGGTAGGTTCGTAATAATGAAGCAACTAAAAAAATTTTGTTAGAAAGCTTCCAGGCTTTATTCGTGTTTTTTGTGGACAGGATAATAATTAAGATTTGTTGCAGTTTTAATGGCAATCATGTCATTTGGTTTATATAGGTTTTTTTTTATTTTATTTATCTTTTTTTATTCTTTTATATTTTGTGAATGTGAGGTCTTGTAGGCTGTAGGTTTGAAGACCATTTCCTATTTTGTTGAGTACCTGTTACTTGTTGACAGGCCTACACTGTCCTCCAAACACACTGTAAAAGACAATTATTTTTAAAAGAATAACCGTGGAGTTTCTTGCCAGCTCTTCTCCTTAGGAAACGACGATTTATTTCCGTTGGATCCAAGTTTTAGATCCCATTTTTAGCTATTAACGATGGGTCCCATTTGCTATTTCCATTGAATCCCATGTTAATAACATGTGTACTTTTCAGAAAAAAAGTGATTTACCTTTATCAAACTTTCGAACCAGTCGTTCCTGAGATTAGAACGGTGTACATAGCTCCTGATGTTTCATAATTACCATGTATATGAAATGTGACATGTATGTGAAATTAAATCTTTTCATTTTTGATGTTGGTTTTTGTTTAGGTATTCTATTTCTAGTAAATTCTTCTCTTTCACAGGTTTCTATATTACGAAATTGATCAAGTTGCTCCTGAATCGGAGAATAATTAATATGTGCTCGAGAATTCATCGAATTGTATTACTGATATTGTTATTTCATTATATCATCGAGGCGAATGCTAAATCAGTTTGTGGAACTGTCGAGCTTCGGCTACAAATTCGAATCTATTGTTGTCAAAACTACCTAATGTTTTGAGACACTCATCATCATCATCATTTCAGCCCAAAGACGTCCACTGCTTGACATAGGCCTCCCCCAAGGGGGGGGGGGGTTTGCCATAATCGCCACGCTTAGCAGGCGGGTTGGCGATCGCAGTATAGTATGGTGGTGGAATTCATAGAGAACGCTGCTGCCCATTCTCCGGTACGACCCTTAGTCGCCTTTTACGACACCCACGGGAAGTAAGGGGTGGTGATATTCTTGAAGTCCGGCACTACACAGACTCTTGAGACATTATTCAGTTGATATTAGATAAATATTTGGTAGTTTAATCTACTTCCAACTTTTCCAGCCGAAATTACCTACTGATGTAGGAAGGAATCGGTAATATTTTGTTGTGTAGCATAAATCAGTATATTATGCTTTTACAATGCAACTAAGTATATGCATCCACAACGACTTCACAACTACAAAAAGAATGCTGGAACGCATAATTAAAAAATTGTTCGTTTTTAAAAACAAATGTCAACATTAGTTTATGAGACAGGTATTCTTTCAAATGAACGAATGACTGCAGCACACACGCGGTAAGGACTGCAATCCCGCAAAGTGGGTACCCGCAGCCTTGTGGGACTTTTATGCGGATTTCAAAGTTAAATATATTTTATATTAACGTAAGTTCTGACTGCGGCTGTGATTAGCTACGACATTCGTAATTAAGTGCAGAAGAATATTATGAAATATATTTTTATAAGCTTTCTAATGCAATTTGCTGAACTTGTTTGAATAATTAAAAACCTCAGTATTTAAGCATTTTTCGGCAAAGTTTCAAATATTTCTATAAAATCAAAGTAGAAAGGCGTATTTAAAAAGAACAATATAAAATACGTAATGTATGTAATCCATACTAATATCATAAATGTACCTACCATAACCATAATCAGCTTATAACGTTCCCACTGCTGGGACACAGGCCTCCTCTCGGTGAGAGGGAGCGGGCCGTAATCCACCACGCGGGAAATTAATGTACCTACATTGTTGGCAAATAAATAAATCTCTCCTCACCACGCTTACAACCTAACCTACCTCTTGACGCTTAAACTGCTGAACCGATTTAGATGGAATTTGGTATAAAAATAGTTTGAGTCCCGAGAAAGGACATAGGATAGTTTTTATCCCAATATTCCGGAACGGGATCGCCACTTTTGCGGGTGGAACCGCGGGGCGCTGCCAGTATTTAAAAAACGGTTCCTTGATAATTTCCGATTACGCTCGACAGACCCCGAACTCGACCGAATCCCGTCGGCTTTCAACCCGACAGGCTGGCACACAAACGAACTTCCAATAACATGCTCCGTATGAAATTAATCAAGACTATAATATAAATTGTATTGTGGATTAGGTCGGATTGTTGTATCGGAGACATGTTAGTAGAGCCCCGTTACAATGTTGTAATGAGCGTAAGCCGATTTAGGGAGATTGTGGGCAGACATTCTCGTATAATTGTGTGCCAGCAATGTTAATGTAATTGGAAGATACGCTTTGATCACATCTTCGATTAAAGCATATAAGATCTGATGCTATAGAAATTATGTCTATTTAAATAAACGTTGGTCTGTGTGGTGCCGGACTTAAAGAATAGCACCACCCCTTACTTCCCGTGGGTGTCGTAAAAGGCGACTAAGGGTCGTACCGGAGAATGGGCAGCAGCGTTCTCTATGTATTCCACCATCACACCATACTGCGATCGCCAACCCGCCTGCCAAGCGTGGCGATTATGGCAAACCCTCCCAAAATTGGGGGAGGCCTATGTCCAGCAGTGGATGTCTATCGGCTGAAACGATTACGACGACGAAATAAACGTTTAAACTTTATTTTGATACTCGCTATTATGTGACGTTCATAAAAATATAATTCGTTTTTGAGTGATTTTAAAGCAATTCAGACAATAAGCTTCCGAGAAATACTTTTACTTTATATTTTCCTAGAATGGAATTTACAGTTTTATCGCTGTTTTGCAACCAATAAATTCCGATATGAAAGAGAATCAATTAATCTTTTCAATACATTTCATCGATGTGTGTAGTATTCTGTATAATTAACACTAAGAGGATTTAATTCAACTCATCAGTTGTTATAATCCATTCAAAGCTTATTCGGATCCCTTTGTAAGTAGGTACATCATGCAAATACACATTTAATATAATTATTATTTTAATGAAGTAGACATGAACCATACCCATATGCATAACCGTAACCATGTCCGTATGTAGGACAACATTCATTGGTCAAGCAGTAGCGTAAGCATAATCAGCCCACTGTTGGGACACAGGCCTCCTCTCTGTGAGAGAGAATGGGCCGTAATTCACCACGCGCGCCCAGTGCGGGTTGATATTCTGATGTTATTTTCAAGTGTCCTTCCACAATAAATTTTTAATTTTACACTTACTCAAAAAGTGCTTTGTTTGACACCGTTGTTTATAAATAACTTTAAAAATACCCGTGTGCTAACAGACGTGTCATTGAGATCCAAAAATTCTTGCTTTTATGTACCAGGTACATATTATTAGCGTTCTATTTTTGTCTCACAAAGTATTTACATGTGCCTCCATCTCGCTAAGTAGACAATGTGGAACCTTTGCGTGCGGGCGAGCGGGGTACATCAAATTAATGTTTCATTAAGAAAGCCCACCCCCGCCTTGTTCGTGTTTTAATTACATTTAATTAAACATGTGACGTACGGATTATTTTTAGTCAGAGAACAGGGGGCCTAATAAGGCCACTTTGGAGAATCATAAAATGATAACATTATTAATCATAATATGGCGAATACAGCCTGTGTTTTTCTTTTTTTCGCTGTTTTACGTAGGTATATGCAAAGAGATTGGGATTGGATTTGGATTGGATTGATTGGTATTTTAGCACAGACATAAAAAAATAACTTAAAAGTCCTCTACCAATGGGATTAACAGTTAACTGTCTATTATGTTATCCTTTCATGATTCTGCCAAAGTGGCCTTTTTAGGCCCCCAGAGGTTAGCGGAAGAAGGAATTGCATTTCATTTTGAGTGCTAGTATGTGTGAATGAACTGAACGGAAATTATAGCCCAATGGCTAAGTGGAGCAAAACTTGCAGCCGAAGTTACGCTGCTTAAGTTTTATATACAAATTGCGCTATTAAATTTCAGCATGATATGTTACAGGCACTTTAAAAAGCAGTGCAAGCGTAAGCACGTCGATATTTCCATCGCTTATTTTCCGTAGATATTTGTTCAATCTCCACAAGCTGACGAGAGACGATATTTTATTTTGCGTAGTAGTATCTAACTAGACACTACTACGCAAAATATAAAATATCGTCTTCAAGTATCATGTTCAAGTATGGATCCTTTCTTCCACTGTTATCGTGAGCTTATAGTATTTCTAATACTATCTCTAGTAGTTACTAGAAATACTATTAGCTCACGATAACGACAACGTGTGTTCAAGTATGGATCCTTTCTTCCACTGTTATCGTGAGCTAATAGTATTTCTAGTAGTTACAAGAAATACTATTAGCTCACGATAACAGTGGAAGAAAGGATCCATACTTGAACATGATACTTGAAGACGATATTTTATATTTTGCGTAGTAGTGTGTTATCGTGAGCTAATAGTATTTCTAGTAGTTACAAGAAATACTATTAGCTCACGATAACAGTGGAAGAAAGGATCCATACTTGGACACACGTTGTCTTTTAAATAAAAAAAAAATTGAAAGGCACGATAGGCACAATGAAATTTCGCTGAATCGGGTGATGGTATGTTTTTCTATCCCATATGGCCTGCTTTTGTAGCACAAGGCTAATTTCCTAGTATTACTAACCCTTTTACCGTGTGAGAAAATAGTAGCAGCTAGAATGAACGTACTAGAAAACTTTAGTTATGGTGAATGCGCAGTTGTAGCCCGCGAAATTCAATTTTTCTAACGTTTTTTGCAATCTTCAGGTCAGTGTCAGGTTGTATTTTGATCAAAATATGATTCGCGACTATAACAGGTACGTATTTACAGAATTATAATCATTAGAATCATTAATACATCTTTTTAAGTTAGATTTGTGTCATAAGCAAAGTGCTTATGGTACTTGACATCAGTGAAAACGTGCGTTAGTTTTTCGTTCACTCAGCACTAGAATCATAACCATTAGCTTTAACCACAGTTTTAATAATGTGGGTACAATTTTTTTAAGTTTCGTTACCAACAATGTTCTGCCTAACTAAACAAAAATTTCCATTTACACTTCGAGAAATCAATCAACAAAATAACTTCGTCGCTCAAACGAAAAAGGTAATAATAAAATAATATTGGCATTTAAAGAATCCGTCCGATTTGATCGCGCCCCGCTATGAAACACGTCGGCAGGAAATGAACGCCCGCGTCATCCACCGCGCAAACGTAATACATTTTACTTTTACAACCAGGAATTTCATGTTTATTTAGGGCATTTTTTTATAAATAGGCTCTTAGTTTTATTGGTTTTGCGAATCAAATTATTAGTAGTTAGGTAAGGAAAGTAAGTTGACTGTGTGGTGCCGGACTTAAAGAATAGCACCAACCCTTACTTCCCGTGGGTATCGTAAAAGGCGACTAAGGATCGTACCGGAGAATGGGCAGCAGCGTTCTCTATGTATTCCACCATCATATCATACTGCGATCGCCAACCCGCCTGCCAAGCGTGGCGATTATGGCAAACCTCCTTTGGGGGAGGCCTATGTCTAGCAGTGGACGTCTATCGGCTGAAACGACGAAGGAAAGTAAGACGATTTATTTAAACTTCAAGCAGGCGCGCGGCGTCGAATCGACAGCACTCGATACGTTTACGTTATTTCTTAACGCATTTATTTCCCATTACTAATAGCCGGTCATTGTTTCACTGTGCACGAAATAAAGTGTTTACCTCCCCTCCGGAGTGTATAGATCGCATTTGTTTTAGTCGCGGCGCAGGCATCGAAAGCACGCGAGCACGCGAAAGTTAGAGAAATAAGAAAATTTATGATAATAATAATTTATATTTTTTTTTTAATATTTATGCCACATTGCTTACTAATCCAAAGAAAATTAGAATATTATTTTGATTTTACAATTTTGTGACGTCCTAACGTAATGATAACGAGATAAATATAAAAAAAATATTAAGTAATTAGGGTTTTAAATCCCTGAAATATCCCATAGGTCTTTTAGATTACGCGCGATCAGCCGATCACTGGCGTTACAAATGACCGCGCGCCCGCTTGAAGGTTAAAAGCCGTGCTGTCGGCATCCCTTACCTTGTATGTGCTAGCTAGAAATTAAAATAAAAGCAGCGTCGGCGGCACGCGAGCTCAGCTATGATTTCAGAAATATTTTTTTATTTCATGGTTTTCAGAATCTTTTTTTACGCTGTTTTGACCCACTGAATGTTTTCACTTCACAGATTTTCCGAGAGTATATTTTCAGAGCATATTTTCTACTTTAAGGTTTTATATGAAAATAGAATGACTACCAGGTAGTAGACAATAAGGTCAACATTTTTATCATTTAACTTAAGTTATAGGTAACAAATATTATGACATTATTGCCTCTATTTCATTATAAAACTCCAACAGAATTTATCACACAATTTGAACAGAAAGTTTTCCGTCCATTTCTTATCATGTTTCTTCGTGTCACATTTGACAGAGGTTATTGACAGCGGTGAACTTAATAAAAGGATGGCGGGGCACTTCTGTGGCAACAAGTAATATAACATTTTAAACCGACTTCAAACAAAAAATGAGGAGCTTCTCAATTTGGATGTTTATATTTTTTTGTAAGAGTGTGACACTGACCTCTATCATACAAGCAGATCAGTGGAGTGTGGTTTAAAATGAATATTATATTTTATGCCAGTGTTCAAACATGTGGCAGGGGACAAAACATTTTCTTGAATTTTTTTTCATTACCTACTCGTTATAATTTAACTGTACATATTACGGTATCGGCTTCACAAGGTTTCCTATTGTGAAAGAAAGATTATATACCGTTTCTTATTTTTTTGTTGGCCTGCAACAGCAAGAGTCAAACAGACTTCTCTATCTCTTTTCTTCTCACCAGTGGGATACCTAATTAAATAGCACAATTGCAAAACCTTTCATTTAAAAAAATCGATAACATTAATTGTCTGTCAGTCGTTTGGGAAAGATAAATTTCGCATTTTGAAAGGTTAAGATCTAGGCCAATGGAACTGACTTTTCTTTTAAAAACGTTAAGTCTTTTAAGACTGTGTCTACATCACCTCCTAGGGTTCTGAAATCCAAATACCATACGTTGAATTTACAATTTAGTTGTCGAATAATTGGATTTATTGCCAAACTAAAAATGACAGGCCCAAGAGGTTCACCCTGGTTTCAAAAGGTTGTCTTTATAAAGTAATTTAGAGTGGTGCCTGTAACATTGATAGAGAAAACTGTAAATTTTGGGTATTTCTTTTTGAATTAAAAGGAACTATGAACTCAATTTTAAAGAAAATAAAAGTGTAAACAAAAACGTTGTTTACAAAAAAGTTTTTTTTTATAAAGTTTTTCTTTTTTACTATTTTTAGTGAATTATTTACGTTATCCAGCAAACAAATTTTTCAAACAAATGAAGCTAATTATTAGATTTCTTTCTTTCAAAATCCTGTGTGTTACGCAATGGGAGTGCAGGTTTATCATATCGTATTTTTCTGTTTATTTGAGTTTACAGTACCTAGTGTTTCAAAAGTATCTGCCATCAGCGTATCAGTTACTCATTCGTGTGGCTAAGCAAGTACCTAAGCAATACAGGTTGTTTTTTTTTAAACAGTTTATACGATAATGGTCAAGGTAAATGTAAATTCATATTTTATATAAATTCTCGCAACCTATGATTTTTACATGATTAAATTTGTAATAGGATATAACGCTGGGGTCCTGGGCCTTTAAAAGGCATACTTGCGGCCGAAGCCAACTCGTAGAGGCCCGTTACACGTTTTAATGGAATGAGGCACCTACCGACGATTATCCTTATTCGCAATATGCAAGTGTACCCAAGGACATACCCCGGTTCGTGCAGGACTATTGCAGGATATGGAAAAAAAGATATTGAACTAAGGGTTTTGGGGGGGTAAAGTAGACCGGTTACCTGCCTGACCAATGTTTTATATACAACACACATATAAAATGACAGGGACTAATTTGCAGGCTCAGTAATGGGCCCCCGAAAATTGTCGCTAGAACATAATGTCGTAGCGACAGTGAGCGGCTATCAGGGCAATCCCGGAAGTACGATCAAGATGCTTAGTAGCATCTTACTAGAATACTTCCTTGCTTTGCAAGATTCACAAGAGCACATGTGTGCTCTTATGAATCTCCACTCAAGCCGGCCAATAAAGGCAAGCCAGAGATGAGGAACAAGACTTCACCCGGGAGATAGAGTCTGTGGGGTCGCTACTGCCCAACAGTTCACCACAGGCTGTTCTGCGGGTTTATGTGCCTTTCTTGGTTTGGCTTTTGACCCTACACCTGTTTCGGCAAAGTTAACTTTCAAAAAATCAAAATCAAAATGTTTTATTTCACATAAACCTACATGGGCACTTATGAAACGTCAGAAGCTAGGTGCACGGTTCCAATTGGTCGTTTCCTATGGAGAAGAACCGGCAAGAAACTCCATGGTTACTTTTTTTAAAAATAATTGGGTTTTACAATGTTTCCAGATTACAGTAGGTATGGGAGGACAGCGCAGGCCTGTCAACAAATACCAAGTACTTGATAAAAAGGAAAATGGTCTACAGATCTAAAGTCTATAAGGCCTACAAAGTCCTCACATTTACAAAATAAGAATCTATCAAAAGGATAAATAATAAAAAAAGAAAAATAATAATAAAAATCTACTAAAACCAAGTGTTCCACCAATTCGTATTAAACCCACTAATAAAGAGAGTCAACCAATTTCCATTAAAACCACTAATAAAAAGATGAAAAATTTCAATTGTCTGTATATAATGTCAAATATTAAAGAAATTATGTCAAAAAGTATGTAATGTCAAATAATAAAGAAATTATGTCAAAAAGTATGTAAAAAAAAAAAAATATCGTAATTTGAGAGCATTTAATAGACATTTACATAGTTATTCCGTTAATGAGAAGCCAGGGAAGCCACATATGCAGAAGGAATTATTGCCAGACTACCTTGTCTTCAACGTAGTCTTTAATCTTATATATGCTTTTTTGATAAGGACACGTTTGATGAGGGTTTTGAACTTTCCATCGCTAAGTTCTGTAACCGGCTTTGGCAACTTGTTATAAAAACGGATGCTGTTTACAAGAAATGACTTGCTAGTTTTAGTTACACAATTTCATTTTTTTCAATTTCTTTACGAAATAGAAAAAAATGAAGATAGATTTTATATTATTTATTTTATTTTATTTATAGACCCACCACGACGACGTGAACGTAGAGATGCGGCGGTGGGTATATTATTTATCCCCACCGTCGTACTTCTACGTTGATGTTGTTACAAAATTTTGTGTCACTTTTATTTTCTTTAAAATTGAGATCACAGTTCCTTTTAGCGTTTTTCTCTAGGACCTTCAGGCTTCAGTTCAGAATCTTCACAAACTGGCAGCAAAAAGAATTCAGACTGTATATCTGTTTGTCAAGACATAACTACAAGCCGTACAGCCCCACAGTCCCTTTAGGTGGAATGAGCTAGATCGCCAGCGGCAATGCTCTTTTTATCCTCCTTTTGAAACGTTTTATAGTTCTTTTGCTTTTTTATAGGGGTCGAAATACCTACTATGAAAAACGATAGAATATGATGAAAACGAACTGCGGTTTATTTCTTTATTAATACGTTTAAATAAATTATAATGTTTTCAACTATTTTGTAATGACAAAAATCCTAAAACTAGTACTTAAATTAAATAAGTGTACCCATTGCTCTTTGACTTTGTTATAATTAATGTTGCTTTTTTATCTATACATATAATAAATCTGTAGAAGGGTCAATTCTGTACATTGAAAATATTGAAAAAATAAATAGCGGGGGGTGTTGCTGGATCGATACCAAACCCAAATATGTGATTAAAAAAATTTTTGTCTGTCTGTCTGTCTGTCTGTCTGTCTGTCTGTCTGTCTGTCTGTATATGCAGGCATCACGTGAAAACTAACGGTTCGATTTCGATGAAACTTGGTATAATTATACCTTATTATCCTGGGCATAAAATAGGATACTTTTTATCCTGGAAAAATACGTAGAAAAAAAAATCTTATTTTTCGGTTTTATTCATAGACGTTGTTCTGTAGAACCGCGAACACACGTTGCATTACCCGTAGTGGATAATTTTCCATTTCAATTTAAGAGAATACAGTGTCCTGTAGCTTTGTGTTACGCCATGACAATAAATAAGTCTCAAGGTCAGACCCTAGGAGTTGCTGGCGTAGATCTTACCGCGAGTTGTTTTTCACACGGGCAACTTTACGTAGCTCTTTCCCATGTGAGCAGTCCAAGAAATCTTCATGTTCATATTCCGGACGAGCTCACTAACAATGTTGTGTATGCTGAAGCTCTCAATTAACTTTCTGTCGCATTGTCACGATCACTTTTTTATTATTGCAAACTTTTCGTCATTGTCAGTAATTTACTGCTACATGCTACTTATCAAGGTCGGAATTACTATGAAAAAAATACTTACTACAGAACGCGAGCTCAACAGCAGTAGCTCAATAGAGGGATCTCCTTAATTATTATAGGCTTAGCCGTATTTGGGTCCAATAGATATTTATAAGATGTCATTGTCAGAGTTACTCAAAATGGAGAAATAAACCATCCACGCGAAGACCGACATCCGCGCGGACGGAGTCGCGGGCGGAAGCTAGTACTTAATATTTTGACAATAAATGTATTTTTGTAGTTTTTGCTAGGGACTTTGTTCTGTATCAATAAGACTATTAATATTTGTAAAGTAAGTATTTTGAATCTGGATAGACGTTCTAACTTCGATGATGGGTGAGGAACCGAGGTTACTTATAATTTTTTTATGTTGCTCCTTTTTGTGGTGGTTTTTTTTGTTGTGGTTTGCACAGTAGGTACCTACTGTGCAAATATTTCGACACAAATGTTTTTTGTTATGAAATAAATAACTTTAACTTACAATATTGCCAGCCAACCGATACCACAGACCAGAGTAAAGAAATTTCAGAAAAAGTCCTAAGATATTTTAATTTCACAAACTTCGTAACTAGCGGTATTTCATTGCTAAAACTTATATGAACAGTACCTAAATTGAAAAAGAAAAAAATACCTATCTTTAAAAGTTAGCCGAACTTCTAATTGCCTTGGCCCAGGCCTGTCATTGCTTTGATTAAAACGCGCTGATCGACATCTGACAGTTTTACCGCGTTTTCGCTTGCGTTTCCTACAGAGTTACCTACATCAAATTGTTTATGACCAAATAATTAGTTTCGATAAAGAGCTGACCAATCTCCTGGAACCCATTCTAGGAGATCCCAGACCCCAGTTAAAAATTGAAAGCTCGTCATAGTTGACAGCACAGCATGTCAATTCTGTAAAAATCTCACCGTGAAAGCTTGCGTGGAGTGAGCTGTCAGTGTCATCCCACTGATCTGAAATTGACTAAGCAAACATTTACAATCACAATCAAAATTTTACTATGCTAATTACATTGATCATTTTATATATTTCAGATGTCAAAACATTACTATTTTGTGCGGTTTTAAAATAAAATAGCTAAACAGAAACTTAGTCAGAAATCTTTTCCTAGACTTGTCCTTATATAGCCTGAGGCGCGAGCGAGACGACTAAAATACTAGCTTTGAAATGTATAAAAAATGATCAATAGAATTAGCATAAAAATATTATTAAAATCTCGATTATGATTGTAAATTTATGCTTGGTCAATCCCTAGTATCAGGTGGAAGGATACTGACAGCTCACTCCACGCTCACTTCACCTAAGTTTTCACTGTGAGGTGGTTACAGAATCGCACTGCAATTTGACTTCTACAAAATACGATTGTTTTGTTTATGTTTACTTTGTATCAATTAATTATTTGTAATAATTAATGTTTACGAGACTTGCAGTGTAGCACTAGTAAAAGATGAGCTAAGGGAAAGGGAAGCGTCTACCACTAGTAAAAAGCAGCTTTAGTGGAAAAGACAATAAATTATAAACGTTTTGTAATTTATAGAAAAACAGGTTTACGACAAGTATAACCTGATTGCAGTTGAAAACCAACTCGAGTATGATCTTCTTGACTGAAAAACTTAAGCGATGTAAATTCTAGCACTGATCTAATATGATAATATAAACCAGACACACGTTTACTATTATTTATGTAATATCACGCCACAAGTGCCTGTAGGTAATACAAAAAAACCGGGCAAGAGCGAGTCGGATTCGCGCACCGAGGCGCGAGGGTTCCGTACCATCATATGTTTTTAAATTTTCATCGACGAGGCCTATATTCGTCAGAGAATTTTAATACTGCACGCTCCGGTGTAGAATATTGCAGTTTTAGGTCAGCGCCATGTCTTGACCGATAGTGGAACTAATGTAACTTTTGTGGATGATTTCTGAAAAAGTGTGCTATCTGGAGCCTTCGTTTTATTTTTCCTGTAATCTTCACATAAACTTCTATCACATAGAATAATTTCAGATTTTTCTCTTTGCAAATTTCGGAGATAAGGGGAGGGGAACGGTATTTTTTTTTACATTTTCCATCAAAAGTCGTAAACTACGCGGCTTAAAAATAAAGCAAAAATGTTTGAGAATGTGCAAACTGCGCTCTTTCATATGATACTCCACATGCTCTAGTACCCCCACTTCGAATTTTTCAGACCCCCTTCAGTCCCTGTTGCAAAAAATATACATTTATTTTTATTTATTTCTTATTTGCAAATATTAAAATTAAATCTTTTCTTATTTCCTCCTTCTGGGTGGAGAGGAAGGGAGTGTCAGACTTTTACTGACTAAAACCCACCCGTGTTCCTTCCTTAGCCCTTTATGTTCCGGGCCAGCGGTAACCCTTTCGGACAATCCCGCTAACCCGGCAGGCTTCTGCCCTAAGGGGGCCCCTCCTCGATGCTGACATCTCATTGAGGCGCGCGTGGAACACGTACGCGCCGTCCGGCACGGGCCTAGTCCTGATCAGACGGTGAGCTACCCATTACTTTCCGCCCGCAGGACCGCGTCTACGGTGGCCGGGAGTCGTCTCGCAGCTCCCGACGCCCGGAGCGTCTCCCGCGGCGGCTGGGACGGGAGGCTCTCTCCCTGAGCCGTCCCGCTACCTCCTTCGCTAGCATGACTGCTTCGCAGAAGGAGGTGACTGCCTCCCACTCCCTCTCGCCCCGGACCATGGCTTGCACCAGGGCCGGACGCGAGAGGTCGCCGCCGCTGCCATCTCCCTTACTCCTTACACTATCAAAATGAAAAGAAGTATAAAGAAAAAAACAATTACCTACATGATAAAATAAATAACAAAGATCGGCAAAGGGAATGCTTAGTAAGAATAATAATAAGTATTATTTTTTTCGGGTAAATATATTTATGTAGACAGAGAGAAAGGAGGAAAATATTGCTGTATTGTCTCATACTAATCTTACTTTAGTATTCATTTTAACGTTGTTATTCTCTCGCAGGTAATCGCAACGCAAAGTGGTTTGTTCCGCGCGACATTGACGTGAAGAGAGCACGCGGAACTGATAGATGAGCACGGAACACACGGTCGCGCGCACACAACATGGCGTCTTTCAAAGGTGAGTGGAGACAGCCAAGTGCTTCTCGAGTACAACGAGATTAGCTAGCAATGCGGCCGAGACATGACTATAGTCTATTCCAAAAGTATCTCATGAGAGTATCAACAAACTTTGTTTAGATTAAATTCTTACGCAGTCAATCATCAAATGGAATTAGTAACTCAATGTGTATTTAGAAGGTTTTAACTGTATGTCAAAGCAGTTTTTCCAACAATAATTTTATTGTTTGAATGACCTACATTATAAAATTGTAATTTAAAAACCATCGACGAAAATTGAGATTATAAAAACCTTAATTGTGAAATAATAAAAAAACATCTTTAAGATGATAAGAATTAGAATTTCCGCTCCGGCACAGTTGCTTGAACTGGTAATTCTAATTTTAAATCACTCAATGAACTCAATTTGTAAATGGCACTACAAATTGGCATCCATAGATACGTTTTCTGATCCATTTCTTTACATTTTCATGAGATACTTTTGGAACGAACCATATTTCTTCTGTACGGTGTAGTCATCGTGAGTTATCATGAGAAACGACATCCTAAACTACGTGTGACATCTACCAACACTTACTGGGCCCGCTTGGTGACTTACGTCCAACTCTCTTTCACAGAAAGGCGACCTACATTTCAGTAGTGAAAACATCAAACACTAATAAATTAGTACTAGCTGTGCCCCACGGCTTCACTCACGTGACTATGGATTATTTTGATAAGTTAATCAGAATGTAAAGTCGTAAATTTGAACTAAATCCTACCTAGCTCCTTATAGGTATACCGTGATAAAATCTGTACCTAGGTATCTATTTGCAATATTATATCATGTTTTCAAATAATTTTCTGTGCTACGAGAACTGAATTTCCAATATATATCTACAAGCTCTTAACGAAATTTCCAGCGGTGACACTCGACGATTTGGAACCGCTCCAAGCCATAAGCATGCTAAATAGCAATCACTGTTGTAGGCATAGCTAATGTAGGCCTTAACATAAATATTCTATAGGTTTCTTGTTGTATATCGCCACAGAACAGATGAAACAGCCTTTAGGCGTGAATTATACACAGACGGCGTAAGGTGAAGGCGCGGCGCAGGCATGATGCCGCTTCAAAACGTTTTCATACAAAATGTACGAAGGCGATGTGTCGTGAATTACACTAAAGGCCTACGCAGATCAGAACGGCATGGCAAGGGATTTAAATTTTTACCAATGGACATTCAAACGTATCGATATAGAAACACTACATAAATTGCTATGCTTTAAAATGATCCCGTGGCATCGAAGGGGATTTCATTGCACGGCATTGAAAGACGCGGCACGGGCTCCCGCGGCGGGATGCCGTGGCGTCCTGCGGTAGGCAACGGCATGCCAAGGACTCCGACGCGGAGAGAAGCGGGGAAGCCGCTGGAATGCCGCGGTATCTAAGCGGCTAGTGCGCGCTGACTGACGGCAAAATCCCTTGCCAGGCCGTCCCGGTCTGCGTAGGCCATAGAGCGGCGCCTGTGTACATTTTGTATGAAAACGTTTTGAAGCGACATCATACCTGCGCTTCACCTCCATCTCACGCCGTCCCTGTGTAATTCGCGCCATACATTGCATTGTATCAAAAGTCCTGCTACCACCTTATCTAATGACAGGCAGGTTTACTACGGCTACAACTCAGTACAGTTTAACAATTCAGATTTAAAATCATCCAACGATTTTAGGCACAACTCACAAGCGAGGTTCAAAAGAAGTCTAATCAAATCAAATCAAAAATATTTATTTGCTAGAATATGGTACATACATAAGGTGTTACAGTGAATTTGTTTCAGCATATCCTGCCATAACATGGCGTGCAAATGTATTCACATCAGCGATGTCAATTAATCTATCTTACAAATTACAGCTTCTATTGATTTGTCATCTAAATAGTCCTTAATGGTATAATATCTTTTAAATAGCAATAGTTTGAAAAGTATTTTTTTAAACATTGTCAGCGGTAAGTCTTGCAAATTATTTGGTAAATGATTGTAAATAATAATCGACATGCAGTATACATTTTTCTTAAATAATTTTATTTTTATTGGTGGCAGCCGAAGTCTATCTTTATGCCGTGTTCGGCTATTTGGCCTGTCCGTGCTCGTTTCAAACAAATTGTAGTTCCTCTTAACAAAAATACATATTTCAAAGATATATAAACATGGCAAAGGTAGAATGTGAAGTTTTTGAAATAGTGGCTTACAGCTGTCTAAAAAGTGAGCACCACAAATTGCTCGGATACATTTTTTTTGAGCTTTAAAGACTCTGTCAAGATCTACTGAGTTACCCCATATTACAATGCCGTATCTAAGTACGGATGATACATAACCATGGTAAGCCATCAATGCAGTATCACAGTTTACTGTTTGTCTGATCCTTTTCAAGGCATATATAAATCGATCTATTTTTGTCAGAATTTTATCAATGTGCGTTTTCCAGTTGCAATGTTTATCGACGGTTATACCTAAGAATACACAATTATCGACAGTGGTCAATTGAGAATCTTTATAAAGAATGTCTAGTTTATTTATGTTTGCGTTGTATGTTTGAAATTGTATTATGTTTGTTTTAGTCATATTTATTTTTAAGTTATTTTTTTCTAACCAGTCGATTGCATTATCCAGAGCTTGGACGATTTCATTTTCTAAATTTTTGTCATTGTCACTCTTAATCATTATTGTAGTGTCATCAGCGAACAGTATGCACTCTTTGCCTATCGCCTCTGGAATGTCGTTGATGTAAACTAGAAAAAGTAGTGGGGATACGATACCACCCTGTGGCGTGCCATAATTATTTTGTTTATAGTCCGACCTATAGGTTTTTTTTTCATTTTGACAAGTTTTTGTAATTTCTACGCATTGTACTCTCTCCGAAAGATAACTTTTGATCCAGTCGTTGGCCTTACCTCGGATCCCATAATGCTCAAGCTTTGAGAGTAGTTTTTTATGGCAGACAAAATCAAAGGCTTTTGTCATGTCTAAGAATGCGCAACTTATCTTGGATTTTTGATTTAAACTTTCAGTTACGTATTTTATTAGCGAAAAACATGCTAAAGCAGTGGAACTGCCCTTCCTAAAACCAAATTGTTCTTTTTTAAGAATATCACATGATGTTAGAAAGTTCTCTATTTTAATGCACATAACTTTTTCAAAGATTTTGGATAGGATTGGGATTAACGTTATTGGACGATAATTGCTCATGTCAGTTTTTAGTACGAGTACGTTTGTAGTAGAAGTTTACTGATGGCTGGAAATATATGACAATATATTATGATATAACTACTTGTAAAAAGCATCTAGGAACAACCTTGACCTAAAATATTTATTAATTTATTTTACCTAGCAGTGAAGCACTATAAGCTGGGGTAAAAAACTTTTTTACAAAAAAAAAAAACAACCGACTTCCATAAACATTATAAAGTGAAAAATAACTTTAATTTCGGAAGTCGGTGTCTTTGGATTTGTATTTTAGTTTTTTGCCACCGACATCCGAAATTAAAGTTATTTTTCACTTTACTTATAGTGTTTTTGGAAGTCGGTTGTTTTTTTTTTTTGTAAAAAAGTTTTTATTTTTCACTTTTTAGCGGGTCAGTTTGTAATTTATCTAAGTTACTAGCTTCTGCCCGCGACTTCGTACGCGGATCGTGTTGGTTATGCCAGCGACAACGGGGTCGTCAAAATCGAAGATCTGAAACGTCTGATGTCGAATTCTAAGAGCCCGGGGACGGGACGGGTTGTGGTGTCTCGCCAACACCACAACCTTATATTTCCCCCGATATTTCTCTGCAGCGAGACGACTTTGAGCCGGGTCCCATTGTACAGTTTCGGCTGAGTGAGTTTCCGAAGAAGCATAATTGGGACACCGACCTTTAACTTAATGGTGTGCGCTGGTAGTCCACTTGCACTGAGAGAATTGAGAAATTCTAAGGGGTAATGTGTGGCGTCATCTTGGTCGACAACTGTGTTTATTGAAGTGTAGATCACTTCATTTCCCTCAATTTCCGCGAGAATGCATTCATTGATCGCTGAAGCTTGGTCGTTTCTGGGTGTTAAAATAGCTTGTTCACACACCCAAGAATTATGTTGGTGCGGTATCCTATTGATGTCCCCGTACACCAGGCGAATCAAATCTTCTAAGGTGGACACCACTCTCCCAGGTAGAACCACCTGGCCACCGTCTACTGGTAGCGTTCCCTCACCCAATTTTAAGAGAACATCAGAAAATTCTTGGGCGTGTACATTCCCGCCAAGATGTGCTCTCATATTCATTGTTAAGCGCAACCTATGAATATGTGGCCATAAGAAAGAGTATTTCAACAAAGCATTCACCTCATCAGCCCTAGTTCCTCGCGTCACCACAGGCAGCGTTTTTCGGAAATCGCCGCTAAACAAAACTGTAACGCCACCCATCATTTGCTGGTTCCTGCGGATGTCCTGCAAAGTCCTGTTTACCGCATCTACTGCTTTTCTGTTCGCCATAATGCATTCATCCCACACGATTAAACAGCAATCTTTAAGCACGCGCCCTTTGTCACTGTTGCGTGACACTCCACAAACAGGTGTTTCATTACTCTCTAAATCTATGGGTATCTTAAACATGCGTGCGCTGTTTTGCCACCAGGAAGCAGTGTTGCGGCGATTCCTGACGATGCTACTGCAATGGCAATCTTGTCTTGCCTTCTGACCTCTGCGAGAATGCCAGCGGTGACAAATATTCTCCCTGTTCCACCAGGAGCACCCAAGAAAAATATTTTACCTTGGCCGAGCCGAGTCAAGGATGGTGTCGAAAATTTGCTTTTGCTCTGAGGTAAACTTAGAGACATGGTCATTGACGACGGTACTCATAGCTCTTGGATCATAATTTATTTCAGAGTTGTACTCTCTGTTTCCAAGCTCTTGTACATCCAGATGTTGTGGAGTCGGTAGCCCATAATCCACCAGAGAACTGCCGCAGATCGAAATGACCATATCTTGAAGTGAACTAAGGCAACTGTTTAGAACGCGCTCATCAGTTGCCTCAGTATTATCTTCAGTAGTGCATCTCAGACCTCTTAGGAAGTCTACGCACAGAAGATGCCGATATTTCGCACACAACAGAAGCGGATTTGCAATACCGCAGAACACCAACATGACGACAAACAGATTTCGCAAACGACTGAGATTGTCACTAATGCTGGCCTCCTCAAGTGCGTTGTCCCAGTGCTGATCACCGTCGAGAAGGTGGCGTGCTACGCAGCGCGGTATGGGGGATACTCAATGTCATCGACTGTCCTTAGAAACACAAATGATGTTGGGCCCCGCACTGTGTGCAGTAACATTCGCAAATAACAGCACTCGCCATTATTTGGGTGCACAGTGTAAACCCGTCCCAAAGTCCCAATGCGGTGTCCTTAAAAATTCCCGGAAACCACTCCACGGTGTGTCCGCATCGACGTCGATTAAATACACCTCTTTGCTTGTTGTACGTGTAGTACGACGGCACCTCATCATAGGTGAGTGTTCTAGCAAAGTTGTCCCCTTCACAAAGTCTGAAAAAGGCCAATTTCAGTCTATCAAAAAGTACTCTGTGAAGGCCAACAGGAAAATTAAACACATCAACCAACACAGACAACAAAGGTAACCCCCATTTCTATAGGATGAGAGCGGCACATCGGCACCTATAACATCACATTTTGGGAACAAAACCATAGCGCGATGCAACTCGACGCCAACACCATCTAGTTAGAAAACGGAAACTACATATTATTTACCCAAATTAATTAAATTATGAATAAAACTAAATTTTCGTTAATTTAACAGACAACTACATTAGTTTTGCATTTAAAAAAATATGGTAACAGCAGCAAGGATCAAAACTAAGAATTACCTACATACTTAAATGAATTACCTACAACAAATGTGCTTCGTAAGATATAACAGAACCAAAAGTTTGACTTGACTTCATGATAGTGTAGCTTGTTGTACCGCCAATCAATCTGTTTAGTAATATTGGTGTGAAACTCTCCATACAATTAGATAGGACATGTAAAGTTCTCAGATTTCATAACAGTATCGTTCCTAATGCACATAAAAAATGCAAAAACTAAAAAAAAAGAATTTTACGATTTTTTAAAACAATACTATGGGATTTGAACTCGCACCATTTAGTGCGGTAAACGGTCGCCTGACCTTACCGCTAAATTCCCCGTTGACATATTGTTGAAATAGCTGTTCCCTTGCAATTTATAATATTACTGCCCCGCTCCTTTATAAAAATAGCGTGATTATTATGTTCCCAGAGTTAAAATTTTATTTTTAACTAAATAAACATGTCATTTTGTGCATTCAATTATTTTGTGCATTCAATTACGAACGAACACATTTTAAAATCAATATTGCTTACCTCCCATAACATACGGCGTGATAATATGTAGCCTAAAGCCTTCCTTGGTTTACTAAGAACATTTTTGCTGAATTTCAATTCAATCTATCCAGTAGTTTTGGCGTGAAGCCGTACCATACACACAGACAAACAGACAAACAGACAAAAATTCTAAAAAGTCACTTTTTGTCGTCAGTTACGTTTTTCTAACAAAAGCCACTTATTTTTTCTCGAAAATTCACAATGTACAGTTTTTCTTTCGTTACTGTTTTATTATATGTATAGATAATATCCTAATGTCAACTGCTTATCACCTTTTACAAAATATTGCTTTTCCCGATGCAGGGACGTTCATTGTTGAGGAGTTCTCCTAGTAAGAACCAGGAGAACTGGAGCTGATTGAGAAGTCACCATCAGCTCCACTTCACCATACGTATTGCAATGAGCATAAATTGCTTAGCAGCTATAGTCTCACCGTGAAAACTTAGGTGGAGTGAGTTTGTTTTTGCTAGGAATTGTCATTATTGACAGCTCACTCCACGCTCACTTCACCTAAGTATTCACGGTGATATTTTTACAGAATAGCACGGCTGGAATCTTACGATCAGGGTCACGTGTCCTGACGCGAGTTTAACATTTTTTACCCATTACAAAAAAAGTGTACAACGCCGCTAAAGAAGTTTTCACTTCAAAAAATGTGTTCGTGATGATACGAGCATAGTAACAGGTGCTTCATAATCTCTGTTACCATGGACACGAGGCCACTGCTTCCCGGGCTCACTCACACACACATCACGAGACGGGGAGTAAATATTAACGAGGGGTTCACGTTCAAATACCATTGTTATTAGATTAGGAGGATATCAGACAGACTGCTGCTTTTTGGTAAAGGTATCATTATCGTCAATCGTTTTTTTCTTTAATGTAGGTTTAGTATTCATATTTTATGCACAACTTTTCGGAAAAAAATCTCTAAATGATGGTGAAATCCGCAACAACATCCGTTAGTATTGTAGAAGAGTAGCGCGATCGCACAGACAGACACGAAAAGAGAAACTAAGAAAAAAAAAAAGAAAAAGTCTGAAGTGAAAATCTTGGTTCCCAATTTCGTTAAAATGTTGAGAATATTAATCATCTACGTATAATTTGGCCCACTTCCACTTCTGAAACAAGTATTCAGGTTGAAAACGAGGTTTTCGATGTCAAGTATTATTCGTTAGAATGTAGTGAGGACTTCAGCAGCCATGATGATCAATGCGCCTCCTTCTCTTTACCTTCCACTGAGATAGTTTGATCGGTACACGCTTATTTTGATTGTAAATACTTCATTGTCATCGTCGTAATACATAATTCAATTCGCAATAAATTCAAATGCTTTAAAACTGAAACAATTTTAATTAATTATTGTTAATTTATATCTATTAATTAGAAAATCTCATCGTTTAAAAAATTCTCATAAAATTAATTTAGTTTATCATACATTTTTACGTGGTTTTTTTACGGAAAATGCACAGATTAATAGCAGACCTTTTAATTTACTGTTGGCAGTTTATTAAATCTGTTATGTTTAACACTAGTAAGCTAAGCCGACCCCAACATAGTTGGGAAAAGGCTAGGCAGATGATGATGTTTAACACTAGTGTCTGCCCGTGGCTTCGCCTGCGTGGATGTCGAGAAATTATCCCTCGGGAACGTTCTGTCGAGGCAATGTTACTTCTTATAACATCAGCTATCTACCAGTGAAGTCGAGTCCCGTCAAAATCGGTTCAGCCGTTACAGAGATTAGCCGGAACGAACAGACAGACAGAAAGACAAAAAAAAATAAAAAAGGGTTATAATTACCGGAGGATACTTCCATAAGTATTTAGTAAAAAGCTGTTATATTCACGTTAGAAACAGACACTTCAATTTTATTTATTTGTAAAGATAGATGTAAGCAAAAAAATATTGTTAATAATAAAGAAATTAATATAAGGATTAGGTAACGAAAATTAAAAAAAAACCGGGCAAGAGCGAGTCGGACTCGCGCACCGAGGGTTCCGTAACATCGGGGTCTATTCATAAGGTTTATGTTTATGAAATTAAATGTTTTTTTTATTTTTGAGTTGATTGAATGAATGGTAAATTGTGGTTTACGATTTATGACGTATTAAAAAAAAACTACTTACTAGATCTCGTTCAAACCAATTTTCGGTGGTAGTTTACATGGTAATGTACATCATATATTTTTTTTAGTTTTATCATTCTCTTATTTTAGAAGTTACAGGGGGGGGGACACACATTTTATCACTTTGGAAGTGTCTCTCGCGCAAACTATTCAGTTTAGAAAAAAATGATATTAGAAACCTCAATATCATTTTTGAAGACCTACCCATAGATACCCCACACGTATGGGTTTGATGAAAAAAAAAAATTTGAGTTTCGGTTCTATGTATGGGGAACCCTAAAATTTATTGTTTTTTTTCTATTTTTGTGTGAAAATCTTAATGCGGTTCACAGAATACATCTACTTACCAAGTTTCAACAGTGTAGTTCTTATAGCTTCGGAGAAAAGTGGCTGTGACATACGGACGGACAGACAGACAGACAGACAGACGGACAGACGGACAGACAGACAGACATGACGAATCTATAAGGGTTCCGTTTTTGCCATTTGGCTACGGAACCCTAAAAAGCAAAAGAAATGTTATCAAATTGCAAACGGATCGACAATCGCAGTACCTATGTCATTGTCCTTCCCCTAATCTCTTAGGATAGGATTTTGACCTCGAGGTAAAACACCACAACCACCACCTCCACCAGTTTTTTTTATTAAAGCTTAGTGTGCTTCCCCTCATATTCATTCATTACCTCCAGATTATAATTACGACTAATAACCCGATATTGGGCACCTCGGCTCGTGTCGTCAGAACTCCTTATCAGTTGCAACCACTTGCCTGAGCTTGTATACGTATTAACTTAGGTATCATTATGATAATATATGTTTTACCAAGTAAAGTACAAAGGGTATTGTGCGAAGAAAGACGAACAAATATTCTTATTACAGAGAAAATTTAGAAGAGCGGTAGGAGGACATGACGGAACACAATGCCACGTTACATATTTCTGCAGACAAGTTTCATTGTCTATATTGTGGCTTGGAGGTTGTTCCTCTGATACTAAGATGGGGATACGACCGTTTTGTCTCTGGTAGGACTTAACCTGGGTTGTCGTGACCTGCATACATTTAGCAATAGCTCACTATCAAGCACACGCAGTAGGTATTGATATTTACTCAATAATAAAGTGTAAGATGTAGATTTAATATTAGGTACTCAAAAAACTGGTTTCTTTATTTTTGACTGAGAATTAGGGGAAACAGATATTGATTCTGCCACTTTCATCATAAATCCTGACTACCCTGTCGTGAGACAATTGTCATTGACCTTAAACAAGACGGTCGGGATATTGTACAGATATGAAGAAAGATAGTTCCAGACTTCAGCAAGACTAATGCTGTCAATCGTCGTTTATGACTACACATCCGCATGCATTGCTGCTACAAGCACATCGTTGCTAAAAGCACTTCGCTGCTACAAGCACGTCGCTGTCACAAGCACATCGCTGCTACAAGCACAATGCTGCTACAAGCACATCGATGCTACGAGCACATCGCCGCTACAAGCTCATCGCTGCTACAAGCACATCGCTGCTACAAGCACGTCGCTGTCACAAGCACATCGATGCTACAAGCACATCGCCGCTACAAGCACAATGCTGCTACAAGCACATCGATGCTACAAGCACAATGCTGCTACAAGCTCATCGCTGCTACGAGCATAGCTTGCTAAAAGCACTTGGCTGCTACAAGCACATCGCTGCTACAAGCACATCGCTGCTACAAGTACATCGCTACTACAAGCACATCGCTTAGTCAACAATACCGATTTCAGAGATTTTTAATAACTCAACAACTAATTACTTATTTTAATGCTAGAATTTAGTTTCGCGAAATAAGATTTATTCTGGTCTGATCCCCTGAAGCCAACGCCCCCCCCCCCTCCCTGCATCACCTGCTAGTTATTTTTCTGTTTTCATTTCTGTCTTATCCACTTTATCTAGGTCTGATCCCTTACTCTTTTTGACAGGTAAGTACATTCAAGAGAAAATAAACTTTTCATGTTTTACAAAATTAAATAACGAATTTTTTTTTAATGACCCATGCGTGCTCGATGGGATTGAGGCCACGGCAATACCCGGATGTTTTCCAATGCCAAATATTCTCTGGATCTCCGAGCGATGCTAATACGAATGCGAATTCTTTTTGTATAACAACAAAACTGATGAGAGAATGGAGAAGAATGATGAGCAAGAATGACCCCTCGCCACAATGTTTGACTTAGGGTTCCTACATAAAAAACAGGATTACTATAAAACCACGAAAATTATTAAAGTGGAAGATATACTTACAGAACTATGTATCGGTTTTTCCAATCAATTTATTTTGTTGTTGGTTGATTGAACGAAAAATACTGACAGCTCCGATAGTATTTATTTAGCACAAAAATCAAAATTGCATTTGTTTTAGAGTCATCCGGTGGAACTAAATAAACAAAACGAATTGCCTATGTATCAATTTGTGAGCGGGTTACTTTCAGCACTCAAACATTTTTAATATTACTGCGATAAGTCAGTTTTGTAACTCTGTCGGGATAACTTTTGTCGCTTAACTTCAAGTTATACTATAAGAAGTACTGTGCACGACCACGGCTAGCTGTAATCCGTAACTATTAATTGTTATCCTTATGTACAAATTAGTTAAAATAGCTTATGTTTGTCGTAATAGTGTATATAGAATGTTACGTTAAAAAAGTTAAATACTCCAGCCGCTAGAGGCGCCACTAGTACCTTGATGTCAATAAAGCTTAAATGCTAGGACCCTTTACCGTAAGGAGGACCTAATTTGTAAATTGATTATTTTAAGGTGTTAATTAAGGTTTAAATGACTGATTTTGTTATATATAATAAAGAATCATTAGTTCTAAGAGTAGATAATAAGATACCATTGTAAAAGCATCGTATAATAAAGTTAAGGCTAGTTATAAGTTTCCCATACAAAAGGGCACCCACGCTCTGATTGGTCAAGGGGCGGGACCTCAGTAAGACTTTAGTGCCGTGTGCAAACTTGTAGAGCGATGATTGGCTCTGCAAAAATTGATTAGTGCCGTGTGCAAACTTCCGACCTCTTGATTGGTCAGAGCATTAAGAAAAAAAGTATAAAAACGGGGCACCCTCGGTGTTCCGACACCGCCGTCAGTCTAGAGTCCCAATGCACTCCCAGCTCTCAACCAGTAGATCAAGCGCACCTCGACAAGGTGAACGCTGAGGTCGAACGTAGAGCCTCCCTCCCGCCAGTTGAAGACCCTGATGATCCTCTGCCTCCCGTCACGTCTGACGAAGTGCAAGACATCATTAAAGGGTTCGAAACTCGTAAAGCCCCCGGTTCGGATGGTATCACCAATAAGGTGTACAAACTCCTCCCCGCCCACCTCATTCTGCTCATGACCGCCATCTTCAATGGCGCTCTGAGCAATAACATCTTCCCCCAAGCGTGGAAACAAGCCACGGTCATCGGTATCCCAAAGCCAGGCAAGCCCAAGTCTGAGCCCTCCAGCTACCGTCCCATCAGTCTGCTCAATGTTTTCGGCAAAATCTATGAGAGGCTTATTTATAGGCGTCTCAGGGACTTTGCCGAAGCAAAGAGCCTTATCCCAAATGAGCAGTTTGGTTTTCGAACTAAACACTCGTGCATCCACCAAGTCCACCGCATCGTCGAGCACATCAGCGCTGGTTTCCAACGCGGTGCTTCGACAGGCGCTTTGTTCTTCGACATAGCGAAAGCCTTCGACAAGGTCTGGCACAATGGCTTATTATATAAGCTCTACCTCCTAGGTGTGCCGGACCGTCTCGTGCTCATCTTACGAGACTTTCTGTCGGATCGTACTTTCCGCTACCGCATCGAGGGCGCTCTCTCCCCCCCACACCCGATCCGTGCCGGAGTTCCCCAGGGTTCCGTCATATCCCCCCTCATATTCACCCTGTTCACCAGTGACATCCCCAAAAGTAAATCGGCTCAGTTGGCTCTCTTCGCCGACGACACGGCCATTTACTGTTCAGGGAACAGTCAGGACTCCATCGCCCGTAATCTCCAAACCTCCGCAAACGCCTTAGGCGATTGGTTCCGGAAATGGAGAATCGAGGTCAACCCCGATAAAAGTCAGGCGGTACTCTTCTCAAAACCGCGCCGATTCACCCCCCCTCTCCCCACCCCGATCTCTATGTATGGCAAGCCGATCCCTTGGGCTAAGCAAGCCAAATACTTAGGGGTCATTCTCGATCACCGACTCAATTTCAAAGAGCACATAAAGACGGCGCGTTCGCGCGCCGCTTTCGCTCTCGGTAGGCTCCACTCGTTACTGACTGCCCGCAGCAAATTGTCACTTAAGTGCAAATTGCGCCTTTACACCGCGGTCATCCGTCCAATCATGACCTACGCTTGTGTAGTCTTCGCCCACGCCAATCCCCGCTACCTGCACAAAATGCAGACCCTCCAAAACCGTCTCCTCAGGAAGGTCACGGGAGCCCCCTTCTACGTCCGAAACGTGAACCTCCACGTTGATCTCAAACTCCCCACCGTCCAGCAGTTCATGAAGCGCCTCTCCAAGCGCTTCTTCGACTCTGCTATTAAGCACCCCAATCCCCTGATTGTGGCGGCCTCCACTTACACTCCCTCCCGCATAAGCTCGATTCGCCGACCAAGGCATACCCTCACCACCCCCGACGACGACACTACTCTCCTCCAGGAGAGTAGTAAGACCACCAGTACTCTCAAGAAGTACAAGCCCCGTCATCCGTCCTTCCGCCCTCGCCGTCGAGGCCCGTCGCGACGCCCCGTAACATGCCCGCCCCGACCCTTGCTCGAGCCAGCCCGCGCCGCTGAGCCTGTAGTGCAAAATCAGTCCCCAAATAATACCGATCCAGCCTGTCCCTTGCTGTCCTCTCCCAGCGACGCCCTAAGCCGAGGTCCGAACCCCACCGGGGGGTGCCCTTAGCGTGTAGTCGCTTAGTTTTTAGTTTTTAGTTTTAAGCCCTGGCTGGAGGCCTCAATTTATTGTGGCATCCACAGGAAAGTCCGGTTAAGTAGTGACGACCTCTCTAGGTCAACTACGAGATGCCATGTCCCAAAAAAAAAAAAAAAAAAAAAAGTGTTCCGACACCAGTCAAAAACAAGCAATAAGGAGATCAACAATAAACAAGAAGCCAGAAACAGTCATAGGCGTTTTATTGTGAATATGCAGCCAAGCCTCCTGAACCTGAAATAAACTCTTCTACGGCCCTCCAAGAAATATAGGTGTGTTCAGCCCCCTCAAGAATCCTCCTAGCCGGCGCATCAACCTCTGTCAAAAACGAACTCTGCGTGTTAGACCGTAGGCTATCGAGCGGTCCCCCACATTATTGGTCCTTCGCAGCCGGATCGTCAGCCAGCATCAAGAAAATGGTTTTAACACGCAGTCAAGACGGGGAACGAGCGAAGCGTCGTCAGGAAGAGCTGAGCACACCTACGGCCGTAGAAGAGGCCACGCCGGAGAATTCCTCAGTCAGTGGCACAACGAACACTGCTACCGACACGTCGGGTACCAGCAGCGGAACAAATGGTTCGACCGCCACGGAGGAAACCACCACTACGACCACGACGGGAACAGAAGACACGAGCGCCGCGTCCCGTAAAGAAAAGGACAAAGCGTCGCAGCGCACATTAAAACCCACAGACGCCCGGTCACGCTGCTCCGCAACCTCTCGCAAGAAACAATTAGCGGACCTGAAAGCAAAGGAAAGACTGGCAGAACTAAAGCTCGAACAAGCAAGAGCCGAAATAGAACTACAACAAGTAAAAGTCCAGCGACTTCAAGCAGAGGCAGATACCTCGGAAGACGAAGAAATGGAAGATGACCTGGCTTCAGTACGTATAAACACGTGGCTAAAAGAACCTGAAGCAGGCCAACAGCAACCAACACAAGAGGCCAAGAAGAGGCAAGAAGACCCCGTCGAAGTGACTCCAAGCCAAGAAGATACACGTCAACCACTAATAGACGTGAGAACCCTCGCCGCCGCTCTCTCTCAAGCGGTACGAAGCACAAGGGAACCACCGAAGTACATTCAAGAGTTACCGCCATTCAATGGAAACTGTGCAGACTGGCTCGGTTTCAAGGCGGCGTATGAAGAAACATTGAAGTACTTCACAAGAACGGAAAACTTGGCGCGCATACGTCGAAGCCTACGAGGAACGGCAAAAGAAGCGGTCGGCTGCCTAATAATAAGCCAACCAGACCCAGAGATCGTCGTCGACGCACTACAAAGAAGATTCGGAAGACCAGAAGCGCTCATCCACGTTGAAATGGAGAAGCTCAAATCACTGAACCGAGTCACAGATAACCCAAGAGAATTATGTATCTTCGCCGGTCGAGTAACAAACATAGTGGGCACCATCGAAGCGCTAAAAAGGACACAATACCTACACAGTCCTGAGATGGCGCGAATAATAACTGAAAAGCTCACTCCTATACTGAAAAACAAGTGGTACGACTACGCCGCGATGAAAAGAGAAGACACACCCGAACTAAAGAAGATCTCCATGTTTCTAAACGAAGAAGCAGACAAGTGCGGCGCCTACGCTCTACCAGAGATAACTAACGACGACTCCATGGGAAAAGAACGAAAAAACAGAAGGACAGAACGCACCTTCGCTACGGAAAAAAGAACAACATCAGACGACAACTGCCCGCAGTGTAAACAAAACCACAAACTACCTGACTGCCAGCAGTTCGTCGCTCTCGATACCAACACAAGATGGGAAGTAGCAAAGAAAAACAATGTGTGCTACCGATGTCTCCGAAGCAAACATCGCCGAATCCAATGCAAAGCTCCGCCGTGTGGAAAACATGGATGCCTCATGAGACATCATAAGTTACTACATCATGAAAAGAGTCAAGACACAACAAGTGACCCTACGAAGAAAGAGACGACGGCACCAGCAATAGAGGTCACATCCACAGTCAAGCCATGTGACCGTCGACGCGCATACCTGAAAATCGCTCCCGTCATATTAAAGGGACCACACACCAGCATCGAAACATATGCACTGCTGGATGAAGGAAGCACAGTCACACTGGTGGACGCATCGATAGCAGACGTCATCGGAGCCGACGGACCCACAAACCCTATGTGGATCCAAGGAATCGGCAACGAAATAAAACACGATGACAGCAAGGTCATTAACCTCACCATAAGGGGAAAGTACGCAGAGGAAGAATACAAAATAGAAGCCGCACGTACAGTGGAAAGATTGAACTTCACACCAGAAACAGTGTACGACCGCCACTTAGAAGACTGCGAACATCTGATCGACATCAAAGACCAGATCGCATACGAACGCGCCTCACCCAAGTTGCTGATTGGTCAAGACAATTGGCACCTCATAGTATCAAGAAAGCTACGCACCGGACGTCGCGACCAGCCAGTTGCCTCCCTCACGCAACTCGGCTGGGTCCTTCATGGCTGTCACAACTCACACACAGCCACAGTAGCATTCTGTGGAAAACTCACAGAAAAAGAAGATAAAAAACCAATAGAAGAAACGATCAAGGATTACTTTAAACTCGAATCCTTGTGCATCGAACCAAAGAAACCAAAAGAAGATCCTGAACAGAGAGCCATACAGATACTAGAAGAAACTAGTAAGAGACTGCCTGACGGTAGATTCGAAACCGGCCTGCTGTGGAAAGAGAAGGACTTCCAGATACCAAACAACTACAATGAAGCCGAGCGACGCCTGCGTTCGCTAGAAAAGAAACTAGATAAAGACGAAGAACTGAAATCAAAATATGAAGAACGAATAGACAACCTATTCAAATCAGGTTATGCGGAACCAGCACCCGTCCCAGCACCGAGAGGGAAAACCTGGTACTTGCCTCATTTCCCAGTCACTAACCCAGCGAAGCCACACAAACCGCCTCGACTGGTTCATGACGCGTCAGCAAGAGCCACCGGTATATGTCTGAACGACATGCTACACTCGGGACCAGACCTACTACAGTCTCTCCCAGGAGTAATTATGAGATTCAGACAACACGCGTACGCTGTCAGTGGAGACATAAAAGAAATGTTCATGCAAGTGAAAATAAGAAAAGAAGACAGAGACGCCCTCAGATTCCTGTGGAGAGGCAAACGGCGGGAGGGCAAGCCGGAGGAATACCGCATGACGTCAGTCATATTTGGATCAACTTCGTCCCCATGCACCGCTCTATACATAAAAAACAAAAACGCGAGCGAGTTTGCAACCACCTACCCAGAAGCAGCAGCAGCAATACATAAGAACCACTACATGGATGACTACCTGCAAAGCTTCCCCACTATTACGGAAGCACAAGAAACAACAAGAGCCGTCGACTTCATTCACAAAAAGGCAGGGTTCGTACTGGATGGGTGGATATCAAATGACGAAAGAACAATCGAAGACTTCAACCCACCGACACAAGACAAGTTAGCCACAGTAAGCCTAGGTGGGACAGAAACAGAAAAGACACTCGGGCTACTTTGGTATGTGAAAGAAGATCACATCGGATTCAACACAAACACGATCAAGATACCAGCAGAAGTAAGAGAAAACAATCGCTCTCCAACCAAAAGAGAGGCTCTGAGTATCATAATGGCACTCTTCGATCCACTGGGGTTGATATCACCAATCACCACCCCAGCCAAAAGAATATTCCAGGACACCTTTTTTTTTTTTTTTTTTTTTTTGCGGATGGGAAATCATCAAATGACTCCTCCCGCTCTGGGTGGAGCGGAAGGGAGTGTCAGACTCTTACTGACTAAAACCCACCCGTGTTCCTTCCTTAGCCCTTTATGTTCCGGGCCAGCGGTAACCCTTTCGGACAATCCCGCTGACCCGGCAGGCTTCGGCCCTAAGGGGCCCCTCCTCGATGCTGACATCTCTTTGAGGCGCGCGTGGAACACGTACGCGCCGTCCGGCACGGGCCTGGTCCTGATCGGGCGGTGAGCTACCCATTACTCTCCGCCCGCAGGCCCGCGCCTACGGTGGCCGGGAGTCGTCACGCGGCTCCCGACGCCCGGAGCGTCTCCCGCGGCGGCTGGGACGGGAGGCTCTCTCCCTGAGCCGTTCCGCCACCTCCTTCGCTAGCATGACTGCTTCGCAGAAGGAGGTGACTGCCTCCCACTCCCTCTCGCCCCGGACCATGGCTTGCACCAGGGCCGGACGCGAGAGGTCGCCGTCGCTGCCAATCGCCTCTACGAGGACACGGCGGTGCTCCGCCCAAGCGGGGCAGACCTCCACCGTGTGCTCCACCGTGTCCTCTGGGCGATCCTATTCCAGGACACCTGGAGCTACAAAACCGATTGGGACGACACTATTCCCACGGAACTAGAAGACAGGTGGAAGAAGTGGATAACATCACTCAGCCTAATCGAACAGCTGAAGATACCGCGCTGCTACGACATCGAACCCAGCATCTCAAGACAGCTGCACACCTTTGTCGACGCTAGCGAGCAAGCCTACGCCGCGGCGATATACTGGAGAACAGAACGAGCCGACGGCAGTGTGCACGTAGCCTTAGCGGCAGCCAAGAGCCGCGTGACACCACTAAAACTTGTATCCATGCCCAGGCTCGAACTACAGGCCGCCTTACTGGGTGCACGCCTCGCACAGACAGTAAAAGGAGAACACGAGTACGAGATAGCGAGCCAGACCTACTGGAGTGATTCACGCACAGCACTAGTGTGGATCCGGTCAGAGCCGCGCACCTACAAGTCATTCGTAGCTCATCGTCTCGCAGAGATAGAAGAAACCACTAAGAAAAACGAGTGGAGGTGGCTCTCTTCAAAAGACAACGTGGCGGACGACGCGACGCGGGAAACACCAGACAACTTCACAACTACCCACAGATGGTTTCAAGGGCCTTCATTCCTGAGAAACCCCGAGTCCCAATGGCCTAAAGAAGAAAAAGCTGTGAAATACGACACCGGAGAAGAAAAAGAGAAATGTAACCTACAACAGCTGGAGAGCGACAGCAGTCAAAGTCCTCTCCCAAACATAGAAAAGTTCTCACAGTGGACTCGCCTCATAAGAACGACAGCAAGAGTATTACATTTCATCGAACTGTGCCGACCCCGTAAAAACACAGTCGCAATCACCCGAAAACGTACAATAAAAACAAGGGTCAACGACCCCGACTGGCGAATAACGAAGAAAACATCGTCCCCGGCGCGAGCAGCGAGAGAGCCGCTCCCCCGCACCAATCGCTACTACGAGTTACCCGCCCTGTGTCTAATAAAGGCGGAACGACTATGGATAAAAGCAAGTCAGCGAGAGAGCTTCCCAGCTGAGATCGACCGCATAACAAAAGGTAACTCGCCCAGTAATAACGATCGACTAAGCCAACTCAGTGTGTACATCGACGAAGAAGGTATCGTGCGTCTAAAAGGAAGAGTGACCGCAGCCCGCGACATACAAGAAGACACTTCTAACCCCCCGATACTAGAAGGCAAACAAACCTACACGCGATTGTACATAGCCTATGTACATGAGAAGTTACATCACGGCGGTGTGGAAATGGTCGTAAATGAATTAAGACAACGACTGTGGATTTTAAGAATACGCCCAACAGTGAGAAGTGTAGTGAAAGGTTGCCTACCGTGTCGCATAAGAAAAGCAAAGCCCGCACTCCCCCTCACAGGCGACCTACCAGCGGCGCGCCTGGCACATCACGCGCGGCCATTCACCTTTACCGGACTCGACTATTTCGGGCCAATCGAGGTCACGGTCGCGCGCCACCACGAGAAAAGGTACGGTGCACTTTTCACCTGCATGACCTCCAGAGCAATCCACATAGAGGTCGCACACTCACTAAGTGCCGACTCAGCAATATCGGCATTAAGGCGATTCATGGCCAGAAGAGGATGCCCCAAAGAGATATGGAGCGATAACGCCACCTGCTTCAAGGCAGCTGAAAAGGAACTCGGCGAGGCAGCACTCGAAGCCATGCAACACGAAACCACGTGCCACCACATCAAGTGGAAGTATATTCCCCCCTCAGCACCATTTATGGGGGGAACCTGGGAAAGAATGGTACGATCGGTGAAAGAAGCACTACGCGTCACATTGAACGAGAGATACCCGAGCGACGAGACACTGAATACACTACTGATTGAAGTCGAAAATACAGTGAATTCGCGCCCCTTGACCCACGTCTCTGTCGACCCCCTAGAACCAGAGGCTCTGACACCGAATCACATACTCATCGGGCCAAACCCACATGTTCCGGTACCTGGCCACTTTGAAGAAAAAGACGTGACAGCTCGCCAGCAATGGAAGCGAGCCCAGGTGCTGGCCGACGTGTTCTGGCGAAGGTGGGTCAAGGAGTACATGCCACTACTTCAACACCGGCGGGAGCCCAGCAGCACAGGCATCCAACCTAAAATGGGTGACCTAGTCATCATTTGCGATAGTAACCTGCCACGCAATGTATGGCCACGAGGACGCATTAGCCAGCTGTACCCGGGAACCGACGGAGAGGTACGAGTAGTGGACGTCACCACCAGCAGCGGACACGTTCTACGTCGCCCCACCAGGAAGATCGTCGTGCTACCAACGGAGTCGCGGCTTCGCGACGGCGGGAGAATGTGCACGACCACGGCTAGCTGTAATCCGTAACAATTAATTGTTATCCTTATGTACAAATTAGTTAAAATAGCTTATGTTTGTCGTAATAGTGTATATAGAATGTTACGTTAAAAAAGTTAAATACTCCAGCCGCTAGAGGCGCCACTAGTACCTTGATGTCAATAAAGCTTAAATGCTAGGACCCTTTACCGTAAGGAGGACCTAATTTGTAAATTGATTATTTTAAGGTGTTAATTAAGGTTTAAATGACTGATTTTGTTATATATAATAAAGAATCGTTAGTTCTAAGAGTAGATAATAAGATACCATTGTAAAAGCATCGTATAATAAAGTTAAGGCTAGTTATAAGTTTCCCATACAAAAGGGCACCCACGCTCTGATTGGTCAAGGGGCGGGACCTCAGTAAGACTTTAGTGCCGTGTGCAAACTTGTAGAGCGATGATTGGCTCTGCAAAAATTGATTAGTGCCGTGTGCAAACTTCCGACCTCTTGATTGGTCAGAGCATTAAGAAAAAAAGTATAAAAACGGGGCACCCTCGGTGTTCCGACACCAGTCAAAAACAAGCAATAAGGAGATCAACAATAAACAAGAAGCCAGAAACAGTCATAGGCGTTTTATTGTGAATATGCAGCCAAGCCTCCTGAACCTGAAATAAACTCTTCTACGGCCCTCCAAGAAATATAGGTGTGTTCAGCCCCCTCAAGAATCCTCCTAGCCGGCGCATCAACCTCTGTCAAAAACGAACTCTGCGTGTTAGACCGTAGGCTATCGAGCGGTCCCCCACAAGTACTGTAGCTTTTGTGGAACAAATTGTTTCATGGACTATATACAACTTTATGAATTTAATTCACAAGGACTTTGTTTATTGTGTTTTTAAAACACGATCTAATTGTTTCCGAAAAGCTATTAAACCATAACTTTCTTCGTACCTAAATGAACCAATTTAAAAAAAGAATAATTTATAGCAAGTAAGTAGTCAAAGTCAAATCATTTATTTCAAATAGGCATATTAAAGGCACTTTTGAACGTCAAAAATTACAGTAAAATTTAATTGATTCTAGTCGCCCCTTCAAAAGGTAGTGTTCGTATGGAAAAGAATGGGCAAAAAACTCCACCGTTACTCTTTTAAAATGTTTTACAAGGTTTTGTATACATAATATAATTATATGTGAAGACGATGCACCTAGAATAAAATTAGTCTACCACAAAAGGTAAAAAGAATTAAAAATGAAGCAATGACAGGTAAATCAATTATGTGATAGATACATGGTGCTCACATAATATTTACAAATTATTTACAAGTTACTTTAGTCACAGATTGTAAAAATCAATGTCATAAAAATTTTAAAAATATAAATTAAATTAGGAACCAGTTTGATTTTGTCTAGACTCTAGCTTGTCCTGTGGAGCAGGACCAGCATGTTTCCAAGCATTCTTATCTTGGATAAAATCCTCTAACTTGTAATATCCTTGTTTACAAAGTGTACTTTTGATATGAGTTTTAAATTTTCTTTCATCTAATTGCAATATGTCACAAGGTATTTTGTTGTAGCAGTTAAGGCAGTACCCCACAAAAGATGTATGTAGGTACTTTAGATAATCTGAAAAAAGGTTGATCTAATTTATCTTTATATTTCTAGTATTAAAATTATGTCTATCAATTATTTTATTAAAAAGATGTTGATTTTTTCTTACTTAAATAATATTTTCATAAATGAATTGGTAAGGTACCGTCATTATATTAACCTTTTTAAATAGTTCTCTAAGAGTATCGCGGCGACGTAGATTGTAAATGGCTCTCTTTTGTAAAACAGAAAAGTAATTTAATAAAATTAAACCGACTTCAAAAAGAAATTAACTCAAAATTAGGAAATAACTTTAATTTCGGAAGTCGGTGTCATGGAATCTGTATTTTAGTTTTAGTTTTTTGCCACCGACTTCCGAAATTAAAGTTATTTCCTAATTTTGAGTTAATTTCTTATTAAGTCTGTTAATTTCTTTTAAATTACTTTTTTATTTCGTAATTTTTAGTTTTAAGTAAAAACTGGAATATTTGTTTGTAATAAGTAGGTAATAGTTTTGTTGTAAATATTGCATTAGAATTTGACCAAGGTTTTGAGTTGTTTTCCCTTTGACAGTACACCCGTAGCTCGTATCAATAAGCCAGGCCGTCACACTTACACGTATTAGTCCATATCTTAAAAATTACTGAATCGATTTTGATGAAACTTGCACTGTTCCCTAAGTTGAAGTAAGTGTAAGCGAATAAAAAAAATGGTCACGATCCGATTAATAGTTGCGGAGAAATGCGTGGACATACATACATACATACATCTATAAAATTTTGTATATTTGGTTGGAAGGCCTAATAGATTGTCATAATTATGTGAATATAATGCAGTTCCAATAATATTACATACGTGTCCAATTGACAACCTCCATTTTTTTGAAGTCGGTGAAAATGGATTCAATGTCAGCAGCCCGACCCCATAGTAAAATGCCATAAGACATAATACTGTGGAAGTAACTAAAATAGACCAAACGCGCGGTTTCTACATCTGTTAACTGTCTTATCTTTCTAACAGCATAAGCGGCCGACCTTAGCCGCCCCGCAATAGATGTTACATGAGGTCCCCATTGTAATTTCTCGTCTAGCGTGATTCCTAGAAACACTGTGTCTTAATAAATTCTAGTTTTTGGCCAGTACTAGTAGTAGTTGGTAATAATCCAATTGCTAATATTGCATAAATTATTCCTGAGCAACCAAATGTTTCCTCTTTACCTCTTTCTTGAGAAATAATATGTGAAACTATATCTATAAGTACCGGCATTATTTTATTATTGATTAAGTGACTTACAAACTTCAATATTGAAACCTTATTTACTTCTTAAAAGACCATGACCTCTGAATTTGTTTCGGCATTTCTTCTCAAGGACCAGTCAGCTAGGAAACATTTCTGGCTAAAAAATTTTCTAGCTGACTGATCCTTGAGCCATCTAGTTTTTCAAATATTGACCAACAAAATATTGACGTGTAAAAAATCTATTTACACAAATAAACATTTCATTTCATTTCTTCAACGTATCAATGCATAAACCATTTAATTTGTCTTCACAAAGTCGTCCAAAGTCAGCACTTATTCAGAATAACAACAACAACAGACTGGACTACAGTAAAGTACAATGTCTGGAATGACCTTACTATTAATAGTTTGACCCCATGACGTATGCGATCGGTTCATGTTGGCGACGCACCAAGCATAAGGTTATTCGGCATTTTATCTTTGTTGATGGAAACTAGTATCAGTTCTTAGGAATATTTAGGATGTTTAGTCTCTCGAATAACTATTCCAAAATGTTAGGCATTTAAAACAATCTCAAGTAATTTTGATCCAAAAGTAATTCAGGCAGAGCAAGGTCTTTTCTCATCTAAAACTAGAAAAAGCTGGGTTGTTATCTTTTTCAAAGCATTTTTTATGTCAGATTGATTTAACAAATCAATGTCACTAAGCATAGTACTAGCGGCCCTTAAGCATAGTACTCCTCTCTTCCACTAATGCATTGAATCCTAACTAATCCTCAAATCCAAACTGTTGACCAATGTATTTGTAAACTTCGGTAATCTGCAAACCATTCCACTTATGTTCCCACATTTCATATTCAAAAACTTGATCCCCATGACCAGGGCCTCCATTAGTCCCTAACGTATCCCCAACTCAATCATATCTGTTTGAGCGTGTTGAGCTGTGTTGAGCTTGTTGAGCTACGTATGTCAGCACACGAGCGTAATTAAGCGCTCCTTAATGGTCGTGTCCCGTGTCAACTTGCACAACTTGAAAACTTTCAGGTGCCGTGCTGTTGACTTTTATAAAGTTCGGTTTATGGGGTTCTTAACTTGGGCTGGTTGCTTTAGGTTTAAATCATTTATTCTCATAAAAGACAAAAAAAACCACTTACATGAGAACAGACAAGATACATTCAGTAAACTTATTTTAGGTAACCGTCACCAAAGTATATGTATAGTATTATAATTATTCTATACTCATTCAGCAGTTCAACTCTCAGCCATTTAAAAACATTGGAGGACTTTAGTTAAGAGCGTTTACGCCGTACGGCATTACATACAAACTTTCAAGCCCTTGTTTTTCGAAATTAATGAACGCATTTTAATGAAACTTCCTAAGCATAAGCAGGATACAAAGGTCTAAAAAGTTAGTAGAGAACATTTTCAAAATGTCTTATATAAAAAAAGATAACTGGAAATATCTGTTTCTATGGAAAGTTTAAAATCGGTCTAATTTGGCTGTAACACTATTTTTCGAAAATGTTCTCTACTAACTTTTTAGACCTTTGTATTTTGCTTATACGTACGAAATTTCATTAGAATCGGTTCATTCACTTCGAAAAAAAAGGGCTTGAAAGTTTGTATGAAATGCCGTTCGGCGTAAACGCTCTTAAGGCAGTTTTCAATTATGTGTTTGGATAGCCAAGACTTAAAACTGCTGAGAGAGCTAACACTGCTTTTGTGGTCAGTACTGCGACAGCGACTGCGTCATGCCTTTCCGATGCAATCAGCGTATTGTTTCATTTTCCATGGAACTCGCATTTACCTATAGCATGGGATGGCATAACGCTGAAAGTTTTTCGGATTTTTTAACAACATAAAAATACATATAATTGGATTCAAATCTTTAATGCACACATCATATATGTCACCGTGGAGATTATTCAGCCGTGTATTATAGCTAACAGTACCGTAACTACCAATATTAGGAAAAGTTTTGTGTTTGTTAAAAAAAACACCTCGGATTTGGTTGGTAATGATTTTGACCATAATTTAATGTAAGATCGTGACTAATTAAATCTAGTAATGCTATTAAAATTGAATTCTGATTGTTTTTAAATGACTTCTAATTTTGGAACATTGTTTTGTAAATAGTAATACCTAAAACTTTCTTACTTTTTAAAATGTAACGTTTAAACGACATCTGTTTATTCGGCGGTAAAGTACTTTGCGATTGACGTTTGCCTCTGGTGGGGCGAACGCGGCGCGACTTGAACGCGGAGCTCAATTTTGTTTCCGATTTTAAAGAAGTAACATTGTGAGTAAAATCTATGTCTGTTTGATTAAAAAAATATTGCATTTAAGTAGTTTACTTGTTTTTAGGGTTCCGTAGACAAATGGCAAAAACGGAACCCTTATAGATTCGTCATGTCTGTGTTTGTCCGTCCGTATGTCACAGCCACTTTTCTCCGAAACTATAAGAACTATACTGTTGAGACTTGGTCAGTAGATGTATTCTGTGAACCGCATTAAGATTTTCACACAAAAATAGAAAAAAAACAATAAAATTTAGGGTTCCCCATACTTAGAACCGAAACTCAAAACTTTTTTTTTCATCAAACCCATACGTGTGGGGTATCTATGGGTAGGTCTTCAAAAATGATATTGAGGTTTCTAATATCATTTTTTTCTAAACTGAATAGTTTGCGCGAGAGACACTTCCAAAGTGGTAAAATGTGTGTCCCCCCCCTGTAACTTCTAAAATAAGAGAATGATAAGACTAAAAAAAATATATGATGTAGGTACATTACCATGTAAACTACCACCGAAAATTGGTTTGAACGAGATCTAGTAAGTAGTTTTTTTTTAATACGTCATAAATCGCAATTTACCATTCATTCAATGAACTCAAAAAAAAAACATTTAATTTCATAAACATAAACCTTATGCATAAACAAGGATGTTACGGAACCCTCGGTGCGCGAGTCCGACTCGCTCTTGCCCGGTTTTTTATTTTACTGAAATCTTTGGGTTTGCCTGATAGATCCAATGTAAAATTCATTGTACCTATAGCAAAACCGAAAACCAGAATAATGTCAGTGGTTCTGCGTATTTTTTGCCGCCCTGTCTCAACTTCGACATTTATGTTTTATCCTTCTTTATTAATAAACGCGGAGTAAAGTGAGAACCTGTATTGGCTTCAGATTTGTCATTACCTACGTTTTTGAGGTTTAAGTTTGGCCTAACATTCATCATCACCATCCACAGGCCGACTTCACCCACAGCTGGACATAGGCCTTTCTATTCTTGTGCCATTCCCCACGCTCGTGTGCCAGCCTCATCCAGGTTGTTCCCGCGATACTAACAATATCGTCTATAACTAACTACACTCCACATTTGTTAGTAAAGGGGAAAAATTCCCATTCCATTATTAATTTTCAACTAAATCCTTTATCCTAACGAAATCCCTTTACACTTGGTTTGTTACGCACATTCTGTTAACTCATTAGTACAAAATATATATTCACCTCTAATTCCCTCAAACACACCTGTATAATACGCACTTGTATTTAAGCGAATTTATCTAAATATTCAGAGTAGGTATATTTAGCTAAATTAGAACCGAATCCGCGAGCGCTAAGACAATATCGTTTTAACAATTCTGTAATTACCACCCTCTTACAAACGTGTAGTCTTACTTACAATGGGGGACAAGTTTAAAGAAACACTTCTATAAAATATGTATTTGTTATTGGTTATGTGTATGCCGAAATTAATTTGTAGTTAAATCTTCTTTGGCGACGACGCGTGAGGATTTCACACATGGGTGCTTTATAAGCACTAACTTTTAATTACTTACCGCAACCAGCGATTACTATTCCACGAAGGAACGGACGATTGTTTTGTACATGTTGGTGATTTAAGACCATTTTACTAATATCTAGGTCTACCTACTGTTTTTTCTTCAAATATGACTTTGTTAAATCACATTGCTAAGGATACTTGCCGATTTATAAGAGTGAGAGAAGATTCTGGACAATTCGTAAAAAGCATTGTAATCCAGCCATTAATCATGTAACAATATAAACACTACTTGTAAACAAGAACCTAACAGTCGTCGTTAACAAGTTGCGGCCATACTTGTAGCAACTGAAGTAAGGGACATAGTTTTGTAGCGGTTGTAAGAATCGGCCCGAAACCCTTCGCAATTTATGTTAATTGTTCTTACTACAAACATAGTTTTGATGAGCCGTGTTGGTCCTGTTAAGTACTTTCTTGATCACGACGTTATTCTCTAATTGTAGGTAAGTATTTTATTTGAGTGTTTTATAGGATTTTATGATGATTTTACAAAACTCCGCTATAGTTGGGAGAATAGCATCATAATGGTAATCTTCAATTTGTCGGCGAAGCGGTATCAAGACTCCCTTGTTTTAGACATATCAGACCCTTCAATCGGAGTGAATGAAAATTTTCGATTGATTTCACGTTCACACAACAAAATTACATAGGAATGAACGTTTATCTGCTTCTTTTATTTCATTTTTGTGTTTGTGTAAAGGTGACAAAAAGTGAAGCGTCTGATTTCTGCTGATGTCTAGAGTAAAACCCTGACAGACTACCTGAAGGTGACAGCTCTCTAACAAATATAGAATTTGAGGATATATCTCTCATTTTCGCCTCAATGTTCAAACATGATCATAAACAGATACTAATTCTAAGCTTATTCCCCATAATCCAATCTTAACTCAATGTGGAATATTAATTATATTATTAATTTAACTAAACGCAATTAGTAATAGATACGATATAATTAATTACACTAATAATAAGGCATTTGAATAGCATTTAGTGGCGCGGTGCACAATTTGCACACCAGTGTACGACAAACGTCTCGTATGAATTGAAGATAATCGTATGTATTATGCTGCTATAAACTCATACGTATATACCTAACAAGACTACAATATAAGAAAGTACAGAAGTCCTCCTAGATGGTCTGCAAATTTTTAGAAAGATATGCGAAGAATTTGTAGTTTTGCTGACAACGGAAAGCAACAAATGGACATGAATGTGAAGTTATATAGTTATAGATGGCATTCATCAGAATGCCATCTATAACTATATAACTTCACTATAAAAATAGTTGAGAGAAGCCGGGGATAGTGATTCATCCCCGGCTTCTCTCAACTATTTATGTTTCAGCCATCTTCTAGACTTCTTTTTGCTGCGCTGTTGATAGACATAGACTTCCTCCATCGTGGGGGTGACAGATGGGCATGCCAGACTCTGACCGACTAGAACCACTGCGATGTTCCACCTCTTTCTTTCAGCGGAGTGCGGGATTCGCATAAGGCATAAGCATAGCATTCTAACCCAACCAGACACAGCTGCATAATTTAATATTATGTAGTTTACATGCATTTTCGGTCTACTGTCTAATCTCCTGGTTAGATTATTTTCAGACTTTGGATGGATGATTATGCTCCTTAAACAAATTAAAGTCCGGCTAAAAGTCTACCTTTAGAATATAATCGTTTGATTTGTTGAGGTCAGAATGCAGTTGTTCGATGTGAAATAAAACTGATGTGGAATGTGAGAGGATAATGTTAGTGTGTATTGAACCCTCTGCGTCTCAGTTACATGTTGTAACTCGCAGTGAACAAACTGTGGCCCTTAGCGTGACGTTCAGTGTAATAACTTTAGTTCTAATTGAACCACCTGCGAGGTTAGTTATCGTGTCCTTTACTGTTTACACCGGGGTTATAGAAGTTATTGTGAGTACCTTTGTGTTTTGTTCTAACTACGTGATTGTACGAAGTTGAGGTTTTTTTGTTTAGATTAATCTAGATGATGACTTGAATATTTTCTATGTGTGGTGAACAATGAGATCAGTCTAGCTGACTGATCTCATTGTTTCTATTAAGAAAAAAGAATTTCTTAATTTAAATAACTTTTGAACCGTTGCGTGCTGCCTATATAAACCATACTGGGTCATCGGTAATATTTATTGAAAAAAATGTTATAGTTAAATTAGGGAAAAAATAAGTTAACACAAAATAAAATACCTAAAGTAACTGTTGTAATGTCTATCAGCGTCAATCTATGGCGCCAATTTATACACTACATTCAATACCACTCAATGTTCTTCGTGTTACGTGTACAATATAATAATGCTTTTAGGATGTTGTTGGGCCTGCCAAGATGCTGTACTGCGTCTGGCATTTTTATGGAGGCTCGGTTTGATGGCTTTCATGCCATCATGAGAAAGCGAGCGGCCTCCATATTGCACAGTATCCGAGCAAGCTCCAACAGCATTCTGAAAGTAATTTCTTAGACACTGGATCGCACTCCTCGTGTCTATTTCTGCCGTCATAAATAAAAAGGGCACAACTAACATTTTTTCCAAAATTGAGTTATATACATATTTGGAATCAGAAAAAAAGGCGCATATGCTAGTTTTTTACTCGATTTTGGAAAAAAATGTTAGTTGTGCCCTTTGCTTTATGACGGCAGATTTGATTTCGTTTGTTTTATTTTTTATTTTTGTGGTTTACTTAGTTCTTAAGTAATTACTAATATAAATATGGATGTTCAGTGAATACTCTGAAATAATATTATATTTATTTTAATATATTATTAATACACCAACAAACTCTACCTAGTTAACCCATAATTGTACCTAAGTTTTAACGAGCCGGACTCGCGCACCGAGGGTTCCGTAACATCCGGGTTTATGCATAAGGTTTATGTTTATGAAATTAAATGTTTTTTTTTTAAATTTTATATTTGAGTTGATTGAATATATAGTAAATTGCGGTTTACGATTTATGACGTATTAAAAAAAAACTACTTACTAGGTCTCGTTCAAACCAATTTTCGGTGGTAGTTTACATGGTAATGTACATCATATATTTTTTTTAGTTTTATCATTCTCTTATTTTAGAAGTTACGGGGGAGTCACACATTTTACTACCACTTTGGAAGTGTCCGTCGCGCAAACTATTCAGTTTAGAAAAAAATTATATTAGAAACCTCAATATCATTTTTGAAGACCTACCCCACACGTATGGGTTTGATGAGAAAAAAAAATTATCAGTTTCGGTTCTAAGTATGGGGAAACCTAAAATTTATTGTTTTTTTTTTATTTTTGTGTGAAACTCTTAATGCGGTTCACAGAATACATCTACTTACCAAGTTTCAACAGTATAGTTCTTATAGTTTCGGAGAAAAGTGGCTGTGACATACGGACGGACAGACAGACAGACGGAAAAACAGACAGACAGACAGACATGACGAATCTATAAGGGTTCCGTTTTTGCCATTTGGCTACGGAACCCTAAAAAGAAACAATCATTACACCTTCATTGTAAACAAGTTTCAAGACGAACTACGAGTATTAATGAATTATTTTCCAACTATTTTACAATACCGATTAAAGCTTTGTTTATCGGTAGGTACAACTATTTCGAGAGAAAGTTTGTTGAATCCATACAACAAGATGGCGACACAGAAATAGTTGTTATTGACGTAAGCCTGTGAGGGGTTAAATATGGTCCTACCCTGTCAATAAAATATATTGAAACAAGTTATAGCAGTCGAGTCTATAAATATTTGAGGTTAGCATGTATAATGCACAAAAGGGATAAGCAGGTATGCTGGTCACATGTACAGACGCCAGCACATAAAGCTACCCGAAACTGTCAAATTTTTCCAATCAGCTTTGAACCTTATGCTTTAGCGATAAAGTTGGAAATCGATTAAATAAATTTGACAGATTGTAGTAGCTTGATGTGCTGGCGTCTGTACATGGTGACAGGGACATCGACGCGCTTCCTGTTACCATGGACATTTCGAAGGTTATCAAGAAAAAAGCAGCCATTTGATATAAAAGTGCATCACTACGATTGCACATTTCTATCAAATAGCAAATTTTTTAGTCTGCCCCGTGCAGATGAGACCATACTATCAATGCGGTTTCGTTTACGTTTACATAAATACGAAAAACTTTATTCCGACAGTCACAAATACGAATTTCAAAATACCGATTTTCATAATTCCGAATGGTTCAAAATTCCTAATATAACAACTCCGATTTATCATTCATCCTATTTTTATAATTCCGAAATTTCAATATTCCTAACGTTTATAAGTACTATTCTCTAAACACCGAGTTCTAATAGATCGAATAACAAAAAGTCCGAATTAATGAAAATTCGAAACATTAAAAATACGAATTCCGATTAATTAGAATTCCGAAATAAAAACACCTTGTAAAACTGAATAGCAAGACAAATATACGAGTAGAATACGGAATATCGAAGCACAAAATATCAATAAATGCTAATACGATGCTACAATATTGCGATGCACGTAACTGCGAAAGACCCGTCTCTGCGACGCCACTACACTTCCATGCACGTTACCGCGATAGATCTTCACTGCGATACTACTAGACTTCGAAGCACGGTAAAGGTCATATTGTCATTCGCTCGCTCATGCATCCTAGTGTCGACGAAGCCCCGCTTCGCGGGGCCTCTATTTCTGTGTAAAGGGTTTAAAGTAACATGCATACAGCAAGCATGCAGCATGGAAGCAAACACGCAGCATGCAGCATGCAAGCAAGCATGCAGCATGGAAGCAAACACGCAGCATGCTGCATGGAAGCAAACACGCAGCATGCTGCATGCCAGCAAGCATGCAGCATGCCAGCAAGCATGCAGCATGGAAGCAAACACTCAGCATGCAGCATGGAAGCAAACACGCAGCACGCAGCATGCAAGCAAGCATCAACGAGCATGCAGCAAGCATGCAGCATGCAAGCGAGCATGCAACATGCAGCAGGCATGGCCTTCCTTAGCCCTTTATGTTCCGGGCCAGCGGTAACCCTTTCGGACAATCCCGCTGACCCGGCAGGCTTCGGCCCTAAGGGGCCCCTCCTCGATGCTGACATCTCTTTGAGGCGCGCGTGGAACACGTACGCGCCGTCCGGAACGGGCCTGGTCCTGATCGGACGGTGAGCTACCCATTACTCACCGCCCGCAGGCCCGCGCCTACGGTGGCCGGGAGTCGTCATGCGGCTCCCGACGCCTGGGGCGTCCCCCGCGGCGGCTGAGACGGGAGGCTCTCTCCCTGAACCGTCCCGCCACCTCCTTCGCTAGCATGACTGCTTCGCAGAAGGAGGTGACTGCCTCCCACTCCCTCTCGCCCCGGACCATGGCTTGCACCAGGGCCGGACGCGAGAGGTCGCCGTCGCTGCCAATCGCCTCTACGAGGACACGGCGGTGCTCCTCCCAAGCGGGGCAGACCTCCACCGTGTGCTCCACCGTGTAGGCAGCAGGCATGGTCTCTGTCACGGCTCCGGCGTTGCGGTTCTCCGGCGGCCCCACGCGTGCTAATCGTCGCAGACGGCTTTCGCTCACCACCGCGGCTTCGGCTTGCTGGCCGGCTTCGCCGGCCAACCTCAGCCGCGGCGGCTCGCTCACAGCCTCCTGCTCCTCAGCCCGCGGGCCGCCTCGCTCCTACGCGCCTACGCGATTTTAAATTACACTCTAGGGGTAGGGCAGACAAGACTGCATGGAGTCGGATTTACAGCGATTCATTTCTGTCAACCTAACCTAACCTAATTTTTAGCAAATGTTTTAGAGCTAACAATTTTACTAGAAATGAACATTCGGAATAATACACATTATATAATACAATACTTAGGACATATGACTTTATTTCAGGCAAAATTAGGAGATTCAATTATTATAGTCCTCGATATTATGACAGAATAGATTTAGAAGTAAAGATAATTATGTAAAACAATATTTCGAATTTTGAACATTATGGTTACTGAAGTTTATAGCAAACGTGTTATGTATAATGAGTTTCGGAGAAACAATTTTAGGAGAAGAAAGGGGGAACCAATTTTAACAGGTTATTCGGAAAATTGAAAATCGGAATGACGTTTTTCGGACCGAGAACCCATCGAGCATTTGATTCTTCGAACATATGAAAATCGGAAAACAAGCAAATCGCATTTATGACTTTCGGAAACATAAATTTCGTGATTTTTAATAATAGACATTATAATTCTCAGGTATTATGAAATTCGGACTTTTGAAAATCGGAACATCGAAATTCGGAATAAAAAATTTCGGAATAATTTGGGTGTTCCCGCAGATGAGACCATACTATCAATGCAGTTTCATTTCCACCATTAATGGTGCAAACTAATTAGTCTCATCTGCACCATTGATGGTGCAGATCAATGGTGCATACGGTACAACGGGCCCCATTCCACCCTGAATATAGATTTGTGCGAGTTTTAAAATGCTGAGTGGGCAAAACTTGCTCCAAAGAAATTTAACTGCACAAGCTGCCTGTAGACCTAACTTTTTATTTATATTTACTTTCGCGATGTGTACCTTCTAATATCAAACGTTATTTTGACGTCCTCGAAAGGCCTAAAATCGCGTGGAAGGCCAAAACTTGATACAAATCGCGAAATAATCGATTCTAAAAGAAAGATATCTATATGGTTTAGGCACAAGCATGGAACTCCTCCAGTGCGGTAATAGTCTCCGCTAACGGTTTTGTTTGCTCCATTGAGTTCCTTCCTCAAACATTACTATCACGACGCTAGAGTAAGACAGTGAATGTAAAGTTACATGTGTCAGACAGTGATGGAATGGCAAGGTGGAGCACGCAAAGGGTTGGAACACGTAGATTGCTATACCTAAGGAGACATAATGTACGGTCAGCGGGTGAAGATAGTTGTTTCTTTCTGCATTTTATTTTGTTAACGTTCTTTAGTAAAACGCTTCGTCATAATATTTTACGTCAATTTATCTACAGGCCACAATCAAGCAGTTATCATAAATGTGAAAAATACAAAAAATGTCCGAGTTATCATTTGCATACAATGACCAGCCTCCCACCTGGACATGAGTTACCTTTGGTAACATGGAAGTGTTTAAACAGTTTCCGGACCCAGGTTGGCCGAAGCAAGGAAAACCTGTTCAGGTGGAGATTCATAGACAGACAGACACAAACGATGCGACACTCAATATCGTGGCATACGTGTTCTGTCAGCCGCACTTTACAGGAACTGATGGACGCTGGTAATGGCCCCAAACAAGTAGCCGAATTCTGGGCCGAGACTATTTAGATTTATATCGACACTCTAAGATGAGACCAGCCTGCCTATATGTAATTAAAACTACGGTATGTATTCAACTTTCAACATGTCGCTTTTAACAACTTCATCCGGTAATGTAACGTTATTTATAGTTTTCCAATAACGCATACAAAAGGTAATATCGCCGAATATTTCATGCAAAACATTTTCATACTGAAAAATTTATATAATTATTAATATCTACAACAAAGAGAGATACAAAATATTTCACCACCTGTAACTGTAATTATGTCTTTTGTAACTGACCGACGGGATCCTGCCGTTTTGCCAAAAAGATTTTGCCAAAATTTCACTACCCAAACAAATGGCAACCTTTCTTTATACCAATGCAATGTTTGGAATGATTTTAATACGCACATTTTCACTTACAAAAAAAAAAATTTTTACTTGGCAGAATAATAGTTATTAAGGATAATGTCATTTAGGCATTTGGTCTTTAATCAAATGATTTATTACAGCAAACAATCTTTAGACAATAAACATTTGGTCAAATGATTTGTGATGACAAAAAATATAAAGGCAAAAATAAGATGTTTTGGGAATTATATAATTAAAAAATGCAATTTTATTTTAAAATAATCATTTATTTAATACAAAATATTTGTAACTTACAATTTTAAATTTTTTGAAATGGACATTAGCAATTTTATTTCGGAGAATTCAGAATTGTGTTGCAGAATTCGATTAATTCTGTCGTCATTATCCATTTTTTTTTCTTTTTTTGCCGGCGGGCGTGAAACGACCAGATTATATAAAAAAAAATATGGAAAAAAAGAGATTATTTTTAACAGGCTATCGAGAACCAAATTAGTTAGACAAGGTTAATTATTTAAAAAAATATGCTTAGGTTAGGTTAGGTTAAAACTGTGACCTGACGCACGAGCCGAGCGAGCGAAGCGACCGGTGCCGCGGCAGTGGCCGGCGAGTGCCAGAAACGACTAGATTATATAGGAAAAAAATATGGCAAAAAAAACAGGCTACCCGAAACTGAACTAGTCCGACGAGATTAACTATTTTAAAAACATGCTTCTAATTAAAAAAAAAAAATACTACCAGAATAGTATTAACTATTCTGGTAGTATTTTTTTTAAATTTATTAATATTATTATTAGCTGTTTGTCAAGTGGAAAAAACACCCTTGTAATAAAACGAGGTCTCCCTTGTTTTACCAAAAAGAAATTGCCAAATTATCACTTCTCAAACAATTTTCCGCATAATTTCATTTGCTAAATTATTACTTAGCAAGAAATCTCTTCACAAATAATTGTAACCCAAACCTAATGTTTGGCAAGTGAACGTTTAAACAATAACTTGTTTATCATATAGTTCTTTTACCAATTTTTATTTAGTCAAATATTTCAGTTGGAATAACTTATTTTACGCAAACTAACATTCGCCAAATATTTAGTATCGTCAGTTTTCGCAGTTTTAAGGCAGCCATTTCAAGCATAAGATCTAACTTTGAAGACGTTTTATTGGGATCCTGCCGTTTTACCAAAAAGATTTTGCCAAAATTTCACTACCCAAACATATTTTGGCAACCTTTCTTTATACCAATGCAATGTTTGGAATGTTTTTGATGTAAGTTACTGGTATTTAAAAATACTAAAAAAGAACGTCATAAAAATATTTACACCCAGAATCTAAAAAGATAATATCTGAATGTTTCCGCTGTCTGTACGTACACAAACCGCTTACGTTCAAAGAATGTGGTCATATGTTTCTATTTCTTTTGAGTTTATCTTTTGGCGCTTTTCTATGCAACTTCCAGCCTTTTGTACATTGTGGCTCTTCGTATGCTCTATAGCCATCTATGGAATGCTTAGAACTGACGTCCAGCTGTCTTATCCGTGATCTAGTCTAGTAGTCAAAGTCAAAGTACATATTAGTGCCATTTTTACAGATATTTTATAGAAACTCTAAAATCTACCCTTTAGCATATAGTACCTACTATTAATTTAACAATATTAGAAATTAAATAAAACATTATATAAGTGCGATACAATAGATATTACATTGTAAATCATAAATATAGGATCAGTTACAATAAATTTTGTCAGCAAGAAATTCGTCAATGGTCATTTGTCTCTTGAAAAAATATTTAGGCTGCGTTTAAATTGAGTCAAGTTTAAATCTTTTAAATCGTTTGGTAGCTTATTAAAATTTTTCGGAACCATGCAAAGTATGCTCTTGTACATAAGGGGCCCGGTTTTTGATCTTCTTAGGCATAATTCATGTTGGTATGTTGGTCTTATACAGGATGAAATTGAAAACATGCGACAAACCGAAACGGGAGATCGTACTCATCATTATGAACAACTTTTACTATAGGTCCAAACCTGAAATCGCGAAAACAAAATCAGCTGTTCCGTACATTTATGTTCGCATAACTCGTCAAAATGTAGGGAACTGCTGGTTTTTTTTTTCGCGATTGCAGCTTTGGTCCCTTAGTAAAAGTTGTTCATAATGATGAGTACAATCTCCCATTTCGGTTTTTCGCATGTATTCAATTTCACCCTGTAGATCGATAACTTTGCTCTAAAGCTTTTTTTAAATAAATAACCGTTTTTTGTTGAAGAGAATAGTCTGAAGAGACGCTTGCTGTTAATTATTTAAGAAAAAAACTGTGAAAACCACAACATGCTCATACGGAAAAGTATGTACAGTCACGAGCATTAATATGTCAACACTTGGTAATTTTCAATTGCGTTTTTTTCGTGAAATGACGAATGCAACGTTGAAATACGACACTTTACATAAACCTATGGGTTAGAAAATACTATTTTCGTAATAATATAAAATAACATTAAAAATAAAGGAGAAAATTTCCTTCGAATAAAGCCAAGTGTATACATACTTATGCTCGTGACTGTACCTACCGAAATAGGGATTAAAATTTTGTGCAACAAGCGACATATAACTTGAGCAACAAAAGCGATTATAAACCTTAAGATGGGTGCCATAGCAGGGTGGCCATGACGTGATATTCGTATAAGGGAATGCGTCTAATGTTTATAGACACCGCGCAATAGTTCTAGTTAACAGTAGTATCATAGGCGATTGTATCACAATCCACGCATATTATGTGAGGCGAAGTAGGACACGGGCAATTGTGGCAATTCAGGTGATGGAATAACCCAGAGCATGTAATTGTGAACTATTAGGAGTAGTGGAACATACCTGACAATAGTGGAAAATTGTTTGCGGCCATTTTTATGTACCTACCTACGTACTTAATGCGCATTTTCTTGGTCAGAATATCTTAATATCTTTTAATATCACTGCTTTAACTGAAAATAGGATACATAAAAGATTGTACAGAACAGCCAAACAGTTATATCTTATTTAGTTATGAGAATAATACAGTTATTTACAAATATTACAGTTTTGAATCAAGCGATTGACATAATATGCACTAAATCTGTCATCTCGTTGATGACAGAATATCTTAATATCTTTTAATATCACTGCTTTAACTGAAAATAGGATACATAAAAGATTGTACAGAACAGCCAAACAGTTATATCTTATTTAGTTATGAGAATAATACAGTTATTTACAAATATTACAGTTTTGAATCAAGCGATTGACATAATATGCACTAAATCTGTCATCAACGAGTTCTCTAAATTGCATCAAATTGAGTCAAATTCATTATTTATAAGAAGACAGGCTTAAAAAGAGCCATAGTTAAATACATTCAAGAAGCGTTAAATATAATAAATAATAAGAAATATGCATTAGGGTTACTATTGGATATGAGTAAGGCCTACGTTAGGGTATCATACAAAATATTACCTACTTGATAAACTTTACTAAATTGGTGTTAGAGGCATCGCACATAAGTGGTTTTGCTCATACCTAGTAAATCACACTCAGTACCCAGTACGTTGAAGTGGAGTATAATCACCCGCACACTGGCGTAACAACTCACGTGAGATCACAAGCAGCGGATCTAACCATGTCTATACCACAAGGTAGTATGCTAGGGTGTATCCTGTTTATAATCTACATGAACGACTTGCCGAAAGAAATAAATGCCCAAAAGTGTCCTTTTTGCCGATGACATTTCAATAGTGTTTTCATGTGCCGATAGTAATAAGTTAAATTTGGTCCTAGACGATAAACTCTCAAAAATAGTGAACTGGCTGAAAGACAATAATTTGGAAATAAATTTGTCAAAAATTAATAAATAAACTTATACAGATCTTAACAAAAACGTCCACTGCCTATTAACTATTTGTACAATAACATACAGTTTCAGTATGTAGATGAATTTAAATTATTGGGTCTAACAGTTGATACCAATATAAATTGGAAGGTCCATATTGAGGCTATGTCCAGTAGACTTGCAAGTTTCACATACGCTGTAAATGAATGAACAAGGTCAACCGATTTAAAAATAGCTATGTCGGCATACTACGCCTACGCATACTCATCGCAATAGCCCAAAGGCTAAACCGCAGATTGCTGCGAAGTCGTGAGTACAATCGCCACTTATTGTACTCCCCGGCTCACGTATATTTCATTTTGTATATTATATGAAATTAAATATACCTGTATATATTATAAAAATACCACCCACAAAAGAAGTCAGACATAAGAATCCACTCCTAAACGCTCACCACAGCTATGCTGCATCACTGACACGTTCCACTCTATCGCAGACCAGGATAATATGTCTCCATTACATCTTCATAAATATGTAAAAGGAATTGTTTCATTAAATCATTCCGTCGCCCTGATGAAACATTCATACTTCGGAGATCGGGAGCTCAGGAATCGATTGAAGTGACTCCGAATGTCGGTGCTATAGGTAATATCTAGCAATAACAGAGTTTGCCCTCTCTAATTGTCCAAGTTACTCTAACACAGGCAACGCCAGGGCTGACACTTGACTTGGCCAAGCTGTGTAGTGACCGCCGTAATTCTGTCGATGTAAATCTTGGTTGTTGCAATTTTGCGGTAATAAAAGATCCTTTGATTCATGAGTATTTGTGGGACTTAAAGACGAAACACTACTATACATATGGTCGAGAGGGTCATGAACTCGAAATAGGAAAAACCTTCTTAATACTTCAGCATTTTAAGCAAAAAAAAAATATAGCTCTTGTTTTTGCCAGGTATCATTATTAAAAAAAAAAAACATTTTCTCCGCATTATTATTGCATCGAGCGATTATAATGCACTGCAATTTATGTCAAATGGCAATTCAAAGGACATTCTAAAAAGTATCTGATGCGATGAAAAGTTGCTCTTTTGATCTAAGGAAACAATTTCAAATAAGAATTTGTTGAAACAAGTTGAGTGTCGACCCTAAAATCTCCGATCTGGATTTATAACGCCGATTTATACCATGAACCACTGCTGGTATTATTGAAATTGAATTTTAATGGAATTCTCTCTTACTAGGGAAGTTCAACTTTATGAAATATCTAAAAGACGTTCCACTTATCAAACTTTTACGTATTAGTACATTACACGTACTACATTTGTTGAGTAATCGCAAGTGTGGCTTGTGACTGTGTTGCTGTGAGTTCGATGACGAAATAATCATCATTCTCCTACCCATCTCAATTAATTTGGGGTCGGCGCAACATGTCTTTTTCGTTGATATTTCTCTTTAGTCGTGATCTTGGTAGTCACCCCCTTCCAAACTAGTTCGTCATTCACACAGTCATTACATCCTTTCTTTGGTCTTCCCCTACTGTTATAGCCATCGCCATTCTTACTCAAAACTTTCCTCATTACAGCTTCCTCAATACATGCCCATAACATAACAACCGATTTCCGCACAACTTTTCAGTTACTGGTGCCACTTTTAGAGTTGACGAGATGAGGCACCAAAAATATGGATTTTTTTATGTAAGAGATTCCTGTAGTTTTGAATATCGTTCGTAAAAGTAGTACTAAGCGGCTGCCTATCAGGGTAAAATTCAAATTCGAAGTCATTACAGGCTGGCACACGGTTAGTGCACGCGTTAGGCACGTGTTAGTTTGAAAGACACTTTGCAATGTTAAAGCTAAGTTTCAGCACCTCAGCACGTCTCTCTCTTCACACGACGCTAATCATGTTCCAGACTGTGTGTATGCAATTAACGCCGAACTCGCGGTAGGTACGTGTTGGGGTAGTGGTGTGGGTCAATCGAATTACTAGCAGGCATTCCTCTGTCTATGTGGTTATCGTAGCCCACCACTGTAGGGTTTTATTACGTTGTTTTTGGCGTGTAGTTTCACGTTTATCACACTAATATTATAAAGGCGAAAGTTTGTGAGTGTGTGTGTGAGTGTGTGTGTGTGTTTATATGTTTGTTACTTCTTCACGCTCAAACGGCTGGACCAATTTGGATAAAATTTGGTATGGAGGTAGCTGACACCCTGGATTAACTTATAGGCTACTTTTTATCCTGATATTCCCACGGAATCGACATTTACGCGGGTAAAACCGCGTGGCGCAGCTAGTTCGGTATAAAAATAAGCTATTTTTTGTGGAAGCTACAATGTCGTTGCGTGAAATTATAGATGGGCAGCGCTGTTCAATTGCGATTATTTGCTTTCTTTTATTTACCCATAAGGACTTTCGAATAGTTCATGAAGGTATTTTAGGATGCCATTACACCAGAAATTCTACATGAATGCAAATTTAACAACACCTTAATCGTTACCATACAAAGTCGATGTCATTGAAACAGGTCACATACTATAATAGCCCTCTCCAATACAGTAGTAAGGGTCAGGTTTACATTAGTCTACCATACAAAACCAGCTTGAATCCAACAGACCTATTATTTCCTCCAGGGAAGATTTATTGGCATCATGAAGCTTATATTGAGAAATTCAGCCTTTCTGGACTCCGTCTCAATATTAATCCGCTTGAAGCTAATGTACTCAGCGGGTACTTCAGAAGGGTAGTGTTTGAATACAGGGTAATGTATTGGTGATTAAAGTAACGGCAAAACTAAGTATGTTTAAAGTAATTTTCGAGTATTTACGTAGTAGGTACTACAAATATTATTTGCAAGAGTAGGTTACCTTTTTGTTTTGCTGACTCGATACTTCGTGATCTACTGCCGCATGAATTAAAATATATATATATATAAAAAAAGCCTATGCTGAAGTGGGTTTTCTAACTAGCTGTTGGTATATTGACAAATCATATCTACATATGTTCCTGTATAATGTCATCGTAGAGCTAAAACGCAACTCTCAAGGCTTCAAAGTATCCGAGAAGATGATGCAAATCTCTAAAAACCACATGCACGCATTTTCAAGGCTAAACTAATATTATATAAAGTAAGAACGAATTATGAAAACCTCTTTGTTTAACAACAAAGGCTTGACGGACGATCAGGAGTGTTACCTTAGACCTCCAGCCTCAGGTAATAGCTGAGACATAACTCATCGCTTTGCATAAATCAGCGAGATTCGATTAAAGTAGGGTCTCAGGCGACCACGCTATATCCTCCCGTTTTAACAGCTTGGCTATATTAAATCCATGATCAAATTAAAGGATAGAAGATAATACGTTAGGAAGGTATTTTCATCATAATATTTCACCTAAGGGTTTTATATTATCAGTGTCGTCTAAAATGATGAATGTAGATCATTTTACTACCATCATTTTATAGCGATGTATGAACCTGCTGGGGAATAAGTATTTCTAATAACTTCATTAGGAAGAATGGTAAGAGTCGAACCGCGTGATATAACCGTGTATTTATTGCTTTATTCTGATGCCTTACCTACTGATAAATGCTTCGAAAATTTAGTATATAAAAATTACATTAAAGCTAAAATAAAAGAAACATTCACGTATTAAAACATGAAGTTAACTAACCTACGTATCAATATTGTTTGCATTTTCACAAGAGGGAAAGACCAAGAAAACACCATATTATTACGAATGATTCAAAGCTAATTATAGAAATATTCTTCTCTCAACCCACGTTTTACTAGTACAAGTATCACTCAAGCGCACTTCACGCTATCTGAAATATAGAACGTTTCAAATAAGATTTTATTAAGTAAATTTCGGTAAAGGTTAAAACGCTTAGTAAAATTTTGGCCAATTAAGGAATTAACATTGAACCTAATAGAAATTATTCAATTAATTATGTTTCGTCGCTATTTCGAAAGGTCAGCATTTGAATACTTAGACAGAAAATTACCTCAGTTCCAAGTAAGCTTGGTTTAATTCAATTTTGAATTGAGAAGTGCACTTCATACTATACCTAGATGATAAGAGGATCTATTGATATGTTCAGTCTTCGACGAATACTTGATTGTATGCCCTAGTAATTAATTAGGTAATACGCACATATTGGGTACTAGCAGTGCCCCGCGGTTTCACCCGCGTAAGTTTCCATCAGGTGGGAATACCGGGATAAAAGTAAGTGGTCCAGGAAATGGTCTATCTATGTGCCAATTTTTATTCAAATTTGTTTAACGGTTTACGCGTGATTGAGTAACAAACATACAAACATGTTCACAAACTTTCATATTTATAATATTACTAGCTGCACCGGCACGACTTCGTTCGTGTGGTGTCCTACCTCTTACCCTACCTTACCCCTACCCCTTATCCTACCCTACCTCTACCCTATACGAAAAGAAAAAAATATCAAGAAAAGATGTATCAAGCTACATAAAAAAACGTCTGTCTTGATAATAAACTAAAATACTCGTAGAAATAAAATAAAAGAGTAAAGGACAGACCAAACAAGTGAGTAAATCAAACTATACAATCTTATTACCTTCCCTATTACTGAACTCACCCTGTTTGACAGGTACGAACAGTTTGTATGGGATAATAAAATTGTTGCTTTTACTATTTGCCTTACAACTTCTTCATATTTTTTCACCTTTTAAGCCTTCCATGGACTTCTACAAATATTTCAAAACCATAATTATCCAAATCGGTCCAGCCGTTCTCAAGTTTTAGTGACTAACAAACGTCATTTCATTTTTATATATATAGACTATTAAAAATAGGGGTTGGTGGTAGAAGGGTGAACATTTAGGATTGCGTGTATTTTTTTAAAGCCTAATCATAAAAAAATGTCCTAAAAATAAAAAAATAAATATTTGTGGTGGACCACCCTTATTACTTAGGGGTATGAAAAAATGTTTACTTCCTATTCTCAGACCTACTGAATATACACACAACATTTCATAAGAATCGTGTATTTTTTAGCTGTAATGCCAATGAAAGCATTCTTTATTTCTTTAAATCTTATTCTTTGATCTGGATCTCGTCTGGTGGAAAGCGATGGATGAGGCCTTTGATGGAATGATCGAACCCAGAAAATAATATTATGTCATATATTTTCTTATCCATATTCTTTGCTATTATGTATTCCTATAGGTACGAAAAATAAATTACAATAACTCTTTCAGTTATATTGCGAATCATATTTACTTGTACCTATTATTTACATTATTGTAGTGATCTTTCGATAGCATTGGATATTGGTTTTTCTAGAAACTTGTTTGTTATGATAAGATAAGATTTATTTACTTGTATAAACGTGGTAAATATGTTACCGGTAATCTGTATAATTCCGGTATTCTATACAATACCTAGGCAATGTATAGAATACCTGAGGCGTCCAGGCAATGTATGAAATATTATGAATATTATTGTCCGTTACATACTTCGCCTAGGTAATGTATACATTTCCCAGGGATTATATAGAATACCTGCTGGTTCACCGGCAATGTGTAAGGTAAATAGATTTGGTCTATATTAATTTATCAATGTTATGTAGGTACCATGCAAGAAATGAACATGTATATATCGCAGGCAATTGTATGATTCCACGTTTTACAAACGGCGTCGTCCGTCAACGACGTCAACAAACGCTCGCTGTTTTAAAATATGCCGAACCCCGAGGCTAGGTTTCGTTAGGTTACTTTAAACCAGGGATGGGGAAACTACCTACGGCCCGCGGGCCAACTCCGGCCTGCGAAGCGTTAAAATCCGGCCCGCGACCACCCAAACAAAAATCAAGTGGAGTTTTCGTATTGTTAGAAAGGAGAATGGGTAAGACCGTAGCCAGACACAAATGTGTCCAAACATGTCCCCACAAAGACCAGCGCTCCTCAACCTTCTACTTCGCAGCTAACTTAAAAGTTTAATTTAATTGCAATTTATTTCTTAATGCAATAGTTATTTTGTAATATTGCACAATAAATTAGAGTTTCAGAAAATACATATCAATATTTTTATTTCAGTAAATAATATAGCTAAAAATGCAACAACTTGGTCCGCCATATATTTCGCTAGTAAATATTGGCACGTGATGGAAAAAGTTTCCCCATCCCTGCTTTAAACCCTTTACACAGGAATAGGAGCCCCAGAAGTGGGGCTACGTCAACATAGGATGCAAGAGCGAGCGAAGGGCACCCCGAGCTTTCGTCTTTTTCACACATTGCCGGCTGCGCATTCGGTACTGTATAGAAAGCCTAGGCAAAGTATAAAATAAATATTATTTCATAGATTACCTAAACGTTTTAGGTATTCTATACATTGCCTAGGTATTGTATAGAATACCGGATTATACAGATTGCCGGTAACATATACATACAAGAGCATGTAAGACGATAATAAATTAACTGCAGCAAATAGCCGCAATTAAGCTATCTAAATTCACGACTGCAGCTAGGGAATGCAAGGCAAAAGCAGAACTCCTTATATTTTCTACAGAGATTCTCTATATGTGATTCAATTTCATTCAAGATTCCAGTCCATTCTTTTGTCAATGATTAGTTCGAGGAATTTACCTAGTTGTATTGTATATGAAAACTCAATTACAATATTTATATTTTTCATTTGATTGTATCGAACTAGTGACTATTTTAGTATTTACTTATTTAGAATGAACAACATACTTTCTTTAATCTTATGTACTATTTGGAATAGTAAATTATTCATCATCATAAAAAAAAAACATTGGCCTTTTCCTTCGCAGACACCTGCGAAGGAAAAGGCCAATGTTTTTTTTCCAGAAGTGGGGCTACGTCAACATAGGATGCAAGAGCGAGCGAAGGGCACCCCGAGCTTTCGTCTTTTTCACACATTGCCGGCTGCGCATTCGGTACTGTATAGAATGCCTAGGCAAAGTATAAAATAAATATTATTTCATAGATTACCTAAACGTTTTAGGTATTCTATACATTGCCTAGGTATTGTATAGAATACCGGATTATACAGATTGCCGGTAACATATACGTACATACAAGAGCATGTAAGACGATGATAAACTAACTGCAGCAAAAAGCCGCAATTAAGCTATCTACAATCACGACTGCAGCTAGGGAATGCAAGGCAAAAGCAGAACTCCTTATATTGTTTACAGAGATTCTCTATACAGGGTCCCATTAAAATAGATGGACAAATTTTAACATAGCGCTCAGTACGTCTAACTAAACATATCCAAGCAAAAAAAACACCGATTAAAGTGATTTTATTTTGACCGAAAATAATAAATTGCCGGCACATTAGTGTATTTTCGTTAGCTGATTTTATTTTTCTTGTGAGTATCTATGCGTTTTTCTTTTATATTTTTTTACCATCGTCCTTGTTTTGGTGGTCTGAATGATTCGTAAAAGTTTGTCCACCTATTTTAATGGGGCCTTATATGTGATTTTCAGTCCAGTCTTTTGTCAATGATTAGTCCGAGGAATTTACCTACTTATATAGTTGTATTGTACAAGAAAACTCAATAACAATATTAATATTTTTCATTTGATTGTATCGAACTAGTGACTATTTTAGTATTTACTTATTTAGAATGAACAACATAATTTCTTTAATCTTATGTACTATTTGGAATAGTAAATTATTCATCATCATAAAAAAAACATTGGCCTTTTCCTTCGCAGGTGTTATAAGCGTTTCAAATAATAATATATTTTCTTCTATACAATAGGGCCATTTCGTGTCAGATCATAATGAACAACGGTACCTAGCTACAAATAATAAATCCATTAGTACATGCTATGGTACCGCGGCCCACAGACTAGTTACTAACGTTCTACCATCTAAGACTAACTCACTGAAAAAAATAATTTCTTACACACATTTACCAATACAACAACGTCTTCAGGATGCTGATGCGGCTGCCTCGCTATTGTAGTGCGTCCGGAACGTTTGCGGAGGCGCGAACGGACGGCTTTCATGCGGTTATACGGAAGAAAGTAGCCTCCTTGTTGCAGCGCGTACGAAGCAGTAGCAACAGTATCCTGCAGATGGTTGTATCTCGTGCGGATTGCCCTATCCAGAACAAATGGATGCATATTGTGATGGGTGTTGACTAACATAGTGTATAAGATTTTACTAACACAATAGGTATAATTGTAATAATTTATTTCTTTGCGTTTTATTTATTTCTTTGTATTTATAATTTGTAATTGTATTATATTGTATGGATTAATTTGATCTGAAATAAATTGATTAATAATAATAATTGACCTCCACATTATCCTTTTTACCGCCACAGTCATGTATAGATGAAAACCAATATGTACCCAACACGCCACGGTTCGACTACATGACAGAGTAAGAAAAAATGTTTGTCAAACAGTAAAAGACAAAACAGTAACTTTTAATGATTGAACATACTATTTACTGAAACAAACAAAAAAAAAAGGAAAACCACCATTATTGTAATGTAAGTAAATTTCAAAGGTTTGAACGATATCACCAAATTAATAAAACAGTTAATTTTGTGACCTTTTAGCTAAATAAAACGTAAAAGTTTACTGTCATGACGGTAACATTTTGCCTCAAGTTTAACTGTTTTCGGATCAGTAAAAAATATTGTTTTGAACGTTAGGCTCATATGGAACTGTTCAAAGTAGTTCTGATTCATGTTTTTTCATTTTTATTGACTGCTTATTTTTTTCAGTGTAGGTACACTATCAGTTTGATAGAATTATGCTCGAAAATTGAAATTTACATATAGGCAAAGTTGCAAACATCAAAAAAAAATTGTAAGATGTAAAGAAAATAAAAAAACTGAAAAACCGGCCAAGTGCGCGTCGGGCCACGCACAGTGTAGGGTTCCGTAGTAGCCCGTTATCACAATATAGTACGATTCTGTTGTTCTTTATTCTGAATATAAGTACCTAATGGTAAAGATATTAGGAGTTAATGGTTATAATAATAAAAATCGACTTTAAATTTGAATTATCATTTCTAAGACGTGCGGGGATGTCGATCACTCGAGTATACTCGAATTAAAACGTAACCCGTTGGTACATTGCCATCTAACGGCAGTATTGTGAAACTTATTATGTTTTTTTTTTGTTTTTTTATTTCATATTTTGTTTTTCAATGCAAGTCTTTACCCGTTATAAACAAGCGACTACTTCATCTTAGTCACTTTAAAGGATTAATGCTAAGGATTTTGTATTTGGCACAAAATTATCCAACACCTAAGTTCAACGACTATTACTGCTAAACTAATAAAGTTATCTTAACCGATATAATTTTCCTGTAAAGTTCATAAAATACACTATCATCGTGAATTATTCCAGATTTTTCAAGCCAGCAGTTTATTTTTTAGAGGGGGGAGGGACGCCCTACTGGAACAAAAATTTGCACTTTAAAGTTTAATATTTCGTAAATGGAGCATTAAATCGAAAAATAATTTTAGCAACCCCGAAGTCATTTTAGAAGACCTATTCAACGATACACGATGGGGTAGACGACGAAAAAAATATTCATCCCCACTTCTCATGTAAGGTACACACACCCTAAAAAAAAAATATTTTCCAAAATTTTATTTTACCGCTTTGTTGGCGTAATTGATATACACACTCCTACAAAATTACAGCTTTCTAGTACTGAAGGTCTCTTAGCAAAACCTCGTACAGACAGACAGACGGACATGACGAAACTAGAAGGATTCCTTGTGGGAACTACGGAACCCTAAAATTGAAAAATTGTAGACATACAGTATCTGGTGGAACCAATCCCTATAGACGCGAATGAAATAAGTGTGAGTGTATAAACTATTAAGGAAAACGTCTCAGGAGACGGTTCAATCTACCCTCTTCAAATATCTGACGTTTGGATTTTGCATAATGTGATATGAAGATCTCATACGTTTCGTACGTAATGTACGAACATATACAAATGTGTAAGTTAACTGGAAGGATTTATGACTTCCACAATGAGAGATTTGTGGAAGTTGCTCTTCAAAAACGAGGAATGTTACAGTTAGGTCTGGGGTGATTCTAGAACATTCATGCAGCTAGTCTGTACCTGTCTTTGTCTTTGATATTATTTTACTGTCAATAATTGACGCTTGAAATAATAATCTCATCATTATAATTAAAAGTATCTTGCTTGACTTACAATGGGTGGTAGTCTATTAATTTGACAGCAGGTACTTACTTTTTTTGCTAATTCCATAAAGAAAAAGGTGAAAAATGGTATAATTAATACAATAATGCTAATGGTATAATTCGTTTCCTCTTTGTTGATAGGTACACTATTATTATTATTATTATTATTTATTTGAATCAAAGGCCAACACGGACCAATTATAAAACAAACTAATACAATGATAATTAAATTAAATTAAATACAATAAAATACAATTTAAATACAAAAATACAATACCATACAATTATACAAATACAAGTCAAAACAATTAAAACAATATTACCACATTAGCCCGTACATGTACCATGTCACAGTGATACATGTACTGGCAGTCGAATCGCTGGGCGAAGGCGCTCAGGATACTGTTCGGGCTGACCCGCACCCTGCGCACCAGGGATGTGCACCGCTTGCGCATGGTTGTATAAAAACAATCCACGCGCGCTTCGGCGAACATCCCCGAAGCGCTACAGAAGCGAGGCAGCCCCAACAGCACCCTGAATGCATTATTGTATTGGACGCGTAGAGCGCTGTACTGTTTTTGCGTATAATTCACCCACAGACTGCTCGCGTAGAAGGACGTGCAAAATGCCCTGAACAGGGTGATCTTGACGTCTCTTGAACAGCGAGCAAATCTGCGTGCTATCATATTCGCACGAACAGACAGCGCTCTACGCTCCCTTTCTATGTCATTATCGTCTTTCAGATCCGGGGTTAGCAAGTGCCCAAGGTATTTAAATTGTTCTACTCTACTAAGGGGGCAGCCATTCAATCTAACTTTAGGTGTTTGACTTAGGGACCTTCCCCGAGCCTGAAAGACCATCCACTCACTTTTATTTGTGTTGTACACCAACCCGTGTTGCCCAGCATATTTTCCGCAAATGTCAAGCAGCTGCGACAGTCCACCTACAGACGCACTCAGCAGCACCATGTCGTCCGCGTAACTAATGTTATTAAGGCAGACTCCATCAATATGGCATCCGACATGTGTGCTGCTGAGCTCCTCCACAAGTGCGTTCACATAAAGGTTAAAAAGTTTCGGTGATGTCAGCCCCCCCTGCTTCACACCGCACTCCAACCTGTATGGTGTCGAATACGCCCCTGACCACCGAACAACGTTGATCCGGTTCCCATACCAATACTTAAAAGTACGTATCAGTACCTCGGGCATCGTCGTACTATAAATGCATATTATGTATTGGCAGTACTACTGTATTTTGTTATGTTATCCGTGAAAAGCGTAAGACTGAGTATGGTGCTCGTGACTCGTGGGTCAAAGAGAAGTCATTATGTTAGTTGGCGAGCTGCCAACACCTCTCACTTTGTGAAGCTCTAGTGGCGCCATCTTTGAATTTTACACGCTTTTTATTATAGGACTTCATAGTTGGCACTAATTTGCTTACTTATTTTTACCCGACTGCGCGACGCAAAGGAGTGGTAATGTGTTCATCAGCCTATGTATGTATGTATGTATGTATGTTTATATGTTCCTTTGAAGCACTATACAGACCAAACGCCTGGGCCGATTTTTATGATTCACACGTTAATCGATTCCTCTTAGTCCGGCGAGTGTCACTAAAGACATGACGTTAGTGAAAATTCAATATGGCGACTACTGGACGCCATATTAACTTTTTTTTTACTATCGAGTGGGGTATCAAAATAAAGGGTTTTAAAAGGTGATTACAAAAATATATATCACACTAATATTATAAAGGCGAAAGTTTGTGAGTGTGTGTGTGAGTATGTGTGTGAGTGTGTGTGTGTTTATATGTTTGTTACTTCTTCACGCTCAAACGGCTGGACCAATTTGGATAAAATTTGGTATGGAGGTAGCTGGCACCCTGGATTAACATAAAGGCTACTTTTTATCCCGATATTCCCACGGGATCAACATTTACGCGGGTAAAACCGCGTGGCGCAGCTAGTAACATATATACTTAAAAGCAATTCGAAGTGACAAATCGCAAAAAAACGCCTACCAAGAACTAAATCGTCTGCAAAATCTTTCAAATTTGTAAACTAAAAAGCTGGAAATAAAAAAGTTATTTAAAAAAATCAAAAAACCCGACTGCGGTAAAAAACTTAGGTAAGTTAAAAGAAACTGAAAAGCTAAAAACAAGCCCATTTTAAATTAAATAAAAGTTGGAAGCAGGCGGGACCCATTTGAATTTGAAAATACAATAAAAATGATGTGGGTCCCGCCTGCTTCCAACTTTTATTTAATTTAAAATGGGCTTGTTTTTAGCTTTTCAGTTTCTTTTAACTTAAGTTTTTTACGGCAGTCGGGTTTTTTGTTTTTTTTAAATAACTTTTTTTATTATAGGACTTCATAGTTGGCACTAATTTGCTTACTTATTTTTATAAAATTACATACAAGTGACGAGATGCACAGTAGACCTGTTCATAATAACAATGATCTTAAATAATCAAACTAATATTATAAAGGCGAAAGTTTGTGAGTGTTTGTGTGTGTTTATATGTTTGTTACTTCTTCACGCTCAAACGACTGGACCAATTTCGATAAAATTTTGTACGGAGGTAGCTGACACCCTGGATTAACATATTGGCTACTTTTTATCCCGATATTCCCTCGGGATCGACATTTACGCGGGTGAAACCGCGGGGCGCAGCTAGTATGTCATAATAAAGAACCTGGAAAAAAATATCATCAAATTCAACTATACTAGTCGTAGTACGTAGATATTGTCAAATTCTTAAAGGTGATCAAAAATTTGTTACATTCTGCTTTGAGTGAATTGAAAGAGAATATAATTATATACTTTCAAAGCTACCTTCATCTGCACTGACTGGATGTGCAAATGTGTAAATGTTTACAATGGTTGGCCGCAACACTGCATACCACGCTCGTCCAGGCCGGACCAGCGTACACTAGCTTCGGCAGGCTTTGGTAACATCAAGGCAATATAAAATGGTAGCCACAACCGAGGTCGGTTACGGGAGGTGTTACTAAATTCTAGAGCGTCTTATTATTTTTATGTATTATCACCTATTTTTGAGAATGCTGGCTTACCTGTAAAGGGCGACTGTAAGTCCTTTGTTATTTACATGTGATAATATATTATACGAGTATACAGAAGCTGTTGACATTTTTCCTAAAAATGTCGCTCCTGTGTAATGGTAGCGTACCTAGCATAGCATACCCTGAAGCAGTGGCGGTACCTTCACTCCATATAAGCAAATAAAAAAAGTTATTTAAAAAAATAAAAAAACCCGTTATCGGTAAAAAAACTTAAGTTAAAAAAAAACTGAAAAGCTAAAAACAAGCCCATTTTAAATTAAATAAAAGTTGGAAGCAGGCGGGACCCATTAAAATTTGAAAATATAATAAAAATGGTATGGGTCCCGCCTGCTTCCAACTTTTATTTAATTCAAAATGGGCTTGTTTTTAGCTTTTCAGTTTTTTTTTTACCGCAGTCGGGTTTTTTATTTTTTTAAATAACTTTTTTTATTTCCAGCTTTTTAGTTTACACATGTGAAAGATTTCGCAGACGATTTAGTTCTTGATAGGTGTTTTTTTACGATTTGTCACTTCGAATTGCTTTTAACCATCTATGTTGAATATATTTTTTAATCGCCTTTTAAGAGCGTTTACGCCGAACGGCATTTCATACAAACTTTCAAGTCTTATTTTTCGAAATGAATGAACCGATTTCAATTAAACTTCATACGCATAAGCAGGATACAAAGGTCTAAAAAGTTAGTAGAAAACATTTTCGAAAAATAGTGTTACAGCCAAATTAGACCGATTTTAAATTTTCCATAGAAACAGAGATTTCCAATTATCTTTTTTTAAATAAGACATTTAGAAAATGTTTTCTACTAACTTTTTAGAACTTTATATCCCGCTTCTGTGTATTAAGTTTCATTAAAATCGGTTCATTCATTTCGAAAAATAAGGGCTTGAAAATTTGTATGAAATGCCGTACGGCGTAAACGCTCTTAAAGCCCTTTATTTTGATACCACCCTTTATTTTGATAAAACCCTTTGTTTTGAAAAAAAAAAACAAACCTACGCGCCAATTTCGCCTATAAACGCTATACAATGCGTTCAAACGCGCCATCTCGCTCACACTAGTCTGAATTTAATCTGGCTTGCCTTTCCTTTCTCTGTCTCGCAGTTTTCGCCTACAAATTGCTATAGAAACGTTTACATATTTTGTTGATGTATTGGTAAGTACTAAGTTTATGTACATAAACACAGATTTCTATGAAATGAAAAGCCAGGCTTTTGAGAGGCATTAAGTTCGCGCAAATGCACTATCCGCGTTGACCCGCGTAAAGTGAGTTACGAAAGCACTCTCACACTCAATTTGTTATTGTTTTGAAGTTTTGAATATTTTGAGAATTAGTTTTATTATTTTTCAACACACTTGATTGGTTGCGGCGATGTCCCTATGATTTTGTAAATGGTTAATGAATAGGTTCTGTATATAGAGGTTTTGCTAAGAGACCGTTAGCACTAGAAAGCTGTAATTTTGTAGGAGTGTGTATATCAATTACGTCGACAAAGTGGTAAAATAAAATTTTGGAAAATATTTTTTTTAGGGTAGCTGCCCTACTTGTGAAGTGGGGATGAATATTTTTTTCGTCGTCTACCCCATTGTGTGGGATATCGTTGAATAGGTCTTCTAAAATGACTAGGGGGTTGCTTGTTAATATTATTTTTCGATTTAATGCTCCATTTACGAAATATGAAACTTTAAAATGCAAATTTTTGTTCCAGTAGGGCGTCCCCCCCCTCTAAAAGCTAAACTACTGACTTGAAAAATCTGGAAAAATTCACAATGATAGGGCATTTCATGAACTTTTAAGGAAAAGTATAGCAGTTAAGATAACTTTATTAGTTTAGCAGTCATAGTCGTTGAACTTGGGTGTTGGATAATTTCGTACCAAATACAAAGTTGGTGTAGGACTCTTGCAGGAAATGGAAAAATAAAAACTCGGACTATGGGTTTGGGTGGCTAAAGTGGACTGGTTACCAAGAACTATGGCAGAACTATGACCCCTGCCTGATCAATGTTTTATATATACACGGATAAAATGGCAGGGGGTGACTTGCGCACTCAATAATCACTCACCCACTGAAACGGTTGCTAGCACATAATGACGTAGCGACAAGGGGGCAACATGTCCTGAGGTGCTTATGAGGAGTGGAGAGGTATTTCACGGCTATCAAAACAATCCCGGAAGTACGGTCAAGATCCGTACCAGTATCTTACTGGAATACTTCCTTCCTCCGAGCACGTTTGCTTTTGGGAATCTCCACTTAAGCCGGCCAATAAAGGCAAGAATGAGGTGGGAGTTCTGTTCCTCGTCATTGTTCACTCCAGCCGGCCAATAAAGGCAAGCCAGAGGTGAGGAACAAGACTTCTCCCAGGAGATAGGGTCCGTGGGGTCGCTACTCACATGCTGCCCTGCGGGTTTCTGTACCTATCTCTCTTGGTCTGGCTCCTCACCTTAGACCTGTTCCGGCAAAGTAAACTCTTCTGGCACAGGCCTAGAGTTATTATTATTATTAAAAAAAATGATAATTAATACTGTCGGTGTCACTCTCACGATTCTCAGTAACATTATGTGTAACCTTTTTTGTATCATATATTTTAGAATCAAATAATTCAAAATGCGATCTTTGTTTCTACCTCATAGCAGGTAGTTTTTATTGCACTTTTTGTATAAAGCAGACCTTTTATAGATCCTGTGTATAATACCGCATCGCAGCAACAAATAAGGTTCAAAACAGCGATGCGTTTAATGTTAGTTGAATCGAATGACCACCAAAATAAAAACAAATTTGAAAAAAATAAGTGCACGGCTCAGTGGAATAGATCGAAGCGAACAAAAATCCGTAGATTTGCGACTAAAATTCGTATGTCCGTAGACAAGACCTAAAGCCAAATCTACGGATCTACGGACAAATCTTAATATGAATATATTTTTCCTCTCATCATACATGCACAAATATCCTAGTCAGTCAAGGTAACAATACGGGCACTTATCCACACCCCACGACGCTGGCTAACTATAGTCAAGCTATATTGCATTTTAGCGAAAACTTATAGATATAGGTACCAGCGTATTTACAATACAAGTATAAATCCCCGTACTGTGGCGGGTTTAGCCGTCTCAAGTCTCAACCCTTTCATAGCGGAGTTATGCGGCGACACGAGATATCTATTCACGCGAGCATTGCAAATATTTGTGAAATGCTTTTGGGATTTTACATGAGGGGATTGTGGCTAAGTAATAACAGCCGCAAGGGTCGATCGATCAGGTTAAGCTACGCTTGGCGCGGTTGGTCCGTAGATGGGTGACCATCTTCACATACCAAAACCCCTCCGTGCCTCGGAAAACACATTAAGCCGTTAGTCCCGGCTGTCATTCGTGGATCTTTGACAGTCGTTACGGGTCGTCAGAAGCCCGAAAGTCTGACAACCAGTCTTATAACCAAGGGGTATTGTGTTACCCAGTAACTGGGTTGGGGAGGTCAGATAGGCAGTCGCTTCATGTAAAATACTGGTATTCAGCTGCATCCAGTTAGACTGGAAGCCGACCCTAACATAGTTGGGAAAAGGCTAGGCAGATGATGAGGCAGATGATGCTTTTGTGATTATGTCTGAATGAAATTTCTCAACGAGGCACCTGTAAACCATATTTTAAAGAACTTGGTATTCTCACAGTACCTAGCCTTTACGTAGTAGTACTCTTAAGCACCTTAAAAAAATATGTGAATGACTACGAAACAGACGAGGACAGGCTGCTAAGGGAAAAACGCGTAGAAAAGTCCTTGGAAACAAAATCATACCGCGTTTTGGTATAGTAAAACATAGTCCACAGTATCAGGCAGTTGAGATATTTAATAAGTTACCGCTTGAGTTGAAAAGCATACTGTACACAGGCTCATTTAAAGCAAGACACTCAAAGCAATCCTGTTGGAAAGATGTCTCTACTCATTAGATGATTTGTAATGGGCTTACTGGGGGCCTAAAAAGTCCACTTTGGCAGAATCATAAAAGGATAACAGAATGGACAGTTAACTGTTAAGTTAATCGTTTTAAATCCCATTGGTGAAACATTTTTCAGTTATTTTTTTTGTTTGTGCTAAAATACCAATCAATCACATCCAAATCCAATCCCAATCTCTTTGATTGTACCTACGAAGTGCAGCGAAAAAAAAGAAAAACACGGGCTGTCTTCGCCATTTTGTAATTCCTTTTATGATTCTCCAAAGTGGCCTTTTTTGTTTATAGTGTTATATTGTGTTCCGTGTTCTTATACTTTTATTGTTTTCGTTTAAATTGCTATTAATTTATTGACGTATGGTTTTTAATTTTTGTTTGCATGGTATTATTCCATTTTGTTTTTGTGTCTTTGTTTTTATATATATAAAAGCATAATTTCTAATTTAATTTGAATTGCATGTATTCTTATATACACACATCAAAAGTGTCTAGGGATCAAGCATTTTTATGCGGATTTCTTGAGATTGAGATGTGGCTTTGTAATAAATTTATGATTTTATAAATTTATATGGATCCTTTTTGGTGCATTTCATAATTTGAATCAGGAACTGTGAATCAAATTCGAGTAAAAGATGAAAATCAGCTGTCAATATTTTCCCTATAAAAACATACAACGCATTGAAGACATTATTAGTGCTACTGTTTCCCTACTACTGATTAAAACCGCGGTTCTTGAGATACAGCCTGGTGACAGATAGACGGACGGACGGACAGACAAACGGACAGACAGCGGCGTCTTAGTAATAGGGTCCCGTTTTTACCCGTTGGGTACGGAACCCTAAAAAAGTAACAAAAGGAAAAAGAAACATAAAGTCCTATACGAGGCCAAAAGGCTCCTATCTCAGCATGATGCTGCGACATAAAAAATAAATGTCACAGCGCTGGTATTCTGATAGGGCCCCCTAGGATACCCCTTGGTAAGACTGTTTCCACCGACCATTACACACACAGTAAAAAAAAAACGATGTGATGTGCAAGAATACTATATGATGATCGAAATAATCTTACGTCGTAAAATCACAACACTCGGTAAGTCTGCGCCTCTGCGGTACAAGCTATGGCTGAAATAAAATGCTATCGATTGTACGTGAATTCGTAAGTCAATATCGATACAAGTGAATGTACATACGTACTCGTATATTATAGGCATATTTATATTCTTAGACCTTCTGAGATCTGCGTGGTCTGGTATTGCAGGTATTATTATGACTTTTTAAATAATACACACATCAAAAGTGTCTAGGGATCAAGCATTTTTATGTGGATTTCTTGAGATTGAGATGTGTCTTTGTAATAAATTTATGATTTTATAAATTTATATGGATCCTTTTTGGTGCATTTCATAATTTGAATCAGGAACTGTGAATCAAATTCGAGTAAAAGATGAAAATCAGCTGTCAATATTTTCCCTATAAAAACATACAACGCATTGAAGACCTTATTAGTGCTACTGTTTCCCTACTACTGATTAAAACCAACGTTATTATGGAGCGGCGACGTCATTTAAGCAGGGAAGAAATGCTCAGAGCCGTGGGAATGATAGAAGCTGGTTCCCGGCAACGTACTGTGGCTTTAGCTCTGAATACAAGTCAGAGTGTTATCAGTCGACTTTGGACACGTTACCGAAGCACTGGTACCGTGGCTGAGCGCCATGGAGGACGGTATCGCTGCACCACACGGAGACAAGACCAATACATTCAAATCTTAACTCGAAGAGCTCCAACAATAACCGCCATGATGTTAGCCGTGAGGCTTCATCACTCTTCAGGGAACTTAATTAGCGACCAAACAGTCAGAAACCGCTTGCATGAAGTGAATCTTCATTCCCGAAGACCGCTACGGGTACCACCTATAGCAATGCACAATCGTAGGATTCGATATCAATGGGCTCTTGAACACAGAAATTGGGCAGAAGAACAATGGCGTTTCGTGTGCTTTTCTGATGAGTCTCGTTTTGGTATGAGACCGGATACAAGACGTATACGACACTGGAGAACCCCTGGACGCCAACAGCGATTAAAATCCTGCCAGGAAGTCCATCCTTATAGTGGTGGAACCATCATGGTATGGGCGGGTATTTGGATCGGCGGAAGAACTGAGTTGATTTGGATCAGAGGCAACCTCAACGCTCAAATTTATGCTGAGACGATTGTATCAGACGTCATCGTTCCTCTACAAGTGCAAATCGGTCCCTTATTTCAGTTAATGCATGATAATGCACGACCGCACACCGCAAGGGTTGTAAGACAGACTCTCGCCGCAGCTAACATCAATGTCCTGCCCTGGCCTGCTCAGTCGCCAGACTTGAACCCGATTGAGCATGCATGGGATATGCTACAGAGAAGAGCTCTGCCGAATATGGAGGGTATCCAGTCGCAAGAAGACCTTTTTTTGTTGTTGCAACGAACATGGGCGGCCATTCCACAGCGTGATTTGGATGACTCATTTTGAGTATGCCAAACCGATGTTCTTGTGTTGTTAGTGTTCGCGGTAGAAACACGGATTATTAATTGTTTAAGTTACCCAATAAAATTTTAAAGAAAACTGTTATTTCAGTCTTTTTTTCGAACTTTTGTGTTAGTGGTTCAAATGTCAAAAATCCCTTTATTAGGAAAATGGCAAATTTCTTTATTAATGCAAAGGTGACTTGGTTTATCGTTACTGTGACAAACGAAAACACTTTATTTGATGAATCCTTAAAGAAAATTTTAATTAATATCAATCAGGAGAAAAGTTATTGCAAAAATATATGTTGATCCCTAGACACTTTTGATGTGTGTATTTGTACCTATATCTAATAATGTTGTTAATTTTAATGCGTCGTGCTGGATTATATTCAAACGCAATGTGAATTGTTACTGAATAAAAATTGAATTGAATTGAATGTTTTAGTTGGCTTGTGTTGGTTACGTAATGTAATAATGAGTTTAGCTTTTGGATTAATGAATGTTGAATAAAATAATTAAAAAAAATATGTCATTCAAATGAAGGTTAATTTAAAAGGCCAATTATAAATTGTTTCAAGGAAAGGACCGAATCTAAAATAAAAATTTAAGCAGGAAAACTTCACAATAGAAACTTAACGACATAAATAAAAATGTTATCAAAAGGAATCCGATTCAAGTGTTCTATTAAGAAAATTACAAATGAAAAACACAATAGAACACTCATAATGTAAAACAAAAACAATAAACAACAATGCATTGCAAGAGTCCTTTTGTACCTATAGGTTTCGCAATCGTTCGCGAAAACTTTGCCACTTCACTATAGAACTGGCAAAGTGCCGTTGTCATAGCAACCACTCTTAGTAAATAATGAATTTGTTTGCAGAACAATTGTTTTTGCTCAGGGTTAAAAGTAAATATTTCCAGTTTAGATTGAAAAGAACCAAATATTTTGTTAAGGACATGATGTTTGCTTGTGGTTAGTTAGTCTTTATTGTCCACATGGACGTCTATAGAAGTTATTACGTTTGTTTTCCTAGAATGCTCCATTTATTTATTTTCTTTATTTCTTTCTTTCTATCAATAACTTGGTTTATGGGGTATTTTTAAATCTTTATTCACTCTAGGTACAGGAAAACTTAAAAAAAAGAGCCAAGCCCCTAACTCTACATGGCCTAATCCTACAAACCATTCATTTTGACTAAGATGTAAGGTTTGTCGAGTTAGGCCTTGTTGAGTTAGGGACCTGGCCTACATTCGATCTGATAACGTTTGAACAGTGAAAATGTTATGTAAGTCTTGGCAACCTACTTTACTTGAAATATTTATTTGAGATTCTTTGGCCAAAAAAACCTCTAGCCCTCTGGTCACCTAAAAAGTCGACCAACCGCTTGGCGTCGTCTCGAAAAACCAAGTAGGCGCTCGGATCTGTTGACCCTAGTGTTTAAACCAAGTAGGCGCCCGGATCTGTTGACCCTAGTGTTTAAACCAAGTAGGCGCTCGGATCTGTTGACCCTAGTGTTTAAACCAAGTGGGCGCTCTTATACCATGACCCAAGTGTTTAAACCAAGTAGGCGCTCGGATCTGTTGACCCTAATGTTTAAACCAAGTAGGCGCTCGGATCTGTTGACCCTAGTGTTTAAACCAAGTGGGCGCTCTTATCCCATGACCCAAGTGTTTAAACCAAGTAGGCGCTCGGATCTGTTGACCCTAGTGTTTAAACCAAGTGGGCGCTCGGATCTGTTGACCCTAGTGTTTAAACCAAGTAGGCGCTCGGATCTGTTGACCCTAGTATTTAAACCAAGTGGGCGCTCTTATCCCATGACCCAGGTGTTTAAACCAAGTAGGCGCTCGGATCTGTTGACCCTAGTGTTTAAACCAAGTAGGCGCTCAGATCTGTTGACCCTAGTGTTTAAACCAAGTGGGCGCTCTTATCCCATGACCCAAGTGTTTAAACCAAGTAGGCGCTCGGATCTGTTGACCCTAGTGTTTAAACCAAGTGGGCGCTCTTATCCCATGACCCAAGTGTTTAAACCAAGTAGACGCTCGGATCTGTTGACCCTAGTGTTTAAACCAAGTGGGCGCTCGAATCTGTTGACCCTAGTGTTTAAACCAAGTGGGCGCTCGGATCTGTTGACCCTAGTGTTTAAACCAAGTGGGCGCTCGGATCTGTTGACCCTAGTGTTTAAACCAAGTGGGCGCTCGGATCCCATGACCCTAGTGTTTAAACCCCAAAACTGTCCGAACATATAACTCGCAGTAAGATTGGAATATTTTCGCTGTTAGAGGTTTTCCGCACCTGAACAACAACTGTTACCCCGGCGGTGACTAGAGCATGACGGATGATGTCATTAAGGGGGACTAATAACCTAAAGCGCGGTCACTGTCTGACTGCATAGAAAAGAAAGAGAAGCGCGATGACAGAACGCTGGTAATTTATTGCAAAATATGAAGCAAATTGCAAAATATCTATTTATCAAAAATCTATTGTTTAGACTAAAAAATTAAAACACTAGTGCTTTAGTATATTGCTTGTAGAATAATCAGATAAACAATCAGAATGATTGTATGTATATTAGTATGATTTTTATTGTAAAAAGAAAGTTTTTAGAGGTATCTTCATGATTTTTTTCTATCGTATCAAATTAGTTGTATTATGTTTTGAACCCACTATCTACCTAGCATATATCCTGAAAAATATCATATATTTTTCAGATTTTGTTTACTGTAGTCGATCATATACTTTTAGAGCTTCTAAAACTTGCGTTTTTTGCGTTTAGGTCCTGTACTACCCTTAATACTGGCGTGGCGTGCTAACCAGCCTGTGCTCCAGACGCAGACAAGTAGCGAGCCGGAAGGTAGTTTCATCCAGCAAAGTGTCTTTATCGGATGACGGTAGCGCCTGAAGCCAGAGGCCTGACTCCACTCACCCACAGCCAGCAGGCGGGCACGCTCAGCATTATTGATGGACTTATTAATGAGATTATTCCATACCAACCTGCAGAGCGGCTCATCCTAGTCTCTAGGAAGATATGTTCCGGGCCGATCTGTATCCAAAGAAAGTTACTTTCCGTTCTTTCAAATTAATTTAAAACATCAGAAATTATTATCAAAAGTAGGAGATAGGTACCTAACCACTCAAGTAGCCCGGATGAAGGCAAACATAATAACATTGTTAAGTGATTTCCTAATAATCGTTCCAATTTTTTTTCTATTTAGGACAATTTTCCGGGAATGGGAAGGAATTCCTCTGTAAGAACGTTAATACTATCAAGCTTATTAAATTTTTACGAGAGAACCTTTTCTAGGAAGGGGTGTACTCCAACAAAGTAGATATAAAGAACGTAGAGTTTTTATTAGATTTCTATAAGAGCCTTCCGTGAATGTTAAACAATAGAAAAGGTTTTAATAATTAAATACTATTATAATCATCATCATCATCATTTCACCCGATAGACGTCCACTGCTGGACATAGGCCTCCCCCAATTTTGGGGGGGGGTTTGCCATAATCGCCACGCTTGGCAGGCGGGTTGGCGATCGCATTCCACCATCATACCATACTATTATAATACTTAATTATAATTTAAAACCGACTGACAAGCAAAAAAGTAACTACCGTGCGTTATGCTGGGTGGAAAAAAATCATTTAAGAAAAACTCGCTAGTAAAGAAGAATTTCTTAATTTATAGAATTTAAGTTTAAATACTTAACATTGTTTTATCTCTTCCACTTCATTTCGCATTAAAGATATAACTTTTCTTAGTAGGTATACATACATACCTACAACCTTTTAACCGACATAAAAAACTCCTTTATTAAAATACCCCAAATGATCCAACTTAATATCCGTGCAGATAATTTGAAAGAAGCTCTTTGTGTAGATCGAGAGCCTTCATCTCATTAGCCGTATTTAATTCAATTACCGGAGATATCTGAGCAGGGACAGTCCCTGATCAGACTAACAAAGTATTACTGATACTTTTTGTTTGATTTGCGAAGCGTAGCTCCTCTAACAATCAGAAGGGACTTTGTTCGGATGTCCCGAAGATCCGAAGTTTCGTGAACTTTCAGTTCGTAGGTAGGTAATGCAAAAGCTCAGCGCTTCTGCGGTACACGTTATAAATAAAAGGCGTATTTTTTTATACTATTGTAAGAATAATCAACTACCTTTTTACTTGCCAAAACCGGCCGTCAGTCAACGGGATTGACTTCTATTAAAGTTTATTTCTCAAAAAGAACATAAAACGTAAACATACACAATATATACATCATATCATAACTAATAAACATAATTGTCGTTCTATCTATAGAGTACATACATTGACTAATGATTTATTATTGTTGGTTAGCCAAATACATCTTTAACCTATTTTTGAAAATGTTCACTGATGAAGAATATCTTATTTCTTTAGGTAGCTCATTATACAGTTTGAAATTGAAAACATGCGACAAACCGAAATGGGAGATTGTACTCGTCATTATGAACAACTTTTACTAAGGGAACAAAGCTGCAATCGCGAAAAAAAATTCAGCTGTTCCCTACATTTTGACGAGTTACGCGAACATAAATGTAGGGAACAACTGATTTTATTTTTGCGATTTCAGATTTGGCCCCATTAAAAGTTGTTCATAATAATGAGTAGGTACAGTCTCCAATTTCGATTCGTCACATGTTTTTAATTTAATTTCACCCTGTATAGCTGCGCTCAAACTGAATAGTTCTTCTCTCGTACAAAGTCCTAACTGAAGGCAGTTCTATACTATCCCTATTCCTAATGTAGAAGTGGTGAGTTTTGTGGTTGAAAGTGATTAGTGAGTGTATTTTTTTTGTTGAAATTTTCTTTATTAGTGTGTGTTAAGTATGTATATCTATAATTTTAATATTCTAAGAGCTGATTTTTCAATCGACAGATGATTTTTATTAGTGGAATAAAATTGACGTTTGACAGTTTTTGTATGAAACAACTGTAAACATTTCAAAATTATTTCTCAAATAAAGTTATCAGATGATTGAAAAATCAGCCCTAAGAGCTGATTTTTCAATCGACCCTAAAATCAGCCCTAAGAGCTGATTTTTCAATCGACAGATGATTTTTATTCGTGGAATAAAATTGACGTCTGACTTGGGATGTTGATTGACAAAGCCATGCAACCTCCGTAATACATTCTAGGCTGGATTATTAGAGTAACTAAAACCCAGGGATTACATTGAATTTCTGCCTCTACGTGCCTTCTTCGGTGAAATGGCTCCTCGTGCCCCTGTAAGTGAAAAGTTATTTTTGTGGCCTTGGTATCTTTACCAAAGAGTGCTCGAGATACTCGCAGTCATTTAGCCATAACCCATGATTATGTCAGATTACGTCTAAGCGAGGGCTCAATAAAAATATCTCTATATATCTACGAATATTATACGGCGTTTTTCAATTCTTCAGAGTCTATATATTCACTAATCCAGTTTTTGGAGTGAGCAAATCTTTTACAAAACTGTTTATTTAATGAGTTCGGTTAGTTTAATAAAATTAAGTATATATTAAGTACCACTAAAATCAATCACGAATAGGTAGGTGGCAATTATATAGAAAAAAATACAGAAAGGAAGAGAGAAGAAGTATAAAGTTTATTTGGACACACTGAAATAAATAATTTCTTACTACACCACAATAAAGCGATTTCATTAAGACTTACTGACTTTATACAGTAAGAAGAAATATTAGTAAAAGACAAAACAGTAACTTTTAATGATTGAAGATACTATTTACTGAAAAAAAAAAAAAAAAAAAAAAGAAAACCGACATTACTGTAATGTAGGCAAATAGTTAAAAAACACTATCATGTTTAAAATACTTAGACGACATACAACGTTTATTAGTGAGGGGGTTACTAATAAAAGTTGTATAGCGTCTGTATAGTCACACAACGCTTTGTCTTCTTCTTTCGAAATTCATTTTATTGACGACTGAAAGTGAGAAATCAGTGTGTTACTATTCATCTGATATAATACGTTTATTAGTAAAGGGGTAATTTATGTTTTACTTAAAACTAGAGAAGTTAGATATTTGATATGACTTCATCGTGACATCAATCATTGCATCACAATACACATTTTTAGCCGACTTCCTCTAAAAATAAGCCCAATCATCCTTGCTTACTAAACCAGTCTATTATAAAGCTCTATCTTCGATATGCGGTACAAAAGCCGTTCAACCTGAACTAAAGGGTGTCACACACAGCTAGTTATCCGCGCCTATTGAAGCTACGCGTGCTTCTCAATGATTTATAATTCGGATCCGAATAAACTTTCTTTGGTGCCAGTTTTTAGAAGTTTTCCCACGGTTTTTATTTAATGTTGGAGCTTCTTTAATTCGAAATGGGGGAAGAGATAATAGGTCCGCTAACCATTGGCCTTATTTTGTTCGAATTATACTCAGCGACAATACTTTAATTTTGTTTCTTACCTTAGACCTAAAACTTAGAGTGTGGCCTAAAGTATTTTGGTCTTCTATAAATAGTAATGTGTTGCCTAAAGTATTTTGGTCTTCTATAAATAGTAATAGAAGACCCAAGTATTTTAGGCAACACTTTTTTTAAGCGATTTCTAAAAAAGAGGAGGTTCTATGTTCGTCTGTGTGTATTTTTTATGTATTGTCATCGATATTTTTATCAATTGTGGACCGATTTTGAAAATTATTTTTTATTTGTTAGAGGAAGCTTGCGCGTGGGTCCCATAAAAGTTTTATTAACTTTGCTAGTTTTTGATTTAGCTTCAATAATACGTATTTAATACACTTGCTGTATGTTGATGATATTATAAAAATTTCCTGTCACTGTTGTTTGCATAGCAAGTAGGGGAATACGAATTGGTGTGGGGTACCTTACCACGACAATAAAGTAAAAATAAAATAAAAAATCAAAAAAAAAAACTTTAAAAGTGAAATGATAAATCGAACAAATAAGTTGTACCTACAGTATTATACTGGAGCCGATCAATAGTTTATTTTATAGTTTCTCTTCGATAATCTCTTTTGATTTCGAGAGAGTGCTACCATAAGAGACACTATAAATAAAATATTGATCGGTTCATGTATAATATTTATACAACATATTTGTTCGATTCATCATTGATACTATTTTTTAAGTTATTTTTGTAATCCATCTGAATCTGTCACTGGTAATACACAGAGTTTATAGTCTCGAACCGTTTTATTCAGAAGGAAAAATGATAATAAATATGGATCTGGTGTGTTCCTAGCTTTTCTTCCATTATGTAGGGATATATCGTGACGATAAATCTCGATTAAAACCTACTAATATCCTACTGTAATCGATTTTTATCCATTCACAATTAGTGTGAATTCGGCAAGACGGTTCAGCCTCAAATTTTTCCTTACCGACTCGTACTCACACCAGATTATCACACCAGTATGACAAACATAATTTTTTTTCTCGTTTGTCTCACCACTGATTTTTCCACACCATTTATTCCTAACTAGTGCTGTCCTAGTTAAACTACTTTGTTAAATTTAAAACCTTCAAATTATGTATTCGCTTTAGCGGTAGGTTATATTATTTGTTTTTGTTATTTTGTTATTTTAGGCAATTAATTGCACTTATTTATATTGCTTCTTACTTTAATTAAGGCGATATGTTTTTTGTTTTTGTGCTCACACCATTAATTATTATTATAAGTATATACGTGAGGATTTGTAATTGGCTTTCGGGTGACTATGATTTCCTTTTGTGTTTGTTTTTATTAGCTGTAAGTCCTCCATGTACTAAAATAAATAATATATATAATATAATATTATAAATGTGAAAGGTTGTGAAGATGTTTGGATGTTTGTTAATCAATCACGCGTAAACCGTTCAACAGATTTGGAAGAAAACTGGCACATAGATAGACCACATAGGATACTTTTTATCCCGATATTCCCACGGGATAGATACACGGGGCGCTGTTAGTATGATAATAATATTACTGTTGAAAGTAAATGCGTTACTGTCTTAGTAAAAAATTGTTTATGTAGAATATCTACAAAAAAAGGTAAAGATAAAATGTACCTAAACTTAATTGAATCCACGACTTCTCTTGGAAATAACAATCATCATCTGCCTAGCCTTTTTCCAACTATGTTGGGGTCGGCTTCCAGTCTAACCGGACGCAGCTGAATACCAGTATTTTACATGGAGCGACTGCCTATCTGACCTCCACAACCCAGTTACTGGGTAATACGATACCCCTTGGTAAGACTGGTTGTCAGACTTTCGGGCTTCTGACTACCCGTAACGACTGTCAAAGATCCACAAATGACAGCCGGGACCAACGGCTTAACGTGTTTTCCGAGGCACGGAGGGGTCTCGGTATGTAAAGATGGTCACCCATCCACAGACCAACCGCGGCAAGCGTAGCTTGGAAATAACAATATAGCGTTTATTAACGTTTTTTATCAAAAAAAGCTCATGTGATGTGTTGCCTCCAGATTGGCTGACGGTGACGTGGGCGCAGGGCGGCATGCAGCTGCAAGGAGACGGATCCGCAGACGACGACGACTCCGTCAAGGGACGGTGAGTACAACAACTTGCAAAACCGGCCAAGTGCTTGTCGGACTAAGCTCAGGGCTCCGAGTTCGGATAAATATTTACTACGCATGCATATTAGTAATATTATCGACTGCAAAAAGTTTGCGTAGATAAACGAGATAAAATAAAAAAAAATATAGGTTTCCTGAAAAAAACTGAAAAGTATTTCTGCTGTTATAATCGAAACTATCCTTTATCTTAAAAACAAGAAACTTAAACAGAAAAATCGCTTAGAAACTTCATCCAATCTTTATAATTATGGGATCAAATGATACGCCACACGCATAAGGGATCCAATGATACGCCACACGCATAAGGGATCCAATGATACGCCACACGCATAAGGGATCCAATGATACGCCACACGCATAAGGGATCCAATGATACGCCACACACAAAAGGGATCCAATGATACGCCACACGCATAAGGGATCCAATGATACGCCACATGCATAAGGGACCCAATGATACGCCACACGCATAAGGGATCCAATGACACGCCACACGCCTATGGGCACTGATTTATTTTTTTCGTCTCTTGGTTATATGAATGGGCAGTTCCACTCCTTACATTTTCCGTAACGTCACTACACCATTGTTTAGCGATGCACAGAATACATCTTCTCAATTTTCATCGATAAGTGCAAAATGATCTCTGAGTAAAATGACTGTGAAATACGAACAAACGGAAAGACTGACAAAAAGACACAGACAGACAGACGGACATGACGAAATAGTAAAGGTTCCGTATTTGCCAATTGTGTACAGAACCCTAAGAAAGGAAAGCCAAGTTTACACGAGGACAGGTTCATGGCCGTCGCCAGAATATATTCATAGGCGAATTTACTTGTAGGCGACTTATCGGCCTCGTGTCGTGTTTACACACATCGTGTAACCGATGCTGAAATACTTGAGAGCTCGTGTACACGAGGCTAAACCCTTGTAATAGAAGTCGTGTGTGAACTGTCGAACTCATCCTCGGTAGGGCCTTCGTTATGTACCTACTTCTAGTTTGTTTCTTTTTCCACCATCTTGACTGGTTCCAATCAATGATATTTTTTACGAATTATAATCTGATCTACAATCATGGCTCATCGACATCTTCAACAATACGGTTGCAACTTCATCATAAACTAGTTAGTGAGCTCAGTGGGTTTACTTTGTAACTCGCGGCCCGTCTTCCCGCGGAACGTCTTCGTACCGCGCCGTAACCGCCGTACTCCGCCATCCCGCGCCTTTCCGCGCCGCCCGCCACGACGGGACGTGCTTATTGAGAAAACTTTACTCTTGTGTTTTAATTAAACAGATTTGTTCGCAAATTGAGGTTTATTGGTGTTGTTTGAATTAATTATTAGTTTTAAGAATAATGTTGCGATTTTTTTGGTTGTTGTTCTTTTGAGATTTTATATCTGTTATCGTACCTACACTTTTTCTACATCTTCGCGTTGTCAGATTGTTTTTAATTTTCATGATTACAATATACCTAAGTGATTCAAGTGCGCATGCGGCACCTCCCCACAGGCAATGGCCCGCCTTCCATCCTGCGCCGCCCTGTCACCTGTGCATTTGACCTACATATGACTGCGCCATTGAGTGGACGTTCACGCAACTGAATTTTGGGCCAAAAATGTTTAAACTTTTTGCAATGATACGCCAAGAAGAATAAGAATATAAGTGTCTTGCGTCAAGAATAGTTACCTACTTGATAACGTCTTGTAGTTTTATTTCTCGTAGAGTTAGTTGGGTCCAGACAGAAGGTTACGATATACGTTCACGAATCAGTTCAGTCATTAGTCTTTCACTGGCCTCTTGTATGAATAGATGTGACGTGAGTTCAGTAATTAACTCAGAGTGAAGTTTTCGGACGAACTGAACTATCTGACAAAAAGAAATCGACAATTTCATACCAGTAGATTTTCTAATATAACAGGTAAACTGCCTGCGGGCTGTGAAGTCGATCTAAACGGGTTGCATCATTGTGCAAACTAATATAGCAAGACTTTGCCAAGTTTCCAGCAAACTGGACTGTCGCCCGCAGACGCCGCTGTGCAAGACTTGCTGATTATTATTACCGACTTCAAAAAAAAAGGAGGTTATCAATTCGACACGTACCTATGTATGTAATATTATTGGAATTGTATTATATTCACATATGACAATCTATTAGGGCTTCCAAACAAATAAACAAAATTTTATTGACATATGTATGTAAGATTGTATGTATGTATGTTTGTCCCCGCATTTCTCCGCAACTATTGATCGGATAGTAAACATTTTTTTTATTGGCATACATTTACTTCAAATCAGGGAACAGTGCAAGTTTCATCAAAATCGATTCAGTAATTTTCAAGATATGGACTAATATGTGTAAGTGTGACGGCCTGGCTTATTGATACGAGCTACGGGTATAGTGTCAAAGGGAAAAATCTCTCTCTCATCTCAAAACCCTGGTCGAATTCTAGTGCAAAAACTAAAAATTACGAAATAAAAATGTATTTTACAAAAAATTAATCCGACTTCAAAAAGAAATTAACTCAAAATTATGAAATAACTTTAATTTCAGAAGTCGGTGACAAAAACCTAAAACTATAAAATACAAATCCCAAAGACACCGACTTCCGAAATTAAAGTTATTTCAAAATTTTGAGTCAATTTCTTTTTGAAGTAGGTTAATTTTTTTAAAATTACTTTTTATTTTATTACAAGTGACTGATAAGAATACTACTCAGAATACTTCGTCGTGAAAGTCATAGTATTCAGTTCTCTTTGAAAACATTATTTTTTTATTATTATTTTTAAGTTTTTTGCATATCTCGGTATCATAGGGATCCGGACTTTTGGTGCCTCATATGAGGGGCCGAAGCCAATTCGCAGAGGCCCTTTAAACTCTGTAAGTAAAGGAAATTAATCACCAACAGACGATTACTCCTGTATTCACTGTGCCCTCTTAGGGGCCAACTGCAATCGCATTGTATTGCAGAATATGGAAACATAATTATTTCACTATGGGTTTGGGTGGCTAAGATAGACTGGTTACTTAGAACTATGGAAGGGCTAAACAACCTCTTAAGAGGTCATTGTACTCATAATTATGAACAACTTTTACTATGGGACCAAACCTGAACATGCGAAAAAAAAACAGCTGTTCCCTCTACATTTATGTTCGTACTAGCTGCGCCCCGCGGTTTCATCCGCATAAGTTTCAATCCCGTGAGAATATCAGGATAAAAAGTAGCCCATCCAGGGTGTTAGTTACCTCCATAATTTTTTTTATCAAAATTGGTCTAGCCATTTGAGCGTGAAGAAGTAACAAACATATAAACACACACACACACTCATACACTCACAAACTTTCGCCTTTATAATAGTAGTGTGATAACTCGTCAAAATGTAGGGAACAGCTGATTTTTTTTTCGCGATTTCAGGTTTGGTCCCATTGTAAAAGTTGTTCAAAATGATAAGCACAATGACCTCTTAAGAGATTTTTGATGTTTTGCCAATAACCCTGTATATACAATACTCGGATAAAATAGCAGGGGGTGACTTGCTCACTCAACAATGGGCACCCCGGGAAACGGTCGCTGGACGTAGCTACAAGAGAGAAACATATTCTGAGATGCTTGAAGAGTATTAACAGGACAATCCCGGAAGTCAAGATCCCTACCAGCATCTTACTGGAATACTTCCTTCCTCCGAGCACGTTTGCTCTTGCGAATTGCCACCCAAGCCGGCTAATAAAGGCTAGCCAGAGATGAGGAACAAAACCTTTACCGAGAGATGCTGCCCTGCGGGTTTCTGAATCGCTGTTGGTCTGGTTCCTCACCCTAGACCTGTTTCGGCAAAGTAAACTCTACCAGCACAGACCTAGAGAACATGTGGGCGCGCAAGCCCCACCACGACAGCAACGTAGAGATACGGCGATGGTTATATATTATTAAAAAACGTCATAACAGACCACGCAGATCTCAGAAAGTCTAAGAATATAAATATGCCTATAATATACGTTGGTACATTCACTTTGTATCGATATTGACTTACGAATTCACGTACAATTGATAGCATTTTATTTCAGCCATTGCTTGTACCGCAGAGGCGCAGACTTACCGAGTATTGTGATTTTACGACGTAAGATTATTTCGATCATCATGTAGTATTCTTGCACATCACATCGTTTTTTTTTTTTACTGTGTGTTCAGTGGTCGATGGAACCAGTCTTACCAAGGGGTATAGTATAACGTGACATCACAGCGGGCCCTATCAGAATACCAGCGCTGTGACATTTATTTTTTATGTCGCAGCATCATGCTGAGATAGGAGCCTTTTGGCCTCGTATAGGACTTTATGTTTCTTTTCCTTTTGTTACTTTTTTAGGGTTCCGTACCCAAAGGGTAAAAACGGGACCCTATTACTAAGACGTCGCTGTCTGTCCGTCTGTCTGTCCGTCCGTCCGTCTATCTGTTACCAGGCTGTATTTCAAGAACCGCGATAGCTAGACAGTTGATATTTTCATAAATTATATATGTCTGTTGCCGCTATAACAACAAATACTAAAAACAGAATAAAATAAATATTTAAGAGGGGCTCCCATCCCATACAATAAACGTGTTTTTTTCGGCGTTTTTGCCTTATGGTACGGAACGCTTCGCGTGCGAGTCCTACTCGCACTTGGCCAGTTTTTTTTTTTGAAATGTGTTTGCTCTTGACTCTAGTAGTAGTAGTACTAGTACAGTCAACAGCAAAAGTTGATGATCAAAATCAGAAATTCAATACTAATGAACGGAGTTCGCGTCAGAACTGTGTGGCGTCGAACTGATTTCTGTGTGGCGTTGATGTGGTGTTGAGTGGATTAAATCACTTCGATGCCACACAGTTCTGACGCGAACTCCGTTCATTAGTATTGAATTTCTGATTTTGATCATCTACTTTTGCTGTTGACTGTACACTACTCTACTTTTTTATATAACTTGTTTTTTTTTGTATTTAACTGTGTTTAGTTCAGTTTGTGATCTTCCTGTACGAGTCGCAATAAATACTTTTTCTTTTCTTTCTTTCTTTCTTATTACCCAGTAACTGGGTTGTGGAGGTTATATAGGCAGTCGCTCCATGTAAAATACTGGTATTCAGCTGCATCCGGTTAGACTGGTAGCCGACCTCAACATAGTTGGGACAAGGTTAGGCAGATAATGATGATGAATGGTCGGTTGCTTTTTTTGGCAAATATTTTTTTATAGTTGGTGCCAGATTAAACACTCGACTGAGTTTCCAATTATACCAAAATACTTCAGTTTATTTTCACAGCATTTAATAAATAGGATTCAGTCCACAATCACTGGATAACAGTAGGTTCTACGAAAGGTGTCCGATACAATTAAATGAAAAGCCTTTTTTGTTTATTTGTTGTTTTCTCGGAAATAAACGTATAGTGCTTTGGAATGCGAAAGTATACCCTGTCCAGTAGGTTGACCGTTTTTGACAGCTGCCTTAGCTGCCGTATTCCAGATTACGTAAAAGTTAACTTTAAAAGGCGTAATAAAATATAAACTGCCTTATCTAATTGAATTATCTTATTTATGACTTCTTACAGACATTATAATACCGTACGTGTAAAAACTTTGGCAAAAAAAATGTAATTGTTATGCGTATCAAATTACATTGATACGATACAAGGGTCTGTGTGGTACCGGACTTAAAGAATACCACCACCCCTTACTTCCCGTGGGTGTCGTAAAAGGCGACTAAGGATCGTACCGGAGAATGGGCAGCAGCGTTCTCTATGTATTCCACCACCATACCATACTGCGATCGCCAACCCGCCTGCCAAGCGTGGCGATTATGGTAAACCCTCCCAAAATTGGGGGAGGCCTATGTCCAGCAGTGGACGTCTATCAGCTGAAACGACGATACAAGTGATGGGATCGAATGTAATCGGTTCAAATGTATACCTATATCGAAAATAAACATTTTGTATCATAGATAAATCAATATAGAAAAACCTTGCATCCACTCAAAAATCAATAAAGAAATATAAATTATTTTCCAGGATACCGATTTGCCATCCTGTAGGTATAAGATGTTAATGTTTTATTTCGATATTAAAACTTTCATAAAATGTGATTCATAACAAACGGTGTGTTTTTAATATGTAGTAAACCCCATATTTATGTGTATACCTAGTTACACTACAACTCAATTAATAAGACAAACCGGTGGATATTTTATTTTTACGCTTATTTCTTTTATAAAACCTGCAAATTTAAGCTAAAGTAAACAAAGTGGCTAATTTATATGGTTTCGTATTTAATAATAATAAAAACACAAAGAAACCGCACCTTTTTTTATTCGACAGCAAAAATAAATAATCGATACTACAAACAAATTAAAGTGTAGATAATCAAAATGTTGGATTATTTTCGTTGGATCCCACTTTTGAATCCCAGTTTAATATTTTTGGCGTTGGATCCACCAAAACGTTACGTTGCTGCAATCGCTAGTTCCATCTGTCAAAAAACGGTTTACCTAATGGTATAATAGAAAAAGCTTATTGAACTTTGTTGCCTAATGTTATTCATTTGTTTTTTCAGCTCGCTTAGAGCTGATTTTTCTAACGTCAGATAATTTTATCGGAGGAATAATTTTGAATTTTTGACAGTTCTTACATACAAAATATGTCAGACGTCAATTTTATTCCACGAATAAATTGTATCTGTCGATTGTCTGATTGAAATGCCATTGCCGAAAAATGCAGCAATTGCTTTTGTCTAAATAAATAAAATAAAAATCATTTATTTCAAACAAAAAAGTCCATAGGCAAGGCAAGGTTTTTAGTAACAAGAATTTTGCTTGTGACGAATCTTAGCAATAAAAAAAAAAAAAAAAAAGAAACTAGACACACCGTCTACCCCTGCACAGTATAGGTACTCGTCGGTCTCGCAACACATGCAGTTCAGTGAACCTACTGAGCAGACCAGTATCGGTTCTCTCGCCAATCATCCTTAGGACGCTATTCGGGCTCCCCCGTACTCGTCGCACCACCGACGCTACTTTTTTACGCATAATTTCATAGAAGTCATCTACGCTGGCGTCAGCAAACATATGCACGGATGCACTGCAATATCGAAGGAGCCGAAACAGAGCCAAAAAACCGGGCAAGAGCTAGTCTGACTCGCGCACCGAGGTTTCCGTAACATCCGGGTTTATGCATAAGGTTTATGTTTATGAAATTAAATGTTTTTTTTTATTATTGAGTTGATTGAATGAAAGGTAAATTGCGGTTTACGATTTTTGACGTATTAAAAAAAACTACTTACTAGATCTCGTTCAAACTAATTTTCGGTGGAAGTTTACATGGTAATGTACATCATATATTTTTTTTAGTTTTATCATTCTCTTATTTTAGAAGTTACAGGGGGGGGGGACACATTTTACCACTTTGGAAGTGTCTCTCGCGCAAACTATTCAGTTTAGAAAAAAATTAAATTAGAAACTTCAATATCATTTTTGAAGATCTATCCATAGATACCACTCACGTAAGGATTTGATGAAAAAAAAAAAAAATTGTGATTCAGTTCTAAGTATGGGGACCCCTAAAATTTATTGGTTTTTGTCTATTTTTGAGTGAATATCTTAATGCGGTTCCCAGAATACATCTACTTACCAAGTTTCAACAGTAAAGTTCTTATAGTTTCGGAATAAAGGGGCTGTGTCATACGGACGGACAGACAGACGCACGGACAGACAGACAGACATGACGAATCTATAAGGGTTCCGTTTTTTGCCATTTGGCTACGGAACCCTAAAAAGCCGAAACAGAGCTCTAAAGGTTCTCTAATAAAGTCAGTCGCCAATTCCGTTTTCCTTCACTTAAGATGGGGATGAATCTTGGTCGATGGTCGCATCACAGCAGGGGCGACCACACAAGGCACTGTGTGAGAGCTATTGAAGCTAGGTCCTTGACTTCTTTATAATGTTGCGACCTTCGTCTAACACCTTCCAATTTACTAAAACTTTTAAAGAGAGTTTCTTTCTGATTTATGTATATTTCCTCAAGGTGCATTGGCATTTACTTTGCTGCTCCTTCTTTCAAGCTAAGTGGCCGTTAAATACTGCTCGACGAGGCTTTTCTTAAGTGTTTCGTAGATACATATGTAGGTCGAGAATACGACAAGCATTTAAAACAAATACTTAGATACTACAAACAGTTACAAAAATATACTATAAAATGAGAATAAATAAATTGTGTTACCTAACAGAAATCTGCATTCGCGTCCCATTCATGATTAAAAGTAAACAAAACATAATAATTGCAGCGATTTATCAACTACTGTCGATCTGCGAGTGAACAGCCTCGCCAGGTTAATGTGCATCCATCCTTGCCGCTAACGAGCTTGTTTGTGAACACAAATTATAAATTAACAGTTATTTATATTATTGAATCCTCGAAGAGATGAGATTCAATGTCAGTTGCATGACAATATTTTGTTAGGAGGAGGTTTTCTTATATTGCAGTGTATCATTTGAATATACTGAACAATGGCAGTCTTAAGTGGTTGTAAAAGGACCATAATTCAAAGAAGATAAGTACCTCTTAATATGCTGAAGGTGTTAATTTCTAGTATTTGTAAAAAGGGGTGTAAGTAGCGAGGTTTCCCGGTAGAATCAAGTACCTACGCCTATTATTTAATAACTACTTATTAGTCGGACTTCCTTCCTATCTTGTAATCGAATCAATAAATTCAACTTAATAAGCGATCCAGCCAGAAGATAATAAGAAAACTTAATACCTTACCGCCGCCACAATCGATTACTAGTCACATCCCCTCTCGATACTCCCCCACCGCCACGAGCTCCTAAGAACGCAGCAATACTCTTAAACGCCCCATGGTTGATTGATGAGGGCGCTCTAGGTTAGTACAGTCAGCGTCAAAAATATAGGGCAAACAGACCGTTTAAAATGATTAAAACAACTAAGAAAACTAAATTCTTTCTCAGTGACATCCGAGGTCTTTCAGAATAAAGACATCATCATCAACACACATTTTACTATTACGATTTATGTTTATTGTATTTGGATGTATATATCTAACTGTCTTTGTCGAACTTAATTGTACTTAGATTATAATTGATGTGGTGTCCTATAATTGGAGAGGCAGAGCTTTTTTTTTTTAAACTTCCAAGTAGTTGTTAAACATAGGTGTTATAAATATAATAGGTACAGAGATCAAGTTTTGCCTCTAACGGCGTACAAATATCAAATAGGTAGGCATACAAAATGACAAGTTAAATATTAAATGACAAGCTAGCTAGCTACCTAATATCCTAAAGTTAACCATTTTAAAAACGAAATTTGTTAAGAATATTTAAATTGTTAGAAACATAATAACATTTCTTATGTATACGTATTAAATTTTAAATATACTTACAAATGACAAACATAATCACAGATGCTGTGGATTTAACTAACTCATTATTAACGCATACATTTATCCACATATCTTGCATTATCTTATAGGTAGTATTATTATTTATCTCCCTTTAGAGTTAGGGAATTATTTAAATAGTTTTTAAATCATTTAGCTCGTGTTTTCTCATACAGGCTTCGATATTTTATTATGAATCCTGAATGCAATTTTTTTATTAGCCATTAATGTTCCACAACTGGGCCAAGGCCTCACTCTCCTTCCATCTCTCTCTGTTCAGAGCTGCCAAGGACCAATGTTTATTAAAGGAGTCCAGCTCATCCCGCCATCTTCGTCTGTATCTACCGCGATGTCGTTTGCCAATAAGCGGGACCCACCGGGTCGTAAGTTTGGCCCATGGTCATGGGTAGTCTGGCGTAAAAAAATGTTTGTGTAGATAGCTGTAGTGATCCAATAAGTATTTAAATAAAAACACCTTTACTTCACCTACTAATTGGCTTTTTTGTGTCAATTTCCAGTACACGACTTGTCTTTCGACAAGAATTTTATCGAATTGAGATATAGTTTTATTTTCTTAATTATTCCGTTTACTTTGAACGATTTGTTCGTTGTGTTTCTGACACTGACTGTACCTAGGTAAGCAGATACTCCCAGACCAATTTCTCGGTTCAGGCTGAGACAAGTTTGTATCATACAAGCGACAAAGGACCCGTGATTAATTGCTGTTTAGAGGTCATGTTATGAATTGTTAATACCTGTGCGGAATTTTGGAGGCTTGAATGTTTTACCGCGTATTAAATTAAAGGCATGACACTTTCCATAAGAAATAAATGCGACTTTTTATAAGTTTTTGTGATACGGGTTCTGGCTCATTATCTGGAGACCTTTATGAAGGACGAATTTTGGCCGACGGGTATCGTGTATCGGCGTTTTCGCGGAAGGCTACGTGACACCACAGACCAGCGTAATACGATTAGTCAATAGTTTAATGTTATTTTTATTACATACTAGCTGACCCGGCGAACTTCGTACCGCCTAAATGTATTAGGAAATTAATTATCTTCATTATTATTTTTTTGGTAATAGTTATTGTGCTATTCGGGGCAGACAAATCAAACATCATAAAAATCGGTCCAGCCGTTCTCGAGTTATAAATGGTGTAACTAACCCGACTTTGTTTTATATACACACATCAAAAGTGTCTAGGGATCAAGCATTTTTATGCGGATTTCTTGAGATTGAGATGTGGCTTTGTAATAAATTTATGATTTTATAAATTTATATGGATCCTTTTTGGTGCATTTCATAATTTGAATCAGGAACTGTGAATCAAATTCGAGTAAAAGATGAAAATCAGCTGTCAATATTTTCCCTATAAAAACATACAACGCATTGAAGACATTATTAGTGCTACTGTTTCCCTACTACTGATTAAAACCAACGTTATTATGGAGCGGCGACGTCATTTAAGCAGGGAAGAAATGCTCAGAGCCGTGGGAATGATAGAAGCTGGTTCCCGGCAACGTACTGTGGCTTTAGCTCTGAATACAAGTCAGAGTGTTATCAGTCGACTTTGGACACGTTACCGAAGCACTGGTACCGTGGCTGAGCGCCATGGAGGACGGTATCGCTGCACCACACGGAGACAAGACCGATACATTCAAATCTTAACTCGAAGAGCTCCAACAATAACCGCCATGATGTTAGCCGTGAGGCTTCATCACTCTTCAGGGAACTTAATTAGCGACCAAACAGTCAGAAACCGCTTGCATGAAGTGAACCTTCATTCCCGAAGACCGCTACGGGTACCACCTATAGCAATGCACAATCGTAGGATTCGATATCAATGGGCTCTTGAACACAGAAATTGGGCAGAAGAACAATGGCGTTTCGTGTGCTTTTCTGATGAGTCTCGTTTTGGTATGAGACCGGATACAAGACGTATACGACACTGGAGAACCCCTGGACGCCAACAGCGATTAAAATCCTGCCAGGAAGTCCATCCTTATAGTGGTGGAACCATCATGGTATGGGCGGGTATTTGGATCGGCGGAAGAACTGAGTTGATTTGGATCAGAGGCAACCTCAACGCTCAAATTTATGCTGAGACGATTGTATCAGACGTCATCGTTCCTCTACAAGTGCAAATCGGTCCCTTATTTCAGTTAATGCATGATAATGCACGACCGCACACCGCAAGAGTTGTAAGACAGACTCTCGCCGCAGCTAACATCAATGTCCTGCCCTGGCCTGCTCAGTCGCCAGACTTGAACCCGATTGAGCATGCATGGGATATGCTACAGAGAAGAGCTCTGCCGAATATGGAGGGTATCCAGTCGCAAGAAGACCTTTTTTTGTTGTTGCAACGAACATGGGCGGCCATTCCACAGCGTGATTTGGATGAACTCATTTTGAGTATGCCAAACCGATGTTCTTGTGTTGTTAGTGTTCGCGGTAGAAACACGGATTATTAATTGTTTAAGTTACCCAATAAAATTTTAAAGAAAACTGTTATTTCAGTCTTTTTTTCGAACTTTTGTGTTAGTGGTTCAAATGTCAAAAATCCCTTTATTAGGAAAATGGCAAATTTCTTTATTAATGCAAAGGTGGCTTGGTTTATCGTTACTGTGACAAACGAAAACACTTTATTTGATGAATCCTTAAAGAAAATTTTAATTAATATCAATCAGGAGAAAAGTTATTGCAAAAATATATGTTGATCCCTAGACACTTTTGATGTGTGTATATAGATTAAAAATATAGTTAGAATAATACTTTATTGTTTTGTCAGATTATTTGTGTATTTTCCCTACGGGCCTTAGTTGCTTGGCAATAAAGCGATTATTATAATTATTATTTACTTGACAATGTTACGTATTTATGTTTACTCATTATGCTCACTCATCAGTAAGTTTACATCAATCGTTCAATGGATGGAGTTCAAATTCACTGTTCAAGCTCAATCTAATCTAGACAGAAGTCCCGAATAACACACGTTTGCCAAATATAAACTACTAGTAGCGCCCCGCGTTTTCACCCGCATAAGTGACGATCCCGTGGAAATATCGGGATAAAAACTTAAAATCCTTCCTTTTCCGGGAATCAAACTATCTCTATACCAAATTTCATCTAAATCGGTTCAGCGGTTTAAGCGTGAAGAGGTAACAGACACACAGCCAGACACACTTTCGCATTTATAATATTAGTATGCATCATTATCAATAACTACCTTTTGCCCACGGCTTCGCCCGCGTTGAGAGAAATCCGGGTGGTATTTTCTCCATAGAAACCCCCTCGCCTGTTTTCTTTCTGGTTAATGACGATAAAGCAATTATTTTATACAGAATAATAAATATCAACTACTTGTATGTCCCTTTGTTTTCCTTTTTGATGATACATTAATTTTATAAGCACTAGAACCCCTTCAAAAAATGCCGATTTAAACTGCTGTCAACAGAAGCCTTGTGTACAAATTTGACAGCTTTTAATGAAAACAGAAAAACATGGGGACAGTATATATCCTTTTCATTCAGTTTATGAAATATCTTTTAAATTGATTGTGTATTGGAGGAGAAAATAGGCGAGAGCCAAACCTCGAATTACGACTTAGGATTTTTGAAAAGTCTCTGCATTTCCTCCGGCGTCAAAAGTCAAAGTTACTTACTCATTTATAGTATTAATTGAATTCAGCACACGATTGTAGACCACCTAGCGTAGAAATATAACTTTAACTTTTTGCGCGTCGCTGTCCCTAGCTGCCACCCTGTGTAATGTGTAAACAGGTTTATTTACGATTTATGGAAACGATAAGGTATATACACACAATCATGACAGTAGAGACCAGACACGCATAGCAACTAACCTCCACAGAGACCTGACCCTGACCCCACTTTCAATTAAACTGCTATCGTAAACTTGATCAGAAAAAGACATATAACGATTAAAATTTACCTACCAACTTTAAATTTACCTTTAACAGATCGAGATCAAAAAGTTTTGTTATAAAGGTTTCCGACTTCGGAAAAAAAGTTTGGTAAAAATGTTCTATTAGTATTCCTGAAATTTTTTACGAGTATTATTATCAGCTTTTTTAATTTCCTTTAGAGGTGTAGTTCGGTACTTCTTATATAATTGTAGGCACCTAGTTTTGTGTTCCGATTTGCGAATCCGTCATTTTCGATAGCTAAGATAGATGAACTGTTTTGTTTCATAACTGCGACTGCCATTTCTAGCCGGTTTTGTTTATTTGTTAACGCATTTCAGTGAAGTGCATTTCAGCTAGTTTGAATTATATTCCAGTTAAGCCTTGAAACTAAATACGGTTTCAGTCTGTATTGCAGTCAGTCAACAAGTAGCAATGAATAGTGAAGCAAAACTTAAATACTCCGAATTATACGAGCTTAGAGCGAGCCGCCTAGCAACTAAAGTAAGTAGGAATTTTGTCTATTTGAAGTGTTGCCGAGCCGTCAAATACCGTTTTTCAAAAAGTAAATGACTTCAAGCTTATGGTTAATTAACTACATACAGGTACATGTCCAGTAGCTCTACCATGAGTTTGCACAGCCAAAACTCGCTAGCGTCTAAGTAAATAATATGTCTATAAGATTGTACAACGCCCCTACCGGCCACAGAAAGAATTAAGATTCGTACCATGAGCACTATAGATTTAGATGGGTAAGAAACCAAACGTAATCTTTTCGATAGTCACTAACATGCCATACCAAAACGGCACCATGAGTCGACGGTAACAAATTCGACAGACGCTATCGAAAATACGCTTACGATAGTAGTTACGTAGCTCACTAGCATTTTGACGTGTGAAACATATGTTTACATTAAAATTATGTACGTTTTTGAGTCATAGTAATGTCTGGAAGAGCTTATTTAGCATGGAATATTTTAGCGGCCGCTAATTTGAAAGCCAACGACGTGAACAACGTGAATTTCAAACCAAAATAACAGGAAAATGAAACCTGTGGCTTACTAATGGGCGGAGCATTACGCAGCTAGCTAGGAGGCTTTCTGAGATGAATAACTTAAATAAAATACATTTTATTTAAACAACCTTTTTATTTATTTTATTATTATATGGGAAACATACAGCAGTATTATTATCTTTTTGTAAACTTATTTCACAGAATTTAATTAAAAAACGCCGCGAACCTACAAACTTACAAATTGAAAACGATACCTCTTATAAACAAATGTACTCTGTGAACGACACTCGAGGACTCAACAGTGATATATTGTAAGGAATAAAAATTCAGCAACCTCTAAACACCAGTAGTTTACTAACCACCAACCTTTCTATTTAGGGCTGATTTTTCCATCGCCAGATAACTTTTATTCGAGGAATAAAATTGACGTTTGACAGTTTTTGTATGAAAATAACTGTCAAAATCATAAAATTATTCCTCCAATAAAGTTAAAACTTAGTCGGGTTTACGTTATCGTGCGTAAGACTCCGTAAATCTCAAGGTGCAAGCATTATCGAAATCTATTCGATCCATATTAATACGCTAGCGAGTTTAGCGCTAGTGAGTAAGTTTTCGATAACAACTCATGGTAGGGGTACAGTTGTGCACAAAATGCTAAAAAAAACCGCGTAGCGTCCAGTCTGTCATTTGCTACGGCGTAGCTTACGTAGCTGCTACGCCGTAGCAACATTACATTTCTTCAGATTAGCATCTACTAAAGATGGGCTAGTGCTGCGGTATTGACTGTAGTGTAAATGTTAGTAGCTTAGAATGTATTACAAGATTATCTTGAAACTAAGCTTACTTACTATACCTACAGAGCGGTTGCGTGCAAACAAAGTAACAAAAGTCAATAAAATAAAGTTACTAGGACCTTTTAACGGTAACTGCCCGGCAACAGTAGTCAGTCCATCTATCTATCGTAACACCAGTGTTGCCAGGTGCCACAAATTACACGATAATGGCCCGAATATTGTGTTTAATCAGTTTTTACTCGACAACCATCGGTTTAGTGTTCGGAGATCGTGTAGTGAGCTGGCTTTGTGTTTCAAATGGATTATGTCAAAACTGTTTTGCATAAAAGGGAAGGCGTACCTACTCCATTAGTTCAGCTGCGTCCTTATTGTTTTTTACCCGACTACGGCGAAGCAAAAAGGAGGGTTGTGATTTTGACCGGTATTATGTATGTATATATGTATGTATGTTCATATGTATGTATGTTCATCTGTTCCCTCATAACTTCAAAAATGCTTATAATAATTTGACAAATGAGGTATCATTAGAAGCGTCTTGACCGTCCACTAGTTATAAGCTATGTGACGTCACACTAAATTTAATAAGGCGCCATCTAGAGGACATAAAGTAAAGAATTTAAAAATAATTATTTTGAGTTGGTGCCTTGTGGGATCAAATGAAAGGGCTTAATTAGCACATATCAAAAATATAAATATTACTGAAATAAGTCTCAAGATAATTAAATAAAAATGTTTAAAAACTAAAACCCGACTTTTTTATGATTTCAGTTTAAAATTATTCTTTACAATATTAAACGTTTTAGGTTATGGGAAGTAGAAAATATGAAAACTGTTGCCATTTCAATGTAGGACGACTAATGCGACTTCTAATATAGATATAGTGAAGTGGTTATCAGAAAGAGCTAACTATTACATTCATAGACACACATAATCATATCACACAAAGAGAGGACACATACACTGTTCAGTTTTTATTTTGAATTTATTTTGGATTTAAAACTTTTTTTTTTTTTATTAATTTAATTTAATTCAAAAAATAATATTGCCTTTAATGATCATATTATATTATTGTATCAAATTATTATGTTACTATTATCACTTTTCCAATATATAATTTTTTTAATCTACAAAATGTTAACATCTACTACTTGATGGCTATTTTTAAGCGTTTAATATTTGAGGGTTTGGGCGCTGATAGCCGAAATACAGGCTTTCGCCTAGTTCGGCTACAGATGTCTAATTCACTTGTTACAACAAATTATAGCCTCTAAGATAATAATTATGTGTATCCTTGAATAAACTTATTATTATTATTATAGTAAACAATTATTGAATAAACTTATTATTATTATTGTAAACACCTGTTACATAAAAGGTACATGAGGTGAGGTAACATAAATAATTATGTATTTCTTTTAATCAACAGTCACTTAGTGACCTACGTTTTGGAATGGGCAACTAGCTTCAACTTTGTGACTAACTGACAGACTATTTAATTTTGACAATTCAAAAGTGCCTGTACAAGGTTTAATTGAAATAAATGCTTTGAGTTTTTTGAGTTTTGACTTAAAATACTTCCTGCGAAACCATAGTGGTCATCGCTTTGGTGTACTCACGTTTATGTGTAACGCAGAAATTAGGTTGGTTCTTCAAATTGAAAGTAATCACAAACCCGTTTCCTATATGTAGGTCTCAAAAATATGCCTAAGTAGAGGTAGGCTATGATGGTGGGTACGTGCTCATTCCATTAGCAGGCAAGCAGTTGGAACAGCTCCAAGTCATTTACTACAATATTTACATAAGCTCCTGTGCTATGAATTTACGCAGTCATTTTCACTCGAAAAAATAAATACCAGCACGTCGATCGTTTTTTAATAAGCAAGCCTTTTATAATATCAACACCAATGTAAAATCACCACGTAATAAAAATAGGAATGCTACAGCGTCTGCTGTAGCATTCCTATTTTTATTACGTGGAGTCTTCCACAGACATTATTTATTATTATTAATTTATTTAAACCACAATTATAACACCTATACAGAATCATCCAAGGCGATGTCATATGTAAGTCACGATATCTGTTGTATATCCCTTAACAAAAAATAAAATAGAATCACCTGCCATGTAAGCAAATTTGCAACAACGTTACAATATCAAACCTTTTTCAATGATTAATTGACATGTGGTGTGCGGCACACGGGTCGATCGATCAGGTTAAGCTACGCTTGCCGTGGTTGGTCCGTGGATGGGTGACCATCTTTACATACCAAGACCCTCCGTGCCTCGGGAAGCACTTTAAGCCATTGGTACCGGCTGCCATTCGTGGATCTTTGACAGTCGATACGGGTCGTCAGAAGCCCGAAAGTCTGACAACCAGTCTTACCAAGGGGTATCGTATTTCCCAATAACTGGGTTGTGGAGGTCAGATAGGCAATCGCTCCATGTAAAATACTGGTATTCAGCTGCATCCGGTTAGACTGGAAGCCGACCCCAACATAGTTGGGAAAAGGCTAGGCCGATGATGTTGAATTGACATGTGGTGAACCAAGGCTTTTAAAATTTCAGCTATTTCAATCGAAAAATAAATTCGATCGGAAATGCTATGCAATAAATAAAGGGTGACATTTTGAACAATTCCACAACAACCATCTTTCTTATAAGTAATCGCAGAATGCTTAAAAAACCAATAAAACGAATTGAATTCTATCAGAATTCCTCACAATTATCATCGTATACTTGCGACGTCGCCGACATGTCCTTGGCAACATTCGTTGCTGGTTGGAACACGATTAATCACACAAATTTGCGAGACCGTTAAGTTTACCAGCTGAGGGAGAGCTCCCCCCATATCTCCATCTTGCGGTACACGCAAATTTAATTTTCTTAATTGTTCCACTTCAAGTGTCTTACTTGTAAGTAGTGAAACTTTTAGTTCAGTAGTGATATTCATAATTGGTGAGGAAAAATGGCTTTCCGAAATAGACTTCAAGTCTTGAGTTGAGTTGTCATAAAACATTACAAATCAATATTAAAATTGATTCATCATCATCATCATTTCAGCCGAAAGACGTCCACTGCTGGACATAGGCCTTCGCCAAAAGGGGGGGGTTTGCCATAATCGCCACGCTTGGCAGGCGGGTTGGCGATCGCAGTATAGTATGGTGGTGGAATGCATAGAGAACGCTGCTGCCCATTCTCCGGTACGCCCTTTAGTCGCCTTTTACGACACCCACGGGAAGTATGGGGTATTAAAATTGGGGTATTAAAATGAAGTATTAAAATTGATTATCAGTTTTAAAATGTTGTTTTTGAAGGAATTTATACCTACTGACTAGAACTGCGGATGGTAGATGGTAAATAATGTTATAATAGGCCCGAAGCTTCTGGGATACAATTCAGTTTTAAGCTAAAATAAAACAATAAAAAAAAGATGGTTCATCCATTTCCGGCATCTGATTCTGAGACCACAAAACAAAAATACACTCTCAAATAGGACGAGTATCCATCTTATTCATAATCCGCGCACAGTTTATGTCATCGTTCCTTAACATCATCGTCTGTGACGTCACGTTGTCTCGTTGTTTAGATTAATAAACTGTCAGACGAAGGGGGCAGGAGGAAATTTGGTAAGGCTGTAAGAGGGCTAAGTTCAGAACAGGCTTGAGAAATTAATGTCATTTACTGGAATATTGCTGTATTCAGGCTATGTTGGAGCGAGGTGTGCGGCGGTGGACGAGATCAATTGAGTGCACATTTGGTGCAATGTCAAGATACTAAATCAAAGCACCTTGACACGAAATTGTATTTCACAGCTTACACCGAAGCCAATTTAATAAGATGACATGGTAAAAAAATAACACATTCTTTCATTACTCGGTTGAGCCTCGGATTTTTAGAATGTTCGCAAAAAAACAAAACACATCTCCCAAAATCGCTGTAAAACCAACAGAATCAATTGAATTAAACCTCAGTGGGGGCCGGTGGCGGTCGAACCAAAGCGGCGGCATTCGATTCATTACGAGCATGTAATCATCAGCCCCCATTAGTCGCTCCATTTACTACTGTAATGGATGGAACAGAACATTCTTGAGTTTTCAAAGTAATTCTATGTAGTTTTTGTACTATGGGGTTTCGGGTGTAAACAAACATTTAAATTAGTTGTGTAAGTGAAATGTTAATGGAAGGTATGTAAAGTTCTTATACGTAAATGAAACATTCGATAGAAAATAATCGTGATGTACGCGCGTACACGATAAGTTACGTTAGTTTCCGCCAGGCACATTTTAGGTTACATGCATTGAGATCCCAATCACATTAAATTAACAGTATCTAAGTAAATAAGTTAAGAAATAAAATATGCCTGATGGATTTTTTGTTTCTTAACTATTTTAAACAAAGATATCACTGATAGAAGAAGAAGATAGAAAGATGGTTTATTCTGCACAAACAAGACGCACATTACCAAAGACATAAAATACACAAACTAATTAGTTTGTGTATGGCTACATCGAATTCAACGTAGCCAAAAGCCTCGTATTCAATCAATAAAAGTTCAAAATATGACAATGCTGTCCATTGCTTGATGTTAGGGCAGGTCACAATGGGGATAAAAACTGCCACTTACTCACTTCAGATGTCGCTGCTATCCAACATCCAAGAATTTGTTTAATTACTCTGTGTTGCGAGTTTGCGACACTGGCAAATGACAACAACGAAAATGCTGATTGCAGAGTGGAAATTATCTACATCTGTAACAAAAAAAAAATTACAATAAAAATTAAGCTGTGCGTCGCATGTGTGCAAGAACAGGTTGTTGCTAAATACTGTGACTTCGAACCTATGACGCTTCGCCTGCTACTAAACGAGAACGAAGCACACTTAAGTGTGCTTCGTTCTCATTTATCCTAAAACGATAGCCAATAAATAAATGAATACTTTCTTCATGAATTGAAAACGTGAAGCTATAGTCAGGTACCTACATCACTTATTAGAGAAGAGAGTTTATAAGCGGTTTATTATTAAGCTGAAGACGCAAGAGTTAGTAAGTGGTAAAATAGCAACTTGGCACCACTTGAGTAGCTTTAGATTTTACAAATTAACGATTCTGCTCATAACGGTTTGCTGTTGATTTATTTGCTCGTAAACTAGAAGAGTGTTAAATAATCAATAGGAAGTAACACTATTGCGTAACCAACAAATATTTATTTACTATCCATATTTCTAACGACAAATAACGTCTCTAACATCATCACCACCTGTCACACGCCTGCAATAAGATTGGGTCACAAACAAAGTACTGCAGAGTTTTGGAAGAAACATTGTTGTTACATAACCGTTATTGACAATTATGGTAAATACATCTTGGTAATATAGTTCAACCAAAATTCACACTGTAAACGTAAATCCAGCATTCGATAAATCAATCCTTAACTGGATAAATTAAACCTAATAACAGCCACAGAATACCGATGAAAAATTGACACGAACACACCTCTATTGATTCAAATAATTATAACTGCATCTATTCAGAAGCAACCGCAGTAAATCAGAGTGAAGCATGTTCATTAACGCGTTGAGCATGTTCATTAACGATACGTGTCTGACAGACATGTCCGGTCGGGCTTGCTCGCCATTCATTAACCGGAACTGTGATCACCGGGTGACATCAACGGGTATTCCTGTTTACCTGTGTGTTGTGTGGGTGGATAGCTAGTTACCTATAAGTAGGTCTAGCTAGGGACGTGTTCTATCGAGGGTACAAAAAGTGTGTCATTGTGTTGTCTTGTGTTACTAAAATAGCACTTTTAGTAAACTCGTTATATCTTTGAGCGAGAGTTATTCTACATTTATTAAATAGCGAATCTGGGAAAAATCAAAAGAAAGAAAGAAAAAAATCACAATAAGATTAACCGCATCCTGCAACTTACAGAACACATGCAAGAGTTTCAATATTATAACCAAAGTACATCAAAAAAGAAACACACAGTCGTCAGCTAATACCAGCCCACAACTGGACATAAGCCTCTCCAGTCACTCACCATTAAAATTGATCCTCGGATGCTCAATTGGGACGACAGTTTTCAGAAACTCGAATGCCTACGGCCCATTCACTTGACATACATACTTGTTTTATCACTTTTTTCAAAACTACGTTTAAACCATTTCCTAACACAGTCAAAGCCTTTAACTGCTACAGTATCACAGAGCTCAATAATGAATACACATATAATTCATGCGCAGACCGGGGCCGACGACTGTCCTGTAGAATTGCGCTGCCCTACATACCATTCAGAGCCGGACGTGTAGTCGCCGGGACGCGTGTCGGGAACCACTCGCTTCCGTGTTTGAACAAGTTTACTCTTTGTTAACTTAGTACGAGTAGGATTGAAGACAAAGCCATTTAACGACAGGCTGCAATGAAAGATGGTTTAGTTTGGAATGCGGTGGACATCTATGGGTAGCCCAAAAAGAAATAGAATCGCTCGCGAAAATACTAAAATACTTCAAACGAGAAAGTTATCTTGTAAATGTACCTGAAGACCTTGACAAAAGTGACGTTCAATCAGCGAGAGCGTTGTTGGAAAGTCATAAATGTATGGGACTGATATAAGCTACCGAAAAGCATTTGTCAATCCTGTTGAGAAAATAATTGCAGAAATACGAAACAGTTTGAAAGCGATTGCCACTTTGTTCATATTTTCCCATGGTCAAAACCGTTTAATAAGAGCCCATATTAAGTAGACACTTTCCGAGATATATGAAGACATAATATCGATACCTACCTCTATGTATAATGCTGAATACAGCCGGCTATACTACATACATTCGTTAACTGGTCCCGCTGAATCAATACGTTCGGAATCGGAGGCGATCGTCAGACGTGACAATTGGACGATGAATTCTATTCAGCAGCCGTACTGCACCCGTCGTCTGATGGCGACTGTCGATAGATTCGGCAATGGCATTCCTGTGTACGGTTTTAGTGAAGGTTTCTATTTTTGATTGCTGGCAGATTTGTAAAGTTTGTAGGTAGTTGAAAAGAAATGGTTTAATATGGTATGACTGGAATAAAAATAAAGAACAAACTAAGGACTTTCCTTTTAAAACTATTCTGGCTATTTCTCTTTTGAATGAGGTTCTAAACTTATAACATTTTTCCACTGAGGTACTTAGATACTCAATTAATTCTACCTTGTTTTTTCCCACTGGAACTGTTTTTAAGGGTCCCAGTCTGAACGGTTTCTGTTGTTACACGTCCACATTGTCTTCAGGTGCGGTCGCGCCGGCAGCCTCGCAGCGACTCCAGGAGAGAAACTTCTAGAACTGCTCCGACCGAGCGTCGGTACACCTCGGCGACACAGTACGGCGGCGTGTGCGCCGGCGCAGCCGCAGAGACCAACCGGCTTTGTGTACTGCCCCTCTGACGCGCTGCCTTACTGTCCACCTTCGAGGATCGCACCGCCGAGGCCCATCATGAAGGTATAATATGGTAACACTATTTTGTAGATAGAAAATACTTTGAAGGACGTTAAAATACTGATCTTTTTCGTACCTTTGTGATGACAGCTCCAGCCACCGCCGCAACAAATCCAGCCAGTGGTGCCGCAGCCGCCGCCCGTGCCTCAGCGCACCACGGCGACGGTCGCGCCCACTCCCCTGCCCGTGCCACCGCCCGCGCCACCCCGCCGCGCCTCCCCGCAGCCCCCACGCCGCGTGCCTCCTCCGACACCACCCAGACCACCTACCACGACAGCCCCACAGACAGACCCCAACGGAAACAGAAGAACAGTCGCCCCAGTGCAACCACAACCACGACTAGACTGTAACAGAAATCCTGCGCACACACAGTCTTTGTCCGCCAGAAGAGCGCACCTTCCCGCAAGAATCCCTGACTCTACACCTTTCCCTGCCCCCTTGCCTCCTCAGAATACTGTCCAGCCGATGAAACGGTCACCGAGTTCAGGGTCAAATATAAGCGTCCGACAGGATTCGAACGTGTCTTCGGACTCGTTCAGTCAGACGTCCTCACCGTCTTATACGACGAAGACGATGGAAGCTCCCTTGCTCCCGCACCAACATGTGAATAAAAGCCTTAACGCTAAGATAGCTCGGGGTTTACTCCTGAAGGAGCAGCAGGACAGAGACTCAGGCAATGGCTCTATTACCAAGAGTATGTCCACACCGGCGTCGTTACAGACCATCGTCAGGTTTCAGAACGGAAGCAACATGTCTTTGCATCATCGGGTGAGTTTAAATGAATTACATAGAACAATCCCAGCCAGACAAGTTTATCATCCTGTCGAGCCGAATTTACACGATTCTCTATTTCAAAAGAACGCCGCTGTGTAAATTGTCTTTGAGAATTCAATTCGACTTGTAAAATTATACAACCCACAATAACAACTTAAACATTATACTGCGCAGGTTGGTACACAGAGACAATTAATACCATCAGTCAGTTTGTATTTTCCACTTCACATTCCGCGCTCCACGATCCGAAAACGGTAACAGAAACGTTTGCAGAAACATTTTATAGCTGCAAATGCCGCAAAAATCCGCGCGTTCAACAAAATGCCGTAAAAGTAAGTAGTAACAGTATTTTCCCGCACAAGTGTATGACACATATGGCCACTGTAAAATTAAGTGTCGCTCGCAAGCGCTGCGTCGTAATTAAAATATTGCGCCGCATTAAGCGTTTGCTATTTTTACGGTAAAAGCTTTGGGTGCCAGTTGTGGTCCGTGGCATAGGGGTAAGCAAAAATAGCGCACGAATATTGTGTGACACTTTTAAAACTACAATGTCACTAAGCCAAATTTTTATAAGATTATGAATCAGATTAACATAATGCTTATAAGTAGTCGTTTGAAGTCAATCAAAGTGCTACTCTAATAAATAAGTAAATATTTAATAAAAACGCCTCTTTATTTCATGCAAAATTACGATTATGCTACTTTAATGCATTGGATAAGGATTAATGGATAAGAAACATAATGTATTCATCTAAAATGTATACGTTCAAAACGCTTTATTTAAAATGGTGACTTAGTAATATTACCGAAACTCTTTTCAATCAAAAATCAGTAATACCGCCCTCTAATTTCATAAATTGATTGATATTTCATGAAATAATTCTGTAAATACATACTTGTTACGGTCGCGAATCATATTTTTTGTTCAACATACAACCTGACGCTGACTACTGTTGCGCTCCGCGGACTACCCTGGCACTTCCCCCTAAAAGTAAATATTTTTAAATTTTATAAATATATCTGTAGGAGGCCTTTAACCAGTGTTACCTACTCTACCAAAGTGTACATATTACTTCTTGTTTCTGTGCGGTGAGCAAAATCCAGATATTCACCGATTTATCAGAATTCAAACTTTTACAGATTCATGTCGTGGTAAATTGGAAATTCCTCGTCTCATTGAGTTCGCACCGCTACCGCTTCTCTCTTGTTTCTTATATTTTACAATCGAGAGCGGACTGCACTTCGCCGAGTCGCGTCTCGATTACACGGGAATCGTATCGAAAAGTTTTGTCAAGATTAGGGTTGCAGCGTATTGTGTGTCGAAATGAAATAGGTGCAGCTATTATAATATGTGTATCAGTGTTGTAGAAAACCTATTATGTTGGAAGAATGTATGATTCAGTTTTGTTGGAATGAAATGGAGATATAATTATAAGGATATAAATATTTATCCTTTAGCTTCACTGGTCCAATTTTAAGTACGATCATGTAGTTTTCTCTGTGTTCAGCACTTTGTTAAGAGCGTTTACGCCGAACGGCATTTCATACAAACTTTCAAGCCCTTGTTTTTCGAAGTGAATTAACCGATTTTAATGAAACTTCATACGCATAAGCAGGATACAAAGGTTTGAAAAGTTAGTAGAGAACATTTTCGAAAAATAGTGCTACAGCCAAATTAGACCGATTTTAAACTTTCTATAGAAACAGCGATTTCCATTTATCTTTATTTAAATAAGACATTTCGAAAATGTTTTCTACTAACTTTTTAGACCTTTGTATCCTGCTTATGCGTAGGAAGTTTCATTAAAATCGGTTCATTAATTTCGAAAAACAAGGGCTTGAAAGTTTGTATGAAATGCCGTACGGCGTAAACGCTCTTAAACTTTCAATGTTATGTAATCGACAATACATTATATTGTGGATTACATAACTACTAAACGAAACAACTGAACAAGAAGATATTTGAATCGATTTCCAATCATTGGAAGCTTTACAATTCTTATCGGATTTTATCAAATATATTGAGACGAGTGATTGCGATACCGAGAGGCTCGAACCTCTCGAGCCACTCGACGTAGAGCGATTGTTTGCTAGAATATCTACCGCGTGTCTAGATGAAAATTTACTATTGAATTATTAACAATTTGGAGAGACAGTGCTTACTAAGTCTAGGACCTAAGTTTAAGCACGGTTCTTTACATTGCTACTTTATACCAAAGCGTTTAAATGATGCAAACGCCGTTTCTAGAAGTAAAACAAAAACTTCGTTTTTAAAAACCTGATAAGTACTGACTGAGCTTATTTGACAGAATAACTATTTCTTTTGAGTCAAACGAGCGGGAAATATGTACCATCTATATGAGAAAAATTGCCCAAGTGCTTGAAAGGCCAACCAAAATGTTCCCACCTTTGACTCGGGAAAATATTTTGAGTAATCATAATCAGTCTATAATGTTCCCACTGCTGGGACACAGGCCTCCTCTCGGTGAGAGGGAGTGGGCCGTAATTCACCACGCGGGCCCAGTGCGGATTGGCAGATGACAAATGTCTTCGAAATGTCACTGCTCTCAAAACGGTGAAGAAAAACATCGTAGGGAAACCGGCATGTCCTAGAACCAAACAATTTTAGTAATAGTGGATTCATAATGAGGAGCAAATTGATTGTGAAAATTCTTAGTATTAGTATTTAGGTGCAGCTAATGGTATCTAATGAAACTAAACTTTTAACGTCAGCATACAAGTTTGCCACCATTCACTGCAAAAGCGAACTTCTAATGAAATCCTCTCTACAAGCAAAATCTTGTTTCATCCTCTTTAACAAAATCTTAAAGTCTTCCACACACAATCTCAAAATTTCTAATCAGCGTTCGCGTCACCACATACGTATCTGTGTGGAGGAGTGTACGCCCGCCCGCACTTGTAGTAGGAAGGAGTCTACAACCCAGCCCACATATTACTGTTTACATGAGTCAAGATTGCGTCCCGTCCTACGAGTAACTCGGGGGAGTAATCTGTATTGTATTGCGAAAGAGTTTTGTTTTGTTAGTTCATCGTGTCTTATAGTTTATCTCTGTATGTTTTTTTAGAGAGATTAGGTATAGGTAAATAAATGCCAAAATAAAATTAAAATTCGGCCCAATAGTGGATTATGCTCGACTCGCTCACGAAGAGAAGAGGCTCGTAAAATATAGACACTTATAATTAGCCTTTATCAATTTGTATGTACCTAATTAGTAAAATAAAGATATAGGACTAAGTACAGATATAAATATTTTTAGATAATCTCTACTAAGGTCAGTCAGATTAACATGTCGATACAATTCTATTCGAAGCTGCTCTCATCGAAATATGCGGCTTTCATAATATCGGCTTCCTTGATATCTGTCGCTTGATCTGATGCATATTGCATGACCTGACGGAGGTAGGTCAGCTACGAACGTGGTTGTCATGCCAATATTCCATCTTGAACGTTCATTGAGGCGGGTGCCTAAAGCGTATCTAATGGGTATTTGCTCCTGGTGTGCTAGAAATTTACACGTATCTGATTATAGATGAACTGAAGTAGTGATCACAATACTAATACATAGTATGCAGTAGGATTTAACGATAGGTAGGTACCTATCGTTAAATACAAAGTAGGTACTTTGTATACCTAAATGGCATATTTCAATAACTCCGTAGAAGCCGGCACGTGACATTGAACAAAATACAATCTATAAGTTATTTTTTATACCTAATAGCTTATCCATATAAATATAAAGTTTACATACAACATTCCAATGAAACCCTTATTGTTCAAAGTTAAACTTAAAAAACTGGCTAAGTGCGAGTCGGACACGAAGGGTTCCGTACCACAAGGCAAAAACGCCGAAAAAAACATGTTTGTTGTATGGGAGGCCCCTTAAATATTTATTTTATTTTAATTTTATTATTTATTATTAAAGTTAAAATACAACTGAGTATTTTGTGAATATTTAAAGTGCCTACCTGTTGCCATTTTGGATATCGAGCAAAAAAGGGCAAAAAATCACGTTTGTTGTATGGGAGCCCCCCTTAAATATTTATTTTATTTTGTTTATAGTATTTGTTGTTATAGCGGCAACAGAAATACATAATTTGTGAAAATTTCAACTGTCTAGCTATCGCGGTTCTTGAAATACAGCCTGGTGACAGACAGACGAACAGACGGACAGACAGCGAAGTCTTAGTAATAGGGTTCCGTTTTTACCCTTTTGGTAGGGAACCCTAAAAAGTATACCTTGATTTCGTATAAAAATCTGGAATCATGGAGTAATCTCAAATGTGTCCTGAATAGAGATTACGTAACAATAATATCTCAGTGGAGGCCACAAAGCCAGGGTTTCGTATTGAATATGAAACAATCACGAGTACGCGCTGCCGCCGGAGCCCTGGGGCTCATTCATGTCGCTACTGCAGCTCGAGATAAACCCTTTTTGGTAGAATGGCTAATAAGTCATGAATGAACGCTGTTAGTTTCATGAAATAGTCGTTGGCGTTGTTTTAAGTTTGTATGGATGACCTAAATAGGTTGCTTGAGTGTTGCAAGGTTCAGAGACAATCTAGTTTCACTCTTCAGTTAACTTGAACAATTTGTCTCTATTTTAACTAGGTCGTTGACTGATTATGTATTTGTTTTTTACTTTGAATAATTCTGGGCAGTTGAAGTTATAGTTGAGCGTTCGCTGAATGCTTATTTTACTCACATTATCGATACCTCACGGTCATGACGAACGCAGTTTTGAAAGTGCAAATCCACTCAAAATCCAACACTTTTCTGCATAGCTGGTCACGAAGCCGGTATTCCAGCAAACGATATTTATGCAAAGCATCGATCAGCTTAGGTCCTACTACGGGCTGATAGACCACAAAAGGAGCTTGTTCATAGTTCAGGTATAAACACCATTAGTTCTCCGAGAGGGCCGGCTTAGCTCGCAGTCCGAGAATAGAATAATGGTGTCAATTAAGGAAGATTGTAATTACATATTTTATCTTGTTCATATAGTTTCGTATTGAAACTTAAGATGTGCTGACAAGTTTAAGTTTATATTTACGAGAACAACTGTCAATTGTTTTTTTTTTTATGAATAGGTACCTACGTAGGAACCAACTAAGACTTCATGTTTCCATTAAATAATAAAAAAAAAAATACACATTCACGTGAGCGAAGCTGCGAGCACGGCTAGTGATAATTATTAGTAGTTGTGGAAAAATAACGTAAATGTCTTGATGTTTATTTTTACAAATTGAGGTGAACGTTTTAAATATGTTTTCTGAACTGTTGTTTTAGTACCTATAGGAAAAAATTAAACATTTCTCTGCCTCAAACAGAAGAGGATACCTAAATAGTAGAAAATGTGAGATTTGAAACACAAAAATTGAAAGAACGCTGCGGTTGTGAATAAACACACAATCGCAATCGACCGTCTATCAGGACCGTGGAGCTGAATTAATTGAGTTACTATCAAACCAGCTCACTCTAAGCCTGCAGGAACCCGGTTCGAGAATTGAATGAAAAGTAACGTTAGGGATATTGGAATTTGTAACGATAGTTTTCGTATCTAGTCCATGGATAAACTGTTGGAACATTTGCATTATGTTAGTTTAATAAATTGTGAGCTATTAAATAATTATCAAATCTTTTGTTCGGTAGAGTAAGGTATCCCTCGAGTTATTTGCTTGCTCTTTGGACCGAGCAGTGAAACTTAGTTAGAAGTGGAACGGACCTGAAAAAAATATATTAAAATAATTTGATTTCGTACATCAAAAAGTTCCTATTGTGTTTGTAACTTAAAAAAAACTAAATGGAATTAAACTTTTAAAAGGACCAAATAACAATTAGACACAGAAACAACAATCTATCGATGATCAATCTTCGTGAGAATTACGTTATAGCGGAGGAAGTATCTGCCGCTACAGACTTCAGGATGCTAATGGGACTGCATCTTATTCTACTCAGAAATGTTGTAGTTTTTACATTTTCAGTCCTGGCGCGCACCATGATTTTACTGTTTGCGACACGATTTTAGAATCGCGCTGTAAAATATCGCAGAAAGTACAGTGCACGCACTGCGATAAAAAAATCGTTGGTCATTACTCAGTCTCACCAAGGATTCGGTACAAATAAAAAAAAATTGACACTACTGGACTCATCCTTTTACAGCGGATAGATTTATTAAGGCTTTCTTTTATCAGAAATACAATGATCTTCGGCTATATCCCAAAAAAAATTATGGCTATTATAGAATGTAAGCATTTGACAGATTACTGAGAATGTTCCACGTCTAGTCTCGTTACCTATTGAGACTCCAGTGGACATGTTTATTCTCGAAAAAACCGAATACGAATGGGCGCCGGCCGACCCGAGTGCGCGATTTGTCTGTCGCAGTGCGCGGGAGGGACCATACAATCCCCTACGCTGCAGTTTACTTTCGCGATTATTGCGTCGCGAGCATCTGCGATTTATTAGGTACTCGAATATGCGCGCAATGCCATAGTAACTCATACGGTACACTCCTGCAATAAAAAATTGTCGCACGATAAAAATTCGTGGTGCGCGCTTACCCTTAAATGCATGTTGAATACAATGATTTAATACACTGTAACCCTAAAATGTTTGCAAATTCCCACCAGATGCTCCGCGACATGCGCGGCGCCAGTACAGACGCCAACCCCCACAAGTTCAGACTGATGCAGCTCGCACTCAACGCGGTGGCGCTACTCGCCATCACAGGAGCGCTGTTCGCGTACTTCAGAGCTAACCCAGCAGTACAGGTGAGCGCGCACGTTATCATAACCCAGCAGTACAGGTGAGCACGCACGTTATAATAATCATCATCACTCTACTGCCCCCTTATCCCAATTTATTTGGCGTCTGCGCAACATGTCTTCTTCTTCCATCTCGATTAGTCATCACCTCGGTACTTAGTCACAAATTATATTACAACCAATATCGCTCCCACTGCTGGGACACAGGCTTCCTCTCTGCCAGAGCGGCGGGCCGTAATCCACTACGTGGGCCTAGTGTGGGCTGGACTCATGCTTTATTATAGCGAAACTGTTACGCTTTAGGAAGAAGCAAATTGATGCAGAATTTTGATTGCATAAAATATATGATAAATTACCTAAGCAGATTCGATTATAATAAACAAATATACAATGCTGCATGTAAAAAGGTTATAAAGGGTATAATATAGCTTCATGAAAACGTAACATGAAACATAACACGTTGCATTGAAACAAACTCGCCTATTTGTTGTGTTACATTTCATGTTACGCTTCACCAATCTGTAGCCGACAATAGCCCACAGCTTTGCGTAGCGGCACAATGCGTGAATTTTCGGAAATTAGGAACACTGCGACAAAACAAAACTTGCTTTTATTTACACTGGCTTCAACTTGCTCAAACAAATTACGTTGGAATTTTCACGCCCTTTAGAAAAAGAGCACAATTTCTCATTGTGTAAAACCAACAAAACGAAACAACTCAATTACTGAACCACTTGCATACAGCTGAAAGCCATTCTGCCCACAAAAACGTTAGAAAGGCAAAGCTTTACTAACAAACAATTATTGTGCTCGTTGCTCAAAGTCGGTGCTCACGCTTTGGACAACAATTTCGTCTTACCTGGCCGTCTTTGTGTGTTTTGTGAGAGTTACAACAATGGGCACATTGAGAAGGACGCGCTCTTGTGGATACATAGGTATTGTTTTTCGGGCTCTAGAAATTTTGTAAAGGATCGGTAGGTAAATAGTGAAAGCTTGAAAGCTGTTTTGCGAAAAATTAAACCACTGAAGTACCTTGTTACGTTTATTAAATAATAACATAGCATGCCTTTCCGACATTCTCTTCAGATAGGTACTCCATACCATTTTATAATTAGCGGACCCAAAATACTTATACTGTCAAAGTTTAAAAAAATCATATAAAATTCCCATAGAAAATGCACTTTCAGTTTTCATGGATCTCACAACCTTTTATGGTAGAAAAACTGAGTTGCGAGACTTGGCTTTTTTACAAGTTATGTTTTTGATGGCATTATATAGTTAGCATATATACACATATACTAGCTGACCCAGATCAGATTTTTTTTGTTATTTTTTCCCATGTTTTAATAATTAGGAACCCTCACGGGCGTCCGCAGCACACCCTACCAAAGTTTCATCACAATCTGACCAATGGTTTCGGAACGCATAGAGGAGAAACATACTAACATTGATATTAATATAGATATTATTATAAAGATCTAAATGACTTCATGGGTAGTTTTGTAACTAAAATACTCAATCTCACAAACTATTTCACAAACAATCTATCCTTGTCCGCAGTACGTGTCCCAAGTAGTGAACCGGTCGACAGTGGTGACGTGGCCGGCGCCCACAGATCCGCCCGGAGCCAGGAACCCAGCACCAGGAGTGTGTCTGCCCGTCATTGTCAGCTTCTGTCAGCAGCATAGGATACCTTACAACTTCACTGTGTTCCCCAACTACATCGGCCATTTTGGGCAGAGGGACGCACAGCAGGTAAGCTGGTATCTACCTACTCTCCTTTGTCCAGGTTTAAATTTATGTCACCAGTCGTAATTTTTGGGTCCTAAGTAGGTATTTACTTTGTTAAAACAACGATCAACGAGTTCAACTACTTACTTAGATCAAATCATAACCTGAAGTGACACTGAAATGGTTTTAAACTTTCACTTTCAAGTTAGCTTCTTGAACGTAGGAATCATACCTACACATAAACTTATGTAGATTTAAAATACCTTCTATAAATATTTCTTTGTCGGGATGATCACCTACTTACTATAATATAATCTCGATGCTTATCGATAGAGTGTAAATCATAGTTGTGAATAAGCTTCTTCTCTAACTATCAATTCACAGAGAGCAAAAATCTATCCATCAATATTTCTAACATACTAATTACCGGAAGGCAATTAGTACGAGGGCAGGCTGAAATGTTTTGAGCCTAAGTACCTTTAAGTGACAGTAATGTCTCGCCCTACCTGTCACTAATTGAGAACATTCACAGTAGTATAAATACCGAGTTTCATGTAATTAGCGTCATTACGCTTTTAGTAATTGAACCGCAAACATCACTATGTCTGAGCCATCCACGCAGTGTACGAAAAATGCCCCAGTGCACACTGCGGGAGTTTCTAGGCGTGCCCTAGCCGAGACAGGATTTGAAGAAATCAACCACCCACCATACAGTCCGGACCTAGCACCCAGTGATTACTTCCTGTTTTCGAATTTGAAGAAAGACCTCCGAGGGCGAAGATTTTGACCGATGACGAGATGAAGGCGGCTGTAGACGAGCACTTCGAAGGCAAACACAACGAATATTTTTTCACTGGGTTAAAAGCCCTTTATGACAGATGTAAGAAGTGTATTGAAGTAGAGGGAGATTACATAGAAAAATAAATTTTTTATACATTCCTGGCAGTATTTTAAATGCCCCAGGCTCAAAACATTTCAGCCTGCCTGGTACCTATCATCATTTCAGCGGAAAGACGTCCACTGCTGGACATAGGCCTCCCCCAATTTTGGGGGGGTTTGCCATAATTCGCCACGCTTGGCAGGCGGGTTGGCGATCGCAGTATGGTATGATGGTGTAATGCATAGAGAACGCTGCTGCCCATTCTCCGGTCTCTCTTAGTCGCCTTTTACGACACCCACGGGAAGTATGGGGTGGTGCTATTCTTTAAGTCCGGCACCACACAGACAATTAGTACCTATGTTTTATTATGATTATATACCTATTCCTTTTAGTAGTATCTGCCTTGGAAATTTTAATTTATACAGTATTCAGAAAAATATATACTTAGGTAGGTACTTATTTCGTAATCCATCAACAAACAAATAAGCAAGAAATAAATAAACTGACAGTAGGAATCCTGTAAAGGGATTCCATGAAATCGGGTTGTTGGCTTAGTTCTAGAGACCTCACAAATATATTGATACGCGATCTCCTGGACTTGATAAAGGACAAATACAACAAGTCAAACGCTTCGATAGGTCTGTACGTCAAGTTTCAAATTGGATGAGTTTCGTTTGGTAGTCATATTAGTTAAATTGCCGTACCTAAGAACAAACAGAGCCGGGAATTTGAGTTTGCTAAGTGATTCTCGGTTTGTAAATATTCTGTTTTTACTTCATATTGGAGACAAGGTCTCGATGGTAATTTTGTTAGTTTATTTATTTCTTGCTTATTTATTTGTTGATGGATTACGAAATAAGTACCTATGTACCTATCTATTTTTCTGAAAACTGTATAAATTAAAATTTCCAAGGTAGATACTACTAAAAGGAATTAAAATCAATTTGAAACCGAAAACCTATGTACCTATCTATTCTCTTGTAACACAATAAAATCTCTCTGTTTTGAGTGAGATTCAACAAATACTTTACTCTTATTTATAAATAACTAACTTCCGGGAAGAAAACAATGCTCAATCACGAGGGTTCCAAGAAGTACGATGGTCTCAAGACGTTGTCCGCCTGTTGCTGGGCATTACTGGGCAATGAGTTTAATTTCCCGAATCCAAGGTGATTCGTTAAAATGCCATTAACAGGCTTTAACAAACACTTGGCGGGTCCCGGGCGTCGTTAATTAGCCGACCTGTGATTTATTCAAGTATTTTATGTATTGACCCGGTACCGACCTGGTATTTCGTAGGTATGTATTTTTTTTACATTATTAGCAGTGAGTCTCATTACATACTAATAAAAAAATGACATCATCTCATTATGAGACAACCATAAAACATTTTTCAGGGAGACTTTTCCTCTGACATAATCTTTTCCAACCAAAATAAATGATGGATGAAGTGAATCCCCACAATATTATTTTTCAATCTCACTACACAAATCCAAACATTCCCGTTCTAACGTTTTGTATCAAGACAATATTTGTTTTGCCCGACCTGTACTCCCACAACAAAATGTATCTATGTGAGTCTATGCAGCGAACTTTCTTCAAAATCCTCTTAGCGAAAATTAATTGATCGAAAACCTACTAGGCACAGATCAAAGGGCTTATGGAGCAATTAATTTGTGTGCTCTTCGCTCGCCAGCCGCTAATCTCTGCGCCAAGCGTCAGGGCACGCATTCCCGGAGGCTGTAATTATATCATACGAATATTAGGAATGCGGTAATTGTTCTACTAATAGGTACTACCTACTAACACTACTATCTAGCACTTAACGCTGTTTGTCCTCTGCATCACCCAAAGGTTGACTTGTAGAAAACACTACGGCATTATGTCCGCCTCTCTACATTTGTGTGCTTAAACTACTAAATAAAGAAAATAAATAATAAGATAAATAATTATTGGAAGTCGTGGTTCTCCTAGCACGTGTATGTTTGGCGTGTCTCAAGGTGTAAGACAGAGCGTTCTACAGATTATCGTAATTTTGTATGCTAGCGGATGACAGTCGTGAGTTAGGTACATCTATTGACTAGTTTATAAAAAAAAGCGGGCTTTATTTAACGATCCCTGACCACGATAAAGCCCGCTTGCACCACATAAAGCCCGCTTGCACAACAAATCACTAAATGCATTTAGCCCTTAATATATTTAAAACATCATTCTGTCTCTATCAACTTCAAAAGATTGACAGAAAAAGGAGCGGTTTTAAATACGTTTACCGTCAAACGTAGTCATTTAGCTATTTGTATAGGAATCGGGCCTAAATCTAGCAAACACAGACATTAAAAAACGATCAATGTTTTATTTAATTACCTAAACCACATTTATCGGATTTACATTACCGCAAACAAAGAATGATACGCGAACATTTTCATTCACAGTATATTACCCACAGCGCCGACCACAACAGCGAATGACGCGGCGACATCAATAACCATTAGCTGAACCCTTTCGCGCGCGAATCAATCATTGTCGCGGAAACAATGCGTGCTCTACAACTAAAATATCTGCTTCAGATTCTAAAGCGCGTTTTTAACGAGCAATGTTTATTAAAACGTGACATTGAGTCGTCCTTGGTCTGTGCGATACAGTTTGCATATTGCGGGGGAATAAATAGGTCTTGTCTAATCTGGAAAAAAGTAAAGAGGAATGAAGCCTTTTTTTCAGTATTATGTTGTGTGTATGACCTTGGCAGATAAGGTAAACCACGTGCATACAATATGTTGTTACAATGAAAAAAATGTTTACAAACAACCTTCGCACACAAGTATCTTCTATGATTTAAGTATAGGACACAATAAATTACCATTTCTGTTTCTGACCTACTCGTACATGGTCGAAAAGCAAAAGCAACCTTTAATAGTAAGTCTCTAGTTTAAAAATGTCGTACCTTCGAATTTTTCAAAATTATTTCTGGCGTCTATTATTGTCCCTCTTCACGCATTAACTTCTTTTCATCTTTTGAAATCTGTTAGAAATGCTGATCCCTTCTTACAGTCATAGTATAATTATGGGTGACTTTAATACTTATATTCTGAAAAAAGACCATCGTTCTAATATTTATAACTAATATTTTTGCTTCCAGTAATCTTTCCATTCTTCCACTGAGTGCCACCCATCATTTTCCTAACTCTACTCCTTCACTTCTTGACTTGATTATTGTCTCTTCTCTTGATCACGTCGCTAAGCAAGGTCAATGTTCAGCCGATGCCTTTTCCTATCATGATCTCATTTTTCTGTCATACAAAATTCGCCCACCTAAGGCTAAAGCTAAAATTCTTATGCAACGCAATTTTGGTGAAATGAATGTTGACAATCTTTGCAAGGATACCAACAGTATATGGTCTGCTATGTTTGCCTCTGCATCAGTCGATGAGCAAGTTGATATTTTTTCATCTAAACTTATAGAGCTTTACGATCATTACGCACCTGTACAAGCAGTTAAGGACAGATATTTGCTGGCGCCGTGGCTCACAAATGATTTTAAAACACTAAAACACAAAAAGTTATGGCAAAGTCTTAATTTAAGCCTAGGGCTAATGGACAAGACAATCCCAAAAGACAGACTTTATGTATAAGGTCAGCCAAGGAAAGCGGTAATCTCACGGTTTAGCTTTGCTAGATTTCAGAAACGCTTTTAATACTGTCGATTTTGATGCGCTGCTTGGCATTCTATGCTCTTTTATCGTATCTCCATCGGTAATTGACTGGTTTCGCAGTTACCTGTTCAGTCGCCGGCGACGTATTTGCAATGGAGAGACCTCGTCTTCCTGGAGTAAATACTTCTGCCGGTGTACCTCAGGGTGGCGTTCTATCTCCTTTACTTTTCGCTGTTTTTATTAACTGAATCTCCGACGAACTAATTTCTTCCTATCACCTTTATGCAGATGATTTACAAATTTACTCGCGGGCTCCTCTTGGAAATCTGTCTGAGGCCATAAAACTCAAACTCAAAGCATTTATTTCAATTAAACCAATTACACATCAGCGAGACATTTGAGTGAGCATCTATGTGATGCTCACTTAAATGTCTCTCTCAGCCGCCAGGGCATATTCAAGTCAATGAAAGGCGTACCCAGTAAATGGTAGCTTTATAGTTTGTACATAGTAATCACACATGTGCTAGGCAATTATACAATACTAGGAGATTGAATTTATATAATGCGAAAATAGTATTTTAAAATCTTCAGCAGCTGTTTACAACAGTATGTGCAACAACAACAGCATGCTAATCAATTTATTTGTGCGTCCTTGGAGAAGGACCAGCGTTAAGTCAAGTATTTTTATCAGCGATGTAATCCCCCAATTTATAATATGCCTCGCTGCATAGTGCGCGTTTTATACAAGATTTAAACTTCGTTTCATTCAGTTGAAGTATGTGAGTAGGTATTTTATTGTAACATTTTAAACAGTAGCTGTTCGAAATGAAATGCGGTAAATTGTAAGATAAAATCTTTTTAATACAATATTTTAAAAGCCCACAACGCAACGTGCCCTGACCTAGACAAATTTTCCAAGTGAAAGAAAGGATACGGAAGTCCCAAAATAATATTGCCAGTTTATGAAATTAGAGATATAACATAATAATTGGCTATGGTTACTAAGTTGAACCAGGTATAAAATTATAACTAATATTATATGTTCAAATGGACTTGAACAGTAGCCCATGAAAGATGAGTCTTCTTTAGCCAGCCTGAAACCTGGTTGAACTAATTGGTATTTCTAGTGATATAATTGTGTCTTTCACCTCTTACTAAAAATATGTAGATTTTTCCTTACGTACATGATATTTTCATAGATATATACAAGGCACCGTCATGATGTTAATATCTTAAACAGTTAGGTATAAACAATTCCCTTAGAGAGTCACGCCTGCGGAGGCTATATTTGGCTTTGATGGCTATTTTGTGCAGAATAAAAATAGACTCGATGCCGTAATACCGTACGACATAATAGTAAGAAAGTAATTAAAATAGACCAGTTGCAAGTTGCGAGTAAGGTTTCGTGGCCGACGCAATCCAAAGCTATGGAGAGGTTACAAAAAATTCTCATAGCGTCTTGGGACTCTTCGCAGGCCATAAATATAGGTTTAAATCATTTATTCTCAAAAAAAGACAAAAAAAGCCACTTACATGAGAACAGACAAGATACATTCAGTAAACCTATTTTAGGTAACCGTCACCAAAGTATATGTATAGTGTTATAATTATTCTATACTCATTCAGCAGTTCAACTCTCAGCCATTCAAAAACATTGGAGGACTTTAGTCAAGGCAGTTTTCAATTATGTGTTTGGATAGCCGAGACCTAAAACTGCTGAGAGAGCTAACACTTTTTATGTAAGTGGGTAGATTATTAAATAGTTGTGCTCCTTCATACGTAATGTTCTTTCTAGCGTAATTAGTGCGTATTCTTGGCAGAACAAGTAGATTTGGTCGACGAAGACTGCCTTTAGTAATTTGAGATTTTTTAGTAAATGATAAGTTAAGTGTAATAATATGTGTGTTTAATAAGGTGACACCTACATCAGTCGTACAACGACCCTTGGTGAAACCATACTGTTGGTCGTGAATTATTTTTTCATCTTAATGATCAATCGTGATTTGGCTCGTATTTGTGATTGGAGCAAGAGATATGGACTTATAGTCAACCCCAAAAAGACGCAGGTTGTGGTGACAGGCAGTTCTAGGATGGTATCAAGGATCGACTGTACGATTCCTGCCAAAGTTTGTTTTGACAATTCAGTTGTTTCCGTTCAGTTAGAAAGTTAAAAACTTGGGGATAGTAATTGATAAGAACTTCTCTTGGACTGCCCAGCTACAGGAAGTTAGCCGCAAGCTATTTGCATCAGCTGCATCTTTGAAGAGATTGCGTAATTTTCTAACGACTGCCACCAAGATTGCGCTTACACAATCACTTCTTTTGCCCATCCTTGACTATGCTGATGCCAGCTATCTTGACCTTTTTTTTTTGTTTGCGGAGTGGAAAATCATCAATCATCACACCATCACACCCTGGGGCGGGCGGCGGGGTCTGTCAGACTCTTACTGTCTAAAAACCACCCAGTGTTCCATTTCACACCTACGCCGGGTGTCGCGGGAACGTACGATCCTTTCACAACCCCCGACTGGTGCCGGCCCACCACTGCGGGGGCATTGGGTCAGGGGGCGGAGTGAGGTGTTTGACTCCCCCGCAACGTCTAAGAGGGGCGCGCGTGGAACACTACGCGCCGCCACCTTGGGTTCTTTTGTGAGGGGGGTGACAAACGTCCCCGAGTCCGTCGCAGGAAACCACCGCGTCCCAGGACTCAGGTCACTGCCTACTTCTGAGATGAGGGCAAGGCGCGGCTCCTCCCTAGCGGCACACCCTGCCAGCGTATGCCACGCCGTGTCCTACCGGCAGTCGACACAATGGTGACACCGGGCGTCCGGCTCCCTGTTTATGGGTCACAGGTACTTCCCGAAGCAACCATGCCCCGAGAGCACCTGCGTCACCCGAAACGACAAGGAGCCGTGCCTCCTGCCGAGCCAGCGCTCGAGTACCGGCCGGACCGCCTCGATGGTGCCGAAGTCGACGGTAGGGCGTGCGAGCCTGTCCCGCCATTTCGCCACCAGGACCTCGCGAAGCTGAGACCAACGCAGCTCCATATGGAGACGGCTCGGCCTTTTGCCTCACGCCCGCGCTTCCTCGCGCCACCGGTACAGCGACACGAGTACTTTCGCCTCCAGGTCCCAGGGCGGGGATCCAGCCGCCTCGTAGGAGATCGTGCTTTACCCCTAGACGACTCTGACGGCCATCGCTCTCTGCGGCTTTCGCAGAACTGCGATGCTACCGACCGGTAGGTAGGTAGGTCAGATCAGTCGCCCAGAGCTATCTTGACTTAACTTGAGCGGCTTCAAAATGTCTGTATTAAGGGTAATCGGTTTGCGTGTGCCATGTTTCCGAATTTCGTGTGAAGCTCAAGTGGTTACCAATTCGCCTTCACAGAATGCTCATATATCTACCTACCTTTTGTATAATGTGCTCTTTTTCCCTTTCACCCGTCTCTACCTCAAGAAACGTTTCCAGTTTCTTTGTGACTCCCACACGAAATTTTTATGGAAATCAGATAACTAAAAGCTTATGCCTATGCACTCCACCACTTTCCTCGACAAATCTTCTATGTGCAGGCTGCTCATTCATTTGTAGAATGCATTGCCAGTTGAGATAAAACGCGCACAGTCGATATTTGTGTTTAAAAGACTCGTGAAGGAACATTACTTGTCATTGTGATCTTGTTCTCGAAACTGTAATTATCTTTAGCCTTCATTTATTTTTGTTGCTTATATATTTAGTATGGACATATTTAGTGATCGATATATTTTTTTTGTTTTGTATTTTTGTGGTGTACAATAAAGTATACACCTGTAAAAAAATACGAACTTTGATCAGTGACTAGTCGTGTTAAGCGGTAGCAGGACATTCGCGCGAAAGACACTTAATTGCATGAATCCACTTGCACGAAAAATGATCCTTTTCTACATAACATCACGCCTGTATTCTTTCATAGGCAGGGCAGTAATAGTATGTACACCCACAATTCACCACTTAAGTTCCAGTTACAGACAGACTGGCAGTAAATAGTCCAAATTAGGTGTCAATAGTTATTGTCATATTTTTTATTGTATTTTCCTCCACTTTTTTTTTCTAAAAAATTCAAATACTTATTATTTCATCTCGCCTTCCATGCAATGGCAACCCTGAATGTTACTTAATTTTTTGAGAGATCATAAGGAACAAGCTCTATCTTTTGTTCAGAGTAGTACCTACTTACATTACCACATAGGGAGAGAAGAGAGCGTTGACGGTTAGAGCAAACATGCTGGCACGCAGGTTTGCACGATGCTCACTTCCTGTTAAAATCACGCTCTTTCGAGCCTACTGTACTGCTTTTTATACGTGCTGCATGTGGGCTAGATATATGCGAAGATCGTACAGCGCTCTTCGAGTTCAATATAACAATGCGTTTAGGATACTGGTCCTGTACCTGGTACTGTCCCGTTTCGGTAGTGCGTCAGGGATGTTCGCAGATGCGCATGTACTTAGATTGCTTTTACGCAACAATGCACAAAAGGTGCGCTTCCCTGGTGGCAGGGTGTGGGTGTGAGAGGCTCTAACAGTGTCTTAAACATGGTTACGAGTCGCCTTGACTGTGTTTACGTGGGTCACTGTTGTGCCGTCTCTCATGGGATGTCGCATCGGTGATCAGCCGTTTTTTTTGTGTTTTTGTTTAGTGTCTGTGCTTACTAACATAGTCGTAAGTTTTACTAACCATCTTGTTTGAGCACTCTTCATTCGTCTCTTCTTCGTCTTGGTCACTTTAATAAAGAAAAATTCTATTCTTAGGTACAGTGCCGACCAAAAGTCAAAGCAAAGTCGCAAAGTAATCGCTTGAAGGTTTGACTTACGACCTTTTTCTAATAAGTAATTAGACACACACATACTCGCTTATTAGGTACTCGAATAATCACGCTATTGAATATAGTTCCGTGTCATGTTCGTCTGGTTCACATAGTTTGTAAAACGTTATGATTATACCCACACAAATCTAAATATATAAATTATAATATGTGAGAGAAAGATAATTGTTGAAAAGTAAATCATAGTCTATCTCAAAAATGGAACCCAGACCTTCGCGTTTGCTAATCCAATACGTTACGCCACTAGCTATGTATAGTTGCTGTGATGAAATAAAATTTAGCAATCGTATGAACCCACCAAGGTCATGCGTAATTACGTAGTACGTGTAAAAGCGAGACGGTACGTTTTTTGTATCGTTCGACGCTAGCCAGTATTCGAAAACTGCGTGCGAGCGTGTGTGCGTTCTGTGTCGATCACTTACACACAGATGTAGGTACGGGCTGGCAGCTGTGCTCAAAGCATTTTGACTTCTAATATGCTTAAGGACAATTGATGCGTTAGTGTACCTATCTACATTCACTAAGTATGTTCTATAGTCCTTTAATGTGTTACTTATTGTTTATCTGTTGTCAGGATCTGGAGGTATACGAAGCAGTAGTAGACGTCCGCTGTTACGATCTAACAGCACTGTTCCTGTGCTCACTTTTTGTGCCTAAATGTGGGCCCCTGGGGCATATGGTGCGGCCGTGCAGAAGTTTATGTCATGGTAACATACATTTGCAGTTTAACAAAATGCATGAAAATTAGATACTGTGAGCATACCACGAACGTACGGAGTAAACGTAATGTAAATTCAAACGATTTTATTAGAGGAAATCATTTATTTAGTACCTACCTACCCAAAAAATAAAGTGCCGACAAGATATAAAAACTGTTTTTTTATGAAAAATAGCATCTTGATTTTTTTTTTATAACAATGAAAGTCAACTAACCTATCGGAGTAAAGTAACTATCCAAAAAAATACCTGATTTATTTTTGTCCCGAACAGAAACGATGCGTCGCTGCGGATTCTTCCTAGAAGTTTTCGGTCTGACGATGCCAGACTACCTCCAATGCGACATCTTCCCAGAGTCGACGGACACAGATGTGTGTCTAGGCAATCGAGAAGTCGCCGACGCGCGTTTTCGAGACGCCATGCCAGGTAACACGAAATTTATAAAATATATCTGTTATATTTATAAAGCGCGTACCTATGTATTTTCACTTTTTCGTAGTCACTTACTTGCTACGATTCATTTAAACATGCAGGCTACTTCTCAAACATGTCATGTCAGTGAAGAATCTTGGAATACTATTGGATACTAACTAAACTTCACCTTGATCAGCATAGGTATTCATATAAAAATAATTGTTAGATGATAACGCTTACCTATGGTTTTGTTTGAGATTTATCACGGATTTTAAGCGCATTGATTGGTTTGATGGGAAACTGACTGGGTGATATATCAACACACAGCCCGAACCGCTGATTCTAGAGACATGAAACTTGGAGGGTGTGTTCTTTGTGAAGAGTAAGTATTCACTAAGAAAGGATTTTTGGGAATTCCACCCCTAAAGGAGTAAAATAGGGGATGGAAGTTTATATAAAAGTCCGTCAGTTTTAAAGTTAGGATCTTCAAATTTTGAGTTTAGGCTGACGATTAAAAATTAGTTTATACGTGTCTCGGCGTTTTTGATAATTCCAACCACGAAGGGTTAAAAAGGGGAATGAAGTTGTGTTTGTATGTCCTTAATTTTCGAAGTATAAATTCACTAAATTTATTATCTAGGCTTATGTTTGGAAGCTAACGCAAGGGTGTTGTTAGAATTTCAACCCTTAAGGGGGTGAAAAAGGGGATAATTTTTTTTTTTTATTTATATAATCTTCTATAAATATATAAAATTCAACGTCCTGACTGACTGATATATCAACGCACAGCCTAAACTGCTGGTCCTAGAGACATGAAATTTGGAGGGTGTGTTTTTTGTGAAGAGTAGGTACTTATCCGATAAGAAAAGGTTTTTTTGAAATTCCACCCCTAAGAGGGTGAAATAGGGGGGATTTTGTTTCCATGAAAAATCTTATTCGTTAAGTAAATAAACTCGAAACTTGCTACGAATACTTATCTAAGTAAATTAGAAAGTTTGTAATTTTTTGTTTTTCTAAACTACCCCCTAAAGCGGGTGTAGTTAATTTTAAAGGGGATGATTTTACTGCGTGGCTTGATTAACTGGGAAATAGGTATAAATAATCTTTGAGTCAAGTTATGAACACATCTTGACAATTTTTCAAAATTCTACCCCAGTGGGGATGAAAAGCCGGGATACAATTTATAAGAAAATTCTTATTCATTTGGTTAATAAACTTGAAACTTGCCAAGAATACTTGCTTAAGCAAGTAATAAAGTTTATCATTATTACTTTATGAAAACTACCCCTCAAAGGGGGTTTTGGGGTGTTAAAGTTTGTGTGGAAGAATTTTAAAGCGCACTTCGATTAACTCGAAACTCAGTATTAACACTTAAAACCAAAAATAAAGAATAACGTGTATCAGGGTTTTTCGAAAATCTACCCTTGACGGGGTGAAAAGGGGTATTTAATTTTCCAGGGGCGGTTTTTGCTGCGTGGCTTGATTAACTGGAAAATTGGTATAAGTACTTAAATAATCTTTGAGTCAAGTTATAGAAACACCCCAAACGTTTTTTTTTCAAAATTTTATCGATATGGGAATAAAAACTGTGAAATTTGGCAACATTTTAATCAGTAAATAATAAATAAAGTTTGTCACTTTTAGTTTCAAAAAACCCCTCACAGAGGATTTAGGGGGTGACAAAGTTAATACTTAGGTTAGAAAAATATGTAACCCGCTGTCGGATTAACTCGAAACTGTACTATTACTTAAAATAAAAAAGTATGTTTGTGTTTTAGAGGTTTTCAAAAATCGATTCCTACCGTAGAAAACGGTAAAATTTACTGCTTGCTTCCATTAACTCGAAAATGGGTATAAATAATCATTCAAGTTATAAAAATGAAAACGTACCAAATATTTTTTTAAAAACAAGCCCTGTCGTGGTGTAAAAGGACAGTTTATTTGAAAAATCTTAGTTTAACTTAAAATTTACCCAAATATTATTTCTACAATATATCTACAATATGTCAACAATATATCTTCAATCTGTGTTTGTTTTTCTAAGTCCGTTGTAGCATAAACTAAGAGCTGATTTTTCCAACGCCAGATAACTTTATCGGATAAATAATTTTGAATTTCTGACAGTTCTTCCTTAAAAAAAACTGTCAGACGTCAATTTTATTCCACGAATAAAAAAAATCGGTTGATTGAAAAATCAGCCCTAAGGAGAATTTATTTTAATGTTAGTCTTCTATACTAATAAAAAAAAAGTTATTTAAAAAAATATTTTTTTTTGTATTTCCAGCTTTTTAGTTTACAAAATAAATGTGAAAGATTTCGCAGACGATTTAGTTTTTGGTACGTGTTTTTTACGATTTTTCACTTCGGATTACTTTTAACCGTATAAGTTGTATATATTTTTGTAATCACCTTTTAAAACCCTTTAATTTGATACCCCACTCGAGAGGTTTTAAGAAAAAAAATTTTTTTGAAGACATAATATTGCGCAAAAAATCGGCCATTTTAATTTTTTTTCAATTTTGATATACCCAGTGTCACTCTCACAATTAAGACGAATCCAACGGCACCTCTCAAGCTGAAATCGATCAAGCCGTTCAGGCTACAGAGCGTGCCAAAGAAATATACATACATACATACATACCTACATACATACATACACTCGAAAAACATAACCCTCCTTCTGACGCAGTCGGGTAAAAAGCTGAAGTGTTTGTTTAGGTATTTGTTTGTTTGAACGCGCTAATCTCTGGAACTATCTACTTGACGGATTGTTTTTTTTTTTTGCATTTGGTAGCCCGATAAAGTAAACAACGTAAAGGCGAGGGTGGGAGATGCGATGCGACGGGTTGTGTTGGGGGAACGAGAAATTTCACGCCGACGAAGTCACGGGCAGAAGTTTTTTATAAAACTAAGTAAAATCCTAATTTGAGTAAACAATAACAAACGGAGGCAGAATGGTTTTCGCGCGTTTTTTATTTTTCACAATCTTTTTTTTTAATTTGGCTCTCGCGCGTTTTACTTTATCATACAGCCTGTTACTTGTTCATACAATGTTCGTGATTGATCTTGATCTTGTTGGTGATTGGAACTTTTACGAACAATATCCAAATTCCAAATTCAAATTACTTGTAGTCCCTAGGGATTTAAGAGCTATTTTAGTCCCTGTTTACGAGGAATACACTTGCTCTTTTTTTTTAATAGATGTGATAAAAAAATAATTAGTAACTCAGATTTTGAAAACAAGAACTTTTGTTTTGATTTGTTCTATTTTTATTATTGTTTAAAAAATAATGTTTTTCTTTTCTTTTATGAAATTTCTTTAATTTTACCTCCGCGTGTGCAAATAGATCCTTATAAATTTTGTAGTAGGTACCTATTTAAGATGTAGAATTGGGAGCTACACATATTATAATATGTAATCTCTTTTTTTTCACTAAGTAGGTAGGTACAGGACCAGTTTATTAAGATATTTTTAACCGGCTTGTTTTCCTGAATCAAATAAATAAGATACATAATATTATCATGTAATTCTCAGTATTATTGCTTTGTTGTTCTCTAGTCAGGTGATGTAGGTAGGTATAGGTACCTAACGATTAACAATAAGTATTTCAAATGTACCTAAATAAATATAATAGGTACTTATTTGGAACGGCGAAAAGCAGCACGTTTTTGTTGTTATCAAATTATTATTTCCTAGAAAACCTTAAACGTAATTTCTCCCACATTAGAAACGTATCTCGTTATTGTCGTTGTTCCTGTAATGTCAAATGTCTTCCCTATAGGTATATGAAAGAAGGAGATATGCCCGGAGTTGAAAATGTATCAGAACCCGATGTCGCTAGGTTGGCCTCACCACCGCGCCACTCTACACATATGTAGTTCAGTAAAAGCAATAGATACACAGTCGCGCACACACTTACAATTCATAAATCAGAACGTACTACACAAACAATTATAAGCCTTAACTCATCAAACACAGCGTGCATTTACCATGCAACTTACACAAAACATCTATCGCTATCGTTGTGCTGTGCAAAAGCCATTTATTTTACATACACGCTAGTGATTGACTAACTCGAAAAGTTCTTCCATTCATTACATTATTTAAAAAAAAATAGGGTCATGAAAATAAATAAAAAACAATATGTCCAGAACATAATATTATATTATAGATCAATAAAATGTAGCTAAAAAAATAATTGAAGTATGTAAATAAAAAATATTAACATTATTTTACATCTTCTCTAGGGCCTACTAACCGGATTTAAGAGTCATCTTTTTAGGTCTTCTATAAACCGGGATAAAACGGTTGACAAATTGAAAAATTAACTATAATATCAATATATTCGTTTGGCAATCGACAATGTTGTCGATAGCCTACGTTAGTGGATCTTCACAACCACATCACTATCTCGCTGCAAAGCACAGCGGCTACTAGCGGCTGTACCATGCGACGCTACGCAAAAATAAAGTATCGTTTCGTAAGTTTTACATGGCTTGTCCAGTTACTTAGCGACATACTTAGGTAACAGTTAAGGAGCAATGTATTTGCTGCAAAAAACGTACTTAGGTAGTAAAAGCAAGAAATATTTTACGATTTGTTGTTTTTCATGATTTTAAAGACAAATACAGTAATTTTACTTACATATGGTACCTAAGTGTTACCATGAGATACGAAGTATTCATTTCGACTTCGGTTTTTACAGGAAATCACTGAACAACTCGGCATTTTTATATTTTATTACGATCACGGTCGAAAGCGCACTAGTTCGCGGAGACGGCCATTTGCCTAGTACAGGCCCATGTTGCCCATGTTGCGTGGACACAGACACGTCCCCTTGCCACTTCTCCTGTTTTTTACATTTCTATGGTCTTCCCCATTATTTTCCGAGTATTAACAGCTACCTACTTATATTTGAAATAAAAGCTTTCTCTCAGAATGAAAGGGAATTCCCTGACTAAAATAATTGTTCTAATTTTATTGAAGGTTCTTTTACACGTCCAAATCATTTACAAAGTGGTATGTACTTATTATTAATATCTTGAAGAAGATATTTTTTAGAACTATGATGAAGTTCTGGGTCGGTTTTTTTTTCGAGAAATACCTAGTTACTTATTCGTTCGCAATGCATTTCATTCTGACATCTATTGCTTCATAGGTTTGAAAAATGTGTCTGCTCAAAAACGTAGATATCTAAAGTCATTGCCATCGATTGACATTTTATGTCGTGTGGTACGAAATTACCCTTCGGGTATCAATCTTTTTTGGAACTCCCAAGATTTTGGTGAGACTCAAAATAATGGATGTTTATGAGCTTGCTCATGAAAAGCCTGTTTTAAAGTAACAATTGTTTTTTTTTTTATGTTAACCATATTCATACCATAACACTTACTTAACCCAAATCCACCAGTATGTCCCACGGGTTTCCAATGCGACGTCCGCCGCTGCATCCCGCACGACTGGCGCTGCGATGGCCACGTCGACTGCGCCGACCGCTCCGACGAGCTGAACTGCCGCGTGTGCAAGCGCAGCGGAGAGGTTCACTGCGGGAACCAGCGGTGTATCTCTCAGGCGCATCTGTGCGATGGCAAGGTCGACTGTCCGTGGGGACAGGATGAGAGGAACTGCCGTAAGTTTTTTTATCATGATCCAAACATTTTATCACACATGCCGTATATTTGTGATAAAATGTTTGGAGGGCTCACAAGACCACGATTTATAATTTTGTCATTATTATTTTTAACTACCTACCTACCTGCATACCTACATTTTGACCAAGATTTGTAGAGTTAGGGGCTTGGCTCTACCTACATTAGATCTGATAGATTTTTTAACAGTGAAAGCGTTCGCAACCTACTTTACATGAAATGTTTTCGGTGAGATTTACTTTAAATGTCGTTCCAATTCTATTGTGTATTTAAATTAATAGTTGTGTTGGTATACCTAAGGCTTTCGCTGGATTTTCTAACCATGTCTTGGTTCAGTGCCAGGGTCTTGTTCTAATGCGAGATTTTGCCAACAAGAATATATGTTTGGTTGAAAGTTGTAAAGTTTGTGTGAAAGGGAAATAAGTTATGGTGTAGGCGGATCGAAAATCCTTTAAGAATGTTCTGCCTATCGCCATTTCAAAACATTGTAGGTACAGAGATCTAGATAATTTTATGTCTTACCTACTACAGTTGATTTTCAGTTTTAGTTTACTTAATTAAGTAGACAAAGTAAGATAGCTACCAACTATATATCTAAATTAAATACAATCCTTTTTACAAACAGTGCGTCTAAGTCAAGCAAACGGCGACGTGGGTCGAGGCGAGCTGCAAGTATACCGCGCCGCCAACCACTCGTGGTTCCCCGCCTGCATCACCACTCTCGACGACGATACTGCCTTCAAGCTGTGCTCCATCCTGGGATACTCGTGAGTCTTTATATTATACATCTTGTTGGCTGTCTTAAATATCGAATGTTTCCTTAATAATGATGACCTACCAATCGAATATTGATTTACCTATTAGTCTAGATGTCCCTTCATCGCATGTTACTGGTAAGTATACTTAATGAGCTTAGAAACAACAAGAGAATTATGTATGAAAAAACTTTGGTACTTACTTGTCTGAAATCGTCAACACGTTGAGCGAAACCACAGAGCTATTAGAGGTTACATGCTCTGTGTACCTATTAGTTCCGACACCTAAATAATGTTGCACACTACAGCCACGGTAATACCTATTATCTATACAGTATTCTATCGGATAAACTTTCCATTGTGGGCCAATGATTTGAAAGTTCATATTTTTTTTGTAGATAGTACTCATAAATAGAAATCTTTTCACAAATTTTCAAGTTGCGGACACTCACGGTTTACGAGATATAATTTTTCAAAGTTTCCATACAAATTGGAAAACATCACGCCATTTGCAAATTTTTAGGTTGGATAAATTGTCATGGTAGACGTCAAAGTTGACATTTAACGTTCCGTTGACAGTAGACGCGTATCTTATTCAATTTTATGTCATATTTTTTACTTAAAAATAATTTTATTTTTACTTAATCACATATTAAATTTGGTGTGTAATTAATTGCACAATAACCGTGCTGTATTATGCAATTACATTGACTTTTTTACACAAAAAATAACGGATTTAAGTTTTTACTCTGTGGAACGGAACGTAAAGCGACGCCATTTTGTTTTATAGCGTCATTTTATCTGTTAGCCGTCAGTGTCAGTCAAGCAGTCATCGTGCTCTGTGCATCGTTTGTTGCCCTTGGAATCGAGATTGTTTTGACTACCATGGCGTCTCCGGAGCCCTATGCTTCCGTTTTCGTCTGTGTATATAAAAAACCGGAGGCACGGAGGTAGAGCAACCCTCGCCCGCTGTGATATAGGATGCAAGAGCGAACGAAGGGCACCCCGAGATTCGGTTAGTTAGGTTACTTTAAACCCTTTACGCAGAAATAGGGGCCCCGCGAAGCGGGGCTCCGTCGACATAGGATGCAAGAGCGAGCGAAGGGCACCCCGAGGTTCGGTTAGTTAGGTTACTTTAAACCCTTTACGCAGAAATAGGGGCCCCGCGAAGCGGGGCTCCGTCGACATAGGATACAAAAAAAAATTTAATCATGGACATCTCCATAACCATGGGGTTCCGTGGGGTGGAGATGGTACAGGGGCAAACTGGGGGGGGAGAGGGAAGCGTTCCCCCCAATTTGACTAAATAATGCTATTCTAACCTAACCTAACCTAAAAACTTTAACCATGGATATCTCCATAACCATGGGGTTCCGCGGGGTAGGGATGGTGCAGGGGGTTTGCCCCCCTCCCCCCTCCCCCCGCCCCGCCCTATAAATCGCTGGCCCACAATGGAAATTTTAACCATTCTATCTTCATACAATCGGTCGGAAGTGTCGGAACGCGAGTCATACCTACGCGCCTCGAGTTCGGTTTACACTCGGTTTACAAACAGTCAAACAGTCTCGAATGCTCCGCAGTGACGAACGGACGCCCGACGGTGTGATGGTTTTGTAAGCAGTAAGCGTGCGATTTGTGACAAATATTCATTGAAATAAGTTCAAGTACTTACTTGATATGGCAAAGAGCAATTATAGACTATATTGTGCTGTTTTTGGTTGCTTAAATTCGTCAATAGGTTTTTTTTATGAAATCTACTAATCAAAAAACCCAACATGTTTTTTTATTGAACTCTTTCTATTTCATTCACAATGAATTTCATTTTTTTAATAAAAAATATAATATTTACTTAGGTATACAATCTCAAAACTGGAAAGAAACTCAAAGTAGGTTGATGAAATTAAAATACTGAAGGCGGGCAGCCCTCTCGCGTGTTTACGTACCACGCTGCGCTGTAGGTAATTATTTCTAGAACAGGGCCGAGTCACAATACTGTACAGATACAGTCTATTTACTTAAACAATGACATGTCTGTATAAAGTATTATATAATTTTAATTATTGTGAATGTGAGGACAATGTGGGTCATTGTTTCCGTTTTTATCTTGGTCTGGCAGTTTGAGTAGTTTATGCGGCCTACCCAAATGTCCCGTCTTTGGTATTGTTCGTCGAATCGTTGAGCTCCTCAAGTTCTGAGTTGAGCTGCACGGTTACTGACAAATGCGTGCACTGACTGGACAAGTCCACTCAATCTGTGTGGATATTTCCTCAAAAGACCATTTCAGACACTAATCTACATGGTCTTCACACGATCTGACCGAGATTTTGTCTGGACTTTAAAAGAGACTGTGACCTCCGAGTTTGTTTCGGCCTTTCTTTTCAGAATAGTCAGATAGGAAACGCCGACCTCATCTAGTTTAAAAAAATATGATTGACGTGTAAAAGTGTTTGTACAAACGTATTTACAGAAAATAAATCATTTATCATATCTAATGTTACCGTGCTCAAAGTAATAAGTATACGAGGGCGACACTGAAAGTTTTTAGAACTGGCCACTTGTAAACGATATAATAAAAAAATAAGTTAAAATTTTTAAAATGGAACTCTGCCAATATTGTTGTGTATGTATTATATTAATTTGTCATTTGTTTACAATGAACAGAGGCCAGCACATCAAGCTACCCGAAACTGTCAAATTTTTCCAATCAACTTTGAACCTTATGCTCTAGCGGTAAATGTGAAAGTCTATTAAAGAAATTTGACAGATCGTAGTAGCTAAATGTGCTGGCGTCTGTACAATGATATTTTATGACTTCCGATGTCATATAATGTCAACAAGAAAGTTATGATAGACTTCGATTGGCCTTTCACGATGAAGCCCCATCTCGTGCCACTGTTTACAACTGGTTTAATGAGTTTAAACGTGGTCGCACTAATCTCACCGATGATCTGCGTGAGTGACGGCCTTCTACGGCAACGACTGCAGATAACATCAGTGTTGTGCGGCGTATGATAGAGACTGACAAACGAGTGACTTATCAACAGATTCGGACAAGCTTAGGCATCGGTATGAGTCAAATGCACAAAATCCTCCATGAACATTTAGCGGTCAGGAAGCTTCGTGCCCGGTGGATACCTCATAATTTGACAGAGGCCCAAAAACTCCGTCGTGTTGATTGGTGTCGTGAAATGGTTCAAAGATTTAACGGAGGTGACTCACATGCTGTGTTCGACATACTTACGGATGACGAAAGCTGGATTTATTGTTATGATCCTGAAACTAAGAGACACTCTGCTGTCTTGGTGTTTCCGTCCGAGGAGTTGCCAACTAAAGTGAAGAGAAGTCGAAGCGTGGGAAAAAAGGTGGTGGCCTCGTTCTTCGGAAGGATAGGTCATTAGCATTACGCAACAATTGTTTTAGAGGATCGAAAAACAGTTACTGCAGAGTAGTACACTAACAATTGACTGCCACATGTCTTGGAAAAAGTTCGGGAGAAACGACCTCGCAGTAGGATCCTAGGAAGCAAACAATCGACTACTTGGCGACGTCAGACGTGAAATTACTGGGTCACCCGCCCTATAGCCCTTGCGATTTTTATTTATTTCCGAAAATAAAAGAAAAACTTCGATGGACGCCTGGACGCCGAGGAAGCAGTGGCTGCGTTTCAAAATGCTGTTGAAGAGACCCCTAAGGACGAGTGGACAAAGTGCTTCTTCAGTGGTTCTATCGGATGCAGCGATGTATTTGATGTAAATGGACACTATTTTGAAAATCTATATATATAAAAGAAAGTCGTGTTAGTTACACTATTTATAATTCAAGAACGGCTGAACCGATTTGGATGAAAATTGGAGCTTAGAACCAGGAAACGGACATAGGATACTTTTTATCTTTTTTTTTCTTATCGGAATAGGGTAGGAGTACTGTAGGAGTAGGGTAGGAGTACTGTAGGAGTAGGTTAGGAGTAGGGTAGGAGTAGGGTAGGGGTAGGGTAGGAGCAGGGGAGGAGTAGGGGAGGAGTAGGGTAGGAGTAGGTTAGGAGTAGCGTAGAAGTAGGGTAGGAGTAGGGTAGGAGTAAGGTAGGAGTAGTTTAAGAGTAGGGTAGGAGTAGTGTAGGAGTAGGGTAGGATTAGGGTAGGGTAAGGGGTTGGACACCACGCGAACGAAGTAGCACCGGGCAGCTAGAAATAATTTATATGGCAAAACAACGTTTGCCGGGTCAGCTAGTAGGTATATAATAAAACTAAAACTTGCTAGTTTGTTCAGTTTTTGATTTTCTAAGAACTTTCAGTGTCACCCTCGTATAAGTCAATGACCGTGCTCCAGCGAGCGCTCACATCGCACTGCAATTGGTTTCATTAAAAGCACTTATCCCGCGTGGTGGAGCGCGGACTTTACCTGGGGAATTTATTTGATTAGTTCAGTATTGTACACGTATCGTTCTCTGAATGTTTGTGGTGTTAACTGTAAGTATGGTTTAAATGTAAACGTTAATAGTGCTAATAAGTACATATTTTTTGTTTATTTTTGCAATGTTACTAATATCACACTATTTATACATATTCATTACTGTTTTTATGTGACACAAATTTATTTTATTTATCTATGTATGTATGCGTACATACGTCACGTTGCAGTTTAAAACTGATTTACAACCGTGACCTCACACATCAGGTCCAGTTGAAAACCAGCGTCAGGCACTAGTTCTCTTATTTTTTGCTGAACTGTGCCTTTTTGGCGCAGCCGTGAGGCACGCTTTCTTGCTAATTTCTTACATCGGACTTTATGTATATATTTTGATATGTTTTTAGGGTTCCGTACCTTAAAAGGAAAAACGGAACTCTTAGAAGTACACTTCGTTGCCCGTCTGTCTGTCCATCAGTCAAGACCCTTTTTCTCTGGAACTCGTGGAGTTATCAAGTTGAAATTTATATCAAATACTCAGGGCTGCAATCCCTTGAAGCAGTAAAAAAATCAATCTTCTAAGTCAACGCAATCAAAAGATACGGGCGTTTATATTCCGAAATCAAAACCAGGGTACTTCCCGTTGACCTAGAATCATCAAATTTGGCACAAAGCAATGTAATGTAGCACAAGTAAGGGAGAAAATCCGAAATCGTAATTTTTTTGTTACATACCCACAAATTGGAACTGAGCCCTCGCTGCGCGAGTCCGACTTCACTACAGCACTTAACTGGTTTTTATTTATCTGGTGTACTGTGTCTTTTAGTCTGTTTCACATTAAATGTATGAAAGACGACGCTGGCAAGGTTCTGTCCAAAGATGACGAAATAAAAGAACGATGCAATGTTTATTTTGAAAAGCTAATGAACGAAGAGATTAAATGAAATGGTGTGCTCAAAGAGGTACAAATAAATATGGGTTTGGTGAGGGAAATAAGCATGGATGAAGTAAGAAAGGCAGTCCAAGGTATGTGAAAAATGGAAAGGCTATGGGCCCAGATGATAGCCCAGTAGAAGTATGGAAGTGTTTAAAAGAAGATGCATGTATGTGGCTGACTTTATTCTTCAATAAGTTGTTGCATGAAGGAGGGATCCCACAAGAATGGTGCAATAGTTAGCTAGTGCCCATCTTTAAGAATAATGGTGATGTACAGGACTGCAACAACTGTCGAGGGATAAAGCTCGTGTCACATAGTATAAAGGTATGGGAGAAAGTAATAGAGAAAAGATTGCGAGAGGAGAGTGAGATTACCTGAAACCAGTTTGGGTTTATGCCAGGTCGAGGAACAATGGACGCCACTTTTGCTCTGCGCCACTTGTGCGAGAAGAACACACGTGCACACAAGAACTTGCATATGATGTTCATTGATCTGGAGAAAGCGTATGATAGGGTACCTCGGGATGTGCTGTGGTGAGCTTTGAAAGAGAAAGGTTTTAAGTTTCTCCCAGTTTGCTCCGGATTTCGGTATCTCGGTTCACCCGTACAAATCGACGGCGACGTAGATCGGACGGTAAAGCACAGAATTAACTCTGGATGGATGAAATGGCGGCAGGTCATGGGAATAATCTGTGACTCCCGCATTCTCCTTAAACTTAAGGGGAAGATATACACGGTTATTGGAAAAACACCAACAACCTTTTAAGAGGTCATTGTACTCATCATTATGAGCAACTTTTACTATGGGACCAAACCTGAAATCGGGAAAAACCATTTTGACGAGTTATACGAACATAAATGTAGGGAACAACTGAATTTTTTGAGGGATCTGTAGTGTTACACGAATGGATAGAATATGAAATTAGTATGAGTCCATAAGAGGAAGTTTGAAAGTGGCAACGGTAACTGAAAAGTTGTGTGGAAATCGGTTGTCATGGTCAGCGGCGGCCCTACAATTTTTTTTTAAGTGGTGCAAAATCTTAACGTGGCGCCCCTCTATGTACCATGTTCCTATGATATATGCATATGCAGTTGCTTGCTCGCTTGTGGACGATTGGCTTTATAGTAAGTTACTATCATCTGCAGGTGCCTGGTGGACTGTCCACCGAAAATCAACTGAAATGCGACCACCACTGGTGATCGCATTTCGGTTGATTTCAGCGCCTCTCCCATGATGGCACCCGGTGCCGTCGCACCGCTCGCACCACCCTAGGGCCGCTACTGGTCATGGTATGGGCATGTGTTACGGAGAAATGAGAAAAATGTCGTCAGGAGAGTTTTGAGTATGGATGTCGATGGCTATAAGAGTAGGGGAAGACCAAAGAAACGATGGACGGAATGCGTGACATGGTTAGAAAGAGGGTGACTACTGAGATGTCGACTAATAGAGAAGTGGGAAGAAAAATACTAACCACAAATAAATTGGGATAAGGGCAGGAGAATGATGGTGATCATATGCCTCAGGGGTCCCATATAAATTGTATTAACTTTACTTAGTTTCTAATGATGATGTTATAGGTAATGACTTCCTGCCACTGATATTTACATAGCAAGTAGTTGTTATACGAATTTGTGTGGGATAAGTACAACTTAAAAGTGAAAAAACTTTTTTCCAAAAAAAAAAGGCTTTATCGTTAAGTGACGATTTCTCCCATTTTACTCCTACTGCAAGCTCCGTAAAAGAATTTCGTTCCAAAAATGTGCGGTTAAGCAAACGTTACTCATTACTTTAGTAAAATTTATAAATAAACCAGTAAAATTAGATTATTAGCAACTCATCGCATACCTAATGACAGTCCTTTTTTCCAAATTTCTAAATTCCTGTCCAACTTGACAACCAACCAAGTCTGACTACCTAACATCGTCCACTTTTCTCCTCGCAGGTGGCTAAACAAAAGCCAAGCGGTGATCAACGAGAGCCGGCCCGCCGTCAGCAGCATCAAGGCGGCGGTCAACGTGAGCGCCACGCCCGGCCCGCGCGCCAGCTTCGTGCACGAGCACGGCGCCGCGCAGACCTATCGCGCCTTCCTGAGGAGCCAGGGCGGACTGCTGAAGGAGCTGAAGGAATGTAGACCAGACTCACCCAGAGTGCATCTTGTTTGTAACGACTATGGTGAGTTTCGTTAACTATTTATTTATGGTTCCATTCTTCCTGTAACGCGTTTTAAAGATCTCGCAAATTAGCGGGGGGGAGGAATTTTTTCTTAAATTGTATTCCAAGCTTATCCCATACATGCTCTATGGGGTTTAAATAGGGCGAGCGCGCTGGCCACTCCAAGCATTGATTTCAACGTCTCGAAGGTATTCGACAAGTAGGTAGGTACCTACAGCCGCAGTATGGGCACAGAATAAATAGTACAAGTAGTATGGGGTGCATTAGGTATCTATCTCCTATAAAAAGGGCAAATGTAGGTACTATAATTTCTTCCGAAATCTTAGATACATATCGTGCCGCTGTTAGTGACCAATTCTCAATGACGCGGCCATCCACCATAATTATGCCTCTATTCCAATGATGTTGCACTGAGCGTACCTCTCTCCCGTCTGTGAATAGAACTTGACTCCAACCTTCGTCATTACGATTTTCGTAATTGCGACCCAAATTAATCCGAGTGTGCCTCTGGCAGGCACAAATGTGAATTTATTCTGGCCGATTTCAGTCTAACCCCTCAAACTTCTTGGAGCTGCGTTCTTATCTCAGAAAAAGTTAAGGTCCGGTTTCTAAGCAAACCGGTAACGTTGCGAGTTTCGTATAGGTACAGTCCGGTCTGCCGATACCGCTTGACAACTCGGTGTACCACAGATTTTGATACTCGTAATGTTTTCGCAGTATGAAAGAACCGCAATATTAACAAGAACAAATGAAATTGAAAAAACAAAAACAAAACCAAAACTTTTTATTTTTAAAATTTACTATTATTTGTGGCCAGTACGCACGATAATTAACAACAGGAGAAATTAAACCTTTTTTGCGTTCCTCTAAAGGGCTTTGAAGTTCCGTGGCATTACCTACCTACTAGTCCCACATTTAGAAATAAAAAAAAAAACAAAATGGCGCGACAGTAGGTATAAAAATCTTCAATCCCCTTTGTCCATGAGTGTATATAGGTATGATTTGATTAATCCGAATTGTACTCTAGTGAACATTATAAAATCAATAGTCGAATACTATATTTAAAAAAATTGCTAGCAAAATTGTGTAACATTAGGTAGGTACCTACGTTCAAATTACCTTAAAAGTTAAATCCACTAAAAGTCATCGAATCGTGTGGAACAAATACCTATCAGTACAGCCGGCTATTTGGCTAATAGCCGGGCGCTGAGCGTCGAGTCGGCTAGCAACAGAGGCAGTGTTGCATGTGATCGCGTTACAGGCTTTTACGGCATTATGATTATAGTAGAGCTTTTCACGTACCTACCTGTAAAATAGAATTATGGCAGATGGAAATGTTTTGATAAATGGAAATGTTTTAATGCCCCAGACGGATTTACCTATAGAAAATTGAAGGTTACCTTCAATTTACTTGCTCAGTTTTCGATTTCATTATCTATAAGATTCCTTTCATGATCGTATTCCAGCGAATTACTGAATTCGAAGTCATGATTATTTACATTCAATTATCAAGATAAGAAAGTAAATCAAGTTTTCTTATATAGGTAATCTTCAGAATAAACATTTATCGAATCAGACTAAGACCGAGCTAAAAAAGGTTTCTTTTCCAAAAATTCGTACAAGATTTTCTGTACACTCTAAGCTTTTGTCCATGGAAAACAACGATTTTGTATGGAACCGTTCAGCTTTCCGCGACTGAACGGATGCGTACGCATCTCATACAAAATCGTTGTTTTCTATGGACAAAAGTTGAACAGAGCTGAATAAGTGTGAGTAGTCCCTAAATCAGTGCCCCATTTTATTTTCTTTCTCTGTTATTTCATCGTAAGTGGCGAGGCGTTTGACATCCGCTGAGTGCATACGTAGGTACTTACTTAGGCTGGAGGCTGTAGGCTATAGGCTGAGCGGATCCAATCTTGTCAGTACAGAAGGATGAATCCACTTTTGTTTTGTAAGAGCTTTGTAAACTGCTCAAAGGTGACGATAAGCTTTTAAATAGTTAGAATGTACCTACAATAATTAATACTTTGTATAATGAATTCTTCTCGGTAGTCCAAACCGAGTTCAATAATTATTTTAAGAAGAACACTAAAAGTATCAGCCCCAAGTTTTTATTTTGTGACTGGGCAACTAAAGGGCTTAGGAAAAGTAGGGAAAGACTTTTCGAACTGTATGGCCTTAAGCCTTATATTAACACGGAAACTTTTAATAAGTATGTTGCTACTTACTCTAAAACTTTTAAGAACGCTTGTAAGGCAGCTAAAGCCTTATATATTAGCAACAAGGTTAAATCAGCAGACAATAAAATAAAGACGGTTTGGAAAATTATAAATAATGAAACAAACAGGAATAAAAAGCATAATTCTGATTACACACTGCAGACGTCAAGCGGTCTCATTTGCGATAACAAAGAAGTGGCTCAAGAATTTGTAAATTTCTTTACTAGTATCCCACTCAAAACAACTGAAACCTTAAATTCCTCGCCCTCGCTCGCTTTTGATTTAGTAAGGGCGAACGTTTCAGCCTGCCCGATTGAATTTAACTTTAGGCATATTAACCCCTTAATTGTAATTAAAGCTTTTAAGCAAATTAAGATCAAATTGACCGAAGATCTTTGGGGAATGTCCATTAAGATCTGTACCTCCATAATTGAGACTATTGCACCTTACTTAGCCTTAGTATTTAATTCGTGTGTGGATCAAGGAGTCTTCCCCGATTTAATGAAATACAGTAAGGTTATACCACTTTACAAATCCGGAGACAGTAAAGACACCAATAACTATAGACCCGTATCCGTTTTGCCGGTTTTCAGCAAGGTGTTTGAAAAGATAATGCTTAATCAAATGCTCAATCATTTTAACACGAATAAAATCCTACACGATCAACAGTACGGTTTCACCAAAGGACGTTGTACGACCGACGCCGGCGTAACTTTATTAAAACACATTTTTAACGCGTGGGAAGAGGCCCAAGATGCCATAGGAATCTTTTGTGACCTCTCCAAAGCATTTGATTGCGTCGATCACCAAACCTTGCTTTTGAAACTTGAGCATTACGGACTTGGAAAACTTGCGCTCAGTTTAGTTAGTTCTTATTTAAATAATAGACAACAACAAGTTCAAATAAATGGTGTCAATTCACTTGGTTTAATAGTAAAAATTGGTGTGCCACAAGGCTCGATATTGGGTCCTTTCCTCTTTTTAGTGTATATTAATGACCTACTCCATTTATTAAAAAATCAACCACAAATGGTGTTATTTGCTGATGACACTTCCTTAATTTTTAAGGTAAATAGACGTGCTACAAATTTTGACGACGTAAATAACGCCCTACTGCAGGTCCAAAATTGGTTCACTGCTAATAATCTAGTATTAAATGGAAAAAAAACTAAGTGCATAAGATTTTCTTTACCAAATGTCAAGGGTAGTGATTGTGAGATAATATTGAATCAAGAGAAACTAGAATTCGTCGATGAAACTGTTTTCCTAGGGATCACGCTCGACTCAAGGCTACAATGGGGTCCTCATTTAAAATCTCTTGCAGGACGGCTAAGTTCAGCAGCTTATGCTGTCAGAAAAATCCGCCAATTTACTGATGTAGATACCGCGAGACTAGTCTATTTTAGTTACTTTCATAGTATCATGTCTTACGGTATTTTACTTTGGGGACGGGCTGCAGACAACGATTCTATTTTTATTCTGCAGAAAAGAGCCATCAGAGCCATATATAATCTCCGCAGGCGCGATTCTCTAAGGGAACTGTTTAAGGAAATTAACATCATGACGGTACCTTGTCAATATATCTATGAAAACATCATGTATGTAAGGAAAAATTTACATCTTTTTAGTAAAAGAGGTGAAAGACATAATTATAGTACTAGAAATAGGGACCTATTAGTTCAACCAGGTTTCAGACTGGCTAAAGTAGATTCATCTTTTATGGGGTACTGTCTAAAATGTTATAATAAAATACCTCCCCACATTCTTCAACTGAATGAGACAAAATTTAAATCTTGTATAAAACGCACACTATACAGTCAGGCATATTATAAGTTAGGGGATTACATCACTGACAAAAATGCCTGGCTCAATGCTAGTCCTGCTCCACAACTAATTGACTAACACTTGAAAATACTGTTGGAGCTGCTGAAGATTGTAAGACTATCCTTGCATTGTATAAACTCAATTTCCTTTGTATTGTATAATTGCATAGCACAGATGTGAGTTCTATGTAATCTATAGCTACCATTTACTGGGTAATAATATATCTTTCATTGACTTGAATATTCCCTGGCGGCTGATAGTGTGTCATGCTCACTCAAATGTCTCGCTGGCGGTGGCGTGTATGTTGGATCATTTAGCTCCCTTCAAAGTGGTTGAGCTGAATGGTGCTGATATATACGTCATGTTCGTGAACGGGCGCCGTCAGTTGGGACTGGTCATCACTTAGCCGCCTGGGCTTATTTTAATTGTTTTAATTTTGGATTGTTGTTTTGTTACTATTTGTTGTATTCTGGACGCTCTTAACGCGGACATCTTTTTATTTTTTTTTACATCGTTCTCACATTATATAATCATAAATTCAAAAGAAATGATGTAACAAATGTTTTTGTAAAATGTAATTTAAAAAGAGTGTCCATGGAGTTTCTTGCCCGTTCTTCTCCATAGGTACCTACGCTTTGGAATGGGCAACTAGCTTCATATTTTTATGACTGACCGACTTCTTGACAATTCAAAAGTGCCTGTTAAAGGTTTAATTGAAATAAATGCTTTGAGTTTGAGTTTGAGTTTACATATGTATAGGTATGTTTCGTGTGGGTTCGCGTGTTATAAAAAGGTTCAGTTATAAGAAGCTTGACACGTAATGTTTTATTTAAGTAAATTAAAGTAGCGATGGTGATATAATGTACCTACTGCAGTATTAGTAAATACTGCGTGTAAATTTTTCGACATTCCTCCTTCTTTAAGAATATTATTCTTTATTTTTTACGATTTACTGTAAAAGTTGTACATGTTACTGCAATAAACTTTTTTGTATATTCAATATTCAACCTCAGCTTTGGTACTTTGCTTAACCAGAAATTTTATTTTTTTAATTATGAATTGTTTTTACGTCCTATGGGATTTTTTCTTAGAAACGTCGTTGGTCACTTGTTGAAAATTTGTCAGTCTTTCTTCATTAGGGTTCCGTAGCCAAATGGCAAAAACGGAACCCTTATAGATTCGTCATGTCTGTCTGTCTGTCTGTCTGTCCGTCTGTCTGTCTGTCTGTCCGTCCGTATGTCACAGCCACTTTTCTCCGAAACTATAAGAACTATAGTGTTGAAATTTGGTAAGTAGATGTATTCTGTGAACCGCATTAAGATTTTCACACAAAAATAGAAAAAAAACAATAAATTTTAGGGTTCCCCATACTTAGAACCGAAACTCAAAATTTTTTTTTTCATTAAACTCTTACGTGTGGGGTATCAATGGGTAGATCTTCACAAATGATATTGAGGTTTCTAATATTATTTTTTTCTAAACTGAATAGTTTGCGCGAGAGACACTTCCAAAGTGTTAAAATGTGTGTCCCCCCCCTGTAACTTTTAAAATAAGAGAATGATAAAACTAAAAAAAATATATGATGTACATTACCATGTAAACTACCACCGAAAATTGGTTTGAACGAGATCTAGTAAGTAGTTTTTTTTTAATACGTCATAAATCGTAAACCGCAATTTACCATTCATTCAATCAACTCAAAAATAAAAATAAACATTTAATTTCATAAACATAAACCTTATGCATAAACCCGGATGTTACGGAACCCTCGGTGCGCGAGTCCGACTCGCTCTTGCCCGGTTTTTTTTTTCAATATTTTAATCCCAACCGTTTCTCACTTATAGGTCTTTCCTGAACAAAGTCGGCGAGTCGAGACTCCCGACGGAAAATTAACCGTGTATTCTTCTCTTTTTTTTTATAAGAGATTCAGCTTGCTACTGGGTTCTTATTGTCCATTTTTTGCCCCAGGTTTAAGCCCAAAGGTTTTGCAAGCCGTTTCATTCGGCTCCACCCCTCCTAGGCTGTTTGGCAACTGACTGGTTTGCAGTAGGAAGCAAGCAGACTTAAACTTTCCTCCATCACCTAAAAAGCTTAAGAATAAGAGGTCCTCTACAAGGATGCTGTAAACGCAGACGTAGTCGCGTCTTCCCGTCTGAATTTCGGCGAGAAGACCTAGTAGATATTTATTAGTTTTTTCCTACTCCTAGTAGTTAGCTAGTTTTTTTTTTAATATCGGTAAAAATTACTACCGGTTTGTGATATTTATTTATAACTAGCTGACCCGGCGAACATTGTACCGCCTCAAAATAAAATAATGTCACAAAGTTCAATACCTAAATACAATTTTGTAGAAAAAAAAAACCAATACGGCTATTATCATCTATATCTCGCTGCTCAGTCATCAGTGCGGTTAGCACATGACGTTATTACCTCCGTATTATTTATTTTCTGAACGCACCCTGTTCAAAATCAAAATCAAAATGTTTTATTTCACATAAACCTACATGGGCATTTATGAAACGTCAGAAGCTAGGTGCAAGGTTCCAATTGGTCGTTTCCTATGGAGAAGAACCGGCAAGAAACTCCATGGTTACTCTTTTTAAAAATAATTGGCTTTTACAATGTTTCCAGATTACAGTAGTTATGGGAGGACAGCGCAGGCCTGTCAACAAGTATCAAGTACTTGATAAAATAGAAAATGGTCTACAGATCTAAAGTCTATAAGGCCTACAAAGTCCTCACATTTACAAAATAAGAATCTATCAAAAGGATAAATAATAAAAAAAAGAAAAATAATAATAAAAACCTACTAAAACCAAGTGTTATGATTCCCATTAAAACCACTAATAAAGAGGTGAAAATTTTCAATTATCTGTATATAATGTCAAATAATAAAGAAATTATGTGAAAAAGTATAAGTATAATGTCAAATAATAAAGAAATTATGTCAAAAAGTATGTAAAAAATTTTTTAATAAAAATTAAACATCGTAATTTGAGAGCAGTTAATAGACAATTTACATAGTTATGCCGTTAATGAGAAGCCAGGGAAGCCACATGTGCAGAAGGAATTATTGCCAGACTACCTTGTCTTCAACGTAGTCTTTAATCTTATAATATGTTTTTTTGATAAGGACACGTTTGATGAGGGTTTTGAACTTTCCATCGCTAAGTTCTGTAACCGGCTTTGGCAACTTGTTATAAAAACGGATGCTGTTTACAAGAAATGACTTGCTAGTTTTAGTTAATCTAAAAGGTAACACAATATCTTTTTTACTACGTGTATTTATATTATGGAAATCGCTTCTTATTTTGAAGAGTCCTAAGTTTTTGCGAACATACAAAATACTTTCTAAAATATAAAGAGAAGGCAGAGTTAGTATATCAATTTCTTTGAATTAATTTCTAAGAGACTCGCGAGGACCCATTTTATAGATTGCGCGGATTGCCCTCTTCTGTAAAATAAAAATTGAATTTACGTCAGCTGCCGATCCCCAGAGCAGAACACCATAAGACATAATACTGTGGAAATAAGCAAAGTATACTAACCTAGCTGTGGCTATATCTGTCAACTGCCTTATTTTTCTTACTGCATATGCAGCTGAACTTAATCTACTTGAGAGAGCTCTAATGTGTGCGCCCCATTGTAATTTTGAATCTAAAGTAATTCCTAGAAATACAGTTTCCGTAACAGCATCTAGTTTTTTGCCATCAAGTTCAGACCCACTTGAGGTACATTTGGTAATGAAAACTTAAGACATTTAGTTTTGTTCGCATTAAGTAAAAGATTATTAGCTGCAAACCATTTCGAGAGAACAGCCAGACTATCGTTTACATTCGTATCTTTTCTATCTATTTTAAAAATAAGGGAAGTGTCATCAGCGAATAAAATGATATCCGACAAGTTAGCCATCATGTAAGGAAGGTCATTAATATAAACTAGAAATAGGAAAGGGCTAAGAATTGAGCCTTGAGGCACGCCCATCTTAACTAGAGACCCCGAAGACGTCGCCCCGTTAACGTTTACTTTTTGCTGGCGCTTTGACAGATAAGAAAGAACAAGATCAGCAGCTTGTCCACGAATTCCGTAGTGGTATAATTTACAGATCAGTGTATAATGGTCAACGCAGTCAAACGCTTTTGAGAGGTCACAGAAAATACCAATTGCATCCTGGGACTTCTCCCAGGATTCCAAAATGTGACTGATGAGTTTTACTCCCGCGTCTGTCGTCGACCTACCTTTCGTGAAACCAAACTGGCGACTATGTAGAATCCCATTTGAATTAAAATGTGACAACATCTGGTCCAGCATGATTTTTTCATAGATTTTGCTCAATGCTGGTAGCACAGATATAGGTCTATAATTGGAGGGATCAAACTTACTACCCGATTTGAATGTGGTACTACTTTACTATGTTTCATTAAGTCAGGAAACGTACCGCTGTCTAAACATTGATTAAATATGCCTGTTAGGGCAGGGGCAATTGTGTCAATAATATCTCCAAGATATGTTTGACACGTAGGTACGAACAGTTTGTATGGGATAATAAAATTATTGCTTTTACTACTTTTCTTACAATTTCTTCATATTTTCTCACCTTTTAAACCTTCCTTGGACTTCTACAAATATTTCAAAACCAAAATTAGCCAAATCGGTCCAGCCGTTCTCGAGTTTTAGTGTGAGACTAACAAACGTCATTTCATTTTTATATTTAAATAGATTACGAACTTTTAAAACATAAAATACAGCGGGTTCAATACCTTATAAAATATACGTGGTCTAATTTTATCCTCGTGGACGTAGGTAGTGAAGATTTTGGTTGCAACCATAATTTAAACTCGTCGCGTTGCCAAATAAAATCTTAATAATATAATTTTTGGAATAACAACCTAATGTATTTCTTACTTCTGTATAATTTTTATTAAACCATCGATATAATGTGAAAAGTTTTGTCGTGTTTTTTTACATTTTCTAAATTTTTCGTTTCTTCGCTACACTACATAAGAAATCAGGAATGACATCATTTTACCCTCATAACAAAGTCTTACCAGCCTTATTTGGATATCATAATTCTCAGAATAATGAATATCCTATCCTTTACCCATCCAGCCAAAGAAATTCTCTGATATTACAGTTATCTGAATCAGTAGGTATATAAAGTGAAGCAATAATTTTCCCCAAAATCCATTCCATCACATTTCTAACACATGTAGGTACCTACATTTCCTCAATAAAGCACAGTTATTACGCTTACATACTCATAAATAGGTTTTATATTCCAATTGAGGCGTAACAACAAAATGGCGCCATTACAACAACAGATAGGTAAGGATGTCGCTCAGCGCTAATGTTTCCTGACGACTGTATGCCGCGGGCGATCCGTGCTCAGACTTGCTTAGTGCACGCCGATCTATAGGTACCTACACATTACTGCTACCGATAGATTATTGGATGGCATGATCAAGATGCTGTATTATGATTTATGGATTTGCACACAGTGTTGAATACAGAAATCTTGCGTGAAAGATTGCCCATAAATTAGCTTAAAGAAAGGATAGAAACATAAGGTAAGCTTTATGATTTACAATTATTTCTAATAAACATTTAGGAAATTAATAACCTTTCAATTACCATTTACAGTAGTTATGGTTACGGCAATGGGTTTCTCGTAATAGCTACATTTACATTCCTCAACATACGGACTCTCACTATATTTCCAATACCTAAAATATCTAGACAACAAATCAATACTATATCTGTCAATATAAAATCATCTCCTTTTTCCCCCCCAAGAGAGCTTTTAGGGATGATTTTAGAAAAAACACGTAATTCTTTATTTCTTACCAAAAGCGTTAAATTTTCATATCCCTAACTTAAGAAATGCTGGGTTCCTTATAAGAACTTTTATCCCCTATATTACCTTCTTTAGGACAAAAAGTAGCCTATGTCCTTTCCCAGGATGCTATGTGGTTTAGGCGTGAAAAGGTACAGACCCCACGACACCAGGAATCCTGGTGTGGGGTCCAGGGCATTTGTAAAAACCTAGCACCTAAGGCTCCTTGTAAAGTGCTACTGTTTTTTATATTGTAGGTACTATAGCGTGTATTGTATCGTGTTTTTTCTGAACTGAATAAAGTTCTTATTTATTTATTATACTCGATATCTATGGTACAGACAGACAGAGTTACTTTCGAATTTATAATATTAGTCTTGTATGTCTATCTTATCATATCTATCTTTAGAATATTTACAATATCCCACAAAACGTAATAATAAAGATTCCGATGTCAAAACCACTGAAGGTCGTCCGCCACCATAACAAAATGAAACGTAATTTGCCGAGACAAATGGTTTTAATTATAAAATCTGTCATAGCAGAGGAGTTTAAAAATTTATGAAAGGTTTTGTTCGCAATTATGTAAAACGAATTACGGAGCGCTAAGCCCACTCCACTTATTGATAAAGTTGAGATTCTCATCTTCTCTTTCTCGGCTTTCCTGTTGCTTGAAAGCTTGCTTGTTTATTCGATCAACATTATTGGTCTCCTGTTACAGAACTGTTTCTTTATTTGTGCCTTTTATGATGAGAGGTTTTTTATTTGGTATCATCAGCGTAGGTACTGAATACGTTATATATTGCAGAATGTAAAAGTTAAAATATCTTGCTCATAAACTATTTCACGATAGTTTGTTGCATAAATACGGACTGGCGAGTCTTTGTCTCAAGCTTTCTTAGCCAGCAGCTTTTAAAGTTGCTCTGAAACATTATTAAAACGTAGCCGCCGAAACCGACGGAAGTTTGAGCGATATCATAATTATGTTACTATGTTTTAAGTAGGTAGGTATATTCATAATAAAATTTGTTCGCGAAATAAGTTGGTGAACCGCGTGAAGTATTCGGGCTTTTGTTAAATTTAAAAGCATTTTCAGTATACAGAATCATACTTAAATTTGAAGAATGTAAAATTAACTTATGTGGCCTAAACCGGATTCAGTCTTTATAAAAAAAAAAATTAAAAACTACGATTAAATTAAGTCTTCGAACAGAATAGGTACATACTAAACTTATAATATTTTGGTCAAAACCCACCGAGTTGGATCTAATGGACCCAACTCTGTGGGTTTTGTGTTAAGTACGTAAACTTATTTTAAAATATTCCTAAATTGATAACTTTCCGAAGCATTCCTGAACACTGAAATGGAACTATTTAATTTGGGTCCTTTATTCAATTTGCACATAAAAGAAGTATTTCGAACTGAAAATACGTTTAGTTTTATCTGAATGTTTGTTGAGATGAGACTATGTCAGGCTGTATTCCAAGGTAAACATACATTCAAGAGTTTAAATAGGAGGATCGCTTTATATTTTCCTAATGCCACAAATATTTTTCGAATTTATGATAGGTAACCAGAATTTTAGCCTACTTGACAGTTTTTGAGAAACCAATGATTGGTAATGATCCTGCGGGGTGCTAATTGGTTTAAACCAATTTAGTGCAAACAAATCAAATAAGGTTGACAAGAGTGACGACTGATGAAAGGTGAATGAATCGAGCACCTACCTGTTTGCGAGTTCCGACAAAAACTTCAGGTACCTATTCCAGTGTTAAATCTCAAATTACACGTTTACATTTCCAGACTCCTAAATCTAGCCACCCTGCATTCTTTTGTATAAAGGTGTATTTTTTTAATGTTGATTCATTCTTATTCGAAACAATGGTAACACCAACATTTTTATTTATTTTCCAACTTACATCTATCATCACAGAGAAACCTATTGCGATAGTGTACATATCTAAATTCTTATCCTAACTTATTACTAACTCATTATTATAATGTAAATTATTTCATGTTAAATACCCTAGACATAGAAAGTAGAAAGTGTAGACTGCAAATGAACACACAGAAGACATTTGCCATGACAAATAGCGAAAAAATACCCATTAAAACTGAATCTCATCCTATAACCTATGTGGATGAGTAGGTATATATACCTAGGACAAAACGTATCATTCCAAAAACAAACATCTCATGAAGGAGAACGCCGTCTAAAGAAAGCTTGGAATAAATACTGGTCGCTGAAGTATTCAAAAGTTAACTACCAATGCATCTAAAAAGGAAAGCGATGGACTCCGTTGTTATGCCCACACTATTGTACGGATGCCAAACTTAGTCGTTTACAAAAGACATCGTACAAAACATCAACGTGTTCCAAAGATCGGTGGAACGAAGTATGCTGGGTATAAAGCGGAAGGATAGGAAGAAAAACACATAGCATTAGATCCATAACAAAGGTAACGGACGTCGTCGCGCTAGCAAGCACACTGAAATGGCGATGGGCTGGACATATAGCTAGAGTTACGTATAATTTAACGGACATTTTAACGGTATGCAAAAATAGTTTTCAATTAAATGAAGTTCTTACATACATTTTCAATTTACATTATTTACATAATTTATTTTGAAATTTAAATATTACTTTAATATTTCCTTTATTTAATTAAATACATATAAGTAAATTATATTTTTAAATAAAAGTATAAAATAAAAATAAAAACATTTAAAAATAAAAAAAAAGTTGTGGTAAACCGGTAGGCTACCGGCGCGGCGGTCAGGGCTCCAGAGAGAGGAACCTCCTAACAATGCGGGCCATGTCCAGAAGTACCGCTTTCTGGATCTAGCTACCCAACGAGAGCCTCCTCAGGTGTTGGTCGGGGGTCTTGTCTATTAATCCATTGGCTGTCACGACTATCGGTACAATGATCGCTAAGTCCACATCCCACATGTCGACAACCTCGCGAGAAGATACTTGATTTGCTTATCTTTCTCGGCTTTCACGAGGTTCTCATCATGCGGGACGGTTATGTCAACAATCATTGCGCGCCGCTCTGATCGACCCACCACCACTATATCAGGCTTATTGGCAACAATAGTCCTGTCAGTGATGATGGATCGATCCCAATATAATGTGATATTACCATTTTCGAGAACTGGGTCGGGCACATACCTGTAGTACGGCACCTCCGATTCCACAAGGCTGTATTTCAGAGCAAGTTGCTGATGGATTATCCTGGCTACAAGGTTGTGTCTATGCAAGTAGGTAGGTACTCTCCAATTCAACCGTTGAAGGCGCGCACCTTGTTTCCGCCTGATAAGCCTATTAAGTACTTTTTCAGGCGGCCAAAGAAGCGCTCCTTCAACGATTGCTTCATGTCAGTAACATTGATGCCTAACGCTTCCGACATACCCAAATACTTATAGGTTTCGGATGCGGAGAGGGCTCTAAGGTTTGTGGAATCCGAGAGTTGGGTTCCCACGGATTCCAAAGTCTCCCCTCGCTTTACATGCATGACCGCACATTTGTCCACACCAAGGAATTTTATTTTAATTATTATTATATTATATACCTACCTACCTATTTACTACCTACACACTTCCGTTTTTACCATATTATTAAATAAAAGTACTACGACGCCATAAGTGTCCTTTGTTTTTGTATTTATTTGTATAGTAAGTTAGTCATTTAGTTTAGTATCTAGTGTAAATAGTATGTATTTGTTTAATATGTATGTATGATACATAAAGTTTTAAATAAAACAATACATTTAACATATTACCAGTTATACAACGTTATTTTTAGTGCGAAACCTGAATATCGTTGGTTCAGAATAAGTAACTGAAACGATTCAATAATTTTTACCCCATGTTATATTTAGTCCCAAAAATATTTAAAAAAAACCGGGCAAGAGCGAGTTGGACTCGCGCACCGAGGGTTCCGTAACATCCGGGTTTATGCATAAGGTTTATGTTAATGAAATTAAATGTTTTTTTTATTTTTGAGTTGATTTAATGAATGGTAAATTGTGGTTTACGATTTATGACGTATTAAAAAAAAACTACTTACTAGATCTCGTTCAAACCAATTTTTTGGAAGTTTACATGGTAATGTACATCATATATTTTTTTTTAGTTTTATCATTCTCTTATTTTAGAAGTTACAGGGTAACACACATTTTACCACTTTGGAAATGTCTCTCGCGCAAACTATTCAGTTTAGAAAAAAATGATATTAGAAACCTCAATATCATTTTTGAAGACCTGTTCATAGATGTTACCCCACACGTATGGGTTAGATGAAAAATAAATTTTTGAGTTTCAGTTCTAAGTATGGGGAACCCCCAAATAGTATTGTTTTTTTTTCTATTTTTGTGTGAAAATCTTAATGTGGCTCATAGAATACATCTACTTACCAAGTTTCAACAGTATAGTTCTTATAGTTTCGGAGAAAAGTGGCTGTGACATACGGACGGACAGACAGACAGACAGACAGACATGACGAATCTATAAGGGTTCAATTTTTTGCCATTTGGCAACGGAACCCCAAAAAGGTTAAAAGTTGGACACCGAGCGACCCTAGGTTCCAATCTCCGCGCCGAACGGTTAGGTACCTAGGTACTATTATCAATGAGCGCAAGACGGCGCGGCGCGACAGGCGCGGGTGAGCATGTTTTTGTACAGACAAACAGGTAACTTAACAAGCTTATAACTTTGTGATTTTTCATGCCACAGTTTTGAAATTTTGTACATAGATTCTTTACATAAAAATACTAGACACGTGTTTCGGGTTTCGCATATACTTACTAAAAATAATGTTGTGTAATTACTTAAGCCTGTATTTTAATGCCAGATCAAGAGAAAAAAAATACAGGGACATTTTACAAAAAAACTCGTGAATTGAGTAAAAACATTTGCAAGAAAGTTAAACAACCACTTCCGTAGTAGCGAATAAAATTTTTGGAAGGGTAGTTGGGTAATTGACTTCGGCAAAGCATTATAAATTAGGGGAGCCATGTAGATACAACTCTTTCGGAAGAGTTGCAACTTAGGCATTTAAACTTTACATGGAAATGCACGGTAGCTCGATTTAGGAGTCCGGGAGTAGAAAGGTTGGATCTAATAACGTTTCAAAAAATCAAAATGTTTTATTTCACATAAACCTACATGGGCACTTATGAAACGTCAGAAGCTAGGTGCACGGTTCCAATTGGTCGTTTCCTATGGAGAAGAACCGGCAAGAAACTCCATGGTTACTCTTTTTTAAAAATAATTGGCTTTTACAATGTTTCCAGATTACAGTAGGTATGGGAGGACAGCGCAGGCCTGTCAACAAGTACCAAGTACTTGATAAAATAGAAAATGGTCTACAGATCTAAAGTCTATGAGGCCTACAAACTCCTCACACTACCTACAAAATAAGAATCTATTAAAAGGATAAAAAAAAATAAAAACCTACTAAAACCAAGTGTTATGATTCCAATTAAAACTACTAATAAAGAGGTGAAAAATTTCAATTGTCTGTATATAATGTCAAATAATAAAGAATTTATGTCAAAAGTACTTATATAATGTCAAATAATAAAGAAATTATGTCAAATAACAAAGAAATTATGTCAAACAGTATGTAAAAAATTAAATAAAAATTAAACATCGTAATTTGAGAGCAGTTAATAGACATTTGCCAGGAGTTGGGGGTTAAAGCTGGTAGGGGTTGGGTCCCCGATTATAACGCCACTCTTTTCAAAAGGTAGTGCATATTTTTCGAGAGAATGTCATGTAGCACAAGGAAAATATCCGAAGACCGTGAAAAAAAAAATTTACATACCTACAAAGTATAAGGCTTTCAGTGCGTGAGTCCGACTCGCACTTGACCGTACTTTTTTTAAACCATTGACTACGCCTACGACTACGCCTTTTAAGCCACTTTAAAGGTTGCTTTTGAGGTTAGGTTACAATAATTTGTTTTTCTCAAGAACGGTGCGTTGCCTTTTCATGGAAGTGGTACCAGGGGAGAGCGAGGAACCCCTCCACACTCGCCCCTCCCGCCTCCCTCCTCATGTTAGGTTACAATACTTAGTTTTTCCCAAGAACGATGCGTTACCTTTCATCTAAGTGGTGCCAGGGGAGAGGTGCACCCCTTTCACTCGCCCCCCCCCCCTCCCGTCTACCAAACGATACTAAATTTAGCCCGCTTTTCAACGAAAATTAATATTATCTTGTTTCTGATCCAAGACATACATCGGCTGCTTAAAATCAAAACATAGTAACTCCTTCCAACAAAAATGTTCAGGAGAGCCAAAAAACTAGTCGGCTACTTTGATTCGTTCGCCCGAAGAAACTAGAAGAGATAGCAATTTGGATGTTTGGCGAAAAGTTGTGCTATATTGTTGACATTTTAGTTGTTATACTCGTAATCATTTTTAGAGTATAGTTACACTTGAAGCGCTCATACTTTATTTTTATTTGTGAATTTACCCAAATATAAATGTAAAAACAATATCAAAACTTAGTAAGTCTGCACAACATACCAGTTTAATGTTAGTTTTATTATGAAAATAATGCAACGACAATTATATTTTGAGGTTATGTCACGTTTCTTTTACATTTTCGTAACTATAATGAATAAGTTATTTCTTACCTGCATTCGTTTACGTTCTGCAAAGCACGCATTATACGCCTGGACCGATAAAATTGCCTGTAACTCATTTTATGACCACACAGCGCACAAAATTTCGTTTAGTATGTCCAGTGTCACCGGCGCACGAGTCTCCGTGCGCCGGTGACACTGGACATACTAAACGAAATTTCATCTATTTTGCAATTGGCGCCAAATTCAAAACATAGCAAGTTGGTATTTCAAATTCATAACTTAGTAAGTCGCTTGAGCTGCTAGGGTTTTAAATTTGTATTTTGACATACTAAGTTTAAAATTTGTACTTCAAGGAAATTTTCGTAATCATGCCAAATTGCTTAGACTTGCTAAATTTTTTTTTTTAAATTACGTATGAAACTGGGTGTTTTAAGGTCCACATCATTTTGATACTATCTAGTAAGTCGAAAAATGCCAAAAACCGTTTTTTTTTCGAATCACCTGTTACTAGGTTTTGAATTTGGGCAGCCGACATGTCTCCATCCATCAAAGAGAAAAGTATTACAAAAACCTTAGAGCTACTCTTATTTATTCAGGAACAGGGTGTAAAGTTCACTCGACCACATAGAAGAAAGAGGATCCTCCGTCCAGAGGGGCGTAGGGGTGCTGTGCTCGGTGGGCTTCTGCTAGACAATTGATGTTGGGAGTTCGGGACCTTGTATATGTGCTAGTTGCGCGGTAAACTCTGTCGATGACAGTGTTCTGCGTATTTCGCATGTGGCGATGTAGATGCCGCCACATATTTATTATTGAAAACCAAAAGTAGTAGTAATACAAAAGGACTCTTTGATATCCTTAAGAGGATTTTGAGGAAAAATAAAATATAGGTAATCATCTCTGTCGGTTTATTCAGAGTGTTTGAAGGACGTGTAGACGGACACTTTTACACTTTTTTGGATGGCAACCCAACAACGAATGGATGGCAGCTGTTTGTTAGACCACATGTGAGGAAGAAATGTAATAGTTCTCAAAATGTATTAGCTCAATTGGTTAGATAGCACGATTCGCCAAAAGATCGGTGTACAAGATCCGGGACGACGAACCATTATATTATCAATTTCAAAACCTTGACAGCATGAATTCTTTTGTAGGTACACTCGAACGAAAACGCAAACATCGTAAAGATGATCTGGCTCAAAAATTTGTTGTGTCTAAAAGAATTATCGATCGCGCGTAGTAGGTACTTACGCAACGGCGCGGCGCGGGCCGACGACCGAGCTTTGACACAATGTTACTTGAAGGTTTGACCGCTTGCCGAGTGTCGCATGTCCATAGTCCACCCATACCGATGACATTCCGAGAATTACGATTATCAGAATAAATGATAAATGATTTACTTTCTGTAAGTAGGTTTACACAACCACTTTCACACATCAATCATATTTTATAGATGCGTAGTCGGCGTTTCTTATCTGACAATAATAAAAAATATTGAACACTCTCCTTCACTTTCTCTTCAGCGGTGCTATTCTGTAAAAATCTCAACTTAGGTGAAGTGAGCGTAAATTGAGCTGTCAATAGTGTAAATTCCTAGCACAAAACTCGAACTCAAAACATTTATTTCAATTAAACCATTTATAGGCACTTATGAATTGTCAAGAAGTCGGTCAGTCAAAAAATATGAAGCTAGTTGCCCATTCCAACCAAAGCGTAGGTACAGTACGCCTCAAAAGTGCTTAGGCGCGCTATGGTTGAAATTTCTGTGAACATGTTCGCGCCGTCCCCGCGCCCGCGCCGCAGGCCCGTATTTACATCTGTGTGTGTACACTTGCTAACGTCAAACGAAACAAAACATATCGTCATCGCTTTTTCACACGCGCGGCGTAATTACGTATGACCTTGGTTGGTTCATACCACTGCTAAAATTCACAACTTCATAACAAGTGCTGCTAGCGGATAACGTAGCGTATAGGATTAGTAAACACGTAGGCCTGGGTTCGAATCTCGAGATGGAACTTTGAATTATCTTTTCAACAATAATCTTATCTTTTTTTATTATTCGATAAATTAATACACGAGAATAATAATGTAATATTTGTTTTATTTGTATTATTATATTGTTATTGAAATATGCGGGGTAAAAATAAAAAAAAAATTAAGTGATTTCAAAAATTTTATTCGTAATAATTTGATAAATAAACTTTTAAAACAGTTTATTTTCTCATAAAGAACAAGCTGAGCTACGACCATTAGACTTAAAATATTGTAACTATCTTAGTAATAAAATAATATTGTGCTTAAATTGCGGATATAGCTTAAGTATTCATTTTCAAAATTCATTTTGAAAAGAAGATTGAAACTATAAACCTCAAAATAACCCCCATTATTATCCATGCTATCAAGTACCTAAACGCTGGCGTTTGGATCCTGTAATGTTTAAACATATATCTTCATATTTCCTTGCAATGCAACTTCATCTGGTAGGTCACTGGTTGGTTAAAATTAAAACCACTTGTTTCTTATTCACTGACTGTACTCTTCCTTATATCTTTTGACCCTCCGACTCACAGTAGGTAATTTCTCTAAAACAAAAAAGGAATATTGTAAGGCTACTAGCAAAATTATAAAATATTAAGTAGATACCTACTTATTACTTTTTTAAACAAAATTATTTTGAAAATAGTTCAAATGTTACAAAATAATTATATTTATAAGGGTTATTCCAATGAAACCACTCGCAAACCGATGTAACAGTAAAAGGTATTTATTGTTCTCTTCACAATAACAAGTTAACCTACACACTAATGAACACAAGTACTACAACGACCGTAATACTCGGTACGACCGCCCGATGTCGGTTCCGAGGTGGATGCCGACCGTGCAAGCCAGAGAGCGCTCAACTGCCCGAAACCGTTCCGAAGGAAGCGTGTCCGTGCGAGCCGAACTGACGCTCCGATGCCGCGTAAGCCCTTATATACTCTCCGGCCGCGGAGTGGTGGCGGCGGCGTGCGCTTGAGTGGGGCTCGGTAGGAGGAGCGTGCTGACGTACGCGGGCGCGCTGTGTGGTCGCGTTACAGTCTCCCCCTCTGTCTTCGAAGACGCCCCGGTGAGGAAGACAGGACTTAGGTAGGCTGCTGCTTCTTTGGCGGCCTCCCACGGGGTCGGGGCTTGACTGTGGTTGTCTGGGCCTCCGGCGGAGTTGGCTTGTTCTTCCGCGGGCGACCTCGTCGGCGTAATGGTAAGACCGGCTCGGGCAGGGCGGCTGATGCCAGCCCTTGGTACGGACGCAGGGCTGAGGAGTGATACAACCCTGCAGTCTGGTTTGGAGTGGCGGGATCAGCAATCTGAAAAGAAGATGGTCCATGAATGTCTTTGATAAGGTATGGGCCATCTCGGCGAGGTGCTAGTTTAGCACTGAAACCTTGTGACGATTTGCTTAAGGCATGAACATCAACCATAACTTGATCGCCAGGCTGATAGTTAGGACATGATTGGCGTCTCTTATCAGCGTATTCTTTTCGCTTCTCCTCTTTCATCTCCTGTATTTCATGGGCTCTTTTCAATGTAGTAGCCATCATCAATAACTTCGGTGTTATCTCGGGAACAAAATTTTCATTTTGTACTATGTGTCGCAAATCATGATTTATGTCGTCGATCGTGCGAAGATCTCGGCCAAAAGTTAAGTAGGCTGGCGTGTACCCAGTAGATGAACAGACAGCTGTATTCATGGCAAAACGTATGCTTGGCAAATGTTCTGACCAGCCGTTATGGTTATCTCCTACTAGTATTGCCAACTGTGTTTTCAAATCTCGGTTGCGCCTTTCGACTGGGTTGGTTTCAGGATGATAAACGGGAGTAAAACCGTGTTCGATGTCCAGACAGTATGTCAATTGCTGCATCACGCTGCTAACAAATTGAGACCCGTTATCGCTAATGAACCGTCTTGGTGTGCCATACCGAAGAATGATCTCATCCAGTAATACTCTAGCGCATTCCTCTGCAGTAGCTTGCTTCAATGCGAATAACTCAACCCATCTACTTGCCAGGTCTTCTACAATGAAGATCCATGTCTCATCTTTAGCCGTTTCAGGTAAAGGTCCGAACAAATCGAAGGATACGACTTCAAATCTTTGGTTAAGAGCCGTAGTTTGGAGCAGGCCCGCTGGTTTGAGATTGCTTGGTTTGTATCGCTGACATTGGATACAATTCCGGATATAACTTTCTATTTGGGTTCTCATCCCCTTCCAAAAGTATCGCTTGGCAATTCGTTCAATAGTTTTCTCCACTCCATAATGACCAGCGGAGGCTTCATCATGATATACACTGATAACTTTTGCTTGCTCATGCTTGGGTACAACTAGTTGAGCATTTTCATTATCATGTTCTGATTTGTACCTGTAGAGTAGCCCTTGATTCATAAGATACCCTTTTGTACTCCAATACCTTCCGTTTTCATATTGGTTTCCTTCTAGTTCGTTAATTATTTTCTTTATGTCTTTGTCTTTTAATTGTTCTTCTCTTATTTCTTTTGATTTCTTTCTTGGCATATCAATTACCATACTGCATACTCCACAGTCTTTTTCCATTGTAGGATCGCAATTAGGACGTGACAAGGTGTCGGCGACAACATTCGTTCTTCCGTTGATATATTTAATCGTCAGATTATAGGGTTGCAGTTGTAGGGCCCAACGTGCTAGTCGACCGGTTGGGGACTTCAGCGACATAAGCCACTTCAGGGCTTGATGATCGGTCAGTACAGTGAAATTCGTTCCCTCGATGAAACCACGAAATTTGTTCACAGCCCAAATTACAGCTAGTGCTTCTCGCTCTGTTGTTGAATAGTTCCTTTCAGCCGGAGTAAGGAGGCGACTAGCATACTCAACTGGATGTTCCTGTGCCCCCTCCCCCTGCACCAAAACAGCACCGATCGCGTAGTTACTTGCGTCTGATTTTATTGTAAAAGGTTTGGTGTGGTCTGCCTGCACCAATACCGGCGCTGTGACTAAAAGTTTCCGCAGCTCGTCAAACGCTGTTTTCTGTTCATCGTTCCAGGTCCAAACAGAATTCTTTTTCGTCAAACGAGAGAGTGGTTCGGTGATCTTTGCAAAATTAGGAATGAATCGCCTGTACCATGAACACATCTGCAGAAATGATATCAAATGCTTCAAGTTTGTTGGTGTGGCCATATCCATTATGGAAGCAACTTTGTCTGGATCCACTTGAAGACCATCAGGTGTTATATAATGTCCAAGGTATTTGACCTTAGAGCAGAAGAATACGCATTTGTCCTTGTTTGCTGTGAGATTGTACTTATTTAAGCGATCAAATACGTCTTGCAGGTCCCTAAAATGTTCATCTAGACTGGTGGACATGACTATTAGGTCATCTAAATATATGAGGAGCTTAATATGACTAAGGGATATGCGAAACCTGTCCATAAGGCGCTGAAAAGTAGCAGGTGCATTTCGTAGACCAAATGGCATTCTCAAAAATTTGTACATACCGAAAGGTGTGATGAAGGCTGTCTTTACTTGGTCTTCATCCTTAACATGAATCTGCCAGTAGCCGGCGCGGAGGTCTATGGTGCTCATGTAACGCGTAGGCTTAGCACTGTGCAGGAGATCGTCGATACGTGGCAGTGGATACACATCTGCGGTCGTGATCGCGTTCAACTGGCGGTAATCAACACAGACTCGCGTACTGCCGTCTTTCTTCGGAACTAGTACGACTGGCGCTGACCAAGGTGAGGAACACGGCACAATAACTCCTTGCTCACACATCTTCTGTATTTCTACCTTCAGGGTTTGCATCTTAACTGGTGATAGCCTGTATGGTGGAACAGATATAGGCTTGTGTGATCAATGGTGTGTTCAGTCTCCGTGGTTGGCTTGCCATTGGATACGAATACCGCTTTATTTCTCTCAAGGAAATGTTCTAAGCGCTTGGTCTCTTCCTCCGTCAGTAGGCACTCATGGCTGCACATGGAAACCGAAGAGATCTCCGTTCCTGGGAATAAACCAGCAGAGTCTGGTGACAGCTCGACGTCGGCGTTATTGATGTTCCTACGCGCATCCTCGTACAGGGCATCAATAATTGGAGAGTATCCGTCGAATAAGGTAGTTCGTGGTCTCTTGGGCGGAGTCGAGAATCCTATGGGTATTAATGGTCCATAAGGTCGTTCCAAGGCTTGCTCTGTTGCTCCAGGCACAATAAAGTCACTTCTCTGAGGGGAATGTGGAGGCGTCATCATTTGCATAGACGGTTCCTCTTGCTGTTGCGGAATGAATTTTGTCATACCAACAGGCGATAGTCCAGGGCTGGGTGTGTTCATCATTGGCGATTCCATTGCTGGCAAGCACACACTGGATAAAACACCCGCTATGTCCCTTGATTCATCCAGACTCTCTGGTTTTAGGTCGTACTTCTTCTGTGGTTTATCAACAAAATGACAAGTTCGTTGGGGAAGGTCTAGGGCCAACATAGCATCCTCTATAAATCCTACCCCAAGTAGTGTCCTATTTTCTCGGGCGTCAGGAAAAATTATGAAGGACGTGGTTATGTCTCGGCCATAGAGATTTACAGTCGTCTTGACTGTAAGGACGTCCTGCCTCCGTGGTACTCCATCGGCGAGGGTTACGTACATTATCTCCTTCCCAAAATTTACGCCGTTTCGTTCTAGACGTGTATATAGTTGGTAGGAGGCAACACTCGACTTTGCACACGTATCAATATACGCTATCCCAGTCATTCCTTCGACGGTAATAGGTACAGTAGGACGTGGTCGTACATCAGCAGTCATATTGGCTGAACAGAAACAAAAATCGACTGCCGTTAGAGACTGCTTGGTTTTGCATTTTGGACAGCGACTGCGTATCACACCTGGCTCACCACAACCATAACAGGCAAACTTCGGTTTGTCTTCGTTTTGGGTGCTCGAGGTAGTTTCAGCCTTCACAGCAACAACATTATGCTTATCTGCTTCCTCTCTTGCCTTCTTTCTGCATATCTCAGCTGTGTGACCGGGAAGACGACAGTAACCACAGCGTGTCTTATTTTGTTTTTTATTATTTTTATGTTGTGTTGTTGTATCTTTATCGTGTAAATACTCTGATTCCTCTTTTTGATTACTTTTCTCTACCAGTGTTCTTTCAATATCCCTTGCCCTTTTTAGTAGTTCATCAAAAGTTTTTATAGAATCCCTACAAATTTTCTCCCTTACGGCGAATTTAATCTGGCCAAAAATGAGGCTGATCTCTTGCTGTACCGTATGTGGTTCTGACATCTCGGCAAGAAGTGCCCGCTTCTTGGCAATGAAAATCTCGGTCGGGGTCTGGTTATCTTGCTTAACACCAACTATTTCCTGATAGATTACGTAGTCCAATTTCTTTGGAGCAAACGTATGGCGTAAGCGTTCCTTAAAATGTTCCCATGTCTTCACGCTGCTTTTGACGCCTTGCCACCAAATCGCTGCGTCACCGATCAGAACTAAAGGTAAGCCTTCAAGAGCGTTCTCGTCAGATATTTTTTCCACTTCCTTAAACACCGTCACTGCCGCTAAGAAAGCTTCAACTTCCACCTTTGATCCTCCAAATTTAGCTGGGCATTGTGCAAAGGTACTCCTCCCTCGTGTGCCGGTGGTGATTGCAAGGATGAGCTCCTTAAACTGGCTGTCCGACATGTTGATAGCCATTTCTTCAGGTGAACTTCTTCCAAATCGAACTGGTTTGCGAGTGGGCCGTGGCCTTAAATATTTTCTATCTTCGGCCTCCACGTTGTGCGCCACTTATAAGGGTTATTCCAATGAAACCACTCGCAAACCGATGTAACAGTAAAAGGTATTTATTGTTCTCTTCACAATAACAACTTAACCTACACACTAATGAACACAAGTACTACAACGACCGTAATACTCGGTACGACCGCCCGATGTCGGTTCCGAGGTGGATGCCGACCGTGCAAGCCAGAGAGCGCTCAACTGCCCGAAACCGTTCCGAAGGAAGCGTGTCCGTGCGAGCCGAACTGACGCTCCGATGCCGCGTAAGCCCTTATATACTCTCCGGCCGCGGAGTGGTGGCGGCGGCGTGCGCTTGAGTGGGGCTCGGTAGGAGGAGCGTGCTGACGTACGCGGGCGCGCTGTGTGGTCGCGTTACATATTATAATTTATACATAATGCTATATTCATCATTCCAAAAGTAAATAAATAAACTCTTGGAAATATTATTTTTTTCTTCTATTTAGACCCTATGGTAAATACAAAACGTTTAATAAAATAACTACAAGGATCAGCAGTTAAACTTTAATTAGCTAAATGTTAGATAAAATAATTAAATCATAATACTCACAGTCAGTCCGGTTTCATCAATTATTTGTGATATAATAATATATTAAAACCACTTTTACGCTGCGCGATAATATCCGCTTTCATCTCAAAGCTTACATTTCAAAATGAACTATTACACAGCTATTATAATAGATTAAACACACGTCACTAACCCACAATATCAAAAACCAATCAAGAACGAACAACATTCTATTAGGCGCGGTGAATGAGCCGTAAGTTACCTGCATCTGTCTACCATACCTAATTTATTTATTTAGATTTCTGTGGGTATACTCAAAAGTTTTACGAATTATGTGAACAAGACGAACATGACACGGAACTATATTCAAAAGCGTGATTATTCGAGTAATATGCGGGTGTGTGTGTCAAATTACTCATTAAAAGAAGGTCGTAAGTCAAACTAAACGTTAAGCAATTAGTTTTGAAGTTGCGTATGGACTTTTGGCGTGGATAGTACCTATGGAGAAGAAAGGGCAAGAAACTCCGTGGGCACTCGTTTAAATTATATTTTTACATCACATTTACCTAATCTGAATTGTAATGGGGACAAAACTGTCACATTATAAGCGAAAGAAATTCATTTACTTACTTAGGAATACATCGCTAGGTTTACTACTTAACTTAAAATAATGAATTTAAGTTAAACAAGTTAAAAAATAAGTAAAAAGTAGATAAGTAATTAGAGTCAATGTAGAACTAATCGCCTATTTAGATTTTGTTTTTTTAAAGTGCGTAATTTAAAAGTACATCGCCGGCTAACTGATAAAGAAGAAGTCATTTTTTTTAAAACTAAAACGGAACAAATTGCGTATTATGCATATTTCGATAAAACAAATAGGTATACCTAGATCTAATTATTTAATGTATTCGTTAAAACGCAGGGCATGGTCAATCGCTAGGTACAGAGACATGCTAAAGGCGCCTAGGCTTATCAACAAGATCCAGCACGTAGAACGTAGTAGCTTCTTCCGAGTTCTACTACGGCTAACAATTAATTAGGTAATTAATCTCAAACACGTCATATAAAAATATGAGTTTAAAGGACCGATTAGAACTCCAAAGCAAATAAATAAAGACTGGTATTGTGACTACTTATAACCGTGATAACCGTGTCTCAGGCACAAAATACAGGATAGAAGAAGTTAATTTACAAACAAAGTGCGCTCGAGCAACGCACACATAGACACCGCTCACGGACACGATATCTCGGACCGGATGGGACTAGGCGAGCGCGAGTGCCAACCGCTTGAGACACGCGTTTGTGAAGTGCAAAAATGGAGCAACAAAAAAATGGCTATCGAAGCTCGATTTATATTAGTTTCCTATTTTAAATCGGTATAAACGACGTAACTTTTTTGTAAGGTAATTTCACGCCACCAAATGTTACGTACTTAAATTGAAAACATAATTTTTTGTTTGTGTAGATATTGTGTTGTTTTTTGTTTCATTTGATAGGTTTAGGTAAATAGGGTAAATCCGTTTAGAAGTTATTAGAGATTTTCGATAGTGAAAATTGACAAATGTGAAATTTTATATGTTTTTGTTCTGTAAACTTTTTGTAGAGAGTACAGAAGGCTATCACATGTATGTACTTCACTTTTCATACCTACGCTCGGCAGTCGCGCTAGGGTTGTCAATTTTGGCTTACGCACAAAAAACTATCGTGGTAGTGGCACTCGTATCTAGTTGTTAGATTTATTGTTGAGCTTATAATACAATATTAAAACAAAACAAAAGAGAAATAAATAAAACACTACAAATGGTCATAATGCACCCATTATTAAAGTTTGATATGATCTACGAATAAAAGGTCTAAGTACCTAGAAAAATCTTGAGAAATGTGAGCAATATCTATTGCATTTCACTTGAAACAATTTTTTACGTAGGTACCTACTTACTCCGAGTGCCTACCTACTTGTAGTACTTTGCTTTCAGCTGTTTCTTCAGGGCAGGGTTTTCTGGGTCAATCTCTTCAACGTCGTGTCACTTATATTTAAGTCGGTCGCTATGTCCAACAAAGGTTCGCGAAAAATATGCAGAACTTGAAATGTTTCTCAGAAATTAATAAGTAATTATAATAATTAATTTAAGTTACAAACTAATTAGTTTGCAACTTAAATTAATTATTATATTTAATACTTTTCTAAAGACAGACGTTGTACGATAGGAGGTATAAACAAATCTCTCACTTAATATTTTTATGCATACAAATCCAATCGTAACAATCCATAGGTAAACTAGGATTATTGGAGTTCTATAAAAGTGGGAATAATACTGAAGCTACCGAAATCAAAGCACGTAACTTCTTTAGAGTGTACCTACTTAGGTAAGTACCCAATATTAAGTTTTTGCCCTCGTCTCGTCTCGTCTTGGATGTAGCTCGGCGATAGACAGAACTCTTTGAATATTAGTATACTTATTGCTTGGTAATAATATTATTGTCTTTAGTATATTCTGCCAAACCACTAAATCTAATATTGACATTGCACTTAAGGACGCCTTTACGTATCTGACAAAAATAAGCCGTTTTTCGGTGCATTTTGCGGCAAAATGAGACGAAGCCAAATGTAACTAATAATTACCACAGATAGATTACTCTTTCATCTCCAAATGGTAGCCATTTTTTATTCGAAAATGTTGGTTTATAATATAGTAAAAAATAATTTCCGTTGCCTCTTCACACAAAATCGACGATATCGTGCTGTCTTTGGGATCATTTTTCTTCTATTTTATAACATAAACATATTTATTTTAAAATATTTTATGTAAGCAGACATGTTCAACTCAAAAAGGTAGCCAAAAGAACTATCAAAATGTTAAAAATAAGCTCAGAAAAATATAAAAATCGGAGTCTATTTTTTCACATATTTAGCTGTAATACGTGAATCTTATTGGATTGAAATAAGGGTTATTTTACTGGTCACTGTCTCGGTTTATTGCACAAAAATTTGTAATGAAATATTAGTCTGCGCTCGGCCGCCGTTGTGAGTGGACTCTGTGTCGGTTGTAAGCAGCAGCTTGTGCTAAAAGAAGATCGCTGTACGGATACAAAATATTTGACACACAAAACTTGATACTTCACGCATTCTGTATGTACCTATTACCCAAGGAAAGATTTGATTCACAGTCTTATAATTTTTCTAGAAGTAAGTAGGGTTTATAAATTCATATTTCGTTCCGGACTTGCTGGAGTGACCTGCACAGCAGGTGTACTTCGAAGACTGCTACTGGAACTAACAGCCGAGCTGAGGAGTTATTCCGGTCTGATCCCCTGAAGACTTACAATATTTCATGATGGGTGTCAATTTCGTGGTTTTCGAGGGTGCTGAAACCGATGGTGAGGTCCAAATGAGAATCCAAGATGGCGGATGTGAAAAATGTTACAATTTTTCATGATGGGTGTCAATTTCGTGGTTTTCGAGGGTGCTGAAACCGACGGTGGGGTCAAAATAAAAATCCAAGATGGCGGATGTGACAAATGTTACAATTTTTCATGATGGGTGTCAATTTCGTGGTTTTCGAGGGTGCTGAAACCGATGGTTGGGTCAAAATAAAAATCCAAGATGGCGGATATGAAAAATTTTATAATTTTTCATGATGGGTGTCAATTTCGTGGTTTTCGAGGGTGCTGAAACCGATGGTGAGGTCAAAATAAAAATCCAAGATGGCGGATGTGAAAAATGTTACAATTTTTCATGATGGGTGTCAATTTCGTGGTTTTCGAGGGTGCTGAAACCGATGGTGGGGTCAAAATAAAAATCCAAGATGGCGGATGTGAAAAATGTTACAATTTTTCATGATGGGTGTCAATTTCGTGGTTTTCGAGGGTGCTGAAACCGATGGTGGGGTCAAAATAAAAATCCAAGATGGCGGATATGAAAAATTTTATAATTTTTCATGATGGGTGTCAATTTCGTGGTTTTCGAGGGTGCTGAAACCGATGGTGAGGTCAAAATAAAAATCCAAGATGGCGGATGTGAAAAATGTTACAATTTTTCATGATGGGTGTCAATTTCGTGGTTTTCGAGGGTGCTGAAACCGATGGTGGGGTCAAAATAAAAATCCAAGATGGCGGATGTGAAAAATGTTACAATTTTTCATGATGGGTGTCAATTTCGTGGTTTTCGAGGGTGCTGAAACCGATGGTGGGGTCAAAATAAAAATCCAAGATGGCGGATATGAAAAATTTTATAATTTTTCATGATGGGTGTCAATTTCGTGGTTTTCGAGGGTGCTGAAACCGATGGTGGGGTCAAAATAAAAATCCAAGATGGCTGATGTGAAAAATGTTATAATTTTTCATGATGGGTGTAAATTTCGTGGTTTTCGAGGGTGCTGAAACCGACGGTGGGGTCAAAATGAAAATCCAAGATGGCGGATGTGAAAAATGTTACAATTTTTCATGATGGGTGTCAATTTCGTGGTTTTCGAGGGTGCTGAAACCGACGGTGGGGTCAAAATAAAAATCCAACCATCGGTTTCAGCACCCTCGAAAACCACGAAATTGACACCCATCATGAAAAATTATAAAATTTTTCACATCCGCCATCTTGGATTATTATTTTGACCCAACCATCGGTTTCAGCACCCTCGAAAACCACGAAATTGACACCCATCATGAAAAATTGTAACATTTGTCACATCCGCCATCTTGGATTTTTATTTTGACCCCACCGTCGGTTTCAGCACCCTCGAAAACCACGAAATTGACACCCATCATGAAAAATTGTAACATTTTTCACATCTGGCATCTGTAAAATTATTAAAAAGGGTTCAAACCGGGTGCGGTGACTTGACAAAGACGAAAATGTGGAGTCGTTGTCCCTCAATACTAACATACACGTATCCGTTATAATAAGAAATTACGAACTTATGTATTTCAATAAACCCTGTACTTATTTTTGTTGCTGACGATCCTTCAGGATCAAAAACAAAAGAAAAAGCGGTTCAAACCGGTACGAGAAAGTTTTTAGTGGATAAGACAGAGATTAAAACAGAAGACGATCTAGGAGGGGATCGAGGCGAGGGGGGTGGAGGGGGGGTTCAGGGGATCAGAACGGAATAATTCGAGCTGAGTCAGGTGTGCCGAGTATGGGCTCGTTTTCTTAGTTATGTTGAGACCTTACCTCCGGACTTGATGGAGTGACCTGCAGGTGTACTTCGAAGACTGCTACTGGAACTAATAGCCGAGCTGAGCTAGGTGTGCCAAGTTTGGGCTTCTTTTGTTAGTTTTGTTGAGACCTTAAGAATAGGTAGGCAGGCACTAGGCCGGGTCTAGTCTAGGCAGATGCGGTCACTAATCGGAAACATAAAACAAAAGTATCTAAAAAAAAAAGATTACAGCCGCCATCTTGGATTTTCATTTTGACTTTGTTTTCGGCTCCAGCACCCTCGAAAACTATGAAAACGACACCCATGAAAAAAAAATTAAAAAAAAATTACAGCCGCCATCTTGGATTTTCATTTTGACCTTACTATCTGCTTTAGCGCCCTTGAAAACCATAAAAACGACACCCATGATAAAAATAAAAAATAAATTACAGCCGCCATCTTAGATTTTCATTTTGACCTAATTATTGGCTCCAACACCCTCGAAAACCATGAAAACGACACCCATGATGAAAAATATAAAAAAAAATACAGCCGCCATCTTGGATTTTCATTTTGACCTCACTATCGGCTTTAGCGCCCTTGAAAACCATAAAAACGACCACCCATGATAAAAAAATTAAAGCCGCCATCTTGGATTTTCATTTGGACATCACTATCGGTTTTAGCACCCTTGAAAACCATAAAAACGACACCCATGATGAAAAATTAAAAAAAACTACAACCGCCATCTTGGATTTTCATTTTTATCTCACTATCGGCGATCTCAATATCCGTCACTTTGCACGGCCAAAAATGTAATTGACAGGCTTATGGTGATTTATCGAGGTAGCCACTGCTAATATGCCTTTATGCAATGCACGACACTGCTTAGTACGTTATCCTAATTGCGTAACACACTTGGAATGGCAATCCATTCCGATTTGACAGTTCAACAATATCCATTGCGTTGTTTTTGTTTTACGAACTTTTTAAATATATATGAAGCAACTAGCTGTACCCCGCGGTTTCACCCGCGTAAGTTTCGATCCCGTGGGAATATCGGATAAAAAGTAGCCTATATGTGTCAGCTACCTCTATACAAAATTTTATCAAAATTGGTGAAGCCGTTTGAGCGTGAAGAACAATCATATAAACATACACACACACTCACAAACTTTCGCCTTTATAATATTAGCGTGATGAATATTGTAGCATTTGTACTGTTTGCCTTGTAGGGTGTGTGCCAAATACACGTATTTTCTTTCCAGTTTTCGAGAACCTACTTGCATTTGATACCATAGCAAATTTATTATATAAAATACGAAATAAACCGAATAAAACAAGCCTGTTTTATATTTGTTTTCAATAAGCTCGTCCGCAAATTGTTAATACATAGGTACTTTGGCAACTTGTACTTGATTAATCACTGTCCAGTGAAATTAAGTAAATAGCATGCTACTTATATGAACACTTCACATTACCTACAAACTGTTTGAAAACAAATCACCGTAAACTTAAAAAAAATACATGGCATAAATAAAATAAAATTAGGCTCAAGTATCAAGTCGTGTCAGTTTACTCATAATTTCACCGCTTCGCGCATGTCGCTGTGTGTGTGAGCCGTGCACGTGTAGTAGTAAGACTCAATACCTAAAATTGAAGCGCGTGATTTCGTAAACGCCTCCTTAATCCAGTCTAAGGCGATTTATTTGGAATTTCTAGTGCTGTACCTAACACAATCGCTTAGTTGTTGTAGGTACCTAAGTACAAAATATGTAGGTATTTATTGTAATATTGCGTTATTCCGCATAAACCATACGGCATACGGGCTCCGCACACTTTATGATACGACTTTACGTAACCACAGTTATGGTGGTAAATTCGTAGGTATATATACCTACCTACGTAAATGATTATCGTACCCATAAATTGTCTGTAACACGTCAAATCACAGATTTATCTTCTTCTATCCTAGTAACAAGTTAATTATCTGATTTGACAGCTCTAAACCTTTTTTCCACTTTATTTTCGTAAGATAAACGTCCACGCCTCATCAATTTCATTCAAACCCATTCTTTTACATTGAAAATTTAATTAAAATCTAAACTGATGAAATACTGAAGAGCCTTGCATCAGAGCTTTCAAGTGCCCATAAATATGATTTACTTTTATACAAATGTGGATTTTAATACTTGATAGATAAGGTTCAAATTCGTTTGTGGCATGTTGCACAGTGGTCTCATTACCTGTAACGACTGGCCATAAGTTTCGCCAATTTAATTCTATCGTCTCATCGCTCATACAGTACTTGTATTTTTACGATGACGAAATAAAACTGTTCTTGTTTTATACATTTCGGAACAGGGAAGTTTCGAGATATGTGACGTGTTTGATTGTAACTTTTTAAGGGTTCGAATATATTAGTTACTGTTACGTTACTAAGGAGAAATGTTATGTTGCCTACCTATAAGCGGAACACACACCATTGCAACGTGTTGCTCAGGTGAAGTACCTACCTAGGACATGTGATCACGGAAGAGTTATGTGATGGTGCAGATTTGGTCAGGGAGCGTAGAGTGTTGGCGGTTTGGTGCAATATGTTAGCCCGCAGGTCTGCACGCTGTAGTAAGAATGTGAAGGTGTATCTTCTTAAGGCCTACTGCCAAACCTTCTACACGTGCAGCTTGAGGATGAAGTAAATGCAGAGGGCCTACAACGTCCTAAGCGTTCAGTATAATAATGGATTTAGGATGTTTTGGGGGCTTCTGTAGCGCTTCGCAGATAATATTAGCGGAAGCCTGTGTTGACGATTTTCATGCCATAATGAGAAGAAGGGCGGTGTCAATTATGGTTAGGTTGCGCAGAGGCCCCAACAGCATCCTAAAGACATTGTCTGACAAGGTGGACAGCCCTTTTATTAGGCACTGGGTGTAGAGGCACGTGCCAACATGTGTTGTACTGGGTATGCCTTTGACTTAAATGTGCTGGCGGCTGAGAGTATGTCATGCGCACACAAAATATGTCTCGCTGATGGTAGCGCGTGTGTTGGATCATTTAGCTCCCTTCAAAATGGTTGAGCTGAATGGTGCAAATACATGCGTCATGTTCGTGAACGGGCGCCGTCAGTAGGGATTGGTCATCTCTTTGCTGCCATGGCTTATTTTAATTTATAGTCTTTTCATTACGCACGCTTTTAACGTTCTGCATCGTTCTCACATGCATCATTTTTAACATGAATGATGTAAACAAGACTTTGTAACCATATTATTTTGATTTAAAGGAGTGTCAATGGAGTTTCTTGCCCGTTTTTTCTCCTTATGTACCTTTTTTTTTTTTTTTTTTGAGGATGGGAAATCATCAAATGACTCCTCCCGCTCTGGGTGGAGCGGAAGGGAGTGTCAGACTCTTACTGACTAAAACCCACCCGTGTTCCTTCCTTAGCCCTTTATGTTCCGGGCCAGCGGTAACCCTTTCGGACAATCCCGCTGACCCGGCAGGCTTCGGCCCTAAGGGGCCCCTCCTCGATGCTGACATCTCTTTGAGGCGCGCGTGGAACACGTACGCGCCGTCCGGCACGGGCCTGGTCCTGATCGGGCGGTGAGCTACCCATTACTCTCCGCCCGCAGGCCCGCGCCTACGGTGGCTGGGAGTCGTCACGCGGCTCCCGACGCCCGGAGCGTCTCCCGCGGCGGCTGGGACGGGAGGCTCTCTCCCTGAGCCGTTCCGCCACCTCCTTCGCTAGCATGACTGCTTCGCAGAAGGAGGTGACTGCCTCCCACTCCCTCTCGCCCCGGACCATGGCTTGCACCAGGGCCGGACGCGAGAGGTCGCCGTCGCTGCCAATCGCCTCTACGAGGACACGGCGGTGCTCCGCCCAAGCGGGGCAGACCTCCACCGTGTGCTCCACCGTGTCCTCTGGGCGATCCTGGCAATGGTGACACCCGGGCGTTTCCTCCCGCCTGATGATGTGCAGGAACCTCCCGAAACTTCCGTGTCCGGTGAGGACCTGCGTCAGGCGAAAGGTGAGGGCGCCGTGGCGCCTCTCTAGCCACTCCTCAAAGAGGGGTCTTATCGCCGCTATCGCGGCGTGCCCTGCGCTGGGTTGCGACAGTCGCTCTTTCCATGCCGCCATGAGATCGCGCCGGAGATCCGTCCGCTCCGCAGCGATTTGCCGCGGAAGCGGATCCTCCCCCCGGCGTAGTGCCTCCGCGCGCCACTCATACAGGCGCGCGAGGACTATCGCCTCCAGATCCCATGGCGGCAGTCCGGCAAGGAGGCTTGCCGCCTCGCCAGAGATCGTGCGGTAGCCCCGGATAGCCCTTATGGCTACCACCTTCTGGGGCGCGTTCAGGTAGTGGGCGGCTCGCCGCCGCAGTGAACGCGCCCACACCGGGGCCCCGTATATGGCCATGGACCGCACGACCCCCGCGTAAAGCCTCCGGCAGGAGGCGTTTGGCCCCCCCAGGTTGGGCAAGAGCCGCTTGAAGGCGGCCCCGGCCCGTTCCAGTTTGGGGGCCAAACGTCGGAAATGCTCCACGAAGTTCCACCGGCTGTCGAGGACGAGACCCAGGTATGTCATCGTCATCCCGACGCCGATGTGAACCCCTCCTACCGTTAGTTGGGATCCCGATGGCGGCGCGTTCCGGGGTCCATGAAACGACATGGCCTCGGACTTGTGCAATGCCACCTCGAGACCCAACTGCCGGATCCTCTCCACGACTATCGCAACCCCGCGTGTCATCGCGTCGGCCGCCGCCTGATGCGACCTCCCCTGCGCCAGGACCAGCGTGTCGTCAGCGTAGCAAACCACGCTGACGCCATCAGGGAGGTCGGCGCGCAGCACCCAGTCGTACCCGATGTTCCACAGAGGCGGCCCCAGGACCGATCCCTGTGGGACACCGCACGACATCTCTCGCCGGTTCCACTCCCCATCGCGACCGGGGTAGCTGACGGCTCTTTCCGTCAGATACGCCTCGACTATTCGACGGAGGTAGGGCGGCACCCGGTGATACCGGAGTGCCTCCACAATGGTGCTCCAGGGCAGGGTGTTAAACGCGTTGGCGATGTCGAGTGACACCGCCACGACGACCCCACCCCGGGACACCGCGTCCCCCGTCGTGAGGGCTCTCACGCGCATGATGGCGTCCACCGTCGAGCGCCCCTTGCGGAAACCGAACTGGCTGTCCGCAAGATCCGGCCCCGTCCTCACCAGGTGCCCGACGAGGCGGCCCGCAATCACTCTCTCAAAGAGCTTGCCGACCTCGTCGAGCAGCACGATGGGCCGGAATGCGGACGGAGAGTCCGCAGGGCGCCCTGGCTTCCGAATGAGGACCAGCTTTCCCGTCTTCCAACGGCGTGGAAACTGGCCTCTCTCCAAACATGCGCTTAAGAACGCCTCCAGTCGAGGCCCGAGAGCCCCCGAGGCCAGGACCCAGGCTTTACCTGGCAAGCCGTCGGGTCCTGGGGCGGTATTTTTGGCCTTCAGCCTTCCTACCGCCGCTCTCAGTTCTACCCCGGTCACAGCAGGGATGTCGTCGTCGTCCGCGTGGTCCGCTTCGGGCACCGCAATTGGCGGAGCCATGGGCGGGGGAGTGTGCTCCCCCCGTGAAGGGAACAGAGCGCTCACCACCTCCTCCACCAGCTGGGGGCGGAGACTCTGCGTCAGCGGGGGGGCCCAGGTGCGGAGTTTATTCCGCACCATTTTATAAGGGCGCCCCCACGGATCTCTGTTCAGAGTCTCCACCATCTCCTCGCGGGCCACATCCTTGGCCCGCTGGACAGCCTCTTGGAGGGCGGTCTTCGCCGCTCTGTACCCCTCGTACAGCTCCGCCTCCGTGGCTTCCGCATCCGGAGGGCGAATGCGGAGCCTGCGGTGCCTGGTGTAAAGGTGTCGCGCATCGACGCACGCCTTGCGTAGTGTCTCCACCTCCTGCGACCACCAGTACACCTGACGTCGGGCGCGTCCTGGCCGGACTCGGGGCATTGCCACGTCACAGATCTCGGACATGGCCTCCCGGAACTACTCCGCCTCATCGTCGATGTTGGCAGGCCTGTCCGGTGATGACACCCAGGCCTGCACGATCGAGGCTTCCAGGAGGAGCTCCCGGTCCAGCTGCTTCAGCGCCCACCGCGGACCACTCGGGGCCTGTTGGACCAGCGCGCTAGAGGTCTGGGCGGAGACGTCGAACCGGATATACCGGTGATCGGAGTAGGTCTCCACCCCCTCCATGACGCGCCAGTCAATGACGCGTTGTGACAGAGCGGGGCTGCCGAACGAGATGTCCACCACGGACTCACCCCGCATCCGCACACACGTGGGAACAGAACCCCGATTTAGGACGACCAGGCCTGTTTCCAGAGCCCAGTCCTCCACCATCCTGCCCCGCACATCCGTGTAACGGGAACCCCAGGCCAAATTCTTGGCATTGAAGTCCCCGAGCACTAGCACGGGGAAGGGATGGTTTCTGGCGACGACGACACTCAACTCTGTTAAAGAGTTGTGGAACTCGGCGAGAGTTCGGTTCGGAGAGAAGTACACCCCCACTACTACTATCTCTCCGAACCGTGCTGCTACGCACCCCTGTCCCTTCGTGACGCATTCGAGGGACGGGGTGCCGGCGGCGGCCGACGAAAGTATGGCCACTGAGCCGCTCAGGTCCTCCACCCAGTCATCCCTGGGCGGGACAAAGTACGGCTCAGCGACCACGGCGATGTTAATCGACCACTGCGCCACGCTCTGGAGCAACAGGTCCTGAGCGCAGGCGCAGTGGTTGATGTTCGCCTGGAGGAGGCGTAGGGGAGCCATTACTCCTCCATTTCAGCCCCCTCCCGGGCCCCTTGTGAGGGCCCCTCCACTATGGCGGCGGCGGCAGCGGCGGCGACGGCGGTGGTGGTGGCGGCGGCGGCGGTGGTGGCGGCGGCGGCAGCAGCGGCGTTGGTGGCGGCGGCAGCGGCGGCGGCGACGGTGGTGGTGGCGACGGTGGCGGAGGGCCTGCCTTTCCTCCTGGTTCCGGCGGGTGGAGCGCAGGACTTGCTCCCCGCCCGGTGATCGGCCGGCTTACCAGCAGCCGCACATGCGATACAGTGCGGCTCGGCGTTACAGGAGCCGGCCTTGTGTCCGGGCTGACCGCAGCGGAAGCATAGTGTGCTGCGGTCTACCTCCGAGGTGCATTGGACGCCAACATGGTGTCCCACGAGGCATCGGAAGCACCTCAGAGGCTTGGGTTCCAGCAGTTTGACCTGCGCTGAAACCCAGCCCACCAGGAGCCTTCGGCCCTCCACGATTTTTCTGGCCGCCGTCACGGGGCAGCTTACCGTTATGGTTCGCATGCCCGTGAAGTCAGGACGTATGGTGCCCGCCTTCACCTGGTCGGCCAGACACCCGCCCGTCCTGACAACGGCGGCAACCACCTCTCCCTCCGTTACGGAGTCATCCAGGCCCAAGATGCGCATGTCTGCGCACTTGACGGGCCTGGAGACTCGAGCCTCATCCGCATTGAGGGACGCCCTTAGCTTCTCAGCTAGGGCGTCAGCGGTGGGGCCACTCGTCGCACCGGGGATCTCCAACATGCGGGCGCCAGTGGCGGTCACCCTATGCCGGAGGCCCCCGGTGATCCCCAGCTCCTGGAGGTCCACCGTCTCTCTCGCTTTTGCGAGCACGTCGCGGTACGTCACGCCCCTCTTGACCGCGTCCGGCTGCAGCGTTATCACTACAGCCGCGGTCTTCGGGGCGCGAAGCCTAGCCGCGACGGCTCGCTCCTTGCGGCGCCGCCTTTGCGCCTTCTTTCTGGCCGCCTTGGCCGCCTTCTTCTTCTCCCCGACCACCTGCCATTCGGCGTCGGTCGTGGGAGAAGTGGGAGGGTTTTGGGGGCGGGGCGTTGGCTCTGGGGCCTTCGCCTCCCGTGCCGGTCTGCCCCTCTTCCGGGCCTGCGCCGGGGTGTTGCCGGTAGGCGCCGGGGCCCCGCCAGCCGGCGCTGGCGCCGGGGCTCCTCCAGCCGACGGCGGTTTGGCCGACGCGTGTTTGGTCGACGCCGGTTTGGCCGACGCCGATTTGGCCGACGCAGGTTTGGCCGACGCCGGTTTGGCCGCCGCCGGATTGGCCGGTGCCTGGGCCCGGCCAGACGGCCCGGGTTTAGGGGCGGCAGTTGCCGCAGCGGCCCCGTACGAGGCCGCCTTCGACCTCGGGGCCGTCCCGCCCGCCACGGGAGGGCGCAGGACTATGCCCTCCAGGACAGAGAACCGCGCCTGGAAGGCCGCCAGCTCCTGCCGGACCAGGTTCAGGACCTGATTCTCCACCGGTACGGGCTGGCTCGGTGCCTTCGCCCGCGCGCCCCCGGCGACCCGCAGGCCGGCCAGGTCTGCCCGGAGCATCCCATTCTCCTTTTGGAGATGCTCCATGGCAGCCGTCAGGCGGGCGACCTCCGCCCGCAGTTCAGCCACCTCGCCGGCCGAGGGGCCGGTGTAGTTGGCGGCCTCCGCTGCCGCCATGATGGAGGCCGTCGCCGAGACTACGGCCCTGTTCTTTGAAGCTTGGAGCTTCTTCAAGGCCACGTCTCGGATCGCGGCCTCCACGACCGCCGCAAACCTGCGCTTGCAGTCCGCCTCGGGTTCAGGGCCGCTAGCCTCCCCCGCCTCGTCGCTAGAGGGCCCTGAAGCGACCGCGCGACCGGTCCCCTCCTCCTTTGCGGACTCCTCCGCTCTCTCCGCCGCCTCACGGGCAGTGAGTCCCCTGCCCTTGCCTCGCTCTCGGACCCCACCCCGCCTACTGGTGGGGATCTTCCGAGCCGAGGCCAGCTCCCCGTCGGAGGACGACCCCTGGCTGTCCTCTGACCTTGGCCGCTTGCTCTTCTTCGCAGCGGCCACCTCCTTGGCACGGCAGGGGCTCCCTGAGCCTCCCGTGCTCGTGCCTCCAGATGCGGCATCGGACTCCGAGCCCGCATCACTCCTCACCTCTCTTTGGTCCCCTGAGGGACAGGAGCCTCCTCGGCTCTTGTTGCCATTGGCAGGTGGGTGACATACGTTGCCCCCCCCAGAATACGATTGGGGGCTTGACGTTCCCAGAGGGAACGTGACGGATTCTCCGGCTGCTGAGCAGCCGGTACCGCCCTGGGGTAGTTTGTTCGCGTCTGTCATTTCCATTTTTTATGTTCCTGGTGAGGTCCCTTGTCGCGCTAATGACCGGATCCCCTCCGGCCATTCATCCCCTCGGCACGCTCGACCTTGGGATTGGGGTAATTTTTTATAGAGGTTGTCTTCCTCGCGGCCCGGACCTCAGTGGCCCGGACCCCCGGTCCTGAGTTCAAGGTTACGGGGTGGCCGACGGTTGGGCAGAACCAACCGCCGCCCCGGCGTCCCCACGCTGCCGCCGGATGCCGGACAGACGCAGCGCGGGCATGGGACACCCTCCAACGCCCCACTCTCGTGGGTACCGCCCCGTGACGGTCTGCGCCCACTCACCTCCCTCTGTAAGCAGAGGGGGAGTAGACGCATGACCGCCTATAGCCCGGTTCCCTTCACCGACCATCCAGGATGATCGGTGATTGGAACCATGACCTTTCCCCGTGTGTTGAAAATTAGCCGCCAGCCCCAAGAGTCCACCAGAACCAGTGGGCAATTGGTGCTGACGTTGCCCAGGGTGCGCCGCGAGGAGGCTTTCAACATGCACCCCTCTCCTTATGTACCTACGCTTTGAAATGGGGAACTAGCTTCATCTTTCAGACTGACCGACCTCTTGACAATTCAAAAGTGCCTGTAATTGGTTTAATTGAAATAAATGCTTTGAGTTTGAGTTGAGCATCGCAGTTATTAGTTGTTATTAGGGTAGTTTGTAAGTTTCACTAATATAGTTTTTATGTCGTTGTTACTAATTCTATATGGATTGTGTGTATTTTTAAGTGTGATCCACTATAAACGATATTATATTATGTCTTTTGACATTTCTCTGGGCGCTTGGGTTCCGGACCTTTGGAAGGCTTAAGAGGGGCCGAAGCCAACTCGCAGAGGCCCGTTAGACGTTTTTAATTAAATGTGGCACCAACCGACGATTATCCCTGTTTGCACTATGCAAGTGCACTCAAGAACAACCCCCGGTTGGTGTAGGACTATTCAATTCAATCAATTCCATATCCTGTATGGATACAAAGATATTGCATTATGGGTTTGGGTGACTAAAGTGAACTGGTTATCTCGGACTATGGAAAGACTGTAGCCGTGCTTGACCAATGTTTTAAATAAATTACACAGATAAAATGGCAGGGGGTGACTTGCACACTCAATAATGAGCCCTCGAAAACGGTCTCTAGCAAATAGTGTCGTAGCGACAAAGGACATGTCCTGAGTTGCTTATGTAGAGTGGAGAGGTATTCCACCTCTATTAGGAAAATCCTGGAAGAACGGTCAAGATCCCTACCAGGATCTTACTAAAATACTTCCTTCATCCGAGCAAGTTTGCTCTTACGAGACTCCACTCAAGCCGGCCAATAAAGGGTACCTACTCAGAGGAGAGGAACAAGACTTCTCCCGGGAGTTAGGGTTTGTGGGGTCGCTACTGCCCAACAGTTCGCCACATGCTGCCCTGCCCGACCTGCTGCTGACCTGATGCTGGCTTTTCTGTATCTCTCTTGGTCTGGCTCCTCACTCTAGACCTGTTCCGGCAAAGTACACTCTTCCGGCACAGGCCTAGATTTCGGAGTACGCAAGCAGCACCACGACGTAAACGTAGAGAATTTGTTTATCTTTCTTGGCTTTCACGAGGTTCTCATCATGCTCGATCCACCACCAGTATATCAGGCTTATTGGCATCAATATTCCTGTCAGTGATGATGGATCGATGAAAATTTTCGAGAACTGGGTCGAGCACATACCTGTAGTACGGCCCCTCCGATTCCACAAGGTTGTATATCAGAGCAAGCTGCTTATGGATTATCCTGGCTACAAGGTTGTGTCTATTCAAGTACTCTCCGTTAGCTAGACGAGAACACCCGGAGAAAATATGCCTGATTGATTCCCCCGGCCCGGTGGCATGCCCGACAGATGTCAACCGTGCCGTCTTTCACAATAAATCTCCGGTAATTGTTCGTCCATAATTACACAGACAAAACCTTCGGTTTCTCGAAGCAGGTCAACGAAACGCAATAAGGCTACTGACGCTAATAGGTCTACATCGTGTCTATGTAGGGCCCGGAAAAGCATTCTTGAAACTGCGGCGGTTGGAATCGAAGTATGGCAGACTAAGGTACAATGCCATACCTCCATGCGATCATTAGTGTCAAGCACTACTGACTTGGGCCAGTTCTCTTTAGCCAAGGAGAGCGGGGTGAGGCCCTTGTCCACCGCGACTACATCTCTATGCACCTTCACACTTTCGCGGGATATACAGCCTTATTACCGATGACTGTCAGTAGTGCATTCGATTTGCAGTCAGCAGCGTACGGACCCTCCTATCCAGCGCGTCGAGTTCGGTCTGAGTCCATTTGAGTATGCCGAAAAAGTATATCAAAACCGGCATGACCCAACCGTTGAAGGCGCGGACCTTGTTTCCGCCTGATAGCTACCACCACACTACTACACACACACCCTCACACTTCACTACTACACACACACACACAGTACTAGCTATTAAATACTCTTTTTCAGTTGGCCAAAGAAGCGCTCCTTCAGCGATTTCTTCATGTCAGTAACAATGATGCCTAACGCTTTCGACATAGGTACCCAAATACCTAAAGGTTTCGAATGCGGAGAGGGCTCTAAGGTTTGTGGGATCCGAGTTGGGTTCCCACGGATTCCAAAATCTCCCCTCACTTTACATGCATGACCGCACGTTTGTCCACACCAAATTCCATCCTGATGGCACTATTGAAAATTTTTGTCAAGTGAGTTCGTTTAATTAGGGAGTCTGTTTACAAGGGAAGGAAAGATTGACGATGATGTGGAGAGAAAAGTAGATGCGGGAAATAAGGTGAATGATGCTATACCGGAGATTGTGTCCAACCGGTTGATGTTCCAAAAGGCTCGACTGTCTGTTCACGATGATGTGCTGGTGCCGACGCTTACGTTTGAATGTTGGGTGTCGCAAAAAAATCAGGAAAGTAAGATAAATGCTGTGGAAATGCATTCCTTGCGAAGCATGTGTATGCGGCTATGAACAATAGGCTGATGAATGATGTGATAAGGCAACGGCAACGGTGGGGTTGAAAAGAAGATGTAGTGACAAATTTTGTAAAGAGCATGCTTAGACGGTTTGGTGATGTTCTTCAGAAAGGTCCAGATGTAGGTATGAATGTAAACGAGGCAAAACGAGTATGTAAGAATCATAGGAGCTGCCGTTCTGTAGTTTCTGCAAACCGTCTAACCATCATCATCATCATGATGATGATGATGATGATGCTTAGACGGTTTGGTGATGTTCTTCAGAAAGGTCCAGATGTAGGTATGAATGTAAACGATGCAAAACGAGTATGTAAGAATTATAGGAGCTGCCGTTCTGTAGTTTCTGCAAACCCTCATGGGAAGAAGGGGTGACTTTATGTATGGTTATCCCTAGCTGAAAAATGTGTATTCAGGTCTTATTTTATCTAAATCCTGCACTGACTTATAAAGCACAAAATATTTACTTGGCTAAGTATTTATGAATCGGTATCTGCTTCCTTAAATAACAGGCATCATCTTAAACAGCTACTTAATACAAAGTAATTCCATTATTTTTCATGAAGCAATAATCCTAATAAACGAGAGATATTTCTATTTTCCTCGATGCCTATTTATTCATAGGCGGGTACGAACGAATTGTGTCAGTAATCATTTGTAGTCAGCCGTCTTAACTTATGAACGACGAGGTTAGCAGGTGTGCGATAAGTTTACAGAATTACTCAGTAAAATATGCTCTTGTCATTTACCTGTACAAAAGAGAGAACATAATTCTGTGGTGATATAAGTAGATTTTTATTAGTCTGGGAACAAAAAGATAAACATTATTATCTGTAAGTTGGCGAATTAGATCGTATTTACTTATTTACGAAACATTATCAAATATTTCTTTCGAAAAATGAAATATTAAAATAATTGTATGATAACCAATTATTATGAATATGCTTTACATATTGGTTTGTCCACTAACGATATACAGCAAACGTCGAGAATAATAAACCGTCGCGTAGTGGTTTGCTACGAAATCCTAGCGCTACGTAGCAAAAGGAAATAATTGACGTAACGAGTATTTAAAACTAGAACTAGTGAAATATTTCAAGAAACGAAAGCATACCATTACCGAAACCGCATGAAAGGGAATTGCAACTAAACGTAGCGTGTTCAATGTTCATAGAACAAAGGAACAAGGAATTACCTACAACTTCAGTATCTACTTGAGTTACGACTAGTTTAAGACCAGTTTACTTATCTACTTTAATATTTGTTTGAGAAGATTATCGGGGGTCTCTATACTTAGGTTTTTTCTCCTGAAATTTTAAAACATATCCTAAGTGTTTAATGAATTTTTCATGTTCGGGCCAAAATGGTACCTATAAGTTGGGGTGGGTGACCTACCTATTAATATTAATATAACCAAGGCATAGCATTGAATTGTAAGAACAGTTCGTTTATCAATGTCTATAAGAATGATTCTCTTACTACATACTAGGTAAGTACCTAATATCTTAACGAATTCAATTCAAAATCATTTATTTCAGTCCATTTAAGATCATATAATATTATGTTCTACCTACATTTAAAATAAAATAAAATTGTAATCATAATGTGTTGTGATTTACATTAGGAAAAACTTTTTGGAAATACTGTTTGAGAAACAAGTACCTACCTACCTACCTTTATAATCTAGTGAAGATATAGTATTTTATTGAGCACAATAAGAACTAGTTTATCTGTTGCAATATTGCGTGGAACGAGAAAAAAAACCTCCGCACGGTTTGTTACTTATAGCGTCGTTCATCGTTTATTTAGACTTTCTTGTTGTTGCCAATAATCACCTACTTATCTAATATTCAGTCAGTCGGTAAGCTTGCTATTTTCGTAAAATGAAATAAGTATTTGCATTTCTAGCACTTAGGTTTAATTTGGCGTAATGTTTAGGTTTGTTCTTAACTTTCATTGGGGTTCCGTACCAAAATGGTAAAACGGACCCATTATGGTGAGTTTCAGTCTGTCTGCCTGTCCGTCTGTCAAGCTGGATATCTCAAGAACTACTAATGCTATCAACTTGAAATAGTTAAGAACTACTAATGCTATCAACTTGAATAGATGATGCTTGCTCAACTATTTTGCAAATAAGAATAGATTTTTTTTTTCAAATGGGACTGAAAGGGGGTCTGAAAAATCTGAAGTGGGGCTACTAGGGCCATGTGGGGTATCATATGAAAGAGCGTAGTTTGCACATTCTCAAGCGTTTTTTGTAAGTGTTGTGGAAGACGTCTAGATGTTTTTCAAATAAAAAACAAGTAGGGGGAAGTCCCGTAGCGCCGGACGGCACCTAGCGTCGGACACTCGTACTATCTCGACAAACGACAACGCGATCTATTCAAATATCGGTGAAAGGGGCGCGGGGGAACGTAGCGATACAGGATCACGCGACGCGGTTTGCCAGTGAGGCGCACAGCCGCGGTGGGAGAGGTGGATTGCTGTTTTTGGCAGGAAAGCGTTGCGTCACGTTAATTTCAAGTGAGTATTACTGCTATGGTTTTGTGTTTAATCGTTTTTGTTATTTGTTAATAAACACAATGTTTCATTATAATTCTTAAATTGTGAAAGTTTTTATTAATTACTTAAACAGTTTTAGTATGAAATACGTAATTTTGGACATTCCCTGCCCCCTACCACCGGCCACAAAGGTGTCCCTTACCACCGGACAGTTTATAGGTTGGCTTTTTTACTAAGCATATATACTTATCATAATAATGATTGTTTGTTGTTTTACAGGATAGAAGGAAGAGATATTTGAACATGGAAGAGACAAAAAATAAAGGAAAATGGGATCAGCAAAGTAATATCTAATATGGAAAAACTACTTGTCTAGTGTGTTTAGAGGACAACGACGAGGACTGGATACAATGCTCCAGCTGTAAAGAATAGGTCCATGAAGCATGTGCAGACGTTCCGGAATGTGGAGATACCTATATATGTGATAGATGCACAATGTTTTAACAATGTCCGGCGCTTGGGGTGTGAAGATTAACCTGTCCGGTACTAGGTGCCAATGTTAAAGACTAATCTTTTTTTACCTAAATTTAATTAACGTTCCAAGATTATGTTTACGCAGAAGTTGTATTTTTGTTAATTGATTTTGATTTTATATATTGTTAATTTAACTATATATTGTTCATTTAACTAATTCGTAAATAAATACAAATTTCTCAAAGTAGTTTTAATTTTATTTTCGGAAAACCTTATATGTCCGCCACTAGGGGACTTCCCCCTACTTAATATCCAGTTTGGGGTCGAAACGCTCGAGTCATGGGGCCCCTGTGCGCGTCACCTTTTTGTTAAGGTTTCTCGCCACTGGTCGACACTTCACGTGACCAGAGGGCTGGGCTGGTGGGTTGTTTGGCCAAAGAATTGCCATTTAACGTGGCAATGCTGCCAGTGTTCTGGGCACGTTTCCAGATGACAGCGATGCGGACGAGTAGGTACTTCGACGCCTAAGTGTCCTTTTGTTTTTGTATTTATTTGTAAGTACCCATAGTTAATCAGGGGGTGGAGGGGGCTTCCCGTGGGTGTCGTAAAAGGCGACTAAGGGTCTTACCGGGGAATGGGCAGCAGCGTTCTCTATGCATTCCACCATCATACCATACTGCGATCGCCAACCCGCCTGCCAAGCGTGGCGATTATGGCAAACCCCCCCAAAATTGGGGGAGGCCTATGTCCAGCAGTGGACGTCTATCGGCTGAAATGATGATGATGATGATAGTTAGTCATTTAATTTTGTACCTAGTGTAAATAGTTAGATAACTAAGTAGGTATAACTTACAAACAATAAATATTTGGGGTTTCTTTTTCGTGGAAATTAACCAACCACTGTTGTGTAGGAGTATCATTCCGATTGGATACGGTAGAAATTCTAGAACAGAACACGCTTATCTTCCAAACGCTTTTTTTAGCTGCAAAACGCAATCTACAACAAAAAACATCTCCAGTAAGTAATGAAATGTCAGAAAAATTCATTAATTACAAAAGGCTAGAAACGCAAACAAACTGTTGGCAATCTGGTGTTCATTATTGTGGGCGCGACACGATTGCCAAAACTTTAATTATGTTTTTGTGAGGACCCGCCAGGTGGGTGCCGCTGGTGTTGAGGATAAACTAGCAGCGGACCTAACCGGTTTAACGTATTGTGCCTTTCTCAAGTGAAAGAAGTGATGATAGCTCTGACGATGGAAAGAATATGCAGGCACAGCTAACATATTATTACTAGCTTTTGCCCGCGGCTTCGACCTCATGGATGTCGAAAAATATCTGACGGGAACGTACTACCGGGATTAAAAAGTAAGCTATAGGTTAATCCAAGCTATAGACTATCTGTGTGTCAAATATCATCCAAATCCGTTCAGCCGTTTTTGTGCAAACAGTAACGTACATCCAAACAAACTGACCAAAATTCTTAAAACTATATTTTCGGCATGATTCGAATACCTATTCAATGTAAGGTTTGACTTCGTTACTATTTTATTTTACCTCGTTCGCGTAGAATATAAATTCTTTTTTTTCTAGATAATTATGAATTATCTATTATAACAATAACATTTAGTTTTTGTTTCATCGCAATCGCTTCATTCTATGAAAAGTTAGAAACGGTACACGTGTACCTACTTATATTATTTTTACTTGAAAACAAAATTTTGCGAATGAACAACTTCAATACAAAACTTCATCCCCCTTTTCACCCCCTTGTGTTGTGGGTTGATATTAAAAAAACAACGATTTACGTTGTGTTAGTTTCCAACCATAAGCCGAAATATTAGTGGTTTTAACTTAAAGAATAAAGAACTTTGTTTTAATTAACCTTTAAGGGACCTTTAATGGAAATCTAAATTCCCCTGAATTTCAACCCATAAGGGTTGAAATTCTGACAACACCGTTGCGTTAGCTTCCCAACCACAAGCCTAGATAATAAATTTATTGTTTTTTACTTCGAAAGTTAAGGACTTTCCATACACAACTTCATCTCCCTTTTTAACCCTTTGGGGATGGAATTATCAAAAACGCTGACACACGTATAAATTAACTTTCAATCATCAGCCTAAACACACAATTTGAAGGTCCTAACTTCAAAACTGACGGACTTTTATATAAATTTCCATCCCCTATTTTATCCCTTTAAGGGTGGAATTCCCAAAAATCCTTTCTTAGTGGATACTTGCTCTTCACAAAGAATATACCCCCCAAGTTTCATGTCTCTAGGACCAGCGGTTTGGGCTGTGTGTTGATATATCACCCAGTCAGTCAGTTTACCATTTTATACATAGAAAGAAGAAGATAGAAGGAGAAAAAAGAAGAAGTAGAAGATAGATATCTGACTACCATATTTGGATATGAGTCGTAAAAGTTGACGGAAAATACTAGTGACAAAGTAAAACACATTGTTAAACTCAATTTTTGATGCTCCGCTGATAATAAGTACCTACCTAGTCTTTTTCTTTTTAGCGTGTCGATGGCAATCTAAATGGAATCGGCCCGGAATTCGGCTGCTTATTTGGCGCCATCACTAGCGTCAGTCAGTTCCTGTAACGTGCAGCTGATAGGACACGTAGGACGTGATAATAAGTGTCCCATTGTTTATGGAACAGCACCAAATAGGAGCCTACCCGAGCGACGTATTTACAGAGTCACTACGTCCGGTACACCCTGGGCAATCAGCGAGTTATGGATAACTCGCTGATTGGCTAATCCTTTCACCACGATGGCAATCCAAAGATAAAAGTTGCGAGTAACTAATAAATCCGCTGGATCTTCTGACATAAACAGTCGGAAAAGAATATTTATCAGTTTCGGGAAAAGGGTTTTACTTACCTAAACAATTTGGAGAGCGCCAGACGTCAAGTGGGTTGAATAGAGAAGTTCAGCTTTACAAGTTTAATTTTTGCTTTCCCAGCATTTGTGCAAACAAGCAGAAATTACAATAGAATTAAAATTTACTTGCTTACTTTGTGTTCACAATTGTTGGCGTGGAAAAATAATTATGCGCAAAGACATCACAGGCGGGCAGAATTTTATTTCGAAGACTGTTGTTTGACTTTTCTTTTCGAATCATTCGCAGATATTTTTGAACAGCAGTTAAATACGTATGTTACTGAGGATGTAGTTACTAGTTCAACCGCATACCAGTGGTAACAATTTCACATTGACATTGCTTTTGTGTCGTAGCAGTAGGTACCTAAGGGTGATTTTCGTCGAGCAAGTGTGACCACTGATCTGCGGTTGAATGTAACCCGCACTGGGCCCTTGTGGGAGTCTATGACCTGTGCTCCCTCTCACAAAGAGGAGTCCTTGCAGCTTTCGTATTATCCAATACACTGAAACTCGAGTTACCTACAGTGTTTTGCCTTAATAGCGCTCATTAGATTTTTTGAGGCATTACATAGCCCTGTTACTTTTTCGTTTTATAGTATGTAGGAGGTCCTAGTATTTCTTATAAATATATTTCCGAAAACGAACGAAAGACCAAAAAAGTTTTAAAAGCCCTTTTCACGAAATAGGTACTTCTGAGATACAGTGTTCCGGATTTACAGGGCAGAGCTGCTGCAGCAGGAAAATATTATTGTTATGTGTATCAAAACTAGTTCCATATCTTACCATACACTTTGGCCCCCAGAATGCGGCAAGCGGCGTACGATAGGCGTAGCGACCAAGCGTATTGTTGGAGGAGTGGAGGCGTCTCCGGGCGACTGGCCGTTCTTAGCAGCCATCCTCGGCGGACCAGAGGAGGTGTTCTACTGTGCCGGCGTGCTCATCGCCGACCAGTGGGTGCTGACGGCCGCGCATTGTGTTGGGAAGTGAGTATGACCGTGACTCTTCATGAAATCTTGAAATCTAGCAAAATGATTACTTTTGCACTAACATATAACCTACTCTTGTATTTCAACCAATAGCCTCACGCTTTTTCTTAAAACCAAATCAAGTCTCTGATCTGTAAATCAGCTGTAAAATCTAATGTTAGCCGGTGTCGTTAGTTGACTAACATGACAACAACCTATCGAGTTATTTAACATAAGTTATGAATTAGGTAGGTAGGAATTAGATTTAAACAATGAAAGTTGTTCTACTAATTAGTTATTTATTACTAGCGACCCGCTTCTGCTTTTCACGGCTGCAATCAATATTGTTAATAGGTACCTACCGACTAACCTAATATACCTACCTATCTGTCCTGTAGGTAATAAATGGTACCTACCTACTATTTTCACACCATTGACTGATCATAAGACCATTATAATGTACCTACCATATTCTGACAAATAAATGATTATGACATAAACCTTGCGGAATAAATTATCTAAAGGATAGTGGAAACCGCATCAACGTCCAATGTGTAATTTAGAAGAACTCGGTCGGACTTTGTTTTAGACTATGAATAACTTCATTCCTTCAAATTTTTATCACTGCAATAGTAAAAAAACTGAGCATAATGAAATAACCTAACCAGTACCTACCTATTTACTGCAAAGAGGTTCAATATAACCGTAAACCAGTAGGTACCCTACACACATAAAGATGCAGTACGTTGAGGTTTTTTGAATTGGCAAGTTATTTTTTAAATGAATTGGACCACGGAACTCTCAAAAGGTGCTGTGGTCCAACTATTTTTAAAGTTGGCCAACTACCCCTAGTAAAGACCCATGGTCCAACTAGTTGGATAGAGCAGTTGGACCACTGCCCCGGACTGAATAACTTAACGTAATATGGCCGCATAACCTAAGATTACCATTATCGTCATTATCTCTATAACCCTAACAGCCACACGGACGTGAACGGCTGGACGATCCAGCTGGGCATCACGCGGCGGCGCTCGCACGCGTACTACGGACAGAAGGTCAAGGTCAAGCGCGTGGCCCCGCACCCGCAGTACAACTCCGGCATCGCGCACGATAATGACATCGCGCTGTTTCAGGTTTGCGATTTTTTTGCAATATTAAACACATCTTTGCTGTAATTATTCAATATAATCTTGGGTAGGCGTTTATCCAGTATATCTAGAAAATTATAAAATTAACTATTTCTAAGCACCCTTGTTAGACATGTTACTTTTATTAGATATCGATGATCAGCTATTCTACAACGTTATAATAATAATAATGATTTTTATTTCGGACAAGAATCCATAGAGTGTTAGAAACATAATATTAAAACAACTTATTATCTAGTGTTAGAACCAATCACCCTCCGCACAAGCTGCTTTAGAATTGGAGAGCTGAAACTCGCCGCTACAGTTCTCAGGATGCTGTTGCGACTGTTTCTCACACTCCTCAGTAGTAACGCTGTTATTTTGCGTATAATCGCGTGAAACCCGATTATAATAAGCTTAATTGCGTTTTGGCGATGGTATCAGAATTGTGTGTTTTCATCTGTCCCTTTTCTACCAGCCGCTGCACTGTATCGACGTCCCAGAAAGCGTATAAATAGCTTATCATCCATGCTGAAAGCAGCATCTTTGCCTAAGCCTTAAAGCCAAGTAGATATTTAACCCGATAGGCCACATTACTCACATGTACTACATGTGCATGATGCTACTGGAGGTTTAACCTTTTTTTTTCTGCCTGGTAGCGTACTTCTCTTTACAGTGTGATAACGAAGTCTCGTTTATAGAACTGAACGCAATTTTACTCGATCTATCCTCCGTTTAACCTAAACCTTGTCCAATACAGCTATCAGTCCGAGTCCGCTACCACGAGCAGGTGTCACCAGTATGCCTGCCGCCCGCCAACCGCGTGCTCAAGCCAGGCACCCTGTGCACTGTCATCGGCTGGGGCAAGCGGGACGATAAAGAATGTGAGTCAATTTGTTTGCTCTACCTGCGTTAATAACACTGTCAGGGAGTTTCATTAATCATGGTATACAAAAACTTTACCTAAGTAAGTATTCAAATATGTTTACGTTTTTACAACCAATACAGAATTTATAAGTAGGTAGGTATTCATGAATTCATTTACATAGTGTTAACTGTTTGAGCGCGGCTTTAGCATCAGTTTTGTAAGCAAAATTCGTAGTAGGTAATTCTCACTCGGCTTCCCCTCGAGTATAATGATCAATGCACACGCGTTTCATACGACGTTTTTCAACACATTTGCGAGGAAAAAAAGCAGACTTGTATTGTTAAATATTAACTTGTATGGAAAATGGCGCGCAGGTGTAAATAAAAGCACTGACAAAACCGCTAAACATACATATATAAACGCTATAGAAAAAATATACCTAATAAACACAAAATAATGTTTAGACTGATCGTAGTGTACCTACTTATGTCAAATTGTTAGAAAGTAATATTGGCTTAAAGAAATATACATTAGTTCAGTAAGAATCCGCAATAGTAGAACGCCAGTCAGGGTTTTTTCCGTTTGGTTTCGGTAGGGACCACGGACAATTTAAGTTGAATGAATGTGCAGTGGTAGACCGCGAAATTCAAATTTTCTTACGTTTTTTGTAATGTGCAGGTCAGTATCAGGTTGTATCTTGATCAAAATATGATTCGCACCGTGTAGAACGGCTCTGAGACTGATGAGAGGCACGTGGGGGTCCGCAACGCATGTGCTCGCGCCGCCGACAAAAGAACCGTCTTTTGATCATTCATAAAACGCCGCGCGCCGTCTGTCATTTCGCGGCGGCTCGCTAAATACTACGTTGAATGCAGCGTAAAGCCCGGTTTCTACCGCGAGCGGAACGGACCCATTAATGACTTCGTTCGTTCGTTCTATAATAACGTCCTAGGATTTGATGATTCAAGGATAACCTAAAAACATCCGATCCGTCTGGCTACTGTTCCAGACGGATTGGACGTGTTTAGGTTATCCCGGTATGTACGCTGGCGTAGACTGGATAATAGAACGAACGAACGAAGTCATTAAGAGCAAACTAGTCGCGAGCTCGAACTCACTGGTGGTCATGGCCAAAAATCACGTTGTCTTATCTGGCTTCGTGCCCGACTGAGCTAGTATCAGTGATGAGCAGTTAGACGCTAGTCTACATGAAAAAAGTCTAGTTCTCACCCACAGAAATACCATTCCAAACTGATAGGCGCGGAAAAAAAATTAAAAGTGCTTCGGAAAAAAGTGTTTTATGAAAAAAATAATGCGTAAATCAATTAAAAATAAAGTTTATTGAACTCTTCGATAACTGAGCTTTGTCGGTACGGACTTGGTTTTGAAGATTTTACAGTTCTTATATTACTTATTTACACCCAAAGTTACGTTAAAAATAGCAAGAAAAACGAATCTTTGTTGGCTCATAACTTTTTAATGGCTTTTTATTTTACTATTCTGTTTCCGTTCAGACAACATTAATAATAAGACAAAACGATATCATGCTTAACTTTGGATGCACAATGTCAAACAGTGGAGTAATACACTCCCGAAATTTGTATGGAAAAAATATCGACTAGAGTCACCTTAATGGGTCCGTTCCGCTCGTGGTGGAAACCGGGCTTTATGGATGTTAAAAAAACTTTTTTACAAAAAAAAACAACCGACTTGCAAAAAACACTACAAAGTGAAAAATAACTTAAATTTCGGAAGTCGGTGTCTTTGGACCTGTATTTTAGTTTTTTGCCACCGACTTCCGAAATTTAAGTTACCTACTTATTTTTCTTTTTTTTTATTAGTGTTTTTTGGAAGTTGGTTGTTTTTTTTTGTAAAAAAGTTTTTATTTTTCTCTTTTTAGTGGGTCAGTTTGTAATTTATCTAAGTTACAATAGCATAATGTTAACAGCTCATCTCATTTTACAAAATATTGCTTTTCTCGATGCTGGGACGTTAATTGTTGAGGAGTTCTCCTAATAAGAACCAGGAGAACTGGAGCTCAGAAGTGACCATCAGCTCCACTTCACCATACGCATTGTGACGAGCATAAATTGCTTATCGAATCACAACCCATGAAATACTTATTATTGAGTAGTCCCGATAGCCATCTGTGGTCTTCATCATCAGTTCCACTTCACCAAATGGTGCTTTAGGGAGACCGGAGAATGGGCAGCAGCGTTCTCTATGCATTACACCATCATACCATACTGCGATCGCCAACCCGCCTGCCAAGCGTGGCGATTATGGCAAACCACCCACTAAAATTGGGGGAGGCCTATGTCCAGCAGTGGACGTCTTTCGGCTGAAATGATGATGATGATGATGAAATGGTGCTTTCCGAGAGCAAACCCACGAGTTACTATATAAAATATCCAAATCACTAAAGGTGTGCCTATAAAATTTGAGGGCTTCCCTCGATTTCCATGAGATCCCTTCATATGATTCCGACTTGGTGACAATGGGACCACCTCGAGACCATACGCATTCAAACAAAAAAATATTTTTTGGAATCGGTCCAGTCGTCATCAAGTAATCGGTGAACATAGGTACCTACATAAAAAAAAACATATACATATAAAGTCGAACATATAACCTCCTCCTTTTTGGAAGTCGGTTAATAATTTAAATTTTTGTACTTTTTCTGATGCTCCTAGCTTCAGCATCAGGTCTCTAAGTACTTCGGTGTTTCTCATTAACAGTACGTTTATCCACACATCGAGCCCTTTTCAATGAGCCTAAACACGATATAAGTATCTGCTGTTAGTTCTCGAGGAGTTAGGTACTTTGCAGACTATCCTGACTGCAGCATCAGGTCATGACTTGATGATCATGAGACCAAATGTCCCTATCAAACATCAAAACAATTTACGAAAACAGTCCTTGCCTGTTCGAGTAACTTCTTACTGTTAAGGAGTTGTACCTTCTATCATCACCCCAGCTACCTGAGATGGTGACAACCAAACTATCTCTTTAAATATTTCGTGTACGAATAGTTATAGGTACGCCCTATAAATAGATTGTAAAAAAAATAAAAATTAAATACAAAACACTGTTATCAATTACTGGACAATATTGCAGCTGCTAAAATATATTAACAAGACGGGAAATCAGAAGTGTGTGATAAAATTTAAAAACTAATTTCATAAAGTATCGAATCGATTGCAATCGGTTTTTAGGCTCGTTAGAACTAATTTGCACAGATTTTAAAAGGAATTCAATCTAAAATACATTAGCTAAGTTGTCCTGAGATACAACAGGCCAGAAAGCTTAAGTGTTCACAAAAAATTGTTTGAGATCGTAGTTGCCTGGACATAGGCGAAGGTGGCCACGAAGTTCAGCAGCCAGCGACTTGGAATATAGTCGTGCGGGACTCGTAGTACAGGAATATTCTGCAGCTGGATTGATGAATGCAACAACTTGGACTCGTAAGCCTGTTAGATGATCCGGTATCCGGGAAAAAGGGCCAAGAAAGCGCCCATTTTGATTGGCTGTACACCTACGACAAATAAGGTGTCACACCAGACAAAAAGGGGAAAGGTTCGCTGAGGGAGAAGAAGGCCGGAAAGATGAAATACATACCAGATTTGAAGAATTCCTTAACCAGTCAGTTTGGTCAGTCTATGATGCGAAGATCAACATCAAGACTTCAGAGATCGCACGCTGATGGCGGGGATCAGTGCATGCTTGTACAATATCAGCAATTTGGGGAATAGATTACTAGTAATATTAAAATAATTTCAGGTGAAACCAGGTTTCAGTCTATCAGAAAGTAAACCATTGTCAAGTAAATAAAGAAAATTTTGATCCATCCCCTGCAATAAATTGTAGTCTGTGGATCCATCAAACCATTGACTTTTTTAAATAATTGCATCAAATATATTTGCTTGTCATGTCACAAATACGAATTCCGTTAAAAAAACATTAACAACCAGTCATTATTTGGAAAAAACTGGCCAAGTGCGAGTCGGACTCGCACACGAAGGGTTCCGTACCACAAGGCAAAAACGCCGAAAAAAACATGTTTGTTGTATGGTAGCCCCCCTTAAATATTTATTTTATTTTAATTTTATTATTTATTATTAAAGTTAAAATACAATTGAGTATTTTGTGAATATTTCAAGTGCCTACCTGTTGCCATTTTTGATATCGAGCAAAAAAGAGCAAAAAAATCGCGTTTGTTGTATGGGAGCCCCCCTTAAATATTTATTTTATTTTGTTTTTAGTATTTGTTGTTATAGCGGCAACAGAAATACATCATCTGTGAAAATTTCAACTGTCTAGCTATCGCGGTTCTTGAGATACAGCCTGGTGACAGACAGACAGACAGACGGACAGACGGACAGACAGCGAAGTCTTAGTAATAGGGTCCCGTTTTTACCCTTTAGGTACGGAACCCTAAAAAGGTTTTAACCTAAGTTGGGAACACTGCACTACCTAGGTATACCTAGGAGGTACTCGGGCATAAGTAGGTATGGCACAGCAAGGGACTGTCACACAGATGACAACGCTCTACAAAACTGAAGTTTTTCTAAAGTTGTCCCAAAAATAACGACCGTGTACAGTAGCCGGTAGGTACCTATACTTACGCAATAATCTTTATTGTTTGTCTACAGTATCAGAATACGAGCCAGCAGTGAATGAGGTGGAGGTTCCAGTTCTCAACCGGGACCTATGCAACCAGTGGCTGGAGCACAGAGATCTTAACGTGACGGAAGGCATGATCTGTGCCGGCTACCCGGAAGGCGGGAAGGATGCCTGTCAGGTACGTTTGAATTGCTATTACTCATTACGGAATATATTTCCTTCTAAAGGAATTCTTATTCTTATTATCATGAAATGAGCCGAGATTGACACCGATTTTCATCCATTTTGTATGGAATGCAAAGCATGTCACTTTTATATATATATATATATATATATATATAATCAACCTTTTACGGTAAATGTTGGTCCAGTGAGAAGTTAGAACAACTGTTGATCCGCCTATTTTACGTGTTTACTCAGCTCCGCGTCGCGCAAACTGATATACTTTGATCCGTCCTTGATGTACGTGTGACGTCGGTGGATCTGCACTTACAGGTTTTCAATAAACTCGTCAGCGATTTGACCAACATTTGTTGATCCATCAACGGTCGAAAAAATCATACTGAATATGATTTCTTAGATCCAGAGTATATTTAACTTATATGCGACATTTACTTGGACTAAGTTGATCCGGAGCCAAAATTGACGAATAGGTACTCGAACACAAAGCGGCAACGTCGCGTTCTGCGAGTGACAGAGAACCCAGTAGACTATTTCGTCGTATTTTTACCGACTTCACAAGAAGGAGGAGGTACAATGTTCGGATGTGTTTTTTTTTTTTGTATGTTTGTTCATCGAATACTCCGCCAATTCTCGACGGATTTTCAAAATTATTTTTTGTTCGAAAGTAGATAGTTCTGAGGTGGTCCCACTGTCACCAAGTTAGGATCTGATGATGGGATCTTAGAGAAATCGAGGGCAACCCTCAAATTTTATAAGCTCACTTATTGTTTTTCGCATATTTTATGAAGGATCTTGTGTATTTGCGTATGGTTGTCACCATCTCAGGTAGCTGGGCTGATGATGGAAGGTACAACTCCTTAACAGTAAGAAGTTACTCGAACAGGCAAGGACTGTTTTAGTAAATTGTTTTGATGTTTGATAGGGCATTTGCCACATTTGGTCTTATGATCATCAAGTTATGACCTGATGCTGCAGTCAGGATAGTCTGCTGAGTACCTAACTCCTCGACAACTAACAGCAGATATATCGTGTTTAGGCTTATTGAAAAGGGCTCGATGTGTGGATAAACGTTCTGTTAATGAGGAACACCGAAGTACAAAGAGACCTGATGCTGAAGCCAGGAACATCAGAAAAAGTACAAACCTTGAAATTACAGCACCGTAGTCGTGTTTGGGCTCATTTTAAACAGGACTACATTTTAAGTTCAATGCAATGTTGACATAAGTCTGGCCTGATGCTGCAGCCAGGATTATCAGCATCTAGTCTAAAACTAATAAATACTTCTTAAAGTGAAATACTTTTGCGAGTTTTTCTTCTGTATAATTATCCTAACAAAGGTTGCCGGTAGTGGCTGGATGAGAGAAGCGGAGGACCGTGAACGTTGGCGCAAACTTGGGGAGGTCTACGTCCAGCAGTGAACTGCAATAGGCTGATGATGATTTATAAAAGCCTCAATCGTTGCATTTCACGCAAAGCCTTTTCGTCATGTGGTCTATTTAGCAATTTGGTAGGTTCCAAGTCGCATAATACAATGCCATCCAGCGTCTTTCCACGACTAAGTGTAACATAAACTTGGCCCTTAGCAAAATTTTTCTTGCCTAAGTCTATTATTAAAGTAACTTGAGCATTAATTGCTCTCGGAAATTATGATTTTGTAAAGTGGAGCTGATGATGAAGACCACAAAAGGCCATCGGAACTACTCAATGACAAATATTTCACGGGTTGCGATTCGATTACTTTAATATAGCTGCTAAGCAATTTATGCTCATTACAATGCGTATGGTGAAGTGGAGCTGATGGTGACTTCTCAATCAGCACCAGTTCTCCTGGTTCTTACTAGGAGAACTCCTCAACTATTAACGTCCCTGCATCGGGAAAATCAATATTTTGTAAAAGGTGATATTAGGCTATTATAACTTAGATAAATTACAAACTGACCCGCTAAAATGTGAAAAATAAAAACATTTTTACAAAAAAAAACAACCGACTTAAAAACACTATTAAGTGAAAAATAACTTTAAATTCGGAAGTCGGTGGCAAAAAACTAAAATACAAATCCAAAGACACCGACTTCCGAAATTAAAGTTATTTTTCACTTTATAGTGTTTTTGGAAGTCGTTTGTTTTTTTTTTTCTAAAAAAGTTTTTATTTGTTTAAGTAGTATTTCCTTAGTCAAAATGTGTGGCTTGGCCATTTCGCTACATTCACATGAGCGTAAGGTAAAAAACTCTCATACTGTTATGGACTTTTACTCCTGAAATTTAAACAACTCTACACCTTAGTCAAAATATATGGCTTGGCCGTTTCGTTACTACAAGAACCATTGTATTGGGTGGAGTGGAAGGGAGTGTCAGACTCTTACTGACTAAAACCCACCCGTGTTCCTTCCTTAGCCCTTTATGGTAACCCTTTCGGACAATCCCGCTGACACGGCAGGCTTCGGCCCTAAGGGGGCCCCTCCTCGATGCTGACCGCCCGCAGGCCCGCGCCTATGGTGGCCGGGAGTCGTCACGCGGCTCCCGACGCCCGGAGCGCCTCCCGTGGCAGCTGGGACGGGAGGCTCTCTCCCTGAGCTGTCCCGCCACCTCTTTCGCTAGCATAACTGCTTCGCAGAAGGAGGTGACTGCTCCCACTCCCTCTCGCCCCGGACCATGGCTTGCACCAGGGCCGGACGCGAGAGGTCGCCGTCGCTGCCGATCGCCTCTACGAGGACACGACGGTGCTCCGCCCAAGCGGGGCAGACCTCCAGCGTGTGCTCCACCGTGTCCTCTGGGCGATCCGGGCAATGGTGACACCCGGGCGTTTCTTCCTGCCTGATGATGTGCAGGAACATCCCGAAACTTCCGTGTCCGGTGAGGACCTGCGTCAGGTGGTAGGTGAGGGCGCCGTGGCGCCTCTCTAGCCACTTCTCAAAGAGGGGTCTTATCGCCGCTGTCGCGGTGTGCCCTGCGCTGGGTTGCGACAGTCGCTCTTTCCATGCCGCCATGAGATTGCGCCGGAGATCCGTCCGCTCCGCAGCGATTTGCCGGGGAAGCGGAGTTTCCCCCCGGCGTAGTGTCTCCGCGCGCCACTCATGCAGGCGCGCGAGGACTATTGCATCCAGACCCCATGGCGGCAGTCCGGCAAGGAGGCTTACCGCCTCGTCCGAGATCGTGCGGTAGCCCCGGATAAGCCTTACGGCTTAAAAGGTGGTCCTTTTGGAGCGCGTTCAGGTAGTGGGCGGCTCGCCGCCGCAGTGAACGCGCCCACACCGTGGCCCCGTATAGGGCCATGGAGCGCACAAAGCCTCCGGCAGGAGGCGTTTGGCCCCCTCAGGTTAGGCACCGCCACGACGACCGCACTCCGGAAAACCGCGTCCCCCGTCGTAAGGGCTCTCACGCGCATGATGGCGTCTACCGTCGAGCGCCCCTTGCGGAAGCCAAACTGGCTGTCCGCAAGATCCGGCCCCGTCCTCACCAGGTGCCCGACGAGGCGGCCCGCAATCACTCTCTCAAAGAGCTTGCCGACATCGTCGAGCAGCACGATGGGCTAGTATGCGGGCGAAGAGTCCGCATGAAGGGAACAGAGCGCTCACTACCTACTCCACCAGCTGGGGGCGGAGACTGCGTCAGCGGGGGGGCCCAGGTGCGGCGTTTATTCCGCACCATTTTATAAGGGCGTCCCCACGGATCTCTGTTCAGAGTCTCCACCATCTCCTCGCGGGCCACATCCTTGGCCCGCTGGATGGCTTCTTGGAGGGCGGTCTTCGCCGCTCTGTACCCCTCGTACAGCTCCGCCTCCATGGCTTCTGCATCCGGAGGGCGAATGCGGAGCCGCACAAGGGCTTCAAGGGCACTTTTAAGGGGGCGGCAAACATAGAAATCTCCTTATTGAACACATTGTTCTATATGGAACATTAACGCAAACGTTTGCAGGTTCAAACCACTTAGGGCCAGCTTTTCAATCGCCAGTTAACTTTTATCCGACGAATAAGTTTTTCATTGTGACAGTTTTTGTTTGGACAATCTGTCAAAACGTCACATTTATTCTTCAGGTAAAGTTATCTAATTATTGAAAAATTGGCCCTTAGATAGGTAATCTCTAAGAGGGTATTCCCCTGTTATGAATATAACCCTTCATTGTGCGTGGTCCGACACGCACATGGCCGTTTCTTTTTAAGCACTTTCATAACAACTTAACTAACATCAAATTCCTCTCTAAAAGCCTAGTACCCTAGTAGGGTAAAGACGGGGCGGCGTTGTCAGTTTTGCACGCGGGCGGTGAAGCACCCAGGGGCGGGCCTGTACGGCCAAAGATACGAAACGGCAACGTCGCGGCTGCTTTCAGCCAATCCGATCGTTTGCTGTGCTCTGATTGGCTCATTTAAATCGGATCAACATTAATAAGGTGGATTTGTATATTGGATCAACTTTGACGAACGCCAGTAAGCAGTCCCGTGAGTGTTGATGTTGATCCGGTCGGAGCCACATTAGTTACCAGAAATGCATATTGGATCTACAAAAGGCGCCGGATCAACATGCATTTTTGGATCAACAAAGTACTCGCGTAAAGTCGCGTCAGATCAACATTTACCGTAAAGGAATATCTATATATATATATATATAATGCGTGGTCCTGTAGCCCGATACGGCTGCAAAGCTGAGCGCAGTTTTTCTTGCTCGAAATGTTTTATTAGCATAGAAAGTGTTTTGTGTGTACATAAATAAATAAATAAATTTTGATATACAGAAAGCGGTCGATAGGGTCGATAATGATGTGCTCCTAAGCAAACTCTCAGCAATAGGTATTACACCAAAATCACATCAACTCTTTGCTAGTTACTTAGCTGACCGTCAACAATGAGTTCAACTCGTCGGGTACAAATCTCAGTCCTATTACACTAGATCTGGCGTGAGCCAAGGAAGTACTCTCGGCGGCATATTCCTAATCATGGTCAATGATCTACCCCAAGCCATCAAAAGTGCAAAATGTCTGATGTTCGCCGACGACCTAAAATTATACATGGGCGGTGGGGTCGGTTTATAACTGCGAAGCTCTCCAGAACGACATATCCAACGTTATTGAGCTCCACTCAATAACGTTAGAAATCACCTACAATTTAACGAAAAAAAATGGCAAGTTATGTCTTAGGTATACTAGAAGTAGGATCCTATTCAACATAGTTATCGAATACTAGACAATACGCTGACAAGAGTCCATGAGATGCGTGATCTCGGCGTGACATTTGACCCTCGTCTCAATTTTAGGGAACATAATCGTGTGACGAAAGCTGCTAACAGAAGCCTCGATTTTATCATGCGTCAAACGTACAAGTTTCAGGATTGTACACCGGCAATCATGCTATACAACGCGTACGTTTGCAGCCGGTTAGAGTATAATGCTCTTATTTGGGACCCGTACGATGCCAAGTATAAACTTTTGATAGAAAAGATAAGTACATAAAAAATTCTGCCCATACATATACAAGAAGAAGTACGGGTACTTATTATCCAATTCTTTATCCCTCGTTCTCTGTAACGGCTTTGCTCAGACTTGACACTTGAGTTGAGAAGGAGCTTGCAGGCAATTATACACTTTTACCATTTACTCACCAACAATTTCTGTAAATACGTAGGTACCTGTTATAGTGGCGAATCATATTTTGATCAAGTTACAACCTGACACTGACCTGAAAATTACAAAACTTCGCGAGCTAAAATTTCTGTACAAATTGATCAGGAACTCATAATAGCATCAAAGGAAGCTTTGATTATTATTATTATTTTGATGTCACATTTAATATTAGCATAATTGCCTACTACATCAAATTCGTATTATATACGTTTAAATAGAAAACGGTAAACAACTCGTTTCGCGAAAATTTTCATGATGCAACAACTAATGCTTCCCAAAATAAACTGCAAATTCAAGTTCTTTATATTATGAACTGAAAGTGATGTCGCCTTTAATTAAAGTCATGACATGTATGTTTAATAAGCTACCTATTTACAAACAAGGTCTTCATTTTCTTTTGAGGGAAGGTACCGAGAGTACAGAGGTTGTCACTAATAATCACACTGATAAAAGAATTTACTGTACAGCACTTGCAACCATCGTACGTGAAGTAATTCATACAAGTGTCGTGACATGTACCTAAATAAACAAATAATATTTTTTGCTACAAAGAAAATAAAGAAATAAAGCTAAGGAAAAACACTAATGAAATTTTTCTGCTCCAGCAATTTGTCTCCAAAGTTAACGAAAAGCTCTTGACACACTTAATAAAGTCCTCAAGAAAACATGCCAGTGAAGCAATAAAACTAAAAAAAAAGTTCTAATACGATTCTCAAATAAATATTTGTTCAGCCAATAGGTAAATCCAATAAGTGAGTAGGTAGGAGCGACGACAGTAAACATCTCTTTGCTTCGCCCAATAATGAGCACGTATTTACTTCACTCTGCTGAATTCATCGGAGATCCTTTATGGACGCTACACTTTAATGGTTCAGTACTTCAGTGAAGCGTGCTAATATCCCACTGGAGATTTTATGTAGTTTTTTAATGTTGTTCAACTTTGTGGCTTGTGAAATATGCCTACAAATTTTGATTACTCTAGGCAATTTGTCTCTCACATCAAGTCAACGGGTTTCTATGAAAGTGTAAAGTAACAAGCTGCGCAGAAAATTATATGGGACTGAAAGAAATATTTTGAGTTCAGTTGCCATGATCTAGCTAGGATATAGTTATGAACTAGTGCAGAAAATAAATCCGTAATAAGCCTGAATGAACTGTTCTTTTTAAAAGTTTAATTTAAGTCCTTTCAGTACTTAATAATAAGTTATTCAAAGGTTGACCATAACTATTTATTTATTCTTCAATTAAAACGTTTTACAACCAATTACATAAATTAAATACCCATTTTTTATATCCACGCAATCACTGTCCATTCCAAGGTCGCCTGGAAGAGATCGCAGAAAGCGGTAAGGCCATTGTACGTTTGTTTGTATTAAAAATCGTATTTTTTTTGTTATGTATTTTCTGGTGTTAAATAAAGTAAGTATATATAAATAAATTAATTAAAGACGGTTTACGCAATCAAATGCCTTGGATATGTCGCAAAAAATGCCTATTGCATCTCGTGCCACTTCCCTTGCGTTAAAGATGTGTTTTAATAAGGTGACACTGGCGTTGGTTGTACAACGTCCTTTGGTGAAACCATACTGTTGATCGTGTTATCGATGTGTGTGTTTGTCGTGTGTTATTACGATTAAAATGATTGAGTATTTGATTTAACATTATTTTTCAAACACCTTGCTAAAAACCGGCAAAACCGATACGGGTCTATAATTATTAGTGTCTTTGCTGTCCCCAGATTTGAAAAGTGGAATAACTTTACTGAACTTCATTAAATCCGGGAAAACCCCTTGATCTACACACAAATTAAAAATTAAAGCTAAATAGGGTGCATTTGTCTCAATAATGGATTGACAAACTTTAGTAGACATGCCCCACAGATCTTCGGTAATTTTGATCTTAAGTTGCTTAAACGCCTTTATAATGATTATGGGTTTTATATGTTTAAATTTAAATTCCACAGGACAGGTTGAGACATTCGCTCTTTATAATTCAATAGCTAGTGCGGGCGAGGAATTTAAAGTTTCTGTAGTTTTAATTGGGATATTGGTAAAGAAAGTTGCAAATTCCTGAGCAATATCGATGTTGTCGCTAATGGGACCGCGGGAAGTGTAATCAGCATTGGTATTTTTTGACCTTACGAACATAACTTTTTTATTTTTTTATGTTATTCGATCAACTTTTAATTGTTGAATACGTCAATATTAAATTTCTCTTCCTGTTTGGTAGTAAAATTCTATTAACCTCTTAAATAAATTGAAAACTATAATTTTGTATAATTTAGAAGTATTTTTTTTTAATTTTGTAAATGTAAGAACCAAGTTTCCGTTTATTATGATTTTTTGATGTTGACTTGAAAGAGCATGACAGTTGAGAACGTGTCATGCTCACTTAAATGTCTCACTGATGGTAGCGTGTGTGTTGGATCATTCGGTTCCCTACAAACTGGTTGAGCTGGATGGTGCTGATCCACGCGTCATGTTCGTGAACGGGCGCCGCGCCGTCGGTTGAGACTGGTCATCTCTTAACTCAATGGTTATTTTTAATCTTATATTTTGAATTGTTTCTTCATTTGTGTCTTTTTTTACTTTGTTCTCACATATAGAAGCAACAAGAATAATGTACCCAGGATTTTGTAATATCTTGATTTAAAGAGTGTCCATGGAGTTTCTTGGCCGTTCTTCTCCATAGCGATCTACGTTTTGGAATGGGCAACTAGCTTCAACTTTCTGACTAACTGACAGACTATTTAATTTTGACAATTCAAAAGTGCCTGTACAAGGTTTAATTGAAATAAATGCTTTGAGTTTGAGTTTTGTCTGGCACAAAGAAGCGACTCACAAGAAGCACCGCACAGCGTGTAGATGAGGCGCGTCAATAGGCCACGGAGCATCTTACAGGCTATGGTGAGCTGGTCTTTTGCTCGCCTTACCTCTAAAAAGTTATATCCGAGGCATCCCAGTAGAAATTTAGTCGGATAGAGGTATGGGTAATAGCCGTGTTTACGCTTATAGAGAAACCTAAGCAACGCTTTTTGTACCTTTTCCAGTATAAGTACGTAGGTACTTTCGTGTGGATTCCACACGCAGGAGCTAGATTCCAATTTACTACGTACGATGCCGCCGAACTATAGTTATTTAGAAAATAATATCACATTGGTGCAAATATTTTGAACCTATAGATAGGCTACCCAGTACCGTGACCTACCTAAAATCATAAAATTGTAGATCACCCAGACCATTATTTAACAAATCGTTAAAGCGGTATCAAAATTAAATTGAAACGAGTCAGCACTTTCAGGACATGACAATGAGTAAGATGGGTAAGGGCGACCCGTGTGGACAAAGCCTAAGGCGGTTTGTCCACCGCGACGTGAACGGTACTTCAACGAGAACGAGATGACGGCGCCGAAGTAGCAATATATACATTTACTTTGGCCGCGTGTACACCGCACTTCTGTCAACTGGTCGTCACGTTCGGTTCGAATAATCTCGTTTCTCGTTGACGTCCCTTTCACGGTGGCGGTGGACAAACGCTGAAACGCTGCTGACGTGGCGAGCCTAGGGCTTGCTAACAGGGGCGTTCAATGTCACGCTTATTTTATACCTACACTAGAATGGGGTGAGGTTATATTACTGAACTAGCATTATGCCCGCGACTTCGTCCGCGTGTATGTCGTACTTTCCTCTAAAAATTTCGAAAATGTATGTTTATGATCTTTATCATTTATTTAGATAAATAAATATTCAATTTTTAAGTTTATAGATCAAACGAATCAGATTTTACAAATAAACCCTATCCCCGCTTTGCAGCCCCATGGCCGCGGTGGAATGTTGCAAAATCGTTTGGGATGTGTTAATAACTTGACTCAAAGACCGATACCCATTTTCGAGTTAATGGAAGCAAGCAGTAAAATCCACCCCGTCTTCTTCTTCTTAGCGTGTCGATAGCAATCTACATGGACTCGGCCCAGAATTCGGCTACTTGTTTGGCGCCATCACCAGCGTCCACCAGTTCCTGTAACGTGCAGCTGTGTGGAACAGCACCACATTTACACTCCAAGGCGGAGTCGTTTATGGATCTCCACCTGAACAAGTTTTCCTTGCTTCGACCAACCTGGGTCCGGAGTCTGTTTAAAGACTTCCAGGTTACCCAAGGTAACTCATGTCCAGGTGGGAGGTCTTCAGCGGGTGAACCAAATGGTTTGGGTAAGAAAGCACCGGCTCGACACAGCTTCAGTCTTTCTTGTGATGCCAGAAAGTGGGACGACACACTTTAAAAAACTGTTTCGGCTTTTCAGCCTTTGTGGCATGTTGTCGTGCAAAGGGTGTTGTGTGTCGGAGACCATTTTAGCTCTTTCGCTGGAGCTTGCCAGCACTCTGCGAACCACTGGTGGGGCTATTTCTGTTAGTGGATACAGCATTTCCTACTATATTTCCCAGCAATCCACCCCATAAACTTTATTAACCTTTTTCAACTTGGTAGAGTCAATTTTTGAAAAACCCTAAAACATACCTACTTTTTTATTTTATTCGTACCGAATTTAATATAATAACCGTATTTAATTTAATTTATTTTAATACCGAATTTAATTTAATTAAGAATAAGGATCGAATTTTGGGAAGAGCCCGCGACTCCTTTGAGTACTTTTCGCTATTGCTCATAGTTTCGGATTTGGCCATCCACGCCCACTTAAAAAATTCACCTATTGTATATTCGTATTAACACAAATAGATTCTCTAAAATAACATGATCACATGATTGGCAATAGGTACCTACTATAAAAGAGAGTAATACTCGAATCGTAGCTTCCTTTACAACTTTAAGTGTAAGTATTTGAGCCAATCATCGTGACGTTCGAGGAAAACAAATTCTAACGTAATCTGTTGTTTTCTTGTACAACATAGATATTTTTTCGTATTACATTTCATGTAAAAAGCATCGTTCTATCCACAAGAAATATACCTACTTAATAAAGTTTCAATATTGATAATAATATGATAGTACATTTCGACACTAGGTTACTAAGTAGGTAGGTACCTACATATAGTAACTGTAACATGCTACAAACAATTGACTGTGCCTTCTCAGTACATTTATGATAATCTTTTGTATGCACATAAAAATATTAATCTGTTTAAAAAATACAGTGATATCCATAATATAAATACTAGGAACAAACACAAATTTGTTGTTCCTACAACAAGGCTCAAGAAAATAGGTGGCTCGTTTTCGTTTAGATGCCAATGTATACGTTTTTATAATAAACTTCCTAGCCACATTCAAGAACTAAGCCTTAATAAATTCAAATCTTTTATAAAGCGAAAACTATGCCAGAAAGCCTATTCAAAAAGGCTTGGGATTGAGCTGCTCCAATAGGTTTAGACAGTGAATGTTATTTTGCAATTTTTACACTTTCATATTTTTTTTTTTAAGTATCTATTTACTTACACAATGACATGTACATTTACTGTATAAAGTATTATATTATTTTAATTATTGTGAATGTGAGGACTATGTGGGTCATTGTTTTCATTTTAATCATGGTCTGGCAGTTTGAATAGTTTATGCGGCCTACCCAAATGTCCTGTCTTTGGTATTGTTCGTCGAATCGTTGAGCTCCTTAAGTTCTGAGTTGAGCTGCACGGTTACTGACAAATGCGTGCACTGACTGGACAGGTCCACTCAATCTGTGTGGTTCTTTCCTCAAAAGATCATTTCAGACACTAATCTACATGGTCCTCAAAGATTATGTCCGGATTTTTTTATATACACATTGACATTGATGAATTTTATTTAGACAATGACATAAATATTTACTTTGTAAAGTATTTTTTTTATTTTATTATTTTTCATTTAATTATTGTGAATGTGTGGACTATGTGGGTCATTTTTTTTCTGTTTTCCTTCTTAGTTTTAATCATGATCTGGCAGTTTGAGTAATTTACGCGGCCTACCCAAATGTCCTTTCTTTGGTATTGTTCGTCGAATCGTTGAGCTCCTCAATTTCTGAGTTGAGCTGCACGATTTTTGACAAATGCGTGCACTGATTGGACAGGTCCGCTCAATCTGTGTGGTTCTTTTCTCAAAAGACCATTTCAGACATCAATCTACATGGTCTTCACACGATCTGACCAAGATTTTGTCTGGACTTTAAAAGAGACTGTGACCTCTGAGTTTGTTTCGGCCTTTCTTCTCAGAGTAGTCAGATAGGAAACGCCGACCACATCTAGTTTAAAAAATATGATGACGTGTAAAAGTGTTTGTAAAAACCTACTTACAGAAAATAAATCATTTATCATTTATCATTATTTTATCGAAATCCACGTCATCGAATTCACATCTAATTTACATTGTCGACTCAATCGTTTTTACAATTTGTTCCTTCGTATATTTCCAGGGCGACTCAGGCGGGCCCCTGCTGTGCAAGGACCCGGCCGAGCCGCTGCGCTGGTACGTGGGCGGCATCGTGTCGTGGGGCATCAAGTGTGCGCACCCGCGCCTGCCCGGCGTGTACGCCTACGTGCCCAAGTTCATCCCCTGGATACATCAGCAGATCGCGCAGTACAACGACGACGATGCCAAGTCGGAAGACATTTAAGGACAAATAATATTGCTGACATCACTTTGGAATAGAAAAAATCCGGATAATCAAGGGTTCTCTTTCCCAGAAAATCATTAGCGACATTATACAACCTATTATATTTTTTAAACGTTATACATATGTGAGGATAGGTATTTTAAAGATAAACTGCGTTTATAGATTTATATTTGGGTTTATACCTACAAGTAGTAGTACTAGTGAAACTCAGGCACACGAAAAGTTGATGATGTAATTTATTATTCTCAAGTGGTGTCAAAATTAACTTGACAATACACGACTCTGCACGTTTTGCAGAGAACTAGGATTATGACAATAAATATATTACTAATGACAATAAATACTTAATGATGACAATAATAAAACAATTATATACAATCGTAAAATATAGTAGGTAAGTCAATTTTTCAAGAAAATCTAAATATATACAAGAAAGCTCCGAAGCATAAATTATATGTCTTGAGGAGTTGACTTATATATTGCTTTCGACAATGATAATAATAATATGGCTACTTAAATATTTTCACATATCACTCGTATATCGCGTGATGTAAATTATTTGAAGCTGTGATAGTAAATCATTTATTATGAAGCGAAGAAGGTCGAATATATATTGTATTAAAGTTTACCCGTGTCTTCAAAGACTTTACATTATGACTGGGCGCATCTCGCGTCCCTCGATACTTTTTCTCGGGGTTGTCAGTCATTATCGGTGACATAGATATATAATTAATATGAAAAATTGTTTTAAATAATGTGAATTTTATATTATGTAAGCTGCTTTTATAAGTAATGTAGTATTCTCAAAGCTTTAGCAGACTTTTAGGATTATTGTTTTTAATATTGTACCTATTCCTTATGTTTTTTTATTTATATTCTGTGTTAGTAACTAGTGGAAGAAATTCTTATTTGTCATGCGTGGTCACGAGTCCATCAAATCTGGTAGGCAGGTCTCTTCAGCACAGTTTTGGACAAGTTAAGGCCACGAGTGACAAATAAAGTGGACATCTATAGAATTAAAGTGTATGTTTGTTTGATGTTTGGTGTTAGTAGTTTAGGGGAAAGTGCTTTTATAGAATAAAATTAAATCCCATTCACATGGATGCAGGTTAAAAAAATATAGACAACAATGTTTAATAATAAAAAATAGGTGTTATCTATGCTGTTCTAAAGTTCTTCCTCAACGACAATAAATTACAAAATATCTGGTTTTTATGCGATAAAATCGTGTCAGTTATAGAATATTTAAAAATAAAATTAATTGACAATATAATTACTTACGTAAATAATAAATGAGATGTAGATAACTAAATACCTACGTTTGTTCTGTGACAAAGTCCCAAGTGGAAAATAAAGCGTTTCATCTATGTAAGATCTAGAAATGCTATTTGACAATAATCATTTTTGACAATATATTTACTAACAGACGTAGCATAAGCTTTGATAATATACAATTTAGATACTTCTGTTTCAGTATTATTTCTAAACATAGGTATTGTGTCATTTTTTAAAACCTTGAAATTATTGGAACTTGTAATTAAATTAGAGAAATAGCTTTAATAGATTTTAAGACATCATAGTATTAGATATAGTAGATGTAGGCGTGGTAAATATTTTTTTAAATTTAGGAGAGTAATATACTTATCTAGTTCTTTTATATGGGTAATGTTTTGATTTTTCGTATTTTAAATGTTCTGCGATTCAAAGGGGTCTCTAAGAAGACGTGGTTATAGCACAAAGCTATGCTCAAAATAACATAGGTATATTTATATAAGTATAGAATGAAGTAAACATTTTAGCGATGAGAACATGAATGACTCCTAGTATAAAAAATGGCAAGTGCTGCCGATCAATTTATTGCCAGAGTTCATGTTCACATCGCACTAAATATATTATATTCTACATTTACATGGAAGTATGGTTGTTGACTTCTTATGAGTCTCCTTCTCAATTCGAGCTTTCTACTAGTGTTACGAGAGTAAAAATGATATAAAATGATTATATCAAATATTTAAATTATCAGTTTTGTTATTATCATGATAAAAGAACTTAAGTTCTAAATAATTTAATAAAAATATCTATCATCGATCATCAATAATCATCTTTTTCTATGTAGTGACTGAATTAAAGTAACTTGAAAACGAGAACAGAATGAAGAGCGAAGAATCTGAACTGCAAAAGTATCCAAGATTAAATAATTAACGAGTTAATTAAACTGTTCTCGTTTACATAAGACCTAGATGTAATAGATACTAAGTTAGGTTAGGTATAATAAAATAAATTAGTATTTTAGGGCCATGCTTTAGTGTTCTGTGACATCTTATGATACTTGTGATCTCTGCATTATGAACTCTGCACTATAGTACTCAGTACATTAGCTAAGTTTATTTTCTACTCGCCTTTATAATTGCAATTTTCTATTATTATTTCAATTTTAAGCACAAATTATTCTTTCTTCTATTTATATGGATATATTTCGGGTGAACTGGGAGGACGATTTGGTAGCGTAGAAGTACAAAGGCTGATAAGGAACAAAGTAAAATTATTTTATGAACGAAAATCTCTTATTCAACAACCGAGTACAGAGAAACAAAGCGTAACGCGAATATGTTTTAGATACCTTAATACAAACATTTGAAATGCCTTACAAATTTTCAAATGTATAGTAACGTCATATAGTAGGGGTGGAGCGGCTCTATATTCTATATTATTTCGAGAGGCGAGCACTTTTCATTTGTATTAGTCTGTCCGAGTTACTTCTGTAGTAGCAAAGCTTAATTTATAGAGATGTGTCTCAAACGAAACTAAGTTCGTTAAAGAATTATAAATAAACATAAAAATGCATTGGTATTTGGCTTTATATAGAACATGTGTGGAATATGCATGTTCAGCTCTTAATGTTTATATGAACGTAGTTTTACATGTTTAAATGTACATGTATCGCGTATATTGTATACTGTTGTAGATTATAATTGCTGTTGAAAAATAAAATCTATGGTAGACTAAATTGTGTCGTGTTCAAAGCATATCTTCTCCGAGTCAGCAGGTTTGACTCCAACCCATAGTTATAGGTAATAAAATTATTAGATACATACGTATTTGTAAAAAAATAGTGACTATCGTAATTAGCGACAATAAATATTTTGATAATGAACAAATATATATATTATAATTCTAAATTTCTACTGGTGGTTACATAGTGGTTAAGTTTTCATAGAAATAATAACGGAATGTGTTAGGTAAATAAAATAAAGTTGTGGAAAATCGTTTTAAACCGATGCTGAAAAAACAGGTCGAATAAGGTGAAGACCTAACCACTAAATATCCCTGAACAACTTTACATTAATTTGTCTTCAATGTCCTTACTTACTCCTACATGATTTTCATCGAAGCCACGCATTTCAGGCTAAAATAACGGTTGTGTATTAAATGTTTAGTGGTGTTCACGTCACTAGTATGACGTCAATGTCTAGTGCTCGCATCGGTGTACACTGGCCCCTATTGAATGTTGATCGTTGTAGAAAAATATTTATTAGATATTAATGAGTGTTTCTTTACTAACTAATATGTATTGTATACTAGCTGGGTACTTGTTATTTTATAGTACCAACGAATGTCAGCACATTGTCAATGAAATAAGACTTAAAGTATACTTAATAATAATTAGGGTACTCTCCATACTTAGAAAAATCTATAAAGTTTTAAACTAGTTAAAAATTTACTTTCATAATCTATCTGGGCTGGTCCTAAATTGTTATCATTTTAAAATATACATTAGTATGGTATGGGAGCTTATTTCTATGACAGTGTACTTACATAATTTTATTTGAGACTCATTTCTAATCTGTTGAAATCTTTAGATATTTTTATACCTATGTAAGTCGAACGAAAGTTTAGATATTGTCAATTTCTTGCCAACGAGTATTGTATGCGCAAAAATATCAATTAATCTCAATTACCTACACACATTATGTACTTCCTATTTTAATTTGAACATGTTAAAGTAGCTCCTACCGAAAAATTTAATAATAATACTAAGATGCTCCATACAACAGAACAAGAAAGCTACGATGCACAGAAACTACGCCAAAAACAACGTAATCGTTGATAAATCGATTCCACTTAAGTTCAATAGTTTCTGGTAAGGGATATTTGGAAGGTGTGGAAGACAATAAAAGTAATGAGACAATATTTCGACGAAGTTAACTATGTGGCCTAGTTTGTTGAGTTATTGAACTTTTGTATTTTTCCAACATCTAGACTTATGAATCCACCTTCGTAGTTTAGATATTTGCCATTAAGAAATTAGATTAGAGTAATAATCGGGACTATAATTGACAGATTTTAGAGAAAAAATAAGTAGATAATAAATATTAGGTAAAAACGTAACGTTTATACACTTGTTAAAATGTACACTTTTTCTTTATGATGTTTGGCGTCAAACACTCGCTGAATGCGATGCAAGAAACATGCCTGAGACCATCGATAACGTTACCGCGCACGCAGCAAAGGTTTTGAGCCGATTATAGCGACACATAAATAGTTGCCCCTTTATTACTATAATCTAACAATATTATAATTATGTAGAAACGTAATAGATACGCACAAATTACTCTGTACTATAAAGCCACTATTTAGAAGATTTCCGTTTATATACAAGCTCATATCTGTTGAATATGCTACTTACATGTTTATTATATCGATGTTATGTGTGCTAGGAAGGTGTTGCTTTCAAAGCTGTTTGTGATTCCTGTTTTTATACGATCCTGCAAACTTGTGCTTGATATATTTAGTATTACCATATAGTAGTTTTGCAGAGTTTATGTAAACTGTCCGGTAAAGATCTTGGTGTTGCAGAGAATTTTACAGTTTCTTTATCACACTGAATTACTGTAAATTCAGTTTTCAGTGAATACGAAGTGTTGTGAAGTTGTGATCTAATCTTTATAGTACTCTAGTATTTCATTCAATAAACTGAATTCATTTAGTAAAAAAACAATGTGCGAAATTGTGGTTTTGCAGTTTTTTATATTACAAAAAGAACTGCAAAACTACTATCCACCGTCACCAACAATTTCTGCAGAAACTTTGCAATATGAAAATCTTTACTAAACCTCTTTTCGACCGATATCTGGCATAAATATGTCAGAATTATAATAAGATGGTTGTACCAAGTTAAGTTGATCTCGTACAGAACATTTAGTATTGCGTCGTCAGTTTGTCTTTGTGGCGAGCCGGAGCATGTCGCTTGTAACCCCCTTGTGTAGCTTTACTTTGTTCCTCAAGCTTGGATTAAATATTATAATAAAAATCGTGTTTTATTTCATTAATACCTTCGATTTTAAAGCATTTGTTACTTCTCAACATTTTAAAATGCGGTGCTTTTTAGCAGCCTATTTCAGTCAAGGTTTTTGCAGTTGAGCTTCGGTTTACGAAAACGGTTCCGTCACGAAAATCTGTCATTTACATTGTGTACCTAATCAAGTCAAACCCCGCTGTCCAAATATTTAAATCCTTAAATTTGCTCCTACCTTATATCGTTACAAGAAAAATTGTCAATACTGAGAAGACTAAGCTCACAAATTATTAAATAGCTTTTCCATGACAATAACTGCGTCATGGCGCGCGACGCGTTCGACTAATTTGATGAGGTGGGGCGAATCTAACGATTCACGTCTTCGTCCCGGTCATCATGTTCGTTCCTGCCACGCTCTTCTAGGGAACCGTAGCGTAAGTCGATAGAATCTAGATACTAAATAAAGGTTCCATCTACATAAAGCGAATAAATTAAAACTACAATAGTAATTGAATTAATATTTTACTAATGGATACAATATAGTTACATTAATCAACAATAGGTATAAATAACTAGGCGTTAGCCGCTACCTACTTAGACGTGGTACATTTCCTTTACATTTGCGGGTTATTGAGGCAGACGACGGGAAAAGGGCGCCACCATCGCTTGTTCAAGCTGTACATAAGTTGGAAACAAAATTGCTTTTTAATAATCCAAAGTTCGCCAGTCTATACTAAGTATAGACTTTTTTACTTAGAACCTATCGACTCTATCCGTCTTATTACAAAAAGAGATCTAATTTTAGACCTAGCCTAAGCCTTCCAGCCAGTTATTATATTTTGAACTTTATTCCGGCAAACGTAAAGTTTTTAATGCAAAATTGACAACTTAGACTCGAGTTTAACGTCAGTTTTTGTAATAAGAACTTTAGCATCGTCGGATTATAGTTTGAAATTTAAAAAGGCTGGATGGTTTAAACCTGGGTCTAAAGATAAATCTTATTTTGTAATAAGGCCGTAAAGGTTCTAAGTAAATAAAGTTTTGTCTTTTTGATAACAGCGATGCGTATTATTTTTTTTCGTACCCTTTTTCATGTTCAATTGGAGTCGCTGGTTGCGTGAAATTACCACGCTTTTGTAGCACGGTACATGCTCACCAAAACCGTGTCATGTGTTCAAAGTGAACACTGCTTTGTAAAAACTCGCCTCCTCACATTGTATAGGTTTTTCGTACAATCAGAAGTCAGCTTATACTGGTTATGTATAGCTTGATGTGTATCTGTGCGAACTGAACTAAAAAAGCGCTGTTATTCCACACAAGCGGTTTCTTTCATTGAACGCGGAAATCAAAATATGCATCAGCGATGGTGAAGCCCTCAAGTCATTTCACTCGTAAAACAAGTGACAGCTAGTGTTGGGAAATATTGTTATAATAATGATGTAGGTATAGCTAAGTATTCTAGAGCGTCGTTCGTCTTTCCCAACACTAGTGACATGAAACTGCAGCCCATTTGATAGTAACATCGGTGAGTCTACGTTATAACAGAGATTTATCAAACTCTTCGCCGATTTTACTTTGAAGACTGAGGCTTATTTACGCAATTGGAAATTTGAACACTCAAATAATTTTTTTTTTGTCATGTATTTTCTGGTCTAGTAAAAATATATAAAAATCAATAACAAATACGAAAAATAAACACGATTACAATTATTGAGATTCGAAAAGATTTGTTATTCTTGTTTTGCGACAAATAAGCCTGAGCCTTATTTTTGTTAATTTCGATTTAATATAATTATTATTGAACTAATTATACGTAACTTGTTAAATACTGCTACAATCGATAATTAATAGCTAAACTAAATAGTTAATACGTCGATGACCGTTTTGAAAACGCACTGATGAATTTGAACGATTATGACACGGTTTGACCTTACATTGTAGATATATAATTTTACTTTGTTACATTTATTGACTTTTGAATTGACTCTCATATGCAGGAAGTTAAATCTATTTTGTAAACAATTTAGGTTCAATATAAAAGGTTAAATTTAACTAGCTAGCGAAACTGCACACGTGATGGTATCGATATCTACACACGATAAAATTATAATATAAAATATTTGAATATTTTTTTGGGGTCAGCGACCTCTGGGATTGTTGTTACGTAAAATTATGAGTTGAGATTATCTGTTTGTTTTATCTTCTTTAGATATCGGTCTCGTCTGTGAAGCATACACAAAAAAATCCCACAATATAAGTCATCAAAACAATTTTTTTTTGTTTTATCATATTTGGAATACACGATTATCATATTTGGATATCGATAACTCGTTTGCGGAGTTTCGCTAGCTTATTTAATTTGACCCTGTATAATAGTCAGTTTTCGTGACAAATCTTGAAGGGTATCGGAAAACACAGTAAAAATAAGAACTAAGTTTGCTGATAGTTGTTCAATTATGACCACTGTGATACCAATTATTACGTATGGGAGCGAAACTACGAGCAAAGCACTATGACTGAACCAATTTTAACGTATTGTTTTAAGTTTTCTATAAAGGTTATTTATAAGAGTGGTGTCTATCAAAACGGCCCTCGTATGAAGCATGACTTTAAATGACAGAGTTCGCACAACATCCAAGTTCAGTCTTGAGTATTTTCTCTAAATTGACTAATCGATTGATCTGTTACAGTAATTACAATTACATACGAGTTTACATGGAAAGTAATGAGCAGAATGAGAATGTAAAATATTAAATGCGTTCATGCTTTAAAAGGTAATAAAAGGGAATATTTTACATTCGAAAATTGTGATGATGGTTAAAATATTCGAGTTACAGGAAGATGTACTATGAAAGGTATCCTGAGCAATCTAATACGTCTATGCAATAATTTCAACATAAATTCTAAGCAAAACAATATAGGTACTTAGGTGCGATAAAAAAAAACTTTTGTTGTAATTATTAAATAAAAATATGCTAAAAATAAAAGTAGACAAAGCCTCAAATTACGAAAACTAATAAAGTTAACTTACAGTCTCAATAGAGGAGTATTATGACAAATCACGTAATATATAATAATCAGTATAATATAATACACACAATATATAAGGGCGCACGCACGTACACACGCACGCTAACGTAATCTTAATCGCATTTAAATACATTCGATTACCGAATAATTCAGCTACTTCACATAATGTTCGACATTAATTGTATTTATTCACAAAACTAATACGTGAATGTTATACTTTTTATGATAATGTAGAAATAAAAACTAAAATTTAGTGAATATTCGTTTTGAGTTAATTTATCATGTAATACTGTTTTACATACATACAAAATTGGTCCATATCTGTCACACACCTTGTTAACAATAGAAAACAAGTTTTGTCGAATACAAAGAATAGATCAAAAGGGAGCTCAATAAATCATTTTTACGTCTCCCCAATGTTATTTATTAAAAGCCCTAAAATACTTTACCACTGCAAATAAAACCTTAGTCAAACAGCGATGAAAAAACTAAAGAAAGAACAGAAGAGCATGTGAAAGATATAGTCCTAATTCAATACCCGAATCCTACCGTAATTACAATCGACGTTAGTACAAATTGACAGTACACAAGGCTTTATACAAACACCTACACAATGTACAAATGAAACAGTTACATTCTTTAGCCGAACACCTACGTCAACAATTACTTCATAAGTATTCTAAACAAATAATAATATGTCGAATAATGTTAGTATTTTTATAAGAAATGGTCTGGCAGCTATGTATGGCCTAATTCTGTTTACACTACATCCTACTTGTTAGGACGCATTATTTTATATTAGTCAAATTACTAAAAATCGACGAGCAGCTTATCGATGACGTATAGAGTTGACCACATAATTATCGATATTTAGCTATTCAAAATATCAGTCTAGTCAGTTCATATTATTGTCGACTAACGAAGACTAGTCGATTCAATTTAAAAGCTTGTACGTATACACTGGGCCGTGATTTTAAGAACAGTCTTGGAAAGTGAAACCATTCTTTTTTTCTCGTATACAAGCTATATTATCATCATTCTGAACATGATTTTTATAGTTATTGCTATGAAATCATTTAAACTGATCCAGACGATTTCTTACAGAAATAATAATAATATAGTATTATTATATAGTACAGTGTAAGATTAAAAATAATGTATGTTCAGTTAAAAATAATACATAAATCTACGTAAATACTATGTCAATAGAGCCTCAAGGCAGAGCTTTACAGATAAAATATAACACTTTATATTAACAAATTATATAGAGTGGTGATTAATCAGTGGCTGTACAAGTTACCTTTAAAAATAATATTTTGTCTAACAATTTGATCTTTCTGATTATGTTTTCCTACGGAAGTTTTACTTCAAGATTCAATCAAGAGAAAACTTTTTTAATGTATAATAAAAAGATAAGAAATAGAAATAGACTTAAACAGCCACTAAACAATACCCTGTATAGGAAAATCTATGATTTCAATAACATATCAGTGGCGATGATATAATTCATTTACTTAAATTTAATGATATGAAGCAAGCGCAAAAGTTTACCAATTTTAAACAATTTTAAAATGTTTTATAATTTTTAAAATTTCTAATTTTATACCACTACATCCTATGCACCGAAGTTATATTAATATCGATAGTTGAGTTGGCTGTTCACGTAAAATGTTTTGATATAAGTAAGCTTATTTCAAACACGTCAAGATTTCGTACTAATAATGTTCTCAAGTCACCAAACGGTTCACCTATCGAATTCATATAAAATCTATGCTACAAACCTTCGATAATTCTCAGTCGTTAAATAGCCTCTTTCGGAAAAATATCACGTACACAATTTCTACCTCTAACAATATTGAACGATCCAACGTTAAAAATCTTTGGTGTGTTGAGTATAAGTTACTAAAATTAGTATTTAGTCGATTTCAGCATTTAACCCCCGTAAGGTACATCCTTCATATTAGTTCTGATCAATTTTCGCTTACAAAAACTCGTTGGAAAATTACCCAAAATAAAACATAAAATGGATCCTATTTTAAGATGGGCGAAATACTGCTGTTAGTTTATCTTATTCATAGTAATTAACCAACTTTTGTACAAAGTGATGACTGATAATAATTTTATAATTACTTTGCCCTTATGGGCTGAGCAGATGTTCAAAGGGTAGTTACCGCTCAAAGTTAGAAGTCGAAGGATGGAATATAAAATAATAACGAAAGGTGATCACAAATACAAATAATGTAAGGCTAACGATACAATTATTCATATATTTTTAATCCAGATGCGATTAAATTGACGAATAAAATACATAATCGAATAATGAATTATTTTTGCAAGTATGCTTCATAAAACGGACAATAGCAACCTTATACAATACTGTATTATGGTTGAAACAATCTTTTGATTATTTATATTTGTAATCGCCTATCGACAATTTTCATTTTCATATAGCGCCTTCTGTAGTGTTACAAATACTGCAAATGGATATGTAATTAATCTACATGGAGTATTTGTTATACTGTGCTTACGAGACCAATTTACGATATAATTAGCGAGATAATTATACATAGTTATTTGTCGATCGTCATAGTTAAGATAGAGATAAGTATTAAAATTTTACAAAGTGGTTCTAGCTATGTAGCTTTTAAGGTATTTTGATACCTTAAATTAATAGACTCTTGGAATAATAAGTTTTGTAAAGATTTATTAGGGAAGTGTGTGTAGAGATGGAGTACTTGACAAAAAATCATGCCACTACCGACAGGTGTCACATAATTTTGACTTATTTTACTTTTTGTGATAACACACTTCCTGTTTAAGGTGAATAGTTCTGAAGAACGCACACATGGATATGTTTCAAAGCGCGTTTTGTATCAATAATTTCAATGAATTAAATCGTTCTTTTGTAAAACTCCAAGCAGTAAATAGAAGATTCTAAGAGGTATGTACAGGGAAGACGAGAGTTCAAATATCATTAAAAATGTTAAGCATTTTGACGAATTTCACCCTTATAACGATAGACGTAAGATTAAAAAATAGATTTGTAAGAGACAACAGTGCTACATTTACTTTTTAGTCTTTTAACATTCGCTGTTTGGGTTCGAAGTTAGGCCTTTAAATAAATTATTATTCATTGTTTTTAATGTAAACTAAACGATCATTAAACAATGTCATTATTATACTGAGCGCGGCAACTAAATGTTATGACCGAGTTCAAATTTCATTCATTTCGGACTCCTTTATTCAATCAATATTTTTACTATTCCAAGCATCGCAATATTGGCAAATATATAAAAAACTGAAGATTCAATTAGGTACAGCAGCGTCCATTCAAAACACTTAAACACTATTATTTTCGTCAATCCTTTATACTTTCGTCCAATCTACAGATATTCTACAAATGCCAATTATTATCTACGTTTATAAAACCGTATAGTTGCGCTGACGCAGCGCGTTTCTAATTGTTTGTAACTAATAACCATTCAAAATACGTTGAAACACAAGGCATGGTTGATAAATAATTGTACATAATAAATGCTAATACCTACATACAATCAAACCAAAACAAGTCATTACTTAGAATTCTTATGGAATATTTCAATTATAAATCTTACTATTTCCGTCCATCCATACATTTTAGTTATTCATTTTTATATTCAATCAATAATACGTTTAAAAACAATTTCCAATTGTACAATCCATAAGTTGTCTAAGTAACCTGTTTGTAACCAATAACTTGTAAGTAATAACGGACCTTATGTTTACCACGTTAAGGAGCTAATTGGACTGCTGTATGGACGCGAGGAAGGCAGGATCCACCGAGGCTACCTTCGCTGTCAGGAACGCGTGCATGCAGAACAATAAGCTCTGTAGTATCTGACACTCTAGCTCCTGAAAGACATATATCAAAATCAGTACTTTTATTTAAACTCGAAACAATTACAAAGATTTATTACTTAAGGCTTTGACTGCCAACGCGGTCACCGGTGACCGCGAACAATAGATTTTCTATTGTGTCTGCTGTCTGGCGTTCAACGTGTTAAGGTTCGAAGAAAACAGAGAGGTAATAATAATTACCTTAGTTTCAATAACTTTAGTCTCAGAGTCTTGGAAGTGTAGTTTTAGTTTCGATTTGCCGTCATCGCTAGATCCTCGGAGCTGTGAAAACCTGAAAATTATAAAACAATGGGAATGTTAACAAAGGTAGATCAATATAAAAACAAAATACGCTTATAAGGCAAGGTGTATGCTGGGACCACAGATATAGATATACCTAGATAACGCAAGAGTAACTACTTCGCGTGCCAAAAATTGCACCAACTTATGATTACAAATCGTAAGCCACCCCTTTCGCGCTCAGTCCTTTGTACTGCTGGCTGGGTAAGTGTGAGCGAGAGCGCGAGCTTGTGACGTCATAGTAGGTAGTCAAAAAAAATGGCACGCTTGGTTTTCATACAGTTCGTGATACTTGTGTTATCTAGGTATATCTATATCTGTGGCTGGGACGCAGGTGACGCAGCGCAGCACAGTACAGATTTAGCAGCGCAGGGCAGGCGCGACAGACATAGTCCGCGAGAGTATGCTGTGACGCAGTTAACATACGCACGCATTCGCGTTCTAGCTGGTACAAAGAATAGACGTCTCGACTTGCACGCGTCGTCGCGCAGGAATCTGTGCCGGCACTACAACGAGGCGCATAGCAGGGCAGACACATGTCTGTGCCGCAACGTACGCAGCCAAAGACATTAAATTATTTACAATAGACGGGACATAGCGAACAAAACCGTGATCCGATACTTGTTACCTAGGAGTAACAAGTCTCTCAGTCTAGTATGGTACGCTTGCGCATCAAGTCGCATTCGTGTCCACAAGTCTCCACCAAAAGAAAAATATTTTCTAAGGAAATATACTTATCGTTACGCATTACGATTTTGCAAATATCGTTATGGTAAAACGACTGGACCTAACTTCGGTTTATTTTCGTATGAATTATTTATATTTACTCAGTAATTAGAATTAAATAAATTTCATAAAATAGATCTAGAAAATTTGCTAATTTTGTAATAAACGCCCTCTATGGTTGAGTAGCTTTACTACTGCCGCGCAGAGATGTGATATTGTTTATCGATTTTGTTATCGATAATATTTATTACTAGCTGTGCCCCGCGGATTCACCCGCGTTAATTTGAGGATAGAAACCTACTAAAATAGTTATATTCCATTACTTAAAGAATATTACTTATACCCTCATGACCAGCCGCCTTGAGGAATTATTATAAAACTATGATATCTCTTAAGATATTCATCTTTCTCATAAAAGATATTCATTCATTAAATACAAAACAGTCAAAACGACAATTATTAAACAAATATGTTATTTCAAGGACAATAAATATTGTTAATTTACTACTTATCGTTTCATTTAACCATTTTACCTTTTATAATAATCGGACTTTGGTCCATTACATAAGATAAAAGATTTTAATTATTACATTGATAAATATCGACATTAAATTATCGATGTTTTGTCGTCATCCGTACTTGGTAGAAAAATAGATAACAGGTGCATACGAATATGACATCTATTTCAATGATATTAGCGTGCTAAATAGAGTAAATTGGTTACAGCGCCCTTTAGCGTTGAGTAGCTGAACTCGTTGTTGTGATTATGCCGCTCTAATTTTTCTATATTATGCTAGATGGCGATACTGAGACATGGGATCACAGTTTTTCTATGACATTTCTTTGCATAGCCTCTCTATTGTACCTATCTTAAATCTCTTTGTACGCAGCACTCGGTACTTTTATGCATTACAAAATCTGCTTTGCCCAGCGCTGCGCGGACCTGCGTCGCCTGTGTTAGATTGTTCACATTTATAGGAAAGTAACAGTTGTTAATTAATGTTGTAAAAGAATAATCACTTCTAAAACGTAAACTGGTAAACAGAATGCATAAATAACAAAGACAATGTCAGCTGTCACAAGACAGGTGACGTTGACTTATGGGAACGGTCCATCTTTTATTTATTCATTCTATTCTCACCGTAAATTAATATTTTATGCAACAAGAGTTCTGATTTAAAATAAATGGAATTATCCCTTCCTGGATTTATATTTCAAAGACAGAATAATTTATCTTAATAGTTAAAAGAAGTAGTCTTATACAGCTGTCACAAGACAGGTGACGTTGACTTATGGGAACGGTCCATCTTTTATTTATTCATTCTATTCTCACCGTAAATTAATATTTTATGCAACAAGAGTTCTGATTTAAAATAAATGGAATTATCCCTTCCTGGATTTATATTTCAAAGACAGAATAATTTATCTTAATAGTTAAAAGAAGTAGTCATATAAGGCAGAATAAGAAATATTATGAATTAAAAGACTAGAGTCCAAACCAATGTTTTGATTTGCAGTTTACGTAATCAAAACTAATGTTATTTTTGTTAATGTTTTAAATTAATAACGTAATGATTAATGGTATGATACTTTAATATTTCTTAGATTTTACATTAACATTTCGATGTACCAAATTGTTACTAAACGAGTTTAAAACAAAAAACTGTAACGGCGAGCTGCAGTTGGTAGATACTAAAAACTCATCAGACATTACTTAAGATATTATAATGACCATGCTATGGCAGCTTGGAACATCACACAGAACACTATTACTCCTAGCGCCCCTAGCGACCAAATAGCAAAACGAAAAATACTGTGATACAATATAAAAATATTTAGTGATGATACAGGGAGATGTTGTGACGAACAAACACATACATAAAATAATTGTCTCAAAATATTGGACATTAAACAACAAAAATAAAAATTAAGCCTAAACCAAGTGTAACAAGTCTATGTGATTTGTTAAACGCTTCTGAAAGGTGTTTTTTTTTCATTTAAATAATGGGAATTTGTTATTGTTGCATTGGTAACACTTTAATTGAAATGTCTGTCAGCGCGAGTGTCAGTTTCGGATTTTGCTTTTGCAATAAAATTAAATTCTCGTTATTTCGCTAGTGAGCATAGGCACTATTTATAGTTTGGACCCATAATATTACTATTGTGAATACTGAACTGAACACTGAGTGCAGTTCCATCATGTCTCAAAACTCTTGTTGTGTACCTGGATGTCTAGTGACTAGGAAAGAAAAGTGCTGATTCTCAGCCTACATGATTTTGATTTTAATATGTTAGTAAATGTTTAATTTGTATGTATTTGTGTGTTTTTTATAAGAATAAACAGTTTGTTTATCATTAATATTCCGAGTACATTCATTCATACTCCTATTCCTAATGCAGGTAAAAATCTGGAATTTTTACTTTGTCGTATAAATTATTGTTTACTACTACTTAGTGTGTTTTTAATAATTATGTAATTGTTAAAAAAACATTAATAGGTAGTAAACAATAATTTATACGACAATGTAGAAATTCCAACACAATTAATATAATAGAGCTCCATCTACCACATATATCCGTGACTATTACTAGAGCTCCATCTACCATCTTCAGCCGTAACTAATAGTTTTGGATACTCGCCAACTAGATGGCGAATTGTGCTGTCAACACAAAATGAAGAGAGCTTCCTGTCTATTACACCGCATTATATTGTAGTCTTTGATAATGAATTTTTTATAAACAATGACTTTTGCTTACTTTGTAAAGTATTATATTATTTTATTTATTGTGAATGTAAAGACGATGGTAGGTCATTTTATTAATTTAACATTGTTTTTTTTATTATTCTCTCTGTTCTGTTAGTTTTTTTTTTTCATTGTCTGACAGTTTGAGTAATTTATGTGGCCTACCCAAATGTCCTTTCTTTGGTATTGTTCGTCGAATCTTTGAGCTCCTAAGTTTTGAGTTAAGCTGCACGATTTCTGACAAATGCGTGCAATGACTGGACAGGTCCTCTCAATCTGTGTGGTTCTTTCCTCAAAAGACCATCGCAGACATCGATCTACATGGTCTTCATATAACCTGACCAAGATTATGTCTGGACTTTTTTTTTTTGCGATTTGGAAGTCATCAAATGACTCCTCCCGCTCTGGGTGGAGCGGAAGGGAGTGTCAGACTCTTACTGACTAAAACCCACCCGTGTTTCTTCCTTAGCCCTTTATGTTCCGGGCCAGCGGTAACCCTTTCGGACAATCCTGCTGACCCGGCAGGCTTCGGCCCTAAGGGGCCCCTCCTCGATGCTGACATCTCTTTGAGGCGCGCGTGGAACACGTACGCGCCGTCCGGCACGGGCCTGGTCCTGATCGGACGGTGAGCTACCCATTACTCTCCGCCCGCAGGCCCGCGCCTACGGTGGCCGGGAGTCGTCACTCGGCTCCCGACGCCTGGAGCGTCTCCCGCGGCGGCTGGGACGGGAGGCTCTCTCCCTGAGCCGTCCCGCCACCTCCTTCGCTAGCATGACTGCTTCGCAGAAGGAGGTGACTGCCTCCCACTCCCTCTCGCCCCCGGGGACCATGGCTTGCACCAGGGCCGGACGCGAGAGGTCGCCGCCGCTGCCGATCGCCTCTACGAGGACACGGCGGATTATGTCTGGACTTTAAAAGAGTCTGTGACCTCCCGAGTTTGTTTCGGCCTTTCTTCTCAGAGTAGTCAGATAGGAAACGCCGACCTCATCTAGTTTAAAAAAAACATGATTGACGTGAAAAAGTGTTTGTACAAACCTACTTACAAAAATAAAATCATTTATCACGACGGTATTTTCGCTCTTGCCCCTATTTCTGTGTAAAGGGTTTAAAGTAACCTAACCAAACCTAATCTCGGGTGCCCTTCGCTCGCTCTTGCATCCTACGTCGCCTATTGCGTTCGTTGAGTTCGGGTGCGGTAAAGATAACGTAAGCATATAGCGAAAGTAGAAAAAAAATTCGGAGTACTGAAAATCGGAATGTCGTTTTTCGTTTTTGGGAAATTGTGTAAGAAAAGTCAATACGTAAAACGTTTTTATTCCAAACGTTGTTTTAAGAGATTAAAAGAATAAAAATGTTTTTTTTTTTTGTCAAATAACACGTTTTTAAACAAAGTACCTGGTAATTATTTTGTAAAGTGAATTATTTTGCAAACTTGTTGTTGTATAATGATGAAATGACAAATCATGTTTTTGTCAATCGTTGCTTGTCAAGTAAAAATTTGTAAATTAATTTTTGGTGAACTGACAGGGCACCGTTTTTTCAATACATTTAAGTACAATAAACAATTTCACAACTGTTTAGTAACAGAGCCCCCATGTCAACGGCATTCGAGTGCCAAAAGATCCTTGTACATTGACTTATACCGGGTGTTATTGACAGCCCTCCACAAAAACACAGGATTGATTCAGCTCCTTATTCTGAATCATATCCCACTGGAAATTTTCTCAGGAAAAAAAAATGATGTCGTTTTTTCTGCTGATATTCCTTTATTTCAATGTAAAATTACATTCTCTGTATGCAACACTCCATTTATGTAAATAAAACAGCTGAATTTAAAAAAACAGCAATGGATGTTGAAATACTCTAAAACGAACGACGCTTGAAATCAGCTGTTCACTTTATGCCTAGCTACAGTACATCGAACTCGCCGCATGCTACTCTTCCCTCCTAACCAATAGAGACAGAGTAGATTTGCACGATTGTGCAATGCCACGATTGCAGAGTTGCCAAGTTATTAGACCTTAATTTGTGAACAAAAATGTTAGAAAAAATTTTGTTCACCTTAAACCTAAGAACCTATTTTATAACCACTTACGCATGCATACATTGCCCAAAATTGACACCGACCGAAAATCCTAGACTGACTGAACGGACAAAATGGCTGTTGAACGAAAGCCACAGAATGTCCAGGCGCACTTTTGGACGTTTTTATTTTTAGTAAAGTTTGTCTAGGGCAGTATTGCTTGCGTTCCAGGTTCTTTAGTCAAGTGGTTAGATGTAGTACATTTGTGCCAAAGACCGTGTGGTTGTATCGGCATTACGAAATAAGTTATCTGTAGTTGAAAATCACTAAAAAAATAAATGGCCGCGATGACGCATGCGTAATTCGATATCTGAGTGATCTAGATGACGTCACCGCGGGGTGCGGGCGTTTGAGTGGCTATGTTAATATTACAGATTTGCATTTATCAATTATGCAAATCTTTTTATGCACCTAATTTTTAACGAAAACTGCACTTAATGTGCCCTTGAGTATTTGTGGCACGTATCTTATTAATTAATTAATTCTTTATTCAAGTGATCACTGGAACCAGTATCTAAGCCACCCAAGGGGCTTTTACATGGCTTTGCAACAACTACCTATTGATAGTAGAGTCGGGAATCGAACCTATGCCCTCTGCAATGGCAGCCTAACCTTACACGGGACTTGTAATAATCATACTTTACTTAACATAACATTTAAATTAGATTGACAAATTAATTGTTTCAGTCCGCCACGAAAAATGACAGCTAACTTATAATTAAATGATTAAAAGTAGCGCAAAAACAAAAATTTTTCACAAGATTTCGTGCGAAATTTTCGTGTAGTTGGCAACATTTGTCGTCGCATCGCGAGCAGGGTGCAACTTGCTGGCACTGGCAGTATCGCTCGCTATTGTGCGTAAGCGCATGTCGATTCGGTTCGCCCGTGCAGTCGCGTTGTGACACGTTCGGTTCGTGTGTGTTACGTTCGTAAATTTTTTGTTATTTTGTTGTGAAAAATGGCTACATTTTAGACTTGGTCCGTCGAAATCCACGCCTAGGAACACGCACTGCAGCTCGATTATTGCGGCGGAATCATGAAGCCCGCGTCTCACACTTCTTCGTGCATAAAACGCTGCGAAGGGATCGGCAACGGCCTTATGTAATACATAGGGTCCAAGCCCTATTGCCTCGTGATCGTGATCATCGAGTAGCGTATTGCCGGTGGTTGCGAGCTGAACACGATCGAAATCCTAATTTTATCGCCCATGTGATATGGTCCGACGAGTCGACTTTTACGCGCAACGGTATGTGGAATCATCGAAATGCGCATACCTTACCTTTAGACTTCTTTTTGTGGGGCTACGTAAAGGAAAAAGTGTTTGTGAGTGCATGTGCAAGTGAGGAGGAAATGCGAGAACGCATCACGAACGTGTTCCAGCAGCTACGCTACAGCTGCAATGAGGGTCCCACCTTGCTGCCCCGCTTACACGCGGAGACCCTGCGCCGTGCCAATGTGTGTGAACACCTCGGTGGAGGTCACTTCGAGCCGTATCTCATACGACCGGAGCGATTCTAAGGTAGAATTATTTTCTTTAACTTATTTTTTTTATCTGTGTACGTGTTTTACTGTGTACGTGTGTGTACTCGTTGTCACTCGTTTCAATGTAACGTAACGTAACGTAATAAAAGACGCGGCCCAGGTGCGACGGGGAGCGCGCGGGGGGCGGGCGCAGCCTCGCTCAAGCTCGCTGCGCTGCCGTCCGCTACGTGCGTTTTGCCACGGTAACGATACATTGCGTGTGAGGTAATAAAACAAATCTGTTTTTTTGGATTCCCTTAATGTTCCTGTAAGAATTCCATGTACCGGTCATCTTAATATGATGTACTGAAGCCACCCTATCAGTTTGCGGAGGGCTGTCAAAAACACCCGGTATATTTCCTTGTATCAATGTATACGCATGTTGCTGAAACAAACACGTTTTGTTTTTGTTTCATATGAATACGAAATACACTTCTGGACACATCTATTGGCCCACCATGTATTTTCAGTTTCGTTTGGTCCTAGCTAAAATTTTATATTAGGTCGAGCAAAAAAGTTTTTATGCAGTTTTGAACCTGGCACATTCACAATTTCATTCAATAGTCTTTTTTTGAATTTCGAACACAGAATTTAAAGAAACAAAAGATAATTTGGAGCCTGTTCAATGAACAATCGAATACTAAGAAAAATTAAATTAAAAATTTAAAAAACCCCCGACACATAAAAATAATAAAAATTAAATGTAAGTACCTAATTGGAAAAGGATCAAATAAGTTAAAAACCCCCAACTTAAAGAATGTAGGTAACGAGACTAAAACAGATAAATTCATATGGCAGTCGGGGGACCTCTTAGCATAGGTGTTTCACAGAACGGTCCCCCGACTTCCATATGAATTTATCTGTCACACACACACACACACACACACACACACACACACACACACACACACACGCACACACACACACACACACACACACACACACACACACACACACAGACACAGACACGTCAAACTTATAACACCCCGTCGTTTTTGCGTCGGGGGTTAAAAACTTGGTTTTATTGGTTTACTTGGATTTAATTCTTGAAAAAGTGATTGATATCTTTGGTTTTGCAACAAACATTACTTATTCTTAACATTAAGGTGAGGTTCTATCAATAATCTATGGATACTTCACCTGAAGTCGCCGCCCAAGCTGTGGCACTTATTCAGGCCGGACACAGCCAAAGAAACGTGAGTGCTCAACTTAATTTAAGTCGATCTGCGGTCCGAAATGTTTATCGGAGGTACTTAGAGACTGGCGGCTTTGTTCGTCGCCAAGGAAGGCCACGATCTCGGGTCACAACTGAAAGGCAGGATCGATTCATCGTGACGACCAGCTTGAGAAATCGTCACCTTACCTCCATTGAGATACAAAACCAACTTCGCGACTTCCACGGAGTATCTGTGAGCGCTCGAACTGTTCGGAGAAGGTTAAAAGAACGCGATATGGTACCACACAAGCCAGCTAATGGGCCCAAACTAACGCGAGCCCACCGAACAGCGCGCCTTCATTTCGCACGCAGTCATTTAAATTGGACACAGCAAGATTGGAGCCGTGTATTCTTTTCTGATGAGTCTAAAATTGTGTTACATGGCAATGATGGAAGGAAGAAGGTCTACCGACGTAAGGGAGAGCGTTTCGCACAATGCTGCTTTGAAGAGAGAGTTGCTTATGGCGGTGGCTCATGGACTGTCTGGGGCGGTATATCCGCGAGCGGCAAAACTCAACTTGAGGTTGTTACAGGACCACGGCTGCCAACATTAAATGCTGAAAAGTACATTCGTGAGTGCTTAGAACCTCACGTGATACCATACGCGGACTATGTGGGCCCAAATTTCCTTTTTATGCATGATAATGCAAGAGCCCATGCGGCCGGCATCGTCAGGGAATATCTTCGGGATGTGAACATCACAGTTATGGACTGGCCAGCCAGAAGCCCAGACATGAACCCCATTGAGCACATGTGGGACGAGCTAAAAAGACGTGTTAGGGCTCGTCAGCCAGTTGCCCAGACGATGCAGGAGTTGAAAACTGCCATAGAAGAGGAATGGGAGATGATCCCTCAAAATTTCATAGAGCGGTTGATAAACTCTATGCCTAATCGTATGAGAGCTGTGGTAGATGCCCATGGAGGCAACACGCGTTATTAAATTATACCTTTATTTGATAAAACATGTTTTTTATTCAAAAATCAATAGCCTTTAACAAGGCGCATATCCGACTTGTTAGGCGTAGCTCCATGTCGTATGGTATTCTGAATTCAAATTTAAAACAATACGATCGAAAAAGATGGTAAAATGTATCAGGTTTAAAACTGCATCAACAGTTTTTGTTCAATCTAGCAATCATATTTCGGTAGGGGCCATCGAAACCTAAACTCTAAGGTGGTCCAATAGATGTGTCCAGAAGTGTATTACACAATATTCACTGTCTTGCTGCAACGTTTTGCTTACCTATAAGCCCACACGGGCTTGGCGCCGGGCGTGCCCTCGCTGAGCGAGAAGCCCGCCGACCAGTCCAGGGTCAGGCCGGCCGCGCGGCCCATGTGCACCACGGTGAACGTCTTCTTCTGTAACAATCAAAGAGATTTAAGGTACTATAAAGAGGCTATCAGAACAAACGTCAGACAATAACCTTTGATAACCACTGTTAGATAATTTGACATATCTAAGTAAATACTCGGTAACTTAAGTAAAACCAGAAGGTCAAAGGTCTCGTACACACTTTTTCAAATTCCTACCCACTTTTGAACTTCACGTTCCAGAAAAGTGAAAATTTTCGAAAAAACTAATTTTATCAAACACCAGCTGTTGCCTGCTATTTCGGCGTTATTTCGAGATAAAAAGCCTATATGTCAATCCAGGTCCTAATCTATCTACCTACCAAATTTCATCCAAATCCGTTCACTAGCCGTTGAGTTATCAAAACTTTTATCTATGTACTCGCAGCAACCCGCGGTTTCACTCTCATAATGTGTCCTTTCTCGAGACTCAAACTATCTCTATTCCCATCTAAATCGGTTCAGCGGTTTAAGCGTGAAGAGGTAACAGACAGACTGACACCGGCGGGTCTTTGCAGAGCGTGATGCTCGAAAACTGATTAAGGCCCAGCTAACGCACTAGAGTACCTATACCAGTACCTATACCTATTGAGGTATAGGGTCCACCAGAAGAAAAAGAAACATTTGACAACATTGGCAATGTCAAATGTATGAAAACCACAAAGTTTTTTTTTAATTTTTTTATCATGATATTCTGGTAGACCTATAACTAATATATGATATAATTACCAAACCTCTAATATTTACAAGATATAACAACTGAACTTATAATTTTATTTGATATATTTGATATAATGATCAGTTATTATAATAAACGAATGATATACCACTCAAAAAATAGCACCACCCCATACTTCCCGTGAGTGTCGTAAAAGGCTACTAAGGGTCGTACCGGAGAATGGGCAGCAGCATTCTCTATGCATGCCACAACCATACTATACTGCGATCGCCAACCCGCCTGCCAAGCGTGGCGATTATGGCAAACCCCCCTCAACTTGGGGGAGGCCTATGTCCAGTAGTGGACGTCTTTCGGCTGAAATGATGATGATGATACCACTCAAAAGACATAAAACCTATTTAGTCTAATATGATAAAATCGCCTAGTTAAAAACACGAAGCAAAATTGATTTTAGTTTTTATCAATTAACATGTACCTAGGTAAAGGTATTTGTATTGTCATTCACTCGCTCTTGCATTGCATCCTATGTCGACGGAGCCCCGCTTCGCGGGGCCCCTATTTCTGTGTAGAGGGTTTAAAGTAACCTAAAACCGAGCCTCGGGGTGCCCTTCGCTCGTGGTGGTGGTAGTGGTGGTGGTGGTGGTGGGTGGTTATAAAAAAATAACCTAACCTATCCGAGTCGGATTGCTTTGAATCAGGGTGTTAACGATAATGACACCATGCACCATAAGGAAGCATTCCGCATGCAAGCAAGCATTCCGCATGCAAGCAAGCAAGCATGCAACATGCAGCAGGCATGCAACATGCAGCAGTCATGGTGTCTGTCACGACTCCGGCGCTGCGAGGCTCCGGCGGTCCCACGCGAGCTTATCGACGCAGATGGTTTTAACGCCCACCACCTGCTCCTCAGCTCGCGGCCCGCTTCGCTACTCCGCGCCTACGCGGGCTTGAATTACACTCTAGACAGACAAGACAGACAGACAGGCAGGCAAACAAGATTACGTGGAGTCGGTTTTGCAGCGATTCGTTTCTGTCACTAACTTTTGTAGCACAGCATATTGAATTTTTAAGACAATATTTTAATCCACGAAGCCATGAAGGCCTTCTAACAGTTCTAACCTAACCTATCCGAGTCGGAATGAAATATTTTAAACGATATACTTCGTTTCAGCCGATAGACGTCCACTGCTGGACATAGGCCTCCCCCAATTTGGGGGGAGGGTTTGCCATAATCGCCACGCTTGGCAGGCGGGTTGGCGATCGCAGTATGGTATGATGGTGGAATAAATAGAGAACGCTGCTGCCCATTCTCCGGTAAGACCCTTAGTCGCCTTTTACGACACCCACGGGAAGTAAGGGGTGGTGCAATTCTTTAAGTCCGGCACCACACAGACTCGATATACTTACCTAATGATTTTCGATTAAATAAACGTTATATCCAATAACGTTAGACGAAATAAGTTTTACAGTATATAAATTTTATATGTAAAGAAATAATATGAACAGTTGGTATATCTCACGGTTATTATATCTTGTGAACGTTATTGAAATGAAAATATACCAAATAACTTTATATGATATGGGACGCACCCCATTCGTTGAGTGGACTAGTATATTTTGATGTTGTTTGCTTTCCCGTCTATCGTAAGTATTTAAATGTCTTTAGTAATTAAAAACATGCATCATTAGCCTACAATGTTCCCACTGCTGGGACTCGGCCGGTGCCCACTACGCGAGCACATGCCCGGAGTGTGGATATCACATTTTTCTCACAATTTGTACGTCACTTTTAGAGCAGTGCTGATGAAATAAATTGCATATAAAATAGAGTGCATGCCTGCCTGGGCTCGGACTCGCAACCGAAGTGAAATAGTTTGAAAATAGTAACTACTGTCTTTACGTGGTCTTTGGACTCTTAGCTGACACTACAATTATTGTTAATTATATAAACGTGTTTTCTATTTCGCACGCACATTTCTATTAAACCTTTTTGATAAAAATATATTATTTTTTGATGTCAATACTTTGACGTTTTCTGGATTCGACGTCGAAAATATCTTATACATTTCAAGTCTATCAAAAAGTACTCTGTGCTTAAACGTAAGAATAGATTGTGAATTACTGTGGTAAAATAACATAACGAAAATGTATGGAGACAGTAAACATGTTTGTACTATATCGCAACCACCAAAATGTGCTGATGTGCCGCCAACTGCTAACTTTTTCCAAAGGCAGGTTAGTATACCTTAAATACATTCCTTCATTCACTGACAGACACAGAGCACTTTTTGATAGACAGACAACGCACAGCTAAACCGCTGCGGCTAGAAGTATGATATTTTGCGCTAGAGTCCCTTTCATAATTTCAATTATTGAGATTGGAAGGGAGGGAAGCACTAAGAAAGGGTTTTTTGAAAATTCATCAGGATGAAAATTTGCATAGAAGTTCGTAATTTTTGCTGATGGGAAATCCGCAAAGCGTGTACCATAATAAAAAGGTCCAAAATTTGGTTGTAATTGACTTTAAACTTTGTCATATTCATGTTATTATTCATATTCATTTATTGCATTCCATATTGTAGAAAAGATGTTAGCAAAGTACTTAGGGGCTGTATGGCGGCCAGTTTGTGAATCTGAGAGCTCGGTGTGGTCCTTAGCGCTGCGTGATTCGAAACCTGGCCTTCCCGTGCGCATGGCACCACGGCACGGCGCAGTTCGTGCGCAGCCTGTGGCGACTGCGCAAGGAGCGCGAGCGCCACGCGCACTGCTATGTGTGGCACCCCTACAGTCCCATCAAGTTCTACTGGGACTGCATGCAAGTGTTCTTCGTGTTCGCCGCCTTCCTCTACATGCCAGTGCAAGTTTTTATTAGTTGTGAGTTCTTTGTTTCTTTGCATCTACGGCATGTTAAAATCAGACTTCGCCTTAAATAAGTAATTTTTTTAAAGGATTTTTATTGCCATCTATCATTCTTGCAGATATTCTTATTGCCATCTATCATTCTTGCAGATAGTTTATTGCCATCTATCATTCTTGCAGATATTTTTATTGCCATCTATCATTCTTGCAGATATTCTTATTGCCATCTATCATTCTTGCAGATAATTTTATTGCCATCTATCATTCTAGCAGATATTCAGCAATATTATTGGTATTATTAGCGGGTTTGTACGGATGCCGTCCCATGACTGCTACGTTTATTATTTTAGGCTCGCGAAAGATGGAAGGAGCGGAGGGAGGCCTTTGCTCAGTAGTGGGACAGAGTAGGCTAGTAAAAAAAAGGTAGAAGTTTATAGGCAGGTCCCGTTTTATCTTGAACAGTAGTCCGTCATGCCACACACGATCAAATGCTTGAGATATATCCAAAAATTCTGCAGCACTGTACTGTTTTAACTTCAACTTTTTTAGGGTTCCGTACCCAAAGGGTAAAAACGGGACCCTATTACTAAGACTTCGCTGTGTCCGTCTGTCTGTCTGTCACCAGGCTGTATCTCAAGAACCGCGATAGCTAGACAGTTGAAATTTTCACAGATGATGTATTTCTGTTGCCGCTATAACAACAAATACTAAAAACAAAATAAAATAAATATTTAAGGGGGGCTCCCATACAACAAACGCGATTTTTTTGCCCTTTTTTGCTCGATATCAAAAATGGCAACAGGTAGGCACTTGAAATATTCACAAAATACTCAGTTGTATTTTAACTTTAATAAGAAATAATAAAATTAAAATAAAATAAATATTTAAGGGGGGCTCCCATACAACAAACATGTTTTTTTCGGCGTTTTTGCCTTGTGGTACGGAACCCTTCGTGTGCGAGTCCGACTCGCACTTGTTGCTTTGTTAATATGTTCCACTAATCTGTGTACTTGTTCTATGGTACTGTGTTTTCGGCGGAAGCTAAACTGAAGATCAGGTAATCAGGCTTATTCGAGGAGATAATCGGAGACAATCTACGCAGGGTAAAAATCTTCATAATTTTCGAGGGTATGGGCAGCAAGCTAATAGGTCTATATGGTTGCGCCTCAAAAGGATTCTTACCCCTTTATTATAACTTAAGCCACTTTCCATTAAGGTGGGACCATACCTCTTCGCAGGATAGCGTTGTACAAGAAAGTGAGAAATTGAACGCCTTCCTTTGGCCGCTCTCTTTAAGAGTTTGCCTGTTATGAGTTCGTATCCAGGAGATTTACTTGGGTCAAGCGCCTTTACCGCTGTTTTTACTTCCTCCTTCGTGAACTTAGTAATGGGAGGATGCAGTTGGTGGGTTTGGTCCAATAATTGTGCGACTTCGTGCATTTTAGAAGTACCCATGTCTGGATTTGGTATGAAGACCTGTTTAAGAAGCTCAGCGAAAGTGTCAGCTTTGACCGCATCACTAGAAGCCCATTCTGAGTCACCCTTACGGATAGAAGGTTCGTTAGAAACAGGATGTTTAATTTTTTTTTTGTGACTTTCCGAAAGAGTAATTTGTTCTACTGTAGCGCCAAGGTTTTTAAAAGATATTTGGATATTTTGGTTTTCATTATCTTGTAACAGTGTTTTTAATTTTATTTGTAAATAGTTTAGATTCTTATAAGTAGGATCGCCTGTCTGTTGCCACGTTTTACGAACTCTTCGTTCTTAGGAGTTCCCAAACAGATATAGGACAATCTTGTTTATGGTGCGATTGAGTAGTAAGCTAAGCAGATTGTTGAAAACAGCTATTGAATTGTTCAACTGCTTCTGTTATGTCGTCAGTATTTAGAGGTTTTTTTATGTCTAAGCTTCTACAAGCAGCTGCCTGAAGAACTCTCAATTAGTTTTATTAGTGTGTAGCTTGCATGGCTTAGGTGTTGCTGTGATTATCCTTTTTTAATATTGTTTCTAATGGGGAGTGATCGGAGGATAGTTCGGTGCTAGTTTTGCTTGTTAGATAATTATTAGCAATTCCTTTAGTTATACAAAAGACAAGCGAGCCTTAAATAAGGTGTTTGAACTTTGCCTTAGTGGTGAAAGGATTAACAAAACCCGCAAAACGTAACAAAAGGTCGGAGAGCACAGTGAGCATTCTCGGATGGTTCCGATCCTCAATGTTCACATTGAATCCTTATGCCAATATGTCTTCGATCCTAAATGTTCACATTAAATCGTCAACGACAAAATACTAACATTGTTACGTCGACTTAACGTACTGTATTTTGTTTCCAGGCCCGGCGTCCAACGACTGGTTTATCTTGTTTACGGACGGCTTAGCATTCCTGAATATGTGCACTCAGTTTATCACAGGCTACCTCGAATATGAACACAAGATCATCGTCCTTGACCCCAAAAAGATTTCAATACACTACCTCAAGAACAACTTCATTACAGACTTCATTGGGTGTTTGCCTTTACAGCTTATAGTACCTTTCAATGAGTGCCAGTATCCAACCCACACAGTCATGTTTATATTCAAGTTGCTAAGAAGTATATCTTTGACCCAACAGTGGAAGAACGTCATCGGTCAGTTTCAACTATCCTACATCAATTACGTGGCACTCAAAATATTGGTCATGTTGATAATGTTCTTTCATTGGATGACCTACATGCATTACCAGGTGCCGATACTGTGCTATCATTTGTACGGACAAAACGACGCTTTAATAGCATGGTTAGAGCGATTTCAGAAAATAGATTTTGAGCGGAGCACTAGTCCAGTATTTCAAAAGTATACCACGAACTTCTATTTGGTGTGTGGTCTGGTCATCGGTGCTGGATACTACACGCCTCTAGACACACACTTCCTGCCAGAGTTGATGCTGTCATCATTGTCGGAACTCATAGGTCTTTTGTTTCTTACATATTCATGCTCTGCGTTACTGCGGTTGTCAATATACAGGCAGTACGAGTCATACTGCTTCAAGGGGAAATCCAAGGAGTTGGAAGAGTACATGCACTTCATGCGATTGCCGAAGTATTTGCAGAGAAAGATTAGACTGTTCATAAACTATAAGTTCAACGAGCACTTTTTTCACGAGGAGGCGATCCTGAACACAATCAACGAGCAGATCAAGCAGGACATCAGCATGCACTGCTGCCAGCGCCTCGTCATGAACGTGCCCATGTTCCAAGACATGCCAGTCGCACTCATCAACTCTATTATATTTAGTTTACGACAAGTTTTGTATATGCCTGGCCAGGTAAAGTTATGTTTATCAAATAATATCAAGATGCATTTTTTTAAACATACAACTTCCTTATAAATTGTTATCAGACAGTGGTGGAGTTCAACAAGCCGGGCGAGTGCATTCATCTGATATCGTCCGGCACTGTCGCCGTTATGGACGCCTCGGGAAGAGAGGTTTGTGTCATAACTCTTTGCAACTACTATTATTGTCTTGTTTTGATATTGATGGATTTAATATTACAGGTAGCACATCTACGGGATGGCGCATTTTTCGGCGAGAACGCCCTGTTATCGCCGGGAGTAATGCGAACAGCTACCATCATTGCGCTCGAAATTACAGAGATTTACATGTGAGTTCTAAGAAGTATCGATAGTAGATCTTGTTGAACATCATCATCATTGCAAAGACGTCCAATGGTGGACGTAGATCGACCATGTGTCTCACATCTATCGGTCGTGTCGATTTTAGTTAAACATTAGGAGTAATTTTAGTATTGCCACACGTACGCGGTCGCTAATGTGGCACATCCAGTTTTATAAAAAGTTCGGCTTCGCGAATTGTCGTGTGTCATTCAGGGCACACAATCAGTGCATTTTGGCGTGATTTTGACCATCATTCACTCTCTAAAATTCGAATTGCCATGTTAGCGGGTCGGCTAGTAGCGGTAGCTAGGGTTTCTTAACCCGAGGGCCACGGAATGCGACGCTGCAAGCGAATTCGCCTTGCGCTGCAAGCATCAGCGTCGAGCGTCAAAAACAAATGTATTGTCTATTATGGACAAGGCCACAAAGTAGCGCTGCAAGCAGCAGCGAAATTCGCTACGAGCGAATTTGCACGAGCGTTGGATGATCCGACGCGCGTTTTTTAAGAGCGTCGAAAACAATTGTATGAGAACGTTCCACAGTGTACACGAAACAGACGCTCCACGCGCTCCGATAGAAGTGGTCGCTCCGCGCGTCTGCGTCTAAAACTGCTTTACTGCGTCTAAAACTGTTGGTGCTGATTTATGCGTCATGTTCGTGAACGGGCGCCGTCAGTTGGGGCTGGTCATCACTCAGCTGCCTCGGCTTATTTTTAATTATTTTATGATTGTTGTCTTCTTACTATTTGCTGTACTCTGGACGCTCTTAACGCGTACGTATTTTTTTACATCGTTCTCACATTTACTTGTAAATTCAACATTAATGATGTAACTAATATTTTTGTAAAAATACAATTTAAAAGAGTGTCCATGGAGTTTCTTGCCCGTTCTTCTCCATAGGTACCTACGCTTTGGAATGGGCAACTAGCTTCATATTTTATGACTGACCGACTTATTGACAATTCAAAAGTGCCTGTAAATGGTTTAATTGAAATAAATGGTTTGAGTTTGAGTTTGAGTTTGAGTTTGAAACAAATTGTTTTGTTTTTGTCGCGTTTATAGTAACTAATCCAATATTATGAATATTGAAGAATTTATCACTGCAATCCAAAATCGACCTGCGTTATGGATGAGTTCGCATCCGCAACATAAGTTTAGGAATATTGTAAAAAAATTGTGGGAAGAAATTATAATTCTTTTTTAAGATTTATTAACAATATTATTATAGGTATTTTTGACAGCGACATTTTCACGTGTAATGTTGACGCGTGCTTACTCTGTACTCACAGAGCATGTTACCTTTTTCTGTACTGAACTGATTCATTCTCCCACCGGCGTACACGCTACAGGCGAATATTTGAAGTCCGTGGCCGTGCTTCTGACGCTTAGAAATAACGCTTGTAGCGGATTGACGCCTCAAGCGTGGCGTTATTTTCGTGGCCGAGGCATAAGACTGTAGTGCCGGCGGCCAAAATTTACCGTCGATGACACTGAAACTTTATTTATGAAAGTTAGTTGGGTTATTTGAGAGTTTGTCTGACATCCGTGAAGTCATATCCCGGTCCGTTCATTTTCATGACAGCCGTCTGCGGCCTTAATGGTGGCCATTGCTGTCGCAGAAAACCCAAGTATTATCGATGTGCTGCTATAGTTGTGCGTGTGTGCAGCCTGGACGGAGCGTCCTTCCAGTCGTGTCTGGCGCCCTACCCGCACCTCAGGCGTCGCATGTAGCACGAGGCCACGCGCCGCGGCACCAGCCGGCCGCGCGCGCGCCGGGTGCGACCCTAGCGCCCTACCCGCACCTCACGCGTCGCATGGAGCACGAGGCCACGCGCCGCGGCACCAGCCGGCCGCGCGCGCGCCGGGTGCGACCCTAGCGCCCTACCCGCACCTCACGCGTCGCATGGAGCACGAGGCCACGCGCCGCGGCACCAGCCGGCCGCGCGCGCGCCGGGTGCGACCCTAGCGCCCTACCCGCACCTCACGCGTCGCATGGAGCACGAGGCCACGCGCCGCGGCACCAGCCGGCCGCGCGCGCGCCGGGTGCGACCCTAGCGCCCTACCCGCACCTCACGCGTCGCATGGAGCACGAGGCCACGCGCCGCGGCACCAGCCGGCCGCGCGCGCGCCGGGTGCGACCCTAGCGCCCTACCCGCACCTCACGCGTCGCATGGAGCACGAGGCCACGCGCCGCGGCACCAGCCGGCCGCGCGCGCGCCGGGTGCGACCCTAGCGCCCTACCCGCACCTCACGCGTCGCATGGAGCACGAGGCCACGCGCCGCGGCACCAGCCGGCCGCGCGCGCGCCGGGTGCGACCCTAGCGCCCTACCCGCACCTCACGCGTCGCATGGAGCACGAGGCCACGCGCCGCGGCACCAGCCGGCCGCGCGCGCGCCGGGTGCGACCCTAGCGCCCTACCCGCACCTCAGGCGTCGCATGGAGCACGAGGCCACGCGCCGCGGCACCAGCCGGCCGCGCGCGCGCCGGGTGCGACCCTAGCGCCCTACCCGCACCTCACGCGTCGCATGGAGCACGAGGCCACGCGCCGCGGCACCAGCCGGCCGCGCGCGCGCCGGGTGCGACCCTAGCGCCCTACCCGCACCTCACGCGTCGCATGGAGCACGAGGCCACGCGCCGCGGCACCAGCCGGCCGCGCGCGCGCCGGGTGCGACCCTAGCGCCCTACCCGCACCTCAGGCGTCGCATGGAGCACGAGGCCACGCGCCGCGGCACCAGCCGGCCGCGCGCGCGCCGGGTGCGACCCTAGCGCCCTACCCGCACCTCACGCGTCGCATGGAGCACGAGGCCACGCGCCGCGGCACCAGCCGGCCGCGCGCGCGCCGGGTGCGACCCTAGCGCCCTACCCGCACCTCACGCGTCGCATGGAGCACGAGGCCACGCGCCGCGGCACCAGCCGGCCGCGCGCGCGCCGGGTGCGACCCTAGCGCCCTACCCGCACCTCACGCGTCGCATGGAGCACGAGGCCACGCGCCGCGGCACCAGCCGGCCGCGCGCGCGCCGGGTGCGACCCTAGCGCCCTACCCGCACCTCACGCGTCGCATGGAGCACGAGGCCACGCGCCGCGGCACCAGCCGGCCGCGCGCGCGCCGGGTGCGACCCTAGCGCCCTACCCGCACCTCACGCGTCGCATGGAGCACGAGGCCACGCGCCGCGGCACCAGCCGGCCGCGCGCGCGCCGGGTGCGACCCTAGCGCCCTACCCGCACCTCACGCGTCGCATGGAGCACGAGGCCACGCGCCGCGGCACCAGCCGGCCGCGCGCGCGCCGGGTGCGACCCTAGCGCCCTACCCGCACCTCACGCGTCGCATGGAGCACGAGGCCACGCGCCGCGGCACCAGCCGGCCGCGCGCGCGCCGGGTGCGACCCTAGCGCCCTACCCGCACCTCACGCGTCGCATGGAGCACGAGGCCACGCGCCGCGGCACCAGCCGGCCGCGCGCGCGCCGGGTGCGACCCTAGCGCCCTACCCGCACCTCACGCGTCGCATGGAGCACGAGGCCACGCGCCGCGGCACCAGCCGGCCGCGCGCGCGCCGGGTGCGACCCTAGCGCCCTACCCGCACCTCAGGCGTCGCATGGAGCACGAGGCCACGCGCCGCGGCACCAGCCGGCCGCGCGCGCGCCGGGTGCGACCCTAGCGCCCTACCCGCACCTCACGCGTCGCATGGAGCACGAGGCCACGCGCCGCGGCACCAGCCGGCCGCGCGCGCGCCGGGTGCGACCCTAGCGCCCTACCCGCACCTCACGCGTCGCATGGAGCACGAGGCCACGCGCCGCGGCACCAGCCGGCCGCGCGCGCGCCGGGTGCGACCCTAGCGCCCTACCCGCACCTCACGCGTCGCATGGAGCACGAGGCCACGCGCCGCGGCACCAGCCGGCCGCGCGCGCGCCGGGTGCGACCCTAGCGCCCTACCCGCACCTCACGCGTCGCATGGAGCACGAGGCCACGCGCCGCGGCACCAGCCGGCCGCGCGCGCGCCGGGTGCGACCCTAGCGCCCTACCCGCACCTCACGCGTCGCATGGAGCACGAGGCCACGCGCCGCGGCACCAGCCGGCCGCGCGCGCGCCGGGTGCGACCCTAGCGCCCTACCCGCACCTCACGCGTCGCATGGAGCACGAGGCCACGCGCCGCGGCACCAGCCGGCCGCGCGCGCGCCGGGTGCGACCCTAGCGCCCTACCCGCACCTCACGCGTCGCATGGAGCACGAGGCCACGCGCCGCGGCACCAGCCGGCCGCGCGCGCGCCGGGTGCGACCCTAGCGCCCTACCCGCACCTCACGCGTCGCATGGAGCACGAGGCCACGCGCCGCGGCACCAGCCGGCCGCGCGCGCGCCGGGTGCGACCCTAGCGCCCTACCCGCACCTCACGCGTCGCATGGAGCACGAGGCCACGCGCCGCGGCACCAGCCGGCCGCGCGCGCGCCGGGTGCGACCCTAGCGCCCTACCCGCACCTCACGCGGCGCATGGCCGAGGCCGCCTTATTTTAATTATTAAGTAAGACATTGAATAAACTGTTACATCAGAAGAGTTATAATTGACACGTAATTTTATTATACTCGCAAGTTCGAAATAAAGGCATTTATTTCAACTAAAGTACAAATTTCCACCGACCGGGCAGCGCCGGAGAGCGTCGCAGCGTGTCCTAGCGGATTCACGCGCACGCGGCGGCGGCCGGCGCGTGTGCGCGCGCATCCGGCACGCTATCATGACTAGCGACCAACAGCAATTTGAATTATTCAACTAGCCGACCGACTACGACACCCGAGCGCACACAGCCATAGCCAAAAGAAGACGACAAACGCAGCCGTTTGCGCATGCGAGGAGCCAAACGGCTAAACACTTCAGTTAGTCCAAGTACTAGCGATAACGCAACTGCAAGAAGTTGCAGCGACACAATTCACAAATAAGCACCGCATACCCACATATTTTTGTCGCAGCGATGTGGTGTAGTTATAGTACGTGAGAACGACCCCTAACATATTCTAAAAATGCGTTCCGATGCGGCTCGACGTGTGCCCTTCGGTGTAAATCGTACATTATAGGCACTTTTTCAAGTTTTCGCAAGTGTTGGCAAAAATCTTGCGGACAGACATATAAATACGTCGTACTCTAAGCATGTTCCATTTCTCCGGGATGATGTACAGCCGAACTCTCTAGCGCTTCTTGCCACGGATTTTGATGAAATTGAGAGAATCATAATGAGTCTTCGTACTGATTCTGCTACAGGGTGGGATGGAATTTCAACCAAAATGCCGCCAGTTCCTTGTGCCCCCTATAACACACATATGTGATCTGTCTCCAGGGGAGTATTTCCGAGGTCCTTGAAGAAAGCGATTGTGAATCCCATTCACAAGGGTGGAGACAGAGGCAGTGTCAATAACTACAGACCTATATATCTGTCCTTCCGGCGCTGTCAAAGATTTTAGAAAAGGTCATAAACAGTTTCCTCGTCAACTTTATGGAAGCACATGACATTTTATCGGCTAATCAGTACGATTTTCGTAGGAACAAATCTTGCTAGGACGCTGTTGCTGCCTTTGTTGATAGTGCTGTAAATGTACTTGATGTAAAGTCTAAATGTCTGGGTATTTTCATAGATTTATCTAAAGCATTTGACACTGTCTCTGTCCCTATCCTGTTGTCAAAATTAGAGAGCATGGGAGTGAGGGGTCCAGCGCTGGCGGTCTTTAAGAGCTACCTCTCTGAAAGGACACAATGTGTCAAAATCGGCTCATACCTCAGTGACGATCATATTGTCATTTGGAGTTCCCCAGGGCTCAATTTTGGGACCTACCCTCTTCTTGATATATGTTAATAGCCTCTGTAACTTATCCATCCCATACCGTAGCATATATACTTACGCGGACGATACGGTTTTGCGCGTGCAGGGTCTGGAGTGGGGAGAAGTTCGGAAACGAGCGGAGTTTGCGCTGGGCATCGTTATGTCGTGGTTGGGAGCTAATATTCTTACATTAAACATCGATAAAACTAAATATATCCCGTTTTCAATTAGATCTTGTACGCAGCCGGAAGACTCGTTTGTTAGTTAGCTAACAGTTAGACCAATGCCTCTGTCCTCCCCTAGTCAGAACAACACAAGTCAGGTACCACGGTATCATGATAGACAACCTGATGCCCTGGAAAGTGCAAATTGAAGGAGCGTCCGGCTCATAGCGATTTTCAAGAGTCTGCGCCATAGTGCAGACTTAGGTACACTTCGGATGGTCTATTTCTCACTCTGTCAGTCAGTACTCGCAATTGGGATAACGACTTGGGGAGGTGCTCTAAAAACTTGTTTCCTTAAACTGGAAAGAGCGCAACGAGCTGTACTCAAGGTCATGACTTTAAAACATTTCCGGTATAGTACCATACAATTGTTTAAAGACTGTAAAGTTATGACTGTTAGGCAGCTCTTTGTGCTCAATACCATCTTGCGCAGGCAAGGTTCTCTGAAATACATTACTGGTCGTCTGGCAAATATGAGATCAATTATGTCTGTCCTATAGAACGTTACAAAACTAAATTGGCCGAAAGACACTTTCGAGTATTAGGTAGTTGAATTTACAATACAGTTAACAATGCAATATTTATGGCTTAAATAAATTCGAATGTAAAAAGAAAGTGCGAGTCAATGCCTCACAACTCTTACCCACGAGGAGACAGAAAAGTTACTCGGAAAGCTTTTCTGAAAAGTTTCTGCTTTTTCAAACAACTCTAACAGACCACAAGCGCATATATCACACACACACGACACATTTACATAAAGCATACACACGACACATACACATACAATCATACACTCACACTTTACACCACAAACCTCACCTAATTCACACTATAGAGAGGCTATACATTTTTATTTATCTTTTATATTTAATCTTTTCTATCGTTTGTTTCTTTGTTTTATAACTTTGTTTTCTTTTTGTACTCAATCGATAGCTACTTACCCAATGGAACTTCGTACTAGTTTTGTATACATTGAGAAATGTATTAACAGAGAGAGTCCTGGCACCCATAACACAAGTTTAATCTTAGCTTGGGTGCCAGTGGAGTAATCAGTGATTTATGCAGGAATCTTGTCATAGAGTTAACGTATTGCCGCAAATTGTAAAATTGGAAATAAAGTTATTATTATTATTACTTTTGAATCGCCCCAGTCGGGTTCAGATAGTTGAACACACCGCGAACGATGCAGTTAAAAACTGGTATTGCGTCTTTTGGATCCCGAAATTCCTTGAGCTACAAAACCCAACAGACGCCAGGCTTTCAAAGTTATATTATCTACTAGCTTCTGCCTGCGACTTCGAGTCGACTGGGAGTTCTAGAGATCAAAGCGTTCAAACAAAGAAAAAAACTCTTCAGCTTTATTATTAGTATAGATTGACACCTTGAACACCTTGAACAACTATCATTTGTGTCCGAATTTGAAATAGGGCTCACGGCATCGCTGTAATGGCCCATTAATGTTATGCCTGTTATCTTATTTAGAAGAATATCGTGATCAATAAGATCAAACGCTTTACTTAAATCCGTGTACAATTACGAGCACTAATATGGCAACACTTGGCAACTTACAATTGCGATTTTTCGTGAAATAACGAATGCAACGTTGAAATACGACACTTTACACAGACCTATGGGTTCGAAAATACTTTGTTCGTAATAACATAAAATTTCATTCAAAAGTAAAGGAGAAAATCGTGATTGAATAAAGCCAAGTGTATACATACTTTTACTCGTGACTGTACACAGCGTGTACCTCTTTCCGTTAGTCAAGTGCATCTGTTACGTTACTAGTTAAAGTAGAGGTTTGATGTAGTGGATCTCTTTAGAAGGAAACCGTGTTGTGCAGGATGCAGCTGCTTTTCATGCAAGTATTTTTTTTTAACCACAAGCTGTTTAAAAAACTTTACCAAAGGATGAAAGAATGGACACGGATCGATAATTTGACACATGAGAAACATCGTCATTTTTGAAGATCAGGGTATTGTGAGCTATCTTCCATTAACGTAGGAAAATACCTAGATTCTAGAGAACAGTTTTAAATCTTAGCGGGTATAGTAAAGACACAGCACATTTTTTTAGAAAGATAGGTGGTTTTCAGCGCGCTCATTGTCGTCTAAATTAGTGAGAGCTTTGAGAATGTCTGAATCAGATAAAACTATTTTACAGAGAGGAGTGTTACACGCATAGGTATTTAAGACTTTAATAATTAAAATTTCTGCTCGTAACAAAAATTTAAAAACCATACACACAACGTAGGCATGCACAAAACGTGTGGAGGATGGACTCACCCCGAGCCGTATGACCGAGTTGACGATGTTGGCGGTCCAGGCGGCCTCCACGCGCAGCAGCTCCTGGCGCGTCTCGGCGCTGAAGTAGCGCGGGCCGGGCGCGCAGGCGCCGGCCGGCCCGGCCGCAGAGCTCTGCACCAGGAAGCAGTGCTGGCGCCAGTCCACGGTCTCGCTCTCCTTCACCGTGCGGAACATCGTCTGATATACTTTCAGGGTCTCGGGACACTTTGCTAGCTCGGTTATGTTCATCTGGGAAAGAATGGTACGGTTAGCAGATTGTTAGTAAGTCGACTGATCAATTTTAAAATTGAAAAACGGAACACGGGTCGGTCTAACTTAATTTATTTGGAAAAGGTCATGTCCGGCAGTCGATCGCGATAGATTTATGTTGACAAATTTAGGAATTTAGAATATTTTAGACTGTCGGGCAAAGCGTATTTGAGATTTTCTGTAATAAAAATCAATCTGGAGTTATGCCCAGTTGATAGATATCGTAGACTGACTCCATATAACAAAATCAGCCTATAATGTTCCCACTGCTGGGACACAGGCCTCCGCTCTGAGGGAGTGGGGCATAATCCACCACGCAGGTCCAGTGCGGGTTGGTGAATGTCACAAGTTTTCGCATATTTGGTTCAGGAATCAATCCTGTTGATTTTGAAAAAATAACACTGTATTATTACACCATTTGATACTGTCGCTAATCAAATTCTGGGAAGCAATGACTTATGGCAAACTAAAGAAAAGAGCTCATTTTTAACACTACTTTTATATTTTATTTATGTTACCTACCTATTAAACCTTAACTGATTAATTGTTCAAAATGATGACCATTGTTTTCAAAACATAGCTGTATTCGACGTCTCAAGAATTGTACTGTATTCAGCATTACAACATTACTGATTCCATTTAGAATATTTTTTCAAAATCAACGGGTTGGATTCCTGACTAGAAAAAATATTTTTCAAAAATCCAAAGATGCAGTTTTAGTTTTCATCAAAATCGAGCCCGGGACTCCTTTGAATACTTTTCGCTATTCCTCATAATTTCGGATTTGGCCGTCCACGCCCACTTGATTCACCCTTGTATACTAAAAAGAGGAAAGGACCTAATATCGAGCCTTGTGGAACACCTATTTTTACTTTTAAACCAAGTGGATTGACACTATTTATTTGAATTTTGTGTTGTCTATCATTTAATTAAGATTTTACTAAACTGAGCGCAAGTTTACCTAGTCCGTAATGCTCAAGTTTCAAGAGTAAGGTTTCGTGATTAACGCAGTCAAATGCCTTGGAGAGGACACAAAAGATTCCTATAGGCCTCCTTGCACGCTGTAAATATGTGTTTTAATAAGATGACACCGGCGTCAGTCGAACAACGTCTTTTGGTGAAACTATATTGCTTATCGTGTAACATTTTGTTGTTGTTAAAATAATGAAGCATTTGATTGAGCATTATCTTTTCGATCACCTTGCTGGTACCGGAGATTTAGATAAAAACTGGAATAACCTTACTGTATTTCATTAAATCTAGGAAAGCCTCCTTGATCTACACACAAAATAAATATTAAAGCTAAGACAGTATGGTGCTATATTCTGGATTACGGATGTACAAACTTTGGCAAACATTCCCCATAGATCTTCGGTCAATTTGATTTTGATTTGTCGAAAAGCTTTTGTAACTATAATAGGTTTTATACATGGAACGTTCCTGGAAAGTTCGCTCTTAATAAATCAATTGATACATCGCGTGATGAATTTAAGGCTTCCGTCGTTTTTTATGGTATAATTTAGTAAAAAAAATTACAAATTCTTGAGCTACTTTTAAGTTAGAGCCTATGTGAATTCTCCAATGTGTAATCAGTGTTTGCCCCTAAGACGACCCATTATTCCTACTAGTTTCGTTATTTATAACATTCCAAACTGTTTTTATTGTTTTCTGTTGATTTGATTTTGTTGCTAATAATGTACAGGGCTTTGGATATCTTGCGGGTATTTCTAAAAAAATTGGAATATGTAGCAACATACCTACTTGTTGAAAGTTTCAGTGTTGATGTGAGGTCATAAAGCTCTAAAATTCTTTCCCTACTTATCCTAATACCTCTAGTTGCCCAGTCACTAAGTATAAAATTAGAGTAAACATTTTTCTTTTCTTTTCAAAAGTTTTATTCAATTCCGTGTGCACTACTGAAAAGAAATCTTTGTACAATTTATTTGCATCATCCATATTATTACAGCTATTGGATCTATTGTTTGCCAGTCATTATTGGTCTAAATCGTATTTGAACTTTTTGCAAAGGTGTTTTAAATTTAAAAGTTACCGTTTGTCCAGTATGATCAGACGGCAGATAATTTACGATGGCTTTATCTAAATATATTCTTTTGACGGTAGATTTTTTTACAAACAATTTACAGAAATAAAATATCTTTTACCAAATCGGCTTAGCCCTTCGGGAAATACAGGAGTTAAAAATCTTTTTAAAAATTACCGGCGGCACATCGAACAGCATGACGTCGGTTCCCTTGAGCAGTAGGAACTTGGGCCGGTACGTCTGCCACGGCTGTTGTGCCTGAACCACTCCCTCGTGCACCCAGCCCATGTACTCGATGCGTTCGCCAACGCCGAAGTGACGGTTGAATAGCTTCATCTGTGAACAAAATAGGAGATAATACTTACAAATAATTTATTCACTATATTGTATGTACACAGTTAAGATTCTCAATACAATATACTGTATAATCACGCGTAATTTATTATTATTTTACAACATTACAAGTAGGTGCCCACCCCATTTTATCATATTTGGCGTACGAAGGAAATATGTTTAGAGAAAGTGCGTGCAGTAGTTCTTCCGCATGCACCACGCCCGACGTCAGCCCCGCGCACCTGCGTTACATACACGTGCAGTAGTGACCTGCAGGTTGGTGAGTCCCACGATGTTATCGGAGATGCTCTTGAGCCACTGCGACAGCGCCGCCGGCTCCTCCGCGTGCACCACGCCCGACGTCAGCCCCGCGCACCTGCGTTACATACACGTGCAGTAGTGACCTGCAGGTTGGTGAGTCCCACGATGTTATCGGAGATGCTCTTGAGCCACTGCGACAGCGCCGCCGGCTCCTCCGCGTGCACCACGCCCGACGTCAGCCCCGCGCACCTGCGTTACATACACGTGCAGTAGTGACCTGCAGGTTGGTGAGTCCCACGATGTTATCGGAGATGCTCTTGAGCCACTGCGACAGCGCCGCCGGCTCCTCCGCGTGCACCACGCCCGACGTCAGCCCCGCGCACCTGCGTTACATACACGTGCAGTAGTGACCTGCAGGTTGGTGAGTCCCACGATGTTATCGGAGATGCTCTTGAGCCACTGCGACAGCGCCGCCGGCTCCTCCGCGTGCACCACGCCCGACGTCAGCCCCGCGCACCTGCGTTACATACACGTGCAGTAGTGACCTGCAGGTTGGTGAGTCCCACGATGTTATCGGAGATGCTCTTGAGCCACTGCGACAGCGCCGCCGGCTCCTCCGCGTGCACCACGCCCGACGTCAGCCCCGCGCACCTGCGTTACATACACGTGCAGTAGTGACCTGCAGGTTGGTGAGTCCCACGATGTTATCGGAGATGCTCTTGAGCCACTGCGACAGCGCCGCCGGCTCCTCCGCGTGCACCACGCCCGACGTCAGCCCCGCGCACCTGCGTTACATACACGTGCAGTAGTGACCTGCAGGTTGGTGAGTCCCACGATGTTATCGGAGATGCTCTTGAGCCACTGCGACAGCGCCGCCGGCTCCTCCGCGTGCACCACGCCCGACGTCAGCCCCGCGCACCTGCGTTACATACACGTGCAGTAGTGACCTGCAGGTTGGTGAGTCCCACGATGTTATCGGAGATGCTCTTGAGCCACTGCGACAGCGCCGCCGGCTCCTCCGCGTGCACCACGCCCGACGTCAGCCCCGCGCACCTGCGTTACATACACGTGCAGTAGTGACCTGCAGGTTGGTGAGTCCCACGATGTTATCGGAGATGCTCTTGAGCCACTGCGACAGCGCCGCCGGCTCCTCCGCGTGCACCACGCCCGACGTCAGCCCCGCGCACCTGCGTTACATACACGTGCAGTAGTGACCTGCAGGTTGGTGAGTCCCACGATGTTATCGGAGATGCTCTTGAGCCACTGCGACAGCGCCGCCGGCTCCTCCGCGTGCACCACGCCCGACGTCAGCCCCGCGCACCTGCGTTACATACACGTGCAGTAGTGACCTGCAGGTTGGTGAGTCCCACGATGTTATCGGAGATGCTCTTGAGCCACTGCGACAGCGCCGCCGGCTCCTCCGCGTGCACCACGCCCGACGTCAGCCCCGCGCACCTGCGTTACATACACGTGCAGTAGTGACCTGCAGGTTGGTGAGTCCCACGATGTTATCGGAGATGCTCTTGAGCCACTGCGACAGCGCCGCCGGCTCCTCCGCGTGCACCACGCCCGACGTCAGCCCCGCGCACCTGCGTTACATACACGTGCAGTAGTGACCTGCAGGTTGGTGAGTCCCACGATGTTATCGGAGATGCTCTTGAGCCACTGCGACAGCGCCGCCGGCTCCTCCGCGTGCACCACGCCCGACGTCAGCCCCGCGCACCTGCGTTACATACACGTGCAGTAGTGACCTGCAGGTTGGTGAGTCCCACGATGTTATCGGAGATGCTCTTGAGCCACTGCGACAGCGCCGCCGGCTCCTCCGCGTGCACCACGCCCGACGTCAGCCCCGCGCACCTGCGTTACATACACGTGCAGTAGTGACCTGCAGGTTGGTGAGTCCCACGATGTTATCGGAGATGCTCTTGAGCCACTGCGACAGCGCCGCCGGCTCCTCCGCGTGCACCACGCCCGACGTCAGCCCCGCGCACCTGCGTTACATACACGTGCAGTAGTGACCTGCAGGTTGGTGAGTCCCACGATGTTATCGGAGATGCTCTTGAGCCACTGCGACAGCGCCGCCGGCTCCTCCGCGTGCACCACGCCCGACGTCAGCCCCGCGCACCTGCGTTACATACACGTGCAGTAGTGACCTGCAGGTTGGTGAGTCCCACGATGTTATCGGAGATGCTCTTGAGCCACTGCGACAGCGCCGCCGGCTCCTCCGCGTGCACCACGCCCGACGTCAGCCCCGCGCACCTGCGTTACATACACGTGCAGTAGTGACCTGCAGGTTGGTGAGTCCCACGATGTTATCGGAGATGCTCTTGAGCCACTGCGACAGCGCCGCCGGCTCCTCCGCGTGCACCACGCCCGACGTCAGCCCCGCGCGCGCACCACGCACCTGCACAACGAGAGTTACGACGCGTTACATATCATGGCACCTCAACCCGATGTGTTTTCACATCCCCAAATAAATATTAAACAAAAGCTTCCGACATTAGTTCCATGTAGTGTACATTAATTATGTCGACCCAAATTCAAATAGCGGTTAACATAGAAGAAGCACAAAAGACATACATTTTCAAAAATTAATCTAAAAAAATATATGTCAGTACCCATGAAAAAAAAAAGCTAAAAAAAAAACCGGGCAAAAGCGAGTCGGACTCGCGCACCGAGGGTTTCGTACCATCATATGTTTTTAAATTTTCATCGGCGAGGCCTATGTTCGTCAGAGAATATTAACACTGCACGCTGCGATGTAGAATATTGCAGTTTTAGGTCAGCGCTATCTCTTGACCAATAGTGGAACTAATGTAACTTTTGTTGATGATTTCTGAAAAAGTGGGCATTTAGAGACATCATTTTATTTTTCCTGTACCCTTTACATAAAAACTTCTATCACATAGAATAATTTCAAATTTTCCTCCATGCTGGGGTAGTTTTTTTATCATTTTTCATCAAGTGAGTGAGTCATAAAGTGAGGATGTGCAAACTGCGCTCTTTCATATGATACTCCACATGCCCTAGTAGCCCCACTTTGAATTTTTCAGGGCCCTATCAGTCCCTGTTGCAAAAAAAACAATATACTTACATTTTTATTTCTATCTTATTTGCAAAATAATCGGGCAAACGTCATCTAAAACTATTCGAAATTTGAAGTTGATAGCATTAGTAGTTCTTGAGATATCCAGCTGTGACAGACGGACAGACAGACAGACTGAGTCTCGCACCATCAGGGTTCATTTTTACCATTTTGGTACGGAACCCTAAGGGGATATGAAAAATACTGATTTACTAAACATATTTAGATTTTTTTTTTCAAAGAAAAATGATCCGCCTTCAAAAAATACGAACTCAAAAGTGAATATATTTTATTAATTTCACTTTACAACACCTTGTCTTAATTTCAAGAACTACTTCACTATACTAACCTACGTATTTTTAACATTGGAAATGTTTTTTCGATCGCGTAGGTAGGGGGCCGTTTTCAGCGAAAGTGCGACATCGCTCTGGCGGCGTCCATTTTGGGGCTACGCGGGTCAATAGGGTATCAAAACAGTGCAAAGATGTCGAAAAATTACGTGATTTTTTTGCTACTTTTCAACTTGAATCGACGATATCTCGAAAATGAAAAGCGATATCGAAAAAATAAAAAAAAAACCGGGCAAGAGCGAGTCGGACTCGCTCAACGAGGGTTCCGTAACATGCGGGTTTATGCATAAGGTTTATGTTTATGAAATTAAATGTTTTTTTTATATTTTTTTATATTTGAGTTGGTTGAATAAAAGGTAAATTGCGGTTTACGATTTATGACGTATTAAAAAAAAACTACTTACTAGATCTCGTTCAAACCAATTTTCGGTGGAAGTTTACATGGTATTGTACATCATATATTTTTTTTAGTTTTATCATTCTCTTATTTTAGAAGTTACAGGGGGGGGACACACATTTTACGACTTTGGAAGTGTCTCTCGCGCAAACTATTCAGTTTAGAAAAAAATGATATAAGAAACCTCAATATCATTTTTGAAGACCTATCCATAGATACTTCACACGTATGGGTTTGACGAAAAAAAAATTTTTTAGTTTCAGTTCTAAGTATGGGGAACCCCAAAATTTATTGTATTTTTTCTATTTTTGTGTAAAAATCTTAATGCGGTTCACAGAATACATCTACTTACCAAATTTCAACAGTATAGTTCTTATAGTTTCAGAGAAAAGTGGCTGTGACATACGGACGGACAGACAGACGGACAGACAGACAGACAGACAGACATGACGAATCTATAAGGGTTCCGTCTTTTGCCATTTGGCAACGGAACCCTAAAAAGCACTCGGGGTATTGAGTTGGGCTACAGTTTGCAAAAAACGGAACCTCGCTATCTGTAATGGAGTTGGAGAAAGCTTTACCTGTATGCGGCGGAGTTTTCGCAGCGCGCGCGTGTGCTAGTGAATTTCGTGTACTACTAGTGAGTTTAAATGTTTTTTATTTAAGTTGTAAACCTTGACGTTTTTAGATTACATAAAAAAAAATGTTAAAATAAATATGAATGATAAAATTTTATTTTATTAATTTTTGTTTTATTTGTGATTGTTGGCGAGTACAATAACTTGAAAGTAGGTTACGAAGTAAACTAGTAGAGGACGAGGACGCCATTCAATCGGCTAGTACCATGCCAACCGCCAGACATAACAGTCGCGCTAAGGCGCACCGCGGGCATTAATTTTCAATTTATTTTATTTTTACTGTGACACGTGCGACAGGCTCTGTACCACCCTTTTCATAGTCCATTTTTTGTATTATTGGTCGTAAGCGGCAATATAAACCCCAAAATAGATTTGAGAAAAACAGAAAGGTAAAAAAGGCTCAATTATTTAAAAAAAAAGTGTATCATTAGAAGCACAAAAAGTCTTTAAAAAACCGGGCAAGAGCGAGTCGGACTCGCTCACCGAGGGTTCCGTAACATCCGGGTTTATGCATAAGGTTTATGTTTATGAAATTAAATGTTTTTTTTATATTTTTTTATATTTGAGTTGGTTGAATTAAAGGTAAATTGCGGTTTACGATTTATGACGTATTAAAAAAAAACTACTTACTAGATCTCGTTCAAACCAATTTTTGGTGGAAGTTTATATGGTATGGTACATCATATATTTTTTTTAGTTTTATCATTCTCTTATTTTAGAAGTTAGAGGGGGGGGACACACATTTTACCACTTTGGAAGTGTCTCTCGCGCAAACTATTCAGTTTAGAAAAAAATTATATAAGAAACCTCAATATCATTTTTGAAGACCTATCCATAGATACCTCACACGTATGGGTTTGACGAAAAAAAAAATTTTAGTGTCAGTTCTAAGTATGGGGAACCCCAAAACGTATTGTTTTTTTTTCTATTTTTGTGTGAAAATCTTAATGCGGTTCACAGAATACATCTACTTACCAAGTTTCAACAGTATAATTCTTATAGTTTCGGAGAAAAGTGGCTGTGACATACGGACGGACAGACAGACAGACGGACAGACAGACAGACAGACAGACAGACAGACAGACAGACATGACGAATCTATAAGGGTTCCGTTTTTTGCCATTTGGCAACGGAACCCTAAAAAGTGTCCATCATTAGGTCAATAAGTTTTAAGAGGATAACTAAAATATTTCCCTTTAGTAAATCAATTTAATTTTTCTCACTGCTTTTTAGGGTTCCGTAGTTCTGACAAGGTACCCTTATAGTTTCGTCATGTCTGTCTGTCTGTCCGAGATTTTTCTAAGAGACCTTTACTACTAGAAAGCTGTAATCTTGTAGGAGTGTGTATATTAACTAGTTTAACTACGCTGACAAAGTGGTAAACTAAAATTTTGGAAAATATTTTTTTTAGTTTAGCTCCCCTACAAGTGAAGCGGGGATGAATATTTTTTTGTTAAAATTATTTTTCGATTTAATGCTCCATTCACGAAATATTAAACTTCAAAGTGCAACCCCCCCCCCCCCCCCCCCCCTCTAAAAACTAAACTGCTGGCTTGAAAAATGTGTAAAAATTCACGATGATAGTGCATTTCATGAGCTTTAAAGGAAAATTATAGCGGTTAAGGTAACTTTATTAGTTTAGCAGTAATAGTCGTTGAACTTGGGAGTTGGATAATTTTGTACCAAATAATAAAAGTTTATTTGGAACACGTATCGGGACACAATTTTACAAAAGGAAACGAATATAGCTACAAAAGTTAAAACTGTGGCGCAGCAATCAACGCCCAGGTCTAAAATATGGTTAATTTGTTCCAGACTACTAATTAAAAAGAAAGAAAATTATTAAAATAAAGGTAAGTACTAACTTCGTGTGTCTGTGTGAGTGAGGGTATGTGTGAGTGAGGGGGTGTGTGTATTGCGGGGTATGCGAGTATTGAGCGTGAGTGAGGGGGGGTGGTGTTCATGTAATAAGGTTGATGTTACAGGAATATAAGTGTTATGTTACCACAAGTTTTTCTGTTGCTTCGTAGGAGTAAGATTTAAGCAATTCTGACAATTTTTTTTTTTTTACCGTATAAAAACGGAACCCTATTACTAAGACTTCGCTGTCTGTCCGTCTGTCCGTCTGTCTGTCTGTCTGTCACCAGGCTGTATCTCAAGAACCGCGATAGCTAGACAGTTGAAATTTTCACAAATTATGTATTTCTGTTGCCGCTATAACAACAAATACTAAAAACAAAATAAAATTAGTATTTAAGGGGGGCTCCCATACAACAAACGCGATTTTTTTGCCCTTTTTTGCTCGATATCAAAAATGGCAACAGGTAGGCACTTGAAATATTCACGAAATACTCAGTTGTATTTTAACTTTAATAATAAATAATAATAATAAAATAAAATAAATATTTAAGGGGGGCTCCCATACAACAAACATGTTTTTTTTTCGGCGTTTTTGCCTTGTGGTACGGAACCCTTCGTGTGCGAGTCCGACTCGCAGTTGGCCAGTTTTTAAAGGATAAATTTGAATGTTTCTATTTATGTTATTGTAGAGTTTAGGGCTAAAGTAGTTAAAGTGGCGTCTTACTAGTGACAATCTGGAGAAAGGTATCTTGCAAACTATGTCGGAACGTCGCTTTTTAGGGTTCCGTACCCAAAGGGGAAAACGGGATCCTATTACTAAGACCGCTGTCTGTCCGTCCGTCTGTCTGTCACCAGGCTGTATCTCAAGAACCGCGATAGCTAGACAGTTGATATTTTCACAAATTATGTATTTCTGTTGCCGCTATAACAACAAATACTAAAAACAGAATAAAATAAATATTTAAGGGGGCTCCCATACAACAAACGTGTTTTTTTCGATGTTTTTGCCTTGTGGTACGGAACCCTTCGTGTGCGAGTCCGACTCGCACTTGGCCAGTTTTTTAGAGAGGTGTTGTGGGTCGTACTTCGTGAGGTCGTGCTTCCTGATAACAGTTTGAAGTATAAATAACTGTCTAACAGCGAGGACGTTACAGAGCAAATAAAGTTCCGACGTTGGGAATCTGGCAGGTTTCTTGGCCAATACTTTTAGCACTGCTCTTTGTGCTCTCTCCAAACGCAGAATAGTAGTCTTGTGTGTACGTTGTGTAACTATACAGACGTTATACAACGTTTATTAGTAAGGGGGTTAGTAAAACGCAGCGGCGTCAGCGTAGTTTTCTACGCTGACGCTGGTCCTGGCGCAGGGAAGGTCGCACCAGGCGGCGGCGGAACTAGCAACACGCGGGGTTGCGACAGTCGTTGAAAGGATCCGGCAACTGGGACTCGAGGTGGCCCTGCACAAGTCCGAGGCTATGTGTTTTCATGGCGCTCGGAACGTGCCACCGTCGGGTTCCCAAATAACGGTATGAGGGGTTCACATCGGCGTCGAGTCGACGATTAAGTACCTGGGACTTGTCCTCGACAGCCGGTGGAATTTCGTGGAGCACACGTTTGGCTCCCAGACTGGACTGGGCCGGGGCTGCATTGAAGCGGCTCCTGCCCAATCAAGGGGGTCTAAACGCTTCCTGCCGGAGGCTCTACGCGGGGGTCGTGCGGTCCATGGCCCTTTACGGGGCACCAGTGTGGGCGCGTTCACTGAGGCGGCGACCAGCCCGGCGGTTGAACGCGTCCCAGAGGGTCATGGCCGTCCGGCTAGTCCGGGGTTAACGCACGGTCTTCGGGGAGGCAGCGAGCCTCCTTGCCGGATTGCCGCCATGGGATCTGGAGGCCAAAGTCCTCGCCCACATATGGGAGCGGTGAGAGGAAGTAAAACGCTGGGGCGTAACTCCGCTGCCGCGAGAAATCGCGGCGCAGCGGTCACAGCTCCACCGGGATCTCATGGCGACATGGCGAGTGCGACTGTCGCAACCCAGTGCCGGGCACGCCACAATTGGGCGATAAATCCCCTCATTGAGGAGTGGCTAAAGAGGCGCCACGGTGTCCTCACCTTCCGCCTAACGCAGGTCCTCAACGGGCACGGCTGCTTCGGGAGGTTCCTGTTCAGAATAAGGCGGGAGGAAATGCCCGGGTGTCACCATTATGTGGATCGCCGGAGGACACGGTGGAGCATACGGTGGAGAGACAATCCTGCGCCCTCACGCCCCTAGCCGCCGCAGGAGACGTCGGGAATCGATAGCCGATTCCCGGCCACCGCAGGCGCGGGCTTGCGGACGGCGAGCAACGGGCAGCTCGCCGTCCGGTAAGGACCAGGCCCGGGTCGACGGCGCGTTGTGTTCCACGCGCGCCTCAAGGAGATGTCAGCACCAAGTGACGGGGTCCGCTAGGGCCGATGCCCGCCAGGGTCGCGGGTTGTTCGAAAGAGATACCGTGGCCCCTGGCACAGACAACTGAAGGAACACGGGTAGGTTTTAGTCAGTAAGAGTCTGGAGACTCCCTTCCGTTCCGCCCATAGCGGGAGGGGTCATTTGATGATTTCCCACCCAAAAAAAAAGGGGTTAGTAAAAAGCTGTTATTTTTATATTACAAACGGACACTTCAATTTTATTTATTTGTATTGATGTTATCTTATATATAAGGGGCTCTTTGATATTTTTGAGAATAAAGAATTTAAACCTTACATACACGTCGTGCGAAACACAGTTACAATGGTGATACCTTTAATTTTAACAGTTCGACAACATTCACTGCGTTATTTACGTTGTTGATCAGACGATTTTTTTCATACATACGAAGCGTAGATTAGTCCTTCCGTTTTCCTTCAAAATCTGTTGGATTGTGATTGAAACTGTGTTACGCAATTGGGGTACACATCGGTAAAACGTAACATGAAATGGACATACTTTGAAACAAATTCGCCAAGTTGTTAAGTTACATTTCATGTTGCAATACATTTTGGGCGGCTGTGGTACACATTTTATATTTCACCAATACTGTACGCGGCATTAATTAGTTGAAAAATCAAACTCATTTGGAAAATCATAAAGAAAGAAAATCAATTTTTCTCAAACATGCTTGGAAATTTGAGCATTATTTTGACAACCTTCTTCGAGATAAATCGATATTGCTGTACTGGCCAAATACATGCGAGTAGCGGCCGGCAAAAGTTGTATGAAAATCCATAATATCTGTTGTGGTTTAGCGGCCAAATAAAATTTTAATTACTAAGGGCTGATTTTTCCATCGCCAGATAACTTTTATTCGAGGAATAAAATTTACGTTTGACAGTTTTCGTATGAAATAACTGTCAAAGATTCAAAATTATTTCACGAATAAAGTTATCGGATGATTTAAAAATCGGCCCTTAGTAAACTCATATCTGTCGTGTAATTTAAAAATGGAACGATCTTTTACTCCGAAACATGGCAACCAAGGAGGTAATAACTACATACCTCAAACGCGCCAGGCCGCAGTTTGTCTGTTCCTAGGACGTATCTCGTTACGTAGCCCATCATCAATGGTACTGAAAACAATACGAAAAATATTTGTAACAACCGGAAAAATGGGAGTTGAATTGCCGTAGACAATAATGCTGAACTTCCATACAAACTTCCATTCAGGGTGAATTTTCCAAGTGGGCGTGGATGGCCAAATAGGAGGAGGAGGAATAGCGAAAAGTACTCAAAGGAGTCGCGGGCTCGATTTTGATTAAAACTAAAACTGCATCATTGGATTTTTGAAAAATCTATATTCACAAAAACCTATATTCACAATAAAAAAAACACACACACACTGTATTATTACACCATTCGATAGCGATCGAATTCCGGGAATTAATGACATACGGGAAACTAAAGAAAAGAAGTACCTAATTTTTATCAAAATACAGATTTCATTTTCATCAAAATCGAGCCCGCGACTTCTTTGAGTACTTTTCGCTATTTCTCATAGTTTCGGATTTGGCCATCCACGCCCACTTGAAAAATTCACCCTGTATAACCTCTTAAGGGGATGACCTTTGTTATAGAAGGTACTCTTGCGCAAAATGTCATGCTTCTAGACCAAACGGTTTTGGTTGTTAACTGTCAGTGAATTTCAGATTTTTATAGTAAAATGTATTCTGCAAACATTTCAAGAGGCTACGTATCTGATTCAGTAATAAGGTACAGTCAGGGAAATTAATTGTTAAGGTAATTTCTTAAAACGATCAAAGAAGAACAGTTGTGATTTGAATAAACAGCCAATTTAAGTTGGTAGTCAATTCGCTCATGATTGCATTTCCGTGTCGACATACCTGACACGACGTCCACCCAGTCCCTGAGCTCGGGCGGCCTGTCCGAGGCCGCGGAGGGCGGGCGCGAGCGACATACCTGACACGACGTCCACCCACTCCCTGAGCTCGGGCGGCCTGTCCGAGGCCGCGGAGGGCGGGCGCGAGCGACATACCTGACACGACGTCCACCCACTCCCTGAGCTCGGGCGGCCTGTCCGAGGCCGCGGAGGGCGGGCGCGAGCGACATACCTGACACGACGTCCACCCAGTCCCTGAGCTCGGGCGGCCTGTCCGAGGCCGCGGAGGGCGGGCGCGAGCGACATACCTGACACGACGTCCACCCAGTCCCTGAGCTCGGGCGGCCTGTCCGAGGCCGCGGAGGGCGGGCGCGAGCGACATACCTGACACGACGTCCACCCACTCCCTGAGCTCGGGCGGCCTGTCCGAGGCCGCGGAGGGCGGGCGCGAGCGACATACCTGACACGACGTCCACCCACTCCCTGAGCTCGGGCGGCCTGTCCGAGGCCGCGGAGGGCGGGCGCGAGCGACATACCTGACACGACGTCCACCCACTCCCTGAGCTCGGGCGGCCTGTCCGAGGCCGCGGAGGGCGGGCGCGAGCGACATACCTGACACGACGTCCACCCACTCCCTGAGCTCGGGCGGCCTGTCCGAGGCCGCGGAGGGCGGGCGCGAGCGACATACCTGACACGACGTCCACCCACTCCCTGAGCTCGGGCGGCCTGTCCGAGGCCGCGGAGGGCGGGCGCGAGCGACATACCTGACACGACGTCCACCCACTCCCTGAGCTCGGGCGGCCTGTCCGAGGACGCGGAGGGCGGGCGCGAGCGACATACCTGACACGACGTCCACCCACTTCCTGAGCTCGGGCGGCCTGTCCGAGGCCGCGGAGGGCGGGCGCGAGCGACATACCTGACACGACGTCCACCCACTTCCTGAGCTCGGGCGGCCTGTCCGAGGCCGCGGAGGGCGGGCGCGAGCGACATACCTGACACGACGTCCACCCACTCCCTGAGCTCGGGCGGCCTGTCCGAGGCCGCGGAGGGCGGGCGCGAGCGACATACCTGACACGACGTCCACCCAGTCCCTGAGCTCGGGCGGCCTGTCCGAGGCCGCGGAGGGCGAGCGCGAGCGACATACCTGACACGACGTCCACCCAGTCCCTGAGCTCGGGCGGCCTGTCCGAGGCCGCGGAGGGCGGGCGCGAGCGACATACCTGACACGACGTCCACCCAGTCCCTGAGCTCGGGCGGCCTGTCCGAGGCCGCGGAGGGCGGGCGCGAGCGACATACCTGACACGACGTCCACCCAGTCCCTGAGCTCGGGCGGCCTGTCCGAGGCCGCGGAGGGCGGGCGCGAGCGACATACCTGACACGACGTCCACCCACTCCCTGAGCTCGGGCGGCCTGTCCGAGGCCGCGGAGGGCGGGCGCGAGCGACATACCTGACACGACGTCCACCCACTCCCTGAGCTCGGGCGGCCTGTCCGAGGCCGCGGAGGGCGGGCGCGAGCGACATACCTGACACGACGTCCACCCACTCCCTGAGCTCGGGCGGCCTGTCCGAGGCCGCGGAGGGCGGGCGCGAGCGACATACCTGACACGACGTCCACCTACTCCCTGAGCTCGGGCGGCCTGTCCGAGGCCGCGGAGGGCGGGCGCGAGCGACATACCTGACACGACGTCCACCTACTCCCTGAGCTCGGGCGGCCTGTCCGAGGCCGCGGAGGGCGGGCGCGAGCGACATACCTGACACGACGTCCACCCACTCCCTGAGCTCGGGCGGCCTGTCCGAGGCCGCGGAGGGCGGGCGCGAGCGACATACCTGACACGACGTCCACCCAGTCCCTGAGCTCGGGCGGCCTGTCCGAGGCCGCGGAGGGCGGGCGCGAGCGACATACCTGACACGACGTCCACCCAGTCCCTGAGCTCGGGCGGCCTGTCCGAGGCCGCGGAGGGCGGGCGCGAGCGACATACCTGACACGACGTCCACCCAGTCCCTGAGCTCGGGCGGCCTGTCCGAGGCCGCAGAGGGCGGGCGCGAGCGACATACCTGACACGACGTCCACCCACTCCCTGAGCTCGGGCGGCCTGTCCGAGGCCGCGGAGGGCGGGCGCGAGCGACATACCTGACACGACGTCCACCCACTCCCTGAGCTCGGGCGGCCTGTCCGAGGCCGCGGAGGGCGGGCGCGAGCGACATACCTGACACGACGTCCACCCACTCCCTGAGCTCGGGCGGCCTGTCCGAGGCCGCGGAGGGCGGGCGCGAGCGACATACCTGACACGACGTCCACCCACTCCCTGAGCTCGGGCGGCCTGTCCGAGGCCGCGGAGGGCGGGCGCGAGCGACATACCTGACACGACGTCCACCCACTCCCTGAGCTCGGGCGGCCTGTCCGAGGCCGCGGAGGGCGGGCGCGAGCGACATACCTGACACGACGTCCACCCAGTCCCTGAGCTCGGGCGGCCTGTCCGAGGCCGCGGAGGGCGGGCGCGAGCGACATACCTGACACGACGTCCACCCACTCCCTGAGCTCGGGCGGCCTGTCCGAGGCCGCGGAGGGCGGGCGCGAGCGACATACCTGACACGACGTCCACCCACTCCCTGAGCTCGGGCGGCCTGTCCGAGGCCGCGGAGGGCGGGCGCGAGCGACATACCTGACACGACGTCCACCCACTCCCTGAGCTCGGGCGGCCTGTCCGAGGCCGCGGAGGGCGGGCGCGAGCGACATACCTGACACGACGTCCACCCACTCCCTGAGCTCGGGCGGCCTGTCCGAGGCCGCGGAGGGCGGGCGCGAGCGACATACCTGACACGACGTCCACCCACTCCCTGAGCTCGGGCGGCCTGTCCGAGGCCGCGGAGGGCGGGCGCGAGCGACATACCTGACACGACGTCCACCCACTCCCTGAGCTCGGGCGGCCTGTCCGAGGCCGCGGAGGGCGGGCGCGAGCGACATACCTGACACGACGTCCACCCACTCCCTGAGCTCGGGCGGCCTGTCCGAGGCCGCGGAGGGCGGGCGCGAGCGACATACCTGACACGACGTCCACCCACTCCCTGAGCTCGGGCGGCCTGTCCGAGGCCGCGGAGGGCGGGCGCGAGCGACATACCTGACACGACGTCCACCCACTCCCTGAGCTCGGGCGGCCTGTCCGAGGCCGCGGAGGGCGGGCGCGAGCGACATACCTGACACGACGTCCACCCACTCCCTGAGCTCGGGCGGCCTGTCCGAGGCCGCGGAGGGCGGGCGCGAGCGACATACCTGACACGACGTCCACCCACTCCCTGAGCTCGGGCGGCCTGTCCGAGGCCGCGGAGGGCGGGCGCGAGCGACATACCTGACACGACGTCCACCACTCCCTGAGCTCGGGCGGCCTGTCCGAGGCCGCGGAGGGCGGGCGCGAGCGACATACCTGACACGACGTCCACCCACTCCCTGAGCTCGGGCGGCCTGTCCGAGGCCGCGGAGGGCGGGCGCGAGCGACATACCTGACACGACGTCCACCCACTCCCTGAGCTCGGGCGGCCTGTCCGAGGCCGCGGAGGGCGGGCGCGAGCGACATACCTGACACGACGTCCACCCACTCCCTGAGCTCGGGCGGCCTGTCCGAGGCCGCGGAGGGCGGGCGCGAGCGACATACCTGACACGACGTCCACCCACTCCCTGAGCTCGGGCGGCCTGTCCGAGGCCGCGGAGGGCGGGCGCGAGCGACATACCTGACACGACGTCCACCCAGTCCCTGAGCTCGGGCGGCCTGTCCGAGGCCGCGGAGGGCGGGCGCGAGCGACATACCTGACACGACGTCCACCCAGTCCCTGAGCTCGGGCGGCCTGTCCGAGGCCGCGGAGGGCGGGCGCGAGCGACATACCTGACACGACGTCCACCCAGTCCCTGAGCTCGGGCGGCCTGTCCGAGGCCGCGGAGGGCGGGCGCGAGCGACATACCTGACACGACGTCCACCCACTCCCTGAGCTCGGGCGGCCTGTCCGAGGCCGCAGAGGGCGGGCGCGAGCGACATACCTGACACGACGTCCACCCACTCCCTGAGCTCGGGCGGCCTGTCCGAGGCCGCGGAGGGCGGGCGCGAGCGACATACCTGACACGACGTCCACCCACTCCCTGAGCTCGGGCGGCCTGTCCGAGGCCGCGGAGGGCGGGCGCGAGCGACATACCTGTCACGACGTCCACCCACTCCCTGAGCTCGGGCGGCCTGTCCGAGGCCGCGGAGGGCGGGCGCGAGCGACATACCTGACACGACGTCCACCCACTCCCTGAGCTCGGGCGGTCTGTCCGAGGCCGCGGAGGGCGGGCGCGAGCGACATACCTGACACGACGTCCACCCACTCCCTGAGCTCGGGCGGCCTGTCCGAGGCCGCGGAGGGCGGGCGCGAGCGACATACCTGACACGACGTCCACCCACTCCCTGAGCTCGGGCGGCCTGTCCGAGGCCGCGGAGGGCGGGCGCGAGCGACATACCTGACACGACGTCCACCCACTCCCTGAGCTCGGGCGGCCTGTCCGAGGCCGCGGAGGGCGGGCGCGAGCGACATACCTGACACGACGTCCACCCACTCCCTGAGCTCGGGCGGCCTGTCCGAGGCCGCGGAGGGCGGGCGCGAGCGACATACCTGACACGACGTCCACCCACTCCCTGAGCTCGGGCGGCCTGTCCGAGGCCGCGGAGGGCGGGCGCGAGCGACATACCTGACACGACGTCCACCCACTCCCTGAGCTCGGGCGGCCTGTCCGAGGCCGCGGAGGGCGGGCGCGAGCGACATACCTGACACGACGTCCACCCACTCCCTGAGCTCGGGCGGCCTGTCCGAGGCCGCGGAGGGCGGGCGCGAGCGACATACCTGACACGACGTCCACCTACTCCCTGAGCTCGGGCGGCCTGTCCGAGGCCGCGGAGGGCGGGCGCGAGCGACATACCTGACACGACGTCCACCCACTCCCTGAGCTCGGGCGGCCTGTCCGAGGCCGCGGAGGGCGGGCGCGAGCGACATACCTGACACGACGTCCACCCACTCCCTGAGCTCGGGCGGCCTGTCCGAGGCCGCGGAGGGCGGGCGCGAGCGACATACCTGACACGACGTCCACCCAGTCCCTGAGCTCGGGCGGCCTGTCCGAGGCCGCGGAGGGCGGGCGCGAGCGACATACCTGACACGACGTCCACCCAGGCCCTGAGCTCGGGCGGCCTGTCCGAGGCCGCGGAGGGCGGGCGCGAGCGACATACCTGACACGACGTCCACCCAGTCCCTGAGCTCGGGCGGCCTGTCCGAGGCCGCGGAGGGCGGGCGCGAGCGACATACCTGACACGACGTCCACCCAGTCCCTGAGCTCGGGCGGCCTGTCCGAGGCCGCGGAGGGCGGGCGCGAGTGACATACCTGACACGACGTCCACCCAGTCCCTGAGCTCGGGCGGCCTGTCCGAGGCCGCGGAGGGCGGGCGCGAGCGACATACCTGACACGACGTCCACCCAGTCCCTGAGCTCGGGCGGCCTGTCCGAGGCCGCGGAGGGCGGGCGCGAGCGACATACCTGACACGACGTCCACCCAGTCCCTGAGCTCGGGCGGCCTGTCCGAGGCCGCGGAGGGCGGGCGCGAGCGACATACCTGACACGACGTCCACCCAGTCCCTGAGCTCGGGCGGCCTGTCCGAGGCCGCGGAGGGCGGGCGCGAGCGACATACCTGACACGACGTCCACCCAGTCCCTGAGCTCGGGCGGCCTGTCCGAGGCCGCGGAGGGCGGGCGCGAGCGACATACCTGACACGACGTCCACCCAGTCCCTGAGCTCGGGCGGCCTGTCCGAGGCCGCGGAGGGCGGGCGCGAGCGACATACCTGACACGACGTCCACCCAGTCCCTGAGCTCGGGCGGCCTGTCCGAGGCCGCGGAGGGCGGGCGCGAGCGCGCCGAGCCGGTGGCGCTGCCCGGCCGGCTGCTCTCGTCGCCGTCCGGCCACGCGCTCTGTGGAACAATGAAATAATGTTATTCATAATAATAAACGGTATTTAATCAAACTACAATGAGGTCCACAGTGTAAGTAACAAAATAACTTAGCATAAGTTAGCACTTAATAACTCCATTCATAATATTCCATTCGATCGGTCCAGTTCGACCGGGTCTGGTTTATAAGTGCCCACACTAGCGGACTGTCTGTCCGGACGGCTATTGATTGCAGGATAGTATTGGTACTGTCACGCAGCTTGCAAGGTACGAGGCAGATTTTTTACGTCAAAGTGCATCAAAGCCGTCAGTGCATGCATCGGCAAACATCGCCGAGGCACTACAAAAGCGCGACAGTCACTAAAATACCCTCAACGCGTTATTGAGTTGGATACACAGAGCATTGTAAGCCTTTTGAGTATATGTTAACCACAGGGCCTCCCAAGTAAAATGATGTGCAGTATGCCTTAAAAAGAGCTTTTTTTAATGCGACTGCACATAGAGAGAACCTACAGGTCAGCATATTTGCCTTAAAGATCTTGTTATCTTGTTGAGCGGCACTAAGGCGAGGAACGCAAAGGAGATAGTTTTTTTTTGGTTCGGCGATTAGGCCTACCAAAAATTGTGGCAGATATTAATAAAAACGTATGTTGATTTGTTCCTTATGATCTCTAGATTACAGTTGTAATAATTATTATGCTTCGTAATTATCATATAACCTAAAAACTGTTAAGTGCGTAGGTTGGCGGCCTCATCGGCGGTATTATAATTTAGTTAAAATAGTGCACTGTTCGGTAATAAAGGATTGATGACATTGACGACCATATATTGAATCAATTCAGTGCATTGTCAAAACATTTTCTTTTTATTACGATTTCGTGATTCCGGTTAGAGTTTATTTAAAAAAACATTTTAAGTATTGTTCTTTTTTAGGTATAATACGATTGATAGACATTACAATACAGGGGCCCAAAAATACTATCTCCTTTCGTTTAGTCTAAAAAGTTTGCTTTACTTCCTTATTAATATAAAGTATAAATAATAATCAGTTAAGTACATACCTGCCAGCCACCATTAGTCTGTTCGGTATTCTTCTCAGTATTACAGTTGGCGTCTACAGTTTTATTGTGAAGCGAAGGGTGGTCGTCGCCGGTACTACTATCCGTATCTGACGCACCATCCGCTGGAAACGATAACTAACGTCATTGTAGGAGCTGGTTGAATGGCCTGCTTAGTAACCGCCAAAAATAATAGAAATCTACAACAACTAGGTATTCCTGAAACATCTTTCGTTAGGTTCTGATGTTTGTGAAAGTACTTGTACTGGGACTTCCCAGAGCGAGTTCTCGAGTAAAACTTGAGTTAACTTTGTAATACAGAGTGGCTGGGACACAACGCGCAAACTGAAACCATGAATTCAGCACAACATTCTAGACCCTAGCGTAGAAATGTTTCGTCTATTACAAAAAAAAAATAGTCTACTGTTTCATAGAAAAGTGCAATACTTACCTCATCATCATCATCATCATCATAGACGTCCACTGCTAGACATAGGCCTCCCCCAAAAGGGGGGGTTTGCCATAATCGCCACGCTTGGCAGGCGGGTTGGCGATCGCAGTATGGTATGGTGGTGGAATGCATAGAGAACGCCCATACATCCCTTGGGTGTCGTAAAAGGCGACTAAGGGTCGACCGGGAGAATGGGCAGCAGCGTTCTCTAATACTTACCTACGCGGTTAAAATGTACTGAACAGATTTTTTTATAATAACCTTGGATGGGTGACCATCTTTACATACCGTGACCCCTCCGTGCCTCGGAAAGCACGTTAAGCCGTTGGTCCCGGCTGTCATTCGTGGATCTTTGACAGTCGTTACGGGTAGTCAGAAGCCCGAAAGTCTGACAACCAGTCTTACCAAGGGGTATCGTAATACCCAGTAACTGGGTTGTGGGGGTCAGATAGGCAGTCGCTCCATGTAAAATACTGGTATTCAGCTGCATCCGGTTAGACTGGAAGCCGACCCCAACATAGTTGGGAAAAGGCTAGGCAGATGATGAACCTTCAGAATCATGTACCGAATGCATGGTAACAGGTTATGCGTCGATGTCCCTGCTACCCTGTATATTCCATTATACTCTTGCCCAGTAGTACCACAACAAACACATACCAGACAGGATCCTGCTACATTAGAACTCACCCTGTTTTTGTAAGAAAGGTGTCGCAGCTCTATAGTGTTTGACAGTGAGCACCACGATGTCGCCGGCATTCCGCAGTATGTTCACTGCGTCGTCGTGCTTGCACGCCGTTATGTACTCTCCGTTCACTGGAATAAAGAACGTTTTATTTTATTTAGAAGTTTGTGTTAACATGACAAGGGCGGAGAAAAATATTTGGAATCGATGACTTTGCAATAGAAACATCCCAATCATTCGTATTATATATATTAATACAACCTCTGGAAGGTTAGGTATGGACGTTAAGTGCAATGTTTTGCGGAAGATTTTTTACGAAGATACACAATAAAACGAATCAGAGAACCATAACTGCATTTTCAACACACTTGCTCGTAAAGTGGCTCTTATTGAACCGCTCTTAGGTCCATAATCCAGTGTATTAAAAACGCGTGCTTTTTCTTTACTTTAATCCACATGTGCTTTATTTCCACAGATAACTATTTACTAGTCGGAAATGCGCGCTTTTTTAATCTCATCAATTCACTTTTTTTTTAATAGTCTGTATTGTCCTTGGTCCCAAAATTAACTAATATTTATTTATCTTAAGGTGAATGCGCCCCTGCGCATTCACCTTAAGGTAAATAAATATTAGTTAGTAATATGAGGTCCCTACCTCGGACAATTTAAGGTGAATGCGCAGTGGTCTACCACTGCGCATTCACCTTAAATTGTCCGAAAAATCCTAAGAAAATTTGAATTTCGCGGTCTACCGCGAAATTCAAATTTTCTTAGGTTTTTTGAAATTTTCAGGTCAGTGTCAGGTTTGTATCTTGATCAAAATATGATTTGCGACTCTAACAGGTACCTACATCTTTACAGAATTATAATCATTCGAATCATTAATACATCTTTCTTATGGAAAAGTTCTTAGGGAAAAAATCTAACTAGAAAGATTCTATTCTAATGACTATAATTCTGTAAATACATATACAGAGCGTTAGGTTAAACGAGGGACATACTTTGAGGGGAGTTAGTACTCATGAAAATGAGCAACTTTTACTATGGGGCCGAACCTGAAATCGCAAAAAAAAAATGAGCTGTTCAGTACATTTTGACGAGCTATGCGAACATAAATGTAGGAAACGGCTGATTTTTTTTCGCGATTTCAGGGATCCCATATTAAAAGTTGTTCATTTTCATGAGTACTAACTCCCCTCAAAGTATGTCCCTCGTTTAACCTAACGCTCTGTATATTATAGTCGCGAATCATATTTGATCAAGATGCAACCTGATACTGACCTGCAAATTACAAAAAACGTAAGAAAATTTTAATTATCCACCTAAAATTGTCCGTGGTCCCTACCCGAAACCAAACGGAAAAGACCCTGACTGGCGTTCTACATTGCGGATTCTCACTGAACTAATGTAGGTATATTTCTCTATGCCAATAGTACTTTCTAATTCCATACTAACTAAACTACAATTGTTTTTTTTTTACAATTGTTTTTACATGCTCTGTGGTCAGTGCTTTTTAGGGTTCCGTTGCCAAATGGCAAAAAACGGAACCCTTATAGATTCGTCATGTCTGTCTGTCTGTCTGTCTGTCTGTCCGTCTGTCTGTCTGTCTGTCTGTCTGTCTGTCCGTCCGTATGTCACAGCCACTTTTCTCCGAAACTATAAGAACTGTACTGTTGAAACTTGGTAAGTAGATGTATTCTGTGAACCGCATTAAGATTTTCAAACAAAAATAGAAAAAAAACAATAAATTTTGGGGTTCCCCATACTTAGAACTGAAACTAAAAATTTTTTTTTTCGTCAAACCCATACGTGTGAGGTATCTATGGATAGGTCTTCAAAAATGATATTGAGGTTTCTAATATCATTTTTTTCTAAACTGAATAGTTTGCGCGAGAGACACTTCCAAAGTCGTAAAATGTGTGTCCCCCCCCCTGTAACTTCTAAAATAAGAGAATGATAAAACTAAAAAAAATATATGATGTACAATACCATGTAAACTTCCACCGAAAATTGGTTTGAACTAGATCTAGTAAGTAGTTTTTTTTTAATACGTCATAAATCGTAAACCGCAATTTACCTTTTATTCAACCAACTCAAGTATAAAAAAATACATTTAATTTCGTAAACATAAACCTTATGCATAAACCCGGATGTTACAGAACCCTCGGTGAGCGAGTCCGACTCGCTCTTGCCCGGTTTTTTTATTTACATATGCGCTCGCATTGCTAGTGCTGGCTATGCGGAAAGACAAAAGCAGCGCGCCATTTTCCATACAAGATAATAAACAATACAAGTCTGCTTTTTTTCCTCGCAAGTATGTTGAAAAACGTCGTATAAAACGCGTGTGTATCGATCATTAGACTCTCGGCTTTCTTATCGCACTCGCCTGCGGCTCGCGCGAATAATACCGCCTCGAGCATAATGATCAACATAGCACACATGTATCATAATGTACTATTATCATTTCACTATCCATCTTGTGCAATAGAATAATACTACGTATGTAGTCGTGTCTCGTAATTATTATTGTTCCACATACTAGCGTGTTCGTATTTATAGTCCGACTGTTTGATCCCAGTAATTATATTAAACTCTTGCACAACGGCGCATCGCTTCTGTTAAATCATCTTTGCTCTAGATCTATCGGTAAATATGTCAATGCGACTGATTTGTAAACGTTTTATAAGTGTTCAATAAGTTAGACGAGACGCTGCACAACTAACCTATACGAGAATGCAATAAGAACACTGATGTGTTATTGTTCGACATTACTCGCTTGTTCGTATTTATAGGCCGGCTGTTTGATCGCGGTAATTACATTTGCATAGTAGTGACGCGTTTACGAATTGATCTATAAGGCGCCAAAGCGCCAAAGTCCGAAGATACCCGACTAGTAAATAATGTTTATCTTCAAGTAACAATGGCGCACTTCGGAAGGTATAGAATACGATCACGAATAGAATCAATGTTAGACGTAGGTAATTGGAACGTGAACAGCTCATATAACTCAATTATCCTTCACGTAGTTTCCGATTTTATCTAATCCTCGTAGAATGCGAATTTCACAATCCATGTAGCAAACTAGCTAACTAGTCCGACAATGTTACCAAAGAGGCCAAGAGTAGGTATCCGAGATATCTTAGGTTATTTCATATCACTCTACAATATCATCATCATCATTTCAGCCGAAAGACGTCCACTGCTGGACAGGCCTCCCCGAAGCACCTCCACTTCGACCGGTGCTGTGCTTCTCGCATCCATCCTGCGGCCTTCACAAGGTCGTCGGACCACCTTGTGGGAGGCCTTCCAACTCTACGTCTTTCTCGTAGTCCACAAACGCTAAGCACTCTGCTTAGCGTTATTCTCTTCGGTCTTCTGTATAACCTGTCGCAGCGTATGTATGTGGTCTACGGTGCTAAAGCCTTTACAGAATCCGGCTTGTTCGGGAGGCTGGAAGTCGTCAAACCTGCGCGCGAGACGATTCGTGATGACTCTCGAAAACATCACCATCTCATGGCTCAGAAGTGAGATGGGCCTCATTGTCGCTCTTCTTAAAGAAAAGTATCACCATACCTCTATCCAATGCCTGTGGTGTTTTACCCTCGAATATGACGGAACCAAACAGCTTCTGAACAATATACGAACTGATATAATATTCCCCTGCTCCAGATAAATCCGAGATTCAATCACGATCCGACAGATAAGTAAATAACAATATCAATAAACCGAACAGACAATGAAATCCGATTACCTACTAAAGCCAGCCGCCAATCCAAGCTTATGTTACGTCTAAAAATGATCCTAGATCCCCGGAGTCTGTTGATTGTCTTTAATCAATAGCACAGCAGACACAATTTGCATCCAGTGGCTAATTGCGACTTGTTAAGCAATTGTTGGGACTGCACTGTAACTAATTCGAAGAATTAACTGTAATCTACTATTGTTAGGACGAAGGATACGTTGCGAAGTGGTGCAATTTTTATTTAGCACGACAGAATAGTATGATAATAGTTGATGGGTTAAAAAGTTACAAGATTCGTTTATTCATTTCTTGTGTGTATCCATTCTCAGTTGTGGAGTTAAAAAAGTACTTCAACACAAAATAATGAAAAAATGTTTATTGGAATCAACAAGTTCACGTATTACATCAGTGGTGATTGGAGCCTCCTTTTAAGCGTATAAAGCCTGTATTAGGAGACTCCGCTATATAACAATGTAATTATATTTTTTCAAGTTCCCTTCAAATCACGCAAGCAATTATATAATTAATATCCTACTCTCGGTGTCAAGGAATTAAACCAGGAAAACTTCAAAGAAAGGTTAAATCTCAATCAGCCCTACCCATGGGTTGGATACTTGTTGACATTTGTACTAATTCGCGGTTGGCAACGAACCCTAACAATAACGACGAAATCTAATTAGCGAAGACAAAGGGCCGACGCATATTTAAGTATTGTAGATGATGTATTTTTACAGTAACTTCAGTATGAGAAAGGGACTTTGTTAAGATATGACTATCTTTATGTCTCTTCTCAAGAATTTTACTACTTAGCTTGAACTTTTCTCTGCCGTTGACGTGTGTCGCTCGTGTGTATGAGCACATTGAGCATTTAATTGACGTGGCCAAATAAATAAGAGTAAGAACCTGATACTTTCGTTAAGAAGCAAACGTACCAAAATAAAATTCGACTCCTTGTATCGTAAACCATTGTATAAACCAACCAAGATTTATGCAAATAAATTATTTATTATATTAAAAACAGACGAGTAGCTACTAATTTTACTTAGGTACTACATCCCGTAGTCCGGTAAGTATATCCTTCCATGTGGAGCCAACTTAAAATCAATACTTATTACCTTTCAGTCACACTGTTTAGTAACAGCTTTTTCTGGCCGCCGCGCGTCGTGTACCATACCTACACAAGCAAGTAATACGAGTGCCTTTAAAACAAGTAACGATAAGCCACCGCTACCATCCTTGCTGACTGACTTAATCTTTTAAGTTTTTTTTTCACGAAACTCTTCGCTCGTAAATACAAAGAGTTCGTGATGACGCAAAAAAAAAAATACCCATATCATACCTTTAATAACAGCGTCTCCAACAAACAACTGGCCGGTCTGGTCAGCAGCCTGGTCCTTGTATATCTTGGAGATGAGGATAGGCAGTTTGTGTTCCGCACCGCCCTTTATGCTGAGCCCCAGACCACCAACCTTCTGCCGTGTGATTTGAACCATGCGCTCCTAGAAATAACGGCGTAAATCAGAAAGGAATATTATGGTGACACGCAGTAAATGCGACGCCCTAGGCTGCTGAAGTGAAGACGCTACCCCAACCCAAGGCCTTAAAGCATATTTTGGCAGTCTGTTATCGCGTATCATGCTGCCTTCCTCATAGCCGTGCATAAAGATTTGTAGTGACAAGAGGCACCCCCCAGTTGACTCAATTTGTTTTCAAGTCAGGGCCCTTGAGCCTGCCTCTCATCGTCTGCCTAGCCTTTTCCCAACTATGTTGGGGTCGGCTTCCAGTCTAACCGGATGCGGCTGAATACCAGTATTATACATGAAGCGACCGCCTATCTGACCTCCACAAGCCAGCTACTGGATAATACGATACCTCTTGGTTAGACTGGCTGTCCGACTTTGGTGTTTCTGACTACCCGTAACGACTGTCAAAGATCCACGAATGACAGCCGGGACAAACGGCTTAACGTGCTTTCCGAGGCACGGAGGGGTCACGGTATGTAAAGATGGTCACCCATCCACAGACCAACCGCGGCAAGCATCGACCTGAGCCTGCCTCTGTTGTTTAAAGGGAGAGAAAGGGGAATATTTTCGTAACTTAATATCGAAGGTGTTTGTTATTGAAGCCTTTGGGTAATTAGATTTTTCAACGTCGAAAAATTAATTGGATTTGGTCGATTTACATGCGTCAAAACGGTGCCTACACGACGCCTCCGTCGGGTCGCTAAATTATAAATATGTTTATGTTGATAGACTGCTAGGTATGACGGCGCCAATGCTTGGCAATGGTGCCAATTCTGTTGTTCACAAAATAAACTAAATTTAAGTTCAGTGCATATTTTTCTTTCTATTTCATTAAGAAAAGGACACAAGATAAATTTTAGTTCGATCCTGTCAAATTAATAAGCACCTGAAGTAAATTGACGTAATTTTAGTAGGCAAGTTTTTAATCACGTCTAAACTTGTATGAGTACCTAGTGTCAGGCGCTGATTAATTTGGCAGGACTAAACTAAAATGTATCTTGTCCTTTTCTTAATGAAATAGAAAGAAAAAAAAATGGCCAAGTGCGAGTCGGACTCGCACACGAAGGGTTCCGTACCACAAGGCTAAAACGCCAAAAAAACACGTTTGCTGTATGGGAGCCCCCTTAAATATTTATTTTATTCTGTTTTTAGTATTTGTTGTTACAGCGGCAACAGAAATACATCATTTGTGAAAATTTCAACTGTTTAGCTATCGCGGTTCTTGAGATACAGCCTGATGACAGACAGACGGAAGGACAGTCAGACGGACAGACAGCGAAGTCTTAGTAATATATAATAATAATAATTAATTATTATTATAAATAAATAAACTCGTATCACGAATAGAATAAGATTATGATGAGTTTTTCGTAGCGGAAACACGGAGGAGTAAATCCAGATAAAAACAAATTACGTTTTTAGGGTTTCTGTACCAAAATGGTAAAACGGAACCCTTATGGTGAGACTCAGTCTGTTTGTCTGTCTGTCACAGCTGGATATCTCAAGAACGACTAATGCTATCAACTTGAAATTGGGAATAGTTTTAGATGACGTTTGCTCAACTATTTTGCAAATAAGAAAGAATTAAAAAAGTGACAAGTGGGGTATTATAATTATGAAAGAGCAGTTTGCACATCCAGGCCGCATAGTTTTCGACTTTTGATGAAAAATGTAAAAAAAATACCTTTCCCCCCTTATCTCCCAAGTTTGCAAAGAGAACAATCTGAAATAATTCTATGTCATAGAAGTTTATGTAAAGATTACAGGAAAAATAAAACGAAGTCTCTAAATAGCACACTTTTTCGGCAATTATCAACAAAAATTACATAATTATTGTTGTAATTAATGGCGCTGACATAAAACTGCAATATTCTACACCGCAGTGCACAGTGTTAAAATTCTCTGACGAATAAATATAGGCCTCGCCGATGAAAAATTAAAAACATGATGTTACGGAACCCTCGCCTCGGTGCGTGAGTCCGACTCGCTCTTGACCGGTTTTTATTTTTAATCCGGCACAAGAGTAGCACCCGAGCGGCGAAAAGCTAATTATCTAAACAATGGGAAAATTTTAACACACTCCCAGATTTAATTCCACATCTCTTGGCTTAGCTACAATGAGATACTACAGAGCACAGTGCTACCTGCACTAAATGTTTCATTTTGCGTTTAATTATTCACTACTACCGCCCATTAGCTTGCTCCCTCTTTTATGAAAAATCATTATCTGCGTGAAATATGTTTGAATTGTTATGGAGCATTGCTCTGCGAGTATCTTTTGTTATGATATTTGCAAGAGTTGTTGGGCTTTATTTGAGGTAGACGACAGAGTTACATTTTTGTCCGGTTTCGAAGTTTTGATTGGTCGGTCAATGGCACAGAAATTATACGATACTCGTTACGAATTAAAAGCAATGACTGCACAATGACGTTTTATTGGTAGGTTACTGATCAAAGGAACTGTCAAAATATTTGCAGATTACCGCGTAAGTCAGTACAATACATTTTTCATTATGTACGAGATTACCATTCTATGCCATGTCTATGCCATTTCGTTCAATGGAGTGTCAGTGGTTGACCTTTGGAAAGTCATAATGACGCCATTATATTAGTAGATTACTAAACTTGTCAAAGTCAACAATTATGAAATCAATGATAGACCATCCGTAAGTTTGGGCTTTCAGCCTGGGAACAAGGCTGAAAGCCCAAACTTTCATTAAACATTGAAGTACCTACCTATTGAAAACTACTAACAGGTTAATCGTCCAGCATAGTTTTGTTAAATGACGGCGGAAATGACCTAGTTGCAGCACCTATAGCAGCAATTGTCAATAGTTTTGTGTCGGCAGAGAGATGGCATGACTATTGTCTCTATGAAACAATATTGATACCCACTGTTGTGTTCATTCAAGATCTGAGATAATCCAGCCATTTGATTTTTATTTGTTTACCATCGATTAGGTAGGTACTTACTGTTTAAACATAATATTTTGATAGTTCTATAGAGTGGCTTTATGGTCTGCTAGCGCCATTAGCGACTTCGTATCAATCAATCATGATATTTAAATCAATAATTTTAAATAGCGAGTGTTTTACATGACTAACGGAAATACGCGGCCATGTAGATACTAGGTACGTGTCTGGAAAAACATTATATTTTATTTCTTTAAAATGGCTGGTTTCGTACAGTGGGCTGCTAATAGTAGACAAGAACGCCAAAGCGTTGGGAATGCTATCAAATGTTTTCCGACATAGGTACAAGGTTAATGAGGATTTATGCAAACTACCCATGAAATAAAACTACGGAAATGTGAGGGAAATCGGTTAACGTCACGAACATAGTCATTTCAATTAAAAATATTCATGAAAGCATATTATTATTAGTAAACTAGATTCACACAGATAGAAATCAGCTTTCTACCTATATAATTATGGGCGTTATTTATGTCATCAATACTGGCCCAGGATCAAGATAATGAATAATAACTAACTGCCTGTGTTGGGGCTTATGTTCAGCAGCTATCTATTGTAAAGAAAATTATAATTTTCTTCCTGATTAATATGTTGCATGCGTGTGTCGCAACAGCGGCGTTCGAAACAACATAGGGGACCCTTCCAAGGCAGTTGTTTCATTCATTGACTCGCTGCGCTATGTGAGGATTCAGGGGTTTACTTTATTTACAAGTTCAGGGCTTAAATATTGAAACATTTGAGTGTAAAAAAAAATGTATCACTAAGCAGATGTAATTCAACTGAAGGGGTAGGACTTAGGAGTTGTATTCATATGGAATAGTGGCGTAAGCACATCCCAAAAAATGCGGGTATTAGTCAAAAGAATACAGTCACTATGGGAAAGTGTGGCTCGAGAATGGGTCGCACGTTTACGTGCACTCAGTTTGAGTCTGATCTGTTTCGCTGAATGACGACACATTTCGCCACTAAGCGAATTAGAACAACGGCATACCATCCCTGCGCCAATGGCATGATTGAGCGTGTTCATCGCCAACTCAAGGCTGCTCTGATGTGCCACTAATATTCTTTGATACATGCACTGCCTTTCGTCCTTCTTGGTATGCAATCCGCTTTCAAAAAAGTTCTGAAAGCTACAGCTGCTGAATTGCTTTACGGAGAAACACTTCGGTTGCCCGGCGAAATGCTTGTTTCCGAAACTGACACTACGAACAATCCTGCAGACTTGACATTCAACTTCGACGTAAAATGTCGACTGTACGACCAATCTCTGCATCTCGTCATACTCAACCATCCGTTTTCCTTCGTGACGATACACTCAGACGCAAGGGGCGTCTCCACCCACCACCATATGCAGGTCCAAACCACAACATTGATCGCGCCAGCGATGGCAAAACAATGACTTTGGTCATCAAGGGTAAAAACGTCGCTGTAAGCATTAATCGCGTCAAGCCGCCTCCGCCAAAAACATTTAAACCCACTGACACATCCACATCAAAACCAAAACAGCCAGATTCATCTTTAAAGGCAGACACCAATCCAACTACCTACCACTACAAAACTGCCATATGCCTACCACTCGGTCTGGCAGACGAGAAAATTCAAGGATTTTGATCTCACCTTAGAATACGTGGCGTCAACTGTATTGTTTTAGATAAGTATTTATAAGTTAGTCAGGAATGCACCCCTGATAAGTGGCAACACGAATCTACGATCCGGGGCGCTCATCATAGCGTTCCATATGTACCGACCCCTCTTGCTTGCCAACCGTCACGGGACACGGACTAGATTAGTTTATTTTGTCCCACTAGTTATAATTACTTAGTTGTATTATGCGCTAAATAGTGTACCTATCTTAACTGTAAACTATAATACGTGTGGCAATTACAATATTATTAACTGCAAGTTGGAGTTTTACTTCCGCTCTTCGACCACAACTTCACCTCCAATACGCGTAAGAGGAGACAGGTAGAACACCTTCCACCATGCTTCCACCTGTCTTAAAAAAAGTAAGGATTTCAGTTATAAATACTGTCAGACTGCCAAAACTAGGCCTTAAGTGAAAGGCCTTCAGACTAACCAAACAGTTCAACACAAACAATGACTTTGGCTATGTGCCTAACATTCCTAACATAGCTCCTCAATGTTATGAAATCACGAATCTTCAAAGGTTACTCACCCTAGCATGAGGCACATTCTTGTCTTTAGTTGGCTGCACAGGCACCGGTGCCTCTCGCTGTACGGTCACCGCATCCATTGTGAGCACCAGTCGCGCTGGCCTCGGACGGGACTTGCCATCCGAGACTTGAACCATGCCTGTGCGAATCTGAAAGAAAGGTGTTCTCTTAGTCTTTTTGTGGAGGGCTGTCTTGTGCAAAAATTTACTACAGGATATTGGATCTCAATGATCTAACTGAGACTTGTTTCTTTTCGTCTCAACATTACATGTTTCATATTATTATGTTTGGTCCCAGTACTATCCACATTCATTGCAGCATCAGAGGCGTTGTTCAGATTGTCAAGGGTGAGACGTTGACTTACACTGAAAACCCAAACTTTAGTCTGTTTCCTGAGATCAAGTATTTTAATTTTTGACCATGCATTAAACTATTTTTCTGTTCACTCAATTCATCATTGATAAACAATAGGATGATTTCAATGCTATTTTAAACTACCTACCTAGCTTTCAAACACAAAGCACCCATAAAAAATAATTAATCATTCTGTGTACAAACAAGGGAAGTAATTAGTAATCCATTAATGAATATTTTTAGCAGACAAACATTATTAGTCATTGTTTACACCATGATTAGTGCTCCTGTGAAACGGTTTGTCTTAATAACAACTTTCACCATCTTTTTCCTATACCAAACCCCTAAGACGACCCACTGACCCAATTGTGTGCCAACACTTGTATGGAGTTGTGCTAAAGAAGCTTCTGGGCAGACAAATTGTAGGCATATGAGCTACATAATATTATGCTTGTTTAACACAAAATATGAGCTGTGTTGTCCTGTTGGTATGGTACCAATGGTTTCCAAGCATTTCTTTGAGTGGACAATAACTGATCGAAAGGTGTCACTGTTTAATGGCCAGAAGAACACATGCATTGTGCCTTTTACTCTTTCTTTGGGTAATGTGGTAAGACATTGGAGACGTCAAAGGAATTCTGAAGGTTATATCTAGCTGCAACATTTTGTACTTACTGTTATTTTTCAACAAACCCATGTCATATTTGCGAGGTTCGACACGGAATAGAAGATTCTGGGTGTTACCGTGTCCTAAGTATAAAATCAAAATACAATACCTAGTTACAATTTAAATTTGCATTTTAACACTAATTCAGACAGCAGAGAGATTGCAGATCTAGTCAGTACCTTAAATGCATCATGCATTTTTGTTTTATTATTTTAACTAATGTTGTAATTTACATGATTGTTGTGTGTTAACTGAAATAAGTAAATCGAATTGAATAAATGATGTTTTTCTGTTCTTCTTGTAACTTTTCTGATATTTCTGGCCTTTTTTTTGGATCCTGCAGTTGTTTATTACAGGTTTGGTATTGTTGTCCATAAATCCAGCACTGCTGATCCAACTATTATTCTTTTCTTTAGCTTCTCTGAATGAAAAATCTTTGACCTGCAGTGAGATTCTCTATTTTAGATATACTTTTTTTTAAACCTTGCTACTTCTAAAAATAAAATTGAACATTACGTAGTCACTGAAATGTAAGGACCTACATAAACTTTTGAAAAGTCTCAATCAAAATAGATGAGTCCTAAGTTGACACTGGCCAAAAGCCTACTTCTAATGAGGGCCATTGAATTAAAATAGAAATTAATGAACTCCGCCTACCTTTTCATCTTTCTTCTCCTCAATAGGCGTCATCATTGTAGAACATGCACACCATAACGATATAAAACTTTTGGAACGTTCCAAATTTAAAACTTGATAATGCAAACAAAAAAATCGCGAACCCCTGCTACTCTCACGAACTTCGGCCTCATATCGCTTTCTTGCAAAGAATTTAACATCAAAAGTCCATTTCTAATTAGCTATACTGTTGCTTCTAATGATAATTTTCATTATTTATGGGTTACACATTACAAATTCTAAAAACAGGTCACTGGCATACGATAAATCAATATAGGTGAACGGCATCAAAACAATTGAAATACGGCGGATTTACTACGACCGTTTTAGATTTTCTAGATATTCATAACTATTTTCTAAACTACTTCTCGATAGTTAGAATGTTTTCATTGACAATATTACTATTTAATTTTACAATAACAAATAATTTCTTGGAAAATTGACGACGGACGACACCACACACCACTTCTTGTGCGCGCTAAGTAGATACTAGTGATGTGCATTCATTCAACTTACTATTTGCTGTTTGCACAGACTATGTAAGAAATAGGCTTATTGCATGACTAGAACATGAAATCGCTAGTAAAACTTAATCGATTTTTCGAGCATTCGTAGTCGACTATTGTAATAAAATAATGGAGAAATGTGAGAGTACTTTATGTACAAGTAGTTTAGTAAACACACCTTCCAATATAATAAATATAAAAGGATTAATAAACGTGTACCTATTTATCATTACAAATTTGGGCAAACCTCTGACCAACGCTTGGGGCGTTGGTCAGAGGCCCTTTGGGAAAACAGGCGTAATTTTAGTAAGTATTATTTTACAGTAAAAACAAAAAGTAAATTATAAAGGTAATATAAAATTACTCGTTTTTGTGAAATATTGAATTTGATTTACGGCTGATTTTTCCAACGCCAGATAGTTTTATCCGAGATATATTATAAACATTGGGATGGAATGGCACCTTTTCATTTTACTCTTTTCACATTACTGTAGCGCCGTGTTCCCACGGCCCGCTTTCTCACAGGCCTCGCCGCGCCAGGCCAGGCCGACAAGCCGTGGGAACCGTCGCATCCGATAAGACCTGCGGTGGTCCGTCGCATCCGATAAGACCTGCGGTGGTCCGTCGGGAGTCGGTTACTCCCGAGCCACCCCTCACCTTTGAACGGTAAGTTCAAAGGTGAGGGGTGGCTCGGCGCGAAGGTACCTGTCGCGGCCTGTACGGCCAGTACGGGCGCGTTTCTTTTTGCTTTGTCTTTAAGGGAATGTTCGGCATTGGCTTTGACAGGCCTCGACAGGCATTGCAACGCACAGCGCGGCCCGTCAGTTAACGGGCCATGAGACCGTGGCATAAGACTGATGTAGGTAGGATTAGGATGCCTAGAACATCATTCTCCTGCCCTTATCCCAATTTATTTGGGGTCGGCGCAACATGTCTTTTTCTTCCATACTTCTCTGTTAGTCGTCATCTCAGAAGTCACCCCCTTTCTAACCATATCATCATTCACACATTCCATCCATCGTTTCTTTGGTCTTCCCCTACTCTTATAGCCATCGACATCCATACTCAAAACTCTCTTATTAGGAGAACGCCTAGAACGTAAATAACATAACGTGACGTTCTACGCCCCCCACACATCAGGACCTGAGGTGGCAGCGCGTAGTGCTCCACGTGCACCCCTCATAGACGTAGCGAGGGGAGTCAAACACCTCACTCCCCCCCTGACCCGACGAGGCCCTCAGTGGCGGGCCGGCACCAGTCGGGCGTTGCGGAAGCGGCGGACATCCATGAGGATCCTAGAAATAGCAGCCGGGCAGCATTCTTATCATTGTAGGGGAATTGCAATTAAATGAGTTTCCTGTCCTGACTCTGTCTGCTACTCATCATTATTTGACTTTTTGGAGCTTAAGCACTAGTTCGACGTTCGTAGTATTTTCTCTATTATTCTACGATAGAATTAAAGAAAAAAAAAATCCTCAGAAATAATGTCCATTGACACTCGTAATATTTATTTCTTTTGTAGAACGAAGTTTTTTATTAGGGCTTGGGGTAAGAGTTAAATGTTATGAACCTCCCAATATGGGATCCGCCATTTTTTTTTAATTTTTCATGATGGGTGTCGTTTTATCTTATTGTTTGAGGGTCCTAAAGCTGATAGTAAGGTCAAAATGAAAATTCAAAATGGCGACAGTTTCATGAGAGCTTCTAAAAACTTGTACTAGATGGCTCTGTATTGTAGACGCGTATTAAATTCACACTTTCGCTCTCTCTCTCTGTGTGTCTTTCTATTACAATATAAACGAGTGTATGAGCGTGCGAGTATAGCGTACGGAACTTCATTCTTGAGGGGCACTCATACCCAACCACACCAGTTCTTCTTATTTAAGGATAACGAGTGTACGTCTTTTTCTTTACGTGCCTACTGGTGACCCCGAATCGGGGTTGTGCTGTTAAGATAAGAAAATCTACGAGGTCTTCAACCACGCTACAAACACGCTATATTTTTGTCACCCGTGTCAGGTTTGTCACGGACTTCATGAAAATAGAGGTGGCAGTGAAAGAGTTAAACATTCACATGCCAATAAAAGTAGGTATCTAAATTGGTTGAAGTTATTCAATCGTAATTAATCTAAGCCTTAAATATCAATTAAGTAATAATTCTTGAGCTATTAGATCCTCATTACAGCCGTTGGAACTTGATTTACTGGGAGTGAAGTGAGAGTGTGTGAGTGGGGTTCCCCCATACAGATGTCAGCGGATGTTAGCAGGCCACTTTCAAAATGTCGTTACGTAAAAAGTATTTAGTTACTTATAAATTATTTGAGTAAAGGTACTTATTATTTAGTTCGTCTCGCGGTGCTGACGTTCACACTTATGTACAGCGAGCACTATTCTTGCCACGCATGCCAACAAATTTTTGCCACCACATGAATAGATATTAGGTAGGTAGGTATCATTAAATTAATGCAGTGGGCATTTATAAATAATATATTAAACTTTGCAGCCTCATGGACTACCAGGCATTGAAGTCGGCAAGAAGAACTCAAACTCAAAGCATTTACGAGTATTTCAATTAAACTATATATAGGCACTTTTGAATTATCAAGAGGCTGATAAATTTTTGATTTACCGACGTTATAGTCCTTTTTACCCGTCGTCTCTGGAACTCCAAACCATGCTCCAAAAACTGAGCACGGCTCGTTTCAAGGTGGGACTTGCAATGAATCAGTCTAAAACATGTGCGTGTGGTGTGAGGGCCACTTTGCTAAAACTCTTTGAAAATGTGCTTAGGATCTAATGAACATTCCAAAAGAATTGTGAAAGTTGGAATCAGATTTTGTGAAAGTCTAATAACCGAGTTATAGACTGTAAAGTTGGGCCCTCAATTCTCACATAGAGGATTGGGGGCCCACCTGAAACTGATAAGCTATGGACACTACAGAAAAAGTCTTGCCAAAATCTAAGCTAATGCCAAACAAAATTTGTGAAAACAAGATATTATCACAAAACACTGTCCTACTTTGTCTATCTTCGTACAAAATGGGCCCTCAATTCTCATACATGTAAAAGTTTAATACGCAAATAAAATTAAATCATTAACTTACAGCTACTGTTTGAAATCCTATGTGCTACTAAATAAATTGTGAAAATTTATGAAAGCAAGAACAGGTCACCACTTTTTGTTGTTTGAAAGTTATCCCTCAGTCCTCCATTCCTTTTGTTTTCGATTTATTACGCTTATCGTATGAAAGATAAGATAAATACAAAATTGTTTCTTTATGTGAAAAAAATTGTGCAACAAATGCGATACCAGAAATAAATTAAAATACCCATTATTGTATATGAAAATCGACTTTTTTTTTTATTCTCTGAAATAGGAATTAGGGTGACCACAATTTATTTTAGATTGCAGTAAAGATTAGTAAATGTAGAGTCATGGGTTTTAATAAACTTTCTTCGATTTTTCGCTTATTATCGTCATAGCATTTGTACTCAAGTTTAGTGATAAAAAAAAAAATATTCGGAAATCGAATGATCACATAGAAAAATACTGTTACCCAAATAATTTTTGCTTGAAATATCGTTAGTTCCGAAAAAACGAATGACAATAATCAAATAATTTATTTATTATTTTATAAAGGCTTTTGCCCAGCAATGGGACAATGTAGGCTAAACATAATCCTACCTAATATTATAAATGTATTAACAAAGTGGCCCTCACAGTCTCACACCACACGCACATTCTAAAACCCAGGTATTGGCCGACTGTATTAAGCGTAAGGTCGGCTTAGTCGATAAATGCCCAATTCACGAGGTAGGAGGCAGAAAATAAATCATTCAAATGAATGTACCTACTTGGGCCAGTTAATTATTGCTATCCATTGCTTTATTGGTTTGAACATTTCGTATACTCAACAACGTAAAATATAATGCAATGGGCTTGGGTGAACTGTCAAAATGAGAACTATTATGATCAATTCGCTCATTTCGAGAAATATCGACGTAACTATTACTTTTTTTTATGTCTTTGCTTTCCTAACGTAAATACGCTTTCTAAGTACTCTGTCGATGTTTCTCCAAATGAGCGAATTGTCATTCATGTGTGTTACGCAATTACCCCGCTGAACAAGGCAAGTTCGAGTTGGCAAAAAGGCAAGTTCGAGTTGGCGCCGGGAAAGTGTTCCTCAAAGGAAATGAGGAGGGATTTGGGAGAGGCCGTGGCCCAGCCATGGTAAAAATAACAACATACTTACATCGGCTTAATGCTTTAAGCACTAAGGTACTCAGATATTCAATAGCTAGGTAATTATCTAGACTATGTGAATTATTTATTGAATATAGAATATGTTATGTATATTACTACTAGGTACCGGGTTACATAACGCAATGAAAATAAAATGTCATACCACAACACACATCTTTATTTCTTTCCTCCGCACTAATATCAATAATTTTATTATTACACAACATGTATATAGAAAGATTTTTATACAATAGTGTATAAATAATACCTATTAACTATATTAATCAACAATATAGTAAAAAGAATTACGAATTACTTAAATACTGGCAGTCTATTTTAATGATATGTATCTTTTGCAGTTTGGAACAGCCGTTAACATTACCTAAGAGCTACGTAATTTAGTAAATTAATTAATTATTTATTTTAACTCATAATTTGAATGTGTACTGAAAACCTAAAATGTGCACCAGATTTTACACGCCATGCGTAGACATTTTTGTTTATTGAGGAATTTAGAAAAAAAGCAGATGCACATGTTATATTTTCATAATTAGGTTTGCTGTGAGATCATTAAGCACATTGAAACACCTATTGAGAGCATAGCTTGTTATATGGACAGCGATCTCCACATTTTAATTTTTCAACTATAAATCTCACAGCAAACGAGTAGGTAGTAAGTTCTTTAATTTTATATAACATCTGTTCATATTTACAATTCATTAGATGCCATTTTCATAAATGTAAACTGTCATAGAATAACAGTTTAAAATAAATCACATTATTACCTATAATATAAATAATTTATTTAACAATAATTTATTTAACATTAAGTAAATGGGGAGTCACAGTTTGCGACGTAATCACATGTATGAAATAAGCCCTTTTTACAAACAATTGACAGCAAACGAACCGTTTGCTTTTTGTTCTATTAATACTCGAAACGTTTTTCAAATTGCACAATTATAGGTAAAAATATCCTCATAATTAAATAGTTTGACGTTAAATTTCACAATGTGTGAATGGGACTTGTCAAATTAGAAAATTGTTTAAAACACTAATGTTACACATGAATTGTACATTCTCGCCGTTCTTGTTCTTTTCTTTGTTGATATCTGCGCAGAAAAATATGAAATTAATGTTTTAATCTTAAACAAAACCAGCAGTAATAATTTTGTGCAGGTATTATGTATTATGTGCGTTCTAATTAGGTACCTAAAAGGAAGGTATTTCGAGTTGACTAATAATGTTACAATTATGTTTGTTATGAGGTTTTTATTTAATCAAGATCAGTTACAGCTAACAAGATTTAAAGTAGTGTTAAAAAAACACAGCAACGATCTCGCTAAAATCATACGAATACCTAGTGAATAAGATCTTACTTGTCAATTAAAGAAGATATATCAGCGGGGACTGGGGCGAAGCTCCCCGAGAGGCCGTCGCTCCCGGTCGGGCCTCCGCTGTCAAAGAGACACTAAACTCAGTACTATGCTACAAATTTCATCATTTATATTCAGTTTTAAAGTTCGTAGCAAAGCTGGTTTGTTGTAAAGCTTTATGTTGGGTATATTTTAGGTTGCCTAAACGATTAACTATACATTTATAAATAAAATGCATGGCTATGGAAGTGCACAGAAACTTAACTAAAACCCAACGGCCTACATAACAAAAACGAACTAATAATAAATACGTAAGGTGTATAAAAGAAAGACATCATAATATTATGCCAACAAAAACAGAATTTAGGTCTTCACATGAAGCGCTGAACTGGCTACTAAGTAAAATAATGTTAGTTTGAAAACTTCAACAAATTAATAAGTTCTCACGGAACCATTTCAAAGTCTAGCAATAATGGAAGTGCATGGACAAGGTGAGCGGTGAGCGGCGAGTGGTGAGGAGTGAGCGGGGGAGGTACCTGAGTTCTACCTGCTGGTCGTGCGGGCGCTTCGCCGGCCGCTGCCGTACGCGCTGTTGCAAGGGGACGTGCCTGAACCTGGTGTAAAGAGACAATGTTAAAACCTGTCTGAGTGTCTTTGATGATCTTCTTCTTCTCCATAGGTACCTACGCTTTGGAATGGGCAACTAGCTTCATATTTTCTGACTGACCGACTTCTTGACAATTCAAAAATGCCTGTTAAAGGTTTAATTGAAATAAATGCTTTGAGTTTGAGTTTGATCAATACTGGCTACTTTTAAAACTGCAAACACATCGATCAAATAAAAAAACGAGGTGAAAATAAAATGATATGCTGATCTCGATAGCATTGATGAAGATTTGCAAAAAAGATAACTGGTATGATAGAAGATGAGGCACATACGATAGGCCAACAATAGTTTTTATTTAACCTTTAGTAGTTGTATTGGCAGCACTATCGCTGTTGTCGTCGGAGTCGGTGTGCGTGTCCCTCCAGTTGTTGGGCGCGGCTCCACCCCCAGCACTGGCACAGGCGGCACGCATTCGGTGCCGCGCCTCCACTGTCGAGCATTTAGACAGACTCGATTCATCTGTCGGTACAACAATAATACGTCTGAACCAAGCGAGGGCTTGGAACATGTTGAAAATCATTCTAGTTGATAATTTTTCAATTCTTATCAATGTAAAAACTTCAACTTACTAGATTTAGGTCCTTTTATAAAAAACAATATGAAAAAGTTTTAGATTTAGGTCCTACAATAATTATTATGAAGTTACCTAATTATTATTCAATTCAATCTTTATTGCATCCATAATGTACACATAAAGGTGGTAAGTATAAAACAATAGAATCAATTATGGATCATATTAATAACAATTCTTTATTAGTTAGGTAGTCGATTATATGACAGATCGTGTAATCGATCGTTGTGCCACAAATATTACTAATTTCATTAATATCATGTCGCATCACTACTACTTTTTGTAACGTCAAAAACTTTTAACTCTTTGCCGCCTAAAGTTCAAAAAATAAATTAATTACCTATCGTTTGTATTTCGTGAGTGACAATGAAAAGTGCATATTATTGTAGTTTAATAATATCAATAACTGACCGTATCTGTAGTGATCACAAGCGCGATGACGTCGCCGGTGGGGTGGTGCCGCGTCGTCTTCACGCCTCGCGAGCGTGCGGAATTGCAGCGAGTGAGCCGCTGACACGCCGAACGTTGCGTATGGACTTATTTCGTATAACTCCGCTGAATATGGAATTCAGTAATAGGCAAGGTTATTGTGTGGGATGAGAGTTCTTGTGTTCCCACCTCTACTGTTGCACTGGGTTGGAGGAGACTGCTTGGTTATTAAAAAACTCCTTGTTGCTTGAAGACTATTTATTTCCTTGTTGTCACTGTGAGATCTTGATCTGAACTGAATACAAATCACTAAAAGCGCCCTTTCTTTATACAATTCTACATGGGCGCAAGTAGTGGCGGGGGTACATTTCTTATAATTCGAAGTGCCAATTACAATTACCTTCGTTCGTGCCCCACTCTCGGTCCACCAATCACAGCAGTTTGCTTTTTGTACAGGTTCGGGACAGGTTTCGACAAGTTTAGACTTGTCGAGAGTGGAACACGATCGTGTCTACTATATACAAATGATAACTTAAAATATTAAGATGAACTTATACACTATTAGTTACATTGTCTTTATACACTACGACGTTATGTAAGTGGGCGTACTGCACATTCCTCCCGCCGTGCGTCGTCATCTGCTGCTGGCGTCGCAGTCGAAGATGGTGCAGGATCGCCGCTCTCGATTGGTAGTACTATTATTTTCTTCACCGGACGTCGTAGGGTGCCTCCTTTCGTTGTAACGTCCACCGTACGCACAACTCCGTCTGGGCCGGGGAATGTGGCACAGATGCGTCCTCTGATCCACATGTTTCGTGGAAGGTTGCCGTCCACGATGAGTACTAGATCGCCGGCCTTGGGGATCTCGCCTTTGGTGTGCGGTTCTCTGCGGTTCCGTAGTTCTGGAAGGTATTCTTTAAGCCATCTGGCCCAGAATATATCGGCGAGTCTCTGAGCCGCACGCCAACTGGCTCGCAGACGCAGGTCACTGTCGCAGAATTCTCCTGGTGCCGCGATGCGGCCGGGACCACCCAAAATGAAGTGATTGGGTGTTAGAGCTTCAGGATCTTCGTGGTTCACGGACACATGGGTAAGTGGCCGGCTGTTCACGGTGTGTTCTGCTTCGGTGAGCAGCGTGTGAAGCACTTCCTCGCTCGGGAATCGCTCGTTTACAGTGGCGGCGAGTGCTGTCTTCACGGATCTCACCATGCGTTCCCAGGCGCCTCCCATGAATGGGGCACCAGGTGGTATGAATCGCCAGTCGATCATCTTTTTTGAGGCTTCTTCTGCTGTAGCTGCGAAGATGGCGGCCCGTAATTCCTTCTCGGCGCCGTGAAAATTGGTTCCATTGTCGGACCACAGCTGCGCTGGGCAACCTCGGCGTGCTATCATACGGCGCAGCGCCATGATCGCCGAGTCTGTGTTGAGTGATGCCACAAGTTCTAGGTGAATGGCTCGCGTCGTGAGACAGGTGAACAAGGCAACATATCTCTTTTGATGACTCCGTCCTGTTGTGATGGTCAATGGCCCGAAATAGTCCAGCCCGACGAAAGTAAATGGTCTCTGATGGTGTGCTAGTCGACAGGAAGGGAGGTTCCCTGTCATTGGCTGTGCTGGAGAGGCTGCCCTAATACGGCATTGCAAGCATCTACTGATTATGTTCTTGACTGTCGGTCGTAGACGGAGCACCCAATGTTGTTGACGGCATTCGTTGACTGTCGTCTCGGTGTTCGCGTGATGTAATTGGCGGTGGATATATTCGATCCACAATCGCGTCGCCAGGTGGTCTCCGTCAAGAACCATCGGATTCTTCAGGTTCTCTGCGATGTCTGTCATGGCGGTTATTCTGCTCTTCAGGCGAATCTCTCCCTCTGAGAGTTGTATGCTTAGTGCGTGCAGGCGACTGTTTCGTGGTAAGGTTTTCTTGTTCTTCAGAGCTTCTATTTCTTCCTGAAAGGATTGTTCTTGTGAAGCTCGTAGGATCAGACCCTCGGCCTTACGTAGAAACTCAGCGGTGAGAGGAAGGTAATTGTTCGTGGTTTCTTGCCTCTCTCTCGTTTTGATTGGTAATGTTCGTTTGTTCTTTCTCCAATCAGGGTCTGCGCTGCTATTCCTTTTAGTTCTTTTGTAATTGATGTTGTGCCTTGATTGATGACAGAGGCGTAAGAACTGCAGGATTCGTGCGGTGGCTCGCAAGTATCTCTCCCAGCGTGAGAATCTATTGACGTCTGGTATTGCTTCGCCGATTTGTACGTTATTGCTTTTGACGGTAAAGCTACAGGTTCTCTCTTCCCCTGTGATTATGACAGGGTTCTTCTCATCGGCTGGCCATGTGTCCGGGGGACCGAGAAGGAAATCTGCACCGTTGAACCATCGATGATCTTGACTGTAGTTCTCTGGTACATCTCTTGTAGCGTCATCTGCTGGGTTGAGTTTGGTCGGTAACCAACGCCATTCGTTGGTGGAGCTATGTTCCTCGATTGCTGCGATGCGATGAGCGACATACGGTTTGTAGGATCTGGATCCGGTTCTGATCCATGATAGTGTAGTTCTGCTGTCAGTCCAGAATGTGGTTGACTCTGGTGTCCGTTCGTGTTCTTCTTTAACGGCTGACGCCATGCGTGCGCCAAGTACTGCCGCTTGTAGCTCCAAACGTGGAATCGACATTAGCTTCAGTGGGGCGACCTTGGCTTTGGCTGTGATTAAGCAGACGTTGACTCTGCCATCCCTTGTGACTGTTCGCCAATATATTGCTGCTGCGTATGCAGATTCGCTCGCGTCCGTGAACACGTGCAGCTGTAGCGATTCTGTAGCACTGAAGCCTGGGTAAGTTCGTGGAATGGACATGTGTTCCAACTTCCTGAGGTGGGTGAGCCATTTCCTCCAGCTTGCGGCTAGGTCACTGTCCAGGGCTTCATCCCATGATGTTCCGCGACGCCAAACTTCTTGTAGTATTTGTTTGGCTCTGATGGTGACCGGCGACACAAGTCCCAATGGGTCAAACAGGGACATTACTATTCTGAGGGCTTCTCTCTTAGTAGGCGTGTCGTTCTGTAGGATGTTCTGAGGTATGCGCGCCAGATTTAAATTGAAGGCAAGCGAGTCTTTTGTCGGCTTCCATATTAGGCCGAGAACTCGTTCTGTCTCGATGCTGTCTTCCAGTTTGATCGAATCTTCGGTTTTGGCATCTTCCCCTAGCGCTTCAAGAAGGGCGGTAGAGTTAGATGACCATTTCTTGAGTTCAAAATGCGCTTCCCTGTGAATGTCGCGCACGGCTTGTGAAACTTTCACGGCTTCTTCCAACGTGTCAAAACTGTTCAAATAGTCGTCCATGTAATGGTTTCTTTTGATAGCTTTGACTGCTTCTGGATGTTCATGCTGGAATCTCTCGGCGTTCGTGTTTTTTACGTATATTGCCGTAGTTGGTGAGCAAGAGGCTCCGAAGATCAGTGACTTCATGCGGTATTGTTCCGGTGGTTGGTTATCTCTTCGGTCTCCTCGCCACAAGTAACGAAGAGCGTCCCGGTCTTCGGGTCGTAGTTCTATTTGCAGAAACATTTCGGTGATGTCAGCGGTCACGGCGATTGAGTGCTGACGGAAACGCATTATCACTCCTGGCAGCGATTGTAACAGATCTGGGCCAGTGAGTAATTGGTCGTTCAAAGAGACTCCTCTAGTCTTGGCTGCAGCGTCGCAGACAATTCTTAATTTGTCCGGTTTCATGGGATTGAAAACCGCAAAGTGAGGCAGATACCATGTTCGAAGCTTCGATGTCGTGGCTGGAGCTGGTTCGGCGTATCCTTTTGATACTAGTGCTTCCATTTGTTCAACGTACCTCTTTTTTAATTCGGGCTCTTTGTCTAATTTTTTCTCTACGCTTATGAGTCTGTTCAGAGCGTTGTCATAGTTGTCTGGCATTATGACGTTTTTATCTCGCCACAATAAAGCAGTTTGATATCTTCCTTCTGGAGTTCTATTTGTGTATTGCTGAAGGATGCGAAGTGCCTTCTCTTCAGGATCATTGATGGGTTTCTTTGGATTGACTTGCATGTTGTCCATTGTGATGTATTCCTTCACCAGTTCATGTAGGTCGTTGTCTGTGTTAACATGTCTGATGAAGTTCACTCTGTGGCCAAGTGCTCGTGTGTGACTGCCATGTAGGACCCAACCTAGTGGTGTTAGTGAAGCCACTGGTTGGTTCTTCTTTCCTGTTCGGATCTCCGTTGCGATAAGTAGATCCCAGTTATCCTGGCCAATCAGGAGTTTAGGTCTTGCATCTTCAGTTACTAGGTCTCTGGCTATGTCATGAAGATGTTCGCAGTCCCTGACTGCTTCTCCAGGGATCTTTTGTGCAGCCAACTCTAGCTGCTTGATTGTTCTTGCGCGTAGCTTGCGTTCAGATGTGTGAAGTCCTTTGATGAAGAAGTTCACTCGTTGGGATGACACATCGACTGTGGGCTCGCCGTCAAAGGATGCTATTCGAAGTGGTTCATAGGATCCTTCTGCTCCGATTTGCTTGGCTAGGCTCTCGTCGATCAGAGTTACGGTAGAGCCGTCATCCAAGAGTGCGTAGGTATCTATAGCTCCCGCCGGTCCAGAAATGTGCACTGGTATTATCTTAAGAAACGATACCTTCGGTGTCCACATTGAATGGACCTTCTCTTGTTCTTCTTTGGAGCAGTTGGTTTCTTCGTTCTTCTTGGTTGCTGCACTAGTGGCGTGTAGCATTTTGTGATGTAAATGCACACAGTCGTCTATCTCGCATTTCTTTGGTTTACAGCTGTGTTGCTTTGTTCGGAATTTGAGGCAACGGAAACACAGGCGATGTTTCTTTGCGATGTCCCATCTTGCATCAGTAGTTGCCTTCTTGAATTGGTCGCATTCTACGATGCTGTGTCCTTGATGTTCACATAAACCACACTTTGGTTTGCTTGCTTCTTGTGTGGCATGTACCCGCTGCTGCCGTCGCTGCGTGTTCTGAGTAGTTTGAGTTGTCGCAGCGATGTTCTCAGGCAGTGCATATGGGCTGCAAATCTCTGCTTCGATCTTGATGAATCGGGTAAACTTCAGAAGATCAGGTTCTGTTCTGGGTTGTGCTGCTGAAAACTGGTACCACTGTCTTTTCAAGGTTGGTGTGAGTTTTTCAACGATAGCCTTTGTGACTTCTGGATTGAAGAGATAATGCCCGCAGTTGAGCGCTTGCAAAGTCCCAACAATGTTTTCCACTTTGGTAGCGAAGGTGCAAACATCACGCGGAGATTCTGTGAGGCGTGGTAAGGTTCGTAGTCGCTCTATCTCAGCCATTGCGATGGAGTCTGGTCGTCCAAAGCGTAGCTCTAGTGTCTTCATGACTTCGTTCGGGTCTGCGTTCACGATTAATAGACCTTGTACAGCTTCTTTTGCTGTTCCTCGAAGGCTTCTTCTGAGTCTTGACATGTTTTCCACTGTTGTTAATCGATGCGCTGACTCACAGTAGGCGGCGCGGAACGTGAGCCAATCTTGATGAGCTCCGTTGAAACAGGGTAGTTCAGTGTATTTCATTGGCTGCTGATACTGTGCAGCGTGCACAGCTTGCGTGATTGCAGCAGCAAGTTCTTTCATGTCCGTCCTTGCTTCTTGGACGGCTAGTGTTGTAGGCTGTTGCACGACGTGGGCTGATGCTGTAGGCGGCGGCGCCCAGGGCGAGGCGGTAGGCCTCGGAGGGTAGCTGTGATGCGGTGCCGTGGTGTAGATCGGTTGCCATGATGTGTTCGGTGCCACGTTCGTAAAGTTCTGTGGCCAGGATTCGGCAGTGATCCCTGGCGTCGGGTTCGGATGCGACTGCGCAGGCGCGGTGTTCTGTTGCCAGGATGCGGCAGTGACCCCTGGCATCGGGTTCGGGTGCGGCTGCGCAGGCGCGGTGTTCTGTTGCCAGGCGGCGATTACTGGCGGCGGGTTCGGGTGCGGCTGCGCAGGCGCGGTGTTCTGTTGCCAGGCGGCGATTACTGGCGGCGGGTTCGGGTGCGGCTGCGCAGGCGCGGTGTTCTGTTGCCAGGCGGCGATTACTGGCGGCGGGTTCGGGTGCGGCTGTTCAGTCGCAAGGTTCGGTTGCCAGGAGGCGGCGGTGCTCACTGGCAGCGTGATGTTCATGGATTCAGGTTCGGTGTTCAGGTTTTCAGGTTGCGGGTCCATGGTGCTGACTCCCGCCGGTAAGGTTGCCGGGATGTCCCAGGCTATGGCGGCGGTGGTCACAGGAACTGCTGGTTTGATCGACGACTTCGCCTCGGATTGATAAGGTCTGTTGGCAATGGCGAGTAGCTGACTTGATTGGAGCCAAGTAGTTACTCGTTGATCATTTCCGGTTTCTGAGGCGACGGAGGATACATCTTCATCCGTAGATTCAGCTTCAATTTCGGCGAGGCGTGCGGCCGCTAACTCTGCTAATCGTTGTGCTAGCTCCGCCTTGGCCTTGGCTATGCGGCGCGCTTTTGAAGTTTTATCGCTCTTCTGTGACGTAGGTTTGCTGCGGCGACCACTCTCTTTATGTCCAGTTGTGACGTCATGTTGTGGCGCGACACGTTTAACTGTAGACGAGCTAGTAGCTGGTGCTTCTGAAGTCCCTGCTGTGGCCGTCTCTGTGGTAGTTGTCGTTCCCGTAGCTTCCGTAGTGCTTGTGTCGGTCGTAGTCTCTGTAGTAGTTTCTGTAGTGGTTTCCGTAGCAGTTTCTGTTCGTTCTGTAGCTGCAGTCGATGCCTGGCCACCTCTTTTTCCCGTAGACCTCGTAACTGGCATTGTTTCAATATAAATTCTTCTAAATATTCTTCAAGAAGTTCGCTGGAGTCTTCCTAGTATGTGTTTTTCCTCGAATCCGGCACGAAGGACCAATGTGTGGGATGAGAGTTCTTGTGTTCCCACCTCTACTGTTGCACTGGGTTGGAGGAGACTGCTTGGTTATTAAAAAACTCCTTGTTGCTTGAAGACTATTTATTTCCTTGTTGTCACTGTGAGATCTTGATCTGAACTGAATACAAATCACTAAAAGCGCCCTTTCTTTATACAATTCTACATGGGCGCAAGTAGTGGCGGGGGTACATTTCTTATAATTCGAAGTGCCAATTACAATTACCTTCGTTCGTGCCCCACTCTCGGTCCACCAATCACAGCAGTTTGCTTTTTGTACAGGTTCGGGACAGGTTTCGACAAGTTTAGACTTGTCGAGAGTGGAACACGATCGTGTCTACTATATACAAATGATAACTTAAAATATTAAGATGAACTTATACACTATTAGTTACATTGTCTTTATACACTACGACGTTATGTAAGTGGGCGTACTGCACAGTTATTAAGAGACTTATTAGTAAAGCCTAATACAAAAAATAAATTCACAGATCTCGTGCCTTTGACGACCTTCTGGCATTGGAAATGCACTTAGATAGGGCAAACTATAATGAAAACAACTCTTTGCGCAAGAGATACACAAGGGTTAGTAGCAGGTACCGGCGAGTACCATTATTTTTTATACACACGACAGCCTCAATCGGATCGTACATCTGCGCTGTGAAGCTGCGATTTACAAAAATAAAATGTGTTTGTATAAAAACAAGTCAAAATAATGTTAAGAGCAATGAAAGAGGCGTAAAGACGATTGTTTGTCTGTGAATAGATCAGGAAGCGCACTCATAAATAAAGTCTCAAAAGGATAGTACAGTCATAAATCAATAGTAAGTATATTGTTAAAATAAGTTGAGACCATGAAAAAAATAGGACTTCATTGTTTATAGGGCCGCTTATGAGCAATAATACAAAAAAAACCGGGCAAGAGCGAGTCGGACTCGCTCACCGAGGGTTCCGTAACATCCAGGTTCATGCATAAGGTTTATGTTTATGAAATTAAATGTTTTTTTATTTTTTTAGTTGGTTGAATAAAAGGTAAATTGCGGTTTACGATTTATGACGTATTAAAAAAAAACTACTTACTAGATCTCGTTCAAACCAATTTTCGGTGGAAGTTTACATAGTATTGTACATCATATATTTTTTTTAGTTTTATCATTCTCTTATTTTAGAAGTTACGGGGGGGGGGACACACATTTTACCACTTTGGAAGTGTCTCTCGCGCAAACTATTCAGTTTAGAAAAAAATGATATAAGAAACCTCAATATCATTTTTGAAGACCTATCCATAGATACCTCACACGTATGGGTTTGACGAAAAAAAAATTTTTTAGTTTCAGTTCTAAGTATGGGGAACCCCAAAATGTATTGTTTTTTTTCTATTTTTGTGTGAAAATCTTAATGCGGTTCACAGAATACATCTACTGACCAAGTTTCAACAGTATAGTCCTTATACTTTCGGAGAAAAGTGGCTGTGACATACGGACGGACAGACAGACAGACGGACAGACAGACAGACAGACAGACAGACAGACAGACAGACAGACAGACAGACATGACGAATCTATAAGGGTTCCGTTTTTTGCCATTTGGCAACGGAACCCTAAAAATGGACTATGAAAAGGGTGGTACAGAGCCTGTCGCACGTGTCACAGTACCTAAAAATAAAATAAGTTGAAAATTAATGCTGCACACCGCGGCGCGCCTTAGCGCGACTGTTATGTCTGGCGGTTGGCATGGTACTAGCCCTCCGCTAGGAGTAATAGTGTTCTGTGTACTAGCCGGTTGAATGGCGTCCTCGTCCTCGTGCGAGGACTGGCAAACAGATGTACTAGTTTACTTCGTAACCTACTTTCAAGTTATTGTACTCGCCAACAATCACAAATAAAACAAAAATTAATAAAATAAAATTGTATCATTCATATTTATTTTAACATATTTTTTTTAATGTAGTCTAATAACGTCAAGGTTTACAACTTAAATAAAAAAATATTAAACTTACTAGTTGTACACGAAATTCACTAGCACACGCGCGCGTCGAGCGCCGCGAAAACTCCGCCGCATAAAGGTAAAGCTTTCTCCAACTCCATTACAGATAGCGAGCTTCCGTTTTTTGAAACTGTAGCCCAACTCAATATCCCGAGTGCTTTTTTTAATTTTTTCGATATCGCTTTTCGTTTTTGAGATATCGTCGATACAAGCTGAGAAGTCGCAAAAAGATCACGTAATTTTTCGACATTTTTGCACTTTTCGAAAAAGTTATTGACTTTTTTTTTAATTTTTCTACACCATCTTGTAGATCTCGTCAAGACACGTCTTTTGATACCCTATTGACTCGAGTTGCCCCAAAATTGACGACGCCAGAGCGATGTAGTACTTTCGCTGAAAACGGCCCCCTACCAACGCGATCGAAAAAACATTTCCAATGTTAAAAAACAAAGTCCAGTACCTACTTAATTTTATATTGATACCTCTCTAAAATCCGCCATTTTGACTTTATAAAAACAAAAGCCTCTAACCATCGCACGACCTAATGACGTTCCCAGGCTGCATACAAAAATTCAATTAAATATCCAATACCTAGTTTAGTCACTGGACATTATTTTTCATTTTTATCATTTTCTACATGATGTATCCCAAGTAACACAGTCTTGGAGGTTTAAAACAAATCTGTCTATTGTCAGCCTATTCATAGTAAATCTTTAGATAGGGGCTTTCTAAAGATGGTTTCAATAAAGAAAATGTATTCTTATAGAGTTTTTTTTCTCAAGCTCGATTATTTTTAGAGCATTTGTTCTATAGCACACTTATTTTAAGTACGTTTATAAGTATGATAGACTCACCCGGACGGTGACATGCCCGACACACGTCAACCGTCCCGTCCTTCATAATATGTCTCCGGTAGTTGTTCGTTAAGATAACTTCGTCCATAATTGCATAGACAAAACCTTCAGTTTCCACGAATAGGTCACCAAAACGTAGCCAGGACACGGACGCTAAGAAATCTACATCGGGCTCATGAAGAGCCCGATAAAAGCGCCCATGAAGCTCCTTGCTTTGTCATACCTTCTTGCGGTCATCAGTAGAAAGTACTACAGGTTTGCGCCAGTTCTCTTTAGCCATGGAGAGCGGGGTGAGCGTGCATACCCACTTCGGCTTTTAAAAAATATTCCCTGAGACTGTACACCTCGCGGTTGTGGAGGGTCTTCGCATTTAAAAAGCCTCGACCCCCGCACTTCCGCGGGATATACAGTCTCATCACCGATGATCGTGGGTGATGCATCTGGTTTGCGGTCAGAAGGGTACGGACTCTTCTATCCAGGGCGTCGAGTTCGGTCTGAGTCCTTTTGAGTATGCCGAAAGAGTACACAAAACCGGCATGACCCAACCGTTGAAGGCGCGCACCTTATTTCCGCCCGAAAGAAGACTAATTAATACCTTCTTCAGGCGACAAAAGAAGCGCTCCTTCAACGATTGCTTCATGTCAGCATCGTTGATGCCTAACGCTTCTCCAACATACCCAAATACTTATAGCTTTTGGATGAGGAGAGGGATCTGAGGCTTATGGAATCCGAGAGTTGAATTCCCTCGGATTCCATAATCTCCCCTCGCTTTACATCCATGACTGCACATTTGTCGACACCAAATTCCATCCTGATGGCGCTACTGAAAGTTTCAGTTACCTTCAGTAGCTCCATCAGACGCAATTTGTTGGGGGCAAAGAGTTTCAAATCATCCATGTAAAAGAGGTGAGATATGACCTGACCACCTCTCCTCAACCGATAGCCTAGACCTGAATCCTCCAGCAGTGTACTTAGAGGATTCAAGGCTAAGCAGAACCAAAGTGGACTCAAACTGTCGCCCTGAAATATTCCCCGTTTAATCCATACAGGCTCATCATTTCCCTGGATCTGTCGACATCCTGGATAACGAAGGACCGTCTTCCATTGCCCCATACACGACTCAAGGAAGGTGCATAGAGTTGCATCTATCTTTTACAACTCCAGCACCCTCATGAGCCATGTATGTGGCACCGAGTCGTAGGCCTTCTCGTAATCTATCCAACATATCGACAGATCCTAGCGGGATCGACGAACCTGTTGGCTAATGGCCAGGTCTATGAGTAAAAAAAAAAAAAGTTTATTTCATAACATTTTGGCTTACATTGCATGACGAGGAGTCTCCATTTATGCATAGAAAGTGCCTGTAGTTGAAGGCTCCGCTCTAATAGCTCGAGTAGCTCGTTAGTACTGTGGGACCCATTCCTACATCCATTTTGAGAGGCGGACATAATCGAGTTACTCTCAATGTGCGTATTAATTTTCGCTCTCAAAATGGATGTAAGAAGTTTATAAACCGTTGACAAACACGTGATCGGTATATAATTCTTGGGTTCCGAGGGACTACCTGATTTATGGAGCAGGTGGGTAACGCCTGTTGTTAGAAACTGCGGTAGCGACCCGGACTCAAAGGATGACTGGAACTGAGATGCCAGGCAAGTGTGTGAACTAATTAGCCATTTCAGCCAAAAGTTGTGCAGTCCGTCCGGTCCCGGTGATTTCCAATTCGGTAACGGACGCTCTGGCTGATGGCGTAATTAGGTCTGTTTCCATTTCTGGTACAGACTCACACACTCGCTCGACATCCTGCATCCAGCCAACCTCAGAGTGACAGACGGGTACCGACCAGATGCTGCACCAGAATGCACTTGTGGCGGCATCATCCGGGCGTCATACATCTGTCACATTTTGTTCAGGTCGCTCCCAAGCCCTATACACCCACCTTTCATCGCTTTGGAACATGCGATTCTGCGTGTATCGATCCACCCGCCGTTTATACCGCCGAATTCGGTTCGCCCATGCACAAACTTTCTGCTTGAGGAAGTCGATGCGCTATGTGACACGGGACATGTAATCTCGAGGGCTGATTCCAGTCCCCGACAATGCCCACCTTACAAAGCGCATCACTCGTGGTCGTGTATTGCCCTCCCTGAAGCAGTATAGTTTGCCGATGAGTACCCTGGCCCCATCGATACGACGCTCGATCCTGCGCTGCCAGGTTGGTACGGATGGTTTTGGTCGAGTAGCTCCGCCACAACTTGGAAATTTGAAGTTGTTGGCCGAAACGTTGACGGTTGGTTCCAGTTCCTAGAACAGACACAGCATCCTATCGCGGTACGCAGTGAGGTTAATTCCTCCCTCTATAGACCCGTAATATGCGCGCAAGACGTTCTCGTTCTTAGACTGAGTCACAACCACCGGTAGCGGGGACCCGACTCAGGGCCGGATGGCCCCTAAGTCCCAAGCTGTTCGGTGGCCGGCCTCTCCCCTGGCGACGTGCGGGTGTTGGCGACGTCGGTGGGGAAAAATATTCGTCGCTCAAGCTTGACGCAACTGCCACGGCCGGTGTCACAGCACTCTCGATGGGGCTGGGTTCCGGCGGCGGCGGGGCGGAGCTGAGCGACGAGTCCGGAGGTGGTAGATGTGCACTGCGTGCTGCTGATCTCGTCAACATTCTAAATCTTCATGATCTTCACATATTTTTTTAAATTTAAATTTTTATTTTGGGCTTGATTATCTTAGTCTTAGAAAAAAAAATGCTATAAGAACTAGAGCATGAGAAGTGAAAAATCACTTTTTTTATTTCAACTTTCGGATTTATTTGATAAATCCTAAATACATTGCATTAGTATTGTCATTGTTTACATTTATTGTTGTATTGTCGTCTCCACACTGTGTTCAACAGCCCGACATGAATCATCAGGCAGTTGCCCGCCAGGCACGACACCTGTCTGGTCGGAGGATCCTCCTTTTGTATCGAGTATGAGTGAACTTTACATCTTGTTCCTCATACAAAGATACTAACATAATAGATAGGTAGGCGTGAATAACATAACCCTGTCTTTACTGTCGCGCAATCGGGAAAAAACAAACAGATCGTCCGTCACGTTAGTTCTTGGTTAGGTGGTAAAATGTACTACTGCTATGCATGTCGTCAAGGGTTCAATCCCGGATTAGGCAGTATTATTGGGTTTATCCTTTTCCTATAGGGATTTTTCAGTAGCAAAATGTGGGTGTATTTGTACTTAGCAGACACTTCTGCCTATCTGTTAAGCCTCCTCTATAGGTACGTAGACAGATTCATCAGCAGATGGCCATCTGCAAATGCCTCCGCCGACGTGTAGACGGGGTAATTTGCTAGTCTGTGGTAGGTACTTGACGTCGGCAGAGGCTAAATACCTACAACAGAGTAGCAAATTACCACGTCTACACGTCGGCGGAGGCAATCGCAGATGGCCATCTGCTGATGAATCTGACGACGTGTAGAGGAGGCTTTAGGCAAATTCAGATGTGATGTTTTATGGCTATGTTAGAATAAAGTTTGCTTAACTTAGTACTAGACGTTAGGTAAATGCTTCATGCTAACCTGAAGAGTCATCATTCGATTTTTCATTTCCATTGATAGAGGATGATGAATACAGCTTCTGCCCTTCTCGGAGCTTCTCCCTCTCTGCTTCATTGCTTTCACTTAGCTTCCTATCATCCCTCATGTAGTGGTCACTTGAGATACAGAAGAATCTGAAATATAGATAGATCAAAATAGAAATATTCAAAATCGGTCCTGGATTGGTAGCAGTGTTGTTGGGTTTTTCCATTAGGAATTTCTTAGTAGCAGCACGGAGTCTGTATTTATGACTGACTATAACTGGCGAAAAATTGGTGTACCTAGTTTACCCCTCTAGGTACCTATCCCTTATCTCCCATTAGGGAATGTAGGTTGTGTGGTGTTACAACGCGGTCACATTAACTCGACGCATCTCTGGAATGCGAGGCCCGCATTCTTTAGCTCGCCCAGGCCTTTGTCTTTGTCTTTGTTACCGATACGCGCGTCGATAATTTGGCTAGTTAGTTTTCTGTTGTAGTTTTAATTATATTTTTTATTAGGTATATTACCAAATTATTATTATTAGGGTATTAGGGTCTGTGTGGGCGACTTAAAGAATACCACCACCCCGTACTTCCCGTGGGTGTCGTAAAAGGCGACTAAGGGGCATACCGGAGAATGGGCAGCAGCGTTCTCTATGCATTCCACCACCATACCATACTGCGATCGCCAACCCGCCTGCCAAGCGTGGCGATTATGGCAAACCCCCCCTTTTGGGGGAGGCCTATGTCCAGCAGTGGACTTTTTGCGGCTGAAATGGTGGTGATGGTGATATTACCAAAAAACCAAAATGACGTCATCAACGCCAAGCGTCGAGTTAATGTGACCGCCTTGTATGTACGTTTGTATGATTGCGCATCTTGAGTTTTTGTCAATGTTTTTGTTGGTATGGCTAGCTGCCATGGAAAATAATTTTGTTTGGTGTTTATTTGTTTTGTAATATTAGTTAACGTTATATTGTTCTTAAGTTTATTTTTGACATATATGTATATATCTCACTCAAACTAGAATCATAAAGTTACGGCCTTGAGGAAAGCCTTGGGTACATTAGAATCATTATTAAGTACCTACGTAAGACAAAAGTGGGTTTTTTGCTAAAGAAGAAATTGTGAGTTTTTAATTTTACTTAATCCATCTTCTCGGAGACGGTGGGATGAGCCGCTCTGCAGAGTAGTACAGGACAATTTACTTGACTCGTCTGCTACTACTGCGGAACGTCCGCGCCTGCTGGCTGTGGGTAGGCGGGAGTCGGGTCTTTGGCTTAAAGGTACTGACACACGTGCTCATTACTAGCATGCTCAAACCAATCGGAGCACGCGAAAATCAAAGTCACGTGAGTTTCGCGTGCTCCGATTGGTTTGAGCATGCTAGTAATGAGCACGTCTGTCAGTACGTTCATGCACTACCTTCGTCGAACATAGGCACTTCGTTCGACGACAATAGTTTTCGCCTCGCTGCTTCCCTGCGACTAGTCAGTCCTTGCTGATCTCCTCATCGCTGTCACTGTGGCGAAGATGTCAACAGCTTAGGACAACACGGCCTGTCTTGCAACCGAAGTGCGGGTCGTTTAGCGCGGCACGCGAACATTAATGACATCATCCGATGAGCTCTTGTCACCGTCGGCATTCCAGCTGTATTAGGACCCAATGGCTTGGCACGCGACGATGACAAGACACCGGACCGTATGTCTTTATTTCCATGGAAGGTTGGTAGGTCATTTAATTTAGTGTGGGATGCAACGTGTGTCGATACTCTTGCGCCATCCCATCTTTCTGGCTCGGCATGCTGTGCTGGCGCTGCAGCTGCGGCTGCGGAAAACCTCAAGCAGCGAAAATATACCTACCAAAACACCCAATAAACCTAATATACCCTAAACCCCTAATACCCCTACCCCTACCCCTACCCCTACCCTTCATAATATACCTTATCGGATATTATATTTTCGAGCCGTTTGGGGTTGAAACCCTTGGGCCGTGGGGTCCGATTGCTCATGTTCTTTTTAAGGAAATTTCGAAACGGCTGGTTGACACTTCCCGTGGCCCACATAATTATGACATTAATTATACCTGGGAAGAGACTGGGCCCCAATAAACAGGGAATCCTAGTGGGCCCAGGGAATTTGTAAAAATCTTTAATCTAGCTCTAAGGCTCCTAAATATGTTATGTGGGTCCTTAGAGAGTTTTGCGAAAATAAAAAATTATGTCTTTTAAGTAATTATTATTTTATTAAATCTTTTCAAGTACTCTCCACTAGCCTCTATACAAAGTTTCATGCGTGTGAACCAGTTTTCCAAACACTTTTTTCAGTTCGCCGCAGAACTTCGTTTACCGACTTTTCATCTTCCGGCTACGAAAATTGTATCCATTTGAGGTAATTTTTTATTTTCGAGAATAAAAAGAAGTCATACGGTGCTAGGTCAGGGCTGTAAGGAAGGTGACCTAGGAGTTTGACCGGCGTGCTGTCCAAGAAGTCCCTTGTTTTGAGCGCGGTGTGCGAAAGTCTATCGTACGATTCGTCCAGTTTCAGGCGACATTAGATATCGTAAAAAATCATAGCGCGAAAATGTTCCTGGCGTAGATCCATTTTTTAATGAGACACGATAATTTAAATTAGCTCGCAAAGAATGTGGAGGGAAATTTTGAAATTGGAACGTACCTATTTTTACTTACAAATAATCATATTTTCAAAATAGATTATAACTGGCCAGTCTCTCATACTTATAAAGTTTTTATTACTAACATTCGAAAAGTGCTGAGTCTCAACCTAAAAATACATGACTTATGAATTTGAATCGTTTCAATGAATGGGTAATAGTAGTTGCTTCTTACTTCTTCTTCCCGTGCACAAGACACACGATAGCTGCTAGTGTGACGACGATGACCACCCCACTGGCGACGCATGACACCAGCACCGTGCGCAGTGACGCGGGGCGGGACGCACCCGACAGCGGAGATGACGGCTTCATGGGGGGGATGCGACCTGGGGATAAGGTGTAAATTATTTTTAAAGTCTATAAGATACAATTTCTTAAGGGTGTCTTCTTCATGACTGAATGAGGCTGCTTTTTCACCAGGGATGTGCTATGCAGCTTTGCTGCGTGGATGTGAAAGCTAAGCTACGAAACTGCGACCGTTTCCAATAATGCTAAGCTGTGTGCTACAAAGCTTAGCACAATTAGAAGGCCAAGCGAAATCATCCATAACACGTCGTGTCACAATAACCGGGGTTGTTCAAACCGAAACCTCCTTTCTTAACTTATTGTTACTTAAATGATGATTTACCTCCTGCGAGGGTATGTGTGTCAGCAGTCAAGGTGACTCGCTCCAACCCTGCATCACTGTATGCTTCCACCGCCAGCTCGTACCATGTGGCTGGTGACAGCTCTCCCACTACGTGGCTTGCTGAACTCAGTCCATCACCAACCTGGCAACAAAATTCAATTACAATTATTACTCTAAAACGTTTCCATTCTTTGTCAAACTCATGTGTCCATTTTGCTGGTTTCATTATTTTATAATGAAATACGCATGGTTACCTTGATCCAATGTTCAGACCCTGCTCTTCGGTAGGATACCCTAAATCCGAGTATGGGGCAGCCGCCATCTCGCCAAGCGTAGAAATTTATTTTTATTGCCGTTGAATTCATGTGCACGTGGTCTTCAGATTTTGGGGGCTTGGGGCCTAAAACAAAGGTGCTTAGAATTTATGAGGATATTTTTTTATGTTCGGTTTATTTATTAATTAAAATCAGTAGCTTCTACCCAAAGTCAACGGTTTTCAGTTGCAAGCTGAGGCTAATCAGGGTAACTTGTCTTTAAACTTACGTCCCCCTCTCGTAGTGGCTGTAAGCACTTCACTGGGTGGTCCTATTGATATTCTGTTCCGTGCCTGTATCTTTGCGTTATATGTCGTACCGCACTTCAGCATGTCCATTGTATAAGAGTTCACTTCGGGAGACAAGTCTACTGTGTGCCATTCACTCTCTGAAGCTTGCTTGTAGTGGAGGAGAAAACCTGTGGATGATAAAAAATGGGGCTTAGTTTCATCACCATAATAGTCCTTTGTCAATACACCAGGTGTAGGAAAATATAAACAAAGTATCAGTTACAAAAAAACCACGCTGGTGGACACAGGTCTGATCTAATCATCCTGTGGCGGAACAATAACCTATCGGACCACCGCCTTACATTTTAGAGCGGAATCGCTCCGCTCATGAATCTTGGGCCAAACATACAAATCATGCGACTCGGTTGCACCGAGTGACCGCACACTTACACGCGCCGCGCGTGATTATTGTACTGGCGGCGGCGTCAACGACCTTGTGCTACGAGAGACTGCGTGCGCGCGCTGCCACCGGCGCATGAGCCGGGCTGCGGACCACCAGTCGTCAACTGACCGCCTACCGATCCATTCGGATCGCGCCGCGCTAACTATAGTATACTCTTGTGTAATCTGTTAATTTAATTGTCCGTGTAATTTAATTTAAATATACCTAATTTTCTAATTGCTTAATCTGTACTCGCATCATTATTTCATCCTTCCGCTTACGCTACGCCTAACACTTTAAAGCTATATAATCATTATTACGGATTCGATTCCCGATTCGGTAGTAATCGGTGACCATACTGATTTTCTACAATCCTATAACACCTGGTACTGTGTAATGCGTAGCCATAAAAATATACTTTTATCCAACTGACGAAATTTTGACTATTATCGGCGAATTTATAACATAGGTAATGATCATCTCGCTAACCCAGTATAGGTTCCTGCGCGTCCCCCGGCAGCTGCCAGTGCAGCTTGACGCTGGACGTGGTGGTGTACTGCAGCGACAGCGCGGGCGCGGCGGGCGGCAGCACGGCCGCCACCACGTACACGATGCTGTCTTCGCCGATGGTGTTGCTGGCGGTGCACGTGAAGTTGCCGGAGGATTGCTCATTTACTTCTGTAAAATTGAGAGAAAATTGAATCTTTGAGAAAAACAAGTCACCGCACCGTTCGAAAAATGTATAAGCGTATGTTGACGATTATACTGATGTTCTAAACGTACTGGTTATGGACAATATTGCTGCATACCTATTCGGGTCGTACTTGAAATTTACTGTTTTATGTGAAGTTATCGCTCCTCTAACATTCCACTGAATGGCGAAATTGAAAGATTGAATTTGCACTCAACGGATCTGTGACACTTGCGCGAAAAGGCATTTCCGCGAATAGACTTTTGCACAAACCAACTTTTGCGCGAAGGAACACTTGCGCGAAAGGGCATTTCCGCGAATGGACATTTTCGAAATTAGACTTTTGCGCGAATGGACGTTTCGCGAAATACACTTGCGCGAATCCAGTTGTGCGAAAGACACTTGTGCGAAGAGACAGTTGAGTGACAAAGTTAAGGAAATGAGTTTTCTTCATAAAATCACGCATGTATTCTTTCAAAGAGTTGAGCCGGGGTATATAGTACGGCCGCAGTTGTCTCTTCGCGCAAGTGGATTGGCGCAAGTGTCCTACACGCAAGTGTCTTTCGCGCAAGAGTCTTTCGCGAAAACGACTTTTCGCGGAAGTGTCTTTTCGCGCAAGTATGCCTTCGCGCAAAAGTCCGTTCACGCAAAACTCCATTCGCTGAAATGCCTTTTCGCGCAAATGGGTTCGCGCAAGTGTCTTTCGCGGAAATGTCTTTCGCGCAAGTATCTTGCTACCTCACTCAACTACTTAAACTTGTGAACCCATGCATATTTTCAATTGATCGCCTTTCGTATGACTAATTGATCGCCGATTTAAATCAACTAGGCGAAAACTGACTTTCCTTGCTATAAAATGTGAAGCAGCCCTTGATTGGTCACACAACTAACCCCGTATATGCAGATGTCCTCGATGCGTAACTTGGTAGTACTGATGGTGTGTGACGGGTACCCGCGCGTGCTGCCAGCGCGAGCGCGGCGCCGGCGCGCCCACGCACGTGCACGCCAGGAGCGCCGCGCGGCCCGCGCCCACGGATACCCACCGACCGAACGAGGCGATGCGGGCTGGAACTGGAAAAATAAGGTAGGTCATTTCTCTTTTTCTATAAGGTCAAACAGACACAGACACATAGGTGAAACGTTAGAAAAAAAAACAGCCCCTTAAACGTCCAACTTACTTGCTAGCTAGTGCTTAACACAGAATGACCAGTGCCTTATATATCACTGTGGTTATTTATTCAACCGTTATGTCTGCTTCGCGAACAGTTAACGTGTTTACCTGGGAAGAAGTTTACACTAAAAACACTTTTCAAGCACAGATTTTTTTCCAACAATACTTCTAAATATGGAATGGTTTTAACTTACTCCTGGAGCTAGGTCCTTGCCCCACGACAAGCGTGGACTCTCCTTCTCCGGAGCCCGTGGTGGCCGATACCCAGAACTCGTATAGCTGGTTCTCCATCAGGTTTCGCACTTGGAACATCAGCTCCGTGTCGGTCTTCTTGTCTGCTGGCACTGTGAAGCTCGAGTGCTTGCCCAGGCTGAAAGGGGAATTCATTTGTCAGTGCTTATTTTATTTGGCTTATGGTGTCTTCTCCTCTTCGTTCGTATGTTGCTTATTCTTTTTGGGCGAATTATGTGGCCAAGTTTATTGTGGTGTCTGAGGCGTTGTTGAGCTTATGGTGTAATACACGGCGATTGACAATAAGAAACCCTTGCACTTTTTTAGCGTCTTTGAAAGTAGATAGGTGGCAAATAATAAATGTTAATAATTAGTTTTGGTTTGCCTCACTTTTCAACATCGGTGGTTTATATAAGTTCATTTACTTGAAGTTAAAATCATGTAGTAAATGTTTTAGTATAGAATTGTTTTTGTTCTTACCGTCCAGCTTCTCTGTAGTAAACTGTATAATGTGATATAACGCCGTTCGGATGTAGTGGCGGTAACCAGCTGACCAATACCGAGTCGCTGGAATACGCTAGTGCTTTGATCTTCTCGGGCGCTGAAGGAACTGCAATTAAATCAGTAACGTTATGTAATTTTATTATGGACGTCTTTTACTTACGAATACCCATCCAAATGTAATATTTGATCTTACCATCTTCCTCGGTCATGCAGTAGACCGGTAGACTTCGTTTGCCGTCTCCAGCGTTGGTGAAAGCCAGGACTTGTATGGAGTAGTTGGAGTATTTACGAAGAGTGTGCAGATATGTGTCTGTTGTCGCCACTCGTTTGATCTCGCCGACATCCACTGAAAAGGAGATTTTGTTAAACCGGTTGGACACTGAACGAGACAAAATAGAAGTTATATTGTTATTAAGTCTGGTGGCGTTTAGTGTCCTGCAAAGTGTTAATTAGTTTCTACGTTCTATCAGCTTATTTTATGCAATACTGATTGTTCGGTGACCTACTATAGATACTTACCATGATCTGTGGTTAGTGGTGAATAAATAACTTTGTATCCTTGTATGAGGCCGCCATGTTGGCCGATTGGTGGTGGGTTCCATGACACTTTCATGCCAGAAGACGATAGGGCTGAACAGGACACTCTTGTAGGTGGAGACTCGGGGACTGAAAAAACAATTCACTCATCATTATTATTTTGAATCTGTGGAAGTAGTTTATTATAATTATGTAGGTAAAAATAACCACTAAGTATATAAATATTATAAAAATGTTATTTTATGAGGTTAACGTTTAAAAAATTATTTTGAGTAAATGACGTCTGACAAGGATTCAGCTGCCAATGAATTTTCACCTCCTTCTAGCGTGGTAGCAGACACCGGCGCGGACGCAGGCCCCGCGGCGACACCGTTGAATGCCCTCACGCGCACCTCGTAACGAGTGAACTTGCGGAGAGCTGATAGACTTAGCTCTGTAGCTGACCACCCGTTCACTGTTAGCGTTCTGAAAATCCAATAGAAGAAGTTTTTGAGTGGTAATTCTGAAAAGTCATTGCAAAAGAACTGGAGAACTGATGAGAACTGGTGTAGGGCGGGCGTTTTGGGGGACTGTCTTTTGTAATTTTGACGTTCGAAGTGCTAATTCTCAGCCTAGTTTGAAATGACTTTTGATTGATTTTGACTGACATTTACATCACTATCGCCGCCATCTTTTTTTTTTTCAATACGATGACTGTGACAATTTTGCACTTTACTTAATTAAAATGGTTTTAATTTAAGTGCCCTTTCAGGAGCGGGCGGAGTGTTTAGGTTGATATTCTATTTTATATTATAGTTATAATATTTTTTATTCCTGATTATATCTAGTAAGGAGCTGCTACTAACCTGGTAGAATTCCTCATAGCCGGTGCAGCAGGACTAAGTTCGGCACACGTAACTGAGTAGCCCAGTAACTCTCCGTGCCACGCGTCCCGAGGCGGGGGCCGCCAGGACACGTGCAGCTCGCCCGGCCCGCCGGGGGTCACGTGCACGTTGGTGGGGGATTCCGATGGCGCTGGAGCCAGGAGTTGGATACGGTATTAGTATACAGTTGAAGTGGAAACTTAGATTTTATTAACTGATATTTCAAGTAACCCAATACCTGCGGTCGTTGACCCAAAAAAAACATCATTTCAGATTTGTTTTAACATGGTATCGATACCAGAGTTTCGCTGGTTAATTTAATTTGACCTTGTATTGTTGTTGTCAGGAAATTCACCTGTTTGTTCAAGTTTTTCTTACCTTCTTCCTGCGTCTTCACAACGACTGGTTCAGTGTAAGCACTCCTGTCGATCTGATTGATGGCCGCTATTCGGATCATGTACGCGGTGTGTGGCTTCAGACTGCTCAGCAGAGCTTCGTAATGTATGTCGCCTTTCTTGGTTAGACTAAAATTTTACAAAAAAAAAAAAAATACTCAATACCTATAGCCAATTAGTAGCAAGGTTATTTCGAAAGTTCAAACGCAAAGTTCATCAGACCTTCGATGTCCAAAAAAGAAAGAATAGTTTTGCTTACCAATCGATTCGTGTTTCGCAAGTGTCATCGCACTTTAGGAGCTATTTTCTTATTTAAAACAACGCTTCTAAATCCTTTTAAAATTACGACTTGTTCATTGGTTTTCAACTCACGTGACATGCGAGTGTGCGACCCCATGGACGGACACGTTGAGCGTTACGGCTGCATCCCACTGGTTCACTCTGATGGCCCCTTGTGCTGACAGCGCGCAGTACTGCAGGGTGTAACCTACGAGGGGAGAGTTGCCGTCGAAGCCCTGACTCCAGGATAGACGGACAGCGCGGCTTACGATCTCCGTCACCGATAGAGAGTGAGGGGTGTCGGGTTTTTCTGGGGAGTGAAAATAAAATAGTAAGGAATATTGTAGGGTTATTTTTCATTTCTACAACTGTTACAGCTTGTTTAACCAGCTTCGGATAACTAATTTGGCACATAATTTTGGATGTTGGATCCATTTATCTGGTAGATAGTAGTAATTTGGAGATTGTATAACTTGCACTATTACTTGCTTGTTTGGTAATGGTTTGTCGTTGTAATGGTTAAAATAATAATTGAGCAAGAGCGAGTTGGACTCGCGCGCCGAGGGTTCCGTACCATCACATGTTTTTAAAATTTCATCGGCGAGGACTATATTCGTCAGAGAATTTTAACACTGTACACTGCGGTGTAGAATATTGCAGTTTTATATCAGCGCTATCTCTTGACCGATAGTGGAACTAATGTAACTTTGTTGATGATTTCTGAAAAAGTGTGCTATTTAGAGACTTCGTTTTATTTTTCCTGTAATCATTGCATAAACATCTATCACATAGAATAATTTCTGATTTTTCTCTTTGCAAACTTCGGAGATAAGAGGGGGGAACGGTTTTTTTTTTAAATTTTTCATACAACGTCGAAAACTATGCGGCCTAAAAAAAATAATGTATGAGAATGTGCAAACTGCGCTCTTTTATAAGATACCCCACATGCCCTAGTAGCCCCACTTCGAATATTTCAGACCCTTTTTCAGTCCCTGTTGCAAAAAATATACATATTATATTTTTGTTTCTTTCTTATATGCAAAATAGTTGGGCAAACGTCATCTAAAACTATTCAAAATTTCAAGTTGATAGCATTAGGAGTTCTTGAGATATCTAGCTGTGACAGACAGACAGACTTAGTCTCACCATAAGGGTTCCGTTTTACCATTTTGGTACGGAACCCTAATAAAATAAAAGCAACTTTGTGGTTTAATAAGCTCAAAAGTCGTTTGTGTTTTTTTAGTGTGTTTTATCTGGACAATATTCACCTTGGACGGAAAGATAAATATAATGGTCGCTGTGACCGTACGCGTTGACGGCTTGACACTTGTAGACGCCAGAGTCCTGCCGGTCCGCCCGGCTGATGTACAGCTGGGATCTTAATCCACTATCAGTCTTTGCTTCAGAGATGCTTAACCTGCAGAAACATGTGGCAAAACTGGTTAGTACTTATAGATATAGATAATCAAAGGGATCTAAGTATTTTAATGAAAAATAAAGTCTCTATTCCGAAGACAGCAACAACAACATAATCACCAATTTTATGAGGTAATTACCTAATTTCACATTTCTGTTTCAAGGCTTTCTAATAGGCCTGCCACACACTCGTCGAGTGGCATGGGAAGTAGCGAGGAAAGGAGGAAAAGACGTAGTTTGTCAGTACTACTCGTCATGCCGCACGTCATTATTATACAAAATGAGGAAATCAAGAAATCCTTAGATTTTACCACAAAACAGTATGATGATATGGTGACCAAGATTGATCAAATTGAGTCCGAACGTAAAGCTGACCGTAATTATATAAGTCAACTTGAGGACAAAGTTGAAAATATGGAGCGGCTATTATGTTTATCCAAGATGGAGGTTAGAAATATACCAAAACAGGAGGGAGAAAGTAAAGAAGATCTCTGTAAATTAATCACGGAAACAACAAGCGTCCTTGATATTTCATTGCAACGCCAGGAAATCAAAGATATTTACCGCATAAATAAGAAAAATGGTACATCCCCAATCATAGTTGACTTTGTCAGTGTCACTACAAAAGATAATATTCTGCAAAATCTACGGAACTTCAATCAAAAGAATAGTCATAACAAGTTAAATACAAACCATCTAAAACTAGCCGGTGCTGCAAAACCGATCTACCTCTCAGAGAGTCTCACCCCCAAATCGCAACGGCTTTTTTATTTGGCACGGAAATTTGCAACCGAAAATGATTTTAAGTTTTGCTGGACTTCACTGGGCAGAGTATTTCTTCGTCAAGCCGTGGGAAAAAAACATTTCTTGATCAAAAGCGAGACAGACCTTGATAAAAATGAGCTAGGGAAATGACTAGATGTTATATTCCATAGCTTTCTACTCACTCTAGCTTTAATCTTAATTTTGATTTTAACATTGTTTTTACTGTTTTTGCTTTTAACTGATTTTTTAATAACATATTTTTACTACACCATTGAGATTATTATACACCCAAACACAAAAAACACAACATTCACACACTGCGCTCATGATTTACAAACACACGAACAAATCCCAGAAATCATAACAAAAAACAGTCACACAAAACACACACAATCAGTCTCAAAATCACAAATTCTATACACACACATACATCCACATCACCCCAAGCACACCACTATTACATATACTGACAGCTTGCAAACTTTCGTCGTCGCCCTCTTAACTATAAAATCCTACAAATGGCTAATAACGCAATTCACTTAATCAATAACATCGATGAACTCTCTGTATCGGTGACGCATACCTGCACTCCGGAGCAAACTCAATCGTTTTTGATAAACCCAAATAAATATCTGAAAGTCTTTTCACAAAACATTCGATCAATAATTTGTAACTTCATAAACTTACAGACTCTATTGCATCGTATCTCACTTGATTGTGACGTTATAGTCCTGACAGAATGTTGGCTTCCATGTTCTAGTAACTCAATTCTTCCAATTCTTCCAAATTATACGATATTTAAAACAACCAAGCACATAAACCAAAGTGATGGCGTCGTGGTCTATATTAAGTCAGAAATTATAGCGGTTGGTGAGGAACCAGACCTGTACCAATCTGCCTCAGGATTGATAATGAAAATTAACCCTGACGTGGCTTTACTCTGTATATATCGCTCACCATCTACAGACAACATACAGAACTTCCTTTCCGCCCTTAATCGTATACTTCCATCGCTCCATGGCCTCCGAACGGTTGTGATAGCGGGTGACTTAAATCTAGACATCAAACCTTCTTCACTTGATACACGGTCCCACGAATATTTGAATTGTCTCGCTTTTCATGGTTTTCTCCCAGCTCATACTCTCCCAACCAGGGGCAATAATTGTCTGGACCATATTATCCTTAGAACAAGGTCGCCCGCACTCACATTTGTCTATGAGTCTACGGTTACCGACCATGGTTCTTCACTACTTTGTCTGGATAGGAAACGTATTCCTGTCACCACTACGTCTACCATAACAAAAATCAATTATGAGGCACTTGGTGCGTCAATTTTGAACATAGATTTTGACCCTATTCTTAGTACAACTGACGCAAATACCGCTACAGACAATTTCATTGAAAAACTGACCTCAGCCATAGCCGAAAACTCTGTAATTAAAAAAGTTACAGCAAAACGGAAGATTCTTAAGCCCTGGATAACTCCTGGCTTGTTACGGTGCATGAGAAACAGAGATGCCATGCACAGAAAACTCAAGCAGTCTCCAGATAACGAAACGTTAAATATAACCTATAAACGATACAGAAACTTTTGTACCAAAATTCTTAAACAGGCGAAGAGGCTCTTCGATGCGGAAGAACTCACCAAAGCGAGTAATGACCCAAAATTACTCTGGGATACCTTAAAACGAATAACAAACACTACAAAAACTACACACTCGTCCACACAACTGCTATCTTCATCACCCACACCCACACAGTCATGTAACAATGTGAATTCCTTTTTTGTCAATATTGGCAAGAAACTTGCAGATGACATTATAAAAACGAGGTCCTTACAACAACCACCTATCCCACAAAGCAGTTCTATACCAACTTCATCCTTTGTCCTGGATAAAACTGACCCAGAAGAAATTATATCCACCATAAATTCACTGCGGCCAAACGCTGCTACTGGTTGGGATGGCATTTCACCTACTATACTGAAGAAATTTTCCACCACTCTGGCGCCTATTTTATGCCATATATTCAATATTTGTTTTGAAACAGCTGTTTTTCCAACTTCCTTTAAAAAGGCAATAATCTATCCAATCTTCGAGTGAATCAATAATCGAGCGCTCGTTACGGAAGAATTACATTGTATGTACGGAAGAATCTATTGCGAAAAATAGATGTCATCCACCATCTCCGTTGGCGAGGACGACGACGATGACGTATATTTGTTTTTATGATATTGATATTAATTAACTATTCTATAAATCATAGCGCGCACGCTGCCACAGTTTCAACATCAATTTTGTTGCAAAGGCGGGCCACCTAGTGCGGAGCATCGCGATTAATTGCGCGAGGAGAGCTGCGTGTGGGCAGAGAGGGCAACATTGCGGCAGTGTGACAAACAGAGCGATGAGCAATGCGACGAGCATAGTGTGTCAGGGCATTATTACACGTTTATTAATGGCGCTCGTTGCTCATTTCGTTTATCAATGTATAAGTTTCGTTACCTATAAGTATTAAGATCTAAGTGGTTCATGTTGTGTGCCCATGTCACTCTAATGGGACTGTCTCCGCGTACGTCGCACACCAGCGTCGCAGGCGCATCTCGACGTGCTGTCATATTGTGTGATGTCAACTCGAACCTTGCAGGTTCTGAAGAAGATAAAAATACATGAAGATTATTATATAATTAACAAAAACAGACTTAAGCCCTCGTACACGTATACATACAATTCCACAAGCAACTCTTCAAGTTGTGACCTAGTTCAAAACTAAATTCACTCTAGCGGGCAAATTAAGGGAAAGAAGGAAGATTTCTAAGAAGCCGTTATCGAAATCTATAAGGAGGACTATAATAAATAATTTACCTATTATGCAAGAATTCGAAAAGAAACAGTAGTTAAGCTTACTCCAGTGTTCGTGAAAAATATAGAATCATGTATTTTATTGACGTGAATACGTCTTTAAAATTGCTTCCATAGTGGGAGGCAAGTCAAAAAAACGAATGACAACAAAAACGGGGGATATAGTTTGGTATTGCAGTTTCATATTTATCATCTCCACATTACGCCAAGTAAGGACTGTGACGCATCACGCGTGGTGGAGGGGGACGTGCCGCCATTTTAAGGTCATTTTGCTGCGTATCGAGATTTAAACTTAGTATTACTTTTGACTTGAAAAAGCTACGACGTTCGTTAAAGTCTTAATCGTCAGCTCTCGTGAAAATATAACGACTGTATACAAAACATTAATGTAAAACAGGCACAGTGAATATAATGTGTTAAAATAATAAAGAAAAATAATATAAAAAATGTATAGTGTCAGCCTATGTGCGTCAAAAAACCAAAGCCAAATACAGAGATCGTATACGGTTGGAAAGGGCTGCTCAAGAGCAATTGAGTGATACCAATAAAACACCATATGACCGAGTCAAGCAGTGCCGGGAACGTAAAAGAATGAATGCGGCCGAGCGGATCAACCCCGTTTCGTAAACGTGTTCACGTACAACACACGACCGTGACTAGGACACAGCCACACCACATTTTTTTTAAATTGTTTATTGTTGTATCAATCATCTCAGCCTATTGTAGTCCTCTCCTGGACATAGGTCCAGATGAGGCATAGGCCTAGACACAGGTCTAGGCCTATGCTACACCGAGGCTGCGTCACTGCACTATACTATACTAGTCTGTCTCAGCCACCTATTTAAGGTCGTCGGTCCGTCTAGCGTCTAGCATCTATTATTGTGTGTATAAAAGCATTCATAGTTTTCACATGCATATTCGAAATGTAAAACTTACCGTTGACAGAAACAAATATAGTTTTGGTAAGTGGAGATCCTACTCCATTCTCTGATTTGCACATGTAGTTTCCCTCGTCATAGGGAAGTGCTGACTCTATCCATAGAGTTCCGTTTGAAAGGAACTGAAACCTTCCACCCAGGTTTATTAAAGGGACATAGTCAGCCGATGACCCTGAAAATAATGATATGTGAGATCCAGTAAGTCATTTAAAGTGTTAATATGAGAAGATGATCTAGAGAAATAAATAAAAAAACCTTACCTATAGCCGGGTTGCAGTAATTGAAATAACTTATGTATTTTGATTATGAGAACTTACAATTTAACAGTAATTTAACTCGTAACTTGTTGCGTATCTAAACACACCTTTGTTTAGATACGCAACAAGTTACGAGAGCAATATTTATGTATTATTGCATGAAAGATTGATAAAAATTGGAATCAAAATCTAGTTACAGAGATTACAAAATATAATTATGCAATTCTTTAAAGGTTTTGTATTTGAGCTATCCTGGCCTTAAGAATAATACCGAAAGTGATTCTAAAGAAAAAATAGGAATCGAATTTCTAATTAAAAAAAAAACACATTTTGACCTACCTCTTTGTTTCAGCCAGGTGACTTGCGGGGCTGGCGATCCTGTCGTCTGACAGTGCAAAGCCAACTGTTCACCAGCCAGCACTGCTTCATCCTTGGGTTCCACCAGCCATTTTGGGGAGACTGCAGCGTGCAAGTAAGTCAAGTCTCATTTATTTCTGGATCAATACATGATGTTTATTTAATTACTGTACGCAAACATGATTATGATTAATTGTGCTACTTAAGGCGACTTACTATGTAAAACATTGTTGCCTTAATGAGTTCTTTGCATACATTATAATAATACTACTTTTACCTTTCCCGTCAGCAGCAAAACATTGTTATGAATATAAAGAGCTAATTAAGTTATTAAAGCTAAGAAATTTAACATCACTTCTTAAAATATACGACCGTCTGTGTATTTTTACACTTTTTGGTTTATTTCTGAACAAGCGGTGCACTCTTTAGTACAAGAATAAGGATACAATTTTCATCTTTCGTACAAGATAATTCCAATAGTGATTCGGTTTGAACACTATGTTGGTACAATTATTAACATAGAATTCGAAAAAATTAAAAACGAAGTTAGTCGAGTATTTTCCCGACAAATTACCATCAGAAAATTGCCAAAAATAATAACAATTTCTTTGTCTTTTACAATTTCAGATCGGCGAGTCCAAAACAAAATTCTTATAAATAAAATTTACCATTTTCGTAAGCCATCTGAAATCCAACGCTGTGCAAAACAAAAACGTTCAAGAATTTATACGTTTATATGAAATACATTTGCTGCGGAAAATAAATGTGCGCTGTGACTAAAGTGCTTATAAAAGTAATACATTTTTGATGGCATTTATTCAAACTGTGATATTTAATAAAATGACAAAATTTGAAGATGACTTGCTAAAAGCTTCAATTTTCTTCTAAAAAAAGAGTGAAAACAGGATTTTTTATTTTTATTAATAAGGTGCAATATGAATAAAACCATCATTTTGACACTTCTTGGAACAAGGAAACTAAACATTGTGGTAATTGTGATCCTGCAAAGAAACCAGCGATATAGACAAAATAATGACAAGTCTGTGCTCTGTGCAAGCGTGATTAGTCTCTTTGATGGTGGGAGCGCGGTTTCGGGTGGAGTGTTTGTTCGCTACGTCAACAAAGCTTTAAAGAGGCTGTGTTGACTCTTTGGGTGTTTTGGACCAAAATCTGGTTTAAACACTGGGTAAACATTAAAGCTACATTACTCATCGTCCTTATAAGACCGTACTTTAACGTTATGTCTACAAAAAATCGAATGCATTCTGATATGAGCTTTTAGGTGTAATATGATTTACAGTTCTTGTAATTTTATAAAGTTAATCCGTAAATTTTATTATTTATATTTATACCACATAAATTTATTCAAATACATTTTTTGAAAGACGTTATAGTCTGGTGCCTACACATAGATGATCATTCTTCTCTACTGTTTAATCTTTTTAAACGATTAATCTGTCAATTGTCAATTAATGACCGTCTCTTCCCGTGCTCCCACCTCACTTGGACATCATGACGGTGCTCGGTGCTCTTGTGCATATTGACATGGCGGGTACCTTTGACCACCAGTTCGGCGGTATAGTTAACCTTGGCCGCAGTATTGGAGGCCACGCAAGTGTACAACCCGCTGTGGCGGGCCGACACCTCTTTGAATACGAGGTTGCTGAAAAAATCAGCACCCCGCTCTTCCACCTATACAACCAGGCCGGGTTTTGAAGATATGCTCGTATAATAATCTTGAAAATTTGGATTTTGAGGATTGATTCTTGAACGAGGTCGAAATATCGACGAATGGACCTACTGTTTAAGAATACAATTTGTCTTTGTCCACTTGCAAGTTTTATGAAACAAAAGAATTGGTCCAGGTAAAAAAGTCGTGCTTATGTAGTATGTTGATATACACTTTCTTGAGTGTGAAAATTATAAAAATCACGCTATTTTAACAATATTTCAAGAATCAATCCCTAAATCGCAGTAAACATACGCTGCTTATCAATGATCTGACCTGTAAACTAGAAAGGATGGGCGCGTTGTCCTTGAGCCAGGTGAAGTGGACGGGCATGTCGCCTGACGTCACGCTACAGCTGACCTGCGCACGCTTGCCTTCTTGCAAGTTTGCGGAGAAGGAGAACGGCTCTATTTCTGGGGGATCTGAAAAAGAGCCAATTTTGTTAACGGAACTGTGTAGGCTTCATAAAGTGGTGAGAGCACCGAAATCATATAAGCTAAAAGAACAGTATGCATAGTCGCACATAACATACGAATATTGTAAACTAATATCTTATTCAAAGTTGGTGAAAAATCAGGACTAACAAAAGCCAGTTTTACAGTTAGTTGTAAGAAAATAAGCATATTAGTGACCAAACAACTCACTGCTAACAACTAGCTGCAGCTCTCTCCTGGCTATCTCTCCATGCGGGCCCATAACTGCACAGGTATAAGCGCCTGCGTATGAAGGCTCTACTCGAGACACTTTGAGGGCACCATCTATGCTGCTGTCCCATTCTACTGGGTTGCCGTCTCGCTCCCATTTCACTGAGCTGAAAGAAAAGGCACGATTAGAAAAAAAATATTTTATACAAGTGCACTAATTGCAAGCAAGACTAGGGTAATTTTCAGTGCCCTCACCTGATTGGATAGCCAGAATAAGGACAATAGAGAATCAGTTCTCGACCTGCTACAGCTCTGATTGGTCCTATGGACCTTACGTAAGGCGGACCTGAAGCGAAACATAAAAATTACAGTATTATACTTTTACTGTGAATTAATTGACACGATTGTGACAGTTATGCAAGACTTTTATTACTTCGACTTTACTGGAACGAGTAAAGCATTGCTGTTGTAACACTTTGCTACGACTGCGTAGCGCTTTGCTACGACTGTGTAGCACTTTGCTACGACTGCGTAGCTCGCGTAACCGTACGTGCCAAACCTATATTGTGTGTTCTGTGTATGTACCAATATGCAAACATTAATATTAGGGAAATATTTGATTACAGACTGGGATCAAATCTTTACAATAGACGTGTATAGGCAAAGGTGAGAAAGAATGTTGGTTTATAGTAAGCACTTACCATAAATATTGAGTCTGGATGTGTGTGACACCTCCCCGAGTGAGTTGGCCGCTCTGCAGGTGTACAGGCCTCCGTCTTCAGACCTTACGGCTGAGATGTTCAGGTAGCTCACCACGTCATTGGTTTTAGTCGCAAACTGTTCCACGCTGTATCTGCCAGACAGAATTTTGTTAGAAATGGAAACAGCAATTTGTAGTAGATTTATGTTAAAGCGTTATCTAAAAGATGCAATTACTTACTTTTAAATATATTACAGCAAATTAATTATAACGTAAATACGAAATAAGTAGACTGATGTGATGTGGGATTAAATATTTTTGTCCGATATCCTCTGCTTAAACACTAAACGTATCCAATGTTGGTTCCATTTTTAGCTTTCGGCGTTCATTAATTGATTGAGGCATGAATACAAACCTGTGCCCTCTAGCCATGGTATTGAGTGGTTGCCCGTCGAGCATCCAAGTAAAATGTGGTGGTGGGGAGCCGGCAGCGGAACACTTGAGGGTCACTACCTGTCCAGGTCTCAGGACCTGTTCTATGAACGTATACTGGAGCTCTGGCGCAGTATCTGCGTGGAAAGTATAAGGTTTTTTTAGTCGGGAATGGTTTTTGTCATTTCATACTGGCAGAAGTAGGCATAATGTGTGTGTTAAAAAACAAATAATCGATTATGCAGACATCTCAAAAGATTGCTCAAATCGAGGACAATGTCATTAATAATATTATAATAGGCTGGCTATTATTGTCCCACTGTAGGGCAAAGGCTTATTCTTTCGAAAATGGGCACCAACATGTAAGAGAATAGACCTTAGACTCTTGTAGACCTTATAATGCAAGATTCAGACTCACCTCCTAACCTCAACTCCGCGCTAGCCTGCGCCGAGTCCCTCTCATTCCTCGCCATGCACTGATACACGCCCTTATCAGCCCTATGTACTGACGCGATGACTAGCTGTTCCCCGTTGTTCTGCACCCTGACCCTGCCTCCTGCCACCCCAGCACCAAGGGGCACGCCATTGTGCAGCCACTCTAGACGAGGGGCAGGCCAGCCGCCCCATGTGCAGTTGATGATGGCTGTTCCACCGCTATTGACCACCTAAGGAGAAGTTACTTTGTTATATCTACAGAGAACCTCAGTGTATGTCCGGAGCAACAAAGGCAGTGAATCCTCTAACAGCCTTGCTAATGGGCTTATAATTTTACTGTGGCATGAGCTATTGTCGCTTAAATCTCTTATAGATTATTACTATACTTATTATAGCTTACTTAGCTTAGACCCTCAAGGGTCGGAGGAAACGGTCAAATACCTACTGTACAAGCTGTTCGAATTTGTACCTATAGAGGCCAATTTCCTTTATTATTCTTGTACAAGCCACATTTCTTATCTTTTTTTCTCTCTGCGAACCTAAATCAAGCAAATAAGTATGCTCTCGTTAATAACGGAAGAGGAGGTTTATTTGCTAATAAACGACACTATTTGCTTTTACGACGACCCGTTTAATTAAACTGAATATATACGCGCACGAATATCAATAATTTTGTTACATACACGACATCTACAAATAAGGATGACACACAGCACATGAATAAAACGAAAAATTCGTTAAGCTGTTTTCCATTCAGGCCATACCTTTATTCACAGAGAATGCCTTGTGGCATTTAGTGTACCTTTAGTTAGGGGGGAAGCGCTAAGGTAGCCCGCGAATTTCTAATTTTTTTACGTTTTTTGCAAAATCAGGTCATTGTCAGGTTGTAGCTATGTTGATTAAAATATGATCGTGACTGAAGGCTTTTCAGAATTCTTCTTCTTAGCGTGTCGATAGTAATCTAAATGGACTCGTCCCAGAATTCGGCTACTTGTTTGGCGCCATCACCAGAATTATAATTATTAGAATCAGCACTACCACTTCTTAAGTTATAATTGGCCTCAAATGTCAATAATGATCAATCATCATCAGTGATTCAATGATGTTAAGATCTTAGAGAGATGTTTGATGATTTTTATGATTGTAATTCTACAAATAAATATTTGTTACGGCGGTGATTGAATTGATTCAATAGCGCGGGCTACCTAAGCGCTTCCCTGCGAAATTCGCATTTCGCTTTCGCTTTTACCTTACTATTGTACCTACCTACATAGAAGTACCTTCCATCTTAACTATAAATAAATGAGAGTGGGATAACATTAAAGTGAGTGAACTTTTTATCAATCTTCACAGTATTTTTATTTAACTTTATGATCAACATGTCAGTCAGCCCCCAGCCACCTTATATATATATATATATATGCTATAATACATCAAGGAGTTTGTCGGTATATTTTATCCTTATGAAAATTGTAGTATTTTTTGGTTATGTTGATACAGACCCAAACCACAGAATTTTAGCCTGGGGCGCTACTTATACAATTTTGTGGTACTCTACTAGATATATTTTAACCAAATGAAAGACCGCATGCCGTATGTCGCAGCTTTACTTTCATTTCAGTAGGTCCCTAAGTTGTTATGATCCTGCTTTTTGACATCAGCAACTTTTCTCAATTATTATAATGTTGATAAGTCCCTGGGTTTTTTTCAATTAGTACCACTGTGTAATAATTCATAAAACGAGCCAGAAGAGAAAACAAGCAGAAAGAATGTTCAATGAAAATCTCAAACACAACGCTAACACTAGAAAACATTAATATTTCTATCTCCCATGAGTCAACCCTATCTATAATTGCGCGCGTAATGTTTGCGGCCCGGTATCGGGACGCATTTATTTTATTTTACGTCGCAAATATCCTGCCCGCAATAACTTTGCGCGTAGCTACAATGAAATGTTCGAAATATCCGGTTTTTTCCAACAATCGTCGGTGATTGCTGTTTATTTCGCTGATAAAATACCACAATGACTTTGAAATTGATTGCAATACTTGATTAATTAAAAGTGAATTTTATTGCTCTGTTTATTTGGTCCGTTGTGAATAATTTGTATAATAAATTAAATGATTGTTTACATTCGGCATTATGATCTGGAAATGATATTAATTGCCTATCATTTACATTTTATATGCCTCGTTGATAAAACAAATTGCGTAAGTAGAATAATATTCTTTAACACGTACCTACGCACTTACACAGTTTTACTTTACCATAAACGAAATATTAGAACTAAACTTTCAACAACCATGCAATAGCAGCCTATAAACTTAGCATAACGATACACAAACAAATCTAATAGCCAATAACATCGTATTATAACAGAATTGTTAGTAAAATCAATAGGAACACTACTGAACGGAATAATGACAGCGATCGAGCCGATACGAGCTGCAATCAACGGGTATTTCGCACATTCCACTGATCATTTCGTAGAATTATGAGAACGTTTACTGATTGTACACCGATTTTCCACTTTGATAGCTCTTTATGTGCCAAAAGCAAGTTATCATTGTAATGGAAATGACCTACTTTTGAAATGTTTCCTTGTGATTCAGGTTGTACTTTTGATCTTTGATACCAAAGACTACTTAGCTATTTGTACGGTTTCTGTTTTCTTGAATATTTTTCTTAATATTATGTGTATATTATGTTAAAAAACTACCTATCATCTATTTACTACCGAAAAGATCCAACAAAATATTTACTAAAATTCAACATACGTAGTTAAAAACACGAAACTCCTCCAAAGAAGCGCTCGTTCTGACCTAAGATTTTATCTCGAACCTGTATAAAGCCACCAACGGCCGCTATGCGCTACATTTTAGCCAAAATACTCTGAATCTAAACAAAATTGTCGAGAGCCAAGTTTATAGCGCCTGCAGCAAAAACGAGCATATAAAAAATAACATCTCTAGAACATTCTTAGGATATTCGTCCACAAATGCATGTGAGAATCTTGGGATAGTTGAAACAATCTTATTTGCAATTCGAAGCCCTTAAAAGGGTTTGTGGTAATAGGTAAGTCTCGGACCTCTGAACCAATATGAAACAATCAGTAAAGGAAGCGCTTAAGCTTATATTACAACTGTACCGGACCCCTTGCTTGCATGGTTTTGGTGGCAAACATTAACAACCAAAGGTAATGAAAAGGAACGAAGTTAATGAAGGTTGACTGGTAGAAAATGCCTATGGCATTAAGTCCGCCTCGGTACATTTATATGCTTGAAGTATTAAATAAATAAATAATAATGCTCTATTGTTGATCTCAGGGCAGAGATTGGGTTCCCTATCCATTTGCATACAATTTTAAGACCTAATATAACTTAGCATAATTTTGTTTGGCATAATTATATTTTCGCATAATATAATAACGCATAACAGATTACGCATAATTTTTTTAAGCATAATTTCTCTAACCATAATAATGATTAAGCAGAATATTCTAAAGCATAACTTTTTTAAGCATAATATCCTAAAGCATAACTTTTTTAAGCATAATATCCTAAAGCATAAGAGGATATACCAATTTATTTCGACGATTGGAAAAAAGCCATATCTCCTGAATCAGGTAATATTTAACATATTAATATAATATAACGTTTTGAACAATTTTGTGGGTTTTTTTTTCGCTGTAGGAAGCATGAAGCAAGCAAGCATACAGCATGCAAGCAAGCATGCAAGCAAGCATGCAGCAAACAAGCAAGGATGCAGCATGCAAGCAAGCATGCAGCATGCAGCATTCAAGCGAGCATGCAACATGCAGCAGGCAGGGTTTCTGTCACGGCTCCGGCGCTGCGGGCCTCTGGCGGCCCCACGCGTGCTAATCGTCGCAGACGGCTTTCGCTCACTACCGCAGCTTCGGCTTGTTGGCCGGCTTCGCCGGCCAGCCTCAGCCGCGGTATCATAAGTTCGAAAAATATTTGACCGAATTTCATTTGGGTTTTCACCTAAAACTTTTGCACTATTTCGTTCGTTTTTTTTTACTTCATCGACGTCACGTCTGCCTTTTATCAATTCGATTTTTTCGTTACTCCGACGTTTCATTTAATCGAAAAACTTGTTACCGAAGTTACACTTACCCGAAATAACATTTGTCCGAAGTATTATGTTTCCGAACATTCATTATACCATTGCTTTAATTACCATATTTTAGTTTCACCAAACGCCTAGAAAGTTTGTGCACAGTATTTCATCTATCAGCATGCAAACAAGGATGCTTGCTTCAAGCATGCAGCATGCAGCATGCAAGCAGGCATGCAGTATGCAAGAAGGCATGCGGCGTGCAAGCAGGCATGCATCGTGCAAGCAGGCATGCAGCATGCAAGCAGGCATATGGCAGCATGCAAACAAGCATGTAGCTTGCAAGCAAGCATGCAGCGTGCAAACAAGCATGCAACATGCAAGCAGGCATGCAACATGCAGCAAGCATTGTTTCTGCCACGGCTCCAGCGCTGCGCGGTTTGGGCGGCACCACGCGAGCTTATTGTCGCAGAGGGTTTTAACGCTCACCACCGCATTTTCGTCTTGCACAATAACTTGCTTACTAACTAGCACTTTTACCAATATTAATGTAGTCAAATATTTCAGTTGGTATAACATATTTTTACGCAAAATAAAATAAGCGAAATATTTAGTATCGTCGGGGCCCCTATTTCTGTCTGCCTATGATTTCAATCAATTGGCCCTGTTTAAATTGATATGAAGTAAAGGTATTTGTATACTTATTCGCTCGCTCTTGCGTCTAATGTCGACGAAGCCCGCATCGCAGGGCTCCTATTTCTGTGAAAAGGGTTTTAAGTAACCTAACAAAACCGAACGTCGGGGTGCCCTTCGCTCGTTCTTGCATCCTACGTCGCCTATCGACCGACCCAACCATGAAATGTTATTAAAAAAGTAATTATGTAGGCAAGTAAAACCATGTAATTCCCAAAAAAAAAAAAAAATTTCATAACAAATCATTTGACTAAATATTTATTGTCTAAATATTGTTTGCTGTAATAAATCATTTGATTAAAGACCAAATGCTTTAATGACATAATTATCCTTGATAATATTCTACTGAGTGAAAAGAACAATGGCAGCCACCCATACATTGATTTAGCTGAGATTAAATTCTCGCGTCTTTAAATGAAAAATATCTTGTTTAACTCGGCGTCAAATTCTGAATTAGTTTGTGCAAGAATTTTTGTTCGAGAAGGCCGAGAATAATAGAAATTCAGTCATGAACTTTTGTAGGTTATGTCTATGGTAATTCCAATTCGAGGAAGTAAAAGGGCAATATTGCTAAATCACATTATTTTTTCCTGTCCCTTGACCGTTCATCCTTCCTTCAGGGGAATATCACAGTCCGGGACAAGTTAAAATTAAAGAAACCGGAAAACCATCGAGAGCAACACAAAGCACAAAGCGTAAGCGTCGTGTAATCTGTGGTAGTGATACCATAGATAAAAATACTAAATGTACTACTCATGTCACACGACATTACACGACGTGTAATGTCGTGTGACATGAGTACCTATCACTACCACAGATCACTACAACGATACAACCTATTATTTTTTTAGATTTTGGATAATAGCCTTTCCAGTCATTAATTGAAAGTAATTAATTTATTGTTACACTACAATATTTTTACCTTCTTGCAAGGTATACTTCCACTTAGAAATAACAGTATTGTTAATTTACTCCGTTTAATTACAATAACAAACTAAAACTGAATACAATACATGAATGCTGTACACTTGGCAGAATAAATATAAAATGGCAACACTAATAAATAGACAATGAAAAAATCGAATAACTTTTCATTTAAAATATTTTTTTTTATCCGGCCTTAACTAGTTAATGTGATACTTTGAAAAAACGTAGAAAAATAATGGAACTGCCTTCGTATATAAGTCACTTGTAGACGCTCAAATTAAATTCAGCTAAGATTTCGCCATTGTTCTTTGACCAAATGAAAATGTGCGTACTAAAATCATTCCAAATATTGCAATGGTACCATTGCAATATCCGTGATTTGGAATGTTTGAGTTTTTTTGAATTTTAGCAACCTTTTGCTAAAATTTGTTTGAATAATGAAATGTTGCCAAAATCTTTTAGGCAAACCGGCAGGTTCACAAGTAACCGGCTATATATTTGTGACCAAATAATATTCCGTAAAATTTTGTTTCGGTGGGGTGAAAATAAATCATTTGGCAAATGAAAAAGTTCAAAAGAGGCTTTGCCAATAGAAAAGATATTTTGTAAATCGACGAAAGGTGGTAAAATAATACCTATGACACCCATGTGTCATAGGATTTTTTTTTTCTATATGCAATATTTGCCATATTTTAGATCATCGAAGTATACTTCGATGATCTAAAATATGGCAAATAATGCATATAGAAACAAGAGCGAGTCGGACTCGCGCACCGAGGGTTCCGTAACATCCGGGTTTATGAATAAGGTTTATGTTTATGAAATTAAATGTTTTTTTTATTATTTTTATATTTGAGTTGATTGAATAAAATGTAAATTGTGGTTTACGATTTATGACGTATTAAAAAAAAACTACTTACTAGATCTCGTTCAAACCAATTTTCGGTGAAAGTTTACATGGTATTGTACATCATATATTTTTTTTAGTTTTATCATTCTCTTATTTTAGAAGTTACAGGGGGGGGGGGGACACATTTTACCACTTTGGAAGTGTCTCTCGCGCAAACTATTCAGTTTAGAAAAAAATGATATTAGAAACCTCAATATCATTTTTGAAGACTTATCCATAGATGGGTTGGATGGGATGGGATACACGTGGGTTTGACGAAAAAATTTTTTTTTAGTTTCAGTTCTAAGTATGGGGAACCCCAAAATTTATTGTTTTTTTTTTCTATTTTTGTGTGAAAATCTTAATGCGGTTCACAGAATACATCTACTTACCAAGTTTCAACAGTATAGTTCTTATAGTTTCGGAGAAAAGTGGCTGTGACATACGGACGGACAGACAGACAGACAGACATGACGAATCTATAAGGATTCCGTTTTTTGCCATTTGGCAACGGAACCCTAAAAAAGACGTCGGTCAATAGTTTTCAGTACAATGAAATTCGAACAAAAAATCATCGGAAAAGTGATCGGTTCCTACAATTTTTTTGAATATTAAATATAATATTGCGTGAGTTTGCTCGCTCTTGCATCCTACGTCGCCAATATTTTTAATTTTGGGTATTAATGTTACTATATTTCAGAGAAACAAGATTTGGTGATCATTTATCCATTTTGGTAGGCAAAATTATATTAAATTATATTATAGGCAAAAAGAACATAAATACAACACGTAAAATTATTCTGATGAGTGTATAATTATTCTGGAACCTAAAACGTTGTTCTTAAGGCACCCCGGTATAGAGTGGGTTTATTTTATTTGAAGTTAACATATTTTACTTGGTACTTAGTCTTAGGGTCTAAAAATCATTATGGTGAGCATTTAAATTGTACCCATAATGGTTTACATATCAAAAATTATTCTATCATATCATTTTGGAATTATAATTTCATATAGGTTCGTAACTTTCTAGCTGAGAAATTAAGTTACGGATAACTGCAAACGCCGCTGGCATTCATCCTTAAATTACTTTCGTACCTTTACATAGGATAATTAATTCCGAGTTACGTTTTTTTAGACAAACATGATTTAGGGCAATACTGGTGCCGATTGTGTTGTTCACAAACTAAATTAAATTTAGGTTTAGTGCATCTTTTTCTTTCTATTTCATTGACAAAAGACAGAAGATAAATTTTAGTTTAGTCATGTCAAATTAATCGGCACCTGACGTAAATTGACGTAATTGTAGTAAGCAATCACGTCTAACCTTGTATGGAGTTAGTATCAGGCGCTGAGTAATTTGACTGGACTAAACTAAAATTTATCTTCTGTCTTTTTCATAATGAAATAGAAAGAAAAAGAAGCACTGAACTTAAATTTGTGAACAAGAAAATCGGCACCACTATCTCGTATTTTCAGTGGCTAGCCTACAAACGACAACCTATCCAAAATGAGAAATCCTGTTCTATTTCGTTTTTTTAATAAAACCCGTATCAGCATTCCGAAATTAAAAAAACACCGATGTCACAATTTCCGAATCTCTATCAATATTCAGCTCCCACTCTGCCTTCACACGATTTTTCTGATCCTCGTGTTATTTTCTCATCGACAACATGCCGTGACAAATAAAAAAGCCAGTCCCACGTTATTCGCGTCAGGGATCACAGCTCCATGTTCGAAAAAGGCAAACAAGTCTTCCGCAAAAACACGAAAATTCTCGGCTTTAAAAAATCGCAATTTCGTGTAGAAATAACTTTAATATTTAATTAGATAAGCGAAGTTAATCTTGGGAGGCAGTTTAGGTCCGCACTTCCAACTACAATATTTACAAAGGTCTGTAAATAGTGAAACAGTTGAAGAAAGAAGTTGGTTTTATTGAATTAGATCGGAGGCGTAACAATGTTACAACGATTTGGGATTGGATGGCGCTGTTCAATTGGATTGTATCTAAGGGCACGGTCAATAAGCTCGGTACTATCAGCCCAACTCTCAAAATGGACTAGGCAGTGGCACACTCATATCATGTTATCTTCCATAATTTGTGCAGGTACATAGAATCGACGTAGGTCTTGATGGACAGTTCAGATTCTTGATCAAAGTAGCAGTAATTAGTTTACACTATAGGTTGATTAGCCACCAAAACAATGTCAAATTATATGTCACTAAACTAAAGAAAGTCATTCAAGACCTAGGGTCTAGCTGAGCAATAATATTGTACTGAAATGATTTGATGATTATGCACCTCTGGTCACAAATGTGATTTAAATTTGGAACATAAGTTAGAAATCGCATACGAACATTTACGATAGGTAGTAGTACATACTAATTTCAGGCATTCACCATTAAGATCTGCACTAAAAGTAGGTAAACGAAAATAGAACTGGCCACCACGAGTAAAACATAAAAAAAAAAATTGAACACAATCCGGAATAACTCAAAAAACTCGCGAATACTGAAAATTGTTTTGCTTTGCAACAAATTACTTAAACTACAAATTCTCACAAAAATGTCTAGTGACGATAGTGATTTGACTCCGCAGTATCTATTAGATTAGATTGAAGCCCAGGCATTGCCAAAAATCTACTCCCAGATTTATCATGTACAAAGAAGCCAAGTAGCCTATTAATGGTGCATCTATTCGATGCTCAGGTCAACAATATGCATCAAACATAATATACAAATTAATACATACGTACACCAAATTACTGGCATTTTTAAAAAGGAAATCAGAAGGACATCGTCCTAAGAAATCAAAGTTTTCACATCTTAAAATGTGGAAACATTTCTAAATGAAGCCCGAACCAGAGCTTTCTTGCCACAAACGTACCTACCTATGGAATAAATTTTTATTGACTAAAAAGCTACATACTTACTATAGGTAAGTAGGTACTAACTACCCGCTCAATGGATCGCTTGTGTGCGATCTACTGATGTAATGTTTTGACTCTTATTATTGTAAACCTTCGTAAGGTTTATGTGTAGGTATATTATTAAAAATAATATTAAGGATAAAGATGTGCGAATTTCAATGATTCAAAATAGCGCCCGCGACATTAAGACACTACTTTATTATCCGCTTAGTGCATAAACTACTATTAATTGTATGTGGAGGTAGGTATTTTGCGTTAAAATTGCAAACGGTTCTACATAAACCATTTCAGTTTGTAAGGCACGTGGAGGTGTATTAAATGTTGTAGGTATCCATAATATGTATAGTAATGTGCGCTTTAGGAGAGATGAAAGTGGATTGCGTAATTTTTGAGACAATGACTCTTTTTTGTGAGGAAAATAACATTCCTATGCATAAGCATACCTAAGGTAAAAAACGTTTTCATTTTTCTTGTCACGTTCGTTACACTGTTATTCGATTATATTTTTAGGAGTTTAATTAAGATTAATGCGTCTAATTTGGCGCAAGTTGTTTCATTAATAAACTGTCACAGGGTTCGGCTTAATGTCCCAGTTATCTTATCATTTTTCTTCATTTTGAAAAGGCGTGGTGTTGACGCTGCAATTTATATTGAATACGTTTTTTAATTAAAAAATCCTAGCTGTTGCCCGCGGCTCCGCCCGCGTGGATGGCGCAAACTATCCCACAGGAACGTACTAGGTACTGAGATTAAAAGTATCCTATGTGTTAATCTGGGTTATAAACTATCATTTCATCCAATGTTTACGCGACAAACGCCAGTAAAGCTCCTAGTCCGCACGATTTTTTCCGACCTCTTCAACAATCCTCGTAATATTTCAGACAATTCGCACAAAACCGTAATGTAACCGTAATGTAATGTAACCGTACCGTTACACATCTAAATCTTCCTCATGAATCACTCCGTGCATTGGTGGGAAATGTATGAAAATGCGTTTTAGTTTTAGTTTTTGGGTTTTTCGCATTCAGCCGTACAGGCAGATGCGAGGGGCTTTATAATACAATGTATTGAATCAGGTATGGTTAGAGCGGTATCAGGTACCTAAATTAGATAAAAATACACATAGGTATAAACGAGGAATATTTTCCAATTTGGACATAATTCTACCGACAATACCACCACGTCCCTCGTTTCCAATCTGCTACGCTAAACCCAAATACATTAAAGTGGTCATATAACATTAAAACCACAATTGCCTGCTACCACGACACCTATTAAACGCAGCCGTTGCAAATGCATTATGTTTGTTATACATCTGTTCGTTTTAATTAATTAAAAAGCTTTTGCACCCACCTCTTGGCATTCGACGTCATTTCATTGAAAAATATGACGCTCTACGTATCGAGTTTATTGGTGATATTTCAGCTTCGTTACGGCGAATACGAGTTCAAACGTTGAGAAAATAAAACGCAGCCAATTAGATTATTCGAAATAGAAGCACGTCAAAAAAGAGTAAATATTATTTTCGACACGAATTATTATTGGGTAAAATCAAGTCGCTGGAAAGGGTTTGAGAGAGAATTTATTATGAAATTTCGGAGACGGGTTTTTTTGTATATAATTGACTACCAAAATGGCGCAATGGTTCAGATTCTCATTACAGTAGAAACAGGTAATGTATCTAAAGCAGTTCTCTTCTATACGCCATAGAATGGTTTGTAAATGGGATTTTGCGCAATTACCCATTTTTATTTCATCAAATATGGTGTCACAGGTATCGAAACCAATCATGCTAAAATCAATTTGTAGGAAAAAATAACGTCTTAGAGTACCTACTAGGGAGACTGGGACCGCTATCTTACCTGTGTATGTGGTTGTGCATGTGCAGTAAGATGCGCCCTTACTGCCAGGTGTAGTCTCAGGGTCAGATGTCCATGAGCGTTGGCCGCTCGGCAGGCCCATCGGCCGCCATCGGCTATCTCCGCCCGTCGGATGCCGAGCGCGTCGTGTGTTCGGCTGTAGCGACCTCCGCTTTCACCGTCACGGATTTCGCGAAGAACACCTCCACTGGTTTCGCGGTACCATCTGGATAAAAGGCAGGGGTTAGCAATGAGTTAATAGGACATAAAGTAGTGTAGCTGGTCTAGGAACCAAATCTCACCATGATTATGTCTGGGTTGTTGTAGATGTCTAAAGGCTTAGCGAGTATCATTGCACACTACGTGGCCTGATGGCCAGGTTATCAAGCTGAATTCAGAGCACTTCGGAAAACATCTATAACTAAAGTTGTCATTATCAAATGATAGTGCGATTCGACACAACAAAAATCCGGCCAATGCGTGTCGGGCCACGCACAGTGTAGGGTTCCGTAGTAGCCCGTTATCACAATATAGTACGATTCTGTTGTTCTTTAAGAATATAATGAATGTATGTAATGGTAAAGATATTAGGATTTATTTATATATTATATTTAGATTATTATATTGTTCCATTTTGAATGCGTAGTCGCGTACTGAATTTTAAATATGAACGTACGGTAGGCTCCAGAAGTCCATAATCAAAGTTACGAAGCAATAGCTTGGACGTTTAGTTTGACTTACGACCTTCTAATAATGAGTAGTTTGACACACACACCCGCATATTACTTGAATAATCACGCTATTGAATATTATAGTTCCGTGTATGTTCGTCTTGTGCAAAACTTTATGGTTATACCCGCAGAAATCTAAATAAATAAATTATAAGGTGGACAGATGCACCATTCACCGCGACTAAATACTTAGAATGTTGTGGTTCTTTGTTGGTTGATAAAAATATGATAGGGTTAGTGAAATGTGTTTAATCTATTAGCGGTGCTGTTCATTTTGAAATATTGAGATTAAAGCGGTTATTATCACACTGCGTAAAAGTGGACTTAATTATATCACAAATATTTGATGAAACCGCACTGACTGTGAGTATTATGATTTAATTATTTTATCGAACATTTATCTGCTTATGCGTATGAAGTTTCATTAAAATCGGTTCATTAATTTCGAGAAACAAGGGCTTGAAAGTTTGTATGAAATGCCGTACGGCGTAAACGCTCTTAACACATAACGTAACCACGAAGGTGCAAGAAAATCTTAACACTGCGATCTACAAAAGTGACGTCACGGCACAACGCTATCTGTTATCGAATAGCGATACAAAACACAACAATATTTTGATTTTCGAAGATAATTATTTAAACAGATTAGACATTAACTAATAAGAACCACTTTATTTCTTGTAAAACTAAAAATAAGAGTACGATTGCTGCCAAGTTATTATTTCAATTCACAAAATTATTGTAATCCGAAAATTAAACAGAGTTCGTTTGTGACTTCAACAGGTACTCGAATGAAAGCATAACCCGTTGGTACAGCGCCATCTAGCGGCAGATGGCGCTGTCCATATGACAATTTATTATGGTTTAAAAAAAAAAAATATATTACATATTTTGTTTTTTAATGCAAGTCTATACCCGTCATAAACAAGCAACTACTTCATCTTAGTCACTATATAGGATTAATGCTAAGGTTTTTGTATTTGGTACAAAATTATGCAACACCCAAGTTCGACGACTATTACTGCTAAACTTATAAAGTTATCTTAACCGCTATAGGTTTCCTTTAAAATTCATGAAATGCACTATCAATGTGAATTTTTCCAGATTTTTCAAGCCAGCAATTTAGCTTTTAGAGCTGCAAATTTTTGTTCCAGTAGGGCGTCCCCCCCGGACTCTTGTCGCTTACCCTACTGGAACAAAAATTTACACTTATTCAACGATGACGAAAAAATATTCATCCCTACTTCACATGTAGGGGAGCTACCCTAAAAAAAATATAGCGCGTTAGCACTCATCCGTGAACCCGCCGCGGCTGTCCGTCACCAGACCCTCGTCTGGTCTCCCAATCACCGGCGCACCAGAACACATAGCACGCCGTGACCACCCCAGGGACCAAACCAGCACATGGGCACCAGACGACCCCGTGTCTGGGCACCCTTGGTCCCCGTGCGACGGGTCAGGTCATTGGCCCCGCCGCCTGTTAAATTTTCGGCCGCAAAGGATAGGGAGAGCGGCCAACGTCATACCAACACTCTTCCTCCCCTGCAGCCCCACCGCGTCCGCCATCAGACGGTGGAGACCCCGTCAAGGCCGCGGAAGGTAGGGAGAGCGGCGCACAGCAATACTCAGCACTCCTCTCCCGCCGCGGCCTCCAACCCTCAGCCGCGATGCCTCCCATACGATATCGCGGCCCGCCTCAGTTGCGATGTCGCCCAACAGGCACCGCAACCTACTTGTTGGCCGCTACGTCGTCAGCTTACAGGCAAAAGCCATCACGAGCGGCCCTTCCTTGGGTTCCCCTCCGCTTCACCGTGGGTGACAACCAAACCTAACCTCGGGGTGCCCTTCGCTCGCTCTTGCATCCTATGTCACCTATTGCATTCGTTGAGTTCGGGTGCGGTAACGGTAACGTAAGTTTAAAGCGTAAGAAGAAAATATAATTCGGAGTATTGAAAATCGGAATGTCGTTTTTCGGACCGAGAACCTATCGAGCATTTGATTCTTCGAACATATGAAAATCGGAAAACAAACAAATCGCATTTACGATGTTCGGTAAAATAAATTTCGTGATTTTTAATAATAGACATTATAATTCTTAGATATTATGAAATTCGGACTTTTGAAAATCGGAACCCGCGAATATTTGAGAGTTCCCGTTGAGGACATCTGGCCACGTTAAGAAGTTGTCGTTTTCAAATGACTTCCATGCGAGTTCTTTCACGAACTCAAGGGCAAGCCATACAAGAGTACATAATAGTAGCCTGATATTAGGGACTGCCAAACTGTTGCAGTTTTTAAAAGAAGAGTAAAAGAACATTATCTTTCCACTTCATCATATAGTTGTGTACCTATGTATTTATTATTTTGATTATGTTATATTTATTAACATTCTAGTAATATTTATTTTAGAAGTATGTATGTATGTTTAATAGTGAGGGGCCCGTGGCTAAATAATAACAGCCGCACATGTCGAACGATCAGGTTAAGCTACGCTTGCCACGGCTGGTCTGCAGATGGGTGACCATCTTTACATACCGAGACCCCTCCGTGCCTCGGAAAGCACGTTAAAGCGCTGGTCCCGGCTGTCATTCGTGGAACTTTGACAGTAGTTATGGATAGTCAGAAATCCGAAAATCTGACAAGCAGTCTTTCAGGGGGTATCGTATTACCCAGTACCTAACTGGGTTGTGAAGGCCAGATAGGCAGTCGCTCCATGTAAAACACTGGTATTCAGCTGCATCCGGTTAGACTGGAAGCCGACCCCAACATACATATTTGGGAAAAGGCTAGGCAGATGATGATGTATGTATGCTCAGATCAAATATTTTTATTTGGTCTGAGTATGTTCATTTGTATGTATGTAAATTGTAAGTATATTCTCATGATATTAGTTTAGTTTTATTATGTGATTTGTTTATGAGAGAAAAAAACCAAATGCATTAAGTTTACGCTACCCCACGTTAGGCAGGTGAAAACTAATGTGTTGATAAAGGGCGAGGAATTGAATCCTGAAGACAACACAGTATTCTTGGGCATAACTTTGGATGCTAAGCTTCAGTGGGGTCCACATATAGATAAATTGTCAAAAAAGCTAAGTTCCGCAGCATATGCTGTTAGAAAAATTCGTAATTTAACTGATATAGAGACTGCCCGTTTAGTGTACTTTAGCTATTTTCATAGTGTAATGTCGTACGGTATTCTATTGTGGGGAAATGCCGCCGATATTCAGACTATCTTTGTTTTACAGAAGCGAGCTGTTCGATCAATTTATAAATTAAGTCCGAGACACTCTCTCAGAGACAAATTTAAAGAGATTAATGTAATGACTGTGCCTTCTCAGTATATTTATGAAAATCTTTTATATGCCCATAAAAACATAAAATTGTTTAAAAAATACAGTGATATCCATAATATAAATACTAGAAATAAACACAAATTTGTTGTACCTACAACAAGGCTCAAAAAAATAGGTGGCTCGTTCAGATGCCAATGTATACGCTTTTATAATAAGCTACCAAGCCACGTTCAAGATCTAAGCCTCAATAAATTCAAATCATTCATTAAACGTAAGTTGTGCCAGAAAGCCTTTTATACCGTTAAAGATTATATTGAGGACAAAAAGGCTTGGGATTGAGCTGCCTCAAATTTCTGCATTTTGAATGACTTTTTTTTTTTTTTATATACACATTGACATTAATGATTTTTTTTTTATAAACAATGACATTTACTTACTTTGTAAAGTATTATCTATATAATTTTTTTTTTTTTTACATTGTGATTTGTGAATGTGAAGACGATGTGGGTCATTTTATTAATTTTTTATGTTTTATTTTTCTCTCTGTTCTATTACTTGTTTTTTTTTTTTTTTTTTTCTCTCATGGTCTGGCAGTTTGAGTAATTTATGTGGCCTACCCAAATGTCCTTTCTTTGGTATTGTTCGTCGAATCGTTGAGCTCCTTAAGTCTTGAGTTGAGCTGCACGATTTCTGACAAATGCGTGCACTGACTGGACAGGTCCTCTCAATCTGTGTGGTTCTTTCCTCAAAAGACCATCTCAGACATCGATCTACATGGTCTTCATATAACCTGACCAAGATTATGTCTGGACTTTAAAAGAGACTGTGACCTCTGAGTTTGTTTCGGCCTTTCTTCTCAGAGTAGTCAGATAGGAAACGCCGACCTCATCTAGTTTAAAAAAAACATGATTGACGTGTAAAAGTGTTTGTACAAACCTACTTACAAAAATAAAATCATTTATCATTTATCATTTATGATTTTATGTTTTTTTTTTGTCACTTTTTCTCTTACACAGGCTGTCTACCATCTCTCTATTGTTCTATTGCAGATATGCTGGAAGAGGTTTCTTATGAAATAAACATCAACTTTGTACCTATATTTTTTTTGTTCTGTTTTTTTTTTCTCTGTTTCTTTTTTTTGTATGTAAATAAATAGTAAAAAAGATGAAACGTCAAATGTCCAGTAGGTACTTCATTCCTAAATAAAGAAAATATCGGCCAGTCCGTTTTCCAAAAAGTCCCTAACATTTAATAGGTACTATTGTACTCTTGTATTTCTGAAAAGTTCCTAATAATCGCATTACATCTCCGTCTACCCTCTCAATCAGGGCGAAGTGTCGAGCCCTCATTGGACCCCATCCCCGGCACAATGCGTCCGCATGAATGGCCCACATCCTTCTTAACAGATTTTTATACGGAGTGTGCTCACAAGATCACATCACTACCTACCGGAAACCGGAAGTCCTCATTACATTTATACAGCTAACGCTTGGTAGCGTTCGGAAAAGTACCTACTCTAATTTGGCGTACAATAAGGCAACGGTGATTGGCAAAATCGTGATCGACGTTTTTTTTGGTACTTAAACGATTTTTTTTCCTGTAATAAGGGCACGTAAGTTATTAATTCAATTTATGTTTCTTTTATCGCGAGCACTGCCTTTGATTCTCACATAAGACTAAAAAAAATATTATTTCATTTATTTAATTCGTTTTTACATTATGTCGAAATGTTTATAGGTACCTACTTACCTACATATTATTTTTGCATAGGTCGAATTATAGACTATTGGTATTTTCCAGTAACTAAATTGTGATATTGGATAGGTCAGGTGCATCAATGCATGTAAAATACCCAATCACGTGTCCTGGGGGCCCAAAAAGGCCACTTTGGCAGAATCATAAAAGGATAACATAATGGACAGTTAACCGTTAAGTTCCCATTGGTGAAGCATTTTTCAGTTATTTTTTTTGTCTGTGCTAAAATACCAACCAATCCGATCCAAATCCAATCCTAATCTCTTTGATTATACCTACGTAGTGCAGCGAAAAAAAGAAAAACACGGACTGTCTTCGCCATGTTACGATTCATAATGTTATCCTTTTATGATTCTCCAAAGTGGCCTTTTTAGGCCCCCTGCTCCCTGCGTGACGTCGCATGGAATGTGGTGCCTATTCAGCTGTATGCTGGTTAGGTAAGAAATTGGAAGCCAACCCCCGTAAATATGAGTTGGGATGATATGAGTTTCTTCACTACACATCCTCATTAGTACCTAAAACAAAACAACTGAATATCACGTTTGAAGAACACAATACAAAACAAATGCTTTCTATTCAATCCTCTCTCCCTCTTCAGTAGTGTTGGGTAAACATCTAAGACTGCACTAACTCAAAAGGAACTTAGCCCCGTGCCACCTTGATCTCAAACTACATTTTTCCCCTACAGACTAGAAGGTCCCTCATTAATGCGTTATTTTTCTCATAGTCGGTTGCTAGGCAACGGCACGTTTCCCGGTCATTACTACGAAGAAAGAGAAACTACGAATATTTTCTACAAGGACTTAGGTGAAGCTTTGGTCTAGCTGTTGTTTTTGGAACATGGTCTTTGAGGTTATGTGAAAAAGAAAATAATTAGTCTGAGTAGAGTTCTTATGTAAATTTTATATTAATTTTATGTTAATTTAGTAGGATTTTAGAAAACGGGTCAGTATGTGTATCCATGCTTTATTTTATTAAAAGTAATAGGCTTGTAAGTTGGTGACGTTTCAATAACCTACCTGAACTTGTTAGTTTGATAAAATTAAGTTGAACGAGCATGTGAACGCTTTTACATCAAAGAGGAAATGTATCCCTTTTCTAAACCAACACAGGAGTAAAAAGAAGCACTGATACCAAAATACAGTAACTAGATCGAAGCTAGAAAAAATCCAGTCCGGACACAAATAAAGCATTGCCAGTATAAATATACGATAGAAACTGTACAAAAGTTGTTAAGTCCTCTTTGTAACGCGACCAGGCTATTTTGTTACCTTCAGTACCTACCTGCCTGATCAATGTCCAACTAAACTTTGATCAAAGAAACACTGTTCATTGAAAATAACATTTTGTTTGAAAAGTTACTTCAGCATGATTAAATAATGTGATCTTAAAAGGCAGTCTCAAGTAATTTTTATGTTTCAGGGAATTATGAAACAAAGGAAGCAGTCCGAGGGAGAGAAAAGGGAGGGATTTAGGTCGCGTTTGTAAGCATGGCGTTCAAAACATTTTATTTGAGCCTATTTTATATAAACAAGGTTAGAGTTTGACAAAAAGTAGGTACCCAAAATATATCTTTCTTACTTTTAATTTAGCAATAAATAGTTACCAAATAAAAAAAATCAAACTCTTTAATGTTTAGATATTGTTCTTAGACGTAGAAGCAAATAAGCATCTTCATTAGGTTAGGACAGAAGCCATTTCCAGCTATGACATAGGTAGGTAGTCCTCCAGGCACGTCCGTTAACTTACGCAGTTGTAACCGATACTGGTATAATGTACATACTTGCAAACATTGTATATCTACACACGTACCGCTTATCCCTGTGTCTGACATTCAATTAAATAACTTTACCAGGTATCTCGCCAAATATTTGATAGCACAGGTAAAGTTATAGGTAGACATATGCATTCGGATAGGTAGGTAATGTACCTAGGTACTAAATTGACCTACATAGGTAAGGGCAATCATTATCATTCATCATCCCTTGAATAGGTCACCTACTGTTGGTTGAAGCCTTCCTTAGACTACCTATATGACTTTTTTGTTGATCCTGTAGGTACTACTCCTATCTATCTAGGTTTTATCATAAAAGCAATAAGTAGGAAATTCACATTGTATTTTTTTCTGGCCAAGAAGCATTGTACTACTCTCAGACGCTCGGATTAAATGAATAAACTTAAAGGTTTCTATTTGCGTAAACACAAAACTGGTTGAAATAATGTTGAGACATTTTCCGTTAATTTCATTTGCCATTCCATTAAAAACAGACCATCTAAAAGTAACTCTACCTTTAATGGAAAAACATTATTAGTAGGAAAATTTTAATAAATAAAATACCTCTGCTGATTTCATAAAAGCTACATTAAAAGAAAATTGAACAGAAACTCCGTCCTTAATGAGTTACTTCCAGAGCATTTTCTGGGGCCAAATAAATTTCTTATTAAAGAATAACCCGTCGCTGCGACTTTCTTTTTGTCGTCGGTAGCAAGAGCTCTCTGCGACCTACGTAATTAGGTTTGGGAGGTCAACGCGGACGAGGTGACATGTTGACCATGCGTCACGTAGAGGACGATGTTTTCGTTATGAGTAGTAGGTGCCTAGGTTTGTTACAACATCCTAGCAATCAATCGGACACTCTGAACTAAAAGGCTGATCCAACTATTGTTGGTAGATTACCTATTTTTTAAATAAACAGATTCGTGAATGGTCCTACTCGACACGGTTTACTTAAAGTGTATTCAGTCACTTTAAGTAATCTATACCTATGTCGAAATACTTCAAGCACTTTTCCAAGTAGCAAAACCATTTCAAAATATTCTGAAGAGTATGGAAGCTACTTTACTTGAAATGCTTTTTACAATGAATATAACGAATAAAACTCAATACCGTTGATCGTGAAGAAACAGTTCTTTAATTAACAGCGTGGGCATTTAATTACAGACTAATTCAGCGCCTACCGAAGCTCAGGAACCAATTCCGCTCATTTGCAAGATAACTAGACTGCGTCGGCAACTTCGACCAATGAGAGGTTTTCTATTTGAGTATTAAAAAAAACACAGTTTTCAAGAACTCTGTAGATGGCGTTGAACTGACTATGTTACTAAATGCCAAAGTCAAAATGCTTGGAAAAAAAAACATTGCGTCACGTCACATAATTATGCTCGTTGACAGACACTTTCGTTTTACGATCTCAAAATTATATCCAAGTGAAATAATCAAAAAATGATGTGACGTTCCGTTCCTTGCAGTAACTTAGCAAGTTCAGCGCCATCTATCCAGCGACTAGGTAAGAGTCAAAAAAGAAAATCCCTCATTGACTGTGTTTTTCTTTATCTATGGAAATAGGAGCACTAGGACTCAATAGAGGTTTAAGTTTAGACTAAGCTAGCCTTTTTTATGATTTTAAATGTCTAGCTTCTGCCCGCGATTTCGTCCGCCTTAAATTTTTTGTTCCCCCGTCGCATCGCATCGCCTGCCCATTCGTTTTCGCGCGGCGTTTATTTATTTATTTTATTATTTATGTACACACAGTAAAATACATAGGGATATGACATAATTATAATTTGAATACAAAGGTACTGCTTATTTCTTAAGAAATTTCTTCCAGCTGACCTGCGAAAGGAGAAGTGAAAAAGAAATGCAGACAATAGTGTGTGAGAACAAAAAGAGAAAAATATGAATGTGTGAAGTCTAAAAATAAAATATCAAATTTTATATTATAATGCAAAAAAAAAAAATGTTATTTCAGACTTTTGCTCGGCTGCTAAGGATCCTAGCGTGATGTTAAGCCTATAGCCTATATATAGCCTTTCTAAAGAATTGGTCTATCAAATGCAAAAACAATCAATCAAATCCGACCAGTAGTTCCAGAGATCGAAGCTTTATTATTAGTATAGAACGTAGAGTATTAAGTATATTATCTGTGGTATAGATAACGAAGCATGAAAAATGCAAAAACCAAAGTGACAATACTGCCTCTAAGTCCACATAAGCCTGGGAACACATAAAATACTGACTAGATTAAATAAGCGAACATTCATGTCCACAGAACCACATAGGTAATATTCCAGTTCGCGCTACGTCGTGGGACCCCTACCGGTCCACTATGTATGCGAGTGCCTGCGCTAACAGGGTTAATTCTGCTTACCCAGAGGGCTCAAAACATTTATTTGTAAATACAAATAGAAATGAACTCCTTTGTTACACACACAGACATATTGTTTGTTATACGTACAAACATACCTAGCACACTCTCGTTGTTTTCATTAAGGGTCTCGTAGGGTTACAAGGGACTTGCTTTTAATTACTTGTTAGAGTATATTAGTTAATGCATTGTATTGTAATTATATGAACTTGCCTAATTAAGTTCTGTGTTATAATATCCTTGTGAAGGCTTTGTTTTGTCGACTGATTCTGTAAGTTAGTTTCTAATACAGGATACTTTTTTAACCAGAGCGCAAACTGTTACCATGAATTCAGTTATTCAGTACATGGTTCTGAACCCCCTGCGTTGAAATTTTTTGTCGGTTATAAAAAAAAAATAGCTCTGCCATAAATTTTGACCGCGTTGGTATTGCACTTTTCTTTGAAATAGCTAATTTTAATTTTGATAACATTATCTAAAATGTGGGGCCCGTGGCTAAGTAACAACAGCCGCACAGGTCGATCGATCAGGTTAAGCTACGCTTGCCGCGGTTGGTCTGTGGATGGGTGACCATCTTTACATACCGAAACCCCTCCGTGTCTCGGAAAGCACGTTAAGCCGTTGGTCCCGGCTGTCATTCGTGGATCTTTGACAGTCGTTACGGGTAGTCAGAAGCCCGAAAGTCTGACAACCAGTCTTACCAAGGGGTATCGTATTACCTAGTAACTGGGTTGTGGAGGTCAGATAGGCAGTCGCTCCATGTAAAATACTGGTATTCAGCTGCATCCGGTTAGACTGGAAGCCGACCCCAACATAGTTGGGAAAAGGCTAGGCAGATGAGATGTATCTAAAATGAATGATGAATAAAATAAATCGTGGACAGAAATCCTAAGATAACTTCCTCATTGGATAGTACCACTAATCTACTTAAGAACATAAATAAATGATGACACATATATTTCCTTGTTCTCTCAATATTTGTAACAAACACGCTAGAACCTTCAGCTGGCACAAATCTCACAAGCCCGACCTAAATAACACGGAATCACAACCGCACTACTACCGCAGACATTTACTCATATACTGGTGTACTAACGTATGCAAAATCCCGCGATATCGCATCGTTTCTCAAATCAAACGCATGTGGTGTAGGGATGGGAATCAAAGCGGGATCGCCGGCAAGGCGGACTCCCCGGGGGCAGCACTCAACGCGTGATGGATACAGCTTTGACTCGCCCCGGGATAAAGAGGATGGCGCAAGTCATGAGAGCAAGCGATTCGGACATTATTGGTGACAAAGACATTGTTGATGTATATCGTGAGGCATTTTTCCGAGGACAGTTTCAAAACATACCTACTGTGACTGGTGCAAGGGTTGAGAAAGAGCGATTTGAATGATGGATGTGAATTCTCGATTGAAAATTGGTATATTTTTGGAAACCGTTGTGTTTCAAAGAGGATGCTTATAGATTTGTGCAATCTACGACACGAACATCTGTTAAAATCTCACATGTGAAATCTGAACTTCTAAAATTAAAATCACAGCTTCCCCGCAGCTACGTATAACCACTCACGCGCAAGTACCCCGCGGTAACGCCTTCCTATACGCAAGTATGTTTTTAGCACATTTTTTCGACGCGCCGCGGAGCGCCCTCGCCACTTATACACGACTCGTACAGAAAAAAATTCTATGGACCGCTGTTAAACTAATGGCTGTTTCTTCAAGTGGATAGACAAGTGTAGATAACAAAACTTGTTCCGTAACTTTAAGAGACTTTGATTTTTTTTAATAATTGTTTATTTTTAATGTTTGTTTACATTACGACAATTAAAAATTAAAATAATATTATTTCAAAATCGAAAGCGATGACCATATTTTTTTATTTACCTAAAAAATAGCCCCATTCATACTGAATCGAATGACATATAATACATACCATTGTGGTTCCAAAGTTTTGATATACAATAACAATAACATCACGCGAGTATCAAATTACGCATGCGTCATCGCCGTCTCATTTGTTTATTTAAAGATTTTCAACTACAGATAACTTATTTCGTAATGCCGATATAACCACACGGCCTTTGACACAAATGTACTTCATCTAACCACTCGACTAAAGAACCTGGAACGTGAGCAATACTCCCATAGACAAAATTACTAAAAATAAAATACTGCGGTGTGGAAAATGCTTGCTGTCGCAGTTTTTTCAATGGCCGATCTTGGTCTACGAGCGCGTGTAACATTTTCCTCAATACCTGCTCGTGGTTATGGCCGCGTGACTGGGTATGCAAAACTCACCAAATCGTTCGTTGTATAAAACGCACGTACAGTCGAATTCATTAATATATTGGCCCTTTCAGGCTTCAAAAATATATGAACGTCAAAAAAGTACTTATTATTGTGACAACTATAAGCATGTACATGCAATACAAGCTGCCTAGAGTTTTATGAAACTTACCATTGCCTTTAAACTCAGCGGAGGCACGGTAACGGCTGTGCGATACATTGAGGAGATCATAAGACCTCATGTGGTGCCATTTGCACAAAGAATTGGTGCAAGAGTCACATTAATGCACGCAAATGCCCGCGTTCATACAGCTAGAGCCACTAGGGAGGCCCTAGACGACACTGGTATACCTGTCTTGCGGTGGCCTGCCAACATTCCGGACCTTAACCCCATCGAACATAATATGTGGGATTTGTTAAAAAGAAGTGTCGGGGACACAAATTAACCCGTACATAATGAATGACAGCTCATTAACGTGCTCAAGGCGAGCTGGGAACAAATTTCAGAAGAGACAGTGTGACATCTGGTGGAGAGTGTGCTATCCAGGCTTTAAGAATGTGTTCGAAAAACAGGAGGACACACACTACACTAAAGAAGTGTAAAAAATATAAAAATCTTTCGACATTTTTGTTTTAACCTCTTTTTCCATTAAGTGTATTTTTTTGCTGAAATTGCATTTTTTTACAAAAAACCTAATCAGATGTTCTCATATCTATCAATAAATTTAATTTTAAGTTTTTTGCATTAAAAATTAGCTAGTTAATTCAATTTCATCATCTATCTACCCTCAAACATTACAATACATTTATTAGAATACAGAAAATACATGGTGGCCCTTATTTTGTTTTGAGTAGTATATGTAGTAATTTATTTTTTATTTTTATAAAAGCTCGCCTTGGCATAGTTTAGATGGTATGGAAAAGCCTCTCAGCCTGAACATATATATATTCGGGCTGAAAGCCGACGTGAAACCTAGGTTTGTTGGTTGTTACATCCTTTCCTAAAATGCATAGTTAATCCTAGAATGTTACCATGATTGATGTAATATTGCAATAAATACGTTTTTATTGTTAGAGGATAGAAATAACTTAATATTTATGTAAAAATATACAAACAAGTGACGCAATGAAAACTGAACGCCGAATTACAATTCGTGTCCCAACCCATACAATGGAAGCGGACACTAGGACTAGTATGTTATCGGCAATAAGATATACGAGTTGTGCACCTAACTGTATGACAGTAGGTATGTATACAGGGTGTCCCGTAAGTCGAAGTCAAACCGGAATTGGGTAATAGGCCAAGTCATAATAGTTATCAGAAAAATATTTAAAAAATCTAAGTTGTGTATGTTTTAAATTATTGTCATTTAAATGTCACTTTTTGCCCAACCAAATATTCAATATTAATACTTTGCCAATCTTTGACTGACTGTACTGAAAAAAAAAATACTATGCGTTTGGCAAGTAACACTAAAAGTTGGCGCATTTAATAAACATTCCAAAAAAATTTTTTTCATTTACTTTTTTATTCCAAAGATTTTTTTTATATTTTTCTGATAACTATTACGACTTGGCCTACTACCTGATTCCGGCTTGACGTCGACTTACGAGACTGTATGTATATTGGTTACGTTTGTTCTGAGCATGGCAAAAAGTTGGTGCTGATTCTCTCCCCTGGGGCGGCACTCAGTGGGTGATAGATACAGCCTTGACTAGCCCCGAGGTAATCAGAGACGGTTTAAACTATAAGAGGAAGCGAACTAATGTGAATTGTGATATTTTAACAAGTGCAACACATGAAGTAGATTTATTATAAGTTTTTAGTTTAAGTATCGGCATTGCGGGAGATATTTATGTAACATTTTAAAACACTGATTTATATTGCCAAGATAAAACCACGACTCATTTATATATCTAACTAGCTTCCGCCCGCGACTCCGTCCGCGCGGATGTCGGTCTTCGCGTGGATGGTTTATTTCTCCATTTTGAGTAACTCTGATAATGACATCTTATAAATATCTATTGGACCCAAATACGGCTAAGCCTATAATAATTAAGGAGATCCATCTATTGAGCTACTGCTGTTGAGCTCGCGTTCAATTCATAGTAATTTCAACCTTGATAAGTAGCATGTAGCAGTAAATTACTGACAGTGACGAAAAGTTTGCAATAATAAAAAAGTGATCGTGACAATGCGACAGAAAGTTAATTGAAAGCTTCAGCATACACAACATTGTTAGCGAGCTCGTCCGGAATATGAACATGAAGATTTCTTGGACTGCTCACACGGGAAAGAGCTACGTAAAGTTGCCCGTGGGAAAAACAACTCGCGGTAAGATCTACGCCAGCAACTCCTAGGGTCTGACCTTGAGCCATATTTATTGTCATGGCGTAACACAAAGCTACAGGAAACTGTATTCTCTTAAATTGAAATGGAAAATTATCCACTGCGGGTAATGCAACGTGTGTTCGCGCTTCTACAGAACAACGTCTATGAATAAAACTGAAGAATAAGATTTTTTTTTTCTACGTATTTTTCCAGGATAAAAAGTATCCCATTTTATGCCCAGGATAATAAGGTATAATTATACCAAGTTTCATCGAAATCGAACCGTTAGTTTTCACGTGATGCCTGCATATACAGACAGACAGACAGACAGACAAAAATTTTTTTAATCACATATTTGGGTTTGGTATCGATCCAGCAACACCCCCCGCTATTTATTTTTTCAATATTTTCAATGTACAGAATTGACCCTTCTACAGATTTATTATATGTATAGATTTAATTCTTCATATTGACTAGATTAAAATTTAGGCATTTCACAAGAAGAATAAGATACAGGTATGTACAAAAAGCAACTTTATAAAAATTTTAAAATATGAATTCACTTAAAATGCAAAATCATAACCACTTGTCGCTTGTAGCTTGCGCTGCTAACCTTCTCCGATATTATTTATATGATCGCGGCAAAATTCTCGTTTTCGTAACCCCAGGGGAGCGTGCGTCAGCGTGTGGGTTTGATCTTATGCGTTATGCACGGTAAGCAGGGTTGAACGGAATCTGCTCAAGGACTTCTTGTGCAGTCTTTGGATATAGGTATCAACAATTTAATTTTCATGATTTATTGTGAGTGAGTGAGTATGTGCAGCAGGCGGGTAGAATAATATTGTGTTATACATACAAACTGCAGCTTTATTGAAACCGAAGCATTCAGAATTATGTAAAATGCCTGTTTCAAGTATGATAAAAAACCTTCAGTTTCAAGTAACTAGAAATGATAATGTAGCTATAAGTACATTAACCCTAGCCGAGATCAGCATGGAATGTATTGTTTATTACAAGTTCGGCCTATGATATTTTTAGGTGTCATATAACCTCGTTACGGTTGCGTCTACTTTATAATTATTATGTTACATTTTTTTTACAAAAAAAAAACAACCGACTTCCAAAAAAGAAAAATTACTTTAATTTTGGAAGTCGGTTTGGGCATTTTCTTTGTTTGCCACCGTATTAAGCGAGCTGCGAACTTACATAGTAGAAATCAAATCCTTACAGCAATATTATTAATCGCTGATCGCTCATCACTTGCTTCACCAATTTTATATACATCGGTAGTGTCGGGTGGCGGTACATTTCACGTTTTTATGACTGCCTTGATGTGTGACGTCAACAAGTCGGCAGGATCTTGAAACGTTTTGTGAAAAATATATTAAGTAAGTATGTGTGTGACATAAGGAAGTGAGAGTTTAGTTACGAGTAATAAGAGGATCCAGTGCAGATACTCGTAAATAAAATGTTTACGAACATAGCGTTTATTAGTTGGGTTCCTTCTATTTGGCAGACTCTTGATACTCCGATTTTTATTTGGCATAACTCACATGGCATAATCTTATTTAATCGAATATTTTTAAGGCATAAAAATTATTTAGCATAACTTTTGTTTGGCAGAATATTTACGTGTCCGAATTTACAATGGCATACTTTTATCTTGGCAGAATTTTGTTTCGCATAATTACCTTTGCCATAATTAATATTATGCATAATTTTGTTTAGCATAACATTTAGGGGAAGGCCGGGCAAGAAGCATAGTGCGGGTAAGAAGAATAACTGATTTTTCCATAAACATATAATAGATAGCGCTATTAACATTTTCTATAGTCGTGACACATACGATCGGCAATGCCATGGCAGTTCAACCCAAACAATACGCGAGTGCATCTGTTGTGGAAGGGAAAAAAAAGGATTATCGTTGTTTTGTTACGATTTTTGTAAAGGTTTGCACACAAACTTTTTGTATTAATCATCAGTTGTCTATAAAGATGTATTGTATATTCAATTGCACGTTTATTTAGGTATTATTTGTGATCGTTACTTTTTGTTTACCTACTAAAAACAATTCAAGTTTTCACTTGTTTCTAATATTAGAGTGTTGGGCAAAATGGATATGGGCAAAACGGTTAGGTATTCCGTTTTGCTCAGAGCAAGCATATTATAAGTATTAGTTACCACTACCATTACATATGCCATTTCTGAGTTAGCAGGCCCCAGAAAAACTAAAACTAAAATATCCTCAGTCAAATAACAAAACAAAAATCCGAAACCAGATTTTTACGGTTTAGTGTGCGCTGACAAATACACTGAACCACTAGCGAAAGATTGGATTCAGTGTAATCAGTGCATTTGGGCGCATAAAGACTGCACTTTATTATGTAGGAGTTGGCAGCTACTTCTGTGATGAATGCGAACACTGATCTAAGCTAGTTCTACTTATCCTTTTTGCCCGACCCCACCGGGCAAAACCGATAATTGATACCTTTTGTTAATGCTCAAAATTATTATAGAAATTGTTTAAGTTTTTGAATTTTAATGATTATTTTTCAAAGACGATTAAACATAGTACAAATTAAAAGTACAAAGAGTTCTATTGATTATTAGATTGTGGTTTTATTTGCAGTACCCCTTAACATATTCGTCTTGCCCGGCCTTCCCCTATTTAGAGATACGATTATTTGGTATGGGTGCATATTTAAACATCAAAAATTAAAATAGATGTATCTTCTTGTAAAAATTAGTGTTCAAAACATCAAAAACATATAATATATACGTGTCATAAAAAGTCAATACGTTGTGCTGCAAAATTTTGTGACAGAAACGAATCGCTGCGAAACCGACTTTACGCAGTCTTGTCTGCCCTACCCCTAGAGTGTAATTTAAACCCGCGTAGGCGCGGAGGGGTAGGGCGGCCCGCGAGCTGAGGAGCAGGTGGTTTGAAGGCCCGCCACCGCGGCTGAGGCTGGCCGGCGAAGCCGGCCAGCAAGCCGAAGCTGCGGTGGTGAGCGTTAAAACCATCTGTGACGATAAGCTCGCGTGGCGCCGCCCAATTTAGTATTATTTCCATGGTGTCTTTATTACGAGCAGTTGTTTTGTATAACATTATCTTGGTGTTTGTACTATTATTTTTCAACTTGCGTAGAGATAACTTATAGCAGCATTAACCTTTTCCGTAAGTTCTTTTGTGTCATATGCCCCAATAATGGCATTTGTGTCATCCGCAAAAGCAACGAGTTGTATGTCTGGTAGAATTTTGTTTATGTAATTTATTAAGTCATTAGTAAACATAATGAACAATATGGGCCCTAATATCGATCCCTGTGGAACACCGGCACAAATATTAAAAAAGGTGATCCATCTTGCACCTCTCTGATTTCTACAACCATTTTTCTGTTTTCTAGATAGGATAACAAAAGTTGGGAGATCAAATATCTCAGATCTAAAATACACCAGCTTCTCTCATTTTATTAATAATTTTATTAATAATGCCGACATGCTGAAAGGTCCTAGATTGGTGCTCAGTTCTTTATCACAGAAATTCTGGATAATCAATGGCATACGTGAGGTAAAAAAGGTAGTGCATAAATGCTTGAAATGTTTCCGGTTGAAAGCTGATACTGCTAAGCAGCTCATGGGTTCACTTCCAAAGGAACGAGTCACAGCAATAATAAGCTCAACATTTATGAAGAAAATATAATATCTGCGAAGCTGTTAGTTAGAGAGGTTGGTTGAGAGGTGTCAAACTTCCAGAACTTATTTGTATAGTGTTAGATCTTTCTTACTGAAGATCTAACAATATACAAACATTTCATTAATCAGTAAGTATCAATCAATAACGAACTTACGTAAACATTCTATAACAATATCCCTAAACTCAAATTAACTAATTCTTAGAAACTTACTTTCAGCTTTAATTAATTCCCTTAATATCTCAAACTCTAAGCCTGCCAAAAGTAGCTCCTTGGAAGTGTACCTACGCAAATCTCCTCGGTACCATTGCACTGGTTTCCAATATCCTCGAAACTTGGCCGCAAAGGCTTCACTTAGTTATCTGTGGTAATGGAAAACGCTTATTCTACCCTCCAGGGAGTGACAGAAGATGCTCTCTCCGTATTTGTGTAAAGGATTGCGGAGGAGAGAATGCAAATAAGGTTTTGAGAATATTTTTCCGTGGGTCATCATTTTTTAACTGACTTCTTAAAAGGAGGAGGTTCTCAATTCGGAAGTTTATATATTAAAGTCAAAGTCAAAACATTTATTTCAAATGGGCACATAAAAGGCACTTTTGAACGTCAAAAACTTTTTCCAAAAAAAAAAACAACCGACTTCCAAAAATAATACTAAAAATTGAAAAATAACTTTAATTTCGGAAGTCGGTGTCTTTGGTTCCGCAATTTCGTTTATTGACACCGACTTAAGAAATTAAAGTTATTTTTCAATTTTTAGTATTATTTTTGGAAGTCGGTTGTTTTTTTTTTGGAAAAAGTTTTTATTTTTCACTTTTTAGTGGGTCCGTTTGTAATATATCTAAGTTACAATAGCCAAATGTCAACTGCTCATCACTTGTTACAAAATATTGCTTTTCCCGATGTTGGGACGTTAATTGTTGAGGAGTTCTCCTAGTAAGAACCAGGAGAACTCCTCAACAACCACTCACCATACGCATTGTGACGAGCATAAATTGCTTAGCAACCATATTAAAGTAATCGAATCGCAACTCGTGAAATATTTGTCATTGAGTAGTTCCAATGGCTATCTGTGGTCTTCTTCATCAGCTCCACTTTACCAATTGATGATTTCCAAGAGCAAATGCTCAAGTTATTTAAAAAAATACCCAAATCGTTATAGCTTTGCCTATAAAATTTGAGGGTTTCCCTCGATTTCCATGGGATCCTCTCATCAGATTCCAACTTCATGATAATGGGACCACCTCGAGAGTATACCCTTTCAAACAAAAAAATAATTTTGAAAATCGGTTCACAATTAGCGGAGTAATCGCGTAACAATCACACAAAAAAAAAAAAAACATACCGTCGAATTGAGAACCTCCTCCTTTTTTGAAGTCGGTTAAAAATTACGATAAAATAGAATTGATTCTAGTCGCCCATTCCAAAAGGTAGTTTTCGTATGGAGAAGAATGGGCAAGAAACTCCACCTATACTCTTTTAAAAATGTTTTACAATATTTTGCATACATTCATTATATAATAATATGTGAAGACGATGCACCTAAAATAAAATAAAAATTACTACCTATACCAAAATAGGTAAAAGAATAAAAAATGAAAACATGACATAAATTAATTATCTACAAACAAACAAACATATTTACAAATATGGTAAAAATAAACGATTTTCATTTAGATAAAAAATTACAAGTAGTAAGTCAGGGTGTCATCATCAACATCATTTCAGCCGAAAGACGTCCACTGCTGGACATAGGCCTCCCCCAAAAGGGGGGATAATCACCACGCTTGGCAGGCGGGTTGGCGATCGCAGTATGGTATGGTGGTGGAATGCATAGAGAACGCTGCTGCCCATTCTCTGGTACGCCCCTTAGTCGCCTTTTACGACCCCTACGGGAAGTAAGTCAGGGTGTGAGTTTAAGTAATTACAGAATATAAATCAATGTCAAAAAAAGAAGAAAGAATCAAATTTACAATTAAATGAGCAACCAGTTTGATTTTGTCTAGATCTATTATATGTATGTTCGGGCATAACTCCGTCATATATATGTATGACGGAGTTATGTTATGGACGGATTTGCTTATGACTAACTAACTAACTTTTTGTTTATGAATTGATATAATTAACTGACTTCAAAAAAGGAGGTTCTCAATTTGTTTTTTTTATACATATATGCTCGGGCATAACTCCGTCATATTTCGACGAACTTGCAAAATTCTCTCATTTTTTTAAATGAATAAGATATGATAGAGTTTGCTTCAATAATAGGATTGTTTTCCACTTAGTTAATATTGATGATGTTTTAATAGCTTCCTGTCACTGATATTTACATAGCAAGTACATAGCAAGCCTAGACAAAATCAAACTGGTTGCTAATTTAATTGTAAAATTGATTCTTTCTTCTTTTTTTTGACGTTGATTTATATTCTGTAATTACTTAAACTCACACCCTGACTTATTACTTGTAATTTTTTATTTTAATGACAATCGTTTATTTTTACCATGTTTGTAAATATGTGAGCACCATGTATCTATTAGATAATTAATTTATGTCATGTTTTCATTTTAATTCTTTTACCTATTTTGGTATAGTAATTTTATTTTATTTTAGGTGCATCGTCTTCACATATTATTATATAATTAATGTATACAAAATATTGTAAAACATTTTAAAAGAGTAACGGTGGAGTTTCTTGCCCATTCTTCTCCATACGAAAACTACCTTTTGGAATGGGCGACTAGAATCAATTCTAATTTTTCGTAATTTTTGACGTTCAAAAGTGCCTTTTAAGTGCCTACTTGAAATAAATGTTTTGACTTTGACTTTGACTTTGAAGTAGAGTTATATGAATGTTTGGGGTAGGTACAACTAAAAAGTAAAAAATTAAAAACGCTTTTACAAAATAAAAAAACAACCAATTTCCGAAATTAAAGTCTTATTTCAATTTGTGGTGTTTTTTTTTAAGTCGGATGTATTTTTTTGTAAAAAAAGTTTAATTTTGAGCCGAAAGACGTCCACTGATGGACATAGGCCCAAGCACCTCCACTTCTACCGGTTTTGTGCTTCACGTATACAATGGGTTCCTGCCGGTCGTCGGTCCACCTTGTTGGCCTTCCAACGCTACGTCCGCGTCCGTTAATATTTTTCCGTGTAGGTAGGGCTTAGGTAAAATAATAAGAAATGGTATTATTTGCATTATGTAAACTAATTTTAATTATGTAAACTAACGATAGAATCTTTAAAGTGGTTGGGACAACAAACAAAAAAAATATTGCTGTCCTATATTTCAAACTTAAAAAGTAGGTATATCTATTTAATATAATATTTTTCAATTTTTTAGTTAGAGTAAGTGCGCCATATGTGGACCGGTTCTATAATATGGACCACCGGCGTTTCTCAATGAATATTCGTCGTACCGGGACGACTGTCAGCCCATACTAGGCTTACCCCCTCTGCATCTTGTCAGTCGCTTGCAGTGAGGCGGCGTCTGCGCATGTTTTCACGGGAGCCATTTAGAGTTTTTGTCGATTCACTATGTATTTTTTTAGCTAGTTGCGTAAGTTCATCACGTCAAGAAATAATATTCGATTTGAAAGTGAATTAAGCTAAATGAAAGGTGAGTTATTTAACTACTATCCATATTAGATTGTAATATCCTAAAGTTTTTATAATTTTATGTACAACAAACATTATTGGAAACCATGTGGTCCATAATATGTTTACTTTTTGTGAGTTCCTAAAAATGTATAATTTTAGAAAATATTGATTATTTCTAAGATGTTGCTGTTATTGAAAAATTTAATCATTTCTTTTTGTTAACAATCAAGTGTCAAACTGTTTAAAATAAATAAGACTGATTAAACTTTAAAATTCGGAGTTTTATTTGAGAAAATCCTTATGGTAGTCCATGTATGGCGCACTTACTCTACATTTTTGGCAATAATAACCTCTAAAGGGCGCGAAGGTAAGTACGTAAGGCAATTCATTACCTTACCTACAGAGAACCGGAAACGGTAGCGGTGACGGTGGCATGCCGGGAGAGCAGCGGATACAGCGCCGAGCACTCGGATTTATTCGTTCCGGAGCCGTGACGTCACGACCGTTTGCGAGAAGAATGGATACTGATAATAATGTTTTTTTTTGCCTGAAGAGAAGGTAATGGGATTGATGATAATATATAACTTTGACCTGAATAATTGTATTGATATTATCAAAATTGACTCTGAAAATCTGACATACCTACATTTATTTCGGCTTCAGAAATTTTTAACAGCTCTATATAGGTACCTACAATGAATAGTCACAATCTGAAAAGCAGCCAAGACCTATCGTCGTACTAGATCAACAGCGTCAAAGATTTGGCAAAAGAAACGATTGCAAAGTACAGATTTCAATATATTTTCGGTAGATGCCGTACTTATAGACGTCTAGACACCGTGACAGTTTAATAAATCTATCAGGAGTAAATCCCTTACCGTCCGCGACGCGATGACCGAAATCTCATAAATTGTCGTGAAAAGCATCGTTTCTCATACTATTCACCTAAGGGTCTCGTAAAGTTGTATATGTATTCACTGGGCAACGATGATAAATGTTACAGCCGATAAAGTGGTCAAATATTTTTGCCAATAATTAGGTACATTGTGTCTTGCCATGTCATTTCATCCGACTTATCATGAAGACACTTTTTTTGCCAAGGGCTTATAATAATCAACTATGGATGGTGACATATGGCACAATTCGTTTAGGTATACAACGTCGCATCGCACAAAGTTGCCGCCTAGTCGGTCGTCAAGTGAGTGTATGTACAGCTTTAGTTGAGCGGCGATGTCACACAAAATAAACGTTGTTTGACGTATCGACACACTGGACAGGCGAGCTGAGGATAGATGGATGGATGATCAATGAATTTATAGCCGACAGGGGAAATAAACAAGTACGGGGATGGGCGGCGCACGGGGACGAGGCTAGTCCATTTTTATTTCTTTATCGTCATACAGACGGGGGATACGGTAAAGTACCGACGATGCAGGTTTTCATAAAAATCACACAAACATGTTTGTCAGTTTGGTACTCTACCTTAAAATAAAAAATCACGAATTAAATAATAATAGCGTTCTCGACTTATTCTGATTTATTTGATCAATATCCAGAACTTTATTGTAAAGCCGGCCATTTAAAGTTGCAGAAAATATAATGATCAGGTAATTTACTGGTAGGCGTTTTAGATTATAACTGTAAATCCTGCAGTTGAATACCTACGTAAACCAAATTTACTATTTATATTTAAACAAATCAAACTGCCATATACATGCTACTCGAAGTTGTTACAAAACTACACGTGCGAACTACTCCTGGAACGTTCACAACTGAAGTATATAACGATAAGCAAAGGAAATGTGTTAAAGATTTGCCTCCGGCACCCGCTATATATCGATACAAGTTTTCAACTACATGCTTTTCAGTTCATACGATGGAAAGGGTGTAAGGTATGAGAGGTGGCGAGGAAAGGCTGAGAATAGAAATACCGAATGAATGTAGGTATGTATTTTTACTAAAACTCTTAATAGTAGTTTTAACCTAAATTAACCAGCACTCTAATTTTGAAAAGGTAGGTACGAGTACATAGACCCACGGTAATGTGAAGATAACATTACCGTGATAGAACGGTAATATTCTTTTGATGTTGTTGCGCAGAAACAAAAGTACCCGCATCATAAGTAGGTAGGTTGCATTTGCTCTTAACCTTCCATCATTCCCCGACTAATGAAACACATCTATTGTTCGTGACTCCCCTATTTGGAGTCCTGGATTTTCTTTGATTTCTATCAACGAAGAGGTCGTTGATAGAAATCAAAGAAAATCCACAATATTTCCGCAACATTATTTTTTCCCCCACCTATGAAACAAAACAGTCACCACAGCTCGCTCCCGTTCACACACAACTCATACATAAGCATAAACGGTGCAGTGACAATAACACAGTCATAGTGTACTTAAAACTTTTTATTAACGACCTGCGAGTTGCGAGGTCGATACAGAACTCCTGCCAAGTACCAAATAGTCAACATACTTACTTCCAGCGAAAGTACCTGTACTTAATAGTACGATGGTAGAAGTATTATTGTGTGTCCTAGTTTTTGCAGTTATGCTACAGTTATATGAGAAGGTTTAGCTTAGATTGCCCTGGGGTAAAATTGACGGAATATTTTGGGACTGTGTCAAATTGCAGCTTTCTACCGTATGAAATGTTGCCAAGATTCATGTCAGAGATGAAACAAAGACAATAATATTATCTATGTAGTAGCGTCGCGACATCGGTTCTTATTACTCATACTGTCTCCACGAAGTGGAAATTATAGAAGTGCGGTAAAAGCTTTTCAGCAGAACTAGTTATGTCAGCAGAACATGTACAAAAAGACGGTAGCTCCTCTGAAGACAGTTTTAAGCACAATTTTGGGTAGAAATATTTCAACTCACGGCACGGCATAAATCACCACGAACATAATCCTTTCCCTATTTTCTAAAACGACATCCATCACACATCCTTTTCCCCCTTTAACCCCTCGAAATCTTCGCCACGGATGCAGAGTAGGTACCTAGCTGACGTGGCAAGGAGCCACGACAATTAATAACGCACTTCAAAGTTGTAGGCGCCGCAGTTCTTGACACTTATGCCTGTTTTCCCTAACACTAGGGGACACCTAAATGTAATGCGCCCCTAAATATTACGCAGTTAGGTAGGTACTAAGTGCAAACAACATTTCACCTACTACTAGGTGAAGACTAAAATTATTATACCAATTTGACGATGCGTAATGCTCAGATTTCTAACAATAGACAGATACCGAACTTGCCTAAGAAACCACTGACCGTTTGGGCGCATTATGTCCAATTCGCAAAATGTCCAACTGTCCAATTCTCAATTGGTCCAGTTCGCAATTGGTCCAAATTAAAATTTCGAAGAGTAGAGTTGTCTATTGAGAAACGAATGGTCAAACAGGAGTGGGTGCTTAGAGATCTGCTTACGTTAGGTTTTTACTTAACTAGGCCTTGCTTAACGTGACGTATATTTCGCTGAAGATCCATTAGCGTTCAGACCCCGCGTGCGCTGAGTCGCTGACACATGACAAATGGTCGGTTATTGCCGAGTTTTGAGCTGCGGTGTGATCGGGAGCGGTTCTGAGGTGGGAATGATTTGAGATTAATTATTGATACATTTTGTGAGTATTTTTGGTGTTTGGAATGATTATAATAAAATGATCAGGGTGCATAAGTAAAGTTATTCTCGGGTGTTCAAAAAAATTACTTCGAGACTATAGAGCAGGGGTGGCCAACCGGTCGATTGCGACTATTAGTCCAGTCAATCGTGGCCAGAAAAAATAAATAAATACGTAGAACAGACTGCGCAACGTACTTAATCACAAACTGTTGCACGCATCATCTTGTATCATTTTTCAATCGCCGTTCCGTCACATTATTTATCCTCTCTTCTATGCAGTATAGCTCTCTTTTGTTTTCGGAAGCGTGTAGGACGCGGGCGTGGGGCGCGGGCGGTTGTCAATCCGTCAGTCAGTTACGACAGACTATCGGAGTTACGAGTTATACATTTCCCTCTTAATAACAAAAAATAAAACTACATAATTGTGTAGGTACTGCACTATACTGTTTCATTTAAGATTTCAAGAAGTATGTAATTGGTAGATCACACAGGTTGACGTCAGTGAACAGTATATATTGGGTCTAACCAAGTTGGCCACCCCTGCTATAGAGGAACCAAATATTAGCCAATATTGAACGGCAGAAAAAAAATTGAAATTGCAATTTGCAATTTTACAAAAATTGATGTAATGGAAGAGTGTAATACTAAGGTCCTCGCTCCTCGCTCACAATCAACCACAAACCTCTGCCAAAACAGGCGGTGATGACAAAGTACGTCTCGCTGAGAGTACAGAGTACTCTTTATGAAACATGCAAATAATATTCTATATGAACATGCATCATAATGTTCTATAGAACAATATACCAAGTGTGAGCCTAACTTTGCTAAGTACGCAAATGTAGGGTTCGCTGCAAAAATCCTTGGAGTTTGATGTCTCTGGAACTTGGTAAACACATTTCTGTTACTTACTATAATGTGGTGTTTTTGTCTGGAGATAGTTCGTTCTAAGTTCTTACATACTTTATTTCTGACCTTTGCTCAATAACATAGTTTTTCTAGACGAAATACGAAATACCTACACAAGATTCATGCGAGTACTTATCACGTCTCTCTATTTACTACAACTTACATTTGCAAAGAACTCACTAGTGTATCGTTAACTATTCCGAAATTACTTCCAGTCAAACAGCAGAGATAAGTCAGGGGGACATTTAAAAAGGGGAGTATATTTAAAGTAGGTCAGCCTCGAACTACAGGTCAACAGAGCTCGCTGAGCGGTCCCAAACGTAATAAGTATTGTTCAGGGATGCACGGACCCACTCACACAATGTTGTGTGTCTATAGCTTTACGCGTAGGTGTATCACGCCTTTATTTCTCCGTATAAACAAGTGAACGCGCGGGAATATGGAGTATATACAGAGTGTATACTGTTTTTATTTTATTCTTGACTATACATAGTAAATGTTGAATATATTACTTCCAGCTCCAGGCGTGGAATTACAAGTTGATATTGTACTTGAGAAATTAAATTAAGCTTTGGTGACAGAAACTGGATAGGTTCTAAGGAAATAAATAGGCGTTCATTTTCAACACGTATCATATAGTGATTTCACGATTTTCGTGTAGTAGGTAAACTCAACTGAAGTAGGTTAGGTTAGGCTACCACGCGATGAAACCAGTTTAGGCAGAGACACAAAAAGCATGTTATGTGCTACTATATGCTACTATATCAGATGTTTTAATGGTGAATTGATGTTATATTCTTATATAGCATTAAACAAGTGTATCATTATAGGTACTCGATTATCAAGGTAAGTGAGAATTGTTCACAACCGGCTTGGAACCCGAAAAACTTGATGACTTCCTGATGATGATATTATCGGGCAAAATTACGGGGCAAAACCGTAAAAATATAACTTTTATGTAATGATTATTTAAATGATTTCGTGTGCAAAATATGTGATTTATAAAACTAAATACGTAAATACAGCGCATTAAAGTTTATTTAGATTTCTTCAAACTTGTGTTTTATTATTTGTCTTAGTAGCGTTTCGGTTCTGCCCCACTTTCCCATACTACCAGCTACCGACGAAGCTAAGGCACTAAAATATTGCGAAAAGAGAGCAAAAGAACCTCTTTGCTTGTAATAAAGTTGCCCCTACATTTTATTTGATACGGAAAAAGATAGTATCGTAAAGATATAACGAGGGTGTTTAATTAGGTATTGAATGCGGCTGCTGCCTTTGTTCAGCAATTAAAACAGAACCGAAGGGCTTTCCAATAAAATTATATTGCGCGCACGAGTGCGTAATTACTTGAGAAATAACTTTCTATGTGTGAAATGTGTGAAAACATAGGTAGTGATATTGTGAGCGGGCACATTGTTTGATGAAGGGTGCTGTGGAGACAAATTTAAAGATCGACAAAACAAGTTTTTGTATATGGTTAGCCTTATTTTGCTAAGATATAAAGTTTCTTATAAGCTTGATTTGTCTATTTAGGTACGGAACTCTGACAAATAGCGCATGTAATTTTTTTTTTAAATTCATTAAGACGTAAGAGCAGTCAAACAAAATGAATAGACTGAAAATAGGAAAACTAAACAAGATGGGTTCTTGTGTAACGTCAGGTAATACAATTTAAGTAGGTATTGAATATTTTGTGTCATTCAACTACCTTTGCTAATACCTATATAGTTGAGTGAACTTAGGTCACCATTCACACCTCATTACCATTCTGCGAACACATTGTTTTTACGTTAGGGTAGCGGCTAGACAGCAATAAAACTAGATAGGTAGGTACTTATACAAACCTTAATAAATAAAGATATTTCATTCTGTGACTAGGCAAGAAGAAATAGCGTTTCCATCAAGAGATTATATGTAAAACTTCTGACGCTTTTAACTACACCATATTTCCTTTATTTATTATTTACAAGCTTCTGCCCGCGACTTCATTCACACTTTTAAACAGTTTTTCAAAAATATTCAATGTACAGTTTTGATTTCGTTAGTATATCTGGGGGCACGGCAGTGCCCCTGCCAAGTCGAGCAAAAAGCGGCTCGGCCGTACCATCCTTTTCTCAAAGCAGTTCAGGCCATTTTCGACCCCCTATAACTTCGTTGTGGATAGAACTAGAGACCTGAATTTTTATTTTATTACATGTATAGAAGATATAAGATAGAAGATATAGATTTATTTGAGAAGATCATGCACAACATCACAGACATAATTCCAAGTTATTCATAGTAAGATTTCAATAAAAAATACATATTTTCAATACGGAACCTAACAATAAAAAATAAGTACTTGCATAAAATTAACAAATAAAACTAACATGTCAAAAAGTAATATTGTTAAATAGATTATATCAATATTATTTATTTTTACTTGTTAACTAGCGATTCCGCACAAATTGAAACCGCGTACATTTCCAAACCCACAGGTTAAAACTTAGAAGCCTCGGGTTAACGAGAGCCCTCGACAAGTGAACGTGAAGCGATACGTTAACTACTCTCCGACGTTGCCTGTTTACTCACTGTAATTGGTGAACTAAACTTGAAGACCATGCAAATTGGAGGAGGACTATGTCGTTTGTTTGTTTTGCCTTTGATACTCTATTGTTGTATTATATGGAACTGATTTACAAAGTAGTTCACATTGTTGTTACATACAATAGAGTATATCGTGACCTTAGTGTTACATTGTGACACACGAACACATACAGGCAGTAAAGTTTTGCTGCCTGCATACATTGTAAGTTGAAGAGTCAAAAGGATTATGTGAGAATCGTAGCAGGTGGCGTTCTGCAGGTTCTGTCTACTTGCATGGGAAGAAGGCGAGTATATCAACTGAAAAATCTTTGGCTATAGCAACAGCCATAGATTTTTCAGTTGTATAATCAACTGATCAAAGAAAGAAAGAAAATACGTTTATTTATATAATACGTGCAAACATGACGTATAAAAAAAAACAGTGGCACTCCGGGAGTGCCGACAGAAGTGAAAACAAAACACATATTAACACTTTGCCATTGTATCCTGTATACTTGTGGCTAAGTTTTGCTGGCTAATTTAATTTGATCCTGTATACTTGTGGCTAAGTTTCGCTAGCTAATTTAATTTGATCCTGTATACTTGTGGCTAAGTTTCACTAGCTAATTTAATTTGATCCTGTATACTTGTGGCTAAGTTTCGCTAGCTAATTTAATTTGATCCTGTATACTTGTGGCTAAGTTTCGCTAGCTAATTTAATTTGATCCTGTATACTTGTGGCTAAGTTTCGCTAGCTAATTTAATTTGATCCTGTATACTTGTTTTCAATTTTTGATATTTTGGAATCTTACGAATTTTCGATCAGGGTCACGTGTCCTGACGCGAGTTTAACATTTTTTACCCATTACAAATAAAGTGTACAACGCCGCTAAAGAAGTTTTCACTTCAAAAAAACAAAATAACAATTTGGGAAAAATTAATGCGTCACATCTACGCTAAACTGTCATCGCTCAGCATAATGCTAAGACCCTAATTGAGACAGAGCCCCAGCGCTGGTTTTTAGCGACAGTCGACGTTGACGTGATGACGTCTGCCGCTCACTAGGTTACGTAACAACGTAGCCTAGCGATCGGCTGATTAGACTTGAAATGTGATTTGACTAGATTAATGATTACGTAAGTATTATAAATTATTCATAGGTTAGATATAAAACTTAGGAAAATTCTACGATATTACTAAACTTCTAGAAACATGGTATGTAAGATCTGAAATGGACTAAACCTACACTGTGCCTAGCTATATACTACAGAACTCGGCGTCTGTTTGCTAAGTTCTTGTAATTGGTTGAAGTAAACTTGTAGACGAGCCAGCTAATTGAAAGGTCGCGCGGTTGTTGTCGTTGCTTTGTTTTGCTGTGATACAATGATTGCCCTGTTGCTAAAATGGAGTTGGATGCAAGATTCTTCTTTGAAGTAGGGTCCTAAGTTGTTGAGAATGAGTTGAAGTTCTTGCGTAATCTCCAAACAAAATAACCTTATGGAAGAGACAACTACAATCAGTTCTATTTTCTTGTTTTTGACGTTATAAAGTACCTTTTAATGGCCTTCGTGAAATATGCTGATAAGTCAAAATAGTGTTATGTTGCATGTTAAGTCAATTGTAAAATTAAGTCAAATGTCGCAGCATCATGCTGAGATATCCAGGTTTTTGGCCTCGTACAGGACTTTACTTCCCGTACTTCCCGTGGGTGTCGTAAAAGGCGACTAAGGGTCTTACCGGAGAATGGGCAGCAGCGTTCTCTATTTATTCCACCATCATACCATACTGCGATCGCCAACCCGCCTGCCAAGCGTGGCGATTATGGCAACCCCCTTATCCCCCAAATTGGGGGAGGCCTATGTCCAGCAGTGGACGTCTATCGGCTGAAACGACAGGACTTTATGTTTTTTATATTTTTATGATTGTGTGTTTAGTCACAGAATAATCAATAGTGTTTAGTTTAGTTTGTGATCATTCTGTGCGAGTCACAATAAATACTTTTTCTTTCTTTCTTTTTAAACAAATGATTTCACTTTTAATTTTCCTTGTTTTCGCGGTTGCTCGCATAGATTTTATTTAATATAATTGAGCTATGATGACTCCTGATTCTTATATCCAGAATACAAATAAGTAAGTAGGTACTTTTTGAATTTATTTGTATATTAGTTAGTAAGCTAGTCATTTAATTTAGTACTAAGTGTAAATATTTAGTTATGTTATATATTGTATACATATAAGTAAGCATTTTAATGAAAGGCCTTTATATATAACTAGCTGCGCCCCGCGGTTTCACCCGTGTAAATGTCGACTCCGTGGGAATATCGGGATAAAAAGTAGCCTATGTGTTAATCCAGGGTATCAGCTACCTCTATACAAAATTTTATCAAAATTGGTCCCGCTGTTTGAGCGTGAAAAAGTAACAAACATATAAACACACACACACACACACTCACAAACTTTCACTTTTATAATATTAGTGTGATGTACTTTATGAAAATAAATTAATTTAAGTAATATGTAAGAAAGTACTTTTACTTGACGCGCACCATTCCGTTGTGGTAGGTATGACAAGGGAATTACATTGTAGGTAAATCAGTTCTTAGGTACTCATAAAAAACGCTAATATGTTTTCAAAGTGTGATTAAAGACAATGCTGAAGTAACCTCACGTATAATTATTGAAGTGATATTGTGACTGACATAAACAAGTTATGACACTGACAATCTGAAGTGGGTACTTACCCAATTTTTGATGTGAGAAATTAGCTTCATCTAGATTGATGCCGCAGACTTATGATGATAGACAGAATATAAACTTTGACAGATTATTGAGACACATTATTACGTATTTTCTCATGTCTAGTGTATCCGAGAAGCTATTTAGATTCTAATAGTCTTAACTAGTTGATCTCAACGCTCTTCGGTCGAATTGAACGAAGTGCTTATAGATTAATCCTAGATTACATACATGCACTCACGCCTTCTTCCCGTGGGGGTCAATAAGTCATAAGAAAGACCTAGGCAATAGATGTGGTTGAATGTAGAATAGCGACCCAACACTAGCTGAACTACGCGGGCAAGTCAAACGCGAGATGGGCTGACGATCTGAAGCCCAGTTCCCGGTACCTACTTATTAAAAACGTTTAAGTCTAGTTCAATCTCATTTCAGCGACTATCAATGTCAAAAACTTGTCAAAAACGTAGGGAAAGACAGATCAGACTGCGAACGTTTTTAAAATTACGAGAATTGCCTCTGGTCAAGGTAGCAGGAAAGATTAGGATACAGCTCAGACCAACAAGAAAAGATAGACAGCGCGCCACGAACATTAAAACTAAAGCCACCTTTTTATCTATGTGTGTATCAAAGGCTTGCCATTTGTTAAATGTTTTCCCTGTAATTTGGGGATATTTGTGCGAGTAGGAACTAGTATAATATTGTACGAGTAAGATATTTTTGAGTATGGTATTGGTATTAATTGGAAACCCAAAATATTCAATACATAAAAAAGAAAATAGGAATATAACTCGAAGTGACAAATCATATTTATATGTATGTATTAATCGAATGGGGAAAATTTAAATCGTATTATGGCAACCCCCGCACCTTATGTCACTACTTTCGTTCGTTGAGGTTTTTTGTTCCAAGTAATCTAAAATTAGTCTGTGTGGTGCCGGACTTAAAGAATACCACCACCCCATACTTCCCGTGGGTGTCGTAAAAGGCGACTAAGGGGCGTACCGGAGAATGGGCAGCAGCGTTCTCTATGCATTCCACCACCATACCCAAACTCAAACTCAACTCAAACTCAAACTCAAATCATTTATTTCAATTAAACCTTTAACAGGCACTTTTGAATTGTCAAGAAGTCGGTCAGTCAGAAAATATGAAGCTAGTTGCCCATTCCAAAGCGTAGGTACCTATGGAGAAGAACGGGCAAGAAACTCCATGGACACTCTTTTTATTAAATTACATTTTACAAAAATATTTGTTACATCATTACTTATGAATTTATGATTATATAATGCGAGAACGATGTAAAAAACAAAAAAAGACGTCCGCGTTAAAAGCGTACCATACTGCGATCGCCAACCCGCCTGCCAAGCGTGGCGATTATGGCAAACCCCCCCCTTTTTGGGGGAGGCCTATGTCCAGCAGTGGACGTCTTTCGGCTGAAATGATGAATGATGAATCTAAAATTTAATATTATAGAAACGATATTATTTCAAGTACTTACAACTAAATAGTGATTCCGTGAGACTTTTTATGTGATTTGCTGTTGTTTTTGCAACTTTTCACTGCACAGGAAGGCATAATTATATTTTTTTAATCTATTTTAACTTGACGACGACTCGTGACGTATTAAGAGCGATGAGCATGGTTTTAGTGTAGGTGTGTGCGTGAGCGTGTATGTTTACTTGCAGTAGCACGGTTTTATGGCTTCACTTTTGATGTGCGCGGCGCGCCGTCTTTCTTTTTTTGTTGGTCTGAGGGATACAGCGTAAGATCGGAAATACAAATATAAATATTTTATTGGAACAAAACCATATTACAATTTTTGGGTAGGTACCTACGCTAATACTGCGTTAGTTTAGTAACTGTGTCGCAGTTATTAGTTACCTACCTAAATAATGGAGTGTTGGGCTTACTTTTAACTCAGCATTGGGTCGACCTCGACATGAGTTGAAAAAGAGAATGTGTATCTACCTACACATTTCGTGTGATTTTTAACAGAAACCCCGGCTCCTGCCACGATTGTCGTAATTTTCGAACAAAACATTACGCCAACCGGTAGCTTCTGTCTCAATGTCACTAAATTATTCACCCATAAACCATAGAGAATCAGAAAATGTAATAAGGATCAACCACGAAGACAACTTTTGGGCTTCCCTAATTTAATTCAGCGTGCAAGCATTGTCTGGCGCGCTTCGTAATCTAATCTTTTATTTACAATTTTATCGTTGCCATGGTGAATGGGTAATAAAGGAAACACCGACAGTGTAACAACTTCTTTTTCTAACGTAGTTCAGGGGAAATCTTTTGATGAAACAAAAAAATGAAGGTTCAACTGGACAGCTTTTCCCAATTTCATTTTAAAAGAGAACAAGCGTTCTACTTTTTCTATTCGTCTTTATAAGCAAATCAATAATAAATCACAGCGAAATGTAAAACTCCGTTTTCAAACTAATGATTAATAGGCTCTTCCATTATAAGCAGACACTGGCAAACAATGGTTTGTTATGAACGGAGCGTCTGCTTTGATTTACGAGTACACGGATACCATTATTTACTTCAGTATTGAGTTGAGATTGATTATTGATTATAATTGTACCTACATTAAGTAGTCCAGATAGTGAGTCCACTATCTGGACTACTTGATGTAGGTACAATTATTTATCCAATTAAGTACAACTTGTGGTCGGAAAAGGCTCACAAAATGAGTACCTATAAGTATTTTTTTTAAATCTAGCGCTATTCTTTCACTGCTGATGAAATTCACCCAATGACTAATAGGAAAAGCCATGGTCATCACTTATTAGATCTATATACATATAATAAATCTGTAGAAGGGTCAATTCTGTACATTGAAAATATTGAAAAAATAAATAGCGGGGGGTGTTGCTGGATCGATACCAAACCCAAATATGTGATTAAAAAAATTTTTGTCTGTCTGTCTGTCTGTCTGTATATGCAGGCATCACGTGAAAACTAACGGTTCGATTTCGATGAAACTTGGTATAATTATACCTTATTATCCTGGGCATAAAATAGGATACTTTTTATCCTGGAAAAATACGTAGAAAAAAAAATCTTATTTTTCGGTTTTATTCATAGACGTTGTTCTGTAGAACCGCGAACACACGTTGCATTACCCGTAGTGGATAATTTTCCATTTCAATTTAAGAGAATACAGTTTCCTGTAGCTTTGTGTTACGCCATGACAATAAATAAGGCTCAAGGTCAGACCCTAGGAGTTGCTGGCGTAGATCTTACCGCGAGTTGTTTTTCACACGGGCAACTTTACGTAGCTCTTTCCCATGTGAGCAGTCCAAGAAATCTTCATGTTCATATTCCGGACGAGCTCACTAACAATGTTGTGTATGCTGAAGCTCTCAATTAACTTTCTGTCGCATTGTCACGATCACTTTTTTATTATTGCAAACTTTTCGTCATTGTCAGTAATTTACTGCTACATGCTACTTATCAAGGTCGGAATTACTATGAAAAAAATACTTACTACAGAACGCGAGCTCAACAGCAGTAGCTCAATAGAGGGATCTCCTTAATTATTATAGGCTTAGCCGTATTTGGGTCCAATAGATATTTATAAGATGTCATTGTCAGAGTTACTCAAAATGGAGAAATAAACCATCCACGCGAAGACCGACATCCGCGCGGACGGAGTCGCGGGCGGAAGCTAGTAGATAATAAATCAGTTCTCAGCAGAGGCTGAGCCTGTAATTTTTCCTGGTACTGACACACTTTGGTTAGAAGAGAACAAACATCTTTATCATTTACGATAAATGGAAATAGCTTCGTATAATGCATCTGCTTAGACTCGAAACCGAATCCGACGTAGCAACTGTGTCTGTGTCCCTACTCAGTACAAAATTGAGCCAGCCTATAGACTTATCCACTCTGAAACCAGACAATAGCCTGACTAGCCAGTAGGTATATCATCTGTAGGTTCTGCCGTAGGTATTACTGATAAGCTTGGCACGGATGGTAATATTCGCAGTATGACCGTTGTATATCGCTCCCTTGGGGTAGGCCTTGTGTAGAAGGCTGTGTGCGCGCGGTTGTGTTACTATGTATGTACTTAGGTGTTGATGCCAGGCACAGAACAAACATGGCTAGATACGTAACGTGTGCAGATAATCAAGGTGATGTGAGATTTACCTACTTCAGGACATCTTGATTCAAATTACGGTCTTAATATAACATAACAATACGTAGATGTATTGTTCCTATTATTAGAAGAAGAAGAACTTCTCTTCTTCCATTGCAACAGAATTTGAATAATTCATGGTTCTTATTCGGGGTTCTTATTTAGGTAATGAAATCAATAAACGTTTATCACGATATCCGAGTCTTCGGTCAGCTGGACCCACTCGCTTTTGGACCCACGGGTCCACTTGACCACATAATTTATTTTATGTATTTTTATTGGTTAACTGGACCCACATTCAAACTTAAAAAAACATCTATTGTTTAAAGCTAAAACCAATTTTGCGCTCGACTGTATCCACTACCTCTGGATACAGTCGAGCGCAAAATTGGTTAGTCAAAATATAACTAACTAAACGCAATTCAATTAGCTAATAATAACCAAAATCTAAAATGTTTTTAAATTAGCTACATGTAAATAAAATCAAGACAAACCTTTTTACAACGAGAATATTAACTAAATGTAATACTCAAATATAACACAGAAAAAAATAAGTATTATTTAAAAATCACAGACAGATAAAAGAACATTCATGAAAAAAACAATCAACAATAACTGTACTACTAAATTTACAAACATTTTAATATAAATCACATTGAAAAAGTTAAAATCAGTCAGATAGTTAGCACCTTTTTTTGTGTGGGAAATTATCAAATAACTTCTCCCGCTCTAGGCGGAGCGGGACACAGTCAGACTTTTACTGACTTAAACCCACCCTTGTTCCTTCAGTTGCCTGTGCCAGGGGCCACGGTAACTCTTTCGAACAAACTGCGACCCTGGCAGGCATCGGCCCTAGCGGACCCCATCAGTCAGTGCCGTCGAGCCGGGCCTGGTCCATAACGGACGGCTAGCTACCCATTACTCGCCGTCTGCAAACCCGCGCCTACGGTGGCCGGGAATCGACTCTCGATTCACGACGCTCAGGGCGTCTCCTGCGGCGACTAGGGCGTGAGGACGCAAAGATTGCCTCTCCCTCACGCTCTCCGCCTCCTCCTTCGCGGGCATTACTGCTTCGCAAATGGAGGTGACGGCTTCGCATGCACTCTCGCTCCGTACCGTGGTCTGGACCCGGACCGGACGCGAGAGATCGTCGCCGCCGATCGCCGCCGTGAGTACGCGGCGGTGCTCCGCCCAAGCCGGGCAGACCTCCACCGAAAGCGTCACCGTGCCGTCCGGCCGATCCACACAATAGTGACACACAGGCTTTTCCTCCCGCCTTATCCGGAACAGGAACCTCCGGAAGCAGCAGTGTCTGGTGAGGTCCTGCGCCAGGTGGAAGGTGAGGCACCTCTCCAGCGACTCCTCAAAGAGTGGACTTATAGACTCAATTGTGGCGTGCCCAGCACTGGGTTGCGACAATCGCACTCTCCATATCGCCATGAGATCCCGCTGAAGCTCTGTTCGCTGTGCCATGATTTCTCGAGGCAGCGGAGTCACGCCCGCCGCTTTGTCTCCTCGCCTAGGTTAGGTACCTATACTTACTGAAAATGTGAATGAGAGCAAAAGCAGTTTGCAACTCATTCCATAACGTTCAGACCAGTAACAATATTAAATTTCATGGGTAAGTAATATATGATATAATTACAAAACCTCTAATAATTACAAGATATAACAACTGAACCTATAATTTTATTTGATATAACGATCAGTTAATATAATAAACGATTGATATAATTTTAAAGTAACTAATTTCTTTAAGCATAACAGACAATTAATATAAAATCGTTAGATATACCTACCACTCAAAAGGCATAGAACCTATTTAGTCTAAGGGTAGTAATAAAAGCTCCGACAAAAAAATAAGAATTGTCCTTGCTTAAAATATTAAATCTACTGCCTAAAATACTAACTTTCCGACTACTTTTGTCCGAATAAAAATAACGAAATGACCGAATAAGATACTGAAATCTACGAAAAATAAATATGACTGTTTATTCCTATAATACTTTTGTACCAGCTTAAATTAAGTTCTACTGAAAACTATGTCTCTAATCAATCACTCTTATTCAATCAGTCTGTAATTTATATGGTGTACCTACATAATAAAGAGTACTCTATTCTATTCTCTAATCAATTAATATATACCTAGGTAAAGGGCTCCTATTTCTACGTAAAGGGTTTAAAGTAACCTAACCAAACCGAACCTCGGGGTGCCCTTCGCTCGCTCTTGCATCTTATGTCGACGTAGCCCCGTTTCACGGGGCTCCTATTTCTGTGTAAAGGGTTTAAAGTAACCTAACCAAATCGAACCTCGGGGTGCCCTTCGCTCGCTCTTGCATACTATGTCGATGTAGCCCCGCTTCACGGGGCTCCTATTTCTATGTAAAGGGTTTAAAGTAACCTAACCAAACCTAACCTCGGGGTACCCTTCGCTCGTCCATAAATATGTTTTCGGAATCAGGGTGTTGACCCTAATGACACCATGCACCATGCATGCAAGCATTCCGCATGTAAGCAAGCATGCAGCATGCAAGCAAGCATGCAGCATGCAAGCAAGCATGCAACATGCAGCAGGCATGCAACATGCAGCAGGCATGGTTTCTGTTACGGCTCCGGCGCTGCGGGGCTCCGGCGGTACCACGCGAGCTTATCGTCGCAGATGGTTTAAACGCTCCTCACCCCGCAGCATTGACTTGCTGGCCGGTTTCGCCAGCCAGCCTCAGCCGCGGCGGCGAGGGTTGCACCCATCTGCTCTTCTGCTCGCGGTCCGCCCCGCCCCTCCGCGCCTACGCGGGCTTAAATTACACTCTAGGGGTAGGGCAGAAAAGACTACGTGGAGTCGGTTTTCCAGCGATTGTCACTAACTTTTGTAGCACAACATATTGACTTTTTAAGACAATATTTTAATCCACGAAGCCACGAAGGTCTTCTAACCTAACTTATCCGAGTTGGAATTGTATATTTTAAATGATATACAATGATTTTCGATTAAATAAACTTTATATCCAATAACGTTATATATAATAAGTGTTAGAGTATATTAATGTTATATGCAAAGAAATTATATCTACAGTTGGTAGATATATCTCACATTTATTATATCTACTTAACATGATTGAAATGAAAATATACCAAATATAACTTTATATGATATGGGACGCACCCAACTTTCATACTACTTAACTATTTTAACTTTTATTTTGGAAATTAAAGGTCACGGTTGGTTCCGGGCACTTCCTGGTAAATGAAGGCTGCCTATGACGCTCACGAGTGTTGGCTAGTTTTGTCCGTGTTTTTTAGCATTGTTACCTGATTGACGACGTTTGGTTGGACAGTAAAATTGCTTTAAATATTTTCATACTAGTTTATTCAAATATTTTAATTAAAATAATTTTGACTATAAGATATACTAACCTAAGAGGCAGCGGCAGTATGGCATTTAGGAAATGTCTGTATCAATCAAAGGCCATTGTCACCAATACTTACCTATAGAAAAAAATCAAATAACATTCCCGAATGGGTTAAACAACTACTAATTCATAATGCCCCTTTATTGTTTAAGATATTCACGAACTAAAATAGATTTTCCGATTTTCCGTTGTCGGTAGTTCTACAATATTTATAATTTTGACATGGCGGTATATTGAGGACATTTGCTCGCCGCAGTTTTACACTTTCAGTCCACTTTGTAATTTCCAAAATATACTTTTTTTTTTCTCGAGTTAACACGAGCAGGTCCACCCTTTGGTGGCCCGCTTATCGATGAATTTTGGGACACGTTGTAGACTAACTGACTAACAATGCAATTTAAATAAAAGTTTGAAATATAGAATAAGGAAGTTAAATAAGAAAGTTTGTAATATAGAATATGTATGACATTAAACATGGTTGAATGTATAACTTTCTTTTACGAATTTAGATACGAACACCAATAAAATCGTAAGTAAAATTGTCAAACTCTACTTTGTTAATTTATTTTGTGTTACTTTTTTTAATATTCTTTTAATTTCGGGTATGTAGGAACGGTATGCTACTTACAGAAATAAAATCATTTAACATTATCATTTATGATAAATTATGGAGACCGATTTTTTTAACGATAACTTCAAATAAAGGGTGACTACCACACTCGAATGTACTTACCCTTTTAAATGAATAGAACACAATTGTTGTGAAAAAATAAACACGAATGTGTAGCAACGGGTCCTCAGTCACCATAATTGGAAGCGACATGATAGGCAGACAGACAAGGGTTAAAATCCACAAAATATAACAACAGACCTAGTTGAGGGTTCCACAAACTTTACACAAAACCATGCGGGACACTCCCGTATGTTTGTCACACTTGACGAGAAATCGGCTTACACTTGCGGCGCAAGAAATGTACACGTTAACATTTTTATGTAGATAGAATAAGTCAATGTAGGGTAGTCATTGGGAAAGTGTCTTAGGTTTATGCTAATATTTATTTAACTATTTATGATATTGAATGTTACATTTTCTTTTACAAAATTTGTGGTATTTAGCTGCAGCAAAACCACGTCTTCTATATTTAATATTTAGGCAGTTCAAATTCTTGCTATAATCCAATACCTAAATCTGTTTTAGAGTACGAAATTGTATGACACTCATTTTACTCAATTTTTGAACACTTTTACCACTGAAAAGCAAACCTTTAGTTGCCTTTGACCGTTTTTACATACAAATATGTTTTTCATACTAATAATTTCTTCCTTTTATATGTCTATTCTTAAGATATTTTTATTGATTTTCATATTTTGTCATTTTCATCTTAAATTGTCATCTGTCAGTTTTACTTTTCTATAGAACTCAAGGCGGGTCTTCACTGTAATAAAGTCAGGTTCCCATTGTAAGCCGCTTTTATTATTTCTGGCAGTCAATCGAACATGAAGCACTTTATGTTCGCATGTTCGAAATATCGGACGATACTTCCAGAATGTTCGACTGAGAGACGATAAAAGCGGCCGTCACTCATGACATGGGTTCAGTTCCAGAGCGATTCGTTCCAGCACGGAGCGTTTTAAATTCAGAGCAGTTCAGCCTCTAGCAATCTTTTATCAGTGTTGTGCTATCTACTGTTCGTTCTAGAGGGTCTTCATCATCATCTGCCTAGCTTTTTCCCAACTATGTTGGGGTCGGCTTTCAGTCTAACCGGATGCAGCTGAATATCAGTATTTTACATGGAGCGACTGCCTATCTGACCTCCACAACCCAGTTACTGGGTAATAAGATACCCCTTGGTAAGACTGGTTGTCAGGCTTTGGGGCTTCTGACTACCCGTAACGACTGTCAAAGATCCACGAATGACAGCCGGTACCAACTGCTTAACGTGCTTTCCGAGGCACAGACCAGTGTTTGTTTAAGTGTGCTCTCTGGCTCAGTTCGGCATATTTACCCTGTGTAATAACTGTAATAGCGTGGCAATAAATATTAATAACTGCAATTGCTTCTTTTTCATTCTATGTGACAATTGGTGTACGCATAACTCCTTGGTTGCGTGACGAGTGACGTCACGATCAGCCATCCTTGGACGGGAGTACTCCGACGTAGGGGCGCTCATCGCATGTGCCGGATTTCGGCGCGTGACCTCCTCCACCACGGTCTTGCCGCGCCTGCTTAGCGAGGGACGCTCATTTGACCCCATTCTACTCTTCCCCTACCTGCAGTTCTAGTGGGTCCTGTATAGCAACCGACCTAAAGTCAAGATCTTTTAATAATGTGTTGTATTTTATGTCTCTAGTTTTAAATGAAAGTTACAATTAGCCTTCACCTAATTGTAGCGTTACAAATTCTTTACGAACATCTTACAGGTATTCTGCCGGAGCAATTAAGCAGACGGGCTATTGTTTATTACCTTCGATGCTACAAAGGTTTTCCGTTGATTTTATTCAAATAAGTTTTTCTACGAACCGCTACGTAGTCCTCATAAATATATCAAAGAATCATATAGGACGTGTTTAACACCAAAGTTTAGCTATTATTCGTTTATTTTCAAGCTAGCTGGCTTGTTTTCGAATAGAAATGATTTATTACTGACATCCTTGCAAGCCAAGCACGAGTTTCCTGCCAATATTCCGATAAAAATGTTGATATCTGAGTAAAGAGTAATGGACATTTTCCTGTTACCCGTAATTTACAAGACAATAATATTAATCAACTTTTATCTAAATGGGGAATAGATAAAACTTTGTATCTACCTACAAAAGGTTCGTGACTGTAAATTATTCTAGTATTTTGTACGTCTAGCTGAGAATATTTTGAATGAGGTGAAAAATGATAAATGTTTAAAGTACCTATCCCTTTTTGGAATGGAATTATTTATTATTGAACAATTGTTTTGTAACAAAACATTCGTTTTTATTCGTAGGTATATTTTATAAAAAGATATTATACGAGTAATAACAGTTTTGCAAAACCCTTAATTATTACATTCGTTGTTTTGAATAAAAGCTTTGTTTAAATAATCCTTACACACAAGTTTTACAAAAACAGTACAAAACAATTTTGTTAAAGTAAACATTCTCAGTCGTCTGAAGTAAAAAAACACAGTTATCTTTAGAAATTGAATACCACATCCAGAATTATTTTAAAAAATACTCGTTAGTTCAACAACAACACGTCCTCTGGATTATGTCGGGAATAAAACTTGATAGTGTGTAGTTTTGTGCACTACCCTAACTGGTTAAAGAAGGCCTAACGTCATTCCACAGTGATACGAAGGTATAGGTAATGCTGTTCTATAACCTAATTTCTTCGATGACGTTATAGTGCATAACCCAGTCTGCTGGAATTTTCCGGACTGAAAAACTAACCCAATAACACTGGTGTCTGACCTACGGCCACAAGACCGGTGGAATATCAAACTCCCAAAAAACATTTTTCGGAAAAATACACTGGGTGGGGGAAACACCACGTCCAGTCGTATATCTAGCAAACAAAGCGCAGTTTGTTAGCGCGTAGTCGTGTGCACTTGCGAGCTCTGATTTAAGTGGCTTTGAGCACTAACTGCACCGCCGGCTCTATTATATATTTTTGCGAAATGTGCTTGTCACTCGTGTTAATTAATGTTTATTTCACGAGTTCGTTAATTGGACTGAAAAATATGTTTTTCTAGGTTATGTATTTAATTAACTGATGTTTGACCCTAACTAAAAATTTATTAATTTCAGCAAGCAGTCCGTTTAAAGTATGATTCTGGAATTGCCAGTGACGGTTTGCTGCATGATATTTCATAATTTTATTTATTTGTAACTTTACAGAACCAAAACCCTTTTTTGGTAGCCCTGAATGAATTTCCCACAATGGTTCGTTAGAAAACTAAACTTCTCCAGTAAAAATGTAAGTACTAAGAAATTCTTAATTACACCAAATTCAAGTAGGTATATTAGAGCTGACACGTAGTACGGAGGTAATTATGTTTTAGTGGCCCCCAGTTTACGAGTCGTCGGGGACCCGTCGGGCAGTCGGCGCGCTGTCGTACGCACTCAGCACTTACGACGTCTATGCCCGGCTTTATGTGGGTCTTTGTGATGCTTACTTTACATTGCTGGATTTGTTTTGTTTTCAAATAATTGTTGAGGACACGGAGTGCGTTGAATGCTGGTTTTTGAGATACGATTTTTTGCGGCAGTGTTTTGTTTTGGCTCTGTTTGAGTGTCTCTTGTTGGCTACCGAATGAACTGGGTTGTCACATACTATAGCTATAGAGTTTTACGAGCCGCTTGTTTGTGTGGCCTCGCATATTATTGTAAAATATTTGTATGTTTGTAGATTGTTATGTAGTGTATATTAATTATGAAAATAAAGTTGGAAAAAAGATAATGGTTTTATAGTTCTAAATTGTAGTGAAAAAAAAAAAAGTCCGTGATCCTATTCCATTCCTTAAACTACCTACTTTTGAACAATTAATCATGTATGTGTACAAATCGGTCAGAAGTAGAACACGAAATATGGAGTGCGAACATAAAGCAATTTTAAGCGATTGTATGTAGCTGTGACAAAGCAGTTGTGGAAACTCTCCCATGTGTTACTAATACTCGTCGTTTTCTGTAGTCTTTTCAAAAATATTCGTCCAACCGTTCAGTATTAACAAACACACTGTACATAGATGACGTCACAACATAGGTGACTATTTATTTATTTATTTAAACTTCTCGCACAAAAAGGTACAAAGGCGGACTTAATGCCTTAGGCATTCTCTACCAGTCAACCAAGGGTGGTGAAGAGATTGGATGGCAGGTGCTTTGGTTGAGAGGAACAATGATAAAATTTTAAAAAACTATTAAAACTAGGTACACAAATACATAAATACATACATACTATTTACTATATTATATACTTATAACTACTACTACTATCAACTTATATTGCTCGTATATCCAAATCACAACTGTTCTTTTTTGACGGTTGTCGTTCACAGCAATAATAATTGACGTAAGATTGTCGTGTTTAATTTCGGGTTTATTTAAACTATGATTAAAGTTAAGAGACGTTTAAATATCATTAATGTATGGTTAAACAGTCGCTAATCACTACTTAAATTTAAGCAACGCTTATGAATAAAGGGGTTAATTGTCATGACCTTACATAAAACCAGTCTTTATTCGAGTTCGTTAAATATGCTCGACGAACTATTGCGTCGGTATTACCTCATTATTTTTCTCACTTTTCCTCTAAGCTAGTAGTTACGGCTCCCCGGGGTGCTATCCCTGCCTACATTAGCCGTACCCTGGCTTGCCCTGTTTGTCGGGATAACGTAAATGAATTGGTAATACCGTCCGCATTACCGCTCAATGCGTTCGGTTGGCAGGGGACCAAAATATAGAGCTGTTGATGACCTGGTGTGGATAGGAGTAATAAAAGGGTGTTGTGAGATGTTAAGATTATGATAGAATTGTGTAGGCAAAGTAATCTATACAGTATTCTATCTTCGTACAACGGTCGGAACGCGAGTCATACCTACGCGCCTCGAGTTCGGTTAACACTCGGTAAACAAACCGTCTCGAATGCTCGGCGGTGACGAACGGACGCCGGACGGTTTTGTAAGCAGTAAGCGTGCGATTTGTGACAAATGTTCATTGAAATAAGTAGGTGCAAGTACTTACTTAATATGGCAAAGAGCAATAGACTATATTGTGCTGTTTTTGGTTGCTTGAATTCGTCAATAAGTGTTTTTTATTACATCTACGAATCAAAAAACACAACATATAATTTTTCCGAAACGAATTTAATTTTTTAAAATAAAAAAATAATATTATTTACCTATACAATCACAAAACTAGAAAGAAACTCAAGTAGGTTGATGAAATTAAAATCTGTAGGCGGGCAGCCCTATCGCGTGTTTACGTACCGCGCGGCTGTAGGTAATTATTTCTAGAACAGGGCCGAGTCACAAGACTGTATAGATAATATTACCGTGGCGTAGGTGCCGAAGATGGTAGTTTGTAGTGCTAATAATTATTGGGATTCGTTTTCTGTGAAACTATACTTTTGCTGGACTAAATATTGTGTTTTTCCCAAAAATACCAGTGGGTAGGTGGTTACACAATAACAGAAACCTGCACACATCAAGAGTGTCTAAGTTGATCCCTAGACACTTTTGAGGTATTTAAAAAAATATATTTTACTGCCCTATTGAAATTAAATAAAAATGTCTATCTATATTGATTAAATAAAATGTTTTCGTATGTTTAGATCGACGAAGTACCTTATCTCTGCTTTTGCATCAATAAAGGTCTTCGCAATTTTTACTTAAGCTGAAGCTGAATTTTTGGCATAGTTAATCCTGGGGGCTTACTCTTCAAATTAATTTTAATTCCAATGAAATGCCAATACGTTGTCTGTGTGGTGCCGGACTTAAAGAATAGCACCACCCCATACTTCCCGTGGGTGACGTAAAAGGCGACTAAGGGAGACCGGAGAATGGGCAGCAGCGTTCTCTATGCATTCCACCATCATACCATACTGCGATCGCCAATCCGCCTGCCAAGCGTGGCGATTATGGCAAACCCCCCCAAAATTGGGGGAGGCCTATGGACGTCTTTCGGCTGAAATGATGATGATGATGCCAATACGATTCCAATGTTAATTTTACAGTCACGTGATTCGGTACTCAAACAAACACACACACACAAACAATATTATGAACATTGAAATGAAATTGACATTTCTCCGCTATTATTTTGTTACACGTGAAGTTAGCTATGTTAAAACGGTTACGGGCTGCAGTAGTGTTGTTCAACTCATTACGATAAACCGGTAATAGGGCTTTAAAATGCTTTTTTCTTTAAAATAACAAGGCTAATAAATAAATATGCTTTAAATAGTTGTAAAATTTGTAAAGTATTAAATTCATTTAGGCGTAAGAAAATTATCAAAATCATAAAATGACCATATTAGGGTAGGGAGGGGGAATAGCGCTCACTGGGTAATGGCGCTCACCTCTGTTTCTCTGTCAAAATGGAACGTAGCAACACGCCACGTCTCGTGAAGCGCGAGGGGAGGGGACTGTCCCCTCTTCTCAGCGCGAGGGGAGGGGGGTGTCCTCTAACAGACAGCGACGCAAACGGACAGTCAGCTTGCGTCATGCGACTGTGAAGTGCGTTTCTTCGTTTGCGGCCGCGCTGATCTAATTTTTGGTTACGTGTTTTTGTCGGTAAGTCCAAAACTTTACTGCTTATTTAATTATTAATTTTACTTTTCTGTCCATAAAACTATTCTATTTTGTGATAATGCAATCAATTTTCATCAATTGTGTATGTTTTTTTTGTTAATTTAAAATGTATTACAAAACGACCGTTTGGGGTTATACCGCTCACCTGAGCGCCATTACCCCTTAGTGACTTATTTTTTTTATTTTTGTAGATATGCGAAGAAATTGTGAAAGGACCACGGCTAAAGCTTGGACCGAAGAAGACCTTCAATCCGCTAAAACTGCGATTGAAGGAGGTTTGTCCAAAAGGAAAGCCGCAAAAAAATCTTACAAGAGAAAAATTTTATAAGAAAGTTCTTCAAAGAGTGAAGATGAAGAGCACCTTTGCGACGATGACAGTGATGATGAAATGAATGTGGAGGATGAAAATTATAACAATAGTATTATATTTGCAAAGAATTTGGAAAAAATAACGAGTTGTGGTATCGCTGCACCATCTGCGGACTGTGGGCTCATGCTATATGTTCAGGGTGGGATTCGCCGGATGGATATGTCTGTGATTTACGTCATCATATATAAAATATTACTATTTCTAATTAGTCTTACTTCTAATAATAATAATTATTTTAATCATTGAAGTTGGTTTGACATTGAAGACTTTACTATATTCGTTAAATTGCAAAAGGCTAATCTTACGTACAAATTCGGATAATTGATGCTCATTTGTGATTGTAGACTTTACTTTTATTGTTTAAGGTTGATCTCATTAATATTTCTTTAATTGAAATGTGTCTTACATGTTATATTAAAAAAAAACATGTTTGAGTGTCATTACCCCGTACCATGAGCGGCATTACCCAAACTTAGGGGTAATTCCGCTCAAACATGTTTTTTTGATAATGTTTATTTACTACTAGTAGGTAAAAGATAGAAGCTTTTGTTCTTAAATTGTTGATTACTCGATAATTAAAGAGTATGACACTTTTTTTAATTTTGATTTATAATAAATAATTTAAAAAATACACCATATTTTCCTTAAGTGAACGCCATTCCCCCTTCCTACTAATAATAACCATGACTTTGGCTGCATGCGGTTGGATCGTTGCCCGCCGTGCTACAAATAAAACCGGGCAAGAGCGAGTCGGACTCGCGCATCGAGGGTTCCGTAACATACGGGTTTATGCGTAAGGTTTATGTTTATGAAATTAAATGTTTTTTTTTTTATATTTGAGTTGATTGAATGAAAGGTAAATTGCGGTTTACGATTTATGACGTGTTAAAAAGCTACTTACCAATAAACCAATTTTCATACATCATATATTTTTTTAGTTTTATCATTCTCTTATTTTAGAAGTTACAGGGGGGGACACACACATTTTACCACTTTGGAAGTGTCTTTCTCTTTTTTTGAGTTTCAGTTCTAAGTATGGGGAAACCCCAAAATTTATTGTTTTTTTTCTATTTTTGTGTGAAAATCCTAATGCGGTTCACAGAATACATCTACTTACCAAGTTTCAACCATATAGTTCTTATAGTTTTGGAAAAAAGTGGATGTGACATACGGACGGACAGACAGACAGACAGACATGACGAATCTATAAGGGTTCCGTTTTTTGCCATTTGGCTACGGAACCCTAATAAAAAGGAAGTCAAGCAGTTTTAGAAATGAATACGAACTTTCGAACTGCAAGTTTGTCTATGACTGTTTAAACAGGAATTAGATATAGATTAAATAAAACAAGCCAGTATCGGCCATAATGACGTTTCTTTTGCGGTGTTGCTCTCACACACTCCTAGTAATAATCAATATCCAATGACAATATGGTTCGCGTTTGGTTCTTTTTTAGTAAGAAATAATTACTGTCCGATACGTTACTTAACTAATATTACAGTTTTATACAAGTGGTAAGTAAATATAGTTAAACAACTTCTTTATAAAGTAATCTTTTCATAACGGACGCCGAAAGTGCTCATAGTGAACATGACTATGTTGAATATCAGTGGAGTGATTAATAAGCTAGAATAAGTGTAAAAGTGATAGTGAGCATAGGATAGTTAGGACCCTATCAGCGCTCCGGGCGCAAGTAGCGCGGGAGTTTAACTAATACTGTTTTTCTGAGTAAGATTTTGATTTTCTAATTACATTTTAAGTGTTTCTTCTAATTAGCTCTCCATCTCGTTTTTATTATTATTTTTCGTATTATATAATCTGATAGGAATATGTAACGTAGAATTTTTGAGAATATTAATGTATGAAGGAAAATGATAGAATAATTACGTAACTTGAAAACGAGGTTTTTTGTTTATATGAATATTTGCGAGATTTTATTCTAAAATAAGAGGATTATGTTTAAAACTGATATTCTAGTTGAATTATGTAAATCGGTCCACGGGTTTTAGAGATAGAAAGCATTTTGTAGGTATAATGAAAACAGGCGGAAGTCCGATTTTAGTAAGTTGATGTTCTAGAAAGATTTTATTGTATAGAGATAGGAAAAAAATGTTTTTATGTAATACGAAAGAGGAATAAAATCCTTGCTCAATCTATAATTTGCTTTATATTCGTATTCATTCATAAAAAACGCTTTGTCCGTATAACTCATCATCCGACGGTCATCTCGTCTTTGTTTGAGTTGTTTTTTATGGGAATATTGGGAATTACGTAAAACACTATATGTTACTGCCTATCATGCCTGTATACTTATAACCCACAGAAAACCACTTAAAACGCAAAACAATTTCTAAAAAGGTACACTTTGTTACACAAAAATAACAATCAACAAACTATGCCAACGCAATATTGTCTCAACACATAGCTGTCAAATACACTCAAGAGTACCGTTTATACCCCACACCGAGCCCGATCCCAATTCCACTTAGTTCTCCAAAACGGACACCCAATTTAAAAACCATTTGGTGCTATTATCGAACTCAAGAGTACGAAACGTCACAATTGCAGTGTCGATCTATCGGAATGAAATTCAAGACTACCACCACATTAAAATGTGATAAAAAGAAAAAATAAATGTTTTTAAAGGTTTTTAATGCGTAAAATAAACAATTAGTAGTATGTATTTCCGCCGTTGAAATGAAATGAAGCACCAAATTGGGTCCGCAAAGGAACGATAACATCTGATACAATCGTTTCAGCGTCTGTCATCTGTGCATTGAGATTGCCTCTGGTCCAAATCAGTTCGGTTTTTCCGCCGATCCAAATACCCTATATCATGATTATTCCACCACTGTATGCATAGACTTCCTGACATGATTGAAATGTTCCAGGCGTCCAGTGTTCCTACAATACCGTGTACGTCTAGTATCTGACCTCATACTGAAGCGAGATTCGTCAGAAAATCACACAAAACGCCGCTCTTCTTCCCAATTTCTGTCTTCACGAGCCCATTGTAAACGAGCTCTGCGATTGCGGGCTCAATAGGTGGTACACGTAGCGGCCTTTGGGAACGGAGATTGACTACATGCAAGTGATTTCTTATGGTTTGATCGCTTATCAACATCCCTAGAGAGCTATGAAACCTCGTAACTAACATCATCGCGGTCATTGTACGATTTCGTCGAGCAGTCATTTGTATGTAACGATCTTGTCTGCGTGTGGTGATGCGAGCTCGTCCTCCATGTCGCTTGCCACGCTGCCAGTGATGCGGTAACGTGTCCAAAGTTGACTTATAACTCTCTGCGCAGTGCCGAGAGCGATTGCCACAGCACGTTGCCGAGAACCAGCTTCCAACATTCCCACGGCTCTGGTTATTTCTTCTCGGCTCAAATGACGTCTTCTCTACATAAGTAATAACATTCTTTTGTATTGATTCCACTCAGAAGTATGGCAGAAATTTTACTGATTTGGCCTCAAACCCGTTGCAGGATTATAAATAGGACTTGACAGTAGATTTTTATCTTTTAATTAAAATTCAAAACTATTCCTTTTTCGAATGACGAAATTAACTAGCTTTTAGTTAATTTCGTCATTCGAAAAAGAAATAGTTTTGATAATAATTAAAAGACCAGTTTTTTTTTTAACTAGCAAAAACATGCTTGATTCCTGGACACTTTTGATTTTTGTATATCATGCCAGAATTATGGTTGTAGCGTCACGTCAGTTAACGAATTTCTTAATCAATCTACTTATGGCTTTCGTGCGACCAGATTGCTATAGGTAGTTAAAGACTGAGTAATAAGACATTTCTACGAATTAGAACTTTCAGACAGAGAGTTGAGGAAAACTGGAAATTACATTTCGGTTACAATTCCTCGAATCATTTCAAATCTCTAAATTAATTACTTACACAAACGAAATGAAATGAATTTATATTCTTGAAATTAATTTGCTGATGTGAGGCTCTCTGCTGTGTTTTGTGGCGTGCACTCAAACTGAAGTCTTCATTTCATGAAGATATTAAAAGCTTTGGTCAACACCTGCTAAAAACATTTGCAGGGAATTAGTTAATGAAATGAATTTGTTTTTTCTGTGAATAGGATAAGACGTATCGGAATCACTTTTATACGTCATTTAAGAAAATAAAAAAAGGCCTGCCGGCATTTCTTATCGGACTACTCCTGTGAATTAATGGCAAAACAAATTCAGGGGTCAAAGTCTCTTTTAAAGTCCAGAAATAATCTTGATCAGATCATGTAAGGACTAGATTAGTGTTTGAAAAGGACTTTTGTGGAAAGAACCACAGATTTGAGTGGACCTCTCCAGTCAGTCCAAACATTTGTCAGTAACCATGTAGCTCAACTCAGAACTTAAGGAGCTCAACGACTCGACAAACAATATCAAAGAAAGGACATTTGGGCATATCGTTATCTGGCGCATAAAGTACTCAAATTACCAGACTATCATTTAAATTAGCTGAGAAAAGACAAAAATAAGAAAAGAAATGACACTCACTCACATTCACAACAATTAAAGTAATATAATACTTTTCAAAGTAAATATCTACGTCATTTTATATATAATATTCATAAATGTCAAGTTTTATGGTTTAATCATAAGGCTTCATTACAATGTGCAGAGCAGCACCCCAAATGACAACATTACAATGTGCTGAGCACCCCAAATGACAACAAGCAATACACTTTCTATCACAATCTGAACGATTTTGATAGAAATTCTTTATCCATTGCTTCATATATTTGAAAAAATCGTTTGCGTTGAGCAACGTAAAAACCACAATAAATTTGAATTGTTGACTTATCAAAATGAATGGCATTGCAGGTATTGTGAGTGTGTGCACACTATTACAATTACCCCTCGGGTTTAAGTGACAGTACAGTTGAACCAAAGATAGTACAGACCCGCATGACACTATACTTTTTGTCTAATATTAAGCTGCTTTATGAATTATTTTATTTCTGTAAGTACCTAGGTTTGTACAAACACTTTTACACGTCAATAGTATTTTAAAAACTAGATGAATGAAGGTTAACACCATTAATATAAATGCTATGACTGTGGTGGTATCTACAACGCCATATACTACACATCGCGCAAGCAAAGTAATCCGCGCAATTAGCTATATGCAACATCCCGACATCAACCGTCGGGCCCACCAGATATAAGACCATCCCTTTTCTGATTCCCTATGCATTTGCATAAAATTTTAAGACATAATATAACTTGGCATTCTTTTGTTTCTCCTAAATATATTTTCGCATAACATTATTTACGCATATTATCTTAAGCATTACTTCTCTAATCATAATAATGATTAAGCATAACATTATAAAGCATAAATTTAGCATGCTGCATGTTTTATTTCTTACGACATCAGGTCGACGGAGCCCCGCTGCGCGGGGCTCCTATTTCTGTCTGCAGGGTTTAAAGGAACCTAACCAAACTGAACCTCGGGGTGCCATTCGCTCGTTCTTGCATCCTACGTCGCCTAGTAGCCAGCACAACATATTGAATTTTTACGACAATACAATAATTTTTAAGTACTTTAGTTTAGTATTATGCGAATTCGATTTAAGCCAAAACAAATTAGCCTTCAAGATTATTATGACAACATAAACTGTATGCCAAAAAAAATATGGCAAAGTATTATTATGGCAAAACAAATTATACCAAAATAGTGATGCCAAAGTATTTTAGGAAAAAGAACATTTTGCGAAAATAAGGGATCCCCCCTTTTCTATGGAGGATGAAGAACTTTTCACCATATTCCTCATATATCTATAAGACTGTAATCAATAATCAAGGTACTCACGTGATGGTGGCCGGAGGGTTAGCATGTACCAGGCAGGGTAGGACCACATCACCACCTCTCCGTACTGTCGCCTCCCACTGTCCGTGTGATACGCCGCGCGGAGCTGATGCCATGCTCATGGCTAGAACAGAAGTCATAGGGCAAATCACCATCAACTTAATCAAAAATCTTCAATTCATTCACTGAAAGACAACACAGTGTTGGAGGATTTTTGAAAATTCATCCGAAATATTATTAAAATGATTGAAGAGTACCTACGAAGCCTTTGTTTTGGCACATGGAGTTTTTGGCACATAATGACACACTTATAAGTGACAGGGAGGATGTTCTGCAAAGCCGAACATTTCCAATAATTCCGTGTGCCTGCAACTGCGGAGTACTGTAGTGTAATGGTTGGTTGTTTATTTAGTATTCACAACAATGACGATTCTAATCCAGATGTTTAAAGGAAAAACTTCTCAACGACATTATAGAACGTAAACGTAGTCGGGTAAATAGTTTATCGTCACCTTTCTTTAGAAAATAAAAACCGATTTATAATTTACTATGGCCCCTTCCTCTATTAAACAGAAAAAAAAAATTAACGCAAGTTCGTAATTATAGTTACAGAAAGCTATAGGTACTGAAAACAATTTTAATATTCCGGAATAATCACAAAATAATATTTTTTTTCTCTCCAGATATTAAGGTTTTTATTAGGCTACGGAATATCTTTATGGTCTTTAAGAGCAATGATTTTGAAATATATTGAATAATCCACACATTGATTTATTTTAATCATGGTTCTATTGTGTTTTTATAAATTATGTTCTACTCATGAAACAAAATTTTAATAAAATTAAAAATTTAAGAATTATTTTAAAGCTGCTTGGAACTTTGTAAATTGTATTGTAGTAGGTTGTACATAAATACATATTAGTAAACCTTTGGTGTCTTATAAAAGCAGTGAACTGTCACACAATAATGGCTGTCTAAATACAGAGACTTTTTGACACCTTAATGTCAAATACAGGTGAAAATGACAGATTTTCATAACCGTATAATATGACTGAACCTGTTTCATAGGAAACCAAAGCTTTAAGAGCGAACAAACAATAAGTGATATCAACTATTGCGGTAACCGTTGTTGGTCAGATAGCAATCTATTACGACAAACCGCATTTGACCATTTTAAAATGGCTGCAAACACAGGCCAAATTTATTTTATTTTATGATTTTTGGAAAACTTACAGCTAATCTGACACAATAGTTACTTAGTTTTTACATGATGAAGGCCAATTACAAGTAGAAAAAAAAATGCAAAATGTAGTTGTTAGGGCTGATTTTTCCATCGCCAGATAACTGACTGGCCCGTTGGTCTAGTGGTTAGTGGCCCTGACTGCTATGCCGGAGGTCGTGGGTTCGATTCCCACCCAGGACAAATGTTTGTGTGATGAGCATGATCATTTGTTCTGTGTCTGGGTGTAATTTATCTATAATATGTATGTATTTAGAAATATATAAGTATGTTTATCAGTTGTCTAGTACCCATAACACAAGCTCTGCTTAGCTTGGGACTAGACGGCGTTGTGTGATAGTTGTCGAATATATTATTATTATTATTATTATATTATTAACTTTTATTCCAGGAATAAAATTGATGTTTGACAGTTTTTGTATGAAATAACTGTCAAAATTTCAAAATTATTTTCGAATAAAGTTATCAGATGATTGAAAAATCAGCCCTTAGTCAAATAGCTATGAAAAACTTTCAGTTAACTTCTTATTTTTTTAATGTAGGCTTAGTTCAATGTTGAATTTTTTATCTTGTATGATTTCCTCCAAAGAAAAAAAATTAAATCCTGAAAAAAAATGGCATAAATGAGTAATACTTACGAGTAACGTCAATATTGACTGGAGTACTTCTCCGCCTTTCACCAGTGAGAGAGTCAAGTACTGAGCACGAGTATTGTGCCCGGGAGTCTTCCACTCGAGCGGACCGGATGATCAGTCGCCACCCTTCATCAGCTAGGAGTGTGGTACCAGCTGCCGGAAACAAAAGAGTTCAGATGGACAGTCGAACATAGATATACGTTTTTTTTTTCGTGGTACGAGTTCCAACCCAACAACTACAGACCTGCTTGAAATAGGTATGTCTTTTGGCCGAAAGGCTGTATATCGACGTTTCCGAGGACGGTTACGCGAGACCACGCAGCGAAACATGACGCCGACCACGTTACGTGTATAGTCATAGTTTTAAGGTTTTTAATATGTATTCGTTTTTGTAAGTTTATTTTGTCTATCATTATTATTAACCACTTTAACCAGATGACTTGCAACTACTTATGTGAATGTGTGAACAGCAAAGACAGGGTTTTCTTTTTTACACGTATCTATGTATCAAGGTTATATATCTTTATATGTGGGATTCTTTATACCTATCTTCAAAGCATTCTAACGGCTGGATGGATTTGAATACCTACAAGAAATGACTAGATTTTGGTTTCATAAACTCAAAATGGCGGATTTGAGATGTCAATAAGTAACACTCAATGATACTGTTGTCACTGTGTGATTCTTTCCTCAAAAGAACATTTCAAACATCGATCTACGTAGTCTTGACTTGATGATATTCAGACCAAGATTATGCCTGGACTTTGAAAGAGACTGTGACCTCTGAGGATGTTTCGGCCTTTCTTCTCAGAGTAGTCAGATAGGAAACGCCGACCTCATCTAGTTTTAAAAATATGATTGACGTGTAAAAGTGTTTGCAAACCTACTTACAGAAGTAAAATCATTTATTAACCGTATAGTTCGGTAGCGCCCCCGAATGGACCCGAACACACGAACCTCCGCCGGCTCGGTACTGGGTCCCATTGGACCCAGGAATTACGACATACGACACTCTTCATTGATTATGTAAATTTTCATTATGCTACCCATCAAATCTTATGAATGTGCGTTAATTAAGAGAGTTGGATAAAAAACTCATACGTTAACGCCAATAAATATTGCATACTTAGCGCGCAAGCTTATTAATTTACCTTTATTAAATTTAAGTCTGTAAATGCGATAATCGCCATTTTGTTGACAGAGGTGGTCGAGGCTAAAAAACATAAAAAATGGGAATTTCGAACATCCAAATTCCACCACAGGGGCAGTGGGGCATACATCATTTAATTATTTGACGAATTCATCCATTGCCCAAGTTAAATAAGTAGCGGTAATGAAGTTTTTTGATATCTAATGTCGAAGTTTCGCGCCAAATGTGCGTGCTTACATTTTTACTTTTCACAAATGTCACACATACACATGTAGATAAGATTTAAGATGAGACAAATATTATTGAAAATATTATAAACAACACGACAATGCCCAAATCTTAACGTAATATTGAAACACAGGGTCCAATAACACGTATTATTCATTACCACTACTCAATTTGTGTTCAGAATCGCCGTCCATTATTGTTTTTTTTATCGAAATGATGTGTGAAAGCGATTATGATAAACGATTTTTTTTTTAATTTCGATTGACTCGAGTAATTAATATGTCGAATGTCGGAAATCGATACTCAGAAATTAAAATAAAATCATTTAATATAAAAAGCATTGTGACAATGATTTATGATTTTTTAATGTAATTATAATAGTTTTTTGGACATTATATTAAAACTGAGTCAATAACTGAGGGCCTTTGACCATAGTCATTCATTGAATTTCGCGCCGAATTGGTTCTATATTTGAATTTATCTTCGGAATGCGCTCGCCGCTTCAAATTATTTTTATAAAATGTACAATTATTTATTTTTGATTTTCCAATAGTTTTGACTTTCCAATAGTTTGCTACAGAATGCCCAGTATACATTTTTTAGGTAGGCTTAACAAAAGTTTGGGAATGATGATAAATTAATTGGATAAATTGGGTATTCCGCAATCACTTTACATTTCAATATGTTTTATTAGTTGTATGAACTTGGTAGTTTTTAGGGTTCCGTACCCAAAGGGTAAAAACGGGACCCTATTACTAAGACTCCACTGTCCGTCTGTCCGTCTGTGACCAGGCTGTACCTCATGAACCGTGATAGCTAGACAGTTGAAATTTTCACAGATGATGTATTTCTGTTGCCGCTTTAACAACAAATACTAAAACAGAATAAAATAAATATTTAAGGGGCGGCTCCTATACAACATTCCTGTTTTTTTGGCGTTTTTGCCTTGTGATACGGAACCCTTCGTGTGCGAGTGCGACTCGCACTTGGACAGTTTTGTATTTAATAGTTTACTTGAGTAATAGAAATTGTTTTTTTTTGTGGTACTAACCCAACGTAATTTTAAAAACTGGCCTTGTTTATGTCGGACCACGCACAGTGAAAAGTTCGGTAGTTGGGTTGAATATTTACGCATGCACAATGCTCATCATTAATTTGATCGACTGAAAAAATAAGTTTGTATTTCATAAACTCATCATTCATAACGCACCCAAAAATTAAAGTGCCGGCCAGAAAAGAAAAGTACTGTTTTCTTATCCCTTTCGATGTTGACGTCACCCGCAATGGCCCTGTGTCACTTTTCGGGGAATAACATATTGAGCATTTCTTACTATTACAGCGAAACTGCAATTAACCCCCTTGGCTGCTATTTGAGATTAAAAATGCCAAAAAATCATATTTTTATAACAAGTGTTTTAAGCATAACATTAAAAAAACAAGCAAGCGCGAGTCGGACTCGCTCTCCGAGGGTTCCGTACCATCTTATGTTTTTAAATTTTCATCGGTGAGACCTATTATGCTTCAGAGAATTTTAACACTGCACGCTGCGGTGTAGAATATTGCAGTTTTAGGTCAGCGCTATCTCATGACCGATAGTGGAACTAATGTATTTATTGTTGATGATTTCTGAAAGAGTGTGCGATTTAGAGACATCGTTTTATTTTTCCTGTAATCGTTACATAAACTTCTATCACATAAGTTAATATGAATAATTTCAGGATTTTCTCTATGCAAACTTCGGAGATAAGGGGGAAACGGTATTTTTTTTTACATTTTTATCAAAAGTCAAAAAACATGCGGCTTAAAAAAAATGTTTGAGAATGTGCAAACTACGCTCTTTCTTGATACCCCACATACCTTAGTAGCCCCACTTCGAATTTTTCAAAACCCTTTTCAGTCCCGGTTGTAAAAAAAAAAACAATAATATTTTTATTTCTTTCTTGTTTGCAAAATAGTTGGGCAAACGTCACCTAAAACTATTTCAAGTTGATAGCTTTAGTAGTTCTTGAGATATCCAGCTGTGACAGACGGACATACTGAGTCGCAACATAAGGGTTCCTTATTCACGTGATGCTGACATCTCTATGAGACGCGCGTGGAACGTACCTGCCAGGGCCGAAGCCTGCCGGGTCAGCGGGATTGTCCGCAAGGGTTACCGCTGGCTCGGAACACAAAGGGCTAGGGAAGAAACACTGGTGGGTTTAGTCAGCAAGAGTCTGGCGCTCCCTTCCGCCCAGAGCGGGAGGGGTCATATGATGATTTCCCACCCAAAAAAAAAAGGTTGCTTTTTACCATTTTGGTACGAAACCCTAATAACAACTTTAAATTGAATATAACATCCCCAACATTCCGAACATGTTTTGTCGCAGTATATTGAGAGATTTGCTATGTTATTTTAAGACCAGACTTCTGATAGGATCTCCTGGAATCTATAATCACAGAACTATATTTTGTATTTTTTTTTATTTTAGGCTCAATGGTCTTATAAAAATATATTTGCGACCCTCACTACAAGCCCTTTCATTTGATATATCACACGGTACCTACAGTAAGCAAAGCTTTTTAAATTTTCTAATGTGACCCCAAAAAGTGACCCCATATTATAAATTAATTTATTTATGTTACACGGCCATGTTCGAGTCACAGAAATTTATAAGTGTACCAAATTTCAACTTAATCGGTCCAGTAGATTCGAAACAAATCGGTTGTGACAGACCTACACAGACAGGCACACGAGTGATAAAGGTTCCGTTTTTTCATTCGGACGTAGGGAACCATAAAAAGTTACACACCTAACCACACTGTACTTATTAAAATAAAATGATTATATTTAAATTAATAATTAATTCATGAAAAATAAACCAAAGAGTTTTTATTCAATTTCTACAAATGATTATTTTTTTTAAATACCGATTATCGATTATGCTTTAAGACATTTTTTAATCGGAATAACAAAATTGGGTGGATTGTCAGCACTAAGAAGTGTCACACCGCAACACAATTTAAGTAATTTTTATCAAGATTTGATCATGTTTTTTATGTAGCTTACGTATGAATAATGGTAAAAGTAAGAATGCAGAGAGAATGACAATATCTTTATTTTTCCATTTTGGATATTTTCATCAAGAGATTATGTGGTTTATGTATATATTTTCAGCGATTTTAAGATGCCTACCTTTTGGATAGGTGTAGTAATATCTATTTTATACATTTTTCGCAGTAGAATGACGCGGTTTGACCGACATCAGCATATAATTAAAGATATTTGCCACAAGCTTATTGTCCAAATAGGCGCGGTAACACATTTTTCTTAATAAATTCGAATGCTGAAAGTTGAAGTAAATTCCTGAAAATCATGACGTAATTCGCAACATCCCGTCGAGTCAGCTGGTATGTCATATGTCAAAATCTAGTCGAGCAGAGAGGTTTTAAAAACTTGTAAAAAAAAGTATGACCTTTATAGATTATAGGGTAAAAAAAACGGCTTGAAAGTACACACTAAAAGTTTGAAAAAAAAGGAGCAGCTCGTGGCTAAATAATAACAGCCGCACAGGTTGATCGATCAGGTTATGCTACGCTTGCCGCGGTTGGTCTGTGGATGGATGACCATCTTTACATACCGCCGCGAGACCCCTCCGTGCCTCGGAAAGTACGTTAAGCCGTTGGTCCTGGCTGTCATTCGTGGATCTTTGACAGTCGTTACGGGTAGTCAGAAGTCCGAAAGTCTGACAACCAGTCTTACCAGTATTACCTAGTAACTGGACTGTGGAAGTCATCCATGTAAAATACTGGTATTCAGCTGCAACTGGTTAGACTGGAAGCCGAACCCAACATAGTTGGAAAAAAGTCTAGGCAGATGATGAAAAGGTTGAAAAAAAAATTTAATCAAAAACCCGACTGCACCAAAAAATTCAACTCAACACTTTTCAAGCAGTCTAATGCATTTGCTGGCATCAAATCTGAGATTGAACTAAAAAACTGCCACCTTGAGACACGTTTTGAACTTATTAGGTGCAGCCCTTACTTCCCGTGGGTATCGTAAAAGGCGACTAAGGATCGTACCGGAGCATGGGCAGCAGCGTTCTCTATGTATTCCACCACCATATCATACTGCGATCGCCAACCCGCCTGCCAAGCGTGGCGATTATGGCAAACCCTCCCAAAATTGGGGGAAGCCTATGTCCAGCAGTGGACGTCTATCGGCTGAAACGACGAGGTGCAGTCGGATTTTTATTTTGTAATTTATTGTTACAAAACTTTTTTCTAAATGTTATATACGCTTACAATTGTATGCATAAGTTATAACGCACCCAATAACAATAATTAATTAATGACAATGTACTGGAAAATTTAATATATTTTTGCCTGTGGGTATACCTCTGTTGACTCTCCTTTGACTGTACAAGTTATAGGTCCGCCATAAAAAAGGGAATCAACCTTGACGATGTTTTAATGTTGCCCCTGAGTCTGAAGTTCCGTAGAATTTACGTGAAATTAAATTCGCTCTCCGAACTTTTGGGAAAGATGGTTTATTGTAATCGTTATGGACAGCGAGTTAGTTGAACGTGGCCTCAGCTCAAATTCTTATCTAAGATAAAATAAAAAAGAACACGAGTAAATACATGTTTCACTTAGGGCTGATTTTTCAATCACCTGATAACTTTATTCGAGGAATAATTTTGAAAATTTGATAGTTATTTCATACAAAAACTGTCAAACGTCAATTTTATTACTCGAATAAAAGTTATCTGGCGATGGAAAAATCAGCCCTTAATCACTGATTTCAACTTCGTTCTGGGTTCTTCGTTCTGGATTAAAAAATCAGCCCTCAGGGCTGATTTTTTAATCACCCGATAACTTTATTCGAGGAATAACTTTAAAATTTTGACAGATATTTTATACAAAACCTGTCAAACGTCAATTTTATTCCTCGAATAAAAGTTATCTGGCGATGGAAAAATCAGCCCTTACTCACTGATTTCAACTTCGTTCAACAAAATCTTCCGTCCGTATTCTAAAGAATGCTGAAGCATGAATCTTTGAACCATGTAGATTTTAGTTAAGATTGATGTGAAATCTATCAGTTTTCTCTTAATTAGGTACATGCCTTAGATGTGTTAAAAGAGATCTAAAAATATATGTAAATGTGAGCGTGAGGCGATTGGTGCTGTTTGTTTTGAAGTTTGGAGCTGTCAGAACACGATGACAAATATCACTCGGTTTTGGCGACTAAGCAATAGAGCTTCGTTCGGAAATCGCCTCATTCGGATACGTCAAGCGAATCGCTTGAGTGAGCTCGCGACTGGGCTGGCAACACTGGTTTTGGTATTACTTAGGTTGGTAGCATTGTTTTAGAAGGAGGTTAGCCAACATAACGACTTAACGAGACACACGTGCCTTCGCCGGAGTTCCCCGGGACGAGAGAAGTTTTTGATGAAAATTGGAAAAGAGGAGCAGTGAGAGCTTCGCTAGAAGAAATAGGTTCCTTGAGGGACAGTCAACGGAGGTCAACTTTGTTAGCTACCCCGGTAATGATCTCGCTACGTATCTGGATGTATCGAGTACCTAGTGTGTAGCTAGTGTGATTAAATTGTTCGTAAATATTATAATCTGATTTGAACTGCAAACGGTTATTCTATTGCGCAATAACCAACACTACCCATAGTACGTCCACGGTAGTTGAAATATGGCTGATGATGTCGAGACAAACGTACCTTCTCAGTCATACATATAATGAACGCTCATCATTTTGCAGAAAGCTTTCCTAGTAGTCCATCACTCGTGACACAAACAGTCGCGAATGCGTCGCAGTGACGAACGGACGTTCTGATGGTTTTGTAAGCAGTAAGCGTGCGATTTGTGACAAATATTCATTGAAATAAGTACTAGTACTTAATATGACAGAGAGCAATTATAGACCATACAGGGTTATTAATAATAATAATAACGCCCTAACCACCCACCGGTAGATTGGACCCTGCTCCCGACACCGGCAATAACTACTTTTTTATATTTTTAAATGTTTTTTATACTTATTTTATATTTTAAGAAATATTTAAAAATGTAATTAGGTAACTAATTAGATAAATAAACGATAATAATAATAATCATTTTATTATCAGGCAACTAAGGCCCATAGGTAAAATACACAAATAAACTTATACCTCTTAAGAGGTCATTGTACTCATCATTATGAATAACTTTTACTATGGGATCAAACCTGAAATCGCAAAAAAAAAGCTGTTCCCTACATTTATGTTCGTATAACTCGTCAAAATGTAGGGAACAGCAGATTTTTTTTTGACCTCTCAAGATGTTGTTAATGTTTTAAAAACGACCTTGTTTAATGTGCTATTTTTGGTTGCTTAAGTGTTGTCTTGCAAAAGTGTTTTTAATTCAACTTTTATCCAAAAGCTGATTTTTATACTACTAAATTAAACAATAAAGCTTTTCGTACGTCTCAGTCGAGGCGCAATTATTTTTCAGTCTCAAATTTATAAAGGTGTTTTTTTTTATTAAATCTACTATCATTAAAAAACACAACATTGTTTTTATTGAACACTTTCTATTTCATTCACAACGAGTTTTATTTTTTTAAATAAAAATTATAATATTTACAATCACAAAACTAGAAAGAAACTCAAGTAGGTTGATGAAACTAAAATACTGTAGGCGGGCAGCTCTATCACGTGTTTACCTACGTACCGCAAGGCTGTTGATAATTATTTGAAGAACAGGGCCGAGTCACAATACTGTTAGATAACATTACTGTGGCTTTTACTTTAATGCCTACACTTCAGCCTATTCTTTTGGGGAATTCAAGCGAGATGATATTTTACTTACACATATGATCAGCGGCGGGCAACACGGAGTCATCTCTGTACCACGCTGCGACAGACGCGTGCTCCCTCAGCGCGGCAGGAGCCACGCAAGTGAGGAGTGCAGGCCCACCTGCCTCCGACGGCGTGGAGGTCACGTGCACCTGCCAGTCTTGCCAGACCACTGGAAACAAGAAGACACCATTAGTGCACTGGAAGTATATGTGTTACATGGTTTTTATTTGGAAGCTTTGTTTCTAAGCAATGGGTTATGACCAGAATATACAAGATGAGACCCAGATGATACCTTCACCACATGAAACCAAAGGTGCTCCTTTGGTTTCATGGTGGTTTCATAAAATGACACTGGAATATAGTACTTGAAGTAGCTTCCTACGTAGCGTCCAGTTACGAATAAAAACGTTCTACTCTGAATTTTGAACACTCTAAAACAAAATAAAACGTAAAAGTAAAACCACAAATTGTAAAAGTATCAATTTCAAACCAATCAAAAGGTCGTTTTAACTGAAATAACTGCAAAAAAACAGCAGCTTTGATACCGACTAATTAGCCGTAAAGCTCTGTAACTCGAGCGTGTCGCAGCGATGGGGTTTAAAGCGAAAAAGTATTCGCAAACGAATATAGCCGTGATTTGCCAACGGTGAATAATTTTTCATTTTCTCATAATGTATTCGACACAAATTGCCGTCGTTTCTCTAGGACCTGCGGAGTACAGGATCGGATTTGGCTCATTTTATAGCGAGCTCAGGGTTTAAATATTGAATATTCTCTCTGGTACCAGCCATTACCTAGTTTATTTAAGAGATGATTGTTTTAGAAAGATACTGCTGTAAACAGATACTGACTGATACTAAACAACTTGTAAATTGAGTTTCAAACAAAAATACGTTTTAAATATAGCCACCGAGAAAAAGAAAACCATTTTTAAAATGGTCCTTCTTATTCCACACCTAATACGGTTCTTGTGAAAGCGGGTGACAAAATAAAAACTCTGTGAATCAGCATTAGCCAGACGTTCCGAAACTTTTGCTAGCTTAATTTTTTCACTAACTTTTTCTTGCATGCAGTGAAACTCTGTAGCAGATGCTTTAAAACTTTTGTGTTTCGTCCCCTTTGCTAACTTGCTAACTTTTTTAAGCGTCACTCTTGGGAAATCTTATATTAAACGAAATAGTAGATAGCTAAATAAGTCAAGTTTCGTGTTAATTCTTATGGGAATACCAACATTACCAACACTGGTTGTCTGGGGTGTCACATGACGCTAACTGAATTCAAGTTTCGCACATTGTGCCCTATTTAACGAAGTTTTTTAAGTCATTATTATTAATGGTTGCACAGTTCGCCAGGTATTTTGTAGGAACAACTTAGTAAGTTATCTTAGTAAGTAGGTTTAGTTCGCCTCTTTTCTTTTCACAATTGCTTTAAGTGCACTATTGAAAATAAAATGTAGCAGCTTTTCATTAAATTCCTTGTTTACTATGAGTTACCATAACGAGTTTTACATTACTTGCATACCTTGTATTACTGTACATCTTCTACATATGTGGTCTTCCAGGACTAAAACATAATATCATAGCGTCAACCCTCATAAATTTAGCAGACATTAGCAGTTAATCTAAAGGAACACTTACACGACCATGTCCTGCCTTAAGCATTCGATGTAGGTATGTCCTGCTTTTAATGGTCTTAATCCAACAAACAAACATGCATGTGTTGTCAGCTGCATAATTCAAGAAGTTGCAATGGTTCCTGCTACAAGGACTTGCACGATGCAAGTAGCAAAGGTACTCAAATCTTTCGCAGACGTCTGGAGCGTCACAGCACTGTCTACATGTTGCATCTTTAAACACGTCTTGTTAGTAGCGGCAAAAGGCTCACTATTTGCAAACACGTTTCCTTTCTCCTGAGGCGAGCAAAACTGTCTGGATGAACAATTTTTGTTAAGAGTCGGAGTTGCAATTAGTTAATTGGAGGTCCTTAGTAGTGTGTCAATGTTGCTGGTAATGAGGTTTCCTTGTAAGGTTTTTAGGGAAAACTGAGATGGATAGTTAAATACACTAGCTGGCTGGCTTTATTAGTTTGTTTTAGCGAGAGTGATAAGTGATTACCTTAAAATTGACAGAAACGATCAAGTGCAAGTCAATGGTAACAATTTGATTTCGATATAGCGTTCAAGTTTTACTAAAGTCATGTTTATTTAGCCGTACCGTACTTAAATGTGTGTGCGTGTTTTCAAGAATGGGTTAACCCCAAAATACATTTTAACCTCACTACTAAATCAAGCCTATTTCTCTACCCAGTTACCTCATACTTCAGATCCTCTTAGTTCGAAGTGTTCTTTTATTGTAACAGCCGCTGGTCGTACCATACTTCCTTTTAATAACAACTTTAGGTCCTTTATAGATAATAGGCTTCTTTCACATTCACGACACGACGACGATACGACACCGATGTTGTTTCCCTAACGCACACGCAATCGATGGTAATCATAATCAAATTCTAAGAAGATACAGAATGAAGTGTACTTAACATAATTTGAAACACGTTTAGGGGATGTAACATTTTCTAAATATTTTCGGATATTGGAGCTTCATTAGATTACGGGCGACTGTTTCTTTGTTTTACTTGTCTATTTCATATCGGAAGATATGCTACGATAAGTAGAGACATCAATAATAATTGTATGACTCGGTGCCATATAATATATATAGCTCATTGCTGGAGTTGTACAAAATAGACGCAACTCTACGCACCTTCTTGATGTCATGTATGGAGCAGTGGATCATGCAGACAGATTCGGGGGTTCAATAAACCGATCAGGATTGAGTGAGGAATATCTCAGGGCGATAGTTTGAGTCCGCTTTGGAGTTGCTTAGCCTTGAATCCTCTAAGCACTCTGCTGGAGGATTCAGGTCTAGGCTATCGGTTGAGAAGAGGTGGTCAGGTAATATCACACTTCCTTTATATGGTTAATTTGAAACTCTGTACCCCTAACAATTTGCTACTGATGGAGCTACTGAAGGTAACAGACTTTCAGTAGCGCCAAGTATTTGGATAATTCGAATTCTTCTTCTTCTTCTGTCGACTTGAAACAATCTTTTAGGGAGCGTTTTTTTGGCCGCCTGAATAAAGTGTTTAATATTCTTTTAAACAAAAACAAACAAAGTGCATGAAACAAAGTGCGTGCCTTCAACAGCCCAACCGTTGAAGGCACGCACTTTGTTTCCTTATGCCGATTTTGATGTATTCTTTGCATACTTAAATAGAACCAGACTTCGGCTAGGAAGGTCCGTATACATTGCTTGTTGGATGCATCACCCACAGTCATCAATATTGAAACTTTATATTCCGCGGAAGTGGGGGGGTCGTGTTTTTTGAATTCTAAAATCCTCCATAACAGCAAGATATGCAGTCTTAGGAAATAATGATGTGGGGATGCACCGAGATGTGGTTGCAGTGGACAAAGGCATCACCGCGCTCTCCTTGGTGAAAGAGAACTGGCGCAAACCTGCAGTACTAGATACTAACGATCGCAGGGAAGTATGGAAAGGTAAAGAGCTTTACGGACGCTTTTGCCAGGCCCTCCATGAGCTAAGTTATCATGACGAATAATTATCGGAAATACATTGTCAAGGACGGTACGATTGACTGCTGTCGGGCATGCCTCTGTCCCGGTTAATCAACATGTGGAATAACTCGCTAGGCTCGTGTCCGGTTGTTCTCGTTTTGCCAACGGCGAGTTCTTGCACATACACAATCTAGTGGCTAGGATTATCCACCAGCAGCGTGCCTTGAAATGCCTTGTGGTTTCCGAAGTATCATACTACAGGTATGTGCCCGAACCAATTTTTAGAGAATGGTCATGCCACATTGTACTGGGATTGATCTATAATTACTGGCAGGATTTTTGCGGCCAGTAGGCCTGATATTGTGGTGTTATGATCAGAAAGAGCGCCGTGCAATGATTGTTAACATCGCTGTCCCTCATGACGAATAATCTCGTGAAAGCTGAGAAAGTTAAAAAAATCAAGTATATTGACTCAGAACACTAGGTTTTTGGACATGTGGGACGTGAATTCTGTAATGATTGTACCGATAATCGTCTCGGTTAATGGCCTAATAGCGAAGAGCATCAAGTCCTCGACCAACACCTCAGGAGGCTCCCATTTCGCGGCTGGGCTTGATTCAGAAGGCAGAAGGCTCTTGGATACGGCACGCATAGTGAGGCAATTACTGTAGGGTGGGCTACAATCTAATCTATTATAATATTTAATCTAATCTAAATAGAGATTTATTGGAAAAACACCAACAGCCTCTTAAGAGGTCATTGTACTCGTCATTATGAACAACATTTACTATGGGACCAAACCTGAAATCGCGAAAAAAAAAACAGCTGTTCCCTACATTTTGAAGTCATAGGGAACAGCTGGTTTTTTTTGCAATTTCAGGTATAGGATACTTTTATCCCGATATTTCCACGGGGTCGAGACTTATGTGTTTTTATAAAAATATTTAGAAATGTAAATAATATGTATTGAAAATGAAATAAATGAGTTATCTAAAAGGATTAAAACCGGAAAATTGCAGCATCAAACTGACAATCAGTAAACCTCTGTTTGTCGCGTTACTAATGCAAGCACTAAACTCAGGAAGTTAAATAGCGATGCACCTCTATTTAACTTTGTGAGTTCAACAGAGAGCTAGGAAGAGCAAAAAACCTGAAATCACGAAAGAGACTCATAATTCTCACTCAACATGCAAATAAAACGGGTAAGATGAAACCGTAACGGTCTTTGACAAACTTTTACTAACTTCAATAATAAAAGCATTCGTCTCACGAGCATAAAGTCGAGCACTATAAAGCGATTGCTCGCTTCGAGCATAACTCGAGCACTTTAAAGTGATTGTTATGAGAACAGGTTTAATGCTCGGGGATATGAAACTTCTTTTTAACGTCCGAAACGGCTTTTGTACTTAACTCCATTTTGAATTTTCTAATATCTTTTTGCAAGACCTTTTATTGTGAAGATTTTATATTTCAAATGTTTTTGTCCTCGATGTAAATGAATTATATTAGAGTGATATCTGACATTCTTAAGAATGTCAGATAACACTTGCAAATTAAAAACTTACGTTTTTAATTTTATGCTGTAGATGTAGGTAGCTAATTACACTCAGAAATCTTGCGAATAGGCATGGTAAGGGCATGAGGAAAATTTCGTAAGGACAGTTTTAAGTACGAATGTCGATGGCTATAAGAGTAGGGGAAGACCAAAGAAACGATGGATGGAATGTGTGAATGATGGTACGGTTAGTAAGGGGGTGACTACCGAGATGTCGACTTATAGTGAAGTATGGAAGTAAAATACATATGGCGCCGACCCTAAATAAATTGGGATAAGGGCAGGGGAATTATGAGAAATCTTGCAAAGAGGCAAAACGGCCATGACATACTAAAATGATTGTTTTGTGCCGTGTTTTGTTGTAATTTTTATCGTTCAAAAGTGCCTTTTATGTGCCTATTTGAAATAAATGCTTTGACTTTGTTTTCAACCGGTCCTGTAAGCAGTTCAGACAACTTTTCTTTTCACTAGAGATTTCTGCCATCACCTTATAATTCTTTCACGTTTTTAATTAAACCGTTAACACTAATTACATACCGTTAACACTAATTACATTAGCTTATCCACAAAACAACGAAGGACCATTATTTTAGTTTTCGTGGTTCAAGAAGTGTAAGTTACGCTTCCCTAAACCAAGCCAAGATATATTAAGAGTAACGTACATAAAATGCGGTTTGTTGGAACGCCTCCGTTGAGTCTGCAAATACTCGTAAAAGTGTCAGTACCCAAGGACCATTTAGAATATTACAATGATTTACTGAAGGGAAAAATTTCCAAATTGACCCAAGGCTTGCCTTTTTCTCTTGTCTTGAGGGTTAACGAGATTTAGTAGTGTTCTGTGTTGTGTGTGTGTAAGCTTTAAGCAAAAGTATTAACTTAAATGTCAAAGGACAGTTTCATGTTTTGCCCTGTTTAAAATGGAAACAAGAAAAATCCATTAACTTGACCTCTTCTATATTCAGTTACACGACCCCACGGTTTTGGGGTAAGAGAATAATGATAAGCCTTTAAATTTAATTTTAACCTTCTACGACTACCTTATAAACACGTAAACACTGCACACTGTGTTTATAAAGCGCAATGAAATTGTAGTAAAACTTTCCTATCGAACATCTGAAAGCTCTTTCAACTTGAATATCATTTAATTAGCTGTCTCTTTTGGTCCTTTGAGGCAGCATCGCCGCCATGCTCGGGGACACTCTGAGGTGAATTCGGATGGAGTCAAACTTTAATAAATACTCACAGAATTTAATGAAAACTCGTTAAGTTTGTGACTTCCACGTGAAATAGACTGGCCGGCCGAGTTTGAGGGTCATTTGTTTTTCTCTAGTTTAGTTTATATATACCTACTACTTAGCTTTGTGTGTAAGTAAACATGGTCATGGAAATTTATGTCAGCACTTAAAATAGTTATACCTACATTATGCAACATTTACTTAAACATGGTCTCTTAAACACTTCACTCAGTAGATGCTTTTAGTTTTTTATGGCTTATAAAGTAAGAAAACATAAAACCATGGGGCTTTTGGTCCACCATACTAACTTAGGTATAGTAAACAGCCTAAATATCTCAGTGACCACTTCTCAAAAACATAGCCGTACATTCTTTAAGTCAGACATGTCCCTTTAAATTATATGTTGACCGAGACCATGGTGCAGTCAGTGCTGCTTACTATTAATTTTAAGATCTATAACTGACCTATATTTCGTGTTTATTTTTTGTTGTAATGTAAGATTGTAACTACCAACCTAACTCGTTAATTTAATAATAACTAGTTAACCTAACTAGTTAATTTAATTTTTCCTTAAATAGCAATCAATTTAAGGAAAAATTAAATTACATTACAAAAAATAACATTATCATTGTGTAATGTTATTTTTTTTCTTTGTTAATTTATTAAAATAATAATGCTAATTTCTTATATAATAACATGACACAATGTTAATATTTTGTATTGTATGCCCAAAAGACGGCACATAGCTGATCAACATCACTGTAATTCTTAACACCTGTATCTCTTTCTGTACCTGTGATCCACAATAAACATGATTGATTGATAAAAAAATCTACGATATGAATATCGCGTAAAGTTTTGGATAACTGAAACGACCCCCCGGTCGCTGTGAATTTCATCCCGGTCCACGTCTTACCCCTGTATATTTGATTAAATTAAGTCATCTCGATCTGCCCCTACTGAATATTATAGATGTGCTTCGATTAATTCCGTCTATGAACTAATCACATTCACAACCTGATGAGGATAAGAGAATTCTAGTAGATATTGATAGCTTTTTGTAAAGGGTTGGTGAAGGTCACCAAGGATGTTTGTTGGAACTCATGAAGTCGGTTCTGTGAGCCACGGGAAGGTTTATGTGAAGTTTTTCCGCTTAAATAGTGCAGCGCTTTGAAAACCACCGCGAGGTGCGAGCCGCTACACATTGTCATCTCATATCGGGGCATCAAAGTGGAAGGATAATTGTTGCACTAAAATGTATAATAACAATTATGAAATCCTTGATTAGACTATCTTGAGCAACATAATCATAATTATTTATAGATACTTATAACTATGTTAGTTGCACACAAACAGCAGTAGATAGAACCGTTGCACACACACACATAAATGATTCCTTAATCCTTTAATTTATCTTCAGCTATTTTTGAAACCTTACACGCTTCCACTTAAATCCCGAATGCATGCTCAGCGCTCTAAATCGTTCGTTAGCGAATAAATTGGGAGCACTCTGAAGCAGCTAAGATCAGCAGCGAGCTATCGAGCCGTCAATTATTTTAGCCGTAATGATAAAATGGATGGCCGCAGAGATAACTTCATTATACCTAGCTGTATTTGTTGGCAAGGATGACGAATTTTATTGATGGGTTAATAAAATTGGGACGGTTTAATTATGATTCTTTTAACATAATATTTTGAGCGAAGCATTTTAAACGGACGCAACGATTGGTCGTTTGTGTGAAAAAGATAGGCTAATAAATACGTTTTGTTAATCATGGAAAAGGTTTAAATATAATTTAACTGAAATTGACGATATCTCCGATAAAAGTAAACTACATTGTATTTACAAAAAATCTTTCCCAAAAGGAAAATGAACATCAACACTATTAATTTAAGTCTGAAATTATTATGTTAACCTTGTAAATTGTTCACGGCCTATTAAATATTTGCGTGTGCCCAGAGACATGCCTTTAAAGAATTAAAGCAGCTATTATATTAAAATAATAATAAGAAAAACGGTTCACAAATTCAGCCGCCACAAATTATTTACAACGAGAAATCGGTGACCTTAATCACATAACCAGAGGCAACGTAACCTTTGCCTCATTTGTAATAAGGCAGAAAGTGGTCTGCATCAAATGTATTATATTATAGAATTATATGGAAAAATATTATTTAAAAGCAATGCCTTTTCTGCGGCCAGATAGGATTAGAAAGCCTTTACGAAGTTATGTGTACGTAAAATTAATTTAGATAAAAGCGGTGAAACAATTTTTATTTAGTACAAAAAGTGTACAAGTGAGCCAAGTTCCCTTGTTTGTTCCGTCAACTGGAAAAATTAAAATATAAAGCGTTGCCAAGTTTTGGAGAATAAGAAATTTTTATTTGAGAAACTCGCACGAGATATTTTTTCTTGTGAACCTTTTAAGTGAGTACCTAGTTGTTTTAGTGTTGTCGGACTAGTCATGTTTTATTTTTACTTGTAAGTTATAAGTATTTTTTTTTTCATCTTTTGCTTTCACTTGCTTCTTTATTCTTAGTTGCTGCAATGGTACGAAAAAAGTATCTTTCTTTCTTTTAATTTATATTACGAATCACCTTTTTTTGCCTGTCGCTTGTTTAATTCAACGTTGACCTTTGTTTAGCAACTAGACTGGAAACAATTACAAATATCCAGACACGATTTTCAATTAGACAATAATTCTTCACTCAGATCCGATAGAGGTCAAACGTTAATTTTATAGAATTGACTTTCCACGTTACGGTTTAATCAATTTCATTGGCGACCAGGACCGTGTTGAATGGTCTTTATGACTGTCTGGCAAAGGAAACAATAAACTTTTTATCTTTTGCTCTTCTTTTTCCTTTATTTGACTTTCATTGCTGGTTAGTCATAAAACGCCACTATTTCACGTTTCTTTTCCCTTAGCCTGTTACTTCATTAATGGAAAAGTTTTTCATTTATAACCTCCGCAGGTTTTCAAGCAAGAAATTATTTTTAAACAGTACGATATAGCTTTCCACCGAAATAAAATAATAATACTTGCACAAATAAAACCGGGAGGAATGTTCTTAAATTAGGCAGCAACCACACAACAAAAAGGTCAGGCGAAAAATCTGCATACACCAAAACCTTTTTGCTTAATCACAAAGTACATTTGTATGCAGTCCCAACCGCCCCTTATCTCTGGGAGCGGAACCTGTAATGCAGTTGTCAGACTTGAATTATTGGCGGGACGTCCTAATGGACTGGCCCGATATACTCAGATTTACTCGCCGTTGGAACGGTGGAACTGTCCACTACGTAGATTATTAAGGAGAATCAGTTGATTGGTTTTGGGGCGGACTGCGGGAAGTGTGAAGCGACTTACGTTAGGAAACGTTCCGAGTAGATTTAATTTTAATTTGGCCTGACAAAGACAAGGAAGGTTTTATTGAGGTTTAACTTTACGGAAATAACAACAGAGTGTCGTATTTATCAGGCAACAGAAAGACAATTTCCATAAAGTATTTTGGGCTTGAACTCAACTTTTGAACAAAGACACAGTCAAAAAGCGATTCTTCCAAACAAAATCATGAAACTAATTTGATATCGATTCGTCTCCCCTGCTTCCGTGTAATCTCCTGTATGAAATTATCTAACAGTTTCCTTCCCGAGAATGTAAAGGTAGTATTTTTACATTTCACAGACTTTCAGGTAATATTCAATTCATGGCAGTTCCTGGTTATAAACAGGAGTGTCCTATCTTACCCCCTGGGCGTCGTACGAGGCGTGTGGATGATGCCCGGGGGGGATGAACAGCAGCCATTTGTGAAATAATAGCATTAAAATACGATTGCGGTAATTCTGTTTGATAGTGTTCGGGAATAATGCACTGACGTATCGTTTTTCGTTTTGTGTTTTTAATAAGCTGATGTATAGTGTGTCTGCGGTGTGAGCCTGCTGGTGTATTGATGACTGAACGAAAATGACGCATTGGTGCCACTTCGCAGGATTTGATTTTTATCTTATTTAGGTAGGTTGTTCAAATTGTATACAAAATATCAGTAATGGTTACTCAACTGCATTGGTTTCTTTTGTCACTCATCAAATTTTTGGCCATTTATGATTCAAATAAGTACCTACACATACAGGTTATTTTGAATTGGCTAGCTAAATTCCGCAGACGCGATTAGTGTCGATGTCTAACGATGTTTTTCCGGACCTACCCACCAGAATGCACACATAACGCCCTTAAGCGAATGAACCATAACATCATGTTTAAAAAACGCATTATATCGATTATCTCGCACCCTCCTTGATCAAGAGGCACATAAAAACCGTCATGGCTTTATCGTAAAGCTTATGGTATAAACATCAAAAACGCCTGATTTTTGCGTTCGTGATGGCAACGCGTGAACGCTTCCATTTTAGGATTGGCTCGTTAGCGGCGCGCAGGGACGGACGGACTCCTATCCGAAAATAACCGAATATCCGTACTGTTTGTGCCATTTTTTTTTTTGTAAAAGATAGTATCTATGATTTGTGCAAACTTTTTTATGTTGTGGAAATTATGCCGTGAAATCATCACGACAATATTGTGTTGAGAGCAGCTCTGTTATACATTTACCTTATTCGAATGCTCAGTCAAATTATGATTAAGTTTTAATAAACCGACTTCAGATAGGTACTTACATAATCATTATTTCGGTATTTAGGTGTAGGTAATTACCATTTAGGCATGCTTCGTAAATACAAATTGCTTTTGGAATTATCATGTAAGAAAACAAAACAGAACTAAACTATGTAACATAACAAGAATTGTACATACATACAAAGTAAACAGAATGAAACAGAAAATTGAAACATCTATTAATCCTAAATCATTCTTTATCCGAATTGGCGGATAAATCCACCTAATCAGCTGTAGGGGAGGTAAGCCTAAAACGGGTAGCCCGCCTAAAACGGGTATGCTTTTTAAATTGCGCATCGTTATTGCTAATAAGAATGTGTGCGTGCAGTGCGTGGCGCCTGCCGCTCGCCAATCACAGGGAGTCGGCGCGCTTCTCTGGCGGACACCAGTTTACAGTAAGATAAGAAAGAAGTTTTTTGCTATTTCCACTAAAAAATATTGAGTTACATTATTTGTGAATACTCGAAAATGGTTTACAATATGTTCTTACTAGTTTTGTGTTATTATTTTGCAATAAATAGACGTTTAATTTGTGAAATAAGTTGGCGTTTATTATTTCGGTTTTAAGGATATGAGTCGATTGAAAAAAATACATGCTTGTGGGCAAAACGGGTAGGGGTAAAGCGGGTGCCCGTTTTGCCCATACCCGATTTACCCTGTATAATTTCATTGACTGCTTATTACTTCTTTTATTTTTGCAGATGGTTAATAAGTACAAAAGAAAGACTGCAAATGCATCGTGGGATGAGGGAATTATGAAGCTTGCGATAGAAGAAGCTTTCAAAACTTCCGTCAATGGTGCAGCAAAAAAATATGGCATCAACCTTTCGCCTTTACAGATACATGTAAAGAAAGGATGTCAAAAAAAAACTAGGAAGATTCACAACAGTTTTTACAGCAGCTCAAGAATTAGAGCTAGTTGAGAATCTATTTCATATGGATAATCTGTTTACGTTGGCAACTCATTACGTTGTCTACAAAGTGCCGCAACAATTCCAAGAATACTGGTCCATTGATCCAACAATTATCACTGCAAGTAGCTGATGATCCTGGTGGAGCTCCATCTGAGTTATGATTGTTATGAAACAGTTCTAGTCATTGATTGACGTTGATCTCATGTAATTGAGTCCCTACCCGCTTTGCCCAAAAGCCCTACCTGCTTTAGGCCCCCCCTACGGGCAAAACGGGTAATTCGAATGGTAAAGATTCTTGTCATTTTTTTATTCTTAATGTACAAAACTACTAAATATGTCATTTATTTTATAGTCCTTGATAACTAAACATTTCAAAATGTACAAATAAATGTTCAATTTGTATCTATAAATTGTTTTTATTTATCATCAACCTTAGCTTACCCGTTTTGGGCTACTCTCCCCTAACTTCACAATTGCGTAACATCGTTGATCTGTGATCGGCCGGTGTCCAGTCACGTGAGAGCACATCGAGCCTCTATTACGTGGATATTCAACGAATCGGGAGGTTAGAGGCTATCAGTCAAAACATTATGATTGGTCGAAATCAGGATTAAATCCGCTTTGTGTGACAACGTTAAATAGCTTGCTTTATACATAGATAAATTATTATTATGACCTTATTGTGAGTAAAGTAATAATGATAGGTCCTGTTTTATTCAATTAAATATTTGCTATAAAAATTATATTATTTTTGAAGTAACGCTTATGAAAAAAACATCGTTTGTTTGAGAGTCTAAATAGGTAATAATAAAAACTTAAAAAAAAACTAATTTTGGAAATCTTGTCAAAAACGAAAATGCGGAACCAACGACACGGACTTTTGAAATTCAAGTTATTTTTTTTTTGGAAGTCGGTTGTTTTTTTTTAACCGACTTCAAACAAGGGGTACGTTCTCAATTTGGATGTTTATATATATTTTTTTATGTATGTTTGGGCATAACTCAAAAAAAATATCGTATTATTGAAGCTAACTCAAAAATTACCCAAGCAGTTAAAGAAATTTATCTGGGACCACTACTGAGGCATAACTTATATAATTACTAGCAGCGCCCCGCGGTTTCACCCGCGTAAGCTTTGATCCCGTGGGAATATCGGGATAAAAACTATCCTTTGCCATTCCCCGTGTTAGGTTCATTTATCTGTATTTTTAAATCGACTAAATTGACATAACGATTATTCAGAACAATTATTTAGGTGGCAACACCACGCGGTATCAGGGAAACGATTCGGTCACTTGGTTTGGGGACGAGCTACGGGTCGGACGAACTAAAGTAACGGTGGCAAGATTGAGATATAATTATTGAAACCAGTAGAGAGTAGCGAATAGAATTTAGTTAATTGTAATAGATTGTTGGATTGAACTGATTAAATAATATTATTATCTACCCAAGGAGTTTTATTACACCCGGGATACAATCTATCTCTCTGCCAAATTTTATCGAAATCCGTTCAGTGGTTTAGGCGTGAAAAAGTAACATACAGACAGACAGATAGACAGGCAGTTACTTTCGAATTTGTAATATTAGTATGGATGACAGAGTTATGTCCGAACTTACATATATATCTATATAATCTATATATCTATGACTGACTGACTGACATATAAACGCACAGTCGGTCTAGGAATGTGGAATTTTGCACACGGCTTCCTTTTATTATGTAGGGGAGCACTAAGAAGGGGAAATTCGACCTTTAATGGGGTGGAAAGGGGGGATTTGTTTGTATGAAAGATCTTATTCCTTGAGTTAACTTGAAAAATAGCACGAAAAATGGCAGGGATGGTTGAAATTTGGCACGAATATTTATCTAAGTTAATTATTAAGTTTGTCATTTTGACGGTGGACGCCATCATGCGCGTGAGAGCTCTCACGGCGGGGGACGTGGTGTCCCGGGGTGAAGTCGTCGTGGCGGTGTCACTCGACATCACCAATGCGTTCAACACCCTGCCCTGGAGCTGCATTGTGGAAGCACTCCGGTATCACCGGGTGCCGCCCTACCTCCGTCGAATAGTCGAGGCGTATCTGATGGACAGAGCCGTCATCTACCCCGGTCGCGATGGGGAGTGGAACCGGCAAGAGATGTTGTGCGGTGTCCCGCAGGGATTGGTGGTGGAGCCGTTCCTGTGGGACATCGGCTACGACTGGGTGCTGCGGGCCGACCTCCCTGATGGCGTCAGCGTGGTTTGCTACGCTGACGACACGCTGGTCCTGGCGCAGGGGAGTCGCATCAGGCGGCGGCCGACGCGATGACACGCAGGGTTGCGATAGTCGTGGAGAGGATCCGGCAGTTGGGTCTCGAGGTGTCATTGTACAAGTCCGAGGCCATGTCGTTTCATGGGCCCCGGAACGCGCCACCAACGGGATCCCAACTAACGGTAGGAAGGGTTCACATCGGTGCCGAGACGACGATGAAATACCTGGGTCTCATCCTCGACAGTCGGTGGAACTTCGTCGAGCATTTGCGACGTTTGGCCCCCGAACTGGAACAGGCCGGGGCCGCCTTCAAGCGGCTCTTGCCGAACTTGAGGAGGCCAAATGCCTCCTGCCGGAGGCTTTGCGGTCGTGCAGTCCATGGCCTTATACGGACTCCCCCCCCCCCCGGCCCCGGTGTGGGCGCGTTCACTGCAGCGGTGAGCCACCCACTACCTGAATGCGTCTCAGAAAGTGGTAGCCGTAAGGCTTATTCGGGGCTACCGCACGATCTCGGCGGCAAGCCTGCTTGCCGGACTGCCGCCATGGGATCTGGAGGTGATAGTCCTCGCGCGCCTGTATGAGTGGCGCGCGGAGGCACTATGCCGGGGGGAAACTCCGCTTCCACAGCAAATCGCTGCGGAGCGGACGGATCTCCGGTGCGATCTCATGGCGGCATGGAAAGAGCGACTGTCGCGACCCAGCGCAGGACAGGCGATAAGACACTCTTTGAGGAGTGGCTAGAGAGGCGCCACACGCCCTCACCTACCGCCTGTCGCGGGTCCTCACCGGACACGGAAGTTTCGGGAAGTTCCTGCACTGCAATCATCAGGCCGGAGGAAACGCCCGGGTGTCACCATTGCCAGGATCGCCCAGAGGACATGGTGGAGCACACGGTGGAGGTCTGCCCCGCTCGGGCGGAGCACCGCCGTGTCCTCGTAGAGGCGATCGGCAGCGGCGGCGACCTCTCGAGTCCAGCCCTGGTGCAAGCCATGGTCCGGGGCGAGAGGGAGTGGGAGGCAGTCACCTCCTTCTGCGAAGCAGTCATGCTAGCGAAGGAGGTGGCGGAAGGGCTCAGGGAGAGAGCCTCCCGTCTCAGCCACCGCGGGAGACGCTCCGGGCGTCGGGAGCCGCGTGACGACTCCCGGCTACTGTAGGCGCGGGCCTGCGTGCGGAGAGTAATGGGTAGCTCACCGTCCGATCAGGACCAGGCCCGTGCCGGACGGCGCGTACGTGTTCCAGCGCCTCAAAGAGATGTCAGCATCGAGGAACTGGCCCCTTAGGTCCAAAGCCTGCCGGGTCAGCGGGATTGTCCGAGAGGGTTACCGCTGGCCCAGAACATAAAGGGCTAAGGAAGGAACATGGTTGGGTTTTAGTCAATAAGAGTCTGATATTCCCTTCCGCTCCACCCAGAGAGGGAGGGGTCATTTGATGATTTACCAACCGAAAAAATTAATAAGTTTGTCATTTTTTATTTTTCCAAACTACTAATAGTTTGGAAAAACAAAAAAAATGCCAAACTGTGCCAAAGTATGTATGGAAGAATTTTAACGCGTGGTCAGATTACTTATATACCTGAACTGGCTTCTGCCCGCGACTTCGTCCGCGTAAAATTTCACCCTCCTAGGGGTGAAATTTTGAAAAACCGTTTCTAAGTGGATACTTACTCTTCACAAAGAACATTCCCTCCAAATTTCATGTCTCTAGGACCAGCGGCTTAGACTGTGCGTTGATATATCAGTCAGTCAGGATTTTGAATAAAAGATTATTTTTACTTGAATACAACATTTAGCGAACGAACAACTTCATCCCCTTTTCACCCCCTTGTGGGTTGAAACAAAAAAAAAGAACGATTTACGTTGTTAGTTTCCAACCATAAGCCGAAAAAATAACGAACTTTATTTTACCCCCCTTTTCGCTTCCTTAAGGGTTGAAATTCTAACAACACCGTTACATTAGCTTCCAACAATAATCCTAGATAATAAATTTAGTGATTTTTACTTGGAAAATTAAGGACTTTCCATAAACAACTTCATCCTCCTTTTTAACCCTTCGAGGGTGAATTATCAGAAACGTTGAGACACGTATAAATTCATTTTCAATTGTCAGCCTGAACACAAAATTTGAATATCCTAACTTCAAAACTGACGGACTTTCATATAAACTTCCATCCCCTATTTTACCCCTTTAGGGGAGGAATTCCTGAGGTGCACGTTAAAGAGCCCACCAGGTTTTTGTGGACACTTGGGGCGGGCGGCTAATATTCAACAGGCGGGGAAGGGTCATGGTTCCAATCACCGATCATCCTTGATGGTCGGTGAAGGGAACCGGGCTACAGGGGAACGGTCATACATCTACTCCTCCTTTGCTTACAGAGGGAGGTGAGTGGGCTGGAGGAAGTTATAGACTGTGAAGGGGCGGTTCGCGCCGCTGGTGGTGGAAGGTGTCCAATGCCCGCGCTTCGTCTGCCTGGCGGCAGCGTGGGGACGCCAGGGTGGCGGCTGGTTCTGCCCAGCCCTGAACTCAAAATTACGGGGTAGCCGATGACCCCGTAATTTTGAGTTCAGGACCGGGTCCGGGCCACTGAGGCTCGGACTCCCGGTCCGGTCTTTGAGAAGTGGCTGGAGGGACGCCACGGCGTCCTCACCTTCCGCCTAACGCAGGTCCTCACCGGGCACGGCTGCTTCGAGAGGTTCCTGTTCCGGATAAAGCGGGATGGAACGCCCGGGTGTCACCATTGTGTGGATCTCCCGGAGGACACGATGGAGCATACGGTGGAGGTCTGCCCAGCTTGGGCAGAGCACTGCCGCGTCCTCACGGCGGCGATCTCTCGCGTCTGGCCCTAGTCCAGGCCATGGTACAGAGCGAGAGTGCATGGAAGGCCGTCGCCTCCTTCAGCGAAGCGGTAATGCTCGCAAAGGAGGAGGCGAAGCGCGTGAGGGAGAGGCAATCTTTGCGCCCTCGCGCCCCTAGTCGCCGCAGAAGACGCCCTGGGCGTCAGGAATCGATAGCCGATTCCCTGCCACCGTAAGCGCGGGCTTGCGGACGGCGAGCAATGGGGCAGCTCGCCGTTCGGTAAGGACCAGGCCCGGGTTGGCGGCGCGTTATTTTCCACGCGCACCTAAAAGAAATGTCAGCACTAACTGACTGCCAGGGTCGCGAGTAGTTCGAAAGAGATACCGGCGTGGCTCCTGGCACAGGCAACTGAAGGAACACGGGTGGGTTTTAGTCAGTAAAATTTAAACACGCCCCTTCCGCTCCACCCAGAGCGGGAGAAGTTATTTGATAATTTCCCACCCAAAAGCTAGTGTTGATGCGGCACTATGTGCATATATGGCTATGTCTCGTCAATTTTGCGTTACGGCATTATAATATGGGGTAATTCTGTAGAACTTAACAGAGTGTTTCGAGCTCAAAAGAAATGTATTCGGTCAATATGTGGACCTCACCCACTGGACAGTTGTGTTCCATTATTCAAAAAATTAAAAATATTACCACTCCCAGCACTATATATTTTTGAAATTTGTATTTTTGTGTACCAAAATAGGCATGAATTTAATCTGCATAATGATCTTGTATCTAGACCTAGCCGCAAAGTCCACATGCTTCGTGTACCTAGACGAAATAATAAACTATTTTCTAATAACGTATTTTGTATGGCGACCAAAGTTTATAATAAACTACCAGACTGTTTTAAAACACTTAACTTTAGGACATTTAAATCTAAATTATTCAATTATCTCTTATGTAAATGCTATTACTCGACTAATGATTTTATGAATGAAATGAACAGTTGTCTTAAATATTAGAATAATTATACCTATTCTGTTCTTATTATCTCTTTGACTTAATTTAATCTTTTTGACATTACTCTATTCCTAATATTTGACTAATTTCCAATTTGAATGTTGTTCTAATTTATTTAATTCAATGTTAATCTAACAAAATTACCAAAAGCCTAAAATATGTATTTGTACGCCGGAAACGGCAGAATATTATGAACTTTTAAAAATATGTAAAAATATGTAACAACTCTGTAACAATATTCTGACAAATAAATAAATGATGAAAAAAAAAGGGTTGTAAATTCCCAAAAATCCTTTCTAAGTGCATACTTACTCTTTATAAAAAACACACCCTCCAAGTATTATGTCTCTAGGACCAGCGGTTTGGGCTGTGTGGTGATATATCACCCAGTGAGGCAGTTAGTCAGTTTACCGTCTTATATAAAGGTTGAATTTTTCAAGTGATCATGACATAGGTACGGCAAACTAAAGAAAAGAGCTCATTTCAGTCATTTCTAACAAAGTACTTTTTTATTTTTCTTGTGTTACCCTTACCTATCTGAAATGAATTTTGTTTTGTTTTCAATACATAGATGGATTCGACGTCTCAAGGATTGTACTGTATTCAGCATTACAATATTATTGATTCCATTTAGAATATTTTCCAAAGATCGTAATAAAAATTTGAATTTAGAATAATGTTGTGAAGGTGACTACGCTGCGGGTGTGTGTTAATAAAAATATTGAGCATCATTTCGAACAAGGTACAGGTAATGTCGGTATGAATACTTTAAAATAAGAAGCAGTTTATTAAATCCAACATGTTTCTTATGTTTGCCGTATGTCATTACTTCCCAGAATTCGATCCTTATTAGCGACACTATCGAATGGTGTAATCATACAGTGCTTTTTTTTTTCAAAATCGGTAGGTTCGATTCCTGGCTAGAAATATATAGATTTTTAAAAAATCCAATGATGCAGTTTTAGTTTTCATCAAAATCGGGCCCGAGACTCGTTTGAGTACTTTTCGCTATTCATCATAGTTTCGGATTTGGCCATCCACGCCCACTTGAAAAATTCATTCTGTCTACAGAAGATAGATATAGATCGTAAATATACATTTTCGAAATTTTTAGAGGAAAGTACAGTCGGTGGCCAACATTATCTGACCCACTTGAGTGATAGCGAATTTGAACCTTATCGTGAACATTTGGAATACTCCGTGCAAGCATTTCGATAAATCATGTTGTTAGGCGATTTTAATCATTATATTGTTGTTGTTAAGGTTGAAAGGCTAATGAGTTTCAAGATTACTAAAAAAAAACCAAGGCGAGGGTGGATGAATAAAAAAAAATATCGCGCATCAGTAACATTTTAAAGGTGTCTACGGTTAATAGGTAGCTAAATTCCGTGATTCATTTTAATAGCTGGTTGTGATTGTGCGATAATGAACTTTATGAAAATATACGTTACGGTTCAAATTCTTTAGAATATTGCGTCTGTCATCACAACTAAGATCAAGAGAAGACTAAGAAGAAGAGAAGAAGAGAAACATATTACAAGAGTTGTGTTGGTCTCGTGGTCACTAAGGCAGTTCGATATTTATCGTTGTCTGCGTTCGAAACCAGGAAAAACATAACAGATTTTTGTTAGCAATGTTTTGTTTTTTATTATTATCTATTTTTTTACTTTTTTTTAACGAACGAAGTCGGGATATATCTTTTTAAATGGGCAGTTTGTATAGAAATGAAACAAAATCATTGCAAGTAATAAAAATGTTTATTAATTCATTAAAATATACATAAGTAAGATAAAGTAAGTAAATGCTCTTAAATTAATACATTTTATAATATCATATCCAAACCTAACCATTTATAAACATTAAAAAAAGTCATGCTAATGGTAATTGCTTGGAAGTGTGTTATCGAGAAAACATTGATGTCTATAGGTAAATGCGAGAAAATAATGAATTTGTGAAATGTTTTACAGATTTATAGCTAAGTATATGTAGTGAATCAACATGTTATTTAAATAGAAAAATGCATTTCCATTTATAACAATAACATCACCACAGAATCTTACATTTTAATGGTTTAGCATTCATTCAATTGAGCATTTACTTAGATAGTGTGTTTCAAAATACTTATAAGTAGATTAGTTAGTAGCGAAGTGGCGCACCGTCTCCTTCTATAACTTGCTGTAAGCGGCTACGCATACCGCTCACCATGTTCCAACACAAATCTTTTCCTCTCATGTGCTCCCATGTCGATGACACGATCTCAGCCAAATCGTTTTTATTTCGCCCTTCGAATGTGTCCCAATTTAAAACCATTTGACCTCATAGGTTTTCTATAGGGTTCAAATCGGGAGTTTTAGATGGCCAGTAAATAACAGTTACACCTTCTTGAGCAGCTAACCAATTCTTGCAACACAAACAAACAATGCCTGCACGGTGGATGGAGCAGTTATCTTGCACGAAGTAAATATCTCTATTTGGATAGGCAATTCGCACAGTCGAGTCGGCAGCAGGACGTCACCGTCCAGCCAGCAATGTTTTGTATAGTCATTAAGTTCCGACATGACGCTTTGATTACACCAAATTCATTAAAAATACTTTTCACGATTTACGTCAAACGTTTTAGAAATGTTTGTGCGCCGCAGTCACTGTTTAGGTAGTTTAGGTAGACTGACTTTTGTCACTTAGATCAATTTATTTATTTTATTTATCCATCTACCCCACGACGTAAACTTTTACTTCGTCCTACTTATTTGAGGACTTATAGTTTTTTTTTATTTACCCACTTGTTTTCCAGAAAAGTTGTTAGGCAGAAATCATATTGGTCGTTCTATAATAATGCAAGAAATATTGTAGAAATAATAAATGAAAACAAATAAAGAAAAAGAAATTATAAAGAAATTGATTTAAGGTGGATAGTGTTTTCGAACCCACATGTTGTTCGTCGCGAATCCAGCATCGAACCGCGAAGCCACAATGACTGGTTGAAAATACGCGAAATTAAAGATTAGGTAGTAAGTATGGCCGTGTTACTTAAAATCTTTTCAACTTTAATGACAAGAAGATAATGATTAAAATGGCTTGACAAGTTATGCCGGTGGGTCAGGCAATGTTGGGTGGGTCAGACAATGTTGGTCACCGACTGTACGAAATACACGCAAACGAAGGCAAAGTGCTAGTTAAAAGGTATATAAAAATTCAAATTGAGATATTCCTCCTTTTTTGAAGTCGGTTAAAAAAGGTACCGGATTTCGTGCACGTAACGTTATAACTAAAAGGTGTCGGTTGCACATCTTGAAAATCTTAAAAGTCCACCTCCACGTTACGATGCTTCCTACACAACCAGATACTTGTGAACGTAATGCTTGAGTTTACAGTTTACATGTATCTAAGATTTATGAGCCACGAGAGAGACAACGGAGGGACATGTAACGTGACTCTCATTGACGACAGTTAATTCTGACAGCGGATTGAGCTGGGTGACCGGAAACAAAGACTTTGACATGTTCTGGGAAACTAGAATATCTATAGGTACTGCTTTGCTTCTAATCAATTCTGGTTACTATATTTTCGGAAATTACTAATGACAATCAGTATATAATTATTACTGTTTAGATGGAATGTGACGTATCAAGGGACGCAATGCTCTTGACGATACGGTGCAAATGTTGCAAATTTATCGAAACCGAAAAATGCAGCAAATTTTACTATACTGAAATAGAAAGGGCACCGCTTAATTTAGCACTTTTGTTGATTTTCTTTGAACGACATTAGAAAAAAAGTTATTTAAAAAAATCAAAAAACCCGACTGCGGTAAAAAACTTAAGTTAAAAGAAACTGAAAAGCTAAAAACAAGCCCATTTTAAATTAAATAAAAGTTGGAAGCAGGCGGGACCCACATAATTTTTATTGTATTTTCAAATTCAAATGGGGTCCCGCCTGCTTCCAACTTTTATTTAATTTAAAATGGGCTTGTTTTTAGCTTTTCAGTTTCTTTTAACTTAAGTTTTTTACCGCAGTCGGGTTTTTTGATTTTTTTAAATAACTTTTTTTATTTCCAGCTTTTTAGTTTACAAATTTGAAAGATTTCGCAGACGATTTAGTTCTCGGTAGGTGTTTTTTTGCGATTTGTCACTTCGAATTGCTTTTAAGTATATATGTTGCATATATTTTTGTAATCACCTTTTAAAACCCTTTATTTTGATACCCCACTCGATAGGTTTTGAAAATAAAAAAAAAAAATTAATATGGCGTCCAGTAGTCGCCATATTGAATTTTCACTAATGTCATGTCTTTAGTGACACTCGCCGGACTAAGAGGAATCGATTAACGTGTGAATCATAAAAATCGGCCCAGGCGTTTGGTCTGTATAGTGCTTCAAAGGAACATATAAACATACATACATACATACATACATACATAGTCTGATGAACACATTACCACTCCTTTGCGTCGCGCAGTCGGGTAAATAGTTTCAAATTCGTCAGCTGATAAACTAGGCCTTGGTATATTATTATCAGCTTACAAGTTACTGTAATAGTAAACCTCTCGCTCGCCACTAATTAACAGCGCAATCATTACCCGAATTACTCACAACAGGCAGTATTTATCACCTCCCGATCCGTCACGTTTAATGGGAGGATATCCAAACTACGTCGCAGGCAGTAACTCAGCGGAGCACGTAAATCAATTGTCCGGTTGATTCACTGCTATGTACCGACTGCGGATCAGCGGGCCGGTGTTATTGGCACGTTAGACACGTATATACGTACTTACATGTAAGCAGAATTTGAAATAAATGGGTGGTAAGCTTTATACTTCAGTGGTCTTCCTTGCATTGCGGAGGACTCGAGCATGTTAGTCTATTGTTCAGTCTGACGATAAAATACAATATTTGGTAGGAAGATAATGTCATGGAAATTCGCTTTTTCAATGATTTAATTATCTATCCACAAGCTGCGCCTAGTGGTTTCACCCGCGTAAGTTTTGGTCCCGTGCGAATATTTTGCCGTCAAGATGGAGGGACCAAGTCCTGGATAACGATATTATTATTATGCATAATCAGCGTATAATGTTCCCACTGCTGGTACACAGGCCTCCACTCAGAGAGAGGGAGTGGGCCGTAATCCACCACGCGGGCCCAGTGTTGGTTGGTAGATGTCAAATGTCATCGAATTTTTGGTTCTAGGTCATGCCGGTTTCCTCACAATGTTTTACTTCACCGTTTTGAGAGCAGTGGTGCTGAAATATTTTACACAAAGTACAGCGCCTGTCTCGGTTCGTACCTACGACCTACAAGTCTTAGTCGTGGCCGTTACCACTGAGCCACCACTGCTCTTAAAACGTCATATATTCGTCATTATATATATCATATATTATTTCGGTTAAAAGTGTCCTGTGTCCGTATCCAGCTCATGTGCCAAATTTCATCCAAATCAGCCGTTTTAGCGTGAAAACGTAAAAAAGAAAACAAATATTTTATGATTATAATAATATTAGCTTAGCTAAAAGAATCCATTTTTTAGGGAAAACACGCATATTTCTTTTTCTTAAAAACTACACGCGCAATAAAATATATCTAAGTGTATAAGCTTTTTGTGGGTGTATACTTAATCCAAAGCCAACTTCCTGGTATAACTAAAAATAGACCAATGTTTTTCCTTCAACCCGACATCAATCCAAGAAAGAGTGACTAACGACTAAAAAGTTACCGGTTAACTTCCGCCTCCTGCGCAAAGAAACATCTAAGATAAAATATTTGTATCAGTCTTTTCCCTTCATACCATCGTGACGACTCTGACGGCTTAATACAATCATACTTCTTAGGACGCAGGTTGAGGGTTCGAACCTGGCAACCAATGTGACATGCAATAACATTTTTATTAGGAGTAGGATAGATGACATAAGGTAAAAGAAAATATATAGTGAATAACGTGTGCCTATAGTCATAATCTGTTTGTATGTAAAACAATTATCAAGAAAATTGTAGACAGAGAAACACAAATACTTAATTGTATGCAAATTACGGTGAATAGCACCTTTGTCATTTTTATTGTATGTATAGATAACTAATTATTTACACTATGTACTAAATTAAATGAGCAACTAACTATACAAATAAATACAAAACAAAGGACAGGAGGCGTCGAAGGACTCGTCCGCATCGCTGTCATCCGGAAACGTGTCCAGACGACTCGCGGCATTGCCACGTCGAATGGCAATGCTAATTATTTTGTAATTTTTATACGACATTTATTTTAATTATATTCATTAATTCAGTTTTAATTGCAGATGCCAAATCTATTACTTAGAACAATTAAAACATCTTAATTGCGGTCCTTTGAATATTTTAATTAGAGAATTATATTTGCTGTCCGCAAATTAGTGGTAACACAATTTGGGCAATTAAAGTAATTTTCAAGAAAGTTTTGTAAGGCAGATTGTCAATTCACGTTGTATCTACTTTAGTATTGTTTTGCGGCTTCTAATTGTAATTTATACACTGCTTAACTTGATTTATTAGGCTTGCGGTTTTTTTAGGTTAGACTATCGGTTTTTTTTCAATTATGGCTCACATTGAAAACTTTTATCAAAGAAGACGGCCAGGAACTTGGATTAAACTTAACTAAAGTGAAGCCTCATCGGTAGCAACACATCGGTAGCAACACCTGCTCACCAACTTTGTTGTTATTGGATTGGCCGGCACAGTGGACATCCGGTTGGTTCCTATTCTTGATATCGTGACATCGATTCCTGCTTGATACCTATAATTGTGCAGCGTATAGATCCGTTTCACTTCCAAAAATTTTTCGTCTGAGATAGGTATGTTGTAAAATTCTTATTTCAAATGTACAACATAATAATTATGTTCTTAAATGGATTCAAATAAATGATTTTTGAATTTGAATTTATGTGGTGATACGAACGTGATTTAACAGAATGCATTCTTTGAGTTGTGCGTTAATGTTGTTTTTATAAAAAAACACTAAAAACATAGGAACGAAGTTCCTTACGCGGTAGTTGCATGCACACTCACTCGTATATTATAGAAAGAGACAGGGAGAGAGAGAATGTGAGAAAATGTGAATTTTTAATATAGAGCCATCTAATAGATAAATAAGTTATATGTTATAATATAAATAAGTTTTTGGAAGCTCTCATAAACTTGTTACCATCTTGGATTTTCATTTTGACTTACCTATTGGCTTCAGCACCCTCGTAAACATGAAAACTATCGCTCTGTCTCTCTCTGTCTCCATCTGTCTTCTTGTATTATATTCTGTTCTATAAATTATACAATAGAAAGAAAAAGTTTCCGTGATGATAAAGAATTGCATTCTTTATCATATAAAATTAATGCTGAGTACACAGGGCTGGCATTCTTCTGCAGCAAGTTCTTTTCAACCCCAGTTTCATCTCTAAATACTGTATAGGTACAGCAGATATGCTTGTTGCTGGTCTTTACCAAAATATCATAAAAGTCAAAAGTGAGCAGATTTGGTAGTAAGATACTATAACGATGATAGAGGATCAAAATGAGAGTCCATTCAAGAGAAAACTCTAAGTAATATTTCAGAATTGGAGAAAATGGAACACTTATGGTAATAGGTTATTACAGCCATTACATTTTCGTTCCGCCTGATATTACAGTATAATTCGTAGGTAACCATATCCTTGGGTTAAACTCGAACAAATTACGCCCCAGGTAATCGTGTCGTTTTGATGTAGAACAGGCAAGGTCACGTCTCACTCGTAGACGTAATGTGGTATATAACAATAAAGAATAAAGATGGAAGATTTGACTTAAACGTTCAAAAGAAGTTTTTTATTATTTAGGGTAACGAAGTTGAGTAAGTAACGTTTTGGTACCTATATATGTATATTATATATAGGTATCTGGGAGGGGCCCGTGGCTAAATACTAACAGCCGCACAGGTCGATAGATCAGGTTAAGGTACGCTTGCCGCGGTTGGTCTGTGGATGGATGACAACCTTTACATACCGTGACCTCTCCGTGCCTCGGAAAGCACGCTAAGCCGTTGGTCCCGGCTGTCAATTGTGGATCTTTGACAGTCGTTACGGGTAGTCAGAAGCCCGAAAGTCTGAGAACCTGTCTCACCAAGGGGTATCGTATTACCCAGTAACTGGGTTGTGGAGGTCAGATAGGCGGTCGCTCCATGTAAAATACTGGTATTCAGCTGCATTCGGTTAGATTGGAAGCAACATACATAGTTATATTGTACATAGTTGGGAAAAGGCTAGGCAGATGATGACGTATCTAAACGTTACTTAGCATGTACTTTGGCTAAAATTTAATCCTATCACTGTCGCATAGCTGTCAAACTACCAGTGCAAGATAGAGACGGGAACAAGTCAAGTTAAAGCACAACTTAAGGAACGTGTATAGATCTCGGCACCGAGCGGCGACCTTTAGTCTCTCTGGGGTAAAGTGGAAGCTTGCCGAACCATTGATACAGATTATGGTGATGTAATATGCTAAAATGTGACCAGAAGAAATGCCATACTAAGGAAAAAATGTGACATATGATTATAGTAAAATCAACAGCTACTATCGTAGTCATAGGTAAATTAATTTGGGCATTAAACTTATTAATCACATGAAACCGAACGCCAAATATTAATTAATGCTCGTTCATTAAAAGTATCAGGTGCATCTCGCCAATTATTTATTAAATCATCAAACAACGGTAAGCTTGTTAATATTAATAAATTGGGATTGTTTACAGGAGGGATTGGCAGACATTCACTTAATTAATAAAGCATTTTAAATCAATGTTCGATGTGAATGATTGATTTAATTAACAAAAAATACACAACGCGCGTATTCCCCGGAAGGTTAGGTGTGTACTTATAGTATACTCAAAATAATATGATTAATACAATGTAAATATTATAAAGAGTCATATGATTTCATGTATGTTTATTTGTCACGCTTTCACGCTAAAATGGTTGAACGGATTTGGATGGGCACATCTGTAGACCATGACCTGGATTAGGACATTTATAATATATTTTATCCCGATATTCCCACGGGGTCGAGGTTCATGCGGCTGAAACCGTGGGGCGCAGCTAGTAAATAATATAATTAATTTATTATTTTGCCATTAAAGTTCTATTATATTAAAACAGCCTCTTCTGGGTATGTTGGTCAAGAAAACATTAAGAGCTCTTGCTTAAGTTGATTCCATAAAATATGGGCCAAATATTAGCCAACCATACCACTTCTGGTACAGAGAAGAATCGAGCACTACTAACAACTCTTGTTTACAAAGCGTTTCCAGTCAGTTCGGGTTTCCTCAAAATGCTATGCAGAGGAAATCAAGAGCTATGTAACATAGAATTTAATAGCCACCACCTACGTCTGCGGGTATGACCCTTTAATAATAATAATATAATAATAATCCATTTATTTCACGCATCGCAGGCCCATACATAAATACCTTAACCTAAACATACATATTTTAATAAAAACTAACTATTGTGCACGAAGTGATGACTGTGTCGGCGTCGTGTTGCGCTGCGTGGTGTCGCGTAAGCTTCCACGAAAACGTCGGTACGCTACACCTTTCGGCGAAAACTCTTCCTTCATGAAGGTTTCCAGGTACTGAGTGGGAACCCGCACCACAAACGATTTGAAGTTTATGTTGTGGCGCGATTCCAACTTCTCTACTCTCAAGGTCCACTTGGTCTTGCTTCTGATGTATTTCATAATGTCTTGAGCCACCGTGGAGTGATGCAGACGGGATACATACGCCGACGTTTTTGCAGGACGCAGCAACATATTTGGTCCCGCCAGTGCAGTACCACATCGATTACGGCAAGTGGGCGTCCTACGCTTCGACTCCACCGTCACAAAGCCCTCCTTGTCTGCCTGCCCTTTCTTCGGAGCTAGGGGCCAAGATGCTGGGAGCCGGTCCATTGCGGTTCCTTGATGCCCCTTCCATTGACTTTGCAGTTTTGGCAATAACTTTCTTCTGTTGCTGCTCCATTTGTTGGATGGGAGGTTGTGCAGCGGCTGCTGAGTAAGCACGGTGAGGTGTTGCCGTGCTTACTTGTGACGACGCCTCTAACGAGGTAGGGGCGGTATCGGCGGGGCGCGGTAATGCATCGTTTGCAGTAACAGCGGCCGGTGACAAGTCCAATTTCGTTGAGTCGAAACTGGACAGTGATGCGTTGTTTGCACCACGACGAGTGTTAAACTTGCGTTGGTATCTATCTATAGCTAACCCAACAGGCCAACACTCGTCAAGTGTTCCTAAGCTCTACACTAAACTTAGGACTAATTCGGAGTGACCTTTATATTTATACCATTTTATATTCAAAAGTAATTTAAAATGGCAAAACATACACGTTTTCACAATAAAATTGAAATAGAACGTGTTCGTATCATATTTTCATGCTCCTCACTGATAATACGGTGTTCATAAAAATATACGCATCGTTAAAACTGGTTTGGGAAGATATTTTATGAAAGAAGATAAAAAAGGGTTGAATGAAAGTCGGTTTAATAATAAGATAAATTATTGATTTAAAATATAAAGAGCTTGGCCAAGCTGTATTGATGCTTAACGTTCCGTGCCAACCAGCTGACTGCGGTTGATTGATTATTTCCTGTGGACCGACAAAAGTTATTCTGATAAACACACGCATTTCCTGACATAATCTTTCACCTTACCTTTTACGACTCCCCTATGAAGGTATACAGCCTATTTTACACCGAACACCACACAAACTCTAAGCCTTATTTACCGCGACAAAGCAACATCCAATCAGATCGTATATCAGTCACAGTTTGATGGAGGCAGCATGATTTATCCGACGCAAATGAAGATGTGTTTGGATCGGTAGGTATTACCCCATACCTACCTCTATCCGCAGTTGTGTGATTGATAAGGGATGGCTTCAGCCTTCAAGGTATCATTGTAAATTATAAATCGTCGATGTTGTTGAACAGACATGGGTTTAAGTGGAAGGTGAAATTTTAATTGACTTCTTTGTTGGTCTCGTGGTCGTGTGGCGGCCTCTACATCCCCACATGCGAACTACGCATCATAGTGTCGTTGCGCAAAATCCTCCATCGCACAAGCAGAGTTTACCGCGCAACTGGCATATACACCCAACAAGTAAGTATAAGTAAGTGCGACTTATAAGCTTAGGATCCTAGATTCAATCCCTAGGTTGGGTTTTTCCATAAGAGATTTCTCAGTAGCAGTTCTAAGTGTGGATATTTGCTCGGTTAATGACAATAGGGTCACCCCTATCACATGGGACTTGAATGACAAAAACTGTCGAAATGTGGGCGAACTGTACCATTCTACCTACCCTTTAAGGGAGGGCTTGATGGTGTTATGTGATGTGGAATTGAAATGTCGGCCGTGTTGTATATTCCTGGTATTCGAATCGTTAGTGAGTGTCAATTTGGAACAAACAACGTGTCATGTATAGTTCGGGGAACAACCAATTTGCTCTTTGCATGGTACGAACTGTCTTTCTCAGCTTATAGTTAATGACAAGTCTATCAAATGCTGTTAATAATTAAATAGTAGGTAATGTACGTTTCACTTATAATGTGCTTCCGTGATCCTTAGATACGCCCATTACGTGGTACATTACCTACTACAATATTACATAATCGCGCGTCACTGCCCTGGAAGGCGGATGAATAGCAAAATGTGACCCAAAATTATAATAAAGATGCTTGTCAAGCAGGTACGTCGTCTCTGAATTAAAAAAAAAAAAACGATTACTTTGTTCTAAAGATCCTTTTAATGAGTATTAAAAAAAATTTGCTGTTTCTGCTTCCAAACTGGCATTATAACTAATATAGAGTGCCAGTTTAACTCATAAATATTGATTTCATAATTTTTTTTTTCATTTTTCAGCCGAAAGACGTCCACTGCTGGACATAGATCAGTCTACCCGCGTATGCGACGTAGTACAGACGCGCCAAACCTGTGACTCGCGGAAGGGACAATGACCTCGGTCATAGTCAAGTGTGTTAACTGTAATATTGTTATTAATGAAGTCTTGGCATTTCTTAACAATGTTCTCGGTTTTATGGATGAACAGAGTATTTAGTAGAGTTGATCCGTGGATGGGTGACCATCTTTCCATATCAAGACCTCTCCGTGCCTCGAAAAGCACGTTAAGCGTTTGGTCCCGGCTGTCATTCGTCGATTTTGACAGTCGTTACGGGTCGTCAGAAGCCTGAAAGTCTGACAACCAGTCTTACCAAGGGGTATAGTATTACCTAGTAATTGGGTTGTGGAGGTCAGATAGGCAGTCGCTCCATGGAAAATACTGGTACTCGGCTGCTTCACCCGTTTTTGGTTTGCGTTTTTGGTTTGGTATTGGTTTTTGGTAATACTGGTATTCAACACCCGTTTTTGTCGGAGAAAAGTAAAAGTATATATTTAGATACCTCCCTAACATTATAGAACACATTATCATTTCAACCGAAACGCGTCCTCCGCTGGACGTCGTCCTGCCCCAAGCATCGGCACTTTGACCGGTTCTATGCTACTCGCTATGCTTGGAGTTTTCCTGCGTGGTCGAATCAGGAATGAGGAGATCCGCAGGAGGACAAAGGTAACCGACATAGCCCGAAGAATTGTCAAACTTAAGCGACAGTGGGCAGGGCACATTGCTCGCAGAACGGATGACCAATGGGCCCGAAAAGTTCTGGAGTGGTGACCGCGTACCGGAAGACGTAGCGTTAGAACGCCTCCCACAAGGTGGTCCGACGACCTTGTGAAGACCGCAGAAACCCGTCGGATTCGAGAAGCACAGAACCGGTCGAAGTGTTGGTGCTTGGGGGAGGCCTATGTCCAGCAGTGGACATCTTTCGGCTGAAATGATAATGCTACTCGCATTCACCGGATTCCTACAGTCTTTACAAGCTCAACAGACCACTTCGTGAGAGGCCTTCCAACGCTACTTCTTGCGGTATCATCACCATCATCATCATTTCAGCCGAACGTTCTATGCTTCTCGCATCCAACGGCTTCCTGCGGCCTTCTAAAGGTCGTTGCTCCACCTTGCGGGAGGTCTTCCGGTTAGTCTTCCGGTATAAAAAGTATATGTATAATATTATAAAAATCCTTAAAATAACTTGTACGAAGCGTACCTACTCGTAAAATATGTTTTTTTATTGGACTTTAAAAATAAAGCTTCGCCCTTTAGTGAGTACAAAAGTAAAGACTGAAACTTGTCCCCCCTATTATCGGTAATCCATTCCAGCTTGTCCAATTTATTAGGGATTAACGAGATTGTTAAGTATATTTGTAATTGGGTATAACTAATTGGAATTGAATTGGACTAACTAAAAAATATCAACTGTGTACTACTGCTTTTTTGGCCGACGATGTGAAGAAAGCTAAATCGATGCTTTTTGATTCGCTACCCAATGCGAAAAAGATGCCTATACGACGTAGCGACGGGAAGAAAAAAATGATGCGAGAACTAGAGGACATAATCTGCCTCATGAAGACAACAAACCCTGATGATCTCCCTATTTTCGTTGCTAAGGAGTTGCATAAGCTGCCACCGGTTACCTTTGACCACGTCGATGTTACCAGATTGCTAAAGGACATTTTAAAGATGCAAAATCAACTAAGTGCATTGGAAGAAAAAGTAGTAACAGCCGAGAAGTTCGAACTACTTAAACGCGAGGTACATGACATGAAACATGCATCGATGTTGGATAATTTTTCAACCAATGTGAACAGAAGAAGAGGGGCTTGTTTACAAACCAGCCCACTTGATAGTGGTCCCATAGGTCTCCAATATGTTCCTATAAAAGCAACAAAAGAAACAGCTGATACTAGTGGTAATAACCGTCAGATATCGGTGAGTCACTCATCAGTGATTAGTGACGGCGAGGACGATTGCGTCTCTTTTCTTCGCAAACAAAATGATGCGACGGAGATTCAAGGGCACGTGGAGGCGCCAACAACAGCTGTGGTTCCGACAAGTGCAAGCGAGAGTGGATGTCAACTGAATCAAGGACATTGCGGCCGTGAGACGCCGAGCGAGACAGCGAACCAAACGAAGCGCGTGGAGGCCACTGTGATCACCGCGGTTTCGTCAAATACAGTTAGCTTACCGGCTACCTACGCACATGCAGCGGTTGGGACTGCCGCCACCGCCAGTGCCAATCGATCGTCGGCTCCAGCTACACATGTAAATAAATTGAGCGGGCAACAAATGGGTGGTGATGGTATGTGTACTCGAGATGCAGACCCGGAATGGACTGTTGTACAGAGGAAAACGCCAAAACGATATAAATTAATCGGTCAAAAAGGATGCGCGGCCACTTCGGTGGACGGTAAATTTAAAGCAGCAGATATCAAAGTGCCTTTGTTTATCTCAAATGTAAGTACTGAAACGAGTGAGCAGGACATAATAAGCTACATAAAAGAAAAAACGAGTGAAAGTGTTACTTTAAAAATTATAAATATGAAAGTACCAAAGAAATACAACGCGTACAAACTGTTTGTTTCTAGAAACAAGTTAGATGTGTTTTTAAAAGATGAAATGTGGCCAAATGGCATAACTTTTAGACGCTTCGTGCGTTTTACGTATCGTAAGAAGTCGTAAGGCTATGTAATAGGTATTAAGGGACTTAATTATGAACTGTAATCAAAACAAACATTGTAAGTTGACTAGTTTTAACTGTAAATCTGTTAAGCGTTCCGTTGATAGTGTTAGGGAAATCTGTGAAATGTCAGACATAGTGGCCCTTCAAGAGACATGGCTTCTTCCCCATGATATTCCTTTCCTAAGTACCATAAGCGATAAATTTGAATACACGGGTAGGTCAGCTGTTGATACATAGGGAGACCATATGGGGGAGTGGCTATCCTTTGGAGAAAGGGCATTTTTAACGATATTAAAATATTAGAGTGCACGAGTTCGCGTCTCGCTGCTATCAGAGCTACTGTCGGCGATCGCTCGATTATTGTATTCTCTGTTTATATGCCAACAGACTCAACCGACAACTTGCCTTTGTTTACAGAGATTCTAGGTGAGATTAGTGCAATCGTTGCAAGTGCGGAAACTGAAAGTATTTTCATATTAGGTGATTTTAATGCACATCCACAAGAATTGTTTTTTAGGGAATTAAACAATTTCTGCAATGACCAAGCCTGGATCTGTGCAGATGTAGAAAAACTGGGCTGCGAAACGGACAATTACACTTTTGTGAGCGAAGCTCATGGGTGTAGAAGGTGGCTAGATCACTGTGTTGTGTCTTCTTCAGCTTGGCAAAGTATTATAAACGTAGGAATAAACGAAGACGTATATATGTCAGACCACTTGCCACGTTGAGTGTGACCTGAACGTAGTGAGGTCTAAACTAATAACACAGAATACGCCGCGCTCTAGAATTATTTGGGGCGAAAGGGACGAATCTCAGGTCAAGTGTTACAAGGACTTATGTAATGATAGGTTTCGTGAAGTTGATTTTCCAACTGAATTCTCAGAGTGTAGCTATGGCTCATGCAGTTCAGTAGAACATAAATATGTCTTGAATGACATATACGATAAAATTATAAGTATTTTATGTGACTGTGCTGAGCAAACGAATGTGGTAGGAGGTTGTAGGCCAAGGAGAGACAAAGTGGTGTGTGGGTGGAATAGTCATATTCGCGACGCTCACCGTGAGGCCAGGCTTAAATTCAAGGAATGGGTTAGACACAGGAGACCAAACAGTGGAATAGTTTTCGAAGAGATGAGTGAGACCCGTAGAATCTTCAAGGGACGCCTGAAATGGTGCCAAAAAAACGAAGAACAGGTCAAAATGGACAACATAGCTAAACAAAGAGCCACAAATAATTTTTGTGAATTCTGGAAGTCAACACGTAAGTTGGATACTAGGCCTGGTCTACCGGTGAGCGTAGGAGGGACCAGTAACCCGGGGGAAATTGCAAATATGTTTATGGAACATTTTAAAGTGCAATCTCCACTAGGCCCTTCAGTTGCAATGGCCGATGCTGAGTCTGATGGTGGAGGGGCGGAACCACTCACACTTTTTTCTGCCAAACAAGTCAGATCCGTCATTCAAGGCATGAGCAGAGGTAAATCGCCCGGCCACGACGGACTGAGCATCGAGCATTTCAAGAATGCGGGAGGTCACCTGCCGAGGGTCCTGTCCTGGTTTTATACAATGTGCATGAGTCACTCTCATTTACCTGCTGAACTGATGCAAACTGTTGTAGTACCTATAGTTAAAAACAGGACAGGGGACATCTCGGACATGGGAAACTACCGTCCCATCTCCCTTGCAACCACAGCGGCTAAAATATTGGACAGTATGCTTGACTCGTGCCTGAAAAAGTATTTGTGTTTGCACGATGCACAGTTTGGTTTTCAACCTGAGCTTTCAACCGAAAGTGCTGTGCTGAGTTTGAAGAACACTGTCCAATATTACACAGACCGAAAAACGGCCGTATATGCTTGCTTCCTGGATCTCTCCAGAGCCTTCGACCTGGTGTCATATGATGTGCTCTGGAGAAAGCTGGGTGACAGGAGTGTACCGGCATCAGTGCTTAAGCTCATGCAGTATTGGTATGCGAACCAAACGAACAATGTAAAGTGGGCCGGAACGTTCTCTGAGTCGTATGGGTTGGAGTGCGGTGTGAGACAGGGGGGGTTGACCTCTCCACGGCTCTTCAACCTTTACATAAATGATCTCATAGCCGGGCTCAGTAGTATGCGTGTCGGCTGCCGGGTTGGTGGTGTTAGTATTAATAGCATCAGCTACGCGGACGACATGGTACTGCTGGGCCCGACTGAGGGATCTATCAGAGAAATGTTGAAGGTCTGCGAGGAGTATGCTGCCTTGCACGGTCTTGTGTACAATGTCCGTAAATGTGAATACATGGTCTTTAAGGCCGCCGGTAAATGCCCTAATCATGAACTCAGTTTTTCACTAAATGGTATGAGCATAAATAAAGTCCACCAATTTAAGTACTTAGGGCACATACTTACCGATGACCTTAAGGATAATGTAGACATCGAAAGGGAACGCAGGGCATTGGCGGTCCGAGGGAACATGTTGGCCCGTAGATTCTCTCGTTGTTCGGACCAAGTCAAAATCACCCTGTTCAAGGCGTATTGTCAAGGTCTGTACGCGGGGGGTCTATGGGTCAGCTACACCAAAAGATCGCTAGATGTCCTGCGCGTCCAATACAACAATGTTTTTAGGATGCTGTTGAAACTGCCCCGTTTCTGTAGCGCATCGGAGATGTTTGCTCAGAACCGAACTGACGGCTTCCATGCAGTGATTCGCAAGAAAGTCGCATCACTGATGCGTAGAATGCGGGTCAGCGACAATAGCATCCTAAAAACAGTGGTGGAGAGTCCTTACTCCCCTTTTCTGAGGCATTATGTGGGGAGAATGGTCAGGTAGCTTGTCCCGTGCGTTATCGTTCTCTGCACATCCGGCCTCAGTAACCAACTGCTATTCGTATCCTTGTTTATGTACTACTAACACTAGTTATAAGATGTACTAACAAAATGGACTATTGTTGTCTGATATAAATAAATAAATAAATAAATAGGCCTCCGCCAAAGAGGGGGGGGGGGGGGTTGCCATAATCGCCACGCTTGGCAGGCGGGTTGGCGATCGCAGTACAGTATGGTGGTGGAATGCATAGAGAACGCTGCTGCCCATTCTCCGGTACGCCCCTTAGTCGCCTTTTACGACACCCACGGGAAGTATGGGGTGGTGCTATTCTTTAAGTCCGGCGCACCACACAGACAAGCCCGGCGCACCACACAGACAGACTGGTTAGTCATTAATAACTGCATTTTAAATGGATTGGGTACGCAGTTGCTACGGCGGCGCAGCAATTGACAACGTCTTAGCTACGCCGTAGCCAGCGACACTACGCCGTAGCGAGCGACTACTACGCCGTAGCCAGTGACTACTACGCCGTAGCAAAAGATTATTTGTATCTCAACCATTTGATAAAGAAGATTACAGTTTCCTTGTACTTTGACAACGGTATTACGTAGAACTGTAGTCTGTAGCCTGGTACCTAAACGGCACGTGAACGGTACGTGAACGGTGGCAGCTATTTATTTGTAGGACGAGGGTGTGACGTTTGACGGATACCTTTGTCATTGTGCGTAATGTGTTATTTTTCTTCACTTTGGTATTCTATCGAGTAAAGATATACCTTTCAAGTTAATTTAGTATTTCTAGCTTCAATATTCATGTAATCACGACTATTGATTAAACTTTTGTCAAGTATATAAACGAATGTAATGCGCGGTTAGATGCACAATCCACTAGCGAAATAATAACAATCCCTAACTTTGCGGTAATTAACTACTATATAAATTAAACTAATATCACTGACCTTGACAATGACCTTACCTCTGCCTGTAAAAGGTCACATAAATGGGAAATATAAAGCCTAAACATGCGTATCTAAGTCTCAGTATTATTATATAGGTGTCTTTTTAAACGCCACCTATTAGACAGTACCTACCTAGTTATTATATGTACCTAGTTATTCTTACTGATCAGTTGGAAGAGGGTACGACATTTGACATGTACCTTCGTTATTCCACTATCGCTTTCTCCCACTGTTGAAAATATTTTACATTAAACTGTCTATTGTGGAAAATTATACACGGTTTTCTATTTTATTTACAAACAAGCAACCATCATTTTTTATTCATTTTAATGTTCTCAGTGTAGTGCACAATCGAAAATACAAAGTTAAATATTTGACTACACATACATTTCTTTTATGTCGGGCTTGGCTAAGTAATAACAGCCGCACGGGTCGATCGATCAGGTTAAGCTATGCTAGCCGCGGTTGGTCCATGGATGGGTGATCACCTTACTTACCAAGACCCCTTCGTGCCTCGGAAAGCACGTTAAACCGTTGGTTCCGGCTGTCATTCGTGGATCTTTGACAGTCGTCCCGGGTCGTCAGGAGCCTGAAAGTCTGATATCTAGTCTTACCAAGGGGTATAGTATTATTACCCAGTAACTAAATTATGGAGGTCAGATAGGCAGTCGCTCCATGTAAAATACTGGTACTCAGCTGCATCCGGTTAGACTGGAAGCTGACCCCAAATCGTTGGGAAAAGGCTAGGCAGATGATGATATATTTTATGCTAAGCGCACTGAATCATTGAATTTCTTCTAGTTGCGTATTGGCAAACGATTGAACACTAACCACATGTGTAAGAACATCGGTGGTGAATTCGAACCCTGACAGGCGCTTTACTTTCTGTAAATTATTTCATCACCACGCTTTCACAACGGTGAAGGAAAACTCGTGAGGAAGCCGGCATGTCCTGGAACCAGTTTTTAGTAACAGTAAAAAAATAACACAATTTAACTTAACTTCGTTCCAAAACAGGAATAGCGAACGCTGGCCGCACAGCTGTTGGTCTAAAGTGGAACTGGGCTGGCCCTAACTGTCGCATGTCGGAGGAGCAATATGCGAAAGCCACCACTCAGTGGATCCTCAATGGCAGGAAACGACTGCGCGGCAGGCCCAAAAGGGATAGCGGGATGAGCTGGACTCCTTCTTAAAGGATTGGCCCACAGCCGCAGTAGACCGGGAAAAGTGGAAAGAGGGAAGGGAGGCCTTTGCCCTGCTATGGGACAACACAGGCTCATAATAATAATAATAAAAATATAATTTATATGTAATTGGTTTAATAAAGGAAATCCCACAAAAACATTTCATGTTAAATGTTGCCAAGACGAGACCATGTAGCTCGCACTGTCAAAAAGTAATCAGATCTCATGTAGAACCAAGCTTCTAACTCTACACGCCCTAACTCTACAAGGCCTGACTTCTCAAACTCTACACCTTAGTCAAAATATCTGGTTTGGCCGTTTCGTTACTACAAGAACCATTAACAGTATGAGAGTTTTTCACCTTACGCTCATGTGAATGTAGCGAAATGGCCAAGCCATATTATTTTGACTAAGGTGTAGAGTTTGCGAAGTCAGGCCTTGTAGAGTTAGGGCGTGTAGAGTTAGAAGCTTGGTTCTACATGAGATCTGATTACTTTTTGACAGTGCGAGCTACATGGTCTCGTCTTGGCAACATTTAACATGAAATGTTTTTGTGGGATTTCATTTCTTTTTGTAAGTTGCTTATGATATTTATACGAGTATTTTTGCTGTTGTTCATTTTTTCTTTCTTTTTTTGGGGTTTATTTATAACAAGGACCCCCATATAAATTTTCAGACCTCTAGCATCAAAATTTACGGATTTTTTTTTTTTTGGGGGGGTAAAAGTTTCAAGTTTTAATATTTTTTTGTTGTTTGTGTACTATTACTAGCTTACATACCAAATTTCAACTTTCTAGGACTTCAGGAAGTACCTTAAGAATTTTGATGATCATCAGTCAGTGAGTCAGTGACGAAATCTGGGTATTTTAGAGATCAATAAAATCTAAAGTATAAGAGCTATGCAATTGAAACTTTATAGGTTTAATAAGTCAACCACTGGCATCATATTCCGAAAATTTTGTTTATCTGGTATAATCCAAACCCAAGTTAAGAGGGTTCAAAAATACGACGAAGTGCTTCGAGAAAAGGTAGGTAGTGCCCTTGCGCTTCGCTTGGCTGGTCTTGGCGGGGGCACTCCCGTGCCCCCAGATAATAATAACTGAACTTACTTTTAATTGAACTCTTTTGCTGCTGAAAGCAGTAATTAAATAACTGTGGTGTTGCCGTAAATGACTAGTGCATTTTTGAATGTATAAGCATAATAATGAGGTCGTTCGTGCCAATCGTTCTGGGAATTGCAAAGAGACGAGCACTTATTGCAGAACGTTGTCTGATAGTCAGCAACAGAATGTTTAATTTTATTGTGGATGGAAAAGCGTATTTTCAACCACCACCTCATTAAGGACACCTTACTAATGCGACCGACACTGCTTTTCACGATTAAACCATGCTCTTAGCAAATATTCGTCTACCTACTCTCAACACAAAGGCTCAAACACTTGGTTCCTCCTACACGATCTTAGTAACGAGGCCAAGACGATCCGAGCCCGTCACGACGTCGGAACGGGTAATGAAACAAAGGTCACTGCTGCGCCTGTATTATTCACTTCACCCCCTTCACTCGGTTAGAGTAAAAATTTGATTAACTTCGCCATCCTTTGTTTGTAGTAAGATGAAAGGACTTAGAGGTTTTATCACGCCAAGTTTCCTGATAAAACCTCTTACTCCTTTTACCTCTAAGGCTTTTAAGAAGAATGCCATACCTAAGGAACAATACGATCTGCTTATAAACAATAAGAAGATTGTATTGTATATTAATTGCTTTATTTAATTTAAAATGTGCATTTTACACAAACTCAACTTGGATTAAAAGTAAAAGATAATCAGTTAACTAATAGGGTTATTAACTAGTTATTATTGTAAATCATGATTATGAATTGATTACCTATTAGTGACGTAAGGCATTACTAGCCAGCATTTTGTACAAAGATTGCAACTCACTTGATATTTATAGGTAAGAATTAGTTACACGTCGTATTCTATCGATATTTCTTTTTCAATAAATGTTTGGTTTCTCCTGTAAACATCAGAACGTACAGTAGATAGTTGCACCCTACTACGGTGAAAGAAAACAAGACCTCAGCTCGTTAATAAGCCGGTTTGACGTAACGAGCAGAGCAGCCGCAACGTAGTAAAGAAGGTTTTTTTCTTTTGCTAATAAGTACGTGATATTAGACTTGCTAGGGTAGCAACTACAGAGTGTTGAGACAAGAGAGAGTTGGAGATATGTCTAATACAAAGAGTATTGTTACCGTGGCAAGGAATAATACAAGAGGCACCAATTCATGGCGACAAAGAGTTGCTACTATTTTATAAATAAAGGGTTCAAACAACTTAAATCAAGTCACTTATCCCATTGACAGCGATGCGGATGCAGTGTTTGATGCCCAATGAGCTCCTCCCTTTTTCTTTTATTTTTTATTGTATACCTGTATATAATATATATATTTAAGTGTTAGCTTGTAAATTGTAATTAAAGCTTTAAGTTAGTGTGTTGTCTTTTAAAAAAATCAGTCCCTGAATAGACTTGCTATCTATGATCATAATCAGTATATCTTCTGCGGTCACTGTGTAGTGTTTGTAGTATAACGGTTCTTTACGCATCCCGGGCGCGTAGAGCCAATCCCTGTATATAGGAGCCAACACTGGATGGTGCTGAATAGTACACAGACATTGTCCTACACAATTTTGAAAACAATCATACAAATCTGTTTCGAGCCAGCACCTTAGTTGCTTGGTTTTTACCGCACAGAGTTGGCCCTCATATGTTTGCAACTGATAAAAGAACAATCATGTTCGCAACATGATTGTCCCTTAAAGAGAGTAAGGCGTCTAGGAATAAATCTGTGCCGAATATGGAGAGAGTTAGAGCGAGACAAGTGTATTGCAACATAGTTTATATTCCTTTATTACTATTTTGGTCAGTTGAACTATGTCATTGACTTACCTGCCGCACTAATCAATTAATATATATCTAGGTAAAGGTTGTATTCTTATTCGCTCGCACTTGCTGGCTCCCATTTCTGTGTAAAGGGCTTAAAGTAACCTAACCAAACCTAACCTCGGGGTGCCATTCGCTCGCTCTTGCATCCTATATACCTATCAACCGATCGCAAATATGCAACCGATGTCACCCGAAGTACAAACGAAGTGCCCGCGCGGACCGACCGATAGGTAGTTATTTTCATTAAAATTCAAAGTTAAAAAAGTTTTCTATAACCAATAGTAGAAATTAAGCTTATTTCTATAGTGCAAGGAAACGATTATTTTAGCAGAACATATCTTTTCGGCATGAGCTTATTCGTAACAGCTTTGTCCATTAGAAAATTCACAACATCTTTAATAACGGGGACGCATAATATTGCAACTCAACGCCTAGAGCGCTGGTTTATACACAGATATTGGTTTCACGTGTCCCGGGCCGGGTATAAATGTCTTGTCTTGTGTAACAATAACAGCGCGAAGTCCGTAATAGCGTACCCGTACCCTTTTATTTGATTCTTGTGGACTGCGTGTGATAAGGTCAAATTATTAGGTTTCGAAATGTTATCGATAAGTTTGAGAAAGTCACCTGAAACGTAGTCAGTTGCTGTAAGGTGTCATTATAAATTAACCGGTAAAAATCATTCTTGTTTTGTAGCTAGTCTTTAACAAAAGTAGGTGAGAGGTGACTGAGATCCAAGTGTTACGTTATAAATTCATTCATTAAAATTTGGTAGACTTAAGAGACTAGATGATACAATGTATTAGCTAGGTATGTTCAAGTCATTACTAACGTCGATCAACTTTTGCCATTGGCTAAGTCGAAAGATTAGACTGACACTATAAGAGATAATACAATATATTTAGTGGATAGATATATGGTCGAGTAACGCAACCTCCGACGTCATCATCATCCATCGCTTTCGCTGTTGACTGAATTGAAAGGTTACAGTATTCTGTCAGATTACCAAGCGCCTGTCATGTCACACTGTTCACGATTGCATGTCAACCAGTGACGAATGTGAAGCTACTCACTTAAAAACTGAGCTTTTGTAGTTCTGCATAGTTTTGAAACCACTTCAACATACATTTCAATAATATTCTGTTTATATGTTTTTATCATAATGAACAAACATTAAAACACAAGTTTAATAAAATAAAACAGTAAACTACTTGCGATGCTTTTAAAATGTCAATAATATATCATTGAATATTCTCCTGAAAATGACTGACTTTCACTTAACAGAACCTTTATGTATCGATCCCACTCGACATCATTCCTGGAACACTGAATATTCTCTAATTTGCCTGTTATTGGAATATTCAATTCAACATTCAAAAATGAATTATTAAAATCTGCACCAATTCTGTATGGTTTTCCTCGTAAACCATCATAATAATATTCTCGGTACCTAGGTACTCTAATTTTATATAACTATCATCAAAAAATATTTTACGCGTTTCTAGTATAAGTACCGTTCTAAAAAATACTAGAATAGAATAAAATATTCTTTATTATTTACATCAATTACAAATATAAGTAAATTGTTAGACTGCTTTTTAACCAAAATATTGCACGGGTGATACCTAACCCTAATCCAAAACCAGATTTAAATATCATGATTTTAATATAAGTACAGAAATTTCACAAGGGTGACACAATGGGCTGTCTTATCGCTAAGAGCCATCTTTTAAAGACAACCATTAGATGGATTAAAAAAGGGAAGGAAAGACAATACTGTAGGTAGTCTGAGGTTTACCTTTGACATAATACAATAAATACATTCATAAAGCATATACTAATCTATATAAAAAAAAACCGGCCAAGTGCGTGTCGGGCCACGCACAGTGTAGGGTTCCGTAGTAGCCCGTTATCACAATGTAGTACGTTTCTGTTGTTCTTTATTCTGAATAGGTAAAAAAAAAACATATTTTGGTTTTCAATGCAAGTCTTTACCCATTATAAACAAGCAACTACTTCATCTTAGGGCTGATTTTTCAATCACCTGATAACTTTATTCGAGGAATAATTTTGAAATTTTGACAGTTATTTCATACAAAAACTGTCAAATGTCAATTTTATTCCTCGAATAAAAATTATCTGGCGATGGAAAAATCAGCCCTTAGTCACTTTAAAGGATTAATGCTAAGGATTTTGTATTTGGTACAAAATTATCCAACACCCAAGTTCAACGACTATTACTGCTAAACTAATAAAGTTATCTTAACCGCTATACTTTTCCTTTAAAGTTCATGAAATGCACTTTCATCGAGAATTTTTCCAGATTTTTCAAGCTAGTAGTTTAGCTTTTAGAGGGGGGGGGGACGCCCTACTGGAACAAAAATTTGCACTTTAAACTTTAATATTTCGTAAATGGAGCATTAAATCAAAAAATAATTTTAGCAACCCCTAAGCCATTTTAGAAGACCTATTCAACGATACCCCACACGATGGGGTATATGATGAAAAAAAATATTCATGCCCACTTCACATGTGTGTCACACCAGAGTGCCTCTAGCGTTCAAGGCATAGACAAGTAATAAGGTTACGTCTGGCGCAGATTATAAAATTAATTTATGTTATTTTATTATTTGCTAATATTTTACTTAAGTAGTTATTTATTTATGTTTCTGTAATTGCCCGTGACATCACAGCGGGCCCTATCAGAATACCAGCGCTGAGACATTTATTTTTTTTAAATGTCGCAGCATCATGCTGAGATAGGAGCCTTTTGGCCTCGTATAGGACTTCATGTTTCATTTTCATGTTGTTTTTTTTTTATTTAACTTGGTTTTTATTTTAATGTGTTTAGTTTAGTTTGTGATCTTCCTGTACGAGTCGCAATAAATACTTTTTCTTTCTTTCTTTCTTTATGTAGGGGAGCTACCCTAAAAAAAAATATTTTCCAAAATTTTATTTTACCACTTTGTTGGCGTAACTGATATACGTACTCCTACAAAATTTCAGCTTTCTAGTGCTAACGGTCACAGAGATTAAGCGAGGACGGACAGACAAACAGACGGACGGACAGACAGACATGGCGAAACTATAAGGGTTCCTAGTTGACTACGGAACCCTAAAAAGATAAGGAGCAAGGAAGTGTTTTTTATCATAATTATAAAAGTAGACAAAGATTGAGCACGCCTTACGGACACGTGTGAGTCGGGCAGGACTAACGTAATATTTTCCTATAAAACAATGATATTATCGTGACACAAATGTAAACAAACATGGCTTACATTGTTTTATTTTAGTATTTTACTTTCCATCTTAATAATCCGTGCCTCGGAAAGCACGTTAAGCCGTTGGCTCCGGCTGTCATTTATGGATATTTGACAGTCGTTACAGGTCGTCAGAAGCCGGAAAGTCTGACAACCAGTTTTACCAAGGGGTTTCGTATTACTCAGTAACTGGATTGTGGAGGTCAGATAGGCAGTCGCTCCATGTAAAATACTGGTACACAATTGCTTGCGGTTAGACTGGAAGCCGACACTTCACACACCGATGACTTTCCATCTTAAATTAGTTGTAATCTATCAGCGGAATCATTTCAGGGAAATCTAATTATATAGAAATGAGTTCACGACGCTTCGATATTACACCCCTTTATCTAAACATGTTACACATTAATCTAGGTCAGTTCTCTCCATCTATTGTGTTTTCTTGGTAACGCGAGAAATGAAATAATTTTCTTGCTGGATGTTTACCTGGAGCTTCGTCTATAGATCCCTTTATATCTGCATAGAGTTGTTGGAGCTCCGATAGGGAAGCTGCACAACAAAAGGTGTCGGGTTACCAGCGTCCTATTGTTGGTAGGAGCTGAGAGCTATACGTGCCTCTCGCTCATTCTCGTGAATTTGCGTGCGCCACAAGATAAATATTTTTACCCTGTTATTGAGTGGTTTTTAACTGAATACAATAGAGCTCTCAAGATGATTTGTGCTGTTATGTAACTAGGTTAGGAAAACTAGAGATGTTCGTGTTCACGTTTAGAAAGGCGATCTTTTAATAAGTTGTTTTAAAAACTAAATTCACGTAATGTGCTCAGTACATAAAAGGATTTGATAGATTATTTCATCATCACCTCTACTGTGAACTGCTGAAAAGCACCAATTGAAAATTAATTGACAACCTTCGATTATTATACGGAAACAATATTTAACTTATTGGTATGTAGTATACAGGTGTTTCTGTAAGTAACTAGCATCTGTTACGCAATTATACAGTTTAGTTTAAAAATCAACTGCAAATTTAGATTTTTTGGTAAATATTAATACAAAATATCAATATCATAAGGTTTGACAAGATTTATAAGTTACTTTTATCTACAACTAAATACATAATACATAGCTCCAACCATTAACAATTTAAAATGGCTTACAATAACGAAACTATTAACCTAACCGCACTCGGCAGTCGCTAAAACTACAAAGTCAATTCAAAGTAACGTTTACCTATAATTACCGCATTAGATCTATGCCGACGGTTTTATCTCTAATTGTAACCCACTCTCCCAGTTATTAGCTAACGGGCTGTTTGATTAAAGTTCCCTCTACCGGTGGGATACGGTCAACCGCAAGCTAGTTGTATTACGAAAACCACCCTTACTGCTGCGGAATAAAGGCGATGTCAATGTGAATGTTATCACGGACGAGCTGTGAGCCGTAAGTACTGCAAAAAACGCGGGTTTTTGCCGTAGGTACTGTTCATTACTAAGGTTTGTGAGTGTGTAGTGTGTCGGGCAGTAGGTCGCATGGTTATTGTCTCGTGATAAAAAATGGAGAGTTATTCGGTGCCTAATTCTTGCAAAGGAATGTTATGCTTATATTAGCTGGGAAATAATTTTTATGTCTACACCATAAACTGAAATTAAATGTAGCAATTGAACAAGAACATCTATCATTACGGTATTTCCTTGGACATTGAGCAAAAACGCAGATCAAACGCTATGCTGAAATATTATTTTCTTCTCTGACTCAAAACTAAAAAATATTTTTGAGAATAACCTACTTCTGGCATTACCGACTTAACTAGCTCTTCTATCTACCCCGTGTATACAAAGCGCATGTATTTATATACAGGCGTAGGTAAGTAATTATTACTCCCAGGGCCGTCTTTAACCTATTGGAGGCCCTGGTCACATAAAGGTCACGGGGATAATATAAGATATCATGATTGTGTAGATAAGCAAAATTCTAAAATTATTCAACAATTGTTTTTATTTCTTTACAATCACGTGATAATTGTAATAATTATGATTTGGAAAAGTAACTCTTAGCATTCACATGTTGATGCTTAAAATTCGCACTGCAAATCAATTATTTTGTCATTGAATCGGGTACCTACTTAATAATGCGTAGAATGGAACGGCTGCTGCAAAGAATAGGGCAGGCTGGGGCCACTTGCCCAGAGTGCCCAGTGGGAAAGAGGGGCCTGATTACTCCATGACGTAAGCATTGCCATAGGGCAGGCGCGCGGCAACACAAATTGTGGCCCGGGAGTGCCCGGGAGGGAATCGGCGAATTATGTGCGATATGAGGCGGGTAATAACCAGAGTAATTGCCTCGTCCACCACATGACCTCTATCCACTGATGGGCTTATGTTTTATGGTAGGTACGGCACTACTTATAAGTAGAAATGGCACATTCATGTATACGATTCTTCACGGTTTTTCACATCTTTGGGTGTGAAAACCAGTGATCTTATCATGCTGTCGCTACTTCATACCGTACCGAAATGTATTGATGAATAAAACATTCGTTATAACCAGGTGGTGCTAAAGTCATTACATTACAGATATTGAAGTCATTAGGACAGACGATGACATAATAATTCTGGTACGTTTGGTGTGGATGGATGTAATTGAACAGTGCTTTTAGGCAAAGTATGCGTATTATGTTTTACAGAGAACGAAGTTATTTTCCAAATTTAATTAATTGACTTAGATCTTCAACCGTGGTCAATCCTTTAATCCTAATTGCAAATGAGCTAATTAGGCGCGGTCAATGCATTTGTCCAGTGATTTAATATAAACAAGATTTTACACGGAAAAATCTCTCTTCAACATTCAATTTGAAGGCTTTCTAAAGCCAGTATACACTGCACTTCAATCTATCACTACTCAATCACTATTGAATCAATCGCCATGCGCCAGTTAGATCGATCCAACTACAGCAATCTTTGCGAGATTTAAGTTTAGAACCACTTAATGTAATCAGATGTGCACTGAGCTTTATGAGCACAGGTTTTAAGTTCTTTGCTTTGCTTTGGAATTAAAGTTTTTAGAAGTAGCTCGTGAGTCTGAATGAAGGTTTGATGAAGAATTATCTGTTTTTCTTTGAATATAATTATACAACATTGTGTATTCTGACGTCTAAGGATAAGCGAAGTAGGAGAACAGTTTCTTGTAGCGAACTTAAAAGAAACTTAGTCTGTGATTGATTTACTCAGTTGATGAATAGTTTGAAAAGTGCATCTGTTTTATTTATAGGTACCTATTTATCGACTTTGAAACTAACTTTAGGTTAAAGGACCATGCGTCATTTTGGGCCCACTTTTTCAACATTGTTCCACAGTGATGAATTATATGTCATATGAATGCTCTTAAAGTGTACTTTATTTCATTCTATGGCAGCTAAGTTCAAATCCAGCGCGAAAACGGTTTTTTATGCGTTTTTTAAATGCGTCATTTTGGGCCCACTTTTTCAACATTGTGCAACAGTGATGAATTATGTGTCATATGAAAGTTCTTAAAGTGTACTTTATTTCATTTTATGGCAGCTTAGTTCAAATCCGCGCGAAAACGGTTTTTTTTGTGTTTTTTAAAAATGTTCAACATTGTTCAACAATGATGAATTATATCTCATATGAAAGCTCTTAAAGTGTACTTTATTTCAATTTATGGCAGCTAAGTTCAAATCCAGCGCAAAAACGGTTTTATATGCGTTTTTTAATGCGTCATTTTGGGCCCACTTTTTCAACAGTGATGAATTATATGTCATATGAAAGCTGTTCAAGTGTACTTTATTTCATTATATGGCAGCTAAGTTCAAATCCAGGGCGAAAACGGTTTTTTATGCGTTTTTTAAAAATGTTCAACATTGTTCAACAGTGATGAATTATATTATATTAAACAAAAACTGCCAGATGTCAACTATATGCCACGAATAAAAATTAGCCTGCATACGTAAGTACCTACCTATTGGTGTAATATATTTTTGTTTTTAAAACGCAAAAAGAGCCTTTAGTGCGCTGGATTTGAACTTAGCTGCGATAGAATGAAATAAAGTACACTTGAAATGCTTTCATGACATATAGTTCATCACTGTTGAAGAAAGATGACCATTTTTAAAAAAACAAAAAAAAAACACTTTTGCGCTAAATTTGAATTTAGCTGCCATAGAATGAAATAAAGTACACTTTAAGAGCTTTCATATGACATATAATTCATCACTGATGGACAATGTTGAACATTTTTTAAACAACGCAAAAAAACACATTTTTGCGCTGGATTTGAACTTAGCTGCCATAGAATGAAATAAAGTACTCGCCAAGAGCTGTCATATGACATAGCTTTCATCCCTGTTGCACAATGTTGAACATTTTTAAAAAACGCAAAAAAAAATCGCGCTGGATTTGAACTTGGCTGCCATAGAATGAAATAAAGTACAAGCCAAGAGCTACATATGACATAGGTTTCATCACTGTTGCACAATGTTGAACATTTTTAAAAAACGCAAAATAATACCATTTTTGCGCTGGATTTGAACTTAGCTGCCATAGAATGAAATAAAGTACACGCCAAGAGCTGTCATATGACACAGGTTTCATCACTGTTGCACAACTTTGAAAAGTGGGCCCAGTGTTCATTCAAAAGTGCCCATGGTTCTTTATAGAAAATCTTTGAGTTTATTTATATTCTTTTAAAGATCTTTTAATTATTGAAGGTTATTTATCTGAGGACTAATAAATGTTTCCATTCATTCTTTAAAAAAAACAAATCGAATCACTCACAGACCCATTCCATCTCATCGCTATTTACAGCAGGGAACTGAATTTTACTTTAGAACAGGAGTGTCGTGGAGACTTGTGGAGTCGCGCGGCTCGGTAAATGTTTACAAATTATCTCCCATAATGTTGTTACAGAGGGAATGAGCGAAGAATTTGTGATGTCACGGACTGAAGACACAAGAGGAAGTAGGGGGATGATTTGATGTTTTTTCCGTTTATTTCTGGGCTTAAGTTGTTTTTGGAGATTATTAACAGTATGCAGATTTGATGAGGCTAGGTTTTGATTTAATGGTGAGTAACGCAAACTGAAACTTTCAAAAAAATATTGTTATAAATACGATACTACGGTTCTTTTCATCGCATTCCTACCCACCAATGTCGCCATTATTCAGGCATAAATTCAATCATACAAGTTGGCACCACAACAGTTTTCATAATCCTTCTTACAGATTCAGAAAGCAGCACAATATTGTTGTAAATAAAGCACCAACATTACTTTCCCGCAAACACGAGAAAATAAAATAAAATATCAGCTTTCATACATCATCTGTGAGGCGTATGAGTATATAAGTTGATGTGCATGTGTGCGTTGACGTCAGGAATGTAATTTTGCCACAATCTTTGAAGTTATAAAGCTGGGGAGAAAGTAATCGTACACTGTGTAGTGTGTAGCATTTTTTGTTTTACGGATTATCTGGTTATATTTGGCTGTATGACAATACCTTCTTTGTAAAACAATGATCATCATCATCATCATGTGCCTAGCCTTTTCCCAACTATGTTGGGGTCGGCTTCTAGTCTAACCGGATGCAGCTGAATACCAATATTTTACATGGAGCGACTGCCTATCTGACCTCCACAATCCAGTTACTGGGTAATACGATATCCGTTGGTAAGACTGGTTGTCAGACTTTCGGGCTTCTGACGATCCGTAACGACTGAATTTGAGTATATCAATTCAATATCAATTCTCAATTACTTTAAGATTTTTTTTAATAGGTACTCCATATTTCTTGCAGCAGTAAACTAGTTCCTGTACAGATGATTCATTCTATTCTACAGTTCTGTATTGTCGCACTAAGCGGTTTCAGCTGATAAATCTATCATAAATACATCCTGCTTAGTAACAATAGTAGTGCAGCGAAAGGCAGCCTGTGGATTACCCTAGTACTTAAAACCTCTGCCTATTTTTACAGGCAAACAATGTTATCATCAGAAAGATGAAAATATTATCCAGAGAAGTAGCAGAATATGAGCTTCTAGTTCAGCATTGGCATCAAATTTTATTCAAAGCGAGTAAGACCAACAAGGAAGTCTGTAAAATCTAAGATCTTGTGCAAGATCACCTTGTGAGTAGCTAAACTTTCTGTTTTGCTTTCCTAGAACGCGCTGCAATAAGCTGTGAATGCTATCTCTGCCGGCTGAGTATACCGGCTGGCAGGGACATTAACGCCCAAACTGAATCCATGAACCCTGAAAGCATGCGTTGAGATTTTTCGTATCTTTAAAAAAAATCGCGCTATACATTACGATCGAACTTTTCTTTCTCTTTTCTTTATGAAAAAGCGGATTTTTTTTGATAAGTCGAGTCATCAACCGTCCGCGCGGTAGCACGTTGTTGTTTTACTTTCTGATAAAATTAATAAAAAAAAAAAGTGAAAAAAAGTTATTAAAATCGATAGTGTCATATATAATCGTAAAGCTATTAAACAGTACTGTACAGTGGTGGTTTCAGTTTTTAGAAACTCAAACATCATATTATGTGTGAATTATAAGCAAAAAACTTTTTATTTTAAATCTGTCCTTGACCAAGGGCGACTCGTAGTTCGCCTGCCTCAGTGCACACACGCACAGCGCTCAATCGCTTACTTACCTAATATTTACGAACTCATACTTAACTCAACATACCAACCTACTTAATAAATAATAAAACGCGAAAATACAGTAGATCATACTAATACGTAATGGAGTGTCAAAAGTGTAAAAAAGTACTGTCGAAAAAAGGAGCCCACTTCATGTGCCAGGGCTCCTGCCAAGGAACTTTTCATAGAAGCTGTGTCAAAGGCCTAGCTGCAGATATGAAGGCCGGGAAAAACAGGATCTATTGTAATAACTGTGAAGATGAGGGCTCTGATGAGGAAGAAGTGGAGGAAGAGGTACTAGACTCTGAAAAAATATTAAAAGACATTCAAAAAAAGGTCAGTGCCATACCCGGACTTAAAAAGCATTTAGACACAATACAACAAAGCATTAGCGTATTATCGGATAAGTACGATACGCTGTTGTTTGAACACGAACAATCTAAAGAAAAAATATCGAAACTTGAAAAAACTGTGGCTAATATTAATAACAGATGTGTGTATTTAGAGAAATGCAATATTGCTCTTGAGCAAAAACTACAAGATGCTGAGCAATCATCGCTGAAACAAAACCTCGAAATCGTAGGCGTTGAATACATACCCGGCGAAAACTTGAGAGAGTTAGTGACAAAAATTGGAGACGAGATGGGCGTAAAAAGCAATGAAATTGAATGGTTAAAACGGAACAGGCATTCCAAACAAGAAAAAAAACCATCTTCAATAATAGTAAGCTTCAAGACCACAGGCATTGAATCAAGGGAGGACTGGTTAGCCAATCGCCGCAAACTGATCGAGTTAAATAGCAGCATCGTCACTGGTGGATCGACTACAAACAAAATATTTATTAATGAAGACCTAACTAAGGCTACGAAGACACTGCTGTGGAATGCAAAAAGGCAACTTAAAGGTGTGTACAAGTATATTTGGGTGACAAATGGGAAAATACTGGTGAAGAGAAAGGATGGTGACAATACTATATGGATAAGAAGCGAAAACGAACTGAGTCAGTTGTCAAAGGTAAAATAAATATTTAGATACCGGCTATAAGTAATATTAAATATTCCTAACAGTGATTATCCGTAAAACACAAAATTCGCGGACTTCAATAATTTCGATGTTATAGCTGATAATACAGTAAATTACACCTGTGTTAACGACCTGAGTAATTGGATAAGTTCGATTGTATACAATAAAGGGTTATGTATTTTGCATGTAAATATTCGCTCTCTAAAAAAACATTTTAGTGAACTACTTTTAGCTATAGATTCCTGTATGGATAAATTAGATGTAATAGTACTAACGGAGCCTAATATTAACCACACATTAGTATCATTATTTCAAATAAAGGGTTATAATGTAAATACGTATACGCGAGTGGACCGAAGCGGAGGAGGGGTATTGGTGTACACGCGCGAGGGGCTGAGCGCGCGTGTGTGTGAGTTGACTCGTCAGTCCGCGGGAATGCGTTCGGCGGAGTGCGTCTCCATAACGCTCAAGTTCAATAATGAGAAAGTACATCTAATAGCAATATACAGACCACCGCGAGTAAATAAACAGAATAAGTTAAGTCAATTTATAGATGAATTTCGGAACCTTCTTGAAAAAATACCTGCAGATTCTAAAGTAGTTGTCTGTGGGGATATAAACATAAACCTGTTAAATTGTCATGACAAATTTGTAATATCGTACGAAAATCTATTATCAGAGCATGGATTCACAAAGTGCATAAATGACATTACTAGAAAGGAAATTGTAGTGGGGAAATTAGTTCAATCTTGTCTTGATCATATTTATATTCGGGCAAATAATGCTGTCATACATTCAGCTGTAATAAAACAAAAGATATCGGATCACTATTTCGTTTCGGCAAACGTGCAGTGGAGACGCGCACCGTCGAAACAGTTGTCGCGAGCTCGCAATCTATGCGATGCACAAGCGTCTCCGCCACGACTCGCGGCCACTAAGCGCGTCCTTGACAATAACAAAGTTCGAGAGAAATTGCTTACCACTGATTTTGACCACTTAATGTCAATAGATTGTCCTATCAAATTGTATAAAGCATTTAAACAAATATTTGTGGGTATTTATGATGACTGTTACGTAAATAAACGTATTTCTGCCAGTAATAGAAACAACAAAAAATGGATTGATAATAGGTTGAAGTCTATGATAAAAGAAAAAGACAAATTATTTGAGGTATGGAGCAATGAGCCAAAGAATATGCTAAAGAGACTTAAATATACCAAATTTAGAAATAAATGCCAAAAAGCCATTAGTAAAAGTAAAAATATCTACGATAAAAATAGTATATTAGAGTGTAATAATAACATTAAAAAAATATGGGATAGGATAAATACTATGATGGGAAACAATAAACAATCGGTAGATGAATTAATTCTGTCAAATATGGATGGACAAGGAAGTTCTGTAGACATAAGTAACAAATTTGCTTCTACCTTCTGTAAAGAAATAGAAGATATAACACATAAATGTCGTGAGGTTTGGATGGACAGGCAGACCTATGTAAAAGCCACGGACTTATCCATGAGGTGGCAACCAGTAAGCTCTAATTATGTAAAAAACATAATAAAAAACATGAATATAAATAAATCACCGGGCAGCGACCTAGTGCGAATGTCTGACCTAAAAGTAATTATTGATAAAGTGAGCCCCGTGTTAGCTAAACTAATAAACCTAACTGTCAAGAACTACAAATTTCCTAACAAGCTTAAAGAGGCAATAGTCCGCCCAATCTACAAAAAAGGTGATCGCAAAAATGTCTTAAACTTCAGACCTATATCAATTCTATCTAGTATAGATAAAATTATAGAAAAGTGTATCGTCAACCAATTAAGTAACTATCTACAAAAAAATAACATTATTAACGAGTGTCAACACGGTTTTTTAAAAGGAAAAAACACAAATACATTATTATCAAAATTCACAGACGAAATTAACAGTCACCTAGATAATAAAAAATTTGTTATTGCAATATTTTTCGACTATAAGAAAGCGTTTGACACTTTGCAATTCGGTACCATCCTCAACGCAATGGGGGAGTGCGGGGTTAGAGAACCACTGAACCCATGGTTCCGTGATTACCTCACCGCGCGCTCCTATCGTGTGAGAGTGGGAGACGCGCTTAGTGACCGAGTTGTGGTGCGGAGTGGGGTGGCTCAGGGATCGGGATGTGGACCGATTTGTTATCTTATGCATGTCAACAGCTTGTGCCGTGTGCTGCAGCATTGTTCAGCGTATATGTTTGCTGACGACTTGTGCATACTCCGCTCCGGAACTAACTTAGATGATGCTTGCCAGCTAGTTCAACAGGATATAGACTCTGTTGTTAAATGGTCGCACGACAACGGCATTATATTAAACGCTGATAAAACTAAACTATTGTTAATTCATTCGCCATATTTACGACCTCATGGTTCGACTCCGCCTTTATTTGCCCACGATTACACATGTCACCATACTAACTTACTGGACTGTAAATGTAAACCTATTGAAAGAGTTGACTGTGTAACCTACCTTGGCATGAAAATAGATGAGAACTTCTCTTGGTCATTACACATAGATTACATTTGTAGTAAATTAAGAATATTATTAAGTAAAATGTACCATCTAAGCTTTAAAGTTACTACTAGTATTTTAAGATGTATATACATGTCATTAGTAGATTCCATCATTAGCTATACTCTTGACAGCTATGGATTAACATTTAAAACTAACTTGAATAAATTAGAAGCTCTTCAAATTCGATTCTTAAAACTACTTGTTACTCAAAAAACTAAAAACAGTTGTAAAGGCGATTATAGAAAGCTATTCAAAATATGTAAAATTTTACCGATTAGTTTAAAACATAAATATCTTCTAGCAGTTAACCACCATGGAACCCAAGAGCATAACTTAACTCATGTACTCAACAACTATAATACGCGATCTATGGCTGCCGGCAAATTCAATGTACCCAGAGTCACCAATTACTTTGGTGACAGAACTTTAAAAAAACGATTACCATATTTATTGAATAGTTTGCCGGCAGACATAAGGAGCGAAACCAATAAAAGCAGGTTTAAAAATAAATTAAAAAGATGTTATTTAGAAATGTTATAAAGTGCTATACCTAAGTCTAAAGTATGAATTTGTAAGTGTGTCTAAAAGACTCGTCAGACCCTACAGTCAAACCATTGCTACGGTTTTGTGGGGCTTAGTTTGTAACTTTTTTTTTTGCATGATGTGAACTTATAATAAATAAAAAAAAAAAAACCTACCTGTGTTTGCAATACGAGTATTACCTACAACTAAGAAAGACCAAAAAATCGACATAAACGAAAACTACGAAAATCTTGTAATTGGTCCCAAAAAAATCTCAGCCTCAACTTTAAACATCTACACTTAATATTATAAGGAGGAAGGATTTGTTTGTTTGTTTGTATTGAATAGGCTCCGAAACTACTGGACTGACTTGAAAAATTCTTTTTGTGTTGGATATTCCATTTATCGAGGAAGGTTATATGCTATATACCATCACGCTACGACGATTAGGAGCGGAGCATCAATGAAAAATGTTGCCAAAACGGGAAAATTATTCCTTTTGAGAGCTTCCCTTGCGTACGATGCGAAAACGGTTAAAGTTACGCAAAAATCATGTATCATGGCATTGTTTCCCTTTAAAAGTTAAAAAAAAGTCTGCGACATCATATGTCTATCTTTTAAGGTTGACTTACTATAACCTTTTTTATGGTAATCAAATTTGTTCTAAAAAAATGCATTAATTGCGAAGGTGTTTTTATAAACATGATATTAATCCTTATCCAAATAAACGGGTTATTCATCACAAGTATTTAATTTTGAGCAAAATTGCCCTTGACATGATTTGATTTTATGAATATCTTAGGTGATATCATAGTTTTAAAATAATAATAATAAAGCTGAATAGTTTGTTTGCTTGAAAGCTGTAATCTCTGGAAGTATCGGTCGGATTTATAAAAATGTTTTTGCATTTGATAGCCCAATTCTCGAGGAAGGCTGTAGGCTGTTAAACATCGCGCTAGGAATAGAATAGAATAGAATACTCTTTATTATGTACACCATATTATTTACAGACATAAGGTATAGAAACTGTACAAAGGGTGACACAATAGGCGGTCTTATCGCTAAAAGCGATCTTTTAAAGACAACCTTTGGATGGATTAAAAAGGACCCGAAGGAGTTGAGAAAAAGTCAGAAGTTTTTGCTAAGCGAAGACGAAGTAATAGGGCAGGTTGGCGATGCGATGCGACGGGGTTGGGGAACAAAAAAATTCACGCGCACGAAGTGGCGCGCAGAAGCTATAAATTATAAATATTGTAAACATTAATTTTCGAAAACTACCTTTCAAGGGGAGGTGGAGAGGGTGCTAATTTTTTTTGAGGAAAGTACGAAACCCACGCGGACGAAGTCGCGGGTAAAGTGCTAGTATAACATAAACATAACATTAAATCAGTTCCCCGAACATGTGAGGAACTTGGCGTAACACATAAAGAAAATATTATTGCTATAGGGACCTCCACGCGGAGCAATGGGAACAGAAACGGGCCCTAACGAGCGGTAAATTACCTAAGCAATACGCGTGACGTCATGTATTAGCGTACCATTGTGTTATAAGCAAAGTTCTGTTATTTATGACAGTTTCCTTCATTAATAGTGTTAACAGGGAAAGTAATATTAAGTTATGAATAGGATTGATTAAAAAGCTGTATTAATAACGCGTGTGGCCTCATAACGTATCTCGGTCCTCTGCGTGGCATAGTCATGGTGTGTGTATGAGTAGAAATCAAAGTCTGTGCGTCATACGAACTTTTACAAAACATTTTTTTAGTAATTCGTATATTTTAAACATTCATGAGAACTTTCTATGTAGTAAATATTTTTATGTTCTTTAAATATGGTAATACTAGCGTCTGCCCGCGACTTCGTCCGCGTGAAATTTTACCCTCCCCTCATTCACCCTCTAGGGGTGGACCCTTTATTAGTGGATACCTACTCTTCACAAAGAACACACCCTCCAAATGACAATCCTAAAGAACCAGTGATTTAGGCTGTACGTTGATATATCAGTCAGTCATGACTTTGAATTTTATATGTATAAATAAAGGTTTTTCTACGCATGTGCCATTTCTGACAAAAAGTCTGTCTGTTCACCAACCTGCCTGCGTCCTCATGTCTCTGGACACGATGGTGCCGTGTGCGTTGTGCGCGCGACAGCGGTACACTGTCGCGTGGATGTCCTGTCGATACTGCACCGCGCTGAATGGCAGGAACACCAGTGTGCCGTTGTCCAGGATTTGTCTGCGGAAGAAAACGACTTATTAGAAGTTATATACATAGAATGAAATGAAAACGTAAAATAAATCACAGATAAAATTGCCCTGAAGAAAAAATAAACAGTTTACCGTAATCTGTTAAACATAACCCTACCAGAAGTCATTAAAAAGTACCCGAAACTCAACACCTCGACATTAACCGGAAACAAAACGGAAAGGAACGAGCGAAATATCTTGAGAAATTTTACCTGGAACCATAAACCGCGCGATTCCTTCAATTATTCGTGGCTTTAATTCCCTCAATGAAAAAAGGATAAGACCAAATTAGGGAAGAATTGCAATGCCTTTTAAAAAAAGAATCGCGGTTCGTAATTGGTGTTGGGAAAACGGCGGCAAAATGTTCTCGAAAAGTTTTACAGGTGCGGCCATATTGAAGTGAGCATAAAAGAAAGATCTGTTCGCCAGATAGAAATGGTCATGTTGACTAGAATGAAGCTAGGCTCGTGCTATTTGATTGGTAATTGGCTTGATAGTTAATATTCCGCTTTATAAATTGTATTATTTTGTCCGACAGGCTCTCCGCTCCCCGCATTATAACTTTCTGTCGAATACTAATGTCACGCCTTTTTCCCATGGGATAGGCAGAAGCTACAGAACGAATCCTTACTTATATTCCTTTTGCTTCGTTTACTTTCATAAATCTGGTCATACACGCCGGTTGCGATTTTTTTATGTGTTAGTAATAACTTGTCATATTCGTCTAACATTAACACGAATACAAAATACTGACACCTGCTTGTGACGTCATAGTTCACACCCGTGAATCACACCACAAAGTAAGGAACGACAGTAGGTATGGTTCTCAGAAAAACTAAAAATAAATAACTACCACGGTACGGTACCCCACGTGTTTCGATTGAATGAATTAATGAATGAAGTTTTAGGTGAAGGTGTGTACTGTGTATACTTATAATACGCCCACATTTGGCGGCTATGTTTCAATAGGGATCGATCTTAATACCGTTGAGCGTCTTGAATTGTAAATTACCTATAAGTCACATTTACGGGGAAGAGCAAAGATCAAGAGGACTAGTGACGAAACTGCTTTGTTGTATAAAACCTATACGAATGTGCGATGATATCGTGATATTGTTAGAGGAAGTCTCGACTTAGTTTAGGTTTTAATTTCGTTAGTTTCTGCTGCATTGCGACTGTGCTAATGCAAGTATGTAAATGTGAATATTTATTGTGTTAATCGTGTAAACTTGGCGTTACTTCTGAAGTACCATTATTGCTACTGCTGAGCAAAACCTATACTGAAACAAAAACAAATAGTTTGTTTTGCTGGATTTAAAAAAAAAAAAACCGGTCAAGTGCGAGTCGAGCTCGCGCACCGAGGGTTCCATACAAATCTATGTATGTATGTATGTAACTACTTTATGCTACAGAACATTTCTTTTTGTCAAATTTCATGATTCTGGGTCAACGGGAAGTACCCTATATGTTTTGAATCACTTGCGAGTGTCAAAATATGCGCCATAAACGGAACATAAACGCCTGTTGGTTGCGTTGAATTAGAAGTTTGTTGCACTGCTTCAAGGGATTGCAGCCCTGAGTATTCGATATTAATCTCAACTTGATAACTCCACGCGTTCCTGAGAAAAAGGGTCTTGACAGACGGACAACGAAGTGATCTAATAAGAGTTCCGTTTTTCCTTTCGAGGTACGAAACCCTAGAAAACAGGTAACAGGAAACAGCATTGATATATACACATAGATTTACATCCAACAATGAGTACAGTGTCTACCGGGCTGTAATTAAGGTACATACTAGACATCATCATCATCATTTCAGCCGAAAGACGTCCACTGCTGGACATAGGCCTCCCCCAAAGGGCTGGTGGTTTGCCATAATCGCCACGCTTGGCAGGCGGGTTGGCGATCGCAGTATAGTATGGTGGTGGAATGCATAGAGAACGCTACTGCCCATTCTCCGGTACGACCCTTAGTCGCCTTTTACGACACCCACGGGAAGTATGGGGTGGTGCTATTCTTTAAGTCCGGCACCACACAGACAATATACATACAGAAGATACAGACAGACATACTAGACATACTTACATTAAATAAAAACCGGGCAAGAGCGAGTCGGACTCGCTCACCGAGGGTTCCGTAACATCCGGGTTTATGCATAAGGTTTATGTTTATGAAATTAAATGTTTTATTTTATTTTTTTATATTTGAGTTGGTTGAATAAAAGGTAAATTGCGGTTTACGATTTATGACGTATTAAAAAAAAACTACTTACTAGATCTCGTTCAAGCCAATTTTCGGTGGAAGTTTACATGGTATTGTACATCATATATTTTTTTTAGTTTTATCATTCTCTTATTTTAGAAGTTACAGGGGGGGGGGGACACATTTTACCACTTTGGAAGTGTCTCTCGCGCAAACTATTCAGTTTAGAAAAAAATGATATAAGAAACCTCAATATCATTTTTGAAGACCTATCCATAGATACCTCACACGTATGGGTTTGACGAAAAAAAAAATTTTTAATTTCAGTCCTAAGTATGGGGAAACCCCAAAATTTATTGTTTTTTTTTTCTATTTTCGTGTAAAAATCTTAATGTGGTTCACAGAATACATCTACTTACCAAGTTTCAACAGTATAGTTCTTATAGTTTCGGAGAAAAGTGGCTGTGACATACGGACGGACAGACAGACAGACAGACAGACGGACAGACAGACAGACAGACATGACGAATCTATAAGGGTTCCGTTTTTTGCCATTTGACAACGGAACCCTAAAAAAGGGTGTTCTTTTCGAGCGTCATATCTCTGCCACTACCTGTGAGACAATCTTTCTCTAAAGCTCGATATGTCATATTCACGCCCCGTTCCTGTACCAGGGTGTGGTCACAAAACGAACAAGTAGCTACCTAAACAGTGTAACACATGTAACCTCTGACGTTACGCTAGTACCCACAGGCTCCGCCACAGAGAGCGGCGAGTGGCCCTTTGATGTTCAAATGTAATCGTTTTATGTGCCGCGCTGTTTTGGGTCGGGTTTCACACTAACTGGGTAGCTTTCCAAGATTTTTTGATCAATGTTTAATCTGGTATGCTTGGCCGACCTTATTCCTTAATGTGTTTGAGAAAATGGGGTATGATGATTTGGATGGTTAGTTTTGAACTTAGGCATTGAGTCTGACCGGAAATTCTATTCCGTAAGTATCTAATTACTTAGTGAAATAGCTTAGTAATAGATTTCGAACATGTTCCGGGGCGAGAGTGAGTTGGAGGCAGTCACCTCCTTCTGCGAAGCAGTCATGCTAGCGAAGGAGATGACGGGATAGTTCAGGGAGAGAGCCTCCCGTCACAGCCGCCGCGGGAGACGCTCCGGGCGTCGGGAGCCGCGTGACGACTCCCGGCCACCGTAGGCGCGAGCCTGCGGGCGGAGAATAATGTGTAGCTCACCTTCCGATCATGACCAGGCCCGTGCCGGACGGCGCGTACGTGTTCCACGCGCGCCTCAAAGAGATGTCAGCAACAGAGAAGGGGCCCGATAGGGCCGAAGCCCGCCGGGGCAGCGGGATTGTCCGAAAGGGTTACCGCTACCCCGGAACAAAAAGGGCTAAGGAAATCCCACCCATGTTACTACATGGGTGGGATTTAGTCAGTAAGAGTCTGACACTCCCTTCCGCTCCACCCAGAGCGGAAGGAGTCATTTGATGATTTCCCACCAGAACAAAAAAAAAAGTTAGTACCCATCTAATAAACTGGTACTGGGTAAATCCTTGATAAATAACATGCTCTTGCAAACATATCATACAAAAGCAAAACCCTTTACCTACTTTGCTCTCACATCACCCGGTTTTATATCAAGGGACTCAACACATTTGCCAACATCAGACAATAACTCATTCATCTTCATTCGCACAAAACAAAAAAAAACTAAAGACTTTGGAAGTCATAGCTACACAAGGCACATATTATCATCTGTCATGTTTGAAGTTAGTTCTGAAGATATCATGTTTAGGGACGGACGGGCAAAATATCTACGCTTTGTCGGGATTCCCTAGGCGATAGGTAGGTTTCCTTCGTTTTATTTCAACGTGTTTAGATATTTGTGTACCTACCTAGGCTGTGTGCTAGTTGGGATGCCCTTGTGGATCTCAGGAGGAGACATTAGGTGGTTATATAAATTAGGTGATTATGATTATAAAAATTTAAGCGGGATCTTTATGATATAACGTGCTACTTTAGTCTCGATAAGTCGAGAACAAAATATTTTTTATTGAATCTGTGCGTAAACGCATCTGGATCTTTTTGCAAATTACGTCCTCACTCGTTCACAGTTATAATACACCTATTTGATACATAATGTTATCTTTTTTTTGTGGGAAGTCGTAAAGGAATTGGCCTACTGGACTTTAAGGCATCGTTCACACCAAACGTATTGTCCGCCGCTGACTGTGAGTATAATGTAGTGACAACGCACTACGTAGGCGTATAGTCGGTTCGGTGTGAACGACAAGTTAAATATATATGGAAAAGCGATAAACTGCGTAACGCGCAATCACAATCAGCGGCCGACAATACGTTTGGTCTGAACAATGCCTAACAGCTGAGTAAAAACATGTCAGAGGCCTTCCGGGAAGGCCTTTATTCAAAGTAGATGAGAACGTAATATATTAGCATGATATTATGTACTTACCGATCCGTAACGCTAGCCCAGTTCACATGTGTATGATAATTGAGGTAAAAGTCGTTGCGCGTTTTAATTAACGAGCATTTTATTTTCGCCGAGCTGCGGCCGAAAAATACCAGTTTTTATAATGTAGGTAGTTGAGTATTTTTTATAACGTTGAGCAATTATTTATACGTGAGTCCAAATGGAAAAAGTAAATATCATATATATGCCTACGTTTTATTTTAAGATGAGTTTCAGTGAATATTTTTTTTTTTTTTTTTTTTTTTTTTTATTTATTGTAGAACGATATATATATATTGCACATTCATATACATTTTAGACTTTTGTACATTTTGACACTAGGACTATGTTGCCCGTTGATTTTTTGTCTTTGTAACATTTAGTATCCGGCGTCGTACGGGTAGTCAGAAGCCCGAAAGTCTTACAACCAGTCTTACCAAGGGGTGTCGTATTACCCAGTAATTGGGTTGTGGAGTTCAGGTAGGCAGTCACTCCATGTAAAATACTGGTATTCAGTTGCATCCAGCTAGACTGGAAGCCGACCCTAACATAGTTGGGAAAAGGCTAGGCAGATGATGTTTGTAGAACGATATTCGGTCTGAATATACCTAGTTGTTTAATTGACATCCGGTATGTATTGTACACCATGTTTTTGTTTGTTTATCATATAGTATTTGTCAATAAAATTCGTAATTCAGTTAATGAACCTCTAGTATAATAACTATATAATTACCTACACGTAGCAGATAGGCTTACTGCTATGAAACCGTAATTGGCGTACCGTAGGCGTAGCCCGAAAAAAGTGCAAGAAAAATGCGTTCTTTTCTTATACCAGCATTTTACGAAGAAAATAAACTATTTTATATAATACTTTTACTCCCGCCTATATATTTGCCAATACTTCCCGCACTCGATCACGGGCACTAGGAGCAAATGTTACATACATGTCATCATTGAACAGGAGGGTTCATTTCTCAGGGGAAATCTATGGATAACTCCGAGGTAACAATATTATAAGACTTTTGCCTAAATTATAGTACCGTAGCAATTTCTTTGTAGTGCGTTATGGCCTTATGGGTCATATTGAGAGTTCAATCTGATTAGAAAACTTAGCGTAGTTTGTAATATTGCCAAAGTTTAATATGGATAGTATGGATACCCAATTTCGTAGCTATCAGAATGTGTAAGAATGGTTCTATAGGTGGGTGATCTGCCTTAACGTCTTCGTTTACCTTTGAAGGCTTTGCAAGATAATTGTAGACGATTTGGTTTCAAATCAGATCGCCTGGAGGTGCTTACTAATCTTGCCCGTTACTCGTTTTGGATATTAGAATCTTGATCTGATTCGATATCTAATTCCCATTCATTTTGGTGGCGAAAGTGGGCCATAGTCATATCACAGATCGATGTTGAAGTACCTACACAGACGACAGGCACTATACGTTATACTAATTATCCTTGCTCAAGTACTTGTGTTATAGGCAAATATTATTATAATAGTATCAATATTTGGAGCCGAGCGTCCGTCGTCGCTCAATGCAAACATTAATCATGTCACGAGTTGCGTGGCCAGGGAATACGTATCCATGTATATAAAGAAGATAGATATGTACACCTACTGAATATCTGTCGTGAAAACGGACAGGAGAATGGACTGTTTATTTAGGTCACCCAAATTGAACGAGTAGTGGCTAAGAGAGGTTATCATCTCCTGATACTACAACTGTTATATCATGGTGACAGAATCAACCCTCGCCGATGATATTTCAATAAATTTCTTTGCAATGGGACACCAATGATTTATGACGACGGGAAATACCAGGGACACCTGAGTTAATTTGGTTTATCATTTACATTTCAATCCCACTCAATTGATAATGACTACTCGATGAATAAAAGGTGTACTTTATTAACAAAATAAAACAACAAAAGTGTCGGCAGTAAATTGGAAACTACATCATAATTATCACACAAAGCTGCTAATCCTCGTAATGTAACCAGCAAGAGCCATGTATCAATTAGTGATCGATAATACTTAGATTCAATCGCGGTGACAGCGCGAACTAATCGTGTCTGATTTGATTACACTGCTCGCTTGTCATGCTAGCCTGGTGGTCCTGGTACCGAGTAGTAGGATAATATTGTCGGTAGATAAAGTGCTGATAAAGAAATGTAGAGAGTTGACGGTTGTAACCAAACTGTGTCATAGTGTTATTTAGTTAACAAAGCTGTTTTTAATAGGAAATTGATAAACGAGAAGGTATTATTCATTTATTTATTTAGAGACAACAAACCGTAGCGTAATAATAAGTACTTAAACATATTTTGTTTCCATAGTATTATGTTCTAATAGTACATTATGATACATGTGTGCTATGTTGATCATTATGCTCGAGGCGGTATTATTTGCGCGAGCCGCAGGCGAGCGCGATAAGGAAGCCGAGAGTCTAATGATCAATGCACACGCGTTTCATACGACGTTTTTCAACACACACAATTAACTTTCTACGAATCAGTTACCAATTTATACATTGGCTATTAATAACCAATATTACACTATTAATAAATGTGGCTAAATAATAACAGCCGCACAGGTCGATCGATCAGGTTAAGCTACGTTTGTTGCGGTTGGTCTGTGGATTGGTGACCATCTTTACATACCGTGACCCCTCCGTGCCTCGGAAAGCACGTTAAGCCGTTGGTCCCGGCTGCCATTCGTGGATCTTTGACAGTCTTTACGGGTAGTCAGAAGCCCGAAAGTGTAACAACCAGTCTTAACAAGGGTTATCGTATTACCCAGTAACTAGGTTGTGGAGGTCAGATAGGCAGTCGCCCCATGTAAAATATTGGTATTCAGCTAGACTGGAAGGTATTTAGCTTCGAACATGTAACCCCGCGTGATGTAGTTAATGTTTTTAACACACTTAAGTCTAAAACACCGGTGATTACTGGGGCATCTCCATTAAACTTTTAAGTAATATAATAGACATCGTAGCTCCCTATCTAGCTGTTACTTTTTATAAATGTGTTGATTTAGGAACTTTTCCTGACCTCATGAAGAGTAGTAAAGTCATACCATTATTTAAATCAGGTAATAAAAATGACGTTGGCAATTTCAGGCCTATTTCCATCTTACCTGCATTTAGCAAAATATTTGAAAAATTAATACTCAAGCAGTTGCTAAGACATTTTAATTTAAATAGCCTCCTTCATAATGAACAATATGGCTTTACAAAAGGTCGTTCGACTACAGATGCGGGTGTTGCTTTGCTGAAACACATATATAATGCCTGGGAGAATTCGAAAAATGCTATTGGAGTTTTCTGTGATCTCTCCAAAGCCTTTGATTGCGTGCACCATGACACGCTTTTACGTCATTACGGTGTCCAAAACGAAGCTCTCAACGTAATAAATTCTTATTTACATAATAGGTTCCAATGTGTGGATGTTAATGGTGTGAAATCTTCCGGGCTACCAGTTCAGTTAGGTGTACCGCAAGGCTCAATACTAGGTCCTTTCTTGTTCCTAGTATATATCAATGATTTACCATTCCATTTAAAGGGCATCTGTGACGTTGTACTGTTTGCAGATGATACCTCTCTTATTTTTAAGTAGACAGGAATAGACAAGATTTTGACGACGTAAACAGTGCGCTCTCAATAGTTACGAATTGGTTTACGTCAAATAGCCTAGTTCTCAATGCCAAGAAGACGAAATGTGTAAAGTTCACCTTACCGAATGTTAGAAATCTAGGACCCAACATCGTCTTAGATAAAGAGGTGCTTGAAACTGTGGACTCGGCAGTTTTTCTGGGAATAACAGTAGATGCCAAACTTCAGTGGAGACCACATATATCCAGTCTAGCAGGAAGGTTCAGTTCGGCTGCCTACGCCGTCAGGAAAGTAAGACAATACACTGACGTTGATACAGCTCGTTTAGTCTATTTTAGTTATTTTCACAGCGTTATGTCCTACGGTATTCTGCTGTGGGGCAAAGCCGCTGATATACAAAATATATTTGTCCTGCAAAAACGAGCTGTTCGAGCAATATACCAGTTAGGTGCCAGAGTTTCTCTAAGAGATTTTTTTAAAGATATTGGAATTCTTACGGTTGCATCACAGTTCATCTTTGCCAACATTTTATATATTAGGCAAAATATACACGTGTATACTAAAAACCGTGATATTCACAATATTAACACTAGAAATAAGGACAAACTACGTGCTCCCTTTCACCGGCTTCATAAGGTTCATAACTCATTTGTTGGGCTTGGTATAACCTTTTATAACAAGCTACCTTCTTCATTACTAGATTTGCCTTTGAATACATTTAAAGCTCAAATAAAATCCAACCTTTGTTCAAAGGCATACTATTCCATCAACGATTACTTAAACGATAAGAATAGTTGGTCGCCCTGATTAACTCAAGACAATGTTTATGTTCTTTATGTTCTTTCTCCAGAATTAGTTTACTGACTAGTTATATGAGTTCATATAATTGTTTTTATTATTTTTTTAAATTCTATTAACCTCTTAAATAAATTGCAAACTATAGTTTTGTATAATTTAGAAGCATTTTTTAATTTTGTAAATGTAAGAACCATGTTTCCGTTTATTATGATTTTTTTTTGATGTTGACTTGAAAGAGCATGGCAGTTGAGAACTTGTCATGCTCTCTTACATGTCTCACCGATGGTGGCGCGTGTGTTGGATCATTCAGTTCCCTACAAACTGGTTGAGCTGGATGGTGCTGATCCATGCGTCATGTTCGTGAACGGGCGCCGTCGGTTGAGACTGGTCATCTCTTAACTGCCAATGCTTATTTTTAAACTTATATTTTGAATTGTTTCTTTTTTGTCTTTTTTTTTACATTGTTCTCACATATAGAAGCAACAAGAATAATGTACCCAGGATTTTGTAATATCTTGATTTAAAAGAGTGTCCATGGAGTTTCTTGCCCGTTCTTCTCCATAGAGATCTACGTTTTGGAATGGGCAACTAGCTTCAACTTTCGGACTAACTGACAGACTATTTAATTTTAACAATTCAAAAGTGCCTGTACAAGGTCTAATTGAAATAAATGCTTTGAATTTTGAATTGTTGCCGACCCCAACATAGTTAGGAAAAGCCTAGGCAGATGATGACACTATTAATAAATCAGGCCTGAACTCCTGGTAAAATGAGCGCGCCTTATTTAATCCAGACTTGCGAACAAATACATAATGTCAGGTACATATTTGTTTTGGTAACAAATATGTACCTGACATTATGTATTTGTAAACTAACTATGTAGGTACCTATGTTCACTTTAGTTTAGTATATAGATTGTAAATACATGTGTGGAGCATCTGACCTCAAACCCGAAGCTAGTCAAATTATTTACGTAATCAATAATCGATGGCTCATATTCAAACAAGCTGTGTCCGATATTAATAGCCAATTATAGCTCGGTACACTTGCTTGTTAGCAGCGCAAGCACAATAGCTTACTGTTTATTTTCACTGAATGAGCATGAAAAATGATACGTGCAATGATTTCATGTTAATGTACGATTGATTATAATATACGATTTTTATATGATTTCATGTAAGTAGGCGCAAAATTCTTTTATTTGTATTATGCATCTAGTTATTTTATTTACCTATAGTGTGTAATGGCCCGGATTCTGTATCTGTGAACAAGTGTTTGTCCTGAAATGAGTCCAGTTTTGAATAAATTTCACCATTATCTTTCTACTTTTGGTTTTGTGAAATACTAGCTTCCGCCCGCGGCTTCACCCGCGAGGTATGTCGATTAAAACTATCCTATGTCCTTCCCCGGAATGCAATCTATCTTTCTGCCAAATTTTATCGAAATCCGTTCAATGGTTTAAGCGTGAAAAGGTAACAGACAGACAGACAGACAGAGTTACTTACGAATTTATAATATTAGTATGGATGCAGTAGTCATGGCTTTCACAGCAAAGTAATTTAATAGCAACAAAATGGAATCTTATAAAACTCATATTATAATATTCACGTGACATTTACTTAAAAGTGAGTCGTAGGGTTAAGAAATCATTACCGTCCGCCCATGTATATAACGACAAATAAATTGTCTTTTATTATATCTAGATATAAAGGTCGTTGTTGAAATTAGAACTTAAACTCAAACGTAATATCAAATATCTAGGTAGTAAGAAGTTTATCCAGGGAACCATGACAACCATACCTGTTTCTGCTGGACTGTAGTTTCTTCATATCTCTAATCAATAAAACATGTTCTATGCAGCTGTCTTGTAAGTAATTGCAGTAGCTATTTTCTAAAATTACTATAAAAAGTCTGTGTGGTGCCGGACTTAAAGAATTGCACCACCCCTTACTTCCCGTGGGTGTCGTAAAAGGCGACTAAGGGGCGTACCGGAGAATGGGCAGCAGCGTTCTCTGTTTATTCCACCATCATACCATACTGCGATCGCCAACCCGCCTGCCAAGCGTGGCGATTATGGCAAACCCCCCCCCAAAATTGGGGGAGGCCTATGTCCAGCAGTGGACGTCTATCGGCTGAAACGACGACGACGACTATAAAAAGGGTTTAGAATAAAATAACAACTCCGCAATTTATGAGGATGGACGAAGCTGGATAAGGTAAAATGTTGTATTTATGGGGATGGATGAAGCTGGATAAGGTAAAATGTTGTATTTATGAGGATGGACGAAGCGGGTTTTTTTTTTTTTTTTTTTTTTTTTTCCTTCTTTCTATTTGCGATCGGTCGTTGGACCATAAGCGAATTTGATCCATGACGAAATGACGTTGTGGCGGAGCAGCCAGTGCTGCGCCTTCCACTTATAGAAGGTGGTTCCTCTTCAGCCTTTTCACCACCGCTGTCGGGTTTAACAGTTCAGCAACTAGTGGGTTTGGATGCAAGGTTAGGCGTGCCTTGTGTTGTTCCTTGTACCGCTCGATTTCAGAGCTTACTGTTGGCATTTGTAGATACTGGTGGATTTCGTCGTTCCTAGCAAACCAAGGTGCATTTACTATGGATCTTAAGATACCATTTTGGACTCTTTGTAGGCAGAGGATGTTGGATTTGCTGGCAACGCCCCACAGTTGGATCCCGTAAGTCCATATTGGCTTGAGGACAGAGTTGTAGATGAGGAGCTTGTTGTCTACAGAGAGCACAGAGTTTTTTCCCATGAGCCAATTCAGGTCGCGGAACTTGTGGTTTATCTCGTCCCTTTTATTTTTAATATGATGCTTCCATGTTAGGCGCCTGTCTAAGTGGAAGCCAAGATACTTTACACAATCTGTGTGTGGTAGGGTATCAGGACCGAGCCTGACAGGAGGGGTGTTTCCGTGTCTGAGCGCGAAGGTGATGTGGTTGGACTTGGATGCACTGGCACGTATCCGCCATTTACAGAACCATTTGTGAGTTTCGTCTAGCTGTTTTTGGAGTCTATTGCTGGCTATTTCTGGGTTGTCATCAACTGATAAATAGGCAATGTCGTCGGCATATGTTGCTATTGTTATGCTATCCAATGTGGGTAGATCTGATGTAAATATGTTGTACAACACTGGGCCAAGAACAGATCCCTGTGGTACACCAGCTTTCACTTCAAACAATCTTGATCTTGCTTCGCCCTGTTTTACTTGGAAGTAGCGGTCGGATAAGTATGACTGGATGAGAAGGAACATTGAGTGCGGAAGATTTTCCTTCACTTTAGCCAGCAATCCTTTGTGCCATACACGGTCGAAAGCTTGTTGTACATCAAGAAATGCCGCTGAGCAATACTTTTTGCATTCAAAAGCCTGTCTTCCTGTATGGTAAACTCGGTGAACCTGTTCTATTGTTGAGTGAGATTTTCTAAAGCCAAACTGGTGAGACGGAACAACATCATTGGCGTCAATGCACGGTTTCAGTCGGTTAAGGAATATCCTCTCCCACAGTTTGGACAATACAGGTGTTAAGCTTATCGGCCGATATGACGAGGCTTCATGTTCAGGTTTACCTAATTTGTGGACCATGACGACTTCAGAAATTTTCCACAGATCAGGAAAGTGAGATGTTCGAAATATTGCGTTGAACAGACTAGCTAGGAAAGAAATGCATTTTCTGGGAAGATTTTTAAGTATGGAAGGCGTGATCAGGTCGAATCCCGGGGCTTTTCTCGAGTTCAGCAGTCTGATTTCCTTCGCTATTTCTTTAGGTGTTGTTGGTATAATAGGCATACACATCTGCAGGTCCTGTTCCAATACTGTGTCAATTTCATGCTCATCAACAACGCTCTCGTTGGGTCTGAATACAGAACTCAGATGCATTGCGAATACCTCAGCCTTTTCCAAGTCAGTTCTTGCCCAGGAGGCTTGTGATCGAATTGGATGATAAGATTGTTGAGGCTTATCTAAGTTTTTAGTGGCCTTCCAGAGCGAGTTCGCACCAACTCCCGTAGGTGACATCATCTGAAGGTTCGTTGTTAACGTTGAGTTAGTAGACTCCTGGACTATAGCTTTCAACTCCTTTGCTGCCTTATTGAAATTTAGTTTGTCAAGGGGGTGACGGGATTGATGCCATATTCTTCTAAGTCGGCGCTTTTCTAAGATTTTTTGCATTATGTCTAGTGGATGAGTAGGGCTGGTGGGACCTTGGGGCCGAGAGGGTGTGTTGATCCAAGCAGCCACTTGAATGGTGTTAGTGAGATATTTGCAGGCGTTATCTACATCATTTTGATTCTTTAGTGGGACATTAGCATTAAAGTTTTCGTTGAGGTAAGTCGAGAAGCCTTTCCAGTCAGTTTGACCATTCGTCAGAGACTCAGTTTTTTCCCGAGTAAGCTCACTAGTGCTAATTGTGAGGATTGCTGGAGTGTGATCTGATGACCCGTCTAGACTCGATTCGATAGTAGTGTGTAAGCTATCTATACCCTTATTTATGAAGAAATCCAAGAGATCCAGCAGTTTCTTTGGGTCGCTAGGCCAGTAAGTAGCCTCACCTGTAGATATTGGTTTTAAATGATTTTCATCAACACAGCGTTTTAAGTCGCGTCCACGAGTGCTGGTACAGCGGGAGCCCCAAAAAGTATGTTTGGCATTCCAGTCACCACCCGCAATAAACCTATGGCCAAGAGTATTGAAGTAGGTTTTGAACATGTCTGCAGTTATTTTGTGTCTTGGAGGACAGTAAATTGAGGATAGAATAATAGGGCCTGCTCGGTCTTCCAGTCTAACAGAGGTGGCTTGTAAATATACTGTAGAAAATGGTTCTATCGGTGAATGTCTCAGGTTCGCTCGAATGACCAGCGCTGAGCCAGCATGTGCACTACCATCGGGATGCGGGGAGTGGTAAATGTTATAGCCTTTTATGCGGAACGAGCTTCTGGACATCCCATGCGACTCTGAAATTAGTACTGCGTCTAGTTTGTTGGTTTGAATTAAAGTCTCCAATTCTTGGATATTGGGTGCCAATCCATTGATGTTCCAGGTTGCGATTCGTAGAGGAGTCATTTATGGTGCTAATTTAGTAATTACTGTAGTCAGTAGGCCCATTAGGGTACTGATTTGTTGCAGGAGTAGGTCGATCTTTTCATTTTGTTTAATTAAGAGTTTTTCCAGAACTGTTACGTTTTGTTGAGGGTTTTCTATGTGACTAGATGTAACGACGTTGTCAGGTGGAGGAACCTTAGGACGACCAGCGACAATATCCGAGTATTTTTGGTCCGATCTGCGGTAGGAGTTTCGTTGGGGTAGGGCGGAACTGTCTGTAATTGTTTTGGGGCGGATTGTCTCAGTAGGAAAGTTGAAGTTACCAGTTGGAAAATTTCTTGCCTTAATTTTTCTAGACAGAATTTCTTTGTAAACTTGACAATCTTTGTAATTGGCCGGATGATCGCACGAGCAAAGAGCGCATTTGGCGGGTGTATTTCTGTCTTTTTTGAGGCATTCTGACGTTTTGTGGCCCTCCCCACATTTGACACATCTGTATGGTCTCATGCAGTTGTTTTTGCAGTGGCCATATTGTTGGCATCTTTGACATTGGACGATTGTCTTGGTTTTGCGTGGATCTTCAATTTTGATGCGCTGGTGATGGATATATTGGATATTTTTAACTAGTTTGTTATTTGGACTAGGTTCCAAATTTACAAAAAATGTGGAGGTAGGTGTTTTGTCGCGTCCATAGCGGTGATTGATGATTTCTCCTCTGACCTTGTTACCAGATTTTTCCAGCTCCTGAATTATGGCATCATGTGTAGTAAGAAGAAAGTCATTGTTATTGCTGATCAGCAGGGACGGTTCGTTCAGAGAATCCTTCAAAAACTATTAGGGGATAAATTTTTAGTTACATGTTTCTGGAAACGCGGGGCAACATTGAAACAAGTTTTAAACACCGATAAATCAGAAATAAGTTTATTGGGCAAAAACGACTTTATAATAGTACTAGGGGGTGTCAACGATAACAACCCAGTTGAAATTCAAATTAGTTTGATAAATTTCCTAAACCGTACACAGCATACTAATGTGATTGTTTCTGAAGTACTGTTTAATATCTATTTGAATGTAAAAAAGTTAAATTATAAATTTAAACTTATTTGTTCTCAATACGTTCACACAACATACTTAAGCATGGACTACTCAATGTTTATTCCAGATTATAGTTCTTTAGCTTTACATATATCTCAGTTGACACTAAGGGAAATTTTACGGATTGCTTATAAGCAAAATTTTAATAAGTATTCTATAGAAAAGCTCAGCATTGATACTGCTCCAACATGTACTGACAGGTGTACTCAAACAGAAAATTATGATAATTCTGATCAACAAAAACAAAGTTCTCTTACTAATAACGGTTTTTTTCGACTATAAACATTTAAACATTCTGCACCAAAATATTAATGGTTTGATTACTAAATTAGATGAGCTAAATGTACACTTGTATTCATTAAGTAAAAACAATAACGAAAATCCCGTTGATATTTTATGTATTACCGAACACAATATGACCCCAGAAGATACTAAAATACTTAAGTTGCAAAATTTTGTGTTAGGAGATTTCTTCTCTCGTAAAACCCGGAATGGGGGGTCGTGTATAATGATAAGAACAAACCATAAATTTAAAATTATTTCAGAAGCTAAAAGCTTAAGTATAACAAATGTTTTTGAATGTAGTGGTATCGAATTGACCGACCACAAAATTATAATATTATGCATTTATAGACCACCTAAAAATAAACGAGACATTATGGATCTATTTTTTTCTAGGCTAGCAGATTTATTAAGTAAAATATCGTACACAAACAAAAAAATTATAATATGTGGTGACTTTAATATTAACAGATTTGAGAAAAACAACATATCCAGACAATTTGAACAATTACTATCAAGCTTTAACCTAACATTGGCAATAAATCAACCTACCAGACTGAATAGCATGACGTGTATAGATAACATAGCACATAATATCAGAGGTTCAAAAACAAAAGTACTCGAACTTTCACTCTCTGACCACACAGCACAATTATTGACTTGCCCAGTCAAGAAAAGTTACTACATTACACACTGGTTTAAAACTAAACGTGACTATTCCGAAGAAAATATATTAAAATTTATAGATTGTATAAAGAATCTCAGTTTTACCGAATGCTATAATGACGATGACCCTGAAAAAATTTTTGACACTTTCTACCATTTATTTAAGCTGTTTTATGATTTGTGTTTCCCTGACACGCGTGTAAAAATACCTATCGCCAAGAAGCCATCATGGCTAAGTAAGGGTATACGGATATGTTCGAAACGCAAACGCCAATTATTGTGGCAATATAGGCTGACATCAAATCCAAATGATAAGAAAAAGTTTAAAGACTATTCAAAAAGACTCAGAATTATAATTAAAAAAACCCAGAAGGCCCAAAACAGCTATTATATTAATGCAGCTGCAAACAAGGGAAAGGCAATGTGGAATATAGTAAATAATTATAAAACAGTAACTCCGAAAGAAAATATTACACAAATAAAAGTAAAAGATCAACTAATTACAATGCCTAAGGAAATAGCACAATCATTTAATAACTACTTCATTGATGACATACAGTCTACTTCCAGAGGTTCAGATACAGTTACAAAAACCTATAATAAAAATTCAAATTCCATCTTTTTAAAACCAACCAATCCACATGAAATAGATCAAATTATAAAAGAACTAAAGAACACGAATAGCACAGGGTATGATAACATAAGTACTAAAATAATAAAACGAGTGTCTAGTCTCATAGCTCCAGTAATCAGTAACATTATCAATATATGTCTAGAACGTGGAGTTTTCCCTTCAAAATTGAAAATTACAATTATAAATCCTTTATTTAAAAAAGAAGATAGAGAGGATATGCGTTTTTACAGACCGATTGCATTAATACCCGTGTTGGCAAACATTTTCGAAAAGGTTATATATAATAATTTATATAATTACTTTGAAGTCAATAAATTATTTACAAATGAACAATTTGGCTTTCGTAAAGGAAGATCTACCAGCGATGCTCTTTTAAATTTTCTAAAGAAAGTAATGACCGGATTGGATAGCAAAAAACATATAACCGCCATTTTTATGGATATGTCCAAGGCTTTTGACCACGTTGACCATGACATCCTACTTGATAAATTGGAAAGGTATGGGGTAAGAGGAAATGCCCTAAATTTGATTAAGTCTTATTTATCAAACAGATTTCAAATAACACGTATAGCGAAAATAGATAAAGACACAAAATTTGAACATATATATACGTCGGACCCTAAACTTGTTAAATTTGGCGTCCCCCAGGGAAGTATCCTTGGGCCCCTTCTTTTCATTATATACATTAATGACCTACCAAGGTCTATAAACCAGGACATTATATTATTTGCTGACGACAGTACGGCTATTTTTACTGATAGCGGTCAAGAGGATTTTGAAGAACAGGTAAATAAGTCTCTCGAAGGTATTATAAACTGGCTGATACTGAATAATTTAAAAATAAACATCGATAAAACAAACTATATGTCCTTCACAAATAAAAATACTAAACCGAATAAAATTAATATAAATTATAAAGGCAATACAATAAATCAGGTCAATAGCACAAAGTTTCTAGGAGTCCATATCGACTCAGAACTTAACTGGAAAGTGCAGGTGGACGGTGTCTGCAAAAAACTTAACCAGTTTTCATATGCTCTCCATGTACTTCGAAAAGTGGTGAATGAAAACGTACTACTAAATGTGTATCATGCATATGTGGGATCTACGCTAAAATATGGCATTTTGTGTTGGGGTAACACTACTAACAAAGAATTTGCATTCAAAGCCCAAAAGAAATGTATTCGAAGTATATGTGGGCTTAAACAAACCGATTCATGCAGAGCGGAATTCAGAAGATTAAAAATCTTAACCCTAGCGTCAATGTATATATTGGAAGCAGCCTCAATCATAAAGCGCGATATCAGTAATTATGAGACAATGAGAAGTACAAGACATAAGAATGAACTTAAAGCACCTAAGAGTAGAACAATAAAGTTTAAATCAAGCATATTTGGTATGGGTGTAAAAATTTATAATAAATTACCAGATTTTCTTAAAAATATTGAAACATTAACTACTTTTAAATACAAACTCAAACAATTACTGATACAGAAAGTATATTACACAATCAATGAATTTCTAAATGACAAATGTTTTGACTAAAATGTATTTAATTTTCTAATGCTCAATTACAAAAAAAAATGACAGGTTTAGTTTATTTATTTATAATGTGGTGTTAATATTGTTAGGTATCTTGTTTATTGTGACGGTTTTTGACATAAATAATTGTATCCTAATTGACATTATAATTGTATACTTCAATGAATTTCTAAATGACTAATGTTTTGACTCAATTTATTCAATATTTTAATCATGCAATAATTATGACAATTCCAAATTAATATTTATACACAATTAATTTATTTTCTGTAATGGTAATTATTATATTATGCTGCCTTGGTAATTTTGTGTAGTATGAAGGTTTTCTTTTCTTTTTGACATGTAATATTGTAAATATCAAAGATTGTACACCCCATGGGTATGTTACAGTGATACTTGTTACGACAATAATTTTAAGAGCTGTACTTCCACCTGTGACAAACAATAAATATATCTGAATCTGAATCTGAATCTGGAGTAGTATGATGGAGGTCTTTTATTACTATTCGGTAGCATTTCGTATCTTTACGAGAAAAGGTGTGTCCAATTAATCCCTTCTGTCGTATCAGATCAATGACTAGCTTGTAATCATCAGCAGTACTAACCATTAAGCGTAGGAGGTTTTTATTTATTATTTTATACCGAAACTCTTCCGGACGAATTACGGACTCAATTAATTTGGTGAGTTCGTTTAGATCCTCAATCCCATAAAGAACAATAGGAGGTGGCTTATTTGGTTGTTTAGGCTCAGTGTCCGTCTCCTCTGTTAGGTCAATCGGCAGGTTTGAGAAGCGGTTTTCTGACTCAATTGCTTGAGGCGAGCTGTCGCATATTTTTCTTTTCTTAGATGTAAGAACTCGTTGCCATGGTGGAGGTTGTGATACATCTGTGGATGGCGATGCGGCTGGCATGGGTTCTGAGGCTTCAACAGAGTCTTTCTCACAGGCGAATATGATGGGATTGTTGGAAGAACCCGACTGCTTACATGAAATTTCGCTTAGTGAATTAGATCGTTGTCTATTGAAAAGGCTTGGGTGAAATATTTGTTGAACAAATTTCTTAGGCGAACTTTTGTTCTTTTGATTTTCATCAGTATCATTAGTTTGACTTTGAGCCTGATTTCCCACTCTAGTCAAAATGGGAACATTTTTGTAACTCATGGTGGTAATTATTTTGTTACAATGGCAACACTTTTCCAAATGTCGAACGACATTTTGACATATTTTAAATTGACGTCGAAAAATAAGAAATTGGGGGTGGGTTGAAGAACTTTGAAAACTTAGATTGACACTTTTGTTTTTTGATCACTGTTTTTAGTTTAAATCACTCGGTATTTTAAGCCACAAACAATTGTGCACAGTTTTCACAGATAAAAGTTCACTTTCACAATGTTTTTATGCATAAACTTGCGGTGAAACACACGAAAGTCACTTATTTCTCCAACAGCGCGCCGACGCGTGATGACAGTTGACGTTCAATTTAGAAGCTGGTTAAGGTAAAATGTTGTATTTATGAGGATGGATGAAGCTGGATTAGGTAAAATGTTGTATTTATGAGGATGGATGAAGCTGGTTAAGATAAAATGTTGTATTTCACTGCATATATATTCCCATTATCCCAGTAATAATATTATTATTACTATTCTACCATTCTCCAAACTCACAGGAAATGGGTCAGCAATGTGATCGATTCAATACACATAACTGTATAACAAACAGGATATTCTACTTATTAATACCCAATTACCGGTACACTGATTATTATCGGTTGTAGTACTAAGTATACAAGCTATTGAATAGATGTCTGTATAGACTTGACCACATGAGGACATGACCATAAGACTTCTTTATATTCTAGACTAGCTTTAGAAAGTCGGAAGTTATCCCACGGGAACGTACACCGTGATAAAACTATCCTATGTCCTCACCCAGATCATGGTCTTTTCCTGTTCATGTCGTTTAAACCCGTTCAGCCGTTAAGGCGTGAAAAGGTAACAGATCTAATAGACACACAGAGTTACTTTCATACACATAATGGAAATAAGTTCCTTAAAACATCTGCTACACCACCTAATATATTGCTATGTTAAGTTGTACGCATATCCTTGAAACTAGAATACAGCCTTTGTTTCATTTGACTTGGTAAATATGTACTTTTTTACTTTAGACCACATTCCCTACTTATACCGTAACGTAAGTACCTACCCATACCCTACCTCATTATTCTTTTGTTTTTGTCCTTTTTATCAAAGTCTCGAATAGACACGTTTTCAGTTTGCGAACCCAAACCATCTACATAGAAATAAACACTAATCCATCAGCTGGGCCGTTACCCAATTACCGGTAGGGTGAGCCTCATTATCGTCCTTCCGAACAAAAGTTATTGGTGTTAACTTTTCACATAAATTTTTGTCGTCCCCATTAAAGTAGGTAATGTAATTGTGGAGGATGAAGGGGCTTTCGAATATCGTCCTTTGTTCATATTTGTGGTCTGCTTAATGTTGCGGATAAATTATTTATAAGTTAGATATTGTTTTTAAAACAGTTTATCTTTGACAAATGTTTTCCGCAAGCGAAGAATAAAATCAGTTGATAAGAAAATAAAAAAAAATAATGGCTGCGAATTATGAAGAACCGGGCTACCAGTAAAGTAGTCCAATATTAGGTATCTATTAATACATTACATACCACAAACATTGTTACAAAAAGGCATTTACGTGGAACAGAAGTGGATATGTTCGTAAAATTATAATTATCTCTTAACGATATCCTTCGTTACGTCTCCCAGTGTCTTGCCGTTTGGTGCAAGTTATCTCCGTTCGCGAATACCTGAGCGTTGGTTTTTTGAACATGTCAGTTTCAATGTTTATAATACAATTAAATAATTGTTCCCGTACCGAGTATTGTTTTTGTGTTTAGTGACAACCGCCAGAGTAGTAGTGTTAAAAAATGTTATAAAGAAGATAAGATTTAAATAAAAGAGTAATCGTGGAGTTTCTTGAAGGCTCTTCTCTATAGAAAACGACCAATTGGTACCGTACACCTAGAATCTGACGTTTTATACTTATAAAACGTAACAAAACTATATTATTTAGAAACTATTTTATTTCATTACCTAACCTAACCTAACCTAATGTAACCTATATGGGCACTTGCCCATATAGATTAAAATTATATAAAATAGTTTGTTTTTGATAGCCTTACGTTTAGAGTTCTATCAATTCGCGAGATCTAGCTGCACTTGCCGCAGTCTGCTTGTATACGTGCGACCATTTTTCCACATCAAGTCATGTTTCTATGATCATGTAGAACCATCGGTTATTGATGAATAGGAAACATTTAATGTAGATTATAATTAATTTTTTGCTCACAGCTTACATCTTGGACCGCTCGTCTCAGTAAATTTTCGCGGGCCAGTGCTCAAAGGGTGTCCGCGTTCGTTAGCAGACTCGCATCACGCGCCGCCTTTAAAAAATAAACTCCTAGCTCTCTAAATATGTACTCTTTTTAAACGAACATGTACTAGGGATGTAGGCTTCGTGGTTTTCGTGGGAAATCTTTAGTGTTTTAATATTAAACCTAGTTTATATAAGGCTTTCCTCAGTTTAAGGTCTTAACGTGTCGTAATTTCATGCAAATAGTAACACTTAATTGAATGTTTTGTAATAAAACGCAGTAAAATGAAAGTCAAGTTACCATGAGTTACTTCGTTTGTCTTTGAATCTTGCACTCTTAATATTTGTGTGACCTAGGACGAACTATTTACTCGACGTTTTGTTCCATTCATTGTCTGAAGCTGTATTCATGAAACTTTGTGTAACGACTTCTAGTATGTTTTTCATCCCATTGCTCTAAGATCGTTATCAAAATAGTATTTTCTTTGTTTGCTCTTCTGACAAAATTATAAAACAGAATAACAGAACCGTGGCAACTTTTATGTTCACTTTCTCAAACTTCACTAAACAATTTATTACCATCCACTCAATTAAACTAACTCTGTGGTTCCCGCCATCTTCTGCTTCGTCTTACAACATTTGCATTTCATTATTTTCTTTCCTTAACCGTGATTTGGAAATTTCCTCAATTTGTGAGTTAGCTCGCAAGTTCTTTATTCATATCTGATGTTACAACTTGAAATGGGTCTGTAAAGGGGTTTTAGATATTACAAAATCAAGGCTCATTAGGAGTTATAATTTTATATTTTCGATTTAAAACTTTTCAGTTGATTTTTTTAATTTATGCGGATTAATCAAAAACTTTAAATGACACTCGATTGAAGAAGCCATCATTATACTTCAGGCTTTTTCCTCTCGCCTTGCCTATTGTACTACACTGGTGTCAATCACATCCAGGCTAAGCCCGGTCAAGTTGTTGTATATTTTTTACTTTTTAAACATTCACAGACATCCCAAGCAATGACAATGGAAAGTAGAAATGAGTAAAGTTTCAACTTTCTTAAGAATATTTCAATATAAATAGTTTTCATTCAAATCTTATTCCGTATCCAGAGAAAACTGTAGCAACTGGGACGGAGGACAGGCATAAAACATAAATATAATATTTGTTCCGATTCTCAAAGACTTGAATATTTTCACACAATAGAACGAACAATAAAATGGGATAGACAGTTTCAAAAAGTCTACGTACAACATATTTTAATTTTTATTAAGAGGGATAGCAAACAGTTACATTATGAAAACTTAAAACTAGTATAACAGTATTTCTATTTTGCTAATAATGTAACCCACAACACTGTCCACGGGTTATCATAAACATATATAAAAAAAAAAACAATAATCGCTAAGGGTGAAAAAAATAAGAATAAAAAAAGTTAAAAATAATAAAACAAAAGAAAAATGACAAATAAAAACAAAAATAAAAAGTGTACAACCGGTCAGATTTAAAGCGATAGTTTGAAGATTGCAACAATATATTATGCACTCGTATTATTTTTTAAGAGTTTTGAAGATAAGACCTTTGAATTTTCCTATTGGGCTATTGCAGATGTCAATATTTACAAAACTTTTATTGTACAAGTCAACGATGCGGCGGATGGGTGAGCGTAGGCCGGAGTTGGTTCGACAGGAGGGTATTGCAAACAGCGTTCCTGCGCGCACCTGACGCCTGTGGTAGGTTCTAGGTATTGCGTAGCAGATCATGTTATTAAGGTTTATACAGTTGAATTTATTTCTAACAATTTTGTATTGCGTGATAGCTTCAAGGTATTTTCTACGACAGCTTAGTGATAAAAGTTTGTACTTGCCGAGTAATTGGGCATAAGGTAAGTAAGATTTGTGGCACCTGTAGTGCATAGCACGTAGAAATTTGTATTGTACATTTTCAATAATTTCCGTGTATTTCTTATAAAAGGGGTTCCATATCGAAACCGCATACTCCAATTGTGATCGAACTAGGGCTTTATACAGGCATAAATAAGATGAGGTTGTAAGGCTGGTTTTTCCCTACTCACCAACTTACCCAGTGATTAATGCATGAGAACAGGGATTTACTCGCATGAGGTTTGGTTAAAATAAAGGCTTTCTTCTGGTCTTCTCAATACACTTTAATTTCGTTGTTTATTACATCCAGTATGGGTTGACTAATAGGTGATACGATGACTTCAAGTTCTTCACCATGCTCGAACTAACAAGACATGTGCACACTTACATTAAATGGGGCACTTATTACCCTTAGTTACAAAATGTCCAAGGTGTGCTGCTTCATCCAGTATCATTATCCTGTGTTAACAACCCTGGGAGCGCCAAGACACGTGGACAATTGTCTTCGGAACCTGAAGTCGACGTCAAACTGCCAATACCATGATTCAAGTAGAATACATTGAATCTGGTGTAATAGTGTGAGTGTATTCTTATGAGTTGACCATTTTTTTCCTAAAATTAACTTGGGACCCTGTCGATAAGAGAGAACATGTTGAAAACCTCAATCTATCTAACTTTTTTTGCCTTTAATTTGCTACCGATTATACATGGGAGCTCATTACCATCCGAATGCCAAATTCTCAAGGAAACGTTCTACCAACATTGGAACGTCAAAGCATTATTTATAGTTCATTCGGTTGGTAATGCTCCTATATCGAATATTACTAAATCGACTTAATCTATATTTTAAATTGAAATATTGAAGCTAATGTAACATTTTGATCTTAGAATTATATGCTTATTATTTTTAATTGTTCACATATAAATACTAATCTAATATTCTAATATAGTTTAATAAATCAACATCAGCGCCATCTGGTTTATCAAATAGGAATTATTTGTATCGATTATTATTATATAATTCTCTACTAGAGGACGCTGCCGACCTTTTATGGTGCTTGTGAAATATATTTGTTACAAGGTTTTTTTAAAGTTAAGGGTGGACCGCATAATAAATCCATACATCTGATAAGCTTTGTTTACAATTTTATCGATATGCAGGTCTAAACAGAGTTTTGATTCAAATATAACACCCAGATCCTGAATAGAGTTCAATTTAGCAAGTGGTGTGTGACATAGGTTTTTTTTTTTTTTTTTTTTTTTTGCGGATGGGAAATCATCAAATGACTCCTCCCGCTCTGGGTGGAGCGGAAGGGAGTGTCAGACTCTTACTGACTAAAACCCACCCGTGTTCCTTCTTTAGCCCTTTATGTTCCGGGCCAGCGGAACCCTTTCGGACAATCCCGCTGACCCGGCAGGCTTCGGCCCTAAGGGGCCCCTCCCCGATGCTGACATCTCTTTGAGGCGCGCGTGGAACACGTACGCGCCGTCCGGCGCGGGCCTGGTCCTGATCGGGCGGTGAGCTACCCATTACTCTCCGCCCGCAGGCCCGCGCCTACGGTGGCCGGGAGTCATAGGGTGACATAGGGTGTATTTAAAATTAATAACGTTTTTTTTTTTTGGTGAAAGTAATGTAATTACACTTAGGTAAACTTAACTTGAGCTTATTACTGGTACAGTATTCGGATAGTCGGTCCAGGTCCTGCTGGAAAAGAGCACAATCATCAACAGTTTTCACTGATTTGTACACCTTCAGATCGTCTGCGTACAAAAGGAACTGAGTATACTGGAAACATTTCCCTATGTCGTTGATGAATATGTCGAATAATAAAGGCCCAAGGATTGAACCCTGTGGAACACCAGATGTTAACTTGGTAATGTTCGACCTGTACCCGTTGATTACGACACTCTGGCAGCGGTTAGTGATATACGAAACGAACCAACGCAATAAGTTTCCTCTGATTCCATTGAAGGCGATTTTATTGAGTAGTAATTCGTGATCCACCCTGTCAAAGGCCTTGCAAAATCTGTGTGCACAGTGTCCACCTGTGTATCTGTGTACACAGTGTATTATGTGGTATCTAGACTTTTTGAAAGAGTCTATATTAGGTAAATAATAGTGAACATTAAACAGTGAAATTAAATAGTTTATACTATAAAGAAAATAGTTCCGCAAAAGCTTTTGTTTACCTAGCCTACCTAGCCACTTAGGTACTCTATTTCTATACCTATTTCTTTACAAGGTTATGATTACAAAACAATACAATACCATATTACACGACAACATAATTATACACTCCAGCCTGTCACACACATACTTACAAACATTACGTAAATATATAAGTATAAAGCCTCTTGATTAAAAAACCTCGTAACATACCTAATGCACAAACGAGCGTAGAAGTATAAACGTTCAACAAAGAAAACAAAAGTAAAAAGACTCGCTCAAAAGAACAAAGTACATAATAGAAAGACAATTTTGTTAAAATCCGATTAACTTGGACTTCTTTTCTTTATTTCTTTGAGGTTGAAAAAAGTAAAACATTAATTTTGTTATCGGACGGATGAGTCGACTAATAGTCTCGGAGCTAGGGCCCGGGTGTCAGACGCGATATAATGAGACGAATACTTTGGCAACTTTTGACAAGTTCATTTTGAACAAACAGTGTTGAAATAATAGACGAAAATATCAGACTATTTGTTTGTAAACATTAACCAATTGTTTTAGATCTTATTTTAACTTTTAGTATTTTATTTTCAACAGGAATCAAACTCAAAACTTTTGGTTTAACTGCTTATTGTCACAAAACCAGTAACAGAGCGTGTTAATCTTCGCCTCGGGTCTCGTAAAAGAGCCGAGAGAACAAGAATGGTCATAACCATTTTATTTACTTTTATAGCTTGCAAGCTCCCTGCAAGCACCATGATTTACGACACCAGGAACTTTAACTTGTGCAATCATAAAATAAGTCTGTTTATTGGTACTTATGTCATGTGGGTACTGGTAAAGAATAGGCTACGCTCTTCTGTCGTTAAGATGATGGGCTATTATAGATACTAACTGCTATAAGTGCAAAAGTGACCAAACTGTCTGTTGTGTATGATGGACTTTATGTCATCCATCGCCATAAATTTCTCATTATAAATCAAAATCAAATGTCATTTATTCAAATTAGGCTGAGAATCAACACTTATCGAACGTCGAATTTACAAAAGACAGTCCCCCAAAACACCCGCTCTTCACCACTTTCTAGTGCTTTCGCTGGGAAGAAGAAGGAGTTATAGGATAAAGATCATCATCATCATCATTTCAGCCGAAAGACGTCCACTGCTGGACATAGGCCTCCCCCAAGCACCTCCATTTCGACCGGTCCTGTGCTTCCCGCATCCAACGGGTTCCTGTGGCCTTCACAAGGTCATCGGTCCACCTTGTGGGAGGATAAAGATACTTGTTACAAACATAAGCAGTTGCGGATCAAAACACGTATTTCCCAAAAGTTAATTGGTGAATCTGATTGTCGAAAAAGATGAATGCCCATTTCCAAATATTGCCCTCCACTCTGGCTATATTCATCGAGCGTGAAATACCAATGTTAATTAGGTCGGTTTTCCTTGGGTTCAGAAAAATAGACCGATGAAACCTACCGAACGTATTTGAGATAAGAATTTACGCTTGAATAAAACTGGTTAATATGACGGAAAATATTGAGGTCTTAAATTCAAGTAACTTACTATATCCGCAAGAAATTAGTTGCGTAGCCATAATTATCTTATTCTATTATTTTGCTCTGAATACTCGAGAATCAAATAAATGAACTCCGCTAATTGGTGGTCTGGAAAGTTTTCTTGGATAAAACGGCCTATTTCTGTTTAGGAAGAGTTCGCAAACGACACATGTGTGCTACTTTATATTTTTAGTCTAGTATATTCCTATACGTTCCCGGCAGGTAGATTTCGAGTAGGTAATTAGCGTCTATTTGGCGTCGAATCACTGATTCTTTTATAGAGAGACTAAATTAAACTAAGCATTATCACGACATTGACATTTGCAGAATAAGAATTTTTTAAATGAATGGAATCTGTCAAATACATACGAACTGGGGTTGGAACATAACTTTTAAAGATTCGCCGTTTTTTCTGTCCTTTTGTTTATTATTTCACAATCGGTCATCAACAGACTTTACCTATGTTCAAAATAAGAGAAGGAGGGCCCATTCACACGTACCACAACCAAACCACATTCCAGCGACAAAATGTGGTCAAGCTGTGGTTAAGTGTGAATAGTGTCGCTGCGGCGTCTTGTGGTTGCGTTGTGGTACCTACAAAATGTTGTGATAACGTTGTGTTTGCGATGTGGCCGGCCACTAGTTCACGACTGGTGGTTGCGTTGTGGTTGCGACGTGGCTGCGATGTGGTCGGTACCACACACGCGGTCGATAATGACGGTAAAATGTGGTCCAGTGTGGCCCACGTAATGTACTTGTGGTGTGTTTGTAGTACGTGTGAAACGCTTTATTAAAATGAACCTTTTTAAGCTTCTAAAAAGGTTCATTCTAATAAAGCATTTCTCCACACACACATCCCCCACGCTAGTAAATGCAAAGTTAGCAAAACAAATATCACGCTCAAATAAAATGCTTAATTACATTTTTCTTTCATTCCGAATACATTCACATGGTGTACAAATAAAAGTCCCTAGCTCCGCGCCTAACTTTCCGACTGACCCGCGAAATGTATTTAACTGGGCGCTTTTCAGAAAGAAAGACTACAAATTATGTAAATTAAACAAAACTTTTAGTCAGACTATTATGAAAATTAGAAATTTATAGAGAGGGATGGCGACATTTTCAGGACAGACTGTTTACAGGCACTGAAGCGATTCATGTAAACTGGAGTTTCTGTACAATTATTTATTTGTAGAGATTCAAAGGTTCCGCTTAATTTGCATTCAGTGCCCGTGCTGTGTTCAGGATTTTTAGTTGTCGCTTTTCGGCTCACAAGCATTCACTGGACCTTTACAATGGTCGAGACATTTTAATATAATCTCACTCGAGAAACGAATTTGTGATTGCAGTAAAGTTGTAATAAGCGCCCAGAAAATTGTTGTTGCATAGCTTATTTTGTAAGTCTATTTTTACTACAACATACAAAATAAATACAATATAATAACAAACTCAGAGTTACACTAAGCTGACAGTTATAACACCAAATACAGACAGTACAGAAGACAATCTACATACAAAGTGCTCTCGAGCAACGCACACATAGACACCGCTCACGGACACGTTATCTCAGACGGGTTGGGAGTGGTGCGAGCGCGCGTGTCATCCGCTTGAGACACGCGTCTGTGAAGTGCAAATATGGAGCAACAAAAAAATGCTTATCTAAGCTCAATTTATATAATAGTTTCCTATTTTGAATCAGTATAAACAAAGTAACTTTTTTGTAAAGTAAATTCACGCCACCAAATATTACGTAAGTTGAAAACATGATTTTTTGATAGGTTTTAGGTCTAAAGCGGATAGGGCAAAATAAATTGTGTAAATAGGGTAATCCGTTTTGAAGTTATTAGGGATTTTCGATAGTGAAAATTGACAAATGTAAACTTTTATATGTTTTTGTTCTGTAAACTTTTTGTATTGCAATACTATGTTTATTGTTTTGTTTTAATATTTTAGAATAAGCTCAACAATAAATCAAACAACTAGATACGAGTGCCACTACCACGATAGTTTTTTGTGCATAAGCCAAAGTTGACAACCATAGCGCGACCGCCGAGCGTAGGTATGAAAAGTGAAGTACATACACGTGATTGACTTCTGTACTATCTGTATTTTGTGGTTATACTGTTTAATTAAGTCCTTTCAGAACTAAACAAGTTTTTACAGAACGCTGTATTGTTATCCACGTTAATTACGTCTGTAGGCTCAGCGCTAACCGCGTGGTAATAGGAATAGACGCAATGTTATGTAAATATTAATTATGTAGTCAGATTATACAAATTAATGTGAGTACCTAGTGGTTGACTGGTTTTGGTTATGTTGTTGCAAATACATTCACGTTTTGTTTACAGAAAGTGTATCAAAATGAGTAAAAATCGTTAGCTCTTTGGATGGTAAGTGGTCATTGCCGTCTATTCTCGACGCTTACATTCCCTGGTTAATAACTGGGCACCGTGGGGCCATGGGGCCTCCTAGCACAGGTATATCTTTTACTCCTTAAGTAAGATTTACTGTAAAAGTTGTACAAGTTTCTGCATTAAACTTTTTGTATTTGTATTTTGTAATGTATAGGGTTAAAAGAAACAATTGAAATGTGTAATGTCTGTAATTCTTGCAACTATATCTGAGATATTTATCGTGCAAGTTTATGAGAGAGTGAGTGTTGTGTTCTTCAATGCAGAATTAGCTAAATCTTTTCATAGAATATCATGGTTTAGTTTGTTTTATACACTCGGAGTATTCGCTCCAAAACTCTTCGATGAACTTGTGGTTTGCGTCGATAAATACCTGGGATGTCTGAGAATATATATCATACGTTTGCTACTAAATTTTTTTCCTATTCAAGATTATTTGCGAGGTTTGAAGTACATGTACTGGACATCCATGGGAACTCGGGCTCAAAGGACCTTTATCTGTTCTAACTTTTCGCACACAAAAAGTTACAAAAACGGACTACCCCTTCGACCTTACCTACTTAAAATGTGCATTTCTAAAAGACTTCTATAAAATAAAATTTAAAATAAAGGATGTCTTGTGTGTAGCACGCAGTGCCCACTCATCTGAAAGAAAGATAATTTTTCTTAGCACAGAATGATTATTTGCGTTCAACGCGATTTATTTCCCCGCTGACTGTGCAAAGTATTTTCTTTTCTAGCATCAAGAAAAGTACCCATTAACCATTTTATTCCAACCACTTCCTAAAACTGAACAATGCTTCACAAAAGTTTTCTCAGCAGAATCCCATAGCTGTCCGGTCCGTCTGTACCCGCCCCGGATAAATCAAATGTCAGGCCGAAGATTTACGACGACGCCCGAGCGAGCCCGAAGAGACCTCGCTGACTTAGCGCAAGCTTAGTCGGTAATAAACTCAATAAACGATGTTTTACTGAGTTGTTAGATAATTTTGAAGACAAACAGCAAAATCCTATTCAAATTTAGATGTAAAGAACTGTTTCATTTAAGTTAGGTTTACGAACGTTTGAGAATGAGTTTAAATTAAATGTTGTGATTAAAATCTACTAGCAAAACAGCTTTTCCTTTGTGTCGCAGAATATTCTAGGGCTTATTCGATTACTGTTTCATTTCAAAATCCTTGAAAAGTTGCTTTTAAAGACTAAAACGTTAATGATAAGAACGTGACCTTAACCAGCTTTATAAAAAAGTCGGAGAGAAATATTTTGAAGTTTTGTCTTATTATGCCCTTGGGCGATATACGTTAGGAGATATTGGTAGGCACCTAAAATAAAAATAAAACTAAACACCAGATTTAGACAAGTCACTTAATGTTGTCGTCCGGCCGCTCATATAAATTTAGCCTTCGGTAACTTGTTATGATCTGATTCCACTTTGTGACATTATAATTAAGTCTCGGTATGGTTTGTACCTTTCAGCAGTCTATATGAGCAGTCCATTTTGAATAAATGCTTGGAGATAATAATTATACTTCGCGACACATACAAGTCTTAACCACAAAATACAGATAGTATAGAAGTCAATCAACATACAAAGTGCGCTCGAGCAACGCACACATAGACACCGCTCACGGACACGTTATCTCGGACGGGTTGGGAGTAGTGCGACCGCGGGTGTCATCCGCTTGAGACACGCGTCTGTGAAGTGCAAAAATGGAGCAACAAAAAATGAGCATCTAAGCTCGATTTATATAATAGTTTCCTATTTTAAAACAGTATAAACGAAGTAACTTTTTTGTAAGGTAAATTCACACCACCACGTACGGTGGGCTGCATCAATTGGGTACCCCAGTTGTATTAAAAATTTCATACAACTGGGGTACCCAATTGATGCAGCCCACTGTACATAAGTAGAAAACATGATTTTTTGTTTGTGTAGAGATTGTGTTGTTTTTAGTGTCATTTTATAGGTTTAGGTCTAAAACGGATAGTGCAAAATAAATTGTGTAAATAGGGTAATCCGTTTTGAAGTTATTAGGGATTTTCGATAGAGGAAATTGACAAATGTAAAATTTTATATGTTTTTGTTCTGTAAACTTTTTGTATTGTAATACTATGTTTATTGTTTTGTTTTAATATTGTAGAAATCAAACAACTAGATACGAGTGCCACTTACTCGATAGTTTTTTGTGCATAAGCCAAAGTTGACAACCTTAGCGCGACCGCCGAGCGTAGGTATGAAAAGTGAAGTACATACACGTGATTGCCTTCTGTACTATCTGTATTTTGTGTCTTAACCAACAGATACGCCTCTATAGCCTCTCAACCCTTCGCTTGCCTCGTAGCCATTAAAACAGTAGAGTATCTTACTCACAAATAGTTACCAACAAACCAAGGAACTGGTGTAACTCGGAACTGTAGCAGCAATCAGCAGTGTTTGAGTGCACTAGCTTCATAGACTGAGACCTGACAAGCTCACAGCACAAAGATAAGAGGAAATTGAAATAACTACGCGACAAAGGCCCCGGCTTTGAATAGAACAAACCGAAACACAAAATAAATTCTAATACCGCAACAGTAAGATTCAATTTTGCTAGAAACATTTCTTCGTAAACAATACTAGAACATTTTCGTTAATTATCTCTACGGGAACTCGTAATTTTGCGGTCTTTTTAGTGCTAGATGTAACTTTACGTCGATTGTAAACTTTATGCGGTTGTGATAAAGATAACATTAGATTGAGTTAACGTTGTATCATTTAAAAGAGATGCCATTTTGTAGTAAAGTAATGAGATAGTTTTTATACCGCTTTAGAGGACAATAACATCGAGCTAGAGCGTAAAAGTTGCAGAGCGGATATAACATGAATTATTAAACCAGAAGCGTATACCAGAGAAAACCGTTTCGTTTCGAGTATCCCACAAAAGTAGCACAGGTCTTATTGTTCATATTATGTGACAGGAACACAAAAGCTTAACGAGCATATTAGTACATAATCAGGCAGTGAAAATTTGCACTTATGCGTGTGTTATATGATTTTATAGAAATTATTTATTTTTGTTAGGCTAGTGTGGTTTAATGATTATTCTGAAGGTCGGAACCATCGACACGGCACCTATAGCGGCTATTAATTCACGGATTGCATCTAAATATTAATCAAACTAATATACTAGACTCCACTACTAGACTTTCGAGCAAAAGTGTCCGTTTCCATAGTTTTGAAAATCCTGAATAATAGGTTTTATCCCTTAGCAACAAAAGGGAAGTAATGTATAACAAAACACTCTCAGTAGTCCAACAAAACCAAGCTCCCAAAACATTATACCATTATTCCTTCCCAAAATATAGTGTAGCGTTAATTCGTTCGACAACGACGGCCCGGGCAGGATAAACCACATGAATATGCATGAACAGGGCAAAACAAGACATTATGTGGGACAATGCCACCCTACACCTGCCCGCCTGCCCACCTGCCCGGGCCCACGTGAGGATCGGACGCCGATGCTAACTCCCGGACAAATATGACTGATTTATTGTCCGGCCAAACTGGCTGCTGCATTTCGCCGGACGGTTTTTGCAACCGGACATTGGCTACGCTGTGCGGTCGTGACAAATTCCTGCAATATTTTTTTAGTGTTGTGAAAATAGAAATCTGTTTGTTTCCCGTTGAGGGCCGCTGTTGTGGCGTGTTTACATATCTGTGACGTGCTTTAGAATTTTCGTTGCAAATTTTTTTGACCAGTATTTACTAAAGGTGGAAATATTTTACAAGATTTTTCCAACAAGTAAATAGGTACCGGATGCGGATTGTAATACCATCATGTTTATAACACGTATGGTTATTCTGGCTTTCATTCTTAATATTCTCTCTCAAATAAATATGACACAAACAGCCCAAAATTCCTGTGGATTTCCACGAACACGTACACTCAAAATGCGGTGCGGTCCAATAAGAGAATTGTCATAATTCTCAGCACGGAGCTTGGTCCGAGTCCCAGTTTACGTCGGCGGACCAAACAAATTAGTTTGTGCTATGAAATAATGTCAAATGTAATTTTCTTTATGTCGGACGTTGTGGTTTTAAGTTTCGTGGCACGATTAATGACAAATTAATTTGCTTCGGTTCGTGGTTTAGTTGTATTTTGTTCATGAAATATGTGTTTGGTTTAAATGGGCGTCTGTATACTAGAGTATGTGTAAAGTGGATAAAATATAACCACAGGTATATGAAGTAGTAAATAAAGTCCAAACATGAACATAACTAGCTAAGTGTTGATGGGATATTAACAAATCACCACTCTTTGGAAATAAATTATTATAATCAGCCTATAACGTTCCCACTGCTGGGCCACAGGCCTCCATTCGGTGAGAGGGAGAGGGCCGTATTCCACCACGCGTGCTCAGTGCGGTTTGGCGGAAGTCACATGTTCTCGATTTTTTAGTTCTAGGACATGTCGGTTTTCTCACGATGTTTTCCTTCACCGTTTTGCTATCAAAACGGTGAAATAATTTACACAAAGTAATGCGCCTGCTTGGGTCCGAACCAACGACCTACAACTCGTAAGTTGCGGCCGTTACCACTGGGACAGCACTGCTCGTTACCAATAGAATATTCCCAAGGAAAAATAAGGCTGTTGTTTATATATGATAACGAAGCTTATTATGAAGATAAAGATTATTTATTCGTCCAAAACATGAGTAAACACACATGGCATGCAAGATTTTACAATAAAATTATCACAGTCATGTTTTGCCTTAGCGGCGTACAAATATAAATACTTAGGTAGGTTATTACATAAACATCATCTGCCTAGCCTTTTTCCAACAATGTTGGGGTCGGCTTCCAGTCTAACCGAATGCAGCTGAATACCAGTATTTTACATGAAGCGACTGCCTATAGTCCGATTTTTAATTCACTGGAGTAAAATGACACTTCTTAATAACTCATTTCGGACTGAGTTTAGAGATATGCATGTCAAATAAGTTTCATTTGTTACACTATTCTGTACTAGAAAAACAAGATTTGGTTGATGGCCGCGAAAAAACAAAAAGACGCCAATTTCAGTCATTTGAGTAACACATAAGCTGTCATTTTACTCCAGCTAATTAAAAATCCGACTTTAAGTTTGTATATATCATATTATCTAAACTTATATTTATCTTTAAAACCTTAAGAAATATTGCTAATCCTATAATTATACGTAATGTCTATTTTGCCTTATGCCTATCTATTATTACCTATTGTATTTCCTGTTGGGGTGGTGCTGCAAAAACTATCCTTAAACCATTGGAAGTTGCACATCGCGCCATACTGAAAGTGGCTACCTTCCGTCCACTAATTTATCCAACAAATCAGTTATACAAAACCTGCAACGTCCTCAATGTGCGGCAACACTTTATTCTACAATCAATTCTTTTGCAACACCGCATAACCCCCTATATTGAACTTACTAAACGCCGAAAAGACAAAATATGTACTCCTCCAAAAACTCGACTGTCGTTTACTAAAAGATTCTTTTATTATTTAGGTCCGTCTCTTTACAACACAATAAACAGAAAATGCCCAATATATAAATTATCTTATCATAATTGTAAAAAGACTGTCCGCACATTCATTCAAAATAAAACCTACGACGAAACAGAAAAATATTTAACTTAATTATGACAAGTTTGTATATTGTACCACTCACCCAAAACATAGACCCACACTAATCCAATCCCTTTACTAACGCACGCTAAACACAGCCGCATGCTCACGCACATACACACACAGACCCTACACGCACACACAGCACATACATGCGCACACACACACGCACACTCACAAGCACACATACACACTCACAAGCACACACACAAATGCGCTTGCGCACTAATACTTGTATTTAAAAATTAAACTTGTAAAAATATAAAATTGTAGTAATACAATTAGAGGGGATCGGCACTGTTACTCCTTAATACAGGCTATGTCATAGCCTAGCAAGGAGAGCAGCACGTCACCCACTTGATTGCCAGAAATTTAATACTACCCACATTGTTAAAACTGTTACATGTACTACAATCTGTTTTTTATATAAATAAAGATTATTCCATTCATTTATTTAGCTACCTTACTTTCTTACATTTTTAAATATTTCTTAAAATATAAAAAATAAGTATAAAAAACATTTAAAAATATAAAAAAATAGTTATCCGCCGGTGTCGGGAGCAGGGTCCAAGCTACCGGTGGTTAGGGCTCCAGAGACAGGAACCTCCTCACAATGCGAGCCGTATCAAGGAGTACTGCCTTCTGAATCAGGCCCTTGATCCAACCGCCTAACGAGAGCCTCGATAGATGTTGATCGAGGCTTTCGGCCATCAGCACATTGGCTGATACGACAATCGGCACAATGATAGCCGAGCTCACATTCCACATGTCAACAACCTCGTGTGCTAAGTCGAGATATTTGATTTGTTTCTCTTTCTCAGCTTTCACGAGGTTCCCGTCATGTGGAATGGTAACATCGACAATCATTGTGCGGCGCGCTAATCGATCTATCACCACTATATCAGGCTTATTGGTTCTGTCAGTAATGATAGACCGATCCCAGTACAACGTGACATGGTCATTTTCAAGAACTGGGTCGGGCACATACTTGTAATACGGTACTTCAGAATCCACAAGTTTATATTTCAAAGCAAGTTGCTGGTGAATAATCCTAGCTACTTGGTTATGCCTGTGCAAGTTCTCGCCGTTAGCTAGACGAGAACAACCAGAGATAATATGTCTGATAGACTCACCCGGACGGTGGCATGCCCGACACACGTCAACCGTCCCATCCCTCATAATATGTCTCCGGTAGTTATTCGTTAAGATAACTTCGTCCATAATTGCACTGACAAAACCTTCAGTTTCCCCGAAAAGATCACCAAAACGTAGCCAGGATACGGACGCTAAGAAGTCTACACCGGGCTCATGAAGAGCCCGATAGAAGCGCCCGTGAAGCTCCTTGCTTTGCCATACCTTCTTGCGGTCATCAGTAGAAAGTACTACAGGTTTGCGCCAGTTCTCTTTAGCCATGGAGAGCGGGGTGAGCCCCTTGTCCACTGCGACCACATCACGGTGCATACCCACTTCGGCTTTTAAAAAATATTCCCTGAGACTGCACACCTCGCGGTTGTGGAGGGTCTTCGCATTTAAAAAGCCTCGACCTCCGCACTTCCGCGGGATATACAGTCTCATCACCGATGATCGTGGGTGATGCATCCGGTTTGCAGTCAGTAGTGTACGGACTCTTCTATCCAGGGCGTCGAGTTCGGTCTGAGTCCATTTAAGTATGCCGAAAGAGTACATCAAAACCGGCATGACCCAACCGTTGAAGGCGCGCACCTTATTTCCGCCCGAAAGAAGACTAATTAATACCTTCTTCAGGCGACAAACGAAGCGCTCCTTCAACGATTGCTTCATGTCAGCATCGTTGATGCCTAACGCTTCCGACATACCCAAATACTTATAGCTTTCGGATGAGGAGAGGGATCTGAGGCTTATGGAATCCGAGAGTTGAATTCCCTCGGATTCCATAATCTCCCCTCGCTTTACATGCATGACTGCACATTTGTCGACACCAAATTCGATCCTGATGGCGCTACTGAAAGTTTCTGTCACCTTCAGTAGCTCCATCAGACGCAATTTGTTGGGGGCAAAGAGTTTCAAATCATCCATGTAAAGGAGGTGAGATATGACCTGACCATCTCTCCTCAACCGATATCCTAGACCTGAATCCTCCAGTAGTGTACTTAGAGGATTCAGGGCTAAGCAGAACCAAAGTGGACTCAAACTGTCGCCCTGAAATATTCCCCGTTTAATCCATACAGGCTCATCATTTCCCTGGATCTGTCGACATCCTGGATAACGAAGGACTGTCTTCCATTGCCTCATACACGACTCAAGGAAGGTGCGTAGAGTTGCATCTATCTTGTACAACTCCAGCACCTTCATGAGCCATGTATGTGGCGCCGAGTCGTAGGCCTTCTTGTAATCTATCCAACATGTCGACAGATCCTTGCGGGATCGACTAACCTGTTGGCTAATGGCCATGTCTATGAGGAGTAGCTCCTTAGTACCGCGGGACCCATTACTACATCCATTTTGAGAGGCAGACATAATCGAATTACTCTCAATGTGCGTATTAATTTTCGCTCTCAAAATGGATGTAAGAAGTTTATAAACCGTCGATAAACACGTAATCGGTCTATAATTCTTGGGTTCCGCGGGACTACCTGATTTATGGAGCAGGTGGGTAACGCCTGTTGTTAGAAACTGCGGTAGCGACCCAGACTCTAAGGATGACTGGAACTGAGATGCCAGGCAAGTGTGTGAACTAATTAGCCATTTCAGCCAAAAGTTGTGCAGTCCGTCCGGTCCCGGTGATTTCCAATTCGGTAACGGACGGACCGCTTTGGCAACATCTGATGGCGTAATCAGCACTGTTTCCATTTCTGGTACAGATTCACACACTCGCTCGACATCCCGCATCCAGCCAGCCTCAGTGTGACAGACGGGGACCGACCAGATGCTGCACCAGAATGCACTTGTGGTAGCATCATCCGGGCGGTATACATCTGTCACATTTTGTTCAGGTCGCTCCCAAGTTCTATACACCCACCTTTCATCGCTCTGGAACATGCGATTCTGCGTGTATCGATCCACCCGCCGTTTATACCGTCGAATTCGGCTCGCCCATGCACAAACTTTCTGCTTCAGGAAGTCGATGCGCTCTGTGACACGGGATATGTATTCTCGAGGGCTGATTCCAGTCCCCGAGAATGCCCGCCTTACAAAACGCATCACTCGTGGTCATGTATTGCCCTCCCTGAAGCAGTATAGTTTGCCGATGAGTACCCTGGCCCCATCGATACGACGCTCGATCCTGCGCTGCCAGGCTGGTACGGCTGGTTTTGGTCGAGTAGCTCCGTCACAACTTGGAAATTTTACGTTAGCTAAACGACATGCCGCCACAGCCGCACAGTACAGGATCGAGTGTGTATCAACGAGATCCTCGCTGCTCTCGAAGAAATTCTTGAGCTGCGAGTCCAAGGCACACACCAGCGCCTTATTTTTTTTGTTCATGGGTAATCGTGGTAAACGTGGCCTGAGTTCGGTAGGAGTGGACCTATACTCGCATAATGCATCCTCCAGTGCGCTCCTCAGTCGGACGTTACACTGGCTACTTACTGTGTCAACCCTATCATCCTCTTCTTCAACATGATTGGACCGCGGCGGGATGGCATCAACAGTTGACGCTTGTGCCGCAGTTTGTGCCGAAGTCGAGACGATATGGTTGCTCAGTACCTCTGAGCGCAGCCTATCAAGTGCGATATCGTCCAACCTATGATTGCGTTGGATGACCCGCACCTGATCCGACAGTCGTTGGGCCGAAACGTTGACGGTTGGTTCCAGTTCCTGGAACAGAGACAGCATCCTATCGCGGTACGCAGTGAGGTTAATTCCCCCCTCTGTAGACCTGTAATATGCGCGCATGACGTTCTCGTTCATAGACTGAGTCCATCTCATGCGCTGCACACAACCACCGGTAGCGGGGACCCGACTCGGGGCCGGATGGCCCCTAAGTCCCAAGCTGTTCGGTGGCCGGCCTCTCCCCTGCCGGCGTACGGGTGTTGGCGACGTCGGCGGGGAAAAATATTCGTCGCTCGAGCTCGACGCAACTGCCACGGTCACTTTGTCGTCGACGTGACGTGACGTGTGTTTGTCTTCGTCGTCGTTCGTCTTCGTCGTCGTCGTCGTAGTGAGTGACGTTGCCGGTGACGTCGTGTGTTTTTCAGTCGCTCCATGTAAAGTACTGGTATTCAGCTGCATCCGGTTAGACTGGAAGCCAACCCCAACATAGTTGGGAAAAGGCTAGGTAGATGATGTTTCAGGGGTATTCAACATTTGCCTAGGCATTATAACTATTTGATTTTATTAAAAAAACTGCCCAAGTGCGAGTCGGATTCGCACACGAAGTGTTCCGTAGCACAAGGCAAAAACGCCGAAAAAAACATGTTTGTTGTTTTTTTTTAAATGGGCATCTCGCAGTTCAACCTGAGGGGTTGTCCACTGCTTAACCGGGCTTTCCTGTGGATGTCTCAATTAATTAAGGCCTCCAGCCAGGGCATAAATAAACTTACAAACACCCCCTGTGGGGTACGGACCTCGGCTTAGGGCGTCGCTGGGAGAGGGCAGCAAGGGACAGGCTGGATCGGAATTATTATTATTATTTTTAGGGGACGAATTTAAAACTACAGGCTCAGCGGCGCGGGCTGGCTCGAGCAAGGGTCGGGGCACATGTTTGTTGTATGGGAGCCTCCCTTATATATTTATTTTATTTTAATTTTATTATTAATTATTAAAGTTAAAATACAACTGAGTATTTTATGAATATTTCAAGTGCCTGTTGTCATTTTTGATATCGAGCAAAAAAGGGCAAAAAAATCGCGTTTGTTGTATGGGAGCCCCCCCCAAAATTTTTATTTTATTTTGTTTTTAGTAACTTTTGTTATAGCGGCAATAGAAATACATACTTTGTGAAAATTTCAACAGTCTAGTTATCGCGGTTCTTGAGATACAGCCTGGTGACAGACAGACAGACAGACGGACAGACAGCGAAGTCTTAGTAATAGGGTTCCGTTTTTACCCTTTGGGTACGGAACTCTAAAAAGCACGAAATTCATCTCAAAATTTAACATACTATATATAGCCTAAGGGCTCGTCGTAAACTAATGAAAATAAAATATTTCTATTCGTATGAATAACTTTCTCATGTTTATTTATTTGATTTAATTTACATTCGCTGCAGAAATGCCCACAAATGTTCTTTCCGCAATCACCTAAAGACCAATATTGTTCTCCAGGCACAGACATAACAGTGCGTTGTCTCTTTTTAGGTGGTGATTGAATATCCTTTTTAGTCGACGGACCTGGCTGAGCATCCATATTAGGTACGTCTATTTTATTACGCGTAAGCACGATTTATGCGACCACAAATAAGCAAAAACGTAAAATACAACAAAGAAACATTTAACAACAAATAAAAACTCACGAGGGACACGTTCAATCACGACAACTTCAGAAATTGAATGACTCCAAACGACAAAAATAAAATGGTGACTTGAATCGATTAATAATAATGCAATATTATTTGTAAAAATTAACGATTCTCTTGTTTAAAAGGAAAAACCATATAGAAAAAGAAAATAATGAATGAAAGTCTAATGTTTAGAGCTTCTGTCTAATTGGCAGTATTATAATAAAAAATTAAATTAAAAATTTAAAAAACCCTCGACACAAAAAAATACCTAATGAAATTAAATGTAAGTAATTGGAAAAGGATCAAATAATTTAAAAACCCCCAACTTAAAGAATCTAGGTAACGAGACTAAAACAGATAAATTCATATGGAAGTCGGGGGACCGTTCTGTGGAACACCTTCTATGCTAAGAGGTCCCCCGACTGCCATATGAATTTATCTGATTTAGTCTCGTTACCTAGATTCTTTAAGTTGGGGGTTTTTAAATTATTTGATCCTTTTCCAATTACTTACATTTAATTTTATTATTTTTTTTTGTGTCGGGGGTTTTTTAAATTTTTAGTCTCGTTACCTAGATTCTTTAAGTTGGGGGTTTTTAAATTATTTGATCCTTTTCCAATTACTTACATTTAATTTCATTAGGTATTTTTTGTGTATTAAATTTTTAATTTAATTTTTTATTTCATGCTTTTTGTAGGGACTCCTTAATTTTTGTATTTCATTTCTATTATTTTCTTGCGTTTTAAGATTCAGGTAATTTCGTGTTTAATCAGGTTTTTTTATCTGTTAAAAAATAATTATTAATGTAGGTAAGTATAGTTGAAGAATAATTTTTAAGACAAAAGAGATTTTTTTGTTTTATTATATCCTTTTTATTTATTTATTTAACACCTCAAGCACATAAATGTACAAAGGCGGACTTAATGCCATAGGCTTTTTCTAGTTCTTCCTTTAGTTATTCAACTTTCGTACAAGTATTTCATAGGGTTAGAAGCGTTATGACTACCTCTCGATAAGACTAAATAGCAGATATGACTTTTAAGTAGGATAATTCCATTCATATTAAAAATAGTCAAACTTAGTGGTCGTAGGTACGAGTCATTATCATCACGAGGTATGAGTTTTTAGTTTTCATTTCGTTAGTTAATATTCCTCATTCCCTTTCAATATAGTACACATTATTCTACTTGTCAAGCCCTTGCATTTGATACCTATATTAAAGGAGTTTGAAGAAAAAATATAATTCGCCATTTTGTGGTGGCGGCCATCTTGTATTTGAAATTTGTAATAGCGTATAGTATTCTACTAGTCAAGCCCTTTCATTTGATACCCATATTGAGGGAATTGTGAAAAAAAAAAAGTAAATCGCCATTTTGTGGTGGCGGCCATCTTGGATTTGAAATTTATCATAGTGTATAGTATTCTACTATTCAAGCCCTTTTATTTGATACCCATATTAAGGGAGTTGCGAAAAAATATGTAGTCCGCCATTTTGTGGCGGCGGCCATCTTGGACCGATTTTCTTCAAACATAGCTAATAACACTCCCGACTAATTCACCTTTCAAACAAAAAAAACAAAATCAAAATCGGTTCATCCGTTCGGGAGCTACGATGCCACAGACAGACACACACACACACACACACACACACACACAGACACGTCAAACTTATAACACCCCGTCGTTTTTGCGTCGGGGGTTAAAAATAATTTGCACGATTTTATTTCAAACAGTTATATTTTATTCTTGGATCGTAATTTACGTCACTTTAAAGCTGAAAACTGTGTGCAATATTATATTTTACCTGTTTAACACTTTGCGGGACACTTAACGCCTCTCGACGTAATAACAATAAAACTTCTATTGTGTCTCGTTAGTGTCCTTCAATGTGTTAAGATATGTTACTATATTTATTTATTTTTTTATTTATTTATTTATTTATCACAAACACCGCCACCATTACAGGAAGTTCCCAATGCGGTAGCGTGGTCCTTACTTAGACTATACTATATTAAATAACTAACTTAAATAACATAACACATACAACATTATTTTTGTGAATTCATTCAGAGAGCATGAAAATAAATCGATCCTGTCAGCCGTGTCATTCAGTGCGTGTAAGGCGCGCGTCAGTGGTGCTTTGCTGAGCAAGTTGGTTCGTGCATGTGGCACTGCTAGTAACCGTGGCTTCCGGCGCCGCGATACGTAATTGTCAGGCACATTCAGACAAATCTCCCTCAAAACACCCGAATTATAGGTCTTACCACGTAATAGTTTAAAAACATATGTGGTTACAGCTAAGTCCCTCCTTGTCTCGAGTTTGTTGTACCCGACCATACCGATAACGAATAAGGTCGGGTACATCAACGGATAGAAGGGATAGACACCGTATAGCTTCATGTACAAAAATCTGGTGAATTTGTTTTGTATGCGCTCCAACATGAGACTATATTTAGTCTCATGCGGAGCCCATATGACAGCATTATACTCTAGCTGAGTTCTTATAAGCGCGTTATACAATGCTGAAACTGCTTTTATATTTGTATACCCCGATGCCCGTCGAAGAACGAAACCTAGACTTCTGTATGATTTCTTACACACATTTACAATATGGTCACGAAATGTTAACTCAGTGTTCAGGCGCACACCCAGGTCACGTACCTTTTCTACCCGCTCCATTGATGTGCCCTCAATCTTGTACTCGTGATGATGTGGTTCTCTCATTCTGCTAAAAGTTATGACTGAGCATTTTTTTACGTTAAACTGCAGTTTATTTTTCCTACTCCATTCTGCTACATAATCTATATCTTGCTGCAATCGTGCACAGTCACTTTTATCTTTAATGGCCATGAGCAGCTTAAGGTCATCCGCGAATAATAGACAAGTGGCAGTCCTGACAGCTTCAGGCAGGTCATTTATCATAATAATAAAGCTCAGCGGACCCACATTACTGCCCTGGCTTACTCCTGATCTTGTATAATAAGGCTCAGATTTACAACCGGCATATTCTACGAACTGCCGTCGATCTCGCATGTAGTTAGCAAAGAACTGAAGCAATGCAGGAGTACATCCGACTGCTGCCAGCTTTTCTAATAATATGTCATTATCAACCAAATCAAAAGCTTTTTTGAAGTCGAAGTAGGCAGCGTCGACTTGCACTCCAGCATCAACATTTGGAACCACGTACGTCATAAAGTTCAGTAAATTGCTGGTTGTGCTACACGCCGGACGAAATCCGTGCTGGGCGTCCGATAGCAAACTGGACACTTGGTCTAACATGCATCTTTGTATGGTTGACTCAAAAACTTTTGCTGGAGCTGACAGAACTGCCACCGGCCTATATCCACTCACGTCTGAATCCATCCCACCCTTAGGTATTGGAATCACGCGGGTGATTTTCCAACACTCAGGAAAATACGAGGACTCTATGCACAGATTATAAAGGTGTAAGAGTGGCTTCGCTAATACAGCACGGCAATCCCTAATAACAAAAGCGGGAATTCCGTCCGGCCCCGCTGACCGTTTTGGTTTAAGTCGAGTAAGCGCATCTGTTACTTGACTGAATGTAAGGCGACCTATGTGAACTCGCGAGCTGTTACCGCCGCTTGAAGCTACCGCTGCGTTTACGTCGAGCCTCGGCTGCTGACTGTCGTAGACGGAATAAAAATACTGCGCGAACGCTTTAGCACACTCTGAATCAGATAAAGTGTTGCCGTCCCTTATGATATTTTTACGGTTCCCTGTTGCTTTTTTAGACCTCACATAGTCCCAAAAAGATCTAGGATCTTTTGTAAAATTTTGTTGAATCCACTCCTGGTGGTGGTTATGGGCACGCACTATCATCGTCTTTACCGTCGCCCTACACCGAGCAAACACTTCGTAGTCACTGCTTACCCCACTTTGTTTGAACCTCTTATGCAATATTGCTTTTTTCCTAATATAATGAATAATTTTCCCAGTATACCACTCCGGGTACCTATACCTAGAATTTGCACATATTTTCCTCTTCCTTGGAACGCAACTATCAATTGTGTTATTTACGGTGTTATAAAAATATTGAACGGCCTCCTCTGGGTCATGAATGTCATACATCGGACCCCAGTCGTTTAATAATAGCAATGAGTATAATGAATCATAATCAGCTTTGGCAAAACTCCACTGACTGATATTATACCTAGTACTATTTGACAAACTATACCATAGAGGTTATTATTTCAAATTATTGAGGTTATTATTTCAAATCAGCAACAGAACACAGTTGTTTATATTTTTGATCTTGAGTTCTATTTCCGAGTTTAGACAAAATAGTCAATAACCTCCTTTCATAAATTTTTCTGAGTTCCTCGTCATCGTCTTAGCACTAGTTTCATTTAAAGCATTTACAATTCCCACGCTACTTAGAAATTCTCTAAAGTTCTTCAGCATCAAATACCTAGAATAGGTTGACAAGTGCGAACTCTTTGAAAATCCGGTCGAGAGCTTTAAGTTAATATTCAAACTAAAACGAATCTGTCAGCTAGGATCACCAACCCTTTACTTCCAGTGACAACTTCTAGGAATTTGTCTTTTAGTTTTCTAATGACTAAGATTAAACGTTTTACTATTATTCCTATAACATAATCACTCTATTCTAATGTTTATTTGTCATCACTTAGTGATTTAACCTTACCTATCTACTTAATTTTACATGGATGTGAGCAATCACACACCGAGAGAGAGTGAGATCCGCAGGAGAACCACGGTAACCGACATAGTCCGAAGAATTGCCAAATTTAAGTGGTAGTGGCCAGGGCACATTGCTCGCAGAACAGATAATCGATGTGGCCGAAAGGTTCTGGCAGCGTTGGAACGCCTCTCACAAGGTGGACCGACGACCTTGTAAAGGCCGCAGGAACCCGCTGGATGCGAGAAGCGCAGAACCAGTCGAAGTGGAGGTGCGTGGGGGAGGCCTATGTCCAGCAGTGGACGTCTTTCGGTAGAAATGGTGATGATGATAATGAGCAATCACATAAAGGAAGTCGTCAAACTGACATGTGTGTAGGTTTTAACGAGCAAGTAGTAGTAATAGATGAAGTACCACTATCAATTTCCTAAACAAAGCCTGTCCAAACCTCCGTGGAACTATGAGCACTAACGAGGGCACTGCCCCGCATGCAGCCACACTCAGCCGCTGTCATTACCGTTAATGTGCTCACTGTTATGACACCATTAGCAGCCGGTTTATAGGCTTTTGTGCCAGTAACTCGCTTATCTCTCGGATCCGACGTGCCAATGAGCTGATAGTTAGAACTAACTGTACGTGAGGAAGAAGGTGTCTCTTCGTGTGTTAAGATTTTATATCTACTTGGTGCTACAAAAGTAGGGTGTCAAAAAGGCAACAAAGTAGAGTGTAGAAAAAGGCCAGTAATATTTGCTTTTGGGCAAAGGAAAAAGCTTTTAATGTAGCTGTTTTGTTTATGATCCCTTTTCAGACTATGAAAGTCCTATGTTTTATTTTTATTTAATGATAGCTGCGGTAGTCGTTAGGCGGCGACCAAATGCCCACGAGTGGGTTCACTAATGTTTCACCAAAACTCCATTGACAAGTTTTTAGTATACAACCAAAGTTTCGTATACTATTTATTTCACAAACAACTCCTTCCGCAAATGTTTTATTTTATAAACACTCGCTTTACAAACATTTATTTGGCAAATGCTTCTCTTTACAAATGTTTCCGATGACATTTAATAATTTAAACATTTTTCACTTAATATTTAGAGATTCTTTTGGAAATATCATTTTATAATACATTTTCTAAACCAATCACGAAGTCATCATGACGGTATTTTCGCTCTTGCATCCTATGTCGACGGAGCCCCGCTTCGCTGGCCCCGGATATCTATGGCTGGCCCCTATTTCTGCGTAAAGGGTTTAAAGTAACCTAACAAAAATTAACTTCGGGGTGCCCTTCGCTCGCTCTTGCATCCTATGTTGGCGGAGCCTCGCTTCGCGGGGCCCTATTTCTGCGTAAAGGGTTTCAAGTAACCTAACCAAACCCAACCTCGGGTGCCCTTCGCGCGCTCTTGCATCCTACGTCGCCTATTGCGTTCGTTGAGTTAGGTAACGGTAACGTAAGTATATAGCGAAAGAGGAAAAGATATTTCGGAGTATTGAAAATCGGAATGTCGTTTTTCGTTTTTAGGAAATTGTGTAATAATAAGTCAATATGTAAAACGTTTTTGTTCCAAACGATGTATTAAGAGATAAAATGAATAAAAAATGAATTGTTTGTCAAATAACACGTTATTAAACAAAATTTTATTATTTTGTAAAGTGACTTATTTGGCAAACTTGTTGTTGTATAAAGATGAAATGACAAATCATGTTTTTGTCGTTGCTTGTCAAGTAAAAATATGTTAATTAATTTTTGGTGAACTGTCAGGGCACCGCCCACAAGTGCTTGGATAATGTTTTTTTGATGGCCATGTTACAGCACCTCGTGACAATTTGAAACAAACTTTCTAAAGGTAAAGTCGCAGTGTTTTGAATAATTAATAGTTAAATCTCCTAACAATACAGCTACACGTGCCATTGAAGCAAAGTCAAAGTCAAAGCATTTATTTCAAATAGGCACATAAAAGGCACTTTTGAACGTCAAAAATTACAACAAAATAGAATTTAGTCTAGTCGCCCATTCCAAAAGATAGTTTTCGTATGGAGAAGAATGGGCAAGAAACTCCACCGTTACTCTTTTAAAATGTTTTACAATATTTTGCATACATTAATTATATAATGATAAAATGTGAAGACCAAAACCTAAAAAAAAATACTATATAATAGGTAAAAGAATTAAAAATGAAACCATGAAATATAAATTAATTATCTGATAGATACCTACATGGTGCTCACATTTTTACAAACATGGTAAAAGTAAACGATTTACATTTAAATAAAAAAAAATTACAAGTAATAAGTCAGGGTTTGAGTTAAAGTAATTACAGAATTTAAAACAATGTAAAAAAAAAATTACCATTAAATTAGCAACCAGTTTGATTTTGTCTAGACTCTAGATTGTCCTCTGAAGCAGGATCAGTATGTTTCCAAGCGTTCTTATCATCGTAAGCGTTATAGCGTTCTTAGCGTTCGTATGGATATAATCTTCTAATTTATAGTATGCTTGTTTACAAAGTGTACGTTTAATGTGAGTTTTAAATTTTCTTTAATTTAATTGCAATATATCACAAGGTATTTTATTGTAACATTTAACACAGTACCCCATAAAAGATGTATGTACTTTGGCTGGTCTGAAAAATGGTTGATGTATTTTATCTTTATTTCTAGTATTAAAATTATGTCTATCGCTTATTATATTAAAAAGATGTAGATTTTAGGTACTTACATAATATTTTCATAAATGAATTGGCAAGGGAGCGTCATAATATTAATCCTTTTAAAAAGTTCCCTGAGAGATTCGTGGCGACGTAGATTATAAATGGCTCTGACAGCTCTCTTTTGAAAAATAAAGATGGATTCAATGTCAGCAGCTCGAATCCATAGTAAAATGCCGTACGACATAATGCTGTGAAAGTAAATGATAAATGATTTATTTTCCGTAAGATGGTTTGTACAAACACTTTTTCACGTCAATCATATTTTTTTAAACTAGATGAGGTCGGCGTTTCCTATCTGACTATTCTGAGAAGAAAGGCCGAAACAAACTCAGAGGTACAGTTTCTTTTAAAGTCTAGACAATCGTGTGAAAACCATGTAGATTGGTGTCTGAAATGGTCTTTGAGGAAAGAACCACACAGATTGAGCGGACTTGTCCAATCAGTGCACGCATTTGTCAAAAATCAGCTCGACTCAGAACTTGAGGAGCTCAACGATTCGACGAACAATACCAAAAAAAAGACATTTGGATAGACTGCGTAAATTACTCAAACTGCCAGATCATTGTTAAAACTAACTAAGAAGGAAAACAGAAAAAAGAAATGACCCACACAGTCCTCACATTCACAATAATTAAATAAATAAAAAAATATTTTACAAAGTAAATACTCATGTCATTGTTTATATAAAATTTATCAATGTCATTGTGTATATAAAAAATTCGGACATAATCTTTGAGTAGATTGGTGTCTCAAATGGTCTAGTAGCTAGTAGCTAAAATAGACTGAACGCGCGGTTTCTACATCAGTTAATTGTCTTATCTTTTTAACAGCATAAACGGCCGAGCTAAACCGCCCCGCAAGAGATGTTATATGAGGTCCCCATTGTAATTTCTCCTCTAGCGTGATTCCCAGAAAAACCGAATTCCAGTTTCTCCATTCAGTATGATGTAACATTAACTACTTCTAACATTAGGTAATTAAAATCTAATGCATTTGGTTTTCTTTTCATTTAGTACCAAATTATTTACCGTAACCATTCTTGGACTTGAAGAATAGATATTCACGTCGTCAATATTTTGTGCCCATCTGTCTATCTTAAAGATCAATGAGGTGTCATCTGCAAATAACACCATTTTCGGTTGATTTTGAAGTAATTGGGGTAAATCAATAATGTAAACTAAAAAGAGGAATGGACCCAATATCGAACTTGAAGAACGCCCATTGCTATTTCAGACCCTAATGAGTTTACGCCGTTTACTGGAACTTTAAGTTTTCTATCTTTTAGGTATGACTTTAGTAAATCAAGAGCTAAATTCCTAATCCCTTAATGCTCAAGTTTCAGCAGAAGTGTCTCAGGGTTTACGCAATCGAACGTCATAGAGAGGTCGCAAAAGATTCCAATGGCATCTCGTGCTTCTTCCGTGCTTCAAGAGTTACTTAAAGCTGTCTAAGTAAGCTTTTTGTCGTTTTATTTATGATGATTATGAATATCTTTATGAATAACTTTATGTTGATAATAAATATCAATTTTCTAGTTTTATTGTATACTAGCTTCTGCCCTCGAATGTCGGATCCCACCCCACCGCGTTGCATCCTATCGTCAGCGCTATTACTTCGTTTTCTTCTTTTAGCTCGGCTCTTAAAGGTCCTAGCGTGACGTTAAATAGCCTATAGCCTTCCTCAAGGATTGGGCTATCAAATGAAAATATATTTATTCAAATCCGACTGGTAGTTCCAGAGATAAGCGCGTTCAAGCAAACACTTCAGCTTTATTATTAGTATAGATAGACGAAATAACAATAAAACTTCCATCGTGTCTCGCTCAGTGTGCTTCAACCGATTATTTAGCAATTTCAAGAGTTTCAGTTTTATTGTTGTTCAGTTAAGTATATTTAAATATTCTGTTTATCACGTAAACGTTGACATCGTTTCATAAGTTCTCTAAATAAATAATAACCATTAACTGCTGGAGTCTAAACTAGGTCACTTTTAAAGAACGGTTCAGTTTTATATATATGCAAACGACCATTTATATTTAAACTTTTTAATATTTAGTGCTGCGCTTTGTCAAACTTCTATTTTGCTACCTTTGTATGTTTACATTAAGTGCTTACTATTCTCGTCCGCGGGACATAGAGAATACGAAAGAAGGTTGGTTATTTTACGTGAACATAACTGAAGCGGAGAACGAAATAAATTATTTAAATAAAAATTTTGTTGCCACAAGAATTCCCATCTAAAAACAAGTTTGATAAATATAAAACAATTTTCAACCATTAACTAACTCCAAACTCCAATCAGTTTCCAATTACGACCACTACAAGTTCTTCAATCAATGTAGCTAGTATCGCCTGTTCTGATTGCACTGGGACATGGGAATATTTGCCCAAATCGCGATATTTACCGATATACCACACGCTATTTACCGTTGCATTATGATTTACTGGTATTTTATTATTAACCTGTAAATACAGTACAATATATGTACGCTCTGTTTTGTTATTCAATAATTATTATTAAGTGCATGCAAATATTTGAATATGAAATGTCTGATACATTAAACTAAATTTTGGGAATTTAGGCATTATATAATATATCGTTATTGATAAATTATAACGATTCCTGCTACTCATTATTATGTAATTATCAGCAACTGATTCAGTATCGTTAATAATGTCAAATATCAATGTCACTCAACGTTTATTATCTTGCCCAGTCAGTAAAAGATCTTTTAACTGTTGTTTTTGTACTACACTTCTATACTACATGTATTTCCTTCTTTTCCTGCAAAAAAAAACCAGCCCGTTAAGTGTACTCTTATAAAAATAACCTCAAACGCAAAACTTTTTTTTCTTTTTACAAAAACTTCGCTCCCTTATTCCGAAAGTCTCCAAAAGTATATACAACGAGGTTTTATTCTTTTTGTGGATTTGCAACCGGCTGTAGTGTTGTAACGGGCGCTTACACACTGAGTGGTTGCAGTTGAACAGTAAAAGTCACATTTTGTTGCCATTCATAATGTTATGAAGAAGACGAGCTAAACATAAAAAATCTGATTGTTGAATCCAATTCAGTGCACAAAATAATAGTATTTTGGTTAAAACCATTTTACCATGTCACTCGTTTCATGAAACTGGTGTGTAATAAAAATAAAGTTGGCATCTGGTAAAAATAACTTAAGGATTTAAACAATTTTAAATTTACTGTACCACTGATACTTCGTTCTAAATGTTATGAGTCTATTGCCAATTATAACACGTGAAAAAAGAACGTTCGAAAAACACTGAGTCAGTGTGCAGGGCCCCTTACTTCACAAGTAGTTGTACAACTTTAGATTTACTGGCGCTCTTAATGTTTCGCTCTCCCGGCTCGGCTGCGACGCTTTGTCGCGACCGCTGCAGTTTTGCATTCTACCCGGCAACAAACAACGTTTTACATTGCGTAATGCTCCGAGATTGTTGTTCTTCGATATTTTAACATTAAACGTTTGAATGTTTTTTAATGAGAAAAAGTTATTTGTGTTGGTTGGTTTACTGAAATGTTGCATTTGTGAATTTTAATGTACATTTTGTCGTTTTTAGGGTTCCGTAACTCAAAAGGTAAAAATGGAACCCTTATAGGATCACTTTGTTGTCCGTCTGTCTCTCTGACTCTTTATCTCGGGGAATGAAGGTATCAAGTTAAAATTAAAATCATGTACTCAGGTCTACAATCCCTTGAAGCTTTGAAAAAAAACCAACTTCTAAGTTAACGTAAAAAAAAGATACGGACGTTTATGCTGCAAAAAATGTATATTTCGACACTCTCAAGGGAATCAAAATTTATAGGATACTTCCCATTGACCTAGAATCATGAAATTTTGTAAGAAGCAATGTCATGTAGCACAAGTAAAAAAATATTTTTCCCGTGATAAACTATTTGCATACTTACAAAGGACAATGCTCTTGGATGTATAAAAAAGTCAAACTTTGTTTTTTATAGACTACACTTATCATATTAACAAAAGTTCCTACAAAAGTTCTTCTTGAAACAAAACCCGTATTTTTTTTTTTTGAACATCTCGGAAACCCGTTTCGGAGATTTTCAAAAAAAATAATAACTTAAAAAATAGGCACCTACTTTATTTTGTTTGACATATCATACACGAACGCCAAAAATCGCACATCTGCAGCAGTTTCGGACAATGTCTTCGCATATTGCGTTGAAATCTTAATGAACAATTAACACAACATTCAATTATACACAGGAAAACAGAAATACATATCAATTTCATGCAATTCGAAAGAAACGGCAAAAATTAATTGACACTGTCTTTCTGACAGTGTCGATGCGGCTCGATTTAATTAACTCGTAACTCGACTAAATAAAATGAAGGGGCAAGTCCATTTACTCTATATCTAGACTAAGGTAAGGGAATCTTCTCCATAGGAAACGACCAATTGGAACCGTGCACCTAGCTTCTGACGTTTCATAAGTGCCCATGTAGGTTTATGTGAAATAAAACATTTTGATTTTGATTTTTTTGGAAGGTAGGCAATAAACCAAGGATATTTAGTTTAATAAACCGTCAAAATACTGGACACAATCACAGGATTTTATAAGAGTAAGAACAATACATATTCTGTGGGTTAGTTCTGTCAGTTGGTAACGTGTATTTTGTCATTAAAATCGCCATCGTATCGTCATTGATTATCAGATTGACAGTGGAATGTGAGTAGGAGAAGACGCTCTTTACAAAGCCGAACAAGGCCGATCCGAATGTATGTAATGACTTAACCTCAAAGTACCAACATTTAATGGTTGCTGTATTTTAGATCTTGCTATGATTCTTTTCTTTAAGTTTTTTTTTTGTGTACATTTCAAACGTACGAAACTGCTGGAAACTTAATTTTCGAATTACACAATCGAGAAAATTGTGTGTCTGAACGTTAATGACTGAGTAACATCACTAGAGTCAAACTGACAAACAACGGAAAAACTACAATCCGTTTCACGTTGATTTTAGTACTACTTTAGGTGAGAGTAAGCAAACTCAAAAATATGAGATTAAACACAGGAAGACCTGCTGCAGCGTCAATGATACATTTGTTTTTATAAAACAGATTTGGTTACCATCTCGAACTGTAATTAGGTATATACTTTTTTTTTTCTTAAAATCGTAAAAAAACGTTTCAATACATGTACAAATATGACATTATTATTATATTATTAAATATGACATTGACGACCATATCTTCAATTGAATCAATTGAGTGAATTATCAAAATATTGTCTTTTTATTACGATTTCGTGTTCCCGGTTAGACTTTACTGAAAAAATCGACCATTTTAAATGATAAATTGGTTAAATTTTTTTAAGTATAAATAAAACTATCTCCATTCAATGTTATATTGATCGTATCATCATCATAATTATAATCATAATCATTTATTTCGCCAGACCCCAACATAGTTGGGAAAAGGCTAGGCAGATGATGATTTATTTCGCCAGAGATATGGTACAATTGCTGTTACAATAAAGTAGTGCTTAACACATCTCACCTGTAGGAGGCATGCGAAAATTTACAGTTACAGGAACAATAAAATACAAAATACAAAAGTTCACAGATACAGTAGGAACATCATGCAATGGGAATAAAACAACATCAACACTTTTTTACTTTAAATTAAATTCCCTGTTCAAAAATCAAATCCCCGACGCGTAATGTCGTAAAAAATTATGAAAATAATTACTATAATACCAAAAAGTAAGTAGTGGTACCAAAAAGTCTCATGCATCAAGATCAAAACATCTTGAAACTTTTTGGTACCACTAACGATCATTCTCCTTTGTACGGAACCTTCGGTGCGCGAGCCCGACTCGCACTTGACCTTTTTTTTATTTTTAAACGATACCTAAACCTTTTTCCCAGGCATTTCCTTACGACAATTTACTACTAAGAAAATGGTAAACAAATCAGTGTTTAGGTATGATTTAAAATCAGTAAACAGTACGATACAAATATAGTTAAAAAAAACCGGGCAAGAGCGAGTCGGACTCGCTTGAATGAAAGGTAAATTGCGGTTTACGATTTATACTACTACTAGATCTCATTCAAACCAATTTTCAGTGGAAGTGGACATGGTAATATACGAGTACATCATATTTTTTTTTTAGTTTTATCATTCTCATATTTTAGAAGTTACAGGGGGGGGACACATTTTACCACTTTGGAAGTGTCTCTCGCGCAAACTATTCAGTTTACCGCAATATCACTTTTGAAGACCTATCCATAGATACCCCCCACGTATGGGTTTGATGAATAAAAATTTTTGAGTTTGAGTTCTAAGTATGGGGAACCCCCAAAATTTATTGTTTTTTTTTTCTATTTTTGTGTGAAAATCTTAATGCGGTTCACAGAATACATCTACTTACCAAGTTTCAACAGTATAGTTCTTATAGTTTCGGAAAAAAGTGGCTGTGACATACGGAGGGAGAGACAAACAGACATACATGACGAATCTCATAAGGGTTCCGTTTTTTGCCATTTGGCAACGGAACCCTAAAAATACACGCCAATCGTTACGAGGTTCGTAGCACCGTCTAAGTGCTACGCGACTACGGTGCTACGAGTTTCGCTACGCCAGCTACGATATCTTTAAAATGTGACACAATGATGTTATAATGGTGACAGAGTGTTGTGGAAAACAAAGGGAACATTTTATACTTGTGTTTACTTTATAAAAGAAAACACTTCTCTTCATTACAGGCGTTTAATGAGTTCACAAGCTTTTATACACCTATGGGAGTTAGGGCTTCTAGAACTTTGTATAATATTGCTTTATTTTCAAAGATTTTAGACATACTGTGATAAATCTCCAAAATTCGATAACGTATCCATTTTTACTAGAAAAACCTTTGTATCATCGCAATGTTGGGCAAAGTCCCCTAACACCCTTGACTATACAAAGTTTTTGTTTATTTCCTTTAGAAAAACATTGTATGTTTGCGATCCCGCGGCTTGTCTCATGACGTCTTGTAATTAATTGCGACATACTCGCTCGGAACAATAGACTCTTTCTCTAACAGAATTCCCTTGTTTTGATATTGTATGTATCATAGCGATATACACGCTTACTAGGTAAGCAGAACTGGACGTTCCCGAGATTTATTCGTAAGCTAAATACTTATTTGGAAATAACATTTAGCCTTTACATGTCAAATTATGAAGTACCTACGCGGAATCAATATTTTTTGTAACTTTAAAACCACACATTTACTCATGTGTGGTTTTGTGTAGTGTGACGTTTAAAATCAACTCAAAAAGGCAATTGAAATTGGATTCCCTCAGCTACAGAAAAGGTGGCTTACCTATTTGTGTTTAAAACAACCTATACCTTTGTCATCCGTTCATTGTATGTAAGATTTGAGCATGGTAAAGTTAGTGTAACTAGTTGTTTATCAAATTGAATACCACTTTAAACTATTCGTAATCACAACTTGATAGTTGTGATTACGGACAGTTTAAAGTATTAAAAATAATGATTTCTTTTTCGTTGCATGAAATGACTATATTGACGCAAGGTGTGAATTTGATAAACAATTAATTTCCCTGACTACCTATACAAATAATTATAAAACAACCCTAATCTGTGCCATCACAAGTTATTACACGTACAACATTTATAAACAAGCTCACACGAACAAAGGCGATCTTTGTGCGCCTCTCTTTTGTTTCGGCTATTTATGACGCCGGTAACGCTGCTTGCTAATCTGAAAGGAATACCGTGTGTTGTTTACTAACAGCGGCGCAGAGTTCAGGTTCTATTGTTTGATGTTTGTTTTTCGGGATCAAGGAATAGTGCAGGTGTTTGGGATGTAGTTTTTCCTAATTACATAAATATGGACTGTTGGCCCCGCTACCCCATATTTTTGCGACGCATTGGGTATTCTTTAAGTATGATTCGTGTCGATACGAAGCTAACATTTTTCCAATCCTTTGGTTTTGGAATGTATTTTGAAATCTGAATTGCAAAATTTCTTTCTCTTTTCCGTTATCGATAGTAATTTATTCTGCTTCTCAAACGTCAACCTTTAATGCAAATGCCGTGTTCCGCGTCAGTCATTAGTTACGACGGATGCATCTAATTTACTAGACGAAAACGACCATTGTCGGGAGTAGGAGAGCTTATGTTCAGCTAGAAATCCAATTCCTATATAATACCTTACCGACTGCTACTGGTTAAACCGGACTGGCTACCGGTTGGTTGGTGGTGGTGGTTGGTCTTTTATGTCCGTTATCGATGCCAAGCTTTCACGAGTAAGTTTATATAAGAAACCTTTTCATATTATAGAAACGTTTACTTTAGGAGGATTACAGAATTAATTTTAAATACTATTTACTAGTTTAGGCATTACAAAATGGGTAAGACCTAATCAAATGAGTTCTGAGTTGAGCTGCATGTTTACTGACCATTTCTATGTTACTGACAAATGGGTGCACTGACTGGACAAGTCCACCTAATCTGTGTGGTTCTTTTCTCAAAACGCGATTTCAGACTCCAATCTACATGGTCTTTACATGATCCGGCAAAGATTATGTCTGTACTTTAAAAGAGACTGTGGCATGTGTCATGTAGCACAAGTAAAGGAAAAAATCCGAAAACTGTGTTGTTACATAAAATAAAATCCCGTGATAAACTATTTACATTCCTACAAATTTGTACGGAACCCTCGGTGCGCGAGTCCGAATCGCACTTGATCGGTTTTTTTTATTATATTTCAGTGTGATCTATTAATAACCTTAAATAAAATTGATGTCACAAGCAAGGAGTGACCTATATCCACAAAAAAGAAAAAAAAACTGACGCGTATTCTGTACAAGACATTTTGTGTGTCGGGCACAAAATATGTCGAAATGTTCTCCTATCGAAATCATTATTTCATCTGTTATGAGCACATTATGTAAAGGAGATTGAACATATACTGGACAGTATTTTGTTTTTGTAAGAGTGTAAACAAGCATGGTTAAGGAGTCATCAATCCATCCATACTTGCTGATGACACTGTCCTCTTGTTTAGCGCGAGCTCGTGGCAAGATGTCTATATATCAGCGTGAACAGCTATGCTTTAATACGGTATCCAACTGGTCACGCGACAATCAGTTGACCCTTAATACAACCAAAATCAATTACATAGCAATTTCCATGAAAAACAATGGATCCTCCCAAACATTACCTAATACTATTGTAGCTCACTCTTGCAGAAACCCACTCACCCGTAGTTGTAACTGCAAACCACTCACCAAGGCTGAGAATGTAAAATACCTGGGAATAACAATCTACAGAAACCTAAGATTTCAAGACCACATAACCACCCTTAGTAACTGATTACGGAAACTAATATAATTATGTGTTCAAAACGCTGAGACTTGTAGTCGATAAAGATATTATGAAATCAGTGTACTATACCCTTGCTCAATCTATAATATGCTACTGCATCACCTCTTGGGTGGAGCTCCGAAAACTAGCCTAATAGAAATTGAAAGAACCCAAAGAGCTATACTGAAAGTGTCGTCTTCTCGACCGTATCGCTACCCCACTGAGCAATTATACAAAGAAAATAAAGTCCTGACAGTGCGTCAACAGTTTATATTGCACATTCTGTTGAAACAGCATACTCTCTTGGTTTATATTCCAACTCTGTCCAGAGGGAAAAGTCGGTAGGATGACCCAGTGGAACGTTATCATCTACGTCACAAAAATAAACTATAGGTAATGATACTGAAAACGTCCTTTTAAGACCTAAACACACAATCACACACTCTCACACACCCACACAATCACCCATACTACACATCTACTAACATTCATCTCCAATACTTAACCTAGATAGTAATCCAAATAAATAAAACTATAAAATGTCGAATGATGCCTTACTACATTCTGTCAGCACGCTTAGTACATAATTTATAAAATATTTTTACAAAAAAAAAAACCGACTTCCAAAAAAAACACTACAAATTGAAAAATAACTTTAATTTCGGAAGTCGGTGTCTTTGGTTCCGCATTTTCGTTTATTGACACCGACTTCCGAAATTAAAGTTATTTTTCAATTTGTAGTGTTTTTTTTGGAAGTCGGTTTTTTTTTGTAAAAATATTTTTATTTTTCACTTTTTAGTGGGTCAGTTTGTAATTTATCTAAGTTACAATAGCCTAATGCCAACTGTTCATCACCTTATACAAAATATTGCTTTTCCCGATGCTGGGACGTTAATTGTTGAGGAGTTCTCCCGGTAAGAACCAGGAGAACTCCTCAACAATCACTCACCATACGCATTGTGATGAGCAGAAATTGTTTAGCAACCATATTAAAGTAATCGAATCGCAACCCGTGAAATATTTGTCATTGAGTAGTTCCGATTGCCATCTGTGGTCTTCATCATCAGCTCTACTTTACCAAATGATGATTTCCGAGAGCAAATGCTCAAGTTATTTAAAAAAATACCCAAATCGTTATAGCTTTGCCTATAAAATTTGAGGGTTTCCCTCGATTTCCATGGGATCCTCTCATCAAATTCCAACTTGATGGTAATGGGACCACCTCGAGAGTATACCCTTTCAAATAAAAAAAAAACTTTTGGATTCGGTCCAGCCGTCTTCGAGTAATCGGTGATCATACACAAGGTAGCTACTGTAAACTGTTGAGGAGTTCCCTTAACTGTCCTTCGTCTTCATCATCAGACCCCTAATGACAGTCACAACCCGTCTAGGTATAAAGTTCACATCAATAGAAATTAATCAAGCCCAAACACAAGGTAACTGCTGTAAATCGTTGAGGAGTCCCCTCGACTGCCTTTCGGCTCCATCATCAGATCGACTCCAGACCTTCATTAAATTGTAGTGCTTTAAAATACTTAATGAAAACATTAACAAACGCACTAGTCGCTCCTACGATTTTCGAATGTTCCCCTCGATTTCACTGGGATGTCATCATCAGATCCTGGTTTCCTTATCATGGGACCACCCTTGGCATATCTCCTTTCCAACAAAAAAAGAATAATCAAAATCGGTTCATAAACGACGAAGTTATCCGCGAACACACATAAAAAAAAAAAAAAATATGTATATACGGTCGAATTGAGAAACCTCCTCCTTTTTTGAAGTCGGTTAAAAATGAAATGTAAAGGGGTGGGATCCTGGTGTCCTGAAATACAGGCCACGAGCCTAGCTTAGGCACCAGTCTCCCACAATATATTCTTACCTGAATTATGTGTCATTGTCGAATCTGACCAATGTCAAATAATTTATGTATATTGTGGTGAGAAAATAATGTTGATTGATTGATACTAATCCATACTTTCATATTAATATAAATACGAAAGTAGCTCTGTCTGTATATTACCTTTTCACGATTAAACCATTGATCGGATTTCGATCAAATATGGCAAGAAGAAAAATAGCATGCATTCTATACTTTATTGCTGAGAAATTAGTTTTTAGTAATGTAACGAACCAAAAGAGTGTGCTGACGAGTGCATCAAACTTCAAACTTTTTCTATACATAGAGCGTTTTTCTATACATATCTACGCTTTTCATCCTGAACCGGTTCTCATAAATTTGATAAAATAATATAACTACAAAATTAAAATATTCAAAGACAAAGGGCGGTAAGAAAATAATTAATTTCGCTGCGGTATCACAAAGGAATACCTTTTGAGAAGGCCTTCACAAGCAAGACTGAGGCTAATCGAACTATCTGCATATCTAGGTACTGAATGTTATGTAGTGTATTTAAGTAGTGTTCTTTGTACTTATATTTAGATGTTATTTCAGTTTATCTCCGAGGAGCAATAACGATATCGGTTGATAAGTGGATCTATCTGGCTGTATAATATTATTATACAATTGATCAACCTTAGCGTTAGTAAGGCACTGAATTGCTCAACCTAGTAGTTGCTGTTAAATTAACTTATTTCTTGGCTTGAACCATCAACACGTATGGTCTATTTCACTACCACAAGTTCTGGCAGATAATTGCGTACCTACTAATTAAGTCTGTGAGACAGGCCCCTTGAATAAAGAATAAAATATTTCGAGGCTACTTATTATTAACACAATTTACTCTTTAACTTAATGTGAATTAACTATAGCCCACATTTTCTAACACAAAAGAAAAAAACCGGGCAAGAGCGAGTCGGACTCGCGCACCGAGGGTTCCGTAACATCCGGGTTTATGCATGAGGTTTATGTTTATGAAATTAATTTAATATTTTATTTTTAAGTTGATTGAATGAATTTTAAATTGCGGTTTACGATTTATGACGTATTAAAAAAAAACTACTTACTAGATCTCGTCCAAACCAATTTTCGGTGGTAGTTTACATGGTAAAGTACATCATATATTTTTTTTAGTTTTATCATTCTCTTATTTTAGAAGTTACAGGGGGGGGGACACACATTTTACCACTTTGGAAGTGTCTCTCGCGCAAACTATTCAGTTTAGAAAAAAATGATATTAGAAACCTCAATATCATTTTTGAAGACCTATCCATAGATACCCCACACGTATGGGTTTGATGAAAAAAAAAATTTTGAGTTTCGGTTCTAAGTATGGGGAACCCTAAAATTTATTGTTTTTTTTTTTTTGTGTGAAAATCTTAATGCGGTTCACAGAATACATCTACTTACCAAGTTTCAACAGTATAGTTCTTATAGTTTCGGAGAAAAGTGGCTGTGACATACGGACGGACAGACAGACAGACAGACAGACGGACAGACAGACAGACATGACGAATCTATAAGGGTTCCGTTTTTGCCATTTGGCTACGGAACCCTAAAAATGAAGTGAAGTGAAATTTAGAGCTAAAATTACCGTCGGCTATTAAGGAGTCACCGCCCACTCATCACCGCTCGCGTGCTGATCGTGACTGGTGATTGCTGTCGTGTCGGTGCTAAGAAAGAAATACGACGCGATGCGTATCACCGTGAGATAAGACAGCCATCCGTCTCTTTGACGGCGATACACGGAATGTTCAGCGAAGTAAGAATAAACACTGTATTTATTAGGAGAAGTTAAAGTTTAGAAAGTAAAAAGAATATATGAAATGGGACTAAATGCTATACCAATCAACTGTACCTTAAGCTTGCCCAAAAGAAGTCAATAAATATATAGGTACAGGCACCAAAGTGTGATGTAAACTTTAGCAGCTTAAGCATTATGAATGGGTAACTCTAAAATGCTTAATCTATAAAAAAGGAATGTCAAGAACACACGTTCCTTTTTAACTTACCCAGATGTATTATTTTCATTGTTGAAAAACTAATGTTAATACCTATTCAAAAACTTAGGCACTATATAGATGTTGGGTCAGTCAGCTTATACCTTAGTTTTAGATGGCTTACCGCCGTCCTCCAGGGATATTACCTTGGAATATCACTTGTATTGTACAGAGAATAGATGTTATTTATTACGACACATGGGCTTGGTACAGCGCAAAATAACATTTATTTTCAAACTAGTGTCACCTCTTCGTGGTGCCAGGTTTTTGAAATATTGTCGTTAATATTTGATGTCTTATTTTGGTTAAAGAATTGGTGGGTAAAGACCAAAAAGTTTGCTACCCGGGGGAACTGAAAACAGTTTTTGGAAGTTAATTCAGTCGTTAAAATTCAAAAGACACAATATTAAATTAAGAAAATTCTAAAAGTCGGATGTCTTCGTCTTTAAATATTTTAAGCCCACATCCATCCAAATTACTCCTGACAGCAGACTTTTGGATAAAGTATTTTCTATCAATAATAAACACGTGTCTACTTTCTCACAGAAGGCGATTTAAGAAGTCAAAACTTGGCTTATATTCTTCAAACTTCACACACGAAAGTTCGTCACAAAAATATATTGACTCGTGACCTAGTCTCAACTATATTTTTTTGTAGGACTTGAAATGACGTCCAATGGAGTCCCAGTTTCCAAATATAGCGTGAACTATTGATCGAGTGGGATCAGGAAGCGCAGCGCCATATTTAGATATAGCGAGCAATATTGTTGTGAACCTAATGTGAGGTTGCGGCGAAGGGACTACATCATGAGGAATGTCGCAATATGTTTGAAGAAGGGTTTGATCTTGGATGCTTGGTAATAAATGTGTATATTGTGTGGTGTGTTGCTTTTGATCAATAAAATTTCGATGTTTTTAGACCACATTTCTTTCATTCGTACTATGGGTATGAAATGGACTAAGATTGATAAAAAACCGTAAAAAAACGTATTTTTTTTTGTTATTCATTTTCTGGTGTACAATAAAGTATAAATAAATAAAACCGTGTGTGGTCGGGGGACCCCCGTCAGAAACGAAGTTTATTATGCGATACTCGCACGTACACACAAATTCTTATTTAATAGAATGAGACGGAGAGAGAGGGAGAAAGTCGCATGGAGGGGGCATAACAATACATAACATAACATAGTCAACTTTTACCGCAAGTCGTGATAAAACCTTCGTCCCAAAAAATCTGTAGCTTAGCTAGGTCCACAAGTACGTCAACTTAGCTAGGTCCACAAGTACGTCAACTTAGCTAGGTCTACAAGTACGTGAACTTAGCTAAGTAAGTACGACAAGTTAGCTAGGTCCACAAGTACGTCAACTTAGCTAGGTCTACAAGTACGTGAACTTAGCTAAGTAAGTACGACAAGTTAGCTAGGTCCACAAGTACGTCAACTTAGCTAGGTCTACAAGTACGTGAACTTAGCTAAGTAAGTACGACAAGTTAGCTAGGTCCACAAGTACGTCAACTTAGCTAGGTCTACAAGTACGTGAACTTAGCTAAGTAAGTACGACAAGTTAGCTAGGTCCACAAGTACGTCAACTTAGCTAGGTCTACAAGTACGTGAACTTAGCTAAGTAAGTACGACAAGTTAGCTAGGTCCACAAGTACGTCAACTTAGCTAGGTCTACAAGTACGTGAACTTAGCTAAGTAAGTACGACAAGTTAGCTAGGTCCACAAGTACGTCAACTTAGCCGGTAAGTACGACAACTTAGCTAGGTCCACAACTACGTCAACTTAGCTAGGTCCACAAGTACGTCAACTTAGCTAGGTCCACAAGTACGTCAACTTAGCTAGGTCCACAAGTACGTCAACGTAGCTAGGTCCACAACTACGTCAACTTAGCTAGGTCCACAAATACGTCATCTTAGCTAGGTCCACAACTACGTCAAATTAGCTAGGTCCACAAGTACGTCTACTTAGCTAGGTCCACAACTACGTCAACTTAGCTAGGTCCACAAATACGTCAACTTAGCTAGGTCCACAACTACGTCAAATTAGCTAGGTCCACAAGTACGTCTACTTAGCTAGGTCCACAACTACGTCAACTTAGCTAGGTCCACAAATACGTCAACTTAGCTAGGTCCACAACTACGTCAAATTAGCTAGGTCCACAAGTACGTCTACTTAGCTAGGTCCACAACTACGTCAACTTAGCTAGGTCCACAAATACGTCAACTTAGCTAGGTCCACAACTACGTCAACTTAGCTAGGTCCACAAATACGTCAACTTAGCTAGGTCCACAACTACGTCAACTTAGCTAGGTCCACAAATACGTCAACTTAGCTAGGTCCACAACTACGTCAAATTAGCTAGGTCCACAAGTACGTCTACTTAGCTAGGTCCACAACTACGTCAACTTAGCTAGGTCCACAAATACGTCAACTTAGCTAGGTCCACAACTACGTCAACTTAGCTAGGTCCACAAATACGTCAACTTAGCTAGGTCCACAACTACGTCAACTTAGCTAGGTCCACAAATACGTCATCTTAGCTAGGTCCACAACTACGTCAAATTAGCTAGGTCCACAAGTACGTCTACTTAGCTAGGTCCACAACTACGTCAACTTAGCTAGGTCCACAAATACGTCAACTTAGCTAGGTCCACAACTACGCCGAATTAGCTAGGTCCACAACTACGTCAACTTAGCTAGGCCCACAACTACGTCAACTTAGCTAGGTCCACAAGTACATCAACTTCTTCTAAGCGAGTAAGTACCAATTTGTGTAAAAAAAAAATAAACAAAAACTTAATTTCTCTTTCCTTTGTTCTTGTTTACTTATACATTTCTTTATTCCAAAAGCGCATTTCACAATAATGCATACCTGCTAATATAGACCAACATTATAGCATGCAAGTCACATGAGTATTTATGAGCTGTTTCAACCGAACGTCGCTAAAAACAAGAATTCAAAATAACTGTCTGATCGATAGCAGATGATAAGGTGAGGACACATTGGAAGTGTTCTGATCGGCCCGTTTATGTTTAGTGAGTTCAGTTTGAAACGTATTCGTGTGTGCCGTTAAGGCCTAAAAGTTTTATCATATCAATAGGTATTAAGTACCGTGTGTGTCAAAAAAGCCCTCGGATTCTTTGAGATATAGCTTACGTAAATTACTAATCAGAAAAGAAAGTATAGTAAATAAAGTGTAGTAAATGAACACTATAAATGAAGTCTGTTACACTCTTTTTAAAATAATTTCGCACGTATTTCTATTACGTACTACATGGTAAAAGTGTGAAAGTCAGAATGTTTATATATTGTGCCTAAACAAACACAAATCCCTTTCAACTCTCATGAATCAAGTGATGTGTGATATTATTTGGTGTTCACACTCGATTAGACACCGGAGTTCGGACGAACAAGAGAATTTTATCAGCTTACTCGTATTACCTATTTCCAAACTTAGTTATAACAGCCCGGGGTTTTAATGTACCCCACGCGTCGGCTTACATCATGTAATATTATTATAATATTGAATATTAGTTTAGGCAGTGAGCTGTGAATGGGGGAAAACAATAGTTTAGCATAGTTTTGAGTACCTAAAGGGCAAGGAAGGATATCGTCGTTTCAGCCGATAGACATCCACTGCTGGACATAGGCCTCCCCCAATTTTGGGGTGGGGGGGTTGCCATAATCGCCACGCTTGGCAGGCGAGTTGGCGATTTATTCCAACATCATACCATACTGCGAGGAAGGATATACCTAATGTTAATTTTGATGACAAACATTCGGGTATGCGGATATAACTTTTTACTGTTACAAAACACCTACTCCGATCTTTTCAGGGTTCCGTACCAAAATAATAAAACGGAACCCTTATGATGAGACTCAGTCTGTCTGTCTGTCACAGCTGGATATCTCAAGAACTACTAATGCTATCAAATTGAAATTTGGAATAAGTTTTAGAGGACGTTTGCCTAACTATTTTGCAAATAAGAAATAAATAAAAATACGAGTATATGTATAATTTTTGCAACAGTAACGGATTGAGAGGGGGTCTGAAAAATTCAAAGTGGGGCTACTAGGTCATGTGGGGTATCATATGAATGAAATCAGTTTGTACATTCTCAAACATTTTTTTTAGGCCGCATTGTTTTCGACTTTTGACGAAAAATGTAAAAAAAAAAAACGTTCCCACTTATCTCCGAAGTTTGCAAAGAGAAAAATCTGAAATAGTTCTATGTGATAGAAGTTTATGTAAAGATTACAGTAAAAATAAAACGAAGTCTCTAATTAGCACACTTTTTCAGAAATCATCAACAAAAGTGACATTAGTTCCACTATCGGTCAAGATGTGGCGCTGACATAAAACTGCAATATTCTGCACCGCAGTGCACAGTGTTAAAATTCTCTGATGAATATAGGCCTCGCCGATGAAAATTTAAAAACGTATGATGGTACGGACCCTTTGGTGCGCGAGTCCGACTTGCTCTTGCCTGGTTTTTTTATGATCCTAAAAACTGTCTGTCTAACCCTACTTTAACAGAAGTTCGTGACGACGTGGAATTAATATTTTTTCAGAAAGAACATTATTTCTTACATACTCAAATAAATAAAATAGACTACCCACCTCTAAAACCATCTTTCATTTCAAATGCAACACAAAAGAACCTCAAACGAACATTCGAAAATTCACAAAGGATATGCCAAATGAAAATGAAAGAAAAAGAGTGAGCACACCAGCGGGCGCCCGGTGTGCCTCCGTCACGGCGAACTATTCACAATGTCTGATACATATTTCATAACGCTCATCCGAATCGCGCCGACACTTGGATTATTTTAAAGATATACCGCTTGTACCGCAAACCGTATCATTAAAATTCAAAGTTTAACGCGGTGGCGATTTGCTAATTTTGCGTTTTGCATCGTCTGGATTCTGGTTGAGAAGGTTTTTGGTTTATTTTGAGACGCAAAATAACGGTAATGGCATTTTTTTATCTTAGCTTGCAATTTGTACGCAAATCCGTGGTGTACATAATGTGTACACGGACTTATAAATTGGTAAGCAATCTAACTTAACGCCAACACATTGTCTGAAACAAGCACTAGCTTATTTAGACGACTACGTCAAAATGCATACTCTACACAGTTCTCCACTGAAGAACTCGCTGTAGTATATTTTCTTGAAGCTGAGCTAGAAGAGCTCTTCTGGAGTAGCTGCTGCGAGCCGTATCTTCTCGAGTTGCTGCTGCGAGCCGATTTGACCGCAGCCTTTATGCTTGGCCATGTCTGTCGTAGTAGTATCTATAAGTACCTACATCCCAAAAGTGGGTACTATTGATCAAAGAGGGAAATTACTATCAACTGGTTTTTATTACGAGTTAAAAATATAAAACAGTAAAAAGTAAAGAAAATTTTAGTTTGTTGCGGTTTGTATGTCGTTGCGTGACGCAAGCAATCTACGGGCCTTTTGAAAGAAGCACGTGTTTCGTTCAGCACTGTTATAGTCAGGTACAATAGTGTGATCGTAAATATTACTTATTGCACCTATGTATCTGTCTACGTCATTCTATCTAAGATACTTTAGTTGTAGTGACAATGTAATTACTGTAATGTTAAGAGAATAAGTACATATTTTCGTCAATCTTAGGTATTGCCTCATCATCATGTGCCTAGCCTTTTTCCCATGTTGGGGTCGGCTTCCAGTCTAACCGGATGCAGCTGTATACCAGTATTTTACATGGAGCGACTGCGTATCTGACCTCCACAACCCAGTTATTGGGTAATACGATACCCCTTTGTAAGACTGGTTGTCAGACTTTGGGGCTTCTGACTAACCGTAACGACTGTCAAAGATCCACGAATGACAGCCGTGACCAACGGCTTAACGTGCTTTCCAAGGTACGGAGGAGTCACGGTATGTAAAGATGGTCACCCATCCACAGACCAACCGCGGCAAGCGTAGCGTAACCTGATCGATCGACCTGTGCGGCTGTTATTGTTTAGCCACGGGCCCCTCAATATTATGTACTAGCTTCTGCCCGCGACTTCGTCCGCGTGAAATTCGTACTTTCCTCTTATAATTTCGAAAATGTAGGTATGTTTATGATTTTTATCATTTATTTAGATATAAATAAGTATTCGGACCAATTTTTTAGTTTATAGCTCAAAGGGATCAGATTTTTCAAATAAACTGTATCCCAGCTTTTTACCCCCCCAAGAGAGTACCTAATTTTGAAAAATCGTATGGGATGTGTTCATAACTTGACTCAAAGACCCATACCCATTTTCGAGTTAATGAAAGCAAGCAGTACAATTTTCCACCTCCGTAGAAGTCAATTTTTGAAAAACCCTAAATCACTTTTTTTAAGTATTTTTTGTATTAGTAGTACCGAGTTTTGAGTTAATCCGACAGCGGGTTAAATATTTTTCTAATCCATCAACTTTGTCACCCCCCAAATCCTCTGTAAGGGATTTTTTAAACTAAAAGTGACAATCTTTATTATTTACTGACCCAAATATTGCCAAGTTTCTAATTTATTAACCAAATGAATAAGATTTTTCATATAAACTGTATCTTCTCTTTCTATCCCCATAGGGGTGGAATTTCGAAACATAATCTAGATTATTTATACCAATTTTCCAGTTAATCAAGCCTCGTAATAAAATTCTGCCCTATGAAATTGACTACCCCTCTTCACCCCATTAGCGGTAGATTTTCGAAAAACCCTGAACCACTTTATTATTTATTTTGGTCTTAGATAGGTACTGAGTTTCGAATTAATTGGACCGCGCTTTAAAAATTTTCCGTACAAAATTTGACACCCGCAATCTTCCCTTTGGGTTAGTTTAGAACTCCAAAAAACTTCGAACTTTATAATATTATTTGTGCCAAGTTTCAAATCCAAATTTATATGTACCATTTTTTTTGAGTTTATCAAGGCACTCATTAAAATCCCCTTATAAATCGAATTACCACTTTTTGTCCCGTCAGGGACAAAAAGTGGAAATCAATAATTTTCGAAAACCCCATACACTTACTATTGATTCTTCATCTGCCTAGCCTTTTCCCAACTATGTTGGGATCGGCTTCCAGTCCAACGGGATGCAGCTGAGTACCAGTATATTACATGGAGCGACTGCCTATCTCACCTCCACAACCCAAATACGATACCCCTTGATAAGACTGGTTGTCAAACTTTCGGGCTTCTGACCATTCCTAGCGACTGTCAAAGATCCACAAATGACAGCCGGGACCAACGGCTTAGCGTGCTTTCCGAGGCACGGAGAGGTCACGGTATGTAAAGATGGACACCTATCTACAGACCAACCGCGGCAAGCGTAGCCTGCGTAACCTGATTGATCGATCTGTGCGGCTGTTATTATTGATTATTTTCTGTCAAAAGTATTAATACTAAGTTTCGAGTAAATCGGACCGCGCGTTAAAATTCTTCCACACAGAATTTAACACCCCAACACAAGGGGTGTATCCCTGTTTTTCACCCCCACAGGGGTGGAATTTCGTAAAATTGTTTGGGATGTGTTCATTACTCGACTCAAAGATTGTTTATACCAATTTTCAAGTTAATCAAGCCACGCAGTAAAGTCTTCCCCTATAAAATTAACTTTTCACCCCGTTAGGGGTAAATTTTCGAAAAACGATGATACACGTTATTCTTTATTTTCGGTCTTAAGTATTAATACTGAGTTTCGAGTTAATCGGACCACGCGTTAAAATTCTTCCATACAAACTTTGACACCTCCCCTCCAGGGGTTAGTTTAGAAAAAAAAAAAGCAAAACTTCATAATTTATTTAGATAAGTATTCGTGCCGAGTTTTATGGTTATTAACTTAAGGCATAAGATTTTTCATACAAACAAAATCCCCTCTTTTCACCCCTTAAAGGTTAAATTTCCAAAAACCCCTTCTTAGTGGATATCTACTCTTCACAAAGAACACACCCTCCAAAATTAATTTCTCTACCCAGCGGTACTGACCAGCGTTTTAGGCTGTGAGTTGATATATCAGTCAGTCAGGACAAAATTTCATCCCCCTTTTCACCCTCTTAATGGATGAAATTCTAACAACACCGTTGTGTTAGCTTCCAATCATAAGTCATAATAAATTAATTAATTAATTATTATTAATTAATTATCATAATAAATTTAGTGATTTTTACGTCGAAAATTAATGACTTTCTATACACAACTTCATCCCCATTTTTAACCCTTCGGGGGTGGAATTATCAAAACCGCTGAGACACGTGTAAATTAATTTTCAATTGTCAGCCTAAATACAAAATTAGAAGATCCTAACTTCAAAACTGTCGGACTTTCATATAAACTTCCATCCCCTATTTTGACCCTTTAGGGGTTGAATTCCCAAAAATCCTTTCTTAGTGGATACTTACTCTTCACAAAGAATACACCTTCTTAGTTTCAAGTCTCTAGGTCCAGCGGTTTGGGCTGTGCGTTGATATATCAGTCAGTCAGTCAATCAGTCAGGACTTTGAATTTTATATATATACAGGAAAAGTTTTTAACCAGTGCGCAAATTTTGACATAATAAACTTGAATATATTTTAATAAACACGTATTTTTTGTTTTGATATGTTTCAATAGTAAAAAATTAAGTTAACGCTTACGAAACTTGTTTACTCAGAAATTTATTTTATGGACGTCTCTTGCCAGTCCGTCGACCGGTCGCCCGATTCACGCCGCGCGTCGACCGGTCGCCTGACGCGCCAGCTGCTATCAGAAGTACTCACGCGCGCTCGCGGATTATTGACCCCAGTTTAGCGCTACAATTTTTTAAGTTTAGACTGTGTAAAGTTATTTGTAAACGTAATTTTTCGTAAATTCCAATTTATCCTTCATACTTTCATGGGCTTAGGACCATCAAAATGCAAAAAATAAATCATAATAAGTAAGAAAGTAATACGTTTTAGTCCATTCAAAATAAAACATTTAGGTATGATAGGTACTTAGACATGATACAATTTGCGTCAATGTCTAATCAAAGAGAACCTAAGACACTAAGATTGTTTATAATTTCTTCTTACCTCTACATTTTATTAATCACAATAATTTTGGCATTTCACTTGTTTCCATACACCTTGGTTTGCTGCTAAAATTGTCCTCTCATTAGGGACCGTGGGATTGAGGATCCTTTGGGCTCGCATACGAGGTACGCTCTCCCTTTCGTATCTTCTTCGTGCTGCTCGTAAATTTTTATTGCTTAACAAATACACTCGCACCATTTCATAATACTCGCGGTGAGTAAAATGAGACATTGTCACTACGCTAGTCTAGTACGCGGCACGCGCGCAGGGACGGCGAAGAGACATCCGACCTCCGCTTCCGCAAGTGACGTACTGCATGTGCATGCGTTTTGTTTATCAAACGCCGGCGCCGCGCCGCATGCCCCCGCACCCCCGTCTCGTGCGCTGGGCGTCCAGCGGCCGGCGGGCGGCCTTCGCGTTTTCATTCATGCTCATTCATAGTATTACTATTAAATTATATCCATGTCTTGCTTATTTCAAATTGGGACAAAATGGAAAAATGAAAAAAAAAAAAAGTCATAAACTAAAAATGGAAATGTGTTCTATTGCTTACACTGAGTCACCAAAAAAAATTTGCGCACTGGTTAAAAACTTTTCCTGTAGATTGCCTGTTTGTGTATGTTTGACATTTCGATACTGTCCATGCGGTTGTACCTTTATTTACGTTGTCAGGAATCAGGTTATCTGGGGGCACGGGAGTGCCCCCACCAAGTCGAGCAAAAAGGGGCACGGCCGTACCATCCTTTTCTCGAAGCAGTTCAGGCTATTTTCGACACCCTATAACTTCGTTGTGGATAAAACTAGAGACCTGAATTTTCAGTAATCAAGCAGGCATTGTATAAACACGGTATATTTCAAATTTCATTCAATTCAAACCAGTAGTTTAAGAATTATAACTAGTCAAAGTTTCTTAATTTTGTCACTCACTCACTTACTGACTGACTGACTAAATCTAAATTAATTAGTAACAAAATTAGTATGTCTAATAATAAAATAAAAGCTGTGTGGCAGGTAATAAACAAAGAAACTGGAAACACAAAACAGCGAGATCAGAATGAGTTGTCCCTAAAAATTGATAATGAAACCATTTCAGATAAGTTAAAAGTTGCTGAGACACTAGAAAATTTCTTTACCAATATCCCAATAGAGGTTACAAAGTTTTTCCTTTCATCACCTATATTAGCTGAAGCCCTTCTTAAGGAAAATTTTAATAGGGAAATTCCAAGCTTTGAATTCAAGCCCATTTCTGTTGACACAATTAAAAAAGCATTTAAAAGTCTTAACATAAAAAACACTGAAGACTTATGGGGGATTTCTGTTAAGGTTCTTGGAGATATTATTGACACAATTGCCCCTGCCCTAACAGGCATATTTAATCAATGTTTAGACAGCGGTACGTTTCCTGACTTAATGAAACATAGTAAAGTAGTACCGATATTCAAATCGGGTAGTAAGTTGGATCCCTCCAATTATAGACCTATATCTGTGCTACCAGCATTGAGCAAAATCTATGAAAAAATCATGCTGGACCAGATGTTGTCACATTTTAATTCAAATGGGATTTTACATAGTCGCCAGTTTGGTTTCACGAAAGGTAGGTCGACGACAGACGCGGGAGTAAAACTCATCAGTCACATTTTGGAATCCTGGGAGAAGTCCCAGGATGCAATTGGCATTTTCTGTGACCTCTCAAAAGCGTTTGACTGCGTTGACCATAATACACTGATCTGTAAATTATACCACTACGGAATTCGTGGACAAGCTGCTGATCTTGTTCTTTCCTATCTGTCAAAGCGCCAGCAAAAAGTAAACGTTAACGGGGCGACGTCTTCGGGGTCTCTAGTTAAGATGGGCGTGCCTCAAGGCTCAATTCTTGGCCCTTTCCTATTTCTAGTTTATATTAATGACCTTCCTTACATGATGGCTAACTTGTCGGATATCATTTTATTCGCTGATGACACTTCCCTTATTTTTAAAATAGATAGAAAAGATACGGATGTCTTACATGTTAACGATAGTCTGGCTGTTCTCTCGAAATGGTTTGCAGCTAATAATCTTTTACTTAATGCGAACAAAACTAAATGTCTTAAGTTTTCATTACCAAATGTACCTCAAGTGGGTCTGAATTTAGAACTTGATGGCAAAAGACTAGATGCTGTTACGGAAACTGTATTTCTAGGAATTACTTTAGATTCAAAATTACAATGGGGCGCACACATTAGAGCTCTCTCAAGTAGATTAAGTTCAGCTGCATATGCAGTAAGAAAAATAAGGCAGTTGACAGATATAGCCACAGCTAGGTTAGTATACTTTGCTTATTTCCACAGTATTATGTCTTATGGTGTTCTGCTGTGGGGATCGGCAGCTGACGTAGATTCAATTTTCATTTTACAGAAGAGGGCAATCCGCGCAATCTATAAAATGGGTCCTCGCGAGTCTCTTAGAAACAAATTCAAAGAAATTGATATACTAACTCTGCCTTCTCTTTATATTTTAGAAAGTATTTTGTATGTTCGCAAAAACTTAGGACTCTTCAAAATAAGAGGCGATTTCCATAATATAAATACACGTAGTAAAAATGAAATTGTGTTACCAAAATTTAGATTAACTAAAACTAGCAAGTCATTTCTTGTAAACAGCATCCGTTTTTATAACAAGTTGCCAAAACCGGTTACAGAACTTAGCGATGGAAAGTTCAAAACCCTCATCAAACGTGTCCTTATCAAAAAAGCATATTATAAGATTAAAGACTACGTTGAAGACAAGCTAGTCTGGCAATAATTCCTTCTGCACATGTGGCTTCCCTGGCTTCTCATTAACGGCATAACTATGTAAATGTCTATTAACTGCTCTCAAATTACGATGTTTAATTTTATTTAATTATTATTAATTTTTTTTACATACTTTTTGACATAATTTCTTTATTATTTGACATTATATACTTTTTGACATAATTTCTTTATTAATTGACATTATATACAGACTCTTGAAATTTTTCACCTCTTTATTAGTGGTTTTAATGAGAATCATAACACTTGGTTTTAGTAGGTTTTTATTATTATTTTTCTTTTTTTATTATCTATCCTTTTGATAGATTCTTATTTTGTAAATGTGAGGACTTTGTAGGCCTTATAGACTTTAGATCTGTAGACCATTTTCTATTTTATCAAGTACTTGGTACTTGTTGACAGGCCTGCGCTGTCCTCCCATACCTACTGTAATCTGGAAACATTGTAAAAGCCAATTATTTTTAAAAAGAGTAACCATGGAGTTTCTTGCCGGTTCTTCTCCATAGGAAACGACCAATTGGAACCGTGCACCTAGCTTCTGACGTTTCATAAGTGCCCATGTAGGTTTATGTGAAATAAAACATTTTGATTTTGATTTTGATTTTGATTTTGACTGACTGACCGATCATCAAAACTCTAAGGCACTTCTAGCAGACACAATACATAGATTGACTTGGCAATCGCACTGTGAGATAAGTACATTGTGTTTTCATGCGATGGCCAAGTCAATCTAGGTATTTTAAACATAAAAGATTTTTAATATTGATATGGTCACTACAAGATGTTGTTAGGTTAGCTAATTACGTAATAACTTAAGACAGAAGGTCCCTTAAGTAGGGACTGAATAAATTAACCGACTTGGTATTACATGGATCTCACAACTTTTTATGGAAGAAGAACTGAGTTGCGAGACTTGGCTTTTCTTACAAGTTATGTTTTTGATGGCATCAATTTTACAAAGAGAAAAATCAAAGAAACCACTTATCCCGCAAAAATCACACGTCACCATACTCTAACATAATTTTATTCCCAAAACCAATCTCCCAACCAAACACGTATTACTAAAACATCCCTTATTCTATCACATACTCGTACCTACTGAAGAAACCCCATCTTATTGTAATTCGGGGCAGTTTCGCTACAAAACAGAATTCTTTGGAGCATTTGGCACCAGGTGGCGCTGTGATCCCTCTTATATTATACACGAGTCTGATACGTCGAGTACGTGTTTATTTACTTTTATAAGAGTTTGGGTACTCTGTTGGTCGATAGTCTGACTTCCGAGAAGGAGTGTTCAATTCATTTCTTAGGTTGTTAGTATTTTTTCCTGTTTTATGCATATTTGAATGACCTGAAGTTGGTTGCCCGATTGTAAATGATGGAAGGAGAGTTCAATGTACGGGTAGGCAATAGGTCAGACTTAAGCACCCATATGAGAGCAATTTATTCCACTCAAAAAAAGTGTTTTTTTACTGAAAAAAATATCAGTTTCAGTACATTTTTAGCACATATCTCCGGTAAATAATGGCGTAATGTAGGATGAGAGCCGCAGCTGGTATGGCTGGTGATGTCTCTTATTTAGCCTTCCACAATACATAGCTACGTGTTTATATACTACGCATGAACTTGGACGCCCATTGTTGAGTAGGTACACCATGCATTTTTTTTTTTTTGTGGATGGGAAATCATCAAATGACTCCTCCCGCTCTGGGCGGAGCGGAAGGGATTGTCAGACTCTTACTGACTAAAACTCACCCGTGTTCCTTCCTTAGCCCTTTATGTTCCGGACCAGCGGTAACCTTTTCGGACAATCCCGCTGGCCCGGCAGGCTCGGCCCTAAGGGGCCCCTCCTCGATGCTGACATCTCTTTGAGGCGCGCGTGGAATACGTACGCGCCGTCCGGCACGAGCCTGGTCCTGATCGGACGGTGAGCTACCCATTACTCTCCGCCCGCAGGCCCGCGCCTACGGTGGCCGGGAGTCGTCACGCGGCTCCCGACGCCTGGGGCGTCCCCCGCGGCGGCTGAGACGGGAGGCTCTCTCCCTGAACCGTCCCGCCACCTCCTTCGCTAGCTTGACTGCTTCGCAGAAGGAGGTGACTGCCTCTCACTCCCTCTCGCCCCGGACCATGGCTTGCACCAGGGCCGGACGCGAGAGGTCGCCGTCGCTGCCGATCGCCTCTACGAGGACACGGCAGTGCTCCACCCAAGCGGGGCAGACCTCCACCGTGTGCTCCACCGTATCCTCTGGGCGATCCTGGCAATGGTGACACCTGGGCGTTTCGTCCCGCCTGATAATGTGCAGGAACCTCCCGAAACTTCCGTGTCCGGTGAGGACCTGCGTCAGGTGGTAGGTGAGGGCGCCGTGGCGCCTCTCTAGCCACTCATATATTGAATCCAGGCAAAGGTTCGGTTCTTGCTTTGGAAGGATCATTTTAGGATAGAGGATAGTTATGGTAGTATGGATGTTGATTTAAGGTCCTTATTAATAATTCTGAGCGTGAAGGTCACACATAATTAACGACAACCTCTCGATACGTGTAACGACGGCAGCTCGGCTCATCCTTTCAATCTCTATAAAAAAAAAATGATACAAGATGAGCTGATAACCTTAAAAAAATACACTGACATCTTGTTTGAGGGTCACTGTGTTGTCCGTCCGTCTGTTAGTCTGTCGACCCCCTTTTTCTCAGGAACGCGTGTAAGTATAAAGTTGATATTAATATTAAATACGTAGGTCTACCGTCCCTTGGAGCTCTAAAAAATAACAAGATTGTAAGTCAACGCAATAAAAAATACGGCCATTTATGTGACATATTTTGATGTCGGCAAATAAATCAAAACCTATACTCCCGGTACTCCCGTTGAGTTTGACATTTGGCAAAAAGCAAGCACAGCACAAGTAAAGGAAACAGTCCGAAAATCGTTAATTTGTAGTTTTATCACCAAAGTATTTTTTGTTTGCGATTATAAACTTTCATTTGCAGTTGGAGAATTGAACGTGACGTATATCAACATATTATGGGGAACATGTTTTTCAACTACAACGTTAGTTTGTTTGTGGATTAAGTTCATCTCAACTACGGAACCCTTCATTGCCAGTTACAACAAACATGACAATTTTGGTCCCAAAATTGTCAAAGTGGCGAATATACATAAGATTCTAAGGATTACCAAAAACACTCTACTAACCTCAACCCCGGCACATCATCAAGCTGCGCACCATCCGGCTGTTGCCAGGCGATCTGTGGCGAGGGGAACCCGTGCGCCGCGCACGAGGCTCTGGCACCCGTGCTGTTGGAGAACACCAGTCGTGGGGGCGGCTCCATCAGGAACACCGGCCCGTGCTCCTGGCCTTCACCACCTGATAAATAACGTGGGGATGTTAGAAGGCTATCAACAGAAAATTAAGCAAAGGACTAGTAAAGAGGAAGAAGAAATAGAAATTGTTATTTGCTCTTGGGTAAATAGCCTACCATTATAATTTACTAAAATACCTTTTGGTAAAATATGATAAGGTAAACATGTTAAAACATGGGATAACTTTGTTTTATGAGCTGTTACTTTATGTCTTTGATTACGAAAGCATTGTGAACTTGAGCACAAAAAATAATGAACAAACGTAATTAAAAACATTCAAAATGTAAATCGCAATCTCATCTCAGCGACAGGGACAGTCAAGAACTTGCCAAACATTTAAGTAAATTAGAGGTATTTTAAACCGACTTCAAAAAGGTTATCAATTCGACGGTATGTTTTTTTTTGTGTGTTTGTTACGCGATACTCCGCCAATTGTGGACCGATTTTCAAAATTCTTTTTTTGTTTGAAAGGGTATACTCTCGAGGTGATCTCATTATCAACAAGTTGGAATCTGATGAGAGGATCCCATGGAAATCGAGGGAAACCCTCAAATTTTATAGCCAAAGCTATAACGATTTGGGTATTTTTTTAAATAACTTGAGCCTTTGCTCTCGAAAATCATCATTTGGTAAAGTGGAGCTGATGAAGAAGACTACAGATGGCCATTGGAACTACTCAATGACAAATATTTCACGGGTTGCAATTCGATTACTTTAATATGGTTGCTAAGCAATTTATGCTCGTCACAATGCGTATGGTGAGTGGTTGTTGAGGACTTCTCCTGGTTCTTACCAGAAGAACTCCTCAACAATTAACGTCCCAACATCGGGAAAAGCAATATTTTGTAACAAGTGATGAGCGGTTGAAATTAAGCTGTTGTAACTTAGATAAATTACAAAGTGAAAAATAAAGACTTTCTACAAAAAAAAAACAACCGACATCCAAAAAAAACACTACAAATTGAAAAATAACTAATTTCGGAAGTCGGTTACAATAAAATAAATGCGGAACCAAAGACACCGACTTCCGAAATTAAAGTTATTTTTCAATTTGTAGTGTTTTTTTGGAAGTCGGTTGTTTTTTTTTCTGTAAAAAGTTTTTATTTGACTGATTGAAACTAATATTAGAATGCGAACATTCTTAAAAATACTCTCTTCTTGTGGTTTGGTGTCTCTCTTTTTGTTTTAGTAATGTTTGGTGCCGATAAAGCCATTCGTCATCCTAGAAAATAAATCATGAATTTGACTCTTCACGTGAATACCTATACACACAAAATGCAGCTACATTTTGTGGTTTAAGAATTATAATGTAGAATTTATTATGGTGCGAAACATGAATACTGGTTATAACTCTGAAACGACAAAAAAGACAGTACTTACAACGTGTGTTTCAACCATAGATTTAGTATCGTTATTAGTATATTAAATCTATGGTTTCAACGAATAGCAGCAGTTGTCTCATTCCGTTACTTACATTATAACGTTACATTGTTACAACTTTTCTGTAAGATTTATAAATATAACTTCTAATAAAATACATAGAATGTATGAATCGTTCCCGGAAAACTTGCTATTTCCGCAAAACTGTTCGGGTTGCGATAACTTACTTACATTTCAGCAATTCTTACAAGTTAGCAATTGTATTGTATTTTTATCGAAGGAAATCCTTTTATTTTGCTCCAATAGACCTTCCAGAAACTTAGTAATCATAATTGGGTACTCTGAACAATTTTTGGCATACCCAAAAATATAAAGACTGCTATAAAATTCTACAAAGGGTTCTCTCCAAGGGATTGCAAATTGTCAGACAGTCGTTAAGGTCTGTTATAAACGCTATATAGCCGTACTTAGCCGTGAGGTTAAACATCGATTAGATCTCAACGTACCTGCCGAATGAGGCTGCTATCCAGATAAAATAACTTGTTAAAAACTAAGTTTGGAAATGAACATTTCATTTTTGGGTCTGCTCTGCCGAAAATGTTAAGTTGGCTATTTAAAAGTTTTTGCGAACTATGATGACTACTTTTTGAATATTGTAAAGGTTAGTCAATGTATTCAATTCATTAAACGAAATATCTGAGGCACGGAAATGCCTCCGCCAAGACGACCGCAAGCGAAGCGCAAGGGCACTACCTACCTTTTCTCGAAGCGCTTCATCGTTTTTAGGGTTCCGTACCCAATGGGTACAAAACGGAACCCTATTACTAAGACTTCGCTGTCTGTCCGTCTGTCCGTCTGTCTGTCTGTCTGTCACCAGGCTGTATCTCAAGAACCGCGATAGCTAGACATTTGAAATTTTCACAGATGATGTATTTCTGTTGCCGCTATAACAACAAATACTAAAAACAAAATAAAATAAATATTTAAGGGGGGCTCCCATACAACAAACGCGATTTTTTTGCCCTTTTTTGCTCGATATCAAAAATGGCAACAGGTAGGCACTTGAAATATTCACAAAATACTCAGTTGTATTTTAACTTTAATAATAAATAATAATATTAAAATAAAATAAATATTTAAGGGGGGCTCCCATACAACAAAGATGTTTTTTTCGGCGTTTTTGCCTTGAGGTACGGAACCCTTCGTGTGCGAGTCCGACTCGCACTTGGCCAGTTTTTTTGAACCCTCATAACTTGGGTTTGGATTATATCAGATAAAAAAAATTCTCGGGATATGATGTCAATAGTGGACTTATTAAACATATACGGCCTTATTACAAAACAAGATTTATCTTTAGAAAACCATCCAGCCATTTTTAAATTTTGAACTTTAATCCGACGAAGCTAAAGCTCTTATTACAAAAACTGACGTTAAACCCGAGTCTAAGTTGTCAATTTTGGATTAAGAAATTTACGTTTGTCGGAATAAAGTTCAAAATAGAGTAACTGGCTCGAAGGTTAGGCTAGGTCTACAATTAGATCTCGTTTTGTAATAAGACGGAAAAAGTTTCAATGGCATAGGGCTTATTGATATATAAACCCCGATTTCTTCACTGACCCACTGATGATCATCAAAATTCTTAGGGTACTTCCTGAAGTCCTAGAAAGCTGTTTGGTATGTAAGTTAGTATTAGTACCTACACAAACAACAAAAAAAATCTAAAACTTGAAAAAAAAATGTTATACCTAAGCAACTTATAAAAAGAAGTGAAATCCCACCAAAAACTTTTTCATGTAAAATATTACCAAGACGAGACCATATGGCTCGCACTGTCAACATTTTACATGAAAATATTTTTGGTGGGATTCAGTATTGAAAAAGTAAAAATGGAATTGTTTACATTTTCAATACTGAAAATATCACATACTACCTACTATCATCAGTATGTATCTATTCGATTGTCTACCTTTCTATATTCTAACGAAGTTATTCTAATTGGATTAAATAGCAATGCATGACTGGGAACCAGAAACCAAGCCAGTCAAGCGAACCAGTCACAATCAAATATACATAAACGAATTTCCAGGAACGGACTCCGTAGTTTCCGAATGTATGCACAAAGATATCGTAGAACGCGAACAATCGAGCAACTTGCACAGATTGTGACCATTGACACGTTGGCTGCAGCGACTTTGTAGCGTTGAGCATAATATACAGGGTGGAACTAAGTTTGAAGCGAGTGATTGGTGCTGTGCGGAGTGAAGATACTTGGTTGAGTTTGTTGAGTTTTTACTGACGAAACGTTTTGGTCTCTAACTTCAGCGGCAAGATCTAATGACAACGATAAGCATTTAAGAAATGTAAATACGGATTGGTAGCTAAGTTTAGAATTATGGTGTGAGTGTAATTAGTACGAGTACCTACCTACCTATGTCACACGATCTAGCACTCAAAATTATCAGACCGAGTACAGGTCACATACATTCTCGAAAATAAGGTGTGTCCGTATTTCGAATTCAGCCAGACGACCGTCGAAACATCGAAAACAAAAATGTTTTCATTAAATCCAGAGCTTGTTATCGTTCTGTAGATTCCGGGTTAAACCGAGATTTGTCAAATTAGACATCGGGTTAACTGCCTTAACGTGGTTACCGCCGACAGACAGACGGCTGCCTTGATATGTATAATACGCCATTTGAATTTCAAACGCCATTCCTCCGTGAACTGGATTCAACTAGCGTTTGCCACAATGTTATGTTGGAATTAACATAATAATGTGTTATATAACTAAGTTTGGATTATGGTGACTCGGATTGGTTCGAACTGGTTGCGGATCAATTTAGTTTGATACAAGTTTGTTTGGGATCCATTGCGTTGTTGTTTAGAATAAAGTCAGGTAGGTATCTACGGGTGTACTATGCCAAATCGAATGCCAAATAATCGAATTACAATTAATCGACTACTATTAATCGAAAGTCTAAATACTCGAACGTTCATAATATCGAATGGTTAATAAATCGAACATTCAATATATCGTACACTCAATACATCGAGTGTTCAAAATATCGAATTTTTGTTTGATCGAACGTTCAACGCATCGCTTATTCATTATATCGAAATATCAATATATTATACTGAATACTTTTTTTTTGGAAAATATTATGTTTGGGGAAATATTCATTCTCGTGAGACGGGAAATAATAAATTACCTACTTATATCACGCTCATCACCTGTGTTTCCACCTTCACTGTGGTCTGTGTTTCAAAATAATACACTGGGTTTTCCTAGAACTCAAAACAACATTGAAGGAAACCTATAAAAGATAATAATTAAACATTAAAATGTGATTTATTGATATTTCGACAGAATGAATATGCGATGCGTTGCACATCATAAGTAGTAACGCAAATTAATATCTTTCAAAAAAATAATCAGATAACGTAAACATTATAAGAGTCCACACACATACTGTTAGTTTACTGAAGTAGGTACCAAACGTACTTCAGCCACCAATCCTCTAAATATAGAAAAGTCTCACCTAGTACCGTCGGTAAATATACGGGCACTGACGGGCTTCTATTTGCGCGCGCATAAATATGCAGTTTTGTAGGCACCTACCTAACGTGACGTCATTGTACCTATCGCGACTGTATGGGAACGCCCTGTATGATCCAATTTTGCTTCTAAATTACTTAATTGATGTGCCGTGCTTCACTGAAACTATGGATGCTTGGAGACTCGTTTACCCGAATTCAGATCCATCTTACAATTCATCTTCCCAGAGACGGAGGAATTAGCCGCCCTCCAGAGTAGCACAGAACTATTTACTTGACGACGAACGAAAAGTCATCCACACACCTCACGCGAACATTAATGACGTTATCTGATGAACACTTGTCACCTTCGGCGTTCCAGCTGTTAGAACCCAATGGCTTGGCACGACGATGGTAAGAAACCGGTTGGCATTTATTTATTTATCAAAATCTCCCTACCACTATCATTACAGGTGTATACCTAATGCGATAGCGTGGTCTTCGAGTTATGTCATTATTCCCATGGAAGGTAGGTAGGCCTTTAGTGTGGGACATAACATGTGTCGAAAAACGCCGACCTCATCTAGTTTTAAAAAAACATGATTGACGTGTTTGTACAAACCTACTTACAATAATAAAATCATTTATCATAATCATTTATCATTAAACTCTTGCGCCATTCCATCTTAGTGGTTCGGCGTGCTGTGCTGGCGCTGCTGCTGCGGCTGTTGTAAACCTCAAGCGGCGAACGTATAATATCCTTTCGTAAGTAAATATACTTTCGAGCTATTTAGGGTTGAAACTCTCGGGCCGTGGGGTCTGAATGCTCATGGTTTGTTCAACGAAATCTCCGACGACCCAAACGACGAACCAAGGGCTGGCTTTTACCTTGGCCAGAGACTAAGCACTGCCATACAACGTGGTAATGCCGCCAGTCCCTTGAATTTTTCGACGCCATATTTTAGTTTGTTCATATTTTTAGTAGGTTATTATTAGGTCGTAGAAAGTTTTCCCCTGTAAAAGTTATCAAAATTCCGAAAAAAATGGAAATCAGTCGGAACAAGGACTGCATGGTGAGTATGGTGGGTGACGGAGAGTTTCCAGTCGTAACTCCTGTAGTTGTGAGACGGTCCATTGTGCGGTGTGCAGACGAGCGTTGTCGTGAAGAAGGATTGGACTGGAGCAATTGACAAGTCTCGGTTATAGGACAGCGAGCTTGTTCATCATCAATTATTGCAATTCTTCACAGTACACCTCTGTAGTAGTTGTTGTGCCAGGTCTCAATAAGCTGTAATGAATAATGCCGGCCCAACTCCACTATACACTCACAAGCAGCTTCTTTTGACTTATTTTGCGTTTCGGACATGGTTTGGCTGCCACCCCTATGTCTAACCAGTGCGCCGGACGTTTTAGATTGTCATACAAGACCCACTTTTTATCACAAGTGACAATCCGATTCAGAATCCCTTCATTTGTGTGCCTATTCAACAAGCAAAAATAAGCTTCGAAGCGATTTTGTTGTTGTTGTTGTTACAGATCGAATCGAATTCTAAATATAATGAGAGATGTCGATCTTCACAGTAGTCATTATCAAAAATCAGCACTTTCATAGGTAAGGGACCTAATAGGTATTTAATAGGTAAGGGAACTATTACAATATTTTGTAATAGTTTGTCAGTTAATTTAGTAAAAGAAGTTTATCTAGTGTATATATTTTTATTCCTCTTTGCAATAAATGATTTTGCTATCTGTACTGCGTACACTGGCGTGCAAGAATGTTTGCAGAGCTTTTCTTTTGTTTTGTTTAGGGAATTGCTAAATCTTGATACAGATTTGGTGGCCCGAAGTTTTAAAAGTATTTACATAATTAAGCTCAAGTGTTCTGACACAATTTAGGAAGGCTTTGTGCATTGGTAGATAACGATGTTTTGTTTTTATTTCCGTCATGATTTATGTAGGATTATAGTTTAAATGGTGACTACTTAAATAAGTGTTGGACCAGAGACTCTGAACGAGAGTCTTTATTTTATCAGCTACATACCTTAAGGCCCCTAGAACAGTTCTGTGCCACTTGCATCCAACGCCCCCTCGCTCTTACGAGGTCGTCGCCTTACTAATTCTAAGAGCTACGACCTGCGTCAGCTATTTTCTTTCAACTTAAAATTTTTACATTCCTGGTTAACACTAGTAGTGGTACTTTAAAAATCAGAGTTCTACGACTTCCGATCAAAATGGTCATCATTGCATAAAAACAATTTCCAAGTTTATCGGAGGTCTTGAAATTGATGAAGATTACGTTGATATATAGATACAGGTCAAGCTAATAAAAGCGCGTTAAAAAACGATTCGTTTTGCATAAAGAAACCGGAAAAAGCTGATATAACTTTCGCGATTCAGTGACCCAATATTTCTAAAGCAAAACAAAAACATACCGTCCGTACTTTTGTACGACGAAAAAAAATCCTTGAAACTTGAAAAGGTTTAATACTTTTATCTTGGCTGTGTCTTTTTTGTTCAGTTTTGGGAGTACCTGGGCACAGGATAGATAGGTACAGAAAGTCAGCTCTATCAAAAAACGAAAGCACACATATAAACGACGTGTCCAGCGAGTGCGCTTCGCACTCATGACTGACATTTGCTTAAGATTACTCCCAGTACATGGCGTCTGTGCGAGTGGTACTGTTTTTTTTTATTTATTCGGAAGAACAAACAATATACACATTATTTAATTAATTATATAATTAATACTTCAACCACATAAATGTACAGAGCCAATAAGGAGCTATACAAATGTGCAACCAACAACGTTCTCCACAGATAAAAAGACAAAGACAATGTTGTTAAAGTAAAGTCGGGCAGAATAGAAAAGTACATGAAATAAAATACACATGAATTACAGCTACTGCTAAGGAACCCTGGAGATATTTAAGATTATTTACATATTTTTTTATTGTGTCAAGTAATAATTGTTTCTAAATTTTCCAACGGATAAAGCAACTAAATCTAGGTTAGAGAAAAACTTATGGTCATTGCCTGTGAGGCGACGTAGAGGTGCCCGCAAGCCTGCATTCGTAAGATTAGGAGTGACGGCGAAAGCAGGTCGTGTGCGCACCTCAAGTCCCTTAACCCTTAGTCTGCCGGAACGTAGATCTACGCGAGACACAATGGCTTTTTAATTGTCTGTAATTACGGCACACAAGCGGTTAATGGTTCTAGGGACAACGTAACACGACCTGCTACAAACTTCTACATAATTATACGAGTGTTAGACAGATCGTATAAAAATATAGTTTCTAGAAAGGTACGTCTAGACTTCAAAGAGGGCAAGATGTCTTTTTTCAGTAAGTCGCTTTCGGGGTGGTAAGTACAACATCTAGAACAATGGCAATGCATCGTTTTCAGGAACTTACATTTGTTTACGCTGTATACAGTCAGTATATTTATTATAATAGGGACTCAACACCCGCACTGCATATTCTAGTTGAGTCAGGATTAATGATCGATACAAATGTAAATATGTGCTCGGGTGGGCGACGTTTTCGCTTGTTGTATGAAGCCGGCTTTCTGTATTGTGTATATTTCGTTGCTCTGATGTCACTCTTTGTGCACGTTCGGCTCAAGGAACCTATCGCGTCGATTGTCTGGATGCTGCTATGAAATCTAGGACACAAATTAAGGTGTTTGCGTTGTGAAGGTAAAATAAATGGGAATGAGTTCAAATTTTTTAGAGCGTAGTTTGATGGGTTATTTCGTTTTGTGTAGATGCATTGTGTATGTAGGCTTATACTCAAACACATTACGTAATTTTTTTTTGAAATGGTTGTTAGATACATATTTCAATTCATGATAACAAGAACACTCACTAAATCAAATCAGCTGATCTTTTGGAGGTAACCACTGATCTCGCTCGGCACTATCCTGAATTATTAAGGCAAATAAAAAATAAATAATTAGTTAGGTACCCCGTGGATAGTTAATTCGATCACTAAAAGCAAAACCTGATATCCTGCAGAAACCTTTTAGCTGAGAAGAAGTACTAACCTAATTTCGCAAAACCCTTTCATATAAATTATGTTTAGCTAAATAAACAAAGGAACATCGCTCTTAATTTTCAAATACTTCAAGTCCTTTAAGTGCTGAATAAACGAGAAACGAGTTTTAAGACTTGTGTTTTAAGTTTATACAAGTGGTGTCATTCCTAAAGTTCAAGCTCGTTTATGATATTAGTTTAAAAGAAGCACTGTTTGTGGGTTATAGGGGTGTGAAGTGTGAGCAGGATCGTGTAGGTTGTGGTTAGATGAAAGCAAATTCGTTGTGGAAATACCTTCTTTACATAATCTAATCACAGAGATGGAGTTGGAGTTTAAATGTGCTGCTGTTCTACAAACGACGGAACACTTTCCTACGTGTCCTGTCAGCTGCACGTTCCAGGAACTGAGGGAAGCTAGTGATGGCGCCAAACACGTCGCCGAATTCTGGACCTTGTCCATTTAGATTACCATCAACACGCTAAGAAGACAGAGATGGAGGATGGAAAAACTTAAGAAAGAATTCGTTAGATTATAATATAAAATAAAACGCATTTCATTTGATAAGGCGCCTCATTATTATTTCATGCTAATTACAACATAATTTTGTAACTAAGCGTAGGTATAACATAATTTCAAAATTACAACGTTGCAGCAAACGATTTCAGGCTCAATTAAGCAGTGTTATTTACATTATATACGAGTGTCCGCGACGATGTTATATATGTAATAGCACTTTATGAGCGTGTGGTAATGTACACAATTCACGGTGCGATACACACTAAATAATTCTAGTTTATGTGATGTGCTGTAATAGTACATTATGATACATGTGTGCTATGTTGATCATTATGCTCGAGGCGGTATTATTCGCGCGAGCCGTAGGCGAGTGCGATAAGAAAGCCGAGAGTCTAATGATCAATGCACACGCGTTTCATACGACGTTTTTCAACACACTTGCGAGGGAAAAAACAGACTTGTATTGTTAAATATTAACTTCTTTGGAAAATGGCGCGCTAGTTTTGTTTTTCCGCGCGCCGTGCTAAGCAGCACTAGCGATGCGCGCGCAGTTGTAAATAAAAGCACCGACTCTCATTTATTTAAAATGAGAGTCGGTGCTTTTAGTGCTATTGGTCTATGGTACTAACAAAACCGATCCGCCCCGATCACACGAACCTGTTTGAGAATGAATTATGCTACACATCAAATCTAAAATTTTAATGAATGTGCGTTAATTAGGAGTGTTGGATAAACACCTCATAATATGTTCATATTTAGCGCACAAGTTTACTATTATTAATTTTCCTTGTATAAATTCAAGTCATACGATACTCGCCATTTTGATGACAGTGGTGGGCGAGGCTAAAAAACATAAAAATTGGAGATTTCGAACACCCTAACTTCACCACAGGGGCTGTGAATCATCGTCTCAATCAGCATCGTTTAATTATTTGACGAATTTATCCATAGTTTAAAGTAAATACGTACTTAGTGGTAATGAAGTTTTTGGATATCTAATGTCGAAGTTTCGCGCCAATCGTGCGTGTTTACATTTTACTTTTCACAAATTTCACACACACAGTTAAATGTAAGATTTAAAATGTGACAAATATTATTGAAAATATTGTGAAAAACACGAAAATGCCCAGGTCTTAACGTAATATTCAAACACAGGTCCAATAACACGTATTAATCATTACCACTAGGTACTCAATTTGTGTTCAAAATCGCCGACCATTATTGTTTTTTTTTATTGCAATGATGTACGAAAGCGATTATTCCAAACGATTTTTTTTTTATTTCGATTGGTAATATGACGAATGTAATCGATACTTGGAAATTAAATAAAATTTAGTATTTTAAGCAGTAAATACAATAAGCATTGTTTATAATAATGATTTATGCTTTTCTATTGTCATTTCAATCGTTTTTTGGACATTTCACTTAAACAGAGTCAATAACAGCCAGGCCTATAGGTACCTCATTTATTGAATTTCGCGCCGAAATGTTTCTATATTTGAATTTACTCGGAATGCGCTCGCTGTTTAGAATTATTTTAATTTATTGAACAACTATTATATATTGTGGATTTTATTTTTGATAATTTCTAATAGTTTCCTACAGAATTTCCAGTATATTTATTAGGTAGGCTTAGTAAAATTTTGTTTGAGAATGATGATAAATTAATTCCATAAATTGGGTATTCTGCAAACACTTTCAATACTTTTTGTTAGTTATAAGAGTTGTTATTCAGTTTCTAATTATTTTTTTATTTCATTTATCGCGAATATCGATTAGGCTGTATGCAAGTTTTGATCGAAATAAGGAAATTGGGTGGACGGTCAACGCCTTCTTATATACGTATCTATGGTCAGCACTAAAAAGTGTCACGTCGCAACACAATTTTTAGTAATTTATATCAAGATTTGATCGTTTTTTTATGTAGTTTATGTATGAAAAATGGTAAAAGTAAGAATGCAGACAGAATGACAATATCTTTATTTTTTCCTTTTGCATATTTGCAGTTTGACCGACCTCAACATATAAATAAATTATAGATTTTTTGTAAACGATATCGCAAAGACCATAAAATACACACACACAGAACTCTATTTCATCATAATTCCATACTGACTATTTAAAAAAAAAGTGAATTAATGAGATTAAAAAAGCGCGCATCTCCGACTAGTAAATAGTTATCTGTGGAAATAAAGCACATGTGGATTAAAGTAAAGAAAAAGCACGCGTTTTTAATACACTGCATTATGGACCTAAAAGCGGTTCAATAAGAGCCACTTTACGAGCAAGTGTGTTGAAATAGTACATTATGATACATGTGTGCTATGTTGATCATTATGCTCGAGGCGGTATTATTCGCGCGAGCCGCAGGCGAGTGCGATAAGAAAGCCGAGAGTCTAATGATCGATGCACACGCGTTTCATACGACGTTTTTCAACACACTTGCGAGGAAAAAAACAGACTTGTATTGTTAAATATTAACTTGTATGGAAAATGGCGCGCTGGTTTTGTCTTTCCGCATAGCCAGCACTAGCAATGCGCGCGCAAGTGTAAATAAAAGCACTGAGCACAGAGCATGTAAAAACAATTGTAAAAAAAAAAAACAATTGTAGTTTAGTTAGTATGGAATTAGAAAGTACTATTGGCATAGAGAAATATACCTACATTAGTTCAGTGAGAATCCGCAATGATAGAACGCCAGTCAGGGTCTTTTCCGTTTGGTTTCGGGTAGGGACCACGGACAATTTTAGGTGGATAATTAAAATTTTCTTACGTTTTTTGTAATTTGCAGGTCAGTATCAGGTTGCATCTTGATCAAACATATATGATTCGCGACTATAATATACAGAGCGTTAGGTTAAACGAGGGACATACTTTGAGGGGAGTTAGTACTCATGAAAATGAACAACTTTTAATATGGGATTAACCCTGAAATCGCGAAAAAAAATCAGCCGTTTCCTACATTTATGTTCGCATAGCTCGTCAAAATGTACTGAACAGCTGATTTTTTTTTGCGATTTCAGTTTCGGCCCCATAGTAAAAATTGCTCATTTTCATGAGTACTAACTCCCCTCAAAGTATGTCCCTCGTTTAATCTAACGCTCTGTATATGTATTTACAGAATTATAGTCATTAGAATAGAATCTTTCTAGTTAGATTTTTTCCCTAAGAACTTTTCCATAAGAAAGATGTATTATTGATTCGAATGATTATAATTCTGTAAAGATGTAGGTACCTGTTAGAGTCGCAAATCATATTTTGATCAAGATACAAACCTGACACTGACCTGAAAATTGCAAAAAACCTAAGAAAATTTGAATTTCGCGGTAGTAATTTTCTTAGGTTTTTTCGGACAATTTAAGGTGAATGCGCAGTGGTAGACCACTGCGCATTCACCTTAAATTGTCCGAGGTCCCTGCGCATTCACCTTAAGGTAAATAAATATTAGTTAATTTTGGGACCAAGAACAATACAGACTATTAAAAAAAAGTGAATTGATGAGATTAAAAAAGCGCGCATATCCGACTAGTAAATAGTTATCTGTGGAAATAAAGCACATGTGGATTAAAGTAAAGAAAAAGCACGCGTTTTTAATACACTGCATTATGGACCTAAAAGCGGTTCAATAAGAGCCACTTTACGAGCAAGTGTGTTGAAAAAGCTTTTATGGTAATTTATCACATACTCATTGTATTTCAAATTAACTAAAACATGATATTATGCTTTGTTAAAAATAATTAGTCTTCACTCTGCTACTGATCCTGCTTACGGGCTACACTTTTGATTATCGTATCGGTATAACCTTTGTTTGAATGGTTTATGCTGTCACATACACACAGATTGATCCTTGACCTGTCGTTGTCTCTCAGCAGGACAAAGAGTACTTCTGGTTCAGAGAAGAAACGAGCATTCATCGCTACAGCTTGCTCAGTGCAGGTTGTCGATGACTTACCCGCTCAAATTCGTCTACCGTATGTTTTCTCCTATGTTTTACGCGCCGGACGTGATGTTGCCAACATGATGGCGCCATTTGCCGAATATCAGACGAACTGGACAAGTAAGGTGTTTAATATAGCTGTAAATAATTTACACCTAGCTTTTTGAACCGGAATAAACTGGTTAAAACAGGGAACTAGTGTATGTACAGTTAACAAAAGAGTTAGGTATACAGATAAAAATAAATTTACTATCTTTAGGGTGCGTTAATTTATAAATTGTGTGTTTTCACTCTGTTGGAGAATTGACTTCATAACATTGAATAAAATAACTTGTACCTAAGTTAGTTGCCTAGATACTCATCTCTTATGATGAAAAACAGCTCTATCTCTAAATAATTACCAGTTTTTGTTTAGGCAAATAATATTGTTTTCCAATTTGGTTCAGATTAAGGTGTGCTCGTAAGTACGACGTAGTGTCACTTTTTTATTTGTTACGAAAAGTACTATCTTCTTCTTTGTTTTTATTTCTTTGCTGTTTGAGTTCAGTAACGAGATGAAAAATAAAGAACTTACCTTCATACCAGCAGTAAGGGATTATTATTACGGTCTGTCTACTCTCTTAGATTACTTTTTAACATAGTTGTTGATGCTATATTAAAACAATGTGGATATTATAAGTTGTCATAGAAACTTAGCAGGTTTTATCCGAACAAATAAATCGCTGTTCTGAAGAGATTACAATTGGACATAATTAAATTCTTTTGTTCCAGTCTTCGAATAAAATAATAATTCCAACTGTTATTAAAAACACAAGCTCCACACTCGCCCCATAAAGAAAAACATAGCAGTCGTTACCCACATTACTTTTCTCTTCACATATTGTTTACTTTTCATTTGGCCTATTTTTTTGCATTGTCAACAAAAGTGTTTCAACTACCCGCAGTTACGTTCAAATTGAAACGAACAGCGCAACAACAACAATAGGGCCAGCAATTCAGCTCGTCATAACTCTATGCTCTTTTGTTTTTGGTATGTTTAAAAACCTCCGCGTACAATGGAGAACGAAAACATATATTTTACCCAAATAAAAGTTTAGGAGTTTGAAAAATGGGCAAGTACGATGTTAAAATGTTGCCGGCGGTGGTAGAGGCGGGTGCCGCGCGGGTGAGCATGTGCGGCGGGTGCCGCGCGGGTGAGCGTCACTCACAATTTATTTGGAATTGCAATGTAGGTTCCGTGCCCCTGTTTTTGTAGATAGTGTGTGCTCAAACACATGTCAGCTGTAATTTGTGAGATTTGGGTAGGAAAACGACCGATTACATTACGGGTTTCGTCTGAATCTTAATTAGTTTACCTACCAAGTGACATAGATACATTCAGAGTATTTCGCATTAATATTCTCAAAATACTTTTATTTGTTTAAAAATATTACAATCCGAATACTTTCAAGCAGTGTTCCGCAAAAATCGTTATAACAGTAATAAATAAGGCTTGTTGCGAAACACAATGCAATGGAAATGTAAAACGAAAACAAACCGGTTGTTTGGAATGTATGCGTTATATTTCGCAGAGTTTTGTATTTAACACCATTTTAAGCTTATTTTATGGCACAAAATCAAATATTTCTTGTAAAATATTTCATTTGAAAATGCAAACTCCACAAAAGTATCAAGAAGTAATTTTTGGAAAGTGGCATAAAATATCGTGTTATATTTGGCATTTATGCATCTTAATTAGAAAACTAAGCAAAAGCACTCTGTTGCTGTCTATTTAAATATTTTTCCTAATTTGCGTTAGACTCGCTTTAGTCTTAAACTAAAGCCAGTTTTCAATATCAAATTATGGAGACGACCTCTTAAGAAAGCAGCAGACAAGAAGGCATCCAATAACGAAGAAGCCTCGCAAAGAGCCCGTTGTCTTGATAACCCCAAGTTTCCTCTCTGCAGGTTACCTAAGCGTGCTCCATCCAGGGTTACGAAGCAATTTAAAGTCCCAGCAGAAACTAATTTTAACTAAGTTTACTATGTTTTTTATAAAAGTCAAACATTGCGAACTTAGGACACGGGTTTTATGTGTGGGGAATATTTAACGGTTTGGCAGACAAACCCCACCATTATATTTAAAAAAAAAACCGGACTAGTGCGTGTTGGGCCACGCACAGTGAAGGGTTCCGTAGTAGCCCGTTATCACAATGTAGTACGATTCTGTTGTTCTTTATTCTGAATATAAAAAAAAACATATTTTCTTTCTCAATGCAAGTCTTTACCCGTTATAAACAAGCAACTACTTCATCTTAGTCACTTTAAAAGATTAATGCTAAGGATTTTGTATTTGGTACAAAATTATCCAACACCCAAGTTCAACGACTATTACTGATAAACTAATAAAGTTATCTTAACCCCTATACTTTTCCTTTAAAGTTCATAAAATGCACTATCATCGTGAATTTTTCCAGATTTTTCGAGCCCGCAGTTTAGGTTTTAGGGGGGGGGGGACACACCCTACTGGAACAAAAAAATGCACTTTAAAGTTTAATATTTCGTAAATGGTGCATTAAATCGAAAAAATATTTTAGTAACCCCCAAGTCATTTTAAAATACCTATTCAACGATACCCAACACGAAGGGGTAGTCGACGAAAAAAATTTCCATCCAATCTTCACGTGTAGGGGAGCTACCCTAAAAAAAAATTTTTCAAAATTTTTATTTTACCACTTTGTCGGCGTAATTAATATACGCACTCCTACAAAATTACAGCTTTCTAGTACTAAAGGTCTCTTTGCAAAACCTCGGACAGACAGACAGACAGATGGACTTGACGAAACTATAAGGGTTCCTTGGAGGAACTACGGAACCCTAAAAAATAGTAAATATGTCTTGACATGAAACTTAGTCGTGAGTTAACGAATAAAAAATACTGCTGTCCATTCTTTTTTTTTTACACAGAGCTTTGAAAGAAATAATTATGTATTTTTGGATGGCCATTGTCTTTGAATACTCTCAGGTTTATTCTAAGCCGTCCATTCTTAGAAACGGTGTCGCGCGGTCCACATTTCAAAAAAATTATTTAGCCATAAAATATTTCGCCGCTTCTAGAATATTCTGTAAACAAAGATGGCGCTTTGTAGACGGCCGTTCGTCACTTGAAGACAGGAAATTATGATTATGTTAGCGCCAAAGTTGTTTATTTTAATAAAAGGTTGTGTTTAATCAACAGCGGTAATATTCTAAGTAATTTGAGAAGTTTTGGGTCAAAACAATACCTGATTTCACAACGTATTTTAATATCTCATCCGTTAAACGGATGAGATAGCTGAAGAGTTAAATACATTTATAAAGCACCGTGACAATTATAGCAGCGTGGTACAGCTTTGAAATTAATCTGGAAGACTTAATTATTAATAACGTTAAGTTTATACTTCAAACAAAGTAGATTGGATCAAAGGAACATTGTCTTTGGATTCAGAATTCACTAAGAAGAAACTCAATAGCAGTGGATGCGATTTTGACATTGACATTCGACATCGAAATGTTATAAACGTTTACACGAAAGGATTATCACGATAAAAACTTTGTCTCTATACAATTTGAACGCAGCGATAAAAGTTTGATGAAATAGTCCCAAGTCAGTCGCTCCTGTAGATTATCCGTATGAGTAATGTCTTCCAGTTTTGTAAAGTCAACTTCTACTAGTTCGCTGTATTCGCTCGCTTCTAGTTCAAGTTGCAAGTAGCTGATGAAGTTACTATATTGTTCTTCCATCGCCGCGCGCTTACCTTTCATATCGGGGTGAAATCCGATTTAAAGCGATGCAGAATTTCCGACATTGTTCTTTGAATCTCACACATGATCAATTTTACATTTAGAGCCATTTGAACATTTGTAATTTTCATAAATTATTGTTCTATTCAAGAAATTTTGCATTACGTACTAATCAACATTTTGCATAAAGTAGATGGTATGTGACCATAGGTATTAGCTGCAGAGCTGAGCGGCGATTCCCGAAATAAAAGAAAAAATCCATTCTAGTCATAAAACTCTAATTTGCTTTCATTTTTGTCGCTGAAATCAGAGGTGCAATTCTCTTAATTTTAAGAACGTTCACAGTTTGATCTCAGTCTCAATATGTCAAAACATCTCTAAATTGTTTTTTTTTTAATCTTGTAGCTGAGATGAGATTACGACTACATTTTGAACGTTTTTAATGAGAGGTTTTTTTAATGAGAGTATTAAAAAAAAACATAGTTTCCAAGAACCCTGAAGATGGCGTTGAACTGACTACGTTACTAGGTGCCAAAGACAAAACGCTTGAAAAAAAAAACATTGCGTCACGTCATATACGCTCGTTGAGTGACAGTTTCGTTTGCTTTCGTTTTACGATCTCAAAATTACATCCAATTGAATTAATAGAAAAATTATGTGACGTTCCCTTCCTTGCAGTAACTTACCAAGTTCAGCGCCATCTATCCAGCGGCTAGGGAAGCGTTGAAAAAAAAGAAAAAGAAAATCCCTCATTACGGGAATCAGCCTTCTGAATTCGAAAGTTTTTTTGAAGGAGGAGAAATTATTGGCTTTCAGAAGTTTTTAAAATCAAATGACAATCGCAAATAGTAACCATCTTATCATCATTAGCACGGATGACGATTTGTGAACCTTTACACTTTTTTTTTGAGTTGAGATAAAGGGAATAGAGAAGGTACTATAGAAGGAAAGGCAAAAAAAAGACAATTTAAATTCTTCCACTTTTGACAGTTGACCTTTATATTTTCCAACCTATTTTTATCCAAACATTCAGGCACAGACCAAGCCTTTCATCATCATCATCTCAGCCAAAAGACGTCCACTGCTGGACATAGGCCTCCCTCAATTAGGGGGGGGGGGGGTTGCCATAATCGCCAAGCTTGGCAGGCGGGATGGCGATCGCAGTATGGACCAAGCCTTTACTAACCAAGAAATAGGCTTAATATTTTCCAACGGTTACCCAAGCGAGTGGCAGTGGAATCTAATAAGCGGGTTGAACCGACGCAATCCGATTGTCCCGACAGACGGACGGAGGGCTAACGCAATTTGATGCGGAGGCCGAATTGACGCCCGACGCCCCGCACGTATGACTGACGAGTTTGTTGCTGACAGTTGTACACTTCAAGAGGACTGAGATGGTGTTTAGCGTGGTGGGGGAGGGGTGTGTCACGTCATGTGAAAGAGATGTAAATTGTTTGTGTGAAAATGTGGTAAAATTATTATGTTGTACAAAATGATTAGGAATAATTTTCCTGATGCATAGTAAAGGTACTGTACAATTTTTTCTTTATTTTTTTTATCTTTCTCTAGAGTAGTAGTAATACTAGGTGCGTACCTACTCTTGGTTTTGGTTTTTCTTGGATAGGCCATGATTCACATTGTAGTACTAAGCGCATAGTAGTATTTTTCTTATCAACATCTTCCAAAAACTACTTACCGCCATTTGCATTGAAACAACACCAGAGTGACACTTCATAACAAAGGACAACAGAAAAAAGAAGTATCTAACATATCAAGTCCCTCTAATTCTCTCAGCCATTTATCGTTCCTCATTTCGGGAGTCAAGCCATTCGAAAATAGACTTTAAGACGCAGCTGTAAGACCTAAATTTATAGAGCTAGTTATATCGTTAGGGGTGCATGCACACACATTAGCATATATACAAGGAGACAACAAGTCTTCCGTCAAAAGTTAATGAAAATGTTTTGTGAACTCATTACATTTTAATAACGCGCTGAAGGGGTATCAAATTGGAAAAATGAATGCGATAAATAGCAATTTATATGGTGTTCTTAGATCTTAGAACTATATCTTTAAACTGTATTGCATGGTGGGAAACTGTACGTATGTATGATCGATCTTAAGTGTAGGTAGGTATCAGTGCATATTTCGCAATGTAAAAAATTAAAAGCATTTAAAGCGAAAGCGCCAGTTTTCGCCAAATTCAATTTTTTTACGTTTTTTGCAATTAGCTGGCCAGTATTAAGTTGTACGTTGATTAAAATATGATTCGCGACCGTAACAAAGATGTACGTATTTACAGAATTATAATCATTATAATCATCAACACAACTCTCTAAGACCATAAATTCCCAAGAATGACTATTTCATGAATTCTTGACATTTGGGGATTATACTAACTTAATAAGTTGTATTACTGATTGTAATTATTATAATTCTGTAAATACATATTTTTTACGACCGCGAATCATATTTTAATCAACGTACAACTTAATACTGAACAGCAAATTGCAAAAAACGTAAGAAAATTTGAATTTCGCGGGCTACCTTAGCGCTTCCCCCTTAAGGCATGGTTTTAATTTTTTACATTCCGAAATAATATACAGCGGACCAAAAACTCATTGGTATTTGAATTCAACAAACAATAATGATCTTTGAATGTATGCGTTACCATTCATGTTTGGCAAGGAAGAGGGTTACGAAAATAATATAAATGTAAATTAACACATAAATTATTCTATTTCATTCATATGAATGATCTTTGGCAAAATCACTCAGCTACGAGTCGGTATAACAACAAGAACATTTACCTAAATAAAGCAGGTAAGTACCTAAGTATATGATCCCAGAAATGATCTAGGTAAATAGAATATTAACACCGGTATGTCAAATTATCATAACTATCATAAGTTCAGTAAGATGTTCGTGAGGGAACATTGTTATAATCATAAGGTACCTACTGGCCATCATCATGCTACAATACATACCATTGGGTCCAGTCTGAGTTCGCTCGGAGGCAACAACACCGACACACACATGAGACATTATGCAAAGTATCCACAGTGAACGAGATTGTTATCAATGTGTGAGAATGTTTAGTACTTTAATAACGTCGTAGGTACGCTGTTAAGGTACCAATTGAGAACGCAGAATGGCTCTGAAACGTTCCCTGTTCGTGTTTGTTATTGAAATAGCAAAGTTATTTTATGTTACCGTTGGTTTGTATTAGTTCAGATTGAAAATGGTAACGGCTTAGAAGCTGAAGTTTACACCTGAACTTCGTCTGTTGCGAAGTTGCAATTATAGATTTTAATTAATCAGCGTACCTATACAAAATTAACCATTCATTATTGACTTTGGCGTAATAACATTATAAAATAAGACAACGACTATATAGTTACACAGGGGTTCCACCCACTTTATGTTTATGTCGCATGTTATGGGCACCGAGTCTATTGCCATGATCACTATACCGGGCACAAATCCACAAATAGTTATTTGGTCCCAAGCTACTTTAAAAAAATAAGAAAACCCGACTGCGGTAAAAAAACTTAAGTTAAAAGAAACTGACAAGCCCATTTTTAATTAAATAAAAGCTGGAAACAGGCGGGACCCATACCATTTTTATTGTATTTTCAAATTCAAATGGGTCCCGCCTGCTTCCAACTTTTATTTAATTTAAAATGGGCTTGTCAGTTTCTTTTAACTTAAGTTTTTTTACCGCAGTCGGGTTTTCTTATTTTTTTTAAATAACTGTTTTATTTCCAGCTTTTTAGTTTACAATTAATGTGAAAGTTTTCGCAGACGATTCAGTTCTTGGTAGGTGTTTTTTACGATTTGTCACTGAGTTGCTTTGAACCATCTATGTTAAATATATTTTTGTAATCACCTTTTAAAACACTTTATTTTGATACATCACTCGATAGGTTTTGAAAAAAAAAATTATTTGAAGACATAATATGGCGCCAAAAGTCGGCCATTTTTTTTTTTTCAATTTTGATATACCCAGTGTTACTCTCACAATTAAGACGAATCTAACGGCACCTCTCAAGTTAAGCACCGTTTAAGCTACAGAGCGTGCCAAAGAAATATACATACATACACTCGAAAAAATACCTATTCAACAACGATACCCCACGTAACATAGTTTGTTGACTTTCATTTTTTCCATTTTCACAATATGGCGTCCAGTAGTCGCCATATTGAATTTTCACTAACGTCATGTCTTTAGTGACACTCGCCGGACTAAGAGGAATCGATTGACGGGTGAATCATAAAAATCGGCCCAGGCGTTTGGTCTGTATAGTGCTTCAAAGGAACATACAAACATACATACATACATGGGCTGATAAACACATTACCACTCCTTTGCGTCGGGCAGTCGGGTAAAAATACAATGTCATCAATAATACTTGTTATAAGAACCATTTCATTAAAGTAAACAAAGTCGTCGTTTCGTTTAAGTAATAAAGTAAACAAAGTCTTCGGGATAAGCTCCTAATAAAAACGATTCCTTTCTCAGCATTATTACCGTCCTATGAAAACAATAATAATAAGGAACTGTTCCTTATAACAACAAGTCAACAAACGAAAGGATATATCGTAAATTATGGGCTCTATAGATTAATGTCCCGTCGACAGTGTAATTGAGTTGGTTTATTAGAAAGCTAGCGACCCGATCCTGATTCGCACGGTTGTTACGCCTTGATAAAAAAATGAAGATTCATGTATTATGTTTAATTTAAATGTTAATGCAATATAAATAAACATTCCCGAATAAATTACATAAATTATGTTGGAAACCGCAACAACATCCGCAACGTAGTTTAAAAGAACAACGCGGCCACACACATAGACACGAAAAGTGACTTCAATTTATATTAAGTAGTGATGTAGTCTCATCCCATTTAAAGCTAAATAAATGAGCTTTTCAGACGTTATATATGTATTTACTCGGGCCACTTCACTACTATACTATGTTTAGTAAAGCATGCCACAAAATGTAAACAAACAAATTATAAGAGGTATACGACGCCTAAGTGTCCTTTTTGTATTTATTTGTATAGTTAGATAATCATTTAATATAGTACCGAGTGTAAATAGTTAGTTATTACACACAATAATTTAAGTTTGAATCTAAAACAAACGCTTGGCTAGCCTTTACAATTAAGGGGGTATTGTTTACAATTTTACATGAACGATAAAGTAGGAGGATAGGCAGAACAACTTATTTATATTAATTGTGAAGTCATCATCATTGACATAAAATAATTCCACTTTATCTGTCGTCGCTTTGTCATTCCGTTTGCTATCGTACCTTTACAACCCTGTGCATTACAAAAGGTTTACTTAATATTTTACATTACCGACCTGTTTTTTTACTGTCACTCATAAAATATAGCACTTTAATAACGTTTTATTTTGCTGATCGGGTTATAAAAGCCAAATGAAATAACGTATTTGCAGGTTGTTAAATTATACAACAAAGTAAAATGATACCGGTTTTCTTCATTGTATTGGACCCAATATCGCCGTAGTAACAAGATAATTTTTCCATTGTTTTTGATAAATAAAGCTATTGAATTTTAGTAGCGTGACCAACGCAATGCCAGTTCATGAATAAGTAATGCCAAGTGAGTGGGCTTTACCCAACAATTAACAACAAAAAAGAAATTGTCGAATAAAATACAGTATACTTATGTCACGAAGCGACCCACGTTTTTATGTCTGTGAATGTGTGTGAAAGCGCCGGAGCTCTCGGTACCGTCCGAGACAATGATGAAGTCGGAAGTGTGCGTGGTTGTGTTATGTGCTGACGCTACTCGTCTTCATGTACATATTCACAGTGTTTGTACACTAGGTTACCACAAGTAAAGTACTCGTCGCTTTGTAGGGAAAAAAATATTTTATCTAAACTTAATTAATTCTCATAAGCCAACCCACCAAGAAAATCAAATCCCTAAAAACGACGTTTTCAAAGGTAACACTTATATCCTGCCCACTACCGGACTTACAAAGGGTGTCATGTATCGTGATTTTTCATCGGACGTACGTCAATTAACATGTAAATTGGACTCGCTCGCTGATGAGTCCCCCGCGTGTAGGGCTAGCCCCTTTCAAATGCCCCAGGATATGAAAGTGTCCTTTTTTTGTGGCACAGAGGTATGTTTATGCTGAAAGCGCTTTAGTGGCCCGTCGCTGATTTACTGAGGATGTCAGGTTTGATGGATGTATGAAATCGCTAGGGCATACCTAAGATCAGACTATCGAAACGAGTGTCGACTATATAAGACTAGCTTCCGCCCGCGGCTTCGCCCGAGGTATGTTAGTAAAAAACTCCTATGTCCTATGTCCTTTCCCGGGATGTAATCTATCTCTCTGCCAAATTTTATTGAAATCCGTTTAGTGGTTTAGGCGTGAAAAGAACATACAAACAGAGTTACTTTCGAATTTATAATATTAGTATGGATATGCGCATACATATGTAGAATAAGAAACTCAGAATTGGGTTGTTGTCCATTGGAAAATTAATACATAAAGATATCGATCCTTAGAAATATTAGCCTCTCGAAATATTTTTGTATCTTTATAAACAACATATTATGAACCCTGTCCGGAGATACAACATTCGAGATCCTAAATTAACCATTTCTTTCAAAAGAATGGTAGGGCATCCCTACGGGCGCTTGCATATATACAGGGTGTATACACATTTCCGTGTACACGTTTTAAGCGGCAAAGAGGATTTGCTTAATAAAACATGGGATTTGTTTAAATCCGTGACCGACGGGTGTTCAGAGTTCATACAATATTTACTTAATTAGTTACTTTTGATTAAGGACAAAGGGATCGATTATTTTAGCTTATGTATAGAAATGATGGACAACTTGGTAAAATACTCTCTCAGGGTTAATAGAAAGTCTGTTGAAAGAAGTTAAGGTCTTACTCAGCATTCTCCTACCCATGTTCCAATTTATTTGGGGTCAGCACAACATGTCTTTTTCTTCCATATTTCTCTATTATCATATCGGTACTCACTCCCTTTCTAGCCTTATCAACTATCACACAGTCCATTTACCATTTCTTTGGTCTTCCCGTACTCATATAGCCATCCACATTCATACTCAAAAATTTCCTGCCGACGTTTTCGTCATTCCTCCGCATCACATTCCCATACCATGACAACCGGTTTCCACACAACTTTTCAGTCACCAGTGGCACTATCAGACTTCCTCCTATTTCCTCGTTTCGTATTTTATCCATTCACGTAACATCAAACATCCGTATTAGCATTCTCATCTTAGCTTCATGTAGTTGCCTTTCATTCAGCGCTTTTGTGGCCCAACATTCTGATCTATACAAGACAGCAGGTCTAACCATTGTCTTATACATAAATCTTCCCCTCAAGTTTAAGGGGATTGCGAGAGTCACAGATTGTTCTCGTGACCTGCCGCCATTTCATCCATCCAGTGTTAATTCTGTGCTTAACTGTACGGTCTTCTTAGCCATCGCTTAGTACGAGTGAATCGAGATACCGAAAGTTGGAGCAGAATCGGGACCAAAGTCGGAGAAGCGCGCCATCAATCGTTATGGCCCCAGAACTGGAGAGACAGTCTATCTTCCACGACAAGAACAATGTGGTCGGCAAACAGCATGCACAAGGGTGCCTCTTTCTGTATGTCCGACGTCGAACGCAGAGGTAAGTCCTTGGTGCAAGCCTACAGCCACACTGAACTCGTTGGTATTGCCAGCAGCCAACTGGACGTAGGTACGAGGTTGACTGTACACAGCAAGAATTAATTCTACATACTTCCCGGGCAAACCATTCTCTTTCAAGGCCCACCACAACACATTCCGAGGTACCCTATCTGTCTGTACTTCTCGCACAATAAAATTGGCGGAGTTTAACTGCATTTAAAATATTTTTGTACAATAACTGCACTAGACCCAAACTACTTTCGTATCAAATTTCATGATATTTTGTAGACGTGGTCCAGTGTAAACGGCTAATTAAAAATAGTGCTTCAGGCCAAACCCTTCAAGTGCAAAAATTATCACGAGAATTGTCAGGAAATTCTCAGGAAGGCAAGAAAAGTAGGTTAAGTGAAGAAAATGCTGTCAGGTTTAATTCAGGATCTTAGACAATCTTATCAACAGTGACATAATAAATTCGGGATCCCTTCTTTTCGCATAATGTTCTTTGTCCTAATATACTTCGGCATAACGATTTTGGCAGAATTTGTTTTGGCATATTATTATGCCAAAACAAATTCTGCCAAAATCGTTCGTTCGTACTTCGGCATAATTTTTTTAGGCATACATTTTATGTTAGCATAATCATCTTAAAGACTAATTTGTTTTGGCATAAATTTGATTCGCATAACGTTAGTAGGCCTAATGACTATTAGCATAATAATATTAAGGCATACAATTAATTAATATAAAATGCTGTGCAACAAAAGTTAGTGACAGAACCGAATTGCTGCAAAACCGACTCCACGTAGTCTTGTTTGTCCTACCCCTAGAGTGTAATTTAAAATCGCGTAGGCGTGTAGGGGCGAGGCGGCCCGCGGGCTGAGGAGCAGGCGGCTGCGAGCGAAAGCCGTCTGCGACGATTAGGACGCGTGGGGTCGCCGGAGGCCCGCAGCGCCGGAGCCGTGACAGAAACCCTGCTTGCTGCATGTTGCATGCTCGCTTGAATGCTGCATGCTGCATGCTTGCTTACATGCTGCATGCTTGCTTGCATGCTGCATGCTTGCTTGAATGCTGCATGCTTGCTTGTTTGCTGCATGCTTGGTTGTTTGCTGCATGCTTGCTTGCATGCTGTATGCTTGCTTGCATGCTGTATGCTTGCTTGCTTCATGCTTCCTACAGCGAAAAAAAAACCCACAAAATTGTTCAATACGTTATATTATATTAATATGTTATACATATATTACCTGATTCAGGAGATATGGCTTTTTTCCAATCGTCGAAATAAATTGGTATATCCTCTTCGGGCAAATTTATGCTTTAAGAATTTATGCTTAAAAAAGTTATGCTTTAGAATATTATGCTTAATCATTATTATGGTTAGAGAAATTATGCTTAAAAAATTATGCGTAAGCTGTTATGCGTAATTATATTATGCGAAAATATAATTATGCCAAACAAAATTATGCTAAGTTATATTAGGTCTTAAAATTTTATGCAAATGGATAGGGAACCAATAAATTCAATCTCCGAGCTAACTAAGAAGTTTTGAAAATACTTGTATTCTATTCCTGCAAGAGTACTAGAATCTGAGCAAACATCGTAATAATGTCATTAGATCACAGGTGAAATAAAACATTGCGACTCTGACAAAGAATCGCCATAATCCTTTATTCGCCAACAGCGCCCATGGGGATCATCGAACTGCTTTATACCTCAGCCGAAAAAGGAAAACGGAACCATAATTGCAAAAACGTCTTAAAAATGATAATAGATTTTTTCTTTCTGTTTTTGGAGACAAAGGCGTAGGAAAGATAAAAGAGCGGCAGGGTACCTACACAAAAGATAATTGTACAGAAGGTTAATTATGAAAATGTCAAGGTCACGTGCACAATCAAACAAAAAATGTTTTTTTTACAAATCATAGGTCGGGTAACACGACCCATACCACAACGGTACCAAGTGGACGGGTACTAATTTGTATGAAATTGAATAGTATTTTCACACGGACCACATTTGGCCGTCAAAACCAACTGTGTGAGAAATACCGACCATATCAATGCGACACCGCAGTCACAACGCTGCGGCGACGACGCGACGTGACGATTCTGTCACAGCCGGAGTCGATCTGTCTGCAAAGACTAGACTCAACGTAACCTCATCGCAACTTTACTAAGTAGCGGCAATGAAATCACAACGCAACTGCAAGAGGTTGCAGCGACATTAGTCACACGTAACCAATGCTTGCCGACATTTTCTCGCTGCGATTTGGTGTGCTTGTGGTATATGTGTACGGCCCCTTACTCATGTGCGAGTGAGTTTGTCTTCATGTATTCAATGTCCAGTCCTTCTGTAACCAGCTGCGTAGTGTCCACTATAACTAAGATAAGTTCAAGTGAAATGTCACGTGGCAAATTGAATGGGAGTTGGGTCGGCTTTTCCTTGGATCTTTGTCGCGGGGACTCTTTGTTTTCCACAGCGAATGGCCGAGGTGAAAGATCTCCATTTTGGGAACGATTTCCTTTTGAATGTAAAACGGAAAGTCAGAGGAAAGTGAAGGGATATTAATCTTTGATGCTAAGATAAGGAGACCCGAAAAGGTTTTATGATTTCTGGGGTCGTTCTTGTGGAATAATTTTAAAAGATTTTAGACACACGCAATCCTCTTTTTATTTTCAAATTATATTGCGAGTAGTCTTAACTTAGGTACCATTTGACCATTTGATGATCGATTGGTTTGCCATGAAAAAACACAGGAGGAATCGAATTGAAGCGTTCCACTAGTACCACTGCTTACTTCCACATTATTAAGATACATAGATCCGAGTATGAACTACTTATGATAAACTTTAAACTAAGTTAAGGTACGGCTAATCCTGTGCGGCGGCAACTTATGAACTTAACAAAAACTTAGCCATGTTAATCCTCTAACCTGTGAACTCGATTAAATCATTTATATCGATTTTCTAGTAGTACCTAATGGTTAACTTGAACTAACTATGTTAGACGGAGTTATAAGCTTAAACTTTGAAATGTAATCTGGATACGGATTCACAAATTAGATGGCAATAATGCTAATTTCACATTGTGAATCAGCATAATATTCAGGATTCTGGTGAACTCCAACGATATCATGGACACGGTTTATTAATTCATAATTTTATTAACAAGCCCCCCTCTTAAATATGCTAGCCCCGGATATAAACTTCTCGTAAGTTACACCACAACACGATCCCCCAACATCCAGTCTACTACAGATAATATTATTTGTACTAGCTTTTGCCCGCGACTTCGTCCGCGCGAAATTTCTTGTACCCTGACCTACCCCGCTGCCTCGTATCGACTGCCCGCGCTATCACTTCATTGTCTTTGACGTTTTTTATGTCTGCTCGGCTCTTAAGTGTTGCAGCGTGCTGTTTAGTAACAAAATTTTTTTTTTCAAAACTGACTGGTAGGTCAGAGCTTAGCGCGTTAGAAACAAACTCTTCAGCTTTATTATTACTATAGGTTACTAACTCCCACATTGCTAGTGGTATCTATTTAATTGTGCACGAGTCAAAATGGCTTTGATACAGATAATCCCGCTAATTGAAATTAATGAGCACATCAAGTTAAGCGACAGTACATGCGTAAGCCACTAAATCCGACTAAGTGGTAGCATTGAGTAATTTGATATGGTTTATTAATTGATTTGACCGAGGCTTGATCACCGGTGTTTTGATAGACAAGAAAATTACCGTAAAATCGAATCAATATAAGGTAGCCCGCGAAATTTTAGGTTTTTTTTAAATGTGCTTGTCAGTGTCAAGTTGTATGTTGATCATTAAATGGTTTCCAACCGTAACATGGCGGTGCTCTCGAGGCTGTTCGAGAATACGTTTAAAACTCTGCAGTTTGGTAAGAACAACTTTGACATAAATGCGTCCTGCTTGTTATGACTTTCGGAACCAAAACGTGAACACTCACGGTAAGGCTAGTCCATAAATTTAAAGTCGCTCAACGAGCTACGGATCGAGATAAGCATAGAGTCTCTCTGAGGGATAGAATCCGGAATGAGGTGATCCAGCAGTTAACCAAAGTAGTCGACATAAATCACAGAATAAGCAAGCTGAAGTGGCTATGGGCCGGCCATATTAGTCGTAGAACCGAAGACGCGTTCATGATTGGAGACCGCGAATCAGCAGACCGCTCTCAGGCTAGGCTGAGTGACGATCTTCGCAGGGTGGCTGGTAGCAGCTGGATGAGAGTTGCCCAGAATCGAGTTGAATGTTATGAAATTGGAGACGCCTATGTCCAGCAGTAGATTGCCGTAGTCTAATAATGATGATGAACAATAACAAATATGGTTTTACAAAACTAAAATCATCATTAGAGTCATCAATACAATTCTCTAAGTTAGAATTGCCCTCAAATGTTTTGATTTCATTAAAATAATCATTCAATAGGGTAATTTGAACTGCGCCAGGCTATTTCGTTACTTCGTTTCCTAAGTTGAAGCCTTATTTAAGCTGACACAATTTAAGCCAAAGATTCTGTGTATTCCTTTTACGAAATTCTAGAATGTCTCTGATTATCAAAAGACCTCTTAGAATGTAATACCCTAATGAGTAAATTACACTTCTTAATTCATTACTCGTGTAGGATTACCTAATGAAAGCCAAAGAAGGCTTGTTAGTAAAGTTAATCCGTCAGTGCTAACAGCATAAACATTGAATTTCTATTTTCTGCAAAGTCCAGGTAAAGTAGAGGTATTTTTGACATATTTAACAGATTAGAATGCGAACGTTGTTAAAAATACGGGATATACTCCTTTTTTTTGTGGTTGGAAATCATCAAATGACCCCTCCCGCTCTGGGCGGAGCGGAAGGGAGTGTCAGACTTTTACTGACTAAAACTCACCCGTGTTCCTTCCTTAGCCCTTTATGTTCCGGGCCTGCAGTTACCCGTTCGGACAATCCCGTTGACCCGGCAGGCTTCGGCCCTAAGGTGCCCCTTCCTCGATGCTGACATTTCTTTGAGGAGCGCGTGGAACACGTACGCGCCGTCCGGCACGGGCCTGGTCCTGATCGGACGGTGAGCTACCCATTACTCTCCGCCCACAGGCCCCCGCCTAAGGTGGCCGGGAGTCGTCACGCGGCTCCCGACACCCGGAGCGTCTCCCACGGCGGCTGGGACGGGAGGCTCTCTCTCTGAGCCGTCTCGCCACCTCCTTTGCTAGCATGACTGCTTCGCAGAAGGACATGGCTTGCACCAGGGCCGGGCGCGAGAGGTCGCCGCCGCTGCCGATCGCCTCTACGAGGACACGGCGGTGTTCCGCCCAAGGGAAATACCCCTTAGTTAGTTTATATGGCAACATCAGAAACCTGGCATTAGTCAAAAACTTTGGAAGAAAGTCATCATCATTTCAGCCGAAAGACGTCCACTGCTGGACATAGGCCTCCCCCAAAGGGGGGGGGGGTTGCCATAATCACCACGCTTGGCAGGCGGGTTGGCGATCGCAGTATAGTATGGTAGTGGAATGCATCGAGAACGCTGCTGCCCATTCTCCGGTACGACCCTTAGTCACCTTTTACGTCACTCACGGGTAGTATGGGGTGGTGCTATTCTTTAAGTCCGGCACCACACAGACATGAAAGAAAGTTAATTGAGTGCAACTTACCCATGGCAAATAGGATGATGAGGGCTGACACAACCCAGGAGCACATCGTGACGTCACTACCGGCTCCGGTTACATTCTCAATTACAACTGCTTGATTTCACATCGGGAGAACGAGATCTGAAACAATAAAACCGATCAGTATTTACACTAGCTGTAACGGAAACAGTTAAAAGTGAGGTTTTTGTGAAGTGGTAAACAAGGCTATAAAAAAAGTCCAACAGACTTCGACCACGGTGACCAATCTCAGCGGAGACCAGCCTTCGGCGCGGGATATGTTACAGTGCATAAGTGTGTGCGCAGACACAGATGCACTCTCTCTTCCCGCACTCTCATTGTGCGACGGGACGGCAATGCGACACGACCAGAGAGAGATCAGGCGCAGGGCCAACGACTTAACATGCTTTCCGAGGCACGGGGGTATCACACCGACAACTTCCAAACTCCTGGTTATTACTAAGAAATTCCCAATGACACACGCATAATGGTCCATTGAAGGACTAAGTGCGGAAACCAATTTCATGACATAGACATAACCCAATGACACTTCTGTGCCCGACCCGGGAATCGAACCCAAGAACCCCACGCTGCAGATGCAGCAGCAGTCGCGCTTGCGACCACGAGACCAACGGGGCAGTCCATGGCGGGGCAAACAAGGCTATACAAATTATAATAGTCGGCCAATTTTGGTATTCCAAAGGTCCATTATTTGAATGATAATAAAAAAAAAAAACATGTTAACGATATCACCAGTAAACATTTATCAGAGAAACAGTGAAACATCCACAAAGGGGAACTCAGTTACTCAAGCCTTAAGAAATCTTCACAACTTTTGCAAACACTTTTTCTGTTCCGTTGGCGCTCTGGAAAAACTCTTGTTTCATAAGAACTTTACATCTTATGAAACAAGAATTCTTCAGATAACTTAATAGAAATATAATTCGCGTTTCTATTCGAATCTATAACAGTATCTTGTCAAGTTCGTCTCGGCTATACGTCGTTGACAGGCGGTCTTATACGAGTTTATACGAATATAGGTCTACCAGAACCGAATGGCAAAAAAAAAAACTTTGTGGTTTTCATACATTTGACAACATTGGCAATGTCAAAAATTTGGCAATGTCAAATTTTTGCCATGAGATTCTGGTAGACCTATAGTGAGTACCTACTGAATGTCCGATATTGTGAATATTTCTTAAAATAACAAATAAAGTCCTCCAGACCGTATTTAGGCCACGGCGACCAATCTCAACAGAGACTAGCCTTCGGTGTGGAAGATACTCGTATTATAGTGCACAAGTGTGCGAGCAGCATAGGTGCACTCTCTCTTCCCTCACTGTCATAGTCAGATGGGACGGCAATCCGCCACGACCGGAGAAAGATCAGGCGCAGGACCAACGGCTTTGCGAGTCACGGGCGTATCACACCGCCAACTTCCAATCTCTGGGCTGTTACCAAAGAAATTCCTAATGGAAAAACTCAATAGCACTTTGCCCGACCCGGGAAACGAACCCAGGACCCCACGCTCAGCAGTCGCGCTTGCGACCACGAGACCAACGGGGCAGTTGATAATTAATATTTTTTAAATACATAAAAAGTATTCCGTGTATGTTTCGTGGTGTTAAAGTATTTTTAACCGACTTCCAAAAAGAAGGTTATATGTTCGACTTTATGTGTGTTCACCGATTTCTCCGTCAATTGTGGACCTACTTGAAATATATTTTTTTGTTTGAAGGGCTCTCGTTAAAGTAACTTGAGCATTTGCTCTCGGAAATCATCATTTGGTAAAGTGGAGCTGATGATGAAGACCACAGATGGCCATCGGGACTACTCATCATTCATCATCATCATTTCAGCCGAAAGACGTCCACTGCTGGACATAGGCCTCCCCCAAGCACCTCCACTTCGACCGGTCCTGTGCTTCCCGCATCCAACGGGTTCCTGCGGCCTTCACAAGGTCATCGGTCCACCTTGTGGGAGGCCTTCCAACGCTACGTCTTCCGGTACGCGGTCGCCACTCCAGAACCTTTCGGCCCCATCGGCCATCTGTTCTGCGAGCAATGTGCCCTGCCCACTGCCACTTAAGTTTGGCAATTCTTCGGGCTATGTCGGTTACCTTGGTTCTCCTGCGGATCTCGTCATTCCTGATTTGATCACGCAGGGAAACTCCAAGCATAGCCCTCTCCATTGCCCTTTGGGTGACTTTTAGCCTTCTTATAAGGCCCATTGTGAGCGACCACGTTTCCGTTCCATAAGTTATCACTGGCAACACACACTGGTCAAAGACTTTCGTCTTGAGACACTGCGGTATGTGGGACGAGAAGATATTGCGTAGCTTCCCGAACGCTGCCCAGCCGAGTCGGATTCGTCGATTTACCTCTTTCTCGAAGTTAGACCTACCTAACTGGACGGTTTGTCCTAGGTAAACGTACTCGTCCACGACTTCGAGTGTAGCGTCTCCGATTTTTATGAGAGTGGGTGTTACATGGGCATTTGACATGACCTTCGTTTTGTCCATGTTCATTTTAAGACCCACTCTTTCGGAGGCTCTACTGAGGTCATCGAGCATTGTACTGAGGTCCTCCATAGTCTCAGCCATGACTACGATGTCGTCGGCAAACCGAAGGTGAGTTATGTACTCGCCATTGATGTTGATGCCAGCCCCTTTCCAGTCCAGAACCTTGAAGACATCCTCCAGTGCAGCGGTGAACAGTTTCGAAGAGATAACGTGTCTGTGTCTCACTCCTCGCTGCAGAAGGATAGGTTTCGAGGCCTGATCCTGGAGTCTGACTGACATAGTGGCGTTTTCGTACAGACACTTCAGCACTTCGATGTACCGATAGTCGATCTGGCACCGTTGAAGAGACTGCAGCACAGCCCATGTCTCGATCGAATCAAAGGCTTTCTCGTAGTCCACAAACGCTAAGCAGAGAGGCAGGTTATACTCTTCGGTCTTCTGTATAACCTGTCGCAGCGTATGTATGTGGTCTACGGTGCTAAAGCCTTTACGGAATCCGGCTTGTTCGGGAGGCTGGAAGTCGTCAAACCTGCGCGCGAGACGGTTCGTGATGACTCTCGAAAACAGCTTGTAGACATGGCTCAGGAGTGAGATGGGCCTATAATTCTTAAGGAGGGCATTATCGCCCTTCTTAAAGAAAAGTATCACCACACCCCTGTTCCATGCCTGTGGTGTTTTGCCCTCGAGTATGACGCAACCAAACAGCTTCTGAAGGGCCTTCAGGACGGGTTTTCCGCCAGCCTTCAGCAACTCGGCCGTAATTCCGTCATCACCCGGTGCCTTGTTGTTTTTGAGCTGCTTCAGAGCCATCCTAATCTCGTACAGGCTGACGTCCGGGATGTCTTCGGTATAGTGCCGGGTCAATCTAGCTCTTGGGTCGTTTGCCAGATTCATAGCGGGGTTATTTGTTGAAGTGTATAACTGTCCATAGAACCTCTCGATCTCTCTCAACAGCTCAGGTTTGTCGGATACGATCCTGCCATCATCGGTCTTCAGTCTCGTAAGCTGGCTCTGCCCAATAGACAGATCTCTAGCAAAGACCTGGAGCCTTTATTTCGCTCTATCGCGTCCTTAATACGATCTGTATTAAAACAGCGAAGATCGCTTTTCAAGGCCTTAGAGATCCGTCTATTGAGTTGCCGGTAATTTAGCGCATCATCCGTAGACTGCAGGATCATATCGCGCCTCTCCTTCATGAGCCGCAAAGTAGGATCAGAGAGCTTCTTTTTTGAATTCGTACGGCGGGCCTGGAAGATCTTAGACCCGACCGTATGGACAGTTTCCACGAACCCATCGTTATAATCGTCCACGGAGCTCCCTAGGCATTCGAAACGATTCTGGAGTTCGAGCTGAAAGCTCTCGGGGTTTTGGATCTGGATCGGTGCTGGACGGAGCGTAGACTTCATCAGTCGAGATCTTTCCAGCTTGATATTTAAGTTCAATGTGCCTCTTACCATACGGTGATCACTTCCGGTTTTCACCGCGTTGATTACAGAGACATCATTGAATACTTGCTTCTTCGTCGACATAATGAAGTCAATCTCATTTTTAGTTGCACCATCCGGGCTCTGCCAGGTCCACTTTCTATGCTCACGTTTTCTGAAGAAGGAATTCATCATAAAGAGGCCTTCCTTCTCCATAAAACTGGCCAGTAGGCGGCCCCGGTGGTTCCGGCATCCAACTCCAAATTGCCCCATTGCGCTCATCATCGTTACGTTTACCCAGTTTCGCGTTGAAGTCCCCCATGACAACGGTAAAGTGAGTTTTAGAGCCATGCATGGCTCTGGAAATATCCTCATACATGGTCTCCACCTCATCGTCGGGGTGTGACGAGGTCGGGGCGTAAACCTGTACGACTTTCAGCGAATACCTTTCGGATATTCTGAGTATAAGGTACGCCACCCTAGTCGACACACTCTCGATCTTCACCACGTTGCTCACAAGGGACTTATGGACGATAAACCCGACACCACCTTGGGACTGCTGGTTGCCCTCCCGGAAATAGAGCAAGTTTCCGGATTTAAGGATTATCGAGTCCTCCCCCTCTCTTCGGACTTCAGATAACCCCACTATACTCCATCGTATCTTGCTCAATTCTTCCTCGAGTTCGGTGATCTTCTCGTCGGTCCGGAGTGTACGCGTGTTGTATGTTGCCAGGTCCAGTTTTCGGTGATTGTGGTAGCCGAATCTCTTCCGGGGATTCTTAGCACCCCTTGCCTCACCGTGGCCTTGGCCGCTACCGTAACCAAGGGTAGGCGGGCCGCCGGGTACTAGGGGCCTAGTGATTTTTGTGCTTGTCATTCTTGGGGGGGTTTTGCCATAATCGCCACGCTTGGCAGGCGGGTTGGCGATCGCAGTATAGTATGGTGGTGGAATGCATAGAGAACGCTGCTGCCCATTCTCCGGTACGACCCTTAGTCGCCTTTTACGACACCCACGGGAAGTATGGGGTGGTGCAATTCTTTAAGTCCGACACCACACGTACTACTCAACGATAAATATTTCACGGGTTGCGATTTATGGTTGCTAAGCAATTTATGCTCGTCACAATGCGTATGGTGAGTGGTTGTTGAGGAGTTCTCCTGGTACTTATCAGGAGAACACCTCAACAATTAACGTCCCAGCATCGGGAAAAGCAATATTCACAAAAAAAAAAAAAACCGAGTTCCAAAAAAATGGCAAAATACAGATCCAAAGACACCGACTTCCGAAATTAAAGTTATTTTTTACTTTGTAGTGTTTTTTTGGAAGTTGGTTGTTTTTTTTTTTGTAAAAAGTTTTTATGGTTTGTATTTTCTGGTGTACAATAAAGTATAATGTAAAATTATTATATTTTGAACAGGATCTAACAAAATATCATTGGTGTTAATAAATAAACAGAAAGCTTAAATAAGCTCGGAAAGCTTATTAATATAATTAATTAAAATACGATAATCCGTGCTTACAATAATTGATGTCAAAGCAATATTAGTAATGTTCACAAAAATGTATAAATCGAGCTTAATTTTGGCCGCGACTTCGCGTGCGTGGAACAAATTTACCGTCGACTTATGGGGATTAAGTCCCCATGCTCATTAGGGGCATTAGGGGAAGTGAAATTTGGGGAATATCCATTAAGTTCTGTAACTAGATTTTTGATTCCCATGTGTTGCTTCTAATGTAAATCGTAGTGTCTGCATTAGGTGTCGCTTCTCTCTCTTGATAAGACAGGACCGTTCATTTTGTCGGAGTAATGAGGTTGCTAAAACATTCCGGTTTGAAGATTAAGGGCAGATAATAGCTGCATAAAACGTTCCAATGAGTTACGCTTGTCTTTTGGTACTACATATTGCTGGACATTGACCTTCGATGACCGCTAGACTTCTTACAAAGTGATGCTAAACTCGAGCGTTATTCACTACTCTATTTTATTCCTTTACTTCAAAAGGTATAATTACAAGTCATAACACATTTTTGCGTGGTGGTAATAAATCTGGCGGACAAGTTGGTAAAGTGAAGTGTGGCGCCACCCCCCGCCGCTGCCGCCCCCCTCCCTCGTCGTGCGTCTCGGGGACTGCTCTTAATAATTCTACTTCTCGCTTTTATACGAGTTGCCAATTATGAGGTCGGAGTGCATGTCGGGGAGTAAAAGATAAATGACGTTATACAATACAGTAAACACTAAGACACATATCCTAAATAATTGATACATAAACAAATACATACTAAATTGTAAAGTTAGTAAAGTTGAAAAATCTGGGGGCACTCCCGTGCCCCCGCCGAGACGAGCCAAGCGAAGCGCAAGGGCACTACCTACCTTTTCTCGAAGCGCTTCGTCGTATTTTTGAACCCTCTTAACTTGGCTTTGGATTATACCAGATAAACAAAATTTTCGGGATATGATGTCAGTGGTTGACTTATTAAACCTATAAAGTTTCAATTGCATAGCTCTTATACTTTAGATTTTATTGATATCTAAAATACACCGATTTCGTCACTGACTCACTGACTGATGATCATCGATATTCTTAAGGTTCTTCCTGAAGTCCTAGAAAGCTGAAATTTGGTATGTAAGCTAATAATAGTACACAAACAACAAAAAAATCTTAAAACTTGAAACTTTTATCCCCCCAACCCCTTAATCTAGGGGGGGAAAGTTTGTATGAGACTTCCGTAAATTTTGATGCTAGAGGTCTGAAAATTTATATAGGGGGTCCTTGTTAATAAATAAACCCCAAAAAAGAAAGAAAAAATGAACAAAAAAAATACTCGTATAAATATCATAAGCAACTTACAAAAATAAATGAAATCCCACAAAAACATTTCATGTTAAATGTTGCCAAGACGAGACCATGTAGCTCGCACTGTCAAAAAGTAATCAGATCTCATGTAGAGCCAAGCTTCTAACTCTACACGCCCTAACTCTACAAGGCCTAACTTCGCAAACTCTACACCTTAGTCAAAATATATGGCTTGGCCGTTTCAAGATACATGAGATCTGATACTACATGAGATCTGATTACTTTTTGACAGTGCGAGCTACATGGTCTCGTCTTGGCAACATTTAACATGAAATATTTTTGTGGGATTGCAGTTACTAGAACAAGCTCACAACGACAAGCAATGTTCCTTTATGAGTCTTTTAGACACACATCGACAGCGCGCGTTTAATATCGCTATTGGAGTCGCTTACTACTTACAGGAAAATATATTCACTCTTTTCAAAATAGCAATAGAAGTGCTTTTAATAATTAACTAATTAAAATGATGAATACTTTTTATTATTTTAAGATTGATTGGTTTTAAATTATGTAAATATTTGCTATAACTCATTCCACTACAGTAAAACATCTAGATATTTCATTGTTTCCAATTGATGAGTTTATTGTTTTGGATCCTCAAAAGGATAATGAGCAAAATCAGCCAAATATCCAATAAACTAATGGAAACATTTAACGTTAGTCGTCATCACCTTAGAGAGAAGTAATGTTTCCTAACTTTTAAAATAATGCACTATTCAACAGTCTTATACCTAAGTTCCAAATACATTACAAGAAAATTCATCACAAAATATAAAAGTAAAATTAATAATGCACTGTTGTTGTGAAAGTTCGCGCGAAGTTTTAAGTAACCACAAGTAGGTAGGAAGACGTTGACCCTGCGAGAAGCGGCGAAATTAAATCAAATAATTTATGGTTTAGCACACAATGCATGGCTAAATTGTTTTCATTAAAGTTTTCGCAAGTTTCAAACTTAATAAATCTCAGTAAGTAGATGCAAGTTTTAGGTAAAAAGTAGTTGAAGTGCTTAGTGTAAACACGCTTCAACATTGCTAATAGTCTCATGTTATCAATTGAATAGTTCTTCTATTCAATTAAACATTATGTAGAATATTATACGGGTACGCATATTATTATTGGTTCCCCTATTGTTGTAATGAAACCAGCAACTTGTATTCATGGCTTTATCAGCACATATCACTTGACACTTAGGTATATAGCTCATTGTATAAACTTATGTAATAAGGAAATAAACAATTCTGATATATAGAAGAAATGTCTTTTTATATCTGGCGGACGAAAGAAAATAAATAAAAATAAACTTAGTTTTACGTCCGTCCGAGTTATTTCATAGATATCTGAGATGTTATGATAAAACTTTCTCAGAGATAGGATAACTTAGTTTCGTATGACGAGATAAATACAACCTTGGGATGAAAATATTTGTTTTGAGAATTTTGTCAGCCTGAATATGACAAGACTTACCTACATGAAAACTTAATATTTAGGTACCTACTGAATTCTTGGGTATTTGAAACATTTGAAGTACCGTACAATTTTCGGTACAATTAAAAAAAGTTAGAAATAGGTCTTCTCCTATTATTTACCGCGATTCTCAAGAAATGAGACCCAATTACTTAAGAAAATAACGACAAAAGAAGTAGCTCTCAGATGAAATGGAGACCAAACTTCTTCGTCTTCTTAACTTCGGAAAAAACTTCTGATGCACTGGAAGCACTCTAAACTACCCTTCTTTAACTAAAACATACGAACCCCTTTCTTTGATTATGATATTACGATCTCACTGAAGTTTTTAAAACCACTCTGAATGCAGATAAAATTTTAATCCGTGCTGCTCTCTTGATTACGTCACCGCTTCGATGCCATTCAAAAGTTCTAGAATATTCCAAAGATGACAGTTTTAATTTCGGTACTTAGATGGGATAGCTGGACGAAGGTTAAATCTATAAATCGTTGATAAGATCTGTTTGATGAACTTAGCGGGAAGGGCGCGTTTTATCATAGCTTTTTGTTTTTATGACAGAGTTCTTGGAAGTCCCAACGGAGTCGATTTGGGACGAGAGGAAATTGGATTATTATAGTTTTTGTCAGTGGAGACTTCTTTTTAGGGATTGTTTTCGGTTTGAGCTCCACAACTCAGTTGTTTATTTCTCGATTCAATATTTTGACAATGTATAATAGCCATAGCTAATAAAATCGTAACTTCAGGTTGAAGCTACTCGTTCTCATCGGGGCGTATGAACCCAGAAAAAAGTCATCCAGATTCACCCGCGCCTTCTTGCCTACCCCTCTCATCAAACACGACGAAAACAAAACACAATCCCTTCCCGCCAGCGGAAACTTTTCGCCCGGCTTATATTTATATTATTATAGTATTTGAATCTAAATCTTTTGTTGTAAGTATAAGCAAAGTAATCAGATGAAACGGCTCCATAATCATAGTTAGGTATGATTATAGAGGCGTTTCTTCTGATTATTTGTGTCTACAAGTAAGTAAGTAAGTAAGTATTAATTGCATAAAACATGGTATTACATGGTGTTACAATAATTTACAATAAGGATCTTACATGTTTTGCCAGAATTGTACTTAGCATGCATATGTTCACTTAATACTAACATGAGAATTTGTTATCCATAAATTCTTTAAGACTATAGAAATTTTTCGAGTTTAACCATTCAAACAATTTTCCCTTAAATAATCTGGAGTTTAAGTTTTTTATGCTACTCGGTATGTTATTATATATACTAACACAATTATATAAGCAGCTTTTATTATATTTAGCAAGCTTGGGAAGATCATGCAGAACGAGTCTCTGTGGATCACGCCGGCTCCTTGGATTAATATCATTGGCTGATATAAACAGGTCTTTATATTTATTAACGAACATACATATTTCAAATATATAAAGCGACGGCAGCGGTAACAAACCTAGTTTCTTAAATATGGGTTTACAAGATTCCTCCGAGTGCATCCCGTAAATTGCCCTAATGCACTTTTTTTGAGCAACAAATGCTCGGTTTATATCGGTACTATTTCCCCATATTATAAGCCCGTAACGTAGTACCGATTCTACATAATTATGCATGATAGGTCATGAGAGCTGTTTTTAAGTTTGTAATATTTTTAATTTGTTTAAGAGCATATACAAAGAAGGATGCCCATTTTTCACCTGACAATGTATAGAAATGAAATAAATATTAAGATTCAGCTAATTTAATTGTACATTCATTACGCTAATCACAATTTTAAAAGAAGGCCAGGAAAAAAATATTTATTAATTTTTCTTTATGCTAACTCTATGTCTTATTACCTTATTTTGAACGCATCTCACGGCATCTCAATTACCCTGAACGCATCCAACTACTCATTTTTTACAACGTTCCGTTTTGCACACTGCTTCTTGACTTTATTCAACTCTTTTTCTGAGTTTTATATATTATTTTAAGTTTTATTTTATCAATAACTATTTTTTATTAGTCTGTGCATAATACAGATCAATTCAAAATTACATGATAATTAAATAAATTTATTATGCAGATTATAATTGAGTTCGCACGAGTGAAACGGATTTTTTTAGATATTTTGACAGTTCTGCGACTTCGTTGTTGCGCTTGCGTCTCGTTGTGTATTGCGCCATTTTGTGTGTGTAACTCAAAGAGTACTATAAGATACCGGGGTGTAACCGCTGAGATGGGCTAGGTTTCAAGACAATATCTCTGCTCCAGTAGAATTTCTGGATGACGTAGTAGGTAGGTATATATGTACTGCGGTCAACGAAATGGGTAGGCAAGTGATCACTTTTGACAATACAATAGCAAGTTAGACTTTTTATAATTATGTAAACAAACTATCGTAAAGGCAAATCCTAACCTAAAAAGTAACATTAATATTTTTTGGCCTTTGTAGACTTTAAATCGTAAAAATGACTATATGACATTATTTTCTAATCTCACTCTTACTACTATACCTTATAACTATACATTAACTTTCATTATCAAGTTTTTAAATGTATGGAAAGTGGGCATTGTTCTTTATTTATTCTCTTTGCAGCGTTATCCACATGCTCTTTCCAATTCAAATTCTCATCAATAATTACACCTAGAAATTTCGTTTGTGCTACTTCTTTAATTTTTGGTACGTTTAGTTTAATATTATATTTAGGATTATTACATTTATTGAAATTAATATAAACAGATTTATTAAGATTTATTTTTAAATTATTTATGTCAAGCCATTGTATTAATTTATCTATAGTATTATTAATGTCAGTCTCATGATTATTTCTAAAATTGTTACATTTTTCTGTCGCTATAATAATAGCTATGTCATCAGCAAATAGTATAACATCGGTGGTCAGTTCTATTAATAATATAATTTATGTACAGCAAGAACAGGACAGGCCCCAGTACACTTCCTTGTGGTACACCACATGTATTGTGCCTGTATTCTGATGAAAAAGGCACCTTAACTTGGTTTTCATCAATTTTATCAATAATGACTCGTTGTTGTCGGTTACTGAGATATGATTTTATCCACTGAAGTGTAGGACCCCTGATACCTACAAGTTCAAGTTTTTTGAGCAACAGGTTGTGAGAAACTAAATCGAAGGCTTTTGAGACATCAAAAAATAGCCCAGTAGTCAGGTTTTATTATTGATATTAGTAACTACAGCCTTTACCAGGGAGAATATTGCCAAAGTAGTGGACTTGTTTTTCTGAAAGCCATATTGGTATTAGCTAATTATATGAAATTTATCACAATAGTCAATTATTCTTCCATACATGCACTTTTCATATATTTTGGACAATATTTAACGTTATAGGACGATAGTTATTAATATCTGATTTTTCTCCTTTTTTATATAAAGGCTTGACTATCGAGTATTTCAGGGCATCAGGAAAAGTTCTCGAGGCAAAGTAAGTTTATTATTGTACTTTTTATTTTTTAATCCAGGTTATAAACTATCTGTGTGCCAAATTTCATCCAAATCCGTCAGCCGCTTGATTGAGTAACAAACATCCAAACATTTAAACATACAAACTTGCACATTTCTAATACTGATACTCTTTATAACATTTCCAAAGTAACTATAACTCCGAAACTTCAAACCATAAAGTTTTCAAACAGAAAGTGGCACTACAAATCAACGAAATAGTCAAAGCGAATTTAATCAAACTAAAGAAATACCACAAGGCAAGTTTGTCACCACAACTCCTCACTAATCAGCTTAAAGTCGGTGTGGCATCAGTTACAATTGGCACAGTTTAACCCCGAATGGTGGATTATTCTATTATTGATCTATCTCATGGAAATTATATAAGAGGTCTATTTTCTGTTAATTGGGTCGCTGGTTAATGTTGGCTCGATTTTCACATACGGAACTCTACTCTCCTTTTAGATTACTGTTTCCTGCTAGAACTTCTGTAAAATCTACTTTTCAAACAGCCTGAGCTTGTTCTATTTGACATCCAAGTGACAAAAAGGTTATAGTCGCTATTTCCTTTTCGTAAAAGTAATTCTCACTTCATTGAAATTGTGGCATAAAAGGTAAGATTTTATACGTACCTGTATTATTTATTAGTGTGATGTTTCTATGTGTGACAATTCTTGAGAAACCAATTAAACTGTTCCATGTGGTTTACTTAACTCCAAAAATAAAATAAAAAAAAACCGGCCAAGTGCGTGTCGGGCCACGCACAGTGTAGGGTTCCGTAGTAGCCCGTTATAACAATGTAGTACGATTCTGTTGTTCTTCATTCTGAATAGGTAAAAAAAAAAACATATTTTGGTTTTCAATGCAAGTCTTTACCCATTATAAACAATCAACTACTTCATCTTAGTCACTTTAAAGGATTAATGCTAAGGATTTTGTATTTGGTACAAAATTATCCAACACCCAAGTTCAATGACTATTACTGCTAAACTAATAAAGTTATCTTAACCGCTTTACTTTTCCTTTAAAGTTTATGAAATGCACTATCATCGAGATTTTTCCAGATTTTTCAAGCCAGTAGTTTAGCTTTTAGAGGGGGGGGGACGCCCTACTGGAACAAAAATTTGTACTTTAAACTTTAATATTTCGTATATGGAGCATTAAATCGAAAAATAATTTTAGCAACCCCAAAGCCATTTTAGAAGACCTATTCAACGATACCCCACACGATGGGGTAGATGATGAAAAAAAAAATTAATCCCCACTTCACATGTAGGGGAGCTACCCAAAAAAAAAATATTTTCCCAAATTTAATTTACCACTTTATCGGCGTAACTGATATACGTACTCCTACAAAATTTCAGCTTTCTAATGCTAACGGTCACAGAGATTAAGCGAGGACGGACAGACAGACAGACGGACGGACAGACAGACATGGCGAAACTATAAGGGTTCCTAGTTGACTACGGAACCCTAAAAAGTCAATGGAAAACATTACTATGTCGACGTTCATAGCATTTTTATTAAAAAAACTTGTAAATAGAGAGAAGTCATTAATTATGTAATGTGATATGTTATACGAAACGTTAGTAAGCATTGCATTACTCAAAGACTGTTATTTAATAATTACCTAGGAGATTTACGCGTACAGCTTTACGTTTTAGGAAGTACCTAAAGCAAAAGTAAAAAAAATAAAGTTAACGGCTTCTGCCAAAACCCATTAAAAGACAAAGTCACATACAAGGAACAACAACAAGCAACTCAGTCATACGCAAACACACCAATTGGCTCACTCTAATGCACCCTCCCATGAAGTGTGAATTCAAACTTCAATGGTCGCTTCACACGAACACACGCATAACAAACGCACACAAACAACCGCAGACAGTCTGAAAGACTTTTTTTCCTTTTCCACTCCAATCTGCTTTGAAATGTCTCCTATTTGTCTAGGCTCCAAAAACAAACAACACTACTTCCAACCTGGATCTTAACACATCCCAATAAAGGTCAAATTACACTGAACCGATAGCAGATGGAAGACTATAGACAACCAAGGCACTCGTGAGCCTGAGAGATCAATTATGCATGACATGACAAGAGATGGGGGTTTAAATAATAAAGGGGATCTATTCAAAGTGGCAGATTTGATACGACTAATTATTAAAGTCTGGGATTTGGGATCGGTTTTAGTACCTACTTACCAAATACCGATATGATGTTGGGACCGCAATCGAGTCTGATGTATATAGGGTGACTTGTAATTTGACATGTCCCATCCAGGACGTGATGCTGTGATCCACTTGCAACAATGAAGCATTCCATAAACCTTAGGCGAATATTCATGTGATTCCAGAATTTTTTATGTATTTTTTATAGTTTCTCAGCAAACGAGTTCGTCACTAAATTCCACTTTTGTCTAAGCTCTCAAATTGAATGGCCTTTAAAAGTTACAGAAAGAAGTTTATTAACCTTCTTCAAAAATCATAGACGTACATACATGATCTTTGACACCCGTTTTCTCAAAATATTACCATGGCCCTGTATTGTGCGGAGCTGAATGATTGTAGTGTTAAACATAAGCTAATCTGCTTAGCACACACTGTTTGACAAATTCATAACAAATCCTATAAATATTATAAAAGCTTTGATTACTACACAGACACCACTAATTATTTCAATTACTCTAATCGAATTATGTATATTTTGGGTGACAATTTATTTTTGTAAAAATTACGAATCGAAGTCGAATTAGTCGAACAGCTACAGCTGCTACTAAAATAACTTATTAAGACGCTATAGCTAGGGAAGGGAAATTGCTACGCCATCCCATGGGGACTATCTATTCAATGGGGTAAAAAGTAGTGTAGTTTCCTTTTTCCTACGCTTTCCATGGTGAAAACCTTCCCTCGTCCTGTGCCCGTCGAGAGTGAATGGAAACGGACTGGCCGGCTCACATTCATGGCAAGAGTTATGGCTCAAGTTGAGCCCATTGTACTTGACGATGAAATCGCAAACTTTAATTTTGTTGGTCGACGTTTGACCCTCCAATATATTATTAAACTTTCAGGTTTAGATCTATGAAAGTTTAAGTAGTCGGTGGCTTAAGATTCGGTAAAGGTAAACATTAATCATAATCGTATTTTTTTTGTTATGTATTTTCTTATGTACAATAAAGTATATAATATATAAATAAATTGTCATGCATTGCTGAAACCCACAAGTGGGCAACCTGTGAGTTTCAGCAATGCATAGGGTAATTCAACGCTTTTCTGACATTGAACCAGGAAATTACGTAGCCGCATTAGCCGGGTAATTATGACCTTACTGGGTATTTTTTTCGGGATTATTAGTCAGAGTCAAAATGAAAATATATTTTAGTATAGCCACCCAAACAGGGTAAAATCCTAAAAGATATAGCCTGATAGTATTCTTAGTAAAATGTTTTATGTAGACCGTATAAAAATCGAAGTCGAAATCAGCCACTCAAATGTTTTGTAAGCTCTTACTGAAAGGAGAGTGGGAAACAAATGTATGGGGCCTGGGCCCACCCCTCAATAGTAACATTTGATATGCTGTTGGGTAGGGCTTTTTATGCGGAACATTAGTTACTAATAAAATTATGGTCAAATGCTAGTACTTTCGGAGATACGACGTCTTAAAGTCGACGGGTGGTCGATTTTCTTTTACTTTTCTTTCTTTTGTGTATTTATTTATTAAAACTTTATGCACTAGTAAAAGAAATACTGTACAAAGGCGGACTTAATGCCTGAGGCATTTTCTACCAGTCAACCTTAGGGTGATGCAGAGACAAAACATGGCAGGTGCAACAAAAGGGATAAATAGCTAGGAAATTACTATAAAATACTTCAATAAATACTAATACATAGATAGATACATGCATACATATAAACAAAATCTGTGTGGAGAAAAAAAAGTTTGGTTCATTTTGTTATCTTTTCTATTTAAAAGTAAATTTTCGTAGAGCTAGTGGAGTATTCTCTCGTTATCCTAAATACTTTTACGTAAGCAGTATGTGAACACAAATTGCCTTTAACGTCTACTATTACATAATATAAACAAAGCTAGGTGTACGCACACATACAAACAGTCGAGCAAGTAACAAGCCCTTATACATAAACACAAAGTTGTATTACATATATTGTCACGAGGCCGCACATATGCTTGACGCCGCCGCCGCAAATTTATTAATATGTCATGTCCCTTGACAAAAAGGTATTACGTGCGTTGAAGATATTGGTCTGATCTTAGGGAAACATGGTGTAATCATGCTTGTGTATCTTTTATAATTATTACATTTTCTCATTTAGTTGTCAACGAAAGATTTTGTGGAGCCTCTTACTTCCACGTAAGATTATCGTACCGTCAATAGTATACTGATTGATTTGATTTGATTTTGATTTTAATAGTCTTTATTATAACATAAAACAACCATATACATAACAAGTTCTTAGGCTAACTTACCTTTACAAACATTTTACACTGAGTTTACTATTTTACTATTCTATAAACATTCTAAATTAAGTCCATACGAACACACTACTATTCAAATAAAAGCACAAAAGTCTTAGCACTGACTTAAACGCATACCACTATTGTTTACCTACTGAAGGTAATAATGCACTCAAATCAAAGAATATTTGGAAGGCTAAAAACATTACAATACTTTAATATAACTTAGATTTAAACATTTATCATCGATGAGTTAAAACAAAGAAATGATAATTATAAATTGTGGGTAATTTGCGTAACTTTACGCCGAGTATGCTTACTGAGTGAGGTGAGGGCAGCACGGTCGGTCCGGTGGTAGGTACATATTGTTAATCACTCAGAAAATAGTGATGTGGGAAACGATATCGATTATATGTTGTAAAATACGATAAGTTATTAGATCTACTTTTGCCTATGGATGAAATTTATGGGTTATCATGTTTGGGATTTTTACAAATATAGAATTTTCGGGCTGATTTTAAGATAGCGGTTTTAATAGTTGGAAATTTAATTTGTTCGTGAACTCGTTTTAAATTTGTACGAAAGGCAGTGTTAAAAGATAATTTGATTGCCTTGTTTTGAACGACTTGCAACTAATTGTAGTTTTTATCAGTCAGGCTACTCCAAGCTGGCGCAGCATATGTTAAACATGGTCGAGTATACTGATTGATTTTTCGATTTCACTCATTATATTTAAACCAATATATTTAAACTTCAATACTCTTATGTAGCATAGTCAGCCTATAATTTTCCCACTGCTGGAATACAGGCATCCTCTGTGAGAGGGAGTGGGCCGTTACGTTACGTCTACGCGGGCTCAGTGCGGGTTTGTATATCTCACATGTCTTCAAATTTTTGGTTTTAGGACATGCCGGTTTCCACACGACGTGCTACGCTTGCTGCGGTCGATTCGTGGTTAGGTGACTATTCATTAGGTACATATCGAGACCACTCCCTGCCTCGGAAAGTACGTTAATCCGATGGCCCCGGCTGTCATTCGTAGATCTTTGACAGTCGTTACGGGTAGTCAGAAGACCAAAAAGTCTGACTACCAGTGTTACCAAGGGGCAACTGGGTTATGTAGATGAGATAGATAGGCGTTCCATGTAAAATACTGGTAATCAGCTGAATCTGGCTAGACTGGAAGCTGACTCACACATAGTTGGGAAAGGACTTGGTAAATTGATTGACTCTTATGTTAATCAGATTGACTTCAGAGTAAAACATTCTCGTTGCCTCGCTTGGCTGTATTTATATGCAAATGCACTGTTCAACTGAGTGGAATTTAATTATAAAATATCCAATCTATATCACATTCAACGACCCTCAGCCAACAAAAAATAAAAATTATAAACATTCTTTCCATTCTCTTGAGTCTCTGAAGGGCTTTAAAGCGAACACTAGGAAAGTATTTTCAAACAAAATACATATTTTATTACAAAGTTACCAAAATCTACGCTCGGCTCATGACGAATTCCCTAATTACTCATTTGAACTTGTAGACGCGCTACGGCGTAGCAGCTCTACGAGTATCGTAGACCTTTGCGTCGTCGCGTCGTCGCCGTCGGTAGATAATTAAACTTAATGATGATTAATTATTTTAGTTCATTTTTTATTTAAATACGTAGTCGTAACGGATACTCTAATTGTAACTTTATATACCTATGCTGTGAATCTTTAAAATACATGTTATTATTATACGTTTGTAGGGCTATCTTTAAACCGTGCTTTGTTAAGAGCATTTACAATCTGTAGATATAATTAAGTGCTTTATAAATATTGTGCTTGTACTATCAACTCATCTACTCATATTATCATATCGACTGAACCGATTTTTATCAACTTTCATAATTATTTTATTTCATGTACAGACGCCAGCACATCAACGTAAACTGTATACATATCTATAACTACGACGCGGCGTATAGTGTTAGAAAGAAAGTATCCTTGGTATGATTGGTGGAGTTTTCAACATTTCAAAAATTGCCCAATGGTAGCACGTACTAATAATTGGAAAAATGTCTCACTAGGAATAAGCCACACCCACGCGCCCCTGCGCGTCCGCCACCGCTCCCGAGTTTCTCCGAACCTTCACGAAGTTAAACGAATGTCACATCACATCGTTCATTTGACATTTATATTTTATTCAGTACGTTACTTGGAGTCGTGCTGAGTGCCGCCAGGTGGGATCTCTAGTCCTCAGACATTTGTGACTGTGCGTTTTAATTATTTTTTATCAAAGTTTAGTTAAATATCAAAATCAAGAATGCCGCCTCAGTTAACGCAAATTGTAAGGGAGCGCATCATAGCCCTTCGATTGAGTGGATGTGATGTGATTGATATTTGTCGGCAGACGGGCATAACGGTGAGTAATATTTTTTGTAGTTATAAAATAATAAACAAAGGTTGTATTGTTAAAAATGTGTCAATGGTGTTTTTCTATAGAATTTTCGAATTAATAGAAGGGATAGATCTATATTTGTGGATAGGTATATCTTCTTTGTGTTCTTTCATAATGGGTGCGCGCTGTTTCGTGAAAGCTTAAATTCAGAGTTATACCTCCGTAAGCATAATTCGATGAACTATTGTTTTTGATTCCATTTAGGGCTGATTTTTCCAACGTCAGTTCATTTTTTAGCCAGCCAATTTATTACTATCGGAGGAATAATTTTGAATTTTTGACAATTCTTCCAAACAAAAACTGTCAGATGTCAATTTTATTCCAATACTTAGTAAAAAATATCTGTCGATTGAAAAATCAGCCCAATAAGTTAGAATAGTGTAAAAATGATAGAATAGTAATATCGTTTTAATTATTAGTTTTCGTATTAGTTTCTAACAGGAATTTTTGAGAATTTTAATGTGAAGAAAAATTATAGGCAGAATAATTACGTAACTTGAAAACGTGATTCTTTCTTTATATGAATATTTGCGTGATTTTAGTGTCAAATGAGAGGATTATGTTTAAAACTGATATGAATCCCGTTTGAACTATGTAAATCGGTCCACGGGTTCTAGAGATAGAAAGAATTATGTCCTATAATGAAAACATGCCAAAGTTCGATTTTAGTAAGTTAATGTTTTAGAAAGTTTTTATTGTATAGAGATAGGATAAATGTTGATACGTAATACGAAAGAAGATAACATAGACCAATATAATGAAATTGTAACGATCGCCTAGGCATAAAGAACATAAAAACAGGGCTTTTAAGTGTCAGACCCAAGAGAAAATTACATGTAAAAATGGCTTAAAATCAAGGGTCTCTTTGCCTATAGTAATTGAGTAATAATGGGCAAATAAACTACAGCTATTTGTTTCGTTCCAGAAAAAAACAGGTTACTTCTGGCTTCGGCAGTGGGAAGAAAGCGGAAGCATAGAACCGCCAGCTCTACGCGAGAGCCACGCGGCTGCAGACGAGACGATGTGGAGTAACCTCAACTTCGTACAGCGTGAGTAACTAGTAATGACACTTACCTATCACATTAACTTATATCATCACAGTTAACATAAAACATGATTTTCCTAAAAAGTGAATAACAAAATTGATTAAAAAATTAAATTTAAAATTTAAAAAACCCCCGTCACAAAAAAATAATAAAATTAAATGTAAGTAATTGGAAAAGGATCAAATAATTAAAAAACCCCCAACTTAAAGAATCTAGGTAACGAGATTAAAACAGATAAATTCATTTGGCAGTCGGGGGACCTGTTAGCATAGAGAAGGTGTTCCACAGAACGGTCCCCCGACTTCCAAATGAATTTATCTGTTTTAGACTCGTTACCTAGATTCTTTAAGTTGGGGGTTTTTAAATTATTTGATCCTTTTCCAATTACTTACATTTAATTTTATAATTTTTTTGTGTCGGGGGTTTTTTAAAATTGTAATTTAATTTTTTATTTTATGCTTTTTGTAGGGACTCCTTAATTTTTGTATTTCATTTCTTTTATTTTCTTGCGTTTTAAGATTCAGGTAATTTGGTGTTTAATCAGATTTTTTATCCGTCAAAAAATAATTATTAGTTTATAGTTGAAGAATAATTTTGACTAAACAGACTTTTTTGTTTTATTATTCCTTTTTCTAGTTCTTCCTTTAGTTATTCAACTTTCGTATAAGTATTTCATAGCTATTAGATATCTTAGGTATTTCAGATCTAGTTTATAAAATGGGACTGCAACACTATCTGATGTAGAAATACCTACGCTTTTTAAGTAGGATAATTCCATTTGTAATAAAAACAGTCAAACTCAGTGGTTGTATCACTTATTATATTACTCTATTAGATAAAAATATCTTCAGTCCTTTACAACCATATTTTACAACCCACCTCAACAAAGGTGGAAGTTCTCAATTCGACAGATTATTTGTGTATGTTTGTTTATATTTGGAAGAATATTTTGTAACCGTTCCATACTCATTTAAAGTTTATTCAAACTTCTTTCAAATTAATATTATTTCAAGTTAAACAAATATCAACTTTATTGTAATGGCAATTAAGTTGATTTCAGAGTGACTAGCACTATTGAAACAGTTAAAGTTGTAGCGTTAACTGAACTTTCTTGTGTACGATTTAAAGTTATTTTTCTGTAAAGTCATTTTTGTTTACGATTTTTGGCAAATTAATCGCGAATGCAGATTAGTTAAGTTAGCCCCTACAATTTCTCATAACAAAGAATCCTATGTAAGTATTGAAAATGATAAAATTTTCTTTGTTTTAGATATCAATGGACACAGTCAGGAGACGCCGCCGGATTGAGAAAAGACGCCAGACATGTCGTTCGTTGATGTTGTGTCATAATAAACTATATTCCTCGCATGTCCCTCCCCAGGCTTCAAACTATCTCCATATTTTTCATCACAATTGCCCACCGGCTTGGCCGCGAAGGCATAACACACAAATTTCTTTCGCATTTATAATATTAGTATGGATCATTCTTCTAATATCGTGATAATTAATACTGTAAATTGAAATTTTATATTTATTTTCGCACTACTGTTATATTCTTGAGAATTTTTCTTTACTATTGTTGGTGACAATTTAAGATAGGGCCGTCACCCACTGGCGGCATGGCATGACAAGGGATTTTAAAAGCTTACTTTTGTTTGGCGGCAGCATTTGATTTTTCTTAGCAGCCATTGGTAGTTGTAACTGTATAATTAATCTGTTACAAATATCAATAAAAATAAAAGCTTGTAAAAATAAATATTATTTACTTGTTTTTAATCAGTTTGTTGTGTGAAATGTTTGTGTTAACAGTGTTAAATTAGATTCGAAATCATCTGTAAGTATTACAAAAATCCCTTGTCGTGCCGTGCCTCCAGTGTGTGCCGGACCTTATACAGCCCAGTCAAATTATACTAATCTAGGTAAAAGCTTATTTTTGTTTGGCAATCAAATGCTACCGCATTTGATTTTGCTTGGCAGCCATTGGTGGTCTGTTACAAATAAAATTCTAATCTATATACCTAATAATAATAACGCCTTCGAAAGGTCCGCGAGATGTGTCAGACATTTTAAAAATAAAAATTCTTTATTGACATAGGTAATGGTTACAGAAACTTTTATGTAAGTATGAATCATGTAGGATTGTAGGTATATTATAAATTACCTAATGTATAAAAATATTAAATTGTAGGTTATTCAAAACTAAACTATATAGGTAGATGGCTGAATGAAAATAATTTCTATAATATTAAGGATTTTTTTGAACATAAATTATAATGTTATTAAATTCAATTTTGTTTATTTGTGCATTTTTTTTTTCATTTATTGCAAAACTGTATGATCTCATATGCTTTAATAACACCTGTGATGAAAAAGGGTACAAAACGGAACCCTATTACTAAGACTTCGCTGTCTGTCCGTCTGTCTGTCACCAGGCTGTATCTCAAGAACCGCGATAGCTAGACAGTTGAAATTTTCACAAATTATGTATTTCTGTTGCCGCTATAACAACAAATACTAAAAACAAAATAAAATAAATATTTAAGGGGGCTCCCTTAGAACAAACGCGATTTTTTTGCCCTTTTTTGCTCGATATCAAAAATGGCAACAGGTAGGCACTTGAAATATTCACAAAATACTGAGTTGTATTTTAACTTTAATAATAAAATTAAAATAAATATTTGAGGGGGGCTCCCATACAACAAACATGTTTTTTTCGGCGTTTTTGCCTTGTGGTACGGAACCCTTCGTGTGCGAGTCCGACTCGCACTTGGCCAGTTTTTTACCCTTTGGGTACGGAACCCTAATAATAGGGTCCCGTTTTTACCCTTTGGATACGGAACCCTAATAAAAAAGGAAATGTTTTTCTGATATGAGATTATACCTACTTACCTACCTACTTGTCTACTTAACAATATTCATCGAGAGCGTGAAATTTCGCTAATTCATTGTGTAACGAACGGTGTATACCGTACTACCTACCTGTTTAAATGTAATATGAGTAGGTAGTTACTACTTAATACTCTAAGTAATTTTCCAACAAATATGTAAAAATTAAGGATTAAGTAAAAGAAGACTATAAACTTTCATAGGTATTTTAAGCATTGCGCTGGGCGTTTCGATTCAGTTATTCAACCTGCTACCATAGAACTCTTAGTGTTCAGAACCGACGACGCGACGCCGCAAAACCAGTTTTTGCGCCAGGCCGGGGGCCTTCCGAATTGCGTCAAAAGCGATTACTTATATCGCGAATCCGACCAACGCGCAACGTCACAAATAGTAGTCAATAGTCCTTATATATTGTGACTATTAAATTTGGTTGGTTTCGCGATATAATCGCTTTTGACGCAATTCGGAACGCGGGGTATGTTACCGACCGGTATGACGTTGACGTTGACCGCTTATGACGTTTTGGTCGCGAGAAAACTATACGTTATAAGCGGTCTAGCGCTGCATGTTTTATAGTTTGGTGAGACGACACCTACTGTTTAAGCGCTGCAGCAAATACGCTCGCCCCACTGTCATCCTGTTGTGACACTGTATTTGATTCGGATAGCTACGCTATTTCTTATCGCACAGTATCTTATTCACACCACGACGACCATACGCACACACTCTCACGTACGCACTGCAGCACGACACATTACTAGTAAGAAGAGACAAAAGCTATATGTCTCTTTCGCACGATTCTCGCTGTAGTTGCTCATAACGCGTTCAAGGCCAAAGTGGGGTAAGTTGATGTGCTGGCGACTGTACATATGTAAATGAAATAAAATATTAATTATTAATTATTAAACCATTCATAACTCAAGAACGACTGAACCGATTTTTATGATCTCCACCCCGAATACTAGAATAAAAATATAAAATGGAAAAATTTCACAAAAACATAATTCATATTCTGACATTGATTCTGAGGCGGTACGGATTAGCTAGTAATTATTACTAGCGCAAGTCAGTTTTATAACTGACTTGCGCATTTGACTTCTTTTTAGCGCATATAAAGAAGTCAAATGAAAGGAAAGTGACCATGATGTTAGTAAAAATACTACATGCTGTCTACATGCTGTGTGTTTATAGTAATAAACATGTAGACAGCATGTATTTTTTTAAGTAGTATGAAGTCGCGGGCAGAAGCTAGTAAGTATACTAGCTTCTGCCCGCGCTTCATTCACGTGGAAGTCGTAAGACACCACAATGACTAAATAACAGCCACATTTTAATATAATTTTCCTGTATATTTAGTTCATAGTTTTGGTCTCAGCAGTCAAAAATAGTGAATAGTGTACCCTTAAACAGGGTGTTGGGAGATGATTGAAACGGAGACTTAGCAAAATATTAATTTATTCAGGATAGCCGAGCGGTATACAAAATGGTCTATAGAGACGCGCGCACTCGGTCCCAGCTGTCGTCCGAATGGCGGCGGGGCTCGCGCCGCCTGTTCCCCCGCGCCCGCGCCGCCCGTTGCCCGCCGCGCCTCTGCCGCGGCCCCTGGTTCGCCGTGCGCGTGAACACAGGGTATATCAGTTTAAATACCTGGGACATATAGTCACGGCTGACCTCAGGGATCATGCTGATTTGGAACGGGAGCGGAGGGCTTTATCTCAAAGAGCTAATATGTTGGCCCGCAGGTTCGCGCGGTGCTCGGATAGCGTGAAAATAACTCTTTTCCGAGCATATTGCACGTCCATGTACACCTGCAGCCTGTGGGCTAATTACACGCAGAAAAGCAGAGAGTCAGGACTGGTGACGCGGGTGCAAGTGATGTACATTTGCCCGTGTGAGAAGTAGCTCGTCCTGAGGTCAACAGCCGCAGCCTCTAGTGGCAATTTCCCATTACTTGCGTAGTTGTTAGTTTTTGAGAATTAATGAACTCCTGCGTTCCTGCATTATACTACCCAGTGGCACAACACTGATACAATGTCTAATGACGCATTCTTACAGATTATTGCTGATAAACGGCTCTCACTAAAATAATATAACACTTCGAATGTAATATCATAGATGACAGAAAAGGCCTAAACTTCATGTTTTTCTGTGTATGTTCTTCGAACTATCATTTAATGGTATCTAGATAGATATACAGGCTGTTGATTTGCATCCTAGTCAAATTCAAGGACGTCATTATGCTAATGATTCTCGACCCAAATCAACAATAAAATGGGTAGGTATTTTTTTTTTTTTTTTCTTATTTACGGAAATCCGTAAGTGTGAACCAGCCGTATTTAAACGCGGCCCGTCTGTTACTAGCCCTATAACCGCGCTTTCACGTACACACACATTCAAATGCGGATGAGAATCTATCATTCGATAAATTCGTAGGTAATCAATCCCATCCTCCAATCACAGTGAGGCGATCCGGGTACTTAGTCTCCCGCGCACCCTAAGCCACGCCCCCGCTGCCCCGGAACTAACAGTGTAATTGAAATCGCCGCAGCGTTCGTGCGCTTTGCGAATTCCGCTTCTCGGTACATCGTTGAGACGTAGGTTCAAAGTGTTCAATTCAAATGTCGAGCTGGTGGAGATGGTCCGCGGTGGAGATGTCCGTCGGGAAATGTTTCCCGATCGGGAACCCCCTTCACAGCGTCATGCTGGCTGCTATGCACCACACCAGTGTTGCGCATACTGAAGCGTGAACTGCAACACCCGTTCCACTACCCCGAGGCACAAGACATTCACCCAGGTGATAATGCCGTGCGTGGATTACATTTTGTCGTTTTCGACACTTTAAAAACGAATGTGTTAGTGTTGTTAAGCTGAAGGAAAACCAGTACGTACTACCTAAGTACGTGGCAACTTTACCTCCGGTAACATAGGTAGGTAATTTATTTATTTGTACATTTTGTAAATACGTTGTTAGCTTAATCAATTTCATTAGTGTAAATAAGTTATTTCAAATTTTTAACTACCTACGCCAATAATACCTAATAGTCGAAAGTATACCACGTCCTTACACTTAACTAGAACGTCTTTCCATTTCCATCAAACGTAGAAAACATTTTTAGACTTAGTAGATCGATCACCAACAAAGGTAGGATTATTGCCGGTCCTAAGCCCGTTAAGTAGGAAGGAAAGTTTCAAATCAACCAATTTAATCCACAAATAAAAACAAAAACACTACGAAAACTTTAGCTTGAAGGATATTATTAATCATCTGATAACAGGTCAGTGAACTTTTCTTTGGCGCACTAGTATTACTGTCATTAGTAAGATTTCCGTATTCCAATGATGCTCAAAAATGAGTTAATTATCAAGTGAAATTTATGACAATAATGTAGGTGATTTTCGAAATAAAATTAGGTAAAATTATTGCTACCGGTCATCGCTCGGCGGCCCGACGCGACGGCCGCCGGCCGGCCGGGGAATTACATGGCAGCTGCATGCATTGTCGCTGTGTGCATAGTCGGGTGATTCTGTTTTATTTGTATCGAATTAAGGGTTTAATTCTGAAATACAGTTAAATTTCTACAACAAAAAAAAAGCAGCGCTTACTAGTTATTGCCCCCTACCGTACTTCAAATGATTATTTATGTCTTTTATGACAACCTCCTGAAATTTGACGAGGATGCAAATCAACAGCATGTATAGAAGATATCCGTCATAAATAAGTTCGAGTCCCATTTGCTACGAAATGTATAAGTTTTTTCCGATTAGATTGTTGGTCCCATGGGGGTTGGTCGTTATAAAAAGCAGGATCGAATGCAATCAAAAAATATTTTTTTTAAAAGGTAAAATCTGTAACTATCTGCAATAGCTTTTGGCTCATCTTTTTACAATTAGCGGTAATCTATAGAAGAATACGAACATAAAAGACTATTGCTCATCCCCCGGAGCAAACAGCGTGATTAAGAGTCTACAGACTGACCAGACTTATACATTCGAAATATCTATTTTGAACACAATCTATCTGGTAGTGTTTGTGTAATGTTGGACATACATACAATCAGGCAAACAGACAAAAATTTTAAAACTATATTTTCGGCATTAGAATCGTTCCCAGACCTCGCAGCAATTACTTTTTTTTAATATTCAACGCACGGTTTCGACTTTGCTACGATTTTATTACAATGTAGGTATTTAAATGATAAATGATTTATTTTTTGTAAGTAGGTTTGTACAAATACTTTTACACGTCAATTATATTTTTAATCTAGATGAGGTCGGCGTTTCCTATCTGACTATTCTGAGAAGAAAGGCCGAAACAAACTCAGAGGTGACGGTCTCTTTTAAAGTCCAGACAAAATCTTGGTCAGATCGTGTGAAGACCATGTAGATTGGTGTCTGAAATGGTCTTTTGAGGAAAGAACCACACAGATTGAGCGGGCCTGTCCAATCAGTGCACGCATTTGTCAAAAATCGTGCAGCTCAACTCAGAACTTGAGGATCTCGACGATTCAACGAACAATACCAAAGAAAGGACATTTGGGTAGGCCGCGTAAATTACTCAAACTGCCAGATCATGATTAAAACTAACTAAGAAGGAAAACAGAAAAAAAAGAAATGACCCACATAGTCCTCACATTCACAGTAATTAAAAAAAAAAAAACTTTACAAAGTAAATATTCATGTCATTGTAATATAAAATTCATCAATGTCAATGTGTATATAAAAAATCCGGACATAATCTTTGAGGAACATGTAGATTGGTGTCTGAAATGATCTTTTGAGGAAAGAACCACACAGATTGAGTGGACCTGTCCAGTCAGTGCACGCATTTGTCAGTAACCGTGCAGCTCAACTCAGAACTTAAGGAGCTCAACGATTCGACGAACAATACCAAAGACAGGACATTTGGGTAGGCCTTATAAGCTACTCAAACTGCCAGACCATGATTAAAACGGAAACAATGACCCACATAGTCCTGACATTCACAGTAATTAAAATAATATTATACTTTAAACAGTAAATGTACACAAGGCCAAAAAGTTCGGCTTACATTTCACACATATGGGTTACTAGCTTCTGCCCGCGACTTCGTCCGCGTGAAATTCGTACTTTCCTCTTATAATTTCGAAAATGTATGTTTATGATTTTTATCATTTATTTAAATATAAATAAGTATTCGGGCCAATTTTTAAGTTTATAGTTCAAAGGGATCAGATTTTTCAAATAAACTGTATCCCAGATTTTTAACCCCCCAGGAGAGTAATTTTGAAAAATCGTTTGGGATGTGTTCATAACTTGACTCAAAGACCCATACCCATTTTCGAGTTAATGGAAGCAAGCAGTAGAATTTTCCACCTTCGTAGGAGTCAATTTTTGAAAAACCCTAAATCACTTTTTAAGTATTTTTTGTTTTAGTAGTACCGAGTTTCGAGTTAATCCGACAGCGGGTTAAATATTTTTCTAATCCATCAACTTTGTCACCCCCAAATCCTCTGTGAGGGATTTTTTAAACTAAAAGTGACAATCTTTATTATTTACTGACCCAAATATTGCCAAGTTTCTAATTTATTAACCAAATGAATAAGATTTTTCATATAAACTGTATCCCCTCTTTCTGTCCCCATAGGGGTGGAATTTCGAAACATAATCGAGATTATTTATACCAATTTTCCAGTTAATCAAGCCTCGTAATAAAATTCTACCCTGTGAAATTGACTACCCCTCTTCACCCCATTAGCGGTAGATTTTCGAAAAACCCTGAAACATTTTATTATTTATTTTGGTCTTAGATAGGTACTGAGTTTCGAGTTAATTGGACCGCGCATTAAAATTTTTCCATACTAAATTTGACACCCCCAATCTCCCCTTTAGGTTAGTTTAGAATTCCAAAAAAATTCGAACTTTATAATTATTTGTGCCAAGTTTCAAGTCCAAATTTATTGGCACCATTTTTTTTGAGTTTATCAATGCACTCATTAAAATCCCCTTATAAATCTAATTACCACTTTTTGTCCCGTCAGGGGTCAATAATTTTCGAAAACCCCATACACTTACTATTGATTCTTCATCTGCCTAGCCTTTTCTCAACTATGTTGGGGTCGGCTTCCAGTCCAACGGGATGCAGCTGAGTACCAGTATTTTACATGGAGCGACTGCCTATCTGACCTCCACAACCCAAATACGATACCCCTTGATAAGACTGCTTGTCAAAGTTTCGGGCTTCTGACCACCCCTAGCGACTGTCAAAGATCCACGAATGACAGCTGGGACCAACGGCTTAGCGTGCTTTCCGAGGCACGGAGAGGTCACGGTATGTAAAGATGGACACCTATCTACAGACCAACCGCGGCAAGCGTAGCCTGCGTAACCTGATCGAACGATCTGTGCGGCTGTTATTATTGATTATTTTCTGTCAAAAGTATTAATACTGAGTTTCGAGTAAATCGGACCGCGCGTTAAAATTTTTCCACACAAACTTTAACACCCCAACACAAGGGGTGTTGGGGTGTTTTGATAAACGAATAATGATAAACTTTATTAGGTACTTGCTTAGGCAAGTATTCTTGCCAAGTTTATTAACCAAATTAATAAGATTTTTCTTATAAACTGTATCCCCGTTTTTCACCCCCACAGGGGCGGAATTTCATAAAATTGTTTGGGATGTGTTCATTACTGGACTCAAAGATTGTTTATACCAATTTTTGAGTTAATCAAGCCACGCAGTAAAGTCTTCCCTTATAAAATTAACTTTTCACCCCATCAGGGGTAAATTTTCGAAATACGATGATTCACGTTATTCTTTATTTTTGGTCTTAAGTATAAATACTGAGTTTCGAGTTAATCGGACCACGCGTTAAAATTCTTCCATACAAACTTTGACACCTCCCAATCCCCCTTTAGGGGGTAGTTTAGAAAAAAAAAACAAACTTCATAATTTATTTAGATAAGTATTCGTGCCAAGTTTCATGGTTATTAACTCAAGGAATAAGATTTTTCATACAAACAAAATCCCCTCTTTTCACCCCTTAAAGGTTAAATTTCCAAAAACCCCTTCTTAGTGGATATCTAGTCTTCACAAAGAACACTCCCTCCAAAATTAATTTCTCTACCCAGCGGTACCGACCAGCGTTTTAGGCTGTGCGTTGATATATCAGTCAGTCAGGACAAAATTTCATCCCCCTTTTCACCCCCTTAATGGATGAAATTCTAACAACACCGTTGTGTTAGCTTCTAATCATAAGCCTAGATAATAAATTTAGTGATTTTTACGTCGAAAATTAATGACTTTCTATACACAACTTCATCCCCCTTTTTAACCCTTCGGGGGTGGAATTATCAAAAACGCTGAGACACGTATAAATTAATTTTCAATTGTCAGCCTAAATACAAAATTAGAAGATCCTAACTTCAAAACTGTCGGACTTTCATATAAACTTCCATCCCCTATTTAAACCCTTTAGGGGTTGAATTCCCAAAAATCCTTTCTTAGTGGATACTTACTCTTCACAAAGAACACACCTTCTAAGTTTCAAGTCTCTAGGTCCAGCGGTTTGGGCTGTGCGTTGATATATCAGTCAGTCAGGACAAAATTTCATCCCCCTTTTCACCCCCTCAATGGATGAAATTCTAACAACACCGTTGTGTTAGCTTCCAATCATAAGCCTAGATAATAAAAGTGATTTTTACGTCGAAAATTAATGATTTTCTATACACAATTTCATCCCCCTTTTTAACCCTTCGGGGGTGGAATTATCAAAAACGCTGAGACACGTATAAATTAATTTTCAATTGTCAGCCTAAATACAAAATTAGAAGATCCTAACTTCAAAACTGTCGGACTTTCATATAAACTTCCATCCCCTATTTTAACCCTTTAGGGGTTGAATTCCCAAAAATCCTTTCTTAGTGGATACTTACTCTTCACAAAGAACACACCTTCTAAGTTTCAAGTCTCTAGGTCCAGCGGTTTGGGCTGTGCGTTGATATATCAGTCAGTCAATCAGTCAGTCAGTCAGGACTTTGAATTTTATATATATAGATTGTCACTGTGTGCGTAAACGAATGAGTCGGTCGGTTGGGTACGAATAGCAAACGCTAAACTGTCTGTGTGCGTATGATATACCCAAATATACCAATAACTAATATATTATCATAATTGAATGAGTTCCAATATTTCAACATTGTAAGTAATGTGTCCCATAGCCTGTCGGTGAAAGCACCTGGCATACCTAGATAACGAATTAAACTTCGTGTTTACGACACGAAGTTCAAACCCCGGGAAAGGAAATATTTTTTACAAGTTTTTATTTTTGTCTTTTAATAATACATTAATTTTGTAATAAGATAGAAGATCAAATAAAATGATTAAAACAAAAAAATAAATAGGTAATCAAATAAAACCAATAAAATTATTAAGAAATATTTTATTAAATAAACTAGACGTTGGAATGCGGGCGTCCATTGTTCCATAATCGTTTGGGTCATTATCATTAGTGAATGAGCCAGCTCGTTTCGACTATTAAGTTTCTTACAATAGTTGGCTTAAGGTTCAATTTGGCATGGGCTTTATGTTAGCAAATAAAAAACTACGTTACAGTAAGTAATGCAAACTATTTTAAATATATTCCCAAACTTTTGATGAGTAGAACACTGCTGGTAACTTCTTTATCAGTTTATAAGACAAGTCAAGGATTTTTGTTCAATAAGAATGGACGTAAATATCAAAGTAAACAAATTTAAAAAAAGTGAAATTGGTGGTTGAGGTAAAGTGAATCAACATGTTAGATAGCAAGAAATTAGGACAATTTCTAACTGCATAACAATAACATCACTTACACTTCATACTTAATTACTTAAAACATTTTTCATCACTAAAAATAACCACATTATTCTCTCAATTAAAATTGATAGACCTAGCGAACAGAAGTCGTTTTTGTCGGTGAGCGGTGGACAGCAAAATCTTCCGTGCTGGCTTACTACAGCGTAAACCAGCCTCATCTTCATGCAGGTGATTTCGCACTGTTTGTAAGTTCAGATTGTGCTGTTGCAGTTATGCGGGTGGACGGGTGGACGGGTCGTAGTGACGAGCCGAATAATTCGCCTTCGGTTTTGACCCACATCTATGATGGTCTACTTCTCCAGAATCCGCATACCGATGGAATAACTGCACCGTTCTCCTCTATGGATAAAAACGAAATAATATTTAAAACAGTGAAGCTATACAATGGTGGATTGGTGGATAAAACATAGTTAATTAATTTCTTATATTGCCTCATAATGTAATAAAAGTTAACACCGCTTCACATTGGTGGCATTAGATACCAATAATAAATGTGTATCATAACTATTTTATTTAGGTGTATAATTTGAATGTTTTTCTTTATTCCGAGTAAAGGCCCACGCAGATTCCTAAGACAAAAATGGGCAAGCCCCAGTAAATTTTATCAAAATCAAATTAGTACAAAAAATAATTTTAATATATTCTGTTGTATTAATATTATTATGTATTACAATATTTAGGTAAGCATTTAAAGGTGAGATCAGTTAAGAATTTGAGTTGAAATAGGTATTACTAACATAATGAAAATAATTATGTCACAAGTAGCTGTTACTCACCGATATTAATAAGCGCCTTGCAATTTCACTAATTGAAACGTTTTGCTCATGCAAAACAACGATTTCCGCCTTTTGAAACATTGTTAAACGTTGTATGGTTGGATCAAGTTCAAGCACAATTGGGATCAGGAACAAAGAAAACGCAGGAATATGAGTACTGATCAATATACCTAGTAGTGCAAATTATACTCGTAGACTCAGTCTACGAGTATGAACGCAGAAAACGCAGGAATATGAGTAGTGATCAATATACTTAGTAGTGCAATTTGCACTACTAAGTATATTGATCACTTTGTTCCTGATCCCAATTGTGCTTGAACTTGATTCAACCATACAACATTTAACAACTAAGAATGCTAATTTTTTAACCGACTTCAAAAAAGGAGGAGGTTCTCAATTCGGCGGTATGTTTTTTTTTTTTTTGTGTTTGTTACGCGATTACTCCGCTAATTGTGGACCGATTTTCAAAATTATTTTTTTGTTTGAAAGGGCCTCGAAGTGGTCCCATTATCATCAAGTTGGAATCTGATGAGAGGATCTCATGGAAATCGAGGGAAAACCTCAAATTTTATAGGCATAGCTATAACGATTTGGGTATTTTTTTTAATAACTTGAGCATTTGCTTTCGGAAATCATCATTTGGTAAAGTGGAGCTGATGAAGAAGACCACAGATGGCCATTGGAACTACTCAATGACAAATATTTCACGGGTTGCGATTCGATTACTTTAATATGGTTGCTAAGCAAATTTATACTCGTCACAATGCGTATGGTGAGTGGTTGTTGAGGAGTTCTCCTGGTTCTTACCAGGAGAACTCCTTAGCAATTAACGTCCCAACATCGGGAAAAGCAATATTTTGTAACAAGTGATGAGCAGTTGACATTAGGCTATTGTAACTTAGATACATTACAAACGGACCCACTAAAAATTGAAAAATAAATACTTTTTACAAAAAAAAAACAACCGACTTCCAAAAATAAACACTACAAATACATACGAAAATGCGGAACCAAAGACACCGACTTCCGAAATTAAAGTTATTTTTCAATTTGTAGTGTTTATTTTTGGAAGTCGGTTGTTTTTTTTTTTTTTTTTGTAAAAAGTTTTTTTTATAAATTAAGGTGAAAGGAAAAAAATAATTACAATATTGTGGGTAGTTATATCCTAAGCGGTCAAAATAAATTAGCTGAGAATTCCGGTCTCAAACGTTGTAAATTATTCATCTATGAACGGGATTGAATCGTTAGCAATTCAACTAGGTAATGATGTTTTAGGAAAACTATGATTACAAAACGAAAATAATGTTTTGCGCCCGAGATTTGAACTTGAGACTTCTTGTTCACTAACCAAAGACGTTAGCCATTGTGCCAAACCTGTTACAATGAACACGTGCGAAATATTATAACTCATCCAATTACATAAATAAATGCTTACTATACATTGGTATTATAGTTATTGCCTATTGGTGCGACATACGCACACTAATAAAAAACAGAGCTCGCTCGCGCGCCCGATTTACTTACCGTTTGTGTGCGTAATTATTCATACCGACACAGCTATCCATGTGTACGATATAAATCGAACTGGTTTGCAGTGTGTACATGTCATTGTATAAGTGTTTAGATTAACAAAAAAAAAATAAAGTGTAAAATAGCAAAATAAAAACCAAATTCACTGTCTAAACCTATTGGAGCAGCTCAATCCCAAGCCTTTTTGTCCTCAATATAGCCTTTTACAGTATAATAGGCTTTCTGGCATAGTTTTCGCTTTATATAAGATTTGAATTTATTAAGGCTTAGTTCATGAATGTGGCTAGGAAGTTTATTATAAAAAACGTATACATTGGCATCTAAACGAGCCACCTATTTTCTTGAGCCTTGTTGTAGGAACAACAAATTTGTGTTTGTTCCTAGTATTTATATTATGGATATCACTGTATTTTTTAAACAGATTAATATTTTTATGTGCATACAAAAGATTATCATAAATGTACTGAGAAATCATTAGTTATATTAATCTCTTTAAATTTATCTCTGAGGGAGTGTCTGGAACTTAATTTATAAATGGAACGAATTGCCCTTTTTTGTAAACTAAATTTTGTCTGAATATCGGTGGCATTTCCCCACAACAGAATACCGTACGACATCACACTATGAAAATAACTAAAGTAAACTAAACGAGCTGTCTCTAAATCAGTGAAATCACGTATTTTCCTAACGGCGTATACTGCAGAGCTAAGCTTTTTTGACAATTTATCTATATGGGGACCCCATTGAAGCTTAGTATCCAACGTTATTCCTAGGAATACTGTGGTATCTTCGGGTTTCAACTCTTGATCCTTAATGAGAACACTAGTTTCTACTTGTCTAACGTGTTTTTTTCGTTAAGAAGTAGATTATTGACATTAAACCAGTTAACTACAATTGCAAGGGCGTTATTTACATTGTCAGTAACCAGCTGCTGACGTTTGAGTTTAAATAAAAGTGAAGTGTCATCTGCAAACAACACTATATCATGTTTATCCCTTATGAGGTAAGGCAAGTCATAACTAAAAATGGACTGAGAGTTGAGCCCTGGGGGACCACCATTCTTACTACAGATCCGGGTGACCTTTTTCCGTTAACATAAACTCTGAATCCAATCACTTAAGTAAAAAGTAAGAAGATCCAAAGAGGCGTTCCGGATTCCGTAGTGGTGCAGTTTCCTGATTAATGTTTCATGAAAAACACAATCGAATGCCTTGGACAAATCGCAAAAGACGCCCAAAGCATCGCATTTGTCCTCTCATGCATTATAAATATGTCCTAAAAGTTCAACTCGTGCATCGGTAGTCGAACGACCCCTTGTAAAACCGAACTGTTTGTTATGTAGCAATATATTTTTATTTTAAAAATCTTTGCAATTGATTTAAAATAAGTTTTTCAAAAATTTTACTAAATGTAGTACTGAAATAGGTCTATAATTATTAGTAGGGTCTGATGTACTACCCGATTTAAACAACGGTATTATTTTGCTGTTTTTCATAAGATCAGGAAACTCACCACGATCAATACAATTATTAAATGTAACAGCTAAAGTATGTGCTATAATGTTTATAATCGACTTAGCAACATCCACATAGATCTGCGGTCTTTTTAACATTTAACATGTGAAAGATTTTAGTTATATCTTTACAGGTTACATATTGGAAATGAAATTCAGAATCACAAACTGGAACGTTTTCTTTAAGTAAAGACTCTGCAGCAGTGGGTGATGAGTTAAGAGATTTAGTAGTTGATACGGGAATCTCTGCAAAGAAAATTTTAAAGGCCGCGGCGACCTGAGAATCTGATTTAATTATATTGTCATCTAGCAAGGCTGTAGTTACTACTTCGGGTACATGACCTTCGCCTGTCGCTATTAATGACATTCCAAGTCGTTTTAATAATGTTACTACTAATTTAAATTTTTGAACTCAAATAACGTGACTTGGCAATACTACAAACTTTTTTAAATAAATATTCTTAACATTTAAATTAAATTCAACAGTGTTTATACAAATTCGTTCTTCATATATTTCGTAAAGTCGTTCTCTAGTTTTATGTATACTAATGGTGGCCCAGTCACCGAAGGAAGCGTTACTATTGACTGATAATGTCTTTGGAATAAATGTGTTATCAAATTGTGTGCAATACATATTTAATAAAACATTATATTATTGTTGACTAGGGTCATCATTAGTGAACAAAAGTGGTAATTTACCCAAGAGTTTAGTTTTAAATGTTTCCAAGCGATTAGTTGTTTTTGGGTTAACAGTGATATCTTTTTTAGTAACTTTTTGTTGTGATTTAGAATACTGATCAATTGTTCGCAATGATCTGAGTCTATTAGGTTAATAATTTATTTGTGGGTTGGTATAACATCCGTATAAATGTTATCTAGGTATGTGGCACTAGTAGGAGTTATTCTAGTGGGCTCCAAAAATTGACACAAACTTATAATTTTAGTACTTAACCCAGAATTTTCTAACAAATTAACATTAAAGTCATCACAAGTGATGATAGACTTATTTGTATTACAGATTATGTGCAACATTTCATCCATAACTTTTTCAAATCAATCATATAATCCTGAAGGAGGTCTTTACACACTTAATATAATGAACTGCTCCAATTCTATACAGGCTATTTCAATTGTCCGCTCAACAGAGAGGCTCACAATATCCTTTCGATCCTTAAACTTAAGCTGGTTATTTATTAAAATTAATGAGCCAGCCTATAGATTTATTAACACAAGCTGATTTCATAGGTTCGTGAATAAGAGCTAATTTTGAGGCCGAAAGTAATAGGGCAATTTTGAAGCAAACACGTTACTACAAACCTAAACTAGAATAAACTGACATTCTATGTCAAGTTCTTGTATCAGTATAAAACTAGTAGTTCTCTGTAGCCCTATGAAGTGCCTTGTACTTACGTGATTCTATGTAGCTCAAATACCGCCTCGATTAAGAGCCACTTCAGCACTATTACCGAAATCCATGAAAGTTTAAAACTCTTATTTTCGTCGTGACATCCCAATCGTCGGTTGAGCTGATTACCTCCAGGACTGTTCACAGTCGCGTCACGTAACATACTCACGATAGTAGTCCTCGCTACGGCTTGTTGACGGCCCGACTGATGCGTACTGTGACTGACGTCAACTAGGCTTGAGAATGTTTGGGAAGAGGGGTGGAGAATTTTTTTTTGCTAACTGTCATTTGATGAAACGTAGGTAGTTATTGCCGGGCAACGTCACATGTAAAGATTGATCATTACAAAATATATATAAAAGAAAGTCGTGTTAGTTACACTATTTATAACTCAAGAACGGCTTAACCGATTTGGCTGAAAATTGGTGAATTGGTGAGGTAGCTTAGAACCAGGAAACGGACATAGGATACTTTTTTTTCTTTGTAGTGTAGGAGTAGGGTAGGAGTAGGGTAGAAGTAGGGTAGGAGTAGGGTAGGAGTAGTGTATGAGTAGGGTAGGAGTAGCGTAGGAATAGGTTAGGAGTAGGGTAGGGATAGGGTAGGGTAAGGGGTAGGACACCACGCGAACGAAGTAGCGCTGGGCAGCTAGAAATAATTTATAAATATGGCAAAAAAATGTTTGCCGGGTCAGCTAGTTCATAAAAACAACATATGAAAAATCTGCTGTTCTGCTTATGATCTCAACCACGTGTGACCCTGAGTGCAGCTGAGTGAATGTTTTCTGTGAAGACCAAGGGCTCTTTGTAAAAGTCCACTATCTGCGCCCCGCGGTTTCACCAGTGTAAGTCTTGATCCCGCGGGAATACTGGGATAAAAAGTATCCTATGTCCTAATCCAGGTCATCGTATACCCATGTGCCAAATTTCATTCTGCAATTCAAAATTCGTTCAGCGGTCTTAGCCTCAAAGCGTAACAAACAAACATACAAAAAATCAAATCTTTTCTCTTTATAATATTTGCTTAGACAAACAAATAGCATTGAACAATTCCCAATCCATTAGCTTAGCTTACAAACGTTGATTTATTAATTAAACTGTTTGGTATTCTCATAACTCTCTAATATCAAGTGATATTAACGGTATCCTCGTATACAAGTATTACTCGTAAGCCTATCCACCGACCCATTATATATCCATTTCACCCCAGCGACTATCACAAGCGTGGGAGGGTTAACATCTGCTGTTTTTCTTACCTAACACATTATTCAAATTACGTGTAAGTAAAATTACATGTAACACTTAGCTGGTATAAATATTATGTGAACAAAGTGAGAATAAAGTCGAAAGTTATTCCAAACTCGTATTAAGTACGAAAGAAAACACAAAGTTCAGAATATAGAAACGGAAGTAATAGTTAGGGGTTTCGCTGTAAATATGAACGATAATATTTGTTGGAACAATTCTACAAACATTTTATATCTAGCGAAATGTTTTGATTGCTCTTGAGATTGTTGTTTTAAGATGTGAGCAGATTCTTAAGTAGCTGGAGTGTGCCAATAAAGTGAACCATTAGATCGTAGCGATGAATAGCGGCTAGGTATCATAATGCAGTCTAGGAGGAGTCGTAAATCAACTGACCAAGACCGAGCATTTATTTGGCTGAACGATTTTAAACGGTAATCCTTTTGTAAATGGTTTTTAACACTAAATTCACGAAGAGCTAAACGGTAAGGGGTGCTTAAAATCATCATCAATTTTTAGGGTACCTACACCTCAAAAAAAAAACCGAACCCTTAGACTCACTCTGTTGTTATAAATAAACTGTAATTAATATCAAGGACGATTATAAGCAATGCCGCACGACTTTCTCTAAACAACTTACAAAGTTAAAATCTGCTACCATTATTAATCAAAACTGAAGCGACTCGACATAACTAGATATCGCTTTCAAATTCAATGTTGTTACACAATAGTAATGTCGCATGCTATACTTCCGAACCGACCGAAAAAACAAATAAAAACATGAAATGTATCAGCTACTTTATGCAGCCGTAATAGTAAAACTCAGGTCGAGGGAATGTTTCGTAATGGCGTGACAGCATGGCTACTCCTGTTAGATTACAATCTATGGCACTTACAAGTGCAACTTATTTGACTCTAGTATTGTATTGACAAGGGTTAGGTCCACGTTTGGTGTGTGTTTTGTTTTGTTTTTTAGGATACGAGAAAACATGATTTGCAAGTTATCTATCTATCTATATACATAAAACAAAGTCGGGTTACTTACATGATTTATAACTAAAGAACGGCTCGACTGATTTTTATGATGTTTGATTTGTTGGATTTATCTCCAAATAGCAGAATAACTATTAAAACATGGGATTAATTCACGAAAAAAATTATAATTAAGATAACTCATTTTCTCATACATTTAGGCGGTACGAAGTTCGTCGGGTCAGCTAGTTTAATTTTAAAATATTGATGGTCGATATCTATAACTATAATGTTTTATTTCTTTCTTTGTTTCTACACTACGTCTACATAAGTTTTGTCTATTAGGTACTTAAATAGTATTTTGTTTTATTATTTCAAGTATGCTTTTACAGAGTGTACGAGGAATATAATTATACTTGCGATTTCTACTGAGTTAAGTAGTATTGTAATTAGTGTCAAAGCATTGCTAAACCTACGTTAGTACTGCATTAACATGAACAGCTTAAAGTGGATAGTTTGCACATTTGCATTAAAAATTTGCTAAATTAAGTTAAAAGATAACTCTTTCTTTTGAAAAGGTCTTTGAAACATAAAAACGATTGAAATATGCTCTTTGATATTCTGATACTATTCGTCTAATTTTGGCTCAATGCAGCCAAAATCTCGCAAACACATCTCGTATTTGAACAAATGTTTGTCCGGAACGCGCAATGTTTAGAAAGTTAGTCAAACCCTGCGCTCTGTATAAACAGGGGTTACAAATTACATACCATTAGCCAGCAGCGCTGTTTCTAGTCATTAATGACGACACATATAGCTCTAGCTGTGATGCTGTGCGTTTGACACACTTACCGCTGCCTACACCTGGGCCACAGAGGTTTAAGATGAATTTTGGCGATGCCATATGTTTATAAGTATAACAACCAAAGAAAATCAAGAATATCTGAGAAATTACTTGTCAGAATGAAACAATGAATGCCAAAATAATGGCTTATTTTCGGGAACCAATCGAAAACAATTACTGTCAGCTGACAAATTGTACAAAACATTAAAAGTAACCTCACATTTCCACGTACGATCGACATCCGAATACATTTCCTCATACATAAACCCAACATCAAAATTTAATTACGGGTGCACTCATAAAGACTTTAACCCTGCATTCCGCCGGTCACACTTAATTACTACGTACCTATTTTCACGCGATTTTTTCGTGCCTTTCTTTCGCACAAACGGTGGTATCGGTTTGCAGGAGAGGGATGGACACAGTGGATGGTAAAAGAGCGCGTTTGCCGAACACCCGCCGGCGGTGGCGGCGCGAGGCTGACTAAATCTGTGTCCCTCTCAAGCCAGGTCAGGTCAGACGTAGAGCCGCGTCCAGAGGGCGAACATTTCCTGAATAAGTTGTGTAAATATTTTAACATGGGCCCGGTGTTTTCATCGGCAATTTGACGGGACGCGGCTCGTCCTAACGAATTCGTAGCGTCGTCGGTACGAATTTTCATAAATCATAAATCATAAATCATAAATCATTTATTAATTTGCAAACATGGGTAAAATATACATCGATGTTTTTTTTTTTTTTATATAGAAGTAGTAAAGTTCTCCATGCTTAACCGTCATATGGGTATGCAAATAATTCAAAGTACAATATAATATTTAAAATGTCAGCCTTCTCAGTCACAGTTACGAAATAGTTAATAAAATATTTACATGTCAGAATACAAAAATAAAAAATAGGTAGGTACAAATACAAATTAAATTACAAACAGTCTAAATTAAATTTGAAACAATTAAAATAGCAATACAATTCACAGTAATAGATTACAGTCAGATTTAAAACTAATACAAACTGAGTTCAAAATAATTCAAAATAAAACTAGTACTTATTTTTTCCTAATATAATAAATCGGATGTATCAGGCCTACCACCTTTCATTTAAATAGTCATTAATATGGTAGTAGCATTTCGCAACTAATAATTCGTGAAGTTTTTTTTTAAATTGATCCAGGTTTTTAATTTCTATAATATGTTCAGGTAACTTATTATAGATTTTGGGTGCCATACCAAGAAAATTTTTATTAAAAATAGCTTTTTTGTGCGGTATTATGCATATTTTATTTTTGTGGCGTAAACTCTTTGGATGATTATACATGTGTATGTTTGCCTTAACATAGCTCGCTACTTCGTATATATAGAGACAAGGAAATGTAAGTAGCTGAAGCTTTTGGAAATGCGGCTTACAAGATTCTGTGCTTTGAATGCCACATATTGCTCTTATGCATTTCTTCTGTGCCTTGAACACCATTTCTCTATCGGGTGAGTTTCCCCAAAATATAAGTCCAAATCGCAATGTAGATGATACATATCCGTGGTATGCCATTAATAATGTTGACTGGTTTGTAATTTTCCTTAAGTTATAAAGGGCATATGACCACTGGCTAAGCTTTTTGCATACATTTTCAATATGTATTTTCCAGTTCATTTTTTTATCGATCCAGATTCCTAAAAATTTTGTATTATCCGTCTCCTGAATATATTTGTCACCATATCGAACATCTAGTTTTTTATTTTTTGTTCTTTGTTCAAATGAAATGTAAGTCGTTTTTTCTAGATTTATTTTAAGATTATTTTCCATGAGCCAGCTTATTACGTTATTTAAGGTATTGTTTATATCATTTGCGAAAGTCTCATCATTTTCACTTCTAAATAATATTGTACTATCGTCCGCAAATAAGATCATTGGATTGGAAATACTTTTAGGCATGTCGTTAATATATATAATGAAAAATAATGGTGCAAGAACACCGCCCTGCGGTACCCCTAATAAGGATTTGCGATATTCAGACGTATATGTAATTTCTGTTTTTGTGTAGGGGCAGATTTTCTTTACGCATGTACATTGTTGTCGATTCATTAGGTATGATTTAATAAGCTGAAGGACATTACCTCTAATGCCACATTTTTCCAATTTGTTAAGGAGTATTTTGTGGCTAACGTGGTCAAATGCCTTAGTCATGTCCATGAATAATGCGACAACAGGAGTTCTGCTGTCAACGTTAGTAAGTACATGTTTGACAAGCGCATATATAGCGGAATTGATACTTTTACTTTGCCTAAAGCCATATTGTTCGCTGATTAATATTTTATTGGTTTCCAAGAAGGAGTATACACTTTTATAAATTATTTTCTCAAATATTTTAGAGAAGACTGGGATAAGGGCAATGGGTCGGTAATTACTAGGATCTTGCTTGTCACCTTTTTTAAACATAGGTTTTATTACAGAAATTTTTAGTTTTTCTGGGAATATGCCCTTTTCAATGCAATCATTGATAATGTGACTAAGTATGGGTGCAATTATGAAAGATGTAGCTTTAATCACTTTGGTGTTTATATCGTCATATCCAGCGCTGTTTGTGTTTTGTAGAGAATTTATTATTTTAATAATGTCAGCTGGTACCGTTGGTATCATAAATATTGAATCAGAAATTGTGTCAAATGTCAGCATATTATTATAGTTAATGTCACTTTGGGATTGAATTTGATTAATAAAATATTCATTAAATGATTCCGCTATTTGTTCTGGACTGTCAATAACTTTATCGTCAATAATTATTTTGTCTATTCCTTCTTTAGGATAATTTATTTTCTGCTGATTAATTATACTCCATGTAGCTTTACTCTTGTTTTTAGAATTGTGTATAGTATGAGAATTTTGGGCTTTTTGTGTTTTTTTAATTATGTGTTTCAATCGATTAGTGTAGGTTTTAAGTTTGCTTTTGTTTTCTAGGTTAGGTGATTTTCGATATTCCCATAGCATGTCCCTCTTTCTTTTGGAACATTTTTTTAGTCCCGTTGTTATCCATTTTGGTTTTTTAATTACCGAAACTTTTATTTTATTAATTGGAAAACATAAGTCATAGAATAATTTATATATGTCATGGAATTCATTGAACGCATCATTGGGATCTGAGCACATATATACATCATAAAAATTGAGACTTTGGAGACATTCTCTAAACTTTTTGATATTTTCATCGCTATAGTCACGTTTCTGAATATACCAATGAGATAGTGTGCAAGTTTTCTTGACACGACATTTTAGTAGCTGCGCCGTGTGATCCGATAATGCGAATTCTTTAATCTCACATCTGCTGCCTCTGGTATTATGAATTATATTGTCGATGCAGGTCCCACTGCATAGACGTGTTGGTGATCGAGTACCCAAAATTAGATTATGGCTACGTAATATGTTTTGAAAGGTGAAGGAAGCTTTGGTATTTTTGCAAATGTCTATATTAAAGTCTCCACACAGTATGATCTTATTATTTGGTTTCAGACAAATATCTTTTAGGATCATGTCCAAGTGATCAAAAAACATAGATAGTTTATCTTTTTTATTATTTGGCGGTCTATAAATACATATGATTATGATAGGGTGAGACAAAAGCTTAATCGCACAACATTCTATTAGATTGGATATGGCCCATTTCCTTACATTAATAACCTCAAATTTATGTATGTTTTTGATTAGAATGCATGACCCCCCATTTCTATCATCTCTAGTGTAAGATGTTGCAAGTGAGTAATTAGCAATATGTAAATGTTGAAGGTCACCCTGTTTCATATTGTGTTCCGTTATACAAAGGATATCAATTGACTTACCTTCTTCTGAGAGTTCATTAAGATGTACGCCTAATAGATCCGATTTACTTATTAGACCATTTATGTTTTGATGCATTATATATATGTGATCATATACGAAAAAAGTCATGATTATCTACAACCTTATCTACATGCTTATATGTTGTTGGTGTTCTGTCTGTCTGTCCAAATAAATCTAAATCGTAACGTATATTTCTCATAATTCGGTCGTGTATGTTCTTCATTCCGTATCTAGTTATTTTACCAGTTCTGTGGGAGAACATCTCAAGGGTCAGATCATAGTTACTATCAAAGAAATATGCATATTCATTACTTTGTATATCTGAATACAGAAGATTATTAAACATGTCTACTTTGTAATTATATATGGGAGCACCCGCCACATAGGTGGCTGCACATATTATGACATTTGTATGGTTTATACTTTGCAGGGATGCTCTCATTTTGTTTATTATGTCTCTGTAGTCTCTTTCTTCTTTTATATCATTTTCCCCGATGAAAAGTAGGCAGTAGTCATTTTTTGTGAACCCTTTTAGTTTACACTCAATATCGATGAGAAGGTCAGCGGCGGTGCTGTTAGTCCTGATATAGCGGCAGTAGTGAGAATAGTCTGAATAAACCTCCCGTATAGTAGTTAAGGACCCCTTAGTTGTTCTGCTGCTTAATATACACAATTCGTTTTTATGTCTAGGTTTTATTGTCTTATTAGCCAGTTCCTTATCATAGTCATTTAATATGTTTTCGTTTAGTGACGAGATGATGGGAACTTTCTTCAGTTTATTTGGTATGATAGTTGTTTGAGTCTCTTTATTGTCCTTGGCGCTCGGTGTGTAGGTAGTTTGAGTATCTTTATTGTCCTTGGCGCTCGGTGTGTACGTAGTTTGAGTCTCTTTATTTTGCATGTTGGAATCAGTTTTTGAGCAGTTGATTTGTGAATCACTTATAATCGCTTCATTAGTACTTCGCCGGTTTCGTTTATTTTGGTTTGGGGTTTTATTATTGTGTATCGGTGACATGGTTGTTCTGCATGGTGTTGAGCATATTTTCTTATATGTGTTAGTGGTTTTGACCATTTTTTGTAGGTCAGTTTTTAGACGGAAGTTTTCAATGTTTAGATTTTCTATTTCATTGTGTGCGCTCGCTAATTGCATCGTGAGTTTTTGTATTTGTTCATTTAAATCGCCTATAATGTAGCTATTATCATGCAGACTATCTGGAATGCTCATCATAGTGGCATCAAAAATAGCTTTCTCGCTGCTATTTATTACGTTGGACAAGTTGGATAATGAACTTGACCTGCATGGTTTACGATAAGTGACATTGTCGTTTGGTGAGGCCATTTTCCTCGACTATTAAATTATTTTGTCTCGTTGTGTTATTTAACTCCAGCAATTTTACACAATTTTCTACCAAACCCAAATATATTTTTTCTATGTGGTATCACTTTTAATTTTCCTACTTGCCGCTGGACGTCAAAATGGCGCTAGTTGTACTTTTTTTTATAGAATGGTAACACTTTTTTTATAATATGGTAACATTTTAGTTCTTCTATTTGTCGCTTGTGGTTGTAATGGCACTAGTAGTACTAATAATTAATTTGTCTATTCACTGCTTGGGGAAATTATGGCGCTAGTTGTTGGATAACATTAGAGATCAAAGTCCAAATTTTGAAATGTTTTTGTTAACTGTTTTTTGCCAAAAAAGTTTTTCAATACATTATTAAAGTAGTCAGTAAAACTTATTTATTTCATCACTGTTTGTAGATAGAAGTTTCTGCACTGTCATGATCAAAGATTGGTAGTCTAGGATATCGTTTTGTATTGAAATCTGAACTTTTCACTGAACACTGTCTTAAATACTTCCGCACTATTCATAAAGTGTCAAAAATAGTACCTCGGGTAAATTATCGTCACTGCACTTTGTCACACTACTATTTATGCAATTTGGTTGATTATTTATATTTTTGCAAAATTTAAAATATGTGGTCAAGTGTCACTCAGCCAGTCCAGTGTTCGAATATTGAAAATGTTTTATGTTTACAAAATCTTGACCTATCCTAACTTTTCCTTTCTTGTCAATTTTGGATACATGAGTTCTAATGGGCATAATGTGCACTGGTCCTTTGATAAGATTTTATTGTGTCCGATTTATTTGGCCGCACGTGTAAACACGTAGGGATCAAACGCGTTCGTCTAATTTCGTTTGATGTTTCAATTTAGAGGATTAACCGTTTAGATTACATTTTAAAAGATTTGGGATTAAAAAGTAAACAGCGGTCACTGGCCCGTCAAACGATTTTGTGTGGAAAAATGCTTCACAAGGAGTTATTGTTATTATGTTGATACAATGATTGTTATTCTGTTGATACAGTTATTGTTATTATGTTGATACAGTTATTGTCTAATCATCATTTTCTATCATCATCATTCACCGGCCCTTATCCCAATTTATTTGGGGTAGCGCAACATATTTTACTTACATACTTCCCAATTAGTCGTCATCTCGTAAGTCACTTCCTTTCTAGTCATACCATCAAACACATCATCTTTTATCCATTCAAGTATTTATACTTAAATCTCGTACCATGACAACCTATTTCCACACAACTCTTCAGTCACCGGTGTCATTGTTAAAACATTATTATATTTAAATATTAAGCAGTAAATCTGGCTAATCAATAAATTAGGAACGTTATTTTTATAGCTGTGTTTTCATGTTTTCGCCCAATGACATAAGAATAAAAAGATATTTAAATGTAAATTATATTGATCTAGAAATTCAAACATTGCACTGTAACAACATGCGTTAATCGAATAAACAACACTATACCTAGTATACTTAATTACATATATTATTTTTATACCAGGAAAAGCTGAAGCGACGTGTCACGAATAATCGAAAGTATTCCAAATCTTCGTATAAGCACTCGTCGTTTGTAAACTTCACATAATCCGCAGAGTCCCCTCAAGCAAACAATCGTACGAACTCAATCAGTCGTCCATATGGATGCAGCTTTATTCAGCATCCCGCACACACAGGCGCACCAATCAGCACGCACACAGTTCCACCATCCTTCGGAAAACTTGATACATTCTGTACGTGTGTGTTACAAGTGTCTTTGTATATACAGGAGGTTGCACTGTGTTGGTTTCCCTGAAAATGGCCGCCGTGGAAAGCGCGCATGCGTCCGAAAACCTTCAATCAATGCTGTTGAAATTTGAAGTGCTGTTAGAATTTGAACTTTATGATGTTGAAAATAAAGTTTGTGGTTGAGTTTTTGGAGGATATATAGTAAATTGGTAGTAAACACGGCGGGTTTTTGAAGTTCGGACTTGAGTAAGGTAAAGGACACTTCTTGACGTTGGTGGCGTATAGAGAATTAAAATGAGTGCTCGCACAGCTACAAACTTAAAGCGCGGTTAGCGATAGAAGCGCTGTATACGACATGCTATGCAAGTTTAAATGTAACTTGCTACCACGTAGTTCATGAGAAAATGACTTAGTTGCTATAACTTTGTCCATACTTTTCATTAATTACTTCTAGTACCTGTAGTACCTATAGTATCTGAAGAATTCGTCAGAATAGTACAACATTTTATGTAAAAAAATATGACAAACAAGGTGGCCTCTCATTATTATTATACAATGATTTATATAACATTCTTTTAAAACTTAGATTTATGCTTAGTTGCAGACAAAATCACTACTTATATCCCGAAAGCGTTCATTATGCCACTTCTAACGAACAGCCTGCAGTGGCATCGACGTACCTATATAATGCAAATGGTATAAATAAAGTATCTCGTTCAACCAACTGAATAAAATACAATTTTTTATTTTAAACTTGACTCATTTAATTAGTAAAAATCTTTCAGAAACAAATATGAGTGGTAGTGAACCAAATAGAGCAGACATCAAACGAATCGAAGCGGAGATTGTAAAATTTTACGTTTGATCCCCTTCAACGCGTTGAGAAGAAATCGTTTGACAGACACTACCATGGGAACTGTGTTTACCGGCCCTGGAATTGACAAATGTCGAACGTTAGTGTCATGTAATACCACGGGCACAAACCTCTTTCAGCATTAATGTGTATTGTGGTGATTATTGGCAGATTTGGCTTTAATAAATAAATCGGTTAGTGAATTTACATTAGTTTCTGCTGTGCCATAGTTTTTAAATTAGCTTAATAAGGGTCGCAACTTTAAAGATAGAAGATATATTTTTCATTGAGGCTTAATTGGAGAGGCTACTTACCTTGACAGAAAACAAGACTTCTCTTTTCTTTCTAAACTCCTAAAGTATTGAATATCTAGCTTGCAATGTCTGAACAGGTACCAACTTGGCCCTTTACGCCATCAAAATATACGCGACTCGAAATCAAATCACTTCTGTTCACATTCTCGTAGTAATCCTCGCAGATTGAGATGTCCACTAGCCCGGTGGCTCGCTCGTCACTCTATACATTCCGCGGAATTGCAGAGACGCTCAGCATCTCAGCATTTATGTTGGATGCTGCACTCTTCATACGTGCAGACTGTCCCTGCGGGGATCTAGATGACGTCATTAAATGGGATGTTTATTCGGACTTCGCTTGGGGAATAATGTTAACTTAGGATTGTGACACTGGAAGCGGTTAGCAGTCAAGTTATAGTATCGTATGAGTTACTATCAGTCTACTTTTACCTGTCTCTTGCCAGATTCTTATAATTGACTAAACGTTATTTATTGATATCCAAGTTTCTCTTGTTTCTTACTTTTACTAATTTATTATCGTCTAAAAACTTACTTTTTATCGATTAAATTCAGTGACATAGTGGGTAGACAAAAGGCAAAAAAGTTTTAAAATGTTAAAACCATCTTATAAAAAAGAAAATAATAATTTATTTTAAACAGTTTCGAAACTTGGTGCTCTCGGTTTTGTTTCTTATTATTTCTTACTCCTTATAAATTGCCTTGAAACTTCGACATCCATATTTGTCCATTGTGAAGAGCAGAGCTATTGCTACTAATCTATCTGTGGTAGCTGTAGGTACCATTGCGCTGGCCTGCGGTGGCACATGGCAGGAGCAATTTATCAAGCGGCCGCTGTTCTGCGGTCGACCAATTAGTGCATACACACGTGTACCACGTAGAAGGGGAGGGGGAATAGATCGTCGGATATATTCATTATTATGTTACTGTGGAATATCTGCAGGATGAATCAGAATTTTGAAGTCGAAGGTACTTCATATAGTTAACGTTAAAGAATTCGAATAAGAAATCGAATTCGAATTTAGAAGATCTTCGAATAAAATAATAATGGTCTATGCAAGCTGCTTATTTTGTCCTTTCGCGATAATCAATCACGTTTTTAGAACTCCAAACATAAACCAAACACAAAGCAAACTTCCGAGCATCATTTAAAAGTTTATTTAGCCAAACAACATAACAAACTTGAACAATTTCACCTTGTAATTCAATACAAGTCGCTGGATATCACATTTAATTTACGGTTCAAAACAAAATGAGCAATGTTTACTGTCTCGTTAGTTCAAGATTATCTTGTTATGACAACTCTCTCTATTATTAGAACCTCGTAGCTTCGTAGCCCCCGAGCGTCGCCGTAATACCTAGTCCGACGAGTGCTACGACGTAGCATAGCGTAGCACAGCGTAGCACTCGTAGCCAACCGATTACTATCAGCTACAAATGAGCTATTTAGACACAATTAAGGTAGACAAAAAATATTCTCAGGCTTGTAATTTTTAGCGAGTATAAGCAAAGTGGTGCTTGACAGGACCACTAATGTTTAAAATTGTGATGTAAGAAAAGGCTTGTTAATCGCCAATTATATACATCCAATATGTTTATTTACACTAGACAGCTAGATTTTGTTTTTGGCGGATTTACGGACAAAAACTGTTCCAAGTTTAAGATCCTAAGCTAAATGCTACTACTGGTCACCAAAAGGAGGCAGTCTCTTACTTACTTCTTCTTAGGAAATCAATAGCAATTTAATCTAAATTGGGTCCGCCCAAAGTTTAAAACAACGGGAACTAATAAATCACTTAATCAGTTTGCAGGCATCTCACTATTTTAAGAGTTTAAGGCAGAGTTAGGTACGCATAGCGATATATTCCTCAACAGGTATCCCGGCCGACCCAAGTCAGAAAAGTCACCTGGATCTCCTGACTGCTTATGGCCACATTCTATAACTTTCAATCCGTAGTACATTATCGTCCATATTATCTTCCAGTTGTAGTCAGTTATGGTAAGCCAATGATTGCACTGGACACTATCTGGCTGCTGTGAAATTAATCCGTCGATGTTACAATAACCTACATCTGTAAAACTTTAAACAAAAGAAAAAGACGACAAATTTAACACATAATTTTAAACCCATAACATATTATAGCAATGTTCCCAATTCCTTACAGAATGATCGCCAACGATAGTGTAGATGATAATGCAATGGCGGAGTGCCAGGCAGGGAATTGAAACATCTTGCTACTAGGAGACACACTCACATGCGAAGTGCCAGCTAACATGGCAATGCCAAGAAAATTATTGACAGAGGAGACATTACCATGTGAACTAGTTAGTGTTGTTATGGAACGAGATAACTGTGTTGTGGTCAAAATAAATCTTTGTAATAGTACATTATGATACATGTGTGCTATGTTGATCATTATGCTCGAGGCGGTATTATTCGCGCGAGCCGCAGGCGAGTGCGATAAGAAAGCCGAGAGTCTAATGATCAATGCACACGCGTTTCATACGACGTTTTTCAACACACTTGCGAGGAAAAAAACATACTTGTATTGTTAAATATTAACTTGTATGGAAAATGGCGCGCTGGTTTTGTCTTTCCGCATAGCCAGCACTATCAATGCGCGCGCAAGTGTAAATAAAAGCACTGACCACAGAGCATGTAGGCTCTGACAACAGACCGCCATATAAAAAAAATAAACACAAAACAATTGTAGTATAGTTAGTATGGAATTAGAAAGTACTATTGGCATAGAGAAATATACATTAGTTCAGTGAGAATCCGCAATAATAGAACGCCGGTCAGGGTCTTTTCCGTTTGGTTTCGGAAGGGACCACGGACAATTTTTTTTAAATTTAAGGTGGATAATTAAAATTTTCTTACGTTTTTTTTTTAATTTGCAGGTCAGTGTCAGGTTGTATCTTGATCAAATATGATTCGCGACTATATATATATATATTATGTATTTACAGAATTAAAGTCATTAGAATAGAATCTTTAAGTTAGATTTTTTCCCTAAGAACTTTTCCATAAGAAAGATGTATTAATGTTTCGAATGATTATAATTCTGTAAAGACGTACCTATTATAGTCATAAATCATATTTTGATCAAGATACAACCTGACACTGATCTGAAAATTGCAAAAGAAAATTTGAATTTCGCGGTCTACCATTGCGCATTCACCTTAAATTGTCCGTAAACCCTGCGCATTCACCTTAAGGTAAATAAATATTAGTTCATTTTGGGACCAAGGACAATACAGACTATTTAAAAAAAAGTGAATTGATGAGATTAAAAAGCGCGAATCTCCGACTAGTAAATAGTTATCTGTAGAAATAAAGCACATGTGGATTAAAGTAAAGAAAAAGCACGCGTTTTTAATACACTGCATTATGGACCTAAAAGCGGTTCAATAAGAGCCACTTTACGAGCAAGTGTGTTGAAAACAATATTTATTGCCCTTTTTATCTTTTTTTAGATTTTATTGTCTCATCTATTCTTATGGAGGAGGGTAAGGAAACTCAGCAGAAGAATAAATTAGGAGTATTTTGTACAATCATATGGCAGACTAAAGACGCTTTCTTAATAAACCGTAGGTACTCGTGTTCGACAATCCAATAGATATAACCAATCTATCTGACGACCCTAAGAAGGTGGCTGGATGCTAAAGGCGGAGAACAGGATGCTGTGGCGCAGCCTTGGTGAGGAGAATGTCCGTGTATGTGTTTCAAGAAAAAAGAACAAGCTAATTGCGGGTTCATTTGAAAAAGAAAAAAAGGTTAAAAGCCTTTTTTTATGGATTATGAGTGTGATTAGGTATGTGTAAAAAAATAAAAGAAAACACCAAACAGGAATCAATCGATTTTATTTTTCGTTTTCTTTAAAATATATACATTAGCAAACACGTCGGCAGTGACAGTTAACATAAGATTTGAGTAGATTGATATATTGATATAACTATTGTTAGCCTACAGATCAATTATTACAAGAGTACAAAACAAGTTCGAATAATTACTATAAATATCTGAGTATATGGCTCGTTTCAATTTAGTACAATGGGGTAAAATTGTGCTCAGTACAAAACTTCAGAAAATGTTTTGGGAGGATATTCAATATTATATTTATCGTATAATTATGGCTAATCTTAGTTTTCGTTGACAGAGCAAAAATAATTTATTGAAATAGCAGCTTCGTTTTTGTTCCTTAACTGGGGGCATAAAAAGGCCACTTTGGCAGAATCATACAAGGATAACAGAATGGAAAGTTTACTGTTAAGTTAATCGTATCAAATCCCATTGGTGAAGCATTTTTCAGTTATTTTTTTGTCTGTGCTAAAATACCAATCAAGCCAATCCAAATCCAATCCCAATCTCTTTGATTGTACCTACGTAGTGCAGCGAAAAAAAGAAAAACACGGACTGTCTTCGCCATTTTATAATTCCTTTTATGATTCTCCAAAGTGGCCTTTTTAGGCCCCCTGATATCAATTTAATTGGCACATTGTTTTAATTAATGTTACATAACAGTCACCCTGTGTCCTAAACGAAAGCGAATAAACGAGCTATCGGTAAGGACACGGCGTAAAACTTATAAGATAGTTTTATAATCACCCACATTAAATGTGTAAATCAAAATATAGTACAAAACCATTACCGGGTATATAAAAACTCGTAATACAATAATATAAATGTAAATTTAATCGTTTTCTTGAGCATCCTAAAAATAATAATAACATGATGAGCACATGAAACCATCAGATGATATAAAACAACGCCATCTATCGAGTCCGGTAGTCAACGAGATAATCGCATTTTTTCATCATTTATCGCTAACAATAAAATCTTCTTGTACTTATTATTATTGACGTCTTATTATAAATCTATTTTCTACTTTTTACAATCCGTCAGATATGATTCAGGGTTTTGTTTAATATTCAAAAACTATTGTTAAAGTGTATGGAGTTTAACCGACTATGGATTTACTACAAAAGTGGGAGTTTAGAAGAAACGATTCGTTTCAAAAAGTATTGAAAATGATCATTTTAGTGATACCAAATAGGCCGCATTATTTTTGTCAAATCCAACGTAGTACAAAACATCCTAAAATATTTACATTTTTATTTTTCGTGTTAAAATCTCTTATAGCTAAAACGGTAAATTAGCTAGGTAACAATTTAATAGTATTTCGCTTGTAGCAGTCTTTATTGTCGTCATATTTATACGTGTATCGTAAAATCTCTTCTCTCTTGCTCCTGCCGCTGCTGGTATCTGGAAAATAAAACAGCGCCATCTAACAGCCCGTTGCACGAAACAAAACAAAGCGCCATCAAGTGACAGCAAAAAGTATAGGTGTGCGAGGCAAAAGATGTTAGCTTTAGAAAATGTATAGACGATATGATAGATGGCACTTGGTGATCCTCAGAAAATTATTCTGGTCTTAAGAGCATTCATTGTCATTACATTACTGATCAGAACAATTTTGTTTTTTTGTGCACGTTAAAAAAAACATGCACGGGACAGTAAATACATTTATAGGTAAGTAAAACATTATAGTCAAGAGATAGATAAAAAAAATCCTATACCTACTCAGAAATTGGTTTACCTAATGTTGAGTTTACCTAGACGATGTGGGCGTGTGGTGTCTCCGCGGTCGCCGGCGCGCCTTGTCTTGCGGCCGCTGCGGCCCGCAGCGCGCGTCCGCCGCCGACTCCGCGCTTGAGTCTGTCACCGCACGGAAGACCTCGTCTGGAAGCACAACTATTGTTTAATTACTGCAAAAATATTAGTTAACGACTTTAGAAAGGAAAATAATGATAGCTAACTGAATTTTTTTATTCTGCCTCGTAGTGAGAATCACCATGAATTTAATTTGGGTCATGGAGGGCAGCTTAGTTATGTATGTGATCTAGAGTGGAGGCTATGAAAGACGTCTTTCGCCCAGGAGTGGGACATAATATAATTAGGCTAATTCATTAATAGCACATAAAAGCATTTTCATACCTTTCCCTGGCGTGACGGGCATCCTGTATGACACGCTGGAGTTGCACTCGGCGCACGGCGACCCGCTCGAGTCAGAGTCGGACTCCGAGCGACGCACCATCAGCGTCATCGCACGCGACAGCGTGTATTCGTCTATCGAATGCAAAAACAATGTACTATTTTATTATTTGAGTGGCGATAGCGGTTCATCAGAATTTATAAGAATTAAGTAGTTTATGCAGGAACACAAGCGTTCATTAATTCACTAAAAACGAAATGGGAACGAAACTAAACTTCGCAAGCAATGGGAAATTACTACTAATGGCTACTGGTGTCGACCTCAGGGTGAGCTGCTTCTCACAAACTTAAACTCAAACTCAAAACATTTATTTCAATTAAACCATTTACAGCCACTTTTGAATTGTCAAGAAGTCGGTCAGTCAGAAAATATGAAGCTAATTGCCCATTCCAAAGCGCAGGTAGGTACCTATGGAGAAAAACAGGCAAGAAACTCCATGGACACTCTTTTAAATTATATTTTTACAAAAATATTAGTTACATCATTAATGTTGAATTTAAATAAGTATAATTATGTGAGAACGATGTAAAAAAGACGTACAATCAGTTTCACAGAAAGGGTACCCCCTTTGGTATTGACATCAAACCTATTTAAGTTTTTTGTAATGTAACGTAAATGGCGTGTTGGTCTAATGGTTAATACTGCGGATTAGCAATGTCACTAGTTCAAATCCGCGGATGATACTTTTTTTCTTTATTTTGTTTATTTAATTACCCCTATTTTTATTAGTTTCTTTAATAGGTGATTTTCGTTAATTATTTTTTAAGAAATCAAATGGAGGTTTGTAATAAAAGCTAGGCATTTTGATAAGCAATATTCATTTATTTTTCTAATTACATTTCTAGGACTTCATGGAATCCACTTCCTGGTTGAGTATACAGTTTTCTATCTGTGTTAAATTGTTTATTTACTTAGAATATTAACTAAACACAAAATAGATACCCTGGATGAGGTTTAGAACGCTTAACATTAGATAACGGTTCGTTTATAGATATTTCTAGAAACATAACTACAATAATATTTACTTATTTAAAGCTGTGAAAACATATTTTTTTTATTCTTACTCTGTATGATCTTATCGGAAAAAAGCCTGGTTAAAAAATGAAAGGTTGTCATTTTTGTCTGTGAATTACAGAGGTAGAACCAACATGCTAAACTATAATAGTATAGCAATATACATCTTTCTTTCTCTTTTATCACATTTTGTGATAACCTATAATTAACACAACATTAGAAAAATATGTGAGGTCAGATGGTGCATCGTTAACACATTACAAGACTACTTGTAAATAAGAGTGATAATAATAAAGATTGTTTGTTTTTGATTAACTACGAGATAATGATCCCACAAATATTGGGAATTATTAACACTTGCTCATTTAAGTTCCAATGCAACTTTATCACATAAGTTACACAATCAATCTGGCGAGCGATGGCCGTCACTGTGTATCAGTCTTCTTGAAGTCAGCACTTGAACGCGTAGTTTTGAAGGGTGCCACTGAGTGAACTTTCACAATATTACGTTGTCGCTCCGATTCATTAGTGTAAGCAATTGGGCAAGGCTCTCGGCGATCACATTTCACATCACCCGTCAATTGATACCTTTGTATCCATCTACGAACTGTTTTTCTCTGTAATGAAAATAATAATAATAGAAATACATTAAAAAATCCAACTTGTAATGAATAATGCAACATGATTGCAACAATAAATAGGTAATATGTGTAAGTAGTAACGTAAATCTTACCGTTATGCCCATATCTCGTGATATTTTCTTTATGTTTTGTTCCTGTTCCCAAAGAATAACAATTTTAGCCTTCAAAAAAGTTGTTAATCGAACCATACCATCGTACCATAAAATCAACTGGTCAAAAACTTAATAAATTGGATAATATTACGACGAAAATAATTACACACAAGCGGATCGGCACGTTTTGTCTACACAATTATGTCTTTCACCTCTTTTATTAAAAAGATGTTAATTTTTCCTTACATACATGATGTTTTGTCTGTGTGGTGCCGGACTTAAAGAATAGCACCACCGCTTACTTCCCGTGGGTGTCGTAAAAGGCGACTAAGGGTCTTACCGGAGAATGGGCAGCAGCGTTCTCTATGCATTCCACCATCATACCATACTGCGATCGCCAACCCGCCTGCCAAGCGTGGCGATTATGGCAAACCCCCCCAAATTGGGGGAGGCCTATGTCCAGCAGTGGACGTATATCGGCTGAAATTATGATGACGATGGCATGATGTTTTCGTAGATATATTACAAGGCACCGTCATGATGTTAATTTCCTTAAACAGTTAGAGAATCGCGCCTGCGGAGATTATATATGGCACTGATGGCTCTTTTCTGCAGAATAAAAATAGAATCGATATCTACAGCCCGCCCCAAAGTAAAATACCGTAAGACATAATACTATGAAAGTAACTAAAATAGACTAGTCTCGCGGTATCTTTAAATTGACAGATTTTTCTGACAGCATAAGCTGCTGAAATTAGCAGTCCTGTAAGAGATTTTAAATGAGGACCCCATTGTAGCCTTGAGTCGAGCGTGATCCCTAGGAAAACAGTTTTATATACGAATTCTAGTTTCTCTTGATTCAATATTTATCTCACAATCACTACCCTTTATATTTGGTAAAAAAAAGCTTATGCACTTAGTTTTTAGGGTTCCGTACCAAAATGGTAAAACGGAACCCTTATGGTGAGACGTCTGTCTGTCTGTCTGTCATCTCTTGAGATGGCGCTGACATAAAACTGCAATATTCTACACCGCAGGGCACAGTGTTAAAATTCTCTGACGAGAATTGGCCTCGCCTATGAAAATTTTAAAAAACATATTATGGTACGGAACCCTCGGTGCGCGAGTCCGACTCGCTTTTGCCCGGTTTTTTTCCATTTAATACTAAATTATTGCAGTAAATCAATTTTGGACTTGCAGTAGGGCGTTATTTACGTTGTCAAAATTTGTAGCACGTCTAGTTACCTTAAAAATTAAATTTTCTGATGACACTTCATCAGAAAATTTATTTATTTATTCAGAAGGCAACTACAACAGGCAATAATCGAAATAACACCATTTGTGGTTGATTTTTTAATAAATGGAGTAGATCATTAACATACACTAAAAAGAGGAAAGGACCCAATATCGAGCCTTGTGGCACACCCATTTTTACTGTTAAACCATATGAATTGACACCATTTATTTGAACTTGCTGTTGTTATCATCTGCCTAGCCTTTTCCCAACTATGTTGGGGTCGGCTTCCAGTCTAACCGGATGCAGCTGAATACCAATATTTAACATGGAGCGACTGCCTATCTGACCTCCATAACCCAGTTACTGGGTAATACGATACCCCTTGGTAAGACTGGTTGTTAGGCTTTGGGGCTTCTGACTACCCGTAACGACCGTCAAAGATCCACGAATGACAGCCGGGACCAACGGCTTAACGTGCTTTCCGAGGCACGGAGGGATCACGGTATGTAAAGATCGCGGCGTCCACAGACCAACCGCGGCAAGCGTAGCTTAACCTGATTGATCGACCTGTGCGGCTGTTATTATTTAGCCACGGGCCCCTCTGAACATGGTGTTGTCTATCATTTAAATAAGAACTAACTAAACTAAGCGCAAGTTTTCAAAGTTCGTAATGCTCAAGTTTCAAAAGCATTGTTTCGTGATCGACGCAATCAAATGCCTTAGAGAGGTCACAAAATATTCCTATGGGGTCTTGGGCCTCTTCCCACGCGTTAAAAATGTGTTATAGTAAGGTTACACTGGCGTCGGTCGTACAACGGCCACAAAGAAAAAAAAAAAAAAAAAAGACAACTTTACGTCGCATGCTCCTGCGTCATCACCACTCCTGACTCTCTTCATATATTCTGGCTGCTGAGACCAAAACTACAAACGTAGTATATAAGGAAGTTTTATAATAATGTGGCTGTTTTTTTAATACCTATATTGTTTTGTCATGCGACTTCTACGCGAACGAAATCGTGGGCAGAAGCTAATTTGAAAATAAATTACTTAACGAAATGCTGATCAGATAACCCAGCCCGTTAAGGCAAAAGCGCAGGCAGGTTCGCGGGCATCGGATGGAGCCCTTCGTGTCCAATTTAATAATGCATTCAGAAAACTGATGACGTTGCAATGGCGTTGCAGTAGACTGTTTTTACACAATAATGCGAAAAACGCGCAGCATCCTTGGTGGCTCGAGTCATGGCCAGCCTCAACAGGGTTCTGAAAATGATTGCTGACAGAGTGGACAGTCCGTATATAAATCACTGCTGTCAGTTACATGTGCCATCGTGTCGTGTTGTTTACTAACACTTAGTTATAAGAACAATGTTACTAACCCTATACGAGTCTTCCCTCGAATTAAAGTTTTTGAATTTGAATTTGAAAAGCGCCAGGGTTGCCCACGAAATTCATTTTTTCTATGTTTTTTGCAATTTGCTGATCAGTATTAAGTTGTACGTTGATTAAAATATGATTTGCGGTCGTAACAAATATGTATTTACAGAATTATAATCATTAAAGTCATCAACACAATTCTCTAGGACCAAGTAATCCCCAAGAATGACTATTTCATGAAATCTTGACATACAACTATAATGGCATGGTATTGTAATGGTTATAATTCTGTAAATACATATTTGTTACGACCGCGAATCATATTTTAATCAACGTACAACTTAATACCTACTGACCAGCAAATTGTAAAAACGTAAGAAAATTTGAATTTTGCGGGCTACTTCAAGCCATTAAGTAGTTAAGGATAAAGGATTTTACCAAGACGTACCACATTTTTTTTGGTTTTGGTTATATCATGTGAATTGTAGTGCCGTACTGGGCATGGATGATGTAAGGAAATAAAAGAGTACCAAAATTATGTTGATGGAACGGGGCAGTCCACTCGAATAAAGATTGTCGATTGAATGAGAATGGAAGAGAAAAACACAGTCATATTGGCGATACCAAGAAACATGGTACCAAAGCAGACAGAAAGAAGACCGTGTAATGCAACGCACCCGCGTTCTCGTGCTGCAGGTGGTGGTGCGCATGCGCGCGCGGCGGCGCGCCCTGCAGCGGCGCCGGCTCGGCGCGCCCGAACGTGCGCAGCGTGCCCTCCGCGCCCGCGCACGCGCCGCCCGCGCCGCCCGCGCCGCCCGCGCCGCCCGACATACTGAACGTGGCGTACGGACTGATCTCGTACATTTCTGGAAATTAAAATCAATCAATCAACTCAGCCGATCTCAAACCACAGGTAGACGCTGCCTCTCCCAAGCAGAGCCACAACACGCTGTGCTCTCAAAATCAAAATTAAAAGTCATTCATTCATTCAAGTTAGGCTGACAATAACGACTTTTCGAACGTCAAAATTCCTGACAGTCCCCCAAAACACCCACCCTTCACCACTTCCAAGTGCTTTCGGTAGGAAGAAGAAGTGGCGCAACAAACTTCCCAGCAATACCCTACCATCTACCTTTCGCATCCCGACTGTCACAGAGTTACCCTTCCAACCAATCAACTTGATCTTAAAAGCTTAATAAAAATCCAAATTCGAAGAAAAATATTAAATAAGAAAACTGTACCTTGTTGATCCTTCTTCCCAATAGGATGCTTGATGGGTGATGAAGTGTACACCTGCTGACAATTACGCCGGTTGTCTCTCTTCTCTACTGACTTATCCTCTTCTTCCGAGATATCTCCCTGCTCATAACCTTTCCTGAAGCATGTTGTTGAGGAACTGGAAATATAGAAAAAATATTAAGAAAATTACTATTGCAAAAACTTTGTCTGCGGAATGTCATTTTAACAAACCCTATCATGCGAAATAATATAGACAGATATAGTCTCACCTCCGTTTGTATGCAATTGCTGCCAGCAACAGCAACGCAGCGAAGAGTCCACAGGCGGCCGCTGCCAACACTGCAGTCGCCCGCTCCTCGCCGTCGTCACCCCCGGGTGGGAAGTGAGCTGGCGCTGGTATCCGATCTGGAATCAATGGACTTGGTCTTTGAGCTCCAGCACAAGGAAATTAAGCAAGTATCTACGCTGTTCAAATTTATTTTGTTAGGGAGATATGCTTGTTCGGGATTGCTCTAGTTATTTATCGAACATTTCAACGCACCTCCACCTTCCGTCAAAGTCGAAAAATAATAATTCCCCAGCGTAGTCCCCGCGGCGCTGGTGGCGACCACCTTCAGATGGTACCACGCGGCCATCGCCAGCCCGCACAGCACTGTGGGCTGGGCAGCCGGCGACACCTGCTGGGTGATCCACGAGGACTCCTCGAAGCTCCTCACAGATACCGCGAACTGGGTGAGGGGACAGCCATTGCTGTCCCAAGTCAGTAGGTTGAGGCGGACACAGGAACTGTTGGTCGTTATTAGGTCTTTCTCTGGAGAAGCTTTTGATGCTGAAATCGAGATGACAGTTCCAAGATTATTCGATAAATCTTATCTTGGTGTAACAGTAGCATTTTATATTATTTTAAAACTTATTCGGACACTCTTTAAAAACTCAAAATTGTTAAGGGAGTAAAGCGTAGGTATTTAAATTTCACTTACGTCCTCCTTTAGTAGAAACCACCAGTTCATCACTAGGAGGTGATGAGCCGACCGCGTTGTATGCAGTCAGCCTCACTTTGTACAGCGTCCCACAAGCCAGCCGCTCCAATGTGTGTGTCCTGGTATCAGCTGGTAATCTCGTCGTGTGCCATTTGCCGTCATCAGAACGGGAATGCTCGACTAAGTAACCTGGCGATGACAAAAAACAAGCTACTAAAATAAACTATAAAGTTATAAACTCGCTCGACCGAATTTTGCCCTGCATTGTGGCCGATCTCAAGAGAGATTCCAAGTAGACAGGAGATATTATAGTACACGAGTGTGTGCGCACGACCGGGGAGAGATCAGGCGCAGGACCAACAGCTTTGCGTGCTATGCGAGGCACACGAGTGTCACACCACCAACTTTCAAACTCTGAGCTGCTACTGAGAAATTCCTAAGGGAAAAACCAAAAAACACTTCGCCCGGCCGGGAATCGAACGCAGGACCCCACGCTCAGCAGTTTCACTTGCGACCAAGAGACCAACGAGGCAGTCAAGCTACCTTATAAAAGGGGTAAGTGACAAAGGAGAGAGTAGCCATTACCAAGTGGCTAATAACGGCCCTAACTTACGAGTTGGTCACTTGCATTAACAAATCATTAGATATGATTTGATGTTGATGTTTAAATCATAGAGCAACTTCTTCTACATATCTTTGGCAAGAAAATATAGGTGATCCAAACCTGCTCTAATTAGTCTTAAGCCAGATATTACTGACACTATTTTTTGCAGAAAAGCCAGGCAAAGGTGGCCTTATATAAGGCCCGTCGCAGTATCTGGCTTAAACTGTAAATATTGATGTCATTTGATGGTATTATGTTACCGTGTAAACTAGACCCTCCAGTGTGCGGCTTCTCCCACACCAGGTGTAATCTCGCCGGTGCTGCAGCGGCTAGTCTCAGTTGTGGTCTCGCAGGAACTCCTAACACTCGCAGCTCCCAACTGGCTCGCTCCTCGCCCCATGGGTTACGCACGGTGCACGTGTAATTATCCGCTGAACCACGATCAACCTCTGAAAGTAATTTTGCATGTGTAAACACCATTATAGCTGTCCAAAAACTGTTTTGATTTTTCAAGTAGGTAATTGTCCTGGGCTAGTAGTGATCATTTTGAGCGGGGCATTCGAGAAAATTTTCGTCGGTAATAAAAAAAAAATGCCGTTTCATACATCTTGACCACGTAGGTATTGTACTTTATATATGAAACAGCCAATTTTTAGGGTTCCATACCAAAATGGTAAAAAGGAACCCTTATGGTGAGACTCAGTCTGTCTGTCTGTCACAGCTGGATATCTCAAGAACTACTAATGCTATCAACTTGAAATTTAGAATAGTTTAGATGACGTTTGCCCAACTATTTTGCAAATTAGAAAGAAATGAAAATATATGTATATTTTTTGCAACAGGGACTAAAAGGGGGTCTGAAAAATTCGAATTTGAATTCGGGCTTAGTAGCCCCACTTCGAATTTGGGCACACGTCATCTAAACTATTCTAAATCTTTTCATGATACCCCACATGCCCTAGTGGGCATGTGGGGTATCATGAAAAAATGTTTGAACATTCTCAAACATTTTTTTCTTTTTTTAGGCCGCATAATTTTCGACTTTTTACGAAAAATTTCCAGCAGTGGACTGCGATAGGCTGAGTTGATTGATTGATTGATGAAAAATTTCAAAAAAATACCGAAGTTTGCAAGGGGAAAATCTGAAATAATTCTATGTGATGGAATTTTATGAAAAGGTTACAGGAAAAATAAAACGAATTCTCTAAATAGCACAATTTTTAGAAATCATCAACAAAAGTTACATTAGTTCCACTATAGATCAAGAGATGGCGCTGACAAAAAACTGCAATATTCTACACCGCAGTGCACAGTGTTAAAATTCTCTGACGAATATAGGCCTCTTCTATGAAAATTTAAAAACATATGATGGTATGGAACCCTCGGTGCGCGAGTCCGACTCGCTTTTGCCCGGTTTTTTAACTACAAGTTGCGAAAAATTTCTTCGCCTTAGCCACTCACAATTCCCGCCCCCTACGTGAAGTCAATGTAGGGGAAGACCAAAGAAACGATGGATGGAATGTGTGAATGATGATATGGTTAGAAAGGGGGTGACTACCGAGATGACGACTAATAGAGAAGTATGGAAGAAAAAGACATGTTGCGCCGACCCCAAATAAATTGGGATAAGGGCAGGAGAATGATGACGTGAAGTCAATGTAGAATGTCCCAGAACACTGTCTACGTGTCAATATGCGTGCCACGCTGTATTATAAAATTAAAAGACGCTTTATGTGTTTGTATCCGCGTAGTTATTGTAAACTATGCAACGGATTTCACCATCATTTAGAGAATTTATTCTGGGTGGTTTATTTGTGCATTTATAGATATTAAACTTACTTAAATAAAAAATAAAAAAATGCTGATGATTTGTTAAGTCGTAAAACCTTGCGAAGCAGGGTTGGGTCGCTAATAAATAAATGCACTAACTCAGTATGATGAGGTAGGGCCCATCGACGAGGTAGTTGTTGTCGTGCGCGAGCGGCGGCGCGGGGCGGCGGCGCGCCCACGCGCGGTGCGGCGGCGGCGCGCCGGCGGCCCCGCAGCGCATGCGCGCGCGGCTGCCGGCCCGAGCCTCCAAGCGACGACCGAATGACGTTATTTTTGCTGGAGCTGAAGAACGCAAGTTTTCACTCAAATGCTACTCGGTAGTTCTTGGTCCTTAGATTAAAAATGTGTGAATGCAAATTTTATTAATACTCGTATAAGGCCTTTGGCCTGTAGTGGGACAGTAAACAGGCGGCTGCTATCACTGTTCCACTGCAGTGCAAGGACGTCGTCTCATACAGATAAGGCATGATCATTGATCCCAACGCTTGAAGACATTGGCGTTTAAAGGCTTACTCGTATAATTATTGACTAATAAGTATTCTGTGCTATAAGTACAGGTTACCTTACAATGCAATTTTTTGCTCATTTGAATCATTATAGATTGGTTTTGCGTGTATACTCAATAACTATTGAGAGTAGTAGGGTTAATGTAAAATGCTACTCCTCCGAATTTTATTTTAGTTTATGTTTTTAGATGAAGATGTGCTAAAAATAAGATAAATAAGCAAATAAATATCACCTCTAGCGTTTGGCTTCCTCGCCACAATAGCACTCATTTCTCCTTCCCCGGAAGCAGTGGCTGCCGTCACCCAGAACTCATAGACCTGATGTTCCTGTAGACCTCGGACTTCAACCTGGTACTCTTCTTCCTCGTCTTTGTGGAGAACCATCATCTGCGAGTGCTGGCCGGTCCTGTTTAATAGAATAGGATCTTTTATACTGAAGAAATAAGTACTTAGTAAATTCCAAGCAAGTAAATACGTCAATTTTACACCAAAATGGTGACTTCATTGTTGTCACAATAATGGTGTGGTTCAAACATACTATTGCTGTGAAAGACAAACCTCTGGGGTCTATTGTAGATCGTGTAGTGCTTGATCTTGCCGTTCTTCTGCAGCGGTGCCAGCCAGCTCACAATAACCGTGTCTTCGGAGTTTGCCGCCGCTTTTATGTCCATTGGAGCTCCCGGTACTGTAAAAAAATTAACCCACGTATGCTAAGTGTACGTAATGAAAAAAAAAAAACCGGGCAAGAGCGAGTCAGACTCGCGTACCAAGGGTTCCGTAACATCCGGGTTTATGCATAAGGTTAATGTTTATGAACTTAAATGTTTATTTTTATTTTTGAGTTGATTGAATGAATGGTAAATTGCGGTTTACGATTTATGACGTATTAAAAAAAAACTACTAACTAGATCTCGTTCAAACCAATTTTCGGTGGTAGTTTACATGGTAATGTACATCATAATTTTTTTTAGTTTTATCATTCTCTTATTTTAGAAGGTACAGGGGGGGACACACATTTTACCACTTTGGAAGTGGTTCTCGCGCAAACTATTCAGTTTAGAAAAAAATGATATTAGAAGCCTCAATATCATTTTTGAAGACCTAGCCATAGATACCCCACACGTATGGGTTTGATGAAAAAAAAATGTTGAGTTTCGGTTCTTAGTATGGGGAACCCTAAAATTTATTGTTTTTTTTCAATTTTTGTGTGAAAATCTTAATGCGGTTCACAGAATACATCTACTTACCAAGTTTCAACAGTATAGTTCTTATAGTTTCGGAGAAAAGTGGCTGTGAGATACGGACGGACGGACGGACAGACAGACAGACAGACAGACGGACAGACAGACAGACAGATAGACAGACATGACGAATCTATAAGGGCTCCGTTTTTGCCATTTGGCTACGGAACCCTAAAAACGGTCAAGTGCAAGTCGAACTCGCGCACCAAGGGTTCCGGTAGGTATGTAACTACAAATTTACAGTTTTCGGATTTTTTTCTTTACATGCTACATGACATAATTTCGATTTTCCTTTTGAAGTACGGAACTCTAAAAAGAAGGGAAAATTTACGGTAGTGTCTTAGTTTGACTAGCTAACTCAAAAGCGATAGGTCCTTGACATGATCAGTAATTATACTCACTGTCTTCATGTGTGACGCAGTAGACCGGTTCCGAGGTAGGCCCTGTGCCAGCCGCAGTCCTGGCTCGCACTGCTATGCTGTAATTAGCAGCTCGTTGTAACGCTTGCAGGACAGTTTCCATGCCGCCTGAGCGACGGGTTTCTACTTGGGTTTCTAGCTCGCCGACCGTCTGTAGAGATGAAAATTTTGATGTAGGTAACCAATATTTTAATTAAAAAGAGAGTCCATGGAGTTGCTTGCCCGTTCTTTTCAATTAATAGATACCTACTTCACTTTGGAATGGGCTGTTAGCTCCATCTTTCTGTCTGAACGACTCCCTGACAATTCATAAGTGCCTGTAATTGTTTCTATTGACATACAAATAAGTTTGGGTTTTTAGTGACTTTGAAAACAGTGGTTTTCTGGATTACTTATATCAAATGCTTGATTTAGCATGTTTCAGTTAAAATGCAATTCTTAATTGTTTGTGGATGAAGTTATAGCGCATTCACATTATCATATCCTAATATCCGGACCGTCATTTATTTTTTAAATGGTCCACTGTTTTGTGGTTAAAGAATATTTATTACTCAAAAGAAATTTTAAAAATCACTTGACGAGAAACAATATTTACAGTAAAATAATGATATTAGCAAGCAGAGCAAACATACACACTCATTACAAAAAAAAAAAACATTTTAAATTTGGTACTTATTATATAATATTTAACACATGCTCAACAATAACAATTAACTATAGACTATATGCAACTCAAGTAAACAATAAGATATTGAAGGAAGCAGTAAAATATTCTTGCGAATAAAAAATCAGTTCGATAATAAATTAATTTTAATAAATATTGGTTAGCAGTAACATTACCTCATACAGAACTTCATATCCAAGCAGCACTCCTCCTCTCAACGCCGGCGGTGGAGGCTCCCACCACACGCGCACCGACTGCGCCGACAGCGGCTCGCAGCGGACTCGCTCCGGTGGGGCTTCGGGAGCTAAACAATAGTACATTGTTCACTGAGGTGAGAAAGTGACCGATTACTAACGAGGGTGTATTTTGAGGTCCAAAGCTCAGCTGAGGGTGTAGTTTTATAACACGAGCCTTATTACACACAAATTGGAAATCGCACTTGCTGGCAAGTGCGCTTTATGCTACGAGGAAAATAAATAGTACTTTTTAACATAGAATACAAAGACCACAAGATTATATTTTGCGCTTTTTTACTAAAATAAGTGTATGATCTCTTGCTAGACCATACATTACTTTTAGATGAGGGATGAATGGAATAAAAGAAGGTAAGTACTAAAACACTCCTGTATTGTCCCAAAGGTAATTCTTTTAGATGAGGGATGAATGGAATAAAAGAAGGTAAGTACTAAAACACTCTTGTATTGTCCCAAAGGTACTTATAGGTAAAATGAGCTTAATGGACTGATGGTGTGGAAATGAAGTGAGTGACGCGGCCCTTGTTGGCTGTAACGAGAACGCCTGGCTGACTTGATAGCCCAACGCGAACTGAACTAATTATAATGAGTTGAAATGAATGTGTGGCGTGAACTGCTGAATTGCAGAAAGTGCGGTTGCACCGTACAATAAGACTGCTTTTCCACTGTAAAAAATCTTAATATGTCTTATTGTATTTATAAAATAACAGCTTGGGTAGTTTCATTTAATTCTGGCAGCGCCATCAAGTCTTCGTTATCACTACTAGACGGCATTTCGAGTAGATCGTAAACACAAATTGAAAATTCAGATAAACATAAAACAATTTTTACAAAAAAAAACAACCGACTTCCAAAAAAAACACTACAAATTGAAAAATAACTTTAATTTCGGAAGTCGGTGTCTTTGGTTCCGCATTTTCGTTTATTAACACCGACTTCCGAAATTAAAGTTATTTGTCAATTTCTAGTGTTTTTTTTGGAAGTCGGTTGTTTTTTTTTTGTAAAAATGTTTTTATTTTTCACTTTTTAGTGGGTCAGTTTGTAATTTATCTAAGTTACAATAGCCTAATGCCAACTGTTCATCACCTTTTACAAAATATTGCTTTTCCCGATGCTGGGACGTTAATTGTTGAGGAGTTCTCCCGGTAAGAACCAGGAGAACTCCTTAACAATCACTCACCATACGCATTGTGACGAGCATAAATTGCTTAGCAACCATATTAAAGTAATCGAATCGCAACTCGTGAAATATTTGTCATTGAGTAGTTCCGATGGCCATCTGTGGTCTTCATCATCGGCTCCACTTTACCAAATGATGATTTCCGAGAGCAAATGCTCAAGTTACTTTAAAAAATACCAAAATCGCCATAGCTTTGCCTATAAAATTTGAGGGTTTCCCCCGATTTCCATGGGATCCTCTCATCAAATTCCAACTTGATGATAATGGGACCACCTCGAAAGTATATCCTTTCAAATACAAAAAGAACTTTTGGAATCGGTCCAGCCGTCTTCGAGTAATCGGTGAACATACACAAGGTAGCTACTGTAAACTGTTGAGAAGTTCCCTTAACTGTCCTTCGTCTTCATCATCAGACCCCTAATGACAGTCACAACCCATCTAGGTGTAAAGTTCAAATCAATACAAATTAATCAAGCCCAAACACAAGGTTACTGCTGTAAATCGTTGAGGAGTCCCCTCGACTGTCTTTCGGCTCCATCATCAGATCGACTCCAGGCCTTCATTAAATTGTAGCGCTTTAAAATACTTAATGAAAAAATTAACAAACGCACTAGTCGCTCTTACGATTTTCGAATGTTCCCTTCGATTTCACTGGGATACCATCATCAGATCCTGGTTTCCTTATCATGGGACCACCCTTGGCATAACTCCTTTCAAACAAAAAAAGAATAATCAAAATCGGTTCATAAACGACGAAGTTATCCGCGAACAAACATAAAAAAAAATATATATATATATCATCATCTGCCTAGCCTTTTCCCAACTATGTTGGGGTCGGCTTCCAGCCTAACCGGATGCAGCTGAATACCAGTATTTTACATGGAGTGACTGCCTATCTGACCTCCACAACCCAGTTACTGGGTAATACGATACCCCTTGGTAAGACTGGTTGTCAGACTTTCGGGCTTCTGACTACCCGTAACGACTGTCAAAGATCCACGAATGACAGCCGGGACCAACGGCTTAACGTGTTTTCCGAGGCACGGAGGGGTCACGGTATGTAAAGATGGTGACCCATCCACAGACCAACCGCGGCAAGCGTAGCTTAACCTGATCGATCGACCTGTGCGGCTGTTATTATTTAGCCACGGGCCCCTCAAAACATTTTCAAAATGTCTTATTTAAAAAAAGATAACTGGAAATCTCTGTTTCTATGAAACATTTAAAATCGGTCTAATTTGGCTGTGACACTAACGGATTTTGATAAATTATACGTCTTTAGATTTGTCTTGGTAGCGCGAGTGTCACTGGGTATATCAAAATTGAAAAAATATAAAATGGCCGATTTTTGGCGCAATATTATGTCTTCAAAAAAAATTATTTTTCTCGAAACCTATCGAGTGGGGTATCAAAATAAAGAGTTTTTAAAGGTGATTACAAAAATATAAACAACTTATATGGTTAAAAGTAATTCGAAGTGACAAATCGTAAAAAAACACGAACCAAGAGCTAAATCGTCTGCGAAATCTTTCACATTTATTTTGTAAACTAAAAAGCTGGAAATAAAAAAAGTTATTTAAAAAAATAAAAAAAACCCGACTGCGGTAAAAAACTGAAAAGCTAAAAACAAGCCCATTTTAAATTAAATAAAAGTTGGAAGCAGGCGGGACCCATATAATCATTTTTATTATATTTTCAAATTCAAATGGGTCCCGCCTGCTTCCAACTTTTATTTAATTTAAAATGGGCTTGTTTTTAGCTTTTCAGTTTTTTACCGCAGTCGGGTTTTTTTTATTTTTTTAAATAACTTTTTTTATTTGAAAATGTTTTCTACTAACTTTTTAGACCTTTGTATCCTGCTTATACACATGAAGTTTCATTAAAATCGGTTCATTCATTTCGAAAAATAAGGGCTTGAAAGTTTGTATGAAATGCCGTTCGGCGTAAACGCTCTTAAAGCTAACTAAAAAAACCCCAAGCAAAGTTAATAAAATTTATATGGGACCACCACTGAGGCATCCCACATAAATTAAAATAAATATTTTTGAAATCGATTAACAATTGCCGGAGACATCACGTAACATACATACAAAAAAAAAAAACAGTCGAATTGAGAACCTCTTCCTTTTTGAAGTCGGTTAATTATGTAAAGATACGGCACTTAGAGCCACAATGCATCCCATGACAATTCCACTAAGCCATTACTGAACCGCTTTTAGGTAAATAATGTAATGTATTAAACACACGTGCCTTTTACTTTATTTACACCACAGATAACTATTTACAAGTCGGAGATGTGAGCTTTTTTAACCGACTTCAAAAAAGGAGGAGGTTCTCAATTCGACGGTATGTTTTTTTTTTTTTTTTTTGTGTGTTTGTTACGCGATTACTCCGCCAATTGTGGACCGATTTTCAAAATTCTTTTTTTGTTTGAAAGGGTATACTCTCGAGGTGGTCCCATTATCATCAAGTTGGAATCTGATGAGAAGATCCCATGGAAATCGAGGGAAACCCTCAAATTTTATAGGCAAAGCTATAACGATTTGGGTATTTTTTAAAATAACTTGAGCATTTGCTCTCGGAAATCATCATTTGGTAAAGTGGAGCTGATGAAGAAGACCACAGATGGCCATTGGAACTACTCAATGACAAATATTTCACGGGTTGCGATTCGATTACTTTATTATGGTTGCTAAGCAATTTATGCTCGTCACAATCACAATGCGTATGGTGGGTGGTTGTTGAGGAATTCTCCTGGTTCTTACCAGTTCTCCCCAACAATTAACGTCCCCACGTCGGAAAAAGCAATATTTTGTAACAAGTGGTGAGCAGTTGACATTAGGCTATTGTAACTTAGATAAATTACAAACGGATCCACTAAAAAGTGAAAAATAAAAACTTTTTACAAAAAAAAAAACAACCGACTTCCAAAAAAAAACACTACAAATTGAAAAATAACTTTAATTTCGGAAGTCGGTGTCAATAAACGAAAATGCGGAACCAAAGACCGACTTCCGAAATTAAAGTTATTTTTCAATTTGTAGTGTTTTTTTTTGGAAGTCGGTTGTTTTTTTTTTAATCTCAACAAAGAGACTTCATGCCAAAAGGGATCCGCGGGTCATATTTTTTTTTTAAATAGCCAGAATTTGTCCTTGGTCCCAAAATTAACTAAAATTTATTTACCTTAAATTGTCCGTGGGCCCTCCCGGAACCAAAAGACCTTAACTGGCGTTCTATTATTGCGGGTTCTCACTGAACTAGTGTATATTTCTGTATGCCGTGTATTTAATAGTACTTTCTAATTCCATACTAACTAAACTACAATTTTAACAACACTACGATCAGTCTATACATTATTTTGTCAGCGCGCTATTTTCCATAAAAGTTATAACAATACAAGTCTGTTTTTTTCCTCGCAAGTGTGTTTAAAAACGTCGTTATGAAACGCGTGTGTATTGATCATTACACAATCGGCTTCCTTCCTTCCTTTTTGTTTGTTTTTTTTTATGTGTCATGTTTTCCGCAAATAAACGTATTTTCTTTCTTTATCCTTTCTTTCTTATCGCGCTCGCGCGAATGATACCGCCTCGGGTGCGATGATTAACATAGCACACATGTATCTTAATGCACTATTCATACACTTTTTCGACCCGCACATTTGTACAACAGTAATGCTTAAATTCAGCCTCATACATTGTCTCATTTAAAAAAAGTAATAAGGTACTTTCCGAGCAAATATAGTATAAAGAATTTATTTTCATGATTGAGAGTATCTAATGCTGCATTACCTGGATGTTTTTTTTTTCTGGCGGCTGTTTTGAGCTACAAAGTAGAAGAAAAATTGCTGCACTGCCGACAAATTGCTTTGCAGTTTGGCAGGTGTTATGTTAAAATAAAATTGTAACATTAAGGATTAAATAAATAAATTAAAAAAAAAAAAAAAAAAAAATAATAATTTTGAGCGGCTTACTTACGGGCTACCCTAATGATTTCGTTTGATCTATCTCACCTCCTTCCAATGTGGTGGCAGTGATCGGCGCGCACGGCGGGCCGGCCCCCACCGCGTTGAAGGCGCGCACCTCGACCTCGTACTGCGCGTGCGTGCGCAGCGCCACCAGCGCGGCGTGCGCGGCGCCCCAGCCCGCGGCCGTCAGCGCGGCGCTGGCGTTGTCGGCGGCGGGGGGCGCCTCGTGCCACGTCACCACGTAGCCCAGGAGCTCGCCGTTCCACGACTCTTGCGGTGGCGCCTGTGTAACAATTATTGTTCCTTGAATAGGTATTTTAAATTGAGACAGTACAGTGAAGCATGGATCGAAGAAAAAAGGCTTTTTTACTATCTGCTGAAGAAAGGCTACTGTTCAATAAGGAACAAACATGTTACCTGCCATTTGACGAGCAATTCCCCTGGTGCGGTCGCCTGCACTTGTACATTGTGAGGAGGTTCAGATGGAGCTGCAAAGAAGCACTTCTAATTAGTTATATATTATATTTTGTTTTGAACTCCTTGGTTAGGTGTTTACGTCAGTCTGACTATTTGATACCTGAAGAAAAGAAGATTAATTGTTTATTTCTTACCTTCTTCCAAAGTCTGTACGATGACTGGATCGGAGTAGTCACTGTCGCCAATAGCGTTAACCGCTGCAAGTCTCAGTGCATACGCGGTGGCTGGTCGAAGACCCTCCACTCGGTACTCTAGGTGCACTTCCGTAGTTGTGGCGTCTGGATCTTGTCTGTAATTAGTGAAATAGCGATTTGCCTTAGTTTGGCTTAGAAACGGTCAATTTAATTTTATTATTTTTAACGTATGGCGTCGTTCAATGACCTGGACTGGTTTAGCAGACTGCTTTAAAATTGTAATTTTTGAACAAATGAATTTTAAAGTCACGAAATCTAGTAAACTGAAGTCTAAACTAATTACGTATAAAATTATATATTGGGACCTCTAGTAACTGTTGTAAGTCTAGTACTTGGCTTGCCCACCTCTCCAGCACTCTGTCGGCGGGCACGTCCCGGGTGGGCGCCTCGGCCCAGTCGGGCGCGGCCGGGCGGCGCGCGGCCCCTACGGCGCGGTACTGCAGGCGGTACAGGCGCACTTGCGCGTTGCCGTCGTACCCGCGTCGCCACGAGATGGTGGCGCCGCGACCCGAGCGACGAGACACGTGCAGACCGAGCGGGGCTTCCGGGAACTCTGCGGGATGTTGTTGGTTCAATAGGTTGAATATGGACTGCCACTGGTTCCAAAGACCGTACCGAATGCACCGTTGCTTATTATGCAACACTAGACGCCACTACACTTACAAGTCCCTGTGTACAGTAAAAGCCAACGATACCTAGTTTGATCGAAAAATATTCTGAGCAGTAATATGGTTAGTTAGTTACCCTGAACAGCCAGGTAAATAAGTAGCTCGTCTCTTCCATACGCGTTCTCGGCACGACAGCGATACACTCCCGAGTCGTGACGCTCGGCGTGCGCTATACTCAGTTGAGAACTCACACCGCTCTCTGACCGTTTCTCTGATACTGATACTCTGGAAACAACACGGTACATAACAGTGAAAGACCATTTCATAAAGATATTTATTGTTTTTCGATGTTTGAATCGGTAATTGACGTGATTGTAAGTTGTTTTTTTTTAAATAACGCTTTTCGGCACCAGACCCTAAAGTACTCCATTGGATATTCAATAATATTTACCTGTAAGTAGTAAGGTCCACTCTCTTCATGTTATGCGTCCACTGAAGCTGTATGGGCGGGTCTCCTCGTGCGTCACACTGGAGTGTTGCCTGCGCAGTCCTTTTGACTGTCATGTTACGCGATGAGAACTCAAAATGGGCGGGCTCTGAAAAGTAAGTTCAGATACTCGTATAATGACAATAATGTATTTTATAATAGAAAATCTTAAAATAACATATTTAGTTACTTTGCGATTGTCGATGACTATAATACATATATCATCGACGTCCGCAAAGTAACTAAATATGTGTGTCTGGTTCCACATCTTATTTAGAGATAAACTTGACAGTTATTCAAAGCAGGCAGCTTAAGTAACATTTCACACACACACACACTCACATCAATCAGTAATCTATTACCTACCATTCACAGACACAGCAATAATCTTCGACAGTCCCCTTCCGATCCCGTTCTCTGACCTACACATGTACTGTCCCTCATGATGATGGGCTGCTGGGGCTATGCTCAAAGACCCGTTGGGAAGCATGGAGAACTGCAGGTCGAGGTGTGATACTGGTCTAAAATCACTTACTCCTGACCCTGGAAGAAATTCGAGAATAACAGAGACCTTGCAGAAAAAAATCTAGATATTTATGTAGCAGGATAGATCTGCAGCAGTGAGTTAGTTCAGTATTTGTTTTGTTACTAAAATTGCTTTGCTCATTCACTCACCATGACCTTTGAGCCAGGAGACTCTTGGTTCAGGATATCCCTTGGTGGCACAGTGAACCAAGATTTGAGTCCCTAAGAGAGCTGAAATGTCTTGAGGCTCGTACACCCATGATGGCGCAACTGAAATGAAATTAAATCATTTGGGATCATGGTTCACAATCAGACCAAAAACGTCCAACATTTTGCAAGGCTAATAAAAAAAAAACCTTTTTTCTTACCTTTTACAGCTAATCTAGCAGTATGGTTTACTTCTGCCGCAGAATTGCTTGCAACACACGTGTAGTCACCGCTATGTTTCGACGTCACGTGAGAAAATATTAGAAAACTGAATTCGTCTAGAGATTTCTCTTGAACCTAAAAACGAAACACAGAACATCAAATAATGTTTCAAGTAGGAGAAAGTTGATTCTACATCCTGTCGTAACATTATCACCACAATCCTGAAACAAGCTTATTGTAGCAGGGAACTGACAGACAATTAACACTTTGCGGGCCACTAAACGGCCCCAGACGTAATAACAATATAACTTCTGTTGTGTCTCGTTCAGTGTTCTTCGACTGATTAATTGACTTTGGTAATTATTGCCTGTGAAAGCTTCTTACCTGTAAGCCAGTTGGTATGTGCTGACCATCTTTGAGCCAAGAAAAGTAAACTGGTTTATCGCCAGAGGTGATTCCACATAACACTTGTATCGAACTGCCTTCTACTAAGTCAAGTGGAAACATAAATCCCGCTATTTTTGGTGGATCTAAAATCAAATACGGTGTTTAACAATAGATCTTTTAGGCTTATTCAATTACACAAACATTAGGTTTCAAAGTCGTTTTTCTCAACAACGTCATATTGTGGTAGATCAACTTACTTCTGACAAAAATTTGAACATCCTTCTGGGCGTACTGCCCCGATGGTGATGTCACCCTGCAAGAATATACTCCTGCATCAGCAGGTTCCGCTGGCCACAGCAGCAGTTCTCCTCCCACTCCTGATAAGGCACGACCTCCGGTAGAACTGACGTCTAACCCCCCACGTTGCCAGCGGATCTCACTTAAAGATAAGAAAGTTTGTTTGTGGATTAATTATTTATGGACTTTTCCTGTGTAATATGACAATATCTACAACTACTCTAGTTCGGGTATCAGTACTACTTTGTTTTTGAAAAAGTAAGGAAAGAAGAATTAACAGTATTGTTATTGCGTGAGAAGAGTAGGTTCCATTTACATTAACTTTATATTTTAGGAGTACGTAGGTCAAGAAAATGCTACAAAGAAGAAACATTTACACGAGTCACGACTACTTTCAGGGGTAAAGTCAAGGTCATCTAACATCGAACTACGAAAACAAAACAAAAATGAAACTTATAATTTTACTAAGCAAATGCACCTCCATCAACCTGATTGGAAATCCGGAGAATGGACAGTAGATGGTGGTGTTGACACCCGCTACCACCCGGATGGGGCCGATGTTCCTTATCGACGGCGGACCTGGAAAAGTGGACAAATCCTTGCTGTTTTAAATGGTCTAGTGTAGAAAATAAGATAAATACACGATAAATCTCAGATAGGAAGGCCACGTTGAAAGACTAAACCGTAAGCGAACTTACCATAAACATTGAGCCTGGTGGAATGTTCGACGGCTCCCCTAGAGTTGTGCGCCCTGCAGGTGTAGCGACCGCCATCCTCGGGCCGGACTGACGTCAGGTTCATGTAGCTCACCACGTCGCCGTTCGAGTTCATGAACTGGGTTATACTTCTGACAAGGAAAACAAAAGAATCGTTTTGAGGACACAATACTTTCCTGTAAAAAAATACCACTAAGTGACCACTAATTTGATTGTATACGGAGTCAAATTAGAAAAATATATTATATTGAGAGAAGACGTGATTATATGCCATCATTCTGTGCATGAGAGCATACATGGGACGTTATAACAGCTCGTATAATAAAATTGTAAAAGCAAAATAGCTAAAGTTAAAAACCCTTGGGAATCTTACTCCGAAAATTGGAACGACACAATATACGACCCGTTGCCCAAATTGTTTCTTTAATCTTTATGTGAGCGTCCTATGTCGCACACACATTTAAGCGTTCTACTCGATATTGCTTTCGAAAAAAATACCTCTTAGGATGGCAGCCATGTTAAAAATCCATCAAAAAGAGGTAACATACTCGTAGATAAACCTAATCTTGCAAGACATAAACAAGAAATTACGTTATGAATTGTAATTACTTTATGGTGTACCTACATTCATTTTTAAGTGATCGAATGCAACCAGAGTGATTTTACTACCAGCCTGAATGATGTTAGGTTCTCTTTTGTAGACAATCTTTACAGTACCTTTGTGGTGTATTGTGTTCTTCAACAGCCTGTCCATCTAGTAACCAGGTGAATCTTGGCGGAGGGCTGCCGGATGCAGCACAGTGCAGTGCAAGGGAAGGTCCAGGGTGTAAGGCCTGTTCTATGAACGTGTAGTGCAGTTCAGGGGCCGTGTCTGTAAATAAATGTAGTGAAGATTTTAATGGTAAGGTTAATTCTTTCTTTGCAGCTGATATCACCACGAATCACAAGGAAACCGTATTCATTATTAATCGAGCCCTTATCCTAATAACCAACGACTGATGACAAATAGCCACACGATTCGTAATAAGTAACCTCCAAATATTCTACCAAACAACAGTCTTACATCACAACAGAATCCAATCAGTGTACAGCCGAATGTATGGCGGCCGTTTATCACAGATCATAACGGGGTATCTGCCATTAGCGGCGGATTTATCGCACTCGTGACGCCTACACATCATTGTTTATGATATATGTTAGATACTGAGTGATGTGGGAGAGGCAACGGGGATTTGGGAGATAATCCTTTGTTTATACAAAAAGTTATGGCAATTAAATATACCCGAAAGCGCGTACTAGCAGCTGAGACTCACACACAAATATTGCACCAGAAAAACTAGGAACCGTAAAATTAACTTACAAAAGGCAAACAATTGATATTTTTTACACAATACAACAGGTTTATAGACTTTATACTATCCAAGTAATACAATTAAATTGTTTACCTATCTGTGTCTACATTGTACTAGATAACATTAGGTCACAGGTGCAAACTACAGTACAATGTTTTCTGCAAGCAGTTGCTTAGTACACTTAGCACGTTTTATAATGTCTCTTGCTTATTATTTCATACAGTTTACTGAAGTCATTGCACGACGAGGATTAACATTAAGCGTGTAGTTAATGCAGAGCTCTGAACGTGGTGCATTACTAATACCTACTCTTGTTAGCTACGAAGAGGTTGTAATGTTTGTTATTGGTTCATAAAGTACGGACTTGTATTGGTTTGATACAAGAGGCCCGTATACATGGAATGTAAGAACGGATTTGTAGCAGTTGCTATAACGTCGAACAGTGTACGTATTGTCTGTTATAGGTATAAGTAGATTTTAAGATCAACAAATACGCGAGTCCGATGAAATTTAATTCCTACCTGCCACATACTTGAAACACAGATAAAAAATTTCCCCCAATTTCACCTATTACAAGAGTTATCTTCGAGTGCTATTGGATGGCAAAATATCGTCAGCTGTGGCAGCTATATTTTCTGAAGATTTGTATTACAATCCTTATAATTCATTTACTACAGAACCACAACTTAACTCGCTCATTACAACCTAAATCTATTTGCATCCAAAACATTCAAATATGTAAGCCCAGTCGGCATCCATTCATAAATCTTGGCAAATAAATTCAATTAGCCGCTACACTAACATAATAACGAATGAATACAATGGCCGCCGGAATTATGAGGGTCTAAATTGTGAGCGGCCAGCGTTTCTGAGAGCTTTATTACAGGCCGTACCGGACGCCGTGACAGACAATATGTCAGCGTGTGGTGCAAGGTGAGGAGCTGGCGGCGGCGGGACAAAAATAATAAGAATTGATCGAAGATAAAGAAGTTGTAGCTGTTGTTGATACGCCATCGGACCTCTTGTCCTGGAGTGTCATCATCTGCCTTGCCTTTTCCCAACTATATTGGGGTCGGCTTCCAGTCTAACCGGATGCAGCTGAATACCAGTATTTTACATGGAGCGTCTGCCTGTCTGACCTCCACAACCCAGTTACTAGGTAATACGATACCCCTTGGTAAGACTGTCAAAGATCCACGAATGACAGCCGGGACCAACGGCTTAACTAGCTTTTCGAGGGACGGAGGGGTCACGGCATAACCTGATCGATCGACCTGTGCGGCTGTTATTATTTAGCCACGGTAGTGATAAGTAAGAAAAAAACATTGCTCAAATGATTATATTTCTTAAATGGATTGAAATAAATGATATTAGAATTTGAATTATAATAGTTGTTGTGACTCCCTTTAACCGGACAATTAATAGGCATATTAATTGCTTCAAAGCAGCCTTGCTAACACCAGCTTTTTCCATAACACTAATAATCTTTCTAATTTCATAAATCAGTTCACTGTCTTTTTTTTCTGTTTCACCACCGTTGAAGATAATGACTTGAAACGATTTATGATATCGCAATGTAGTTAGGGTAGATTAAATATTTACTTAAATAGAAAGAAAGCCTCGTCGCTGTCAAATAAAAATACACTGTAATCTCCTACCAAGCTCAGCATTCACAGGATGGTATGTTTAGATACACACTCGCTGCCACTCATCACTCAGCCCTAACTCCAGTTGGCACGACGCCCGCTCACAAGCTAGCTCTTGTAAACGTTGCATCGTTTTGCGCGAATTTATATCAGATGCCGCTGATAGTCGGCTAATTGTATAATTGTGTGCGATGCGCTTATCTGCCGCCCGCCGGACACCGCGTAACTTACGTGTTATTCGAAACGGGAATAAGCAATAATTTATTTATTGCTGTATTGTTTTCGGATTAGGCTTAAGGCCGCGCTCACTTTGGATGCGAATTACATCGTACGTAAACGTATGAACACTGTTCGTACGAATTGAGTGCGCACACTGAATACGTTTTTCTCCGTCAAATAGACAGAGTACCGGTGTTAGCGCATACGTGAAGTCATCTTTGCTGCGATGAATAATCTTTTTCTTTTGGATAATCATCTTCTAAACCGTAGATTGCGACGCCGTCGTCGTTATCGTAGAACCGAATGGGTGCGCGAAATATTTAAAAAATGAGATGAATTCGGTGAATTTCATCACATTATGGAAGATTTGTATAATGACCCCAGACTGTTTTATGGTTATACACGCATGGGGAGAGATACTTTTGAGTACATTCTTAATGCAATACGACCTAACCTGACTAAATACAGCAACTTTCGCGACACAATATCACCTGAAGAACGAATAATTATTAACTTTTCTACATCCATTATTGATGGTGAACGCACGAACGTGTAATAAAATCCCAACAAGTTCGGATTGATTTCGGACGTCGGACTTGCACGTACGTATACGTACGACTAACTCGCGCGCAGTGTGAGCGCTTTCATAGTACTCAGAAGGTCGGGAATGTTCGTGCGTGTTCGTACGTTTCTGCACGAATGGAATTCGTACGAAAACGTATCCAAAGTGAGCGCGGCCTTATTGAAAGGGTGTTAAATGGCATAGAGAAAATCCAATTGTTTGTTATAAAACATTTTCAGATAACACGAATTTTTGGGACACTATTGCAAAAATTTTTTGTCTCATCGTTTTCTTAATTTTAAGTTCTAAGTTCTGTGAATAAACCAAGCTTAGGGCAAACAAAATATTAGTTACCATCAGCTAATATCATAAAGGCGAAACTTTGTGAGTGCATGTGTGTGTGTGTGTGTGTGTGTGTTTATATGTTTGTTACTTCTTCACGCTCAAAGGGCTGGACCAATTTTGATAACATTTTGTATGGAGGTAGCTGATTCCCTGGATTAAAATATAGGCTACTTTTTATCCCGATATTCCCACGGGATCGACACTGATGCGGGTGAAACGGCGGGGCGCAGCTAGTTACCACTAAGTAACTATTACTTACGAGAAAGGTAGCACATTCTAAGCGAGAAAGATACACCTACTTATTTTAACAAGAATTTAATAAACTTACACACTGATGTGGATAAGACAAAGATTATAACAGAAGACGATCCAGGAGGGGATCTGGGGGTGGAGGGGGGGTTCAGGGGATCAGACCGGAATAACTCTGTTCAACATAGGTTTATTATTAGCTCCTGTGCGGCAACGGCAATAGCTATCTCCAGCTCCAAGAAAGCCTTCAAGATTCTAGACCAGAAGCCTTAGAAATGTGCAGAGTCTAGACCGCTCGCTCTTCTCAGATTGAAAATAATATATCATGTGGTGTACAATTTATCAAAACGTGCTTGTGCTATGTAAAATGGCGAGAGTAAACGTATGTATGAATTCCAGTTTTGCTTGAGAACCAATTTATTACCCGAGAAAAATGTTGATAGCGTTTGTTTTAACAAAAGATACTAGATGGCGTTATTTGTGAACCTTTTAGAAAGTTCCCATAAAATGCATTTTATAGTTTTCAGAAGTAAATCTGTATTTCTTTACTTCTCATAAATGAGCGATCATATCCTTTGAAACTATTTTAATTTAAAGAAGTTTTAACAAGTATTAAACAGTTACCAAACTCAAGCTGCGTCCGCGAATGAAAATATTTGAAACAGGCCCTCGAAGTTTGCAGGCGATGGAAACTGCTCGCGCGGAACGTTGGTCTTAGTCTGAAGAATTAACGGGAGCTTAGCTGCTTGCTACTTTTCGGATTTAATTATTTAATAAAATATTCTTTTAGTGCAATCATTTCTTGGGTCATTGCCAGGCTTCTCGGTTAAAAGGAGATGTTATCTTAATCTTTTATTTAAGAAAAGCTTGCAAAAGTGTAATTGAAAGCAAACGCGACTCATGCCTTTTTTAAATTAACATCAAATTGATTAGCTCTATTAGGAAAACTTTTACTTAATAATCTCAAGATCTGGGCAAAGACCAGTCATTCATAAGGAACGAGCACTGAGCTCAGCCTAGATACATAATATCTATTAATTACTTAAACCATAGACAGAAGTAATTATTTGGACATTGGACTTTGTTTGATGGTCAGTTGAATATATTTTACACTGTCATCTGTGAATCCTTCGCGTGTTAGTGCATTACACGCCTAACGTCACAAATCAGTTGGACTTGGCTTTCCTAAAACGCAGCGCTGAGCCGATTTTATAGCGTTATGCAAATGGCCGCCAGATATGTGGAGAACGTTGTTGGTTGCACATTTTTATAACTTCTTATGTTCTATTTACTTGTAATAGAAAATGTGTAATTGTTTGTTCTTCCGAATAAATAAAATAAAATAAAATATCATTGTACATTTTAGTTAGCACTAGAAACGGGTTCCGATGGAATTTTTTGCATTATAAAGGCGTAATTCAATGTCCAATATGCGAGAAATTTTGTCAGATATGAATTGTTACATTAAATCAATCAGCTGCACGGTCGATCGACTTTTAAGCATGCTTGCCGTGGTCGGTTCGTGGATGGGTGTATTCATTTATCAATTATTATGGAGACCTCTCCGTGCCTCGGAAACCACGTTATGCCGTTGGTCCCAGCTGTCACTCATAGATCTTTGACAGTCGTTACGGGTAATCAGAAGCACAAAAGTCTGACAAATAGTCTTACCCACAAAGAGGTATCGTGTTGAATGCCTATCTGACGTCCACAACCTAGTTACTGGATAGTAACCGGGTTGTGGACGTCAGATAGGATAGATGGTTTAATTGGAAAAAATGCTATGAGTTTGGACGTTGGACGTCAGATAGGCAGTCGCTCCATGTAAAATACGTACTGGTATTCAGCTGCATCCGGTTAGACTGGAAGCCGACCCTTACATAGTTGGGAAAAGGCTAGGCAGATGATGATGTATTCAAACTCAAACTCATAGCATTTTTTACAATGAAACCATTTACAAGCACTTTTGAATTGTCATAGAGTCGGTCAGTTAGTCAGAAAGTTGAAGCTAGTTCATAATCAGTGTTAGTGTGTGTGTTTATTATATATTATAATATGACATAATTATGACTGGCCCGTTGGTCTAGTGGTTAGTGGCCCTGACTGCTATGCCGGAGGTCGTGGGTTCGATTCCCACCCAGGACAAATGTTTGTGTGATGAGCATGATCATTTGTTCTGTGTCTGGGTGTAATTTATCTATAATATGTATGTATTTAGAAATATATAAGTATGTTTATCAGTTGTCTAGTACCCATAACACAAGCTCTGCTTAGCTTGGGACTAGACGGCGTTGTGTGATAGTTGTCGAATATATTTATTATTATTATTATTATTATGATAGAGATATACTATATATATTATAATATAAATATATAAAAGTATGGCCATTCCCTCGTTGCCTCAAATTTTCAAGGTTGGTTAGAATTAAGATTTTTTTTTAATCTTTGACGCGCTCTCCTGAAAAGTTACTAAAAATGAGTTACGATGTTTTTCCTTGCAGGTATCGCAGTATAATCGAGTTATCTTCACAAACAATACAACAAAATAATGAAGGATATATCTCACTGGTACTAATCCAGCTAGTTCGTAAAATATATGACGTCATAGATCGTCTCTATTATTCCATTAGAGCTATCCGGATTATCCCACGGCCTGACTTATGCGCTGTCCGCGACATTATTGCGCGAGTTATGGCCACCATGCCGCGCAGGAGGAGGCGGGCTTATAGGTAAGTTATTAGTCATGGTGGTTGGTGCTTCCGGGGAATGGGGAAGAGGTAAGTAAGGCACAAATAAGTTATCGATACTACAACATACCTATGTATGTAGGTAGGTAGGAGGTTTTGAAGTATTTCCACAACAAATGCGTCGGCTCTGTCCGTCATACCTGTTTTGGCTATTTAAAGTTTAACGTGCCATTATAATGTAATACCACGGCGTTTTGGGAAAACAAGATTTAAAATACAATCGTGCCAGCGACACGAAGAAGAAGAAGAATGTAATACCCGAGTAACTTCATTATATTACCCTAAAAATTAAAGGTATTTTATCATTCCTTTTACTTCAATTTGACTTAAAATATTTTGTTGATCAAAAAGACATGCTTCTCAGTTCGTATATCACATTCGTTTGTTACATTTCTAAGCTAGATCTGCCCACATTTATTTCCGAAATACTCGCCCCAGCTCTCAGTGGTTTTGCGTACCGAGCATACCTACTCCCGTCCCTTTGCAAGCGAATGACAAAATTCCAACAAAATAAGAATGTTTGCTCACTGTGTATTTTTCTGTACATTTCATTAGAATACACAGTGGCTGCATTGTAGCGGAGTGCGCACAGAGAGCAGGTTTCACTTAACTAAAGGCTTAGACCGTCTTACTGTTCTGCACTCTTTTCCTTTATATGAGCAAAAGTCTGAAGTACCTGCAAAAGATGCTGTTGAAGCTTATGTTACAAAGCTTTTGTAGTGAAGTGAAAAGGTTTTTTATTTGGAAGGTGGTGCAATTGTAATAGCAAAATTACTTAAATAGTAATGTTGATAATTCAATTGCATTTTAAAAGGGCTCATACGGAGAATACCAGAGGCGTGTGCCGGTTCAATTTCAAGCACATTAGACAATTCAAGTGAGGCTGGCAACGCGGCAACCACATCGGGAAATCTTTTGAAGTTGCTGGTATCTTTCGTCAGAGCCAAGTAATTTTCCACTAAATAAAACTATAAAGACAAGCTACAATATAACCGGATTTTACGAAAGATGTTTCGTGTTGACAAATATTTGTATACATCGCAGTAATAACAGCTTTTTATTTTCATTCCTCATGTATTATGTTGTGTCGGTAATATTCATAAACAGCGAAGTCGCAAAGTTTTTGAAGCAAGGCTTGAATGGGATTACAGGCTCCGGCCGCGCATATATTTCTTACTTTGTGGTATTAGCGCTGTCAGACTGCGTATTTATGATATCGCCTATTTTTTCCTGCTGCTGAACGTACTAACGATTAACATAGTAATACTTCCATCCATTCAGCGAACACGGGCTAAGTATACAATGTTGTTATTATAACAAAGAATATTCGAATATTTTGCTTCAATGGCCCGTCTTGGCAAATTGTAGGGTGAACGCAATATTAAAATTTTACAGTTGCTAGAAATCATTACACTAATACATAAACTTAAAAAACAACAATACAAATACAGGTGTGATATTATGTGAGTTGTATTTAAAACAAACATTGGCAAGTTTTGTTTCATTATGCAATTCAAAACTTCATCACTCAATTCTGATGTTTCCTGTACATTGTTCTACGTGACCTAGTTCGGCTGCAGGATGTACCTATCTATCTTTGCTAGTACGTATAGTAGCAGGTTTTAGGTGTGTCATAGTAGACTATGTCTTTGTGGGTCAGGTCTAGTGTTTGATGCTTGCAATAGATCTCACCGAGCGAGAAATGGACGGGGTCAAGTTTTAAGCTGTGGCTGTTTTATGATTAAAATAATTATGCAGACTGTTAACATATTGTAGACTCAACAGCGCAGAATATTGCGAAGGATTCATTACATTCGCTGACAAATAATATAAAATAAAATAAATAAATAAAAATAAAACACTTTTTACAGAAGATTGAACAAAGCTGGCTAGCAGAGTTGAGTAGCTAGAACAAAGAAATCCATAGCCACTATAGTTAAATAAAATACAATACAAAAATAATGAAAGCTATTCCGGAAACAATAAATACCAGAAGGTTATTGGATATTTATTTTCATCCTACTGCCTAAGGAAAACTGTTCAAAGTAAGTGTAGGTAGATGTCGCTACCGCACTCAACTTGCCCTGCGGTCACGGCAGCGGGTGACGCATGGCCGGCTCAGTCGTTACTGCTCCCGTTAATCAATATCCCGACGACACACGAAATCGCACCGCACTGCACTCCACAAAATTACACCATTGGTAATTACACGACGAAGTGGCCTCCGATTGGCCAATTGGCTCTCAACGTTAATCGACCAATCAAAAACCAATTTTCGTTTCGAGAAACGAATTTTTTTGCCTCCTGTACGTGCTGCTGTACCTTGTTTTTTGTTTTTGATTTTTCAATGTTATTTCACGTTTTCACTAGCTTGCATTTTTAAAGTAATAAACCGATCGCAAGAAGAAAGAATCTAATCTAACTAATACAGGCTTGTATTGTCCCACTGCCGCGCAAAGGCCTCGCCCTCCCTTTTCCAGACAATTCAGTTTTTTGCTGGTGCCAGTCCTTTCTGTAGGAGTCCAGCTCGTCCTGCCATCTTCGTCTTGGCCTGCTGCGATCTCAGAAAAATAAATAAAATGCTAAAAGAACTCTAGATAAGTCTATCAGGGCCACATTGAATACGTACCTACATAATAAACACGATGGTGAATGAATCGGTCTAAGTACATTTAAGAGCTTCATTTCAGTTTCTAATTCTTTTAAAAACCATCAAGAACATTTAAGTCCAAATGATCCCTACAACATTATCAGAACAAAATAAAAACAAAAGGTAGAAATAAAAGTGATCTGATAATCCCAAAAACACAATGCCGAAACTGGCCAGTCCTAAACAAATACGTGGGAATAGCCTTGAACCGTCCATTAATTCCAAATGGACTCTCGCCAAGGGACTAAACATTTGTTGAAGGGAATTAATTGCATAAGGACTATCGAGTTTTTCTTGACTGAAGATAAAATTGATAAAGCTGTAACGACACAAATGTGTTAGCAACACATGGTTGGTACTTTCACAAAGAGAGAGATCGACACTTTAAAAATAAATAATATAATATTCTGTTATTCAGCTTAGTCGGGGTTTTGGAAACGAAATATTATTATGAATCGAGGGAGTAGGGTGTGTACTCAAAATCTAACAAAACTCATGCTTATTTAATGAGATGATACAAGTTTATACATTTACGTGCTCTCAACACAAGTTCTTTGAAACGTTACACACACACCAAACCTCTTCCTTCCTCTAAACAAACACATTTCAAGTCGAATTAACACTTTGTGAGTAGGACTAACAGAACTGCGACGAAACTGATTAGGGTTCAGGTGTCACCCAAATGTATCAGGCTGGATTTTATATTTTTGTTGTGAAATTCAATATTATGGAATTATCGATGATGAAGGGAGTGACGGATGTCCATAACGGACCTGTAAGCGCGAGAATAATATTCAATAGCCGAGTAAAATTTAACAGTTTTGTTTTATGACATCCGATAATATTATTTTCTCATACTTACATAAAATCTCTGGAGGTCCAGTTCGCAGACCTGCCGAATCTTCGTGTATTTGTTTTCCTCATACACTTCGAAAAACGTTGAAGTCCTAATAGTATATTGATTTAGGAGTGTGTCCACACTGAACAAATCACATGTATACACTTGCTTTATTTTGTGAAGTGCTCTTGGAATGCTCACAGTTCTTCGATCGCTTTATTAGACGTGCCCATTGACAGATCTAAATGGTGTTCAGTTTTTTTTACTAATTTCTATAAGACGCATGAACGCATCTTCCTCTTACCTCCCAGCCTGAGTTCAGCAGCCGCCTGCGCGCTGTCCAGGTCCCTCTCTGCGAAGCACTGGTACATCCCTCTATGAGCCCTGACGACCCCATGGACCCTTAAAACCCGCTCACCGCCTCCCACTGGGACCCCGTCGTGCAACCATCTAACCCGAGCGTCTCCACCTTCCACAGAACAGTTGAAAGTCACTGAGCTTCCTGAGTTGGCTACCTGTGGAAGAATGAATATATTTTTATTTAAAAAAATGGGCAGCGAAATGAGACAATTTTTCCAATTTCGGCAAATATGTTGTTCAGGCACGTATCAGATATGATTACACAGGGCTTTTACGAAATGTAAACCAACATGAAAATCTGTTGTTTATTTAGTTTTGAACCAAAATATTTGAAATCCAACTTGCACTGTAAATATATTATATTCAGGTAAAACCAATAGTAATAGTAGTATATAACATTAAATGTAGCAATTCTCCAGCCAGTGACGGGCTCAGCATCGAGCACCTGCAGCAAGCAGGTAAACATTTATTCAGAATACTGGCTATGTTGTTTACATTCTGCATTCATCACTCGTACTTATGGATGTTGTTGTGCCTATAGCAAAAAGAATCACTGGTGCTGTAACTGGCACGAACAAGGCCTATCTTCTTAGCTACTGTGATGGCGAATGTCTTCTATGGTCTTCTGGATGTTCAGCTCAGCAAGTATGGATGCCCAGTTTGGATGTAAGTGCTATGCACACAATCGATAGGAAAACACCCATAAAGGCTTGCTTTCTGGACCTATCGAAGGCCTGCGACCTAGTCAATTATAACAAGTTTGAGGAGGTTGGGGCTCCCACCGAACTTACTAATAATAAATTTTCTTTCTTTTTTAACCACCAGAAAAAAAATGTCAAGTGGGGTAACGCATATTCTGGAGAATATTCACTTGAGTGAGGCAACGGGGACTGACCTCTCAAAGACTGATTAATCTGTATATCAATAAGCTGATAGGCAGCTTAGCAACAGCCATGTCGGATGACATATTCGTGAACGGGCGCCGTCTGTTGAGACTGGTCATCTCTTAACTGCCAAGGCTTATTAACCTCCGACGCAAAAACGACGGGGTGTTATAAGTTTGACGTGGCTGTGTGTATGTGTGTGTGTGTCTGTCTGTGGCATCGTAGCTCCCGAACGGATGAACCGATTTGGTTTTTTTTGTTTGAAAGGTTAATTAATCGGAACTGTTCTTAGCTATGTTTGATGAAAATCGGTCCAAGATGGCCGCTGCCACAAAATCGCAGATTAAAAATTTTTTCACAGCTCCCTCAATATGAGTATCAAATGAAAGGGCTTACACCGTGATAAATTTGAAATCCAAGATGGCCGCCAATACAAAGTGGCGAATTACATTTTTTTTTTCACAACTCCTTCAATACGACCTCCTCTTCCTGCTTCTTTCTCCTTCTTCTTTCTGATGTACGACTATTATCTGACTATCTGGTGTACTGTGTGTCAAAAGACACACAGTACAAGGAAGTCACAAGTCGCAAGTCTGTGCTAAATAAATGTATTTTCTTTCATTTCTTTAATATAGGTATCAAATGCAAGGGCTTGACAAGTAAAATAACGTACACTATATTGAAAGGGAATGAGGAATATTAACTAAAGAAATGATAACTAAAGACTTGAAAATTACTTTTTGTCTGATCAATGCCCAAGATTGATGAGAAAAGTGGAGTGATGACTGGTACCTACGACGAGTTTGACCATTTTTACGAATGGAATTATTCTACATAACAAACGTATTTCAACATCAGATAGTGTCGCAGTCCCATTTTATAAACTAGATCTGAAATACCTAAGATATCTAATAGCTATGCAATACTTGTACGAAAGTTGAATAACTAAAGGCAGAACTAGAAAAAGGATAAAATAAAACAAAAAAATCTGTTTAGTCTTAAAAATGATTCATGAACTGTAAATTAATAATTATTTTTTGACGGATAAAAAACCTGATTAAACACCAAATTACCTGAATCTTAAAGCGCAAGAAAATAAAAGAAATGAAAAAATAATTAAGGAGTCCCTACAACAAGCATGAAATAAAAAATTTAATTTAAATTTTAAAAAACCCCCGTCACAAAATAATAATAATAATATTTTTTTTTTAAATTATAATTTTTTTTTTTTATATTTTGAATTGTTTCTTCATTCGTGTCTTTTTTTACATTGTTCTCACATAAAAAAGCAATAAGTACTTGGATTGAAGTGTCTTTAGTAATTTAGTTTTTATTTTTTAATTTACTTTTTTGTAATTACTATAAATTTGTACGCCTTACGGTGAAACATGTACGTACGAAATATTAATATTGTGACATCCTGCATGCTTAATTTGCATGTATACGCATGTTTTGACAAACAAAATTATCTTATCTTATCTTATCTCAAGAATAATGTACCCAGGATTTTGTAATATCTTGATTTAAAAGAGTGTCCATGGAGTTTCTTGCCCGTTCTTCTCAGCAGAGATCTTCGATTTGGAATGGGCAACTAGCTTCAACTTTCTGACTAACTGACAGATTATTTAATTTTGACAATTCCTGTACAAGGTTTAAATGAAATAAATGCTTTGAGTTTGAGTTCAAATAGATAACGTTGCGGAGTCCGACTGTACGAAGTACAGATAACTTGCATGCACAGGTAAAGATAACTTTATTCAGAGCCTACTGCCAGAGCATTGCACCAGCGCGAGCTCCCTATAAAATAAATACACGCAGCGGGACTACAATGCTTTTAGGATTCTGCTGCTACTACCTCGATGCGCAAAAAGTCAGCCTCACTAATGCACCGAATTCGAGTAGGAGTAGCAACGGAACGGAATCCTAAGGATGATTGCTGACAGGCCAATATCGGCAGCTGTGGAGAGGCACGTCACTACTCATCAGGCTGCATCTTGCCTGGTCAATTTTTGTATTTTCAATGATTTATTTTAATATTAGTTTAATTTTAATTAATTTTCAATTGTTTATTTAAATTTTATTTTGATATATTTTCAATTATTATTTCGAATGTAACATTAATTCAAAAACAAAATAAATATAACTAATAATAACCGAAATGCATTCATTGATCACGATAACAAATAGTTTTACGATAACAGAATATGGACAAAAATAATCTGAATGAAATTAATTTTACTATTATTTATTTTATTTTTTAATAGTCCACGCCCATGGTGAGAGCTGTTGTTAAAAAAGAGACGAATTAACCCAATTATCGCTACTGTTGGAACTCGATAAACAAGCGACAAATACGACCGAGTCGACTCAAGACGATCCTTCGAGTTCTCCTCATGAATTATTTAGAAGGACATCACCGAGTGACTACGTCACGCCGCGTGTCGGCTCAAACTGGATTATTAGGGCTACTAGCAATAGTAGGGACACCTACAAGTCTTTGAGCCGATGTGTTGGGTTTTCAATTACGTTTAGTATTTGTACGGAATTTATTTGCTCGAATTGTAATGAAATTCGGTGACTGACGAGGCGTTTAAGTTAAGCATTTGGGCGCGTACTGGTAATAAAAAGGCATGGATGTTATAGCTACTTCTGATATTTAAATTCTCCTGCTATTTAGATGAGAAGGAAGGTGAAGGAAGGTAGAAGGTGTGTGAGGTGTACAGTGACCCTAAAGTCCTCAAACTATCTAAAAACTTTAATATCTTTTTAGGGTTCCGTAGTTCCTACAAGGAACCCTTATAGTTTCGTCATGTCCGTCTGTCTCTCTCTCTGTCTGTCTGTCCGAGGTTTTGCTAAGAGACCGTTAGTACTGGAAAGCTGTAATTTTATAGGGGTGAGAGAGTTCAATTACGCCGACAAAGTGGTAAAATAAAATTTGGAAAAATTTTTTTTTAGGGTAGCTCCCGTACATGTGAGAGAATGGAGTGGAGATGAATATTTTTTTCGTCGTCTACGTATTTGTAGAATTTAGTGCCTGCTTGGTTCAGCACTAATTTCAGAGTTGGTTGATATTTGGTTGATTTGGTAATATTATTAGTCTGGTTTAATGATACGAACTGATATGGTTTAAAAGCTATATTGAATACTATTGATAGACATCGAATGGTAAATCTAATCTAAATAAGCACTAAGATGGTTTGATCTAGTTTGGTTTGAGTTACGCGATTGGTAGTCGATTACGCACTGACTGGTAATAGATGCGATACATGCATTTATGGAAATGCAGGCAAGCAAAAGTGCTGAGCTGTTCGGTGGCAAATATGGTACCGAACATATTCCCGAGCACAAGATGAGATACTCGTAAGAAAAGACTAAAGTAATCATCAAATCACCTTAGTTAAAATAATAATACAAGTCAAATGGTTAACATAGTAAAATAATTATAAAATGGTAAACAAAAGTTAAATTCATGAAAAATGGTAAACAAAGTAAAAGTATTTTAAAATGGTAAATAAAGGTAAAGTATAAATTACGATTGTGCTTAAAAAACATAAATTCATTACACTAATGAGTCTTCAACTCTAAGCACACGTTCTTTTCTCGCTTTAGGCAACGTAGCCCTTTCCTTTTTACCCGTACTACGCATAGCACTGGGCCACCGTCTCGCGAAATATGCGCTTAAACCTATTGATTCACTCTCACTTTGCTGACGGTCAGCAGTACTCTGCTTTCGCGGTTGCACTTCACTATGCACTCTGGTTGACTCCGATGTAGTCGCCACAGACTCCTGTCTGTGGTGAGGCTCCGCCCGGCTGGCCAGAGAAGGCGAACAGCATCTCACTCTTTTCCAGACCCAGACTGCTGCCGCGCATAGGACAACTCCCAGCAGTAAGTATACAATGGTGTACTGGTGAATATCATGGACTGATATGTCATCGACCTCTGCTTTGGTGGATTTCAGTGTTTTGATCTGTTCTCCAAGAATGGATAGAGATCTATTTAGGCCCATGTCTTCTGGTAATGCTGTTTCTGCTGGTATTTCAACGTTCACAATATGGTTTATCTGATCTAGCTCTGGTACGAGCATATTTGGTGTAAAGTTAAGTTGGTTGGATTGTTGTTGTAAAGAATACAACGTGAAATCTTTACTTTTAATAAAGCATTTCTGAGTCATGCTAATGACCCCTGCTCGAGTCAGCTGACGGACCGTAACTTGATCGTCGCATATGATTTTGATGGAATATGTGTCACAGCAAAAATATAGGTATTGTGACGTTGAGTGTAATTCTACCCAACTGTTTTTGCACGCTGTTCTTTCTGTTTTGCACCTTTGGTTTATTTGATCTGTTTCGCAAAAGTTTTCGTCATTTTCCAAGTTTAGGATGGGTTTGAAGAGCTCACACATGAAGGTTTCTCCGTGATATAAACATGTGTCAAGTTCATGTATGGTTGGTACAAAATAAGCATCCTTTTTTAGGTTCACTGCGACGTATTCCGATATTGGTATAATGCTGGTCATACTGTAGTTGGTTTGTTGCGGAACTGGTAATATCCTATATAATTGAAAACTTTCTCTTGCTACGAGCGGGAATGTAATTTCGAAGATAATATATTTTTCGGTTACTCGAGCCTTTGTTCTCAGTAGCTTGTAGATGTGCTTGAGGTCTGTCTCTATGTTTTCGATTGGTAGGCCTAAATCTTGAGGCATTTGGCCATAGATAATTTGTAGTTCTCGTTTGAGCTGTGCTGGTGTTAGTAGGTGCAGACTGATTTGACCATGGTAGATTTCGGATATTGTATCGATCAAGGTATCCTGTATCTGTTTCAAGTTTTGCATCATATTTATGGTAGCTATAGAGACTAATGTGAAGTCCTGTTGTGTTGTCATCACATCGATTTCTTGTTGCAGCTTATTGTTAATCTTGTCCAAAGCATTTAAATGTTTATTTATGGTTTTGTGTTGAATTGCTATTATGTCTTCAGTCCTTTGTAGTACATTGTGCTCTGCTTCGACGATGGATGTCAAGTTCTTCCATAGCTGACCTTGGTGTTTTTGATTACGGCGCACGAGTTCAATGTCCTGCTTGTATTTTTCTGCGAAACTTTCGTCTAATACTCCGAACAATGAGTTTGCAATTGAGCCGACAGCGTTGATAAGGCCGCGTCGTGTTCGTATGCGCTCGCCGTAGTGCTGGCTAAGCAACAGCTGGTTGTAGTATTGCAGTTCATTGTAGTCATGACGTATTTGAAGGAGTATCATATGACAGTGACTTGATTCCATAATTGTTTCACATGTTTTGGCGAGATAGCTTGTAAAGTCATTGATGGCTTTGTCTCCTTGCCAGTATGGAGACATGTTAAAGTATGTGACTAGTTTCCACTTATTCCGAATCAATTGTACTTTCCCCACACTGTCAAAGTACAAAGTTTTATTGGTGTCAAATTGCGTAATATTGTATGTAGCTGCTGTTGGTAATATTATGTTTAGGAACAGTAATAATGCCATTGCAATATTTACTATCTTGGGATAGGTACTGTACGTTCTGGTGTTTGGTTGCGGGCGATTACGTGGTTCTGTTTCAGCTTTAGTTCTTTGATGTTGTAGTAGTTCGCCTTTTTGGTTTTCTGGTATGGTTGGTTCCGTTTGGTTTATAGGTAAAACTGATAGTTTAACAATAGGGCGCTTCATGTAGCCGTTTTTGGTTTTTAGGGTTACTACTCTGACAAGTTCATCTTTTCCTGGATGGACTTCCATCACACGACCCATTGGCCATTTCCCTGCTGGTAAGTTGTCGTCATGTATCATTACTAGATCACCCACGTTGACGTTTTTCTGGTCTTTCGTCCATTTGTTTCTTGTTGATAGTTGAGTTAAGTACTCTGTTTTCCATCTCTTCCATAAATCTTCAAATAACTTCGACACTAGGTGCCACCTGGTTCTGGCGTCTTTTACTGTGTCAATTACGGTTAAGCCTGGTCTTGCTGAAAGGAAATGGGCTGGTGTGAGGAAATTTAAATCCTCCGGGTCTTCTGATAGCGCACAAAGAGGCCGTGAATTCAGGCAAGCTTCTAGTTTTGACAACAGTGTGGTGTATTCTTCAAAAGTAAATTTTTGTTGTCCAATCACGCGTTTGAGGTGGTGTTTGAGACTTCGCACGGCTCTTTCCCAAAGTCCTCCCGCATGTGGCCATGAAGGCGCGTTGAAATGCCATTCAATTTGTAGTTCTACTATCTCTTTATAGAATGATTCATTGAAAATATTTTGAAGATGGTCGTATTTTTCTTGCAGCATTCTATTGGCTCCAACAAAATTGGTTCCGTTGTCGCTATATATGTGACGTGGAGCTCCGCGCCGGGCTGCCATTCTGGTTATTGCTGCTAAGAAAGCTGAGCTGGTTAAATCTGAGACGAGTTCTAGATGCACTGCTTTCGTCACCATACATACGAAAAGCGCTATGTAGCCTTTGGTAGTTTTTATTCCACGTCCTTTGTTTGCTTTCACTTCTACAAAGCCTGTGTAGTCGACACCACAATGATAGAAGGCGCTTTCAGGGTTCACTCTCGATGATGGTAGATCACCCATGAGCTGGTATTGTTGGATAGGCTCTTGCTTTTTGCATGTAACACATTGTCGTATGACTTTCTTTGTAGCTGAATATCCGCTGATTATCCAATAATTTTGTCGAATGTTTGATAAAGTAAGGCGCGCTCCACCGTGGTAGGTTAGCTCATGAGCGTATTTAATTTTTAGCGTGGTAATTCGATGGTTGTGTGGTAATATGATTGGGTGTTTCATCTCTAAACTTATTTGTGCATTCCTTAATCTGCCCCCTACACGTAGGATACCATCTTGGTCTAGAATAGGGTGTAATGGTAAAAGTTTACTCTTCGAATGTACTATTCCCTTCTGAAGCAAGCAACTGACGTCACCGGCAAACTCTATTTGTTGCACACTTTTAATAATCAGCAGTTTTGCGCGACGGAGTTCATGTAATGTGAGATAAGGTTGTCGGCCTGCCTTTGCAGTAGATAATCGCAGTATCCATGCAAACACGCGCACGATTTTTGCGAAGGAATTCAATTTGTTTAATAAATGGTGAATAATGTTTGGTATGGTCATGGTTCCTGTTTGCTGTTTTTCCACAACTACTGCATTGGACAGTCTTATCTCTAATCTGGTTTCATATGTGGTTTTAGGTATGTCATGGTTTTGGAAAGAGTGAATCCATGATGGCCCCTGCCACCATAGATCGTGATTTTTTAATTGTTTGGTTCTTAATCCACGGCTGGCACAGTCTGCTGGATTTTCAATGGTTTTTACATAACTCTATTTTTCTTTTGGAATTATTTTGGTGATAGCTTTCACGCGATTTGAGACGAATGGTTTCCATCTCGCGGGATCCCCTTGAATCCATCCTAACACTGCTGTTGAATCACTCCAGCAATATATTTCGTGATTATAAGAATCCAAGCAAGTCTGAACTTTTTGCATCAGCTGTGATAATAGTTGGGCACCCATTAACTCCAACCTTGGTATTGATATGTCTTTACTAACGGGCACCAATCTTGCTTTTGCTGCGACTAGAGTTACCTCGTTAGGATTATCTGGATTGGTGACTTTGCAATATATAACAGCGGCATACGCCTGGTTCGACGCATCACAGAATCCGTGTAATTGCAAGGTATTGTTTTTCTTTATTCCTAGCCATCGTTTAACTTCTATGGTGTTGATGTCTTTTATTTCTCCTCTTAAGTTTAGCCACTTGATCTTGATATCCTCTGGTAGCGCGTCATCCCAGTTAAGACTTGACGACCAGACGCTTTGGAATAGCATCTTCATGGTTATGGTTAATGGTGTGAGCCAGCCCAATGGGTCGAATATTTTTGATATATCGGAGAGAAGCGATCTTTTGGTTGGCTTTGATTTTGATACTGGCTCCAGTTTCGAGTCGAAGATAAATTTATCCTGTTGCGGATTCCATCCAAGTCCCAACGTTTTCGTTGAGTCTGTCTGTTTAAACTCGTATATTTGCTGGTTCCACAAATCTTTTTCTAAGTCAGCGAGTAGTTTAGGTTCATTTGTGGCCCATTTTCGTAAATTAAACCCACCCTTGCTGAGTAGTTTTATTAGGTCTGATTTTAGTTGTTTTGCTTGTTCCATTGAATTTGCTCCACCACAATAGTCATCCATATAGAAACACTCTTCTAATGCTTTTGCTGCATCGGGAAAATTATGTTTTTCCTCGGCAGCTAGTTGTTTTAAGCACATCATAGCCAAAATGGTGCAGGCTTTGTGCCGTAAGTTATGGTTGTAAGTTGGTATGCTTGAATAGGTTGGTATGGTGAGTCCCTCCATAATATCTTCTGGTACGACTGATCTTCAGGATGTACCATTATCTGTCGGTACATTTTTTCGATATCAGCAGTGTAAACGAACTGATACTGTCTCCATTTTAAAATCAGCTCCTGCAGATCTTGTTGTAGGTTGGGACCTCGGTACATGACGTCATTTAAGCTAAGTCCTGATGATGGTATAGCAGACGCGTTGAAAACAACACGCAACTTGGTAGTGGTTGACTCAGCACGAGTGACGCAGTGGTGTGGTAAATAGCACTCTGGTTTCGTATTTGTTGCTGACGGCACCATATGGTTTAAATTAAAATACTCGTTCACAAACTTTGTGTATTCTATTTTCAATTCTGGATCTTTCTGTAACTTTCTCTCTAAGTTACGAAATTGTGCCAATGCTAATGGTTTAGTGGACCCTAGTTGTTCCTTGGTTTCTGGTTTGAATGGCAGTCGGACTTGGTATCTCCCATTTTCCAGTCTCTCTGTTGTTGACAAAAAATATTGCAAACATTCATGATCTTCGGTAGACACGTCAATCTGCTGGTTGATATCTTCGCTTTCCCAAAATCTGCGTAAATCGTCCGTATTGTGTAGAACGACGTTACACTTGTATTGTGGTGTCATTGTCCCGCAAAGCAACCATCCTAATTGCGTTTGTTGGGCTATTGGTTGGTTGTCGTTATCACCCCTCAAAAGGCCACCTAAAGCAATCTTGCAGTATACATCTGCTCCAAGCAGTAGGTCCACTGGTCGACTGGTATTAAATTCTGGGTCTGCTAAGTTAATGTTTTGTATGTGTGTCCATGATGGGTTTATAAATGATTTATTTGGTAAACTTTTGATGAGATTGTTCATTATAAGGGCCTTTCCTTCTAAGGCGAACTCACTATGAATTGATTTAATTCGGATGGTTATTGCTCCCTTGCAGCTGTTTTCCTTTTCACCTACGCCGAATATGGTTCCTTTGCACTGGTGTCTTCGTAGTTTCAAAACTTGTGCCGCTTTCTCGCTTATCAATGAAATTTGAGAACCCTGGTCAATCAAAGCCCTCATGGTATGGAATGTTCCATTGTATCCTAGAACTTCCACTAAGGCCGTAGCTAAGAGTGTCTCGGACACATCATCCCAAGATGCATGTTGTGTTGAAGCTGCTGTTTGTTCATCATTGGTCATGCATGATGTCGCAAGTGTGTTCGCAGCCTTATGGTTTGCTTTTGCTGATGTGTTTGGCCTATTTTTGGTTGAGATTGCGTCATGCAATAATGAATTGTGTTTCGCGTTGCATTTACGACATGTTTTATTCGATAAACAAGGTTTATTAAAATGGTTGAATAGGCAATTCGTGCAAAAGTTTAGTTGGTTGACAGTTTTTAGTTTTTGTTCATCTGGCATTTGCAGAAATTGGGTACACATCTGTGGCGATCCTTAACATTTATCTTACACTAAACAATAATCTCAATACACATACATAAACATAACATATACATACACACTTACACTTATATCTACGGATCATATTTACACAAAATATAATTACAATATCGTTTAATATTAATTCACTGTCGTACACAACAATACCGTACCGGTACAATGGAAACGCGCTCGTCTACGTCACGCGGTGACGTAGTCGAGGGGCATAAGTGGGGTATGCTATGCAGCGCGCGGTCGTCAACCTTGGCTGACCTTTAGTCCGATCTCGCTATCGCGACGCGAAGCCCACGCAACTCTGTTTAGTCCCGGTTGAATTGTTTACCACGTAACCCTTCCGGCTTATCGTAGTGTCTCCGGATATTGAGTGTACGAACTGTTAAAACTGTTATCAATAATATTTTATGGACTTTCTTCGTGTATAACAACTATCCTTGTGTGTGCCAAACTATGTGCCTTTCTTCTGTGATCGTATCTGTGACTTGTGTATGTGCAACAATATAACCGTGAGTAGAAAACAATCACTTTTATTTAACCTTGCTCACCGCACAAGCACAATTGTTAGTGTACCTACATTTGACACTAAATTGGTGACCCCGCCTAGAATACGCCAGAAAGGCTCGATAAGGACGTGTGCCCTGAAAAGATCGTTCGATAATTAGAATAGCGGAGGGAAATCACAGTGGCACGATGAGTGATAGCAGTGACTCTGCAAAATCGTTCGGATCCGTCCGTTCGCGTCAGCAACCTCGGCGCGCAAAGTGCGTGTCCATTGACGAGCCATCCGACATTTGCCGTATTGCGGTACGAATACCACCATTTTGGCCGGATGACCCAGAGGTTTGGTTCGCACAAGTGGAGGCTCAGTTTGCGAACGCGAACATCACCAGCGACGCGACGAAGTTCAATTACGTCATCGGCAACTTGGAACACCAGTACTCCAAACAAGTACGGGATATTTTCCTCAACCCGCCAGAGCACAACAAATATGAGAAGCTCAAACACGAGCTCATTAAGAGGCTTACTGCGTCACATGAGAAGCGAGTGAAACAACTTCTCTTACATGAGGAGCTCGGCGATCGGAAGCCATCACAGTTCCTGCGACATCTTCAAAGTTTGGCCGGACCGAGCGTCCCAGAGGACTTTCTCCGGACAATATGGAGTAGTCGCCTGCCAAGCAACGTTCAGACCCTTCTGGCTTCACAGCCACATACTTCCCTGGAGGGACTAGCAGACCTGGCAGACAGGGTCCAGGACATCGTGACCCCATGCCAAGTCGCCGCAGCATCGACGACGGGTCCTAGCATGCACGAGATGGCGAATGAGATCGCCGAACTAAAGAAGGCCGTGAAGAACCTGACAACGGAGCTGAGTAGGAGACCTCGTTCGAAATCGCGTTCGAACCATCAACAGCGTCGTCGATCCAGACAACGGTCAGAGTCCAGCCACCAGAAGCAACCGTTCTGCTTTTACCACGCCAAGTTTGGGGCCAAGGCTCACAAATGCGTTAAGCCATGCGATTACGAGAAGTCGGGAAACTCGAAAGGCAGTCGGTAATGGCGGCTGACGACTGTCTGACGACCACAGGTCGCCTCTTCGTCACGGACCGGACGTCGAAGACACAGTTTTTAGTGGACACTGGTAGTGATTTGTGTGTGTTTCCGCGGCATGTTCTACGTGAACAGCGTGTCAAGTCGAACTATCAGTTATCGGCCGCTAACGGGTCTATAATTGATACTTACGGCTATCTTCAGCTAAACTTAGACTTAAGTTTGCGCCGTAACTTCCCATGGCGTTTTATTGTAGCTGATGTCACCAAGCCAATTATTGGTGTAGATTTTTTAAGTTTTTACGATTTGCTTGTTGACATCAGAAATCAACGATTGGTGGACAAAACCACCTCAATGTTTGTCACAGCTTCCGTTGCAAAGGCTTCAGCGACGTGTTCAGTGAAGGTCTCAGTTGGTAATTCCAGGTACCACTTAATACTTAATAAGTACCCCGAGATCACGCGACCCGCGGGCACACACCGAAAAACAACACACAACACAATACACCATATACGTACCACACCCGGCCCGCCCATCTCATGTTCCCCTCGCAGGCTAGCTCCAGACAAACTGCAGATCGCTAAGCAGGAATTTGAGATCATGCTTAGCAACGGCACCGCTCGACCATCCGAAAGCCCTTGGTCTTCACCCCTTCATTTAGCGCCAAAGAAGGACAACAGCTGGCGACCCTGCGGTGACTACAGGCTGCTCAACGCCAGGACTATACCCGACAGGTATCCTATTAAACATGTCCACGACCTTACTCACAGCATAGCTGGTTGCAAGGTCTTCTCAACTATCGACCTGGTTAAGGCATATAATCAGATACCAGTCAGTGAGGACGACATCCAGAAGACCGCGATAACAACTCCGTTTGGCCTGTACGAATTTCCTTATATGACCTTTGGTCTGAGGAACGCAGGTCAAACATTTCAGAGATTTGTCGATGAAATGACGCGCAGCCTTGACTTCTGTTATTGCTATCTCGACGATTTCCTTATCTTCTCGAAAGACCAGGAGCAGCACGAGGATCACCTGCATCAGCTCTTCACCAGGATGCAGAAATATGGCATAGTCATCAATACCTCGAAGTGTGTGTTCGGAGCAGACGAAGTCACGTTTTTAGGTTACCGCATCTCTGCAGCTGGAACCAGACCTTTAGAGTCCAAGGTGGAAGCCATCAAGGAATTCCCTACGCCTAAAACGGTCAGGGAACTCAGGCGTTTCTTAGGGATGTTGAACTTTTACAGGCGGTTTATACCTAAAGCCGCAAAATTTCAAGGTCCCCTTAACGCCCTGCTGACTGGCTCAGTAAAAGGTCAACATCCCGTGGAAATAACGGGTGAGGCGCTCACCGCCTTTAATATGTGCAAAAACAGCCTCTGCAACGCTGTATTGCTTGCACACCCTGACTACCAAGCGAAGCTCGCCCTAGTGACAGATGCGTCTGATCTGGCAATGGGTGCAGTTTTGCAACAGTTCAGGGACGAGCAGTGGCAACCGCTTGCCTTCTTTTCACGCAAGTTGAGCCCCGCTCAGCAGAAGTACTCGCCATACGATCGTGAGCTACTTGCGATCTATGAAGGCATAAAATACTTCCGCCATATGTTGGAAGCGAGACACTTCACCGTCTATACTGACCACAAACCGTTGATATACGCTTTCCATGAGCGGAAGCACAACTGTGCCCCGCGTCAGTATAGGCACCTCGATTTTATTTCGCAGTTCACAACGGACATTCAGCACATTTCCGGCAAGGATAATATCGTTGCCGACACGTTGTCCCGTGTCAGTGAACTGCAAACTCCAATCGATTTTGAGGTTCTCGCAAAATCCCAGGCTTCAGACCCGGAACTGTTGCAACTTCAACAGTCAGAAACATCTCTTCAACTAAAGAGGCTTAAAATCGACGGCAGTCCCGTCGAGTTACTCTGTGATGTGAGCACAGCCACTCCCAGGCCATTCGTGACCAAACCTTTACGACGGCAAGTATTTGAGAGCCTTCATAGCCTCAGCCATCCAGGAGCAAACACTACCGCAAAACTAATTGCACAGCGTTACGTTTGGCCTGGAGTCCGCAAGGACTGTCGACAATGGTCACGAGCGTGTCTCAGCTGTCAACGCACAAAGGTCAATCGTCATGTGTCATCACCATTGGGCACATTCGAATTACCCCGTGCAAGATTTGCCTTTGTACACATTGACCTAATAGGCACTCTTCCTCCATCACAGGGGTACCGGTATTGCTTGACGGCCGTGGATCGTTTCACTAGGTGGCCAGAAGTGGTACCGATTGCAGACATTACCGCCGAGACAGTTGGTAAAGCGTTGCTAACCAGTTGGATCTCACGCTTCGGTTGTCCTACGGATATTGTCACAGACAGAGGACGGCAATTTGAATCCGCACTGTTCCAATATCTAGCCAAAATAGTCGGGTTCAAACACCGGAAGACCACAGCCTACCACCCAGCATGCAACGGCCTAGTGGAACGATTCCACAGGCAACTCAAAACGGCGATAATGTGCCACGCTGACCATAACTGGACAGAATCTCTGCCCTTGGTTCTACTGGGTGTCCGGAGCGCTTTTAAAGAGGATCTGCAGACTTCTTCTGCGGAACTCCTATACGGTGAGCCATTACGACTTCCGGGAGAATTTTTCATTCCCGGTGACAGCGGCACAACCGACATCTCGGAGTTCACCACTCGCTTACGCTCGTTTGCCGCAAAATTGCAGCCCACTCCAGCTGCACGCCATACCAAGGACAAAATATTTGTCCATAGGGACCTTACCACCTCAAGTCACATATTCCTCAGGGACGATGCGCTTCGAGGTTCATTGCAACCAGCATACACCGGTCCCCATGAAGTCGTACAAAAAGGCGACAAAACCTTTACAATATTAGTAAAAGGTAAAAAGGTAAAAGTTTCCGTGGACCGCCTTAAACCCGCGTACATATTGGCAGACACCCCGCCAACCAACCAAGATGTTCAAGAAGAGGTAATTCTGCCCACGGACACTCCCGTCAGAACTACCAGGTCTGGTCGAAGGGTTCGATTCCCAGATTATTATCGCCCGTAGGACGGTCTCTGGAGGGGAGTGATGTGGCGATCCTTAACATTTATCTTACACTAAACAATAATCTCAATACACATACATAAACATAACATATACATACACACTTACACTTATATCTACGGATCATATTTACACAAAATATAATTACAATATCGTTTAATATTAATTCACTGTCGTACACAACAATACCGTACCGGTACAATGGAAACGCGCTCGTCTACGTCACGCGGTGACGTAGTCGAGGGGCATAAGTGGGGTATGCTATGCAGCGCGCGGTCGTCAACCTTGGCTGACCTTTAGTCCGATCTCGCTATCGCGACGCGAAGCCCACGCAACTCTGTTTAGTCCCGGTTGAATTGTTTACCACGTAACCCTTCCGGCTTATCGTAGTGTCTCCGGATATTGAGTGTACGAACTGTTAAAACTGTTATCAATAATATTTTATGGACTTTCTTCGTGTATAACAACTATCCTTGTGTGTGCCAAACTATGTGCCTTTCTTCTGTGATCGTATCTGTGACTTGTGTATGTGCAACAATATAACCGTGAGTAGAAAACAATCACTTTTATTTAACCTTGCTCACCGCACAAGCACAATTATTAGTGTACCTACATTTGACACTAAACATCCATAACCCGTGATCAGCGTTACACAATGCGCAGGTGATTGACCGCGACACGTGTAACGATTTCGTATGGTTTTTCATGCCGTTTGGATGGCTTTTATTCGATGATTGCTGGTTATTATTCGAACTATAATTTTTCTTCTGGTTTCCTTGATAAATAAAAAAAAAAAAAAAAAAAACATCTTTATTCACCCAAATAATCATAACAACCTTGTACAACTATGGTATGGTACATGTATCAGTAATTCCGTAGCCTCGGTAGCCTGTGCTTATTTTGGTTGTTAACACGAACAGATTCACTCTGTTCCCCGTACTAACTAGTTTAAACTGTATTACGGTGGAACAGTTTTCCTCGTTCTCGGCAAATGTACATTATAGTAGCAGACTTGTGACAAAATGATTATTCTAATAAAAGATTTTTAAATAACAAAGGAACAAACAAAGTAACGCAAAAGTAAAATTAGGGAAGGTAAACATAAAAAAAAAAAGAATAATATTTATAAAATAGTGAACTTGATCTTTGTAAACTTGTAGGTAGGTGTTAAAGTTGACACAGTATATGCAAAATATTTAAATGCTAAGTTTGTTTAAATAGTGTTTGTAAATTGTATGTTTATTATTAGACAAAGTAAATATCATAATTATATAAGGTCATAATTATACTGTCCATCTTGTTTAAATCTGTAGAGAGTGTACGGTGGTGTGAAGTGGTGTGAAAAGTGTAATGTAGGTATATGTATTATGTATTTTGGTGATTTATTTCATTATCTTGTAATGTTAAGTATTTTTTCAGTATCATCATAATTTAGTGAGTTAAGAAACTTAAAAATTTCAATCTTACAAGCATGACTATTAAGATTTCGAATTTGGATTTGTTTCGATATTTTATTATACATGAATGGTCCTAGGAACTTAAAAAATCTGTTTGCAAACGAAGTTTTACAGAAAGGGACGGAGTAAACAATATCTTGCCTTCTTCTTCCCGTAAAGTCAGGTGTATTATTATGTTGAGATAATATTACGTCTCTGATGAATAGTTGCCGTACCGTAAGGACTGATAATTCCGAGTATAACAAGTATGTGGGATATCCAAATCTCCTATGGCTCATGACCTTAAGAACAGCACGCTGTGCTCTTTCTAAACGAATAAGAACGGTCTTGGAAGCACCCCCCCAAGCAGTAATAGAGTAAGTTATAATAGACTGGCACAACGAAAGATATACTGATAGTAATAAATTAGACGTACAAAAGCAGCGTATATTTTTGAATATATATACAAGTTTTCTGACTCGGGAGGTTTTTGATTGTTATGTGGTTGGGTGGTCATCTTTTGGTTGTTTGTTTCTTGTTTACGCCGCGATGCTTCTAAGGCGGTAAACTTGTTTTCCAAGAAATCTAGAAATTATTGTAGGACTGGTAGTTCCCTGGGATTCTTCATGTATTCAGCGAATGACTCACTGTCAAGTTTTTGTGCTAACAATAGTACCAACAGTGGATCCCAGGTGGTGATATCTACTCCTAGGTTCTGAATCGCGTGGAGACATTCTTTAGTCACATCATGTAGTTTTTTGATCGCCCCGATGGCTTGCTGCTGCATCCCAGGAATATTCAGTAATATGTTGACGTGAGACGTGAAAATAAGTCTGCTGTTGCCATATCTGTGGTTGAGTACTTCCCAGCATACCTCGGAATTTTCCGAGCTAATCTGAAGATGGTGGATCAAACGCTCAGCTTCTCCTGCTACCTAGCTCTTTAAAAACTGCATTTTCTGTGCGTTTGATAGCGACGGGTTTTTGTGGATGGTTTCTGTGAATAAGTCTTTAAACGACGTCCAGTGGTGGTAGTTGCCTTAGGGTGTTGGAATATCCATCTGTGGAGTAGATTTGTCGCGATGGGATACAGACCACATTTTTGAGTTGATGGTTTTCTTCAAATCGTTATACATTTTCTCATATCTGTTGAATTCCTCTTGGTACCAGACATTCTCATCTCCGTTTTCACCTTCTATATCCCAGTGCAGGCTATCGATAATAGCCCAACGACTTTGAAGAGACTTTAATGCATCTTCGAACTCCCACTTGTTCTGTAGCTTGTCTATTTCTATGGTAACTACTGTTCTCATGAAAGCCCTAAAGTTGATAGTCTGCTTTTTTATCATTCCGTCCTGTTTACTGTCTTCATTTGGAGCTCGCGTATCCCTACGTTGCTGTTGCGATGCCTGTGAATGAGACGAATCGCCTGCTTGCCTCGATGTCCCCGCCTCCGCCGGCGGCTGGTGAGGTTCTTGCTGTTTGGACAACAAGTCCTCCATGGTTTTGGTAATTAGCTGCTTGATCGACAGATAGACTTCCTCCGCCTTATCAAAACAATTTTTTATAAAATACACATGGTTAAATTCAGCAAGTTCACAGCACTGCCTATGGTTGCGTTGGTATTCTCTCCAATAATTTTCTAATATCTCCAACTTCCGTTTGCAGTAATCTAGGGTTTTTCGTTCAGCTCCGTCTTTCTTGATGTTAGTTAGAAGTTTAACCAAGGAGTCGTAAACCTCCGTTTGGCTGACTGCTAACTGCTCCATTATTCCCACGTTCAATTAAATGCGTAAGTGAAAATAAAGTGTAAAAAATGGTTTGGTCTGACCTTATATTCTCCTTACTCGACAGCTGCCCAATTTCTTCCAAATTGATGTCACTGCCTAGCTACTTTCCCTATAAACTAGTAAATTACAAAACACTGGTTGCAAGGTCCCGGCGCACAAACACTTCACTGTACTTCGCGAACCGAGGCCCTAAATGCTCGAAGGACCATGTAGAATTTAGTGCCTGCTTGGTTCAGCACTAATTTCAGAGTTGGTTGATATTTGGTTGATTTGGTAATATTATTAGTCTGGTTTAATGATACGAACTGATATGGTTTAAAAGCTATATTGAATACTATTGATAGACATCGAATGGTAAATCTAATCTAAATAAGCACTAAGATGGTTTGATCTACACACATCAAAAGTGTCTAGGGATCAAGCATTTTTATGCGGATTTCTTGAGATTGAGATGTGGCTTTGTAATAAATTTATGATTTTATAAATTTATATGAATAGAATAGAATAGAATAGAATCGTTTATTTCTGAGTACATGGTACATAAAGTTCTTAATATTAGACGGAATCACATATACTACCATTGCTGGTGTAGAAATATTAAATGAGTATCTAATTTACAAAGTCACATAGTTATAAATCATGCTACATTAAATAAAATTTGAAAATCAACAAACAAACAAAAAAATAAATAATAGTAGTAATAATAATATGTGTACTTTATGGAGCACATTATTTGTATGCATACCTACATAATTAAAAATTAAATGTTATTCAAAGTTAACTATTTTATATAATGTCAATATGCAATAAAAAGTCATCGAACAGTATTATGATAATGTCAAAAAATATTCTGAAAATGTCAATCCATATTTATTATTAATACAATGTCAATATTTATTACTAATATGATGTCAATATTTATTACTAATACAATGTCAATATTTGTTACTAATACAATGTCAATATTTATTACTAATACAATGTAAATACAAGAATATACTAATTATACAAAGTCAATATTTTTGATTTAAAAATTCATTAACTGAATAGAAACAGTTATCCAAAAGCCAAACGAAAATTAATTTCTTAAATTTATTAGTAGGCAACACTCTAATGCGTGCAGGTAGTTTATTAAAAATTTTGGTTGCCATGCAATAGGAATTCCTGCTGTATAAATGTAGTCTCTGTCTAGGTACCAGTAATTCGTTTGGATTTCTGTTCTGTACTCTTTTGGAAACGTGCTTATGTAATGGGAACAAGTGAGAATATTTCTTTACAAACAAACAGACTTCAAAAATGTATAAACAAGGAAGTGGAAGAATTTTTAGCGATTTAAATAAGGGTTGGCAATGTTCCAAATATCCCGCTCCATAAACCGCTCTTACACATTTTTTTTGTGCAAGGAAGGCTCTGTTTACGTCTACTGAGTTACCCCATATCACTAGTCCATAACGAAGCACTGATGAGACATATCCGTGATATGCGTTAAGAGCTGTTTCTGTATTAGCTATGCGTCTCAGTTTTCGAAGAGCAAACACAAATTTGTCCAATCTTGTACAGACTCTCTTCACGTGCTCTTTCCAATTCAATTTTTCATCGATAACGATTCCTAAGAATAAAGTTGATGGTACTGGTTCTAATATTGTATTAGAGTATTGTATGTTGGCAGGTTTTATCGAGGAATTATTAGTTTGAAACTGAACTAACTTTGTTTTTTCAATGTTAACCTGTAAATTATTACATTCCAGCCATTTTATAGCGCAAAATAGTTCGTTGTTTGTGTCAATTTCTAAGTCATTTCTATTCAAAGATTTTATGGTCAGAGTAGTGTCATCCGCAAATAGTGTACAATCTTGTTTTAGGTACATGCAAAGATCATTAATATATATAATAAATAATGGAGGCCCTAATACGCTCCCCTGTGGAACACCGCAACTATTAATTTTAACTTCTGAACAATATTCTCTTTTCACATTGTTGTCTGTTTTTGAGATTACTGTCTTTTGCTGTCTACATGACAAATAACTTTTAAACCAGTTATGTGCATTGCCTCTTATGCCGTACTTCTCCATTTTGTAAAGTAAGCGATTGTGTGGGACAAAGTCAAATGCCTTGCTCATATCTAAAAATATTGATTGTACAGACATTCTGTTATTTAGAGCTTCGGTTATAAGTTTAACTAGGGAAAAGCAAGCAAGTGAGGTTGAACTATTTTTCCTAAAACCAAACTGATTATCTGTAAGTATATTGTTTTTATTTAAGAAAATGATTAATTTTTCATACATTTCTTTTTCAAAAATCTTTGATATGATAGGTATCAATGTAATGGGCCTATAATTGCCCACATCCGTGGTATTACCTTTTTTGAATACCGGTTTAACTATTGATTGCTTTAATCTAGTTGGGAATATTCCCGTTTCAAATGATAGGTTAATTATATAAGCTAAAGGCAACGCAATGATATTTTTGCTTAATTTTATTATTTTTGTAGTAATCTCATCATATCCTGTTGCTTTAGTATCATTCAAAGAGGTAATAATTTTTAATATGTCCTGTTCTACTACCGGTGTCAAAAAAATACTGTTTGGGTTAATAGAAATGTCAATGTTCTTATTTGCGTCATTATTATTGCTAGGGTTTTTTTTGGGTCAGTTCTATAAAATAGTTATTGAATTTATTGCATATGTCATTAGGATCAGAAATTATTTCATTGTTTATTATTAATTCTTTGATGTCCTTTTTACAGTTTCCGTCATTACTTAAATTATTTTTTATAATAGACCATGTTGCCTTACATTTATTTTTAGAATTATTGATATAATTTTTGTTATTAATCAACTGTGAGTGTGATATGCATTTTTTTAGTATTTTAGAATAGGTTAGGTATATTCTTTTATGATTTGATTTGCTGAGAGCGTTATATTGGTAATTATAATATAAGGTTCTCTTTTTTATGCATGATAATTTTATACCTTTACTGATCCATTTATTTTTTATTGGTTTCTTAAATTTTTTAGTTATTATTTCTGGGAAGCATAATTTGTAAAATAGAATAAATAAGTCATGAAATATATTAAAAGCATTATCACAGTCTGTTTCCTCATATACTTCATAAAAACTTAATGCCGATATACAGTCAATAAATTTTTTTATGTTGTCTTTGTTGTAATCTCTTTTCACTTCATAGAAAAATTGTTTAATCTCTGTTGGGTCATTAGGTTTGTCAAGAAAGAAAACTAATGACTGCCCAGTATCATGATCTGAGAGGGCTAGATGATGTATACTGCTTTTAATATCTCTGATCGAGATATTACTGGCTATTTGATCAAGGGAGCTATTTTTCCTTGTGGGCACTTTTATATGTGACAGTAAGTTAAAGTTGTCTAAGATTGATATTAAATCCCTTGTTTGTTTAGTATCCTTTAGTAAGTCCACATTCCAGTCTCCACATATTATTACACGATTTCTACTCGTACGGGTTAATCTGAGTAACAACAATTCTAATTTTCTTAAAAATATCTGTATATCAGAGTCAGGAGTTCTGTAAATACAGACTAATATTAATTTATTACTCGGAACCTCTATTCCACAGCATTCAAAACAAAAATCATTACTGACTTCATTTGTTATTGGTAGTGGGATGTAGGATAAGCCTTCTTTCACCAATATACACGAACCACCCCGTTTTTTGGTAGATCTTGAGTAATTTGCAGCTAATTTATAGTTTGCAAGTTTTAGATTACTTTCATGTCCAGATTGTATGAAAGTTTCACTAAGACATATAAAGTCTATGCCCCCCATTTCCTTCGTCAACTCAGCAATGGCTATTTCAAAGAAATCTAATTTATTCAGTATTCCGGCTATATTTTGATGGAATAAAGTAAGTTTTTGTTTTTGAGATCTTTGTGTTTTGTTAGATACTGGTACGAAAAAAAGTGTTGCTACTATGTGCTTCCTTCTTCCTTGATATTGGTAAAATTTTGTCATCGTAATTCAGTGGGTAATTCTTAATGTCAATGAGTATGCGACTAAAAATACTTTTAAATATACACTTTATGCCAAGTCTACTAAGTTGTCCTGTATAATATGAAAACATTTCCAATGATAGATCACGATTCGTGTCAAAAAAATACGCATAATTATAATTTAGTATGTCCATATATAATAAATTGTTAAAGATTTCTACGCGATAATTATAAATAAGTGCTCCTCTTACGTAAGTTGGAACACATATGATTACATTAGTATGAGTTATTGGTTTTAAGGATTCTCTAATTAGTTTAACATGGAAATTCTAATTTTTAAATGGATCCTTTTTGGTGCATTTCATAATTTGAATCAGGAACTGTGAATCAAATTCGAGTAAAAGATGAAAATCAGCTGTCAATATTTTCCCTATAAAAACATACAACGCATTGAAGACATTATTAGTGCTACTGTTTCCCTACTACTGATTAAAACCAACGTTATTATGGAGCGGCGACGTCATTTAAGCAGGGAAGAAATGCTCAGAGCCGTGGGAATGATAGAAGCTGGTTCCCGGCAACGTACTGTGGCTTTAGCTCTGAATACAAGTCAGAGTGTTATCAGTCGACTTTGGACACGTTACCGAAGCACTGGTACCGTGGCTGAGCGCCATGTAGGACGGTATCGCTGCACCACACGGAGACAAGACCGATACATTCAAATCTTAACTCGAAGAGCTCCAACAATAACCGCCATGATGTTAGCCGTGAGGCTTCATCACTCTTCAGGGAACTTAATTAGCGACCAAACAGTCAGAAACCGCTTGCATGAAGTAAACCTTCATTCCCGAAGACCGCTACGGGTACCACCTATAGCAATGCACAATCGTAGGATTCGATATCAATGGGCTCTTGAACACAGAAATTGGGCAGAAGAACAATGGCGTTTCGTGTGCTTTTCTGTTGAGTCTCGTTTTGGTATGAGACCGGATACAAGACGTATACGACACTGGAGAACCCCTGGACGCCAACAGCGATTAAAATCCTGCCAGGAAGTCCATCCTTATAGTGGTGGAACCATCATGGTATGGGCGGGTATTTGGATCGGCGGAAGAACTGAGTTGATTTGGATCAGAGGCAACCTCAACGCTCAAATTTATGCTGAGACGATTGTATCAGACGTCATCGTTCCTCTACAAGTGCAAATCGGTCCCTTATTTCAGTTAATGCATGATAATGCACGACCGCACACCGCAAGAGTTGTAAGACAGACTCTCGCCGCAGCTAACATCAATGTCCTGCCCTGGCCTGCTCAGTCGCCAGACTTGAACCCGATTGAGCATGCATGGGATATGCTACAGAGAAGAGCTCTGCCGAATATGGAGGGTATCCAGTCGCAAGAAGACCTTTTTTTGTTGTTGCAACGAACATGGGCGGCCATTCCACAGCGTGATTTGGATGAACTCATTTTGAGTATGCCAAACCGATGTTCTTGTGTTGTGAGTGTTCGCGGTAGAAACACGGATTATTAATTGTTTAAGTTACCCAATAAAATTTTAAAGAAAACTGTTATTTCAGTCTTTTTTTCGAACTTTTGTGTTAGTGGTTCAAATGTCAAAAATCCATTTATTAGGAAAATGGCAAATTTCTTTATTAATGCAAAGGTGACTTGGTTTATCGTTACTGTGACAAACGAAAACACTTTATTTGATGAATCCTTAAAGAAAATTTTAATTAATATCAATCAGGAGAAAAGTTATTGCAAAAATATATGTTGATCCCTAGACACTTTTGATGTGTGTAGTTTGGTTTGAGTTACGCGATTGGTAGTCGATTACGCACTGACTGGTAATAGATGCGATACATGCATTTATGGAAATGCAGGCATGCAAAAGTGCTGAGCTGTTCGGTGGCAAATATTGTACCGAACAGTATTGTTGAATAGGTCTTCAAAAATGACTTGGGGGTTGCTAAAAGTATTTTCAATTTAATGCTCCATTTACGAAATATTAAACTTTAAAGTGAACATTTTTGTTCCAGTAGGGCGTCCCCCGCTCTAAAAGCTAAACTGCTGGCTGAAAAATCTTGAAAATTTCACGATGATAGTGCATTTCATGAACTTCAAAGAAAAATTATAGCGGTTAAGATAAATTTATTAGTTTAGCAGTAAGAGTCGTTGAACTTGGGTGTTGGACAATTTTGTACCAAATACAAAATCCTTAGCATTAATCCTATATAGGGACTAAGATGAAGTAGTTGCTTGTTTATGACGAGTAAAGACTTGCATTAAAAAAGAAAGTATTAAATAAAAAATTAAAAAAAACCTAATATATTATCATAAGTTTCACAATACTGCCGCTAGATGGCGCTGCACTAACGGGTTACGCTTTCTTTCGACCTATAGAAGTCACAAACGAACTTGTTTAATTTTCGAATTACAATTTTGTGAATTGAAATAATAACTTGCCAGCAATCGTACTCTTATTTTTTAGCATTACAAGGAAGTAAGTGGTTCTTATTAGATAATGTATCATCTGTTTAAAGAATTATCTTCGAAAATCAATATTTTGTTGTATTCGATAACAGATGGCGTTGTGCCGTGACGTCACTTTTGTAGATCGCGGTGTTAAGATTTTCTTGCAAGGTATGACCTCGGTGGTTACGGTATGTGTTATAGTTTTGTTTTTCTCTGGACACCATTGTCATTATATTGTTATTATAACCATTAACTCCTAATATCTTTACCATTACATATATTCATTATATTCAGAATAAAGGACAGCAAAATCGTACTATATTGTGATAACGGGCTACTACGGAACCCTACACTGTGCGTGGCCCGACACGCACTTGGCCGATTTTTTTTAATAAAAACATCTAGGCGACTTTATAGCAATGTGGTTTTGGTAACATATTGCACAATTAAAATAACAACACTGACTTTTTTACTTTAATAGAGACTGAAATATTTTACTTTAAAAGTTTAGCTGCTAAATGTGAACTTCAGCACGTAGTTTTGTGTTTTGATTTGCAAAACTAACTTTAGACGGGTCTATAGTAAGTCTGATTGTTTGAACATTTTTATCATGTCATGTTCGTGGACGGGCGCCGTCGGTTGAGACTGGTCATCTCTTAACTGCCAATGCTTATTTTTAATCTTATATTTTGAATTGTTTCTTCATTTGTGTCTTTTTAGGGTTCCGTAGTTCCTATAAGGAACCCTTATAGTTTCGTCATGTCCGTCCGTCTGTCTGTCTGTCCGAGGTTTGCTTAGAGACCGTTTGTACTAGAAAGCTGTAATTTTCTAGGAGTATGTATATCAATTACGCCGACAAAGTGGTAAAATAAAATTTTGGTAAATATTTTTTTAGCACACGGCATTTTCCGGCTAAGGGGCGTGTCGCGCTGCGCCACCGTTGCGCATTACGTAATTAATTAATATTTTATATTTTTTGGCGCCGACTTAAAATTACTTAGATACTTACATTGGTTTAAGAACTGAGTTATTAAGGTTAAATAAAAAGGTTTAAGTATTATCTTTTGTTTTTCAGTTTTTTCGGCGGTTTAATTTTTTTGTTAAAAAGTTTTTCGATGTAATCCCTTTTATATTACAACATCTTCGGGTTCGAGCGAGAGACAGTGACGTGTTCTCTGTCGGAAGCTACACAGCATTAAGGAAGTGATAGGGCGGGCTATTGATAGTTGAGAATGCTCTGCTCACAAACAGCTTATATCGATGACATGTCCGGTACAGCGACAACCCTATGACAAGGGATAGCTAAGAGCGTTGTTCAACATAGTACGTGAATAATTTATTGTTATGGTCTAAGATATAGGTATTATGTATGTACATAGGTATGTTTTATGTACATAGGTATTCCCTTTTTTTTTTACGATGGGAAATCATCAAATGACTCCTCCCGCTTTGGGTATTCCCTTAGAGTACTTATGTACTCTACTCTCTTTATTTTATTCCCTTAGAGTACTTACGTACTCTAAAAAAAAAAAAAAGGGGTAAGGTGTCCTAAAATGATTTTAAAACTAGCGATCCGATCCTGCGCGCGGATAGAAACTTCGAGATTTCTGCGCTATATTTAATTTAGCTATAAATGTATTAACACATAACCTAATATAAATGTTCTTAAAAGAAGATATCTATCAAAATCCATTGGCTAGGTTAGAAGATCTAAGCGGCCATACAGACATACACGAACAACGACTTTGTTTTATACTCTAATTATAAAGATTTTGTTGTCATGGGGGACTTTAACGCGAAACTGGGTAAACGTAACGATGATGAGCTGCGAGTGGGGCAATTTGGAGTTGGATGCCGGAACCACCGGGGCCACCTACTGGCCAGTTTTATGGAGAAGGAAGGCCTCTTTATGATGAATTCCTTCTTCAGAAAACGTGAGCATAGAAAGTGGACCTGGCAGAGCCCGGATGGTGCAACTAAAAATGAGATTGACTTCATTATGTCGACGAAGAAGCAAGTATTCAATGATGTCTCTGTGATCAACGCGGTGAAAACCGGAAGTGATCACCGTATGGTAAGAGGCACATTGAACTTAAATATCAAGCTGGAAAGATCTCGACTGATGAAGTCTACGCTCCGTCCAGCACCGATCCAGATCCAAAACCCCGAGAGCTTTCAGCTCGAACTCCAGAATCGTTTCGAATGCCTAGGGAGCTCCGTGGACGATTATAACGATGGGTTCGTGGAAACTGTCCATACGGTCGGGTCTAAGATCTTCAAGACCCGCCGTACGAATTCAAAAAAGAAGCTCTCTGATCCTACTTTGCGGCTCATGAAGGAGAGGCGCGATATGATCCTGCAGTCTACGGATGATGCGCTAAATTACCGGCAACTCAATAGACGGATCTCTAAGGCCTTGAAAAGCGATCTTCGCCGTTTTAATACAGATCGTATTAAGGACGCGATAGAGCGAAATAAAGGCTCCAAGGTCTTTGCTAGAGATCTGTCTATTGGGCAGAGCCAGCTTACGAGACTGAAGACCGATGATGGCAGGATCGTATCCGACAAACCTGAGCTGTTGAGAGAGATCGAGAGGTTCTATGGACAGTTATACATGTCAACAAATAACCCCGCTATGAATCTGGCAAACGACCCAAGAGCTAGATTGACCCGGCACTATACCGAAGACATCCCGGACGTCAGCCTGTACGAGATTAGGATGGCTCTGAAGCAGCTCAAAAACAACAAGGCACCGGGTGATGACGGAATTACGGCCGAGTTGCTGAAGGCTGGCGGAAAACCCGTCCTGAAGGCCCTTCAGAAGCTGTTTGGTTCCGTCATACTCGAGGGCAAAACACCACAGGCATGGAACAGGGGTGTGGTGATACTTTTCTTTAAGAAGGGCGATAATGCCCTCCTTAAGAATTATAGGCCCATCTCACTCCTGAGCCATGTCTACAAGCTGTTTTCGAGAGTCATCACGAACCGTCTCGCGCGCAGGTTTGACGACTTCCAGCCTCCCGAACAAGCCGGATTCCGTAAAGGCTTTAGCACCGTAGACCACATCCATACGCTGCGACAGGTTATACAGAAGACCGAAGAGTATAACCTGCCTCTCTGCTTAGCGTTTGTGGACTACGAGAAAGCCTTTGATTCGATCGAGACATGGGCTGTGCTGCAGTCTCTTCAACGGTGCCAGATCGACTATCGGTACATCGAAGTGCTGAAGTGTCTGTACGAAAACGCCACTATGTCAGTCAGACTCCAGGATCAGGCCTCGAAACCTATCCTTCTGCAGCGAGGTGTGAGACAGGGAGACGTTATCTCTCCGAAACTGTTCACCGCTGCACTGGAGGATGTCTTCAAGGTTCTGGACTGGAAAGGGGCTGGCATCAACATCAATGGCGAGTACATAACTCACCTTCGGTTTGCCGACGACATCGTAGTCATGGCTGAGACTATGGAGGACCTCAGTACAATGCTCGAGGACCTCAGTAGAGCCTCCGAAAGAGTGGGTCTTAAAATGAACATGGACAAAACGAAGGTCATGTCAAATGCCCATGTAACACCCACTCTCATAAAAATCGGAGACGCTACACTCGAAGTCGTGGACGAGTACGTTTACCTAGGACAAACCGTCCAGTTAGGTAGGTCTAACTTCGAGAAAGAGGTAAATCGACGAATCCGACTCGGCTGGGCAGCGTTCGGGAAGCTACGCAATATCTTCTCGTCCCACATACCGCAGTGTCTCAAGACGAAAGTCTTTGACCAGTGTGTGTTGCCAGTGATGACTTATGGAACGGAAACGTGGGCGCTCACAATGGGCCTTATAAGAAGGCTAAAAGTCACCCAAAGGGCAATGGAGAGGGCTATGCTTGGAGTTTCCCTGCGTGATCGAATCAGGAATGAGGAGATCCGCAGCAGAACCAAGGTAACCGACATAGCCCGAAGAATTGCCAAACTTAAGTGGCAGTGGGCAGGGCACATTGCTCGCAGAACAGATGGCCGATGGGGCCGAAAGGTTCTGGAGTGGCGACCGCGTACCGGAAGACGTAGCGTTGGAAGGCCTCCCACAAGGTGGACCGATGACCTTGTGAAGACCGCAGGAACCCGTTGGATGCGGGAAGCACAGGACCGGTCGAAGTGGAGGTGCTTGGGGGAGGCCTATGTCCAGCAGTGGACGTCTTTCGGCTGAAATGATGATAAAGATTTTAGAGTAAGGTTGGAGATAAATTATTACATGAAACATAACATTATTATGTTTCCCACGAATAGTTAATTAAAAGGTTCTAAATTCATCAATTTCGCGTGTCAACTTCTGATCTAAGGATAAACTAATTAAAACACTGTTGTTCAGTTTTTAATCAAATTTTGTACAAGCAATATTTACTTGTGAATTAAATTACAGTGAATCAAGCTTGCTTTATTAAATTTGATGGGCTGGATCTCAGCAGAATAAACGTTTTATGTCTTTTTTTAAATAGAAATATAAATAATATTTATTTGCGTAAAACATGGTATACATATAAAGTTATTTTAAAAATACATTATGTATGCTCTATACATGTTTTGCTTATATCATAGCATGCTAATCATAAGTGGAATTAAGTCCGCCTCTGTACATTTATGTGCTTGAAGTATTAAATAAATAAATAAAGAATATAGGTTACATTACAAAAAGTTTCCCGTCAGCAAATTATTTTATGTAGTAAAAAATATTATTATTCAACCATCTATGTAGTTTTTTTTCTAAACCATCTAAGAACTAAAGTTTTAAAATCACTTGGCATTTTATTATATATCCGAACACACATGGCTAAACAGCTTCTATTATATTTAGCCAGTCTTGGCAAGTCATTTAATATGAGCCTGTGAGGATCTCGCCGGTTTCGAGGATACATATCCTCTACCTTTTTAGATAAGTCTTTATGCTTTTTAACAAAAATGTATACACAAAAATGTATACTTCATAGATATAGAGAGAGGGTAGCGGTAAACCAAGTTCTTTAAATATTGACCTGCAAGATTCGTCAGGTTGAAGCCCATATAATTATTGCACGAATACACTTCTTTTTTTCTGCAACAAATACCCTATTTTATCGGCAGTATTACCCCACATTATGAAGCCATGGCGTAGTAATGATTCAACATAGGCATGATAGGTATTAGTGATAGCAGTTTTAATGTTTGTTATATTTTTAACCTTTCTGAGTGCGTACAAGAATTTATTTATTCTTTTAGATATTTATCATCTACTTTTGCTTTACAATTTATGTCCTGATCAATTATTACTTACTCCGAGAAATTTTGTTTCTGTAACTTCATTCAGTTTTGGTAGGTCAAGTTTTACATTGTATTTATTATTATTAGATTTATTAAACTGTACTTATCTTAATTATTTTTTAGGTTATTCATGTCAAGCCGTTCAATAACTTTGCAAATTTTGTTGTTAATCTCTGTTGCATGGTCGTAAATTGTGTTAGTATTTTGTCGAGCGTCACTATAATGGAGATATTGGCGCCGACAGAAGATAAATATTAGTTTAGTCGTGTCAAATTAAGATACTCCATAAACAATTTAGACGAGATTAAAAAATTAATAAAACTAAATTAATACCAATAGAGCTAATTTTACCTAGCCTGACGGCGCTGACTAATTTTACAGGACTAAACTAATGTTTATCTTCTGTCCTTTTCTTAAAGAAATAGAAAGAAAAAGATGCTTGAACTTAAATTTAGTTTAGTTTGTGAACAACAGAATCGGCGTCAATGTCAGCGAATAGTCATTGATATTATCTGTGATTCAATTATATAGATTATGGACAATATTGGACCCAGGACACTTCCTTGTGGGACGCCAAAATTGTTGCATTTATACTCGGATGAGTATTATGATGTCGTTTTTAACAAATTTTGTAATAACAACACGCTGCTGTCGGTTATTTAGATATGACGATATCCATTGAAGTGTATACCGCTTACCTCCAGCTTTTGTAGCAATAAGTCATGTGACACTAGGTCAAAAGCTTTAGACAAATCAAACAATAATCCTGTAGTCAGGTAGTTTTTATTAATATTGGAGAGTATTATTTTAAACAGAGAGAAGAGGGCTAATTTAGTAGATTTGATCTTTATTAATAACTATAGCAGCGCCCCGCTGTTTCACCCGCACAAATGTTGATCTCGTGGGATAAAAACTATCCTATGTCCTTTCCTAGGACTTAATCTCTATACCAAATTTCATCTAAATCAGTTAAGCGGTTTAAGCGTGAAGAAGTAACAGACAGACAGACACACTTTCGCATTTATAATATTTGTTACAGAAGTTAACTAGTCCTATAAACATGCATTTTCCAAATATTTTTAACAGAATTGGAATTAAAGTTATTGGCCGATAATTAGAGGTATTCCACTTAGAGCGCTGATTTCAACCGCACTTGGACGAACCGCACATGAGCACTTCCACTAACCGCACTGAAACAAAATTTTCTTTTTTTAAAATTAAATGTGTGAGAATGCTAACTACGTATTTCATTATTGCATAGTTTTAACTTTTTTTTTTACCGGCCGATGTGGAGGTGCTTGAGCTATGTCCAGCAGTGGACGTCTTTCGGCTGAAATGATGATGATGATGAGTATTGATTTCATCTAAGCCTTCTGAATTAGTTTTAGCTAGCGATATTATTTCTGTTCTGACCTCATTTTCCTATACCTAGTGATCTAAGAAACGGGTTGAGTTTTTACTATAGCCAATTTTTGCCTTTGTTAGTGTTGATTTGTGTGCCAAATTGACGTAATCACTATTGAAAGCACGGGGTTTGTAAGTATTGTGTTATTTGTCCAAGTGGCTTTGCAATTGTTTTCACTCCTATTTATAAACTCAATGTTAGCGTTTCTTTTCGAATAATAAATACATTTCTTCAGTAAATTTGATTATTTTATATTATTATATATTTAGTTTTGTTAGCTAAGTTTTTATTAGTATAGGATTTGTAGCGTAGTGTCCTTTTGTTTTTGCAACTTCGTTTTAGCCTTTTGCTTATCCAATTTTGTTTATTTTTATTATTAATGTTTACCTTTATCTTTATTTTTGGGAAGCGGAGGCTTAGAGCATATTATTTCAAGAAACTTACTGAATGCTAAGTTTATATCATTTCCCATGAAATAATAGATGTCTGTCTGTTGGCAAGTGAGCGTCAAAATGAAGGGACCAAATCTCCAATGTCTGTCATACATATATGTATAATAATACCATTAATCTACTATTTCCTACCTTTGCTATAATTGGGTGTGTAATGTTTGGTATAACAACAGATAGTCTAGTTTCATTTGACATACCATTTATATGATATAATTTTCATATGCTATAAAAACCTTTAATCTAATTTCATATGATCTAATGTTATATTTGATATAATTTTCTTTTTCTCTAATTTCATTTACTATAATGTTCATTTCATATAATTTTCATATTGTATAATACTCCCTTTATATAATGTTCATTTGACCTAACATTCATATTAACTAATTTTCTGCTCTTCGCTCGCTCTTGCATTCTATGTCGACTTTGCGGGGCCCCTATTTGGGGACTTTGGGGGGGTGTACAGGGTTTGGAACCACTGTACTTCCACATCTGGCGCTTTTTGGTAGTAGCTATTTTTTTGGATAGAATAGACCCTTTTTAGTGTAAATTTGAAAACCCCAAAGTTCGCAAAATCATAGTGGCTGAAGAACAAAATCCCAAAGTTTTTCTTTTTTATCTACAAAAATATTTGGTTAGGCGTAGTCGACGGAGCCCCGCATCGCGGGGTTAAATTAAATTATTATTAAATCATCCCCTATTTCTGTCTACAGGGTTTAAAGGAACCTAACACGAAGGGGATGACGGGGGCTCGAGTGAGCGAGCAAAGCGAGCGAACGAGGCCCCGTCATCCCCCTAACCTCCGTCCTAAGTCCGTTCTAAGTCCCCCGAGGAACCTAACCTGTCCGAGTCGGGGTGCCCCAAGTCCCAAGCTCGCTTCGTTCGCTCTTGCATCCTAAGTTGTCATTACAAATGTGTTACTTTTGTATATCATGTTGGTTTAGTGTGAAGTGTAATCGGAAACACAAAAAAAACTAAAATAATTTAAAACGACGAATGACAACTGTCAAACGTCAACGCGTACACTCGATTACGTTTCGTTACCCAGTTAAAAATGGATTAAAGTTAAAAAACTTACAGCATTCATAATAAAAACCACTAAAATCTACCGCCACTTTGTCTGAACTTAAAACGGAACGACCTAGAAGTGAAATTCGTACATTATCTATGGTAAAATGTCAATTTTATAATGTAAATATGTTGAATTTTCTGTAACTTTAAGATTTTTTTTTTTGTAAAACTATGCGCTTGCGTTTTTTTGTCTGTAATTTGGTTGATCCTATGGTGCCAGGATTGAGCGCACATTTCCTAATTATATTAAACGTTACTTATAGATTTTGAATACTAAAGCAACTGAATATTATATTATGTGAATATTATTTCAAATGTTCATTATATAAACTGTTCATTACATCATATGAAATTAGGTAAAATGAAATTATGTCAATAATTCATTATATAATATTTGATCGTTGTAATAAATAAAATATATATTAAATGAAATTAGGTCTTTTGATCGTTAGAACTTTTGCTATTATATCAAACGTTACACACCCGCTATAATTTTAGCTACCTCATCATATACATAATATTTCAACAAAATGCTTGAAAGTCTATTGATATTATCCATTTTAAATCATACTGAAATATTAATTTTACTGCATTGTACTAAAACTATATGTTCTTTGTTCAGTTCCATTGTTAGTCAATCGTTGAATGTTCAAGCTACCAGTTACAGATTTTTTTCATTCAAAACATTTCGCAGAAAATGTAAAATAGACGAGTAAAGCGTGTCATTGAATTCCAGTGCAATGCAACTAACGCAGTCATCCAGCACGAAACATTGAAACATTTAAAATATTCCGTATTTTTACATGAAAGAGGATTTTTCACTACTATTGTCTCCAAGTTTGCATTTCAGTAAACGAATCCATCACGTTAAATTATTAATTTATTCATAGGGTTTGTGATTTAGAAAGTGAAATGATAACTAGTGGTGAACAGAGGTCAACATATTCGATTTCCACATTAGGTTGTCTAACTATGGCTTTATGTAAACCTTTTCTCAAACTGCCGTAGGTTAGTTTTAGAAGTAAACGTTGTTATTTTATATCTCCCACATAACCAATACATAGAGCTTGAAGTGACTAAAGTTTATAATCAATTCATTTATAATAGTGTCGAAAAGGAAAATTATATTATTTTACGCAATCCAAATAAACAGTAGGTACCTACTAATGAGTTTACACGTGGTGCGATCTCAAGAGATAAATGATTTATGAGAATAACTTTATAAGTTCTGCTAACGAATTAAATGGAATTTACAAGCGGAATTTTCGACTATATTAGTTTTTCGATTATATTTTTTTTTCAGGCATCATAACACAAAACACTTTATAATCAATCTATAATGTCCCCATTGCTAGGGCACAGGCCTCCTCCCTGTGAGAGGGAGTGGGCCGTAATCCACCACGCGGGCCCAGTGCGGGTTGGTACTTAGATGTCACATGTCTTCGAATTTTTGGTTCGACGACATGCCGGTTTCCTCACGATGTCTTCGTTCACCGTTTTAAGAGTTGTAGTGATCAAATAAATTACACAAAGTAACGCGCCTGACAGGCTTTGTTCCAACGACCTACAACTCGTAAGTCGGGACCCAAGTCTCTTTGGTTGGGACTATTGCCACTGAGCTACCACTGCTCTGTCCATCTTTCTCTAGACATCATATACTTTACCATTACTTTAATAACGGTGTAGTTAAGAACCACGTTTTAAACCATGAGCGTCTATTATCGTGGTTTTTAAAGTAAAAACATCTTTACGCACTTGGCGCTCTTTCTAAACAGTGAACAAAACTGAACCGTCACGCCCAGGTCAGAAACGTTGAATTGGATACAATCGACTCATGTCCTAAGTTTCCACTTCTATCGTGTAGTCACACCAAAGCTTTCGGTATCGGTAAACAAAACTGTTTTACAAAAAAAAAAGACGCTACAAAGTGAAAAGATAGTTTAAAAACTAAAACCCGACTACTGAAAAGAATGAAACAAGAAAGTGCGCATGCTACCATAGCTTATAAGTATGTTAGTACGGCGGCATGCGACCACGGGAAGGTACTTTCTTGTTTCATCCTTTTCAGTAGTCGACTTTTAGTTTTTAAACTATTTTTTTTTTCATACTTTTTAGAACGTGATTTTTCAAAAGTTTTTATATAAGTAAATTATTTTGACGTTATAATTTGGTGATATAAGTACTTTATCACCAAATTATAACGCCAAAATAATTTACCTTTGCAGAGCCGCTTTATTTTTTGTTGTTTAGGTTTTATTGTTTTACACTAGGTAATATACCAAACTTATAAGTACATAAATATGTTTGGGGTATTCCTCAAAGCGCAACCAACTAAGCACAACTGAATGGTGAGGTGTGATTTTTAGAAAATATTCCTAATTATAGGGTATATGCAAGTAGTGAGCAACTACTGGCAATATATATATATATATATAGAGTATAGTAGGGTTATCTGAAGTCCGAAGAGAGGGGAGGACTCGATAATCCTCAAATCCGGAAACTTGCTCTATTTCAAGCAAGGGCAACCAGTAGTCCCAAGGTGGTGTCGGGTTTATCGTCCATAAGTCCCTTGTGAGCAACGTGGTGAAGATCGAGAGTATGTCGACCAGGGTGGCGTACCTTATACTCAGAATATCCGAAAGGTATTCGCTGAAGGTCGTACAGGTTTACGCCCCGACCTCGTCACATTCCGACGGTAGAGACCATGTATGAGGATATTTCCAGAGCCATGCATGGCTTTAAAACTCACTTTACCGTTATCATGGGGGATTTTAACGCGAAACTGGGTAAACGAAACGATGATGAGCTGCGAGTGGGGCAATTTGGGCACCGGGGCCACCTACTGGCCAGTTTTGTGGAGAAGGAAGGCCTCTTTATGATGAATTCCTTCTTCAGAAAACGTGAGCACAGAAAGTGGACCTGGCAGAGCCCGGATGGTGCAACTAAAAATGAGATTGACTTCATTATGTCGACGAAGAAGCGAGTATTCAATTATGTCTCTGTGATCAACGCGGTGAAAACCGGAAGTGATCACTGCATGGTAAGAGGCACATTGAACTTAAGCATCAAGCTGGAAAGATCTCGACCGATGAAGTCTACGCTCCGTCCAGCACCGATCCAGGTCCAAAACCCCGAGAGCTTTCAGCTCGAACTCCAGAATCGTTTCGGGAGCCTAGGGAGCTCCGTGGACGATTATAACGATGGGTTCGTGGAAGCTGTCCATACGGTCGGGTCTAAGATCTTCAAGACCCGCCGTACGAATTCAAAAAAGAAACTCACTGATCCAACTTTGCGGCTCATGAGGGAGAGGAGCGAGATGATCACGCAGTATTCGGATGATGCACTAAATTACCGGCAACTCAATAGACGAATCTCTAAGTCCTTGAAAAGCCGCTTTAATACAGATCGTATTAAGGACGCAATAGTGCGAAATAAAGGCTCCAAGGTCTTTGCTAGAGATCTGATCTATTGGGCAGAGTCAGTTTATGAAACTGAAGACCGATGATGGCAGGATCGTATCCGCCAAACCTGAGCTGTTGAGAGAGATCGAGAGGTTCTATGGACAGTTATACACGTCAACAAGTAACCCCGTTATGAATCTGGTAAACGACCCAAGAGCTAGATTGACCCGGCACTATACCGAAGACATCCCGGACGTCAGCCTTTACGAGATTAGGATGGCTCTGAAGCAGCTCAAAAACAACAAGGCGCCGGGTGATGACGGAATTACGGCCGAGTTGCTGAAGGCCGGCCGAAAACCCGTTCTTAAGGCCCTTCAGAAGCTGTTTGGTTCCGTCATACTCGAGGGCAAAACACCACAGGCATGGAACAGAGTTGTGGTGATACTTTTCTTTAAGAAGGGCGATAATGCCCTTCTTAAGAATTATAGGGCCATCTCACTCCTGAGCCATGTCTACAAGCTGTTTTCGAGAGTCATCACGTTTGATGACTGCCAGCCTCCCGGAACAAGCCGGATTCCGAAAAGGCTTTAGCACCGTAGACCACATACATACGCTGCGACAGGTTATACAGAAGACCGAAGAATATAACCTGCCTCTCTGCTTAGCGTTTGTGGACTACGAGAAAGCCTTTGATTCGATCGAGACATGGGCTGTGCTGCAGTCTCTTCAACGGTGCCAGATCGACTATCGGTACATCGAGGTGCTGAAGTGTCTATACGAAAACGCCACTATGTCAGTCCAACTCCAGGATCAGACCTCGAAACCTATCCTTCTGCAGCGAGGAGTGAGACAGGGATACGTTATCTCTTCGAAACTGTTCACCGCTGCACTGGAGGATGTCTTCAAGGTTCTGGACTGGAAAGGGGCTGGCATCACCATCAATGGCGAGTACATAACTCACCTTCGGTTTGCCTACGATATCGTAGTCATGGCTGAGAATATGGAGGACCTCAGTTCAATGCTCGATGACCTCAGTAGAGCCTCCGAAAGAGTGGGTCTTAAAATGAACATGGACAAAACGAAGGTCATGTCAAATGCCCATGTAACACCTACTCTCATAAAGATCGGAGACGCTACACTTGAAGTCGTGAACGAGTATGTTTACCTAGGACAAACTATCCAGTTAGGTAGGTCTAACTTCGAGAAAGAGGTCAATCGTCGAATCCGACTCGGCTGGGCAGCGTTCGAGAAGCTACGCAATATCTTCTCGTCCCACATACCGCAGTGTCGCAAGACGAAGGTCTTTGACCAGTGCGTGTTGCCAGTGATGACTTATGGCACTGAAACGTGGTCGCTCACGGTGGGCCTTATATCAAGACTAAAAGTCACCCAAAGGGCAATGGAGAGGGCTATGCTTGGAGTCTCCCTGCGTGATCGAATCAGGAATGAGGAAATCCGCAAGAGAACCAAGGTAACCCACATAGCCCGAAGAATTACCAAACTTAAGTGGCAGTAGGCAGGGCACATTGCTTCCAGAATAGATGGCCGATGGGGCCGAAAGGTTCTGGAGTGGCGACCGCGTACCGGAAGACGTAGCGTTGGATGGCCTCCCACAAGGTGGACCGACGACCTTGTGAAGGCCGCAGGAACCCGTTGGATGCGAGAAGCACAGAACCGGTCGAAGTGGAGGTGCTTGGGGGAGGCCTATGTCCAGCAGTGGACGTCTTTCGGCTGAAATGATGATGATGATGATATATATTTTGGAAATGTGCTAATCAAGCCCTTTCATTTGATACCCAACACGACATGATTAAAAAAACATTTTTTTAGGTCATGTCCGCTGGAGGGCGCCATATTCAATTTAATATGACCTCACATAGCCTATAATCAGCGGACAATCAAGACGCTTCCAACGATATCTCATTTGTCAAATTATGACAAGTAGTTTAGAAGCTATGAGGGAATAGATGAACATACATACATACGAGCGTGACACTGAAAGTTTTTAGAACTGGCCACTTGTAAACGATTGAATAAAAAAAGCAAAATTAAAAATTTTGAAAAAACCCACGAAGACGGTTAAATGTAATTGGAAAATGATAAAATAATTAAAAAACCCCCGACTTAAAGAATTTATGTAACGAGACTAAAACAGAAAAAATCATATGGCAGTCGGGGGACCGCTTAGAATAGAAGGTGTTCCACAGAACGGTCCCCCGACTTCCATATGATTTTATTGAAATTTTTTACTATTCACTGAAAACCCCTTACTTCCCGTGGGTGTCGTAAAAGGCGACTAAGGGTCGTACCGGAGAATGGGCAGCATCGTTCTCTATGTATTCCACCATCATACCATACTGCGTGGCGATTATGGCAAACCCTCCCAAAATTGGGGAGGCCTATGTCCAGCAGTGGACGTCTATCGGCTGAAACGACGAAACGACGACTGAAAACCGCATCAAAATCGGACCAGCAGTTTTGGAGATAAATGGCAACATTGGTTTGCACACACATCCTCTCATCCCACACGCATATACCGTCTCCGTACCGTCGCGGGTAAAAAAAATATGTTCAAATTTTGAAAATGGATCTCTTTGCCAATGTTATTGTGTATGAATTTTATTCATTTGTCATTTGTTTACGATTTGGCGGCAATTTGAAAATTGTCTGTGTCATGTCAGCATGAATTTAACGCGAGAAAATTTTCATACAATGACTTTTTATGACTTTCGATATCATTTAAGTCAACAAGAAAGTTGTGATAGACTTCGATTGGCCTTTCACGATGAAGCCCCATCTCGTGCCACTGTTTACAACTAGTTTAATGAGTTTAAACGTAGTCGCACTAATCTCACCGATGATCTACGTGAGGGACGGCCTTCTACGGCGACGACTGAAGATAACATCAGTGTTGTACGGCATATGATAGAGAATGACAAAAGAGTGACTTATCAGCAGATTCGGACAAGCTTAGGCATCGGTATGAGTCAAGTCCACAAAATCCTCCATGAACATTTAGCGGTCAGGAAGCTTTGTGCACGGTGGATACCTCATAATTTAACAGAGGCCCAAAAACTCCGTCGTGTTGATTGGTGTCGTGAAATGGTTCAAAGATTTCACGGAGGTGACTCAAATGCTGTGTTCGACATACTTACGGGTGACAAAAGCTGGATTTATTGTTATGATCCTGAAACTAAGAGACAGTCTGCTGTCAGTGTGTTTCCTTTCGAGGAGTTGCCAACTAAAGTGAAGAGAGGTCGAAGCGTGGGAAAAAAGATGGTGGCCTCGTTCTTCGGAAGGACAGGTCATTACTCAACAATTGTTTTAGAGGATCGAAAAACAGTTACTGCAGAGTGGTACACTAACAATTGTTTGCCACTTGTCTTGGAAAAAGTTCGGGAGAAACGACCTCGCAGTAGGATCCTCCTTCACCACGACAACGCCTCGTCGCACACCGCCAAGCAAACAATCGACTACTCGGCGACGTCAGACGTGGAATTATTGGGTCACCCGCCCTATAGCCCCGACCTCGCACCTTGCGATTTTTATTTATTTCCGAAAATAAAATGAAAGCTTCGAGGAAAACGTTTTATGGACGCCGAGGAAGCAGTTTCGTTCGCCGTTTCAAAATGCCGTCGAAGAGACCCCTAAGGACGAGTGAGCAAAGTGCTTTTCTCAGTGGTTCCATCGGATGCAGCGATGTATTGATGTAAATGTACACTATTTTGAAAAGATATAATAAAACTTATAACTTGCTAGTTTGTACAGTTTTTGATTTACTAAGAACTTTCAGTGTCACCCTCGTACCTACCAGTCAGCCTCCTTTTTGCTTCGCCGTAGTCGGGTAAAAATAACTTTAATTTCGGGAGTCGGTGGCAAAAAACGAAATTAAAGTTATTTTTCACGTTGTAGCGTCTTTTTTGGAGGTCGGTTGTTTTTTTTTTTATAAAAAAAGCTTTTATTATTTTTCAGTTTTAAGTTGTACTTACGCTACACAAAATTCGTATAACGCTATTTGCTATGTAAATATCAGTGACAGCCGTGACACGTAGTCACAGGTAGTCAAGTGGCAAAAATACTTATTATTGAAGCTAACTCAAAAACTACTAAGGCAAAGTTAATAAAATTTATATCCACCCCTGAGGCATAATCTATATCGCCCAGAGGACACGGTGGAGCACACGGTGGAGGTCTGCCCCGCTTGGGCGGAGCACCGCCGTGTCCTCGTAGAGGCGATCGGCAGCGACGGCGACCTCTCGCGTCCGGCCCTGGTGCAAGCCATGGTCCGGGGCGAGAGGGAGTGGGAGGCAGTCACCTCCTTCTGCGAAGCAGTCATGCTAGCGAAGGAGGCGGTTCAGGGAGAGAGCCTCCCGTCTCAGCCGCCGCGGGGGACGCCCCAGGCGTCGGGAGCCGCGTAACGACTCCCGGCCACCGTATGCGCGGGCCTGCGGGCGGAGAGTAATGGGTAGCTCACCGTCCGATCAGGACCAGGCCCGTGCCGGACGGCGCGTACGTGTTCCACGCGCGCCTCAAAGAGATGTCACTCCCTTCCGCTCCACCCAGAGCGGGAGGAGTCATTTGATGATTTCCCATCCGCAAAAAAAAAAGGGGATAATCTATCCAATAAAATCATGATTATTTACCGGAGATACCGTGTATCATACATACAAAAAAAAAAACAGTCGAATTGAGAACCTCCTCCTTTTTGAAGTCGGTTAATTATGTAAAGATACGGCACTTATAGCCACAATGCATCCCATGACAATTCCACTAAACTACCATTGAAAAGTCGAACGACGAGTCAAACGATGCAATTTCGTTTACTTGAATTTTTACTAGCAATTATGGTTTAAAAACAAACTACTGAACCGATTTTGATGAAATCTCTGTGTGACCAATCTGAAAGTACCTATATCCTTTCAAATAAAAATAACAATTTTATAAATCGGCTTATAAATAACGGAGTACTGGGTAAGAAACAGAAAAAAGCAAATTCAACTGAATTGATAAACTTCTTTTGTTGAAGTCGGTTACTAAAGAAAGGCAAAATTCCCGGGTTCAATTTCAAACGAAGAAATTGCAGCACAAACAGATAGTCCCGCTATCACAACGACCTCGCCCCATCTTGTCTATATTCGATGAGCGCATCGCTTGGATCACATCGCGCGATGTGTCTCGTCGCTCTGTGATCTGAATACTTATATTTCAATTTTTGCAACGTCACCCGCCGCTGACGGGAATTTAGCCGCTCGTCCAAATACTGATGTTGCGACGTTCGGGACAATTGTGTTTTCTGTTTGCCCTCTTTATGTAATAAAAGAAAATGTCGAAAGGTTATTCTTGGCCTGAAACGTACGCTGTTTATTCTCTGACAAGTTCGGAATAATGCGATCGAGTTGTGCGTATTGGTCACGTTCTTTTGTACGAAGATAACGTTTGAATGTTGCGAAATGTTCAAATGCGAGGATAATTGGGTGTCGGCAGACTTTTGAAATAGGTAATAGGATGCGGGAATAAAATACGTTTTGTTGTTCTACGCGGGAATAAAATAAGTTTTGTTGTACTATGAGTGCAAAAGTTATGTTTCATAATTTGCTGTGCAAAAGATAGTTTTATCAAAGCTCACTAGACTAGAATTTCTCCATTTCATTATTAACAAATAAAAGAAGGAGGTATCTGTACCTACGAGATCTTCAGTCTTGGCTAACACAAGTAAACAGAAGTCCTAGTTAAAAATAATGTTCGTCCTCACCTGCAACTGTGGATGCACACTGACAACCAGCCTGGACCTGACCCTCAGCCTGGCGTCTCTTCTCTGTTCACCGAACTGATTGTGCGCCCTGCAGGTCCACACGCCTCCGTCAGACAGCTGCGCGCGTCTGATGATCAGCACCTGCTCTGACACCGAGATCCTGATGCTGTTGGAGACAGGGCTCAGGCGGCCGTTAGAGTGGCGAAACCAGCTGGAAATGGTAGAAAGTTTAAGTACGGGGCTTTCTGAAACCTATTTGAAATAAAATGTTTTGAATAGTAACAGCTTAACATGCTTTCCGAGGTACGGGAGGGTCTCGGTATGTAAAGATGGCCACACATCCATGGACCGACCGGAGCAAGTGTAGCTTAAACTGATCGATCGACCGGTGCGGCTGTTATTAGTTAGCCATGAGCCCCCTTGAAAAGTCTAACTATTTAACCTAATTCCAAAATCATTCGGTACTTCTCCGTTTTGGGTTTATTAGGAAATATTTCCATTTAACGTGATAATTTGTTGGATCAGTGTTGTAATAGTTACTAGCGGATAATGAAATAGTCATGTAAACTAGTCTAAATAGATAAAACAGGAATTCGAAAACAACCTGAGACTGCAAAGTTTATAGGTTTTATTATGATAGACTCACGAAACAGTCAACCTAGTATGATAGCAAATTCCAGCCCTTCCAGTGACGAACCTCGTTAGCTGGATTTTTATCAGCTCCGTCGAATTGTCCGTATTTTAGGAATGTATTTATTCTGGCTGTTTGAATGGCCTGCCTCAACATCTGGCCCGCTGTAATGGGAACGAAGCCAAGTGGGCTTCCCATTGTAACTATCTATTGTTAATGTTTTTGAGTAATGCACTTTCATTCTCTATATGTTTTTGGATAAACGAATAATGATGTACAGGTTTCACAACTAGTGGAACTGCAATCAATGGCGTCGCTGTACCAAAACGTAGGCTTCAGTGGGACAAACCTTCAGGCATAAGTAAACTCGCATTAGGTACAACTTTTATATAAAAACAGGAAGTTTTGATGTAATCGAACTAAATGTATACCTGTATGTGGGTGGTGGACTTCCAATAGCACAGCATACTAATCGAATGTCACCTCCTTGAGGCACCGTTTCATCTTCAGAGACCGTCAACATTCTCGGCGCCATGCTTGATGATGCGTCTGCAAGAAAAACTTCCATTAGTTCTAGCAGTTTCTTTAAAGAAAAGTAGGCCGTTGGTGCTCATACATACGAGCGGCACGAGCCAAACGCAGAGGCAACTGCAGACGTCGACACAATCCCCCTAGAGCAAAGGTACCAGCAACATCCTTCGTCATAATAACAATAATCCAAGATAACTTATCAGCTGTTCCGTACTATAACTTAATCAAATGTAGGGAACAGCAGATTTTTGTCTTCGTGATTTTCAGGCTGGTTCCATAGTAAAAGTTCTTTATAATGATGACTACATAAGAAGTATTCAGTTATTTTGATTACATTTTCTATTAAAATAAAGATACTAACGTGAAACAGTGACCATAGCAGGTGAACTCCGCCTCTTCTCCCCAGTCAGTGCATGCTGAGCCTCACAGGAGTACGAGCTGCCATCATCAGGGCGAGCGTCGCGGACCACCAGGATGTCGCTGCGGCTACCTCCCACTATGTAGCGACCACCTGGAACAAAACAATGGTGTTATAAAATTACAAACCTTCACTTTTAGGTATTTTAACCTGGTTATTCGAGATACGACGTCAAAAGTATACAAAATATTTGTGGTTTCCTGAAATTGACTTTCTCTCCTATTTCTAAGAGACTGGGGGTCTAAACAATATCAGACAGTAGTACCTTTCTTATTTGCGGCTTTGCTAGTACAAATAAGCTATTTGTCAGAGTGTTACTAGTATTTTATTTCAGCTTTTCTATGTTTGTAAACAATAACGGACAGATACTGATAAGTTGTACTGATTCCACGAGCATTTCCTCGGCTGCCTTAGAAATCTAAAATCTTTTGTCATTCCAACCGAACAACTTTAACAAAGGCGAGCGCTACCACTGATCTCCGCAGATACATTAGAAGACTATCGTAAACTAAGTATTTGTACCAGTGACAACGTTCAGTTTATCGTGCAGGTCAAAGCACGGCTGAGCACAGAAACAGGCTCTCTATTTGATTGAGCTGCAATCTTCCCATTCGATACATCCATCAACACCCTACTTGGAAGTTCAAGTGACATATATTGGGGGGTGGGTAGGGGGTGGCAGTGCGAATAATAAGGTTAGTTCAGAAGTCCTCCTTGACTGCAAACGAACACCTTAATTAGAAAATATAATGTAAAAATATACCTACATGAAGAAAATATGGGTAATAACAATAGCTACTGATAACAAACAGACTGTGGTGATTTCCTATCTAAAGTCCTGGGGCTAAAATTGCATCTATAGTCGTCTTTCTACATTTTAATCTCGTTCACTATCTATGTAGGAAAAGGCTTCCTATGTATGAAATTGGGCCACCGGTTTTATAGCATGGTGCTTCTGAAACCATTTTATGTGTGGAAGTAGTGAAACGCTCATGACTTTGAAATTAGGAGACAACTTCGATCGAGTGCACTTACCCATTTATAGCGCGGGGGTGACACCATTTGACCGACGCGACGTACTCTTTGTGTCGGACAGTCGGAGCGAAAAGTGACATCATAGAAATTGTATAACGCTTTGCGAGCCACACAGACAAAAGAATTGGAAAAGCTATTTGAAAGCTGAAAAGTTGAACCCGTTCCTATTTTTCTGTGTTGATAGAGTTCAAACCGACTGATCTAAACTTTAACGTTTTGCTTGTACAACTTCAAAATCTAGTACATCAGATTATAATATGTGGTTATGAAAAGTTCAAGTAGAATGGGCTTTAATGGCCTTAGTATGGGTTTCTGCCTTTAAATAGCAATAAGATATATAAAAACTGGAAAGAGCTATTCAAGCAAAACCTACAAACACGACTTTTGCCAATTCTTAGTCAGTTCGGAGTTAAAGATCTAAATGTATTAACTTTGGTGACCAAGTTGTTACCTATTTAGGTAATTAACTCGGAATTAACTAACAATTGGCAAAAGTCGTGTTAGTAGTAAAGGCTCTCCTTGTAAAGTTCGTTCCATTGATGTATATCTTATGGCTACTGGGCGCCAAGAATTCCTTTTAATTTTGGTGGTTATCACATTTTTGGTAATTCACTCCGTAACAATTGGAAATTGGAAAAAAAATTGGAAAAAAATAGTGCTAATAGCAAATGTTCTGCTAGATATGCTCTTTTCATTGGCATATAATATTCGTCGTCGTCGTCGTCGTTTCAGCCGATAGACGTCCACTGCTGGACATAGGCCTCCCCCAATTTTGGGAGGGTTTGCCATAATCGCCACGCTTGGCAGGCGGGTTGGCGATCGCAGTATGGTATGATGGTGGAATACATAGAGAACGCTGCTGCCCATTCTCCGGTACGATTCTTAGTCGCCTTTTACGACACCCACGTGAAGTAAGGGGTGGTGGTATTCTTTAAGTCCGGCACCACACAGACAATAACAAATAATATTATATAATAATATATAATATTATCTTAACGCTATTGGGAGATGCAGCAGGCTTAACGTCCTGTCCGGTCAATCGACTCCTAAAAACAATGTTCCTAAAACGGCATCTAGTAGGTCAATATTTTAAAATGTTTGTGTATAGCTTTAAAAGATGATGTTTTCAAGACAGAACTAAAAAAAGTTAATTAATTGACGAAATAATTTTTTAATTTTAAAATTAGATTTCTTCATCCAATAGACACAAAAATAAATCAGCAGTAATCTCTTCAACACGCTTCACATAACCTTTCCGCCCGTTCAAAACGCTTGTGTGTGGGAGCGTCCCGACGTCGGGGTCCGCAGCGTCTCGCCGCTCGTCACCGTTTACGATCAGATAACTTTCAAGCGGGAGTTTTTCAATGAATTCTAAATGCGCGACTACCTCGGGGTCCCCTTCGCGCTCCGGCGCTTTGTTTCACGATTGTCGACTGTTAACTGATCCAGTCGATACTATTGTTACTTTGTTTGGGTTTTAAGCGTTTTTGCTTTATAAATGTAAGGGTAGGGGGATGTTTTTATATACGTTCCACATGTATTATGTTGAACCTATATAAAAACATTTAAAACAAGGCTTATTTTTGGGTTACGGACAAATTGATTTTACTATAAAAATATGATGGACTGAAAATTACTGTTCATTTTAGAAATGCAAAAAAACCTTGCAGGGTAATAACATCTCTACTGAAAAAAATAACATCAATATCACTCGATTCAAAACAACATCATGTCCAACTGAAATTCTACCGTTTATTTTGATTTTCGCTACAACCTACATTTTTATTATTTACGTAGCATCAAAATAATAATCAATGCTAACAATCTCTACAATACTGAAAAAATAATTGCATCGTTTGTTTTCATGAGTAGGTAACATACAATTGAGTTGGTACCTACCTTGTGACGTCACAATACATGCTGCCTTGCCCGTCGGCGCGGAACAGTATAACGAAGTTTTAATTAAAGCCCTTTTGATCCCTTTGTGCCAAAATATTGTCGATTGTCCACTGAACAAAATGAACTTGCGAATTCACTATTCTTATACGTTTAAAAATGAGAGAATATTTTAATTATTTTACATTGTTTTCACAATGGGATTTTCTGCACTCTCATACGTAGGTACTTGATTGGCGAGGTTCAGACCGACGTAAGTAGTAGCATTATTCGTTGCTGTTTTATTCTAATAAAAAAAATAACTTTCTCTACGAGAATTGTCTAAAATTTTTAGAATTATTAAAATTACAATAATTTTAATAAATTCTTAAGATAAAGCGAGTAGCGTGGAAATATTATGTTCCCGGTATCTGACACCTGTTAAGATTAGTTTCTTTAGTACCCGCTAAAAGAGAATCATGAATATCAATTCGTTGTTTAAATTAGTTTCTTTTGATGAAATTTAATTTAGCAGAGAGAGAAGTGGGCCATGAACAACAAGAAAACCGACTCTTGAATAAAATAAGAAAGACTCTGATTTACTTTTAATTTCGTTTGGAAACTTGTTAAATTACTTTTGAGAGTAATTTATGGTAAAATTTGTATAGTATCTGTCTCTGAAGGCAATGTCAGCGATGTAGGATTACAATTTATGTGTCGTTTATCTTCCATAGTCGTTGTTGGGTTAAAACTCAAGTTGTTTGGGTTTATTTAAGTAATGAAATGTTTTTAGACAATGATCTAACAACAGTGAAAAGATAAAAGCGCCATGTCAAAGCATTTATTTCAAATAAGCACATAAAAGGCACTTAAGAACGTCAACATTTACAAGAAAATAGAATTAATTCTAGTCGCCTCTTCCAAAAGGTAGTTTCGTGAGGAGAAGAATGGGTAAGAAACTCCACAGTTAGGTACTCTCTTAAAATATTTTACAATATTTTGTATACATTAATTATATATTTGTATGTGCGCGACCGCGACAGCAGTGGTGGCTCAGTGGTATCGGCCCCGATTCCCAGTAAGGCACTACATTTGTTGATTTAACTTTATCACCACTGCTCTCAAAACAGTGAAAGAAAATATCGTGAGGAAACCGGCATGTCCTAAAATCAAAAATTCGAAGACATGTGACATCCGCCAACCCGCACTGGGCCCGCGTGGTGGATTGTGGCCCACTTCCTCTTAAAAAGAGGTGGCCTGTGTCCTGGCAGTGCGAACATTATAGGCTGGTTATGTATGTGTCCGTTACACATAATAATATAACAAACCTAACACTTGTTTGTTTACTTCGAAAAAGAAAAGAAAAGAAAACAATACAGTTTTCCAAAATACACAATATTCACTCGACAAGAGATAAGCAGCGAGCAACACATCGACATATCGACCGTATCGACGGTAATCGGGCCATCAAAAACATTTTCCTTAAGGACCGAAAAAATAGCAAAAGGCTCTTAAAGACAAGAGCCTCGTCCAGAAATTAACTGATCCTTTATCGCGGCCTTAACTTATTTGATGTCGGCTTTATGAACCGTACGTCTGTCAAATAACCATAAAAGTGAATGCCGGTGCTGTTAACTGAATTTACCTATTTGTTACAGTCAAAACTTTTAATAATTCAAAACTAGTTTTAACTAGTTTCAGTCCAAACCGTTACTAAGTTGAAACGATTTCCGTTTCCAGTATTAATAATTCAGTTTTTACGGAATAGCTTTGTTTTACATATTCTAGAATCACTACAATAATAATTGTTTTTAAAAGAGTCACAAAAATAAACCCACCAAACTAATAGGTTTCTAAGTAAATGGTAGTAATGGTTAAAATAGTTTTGATTGAATTTTGCAGTCAAAAGTGGTTTTCACTGATTAACAGTTTTGAATGTGACATTTATAGTATAGTTGGAGGCGTCGCGGAGAGGTTCAGCTGATGGGTGACGCGATAAGCTGGAGGAACGTCTGTCGCAGCTCGATAAGAGTCGGTGTAAAAACCCACACTTTAAGCAAGATGTGGCCTTTTTAATGTGACTTATGTAAAGTGAGTTTATGTGGGTGAAGGGAAATAGGATCTTAAAAGTGTTTGGAATACCGGATTACATAGTTTGGATGATATTAAAGAATGCCACCACAGTGCCATATTGAGTATTTAATACAGTGTGGCAGGGGGACATCGATGCGGTGTTACAATGGATTTAGTACATAATTTGAACGGTCCGTCGTTTCGTCGGTTGTTTAAATAAAATTAGCAGTCCCATTATACTTTGACCGCCTAGGTATTAGTATTATTTTCTTTTTTTTTGATAACCAACGAAACATTTCTTCGCCTGGGAGCTCATGTGCTGAATATTGATGGGTTCAGCTTTCGCGTCGATAACCCTACCACCCTGTATCATCATCATCTGCCTAGCCTTTTCCCAACTATGTTGGGGTCGGCTTCCAGTCTAACCGGATGCAGCTGAATACCAGTATTTTACATGGAGCGACTGCCTATCTGACCTCCACAACCCAGTTACTGGGTAATACGATACCCCTTGGTAAGACTGGTTGTCAGACTTTCGGGCTTCTGACTACCCGTAACGACAGTCAAAGATCCACAAATGACAACCGGGACCAACGGCTTAACGTGCTTTCCGAGGCACGGAGGGGTCTCGGTATGTAAAGATGGTCACCCATCCACAGACCAACCGCGGCAAGCGTAGCTTAACCTGATCAATCGACCTGTGCGGCTGTTATTATTTAGCCACGGGCCCTGTATGTTGGTAAGAATGAGACACGAATGATAACAATAACAATGCAATGAGCACCTGATAGTTTTAGCATTGTAAATCTTAACAAACTCAAAACATTGTAAGGTTCAAACGTAATTGAAGTTTTTTAATAATTTCCGTTTTGTTGTTCTAAGGCCTGGCTTCCATTGTAACATATTTACATGACAATCCGTATTATTCTTACGCCGACAGCATCTGAGTAGCAATACATGTAGAATACATTAGGTGTTTATTTTCCGGAAAGCAGTAAAACTCAGCTGAGCGAACAGAGCGAACTGAGCGAGCTGAGCTAAATGACGCTTGCGCTAAATGTGCACACTCATGACGTATTGCCAAGTTTACACCACTCGTCTTACAGCGGCGAAATTAATTTGGCCTTAATTTAGCTGCCCTAAATGTAACATTTGAGAAAAAAATAAACCACAAACGGCCCAAATATAACAACCTTATCGGGAGGTATATGTTTGAGCCGTTTGGGGTTGAAACACTAGGCCTTGGGGTCCGACTGCTCATCGAACATTTCGGGACATCGCCAAGCGGTTGGTTGACTCTACGCGTGACCAGAGGGCTGGCCTATTTTTAGCCCAAAGAATCAGCATTGTCAGATGCCCAAAGAGCTCCTGCCTTTTCTTTTTTTTTTCGTTTTTTTATTATATACTTGTACATAATAATTAAATATTTTAGTGTGAAATAGGTTTAGTGTGTAAGAAGTACATTTGAGTAAGTGTTAAATACAATATTCCGGCTGACTTTTTCCCGTCTGGACAAAAACGAGGTAGATATAAAGAAGCTTATGGCATAGTTTCTTTTTGTTTTCACATAAGATAGGAAATCTTTTGTTTACATTCTATCCTTTGATTGAAGCCGGCCGATAGTTTCAATGAAAGAATTGAATGTCGCTACGAATTTATTAAACACTAACAGCGCCCCGTGGTTTCACCCGCATAAGTGTCGATGCCGTGTTAATATCGGGATAAAAACTATTCTATGTCCTTTCCCGGGACTAAAACTAACTCTATACCAAAGGAGATGGCATTTTTTGGCATTACTAATTTTGGAAAGCTACTGAAATCAAAGCTATTTAAAAAAAAACGCGCTTATTTTTATGTACTGATAGCCAGATTAACTTTATTATTGACAATGGGGATAAAATCTCGATAAAAATATGAGTAGGTAACTTGATTTGATCGAACACAGAGCGGCCGGATACAAGGTTTTTTTTTTAATTTTTTTACTGACTTCAAAAAAGGAGGTTTTACACAGCATTATATTGTAGTCTTTGTTTCAACCTCCTTACCCTAAACATGAACACCCACTAAAACCCATAAACATGACTCTTTAGAAGATGACATTTCACGTCATGTTATTTATTTTATTTCACAAGTCATATTCATAGATAAAAATACTAAATGTACAAGTCACATTAGCTCGCTCGCTACTGTTTTGTCATCATCATCATCTGCCTAGCCTTTTCCCAACTATGTTGGGGTCGGCTTCCAGTCTAACCGGATTCAGCTGAATACCAGTATTTTACATGGAGCGACTGCCTATCTGACCTCCACAACCCAGTTACTGGGTAATACGATACTGTTTTGTGCTGGTGTAAATGTTTTGTGCTCCCAAAGTTTTACGTGGATCTTTTCAACGACCTGGCTTGCTTTTGGATTTCGAAGACTCCTACCTTTCTGAACAACCGTTGCGAGACTTGGATCTCTATGTGTTTGTGTGTATAACACACGTATAACATTACGAGTCAACGTGATGTCAACCACGGACCGCTGCCTAAACTAAAACTATACTATCTACCTTCTTGTACCATTGGGCACCGACAGGTGTATGTCAATTGTGGATCTTCTACAGCACGTTCCAGAAATCACTAATTACGGACTGATTCGGACAGAGAACGAGGCATAGTTATATAAAGTGATTCGAGAATGGAATGGTACTTTGCATGGGCACGGCATCAAGATAGCATGTCTCCCCGTCCACCTTTCTTAGATAATATATTGCTAATATATGATGAATAAAATATTATGATTAAATGAATACCTACTGGTTTTTTATTGTACTAAAATAATCCTGTCATCCTTAGGTAATTACTTTTTATTGTACTAAAATAATCCTGTCATCCTTAGGTAATTACTATTAACAATATTATATGCTTAGATTCCGATAAGTGAGTCTTTAAAGTCTCCTGAGTTTCTGTGACTACCTACTATGTTTAATTAAAACTGACAGAGTACACTTAGGCTGCGTTTCCACCAGAAATGAGCGAGGATGCGTAGGTTAAAACTAACCAATAACATCGCTAACTTAGTTCAAGCTATGAAAACACATTATATTGTAGTCTTTGTATGAAAATGAAGCGATGTTATTGGTTTGTTTCACACACACATCCCTCGCTACGCATCCTCGCACATTTCTGGTGGAAACGCAACCTTAGACTGCCATTAGGTCTATAAATGATCAGTGAGTAAATCTTTGAATTAAACAAACTTCAACAACTAGTTATAATTTTTCAAGTCATTACAAAGCATAATTAGCAATATGTTATGCATACAATAAACATTTATGCGTTAAAATAGTAATAGAGGTAAAATAACCTAAAATGAATGCACTTAACCTCACTTTTACAAAAATTAAGATTTCTCTTGAACCCCATTGTTATTATTTTTTATTTATTTTTTTAACAAAAGCTCTTAATATTCCCTTTCAAACCATGCCACTTCTGTTTTTGTAGTAACTAAAAAAGTTTAATGCCAGCGTTCTATGAACTTCTGCCATTCTCCTTTCATCTAAATCGGTTTAGCGGTTTCAGCGTGAAGAGGTAACAGTCAGACAGACAGACACTTTCGCATTTATAATATTAGTATGGATTTCCGGCGTAGAAAAGGGTATCTTTATGTTGAAAAAAAATATTTCTGTGCCTATTATACCCTGTTTTTGTCCAGACCGTAAAAATAGTCAGCCGGTATATATTTTTTTAAATTTTAAAACTTTTTGGAAGTAGGAATTTTGATAGTAGGTAAATTCAGTTTTGAAATGAACTAACTACCTACTTACATAAGAAAATAAACGATGATGATTTGACAATCGAAGTATGTTTACGTAGGTATTTGTTTTCAAGGAAAATTTCACAGCATTCCACACAAAGGAATGCCATGTATTTCCTCAGGCTTACCGTAAACTCAAGACAATATTCAAAACCGTAAACTGACAAACATCAAATAAATGTAAAGAATGGCGTGTTTCAGAAGCTGCAACAGTGAGTTCCTCAAACTGGCGGCGGATATTAAATCAAGCGCGCGAGTAATCTTCATAAACGTCGGCGAAACTGCCAGCCACCGCCGACAGCCAACTGCATCTGCAGCGGATCACTAGATGGTGCAAATTAGCCTTTTTTGTTCAACTTCTAAAAGTTTGCGTTAGTTTTAACAAAACACAAAGAAAAATAGGAGGGAACTTTGTTAAGTTTGGCTGTTGAAGACAGTTTAATAGAAAATTATAATTAAGTTATGCAAAGTAAAGTGTCGTTAAATTCTTGACTAAGTCAAAAGTTAACGTAGCTTTAGGAGTATTTAAATAAAGTTACGTTTTATATAGCAGTTTAGTCTTGTCTAATTCCAACGTGCCAATACCTTTGCCTGAAAAATGGAATCTTTGATTTAGGAGTCAGAGGATATAGGAGAATTTTTACACCTAATCCAAAGATGCCACTCCTAATAAATCACTTCCAGTATAAACTCCGCGAGTTATCTGTTTAAGTAAAGAGTGGTAATTCGTCGCAACTGCATCAAAGACGAACATTAAACTTGCATTAGCAACGCTTAACTTTTACGTAAAGTTTGAATCTTATTGCCGCAGCGCACCGACAATTGAGAAAAGTTCCCTATTCAATTTGTACTGTTCTTCTTTATTAAACGACTGAGCAAAGAATCCAGATAAAACCGTTGAATGGTAATGTTGCAGTCTTAGACAATGAGTTCTTTGGTTCAACTGTGAGACTTAATATCTACTTAAATCTAGTAACAACAAATCTGGGCTAAAGAATAGAAAAGTAACTAATGTGTTGGCATGTTTTTATTAAGGTTAAATGCCGAAAAATAACGTTTAATAAAACACTCAAGACTTCATTACGGCAAAGAAGGCAAATGTTGTGCGTTCAAGTTGTCGGAAGAAAAAGCTAACTTATTCGCAGCCTCGGGAGACGGATTAGCAACTCGTCAGTATTTGCCGTTGGGGTGAAGTTAATTATTGCCGAGAGCTTTGCTTCGACATCACATTAGAGAAGACTTATTTCATGTGGTGGAACAAAAAACACAAAAAGAACTCAAAAGTAGAGGACGTCACATTGAAAACAAAAACTTCATAAAATAAAACTCTATATAATGATTTAACTGACCTTATCAAGGAATGTTCAAATCAAGTGGTAATTTTATCGAACCACTTTCTAACTGCCTCTCCTAGAGAGCCTACAGGATTACCCCGTCTTCAAGGGCCAACCCCACTTAGTTCAATGGGCTGTAGGCACTGATAACACACGTCTGACGCGGTAACGTTATCTCTCGACAATTATTTATTCAACAGTCAACACAATCATGCCATTGTCGGCTAATCCTATACTGTACGGTTACGGGATTCGGGTAGGTAAGATGCTGCGGTTGCTGTTGTAAGCAGTAGTTACAACAACTGTCAATGTCTTGGCAGAATCAGAAATGTATCTGTTGTGCCCTCTACAGTAATATCATTATGAATAACAACTATTTCACATTTCTATGTATATATTATCAGAAGACGAAAATGGGGAAAATACCTACAATTTAGACTAGAATTTAATTTGTTTCATTTAGTGACGAAGCAAATGAATACCATTTTAGCGTTGTACCTATATTTCAAACAATTCTAAGAGAATTTGTGTTAATTAAGACGTTTGAAGCACCACCGGATCCCGTCGATAATTGTGTTACGCACCACTTATTCCACGGTTATCTTAGCATTTCGGCTCCAATGGTATTTTACGGGCCTTCTTGTGAACTGTTGTTCGTTGTTCATTCAAGATAAAATTGAGTTGGTGTCTGTTTAGATATAAAGATAGCTACCACTTCATTATTATCAGGCGGAAGTGTAACAGCCAACAGAAGGAAATTGTTTAAATTCATAACAGTGCACTCGAGAGATAAGCAAAGAAAACGATGTAAATTGCTTTTGCCCTTTTGATCAGAAAATATGATAGATAGAAGATAGAAGTCAGAAACATTGTTCCTCTAAGGAAAAGGTTCCATGTGTAAAGACCGAAATGAACAAAAATTAAGTACAATAAACAGAAAATACGAAAACCGCCGAACATTAAACAAGTTCTTCAAACAAATATAAACTTGAGCTTAAAAACAATCTCCCGGAAAAATGTCCAAGAAGTTGAATGAGTCATTACCTCGAGGAGTAATCGAAAAAGAGCGGAAGCGTCCGTAAATGAAAACATTAATCGGATTTTCTGGTTCTAATCGAGAACTCGGAACTCATAAAGCAAGTTCAGCTCCCTTGTTCCTGTCGCCGACAGCCGCTTCCTACACTTGGATTAACGAAAAATTCTTAATTTTCTCCTTTCGAAAGCAATAATCGGCCGTTTGGCTCGTTCGCGAAAATTAATTTCGATTTTATAAGATCCAGAGTCGGTATGGTTGGAAACTTTCCAGACGACCGACGTATCTACTGGGACTGGAGGAAGGTTAAGTTTAATAAACATGTTTCACAGAAGGGAATATTCGTTGTTGGGATCAATAAAAAGGTTCTGGAACGGTAAATAAGTAACTATAGGTACCTAAGTAAAAACTTTTTCAAGCTGGTTACTCAACTTACCTTTAATTTTCCAATAAAACTCAATAGAACTTTTTATTTTTATAACAAGTTCTATTGAGTTCTAAATCATATTTGATGGTTTGTTGAAGTTTTTTGGATCAATTAGTTATTGAAATACTTTTTGTAAGGATACAAGTTTGGAATCTATTTTTTGTTTACATGCCCAAGTTTCTCTCTGACATTGAGACATAATGTCATAGACAAAATCTTATAATTATTTTTGATCACTGAAAGGAGAGTTATAAATAAGTTTATCTATACAGGGTTATTGGTAAAGCATTAACAACCTCTTAAGGGGTCATTGTACTCATCATTATGAACAACTTTTACTACGGGACCAATCGCGAAAAAAAAGGCAACCGTTACTGGCTGATCTTTCAACGCACAGCTCAAACCACCGAACGAATTGCGCTGAAATTTGGCACACATATAGCTATTATAATGTAGGCGTGCGCTAAGAAAGGATTTTCCAAAACTCACTCCCTAAGGGGGTGAAACGAGGAGAATTCGTTTGTATGAAAAATCTTATTCCTTGAGTTTATGAACTTGAAATTTGGCACGAATACTTATCTAAGTAAATTATGAAGTTTGGCATTTTTTGTTTTTCTAAACTATCCCCTAAAGGAGAATTGGGGGGTGTCAAAATTTGTTTAGAAGAATTTTAACGCGCGGTCCGATTAACTCGAAACTCAGTATTTATACTTAAGAGTCCTATTACGGATCGTAAACGCAAAACAAATTATTTCGATCGGCGTACACGAGTCGATAATAGTAGCGATCTCCGGACGATTGCGCGCCAAAAATTCGTCGACAGGTCCTACCTCGTCAAGCGCTTGCGCGGGAATCAGCGGGAATGAGGGGCGCGCCGAATTGACGCAGAATATATAGCATTTTAACTTTATTTATTGCAATTTTGTTTTATTAAATTGAGAAACGAAAACTAATGAAACGTATTCATTGTAGATTGAAGTTTTATATAATATTAGTTTATTTGATAAAGTTGCGTTAATTTGGAGTGTAATGGACGCTGAATCAAGACATTTATTGCTTAAATTAGGCTTTCTTTACGATTTTATCCATAAAAACTCAAGGAATTTAAAGGAATTCTAGAACTCCAATAAACAAGTAAAACATTCAAAGTATATTTTTATAATTTTAGCATTTATAAGAATTGAATGTAACAATGTGAATTTGAGCGTCAAAGTTCCATCGCCAACGGTTTTTCTTGCAAACTGTGTTCGTAAAATATTTATATTAAATTACATGAAAAGAAAAATGAAAATGTGTAACTGCAACTTACAAGAAAGAGAATAGTACTATCGTTATTCTTAAACAAATAATTAAAAGATCTTACAAATGCTGAAAATTACAGCGTCAAAAATCATGAATTTGCGTAAAAAATGTAACAGGACTCTTAAGGCCAAAAATAAAGAATAACGTGTAACAGGGTTTTTCAAAAATCTACTCTTAACGGGGTGAAAATGGATAGTTAATTATACAGGCGAGTATTTTTATACGTGCTATAGAAACATCCCAGACGATTTTTCAAAACTCCACCCCTATGGGGATACAAAGAGGGGATACAGTTCATATGAAAAATCTTATTCATTTAGTTAATAAACTTGAAAATTGGCAATATTTGGCGCAGTGACTAATAAAGAATGTCACTTTTTGTTTTAAAAAAAAACCCTCTCAGGATTTAGGGGGTGACAAAGTTAATAGGTTAGAAAAATATGTAACCCGCTATCGGATTAACTCGAAACTCGGTAAGTAGGTACTACTAAAATAAAAAAAGTAGTGTTTTTGGGTTTTTCGAAAATCGTCTCCTACCAAGGTGGAAAGGGGTAATAAAGTTTAAGGGGTGGATTGGTGGGACATATAGTAGGAAATGCTGTATCCACTAGCAGGAATAGCGTCACAGTGGTTTGCAGAGCGCTGGCAAGCTCCAGCGAAAGAGCCAAAATGGTCTCCGACACACGACACCCTTTGCACGACAACATCCTTGTGCCACAAAGGCTGAAAAGCCGAAACAGTTTTTTAAAGTATGTCGCTCACTCACTCAAAAAACTCAAAGCATTTATTTCAATTAAACCAATTACGCCTGTAATTGGTTTTTTGAATTGTCAAGGGGTCGTCGGTCAGTCAGAAAGATGAAGCTAGTTGCCCATTCCAAAGCGTAGGTACCTATGGAGAAGAACGGGCAAGAAACTCCTTGGACACTCTTTTAAATCAAAATAATATGGTTACAAAGTCTTGTTTACATCATTCATGTTAAAAATTATGCATGTGAGCACGATGCAGAACGTTAAAAGCGTCCGTAATGAAAAGACGAAAAAAAAAACAATTCAAATATTAAATTAAAATAAGCCATGGCAGCAAAGAGATGACCAGTCCCTACTGACGGCGCCCGTTCACGAACATGACGCATGTATTATTAGCACCATTCAGCTCAACCATTTTCTCAGCCGCCAGGGCACATTCAAGTCAATGAAAGGCGTACCAAGTAAATGGAACCTTTATAGTATGTACATACTACTCACACATGTGCTATGCAATTATACAATACTACACTGGTAAATCATCACGAGAAAGACTGAAGCTGTGGCGAGACAGTGCTTCCTTACCTAAACCGTTCGTTTCACCCGCTGAAGACCTCCCACCTGGACATGAGTTACCTTGGGTAACCTGGAAGTCTTTAAACAGACTCCGGACCCAGGTAAGCCGAAGCAAGGAAAGTTCAGGTTTTGCAGACGACTCCGCCTTGGAGTGTAAATGTGGTGCTGTTCCACAAACGATGGGACACTTACTATCGTGTCCTGCGTGTCCTGTCAGCTGCACGTTACAGGAACTGGTGGACGCTGGTGATAGCGCCAAACAAGTAGCCGAATTCTGGCCGAGTCCGTTTAGATTGCTATCGATACGCTAAGAAAAATAAGGGATGGATTTTACTGCTTGCTTCCATTAACTCGAAAATGGGTATCGGGTATTAATAAGTTTTTGACAGAAAATAATCAATAATAAGTCTGTGGGGTTTTCGGAAATTGATTCCTGACGGGGATAAAGTGGTAATTCGATTTTTAAGGGGATTTTAGTGAGTGGCTTGATTAACTGAAAAATTGGTATAATTAATCTTTTAGTCAAGTTATAGAAACATCCCAGACGATTTTTCAAAATGAGTATAAAAAGAGGGGATACAGTTTATATGAAAAATCTTATTCATTTGGTTAATAAACTTGAAACTTGGCAATATTTGGCTCAGTAACTAATAAAGATTGTCATTTTTAGTTTAAACAAAACCCCTCACACAGAATTTAGGGGGTGACAAAGTTGATAGGTTAGAAAAATATATAACCCGCTGTCGGATTAACTCGAAACTCTGTACTACTAAAAAAAAATAAAAAAAGTATGTGTTTAAGGGTTTTTCAAAAATCGACTCCTACCAATGTGGAAAAGGGTAAGTAATAAAGTTTAAGGGGTGGATTTTACTAATTGCTTCTATTAACTCCGAAATGGGTATGGGTCTTTGAGTCAAGTAATGAACACATCCCAAACGATTTTTCGTAATTCCATCCCTATGGGTGTAAAAAGCGGGGGATATAGTTTATTTGAAAAATCTGATCCCTTTGATCTATAAACTCAAAAATTGGCCCGAATACTTATCTATCTAAATAAATGATAAAGATCATAAACATACATTTTCGAAATTTTTAGAGGAAAGTACGAATATCACGCGGACAAAGTCGCGGGGAGAAGCTAGTAATTAATATGGTTTTATAAATAGATTTATCGGTAAAATAATTAAAATAAAACACAGTCGGGTTAGTTACACCATCTATAACTCAAGAACGGCTGGACCGATTTTTATGTCTATCTATAAAAAATATGGGAAAAAATCACGAAAAATAAAGATTTTGAGGCGGTACGAAGTTCGCCGGATCAGCTAGTTGTTTATAAATTAATCGAATTCTTAGTACTGTTTCCACTTTTTGCAAAATCATTAAAATTATTTTTTTTTTTTTTTATTCTATCCCATAAAACGTATAGCATTGCACAGATCCCCGTACCCTTTACTTTTGACCGCAGTTTGTCCACCTAAGCTAACCATAAATCCGCTTGCTATTCTCAGTCTATTGTCATGCTAAAGATAAATAGATCAATTCTGGTAAAGCAATGAGATATTGATGCAGAGTCTGTTCAGGTTCATGCATAGCAGCATAATGTTCCCACTGCTGGGACACAGGCCTCCTCTCTGTGAGAGGGAGTGGGCCGTAATCCACCACGCGGGCCCAGTGCGGGTTGGTAGATGTCACATGTCTTTGAATTTTTGGTTCTAGGATACGCCGGTTTCCTCACGATGTTGTCATGACCCAAATTTAATTCGTAGCAGTATGTATTTAGGGTTTGATGGGACTGTCGTACGCATTGCGATTATAGAAGTCCCTAATTAAATAAAAATAACTTACCAGCCTCAGCAGCCAGTGGCGCCAGCACGTTGCCGTCCTTGAACCACCTGGCGACCGTCACATGGTTCCTCACGATGGAAGGCACGGTGCAGGTCAGCAGGGCTGCCCCTCCGGCCACGCCGTGCGAAGACTGGACTCGCACGTCCCACGGCACGTCCATTACTATAATAGAAGATTTGTTAGCAAGCATTTGTAACTGAGCCGGCAATGTATGCTGAACATACCTACAAAAAAAAAACAAAAAAACCTACAAAAAACCTACAAAAAAAAAAAAAAAATACCTACAATACATAAATTGTGGAAAAAATAATCAAAGTGGTAAAATAAAATTTTGGAAAATATTTTTTTTTAGGGTAGTTCCCCTACATGTGAAGTGGGGATGAATATTTTTTTCGTCGTCCACTCCATCGTGTGGGGTATCGTTAATAGGTCTTCTAAAATAACTTGGGGGTTGCTAAAATAATTTTTCGATTTAATACTCCATTTACGAAATTTAAACTTTAAAGTGCAAATTTTTGTTCTAGTAGGGCGTCCCCCCCCCTCTAAAACCTAAACTGCTGGCTTGAAAAATCTGGAAAAAATCACGATGATAGTGCATTTCATGAACTTTAAAGGAAAACTATAGCGGTAAAGTTATCTTAACTTTATTATTTTAGCAGTAATAGTCGTCGAACTTGGTGTTGGATAATTTTGTACCAAATACAAAATCCTTAGCATTAGAGTGACTAAGATGAAGTAGTTGCTTGTTTATATCGGGTAAAGACTTGCATTTAAAAACAAAATATGAAAAATTTTATTTTTTTATTTTAATTTTTTGATATTCAGAATAAAGAACAACAGAATCGTACTACATTGTGATAACGGGCTATTACGGAACCCTACACTGTGCGTGGCCCGACACGCACTTGGCCGGTTTTTATTTAACTACAATTAAATAAAATTAGGTTAGGTATTCGTTACCGATATCATATCTATACATATAATAAAACAGTAACGAAAGAAAAACTGTACATTGAGAATTTTCGAAAAAAAATAAGCGCCTTTTGTTAGAAAAACGTAACTGATGACAAAAAGTGACTTTTTTGAATTTTTGTCTGTGTGTCTGTTTGTCTGTTTGTCTGTGTGTATGGTACGGCTTCACGCCAAAACTACTGGATAGATTGAATTGAAATTCAGCACAAATGTTCTTAGTAAACCAAGGAAGGCTTTAGGCTACATATTATCACGCCGTATGTTATGGGAGGTAAGCAATATTGATTTTAAAATGTGTTTGTTCGTAATTGAATGCAAAAAATAATTGAATGCACAAAATTACATGTTTATTTAGTTAAAAATAAAATTTTAACTCTGGGAACATAATAATCACGCTATTTTTATAAAGGAGCGGGGCAGTAATATTATAAATTGCAAGGGAACAGCTATTTCAACAACATGTCAACGGGGAATTTAGATGTAAGGTCAGGCGACCGTTTACCGCACTAAATGGTGCGAGTTCAAATCCCATAGTATTGTTTTTAAAAATCGTAAAATTCTTTTTTTTTAGTTTTTGCATTTTTTATGTGCATTAGGAACGATACTGTTATGAAATCTGAGAACTTTACATGTCCTATCTAATTGTATGGAGAGTTTCACACCAATATTACTAAACAGATTGATTGGCGGTACAACAAGCTAAACTATCATGAAGTCAAGTCAAACTTTTGGTTCTGTTATATCTTACCAAGCACATTTGTTGTAGGTAATTCATTTAAGTATGTAATTCTTAGTTTTGATCCTTGCTGCTGTTACCATTTTTTTTTTAATGCAAAACTAATGTAGTTGTCTGTTAAATTAACGGCAATTTAGTTTTATTCATAATTTAATTAATTTGGGTAAATAATATGTAGTTTCCGTTTTCTAACTAGATGGTGTTGGCGTCGAGTTACATCGCGCTATGGTTTTGTTCCCAAAATGTGATGTTATAGGTGCCGATGTGCCGCTCTCATCCTATAGAAACTGGGGTTATCTTTGTTGTCTGTGTTGGTTGATGTGTTTAATTTTCCTGTTGGCCTTCACAGAGTACTTTTTGATAGACTGAAATTGGCCTTTTTTAGACTCTGTGAAGGGGACAACTTTGCTAGATCACTCACCTATGATGAGGTGCCGTCGTACTACACGTACGACAAGCAAAGAGGTGTATTTAATCGACGTCGAAGCGGACACTCCGTGGACGGGTTTCAGGGAATTTTTAAGGACACCGCATTGGGACTTTGGGATGGGTTTACACTGTGCACCCAAATAATGGCGAGTGCTGTTATTTGCGAATGTTACTGCACACAGTGCACGGCCCAACATCATTTGTGTTTCTAAGGACAGTCGATGACATTGAGTATCCCACATACCGCGCTGCTTGCGTAGCACGCCAACTTCTCGACGGTGATCAGCACTGGGACAACGCACTTGAGGAGGCCAGCATTAGTGACAATCTCAGTCGTTTGCGACATCTGTTTGTCGTCATGTTGGTGTTCTGCGGTATTGCAAATCCGCTTCTGTTGTGGGCGAAATATCGGCATCTTCTGTACGAAGACTTCCTAAGAGGTCTGAGACGCACTACTGAAGATAATACTGAGGCAACTGATGAGCGCGTTCTAAACAGTTGCCTTAGTTCACTTCAAGATATGGTCATTTCGATCTGCGGCAGTTCTCTGGTGGATTATGGGCTACCGACTCCACAACATCTGGATGTACAAGAGCTTGGAAACAAAGAGTACAACTCTGAAATAAATTGTGATCCAAGAGCTATGAGTACCGTCTATGAGTACATGAGTACATGTCTCTAAGTTTACCTCAGAGCAAAAGCAAATTTTCGACACCATCCTTGACTCGGCTCGGCCAAGGTAAAATGTTTTTCTTGGATGCTCCTGGTGGAACAGGGAGAATATTTGTCTCCGCTGGCATTCTTGCAGAGGTCAGGAGGCAAAACAAGATTGCCATTGCAGTAGCATCGTCAGGAATCGCCGCAACACTGCTTCCTGGTGGCAAAACAGCGCACGCAATGTTTAAGATACCCATAGATTTAGAGAGTAATGAAACACCTGTTTGTGGAGTGTCACGCAACAGTGACAAAGGGCGCGTGCTTAAAGATTGCTGTTTAATCGTGTGGGATGAATGCATTATGGCGAACAGAAAAGCAGTAGAGGCGGTAAACAGGACTTTGCAGGACATCCGCAGGAACCAGCAAATGATGGGTGGCGTTACAGTTTTGTTTAGCGGCGATTTCCGACAAACGCTGCCTGTGGTGACGCGAGGAACTAGGGCTAATGAGGTGAATGCTTTGTTGAAATACTCTTTCTTATGGCCACATATTCATAGGTTGCGCTTAACGATGAATATGAAAGCACATCTTGGCGGGAATGTACACGCCCAAGAATTTTCTGATGTTCTCTTAAAATTGGGTGAGGGAACGCTACCAGTAGACGGTGGCCAGGTGGTTCTACCTGAGATACTTGGGAGAGTGGTGTCCACCTTAGAAGATTTGATTCGCCTGGTGTACGGGGACATCATCTTGGGTGTGTGAACGAGCCATTTTAACACCCAGAAACGACCAAGCTTCAGCGATCAATGAATGCATTCTCGCGGAAATTGAGGGAAATGAAGTATTCTACTCTTCAATAAACACAGTTGTCGACCAAGATGACGCCACACATTACCCCTTAGAATTTCTCAATTCCCTCAGTGCAAGTGGACTACCAGCGCACACCATTAAGTTAAAGGTCGGTGTCCCAATTATGCTTCTTCGGAAACTCACTCAGCCGAAACTGTACCATGGGACCCGGCTCAAAGTCGTCTCGCTGCAGAGAAATATCGGGGCAAGTATAGGGTTGTGGTGTTGGCGAGATACCACAACCCGTCCCGTCCCCGGGCTCTTAGAATTCGACATCAGACGTGTCAGATCTTCGATTTTGACGACCCCGTTATCGCTGGCATAAGCAACACGATCCGCGTACGAAGTCGCGGGCAGAAGCTAGTTATTAATATTTCGGCAACCGAACATTTTGATTGGCTCATTCGTGAGATTCACAGTAAAATCAATCGTAATTATAAGCTTAGCATTATAAGTAATTAATTTCTGGTAGTTAATTTCTAGTGTGAGACTCAACGTGTGTCGATACCCTTGCACGATCTCACGTTCCTAGCATGTCTGGCTGTGCTGGCACCACTGCTGCGGCTGCTAAGACCTTCAAGCGGCGCAAATACGGTAACCTTAAGGGCAAATACAGCTTTGAGCCGTTTGGGTCAAAACGCTCGGGCCATGGAGACCGAGTGCGCGTCTTCTTTATAAGGAAATTTCTCGCCGGCTGGTCGACACTTCACGTGACCTAGAATTAGCGTTGCCATTCGTTGGCGCGTTTCTGGATGACAGTGATGCGGTCGAGTACTTCGACGCCTAAGTGTCCTTTGTTTTTGTATTTATTTGTATAGTAAGTTAGTCATTTAATTTAGTATCTAATGTAAATAGTTACTTTTCTCTAAATACAAAAGTTTATTTCTAGAATGAACCAATCAGTTCATTAGCGTTACATGTATGTATATTATGCCCTTACGTAACTAACGCAAACCACGCAAACCGCGCGAATAGGTTTGCGTGGTTTGCGATTTTGTGAATTATGTCATATCCCTATGTTGCTTGTATGTTATATTGTTTTGTCGTCGCTGGCGTGACTGCTAAACAAATGAGACTGTCAATCAAGTTCTTTGGGTTTTTCCGTCACGAATTGTGCAGTAGCAGCCAGGAGTGAGCTCGCCCCTATTATAATTAATAGGAGGCGAGTTTATTGCTATAACCTAACCGGTCGAAGTTGCGGTGCTTGGGGGAGCCCTATGTCCAGTAGTGGATGCCCTTCGGCTGAAATGATGATGATGAACTGACCGCAAATTCTGACTAGTCTTGGGACTTAAACATAACTGACGATCTATATAACTTCCTCTGCTTATCCCTTTGGCACAGGCATGATGTTACGAAGGTATGTATTCCATCACACATCCACGCAGGCTACAGATGCTAAGTCCGTGATGACCGCATTACGTCACAATCATACACAAACTCTATCAGTATAATCCTTCGCTCGATAGCTCTCCTAGATCAGTGTGTCACTCATTATCTGACTCATCCCCCTTTAAACCCACTCCCCCCGCAACCCCCCGTAATGATGACATGACATCGAGTGACGTCATTAATTAAACGGGCCCACGTCCAGTGGAATTGGGTTAGCGGTTACTGCATGCATCAATTATGTGTAGTTTGAACGCCCAATGTACTGGGCTTTGTAGATTCGGTTAGAAGTTTGGGACGATTATTGTTTAGTAATGGTTATGAAGTTGGACGGAAAATTTAATTAAATGTTTGTTTTCTTTGTGTACAAAACATCTAGCATTCACAGTGTTCAATACCAATGACTTATACATAATATAACATGTAAAAAAAACTTAGTAACTTGCTGACAAAGGACCTAATAAGATAAAACGGTTCTGATCCTGAAAATATTGATCTGTTGGTAGAACAGGAATATTAGTCACGTATCCAAGGCTACAAAGTTTCTCGGGAATAAATAAGACAGATCGCCTTTACCTGGTACCAGACAGTTGTTGTTCGGGAGATAAATGATTCCAAACATTGAATTTTATATAAAAAATCTTGCTAGATTATCATTATCATTACTTGTCATCATTTTATTACGTTCGTTATTTATCTGTGCCTTTGCCACGCATTGGGCTGATAACAGAGGGGCAATTCTCGTAATTCTAAGAACGTTTACAGTCTGATCTCAGTCTCTATTTGTCAAATATACCTCTAATTTCCCTACATTTTTGACATCGATTGTCACTGAGATGAGATCGTCGTTGTTTTTGTTGTCGTCGTTGTTGTTGTTTAAATACGGGAATTGAACTTCAGGTATAGCGGTGTACGAGCTCTGTCCTATCAGACCTCTGTTGCGGACTGTCACTAACGTGGCTGCCTGTCAGATTGATACTTATGATTTGAGCTTGCCAAAGGGCCACGACATGGCACGTTATGTTGTGAAATGTGTGGCAAAAAATACAAAAGTTAAACGCTCAATGGAAGCCTTTTCAATAACCTGACACGCCACGCCCCGACCACACAGGGTATTATTAATAATAAATAAATATACAATTCACTGGCCGGAAATTCAACGTCGTTATCTTGTTGTAATAGGTATTGCAAGAAACATTCAAACATTTTATATAAAAGCGAGTTATAAAAAATCTGTAACTCGCGGTAATCCGATTTTTTCCACTGGTTCATTTTTAATCCAATTATTAAGTTGGGGCCCTCGGGTTTTGACTCGGATTCTGTTTTGTTCTCTCGTCATTTTAGGTGTTGAGTTTTCAAAGTAAAGCGATTTGTTATAATCAGATCAAAGTACAAATTATTTACTGATAATAAAAAAGGAACAACAATTTTCTTTTTCTTTCCATTTCGGTTGTGGAAACCTTAACAATTTATTAGCATTCTTTAGCCAAATTCCAAATAAAAAGACTTAAACATTGCTTATTTTTATAAATGTACAGTCAAGCTTGAAGGAATTGAGAAAACGTTCACACGTATACTATTTTCGCTTATATTTTCTTATTATGTTGACTTTGTTTGCTTTAACATTACAATGTGACATTCAAAACCCAACTGTCTTATCTCTTTCCCACAAACCATAACCAGCTTACCCCAACTCTCTCATAAACTGTGCAGAAACCATAAAATTAATTAAAACTCCAAATGGAACACTTAGTATGTGTTGTGTAGACAAAGTGACAGCAATCAGGTAGCACATTAGTCTTTCACAGGTATTACCCCTCTTCAAGCAGGAGGCCGCATGAGGAATGACAGCTAATTAAAATGTGCATTAAAATGTGTCGCAAGAATTATTTGTTTATCTTCGCGGTTTTAGTGTATCTATTAAATATATATGTAAACACTGTCTCATTAACACAAGCGGGATAGCTGCTGTCATTTATGTCATCTGTCAGTCACGAGGAATGGCGGGAAACAGACAAAGAGAAAGGCTAGATACGATGGCGCTTGGTGTGGTAGTGAGCCAGTGAAGTGATATATTCAACGTAAATAAACATTCAATTGCACAATAAGTAAATATTAAAGCCTCATTCGCCATTCCCTGTTAGATATCATAACACGTGATCCTTAACATAGTAATATTGTATAATTTTAATAACTTTTACTTTAATTTTGAACAAATTACTTTTATTTTTTTTATAAGGAATAATAATATTTTTATCATTTAACTTTTAATTATTTGCCACACGTACTGCTATTAATGTTCCTAGCGATTAGCTCTTTTTTTTCTTAAACTTCTATGCCTACTTGTGGACAGCGTTGTGGGATACTTTATAACCAAATTGCTATTTTGTTAAACTAGTTGTAAGTCCTTATAATGTAACTGTTTGCTGTTCCTCTCAATAAAAAAAAATGAAAATAAATACGGAATCAACAGGATTCTACAGCGCTGTTAACCCCAAATGTGGGTAAACAATATTTCGAGTTGGAACTGTTGTTAGGATTTCAACGTGGAAGATACAATTAACAAGATAGAAGTCACAGTGTTCTAAATAACTGAGCGTTATAAATACAAGGAAAAAATTTCGATCTGTCTATTGTTATCTCGTATCTTTCAGTGTAATGGCTAAAGAAAAGAACAAAAAAACCTTTTTATAACATCAGTAAGTAAGTTTCTTCATAAGCAGCAATGAAAATCATTGCTGCTTATGAAGTAAGAAGATCAAGATCACTTTTAGCGATAAGAACGCACATTGTGTCACGCCATGTGAAATTTCTACATTTATATTCTTTAATATTTATGGTGTACATAATGAAGAATATTCTATTCTATTCTTATGATTACGGTATTAGATGACCTCATGACTATACCCCTGCCTAAAGTTGGTGCGATGTTATAGAATAGAATAGAATAGAATAGAATAGAATACTCTTTATTATGTACACCATATAAATTACAGACATAAATATAGAAACTGTACAAAGGGTGACTGACACAATTGGCAGTCTTATCGCTAAAAGCGATCTTTTAAAGACAACCTTTGGATGCATTAAAAAGGGGAAGGATAGACAAATACTGTGGTGTACCATTTACATAGTACAATAGATACATACATAAAGTATATTATACTAATCTAAATCAATATATAAATATAATAATAAACATGAAACAGGAGCAAAGAAAATATAATGATGATGTTTAAGGAGAAAGGAAGTGCTTTTTTTATCATAATTTTAAAAGTGAACAAAGTTTGAGCACGCCTTACCGACACGGGTAAGGCCTGAAACTGCGTTAAGCGGGCGCCCGCGCGGTTTCATACAAAAGTGCTCCGTCGCGGGGACCCGCGCGGGGACCCGCGCGGGCGTCCGTCACGGGGAGGCGCGCCCCGCACCCACGCAACGGGGCTAAAAAACGGGGTTAAAATTGAACTAGCGACACTGCGTAAATAAAATAATCCGGTCTCCGCGACGGGTACCCACTACGGGGACCGTCGCGTTCCAACGGAGCCCACCCGCGTGTCCACGCGCATAGACACGCGACGGTTGCCCGTCGCGGGCGCCCGCTTAACGCAGTTTCAGGCCTAAGTCATTCCATAACCATACTGCTTGAACAGTAAAAGATTTTTCATAAAAACTGGTGGAATGCATCGCGGCATCTCTAGTCTCAGGTTTTCCGATGACCTCAGATATCTATTACCTGTATCATGAAGGAACTTGAAACGTTCTTTAAGATAAGCGGGGGTTTTAGGATTAAATAAAATACTGTAGAGCTGAAACAAGATATGAGAATCGTTATATTTTATAGTGAGATGACGATAACAAGCAGTCACTGCAAGGACCACGACGAACACCGATCTAAGCTCCAGCTGCACTATACCCACCCAATTATATCCACATAAACAAAACAGTCAGTCAAAAATAATAAGATGTCTCCCGCTCGCGGCACATCCGCCAGTAATGAAATCCGCGGCAAGTCCGCCTTGAATAATAAACATCCGCCGGACTCTGATTTCCCTCGCCGCCGATGGCTCCAAACAAAATGTTGGTTAACTGAAGCATTAGTCTGTCAGGCAAATGAGTATGATACTGTATTGTAGCCAATTATCGCTGCGGTGGAACTTTCAGCTGTTTCGTTATACGAGGTGATCTCTGGGCGGTCGTTGAGAGGTATACCGACGTAGAGCTGTTGAAGAAGATCCTATTTATTCAAACGATCTGTTCTTTATTACTTTATCAGCGCTTCAATCTTTATAACTGATATTGTTGAAGGAATGGGTGCATTAATCATCACCACAATAGACGCGCCACCTATTACATGGGGCTTAAGTATGACTGACGACATATGGGTGAACACCTATGCCTACCTCTTTCGGGAATACAGGCACAGTGGGCAAAACTTCGAAGTGAATTCATGACCCCTATCGCAGGATTATTATGTAGAAAGCATTTCCTTGGTAGTCTATTTCCATCTCTAAAGACACACATGGGAATACAAGAACCCCTGATCTTTAGGACAAGAGGACAAATCTAATAAGAATAACCCCTATAAGATTTTCCTTACAACAGGTCTTATCCCAAACACGGCTGTACATACATCATGTCTGCTATAAGTTAATGTAATAACAAGCTGTTCCCGCGGTCGACGTTTACGACTACGAGACGGATAGCTTTGTTGCGGGAGCACCTGATACACCTCCTTATTTATGAGCGAAATATCACTCGTCTTTTTATCATGGGTGAGATACTGGAATAGTAGGTAGGCCACAGTTTTAGCCCTATCAATGACTATGTAAGTTTAATGGGCCAAAGTAACATAAATACGAATGCTGTTATTGGTTTCTGTCTAGCTTGTCATTTATAGACTCTGTTAAAAAGCATGCCTCAATCATGAGCCGCATTCATCGGGATTAGTTCATTTAGGATTAAAGCTCTAACCTAGATAAGGGCAATATCTTGGATAGATGTAGAAGATACTTTTTCGCTTGCTAATGAACAAGATGCTCTATCAATGTTAAGCAAACATAATTTTTTTTAAACGAGTTTTGCAGCAAAATAGTGTTTACGACAATAAATTTAAATATTCACAACAGTTACAGCGTCTTATAACAATTTTCATTCGTAAAAATGAGCAAGAAACTCTTCTCACAAGAAACAGTCATCAATTGATGGGATTACAAGTTGTGGAAAGGAAGTGTTAATCTTGCGCCACCAAGTTTGAATAAACATCGAACTGCCGCCAGAAAAAAAATAACGAACAGATTTGAAATTGGAATTTTCTCTAATCGGCTCTTCACGATTTATTCTTACCGCCAAATTCAATATACTTTATTTCCTGAACGGAGCCAGATGGAGCTTGCGAAATCGGATTCTTTAATTAATTTCTTTTTGTGCGACATCATAGCTGCCTAGGTGTTTGTAAATTAAAAACGTGTTCTCTACCGCACTCCGAAGATTTCCTCCATAAACAGACTCGATTAATTTTTGTATAAGAAATAAATAGATTTTGTAAGAGCAGTTTGCTCGCAAAGAAACAGCGGTTTTTTTAATTATTCATAATATTTATTGGGCTCAGTCTCGGGAACAAAATTGGGCGGAAGAAAATTGAGTTTGTTGTGGGCGTGAAATGAGTTTGTTGTGGGCGTGAAATGAGTTTGTTGTGGGCGTGAAATGCTTGTTACTAAGGTTTAGAAGGAACGTGTTTTATGTCAAGATGTAATGTTAGCAGAGACGTGTACGAGTTTATGTATGATGTATTAGGGCTATTAGTGAGTGTATTGTTAGGATAATGCTAGACATAAAAATCTTCTCGTTTTCCTTATTTATTTTACAAAGTTTAAAGCTATGGGTATCTCCTGGCCCCACTTCAATAGTCTTATGGGTTTGCGAACGTTAATAGCTTGGTCCCCCTCACTTTGTGCAGGTACTCCATTACGATACGAGGGTACTAAGGTTTGTAACGACTAAAGTTCTATTAGAAATCGTTTAGCTATTTCAGATAATGCGCAAACAAATAAGTGTAGAAGATAAGTGAACAAACTTTAACAATGTTTGTTGAGTTTTAGAATTTGGTTAAGAGCTTTGTTCACTTAAAAGCACCTAAAAGGTTTAATTTAGAAATTCTTTACTTAAATACCATTTCATATTATAATGAAATCTAAACAAACTTAGCATCTGCGATATGAAAATTTCTTGAATCTTGTAGACCTTTCTGTCTACCTACTTATAGCTAACATTTTTGAACATTACTAGTGTTTCCCAACCAACGATCAAAAACCTATACCTACATAAAACATACTCAAATACTATAAAACTGAAAACCCGAAAAGACTTCCCGATATTTTTACGCCTTAGGTACCAGCACAGAGGTTGCATACAAATACTTTAATCAAGACTACGAAAGCCCAAATAAGGTGCTATACACACAGTACTACATTTTACCTCAAAAACTTGGTCAGGCAAACATTGTTATGTATGTAAAGCGAGCAGCAATAAGGAACATCTGGCGGGGCATTACAGCGGACGTCGACTTTCCGACTAATTAACTTTCCTCGGAGAAATGTTACAAAAACTCCACTTAACATTCTAATCACATTTTTTTCACTCAGGAATAAATTTTGTTAAAGTTCAATAGAAAGTTGAAATGTGCGGTCAGTGAATTAAGAGTGTTTTACAGATTCTTTTTTATTTTACTTACAATGATTTCGTAACGGCAGTTCCGGGAATGTTCATTATGCCTGCCAATTTCAGGGTTTTCTAGAATAATTAGTTGAATTGTTAAGGTGCGATTTCACCAGTGTGCTGAATTGTGCGGCACTGTAACAGTGTACGACACAAATGTATATTCTGGTCGACTCACTCAAGCAAACAATAAGAATTTGTGCGCGAACATTCTAGCAATGTTCGCACTTCGCCTTAACCATCAATGTTATATTGTGATCACTATTCGTCCTCACAAGTACGAGCTACGAGTTACGAGCTGACTCCAATCTGCGACGTTATGGGTTAATACGACACATGAAGGCTTTAAACTATCATTCCATGTTTACGGTAGTTCCGTTCTCCGGATATCGTTTGGAATACTTCCAAGCAGTACAATTTAAGTAGTAAAGTGTTGTATTTATTTACTGTAATGGTGCATAAAATAAAACATTCCTTCTGACAAACCGGCTTAACTTACTTAAGTTGTTCAATCGACTTCCCCTTGTATTTAGAAATCAAATCACATTTTGATCTTTTCTGACCTTGTTTCAGAATTTTATTAGATCATCATTTTCTGGTGGCACTTGTCATTCAAATGCCATGAACAAGACGCTTGTTAGACGTAGTGGTATCATTAAAAAAAACTGGAGAACTTTGCTGCCAAGAAAAGTTTTTGGTTGCCATTCAAGACACCCACGATTGTTGATAGTTTGATTTATTATTACACGTTATACTCACTGAATTCTCCGCGGGTGTTATTTATAAATTAAATGTGCTTCCATCTAAAAGGTAGATTGGACCATCTTCCACATTCACATATTGCCTCGCTCCAGTAAAACTAGGCCAGTCTCATTAAATCCTTACTCTCATACAATCACGAAATGACTTTCATCCTCGCCTCCTCCACATCTATACATCGGCCCTAAGCCCTTACGTGACAGTTGCTCAGTACTCTGTGCGCGCCGCCCTTCAACCCAGCGCGGAACAAAAGCCCTTTTTAACCGACTTCTAAAAAAGGAGGAGGTTTCTCAATTCGACCGTATATATGTTTTTTTTTTTTTTTTTTTATGTGTGTTCGCGGATAACTTCGTCGTTTATGAACCGATTTTGATTATTCTTTTTTTGTTGGAAAGGAGATATGCCAAGGGTGGTCCCATGATAAGGAAACCAGGATCTGATGATGGCATCCCAGTGAAATCGAGGGGAACATTCGAAAATCGTAGGAGCGACTAGTGCGTTTGTTATGTTTTTCATTAAGTATTTTAAAGCACTACAATTTAATGAAGGTCTGGAGTCGATCTGATGATGGAGCCGAAAGACAGTCGAGGGGACTCCTCAACGATTTACAGCAGTTACCTTGTGTTTGGGCTTGATTAATTTGTATTGATGTGAACTTTACACCTAGATAGGTTGTGACTGTCATTAAGGGTCTGATGATGAAGACGAAGGACAGTTAAGGGAACTACTCAACAGTTTACAGTAGCTACCTTGTGTATGTTCACCGATTACTCGAAGACGGCTGGACCGATTCCAAAAGTTCTTTTTTTATTTGAAAGGGTATACTCTCGAGGTGGTCTCATCATCATCAAGTTGGAATCTCATGAGAGGATCCCATGGAAATCGAGGGAAACCCTCAAATTTTATAGGCAAACCTATAGCGATTTGGGTATTTTTTAAAGTAACTTGAGCATTTGCTCTCGGAAATCATCATTTGGTAAAGTGGAGTTGATAATGAAGACCACAGATGGCCATCGGAACAACTCAATGACAAATATTTCACGGGTTGCGATTCGATTACTTTAATATGGTTGCTAAGCAATTTATGCTCGTCACAATGCGTATGATGAGTGATTGTTGAGGAGTTCTCCTGGTTCTTACCGGGAGAACTCCTCAACAATTAACGTCCCAGGATCGGGAAAAGCATTATTTTGTAAAAGGTGATGAACAGTTGGCATTAGGCTATTGTAACTTAGATAAATTACAAAGTGACCCACTAAAAAGTTAAAAATAAAAACATTTTTAAAAAAAAAAAAAAACAACCGACTTCCAAAAAAAACACTACAAATTGAAAAATAACTTTAATTTCGGAAGTCGGTGTCAATAAACGAAAATGCGGAACCAAAGACACCGACTTCCGAAATTAAAGTTATTTTTCAATTTGTAGTGTTTTTTTTGGAAGTCGGTTGTTTTTTTTTTTTTGTAAAAATGTTTTTCACTTTATAGTGTTTTTTGGAAGTCGGTTGTTTTTTTTGTAAAAAGTTTTTACTCAACAGCTCGAGGGCCATTAATTCCACTCCCGGCAGAAGGACTTTTGGAAAACGCTTAACTTCATTTGTTTGGTACCAGTTATAAAGCGGGATTATGTTTTATTATTATGTTTTGTATAATTGCAATAAACTCCTAAGTTACACAGAGGCACAGCGCTTTGATTTACTACTGTATTATTTTCGAATAAAATTTTGTTAGTGTCAGTAAAATTGTTCAGGTATATTATGATTGAAGGATCCTTCATCACGTGCAGAGCTGACGTTAATTAAAGTCTATTTATAGTATTTTATTGACTTGCTTGGTTTCCGTTTGCGAATTTCATTGGTACGTTCGTTGAACTATACTCAATTAAGTTTTTAGATCGCAACATGAATTATGAACAGTTTCTGGATTACTCCTGTTTAGCGACGTAATAAAATTTAATTAACTAAACTCATTTAATATTCTACAACTCATATAAATAAATTCAGCGGCAGACTCCTTACCACTGAACAGAATCTAGATCCCAAAGAAATCCCCACTTGTGTAGCCACACACAACAAAACAGCGTTCAATCTCCGATGCGGGCTGTAAAGCGGAGCTTACACCGTATCGCCATTGTGGGCCGCCATTGTTCGGCTGAGCAAAAAGAGCCGTCAAGTGGTCGTCGAGATACCGCGAGTGGCAAATCGGCTGATACAAGAGCCACCGATAAGTGTTGCGAGAAAGCTGACGTTGGAGATTGTGCCACCGGGTTTTTGTAGATGCTGTTATGGGTGCACCTACCCTAGCTATGGGAGTTTTTAAACACGGATTGGCGATTGAGTTTGGGGGTACACATCTAAACAGATTTATATATTTGGTGGTACAAATCTTCTAAAGACGTAGATCAAAAAACGAAGAAAGACGTGAGGGTGGGTATTGTGTAACCGAAAAGAAATAGAAAATCAAGTCAATAAGTGAAGTGTTTCTCTTGTACCGTTGCGCCAATACTTACAAAAGTCTGTACCACTTCGATGATTGCCTTTTAAAGATTTTTTGAGCTTTACAAAGCTGCCTCTTACGTTATTCTATTTATCTGGTCGGGTACCAATAAAAAACCTGTGTAAAAGTACCCAGGCATGCACAATCACAAGGTATCTTATAGGGGATTTTTTTTTTCTGTCTAGCTTTTTCCCAACTATATTGGGTCGGCTTCCAGTCTAACTGGATGCAGCTGAATACCAGTATTTTACATGGAGCGACTGGGGAAAATATTTGAACAAAACGAATATTTATCAACTTTACCCCGTGTGGGTAAGGTTATGACCTCATCCAACAACATAAGCCGTTATCTCCATCCCATCAACAAAAACTCTTCGAACCCGAATCTCGAAGCCGCCTAATTCCTATACCTTAACATCAAAAAAATCCGGCGAAAATTGGACGTTCAAGAACCGAGCGTATTTCGCGGGCCTTATTCCATTAACGGACCTTTTTCGCGCCTTGCACAAAGCGAGGATATTGAGGGCACAGACCTCAATCTCGGAGGTTTACTGCGGCCCTCCAGACCTCCTCCATAAAGAATTGTATTTGCATTCCGAAGGCTGAGAGATTGATCCCGACTTTAGCATGTCAATACTGGAGGTCAAGGGCCGCAATTTACAGGGGAATTAAAACCGTATTAGCTGGGGGTAGGGGTGGTATTTGAGTGGGAGGTGATGTTTGAGGATCGTGTGTAGGCAGTGGTCAAAGATTTGATGTTAGGAGATATTGACAGTAATTGTAGATAAATAAAACGACGGGGTCGGATGATTTTTTTTCGCAAAACTCGTACGAATATTATCCGATTAAGTGTATTATATCATGTTTGATACGAATCACTACAATACGGCATTATAATTTTTGTTTCAACATAACGTTACACATCCTAATGATGCCTCTCACTTTTGCATTACAACACATTATTATGTCATGCAAACTCCTCAAAATGAACCGACATCTTTAGCTAAACTTCAAAGAGAGCAACAACGTCGCCTATCAGCGTCTTCTAAACAAACTTGCACTCCACACAACACTAACCACACAACTTTACTTCGGCAAAGTTCCAATGACTGCAGGAATTGCTCCGCAGTCTTCACGAGAGCGCTCCGACGGTCCACAAGTCAGTTTTCATCTCCCGGGTGACTTCGTTTCACATTCGTGTCACACTCGGTCCCTTTGTACGTTAGATTGAATATACGCATACGAGTCACGTCCCTACGTGTTTTTCTACATGACAAAGAAAGGTCCTAACCGTTTAGTGCACGTAATCAAATATATAAATTGAAGGGTGCTGATTCGATAATACTTGGGAATTGTGTCGCGTTTTTTACGGAGGATCTCATGGGACGCTTAAATAAATGCGTCATGGTTGTTCGTAATAGCGATAGGGTTGGTTGGTGTAATGGCTGCTAGATTTTCATGTGTTTTTTCCGAAGTGTTTGTCTTAGTGTCCAAACACACTATGCCGAAAGTACGCGACCGAAGTTCCGCGGCTGTTTTTATGTTTCGACGTATTCGGCTAAAGTGCCGAACTTACGCGGCAGGAATTCAGTTACGCACACGCGGAGCGCGGGCATGCCTGCCTCTCGTTGCTCCCCGCCCCGGATCTTCTTCGGCAATCGAATTGAAGTTCGGTCGCGTATAATGTGTGCTCTACAGAATACGTTGTTGCCGAATTGCCGCTGAACTTACGCCCGACCGAAGTTCGGCTGTAGGTACGCTATATCGCAACGTAATTTCGGCATAATGTATCGTCAGTAATTCAAATAGCATTGCAGGCGTAATCATGCCGAATTTCGGTCGCGTATCTTCAGCGTAGTGTGTTTAGACACTAAGTTTTGTTATGAAAAAAATAGAGTGCTTTTCTGCATTTCCATTTAACTATTCATGTAAGAACAACAAGGCAGCATGAAATCACTAAAATTATTTATTTGTAACGCAAAAACTACACACGTGGAAAGCATTACGGTAGAGATTCAAGGTATTTCTCCAGACTCCGAAAAATATCTTGGAGATTTTGTATATTAAAACCACTTTTACACCGCATGAAAATATTTACACAAAACTTATAAGCAAACCTGTGCTAAATTTTAAATTTCATTTCGCAGTCCATTGCCGTTTTTCTATCGGCAGCTATTATCGTTGAACTGTGTAGCCGGCTATGTTACGTGAAACAAAACTAACTTCGATAGCGCTTTTAACAACACGTTCTGAATAAATTAGGATTATTTTCTTCTAGTATTCCGAACTGCTATGGGAAATACTAAGTAATATTATAAAGAGAGTTTTATGCAGTTTTTATTGCTCTAAGGAGTTTGCAGATTCAATTGAAACGACTGTGTTTAAATGATAAAAGAATTGTTTGTTCATAGATTTATTCCGTTATTGCTAAGCAGGGATAGGGAGAAGGGATTGAAATATTTTTTAATTATTTGACTTCCTTCCCTGATACATGAAAATTAAACTTTTTCTGAGAAACACAATTTATCGACGATGTGCCTCTTAAACTCGCTTAAGTGCTTATTGGGCGAAAAACCTCGCTAATGGAATAGAGAGTGACGTCACGACAGCATTGGAGGACAAAGACTAAGCAAGCAGATGGTCTTGTTTGTCGCTACAATTTGGATTTAGGTTTCCAATGCAGCTACCAAATATTCTTCTAGGAATATTCGTTGTTTCAGCCGATAGACGTCCACTGCTGGACATAGGCCTCCCCCAATTTTGGGGGGGTTTTGCCATAATCGCCACGCTTGGCAGGCGGGTTGGCGATCGCAGTATTGTATGATGGTGGAATAAATAGAGAACGCTGCTGCCCATTCTCCGGTAAGACCCTTAGTCGCCTTTTACGACACCCACGGGAAGTAAGGGGTGGTGCAATTCTTTAAGTCCGGCACCACACAGACAATAATAGGAATATTCACTACACAATAATTATAATTCGATTTTCGATACTTCAATCGACTAATTCGTTCCCAGAGATGTCCCTTGGTATGGTAGCAGACCAACCTTGTTATATTGGCGAAAGGACTTTTATAAATAAAGGAATTAGTGACCCTTGGAGCAAATATATATTAACAAATACAAGCGGAATACTTAGTGAGACATTATTTTCACACTACTATTTAGTACTCTTCGAGAAGGCTTGTCATGTCTTCCAAATAATCTATGCTCGATGAGATTGTGCGAAGTATTCGGTGAGCGGTCGACGTCGGATTACGCGCATTTTGGCGTGACAAGCGGACGTAAGGCGGGAAGTGCGGGAAGCAGGCGTGACGCGTGACGCGTGACTCGTGACGACAGATTAACTTCGCAGAATCGTCTCAAGTATTTCCATTAACCGGACCCCGCACATATTTGGTGTTGCGTGTTATTTTCCAATATTGGAAACAGGTCAGGGGAAGATTGTGATGTTCGTTTTTGAATAGATTTATTGAATGTGTGACGATAAGCACTTGGAGTTTTATAAGAACTTATTTATAGTTGAATATATATAATGTATATTTTGAAATAGTTCTAGGAAACAGTACAACGTCTGTTCGTTCAGATAGTAATAATATAGTATTAGGTACTTTTTATTATTTTTGTACTTAGATTCCGATACACAACAAAATCTATACCTAACCGAACCAAGAGCAGAAAACAAACAAAAGCCGTTGTCCATTGAATAAAACAGAATTAATCACATCATGTGGTGGCGCGCCGCAGCCGCAGCGCGACCTACATGCCGACTCTAAACGTGCCTGAATAATTTGTTGTAAACGGACCAAATGTGGGCTATGAGGGCCTAGGCAGGCCTATATAACTATGAGGTAACATGTGGCCGTAGGTACGAGTACTACCAGGATTGATGTAAAGTTTTGTAAAGAAACGTGATTTAATTAATGGTTGTTCCTTCTCCGCACGAAGAGACCCTTTGCAGTTGGACACGTACACGCAGCTGCCCACGAGGACGTCCCAGTGCGCAAGTCACTACGCTGATTAAAAACGCATTTTACTGGCAACACTTCTCAGAAAGCTTATTGTTCATTTTCGCTGATAATTATACGTTTGCATATCATTTGGATTACCCCTTTCTTTGCTAACGCGCGTTTTGCACAAATAATTTCGTTAAATCGTGGTTAAAGCGCAATTTGTCGACGGGTCTTAGTATTTATCAATTATTCATCAAAGAACTTTTAGTCAAAGGCTTGTTTGATCGTATTATACCAAAGGTTGATTAAAGCTATTTTATTTAGCTCGTTTTCATTTATAAATGACCCTTGCACACTTGTTCATTAGGCAATTATTAAGCCTACAGGTTCTCAATGCTGGGATACAAACCTCCTCTCTGAGAGGAAATGGGACGTAATCAATTGCGGGTTGATAGATGTGACAATTGTCTTCGAATGTTTGGGTCTAAGATAAGCCAGTTTCCTCACGACGATTTCTTTCACCGTTTTTGAGAGCAATGGTGATGAAATAAATTACACAAAGCGCTTGCCTGGGTTCGAATCCGCGACCTACAACTCAGAAGTCGGGACCGATACCACTGGGCTACCACTGCTCTTCTATCTGCTAGTCATTTATTATTTTTTTTAAATTGTTGACAATATTAAGGTATAAGATACAAGGTGTACAGTACAACCCATTTCCAGTATACTGTGAGTTACAATATAAAGGTATACGATACAAGGTGTACAGTACAACCCACTTCCACTATAGGTACTGCGCATTACAATATAAAGGTATACGATACAAGGCGTACAGTACAACCCACTTCCAGTATACTGTGCATTACAGACTCATTGACTGAACGCAGGCTGAGTCGGTAGCCTCCTAACTGATTACTACTATAGAAAGATCATGAAGAATTAAAAATTTAACTAAATCTAGATGTGCCATGTCGCAGTGCAGCTGTGCGCACCGCAGCGTCACGCGTGTTTCCATAACAGGATTTATGATTTACCGTGTCAACATATTTTATATTTGTATGTAGTATACAATTACACATGTGCGTGTGAGAATGTGTGTAATAATATATGAGGGTTGTATTTTATGGAGACCGTAAATTGTAAACCTGAACTGGTTTACAGCATCGATATTAGTTTGTACGTTGTAAACTAGATGTTACTCGAGATCATCCATGACTACCCTTTAGGTTCAAAATATAAACTATTCATGTGTAGGAAGCCAAGGAAACAGTCGTACCTACACGTCAGCGATGAGACCGCGTCACGCCACGAGAATGTCTCACATCTGTGGTCGTCGCAACACGTATTTGTACACGCTACTAAAATAATATGTAGTTGCTTGTTCATTTACTATTTAAGTGTCAAATCATTATGTATTTTACTGTTTATGGAAATACAAAACGTGGTTTTAGCTTTAGCTACTAACACACGCGCGCTGCTTATTTTTCTAAATAGTACCTACCTAAATGACACAACATGTTAGCAAGATAATAAAATATCGTGACAGCGCGGCGTTATACGCTATGTATTAGGCAGTTTACCAACCAAACATAAAAAGTTACGTTAAGGGGCTCACAGGACCTAAACACAAAACACGCAAGTTTTAGAAACAATAAAAGTATATGATCAACTACAGTAGGTAAACAAAAACAGAAAAATATATGATGTTCTTCAGGATATATGCTAGATACACACATCAAAAGTGTCTAGGGATCAAGCATTTTTATGCGGATTTCTTGAGATTGAGATGTGGCATTGTAATAAATTTATGATTTTATAAATTTATATGGATCCTTTTTGGTGCATTTCATAATTTGAATCAGGAACTGTGAATCAAATTCGAGTAAAAGATGAAAATCAGCTGTCAATATTTTCCCTATAAAAACATACAACGCATTGAAGACATTATTAGTGCTACTGTTTCCCTACTACTGATTAAAACCAACGTTATTACGGAGCGGCGACGTCATTTAAGCAGGGAAGAAATGCTCAGAGCCGTGGGAATGATAGAAGCTGGTTCCCGGCAACGTACTGTGGCTTTAGCTCTGAATACAAGTCAGAGTGTTATCAGTCGACTTTGGACACGTTACCGAAGCACTGGTACCGTGGCTGAGCGCCATGGAGGACGGTATCGCTGCACCACACGGAGACAAGACCGATACATTCAAATCTTAACTCGAAGAGCTCCAACAATAACCGCCATGATGTTAGCCGTGAGGCTTCATCACTCTTCAGGGAACTTAATTAGCGACCAAACAGTCAGAAACCGCTTGCATGAAGTGAACCTTCATTCCCGAAGACCGCTACGGGTACCACCTATAGCAATGCACAATCGTAGGATTCGATATCAATGGGCTCTTGAACACAGAAATTGGGCAGAAGAACAATGGCGTTTCGTGTGCTTTTCTGATGAGTCTCGTTTTGGTATGAGACCGGATACAAGACGTATACGACACTGGAGAACCCCTGGACGCCAACAGCGATTAAAATCCTGCCAGGAAGTCCATCCTTATAGTGGTGGAACCATCATGGTATGGGCGGGTATTTGGATCGGCGAAAGAACTGAGTTGATTTGGATCAGAGGCAACCTCAACGCTCAAATTTATGCTGAGACGATTGTATCAGACGTCATCGTTCCTCTACAAGTGCAAATCGGTCCCTTATTTCAGTTAATGCATGATAATGCACGACCGCACACCGCAAGAGTTGTAAGACAGACTCTCGCCGCAGCTAACATCAATGTCCTGCCCTGGCCTGCTCAGTCGCCAGACTTGAACCCGATTGAGCATGCATGGGATATGCTACAGAGAAGAGCTCTGCCGAATATGGAGGGTATCCAGTCGCAAGAAGACCTTTTTTTGTTGTTGCAACGAACATGGGCGGCCATTCCACAGCGTGATTTGGATGAACTCATTTTGAGTATGCCAAACCGATGTTCTTGTGTTGTTAGTGTTCGCGGTAGAAACACGGATTATTAATTGTTTAAGTTACCCAATAAATTTTTAAAGAAAACTGTTATTTCAGTCTTTTTTTCGAACTTTTGTGTTAGTGGTTCAAATGTCAAAAATCCCTTTATTAGGAAAATGGCAAATTTCTTTATTAATGCAAAGGTGACTTGGTTTATCGTTACTGTGACAAACGAAAACACTTTATTTGATGAATCCTTAAAGAAAATTTTAATTAATATCAATCAGGAGAAAAGTTATTGCAAAAATATATGTTGATCCCTAGACACTTTTGATGTGTGTATATAGTGTGTTGAAAACATAATACAACTAAATAAATACTTTCTTTTTATAATAAAAAACCATACTAATATACATACAATCATTATGATTTTTGTCAGATTATTCAACAAGCAACATACTAAAGCACTAGTGTTTTAATTTTTTAGTCCAAACAATGGATTTTTGTAAATAGATAATTGCTTCATATTTTGCAACAAATTACCAGCGTTGTGTCATCGCGCTTCTCTTTCTTTTCTATGGAGTCCGACAAAGACCGCGCTTTAGGTCATGTAATTGCACTATTGTAAAAGCAAATTATTTTTAAAAAGAGTAACCATGGAGTTTCTTGCCGGTTCTTCTCCATAGGAAACGACCAATTGGAACCGTGCACCTAGCTTCTGACGTTTCATAAGTGCCCATGTAAGTTTATGCGAAATAAAACATTTTGAATTTGATTTTTTTTACTCCATAAATAATGAAAGTAATCACAAAATAAATAAGTGCGGAAAAATAAGGCTGTTGTCTTACTCACCCGCTTCAAGCCGCATGTCACGTGACAGTATAGTCCCTGCGGTGCTCGCGGCGCGGCAGCGGTACACCGCCGCGTGCACGTCGCTGCGGTACTGCGCCGCGGAGAACGCGCCCAGCCACAGCGTGCCGTTCGGGAGGGCGCTCCTGCGGACAATGTGGACGGACCTTTAGAATGTTATGAACTGAAGAAATGCTTTGTGAATTGCGACTGAATAATTTTGCATCAGAGAAACACGTCTACTGAAGCATTAAATATCAGTAGAAACAAATGGCTATTTATTATTACTTATTTCCAAAATTGGATGGATTGGATCTATCTATATTAGAGTGAAAACTTCTTTTTTTTAAGAACTTAATCTTTGCGCCTAATTTATGGTTTATAAGTAAATATAAAGCACAAAATAAAATAAAAAACCGGGCGAGAGCGAGTCGGATTCGCGCACCGAGGGTTCCGTAACATCATAATGTTTTTAAATTTTCATCGGCGAGGCCTATATTCATCAGAGAATTTTAACACTGTGCACTGTGGTATAGAATATTGCAGTTTTATGTCAGCGCCATCTCTTGACCGATAGTGGAACTAATGTATCTTTTGTTGATGATTTCTGAAAAAGTGTGCTATTTAGAGACTTTCGTTTTATTTTTCCTGTAATCTTTTTACGTAGAATTATTTCAGATTTTACTCTCTGCAAACTTCGGAGATAAAAATACCGTTCCCCCCTTGGGAACGGTATTTTTAGGGTTCCGTTGCCAAATGGCAAAAAACGGAACCCTTATAGATTCGTCATGTCTGTCTGTCTGTCTGTCTGTCTGTCTGTCTGTCTGTCCGTCTGTCTGTCTGTCTGTCTGTCCGTCCGTATGTCACAGCCACTTTTCTCCGAAACTATAAGAACTATACTGTTGAAACTTGGTAAGTAGATGTATTTTGTGAACCGCATTAAGATTTTTACACAAAAATAGAAAAAAAACAATAACTTTTGGGGTTCCCTATACTTAGAACTGAAACTAAAAATTTTTTTTTTCGTCAAACCCATACGTGTGAGGTATCTATGGATAGGTCTTCAAAAATGATATTGAGGTTTCTTATATCATTTTTTTCTAAACTGAATAGTTTGCGCGAGAGACACTTCCAAAGTGGTAAAATGTGTGTGTCCCCCCCTGTAACTTCTAAAATAAGAGAATAATAAAACAAAAAAAAATATATGATGTACAATACCACGTAAACTTCCACCGAAAATTGGTTTGAACGAGATCTAGTAAGTAGTTTTTTTTTAATACGTCATAAATCTTACCTTTTATTCAACCAACTCAAATATGAAAATATAAAAAATTAAACATTTAATTTCATAAACATAACCTTATGCATAAACCCGGATGTTACGGAACCCTCGGTGAGCGAGTCCGACTCGCTCTGGCCCGGTTTTTTTTACATTTTTCATCAAAACTCGAAAACTATGCGGCCTACAAAAAGAAAAAATGTTTGAGAATGTGCAAACTGCGCTCTTTCATATGATACCCCACATGCCCTAGTAGCCCCACTTCGAATTTTTCAGACCCTCTTTCAGCCCCTGTTGCAAAAAATTTACATATATTTTTTTATTTATTTCTTATTTGCAAAATTGTTGGGCAAACGTCATCTAAAACTATTCCAAATTTCCAGTTGATAGCATTAGTAGCTCTTGAGATATCCAGCTGTGACAGACAGACAGACTGAGTCTCACCGTAAGGGTTCCGTTTTTACCATTTTTGTACGGAACCCAAAAAAGAACATGGGAAAAATATGTGCTACATCCACGCATAATGGCTATCGCTCAGCATAACATCTTTGCAGACGATGGAAATAAATTCAGTCAGAGATAATATATATCCTTGCTGCAAGAGGATCTAAACTCAGTGCAAAACTGGTGTTTAGACAAAAAAACTGGCCAAGTGCAAAGCGGACTCGCTCACGAAGGGTTCCGTACCACAAGGCAAAAACGCCGAAAAAAAACACGTTTGTTGTATGGGAGCCCCCTGTAATAAATATTTTACTCTGTTTTTAATATTTGTTGTTATAGCGGCAACAGAAAGACATCATTTGTGAACATTTCAACTGTCTAGCTATCGGACGGACGGACGGACGGACATACAGCGAAGTCTTAGTAATAGGGTCCCGTTTTTACCCTTTGGGTACGGAACCCTAAAAACGAAATACCCTTCTGTCCTCGTATTCGTTGAACGGTGAAACACTGCGGAAGGTTAATTTAATTCGCTACTATATTACATTAAATACTTACTGTACCAAGCACATTTAAGAGTCTACCTCGACAGTTAGCTTACTTTCATTCCAACTAAAATGTTAGGATTTCTGACGCGTAACGTGTCTGCCATATCTTTACGTCTATTCGCACCCTCAAACTCCTCGCCTTCACCGTCGTCAGAAGTGTACTCGATTATAATAATAATAATAATTTAATATGTATACAGGGTTATTGGTAAAACATTAACAACCTCTTAAGAAGTCATTGTACTCATCGTTATGAATAACTTTTACTATGGGACCAAACCTGAAATCATGAGAAAAAAATCAGCTGTTCCCTACATTTTGACGAGTTATACGAACATACGAGTAAATGTAGGGAACAGCTGATTAAAAAAAAAAAACTGACCTGATGACGTCAACTAGTGCAGCATATTTATATTTAAAGTACCCACGATCGAGTTGCTAAAGCCTTCGTAAGGCTAAATCTTCAACAGGTGAAGAGAATAATACTAGATGGGAATACCACAAAAGGAAGGGCTATGGGTATATTATTATCATTGATATATTATTTTCGGGCTATATTATATTCGTATCGTACTCGTACATAGTAAGTTAATAATGTTTTCATCAGCAGTGTCGTCGGTTGCAGTCCCTTCTTAATTTCGTAACTTTTTCTACTTACTGTAAAAAAATCGTTAAGCGTAATTCACAGTAAACATTGACATGTTATTGACGACTTGTTAGGCTACATTTCTTAGAAACACACCGTGGAACAGGGTCACCTGTTGCGAGAACTTAGTTTGCTTTAACTTAATATAAAAGTTGTGCGACGGGACTAAGCGACTGGTTCAGATATTTTCTCAGCTACAGTTGTTAGCCATTACTTCATTCCAGGTAATGTCTGCTATTTCGTAAAAGTTGTAGTTTTTTTTTTTTGTCAAATAGGTACATACGTTACAATATTTAATAATGTCAAAATAAATTACTTACTGTACCGCAAAAAAACTGTGTAACAATACTAAGCTTCGAACTGGCAGTCAACGAAATAATAAGTTGAAAGTTATACAATATATGTTACTCGACGTTACTGTAATTATGATCCAATTAACAGTTATTTATCTGAATGTCGGAAGAATAAAATCACATGCCATTTATCAATATAATTGTTACTTCTGTGTTTGGTATCATGTACAGTAACTAAATCATTTCTCAGGTAGCTCATCCCGAAGTACCTACCTTCTAATTATTAAAATAACTAGCTGTTGCTCACGAATTCGTCTGCGATCCAGGATGAAAAGTAGCCTTTGTCGTCACAAATCCGTTCAGCCGTTCTAGTGTGAAGCATTTTTTATATTAATTAGAATAATCTATTTGACTTTACAGGGGTGTGCCTAATTATGTTATACATACTATAACATTGACTAAAAACAGAAAAATACACAACAGAAAGAACTGCGCTGTTACAACAAATACAGAACTGTTTCAGTTTGGTAATTAATTATCATTAAGTTAATGAAGTTCACCTTGTGTCGCGTGACTTCTACCGATAAGCACTAACAAGTGAGCCGCTAACGCCTCGTCAACTTTACGGCTCGTTTTTACGATCAAAATCTGCATTTTCCAGTAAAAGGCTTAATTCTATTAACAACGGACGTCCTCCTTCACGAACCGTTGCCTGCTGAGAGACCAAAGAGAAGAAAACGTTGAAAATATTTAAAAAAGAAGTTAAGTTCGAGAGTAACAAAAACTTAAAGATTTCCAACGAAGTTAGTTTCTTTGAAGTATCGCAGCTTCTGGGAACAATGTTGTTGCTAACTAACAGTTAGTTCTGCTGTTAGTTCGTGTTGTCTTTGTTTGCTAAATATAGCAAGTATGTTTATCGTTCCAGTAATTGGCTGAAGAAAGACACTTGTGTTACAACTGTATGTAGTAAAAATATAGATCGTGCATAACTTTAGATCTTATGATCAAAATCTTGCATCTACACATAGATGCAAGATTTTTGTAAAACTACTACGACACTAGAACAAAAATAAAGGAGATTCCCAGCAAGTGTGACTGCTTGTTAGGCAGACAAAGGTCTTGATCTTGTAAGCATTCCAGAGTCTCCCTAAACCAATTCGAAAAAACTATTCCTTAAAGCATTTATTCCTTTGATGTAAGCTGACAAAACGCTCTAAAGCCAGGCACACAAAATTTACGAGAGATAAAAAAAGGTTGTTACGAGTGCGGGTCGGAGTAGGTTCCTCAATCATGGGTTTAACGGCTATCGTCGACTTTTGAGGTCCAAGAGTTACGATAGACCTTATTTTAGGTAATAACTTGCGATCGGTTCAGACCTCGCTGTGGTAATTCACTGAGTTACGTTAAACTCATGATAAGGGTGCCATCATTTTTTATACTTTTCCAGCTAAGCGAGAGTTTATTGAGTTTCAGTTATCATGGTGTATCGTTACTTGAAATTAGATCTTATTTTAGCACCTCGTATTTTTAACCTAAGTGTCGGAAATAGCTTCGGAAAATTACTAGTGATCACACTGAACAGAGAGCAAAGAGCGCAGTCGATTCAATCCGATCGATGTAGTTAGTCACATCGTAGATGTAAACGAAAGACTTCTCAAAACTCTTTCCTATAGCTGTGCTATATAAGGTTACTTGGGTTGGCCTTCTTCAGGAGCAGTAGGTACTGTGATATGATCTAGAATAGATTTTATAATATTTTTAAGTCGCTTGATACGATACTTGTTGAAACTTTAGCTTACTAATAAATAAAAATAAAAATACGTTCTTAAAAGACTGACATCACATAGTATATTTGCGTCAAGTCTATCAAAGCCACTCACTTTCCCGTCTGACTCGTCAAAAACATAACTAGATGCGCCATGTTGAAATTGAACTCAATCTGAACTGAATGGATTGCAGTTCGCGCAAATATGTATCTATTGCAACCCGCGGGGTAATAGCGTAACATACTAACAGTAGGAATAGTTTTCATTTTGACATTTCAACAACATTTATTCATTCATTCATTGCGTTATTTACGCTGTTGAGCAGATACATTTTTCGACATATGAAGCAATGGATTTCTGAAGCAAAGAATATTATTTTTATTATTACAATACTGGTATTCAGCTGCGTCCGGTTAGACTGGAAGCCGACCCCAACATGGTTGGGAAAAGGCAGGCAGATGATGATGATGAAGCAATATTACCAATATCCTTTAAAATCAAACAGATTGTGATTGTGTGCAATTACGGTGCCGGAACAAATATCATTTGAAATTCTAGATACACGAAGGTAGGTATTAATTAATATAGAATAATTTACCCACTGATATTTATTTATGAAATACTTCAAGCACAGAGATGTACAGAGGCGGACTTAATGCCTATATAGGCATTTTCTACTAATACTTCTTCAAAATTGCTGTTTCAATTCATCACCTTTACAATTTATTTAAGAAACTGTTTTATAATAACGAAAGCCAGTTCCTGAACCCCTGTAATTAAGCCAACGACTCTTTTCAACACTTAAATTATTCAAATTCAAAACGATTTTTCTTAGCGCCCTTCAAACTCGGTCCTATTCATAGTGCCCAAACTTTTCATTGAATAATCTCTTTGAATACAAATGATAATTTGAAACAAAACACTCACCTTTGTGACTGTCCTAGTAATTAATCACCCAGATACTGGTCCTTTCCATTCCGATTCAATTCCTTGGCGTTTTTGAATAAGAAAATCTTTTTAATAGAATCCGCGGTTTGTGAATAAGATAAATGAGCCACGATTTTTGGTTTGGATAAAAAATGTCGGTGAATGTAAGAAAAATAACGTATGAATGGAAGTCGGGTCGGACTGTGGCTCGCGCCATTTATAACCGTCGCGTTTAAAACGATAGTGTACGTTATACTTGCTACCCTTTCTGGGCTATAGATCTGGCACCAGATTTACTGTAGCTCTTAAATTTTGAGCGGTAATAAAAATAATTTGTGGAGAAAAAGTTGTTTTCGTTTTGAAGATAGCCAAATTAACGGTTGTTTAATTATACAATCTTGTTTCAAATTGTATCTGCTCCTGAATCGCTCCTCTTGATAGGCATGCACCCCAGACCAGCGTCTGGTCGCTTAATGGGACCAGCGCCAAGAGTCAGGTTCAGTGATCGCAACGTCACTTGTATAGTCATCCGCACATGAGTTGTAAAAAAATTACATTGACAGCATCTTTATATCATATTTGTAATGGTGATGTCCGTAGTGTAAGTGTACCACTGATAAATGTGCACGTAACTATACCTACAAGTATTTTTGTAGTTTTATTTATATTTTGTAAGTCTTTCTCACTACACTTTATACCTTATTTATTTCACTAGTTTACGCCTGTAAAGTAAACAACGAAATTATGATTTGTGCAATTTAATAATTATCTTATAGTTACATTAATCACTAGCTTGCCGTGTCAAGTTACACTTAGCGAATAAAACAGTCTCCAACATTAATTATGAACAGAAAGTCTGTCTTCGTAACTAATTTACTATGCAGAGGTCGTTCGGATACCTCGCCCAATCCAAACGTTTATTATACAAAATCTGTTCCAAAAAGAAATTGACAATATTTTCAATTCCCAATTTGCTTCAATTGTTAACGGTTCATGACTATTTCTGTTTGATATTGATAAAATCGTACTCTAATGATGTTGAATTTTGATCGGAAATTGATTTCACAGTACCGATAATAATTGAAAACTTCCTAATAAATATATCTAGAAACTTTATTGTTGCCGAAATGTATATTGTGACTACATTTTACGTGAAAATATACAACCGATATGTTCCTGACGTCACATCGGGCCACACACCACACCGCGATCGCAGGCTTCCCCCGCCACTCACTCGTTCGCCGACACCTTGAGCGTGCGCACATATCGGTCGTCTCTTTGTAATCAGCAGTATTGAATACAGTTCTTGTAATATCGCAGTAGTTTTTTATTATTATACCTAGTCAAGACCACCAGCAGCACACCTGGAGCTTGATACTCAACATATGGTCCTTCGAGTTAAAGAAACCGTTTTTGTGCTACGCACGCGCCTCCTGTGGACTTTGGACTGGCCGTCCGTACCGCGCGCTCGCCGCTGTAGAGGACACTTAGAGGACAGTCTACCCAGAGGGACATTATACTGAGTGAGTCCGTTCCATATCCTTTTCTACTTTCCTGTCTTTTTGCCTTGTCATCCAGGAATGTTAAAATAGTGCTATACGGATCAGGCATACATTGATCTCTTCATACATAGCTTACGTATTGAGTGGAACTTTCCAGAATCAAATCATCCTCATTTTGCATACCTACTTAATAACTTCTCATAATTTCTTACAAAAATTCCTTTGTTCGCTTGGTGCACGTGTTTGCTAAACGCGTAAACAACCTCATTAGTGTTTTTTTGCATATTGTACTTATTGCACCGGTTAGTTCGCCGGGCTCATTAGCAATATCAGCTGATTTTACCGTAGGCTTGGCTAGCTATTTACGCATAATTTTATAACTTAACTTAATTACATTGGTTTCTTTGTCTTCGCTTGCACTTCAGATTTTTTTTCTTGCCTACCTACCTTCTCATTATGTCTGATGCAAAGTTAAGGGAACTTATAAAGAGGCGTGGTGGCTACAAAGCAAAGCTTACGCATTTTAGCAACTTTTTAAGATTAATACCTAGCACGGGTAATGATTTAGATAGCTTCCAAGCAGCAGAATTAAAACATCGTCTTGGTTTAATGGAAACACTATATAAGGATTTCGACGTGTTGCAGACAGAGTTGGAGCTGTTGTCGGAGGATGCGGACGAAATGTATGACGAGAGGGAGCAGTTCGAGACGCAGTACCACGCGCTGGTGGCCCGCGCGAGGGCAAGCCTCGCCCCCGCGCGCGTCTCCTCGCCCGCGCTCATGTCTGCCACCTCCGACGAGGACCTCGCGCGTCACGGCTCTGGCTGCAGGCACGACTTCGTTCGGCTGCCTAAGATAGACTTGCCTCACTTCGACGGGGACTATCAGCACTGGCTTGAATTCCGAGATACGTATCTTTCCCTTATTCATAACAATGACAGCATACAAGACATTAATAAATTTCACTACTTGCGTGCTGCCCAGCAGCGCGTCATTAGTGATAAAAAGCATAGATTTCAAAGCGGATAACTATGCTACAGCTTGGCAATTATTATCCGAAAGGTACGACAATGAAAGACTACTTGTTAATAATCACGTACAGGCCTTATTTAATCTTGAACAAATTCAACATGAATCTTGTAAATCATTAAGGAACATGATTGACGTCACAAATAAAAATCTTCGTGCTTTGTCAACTTTAGGGCACCCTTCTGAGCAAGGGGGTCTAGGGGAAACCCTTATAATATACATGATGTCAGAAAAACTTGACAAGGTCACACGAAGGGAATGGGAAGAATATAAAAATAATTTAAATGCCTTTCCAAATATAAAAAATTATATAAAATTTTTAACAAACAGAGCAGATTTACTTGAATCCTTAAATTATAATAAAAACACAACAACAACAAAAAACACTAATGAAAACAACAAAACAAAAAACTTCCTTACAACAACTAAAAGTAAAAATAATAACAATTCAGACAATGTTAAATGTCCTATGTGTAATCAGAATCACTTTTTATTCAGTTGTCAGCCTTTCAGAAATCTTGACATAGAAGCGCGCGTTAAAAAAGCTTCAGAAAGCAATGTTTGCATGAACTGCCTTCGCCCTGGTCATAACGAAAAGCGTTGCAGTCTCTCGCATTGCAGATACTGCAAGATCAAACACAATACCCTCTTACATAGGGAATCAACAGAAAAACAGACAGGGGAAAACATTGTTTTGTCAACAAACGTCGTATTACCCTGTTCAGAAACTAATCAGGTTCACATTTTGCTATCCACAGCCTTGGCAAAGGTGACAGACGTCAATGGAGAGCTTCATACTGCCAGACTCCTGTTGGATAACGGCAGCACCTCCAACTTCATCACCGAAGAGCTCTGTGGGAAGCTCGGCCTGGTAAAACGCAGCACTAGCTCCACCGTCTCAGGTATAAACGGTCAAGTTTCCAGTACCTCAGAAAGCTGCAGTCTTCATTTGCGGTCTTGTAATGGTGGCTATCAGGCGAAAGTAAGCTGTTTTGTTTTACCACAGATCACACAATTGTTGCCTGGCTCTTATGTAGATAAAAGGTACATTACCATCCCGCCAGGTATTCAATTAGCAGATCCATCATTCAACGTACCGACTGCTATCGATATTCTAGTAGGTGCTGAGGTATTCTGGGACGTCTTAGGTTCCGAAACCATTAATTTAGGCAATAATCAGCCTAGATTACAGTCATCCAAACTGGGTTGGCTTATTTCGGGCCGCGTCAGTCGGTCTCGTCTTCGTACACAACCTTCTGTTTGTCACTTTCTTTCACATGAGGAGTCAGATCAGCTGACTCGCTTCTGGGAACTTGATACGGTGTCGTCCACAAACTGTTTCTCAACAGAAGAACAGGCTTGTGAAAAACATTTTCAAGAGACCACACGTCGGGATACACATGGTCAATTCGTTGTCACAATACCATTGAAGGACTCGCTCGAGTGCTTAGGTGACTCTTACGCGATGGCAAAGCGTCGTTTCCTCTCCCTAGAGCGTAGATTTGAGCGGGACTCCACATTTAAAAATAGATATTTGCAATTCATGCAAGAATATATTGACCTTCATCACATGACAGAACATTCACAAACAAATCATTCAGAAATTAATTATTATATGCCTCATCATGGTGTTGTGCGCGAGTCGAGTTCTACCACAAAACTTCGCGTAGTTTACGATGCTTCGGCCTCCAGCACCTCGGGCAAGTCCTTCAACGACATCCAGATGGTAGGTCCAACCGTACAGGAGGATCTGCTATCCATACTCTTAAGATACAGGCAACACAGGTTTGTTGTAACAGGTGACATTGAAAAAATGTATAGAGCTATTTTAGTTGAGCCATCTCAGCGCCCGTTACAACAAATTGTTTTCAGATTCAATTCTTCAGACCCTTTAAAGACCTATGCACTGAATACAGTTACATACGGCACAGCTTCAGCCCCGTATTTGGCCACAAAATGCCTAGTTTCGCTTGCAGATCAATGTTCAGACCCAGAGGTTAGTCAGTCCATCAGACGTGATTTTTATGTAGACGACTATTTGAGTGGTGGCGATTCGATTGAGTCAGTCATAAATTTATGTCAAGGGGTAGTGAATACTCTCGAGTCCGCCAAGTTTCAGCTTAGAAAGTGGCAATCAAATAGTCCGAAGATATTAGAGTCAGTCACTAATATAAAACCAGAAAATCAAGATAAAAAACTAAACCTAAATGACAGTCCTAGCAAAACACTTGGGCTATACTGGGACTGTAAAACAGACAGATTATTTTTTTCTATAGATTTAAAACCAACTTCAAAAATTACAAAACGTAACATTTTATCTTTAATAAGTCAGGTATTTGATCCAATAGGCCTCGTCGGGCCATGCATAGTACAGGCTAAACTTATGTTACAGCAGCTATGGATACTTAAATGTAACTGGGATGATGAAGTACCAACAGAAATAAAATCACAATTCCTTGATTTCGTACAGTCACTTCCAGCTCTTAACTCAGTTTACGTTCCTCGTTGGGTATCTTGTAGCAATGCTTCTATAATTGAGCTACACACTTTCACAGACGCTTCTGAACGCGCCTATGGTGCGTGTACTTATGTCAGAACGGTAGCAGTCGATGGAACAGTTTGCGTTCGCCTTTTAGCTTCCAAAAACAAGGTCGCTCCTATAAAGCCCACAACCATACCAAGGTTGGAGTTGTGTGGTGCTTTACTGGGCACAAGACTTTTTCTGAAGGTATGTAAATCACTCACTCTAGAGTTTAATCACTGTTTCTTTTGGTGTGACTCGATGATCGTGCTTGGATGGCTGTCAACAATGCCAAGTCGGCTTGACCAATTCGTCCGCAATAGAGTGAGTGAAATCCAAGAAGCTACGACCGGACAGACGTGGAGCTATGTACCTTCGAAGAGCAACCCCGCTGATCTCACATCTCGGGGGGTGAAGGCTGATTGCATCAGCTCGTCCACTCTTTGGTGGTCGGGTCCTGATTTTCTTAATCATAGAGAAATCAAATTTCCTACATCACCTAATACACAAATCCAATCTTTACCAGAATCATCTTTACATACAACTGCTGACACACATAAACAAAATAATGACAACATACTTTCAAATTTAATTCATAAAAAATCATCATTTACATCACTCATAAGAATCATAGCCTATATACAAAGATTCATTCATAATTGTCAGAATCAGAATAACAAAAAATCATCTTACTTATCAGTTTCAGAATTACGATCATCACAGAATCTTATATTACAGATTTCTCAACAGGAAATGTTTCCTGAGGAATATTCATGTCTTAAAACTAATCAGGCATTACATAAAAAGAATCGATTAATAAGTCTTTCTCCCTTCATTGATTCAGACAACTTAATACGCGTAGGTGGACGTCTTAACAACTCCAACTATAGTTACAATGTCAAGCATCCTATCCTTTTATGTAGCAAACATCACGTGACGAAAATTATCTTCGAAAGAGAACACAAAACACTCTTTCACGCAGGGCCACAATTACTTTTAGCACACATTAGACTCACTTACTGGCCTTTAGCAGGCAGAAACCTGGCTAAGCACGTAGTGCGTAACTGCGATCGCTGCACTCGCTTCAAAGCTCAGCCTATTCAGGTCATCATGGGCAACCTACCAAGCGATAGGACTCATCTAGAGTACCCTTTTTTGAATACAGGGCTTGATTATGCCGGGCCAGTGCTGATAGCCGACCGTAAGGGTAGAGGATGTAAGCTATTATAAAAACATTTTTACAAAAAAAAACAACCGTCTTCCAAAAAAAACACTACAAATTGAAAAATAACTTTAATTTCGGAAGTCGGTGTCTTCGGTTCCGCGTTTTCGTTTATTGACACCGACTTCCGAAATTAAAGTTATTTTTCAATTTGTAGTGTTTTTTTTGGAAGACGGTTGTTTTTTTTTGTAAAAATGTTTTTATTTTTCACTTTTTAGTGGGTCAGTTTGTAATTTATCTAAGTTACAATAGCCTAATGCCAACTGTTCATCACCTTTTACAAAATTTTGCTTTTCCCGATGCTGGGACGTTAATTGTTGAGGAGTTCTCCCGGTAAGAACCAGGAGATCCTCAACAATCACTCATAATACGCATTGTGACGAGCATAAATTGCTTAGCAACCATATTAAAGTAAATCGCAACCCGTGAAATATTTGTCAGTGAGTAGTTCCGATGGCCATCTGTGATCTTCATCATCAGCTCCACTTTACCAAGTGATGATTTCCGAGAGCAAATGCTCAAGTTACTTTAAAAAATATCCAAATCGCTGTAGCTTTGCCTATAAAATTTGAGGGTTTCCCTCGATTTCCACGGAATCCTCTCATCAGATTCCAACTTGATGATAATGGGACCACCTCGAGAGTATACCCTTTCAAATAAAAAAAGAACTTTTGGAATCGGTCCAGCCGTCTTCGAGTAATCGGTGAACATACACAAGGTAGCTACTATAAACTGTTGAGGAATTCCCTTAACTGTCCTTCGTCTTCATCATCAGACCCCTAATGACAGTCGCAACCCATCTAGGTGTAAAGTTCACATCAATACAAATTAATCAAGCCCAAACACAAGGTAACTGCTGTAAATCGTTGAGGAGTCCCCTCGACTGTCTTTCGGCTCCATCATCAGATCGACTCCAGGCCTTCATCAAATTGTAGTGCTTTAAAATACTTAATGAAAAAATTAACAAACGCACTAGTCGCTCCTACGATTTTCGAAAGTTCCCCTCGATTTCACTGGGATGCCATCATCAGATCCTGGTTTCCTTATCATGGGACCACCCTTGGCATATATCCTTTCCAACAAAAAAAGAATAATCAAAATCGGTTCATAAACGACGTAGTTATCCGCGAACACACATAAAAAAAAAAAAAAAAAAATATATATACGGTCGAATTGAGAAACCTCCTCCTTTTTTTGAAGTCGGTTAAAAATCATACATTTGTGTTTTTGTGTGCTTTGCAGTCAGAGCCGTGCATCTGGAGCTGGTTTCCGACCTCACCAAGGAGGCTTTCCTTGCGGCCTTCAGCCGATTTATTAGTCGTCGGGGCAAGCCTCAACGCGTGTACTCCGACAACGGCACTACATTTGTGGGAGCTTTCAATGAGCTTTCACGCTTCTTAAAGGTTTCATCTAGTCATATAGAGTCAGATCTTGCAACCAAAGACATTGAATTTAAATTTATACCTGCCTACAGCCCACATTTCGGTGGGATTTGGGAAAGTGCAGTAAAGTCCACCAAACATTTATTGCGTAGAGTCATGAGCCTAACTCATTTAACATATGAAGAGCTCTCAACCTGTCTGATTCAGATAGAGGCTATTTTAAATTCCAGACCTTTAACACCCCTATCCACTGATCCATCAGATCTTTCTTATCTTTCTCCTTCACACTTCCTCATCGGACGATCACTCACGTCAGTCCCTCGTCCTCAGATCACCGACGTCAATATCCAGCGGCTACAGCGCTTCGATCGCATCGAAAAACTACGACAACATTTTTGGCAGCGCTTCTCTAATGAGTATGTGTCTCTCCTGCAGCAGAAAACCAAATGGCAGACAGCTGGGCAAGAGCTGAAAACAGGCACCATGGTGTTAGTGAGAAACACCAATCTTCCTCCTCTTCTGTGGTTGCTGGGTAGAGTGGTTGCAGTGAAGACTGGCTCTGACGGACATTGTCGAGTCGCCGACATCCTGACGAAGAAGGGCATCATAACACGTGCCTACAACAACGTATGCCCTCTTCCGGTCTCTTCAACATCATCCTGAACTCTTGAAGACTTCTCTTCAACGCGGGGAATATGTTCCTGACGTCACATCGGGCCACACACCACACCGCGATCGCAGGCTTCCCCCGCCACTCACTCGTTCGCCGACACCTTGAGCGTGCGCACATATCGGTCGTCTCTTTGTAATCAGCAGTATTGAATACAGTTCTTGTAATATCGCAGTAGTTTTTTATTATTATACCTAGTCAAGACCACCAGCAGCACACCTGGAGCTTGATACTCAACAGATATTTAAACGATATATAGTTACGCCATTCAAAATCAATTAAATCGAGCGTAGATAATTATTTAGTGATACGAGCCGCACTCGTGACCTCGCTAGCCATAATTAAACATCATTATTTTGTATGATAAATTACATAGAGTTAATTGTGTAGACTTAAAAAAAAACCTCCGTTGTCCACCTTGTCTTCTCACAAGGAAAAAGGCCCAGGAAAAAACGAAAAAACAAAAATTGCCAGGTTTGCGTTACTACCTAATTTATTTTTTACAAAGACCATACATTTCAATTGAAATCAATAAAGAAACAGCAGAATAAAGCCACTCTAGATCCACTCAAATATTTCCAGGTCAACCTGAGAGCCATATTGCCGAGTCCACATCAATCTCCCGGCGCAAGAGTCGTATCTCCCCAATAAGAGTGTAAGGTCACGATAAAATAATCATGGCTGTGTTTACGTGACTCATGGCGCATGAATATTGCATGCGGCCGGATTATGTCGCGCGCACGGAGAGAAGATTGAAGGTGGATGTGGTATAGAGACCATTGAAGTGCTTGTCTTAATTGACTTGCATAAACGTTGGTACATGGCAGTTGTTTTTGAAACTGATGGCTATTCTTTTTACAATGAAGAGCGAGAAAAGCTATTCAAATTATACGTTTAATATTCTTAAACGGTTGACTCTAAAGTTGTGTCATCTCAAGGTAATCCTTACAAGGAAATATTTAATTTACAAAAAGTTAATAAACAAGTTTTTAAACTGACGGACAACAACTTTCTTTTTCAATATTACTCGTAAGGCAAACGTGTGATGTGGCAACTAAGACCTAACTTAACTAGATATTAACTTTCTCGTTGTTCTTTACTTTGTGACGTCACTTGACTTACTCTGACGTATGACGTATTTTCCTCACTGAAGGTTGCGTGTAGTAACGATGACGTTGCGAGTTTCTATGGACCACGCAATGTTCGTGTGACGACATGTATGCGGTTTTCATTACGTCGTCAGTATTACCTGCGTGGTAAAGTACCAGGTTTGTGTTAGAGGTTATAAAGTGAATTTTGTGGCAGTAATATTATTAATAGTAGTGGAATAAATTTATGTATTCCCACAGACGAACTGTGAAAGTGGTTTTGAAGGGCATGGATTAAGTATAAAGACTGCTGTAAACTTTTCCTAAATAAATAAAAATTAAATTAAATTGTTTATTCTGTAATGAGATAGACGGATCTCTAAGTCCTTGAAAAGCGATCTTCGCCGCTTTAATACGGATCGTATTAAGGACGCGATAGAGGGAAATAAAGGCTCCAAAGTCTTTGCTAGAGATTTGTCTATTGGGCAGAGCCAGCTTATGAAACTGAAGACCAATGATGGCAGGATCGTATCCGACAAACCTGAGCTGTTGAGAGAGATCGAGAGGTTCTATGGACAGTTATACACGTCAACAAGTAACCCCGTTATGAATCTGGCAAACGACCCAAGAGCTAGATTGACCGAAGACATCTCGGACGTCAGCCTGTACGAGATTAGGATGGCTCTGAAGCAGCTCAAACACAACAAGGCACCGGGTGATGACGGAATTATGGCCGAGTTGCTGAAGGCCGGAAAACCCGTTCTGAAGGCCCATCAGAAGCTGTTTGGTTCCGTCATACTCGAGGGCAAATCACCATGGCAAGGAGGGCATGGAACACAGGTGCGGTGATACTTTTCTTTAAGAAGGGCGATAATGCCCTCCTTAAGAATCATTCCCATCTCAGAGCCATGTCTACAAGCTGTTTTCGAGAGTCATCACGTTTGACGACTTCCAGCCTCCCGGAACAAGCCGGATTCCGAAAAGGCTTTAGCAACGTAGACCACATACATACGCTGCGACAGGTTATACAGAAGATCGAAGAATATAACCTGCCTCTCTGCTTAGCGTTTGTGGACTACGAGAAAGCCTTTGATTCGATCGAGACATGGGCTGTGCTGCAGTCTCTTCAACGGTGCCAGATCGACTATCGGTACATCGAAGTGCTGAAGTATCTGTACGAAAACGCCACTATGTCAGTCAGACTCCAGGATCAGACCTCGGAACCTATCCTTCTGCAGCGAGATTTGAGATAGGGAGACGTTATCTCTCCAAAACTGATCACCGCTGCACTGGAGGATGTCTTCGAGATTCTGGACTGGAAAGGGGCTGGCATCAACATCAATGACGAGTACATAACTCACCTTCGGTTTGCCGACGATATCGTAGTCATGGCTGAGACTATGGAGGACCTCAGTACAATGCTCGATGACCTCAGTAGAGCCTCCGAAAGAGTGGGTCTTAAAATGAACATGGACAAAACGAAGGTCATGTCAAATGCCCATGTAACACCAACTCTCATAAAGATCGGAGACGCTACACTCGAAGTCTTGGACGAGTATGTTTACAGGACAAACTGTCCAGTTAGGTAGGTCTAACTTCGAGAAAGAGGTTAATCGACGAATCCGACTCGGCTGGGCAGCGTTCGGGAAGCTACGCAATATCTTCTCGTCCCACATACCGCAGTGTCTTAAGACGAAAGTCTTTGACCAGTGCGTGTTGCCACTGATGAATATGGCACAGAAACGTAGTCGCTCGCAATGGGTCTTATTAGGACCCAAATGGCAATGGAGAGGGCTATACTTGGAGTTTCCCTGCGTGATCGAATCAGGAATGAGGAGATCCGCAGGAGAACCAAGATAACCGACATAGCCTGAAGAATTGCAAAACTTAAGTGGCAGTGGGCAGGGCACATTGCTCGCAGAACAGATGGCCGATGGGGCCTAAAGGTTTTGGAGAGGCGACCGCGTACCGGAAGACGTAGCGTTGGAAGGCCTCCCACAAGGTGGACCGACGACCTTGTGAAGGCCGCAGGAACCCGTTGGATACGGGAAGCACAGGACCGGTCGAAGTAGAGGTGCTTAAGGGAAGGCCTATGTCCAGCAGTGGACGTCTTTCGGCTGAAATGATGATGATGGAAAGATTCTGTAACTACAGTATAGGAATCACTTTTACAAGTCGTGTATTGTGTATATTTCAAATCAAAATCAACGAGTTCGATTCCTGTCTAGAAATATTGATTTTTCAAAAATCCAATGATTTAGTTTTAGTTTTCATCAAAATCGAGTCCGCGACTCCTTTGAGTACTTTTCGCTATTCCTCATAGTTTCGGATTTGGCCATCCACGCCCACTTGAAAAATTCACCTTGTATATCTAGGCGTTATGATTGACACAAACCTGATTTCTGCAATCACATCGATTTATTATGTACCAGAGTGCGCAAACAAATATATATTTTTAGGGTTCCGTAGTTCTGACAAAGAACCCTTATAGTTTCGTCATGTCCGTCTGTCTGTCCAAGGTTTTGCTAAGAGACCGTTAGTACAAGAAAGCTGTTATTTTGTAGTAGTGTTTTATCAATTACACCGACAAAGTAACAAAATAAAATTTGGGAAAATATTTTTTTAGGGTCCTACATGTGAAGTGGTGATGATTATAGCGGCTAAGATAACTTTATAAATTTAGCAGTAATAGTCGTTGAACTTGGGTGTTGAATAATTTTGTACCAAATACAAAATCCTTAGCATTAATCCTTTAAAGTGACTAAGATGAAGTGGTTGCTTATTTATAACAGGTAAAGACTTGCATTGAAAAACAAAATATGACATAAAAAAACTAAAAAGAACATAATAAATAATCATAAGTTACATAATACTACCGCTAGATGGCGCTGTACAAACGGGTTACGTTTTCATTCAGACGTGCGGGGATGTCGATCACTCGAATATACTCGATATTCGAGTGATCGACATCCCCGCACGTCTTAGAAATGATAATTCAAATTTAAAGTCGATTTTTTTTATTATAACCTTTAACTCCTAATATCTTTACCATACTTATATTCAGAATAAAGAACAACAGAATCGAACTATATTGTGATAACGGGCTACTACGGAACCCTACACTGTGCGTGGCCGGACACGAACTTGGCCGGTTTTTTAATAATTGACGTAACATTGCCGACTTTAAATTAATTAGACAGGTTTATTTGACTTTGTATCAATCTATTATTACCTATTGTATAACGTCCTGGCGCTAAATGAATTTTACTGCACCTAGAACGCGCCCAAAGAGTAGTTTTAAATGTTGCTACTTTTCGTTCATTTAGATTTCCTACACACCAGCTTTATATGGCATGTAAGGTGCTAGCAGTACGTCAATTATTTGTTTTGAATGTAGTTTAATTCCAACACACTGAACTTTATTTTAACCTAGTACTTTCAGATAGGAAAAGAAAGGATTTGGTTTGTGCTAACTCTCAGACTAAACATGCTTTTGCCAATCGATTTTATTTAGTTTTAGGACCCTACTCGTATAACTAGTTTAACAGAGTGCTAAAGGTTTACCGCCTTACTAATAAACGCAGTATAGCGTCTGTATAGTTACACAACGCTTTGTCTTCTTCTTGCGAAAGTCGAATCACTGACGACTGGAAAAGAGAAATGTGTGTGTAAATATTTATCTGATATAACACAATTATTAGTAAGAGAGTTATAGTGGTGTAAGTTATAATAGGTGTAATTTAATAGTATAATTGAGTTTTGCCAAATATTCCTGTATTTGGCAAAACTCAATTATGCAGGCACGGAAAAACTACTATACATTTTTAAATAAAATCTAGCTACCTCCTCTAATATAAGTCTCTTCCTTTATTTATTTATTTATTTATATATACTTTATTGTACACCACAAAAATACATAACATGAAAAAGATACATCAAACACTACAAAATATACAATGGGCGGCCTTATCGCTTTCTGCGATCTCTTCCAGGCAACCTTGGAATGGACAGTGATTACCTAATTACCTTTACCTAATTAATAATAGTCTCCACTTTAACTACTTTAAATTATTCGTTAATTTATATAAATATAAACAGTTACATTATTACATTGCAGTTAGAATTTAACTTTCCTCGATTGTAATTAATGTACTTAAATAATAATTTTACTTTACTTTATACATGAATAACTTTTATTTATTTCGTTTTTTTTTGTATATAAAAATTAAGCTAGATGAAGTCTAAAGGAAATTGCCCATTTCTCTACTGACCGCCGTTGCGCATCAAACAATTTTGTATGCTACCATAAATTGGATATAAAAACAACCGACTTCCAAAAAAAACACTACAAATTGAAAAATAACTTTAATTTCGGAAGTCGGTGTCTTTGGTTCCGCATTTTCGTTTATTGACACCGACTTCCGAAATTAAAGTTATTTTTCAATTTGTAGTGTTTTTTTTGGAAGTCGGTTGTTTTTTTTTTTTTGTAAAAATGTTTTTATTTTTCACTTTTTAGTGGGTCACTTTGTAATTTATCTAAGTTACAATAGCCTAATGCCAACTGTTCATCACCTTTTACAAAATAATGCTTTTCCCGATCCTGGGACGTTAATTGTTGAGGAGTTCTCCCGGTAAGAACCAGGAGAACTCCTCAACAATCACTCATCATACGCATTGTGACGAGCATAAATTGCTTAGCAACCATATTAAAGTAATCGAATCGCAACCCGTGAAATATTTGTCATTGAGTTGTTCCGATGGCCATCTGTGGTCTTCATTATCAACTCCACTTTACCAAATGATGATTTCCGAGAGCAAATGCTCAAGTTACTTTAAAAAATACCCAAATCGCTATAGGTTTGCCTATAAAATTTGAGGGTTTCCCTCGATTTCCATGGGATCCTCTCATGAGATTCCAACTTGATGATGATGAGACCACCTCGAGAGTATACCCTTTCAAATAAAAAAAGAACTTTTGGAATCGGTCCAGCCGTCTTCGAGTAATCGGTGAACATACACAAGGTAGCTACTGTAAACTGTTGAGTAGTTCCCTTAACTGTCCTTCGTCTTCATCATCAGACCCTTAATGACAGTCACAACCTATCTAGGTGTAAAGTTCACATCAATACAAATTAATCAAGCCCAAACACAAGGTAACTGCTGTAAATCGTTGAGGAGTCCCCTCGACTGTCTTTCGGCTCCATCATCAGATCGACTCCAGACCTTCATTAAATTGTAGTGCTTTAAAATACTTAATGAAAAACATAACAAACGCACTAGTCGCTCCTACGATTTTCGAATGTTCCCCTCGATTTCACTGGGATGCCATCATCAGATCCTGGTTTCCTTATCATGGGACCACCCTTGGCATATCTCCTTTCCAACAAAAAAAGAATAATCAAAATCGGTTCATAAACGACGAAGTTATCCGCGAACACACATAAAAAAAAAAAAAAAAAAACATATATACGGTCGAATTGAGAAACCTCCTCCTTTTTTAGAAGTCGGTTAAAAAGAGGGGTAATGTCGCACTTTCATAGGAAATTAAAATTATCCATGTTTTTGTTGTTTTTTTGATTTTCTGCTCAGTTTTGAGGTTAGTTTTGTAAACAAATCTTCCACCAAAAAAAACAGTATTTTACAACAATATGATTTGATTCACATAAAACAACAGAAAATAGTTCCAATAAATCAATGAATGATTCCAATTAAATAATATTACAAAGGTAGGTCATGCTAAATGTAGGTTTTGATAGGAAATAGAAAATAAAAATGCTTGAAAATAGGAATGCAATAGTTTCATTGGTCCATATTATCATCATATTCATAAAATATGTCGTCTAAAAGCGGAGCCGGTGGCTCAACAGACCTAAATCGAGCCAAACTAAGATACCACAAAATGGTCATAATGAGAGCACAGCATCCCATTGTCTGATTACCCACCAAACAATTGCAATAATAGCTAGTAATATCACCTACTGAGTTACTTGTTAAAAATTAGTTTATAATAACTCACGCGCTTCAATGTTTATTACAAACTATTTACACTAGAATACTAAATTAAATGACTAACTAACTTACTATACAAATAAATACAAAAACTAAGGACACTTAGGTGTCGAAGTACTCGTCCGCATCTATGTCATCCGGAAACGTGCCCAGAAGACTGCCAGCATTGCCACGTTGAATGGCAATGCTAATTCTTTGGCCAAAGAACGACCCAGCCCTCTGATCACGACTGAAGTGTCGACCAGCCGGCGAGAAATTTCCTTAAAAATGAGACGTGAACTTGGGCCCCATGACCCGAGCGTTTCGACCCCAAATAGCTCAAAGCTGTAGTTGCCCATAAGGTTACAGTATTTGCGCCGCTTGAGGGTCTCAGCAGCCGCAGCAGCGGCGCTAGCACAGCCCGCCGTGCTACGAACGTGAGATGGCGCAAGAGTATCGACACATGTTGCGTCCCACACCAGAAACCTACCCACCTTCCAAGGCAACAACGTCATGCCGTCTGGTCTCTTCCCATCGCCACGTACCAAACCGTTTGGTTCTAACACCGCTGGTACGCCGGCGGTGACAAGGGCTTGACGAATGATATCGTTGATGCTGGCGTGCCGTGCTATGCGACCTCCACTCTTGCAGCAGGACAGGCCATGGTGTCCGAGACTGTCGACAGCATCGACGCAGTGACATCGATGCGGAGCAACACAAGGTGTGCCCAAGCGGAGACACGTAGCGAGCCGAAATCGACCAGTGAGGAAGATAAAATGATCCTGGTTAATTTATCGGTACTGTGGACCGAGCAGGGAAAGGCCGGTAAACTTATACTTGAAATTTTGCGGAAAATTAGTTAATATGAAAATTAGGCCAACTGAACGTACTAAATGTTATTAGAGCAAAAGAAAGTCATCTATACATATAATAAAACAGTAAGGAAAGAAAAACTGTACATTGTGAATTTTCGAGAAAAAATAAGTGGCTTTTGTTAGAAAAACGTAACTGATGACAAAAAGTGAATTTTTAGAATTTTTGTCTGTTTGTCTGTTTGTCTGTTTGTCTGTGTGTATGGTACAGCTTCACGCCAAAACTACTGGATAGATTAAATTGAAATTCAGCAAAAATGTTCTTAGTAAACCAAGGAAGGCTTTAGGCTACATATTATCACGCCGTATGTTATGGGAGGTAAGCAATATTGATTTTAAAATGTGTTTGTTCGTAATTGAATGCACAAAATAATTGAATGCACAAAATGACATGTTTATTTATTTATTTAGTTAAAAATAAAACTTTAACTCTGGGAACATAATAATCACGCTATTTTTATAAAGGAGCGGGGCAGTAATATTATAAATTGCAAGGGAACAGCTATTTCAACAAAATGTCAACGGGGAATTTAGCGGTAAGGTCAGGCGACCGTTTACCGTACTAAATGGTGCGAGTTCAAATCCCATAGTATTGTTTTAAAAAATCGTTAAATTCTTTTTTTTTATATTTTGCATTTTTTATGTGTATTAGGAACGATACTGTTATGAAATCTGAGAACTTCACATGTTATATCTAATTGTATGGAGAGTTTCACACCAATATTACTAAACAGATTGATTGGCGGTACAACAAGCTACACTATCATGAAGTCAAGTCAAACTTTTTGTTCTAAGCTATATCTTACCAAGCACATTTGTTGTAGGTAATTCATTTAAGTATGTAATTCTTAGTTTTGATCCTTGCTGCTGTTACCATATTTTTTTGTAATGCAAAACTAATGTAGTTGTCTGTTAAATTAACGACAATTTAGTTTTATTCATAATTTAATTAATTTGGGTAAATAATTTATGTCGTTTCTGTTTTCTAATTAGATGGATGGCGTTGGCGTCGAGTTAGATCGCGCTATGGTTTTGTTCCCAAAAAGTGATGTTATAGGTGCCGATGTGCCGCTCTCATGCTATAAAAACGGGGGTTACCTTTGTTGTCTGTGTTGGTTGATGTGTTTAATTTTCCTGTTGGCCTTCACAGATTACTTTTTGATAGACTGAAATTGGCCTTTTCCAGACTCTGTGAAGGGGACAACTTTGCTAGATCACTCACCTATGAAGAGGTGCCGTCGTACTACATGTACGACAAGCAAAGAGGTGTATTTAATCGACGTCGATGCGGACACACCGTGGACGGGTTTCCGAGAATAATAAGGATATCGCATGGGGACGGGTTTACACTGTGCACCCAAATAATGGCGAGTGCTATTATTTGCGAATGTTACTGCACACAGTGCACAGCCCAACATCATTTGCGTTTCTAAGGACAGTCGATGACATTGAGTATCCCACATACTGCGCTGCTTGCGTAGTAGGTACGCCACCTTCTTGACGGAGATCAGCACTGGGACAACGCACTTGAGGAGGCCAGCATTAGTGACAATCTCAGTCGTTTGCGACATCTGTTTGTCGTCATGTTGGTGTTCTGCGGTATTGCAAATCCGCTTTTGTTGTGGGAGAAATATCGGCATCTTCTGTCCGAAGACTTCCTAAGAGGTCTGAGACGCACTACTGAAGATAATACTGAGGCAACTGATGAGCGCGTTCTAAACAGTTGCCTTAGTTCACTTCAAGATATGGTCATTTCGATCTGCGGCAGTTCTCTGGTGGATTATGGGCTACCGACTCCACAACATCTGGATGTACAAGAGCTTGGAAACAGAGAGTACAACTCTGAAATAAATTATGATCCAAGAGCTATGAGTACCGTCGTCAATGACCATGTCTCTAAGTTTACCTCAGAGCAAAAGTAAATTTTCGACACCATCCTTGACTCTGCTCGGCCAAGGTAAATGTTTTTCTTGGATGCTCCTGGTAGAACAGGGAGAATATTTGTCAACGCTGGCATTCTCGCAGAGGTCAGGAGGCAAGACAAGATTGCCATTGCAGTAGCATCGTCACCGTCGTCAATGACCATGTCTCTAAGTTTACCTCAGAGCAAAAGCAAATTTTCGACACCATCCTTGACTCGGCTCGGCCAAGGTAAATTTTTTTCTTGGATGCTCCTGGTAGAACAGGGAGAATATTTGTCACCGCTGGCATTCTCGCAGAGGTCAGGAGGCAAGACAAGATTGCCATTACAGTAGCATCGTCAGGAATCGCCGCAACACTGCTTCCTGGTGGCAAAACAGCGCACGCAATGTTTAAGATTCCCATAGATTTAGAGAGTAATGAAACACCTGTTTGTTGAGTGTCACGCAACAGTGACAAAGGGCGCGTGCTTAAAGATTGCTGTTTAATCGTGTGGGATGAATGCATTATGGCAAACAGAAAAGCAGTAGAGGCGGTAAACAGGACTTTGCAGGACATCCGCAGGAACCAGCAAATGATGGGTGGCGTTACAGTTCTGTTTAGCGGCGATTTCCGACAAACGCTGCCTGTGGTGACGCGAGGAACTAGGGCTGATGAGGTGAATGCTTTGTTGAAATACTCTTTCTTATGGCCACATATTCATAGGTTGCGCTTAACGATGAATATGAGAGCACATCTTGGCGGGAATGTACACGCCCAAGAATTTTTTGATGTTCTCTCAAAATTGAGTGAGGGAACGTTACCAGTAGACGGTGGCCAGGTGGTTCTACCTGAGATACTTGGGAGGGTGGTGTCTACTTTAGAAGATTTGATTCGCCTGGTGTACGGCGACATCAATAGGATACCGCACCAACATGATTCTTGGGTGTGTGAACGAGCCATTTTAAGGCTGGTTTTAGAGTCGCGCTGACCGCACGCTGACCGTCGGCGCTGACAGCCGAAACGTATGAAACGCACGCGCTTATAGCTACGCGTTATTCTAAAACGCTTCCTAGAAGTTCATACGTTTCAAGCTGTCAGCGCCGACGGTCAGCGTGCAGTCAGCGCGACTCTAAAACCAGCCTAACACCCAGAAACGACCAAGCTTCAGCGATCAATGAATGCATTCTCGCGGAAATTGAGGGAAATTGCACTTCAATAAACACTGTTGTCGACCAAGATGACGCCACACATTACCGCGTAGAATTTCTCAATTCCCTCAGTGCAAGTGGACTACCAGCGCACACCATTAGGTTAAAGGTCGGTGTCCCAATTATGCTTCTTCGGAAACTCACTCCGCCGAAACTGTGCAATGGGACCCGGCTCAACGTCGTCTCGCTGCAGAGAAATATCATTGAGGCGGAAATTCTAACGGGTTGTGGTGTCTCGCTGACACTATTAGAATTCGACATCAGACGTTTCAGATCTTCGATTTTGACGACCCCGTTGTCGCTGGCATAAGCAACAGGATCCGCGTACGAAGTCGCGGGCAGAAGCTAGTATGAAATATAACATTCGATCACATTAAATTACGTTATACTTTTTATAGCATATGAAAATTATATCATGTGAACGTTATTTCAAGTGATACTATCTGTTATTATGCCATATATTACACACCCCTAGAAAATACCTAATGCATTTCGAATTTTACCGAAAATCAATAATAACCAACATGAGCAAATAAATGCATCTTAAAAAGAAAGTCTCGCAAAAACTCAAGTGTTAGAACATTAAAGATAATTTCACCCGGTTCTAACATACAGCGCAGTACTGCTTCCCAATTAGCGCGCGTCAAAGTTACTCTCATTTACTGTCACTAACGCTCCGAAGGCTTTGATAAACATACTGACTAGCGACCTCAAGTTGTGAGCTTTGCAAATCATTTCAATACAAGCGGAAATTTGTGACGTCACATAATGTGATCTGTGTTTTGCTGATACAGTCGTACTGAATTTTAATTCGTGTTTTCAAAAGTTGCTGTCTACGCTCTACACGAATTGCTACGTCGTAGTCGCCTACGCGATTTGCTACGCCGTAGCCGACTACGCTTATTCGTAATAGGTTGTTATTTACTACGGAATGTGTACGCTGCTGAGTGGTCGCTACGCATGTACCTTTTTGTTTATTAATTTGTATTGTTCTCGATTTTGTCTATTATAAAGGTACTAATACTAATTTGACAATGCTCCTTTATGGGTCACCACTTTGAGGCTCCACTTTTGTTGAATCGGTTTGATGACTATAAACATTATTTTGGTCACTTAAGTCTTACTAAATGATCTTTTAGGTTAATATTATAAATTAAACTGTGGTAAAACAATATTATGTACTTCTAAAGAAAGCATAAATATAAATACTACAAGGCTTCAATCCATTAATTCCGTCAGCAATTTCTCAGGATCCTATAACAATAATACCCATGCCTGTGCCCTGTCCCATACATACCTAAGCTGTGATCTTAACATTTGCAAGTGTAATTCGCTTCAGAAAGGGAAATAAAATCTGATGTACATCCTAATCGTATGTCGGTAATACATGAATTATTCACGACGGAATATTGAATACCGGGGGGTACGACTGTGCGAAGTTTGGGTTACAACGGAATTAAGGGATTAGATGGCTGGTATTAGGACCGTTACTTAGTTCTGAAAGGGCTCTAGAAAATAGATTCTCCGTTAGTCGGATAAATGGCTCCATAGCAGAACTATTGAGCTGTATTTTCAATTGCTGGGTAGAAATTGTATAGGCTTAAAAATATGCAAATAAAAATCATGCGCATTTTGAGCGTCCATTGATCAATAATTATCACTTTAATCAATACTTAAAATTTGTCATTTAAATTTCAAAATGAACAGCAATTTTCAAGGGTTGTGCTTTAAAAAATGCGGTACCCGGCGTAAGTATGACACATCCACCTCTTACACACGTGTAAGTGTCAGAGAGCACGTTCAACAAAGCTGAACTTCTTCTAAAACTGTGTCATACGTATCACCGGATACTACTTTAAAATGTTCCATTCATTTGACACACGAGACACTACTATCGGTGATACTACACTCACAGGTAGGTGAAGTGCGACAAGGATCTTATACTACACTCGCAGGTAGGTGTCGTGCGACAAGGATCTTATACTACACTTACAGGCAGATGACGTGCGACAAGGATCTTATACTACACTCACAGGTAGGTGAAGTGCGACAAGGATCTTATACTACACTTACAGGCAGATGACGTGCGACAAGGATCTTATACTACACTTACAGGCAGATGACGTGCGACAAGGATCTTATACTACACTCACAGGTAGGTGAAGTGCGACAAGGATCTTATACTACACTTACAGGCAGATGACGTGCGACAAGGATCTTATACTACACTTACAGGCAGATGACGTGCGATAAGGATCTTATACTACACTCACAGGTAGGTGAAGTGCGACAAGGATCTTATACTACACTTACAGGCAGATGACGTGCGACAAGGATCTTATACTACACTCACAGGTAGGTGAAGTGCGACAAGGATCTTATACTACACTTACAGGCAGATGACGTGCGACAAGGATCTTATACTACACTCACAGGTAGGTGAAGTGCGACAAGGATCTTATACTACACTTACAGGCAGATGACGTGCGACAAGGATCTTATACTACACTCACAGGTAGGTGAAGTGCGACAAGGATCTTATACTACACTCGCAGGTAGGTGTCGTGCGACAAGGATCTTATACTACACTTACAGGCAGATGACGTGCGACAAGGATCTTATACTACACTCACAGGTAGGTGAAGTGCGACAAGGATCTTATACTACACTTACAGGCAGATGACGTGCGACAAGGATCTTATACTACACTTACAGGCAGATGACGTGCGACAAGGATCTTATACTACACTCACAGGTAGGTGAAGTGCGACAAGGATCTTATACTACACTTACAGGCAGATGACGTGCGACAAGGATCTTATACTACACTTACAGGCAGATGACGTGCGACAAGGATCTTATACTACACTTACAGGCAGATGACGTGCGACAAGGATCTTATACTACACTCACAGGTAGGTGAAGTGCGACAAGGATCTTATACTACACGCACAGGTAGGTGTAGTGCGACAAGGATCTTATGGCGCTGCGGTCAACATTAATACGATTGTTTTGTTAAATGTATTAAAAAAAGAAGGTGGCGGCGTTAGTAGTTCCTATAGCTGCAACTGTTGAATGATTGACAATAATACGTTAAACACAGGTAGGTATGTACATTAGGTACTATAACGTATGTTTCATAGTTCTGCGAAAGTGTAACCCTCATGAGATAAGTCATCGTCTCACAGCACGTAATCCCCTGAGTTGAGATGTGGTCGCGTCATGTGTATGTAGGTCTGGGTACGTCTGTGTGCGTTTTCATTATAATACTTGAATAATGAATAGTAATCAATATCTCATCAGGCTGGTATGTGGGAATGTTTGTGTGTTGTGAGGAAGTCGAGATTTTTATTTTTGCATGCATTATCAAAACAAAAAATAACAAATCTTTTCCGCTCAGAGCATGAAATGGTTTAGTCATGATGTTGTACTACTTATTTGGGGCTATGTACAACATTCCAGTCATTTGAATGCCAAAATATTAGGTTACACAAAGCTCACTCTATAAGTAAATAGTCAAAACATTACTATCGCTTTAAAATACCTACAAAACCTAAAACCCTCTACTCCAGGAATACAATATAGTCGTAAACAAAACATCCACTCCAACAGAACTATAAAATAAACATGTAAAGTCAAACAAGAGTTCTATATTCAAATCGGCCCAAAAGTTGTTAATGCGCCCATGACGACTATGCCCGCACAAATTCATCAAGGGTTTCAATTGGTGTAAAGAGGGCGGTGGGGGCAAACTCCGGGCAAGGAGTGGGCAAGGCGCGGGCAATTCCAACTAACCCGCAGAGCGCTGGCAAATATTTGCCGGAACTTGGGCAAAGCCTGTTTGCTGTACGACGCAGTTTGATGGGGTTCCATTGATTGATTATGGGTGGTGTGCGATTATCTATTAGAGTGTGGACATGTGTTGCTTTATGTCTTTCATGGATGGAATGTAAGAGAGTCTTGGGAAACGGACCACTCAATGTACCAACGCTTGGGGGAGGAGCGAATATTATGTCAGTTATGTGAAAACTAGGTACCTATTGAAAGTCGCAAATTTTTTAATTATCAGATATGTGAGGGGCATGCAAGCAAAAAGACCAATGGAATTTAGTATGTAATATTTTATGTGTTAAGAGATTTTTTTTTATAGAATTGTATTTAATATCAGTTTGAAATATTATGAAAATTTGTAATTAATGTTAGTAAAAAAAGTAAATTCTATTTTTTACGCTTTTCAGTTGCGCCAGCCCTAACCAGTTTCGATACACATAATGTAGTGCGTAGAGTACACTGAGAAGGCCGGTTTTACGAGCGAACCCAAAAAGCCGATTGTTTGCGCGACAAACGTGCACGAAACAATTCTATGTAAAGCCAACGTTATTAATATTAGCCGGAGTTTATAGAGTGTAGACCCAGCTTATGACGTCAGGGCATTGACGATAATCCACGGATTATTATAGGCCTTCAAGTTTCTGGAATGTTATGATAATATGTCAAGTTGAGCTTAGTATCTGAAGGCATTGTTGTTTTGAAAGGCTCATTCATGGATAAATAACAATCACGGAGATCGATCGGTCAGTACGTGTTCCGGAGAACGTTCTTTTGTCAGCGAGACTATACTACCAAACGTAGGTCCATATCGATTGTCTTTAGGGAAACAAAAACCTGTGACACGAGATGACGGGATAACAGGTAGGCAGAATCTCATTGCGTAGTCATTGGTTGCAGACGGCGGCAGTTACCGGTATTATAACAATTTCTCACCGCCTTTGCTAAAATAGAAGTTGAACCCAACGGCAATGTAGTTTGGGTAAGGTCAACCAAATAATGAATAATGAAATTGTATATTCATCATCATAACATCACGCCTGTAATTCTCCGAATGGTTAGGCAGAGGTGTACCTTAATAAGTACACTCACACTTCGCCAGTTTAATTCCAAAAAAAAAATTTGCAAAATAAACGTTACCATGCGAATCGAAATAAAACTGGGTAAAGCCTACGTAAATAGGATGATTCAATTTGGATCTAAGTATAACATTAGTGTTTCAAATAATAACTAAGTATTTAGCGTACATAATTAAGCTATTTTTACTCTTACAGAGAATATTCCAAAATGAAGTATAAAATATCACGTCTTCATTAACATTAGTATTTTTTACTGAAAAAAGATATTAAAGTAAAGCAGGAATCATTAAAATGAAAGAAAAAAAAATAACAATACGTTTCGAATCCGAACAATTTGGCACTGGACAAAAGAATTCCGACGTGGAATGGAGGGACTCATACCGCAAGACATTATTTTTAACAAACCTAAATCTGCTCCCGAGAACAGAGCGTCCAGTTCATCGCAATCAACCCACACACACACATGCACAAGACCACCTTTTCACAATGTTTTCATGCACACATATATAAGGTGATCATTACGTACCTACTCGTGGATGTATGTTATGCTTTATGCAAATGTATGTGTAGCGCTCAACGTCATTGTCTTGCGATGTATCATTCACTCATATATCACCTCACTCAACCTGAGGATTTACCACACACATGAAATCTTCAATCTTCAACCTTTACTGTAACAGTCCGAAAATGGTGTGCATGTGTAAGTGATATTCTTGGCCTCACAAGCACACAGTGAGACAAGGACGGTTTATCCTTCGATACCTTTAGCCCGCACAATTTTGCGCCGGCATCCCTCGGGTACACCGACCATTACCTGCCGGGATAACGACTGAGAACACTTTGAATGTATTTTAGACACAGCCTTGTGATGAAAACCAACCGTCTTTTATAAAAAAAAGATTAGTTTGAACGAGCTAATTTTAATGGAGAATTATCTTTTGTTGGTACAACAATGTTTCTAGATTACGTGACGATGTTTGCACGGAAGTGGCGAGATAAGAAAATGTAAAAGAATTTTGACTTAGGCTCGTCGGAGGATAATATTGAAATTATTTTTGGCTGTGTTCTTTTGTTATGAATACAAACATCTTGAGATAAGCGGTGTATACGCGACGGAAAACCAACTAAATGTTGAGAACCATTCTCTTTCTCAACACAAATTAAAAAAAAAAAATTGCGTGGTCGATTACGGCCCACTCCCTCTCACAGAGAGGAGGCTTGTGTCCCAGCAATGAGTGCAAGGGCATTAAGGTGATATACCTATTGAAAAACATGTAGTTTTTCTATTTCGTGTAACTTGTTAAGTATGTACGTGGACTAGTGATTTAACATTTTGGTATATGTTTTATGACTCTTTGGTCTAGTATCATGTAAAAGGAATACACGATTCGTATCTCGATACAAAAAAATTGCAAAGTTATATCTATTTTTTTACTTTTTTCGACATCACGGTGTAAAGCTTATGAGTTATTCAATGGAATTTACTTTAAAACATAGAGAATTATCAAATCAAAGTTTACTCAAAGTAGTTTTAAATTTATTTAATTTATTTTGTTAAAAAAGGACCAAATTCGTTTTGGCACATAAGTAGGTACGTCGTTTTATTCAGAGCGCGCGGGTGCTCAGAATAAAACAAAACATTATAGCCGTCTCTTTTCTTTTGCGTTTCAAAAGTAATTGCATCACTTTCGCTCGCTTAGTAGATCAGTCGCTACGACTTATTTTCAAGGTAGCGCCCTAATAACTTTTGATTTACTAGCTGCGCCCCGCGGTTTCACCCGCATAAGTTTCGATCCCGTTGGAATATTCGGATAAAAAGTAGCCTATAATAATATGTTAATCCAGGTGTCAGCTACCTCCATACCAAATTTTATCTAAATTAGTCCAGCCGATTGAGCGTGAAGAAGGAACAAACATATAAACACACATACACACTCACAAACTTTCGCCTTTATAATATTAGTGTCACATATTATGTTAACCGTGAAATTACCAAATATTACGACAATTGCATATTTTGTAACTAAATTAAACATAAATAGACGCATGATAAGAGTTGCAAACGAGAAATAACAAACATTTCTTTAATTCGGTTACTGAAAAAATAAATAGAAAGAAAATTGAACCATTCTACTATAGTAAATAAATGTTGTTAAAACTATCAATCAATAATAAAACATATAACAATTGCTCCAATAAAATATATAACCAACTCAAAAAGTAGCAAAATACAAAATTGCAGCGAAGAATAAATCGAAACGTAATAAAAACTTCTTTTAAAGAAAAATCAAACTCGAAATCCTTTTATTTATGCTCTGGAAGAAGTTTCTCACTTTTACAGCTCTTCAGTGGCGATTTTCAATTACTATTGCTCTGGATTATATAAGACTGCTGGAAACCGCGTTTACATAATAATCGACATTGTCTCGGTTGAATTGTAAGAAAGAGCAGAAATAATGGTACCTTTGAATGTAAGAATGTACCGCCATAGAACTAAGTAAACATGGACTCGTAATAATTTGTATATACAGAGTACCAAATACATGTATAAATCTATTTTACGAGAAATTATTACGCCAGATATGTGATAATACCGACAAGAAAATTGTTTTATGCGGAGACTTTAACATAAATATACTCAAACGAAATCGCCATGCTCTAGATTTTGTATATCTTTTGGAAAGCCACAATTTAAAAATAGAAATTAGACATCCTACCAGGCTCAGCAGTAAGTCTTGTATTGACAACTTTGCACACAATATTCCTAGATGTAAAAGTGAAATAATTGAATTTGGTATGTCCGACCACACAGCTTGTTACAATGCATCATCATCTGCCTAGCCTTTTCCCAACTATGTTGGGGTCGGCTTCCAGTCTAACCGGATGCAGCTGAATACCAGTATTTTACATGGAGCGACTGCCTATCTGACCTCCACAACCCAGCTACTGGGTAATATGATACCCCTTGGTAAGACTGGTTGTCAGACTTTCGGGCTTCTGACTACCCGTAACGACTGTCAAAGATCCACGAATGACAGCCGGGACCAACGGCTTAACGTGCTTTCCGAGGCACGGAGGGGTCTCGGTATGTAAAGATGGTCACCCATCCAAAGACCAACCGCGGCAAGCGTAGCTTAACCTGATCGATCGACCTGTGCGGCTGTTATTATTTAGCCACGGGCCACTCAGCTTGTTACAATGCCCCGTCAATAAAACCTGTGTGATAAAATCTTGGCGTATTAGAAGACGTGACTACAGTACTGAAAATCTGAGTAAGTTTAAAAAATGCATAAATAGCTTGTCGTTTTCTGACATTTACAATACTAATGATCCGGATGAAGCATATCATTATTTTCTAGACCTTTTTTTATGTTTTTACAATTTATTTACCCTTTCAAAACTATAACAAAATCGCTCGAAAAAAATCTAAATGGATATCCAAAGGACTTAGAAATTGTAGTAAAATTAAAAGAAAAATGTTATGGCAGTATAGGATACATCCAACAAATAGAAATAAAAACATCTTTAAGCAATACGCCGCTAGACTTAAAAAAGTAATATCACTAACTCAGAAGTCGCAAAACAATTATTACATAAATATATCGCTAAATAAATCAAAAGCGACATGGTCAAATTATAAACAAGTCTAAATTTAACTTCCCAAAAGAGCCTATTAAAGAAATAATTAAAGATGACATCAAGATTACAGATCCTAAATCTATTGCGAATAATTTTAACGACTTCTTAATTGACCAAGCTTCAGAATCAAACCAAACAAATAATTTAAGGAATGACAGTCAAAACAAAACCTAACCCTCAAATGATAAAATCAACACAAAAATTAATTCAATTTTTCTTACTCCTACCACACCTACCGAAGTAGACAGAGAAATAAAGCAGCTGAAAAATACCCATAGCGTGGGCAACGATGGTGTCTGCACCAAAGTCATAAAATATGTATCTCCGGATATTTTAGCTCATCTATGCTACATAATTAACTTATGCATTTCTAACGGAATATACCCAGAAAAACTTAAAACGTCCATTGTCATTCCACTACACAAGAAAGAAGATAAGACAAAAATGGGGAACTACGGACCTATAGCGCTGATCCCCATTTTCTCAAAAATATTTGAAAAAATTATTTATAGCTTATTTTTTAGAAAAATATAATATTTTCGTAGACGAACAGGAAGGCTTTCGCAAGGGGAAATCAATAAATATGGCCACTTATGACCTACTGAAAACTATTTTGGTCGCCATGGACAAAAAAATACCAACATGCGCTATCTTTATGCATATGAGTAAAGCCTTTGACCGAGTTGACAATAGGATACTAATGCAAAAATTAAGCATGTTTGGCATAAGAGGTAAAGCGCTAGATCTCATCTTTTCATACCTACATAATATGAAACAAATAGTAGAAATAACACAACTTTGTCAAAAAACACGAAATGAGATTAAACATAAGTCAAACTAGAAAACTATAAAATTTGGAGTACCACAAGGTAGTGTCCTAGGCCCTTTACTGTTCTTGATATATATCAATAATCTTCCTAAACACATACATCAACCAATGGTACTATTTGCTGACGACAGCACAGTAATAATAAAAAACGACAAAAAAAACGATTACGAGCACGAAATCAACCAAACATTAAATGCAATAATACAATGGTTAACTGAAAATAATCTAAAAATAAATGTGGACAAGACGAAAATTATACACTTTCACCAGAGAACTCAATTGACAAATATAAACGTTAGTTACCAAGGTGAAATAGCACATCCTGTGACAGATACAGAGTTTCTAGGAATTAATATTGACAATAAACTGACATGGAAAGCACATTTAGAATATGTCTGCAAAAGAATTAATACATCCTCATTTGCTCTGTACAAGCTGTCAAAAATTGTTACTAAAGAAGCCGTATTAGCTGCTTATCATGCACTTGTTGCACCTGTCCTAAGATATGGTATTGTATTTTGGGGCAACTCAGTCGATAAGGAATCTGTATTTATAGCTCAAAAGAAATGCATTAGAGCAATGTGTAATGTAGACAACACAACCAGCTGTCAACCCTACTTTAAAAGCTTAAAAATTCTGACACTGCCTTCGTTATACATATATGAACTTAATGTTTTTGTTAAATTGAATCCTAATTATTATAAGACTGCTGTTAAAAGCTGCTATAGACAATTACGTGACAAAAAAGGATTAGAAATTGACATACCGTATGGAAAACAGCACTATTCAATAAAAGTATTCTTTGTATGGCATCATTGATTTACAACAAGTTGCCTGATGATGTCAAAAAGTTACCTGTTCATTAATTCAAGTCGAAGCTGCAAAAATTTCTAGTTAATAAATGTTATTATAGTGTCAAGGAGTACTGATAAGAATATAGATATACACTAGTAAGAGTAATTTATTGACATTGAATAATATGACAATAACAATAGGGTGACATGCTATATTGAACTTGGTACCTGTATAATTTTATTTTAATTTGGACCAATATCTTAATTTAATTTATTTGAGTGTTAAGTATTATATATTATATAATTCATCTGACAATTTTTATTTTTAAATCGTTGACATTTGTAGTATTCTGTTTTTTTATTTTTTATCATTTTGTTTTATATTATTATAATTTTTTGTAGTGTCATTTTAATAATTATTTGATAAAATTAATAATAATACAAATATTTGCACACCTTATTAGGTAATGATGCAGTGTACTTTATGTTTATTTGTAACATCTGTTTATACCTACCTGTATTAAGCAAATAAATGATTTGATTTGTATTTAAAACTTAGTCTCTTGTCATAACCGCCACAGAATAGCTCTGAAGGGAACTATTTTTGTTTTGACGTTATCTATTCAATGCGGCTACTGGTCTTAATCTTAAAAATACTGCGTTTCTGAACACTCAATTATGCAAATATTAAAGAAGAATATTATTTCAAAGTTACAGTATTCTCATTACGTATTTTACGTAATTTCTTTCTTTTTTTCTTTTCATTATTCAGAATTATAAATTGTAATCAAATCCTTATTGTCTTAGACCAGTTTAGGGTCGTATATCTCTACACTAGCCTCAGAGAAACCCACACAACATAGCTCTTGTACAACTTATTTACCTTACTAAAAACTCAACGTAACTGTATTTCAAATGTAAGCAATTATCAAACGAAGCCCGCATGAATTACACGCAGGAACAGATTTCACAACTGAAATTAGGGCCCGGCGCAGAATAAAAGTTAAATTAGAGGTCCAAACAAGCGCTGTCTATAGCGTGTGCTCTATGTTTGTCTATAACGTGTGACTGCTCTATGTTTGGTGATGTTTTCTTTTATTTATATTCTCCTCAGGCCGCTGGTGTTGCATTATTTTGTGTGGGAAATACGCCGAAGTAGCGAAAATAAATGTTGATGTTGAATTTTTAAACGAAAATTAGTTCTTCTACTTCTTTGTGTTTAATATTTGATTTATTTTTCATTCGTTACTATTAACTTACTAAACTTAGTTGCCCTCTAAGCATAAGTTTTTACAAAAGGGTAATTAATTATTTCAAAATTAATTATTAAGATTTTAGAGATACATATTTTGTTGAGGTCTTTCTTGCCTCAACAAAATATATATCTCTAAAATCATAATAATGAATTTACCTAACCTTACCTTCAAACATTAAAAAGTTTAGTAAAACACAGCTTAAACATTAACGCCTGCAGGACAACACAAATAGATCTCCAATTTTCAGGGATAACGTCGAACATGAACCGAAGTTTCCCGTCATTTTATATAGGTACTCGTATTATAAATAGCCTAAGGATTAACGCCGAACTAAATCCCTGACGCGGCGTCGGCGAGCCCCACCCACATTCATAAATGTTTAATATAGCAGTCATATTAACTCGCTTCGGAAACTAATCAGAGTAGTAACAACTTTTCTAATAAAAGCCCATATGTTGGAAAATTCACGGCTAATGAAAGATTGTGAGAAGTCATAAAAATGTGCTTCGAATTGAAAAGACTTTCAACAAACATTTTATATTATAAATGAGATTTACAATTTACGTTATAAGCTTTAAATTATTTAATAAATATGAAACGATAACTTCGCCGAAAAAATCTTAGTTATATAAAACGATAACTTTGCTAAAATGATTTAAACGAAAAGGGTATTTCGACGAAATGGCAACTTAACCATATATTGATGGATCGACAAAAGTGTCAGAGATACAATATCCGCTGAACATGAGCGTGTAGAGAAAACTGCGTCCGTCACTAACGAGCGGTGAGCGTCCAGTGAAGCGATGAGATCGATGCACTTACCGGCTTTTGTCAACCAGGAAATGATGCAAATGCAGGCTTTGGGAGGCACAGAGTGGATGACGCCGAAAGTGGTGGTAAATTATAAGGGGATAAAATACATTGTATTATCTTCTTATTGAAAGCTGTCATCTTCAAGAAATACCTAAGTTTTATCGAAATAGTGGTAATCAACTTTATGTAACAGCCTATCTGGAAATATATAAATGTACGAAATGTCGCGGCAATTTGAACCAAAATAATCAGGAAAGTTTGTTGAAAGAAAACATTTATTTTTAGATATGCAGCAGCGTTGAAAATGTTCACAGAACGAAACAACATACATAGTCAAATAATGCTCATACCAAGACTCACTTTAAACGAAAATTACCAGAGCCGACAGTCGTAATATTCCATAGTAGAACTTTGTTTTGCGGTTGATAAACATTAACTCAAAATACGCGAAAACTTTTAACTATATTCGCGAAATGTGCGCAAAACTTCACAAGCTAGGTTTTGCAGAGAAGCCATGTTCAATAGTAGAGGAAGATACTTTGACTACCGCGGAATATTTTGTAACTCTGCGGTGCATCGACGCGGTACCTCCATAATAACAGGGGGATCGCTGAAGTGTGTGAAACTGCAGGTATAATGATTTGCCTCAACATTATCGGATAATTTACCATAGGACTCAGGGAATAAGGCTGTTCGTTTCAGACGTTATTTTGACTTCTACAATTATCTCAGGTACTTAATTTTACTATGACAGTTATATCAAGGGGAGGGGTGGGGGGTGGAGGGGGGTTCAGGGGATCAAACCGGAATAAATCAATTATGAGTATATTATGTATACAAAACCTTGTAAAATATTTTAAAAGAGTATCGCTGGAGTTTCTTGCCCATTCTTCTCCATACGAACACTACCTTTTGGAAGGGGCGACTAGAAACAATTCTATTTTACTGTAATTTTTGACGCTCCAAAGTGCCTTTAATGTGCCTATTTGAAATAAATTATTTAACTTTGAAATCAACACACAAATGTTGCAATAAATATAAATTACTTAATGTGACTAGATAGAACGTAGTAACAGTTTGTACAAGTTAGTCACGATTGACACCTAATAGTCGAAAGTCAACCCTCGTGAAGTAGTGGCGGTGGCGGGCGCGTCCTGAATGTTGATTACTAAGTGATGGAGGTAACTGTACCGTACCTGTCTGACTTGCATTCCTTATTTAGAACCAATTTTCTTAGGAGAATTTTAGGGGTTTGCAGGTATTTCTACCATAGAAAAGCGCCTCAAAAATCGTCTTAATTTTTAAGCGATGTTATAATCTCGTCTGATACTAAACCGCTTTAAATGAAACAAGTGAACAGCAATCGGTTACCAGTTTCCAGTGCTGCGATGCTGGCCTGACAGAGATGTATGGGGCCAATGACGTCACGGGACACACTCGTGTTATATTAATGACGTCAGAAGTTATACACGCTACAGCTGCGATGATTGATCGTCTCGGACGAACTCACGCTAATTTGTTCCTATGGACTTGCTTTAAAATAGGGTTATAGTTAGATAACTTTGACGGTACCTATTGTAGGAATTGACCTTTAAAGTTTCAAGTAATTAGGCTACAACAACATTACAGGAGTAAGTTTATTATTATCTCACCAAAACTTTCATTGGGATATTTCTTGCCAAACTATAAAATAAATTATAATATTTTTAATTAATAATATTTATGTTGGTATAACTCGTCAAAATGTAGGGAACATCAGATTTTTTTTTCGCGATTTCAGGTTTGGTCCCATAATAAAAGTTGTTCATAATGATGAGTATAATGACCTCTTAAGAGGTTGTTAATGTTTTACCAATAACCCTGTATATTCATTGCAGTCAACACGTATTCAAAAACCTCTTTCTTATCAGCAATCTTTCGTTCAATTCCCACAAGCACACTAGAGAGCTAATATATATACCACAAAGCATAATAAACGTCAATGTGGCAGAGATAGGACAGCTGACGAAGAGGTTCCGGTGGGCATGCACCCGCCACGATATAACTAAACGCGGGTGACACGCGGCCGAGAGCTGACTGTTGCGGACATATCTGTGAAATGTATCTTTATAATAAGTCAATTGAATAATGTGTGTTTCTTGTTATACTCAAGTTATATTATTTTCAGGAAGACATAATCTATATATATAAAATTTAAAGTCCTGACTGATTGATTGACTGACTGATATATCAACGCACAGCCCAAACCGCTGGACCTAGAGACTTGAAACTTAGAAGGTGTGTTCTTTGTGAAGAGTAAGTATCCACTACGAAAGGATTTTTGGGAGTTCAACCCCTAAAGGGTTAAAATAGGGGATGGAAGTTTATATGAAAGTCCGACAGTTTTGAAGTTAGGATCGTCTAATTTTGTATTTAGGCTGATAATTGAAAATTAATTTACACGTGTCTCAGCGTTTTTGATAATTCCACCCCCGAAGGGTTAAAAAGGGGGATGTAGTTGTGTATAGAAAGTCATTAATTTTCGACGTAAAAATCACTAAATTTATTATCTAGGCTTATGATTGGAAGCTAACACAACGGGTTGTTAGAATTTCATCCATTAAGGGGGTGAAAAGGGGGATGAAATTTTGTCCTGACTGACTGATATATCAACGCACAGCCTAAAACGCTGGTCGGTACCGCTGGGTAGAGAAATTAATTTTGGAGGGTGTGTTCTTTGTGAAGAGTAGATATTCACTAAGAAGGGGTTTTTGAAAATTTGACCTTTAAGGGGTGAAAAGGGGGGATTTTGTTTGTATGAAAAATCTTTTTCCTTGAATTAATAACCATGAAACTTGGCACGAATACTTATCTAAATAAATTATGAAGTTTGGCTTTTTTTTTTCAAAACTACCCCCTGACGGGGGATTGGGAGGTGTCAAAGTTTGTATGGAACAATTTTAACGCGTGGTCCGATTAACTAGAAACTCAGTATTTATACTTAAGACCGAAAATAAAGAATAACGTGTATTATTGTTTTTCGAAAATTTACCCCTAACGGGGTGAAAAGTTAATTTTATAGGGGAAGACTTTACTGCGTGGCTTGATTAACTCGAAAATTGGTATAAACAATCTTTGAGTCGAGTAATGAACACATCTCAAACATTTTTACGAAATTCCACCCCTGTGGGGGTAAAAACGGGGATACAGTTTATAAGAAAAATCTTATTCATTTGGTTAATAAAATTGGCAAGAATACTTGCCTAAGCAACTAATAAAGTTTATCATTATTCGTTTATCAAAACACCCCAACACCCCTTGTGTTGGGGTGTTAAAGTTTGTGTGGAAGAATTTTAACGCGCGGTCCGATTTACTCCAAACTCAGTATTAATAGTTTTGACAGAAAATAATAAATAATAACAGCCGCACAGATCGATCGATCAGGTTACGCAGGCTACGCTTGCCGCGGTTGGTCTGTGGATAGGTGTCCGTCTTTACATACCGTGACCTCTCCGTGCCTCGGAAAGCACGCTAAGCCGTTGGTCCCGGCTGTCATTCGTGGATCTTTGACAGTCGCTAGGGGTGGTCAGAAGCCCGAAAGTTTGATAACCAGTCTTATCAAGGGGTATCGTATTTGGGTTGTGAAGGTCAGATAGTCAGTCGCTCCATGAAAAATACTGGTACTCAGCTGCATCCCGTTGGACTGGAAGCCGACCCCAACATAGTTGGGAAAAGGCTAGGCAGATGAAGAATCAATAGTAAGTGTATGGGGTTTTCGAAAATTATTGACCCCTGACGGGACAAAAAGTGGTAATTCGATTTCTATGGGGATTTTAATGAGTGTCTTGATAAACTCAAAAAAAATGGTACAAATAAATTTGGACTTGAAACTTGGCACAAATAATTATAAAGTTCGATTTTTTTTGGAATTCTAAACCCAGGCGCCTGAAAGATTCCTTGGCAAGAGAGGAGATGTGATCTCTAAATGTCAGACCAGTGTAAAAGGTCAGGCGGCGAGTAATGGGTAGCTCACCGTCCGATCAGGACCAGGCCCGTGCCGGACGGCGCGTACGTGTTCCTCGCGCGCCTCAAAGAGATGTCAGCATCGAGGAGGGGCCCTCTTAGGGCCGAAGCCTGCCGGGTCAGCGGGATTGTCCGAAAGGGTTACCGCTGGCCCGGAACATAAAGGGCTAAGGAAGGAACACGGGTTGGTTTTAGTCAGTAAGAGTCTGACACTCCCTTCCGCTCCACCCAGAGCGGGAGGAGGGATTTTAATGAGTGCCTTGATAAACTCAAAAAAATGGTACAAATAAATTTGGACTTGAAACTTGGCACAAATAATCATAAACTTCGAATTTTTTTGGAATTCTAAACTAACCCAAAGGGGAGATTGGGGGTGTCAAATTTAGTATGGAAAAATTTTAATGCGCGGTCCAATTAACTCGAAACTCAGTACCTATCTTAGACCAAAATAAATAATAAAGTGGTTCAGGGTTTTTCGAAAATCTACCGCTAATGGGGTGAAGTCAATTTCAATTTTATTACGAGGCTTGATTAACTGCAAAATTGGTATAAATAATCTAGATTATGTTTCGAAATTCCACCCCTATGGGGATAGAAAGAGGGGACACAGTTTATATGAAAAATGTTATTCATTTGGTTTATGAATTTGAAACTTGGCAATATTTGGGTCAGTAAATAATAAAGATTGTCATTTTTAGTTTAAAAAATCCCTCACAGAGGATTTGGGGGGTGACAAAGAAAGTTGATGGATTAGAAAAATATTTAACCCGCTGTCGGATTAACTCGAAACTCGGTACTACTAAAACAAAAAATACTTAAAAAAAGTGATTTAGGGTTTGTCAAAAATTGACTCCTACGAAGGTGGAAAATTCTACTGCTTGCTTCTATTAACTCGAAAATGGGTATGGGTCTTTGAGTCAAGTTATGAACACATCCCAAACGATTTCAAAATTACTCTCCTGGGGGGTAAAAAGCTGGGATACCTACAGTTTATTTGAAAAATCTGATCCCTTTGAGCTCTAAACTAAAAAATTGGCCCTAATACTTATTTATATCTAAATAAATGATAAAAATCATAAACATACATTTTCGAAATTATAAGAGGAAAGTACGAATTTCACGCGGACGAAGTCGCGGGCAGAAGCTAGTTAAGACATACAATTTTGATTATTTTAGCATGTGAAAAGCCACACGTGCTTTATAAATGATAAATGATAAATGATTTATTTTCTGTAAGTAGGTTTTTACAAACACTTTTACACGTCATCATATTTTTTAAACTAGATGTGGTCGGCGTTTCCTATCTGACTACTCTGAGAAGAAAGGCCGAAACAAACTCAGAGGTCACAGTCTCTTTTAAAGTCCAGACAAAATCTTGGTCAGATCGTGTGAAGACCATGTAGATTGATGTCTGAAATGGTCTTTTGAGGAAAGAACCACACAGATTGAGCGGACCTGTCCAATCAGTGCACGCATTTGTCAAAAATCGTGCAGCTCGACTCAGAAATGAGGAGCTCAACGATTCGACGAACAATACCAAAGAAAGGACATTTGGGTAGGCCGCGTAAATTACTCAAACTGCCAGATCATGATTAAAACTAAGAAGGAAAACAGAAAAAAAAAAATGACCCACATAGTCCTCACATTCACAATAATTAAATGAAAAGAAAAATAAAAAATACTTTACAAAGTAAATATTCATGTCATTGTCTAAATAAAATTCATCAATGTCAATGTGTATATAAAAATCCGGACATAGTCTTTGAGGACCATGTAGATTAGTGTCTGAAAAGATCTTTTGAGGAAAGAACCACACAGATTGAGTGGACCTGTCCAGTCAGTGCACGCATTTGTCAGTAACCGTGCAGCTCAACTCAGAACTTCAGGAGCTCAACGATTCGACGAACAATACCAAAGACAGGACATTTGGGTAGGCCGCATAAACTACTCAAACTGCCAGACCACGATTAAAATGTAAACAATGACCCACATAGTCCTCACATTCACAATAATTAAAATAATATAATACTTTATACAGTAAATGTACATGTCATTGTGTAAGTAAATAGATACTTAAAAAAAAAAAAGAAAATATTAAAGTGTAAAAATTGCAAAATAACATTCACTGTCTAAACCTATTGGAGCAGCTCAATCCCAAGCCTTTTTGTCCTCAATATAGTCTTTTACAGTATAATAGGCTTTCTGGCATAGTTTTCGCTTTATAAAAGCTTTGAATTTATTTAGGCTTAGTTCTTGAATGTGGCTAGGAAGTTTATTATAAAAATGTATACATTGGCATCTAAACGAGCCAATGTATACATTTTCAAAATCAAAGAGATGTCAGCATCGAGGAGGGCCCCCCTTAGGGCCGAAGCCTGCCGGGTCAGCGGGATTGTCCGAAAGGGTTACCGCTGGCCCGGAACATAAAGGGCTAAGGAAGGAACACGGGTTGGTTTTAGTCAGTAAGAGTCTGACACTCCCTTCCGCTCCACCCAGAGCGGGAGGAGGGATTTTAATGAGTGCCTTGATAAACTCAAAAAAATGGTACAAATAAATTTGGACTTGAAACTTGGCACAAATAATCATAAACTTCGAATTTTTTTGGAATTCTAAACTAACCCAAAGGGGAGATTGGGGGTGTCAAATTTAGTATGGAAAATTTTTAATGCGCGGTCCAATTAACTCGAAACTCAGTACCTATCTTAGACCAAAATAAATAATAAAGTGGTTCAGGGTTTTTCGAAAATCTACCGCTAATGGGGTGAAGTCAATTTCAATTTTATTACGAGGCTTGATTAACTGCAAAATTGGTATAAATAATCTAGATTATGTTTCGAAATTCCACCCCTATGGGGATAGAAAGAGGGGACACAGTTTATATGAAAAATGTTATTCATTTGGTTTATGAATTTGAAACTTGGCAATATTTGGGTCAGTAAATAATAAAGATTGTCATTTTTAGTTTAAAAAATCCCTCACAGAGGATTTGGGGGGTGACAAAGAAAGTTGATGGATTAGAAAAATATTTAACCCGCTGTCGGATTAACTCGAAACTCGGTACTACTAAAACAAAAAATACTTAAAAAAAGTGATTTAGGGTTTGTCAAAAATTGACTCCTACGAAGGTGGAAAATTCTACTGCTTGCTTCTATTAACTCGAAAATGGGTATGGGTCTTTGAGTCAAGTTATGAACACATCCCAAACGATTTCAAAATTACTCTCCTGGGGGGTAAAAAGCTGGGATACCTACAGTTTATTTGAAAAATCTGATCCCTTTGAGCTCTAAACTAAAAAATTGGCCCTAATACTTATTTATATCTAAATAAATGATAAAAATCATAAACATACATTTTCGAAATTATAAGAGGAAAGTCGCCAACCCGCCTGCCAAGCGTGGCGATTATGGCAAACCCTCCCAAAATTGGGGGAGGCCTATGTCCAGCAGTGGACGTCTATCGGCTGAAACGACGAAGAGGAAAGTACGAATTTCACGCGGACGAAGTCGCGGGCAGAAGCTAGTTAAGACATACAATTTTGATTATTTTAGCATGTGAAAAGCCACACGTGCTTTATAAATGATAAATGATAAATGATAAATGATTTATTTTCTGTAAGTAGGTTTTTACAAACACTTTTACACGTCATCATATTTTTTAAACTAGATGTGGTCGGCGTTTCCTATCTGACTACTCTGAGAAGAAAGGCCGAAACAAACTCAGAGGTCACAGTCTCTTTTAAAGTCCAGACAAAATCTTGGTCAGATCGTGTGAAGACCATGTAGATTGATGTCTGAAATGGTCTTTTGAGGAAAGAACCACACAGATTGAGCGGACCTGTCCAATCAGTGCACGCATTTGTCAAAAATCGTGCAGCTCGACTCAGAAATGAGGAGCTCAACGATTCGACGAACAATACCAAAGAAAGGACATTTGGGTAGGCCGCGTAAATTACTCAAACTGCCAGATCATGATTAAAACTAAGAAGGAAAACAGAAAAAAAGAAAATGACCCACATAGTCCTCACATTCACAATAATTAAATGAAAAGAAAAATAAAAAATACTTTACAAAGTAAATATTCATGTCATTGTCTAAATAAAATTCATCAATGTCAATGTGTATATAAAAATCCGGACATAGTCTTTGAGGACCATGTAGATTAGTGTCTGAAAAGATCTTTTGAGGAAAGAACCACACAGATTGAGTGGACCTGTCCAGTCAGTGCACGCATTTGTCAGTAACCGTGCAGCTCAACTCAGAACTTCAGGAGCTCAACGATTCGACGAACAATACCAAAGACAGGACATTTGGGTAGGCCGCATAAACTACTCAAACTGCCAGACCACGATTAAAATGTAAACAATGACCCACATAGTCCTCACATTCACAATAATTAAAATAATATAATACTTTATACAGTAAATGTACATGTCATTGTGTAAGTAAATAGATACTTAAAAAAAAAAAAAAGAAAATATTAAAGTGTAAAAATTGCAAAATAACATTCACTGTCTAAACCTATTGGAGCAGCTCAATCCCAAGCCTTTTTGTCCTCAATATAGTCTTTTACAGTATAATAGGCTTTCTGGCATAGTTTTCGCTTTATAAAAGCTTTGAATTTATTTAGGCTTAGTTCTTGAATGTGGCTAGGAAGTTTATTATAAAAATGGATACATTGGCATCTAAACGAGCCAATGTATACATTTTCAAAATCAAAGAGATGTCAGCATCGAGGAGGGCCCCCCTTAGGGCCGAAGCCTGCCGGGTCAGCGGGATTGTCCGAAAGGGTTACCGCTGGCCCGGAACATAAAGGGCTAAGGAAGGAACACGGGTTGGTTTTAGTCAGTAAGAGTCTGACACTCCCTTCCGCTCCACCCAGAGCGGGAGGAGGGATTTTAATGAGTGCCTTGATAAACTCAAAAAAATGGTACAAATAAATTTGGACTTGAAACTTGGCACAAATAATCATAAACTTCGAATTTTTTTGGAATTCTAAACTAACCCAAAGGGGAGATTGGGGGTGTCAAATTTAGTATGGAAATTTTTTAATGCGCGGTCCAATTAACTCGAAACTCAGTACCTATCTTAGACCAAAATAAATAATAAAGTGGTTCAGGGTTTTTCGAAAATCTACCGCTAATGGGGTGAAGTCAATTTCAATTTTATTACGAGGCTTGATTAACTGCAAAATTGGTATAAATAATCTAGATTATGTTTCGAAATTCCACCCCTATGGGGATAGAAAGAGGGGACACAGTTTATATGAAAAATGTTATTCATTTGGTTTATGAATTTGAAACTTGGCAATATTTGGGTCAGTAAATAATAAAGATTGTCATTTTTAGTTTAAAAAATCCCTCACAGAGGATTTGGGGGGTGACAAAGAAAGTTGATGGATTAGAAAAATATTTAACCCGCTGTCGGATTAACTCGAAACTCGGTACTACTAAAACAAAAAATACTTAAAAAAAGTGATTTAGGGTTTGTCAAAAATTGACTCCTACGAAGGTGGAAAATTCTACTGCTTGCTTCTATTAACTCGAAAATGGGTATGGGTCTTTGAGTCAAGTTATGAACACATCCCAAACGATTTCAAAATTACTCTCCTGGGGGGTAAAAAGCTGGGATACCTACAGTTTATTTGAAAAATCTGATCCCTTTGAGCTCTAAACTAAAAAATTGGCCCTAATACTTATTTATATCTAAATAAATGATAAAAATCATAAACATACATTTTCGAAATTATAAGAGGAAAGTACGAATTTCACGCGGACGAAGTCGCGGGCAGAAGCTAGTTAAGACATACAATTTTGTTTATTTTAGCATGTGAAAAGCCACACGTGCTTTATAAATGATAAATGATAAATGATAAATGATTTATTTTCTGTAAGTAGGTTTTTACAAACACTTTTACACGTCATCATATTTTTTAAACTAGATGTGGTCGGCGTTTCCTATCTGACTACTCTGAGAAGAAAGGCCGAAACAAACTCAGAGGTCACAGTCTCTTTTAAAGTCCAGACAAAATCTTGGTCAGATCGTGTGAAGACCATGTAGATTGATGTCTGAAATGGTCTTTTGAGGAAAGAACCACACAGATTGAGCGGACCTGTCCAATCAGTGCACGCATTTGTCAAAAATCGTGCAGCTCGACTCAGAAATGAGGAGCTCAACGATTCGACGAACAATACCAAAGAAAGGACATTTGGGTAGGCCGCGTAAATTACTCAAACTGCCAGATCATGATTAAAACTAAGAAGGAAAACAGAAAAAAAAAAATGACCCACATAGTCCTCACATTCACAATAATTAAATGAAAAGAAAAATAAAAAATACTTTACAAAGTAAATATTCATGTCATTGTCTAAATAAAATTCATCAATGTCAATGTGTATATAAAAATCCGGACATAGTCTTTGAGGACCATGTAGATTAGTGTCTGAAAAGATCTTTTGAGGAAAGAACCACACAGATTGAGTGGACCTGTCCAGTCAGTGCACGCATTTGTCAGTAACCGTGCAGCTCAACTCAGAACTTCAGGAGCTCAACGATTCGACGAACAATACCAAAGACAGGACATTTGGGTAGGCCGCATAAACTACTCAAACTGCCAGACCACGATTAAAATGTAAACAATGACCCACATAGTCCTCACATTCACAATAATTAAAATAATATAATACTTTATACAGTAAATGTACATGTCATTGTGTAAGTAAATAGATACTTAAAAAAAAAAAAGAAAATATTAAAGTGTAAAAATTGCAAAATAACATTCACTGTCTAAACCTATTGGAGCAGCTCAATCCCAAGCCTTTTTGTCCTCAATATAGTCTTTTACAGTATAATAGGCTTTCTGGCATAGTTTTCGCTTTATAAAAGCTTTGAATTTATTTAGGCTTAGTTCTTGAATGTGGCTAGGAAGTTTATTATAAAAATGTATACATTGGCATCTAAACGAGCCAATGTATACATTTTCAAAATCAAAGAGATGTCAGCATCGAGGAGGGCCCCCCTTAGGGCCGAAGCCTGCCGGGTCAGCGGGATTGTCCGAAAGGGTTACCGCTGGCCCGGAACATAAAGGGCTAAGGAAGGAACACGGGTTGGTTTTAGTCAGTAAGAGTCTGACACTCCCTTCCGCTCCACCCAGAGCGGGAGGAGGGATTTTAATGAGTGCCTTGATAAACTCAAAAAAATGGTACAAATAAATTTGGACTTGAAACTTGGCACAAATAATCATAAACTTCGAATTTTTTTGGAATTCTAAACTAACCCAAAGGGGAGATTGGGGGTGTCAAATTTAGTATGGAAAATTTTTAATGCGCGGTCCAATTAACTCGAAACTCAGTACCTATCTTAGACCAAAATAAATAATAAAGTGGTTCAGGGTTTTTCGAAAATCTACCGCTAATGGGGTGAAGTCAATTTCAATTTTATTACGAGGCTTGATTAACTGCAAAATTGGTATAAATAATCTAGATTATGTTTCGAAATTCCACCCCTATGGGGATAGAAAGAGGGGACACAGTTTATATGAAAAATGTTATTCATTTGGTTTATGAATTTGAAACTTGGCAATATTTGGGTCAGTAAATAATAAAGATTGTCATTTTTAGTTTAAAAAATCCCTCACAGAGGATTTGGGGGGTGACAAAGAAAGTTGATGGATTAGAAAAATATTTAACCCGCTGTCGGATTAACTCGAAACTCGGTACTACTAAAACAAAAAATACTTAAAAAAAGTGATTTAGGGTTTGTCAAAAATTGACTCCTACGAAGGTGGAAAATTCTACTGCTTGCTTCTATTAACTCGAAAATGGGTATGGGTCTTTGAGTCAAGTTATGAACACATCCCAAACGATTTCAAAATTACTCTCCTGGGGGGTAAAAAGCTGGGATACCTACAGTTTATTTGAAAAATCTGATCCCTTTGAGCTCTAAACTAAAAAATTGGCCCTAATACTTATTTATATCTAAATAAATGATAAAAATCATAAACATACATTTTCGAAATTATAAGAGGAAAGTACGAATTTCACGCGGACGAAGTCGCGGGCAGAAGCTAGTTAAGACATACAATTTTGTTTATTTTAGCATGTGAAAAGCCACACGTGCTTTATAAATGATAAATGATAAATGATAAATGATTTATTTTCTGTAAGTAGGTTTTTACAAACACTTTTACACGTCATCATATTTTTTAAACTAGATGTGGTCGGCGTTTCCTATCTGACTACTCTGAGAAGAAAGGCCGAAACAAACTCAGAGGTCACAGTCTCTTTTAAAGTCCAGACAAAATCTTGGTCAGATCGTGTGAAGACCATGTAGATTGATGTCTGAAATGGTCTTTTGAGGAAAGAACCACACAGATTGAGCGGACCTGTCCAATCAGTGCACGCATTTGTCAAAAATCGTGCAGCTCGACTCAGAAATGAGGAGCTCAACGATTCGACGAACAATACCAAAGAAAGGACATTTGGGTAGGCCGCGTAAATTACTCAAACTGCCAGATCATGATTAAAACTAAGAAGGAAAACAGAAAAAAAAAAATGACCCACATAGTCCTCACATTCACAATAATTAAATGAAAAGAAAAATAAAAAATACTTTACAAAGTAAATATTCATGTCATTGTCTAAATAAAATTCATCAATGTCAATGTGTATATAAAAATCCGGACATAGTCTTTGAGGACCATGTAGATTAGTGTCTGAAAAGATCTTTTGAGGAAAGAACCACACAGATTGAGTGGACCTGTCCAGTCAGTGCACGCATTTGTCAGTAACCGTGCAGCTCAACTCAGAACTTCAGGAGCTCAACGATTCGACGAACAATACCAAAGACAGGACATTTGGGTAGGCCGCATAAACTACTCAAACTGCCAGACCACGATTAAAATGTAAACAATGACCCACATAGTCCTCACATTCACAATAATTAAAATAATATAATACTTTATACAGTAAATGTACATGTCATTGTGTAAGTAAATAGATACTTAAAAAAAAAAAAAAGAAAATATTAAAGTGTAAAAATTGCAAAATTACATTCACTGTCTAAACCTATTGGAGCAGCTCAATCCCAAGCCTTTTTGTCCTCAATATAGTCTTTTACAGTATAATAGGCTTTCTGGCATAGTTTTCGCTTTATAAAAGCTTTGAATTTATTTAGGCTTAGTTCTTGAATGTGGCTAGGAAGTTTATTATAAAAATGTATACATTGGCATCTAAACGAGCCACCTATTTTCTTGAGCCTTGTTGTAGGAACAACAAATTTGTGTTTGTTCCAAGTATTTATGTTATGGATATCACTGTATTTTTTAAACAGATTAATATTTTTATGTGCATACAAAAGATTATCATAAATGTACTGAGAAGGCACAGTCATTATATTAATCTCTTTAAATATGTCTCTGAGGGAGTGTCTAGGACTTAATTTATAAATAGAACGAATTGCCCTTTTTTGTAAAATAAAAATTGTCTGAATATCGGCGGCATTTCCCCACAACAGAATACCGTACGACATCACACTATGAAAATAACTAAAGTAAACTAAACGGGCTGTCTCTAAATCAGTCAAATCACGAATTTTCCTAACGGCGTATGCTGCAGAGCTAAGCTTTTTTGACAATTTATCTATATGGGGGCCCCATTGAAGCTTGGCATCCAACGTTATGCCTAAGAATACTGTGGTATCTTCGGGTTTTAACTCTTCATCCTTAATGAGAACACTAGTTTCTACTTGTATAACGTGGGGTATCGTAAACTTAATACATTTCGTTTTTTTTTCCGTTAAGAAGTAGGTTATTGACATTAAACCAGTTAACTACTTTTGCAAGGGCGTTATTTACATTGTCAGTAACCAGCTGCTGACGTTTGATTTTAAACAAAAGAGAAGTGTCATCTGCAAACAACACTATATCATGATTATCCTTTATGAGGTACGGCAAGTCATTGATATAAATAAGGAACAAGAAAGGACCAAGAATTGAGCCCTGGGGGACCCCCATTCTTACTACAGATCCGGGTGACCTTTTTCCGTTAACATCAACTCTCTGAATCCTATCACTCAAGTAAGAAGTAAGAAGATCCAGAGAGGCGTTCCGGATTCCGTAGTGGTGCAGTTTCCTGATTAATGTGTCATGAAGAACACAATCGAATGCCTTGGACAAATCGCAAAAGACGCCCAAGGCATCGCATTTGTCCTCCCATGCATTATAAATATGTCCTAAAAGTTCAACTCCTGCATCGGTAGTCGAACGACCCCTTGTAAAACCGAACTGTTTATTATGCAGTAATTTATTGTTATTAAAAAATCTTTGCAATTGATTCAAAATAAGTTTTTCAAAAATTTTACTAAAGGTAGGTAGTACTGAAATAGGTCGATAATTAGTAGGGTCTGATGTACTACCCGATTTAAACAACGGTATTATTTTACTGTTTTTCATAAGATCAGGAAACTCACCACGGTCAATACAATTATTAAATATAACAGCTAAAGTAGGTGCTACAATGTTTATAATCGACTTAGCAACATCCACAGAATTACCCCATAGATCTGCGGTCTTTTTAACATTTAACGTGTGAAAGGTTTTAATTATATCGTTACAGGTTACATATTCAAAGTGAAATTCAGAATCACAAACTGAAACGTTTTCTTTAAGTAAAGACTCTGCGGCAGCGGGTGATGAGTTAAGAGATTTAGTAGTTGATACTGGAATCTCTGCAAAGAAATTTTCAAAGGCCGCGGCGACTTGAGAATCTGATTTAATTATATTGTCATCAATAGCAAGGCTGTGGTCACTACTTCGGGTGCATGACCTTCCCGTTTCGCTATTAATGACATTCCAAGTCGTTTTAATAATGTTGCTACTATTTTTAATTTTTGAACTCAAATAACGTGACTTGGCAATACTACAAACTTTTTTAAATATTTTAGAATAATTCTTAACATATAAATTAAATTCAGCAGTGTTTATAAAAATCCGTTCTTCATATAATTCATAAAGTCGTTTTCTACTTTTATGTATACCAATGGTGGCCCAGTCACTGAAGGAAGCGTTACTATTAACCGATAATCTTTTTGAAATAAAAGTGTTATCAAATTGTGTGCAATACATATTAAAAAAATCATTATATTGTTGATTAGGGTCATCATTAGTGAATAAAAGTGGTAATTTACCCAAGAGTTTAGTTTTAAATGTTTCCAAGCGATTAGTTGTTTTTGGGTTAACAGTGATATCTTTTTTAGTAACTTTTTTGTTGTAATTTGGAATACTGATCAATTGTCCGCAATGATCTGAGTCTATTAAGTTAATAATTTCTTTGTGGGTCGGTATAACATCTGTATAAATGTTATCTAGGCATGTGGCACTAGTAGGAGTTATTCTAGTGGGCTCTAAAAATTGGTTAGCAAGATTGTATGACTGAAACAAACTTATAATTTTAGTACTTAACCCAGAATTTTCTAACAAATTAACATTAAAATCACCACAAGTGATGATAGACTTCTTTGTATTACAGATTTTGTGCAACACTTCATCCATAACTTTTTCAAAACAATCATACAATCCTGAAGGTGGTCTGTATACACTTAATATAATGAACTGCTCCAATTCTATACAGGCTATTTCAATTGTTCGCTCAACAGAGAGGCTTACGATATCCTTTCGGTCCTTAAACTTAAGCTGGTTATTTATTAAAATTAATGAGCCACCATGTATAGCATTTACTCTGCTGAATGAACTACCAACCTGGTGATTACTAAAATTTAACTGACCACTTGGATGTTAAAATTTAACATCCAAGTGGTCATATTATCAGAACTTCCGTTTGATGATCTTACAATTAAATATTTTAAATCAAAAACAAACACACGGTTTTGTCTGTAACCAGGAACAAAGAAAAAACCGGGCAAGAGCGAGTCGGACTCGCGCACTGAGGGTTCCGTAACATCCGGGTTTATGCATAAGGTTTATGTTTATGAAATTAAATGTTTATTTTTTATTTTTGAGTTGATTCAGTGAATGGTAAATTGCGGTTTACGATTTATGACGTATTAAAAAAAACTACTTACTAGATCTCGTTCAAACCAATTTTCTGTGGTAGTTTACATGGTAATGTACATCATATATTTTTTTTAGTTTTATCATTCTCTTATTTTAGAAGTTACAGGGGGGGGGGGGGGGACGACACATTTTACCACTTTGGAAGTGTCTCTCACGCAAAGTATTCAGTTTAGAAAAAAATGATATTAGAAACCTCAATATCATTTTTGAAGACCTACCCATAGATACCCCACACGTATGGGTTTGATGAAAAAAAAATATTGAGTTTCGGTTCTAAGTATGGGGAACCCTAAAATTTATTGTTTTTTTTTCTAATTTTGTGTGAAAATCTTAATGCGGTTTACAGAATACATCTACTTACCAAGATTCAACAGTATAGTTCTTATAGTTTCGGAGAAAAGTGGCTGTGACATACGGACGGACAGACAGACAGACGGACAGACAGACAGACATGACGAATCTATAAGGGTTCCGTTTTTGCCATTTGGCTACGGAACCCTAAAAACCAACTGACTTGATCCACTTTTCACATCCGCACGACGTCAGAGTCAAATAATTCAGGATGGCGTTTCAAAAAGCGTAGAACAAAATTTTCGTGTGGCAGTCGACAGCAAGCACAGCACAGTCCGCTATCCGGCCGTCCGGCTTGCGACCGGCGTCCGGCGTCCGCACCGATAATTGTGCACACGCGTCACCGGACGCCAATTTTCATGTAAATTGTAAAAATTCATCCGACGATCGAACGTGTACCAACTTACTGTCTACAAAGAGCTGTGCTAGAGGGTAGATGTGTAATTGTTGGCCCATATCCTGGAAATATTGATGACTATAGTACGGCGTGCGGAACGACGGGTGGATTGTTTTTTCCGTCCAATGTGCAATAATGTGCAGTCCTTTGTTTACACTCATATCGCAGTAGCAATATGTTTCTTTTTATCAAAACGATGAAGTGCGGGCTCAAATTAAATTTCCTCATTTACTAATAAAAATATTTGTATTAAATTATATAACTCTAAAATTCATGTATGCTTATTCTTAGAGATGCTGGGATTATCGATAAGGGTTACTTTGAGCTCACATTAATCCCTCAGACTAGACTAAAGCACACACAGGCTGTGTTTGAGGATTTTGCTAAAGTTACTATGAATGTATGCTCAAGTTAACGAGGCCATTCGATTTATAATATTAATTTTTATAAGCGATTATATAGCTTACTAACTTTGTAGGCTTGTGATAATAATAATAATAATCTCGGAAGAAAATTATCTGGAAACATCAATTACATACAACTACATAACATAAATTATCTTATTTAGTTCAAACCAGATGGGTTTGCGGATATATTTCATTTAGCTCCGACCGGCGATCTTGTTAAGATTGAGAGTAGTCGGGATGTGACGTTTATGTATTACTAGCTTATATACCAACACTTCCTGCAAGATATAGCTCTGCTACTACTGAAATAACATGAATATTCTCAAGTAATGCCAGTATTAAAGAGAACTGAACACGTAATGTTAATGATTGATTGATTCAAAAGCTATCAAAAATAACTTTCTCAGGAAAATAACCACAATTTTGTTCATTATAATTACGCACACACACGCTTTAGCTTTAAAAGTGGTTTTCTAGACTTCTGGTATGTTCAGGGAACTCAAACGAGATAGACTTCAGTAGTCAGGCTTTAATTTAAATAACTAACTTAACGCAATAATTTTCCAACGAAAAATAACAAAAGGAAAACTTTCCATACAACCATCCAACCCAATTAATTCAACATACATCTTATCATCCATATGAATGATTTACGCATGTATGGTAATTCGCGTCGCTCCTTCCAAAACTCGTAAAATGTTTTATTGAATAGATGCGCCATCTATGGCGACGGCGACGTCGCCATCGGAAGACACATCACTGTGTTTTATGACTCCTGCTCAACTTTCGGTATCGCCCACAAAGGACGAGTAGTTTACTTACTCAACTAAATCACTCGGAGGCTCTTAGTTTGCTTCAGTATTGTAACTTATAAGTAGCACTTTGATACTTAGGTTCAAATGGCAAGATCACATTACCAGCTATTTATGATACTGTGTTGTAATTTGCACTAATACTCACCGACTCGTTGTAAGGAAAATATATTTATTGGATAGTTTTAAATGTACTTTTGAACGTGATCAGATCAATATTATTTGTAGTAGGTACCAGTTGTACCGTCAGCAAACACTATGCTCCTAAGATATCGTTTTGTGAATTATTTTCAAACTTCTGCTTTTATAAAGTTCCTTTTACAATGTTAAATCACAAAATAAATCTGTACACACCTCATAACATATTGTATCTAATGAAGTGCAAAGTATGCTTATGTTAAAGAGAAAAACTCAAGGTAACAGCGTTTAAGGAATACCGCAACGTTTTGTTCCCGAAAGTGTCGTCAGCTAGTGAGACGTCGGCCTTATCGCGGTTCACGCCTCAATAGACGGCCACCCACTGAAATATGACGGCGTTCCCACCTCGTTAGGTTACCACACGCTCCGACAAATAGAAATGAACCCTATTAACCCTAACATAAAAAGTTAACGTATGCACATGTAAAGTTGTTCAGTTCGTGACTTTGAAAGTTTGTTTTGCGAATACGATTAAATTCTGTAGATACTTGCAAATCAAGTTGAAATTATTGATAAGTGAATTGTTGCCTGCCGCTTTGTGTGGCTTTTGAAGGTTGTTAAGCGACTAAATATTTAAAACTTCACAGGTTATTATAATAGTTGTTGTCCTTTTTGGCATCCTGTCGAGGACCAGGTTTGGGTTTAGACGAGAGAAAAAAGCACTTTCGTCTTCTTAGAACTTTGGCTCTCTAATCCCTAACGACGCCTGACTTACTTCTACGAAGCCTAGTTAAACAATTTTCTGTCAGGATTTTCTAAACAAAAGTACCAACGCCTACTTTTGCTTAAGATTTTATTACAAAATTGTCGCTGTCAATGACACAATGACGACAATGTCTATAATATCTAAAGCCAGAACTTACTAATACTAAGAACTGCTCACAAGTACTCCAGCTCTTACCGTTTCAATAATTGTCGATTTTATGAGTTCTTAACTTTTACGAACTCTTGAGTTTAAAGCTATTTCCTCTAACGCTGAAACTCGTTTTACCAGAACCGATGTTAAACAATCACTCCTGACAAAGCTAACACTCAACTGAAGTGGTTATAACGAATCTAATAATACTTCACAGACCTAAATTTAAATTGCAAAAATCATATGAGAAACGCAAATGAAAAACATTACGAAGGACCATTCACCGACTCAATTTAACTAGATAATATGTTTGGTAAGTGAATATATTACCACGTTAACGATATCATTGCTACAGAAGATAATAGACCTTGTCCCGTTGGCATAGAGGCTGCAGGAGATGAAGGAGTGAGATGGTTAGTAGGTAAATACATCATCCACAATTATTGGCTTGCAGCACATTATTAGCGGAACGAAGACAAACGAGGCTCCTACGTGAACTCGCCCCGGCTTAGTTGTAATATTTCGTCGGGAACAGTTTTTGCACGCCGACCTCGTACAAGGTATTATGACGAGTAATTTGATGGTGATGGAAAAAAAATATGAACGGTCAACGGGAACTATAATTTGTTATATTTTGGCAAATCACGGAAGATTTAAGAAGGTCATGGCCTAAGTATGGTGGGCTTATCAATCAAGTGAAAATATTAATTTCAAGGTTGGGCACTAAGCTACTTGTGCCTTGTTAACTTTTCATGTTTACAAATTAAACATAGTCATGATTTCATCATCATCATCATTTCAGCCGAAAGACGTCCACTGCTGAACATAGGCCTCCCCTAAAAGGGGGGGTTTGCCATAATCGCCACGCTTGGCAGGCGGGTGGGCGATCGCAGTATGATAAGGTGGTGGAATGCATAGAGAACGCTGCTGCCCATTCTCCGATACGCCCCTTAGTCGCCTTTTACGACACCCACGGGAAGTATGGGGTGGCGCTATTCTTTAAGTCCCGGCACACAGACGAGTCCGGCACCACACAGACGATTTGAGTAGATAGATTTTGATAGATATTTTAGTCATGATTTGCTACTCTGAAAAAGCTAACTTTATCCATACCTACCTGATGCGTAGTCAACTTCAACTTCAGACCTTTACTGGCATTTCTTTTCACCTCAGTAAATAATGACACCCTCCATAATTATCGGCTGCCATCATATTTTCCGTGCGACAGCTAATAACACTAAATATCCTGTGTAAGCGTGACATCAGCTGACGCGGCCGTATTCTGGAGACGAGGCACGAGGTTATTACGTCAGGAGGTTATTACCGTAACGAAGACAAACGGTCGGCATGACGCGAATATGAACTGCATGCGGTGGGCGAACAAGTCTTGAGAGGCAGCGGAAATTTGAGATTGGCGAGATGATTAGAACGGCATGGTATGTTACAAACAAATTGACGACGTTTATTTATTTAATTGAGGTTCGCTAATAGTTGTTACAGATAATATACAGATTGGAACATACAAGTAGGTAATTGTGTCTTAAATCTAGCTGCACAACCAATTACAGGCAAACACCACAAAATGCTCTTTGTAATTATGAATTTAATTTTAAAGACTCAATGTACTTAAATTCTAGAGACATTCGTGTATGTACGAGCAAACCCGTACAATTAATATTGTATCAATTTTGTGCTGACATGGACGCGTGGCAAATTAATAAAAATACATGTTTTTGATAGAAATGATAAATGGAACGATCTTACTTGATTGTCCAAGCGGGAGCTTTGTTGCTCTCCAACTGCGGATCCCTGTTGATCCCTGCTGATTGCTGCTGCTGCTGTGTACTGCACTATTGCTGGCAGTACAAACACCTTCAGCACTGCTAGTTCGCTTGCCGTCACTAGTGAAACACTTTACAGTACTTGATTGCTACACTGTATACTGTACACATGCGACATCCGGCTCGAAGGACCAAAAATGTACGGGTAAAGGTACATTTAAATGATAAACTGATAAATGTTCGATTCATGTATTGATAGTAAGGTAAAAAGAAAGCACAAATGTCCAAAAACTGATAAATGATCGCCGCGGCGAATGAGTCGATCGATGCTAAGCAACTACTAATTTGCTAACTCAAACATGTATTTTTACCCGACTGCGCGACGCAAAGGAGTGGTAATGTGTTCATCAGCCTATGTATGTATGTATGTATGTATGTATGTTTATATGTTCCTTTGAAGCACTATACAGACCAAACGCCTGGCCCGATTTTTATGATTCACACGTTAATCGATTCCTCTTAGTCCGGCGAGTGTCACTAAAGACATGACGTTAGTGAAAATTCAATATGGCGACTACTGGACGCCACATTATTAAAAAAAAATTTTTTCAAAACCTATCGAGTGGGATTTCAAAATAAAGGGTTTTAAAAGGTGATTACAAAAATACATACAACATATATACTTAAAAGCAATTCGAAGTGACAAATCGCAAAAAAACACCTACCAAGAACTTAAATCGTCTGCGGAATCTTTCAAATTTGTAAACTAAAAAGCTGGAAATAAAAAAAGTTATATAAAAAAATCAAAAAACCCGACTGCGGTACAAAACTTAGGTAAGTTAAAAGAAACTGAAAAGCTAAAAACAAGCCCATTTTAAATTAAATAAAAGTTGGAAGCAGGCGGGACCCATTTGAATTTGAAAATACAATAAAAATGATGTGGGTCCCGCCTGCTTCCAACTTTTATTTAATTTAAAATGGGCTTGTTAGGGTTCCGTATAAAAACGGAACCCTATTACTAAGACTTCGCTGTCTGTCCGTCTGTCCGTCTGTCCGTCTGTCCGTCTGTCCGTCTGTCCGTCTGTCTGTCTGTCTGTCACCAGGCTGTATCTCAAGAACCGCGATAGCTAGACAGTTGAAATTTTCACAAATTATGTATTTCTGTTGCCGCTATAACAACAAATACTAAAAACAAAATAAAATTAATATTTAAGGGGGCTCCCATACAACAAACGCGATTTTTTTGCCCTTTTTTGCTCGATATCAAAAATGGCAACAGGTAGGCACTTGAAATATTCACGAAATACTCAGTTGTATTTTAACTTTAATAATAAATAATAATAATAAAATAAAATAAATATTTAAGGGGGGCTCCCATACAACAAACATGTTTTTTTCGGCGTTTTTGCCTTGTGGTACGGAACCCTTCGTGTGCGAGTCCGACTCGCACTTGGCCAGTTTTTTTTAGCTTTTCAGTTTCTTTTAACTTACCTACTTAAGTTTTGTACCGCAGTCGGGTTTTTTGATTTTTTTATATAACTTTTTTTTATTCATTCGCCGCGCGTCCATGTCAGCACAAAATTGATACAATATTAATTGTACGGGTTTGCTCGTACAGTGTATAATATGGTATATCCATCCATACTAAAATAATGAATGCGAAAGTGTGTCTGTTAAACCACGAAACCGATTTAGATAAAATTTGGTATAGAGATAATTTGAGTCCCGGGAAAGGATATAGGATAGTTTTATCCCGATATTCCCACGGGATCGACACTTATGCGGGTGAAACCGCGGAGCACTGCAAGTTTTCGTCGTCGTCGTCGTTTCAGCCGATAGACGTCCACTGCTGGACATAGGCCTCCCCCAATTTTGGGGGGGGGTTTGCCATAATCGCCACGCTTGGCAGGCGGGTTGGCGATCGCAGTATGGTATGATGGTGGAATAAATAGAGAACGCTGCTGCCCATTCTCCGGTAAGACCCTTAGTCGCCTTTTACGACACCCATGGGAAGTAAGGGGTGGTGCAATTCTTTAAGTCCGGCACCACACAGACACTGCTAGGTTTAAATAATGAAGATTCCAAAAAATAAATACAGAAGGAAGGTCATCTATTTATAGGAGGAATATGAATGTTCCAGATAGGTCTAAGCTGTGGCAGACTGCTGATCATAAATCTCTTGCGCATCTGAGTTGTGGCGTGATATTACCGTCGTTATAATAAAAGTTAAGCAAAAGACACACAAAACACTGAATTAATCAATTTGGTCAAGGTTAATCAAAACTTTACATATATATGGTTTATTTAATTAATAATTTGATAAGGTTTCTGGCCACACTGCCTTCAAACCAAATTCTAGCCCCAAATCCTCAGAATAATTCAGCAATCTTAGGACTAAGCATAACAGGAACTCAATTGCTTGTGAAGTTGTAATAAGTCACACAACCAGTGGTTGTGCACTTTGGGACACTAATTTCCAAGAAAGTTTATTGAAAGTTTTAATGGTACATATTTATTTAGTTTTATTAAACGTTCCACTTCAGTACTAATTGAATACACGTGATTGGCTTATCTCCATTTGAGCTTCTCCTTCTCTTCTTCTCCTTCTGAGATCTTAATAAAATTAGACTACTTATTCTTCTTTCCATCTTCCAATTTTAATTTTGACTCCCTTTAGAAAATACATATTTTCCTCTTACAGTGCTATCTCAAAATATGTCTACCGCTGATCGCTCACTCCTTCCACCTCTCAGCTTTCCATTCACCGTTCATATACATAATTTATCAATCATTTATCACGCAGCGACCGCGCCGAGTAGGTACCCCCTGTACAGCGCGTTGCGTCAAATTGGCCGGACACTAATGAAAATTGAAAATTGGTTCAGAAAACCGAGTAGTGAGTGAACTGATGACTACGTGATGTGGAAATTATGTGTCAGCTTGTTTTTTCCTGTGTTCATATTCAGGTTAAGCATCTTTGTGATACAACATATGCAAAAGCAAAATGGTAGCGAAAACGATACGGACCCATTATCACTTTGTGGGGACTGTATGGGCATCATCAAATGTTTGGCAATCAATAAATGAGAATATCGTATCTCGAACCAACGGTTCCTCCAGCAGGCGTCATGTTTATCTTTCAAATTATCTAATGAATGAATTCCGGTTCTACGAAAACGAAATTGTTAATATTGTGTTCAGTGTTCACTGGAGCGAAGCTTATAAGTGACGCAGTGATCGGCCCATTGAGCACAGGTTGAGCAGGAGTGGCTGATGTGTTGGCGGAGATACCACTCGTGTCATGGTTAATACTCGTGAAAAAACTTCGTATATTTACGAATTGACGAAAGTTAACTCGCAGTTCGGGTACAGATTACACTGTATAACCAAGTGACAAATCATTAATATCCTGCTAAACCAACCGCAATTTTTAACCCTAAACAAATTCGAACACAGTCCGCCCCTTATCTCAAAAATTAATACGCTTAAGGCAAGCTTCGTTAAAAGCCCATCAGTCAGGAGCGGACGACAAAGAGCCGATACGAGTAGGTATTAATCTGGTCCGCAGGATTAGGACACTAAGCGCTTAGCGACCAGCACACGGAATGCGATATGATGTCAGCTTCTGATATCTGAGCCTCTTTGTGACGTCATCGCATTTCGCTTTTAATTCTCGTTTCAATTGGATTTCGCTTATGTGTGAGCTGATAAAGATTTTGTCGTTTTTTTTTCAGGGATAAAATGCTAGAGCAGGGTTTTCGATTCGATAGCAGTTGAACTGGAGCATGTCATTATTTTTTAACTGATTTTGTATTGAAATTCAACACGACTATTACATTTCTGTGCTTGAAGAATTAAAAAAATAAATATGCAGTTACTGCTTTTACTGACGCTTTTAACGCGTACGTCTTCTTTACTTCGTTCTCACATATAATTATAAATTCAACATTAATGATGTAACTAATATTTTTGTAAACATATAATTTAAAAGAGTGTCCATGGAGTTTCTTGCCCGTTCTTTTCCATAGGTACCTACGCTTTGGAATGGGCAACTAGCTTCATATTTTCTGACTGACCGACTTCTTGACAATTCAAAAGTGCCTGTAAATGGTATAATTTAAATAAATCCTTTGAGTTTTTTTTTTTTTGAGTTTTACTTGTAAATCGTTTTGAATATAACTTCCATTGATTCCACATAACCCGTAACTTATCCGATGACATGGCTAATGTATCAATGGAACCTCCAGGAGTTTATCGTGGTCGAGCAAATGAGGCGGCGGCGGCGTGCGCCATCCGTCACGTAATATTCACGCATCGGTGGCTCCGTACGGAGTCGTTCCGTAGTTGGACAAGCATCGCGCTAATCCCAGGCCGAGGGCAGGCATTAATTCATTCAGAACCAATGACGCGGAAGGGTCAGACAAGATTAACGAGCTATAAATTTGGGTTTAAACCGTTTGTATAGAGATGACCGGCCGGCTTAGTGCGGTGTGGCAGCCTTCGTGTGTGAACTAGACTTTACGATGGAGGTATTTTCGAATGCATTTTCGCTTGCCACAATCTCGTTAGTGATGCTTCTGATCCTCTTTGGATTTTCATGTCATAGCGTGACATTTTGCTCAATCTGTATGAAATACGAATATTGAACAGATTGTGATATAAACAATAGGTTAACTGATCATTTTAAATAGCTATTGTATTGTGAGTTGTGTTCACCAGGAAACAGCATAATTGTTAATTCCGTAAGAGCTTTTAACTACGCAATTAAACTCAGAATATATTATCACTTTGCCTGCAAATTCATCCGTGTAGATTTTGTTACGTCTAAAAATTTTAAACCCCTTCACCCCCCATGAAACATAGTTTTCAAAAACTTATGTTTATGATCTTTATAAATAATTTATTTAAATAAATAAGTATTCGGGCCAATTTTTAAGTTTATTGATCAAACGAATAACATTTTTCAAATAAACTGGTGTCCTCGGTTTTCACCACGACATACACCCATTTTTAGGGTTCCGTTGCCAAATGGCAAAAAACGGAACCCTTATAGATTCGTCATGTCTGTCTGTCTGTCTGTCCGTCTGTCTGTCTGTCCGTATGTCACAGCCACTTTTCTCCGAAACTATATTAACTATACTGTTGAAACTTGGTAAGTAGATGTATTCTGTGAACCGCATTAAGATTTTCACACAAAAATAGAAAAAAAAAACAATACATTTTGGGGTTCCCCATACTTAGAACTGAAACTAAAAATGTTTTTTTTTTCGTCAAACCCATACGTGTGGGATATCTATGGATAGGTCTTAAAAAATGATATTGAGGTTTCGAATATAATTTTTTTCTAAACTGAATAGTTTGCGCGAGAGACCCTTCCAAAGTGGTAAAATGTGTCCCCCTCCCCCGTAACTTCTAAAATAAGAGAATGATAAAACTAAAAAAAATATATGATGTACAATACCATGTAAACTTCCACCGAAAATTGGTTTGAACGAGATCTAGTAAGTAGTTTTTTTTTAATACGTCATAAATCGTAAACCGCAATTTACATTTTATTCAATCAACTCAAATATAAAAATAATAAAAAAACATTTAATTTCATAAACATAAACCTTATTCATAAGCCCGGATGTTACGGAACCCTCGGTGCGCGAGTCCGACTCGCTCTTGCCCGGTTTTTTTGAGATAATAGAAGCAAGCAGTGAAATCCAGCCCTAAAATTTTATTATCCTTTTCCACCCCGTTAGGAGTAGATTTTTGAAAAACTTTAAAACACTTACTTCTTTTAGTGCCGAGTTTTGAGATAATCTAACAGCGCGTTAAAAATGCTTCTTACCTATTAACTTTGTCACCCCCTAAACCCTTTGTGAGGGGTTGTTTAAAAAAACTAAAACTGACAATCTTTATTATTTACTGAGGCAAATATTCCCAAATTTTAAGTTTGTTAACCAAAGGAATAAGATTTTTCTTATAAAATGTATCCCGTTTTTTCACCCCATAGGTGTGGAATTTTAGAAAATTGACTGGGGTGTTTTCAGTAAAATCCTCCACTTAAAATGTAATCACTCCTTTTTACCCCGCCAGGGGTCGATTTTCGAAAGACCCAAAAACTTATCATCGTTTCTTTTCGCGTTACAATTCTTAGCAAAGTATTTGTGCCAAAATTCAAGTGTATTAACCATATGAATAAGATTTTTATATAAACTGTATCCCCACTTTTTACCCCCTCTGGGTTGCAATTTTGACAAATCGTTTTGGATAGTTCCATAACTTGACTGAAATATTATTTACTTATACCAATTTTTGAGTTAATCAAGCCATGCAGTAAAATACTCCCTAGTAAAATTGACTACCCGTTAAGAGCAGATTTTCGAAAAACCCTGACAAAATTGACCTATTCTTTATTTTGCTCTTTAATATAAATACTGATTTTCGAGTTCATCAAGAACAATTTCAAGGAGCGGTCCGAGTTGAAATTCTTCCATACAAACATTGAGATACTTATATGATTGAGTGTAATTTTTTGGTAAAGCCAAATCCGAGTTATCTGAGGTTACAATAAAGTTTCAATGCTGTAATAAAAGTGTTACCTCAGCCCAGGAACATCAGACACCGGTGCGCCATCCTCCGAGAGCCAGGATATGATGGGAACCGGAGTGCCGTGAGCCGCACACGAGACCCTGGCACCCGTGCTGTTGGAGAACGACAGCCGAGGGGGCGGCTCCATCAGGAACAGCAGCTGGCAGGACGACGGTGACACTGGGGAGAAAGAGAATCGTAATAAGAAAATCGTTTTAAGAAATCGTTATGGAGAAAATACCTGATGGGCTAGCTGACGCTAGCCTACTTGACAGTAAGAAAAATACCTTATGGATTTTGTGTTTGAATGGCCGTTAACTAAAAATATTTAAATCAACTTAATTTTGTAAACAACTAATAATTATAAAATCAAAATGATTTATTTTACATAAACCTACATGAGCACTTATGAAACGTCAGAAGCTAGGTGTACGGTTCCAATTGGTCGTTTCATAAGGAGAAGAACCGGCAAGAAACTCCACGGTTACTCTTTTTAAAAATAATTGGCTTTTACAATGTTTCCAGATTACAGTAGGTATGGGAGGACAGCGCAGACCTCTCAACAAGTACCAAGTACTTGATAAAATAGAAAATGGTCTACAGATCTAAAGTCTTTAAGGCCTACAAAGTCCTCACATTAAATTTATAAAATAAGAATCTATCGAAAGGATAAATAAAAAAAATAAAAACCTACTAAAACCAAGTGTTATGATTCCCATTAAAGCCAATAATAAAGAGGTGAAAAATTTCAATTGTCTGTATATAATGTCAAATAATAAAGAAATTATGTCAAAAAGTATGTAAAAACATAAAATAAAAATTAAACATCGTAATTTGAGAGCAGTTAATAGACATTTATCTAGTTATGCCGTTAATGAGGAGCCAGGGAAGCCACATGTGCAGAAGGAATTATTGCCAGACTACCTTGTCTTCAACGTAGTCTTTAATCTTATAATATGCTTTTTTGATAAGGACACATTTGATGAGGGTTTTGAACTTTCCATCGCTAAGTTCTGTAACCGGCTTTGGCAACTTGTTATAAAAACAGACGCTGTTTACAAGAAATGACTTGCTAGTTTTAGTTAATCTAAATTTAGGCCAGTCAGCTGTAGTGTTAGTTAGTAAGTCTAGCCAAGGATCAAAAAACTAATAAAATATCAAATAGGTATCATAAACTTGCTAAGTGGTGATCTGAAGCCATTTGCGAGTGCTCACTTTAGCGGTCTTCCATTACGCTTAAGATTAAGTGTGTGAGATGCCCCAATCTTTACAAAGTGACACGCCCACCAATTGATCGGTTTTAGGGCATAATAGTGGCTAGTAGGCTGAGAAAGACAGAATGTACGACGTCGCGACGGTTGGGGTTTGTTCTATCAGACTATCACTATTATTATCTATCTATCAGAAACATTACGCTAAGTTCCTACGTGCGTACATGCTCGACGTTTTCACATTAATTATTCGAGCAAAATCTAACGTATAAACCGTTATAACTTAGGACTTATTGCTCAAAACCAAACCGAATTACAAGAAATTCTCCGACAAAAATTACATCATTATTTCGTTTAGAATGTCTAGAATTATTAGAAGCTTATTTTTAAATAATAAAAACCCGTCAGATGCTTTGGAGTGATACAGCATCAATTACCCGATTCGGCGTGGAATTTTACCACGATTCTCTATGGAATTCATCCTAGCACATTATCATCTGCTACAAGAGGGGCGATTCTCGTAATTTTAAAAACGTTCAAAGTCTGATCTCAGTCTCAATCTGTCAAAAATAGCTCTAATTTACCTACATTTTTGACAAGTCTTTGACATTTGTTTGTCGCCGAGATGAGACTGCGACTAGAGAATTGGCCTTTCGATCTATAGAAAAGAGAATAAACCTATGCCTACATCAAATCGGCTACCGTTTTTAGCACTGCATGACTTAGAGCACAAAAGTAAAATTTCTAGGCGAGTCCAAATGTAGTTTTAAAATAATTAGTCTAAGGGCTTCGACGTATTCAAACTATGAAGTGTCTCCCAGTGGTGGACAGCGAGATAAAAGTTGTTTCGCTGTCTCCCAGTGGTAGTCAAACAAGTGGTGGACATCGGGAATAATCGTTATTTTTCAATCGACAAATATTTTTTATTCGAGGAATAACATTGACGTCTGACAGTTTTTATAGGGAAGCACTGTCATAAATTTCAAATTATTCTTCGGATAAAGTTATCTGGCGTTGGAACGATCAGCCCTACTCCATTCCCCGTGGAAAAGTAACTGTAAACTCAAATAGATAGTTTAACAACGTTTATTGCACGGTAAGTCATAGAACAGTGACAAGACAGTTTTCAACAAAGACAATCCCAATTTGTTCGTAAACTATTTTAGTATTTACTGTTTACTATTCCAACATCCTCCCTTAAACATAAATCAACCCCATCTTGGAAGCACAAAAAGCCAGTTTTGGGTATGGCGTTGCTTTAGTGAGTGCATCACCTACCATCATGTCCATCTGAATGTATCCCACACCAATGACTCCTCCAGCAACTTTATCACGAACAAAATCGTGCCTGACATCAATATGCTTTCACCTGCAGTGGTAAGCATCAGAACCAAAAAGTACAACTAGAAATAGAACTTTGATTATGGCTGTGATCATTTCCTCATTCTTCAGTATAGACCAAGAACTTTCTTGAAATTGTTTCAGCCACATAGCCTCTTGTACACAAGACGACAAAGACATATACTCTGCCTCAGTGGTCGACAGAGCAAAAATAGGCCGGCGTTTAGAATTCCAGCTGATTGCTCCTCCCTGGAACAAGAATTTGTATCCTGTGCAAGATCGCCGGTCATCCTCAGAACTTACCGAGTCTGCATGAAAATACTTCTGTGTACTTCTTCTTTTCTTCTATCCCAGATTTTTTTGAACAACCTTTAATCACAAGCCGTGCTCTATATTTTACTATTACTCCGTTTTCATTAGTCTTCCTCTTGAAAACCCATTTGCATGGTAAAGGACGTTTGTTATCTGGAAAATTAGTAATTTCCTAAGTACTGTTTTCTAATAAAGATTTGTATTCCCCATCCGTTCCTGTTTTCCAATAATTAGCATCTGAGCTTGACAAGGTTTCTTCAACAGTTAATGGATCTGAAGACTGTTGAACGCACATGAGATTATTCTTAAAGTGATATTTCTTCTGAAATCATCATTGCAACTATCATCACTTGAACTGGGACAATAAGTTTCATCATCAGACATTCTATTCAACAAAACTACCAAAGGATGTATCAGTACTCGAGGGTGAGGAAGTTTCATCTTGTGTCTCATTCTGTGGGCTATCATCAATAGATATTACGGTATCACTTACTGCATTTAAAGAGATATTGATTGTAGCAGATATGGGTTGCTGTATGGCATTATCATTGTTATTAATTGATTTTTCAATAAATATCACATCCCCACTGATTACAATCTTTTTGTTTAATGGATCATACAATCTGTAGCCTTTTGTATTGTCACAATATCCCACATAAATTAATTGTCTTGATTCGATCCCATTTTAAATGCTTTTGTTTTGGAATATGTACCATGGTCTTCGAATTGAAAATCTTCAAATTTGAAATATTTGGTTTCTTGCCAGTCCACTTTTCATAGGGTGTTACCTCATCCAAAACCCGTGACGGTGAACGGTTGATGACATAGGCGGCGGTGGTGACTGCCCCTGCCGAGAATTGTTTATGCAGCTTTGCTTCAAATAACATGCATTTTGTACGTTACACTAAGGTCCGGTTCATCCTTTCAGCTACTCCATTTTGCTCAGGCGTGTATGGAGTGCTAGTCTGATGTTTAGTGCCAGAAGCTGCTAGGAAATCAGAAAATTATTTATTATTTAATTCTTTTCCATTATCACTTCTTACTATTTTAATTCTCTTTTCTAACTCATTTTTAACCGACTTCTAAAAAAGAAGGAGGTTCTTTTTTTTTTTTTTGCGGATGGGAAATCATCAAATGACTCCTCCCGCTCTGGGTGGAGCGGAAGGGAGTGTCAGACTCTTACTGACTAAAACCCACCCGTGTTCCTTCCTTAGCCCTTTATGTTCCGGGCCAGCGGTAACCCTTTCGGACAATCCTGCTGGCCCGGCAGGCTTCGGCCCTAAGGGGCCCCTCCTCGATGCTGACATCTCTTTGAGGCGCGCGTGAAACACGTACGCGCCGTCCGGCACGGGCCTGGTCCTGATCGGACGGTGACCTACCCATTACTCTCCGCCCGCAGGCCCGCGCCTACGGTGGCCGGGAGTCGTCACGCGGCTCCCGACGCCGGGGGCGTCCCCCGCGGCGGCTGAGATGGGAGGCTCTCTCCCTGAACCGTCCCGCCACCTCCTTCGCTAGCATGACTGCTTCGCAGAAGGACGTGACTGCCTCCCACTCCCTCTCGCTCCGGACCATGGCTTGCACTAGGGCCGGACGCGAGAGGTCGCCGCCGCTGCCGATCGCCTCTACAAGGACACGGCGGTGCTCCGCCCAAGCGGGGCAGACCTCCACCGTGTGCTCCACCGTGTCCTCTGGGCGATCCTGGTAATGGTGACACCCGGGCGTTTCCTCCCGCCTGATGATGTGCAGGAACCGTCAGGTGGTAGGTGAGAGCGCCGTGGTGCCTCTCTAGCCACTCATCAAAGAGGGGTCTTATCGCCGCTATCGCGGCGTGCCCTGCGCTGGGTTGCGACAGTCGCTCTTTCCATGCCGCCATGAAATCGCGCCGGAGATCCGTCCGCTCCGCAGCGATTTGCCGCGGAAGCGGATCCTCCCCCCGGCGTAGTGCCTCCACGCGCCACTCATACAGGCGCGCGAGGACTATCGCCTCCAGATCCCATGGCGGCAGTCCGGCAAGGAGGCTTGCCGCCTCGCCCGAGATCGTGCGGTAGCCCCGGATAAGCCTTATGGCTACTACCTTCTGGGGCGCGTTCAGGTAGTGGGCGGCTCGCCGCCGCAGTGAACGCGCCCACACTGGGGCCCCGTATAGGGCCATGGACCGCACGATCCCCGCGTAAAGCCTCCGGCAGGAGGCGTTTGGCCCCCTCACGTTGGGCAAGAGCCGCTTGAAGGCGGCCCCGGCCCGTTCCAGTTTGGGGGCCAAACGTCGGAAATGCTCCACGAAGTTCCACCGGCTGTCGAGGACGAGCCCCAGGTATTTCATCGTCATCTCGACGCCGATGTGAACCCCTCCTACCGTTAGTTGGGATCCCAATGGTGGCGGGTTTTGGGGCGCATGAACGACATGGCCTCGGACTTGTGCAATGCCACCTCGAGACCCAACTGCCGGATCAGGAGGAGGTTCTCAATTTGGATGTTTGTATTTTTTTCTACTTCTTCTTTAAACAATTTTAACACCGATTTATTATCCATTTTATTCTTTAGAAAATATACATTTATTTTACGGGAATAGTCATCTATGAACTTGTATGAAATATTTCGCACCACCAGCAGATGGCGTCTCAATGGACCACATAATTTGGAAATGGTAATCGTATTTGTTTTGCTTCACAACAGGGTATACAGACAGTATCAATGTCTTTATTGGTGATAGTTACACCCTCAGTACATGATTCTAATCTCTTTATATCAGCCAAGTTTAAATGCCCCATTCTCTTGTGCTATGTATTAATGTCTGCCTTACTTTCACATGAAATAGCATAAACATTTCCAGTAATAGTGTTTAGCTTGTACATATTATTGGTCAGTTTTGCGTCAGCTATAAAAATCTTATTGGCATTGTATATATTACAGCCCAAATCATTAAATTCCACTTTACAGTCATTTTGGTTAATTGACTAACCGATAGTAGGTTTGCACTTAACTCAGGTATATATAAAACATTTCTTATCTGGATCGGACACTTATCTTTGCAAAAATTGATTTGAATGTTTACTTTACCCACATTTTGCACGGAGATTGCATCATTATTAGCCACCTTATCTGTTGAATCGCAGATGGTTGCAAATCATACATAATCAATATACAAATCATCTTTATTTAAATTACTGTAAGCTGAAAAAACTGCTGAAATAGTATTATGGTTAGACTTCTTCACTGTGCATTGACTTTAAAATGTCCACATTTGTTCCAATTAAAGCAACGAGGGCCTTTTTCTTTTGGCTTGTCATTATAATTATTAGAGGTATTTTTGTGCTCTGTACCTATATAATGCAGAAGATTCGGAAACTTTCACTTCTTGCAAAAGTTTTGCCATGACGAAGTCTGCCGAAATTTTTATGCCGGAACTTTCCAGACCCATGATCATAGGTTTATATTCATCCAGTAAACCCGCCAGCATGAGTGTTCCCAACCATTGGTCACCTACTTCGAAGCCGATATTTCGTAATCTCATTATTTTGTTCATATACCTAATCTTCGATGCTCGTGCAGTTATCTAGCGATGTGTTTATTAGGTCTCGAAATAAGCCGACTAGCCCAGCATTTTGATAGCCCAGAGTCTTCGATAGCGTTTTGTAAGTTCTTTGGATGACTTTGCATTTTCAATATGAATGTAATTGATTGGTTCAACCAACAAAATTATTTTGGACTTTATTTTTATATCATTCTTCACGTTGACATCGGTGCCAGGATCAACACATTCGCATAATCCTTCATGTTCTAGATATGATTTAACTGCAAACTTCCACGTAGAATCATTTTCCCGACCGGCTAATCTTTCAATATGAAGGTTCGACGTAGCCATTTTTCTCGGGTCGAAACGTTCGATGAAGTAGTCGCAAATTATAAATATTAACGACTGTACTTTACTTTATAACAATAAATATTAAACTTTGAACCTATTTAGGTTTACGGACGGTATCTGGGCCCATAACCTGTGTAAAAGTCACAGAGTACTTTTTGATAGAGTAAAAGTAATTGTGAACTCAATTATATAGTTTTACAACGTTTATTGCACGGTAAGTCATAGAACAGTGACATGACGTTTCAACAAAGACAATCCTAATTTGTTTGTAAACTATAAGAAGTATTTAATGTTTACTATTTCAGCAGAATTGTATGGGAAAAGATTTTTTGCTGTTTCTGACTTTTCTAGTACTCAAACCTCAGTTGGTGCGATATAGGTTTTTGAACCTTACAAGTAACAGGATCGATTGGAATAAAAAAAGTTTTTGTAAAAATTTACCATTTTCCTGCTTGCTTGGTAAGGTATCTGCCCTTACTGCCCCATCTAAAAAATCCACCGGTTTATGATTAAAATGATATTTATCCGTATAATAATAATACACGAATTCTGCAGGGTCAAGCAAACTCTTGACGTTGCGGGATTCGTGTTTCACTAATTTCTAGAAGAATATAATACCTACTAGTATAATAACCACAAAACGGGAGATACTGAGTGCCCTGCTAGGAAAATAGTGGAATACAGGTACATCAACTCTATTAACTACGAGGGCGCCTAGAGCGTCATACTCAAGGTCAGACTTCCGTGTTTAATGCCTGCTGCTGGCTCAACAAAACACTGCACTGGCCTACAAACCCTCGATTTTGTTGATGTCTAAGCACATTATCATTTTACGCAAACTAAATAAGAAATTACGTATTTAAGACTGTTATAACATTTTGTCATTATTTCTAGACTTCTAATGTTCAATATTGTTAAGAATTTTATTGTCCTACAATTTCTATAACGTATGAGCTCCTGCCGCCTGTGACACTGATTTATCTTATTTAATTACAGAGTAATATTACCTTTATACTGAATAAAATATTGATATTATTTATAATAAATTCAACTGTTGCACGCCCTAAATGTCATCTTTCAAACACAAACCAAAGTTATGCTTGAAGCAACATAAATAAACTTTTCAAAAGAAAATTTCTTTGTGCTCATCTAATTCTTTTCACCAGGGTGCTAATAGCCACGATCACGCGATTTACTCGGAAACATCTAGTTACATAAAAGGTTACAACCACTTCCCGTTTAGGAGCTCATAAACTAACAATCGTAATACCTACGTCTTCTTCCTAATTTCGACGATTGAAACGAGCATGTAACGGTAACAGCAACACAAATACTTCGAAGGTTGCCATTAATTTGCTCCTTAATTATTTGTCAGAAAATTATTAACTCCTACATCTCAAACGTTATATTTATAAAATAAAAGGGAGTTTCGAACGGTAACTCAATTAATGTGAGCCGCACGGCGTAAACAATTAGACGCAAAGGCGCGGCGCGGTGTGGGGAGACGACTGAATATCAGCATGTGTCAGTTGTCGACGACTGTACGTAATTAGCAGCTGCGTGCGAACTCGTATGAGTTATTGGATGTGCCTTTTGATTACAGAATCAAAGGGAGTCGGTACACTCGCGAACTGCGGTTCATTAGGATGTCAGTATGAAATACTGTTTTGTTAATCAGTAAACGCGAACGGAGAATCACTGCTATCATTTTAACAGCAGTCGCAGTAACTGTCAAAGCCATGTTGAAATGCGGTTCATAAATATTGTGGGTGGTTTGTTTGCAGACGGTTGCTTTTTCCAACTAGGTCTTCATAATTTTATTTTTATCACGGAAAGATAAAATAATTCATTTTGCAAGTTCCTTCGATAAACTTGGTTCTCTAATTGTTATCCAAGAAAATAAAAGTATTAGTATTAAACACATCAAAATTGTGTAAAAATTGAGGCCAAACACAAAAACCATGACAGATTACCCCAAATATTTCTTTCCAAACATAATTAAACAAATTTAACAAACGGTCCTGAAACACCTGGCCTCAACGTTTCGGCTTACAGATTTATGAGTGTCGCGTGCACAGAACCGCACCTTAATCTCACAATACAGCTGTACAAAGCGGCGGCATCCTCACAATTCGTTACTAGTGTACCTACCTAACGCTTTATTAAAATTCCACTGTTGCGTCACTTTGTCGCGACCACGCTAATTGTCGCAAGTCTCGCAACAATTCACGGCGGAATCCTCTTTGACGAAACTCCTTTGATGTTCACTTATTATTATAAGACGTTGTGTAAATTAGTCAGACTTGATATTTCTGCGTTAACCGCGCCATCGTGTTTATTTAGATTAAGTTTGTTGGTTTGCGAGTCTACCCAGCAGGGCTCGAGAGAGATCTTTGAATTCGTACTAAGACTTGGGGTTCATCTTAATTCTTCGGTCTGTACCTGAGTTATTGTAGTCATTGAATTACAATAAACAAAAAAACATTTTTACAATACAAAAACCACCGACTTCCAAACAAGACACTACAAAGTGAAAAATAACTTTAATTATGGAAGTCGGTGGCAAACAACGAAAATGCGAACCCAGCGACACCGCGAAACTTCCGTTTTTTTTGTAATAAAGTTTTTGTTTCACTTTTAAGTTGTACTTACCCCACACAAATTCGTATAACACAAATACGTATTATTGAAGCTAACTCAAAAATTGCCCAAGTAGTAAGTATTATGGGACCACCATACAAGTTTTATTAACTTTACTTGGGCCCTGAGGCATACTCTATCCATTACAAAAATAATTTTTGAAATTGATTTACAGTTGCCGGAGATATACCGTAACATTTAAACAAAACAATTTCGTTTATTTACTTGAATTTTTACCAGTAATTTAACCGCTTATGATTAAATTTTCTATGGGATCAATCTGAAAATATATTCTTTGAAATAAAAAAAAAAATTGCAAATCGGCTCATAAATAATGGAGTTCTGAGGTAACATACAAAAAAAAAAATTGAACCAAATTGTGAACCTCCTCCTTTTTTTAAAAGTCTGGTTAAAAACCCTCCTGGGCCATACCTTGCTAACCAAGCCAAACAAACCAAACCTTGGCTTTCTTGCTTAAATTATATCTATACAAACCAAATCCAATAATTCTTACTCACACATAGCATCATTAATTACCCACTTACTACAACTCTTCTTATATAAACCGTCCGCAAATAAAACAGTACCCGCGCAACAAATAATGGTTACAATAACTAACATCCATATCAAGAGGCTGACTCTAATATAGTGTAGGAGAGGGAACTTAATAAAACGAAATTACACGTAGTGTGGCTTACAGGGGCTTAGGCCAGCCACCACTCAAATTTACTGGCCGTCTCCGCGACTATAAAAAGAGTATTTGAGCGTGTTACGCGAACGTAAAATATACGAGCTCCTGGGCTAACGCTTCACATAGAGATGTGGTGAAGATGATCGACATGTAAGGTATTGTTGATGAAATGATTCGTTAGTTAATTATTGGTAAACAATGCTAAATTGTGACAATATAAACTGCTTTGCTAGTTGTTGCTAGCTTGTAAGAAGCCAAGTAGTTGTACGAGTAAAGCACATGTATAAATATTTATATAGTAGTATTTATATAGTTGTGACTTCATAGTCAGATTTTGGTAAAAACTATTCCACACCATTTAACAAAAAAATATATATTCAGTGAAAGCTTTTAAAAAAATGTACCTACACTACCTATTATTGAAAATGGAAAAATGCTGAAAGAACCGTTTGCAAATACTTGCACAGAAGAACTCTTTGTTTTTGAAGTGACAAATCGATATCGATTCGCCACATCACTAAAAACAATGCCAGGTGTTCCAATATTGTTTTATGGGAGTTCCAGTTTGAGGCAAATTGCACAACTTGGTCCACCTATGTGTTGATCGAGTTTATGCCCAACAGGTAAAAACTAGAGGAAATGAACGCCGTCAGTGAAACTCCACAGTTTATAATTTACGCGATTGTAACGATCAATGAGCCTTTCGGTTTACGTCTCATTTTCTCTCTTATAAACAGTGTAGGTAAGGTACAGTATCTTTCGGGTGATAATCAGTACGAATCATATTGAGTCAATCAACTCAGGGAAGGTGTATGGGCTGATATCAAGATCATTATCCTCTACATCACAGTACCGATGGTTGTTGTTGATAGGAGAAGCGAAGTAAAAATTATCATAATGAAACAAATAACTACCCGTTGAGAAAATGTCCTTATGTACAATCGATAACCGTATCGCTTTTCCTCAGTTAGACAATTTACACAGCTTAAACGGTTTTATCGTACGATTTATTGATAGCAATATTACTGTAATGTATCTACATACATTACAGTAATATATACATACATTCAGCACATTATTACTAGCTAGTCGTGCTGAATGTATGCTCACTGAAGTTAAATTATTGTTTGAAACGGTTCGATACCATAGTATTCCAGTACCAAACAAATATAGTAGAGAATATGTTATTGGCGCGTGTGTTGGATTATTTAGCTCCCTTCAAAATGGTCGAGCTGAATGTTGCTAATACATGCGTCAGGTTCGTGAACGGGCGCCGTCAGTAGGGACTGGTCATCTCTTTGATGCCATGGCTTATTTTAATTTAATTTAATATTTGAATGGTTTTTTTTTCGTTTTTTCATTACGGACGCTTTTAATATTCTGCATCGTTCTCACATGCATAATTTTTAACATAAATGATGTAAACAAGACTTTGTAACCATATTATTTTGATTTAAAAGAGTGTCCATGGAGTTTCTTGCCCGTTCTTCTCCATATGTACCTACGCTTTGGAATAGGCAGCTAGCTTCATTTTTCTGACTGACCGACCCCTTGTCAATTAGAAAGTGCCTGTAATTGGTTTAATTGAAATAAATGCTTTGAGTTTAAGCTTAAGCTAATGAGAAGTTCGTATAATACCTTATTAAAGTTATTCAGATGATTTAATCTAAATTTTTAAGATCGCAAAATATGCCTTAAAGCCATTTATTTTACATCGGCAAAATTAAATAACGAAAGGTATTCGTCAGAGGCATCTCTCCTAATTTGTGTCGTTTGAGAAAATTTCCTAATAAAGGCTTTTCTGTACTTAAAAGTAGAGCCCCGAATTTCTGGGACATTTATTTTTTTGTCAATAAAACTGGCGGAAACAAGTGAAGTTGGTCTTTGGTCCTTCATAAAGTAGACAAAGGACGGATACTATATGATTGTGTGCCTCTTGAATGTACATTATAGTACAGTCAAACTTTTAAGTACCTCGCGGTTCAGTTACTGAGGAACTTTATTGTCACATCAGTCCTAAGAAGTGTGTTACATTTATTGTCATAAAAAACATGTGAAAAACTTGATGACTGGACCAACCTACCGTAAACATTGAAGTTTGGTAGTGTCTTTTACCGGGTCTTCGTAAACGGTAATCACGAAATTATGTAAAGAAGACGGGCTACAGCATCCTCTATAAGGATAATAACAACACGCTAAAGCCAACAAATTGGTGGTTGACCATAAGGAAAAGCTGTAGCAGTGCTTGTTTAGCGTGTTGCTTTTTAAGTTTGGCTTTTATTTTAAACATCATCCCATTTTAATCAATAGTTTAAAATTAGCAGAATAAATATTCAACGTTAATCTTGTAATTTGGTGTACAATTGGCCCTAAAAATTCTTACGTCTACCATTCATCTACAGCCATCAATCCTGCGAGCAAAAATACCTACAACAAACTTTAAAACAATATTTTCGAGGCCGTACAAGTATTTTACTGCGAAACCAATCACTCAACCGCTTCGCTAATTAAGCCGTCATAACTAAAACAAAATTAAATAAAAAAATAAGCCACTTTAATAGAAACCTATCGAAATACCTTCGCTACAGAGGAAAATTATATTTAATTTCACTGAAACGCTGTGCTGTCTTTGATTTTTTTTTTCGTGCCTTAAGCTGAATGCGATTAATTTCACGAATTGGTTTACCATCGGTACTTGCAAAGTTTCTACTAGGAAATCGAATAAAAATTCGATTCGTTTAATTCGAAGAAAAATTAAACGAAGTCGTTTAATTTTTATAAACTGATGAAAGTAGAACAAATTCCAGGGCTTAAACTACAATAACTCATAAATATTTCGAATTTTCGAGAAGTCTTACAACGGCAGAAAATAATTCAAGCTTGTACACTGTACACCGCTTCTCAGAATATAGAGAGTTAATTAATACGTGACAGTACCCAACTCACGTTTGATAATTAGTAAAAACACAAAATGGTCGCACAGAAAACATTTTAACACGTTTACAATCATATTTAAGAACTTAATCAGCTCCAGTTTAATCCCGCAGTAAAAGACTGCTGGTCAAAAGTCATTGTTATATCCATTTAGTTAAATTTAATCCTTGGTAGCTCATTAATAACTACGTAATCCATTCGGGCGTCGTTTAACCCTTTCGGCCCTAAACAAGGCAGTAACTTCAGACCGCCGTGTATACCGTGTGTGTGGTGTAAGTGAACAACTGTTAGAAAGCGTTTCGTTTTATGACAATTGAAAAAAATTGAATAGGATTACCCACCTGTCTTGACTTTTAGGGTTCCGTACCGAAATGCTGCCAACCGGCCCTATTATTAAGGCTCCGCTATTTGTCCGTCTGTCTGTCATAGGGCTGTACCTTTTGAGCCGTAACAATTGAAAAGTTCACAGATACTACTATTGCTATGACCCTTATAACAATAAATAATAAAAATGAAATAAAGTTAAATATTAATGGAGAAACTAGAAATGAGCTTACTTTCTACTAAAATATTTAAAAAAAAGTGAACTTAGTTTTAATTATTGTTTGGTGGTACGGAAACCTTTGTGTACTAGTCCGACTCGCACTTGGCCGGTTTTTTGCTAATTATTCTTATAAACTATTGACACATAAAAAATAGAAGATTTTCTTGTTGCAGGTAAACAGCTGCTCCACGAAGTAACTATGTACTAATGACGTACGTAGGTACTAAATTCAGTATTGTTTTATTTGCGTAGTTTTAAAGTTTGAACAGGATTTTAACATTAAAAGCCTCACAGACAGTAGTTCCAGGCTAGTTTGGCTTAGAAGGTAGTTAGTAGTTAAGCGGTTACATTGAATGCATTACTAACTTTGTGCTACATTTTTATGTTATTTTGATACTGCGAACAATAGGCACGCTGCAAGTCGCTGGCGCCTATCACGTGTTCCATGCCAAAAAAGGTCTTTGATACGCCAATATGCATGCACGACGGCCTCCGCCAGGCAAATTGAAATTTACCAAGACCCACCTCCAGTGGGTCACCGTCGCAGGCTGCTGAGCTTGGCGCAAACGGTTATTGTCAGGCGATCGCTTTCATTGCGGATCATGAATGGAACACGACCAAATATTTCGATTAAGCATATTCAATATAAGTTGCTGTTAGGAGAAGACCGTTTTCTGGAGCATTGTTTTTATTGTTTTGTTGGCTCTTAAGCTATTGTGTTATGGTTAACTTCTTTTGTTATATTTTGTTTTGGCATTGAAGTTCCCAAAAACTAACGGAATTAAACCTATCAAAGTTTTTGTTCATAGAAACTAGGAGGATCTATATTATAATGAAAATTATAATCAAATTTTGCGAACAAACACTTTCATAAACTCCCAAACGCATACATCAAACACAAATAAACTATTACACCGTTTCTCAATAAAAAAATAACCAGCGCAAAAACGTTCAAAAGTTGGCAGCTCCAACTACGTATATCTACAAAACAAGCATAGTTCTGTCGTCTCACAACTGGGTCAGCTGAGCTTCATACAAGTCAAACTAAAGCCTCCAAACGATTCCCTACAAATTAATAAAGGAGTTTAATAAGTGCTTGAGAATTCAGTACTAACTTTGCACTCTGTAGAGGTAAGTGTTCGATGTTATTCCTTGTTTTGTTTTCCATTTACATAACCAATGCTTTGAGCCTCAGTTCAAATATGTAAAATAAAACGTGTACCTACCTATGTATATAATGGCGCAGGTTAGCCTTCAGCAGAAGTGGTTATCATATAAGTTGTTTACCAGCTTCAACATCGTCACGATTGGATAGCCTTTATCAGAATTGGTCATCGTATAAGTAGTTTACCAGCTTCAATATCCTCAGGATTGTACCGGAATATAGCGCATACAGCGGAGCCGCTGTATGTGCTATATTCCGGTGACAGATGACAGAGACGATGTCAGGCGAGGCTCGCCTGACATCGTCTCTGTCATCAGAAAACAGTCGCCACGCACAGTCGGCGGTCCCATGTATGGTTATCCATGGCCCGCCGACGCTTTGCTAGAGCGACAGTCACCAGCCAGAGTCACTCTTATCCAACCTTTTCAGTGATTCCAGTAACGTCATAACAAAACGAGGCGCTTGCTGCGCCGTCATATATTTTAACACATGTAGTTAGTTTTATCAGATTATAATTATATGAGATTATTCTGCAATTAATTTACCATAGGTATGATACTCATCTCTTTGAACCTTATATTGTACATGTATCTATATTTAGCTAGCTTTGACAAAGTTGTACAACCTGTGTTCCACAGTAACCCTGGAACGAAAGTGGTGGAAGCCTGTGAAGGCTAACAGTACAAGTAACAGTAAAGTTGTGCGCACACAGAGCACTACTGAATAACAGACTTATATACTAACAACCTAAGAAAATAATAAAGTATCCAATTGTTTAATTAATAACAGAATGATACGCAGATACAAATTCTCAGAGGAACCTTACTTGTTAAATTTTAGGTTAGAATGGCACCCACTTAAAAATAGTCGAGAACTCCCATCCACATGAATTACCTCACTTATTAAAATGTAAAAATTAAGTTCCAATACATAAAATAATCATCTTTAATATTCTCTCGCGACAGTTTTCCTCATTCGTGAAGTAGATCATTAAGTGAGGCTGGTGCTAAGTGCCGGCCAGACGACTGTCTCGGGTAATGACTGAAGTGCTGCTTAACTTTAGTTAAAGCTGAAACTTAGTTGACCAACAACTGCAAGATGCATTTCTTGCCTTAGTTAATTTTTAAAGTAGTTAATTAGGGACAGATACGTCATGAATGACAAAATAGTATATATAGGCACATCAACCATTAATTGGACAATAAGAGTCAAAGATAGGGGAAACGATACTCATTGACATCGTAAAATAAGAATATTCAGGAGAAAGATCCTTTGTTCCGAACTGCTACGCCTGGGGCGGCAAATACTTTCTGTTTATCCCTCTCTCCAATACGTCGCTTAACTCACCCTCCGAAAACGTCCATTATTTCAATAATAACACTTATAAAAACTGTCAGAGTGTATTACTGGCGCAGCGTGGCCGTAAAAGGCGACGTAACAGCTACAGGGACATAAAACTCCCATACGTTTAAACGCTGAGCCGTAAAGCGGGTGTTCGCTCGTCGATACGACGGACATTAAATTAGTTTATGCGTCCTTATATTGGATAAATACTGTCTGAATGGGAGACATGCCTTGATGGGCTTTAAAACGTGGCGTTAGTGAAGATGTGCCTACGAGGTAATCGGCAAATGAACTTCTACGAGTACGTACGTACTCGTATACATATTTTATGTGAACGTTTCATGAGAAATTACTGTCACAGCATCACTAGTTCCATAATAATCGTATACGTCTGTTCGTGTTTTGTTTTGTTAAGAGTTTTAGGTTTCATTATTTTATTTTGCTAGCTAACGCGTTGCAAGTATTTTTTGCTAGAAACATTCTCCAGCGCGCATACAACTTACCAAAGTTTAATCATATTCGATCGAGCCATTTTCGAGTTTGCAATTGATTGTTATAATTATATTAGACCAATACTCTCAACGTTTTTAACTTTATGATTAGAAAATAATTTTTCAAGACTTGAATCTGAAAATCGAACTTCAAACCTTTGGACCTTTATGTTTTGAAAAAGAGTGTCGAGGAGTTTTAATTGCTTCTAACAAACTGATTTGAAAAAAACATAAACTATTTTCCAAGTATCGTAAAACCGGGAAGTGATTATTTTAAATAATTTACCATCAGCGAGTTATCTCCTTTAACCGGACACAGCGCACGAGGTGACATGGTTATAGACGAAATTGGTTCAAAATATAGGAATAGGTTCGGCGGGATTCTCTAGAGTATTCTAAGGTAGTTCTAGTAGACAATACAGATCGTGACACAGAAGAGCAGACGCGTTGAACCTTCTCAAAGTTAACTGACAAAATAGGGACAAAATAAAAAAAATAAACATTCGCAATATGGTGTCTACATAGTTACAGATACTATTCACTTGAATGACTATATTATTTCTATTTAGGATACGAATTCATAAAAAAAGTAATTGTGTTTCATTTTAGAATCTCTAGTTACAAGCCTGTGTAGATCGAGGCGATGGCCTTTAACCGTACAAACCTAGATTATCTCTAACCTACACATAACACGCACACATTATGTATGTAAGTTGTAGAGCACGTGTTTGTATAAGAAGCCGTTTATCTCAGGGCTATGCGAGCGAGTTCGGCCGACACAAACACTGCGGAATGTCTTAAACCTAGACGTTTAATGAGTGTCTAGTGTGCTCACTGATGCGGCGTGTTTGTGTCTAAGTAGTTGGTTATTTGGGCTAAGGGACACTGCACATGAAGGTAGTATCATGTAACATCACGTTTGTACTCCCCGAAGGGTGAACACAAATGTATTACCAGCAAACCAACATTTCGCTGGTATCGGCCCAGACTCATGAGTTGAAGGTCGTGGGTACGAACCCAGGCAGGCGCTTTACTTTGTGTATATAATTTCATCACCACTGCTTTCAAAGCCGTGAAGGGAAACACCACGGCATGTTCTAGAACCGAAAATTCGAAGATATGTGACATCTAGCAACCCGCACTGGCCCCGCGCCGCGTGTCGTGTTGGATGAGGATGGGAGCGGAGGCCTGTGTCCCAGCAGTGGGAACATTATTGGCTGATTATGCCACATTTCGCTGGTTTTATCACAAGCCCTATGTAGGTAGTAAATAATAGTGAGCTACTATTCATTAACCCGGGCTGCTATTGAGAATTTCCGTATAGGAAAACCAAATCACACTTTGCCCGACACAGGATATAAACCCAGGGCTCTGCACTCAGCCATCGCGACTGCTAAACCAGCGAGGTGGTTCATGATACATGGCTTATTGTGCTTGAATTAAGATGGTTATCGTGTTACTAGGGGATACTTTAATTGTGATGCCTAATCTGCATTCTAGATTTATTTGCCAAAAATGTAAACAAATATGAGTTTATGGAAAAATAACTTTAAATTCTACACAATAAAGTTCAGTTTACGCTAGAACTTCAAACATTTGTATAACTTTCAATAGTGCTAGTCACTCTGAAATCAACTTAATTCCCATTGAAATAAAGTTGATATTTGTTTAATAGAAATAATATTAATTTTGAAATAAGTTTGAGACTTTAAGTATTGCACATTGGATTTTCAACTCTCGGCGCTGAAACAAACGTTGAAAATCTAACAGTGCGCTTTTTTATGCGATACATGAAAACGGGCAATCATCTTAAGACAACTACCTATCGTATTCTATTACACAAATCTTCTTCCAACATAAATATGTGTTACTGGGCACATCGGAGCCTGGTGTTACCGATACGGTCCACAATGTAACAGATGGTCGTTGTCGATGTAATGCCGGTCATAATTAACGGTCATTAACACAATACCCGCTTGATTTGCGCCACTGCACGCGTTCTGCTTTAATGATTGGTAAAGTTATTATATCGAAATGAACGTGATCAATACAACAACTACATTAAAAAAATAAAATAAAAGATTAACGTTTGTTTTTAAAATTAAAGGGCGGTTTCTGTTTTTTTTTTATATTTATGTGGTGCATAGTGAGGAGTCCGTAGCTAAATAATAACAGCCGCACAGGTCGATCGATCAGGTTAAGCTACGCTTGCCACGGTTGGTCTGTGGATGGGTGACCATCTTTACATACCGAGACCCCTCCGTGCCTCGGAAAGCACGTTAAGCTGTGGGTCCCGGCTGTCATTCGTGGATCTGTGACAGTCGTTACGGGTAGTCAGAAGTCCGAAAATCTGATAACCAGTCTTACCAAGGGGTATCGTATTACCCAGTAACTGGGTTGTGGATGTCAGATAGGCAGTCGCTCCATTTAAAATACTGGTATTCAGCTGCATCCGGTTAAACTGGAAGCCGACCCCAACATAGTTGGGAAAAGTCTAGGCAGATGATGGTCTGGTGCAAGTGCCTATTTGTACATTGTAAAACAGCCTCCCAAAGTTTCTGAGATCACTTAATCAGTCACAAAATTACTGTTAATTTTCTCAATGTATTTCAGGCCAGAAAACCCATCAGGAGATTATTTAGTCAAAGTAAAACATTGTTAAGATTTCCCCTGAGGTCACCGACCCCGTGCTTCGATAATTGCGTGGCGCAATTACACTTGCATTTAATTACGCGCCGCCAGAGGTCGCCGGCCGCGCGCGTCACTTCCGGAGTCGCGCCGGAAGCTGCGCACACTGACGCTTTGTTCCCAACTCACATTGTGCTGCTATGTACAGTATATGAGCTTGTGTAGCTTTTGTAATATTTGGTTGGTTATAAGAGTGTTGAAAATAAAATTAAATATTAATATTTTTTTAAACTTGTAATTATCATACTTTAAAGTAATACTCATCTAGACATTGAAACAATGTATGACATTAGTAATAATTATACAAACCACAATAGACTCTGAGAAAGCAGTCACGCAGCCCATAGCTTCGTAGCCTCGTAGCCCCGTAGCCACGTAGCTTGTAGCCCCGTAGCCACGTAGCTCGTCGTGCGATTCTTATCTACCGGATCTTCGCTTACATTTCATCCGCAAAATATAATTCCGTTTATGTTTCATTTCCGAGTTAACGTCAACATACAAACAATAACACTTGTTTTCTGCCAAAACAATTATAACAATAAAAATGTCTCAAACTTTTAAACAAAACAAACGAAACTGTTCGTACATATGTTTTTAATTAACAAAATACGGTAGTTGAACAAAAACACCGGTACATCTGGATGGGTACCATTGTGCTTTGCTCGCATACCGCTGTAGGTATGGAGAACGTACGACGCGCGGCATGCGACCGTTCGTATGCGTTGACAAAAATCCGCCGGCTCTTTCAAACGAATAAGTATTCAAAATAAAAATGTTTTTCATGCACACTTTACAGCCACTTTGGTGAAGCCTACCGGCTCGGAATGTTGATTACTGGGAATAAAACGGTGGTTGAATTTTGTATTTAAAGGGTTTCGGTAAAATATCAGCTTTTAGTTACAGTCGACACGTAACACATAGATACCTATGTGAGTAATATGGTTATTCATATGGCTTCGATTGATTATAAATTGTTAAAATACTTTCATAAAACATTGTAACAGGTGTGTTAACTATTGCGATTAATCTTTTTTGAACTAAATAAAACACTAAAATAATGCATGAAAAAACTTGGCAAGTTTAAACGAAAAATCCCGTCCGACCTTGTATTTTATCTCACAATCTCGCCAGAAGACGGGCGCCTCCACTATATTCTCATTACATTCCCTGCACCACTGAAAGTGAGCAGCTTGCAGTTTGACAGCGAAGCTAAACAAGCTGCTAGTCTGAACTAGGGATGTAACGGAGGCCATTTTAGCGGAGGCGGAGGTGCAGAGTTTGATCTCTTCGTAAGGAAAGGTAAACGGCGGCATAGGTGGAAACACAAAGAAAAAACATTATTTTAAAAAAAACAACATTCTGGTCATCAAAATTTAGAAGGAGTAAACACGTGGTTCATAAATTAAAGCGGCTCCACACTGTTACAACTGTGGAACGATTTCTTGCGGATGTTCCGCATCTGCGGAGGTGCAGGCGAGGTCCCGGTTCAACCCTAGCCTGAACTAGTGCTACTGCAGCTAGTAGCACTGGTCCCGGGCGGCGCATACAAACGAAGCGATCAACAGTCTGGCCGGTGTGTTGTCCCAATGTACGGGAGATAATGACGTGTACCTCATTGTCATTTAAATTGGTAAATCAGCTGTTGTGTTGGGCATAGGTCTTTACTTTCTACCAGGACTCAAATGTTGGGGTATTGGATACATTGATAACAAATGTAGGGGGATTGGATAGATTGATAATAAGGGTAAGTAGTCTGCCTGAAAAGTATATCAACCAACGTTAGTGTTTTTGTTTCAAAGATTAAAATAAGAAGGTAAACGATTTTTTTTTTACAAAACGACGGTTTTCCATTTATACAGTTAAATGAAAGTTGAAACCATTCCAAACATAGTACATGATTGGAACATCATGTTAAGTAGACGATGTCCTATGGAGTAGTTAAGTAGTAGGAAAAAAATATTACATTATATCCTGGATTTAAATAAATGATTTGTCTTTGACTTTGATTGTATAATTTCAGTTCTATAATCAGTATTTCAGAGGTATCTAACATGATTCAATATGTTTCCGGTTATTATAAACCTTCATTTAAAATCTTTCCTATAAAAAACTACGACAAATACACTCAGTATTTTCCAATATTAGTTAAAAGTGTAAGGTAGTTAGCAACTCGCACGATCGCAGGAGCGAGCAGTGTGTGTGCAGTGCTACATAACTTGAGCGAGTTACAAGCAGCTAATATTTGCACTTTATATGCTAATGTAAGCAGTCAACATAAACTCGATGAATTCATTACGGAATTACGCGAATATTGTGTAACTGAAATGGTTAGACAGTTATTAAGTTAAGTTGCTTTAGTTGTGTCAATATAAAGTACTAGAGGCATCTTCTTTACCAAGCATCAACGAACATTGCTAACCACGCTTTGTATTTCAACAATTAGCGATGTCATCTGAAATCTGTTTTTTTTAGATGTTTTTTTTTTCACCATAAAAAAGATAAATTCATTAAATTAAATAATTACATTAATACTAGACTACATTATGGAACTGAAAATTCGGATGCACCTAATATTATTTGTGTCGTGCTGAAACTTATTATTACATTGTAGTGATAATTTGATAAATAAAAGATATGCGAGATAATCCAATGGCTACCACAGCCCTCTTTCCTGTAATTTCTAACACGACACATAATCTAAAATAATTATAAAGCGACGGTGACGTAGGGGCGAGAGTCGCGCAGTTCCGGAAAGGAAACGCGCCAGGACCGTCATTAACGTCCCGGACGACGGGAATTAATAACTCAAGCCATTTATACAAGTTAAACTTTACCTCTAAATATATTGTTAGTCCTAGGTATTGGAACTTTGAGAGAACTACAAATACTTGCTGGTGATACAAATATCAGGTGATTTAAGACTATTATGTTGATTCATAACGGGATATACAAACTAGGGATGTGCTTATTAGCGAATAATAGTACATATTTAGCACATAATAATAAACTATGAAAAGATTTGAACCACCTAAAGTTTTAGGCGATCGGTAGTTAACATTTTTTTCTTTGAATTATGCTTTTCTTTGAATTAGAATACTAAATTATAAATGCGAAAGTGTATCTGTCTGACTGTATGTCTGTCTGTTACCTCTTCACGCTTATACCGCTGAACCGACTTAGATGAAATTTGGTTTAAAGATAGTTTGAGCCCCAAGAAAAGACATAGGATAGTTTTTATCCCGATATTCCCACGGGATCGAAACTTATGAGGATGAAACCGCGGGGCGCAGCTAGTACCTAATAAATTTAATTATCTTTCCACATAAAAGCTAACAACACACACTTAGCAAAAAATAAAACGTCCACAAAATGTAAAGAGTCCGCATAACGCAGACAAAAATATGATAGTACATTAGGTTGCAGTTCCAGCTAAGTAGCTCAAGTTGACGTTACATGCTCGGAATTGTTTTGTAAGTACGTGCTTACACACGAGGTTCGCTCGCATACTATCTGAATTACTGCTTTCAATGTATTAAATGCTTGTGGAATAAACTAACATATAAAGAGCGGGTTTCTAATGGAAATGAGAAGAGATAATTTGGTAGTCGTAGATCAGTCTGTTGGGTGAGAATTCATAATTTGGTATTTTAATACGGCTTAAAATATTTTAGAGAAGTGGCATCAGCGTAAAGTTAGGGAAAAACTTGACTAACAACATAAATTATCCGTATATTCAAATCACAAACTGTCGCTCTTTGACAGTTGTATGAAATGGCCGTACAACTGTTAATTGATGTGTATTTAGTGTGACAATTTGATAAACAATTAATTTCCTTGAGTTTAGATAAATGTGATCATTTTATTGCTTTTCCTGTTCAGTTAGATGGATGATCCCTGTAACACAGGTTTGTCCTAGCATGGGGTCATTGAACGTTTATTTTATAGCTATTGGCTATTTGCAAGCTTAAATTAAGTGTTACCCTATATCTGTGTGGTGGCTATATCTATGTGGCCAATTATTGTGTCAAATAAATATTATTATTTCACTTTACACTATTTATGTCACGTTTTTTTTATAATTTTATTAAAAACTATTTATAAATAAGGTTCTGTGGAAAAAGGAAAGGGAGTCCCTTTGCTCTGCAGTGTGCAGTGGGACAGTACAGGCAAATATATTTTTTTTTTAGCCTATACTGTCCCACTGCTGGGAAAAGACCTCCCCCAACACTTTCCAGGAACTCCTTTCCCGCGCCACCTCGAACCAGCCCTCGCGGTACACGTCCAGGTCATCTCGCCACCGCTTTCTGGGCCGACCTCGGCAGCGATGTCCATCTTCAGGCACCCATTCTGTGGAAAATTTTGCCCAGCGGTCATCCTGCATGCGGCTGATGTGACCCGCTCAATCCCACTTGAGCCTGGCAGCCTCCTTGCCTACGTCTATTATACCCATTTTGGAACGCAGCATGGTGTTTCAAATTTTGTCCTGTCTTTTTACACCCAGGATGTTAAGCTGCATCTTTGGCAAACCCCAAGGCGGAACTTTTGCGACTCGGTGAGCGACCAGGTCTGAGCACCTTAGGTTAGGACGAGCAGGATACACATGTCGATGAGTTTGCGCTTCAGGGAGATCGGCAGATCACCCTTTATTAGCGTCTTCATGGACCAGTAGCTTTCGAGGCGTTTTCAATTCGGCGATCGATTTCGCTTTCCTGCCTGTTTTCGAAAGAAACTAACTGGCCCAGGCACATATACTCATCGACATAATGTATTACGCTTGGTGCTGTTAGTCATAAGTTATAAGTTGTGACTTATGACAGGCTGATTATTATTATTATAGGTATTATTTTGAAAACTAGACTAAAAAGACATACAAAAGTCAAAAATTCGTTACTTCTTGTACTCGGTGGTCCCTTAAAACTTACAATTCTCGATGATTCATCCTCGTTCCCGGTAAACAAAAACAGAAATAGTATCCAATGCACTTATCTCCTCGTCTAGGCTTCAAAGAGCTGGTTACTCCAAACAATATAAGATGCAAAGCGAGTTAGTGGGGGCGCATCAAGCCTCCATTAGCATTGCAAACGCCGAACATTGAGCCGTCCCGAGCTGCACGTAATGTGAACCAACGTCCAACTGGACCGTGTTTGGACACTACATCGAGGAGCTTCGAGGAACCATTTACTGATGGTGGACGTGACAGTGGAATAGTGTTTGTCGCCAAAGTGAAAAATAACAAGGAACACAAAAAATCAATTACCTTTTTTGTATAATTTAGATTTTCTACAGAAATGTCTATCAAATGCCTTTTGGCTTATCATTAATTTAAGTTTAACTGTCAAATAATTGTTTTTTTTATTTAATTGATATACATTCTGAGAAGAATATGGATGACATATTTATTAGAGATTTTTATTACAAAAATCACAAAACTGATTCTGCACTCTTAAATAAATCTAGAAAACATTTTTCAAACACGGCTAAACTCGCTACTAGAAAATGATATTAGAACATATGTGGGCGGCTCGAAATGGCGCCAAGCGGTCACAAAGCGGAGTTGAACAACGGCAATACAATCGCTCGGTTCTTTATGTCGTTGACTGGTATAGCGGGTGTAGCGGGTATAGTGGGCATTTTATGTGTCAAACACAAGCCGCGTCCGTCCCGACATCGGGACGTTATGTGCCAAAACACTGCGCTTGCCACCACCGAAACAATATAAATAGACTGGGTTTTTGCTACTATTCAATAATGCTTCAAATACGTTTTGATTTTTGATAGTATGGTTTTTATCACAGTAGACTAAGAACTAAGTTACTTAGCATTCATAAAAAGGACCTGAAAATAAATACATAACTTACGACATAAGCTGACAAAGATAAAAACAATTAACTTAATTCTCTTTATCTTTCGGGTAAGCGAGTAAATACGGTAGCAATGAAATAAAAATAAAACTATAACGTGTACTTTAAATAAATACGTAGCTTATAAAATAAAATCTACCATCGTAACACATCGCTTCCTCACCAAAACCCAAAATTCAGCCGCTTAAATCAAAACTAGTACCGCTAACAGTAATTCGATCTCCCGCTAATCAAGCTCAGACAGCGAGCGCACTTCCCCCGAAGTACTTACCGCTGCAGAGTACTCCCTACTGTGCAAAGTAGACTGCAGAGCACACTGTGCAAAGGGCCCCAACTTGGGATCCACAGCTTAAGTGCAAAGTTATGATTGCTAAGCCCGCAGTGGCCGTGTTACAGTTATTTAACTTCGTTATTAGCTCGGCATTGATATAGTGTTCCGCTTTGTGACCTAACTTGATGCTGCATAATGTTCAGATTTTAAAGCCACGCAATGAATATCGTGGAAAGATTAAGATTCTTTTCATTTTTTAAAGGATTTTATTTGTAATAAGGCCTTGTTTTGATAGGTTTTGATATCTATAGTTTGGTAGAGTTAATATCTTTTTAATTATTGTAAACGAATTGTTATTCACTCAAATACTCATGTAAAATTGATTTGATACTTTATAATTAGATACTGATTCAAAACAAGCGTAATGGTTGACTCAATGTTTCGAAGTTATCCAAGGTCGCCAGAATCAAGATGAAAATATAGTAAATCTACATAAAATCTTTACGCAATCGAGCGTAAGCCTACAACAATCAATCCGGCACTAGCGCGACCATCTGAGAGTGCGCGGAGGCAGCTGAGCGCCAAATTAATCCGTTCGCAGGTACAATGGCGGGCGTATTGTTCGCGTACAATTGTTTTCCCCACATATTGCGTCCCCAGCCTTAATAACGCGCGGTTTATGAAAAACTCTCCTTTTTTAATGTTTGCGGCGGCGGCGGCTTCCTGTTGTGCCACCGCGTGGGGGCTCACAGTCAAGAAACGAAATAACGATATTTCTTGGTTGAAAGCTTGATTTTTGTTTGGATTTTTGAATTTTGCTTGAAAAATGTGTGAGTGTTTATCTTTCTTCATTGATTAAGAGACGCAGAGCGAGCATCACTGACTTTTTTTTCAAATAATTCAATTATCTTACAAACACTACCTGCCAGTGTACTTACAATGTTTCTTTCTTTCTTCAAATTCAAATTCAATTCAAATTCAAATTCAAAATTCAAATTCAAAGCATTTATTTCAATTAGACCTTGTACAGGCACTTTTGAATTGTCAAAATTAAAATTAAATAGTCTGTCAGTTAGTCCGAAAGTTGAAGCTAGTTGCCCATTCCAAAACGTAGATCTCTATGGAGAAGAACGGGCAAGAAACTCCATGGACACTCTTTTAAATCAAGATATTACAAAATCCTGGGTACATTATTCTTGTTGCTTCTATATGTGAGAACAATGTAAAAAAAAGACACAAATGAAGAAACAATTCAAAATATAAGATTAAAAATAAGCATTGGCAGTTAAGAGATGACCAGTCTCAACCGACGGCGCCCGTTCACGAACACGACGCGTGGATCAGCACCATCCAGCTCAACCAGTTTGTAGGGAACCGAATGATCCAACACACATCTCTCTTCTTCTCATAACAGTTACTTTACTTATTAATTTCATTTAGCTGTATCAGAACTCTATTTAGTAGCTCTAAATACACAAACAGTACCTAGTGTGCGACTAAAGATCGCTACTTACTCAAAATTAAATAGTAGAACTCTTTCCCGATACCGTGGCTACTTGATCGACGAATCTACTTTAACTTCATAAAGCTAACATTCACTGTAGATCGCAAAGAAAACCCATTTAATTGATCCCAGCCACGAGATAATACTCTTGTAAAACATTGTACAGTTAACTTCCATAAAATCGAGCATTTCGTAAATACAAGCGAAAATTAATGTTAGCTATCTGGAATCCAAGTCGTTTCCTTAATGACTGGAGAATTGCCACTAAGCGGTGCCACTAAGTGCCAACTAAGGGTGCCACCCACGGAAAATGTACTCATCAATGATAACCGAGTGTCTAGAATTTGTATTTGTGGTTTTGGTAGACCAGGATGACTATCAAACCGAATAGAATATGGTGAAAAAGCTGGCTTTTTGAGTAAGAACCAGTAACTAATATGATAGATGTTATTAGTCGTAAAAAAATTACTGCAATTAAGTTTTGAACAATTTCAACGAAACAGCGGATACGCATTTAAAAACTAACATTCCCTTATCTTCGTAAAAAAGAGCAGTCTAAAACACGAAATCTGTTATCGTTTAAAAAGGTATGAAGTAATTGGTATTCTCAAAGGATCAATACCAGCTGAACTAAGTAAACTTTGTTTTGCAACCCTAGTGTACCCTTATGTAGCGAGTACCTATGCCAACAAATTATTAGTATTTAGATACTCTGACTACCAGTTACTAGTTTTGTCCTAGAACCTCAGTCCAATGCATTTAAACTGTTTTCGTCTCAATTAATCAAGCAAAGTTAAATTTCCAGTGTGAAGTATTTCGCGCGTCGCCGTCGGGGGGTCATTACTTCCATTGTAACGGGCAAGTTAATTAAAAGTTTCTAGTTTGTTAACTGAAACTCCTTCCTTCTACCGGTTATTGTTGCGTTAATTCTAGTGGCGAAATAAAAAAAAATACGTACATGCAATATGAGATCCTGGAAAGTAATGATACGGTAATGACGATGATGCTTTTTTTCCTCTATAATTATAGCTAAACTAACTATCACCAGGAAATAAAATCTTCTCTTATCGCAGCACAGTCTTGATTATTTAGCTCAAAATTTCTGCTCTAATTTTGGGAGTTATTTTCAAGATATCCAAGAATAAGTTGATCGGACGTCCACTGGTGTGACTTATGGTGCTTGCACTCATCGAATGAAAAGCGGATCTCCTTAATAATCACCATGATATTATAAAGGCGAAAGTTTGTGAGTGTGTGTGTGTGTGTTTTTCACGCTCAAACGGCTAGATCAATTTTGATAAACTTTTGATAGAGGTAGCTGACACCCTGGATTAACGTATAGGCTACTTTTTATCCCGATATTCCCACGGGATCAAAACTTATGCGGGTGAAACCGCAGGCCCAGCTAGTAACACATAATAACATACTGAACCGATACATAGCACTGCTAAGCCGGTCCAGTATATCAAACTCAACAAGCTGCACAAAGCGGATTCAAATACTAAAGCTTTTCAGATTCCTTTTTAGGGTTCCGTAGTTACTACAAGGAACCCTTATAGTTTCGTCATGTCCGTCTGTCTGTCTGTCTGTCCGAGGTTTTGCTAAAAGACCGTTAGTACTAGAAAGCTGTAATTTTGTAGGAGTGTGTATATAAATTACGCCGACAAAGTGGTAAAATAAAATTGTGGGAAATATTTTTTTTTAGGGTAGCTCCCCTACATGTGAAGTGGGGATGAATATTTTTTTCGTCGTCTACCCCATCGTGTGGGGTATCGTTGAATAGGTCTTCTAAAATGACTTGGGGGTTGCTATAATACTTTTTAGATTTAATGCTCCATTTATGAAATATTAAACTTTAAAGTGAACATTTTTGTTCCAGTAGGGCGTCCCCCCCTCTATAATTTAAACTGCTGACTTGAAAAATTTGGAAAAATTCTCGATGATAGTGCATTTCATGAACTTTAAAGTAAAACTATAGCGGTTAAGATAACTTTATTAGTTTAGCGGTAATAGTCGTTGAACTTGGGTGTTGGATAATTTTGTACCAAATTATTAAAGGATTAATGCTAAGGATTTTGTATCCTTAGCATTAATCCTTTAAAGTGACTAAGATGAAGTAGTTGCTTGTTTATAACGGGTAAAAACTTGGATTGACAAACAAAATACGTTTTTTTTTTAATCAGAATAAAGAACAACAGAATCGTACTACATTGCGATAACGGGCTATTACGGAACCCTACACTGTGCGTGGCCCGACACGCACTTGACCGGTTTTTTTTTATTCCATTTCATCGGATCGCTCCCTTATTGACTGCAACAAAAAGACAACGGAACATTAGCTGCTTATCTGTCCGCGATGGAGACCAGGCGAGGTGACTTATGTTGTTTGCTCGAGATGAGATAATCATATTACTTAAGTATAAAGTATAACTATTGCTACATCTAAACCTTACACACCATTGACACAATTTTTTTTGAAATATTTAGTAGTAAGATATTAGTTTTCAGCAATACAACATAAAACATAGATGTTATCAGTGTTTTCAAAATCTCTTATTTCAAGTCTTATACCTACCTGTGCCAGTACATATTTTTATTCTGTTAGTAATTTCGTTCATTAAACTAATAATTAGTTACCTTGCAAAACTGCTCATGTCCCAATACAGAGCATATGCTACATTGTACATAAGAGTGGAGTAGGTGCATAATACATAGCTTCATATCAGTCGCATGCTACTGAACGTGAGCCTGCCCCAGAGATGAGTGAAAGAAGATAGAGAAAAACTAAATACATGTTTATGTGCGGAAGTGTCTCGCACCGTCCCCGACCTTACGTAACTGCGGCGCACGCGCAACTGTTGTATACTGGTGTACACCGAGATTTCAAAGTGCGTCGTGTCGGCCGATTTGTAAGAAGACGTAATTCTGGTTCTTTACCTCGTAATATCTGTAGCCACACACAAATCAACAAATAGTCAAGCAATTAGTATTAACTCGAGCCGCGTATGAACGGAGTCAAGTTGCTGTGAAACAGTTTAACTAGGTCCAGTACTGTTGCTCAGGGACATCAGCGTTTGATCAATTAGTGGCTTAGCGGGGACATGGTAACGTGAAATGTAGGTCCATTGCCGGATTAGTAGGAATGGGATGGTATGTATGTGGATAAAGCAATCAGTAGAGCGATAGATCTCTCAGTAGCCAATAATATGAGAGTAGATTATTTGCCGCTCGTTTGTAAAATGTTATTAAAGTAAATCTTTTGCAAACTTAATGTTATCCACAAGATTTAACTTAACTAATAGGGTTCGGTACGGGTATAACACTAAACAAAACGTTATTAAAAAGTTATTAAACTAAAGCATTCAAAAGAAAAGTAAAACCGAAACCGACCTTGTTTACAAACTCGGACAAACACCCACGCGGTGACCAAACCGACCTATTAGAAACAAACACCCACGCGGTGACCAACCCGACCTATTAGAATTTGTCGAAGTAAAGTTGTCGAGTTAGAGCATCGAACTGTTGCGGCGAGCCAGTTGCCACTGCTACACCAGCACTGTTAGTTTAATCGATGTTGGTATAAGGAACATGAGTAATGATTGGAAGTTGGTAAGTTATAATCTGGCTGAAAAGTTTATTTGCTAAGTAATGATTTGGCAAATGAAATTATGCGGAAAATTATTTGGGAAGTGATAATTTGGCAATTTCTTTTCGATGAAACAAGAGAGACCCGGTCAGATCTTGTGAGGATCATGTAGATCAGTGTCTGAAATGGCCTTGTGAGGAAAGAACCACACAGATTTGAGTGGACCTGACCAGTCAGTGCAAGCATTTCTCAGTAATCATGTAACTGAACTCAGGACTTATAATAACCCCTTAGGTTACATGCCAGATTATAACTTAACAACTGGGTCTCCCTTGTTTCATCGAAAAGAGATTGCCAAATTATCCCTTCCCAAACAATTTTCCGTATAATTTCATTTGCCAAATGATTACTTAGCAAATAAACTTTTCACAAACAATTGTAACGCAAACCTAATGTTTGGCAAGTGAACGTTTAAACAATAACTTGCTTACCAACTAGTACTTTTACCAATTTTAATTTAGTCAAATATTTCAGTTGGTATAACATATAATAAAATAAAATAAAATATTTTACGCAAAATAAAATAAGCCAAATATTTAGTACCGTCGGGGCCCCTATTTCTGTCTGCCTATGATTCCATTTGGCCCTGTTTAATATGATGTGAGGTAAAGGTATTTGTATTCTCATTCGCTCGCTCTTGCATCCAGAAGTCGACGCAGCCCCGCTTCGCGGGTGGTGTCCTTCGCTCGCTCTTGCTTCCTACGTCGCCTATCGACCGACTGCAACCATGCAATGTAATTATGTAGGTAAGTAAAACCATGTAATTCTCAAATAAAAAAATTGTCTATATTTTTTTTTTTCATAACAAATCATTTGACTGAATGTTTATTGTCTAAAGATTGTTTGCTGTAATAAATCATTTGATTAAAGACCAAATGCATAAATGACATTATCCTAGATAATATTCTGCCAAGTAAAACAAATTGACCAAATGAAAATGTGCGTACTAAAATAATTGCAAACATTGCATTGGTATAAAAAAGGTTGCTAAAATTTGTTTGGGTAGTGAATTTTGGCAAAATCTTTTCGGCAAAACGGCAGGATCCCGATCTGACCAAGATTATGTCTGAAATTTAAAAGAGGCTGACCCCTAAGTTTGCTTCACCATTCCTTCTTAAGGATTCTTCTGTCTGACTGACAGGAAATGTCGATCTCCATCTAACGTATTATTACTATATTCTAATATGACGTGTAAAAGTAACTCTGATCTCCTATTTACAGAATAAACAATTTCATTTCTCTCTAAATAATATGTCCGAAGTCTACGTAATCACCAATCACTTGCAATACGAACAGGTGACGGTCTTTAGTGCATAAAAGTATCCAGAAAAGTCAAAAGTAAATAAAATACCGAAAATTTATCAAAACTAAAACTCATTTTCATACCCTGAATGATTTTAGTTTTACATTAGTTTGTAGTCTGTTAAACTTTTTTACATTTCCCGCCGTTTGGAATGCTCCACGTCCACAGTCGCCGGGGAACAAGAACCTAGCCAACTACTCAAATAAATGTGCTCTCGCTCTTCTATATTTTTATTTCATGTAAATTGGTACGTTAAGTTAGAGTTTCAATTAGCAGCAAAAACAGAACTTTAATTATTACTTTTGCATAAATTAAGGTTCGCATTAAATAAAGTTGCGTTCACACAGTTCACGCTTAGAACAGAAAAGTTACAAATTCTATTCATTCATTTAAGTAGATTTATCTACCCGTATCAAAATGTTCTGATTGCTCGTTGTTTTATTATGCGGTGGACGGAAAAACTGGCTCAAATAATAAGTAAAAAAATATTTTTGAGAAAGGTTTTACCTAATGAAACTAATGATGTAGGTCATGTACAGACACCAGCACATCAAGCTACTGCAATCTGTAAAATTTTTTCAAAATTTTCAACTTTATTGCTACAGCATATGGTTCCAAATTGATTAGGAAAATTTGACAATTTGACAGCAGCTGATGTGCTGGCGTCTGTACTAAAAGCTAAAGAATAATTCGGTAGGTCCTAGGTACCAAAAAAAATCGTGGGGCAGGCGTAGCGTAACCTGAGTAAATATGTAAATAACATATATATTGAGATGAGCGGTTGACTGTTGATAGAAATTTCACGCGTCCAACGATTTTATTTTTTGTCTGATCAATACACTAGATTGATGAGGAAAGTGGTGTAATGGCTGGTACCTAAGACCTACCGAATTATTTTTTTAGCTTTTAGTACATTATCTACATTATTATTTTCGTTAAATCGTTATCTTAAACAATTTTTTTTACTCATTTTATTTTCAGGTTTTTATTTAAACTCTATGATCCGCCATGCACTGTGTTCTACTTGTAAAGCCCTTTCATTTGATACCCGTTACCCTATTAAAACAAATATGAAATCTGGCATTTTGTGCCGGGCGGCGGCCATCTTAGATTTGAAAATTTTCGTAGTGTACACTATTTTACTAGTCAAGAAGCCCTTTCATTTAGGTAATACCCATATTGAGGGGGTTGTGAAAAAATCCGCCATTTTTTGGCGGCGACCATTTGGATATACAATGATACTTACTGATTAAATTAAATTGTATTTTCATCAAAACTAAAGGTGTGTACCAAATATCAGATCAATCTGCCAACAGGAAGGGGGTAAAATTTCAAGTACGAAGTTAGACCCAAATAAATGAATAACAAACGGCAAGCTAAATAAAACCGTTTAAAAAAAAAACAAATACAACAAAAGCTATTCGCCCAAATCAGCGTGGATGGTGGTATTTGAATAATATGAAAGCTTTTTTATTTTGCGTATTTACTTTCAGCATAATTATACAGTTATTTACACACAGAGTAAACATTCGATTCCCAAACTACGCAGGATTCAGACTAACCCTCGCCACAGCCAGCCAGTCGTGATGGACGCAGTTGCCCAAAAAATTGGCAAATATGAAAGGATCCGCTCGGAGCTTCCGCCAGGGGCCCGGGGGCCTGGGGGCCAGGGGTGTCGCACACACAACTCAATTTCCAATGTTTACACACCGTATTTGTTTCTGTCTGCTATGTTTATCAAGCATAAGTACACATGCTGAATCTAGTACTTTGTTTCAGGAGGCGTGACACTGTTTGAAATGTTAAATTCTTCTTAACTCTTGGAAAGGCTCTTACCGTGCCTAAAATATTAAAAATGGATAAGGTTAGTATAGAGGCTGATTCCCAGATTTCCAGGCACATATTTTAAAACTAAATAATATTTAATATTAATAATACTCATACGGATAATAATGGAATAAAAGACAATTTCACCATACTGATAGATATATAAGTTCTTTTATGTAATATGTTATTAGTGGACAAGCCGTTGGAGTAATTATATATACTTAAATAAATATAAGGCAAACAGTGTCATACTTTGATAATCGGCAGAAAACATGATCATTTAGCAAAAGCCCACTGTGTGTGTAACAAAGTTTTTTCTAATAGAGAGACACAAAGGATCATTCTGAAGAGATGCCATAAACACATTGCGCTCGGCAGGGACTGATGATGGCAGATGGATGTTAGTATGTTCGTATAATAGTTGCTACTGACGATACCCATGGGAGTACGGGTGAATTACTGTAACTCTACCGTATAGTACCTACCTTATTGAATTATTGCATTCATTGCCTCGTACTACGCAAAGACCTTTGACCATTTCTTTATGTTACAGGCCAAAGAAGTTTGTTTCTCATAAAGTTTCGCTCCCCTATCTTATTGACGACTAATTTGCAAACAAGCATCAATTTAAACTTTGGCGAAACTTTTTGCACAGTAGATTTAAACTGAGAATTTAAATTACGCTATGAAACCTACTGTCAAACTGGGTTGCACTTAATAAGGTAAAGCAAACAATTAACGACTTCCAAACACGGGCCGCAGTTCGTTTTACATTGTCGGCGCAACGGTATGATATTCACGTTCGGGTTATAGCCAGCCAGCATTATTACAGCAACACTGTTAGATTTATCGCATGCGGCTACATTGAAGTTAATTGGAGGTCGGGTAGGTTAAGAATTATGAACTGTTACACGAGGCTTTAGTAGTACAAATCTTGGTGGTTACCCTAGAGATAGTAAGATCATGCTTCCCGAAAAGGCTCGGGCCTATGATTTACAACTTGCTAAGACTTTCGTAAGAAATATAAAGCTATTACACAAAATGAACAATTTAAACTTAAGAGAGTAGAAATATGAAGCTGTGAACGCCTGAAGCGCTAGCTATCGAGAACTCTTGAATGTACTACTCCGGGCAATCACCCTTCATTGATATGAATCCACTCACAGTTCGAGTACATTTGCCTGAGCTAGGAGAGATAATGCGAGGATCAGACTTGAAGTAAGTTTATAGAACTAATAAAAAAATGCAGTTTAACGAGTAAGGCCCAAAAACAAAAATCATTACATTTCCTCAAACTATTAGAGTGACATGGTGACAAAACTTACAAACACATTAGGCCGTTACCTCGAAGCCACCATAATTACCAGCCCTGGGGTTGAGCCTGCATTTAACACGTAACTAACAATCAGTGTCCCCCCCTTTAGCACCCCATGGGGGTGAGACCGGCGACCACTTCACGGATCATTACACCTATTACAACTTTGTGGGGTGAATACATGCTGGAAAACTTTTGGGGTTGTAAGCCTATAGGGGGTGACAAAAAAAATGTGATTTGTTGTGGAACAGTTAATTGACTTGATTGTGAATTTTGATTCGTTTATTGGCTTATGTAATGGTGACTGCTGTCCAAGCCGAAAAAGTCATATAATCAGTTTCCTTGTTCAGTTTAAATAAAAAATCATAAAACTGTAAAGCAATGCTAAAATACCCTTAATCTGCTATCGAAAGCTCCGCTTCTCTTAAAATATTCAACTACCCGTTCAATATTTTAACTCATCCCATAATCCGTATATTTTAACCTATAAAAAGTGGGTATTAATATGCAATTATAAATTTTATTATTCATCGTTCCAAACATTCCCGCGCTACCGAAGTGGAAACTACAAAGAAACTATGATCAAAGTGGCACATTTCACGACCCGGGGACCACGCATCCGGGGGCGCAAGGGAAGGGGGGAGGGGGGTAGTCACGTTAAGCCACGCCGCACTCTAGTTTTACTCAGTTACTTTTAATTCATCCAGTCGCTGATCTGTTTGGTAAAGTTCGTGGGGACGTGTGTTAGTGTGGGTGGCTATGGATGGTATTGTAATAATCACGATGGGGTGAATGAATAGAAATCCATAAGTATACCTGTTACACCTATTGATGTATCACTGGCACTGTTGATAAGACATAACATTCATATCGCTATTTCAAATTAATATGACTAACACTAAATTAAGGGAATCTTATCATCAATAGTCAGATAACTTTTAACGCAACTTTGTTGTGTTTATACTCGCTACAATTTACTTTAAAATAGACCTATGTACAGTGGGCTGCATCGATTGGGTACCCCAGTTGTATTAACATTTTCATACAACTGGCGTACCCAATTGATGCAGCCCACTGTACATCGAATTGCAAAGTAACGCTTTGTTCCTACGAAATAATTATGTCATGCTATTTGTAAAATTATTATGCCGTGCCATTTCAAATAACTTACTAAAGAATAAATATGACAGTTTGACATATTTTCTATACAAAAGTTGTCAAACGGCAACTCTTCAGATAAGAGATAACTGGCTATTGAAAAATCAGCCCCTAGCTGGGTAAATAGTAATAGATGTTTTAATAATTACTTATTCTTAACTAGGCTTAATATTTGAGTGGCATGAATTTGACTTACTTTTAGCGACTTAAACAAAAAGAGACGGTGACTCTAATAATACGTATATCATCGTGTTACGTAGAATTATTCCATCGCGCTAGGAATTAATAAAGGAATGAAAAAAGGTCATGAAAAAAGACGTTAAAAATTTAATCAAGCAGTTGATACTCCTGTCATAAAACTTTAACTATCGGACAGACTACGTGTTGAAGGATCAATGCTCATAAACTGAGAACGTTACTGGCACCTTTCACCCTCGGGGATTAGACAGGGGTATATTTTTCTGTTATAGGTTTCTGTGGCCCATCCATAATGGTGTATTAACTGTTTTTCTATTTTTGAACACTACTGTAAATTGTTAAACATTATTATGTCTTGAATACAGGATCTCGTACTTCTTGTGTTCTATAGTTTAAAAGTGAAAATAGCGTTTTTAGGGTTCCGTAGCCAAATGGCAAAAACGGAACCCTTATAGATTCGTCATGTCTGTCTGTCTGTCCGTCTGTCTGTCTGTCTGTCTGTCCGTCCGTATGTCACAGCCACTTTTCTCCGAAACTATAAGAACTATACTGTTGAAACTTGGCAAGTAGATGTATTCTGTGAACCGCATTAAGATTTTCACACAAAAATAGAAAAAAAACAATAAATTTTAGGGTTCCCCATACTTAGAACCGAAACTCAAAAATTTTTTTTTCATCAAACCCATACGTGTGGGGTATCTATGGGTAGGTCTTCAAAAATGATATTGAGGTTTCTAATATCATTTTTTTCTAAACTGAATAGTTTGCGCGAGAGACTCTTCCAAAGTGGTAAAATGTGTGTCCCCCCCCCTGTAACTTCTAAAATAAGAACATGATAAAACTAAAAAAAAAATATGATGTACATTACCATGTAAACTACCACCGAAAATTGTTTTGAACGAGATCTAGTAAGTAGTTTTTCTTTAATACGTCATAAATCGTAAACCGCAATTTACCATTCATTCAATCAACTCAAAAATAAAAAAAAACATTTAATTTCATAAACATAAACCTTATGCATAAACCCGGATGTTACGGAACCCTCGGTGCGCGAGTCCGACTCGCTCTTGCCCGGTTTTTTTAAATTATTTTATTGTAATTTATTATTCTGGGCTATTTGTTTCCATTTTCTTCATCAGCATCATCATCATTTCAGAAAAGATATCTACTGCTGGACAGAGGCCTTCCGACCGGTTCTGTGCTTCTCGCATCCAACGGGGTTCTGTGGCCTTCAAAGGTCGTCGGTCCACCTTGTGGGAGGCCTTCCAACGCTACGTCTTCCGGTACGCGGTCGCCACTCCAGAACCTTTCGGCCCCATCGGTCATCTGTTTTGCGAGCAATGTGCCCTGCCCACTGCCACTAAAGTTTGGCAATTCTTCGGGCTATGTCGGTTACCTTGGTTCTCCTGCAGATCTCTTCATTTCTGATTTGATCGTGTAGGGAAACTTCAAGCATAGCCCTCTCAATTGCCCTTTGGGTGACTTTCAGCCATATAATAAGACCCATTGTGAACGACTACGTTTCAGCGCCATAGGTATTTATGAATACAGCTCCATGAAACTGAAGTAGTAGAGAAGAAAATACAACTTTGTTGATACTCGCTACAATTTACTTTGAATTTACTTACCTACATCGAATTGTAAAGTAAAGTTTCGTTTCCATGAAATAATTATGATATGCTATCTGTAAAATTATTATGGTGTAGAATTACACCTCAAGTTAACAATTTACATTCAAATCTTTGAATTAAAAAATTGCGAACAATCGATCCTTTTTATCACATGAAACATTTTGATACATTTATCGTTCTCCCAACGAGTATAGAGGTATTCAGAATATAATATAGGATAGTACTGGTGGCCCAGCTATGCAGGGCCCGACTTACGAGTTGTAAGTGGTGTAGGGCCCGACTTACGAGTTGTAAGTGGTGCAGGGCCCGACTTACGAGTTGTAAGTGGTGCAGGGCCCGACTTACGAGTTGTAAGTCCTGAGTTTACCGAGAACCCAGGCAGGCGCTTTACTTTGTAAATCATTTCATCACCACTGCTCTCAAAACGCTAAAGGAAAACATCGTTAGAAAACCGGCATGCACTAGAACAAACAAATTTTCGAAGACATGACATCTACCAACCCGCAGAGGCCCGCGTGGTTGATTACAGCCCACCACCTCTCGAAGAGATGAGGCCTATGCCGTGTTCCAGCAGTGGAAACATCAAAGGCAGAATGGCATATATTAGGTCGTTAATACACGATAAGTAACAAACCCCACAAGTCAAATCCTAGATAATAATTCTGAATTTCAAATACTCCAGTCTACGCAACATCAGGTGGCTCCTGAAAATCAGTTCAATAAAGTTTCCAGACCAATGCTGAAAAATACCTTCGTACCCAAAAGTATCATTTAAAATTGTAAATTAATGACGCTGCAAGCAGTACGGTAATTATAATAGCAGCGTATACATACACATCGGGAGTTCATTAGGGCGCCACCTCGCAGAGACACTCATTAGGAGGATGCCGCGGCGTGCTACACACTCCTTTAATTTAGGTTAGTTACTCCATACGCTGAATACATTTTTGAAACAGTAAGTGCAAATACTAATATGGTAGATATAGTTGTGTAAGTATATTTTAATGAGTGAAATAAAACATAATTATTCGTGAGAAGTTTTAAGAATAAAAATGGAAGGATTATTTTACCGTACAGCATCATAGCTACAGAAGATAATTTTATGTACTTGCTGCTCTTTAATGTTATAGATCTTTACTAAGCTTGTTATTAGCCTCCATTTAATCAAAAATTATGTAGTTTTAAACAGTACGTAAATAAATATGCGGTCAGCAGTTATTGTAACCCTTATTGAATGGATTTTTCACTGTCTCCAAATCAATGATTTTTACTCGAATTGTCTTACATTTTTATGATATGTATTTAGACGCTCACTTCCGCATTTTACTCTGTGGCAAAAAAATGTTGACGAAGTTTTTTTCTCCATTTCCTCATTTGTTAATTACGCTTGGCGAAATTCTTGAAATATTGCGCTTGACCTGTGCACCGGCAAGATGGGTATGCCCATTTCAGATCACTACTTCGTAACAGTTCGGGCACACACTTGGTGCGTGGAACAAACAACACTTAACTACTCGCACCTACTAATTGATTATGTTTATAACCGTTAAATATTAGTAGGAAAAATGCAAAGAATAAAATTGAATGAAGTAAATATTTTGAAATTCATTCAATCTGAAACAATTTACGCTTCGCAAATTTTTATTTCATTGTTTCATTACTAGCTGAAAAACTCAAAGTTTGTATGAAACACCAAACAAAGTCAATATCAAGAAACTTAGACACAACTAAGTTAATCAAAATTAAGATAAATGGCTTTAATAAACTTCACGCCACTAATATATTCAGAGGTCGCCTCCATATAATTACAAGTATAAATTTACTCGAAGCGGTAGGTTAACTTGGTTGTAAATAAATATATATTAAACCACAGTTTAACGCTAACTTTAATAAAGGGAGCTTAAATCTTTATTAAAAGGAACAAATTTTAAAGATCGTTAGGACTGCAGAAAATATTTGAGAAGAATCTCTTAATTAACTCGTCATATTTCATGAGACTTTCGAGTTTAATAAAGTTGATGTTAATTATGGTTGTATATATTGTTCCTGAGAGGTACAGCACTAAAATGTTGGTGTTGAGATTTTAGGTTCCTGCACTGTATTTATGTAGGTAGCCCGGAAAATACTTGGGATCCAATATTGAATTTAATTTGAGATTATCACTTTCGTTGTGAAGCATTAAATACTTACTGTCTGCTGTGGCAAAGTCTATAGTGCTTGTAAAGGTTTTATGTGTGATTTTTTCTGGACTTCTACATGCATGTTCGTTCATACTTTAAACAGATGAAGATGGATTTACATCAATTTATTTAGAGGAATCCTTATTCGAATAAATTTCTGTAATTATATAACAGTTTAAAAAAATTACAGCCACATTAACCTCATAATTATATTATGTAACTTATACTGTTGTTGTATTTAAAATAAACATCGCCATCAAGTTCTCAGACATTTGCTTGAGCGAACCTAGCATTTACTTAGTTTGTAATAATATCAAACTTAGGAAACTTAAATACAAGACGTTGTTAGAAGTAATACAAAAGGGAATTTCAACATAAACGGCCGTTTTGTTTATAATTCTCTGGCAACACTTAGTTAGTACCTACTTAATGCAATCATTAACTTAAAGTGCTGTGCTACCTAGCACAGTTGATTTATTCGCAGTATCTTGCCGAACTAAAACACTTAGGTAAACATAAACTCTGTTCATAAATCTACCGCGAGTCACATTAAGCGACCTCCGCGGCTCCGGCGCCAACTTATGCCGGCGGGAGTTCACTTGATTTGACAGCTGATCTCGGACCACCTCCTCCGCGAGGGTACTTTGCAACATTACTGTTACACTGCCAGGATAATTTGACAAGCGACGTCTTTGGGTAAGCAGGATAATCAGGTTGTAGATGTTGTTAAGCGCTAATGAATTTGACGGCACGATTGGCGCAGTGGTTAAGAGATTGACTGTTGCGCCGCGTGTCGCGGGTTCAATTCCTGCATGGAACAAATATTTCTATGACCTACAAGTAGTTGTTCCGGGTCTGGCTGTTTTTGTATGTGAGTTTAAATGTTTGTAAACGCACCCACAATACAGGAGAAATTACTAGTGCGGGGCAATGTTTAAAAAAAAAACATGTATTTAAAAAAAAAATCTGTTTAGGCTTATTTTAAGAAATTTCCTCGTCTTGATATTCGTAATCATTATCAAAACTTTATACAGCAGACTTCACAAAAAGTAAAAAAATCTGCCATCGTAATTGACGAAGTATACAAAAAGAAATTGAACGCCCGTGGTTAGTTAATATATTGAAACAAAAGCTTTTCCGCGTTAACTAGCATCTTCAAAGATTGTGTCAAAACTATACCCTAGCAAAATCTCCTTTCAAAACACATGCAAATGCAAATACAAAATGAAGTTCCAATCACATTAATCTATCCTGACGCAGGCGGCGCGTGACGCGAGACAATGGCGCCAGTTGTGACGCTATCGAAGCCTACAATGAGACAGCAGCGGAACACTTCCCAAGATATCTGATGCTAGTGACAGATGCAGGCCTGGTGGTGCTAAGACATTGCACTGTTTTGGAAGGTGGGAATGAATAAGTTGAGATGCTGATATTGACAAAGGTGGGTAGAGACTTAGCGAGCTCGTTACTTTAGTGACGGATGTTTCAGCGGGATTGTCCGAAAGGGTTACCGCTGGCCCGGAACATAAAGGGCTAAGGAAGGAACACGGGTGGGTTTTAGTCAGTAAGAGTCTGACACTCCCTTCCGCTCCACCCAGAGCGGGAGGAGTCATTTGATGATTTCCCATCCGCAAAAAAAAAAAAAAAAAAAGTGACGGATGTTTTAGCAGATTTTGAAGGTAGATGTTAGAAGAAAAGATAGAATAAGAAAATAATGTCAGGTAGGACGGAATACCTAATAATGGTGAGCTTAAGAATTTATTTAAATTGTATCCTTACCTATACATTGGTACCTCCCTAATAATGTGAAAGTGCTAAATGAAAATACTTAGAGCTATCTTTAATTAAAATATCGTCAAATAACACCAAATAAAAGCAAAACTAATACCAAACATTATGTAATTTTAAACCGGCATTAAATATCCCCGGAAGTGTCTACTGCAAGCTCTTTTTGATCTTTTAACAGGCTATTGAGGGCGGCCTCTCCTAAACACGGCTGAATATATCCCCATAAGTGGCCGATAAATCCTTTGTTAAAATAAAACAAAACATGGGTTCCATTGTTCGTCCCAGTGGTGGGAGCTACTTCCGGCCGCGGGAAGTATCTGAGACGATTATCTTTAATAGGATCTGCTGCTACTTCGACGAGTTTGCTGCTAAGTCTGATTAACTTGGATACTTTTGAATCGAATGTGTTGTAGTGTTGTTGTGTGGTACATTAGTGATGGGTTTGTATCTGGTTTGAAGTTATCCAAAGCTTATGGCATTAGTAGAAGGTACCTATGTGTTTAGAAAATAGTTACGCAAGTCCCCGTGAGAAATATCTGAAGCAATTTAGCTGATTATGAGTGAGTCTGTCAGGTTTGCTGATAACCAATTAAAATTAATTTTAATTTAATAGTAAGTGTTACCTTACTACCTTCCAGCTTTCATTTTGTATCAGCATCACGGCAACTTGACAACATGGCCTTCATTTTGGGTCGGATAAAATGACGTCATTAATGTAAGTAATTGTTTAATCTAAGAACTTGTGATATAAAACTCAAATCAGTGAAGCGTGTCAATTCTACAATATTTGAAATAATGAATTACAATTATAAATGGATGATTCATTGGGAATTTCTCCATTCTAATTTCGTATCAGTCGTATTTCAGTAAAGCGGATTATTTGATTGAATATTTAGTTTGAAATAGGCTGGTATTCATTAACAATGGTTGTTGTTGAAGCAAAAATATTTATTGAACTGTGTAGATATGTCGCCAATGACAGTATTCATATCTAACTGTCACTATCGGCTGATTGCCTGAGGTAGCAGCGCGGTGCGGGAGGGGTGTGGTGACGTGATGCGACAGCTCAGTGATTCGTCAAATTGTGACAACTATCACCCCTCCCGCACCGCGCAGCTACCTCAGGCAACGTCTCAGTTAGGCTGCGTTTCCACCAGAGATGAGTGAGGAGGCGTAGCGAGGGATGTGTTTGAAACCAGCCAATAACATCGCTTAATTTTTATAGCTTGAACTAAGTTAGCGTTGGTATTGGTTAGTTTTACACACATTCTTCGCTATGCATCTTCGCTCATCTCTAGTGGATACGCAGCCTTAAGCGGTCGGCCTATAGACAGTAACATAATTTTCAACAAGATACCCAGCTACAACGTGCTTGCTCGCGTGATAGCACCCGAGAGCTCACAGATGGTAACCAACAACCATGGCAACAACCACCAAATTAAATTGCATACACTCCTACACATTACCTGGTACAGTGAGACCAACGTTTGCTCCAGTTGGTTGTTCACAAATGCACAGGTCACCGTACAAACGCTATCAAAATTTCACATCACAAATAGCGCGCCCAGCCAACATTGAGCAGATTAAATTCAAATGAGATGTCGAATACCAACAGTTGCTTTGAAATGTTAACAATGACTTCCAAATAGAAATTCAGTTCCTATCGCTTGTCCAAATTTTGTACCGATAAAGTATCAACCTGAGGACTTTAAAATTGTTCATGTTCGCACACTCAATTGAATATTTAAATGTTTAGTGCTCTTTGTTGCTACCGCTACAATAAAGGATTTTAAAACGGTAATGCTTTGCCTATGATTTGACGGGTATTGGATTGCAATAATATTGGTGCGTCATCTCTGTACTAATCACAAAACCGGTCGAAGTGGGGCAGGCCTATGTCCAGCAGTGGACGTCTTTCGGCTAATGATGACGATTATGATGATCTCTGTTCTCAATGGATGCTATTGTTCGTTTGGTATACAGGAAGGTATCTGATATACTACTACTGAGTTAATCATAATAATAAATGACATACTTTTTTTCAGGAAGCAGTCAAAACCTCTGGTAGGTTCCTTATAACTAAATCTAATTTTAAAAATAAAATGTTATATTATTTGAAAAATATCTAACTGATGATTTTGAGGTCATTGAAGAGTTTTATATGGCGCCTAGCGTACCTACTGGTCACCATTTAATTTTTTTTAAATAATCACTTTGAATGTTTTTCAACTTTTTAACAACAAAAAAAACCGACTTCCGAAAAACACTACAAAGTAAAAAATAACTTTAATTTCGGAAGTCGGTGTCTTTGGATCTGTATTTTAGTTTTTTGCCACCAACTTCCGAAATTAAAGTTACTTTTCACTCTCTAGTGTTTTTTTGGAAGTCGGGTTTTTTGACGTGAGTAGGGGAGGTAAGCCTAAAACGGGTAGCCCGCCTAAAACGGGTATGCTTTTTAAATTGCGCACCTTTATTGCTAATAAGAATGTGTGCGTGCAGTGCGCGGCGCCTGCCACTCTCCAATCACAGGGAGCCGGCGCGCTTCTCTGGCGGACACTAGTTCACGGTAAGATAAGAAAGAAGTTTTTTGCTATTTCCACTAAAAAAAATTGAGTTACATTACTTTTGAATACTCGAAAATGATTTACAATATGTTCTTACTAGTTTTGTGTTATGATTTTGCAACAAGTAGACGTTTTATTTGTGTAATAGGTTGGCGTTTATTATTCCGATTTTAAGGATATGAGTCGATTGAAAAAAATACATGCTTGTGGGCAAAAAGGGTAGGGGCAAAGCGGGTGCCCGTTTTGCCCATACCCGATTTTCCCTGTATAATTTCATTGACTGCTTATTAGTTCTTTTATTTTTGCAGATGGTTAATAAATATAAAAGAAAGACTGCAAATGCATCGTGGGATGAAGGAGTTATGAAGCTTGCGATAGAAGAAGCTCTCAAAACTTCCGTCAATGGTGCAGTAAAAAAATATGGCATCAACCTTTCGACTTTACAGATACATGTAAAGAAAGGATGTCAAAAAAAAACTAGGAAGATTCACAACAGTTTTTACAACAGCTCAAGAATTAGAGCTAGTTGAGTATCTATTTCACATGGACAATCTGTTTACGTTGCCAACTCATTACGTTGTCTACAAAGTGCCGCAACCATTCCAAGAATACTGGTCCATTGATCCAAGCATTGTCACTGCAAGTAGCTGATGATCCTGGTGGAGCTCCATCTGAGTTATGATTGTTATGAAACAGTTCTAGTCATTGATTGACGTTAATCTCATGTAATTCAGTCCCTACCCGCTTTGCCCAAAAGCCCTACCTGCTTTAGGCCCCCCCTACGGGCAAAACGGGTAATTCGAATGGTAAAGATTCTTGTTATTTTTTTATTCTTAATGTACAAAACTACTAAATATGTAATTTATTTTATAGTCCTTGATAACTAAACATTTCAAAATATACAAATAAATTTTCTATTTGTATCTATAAGTTGTTTTTTTTTACCATCAACCTTAGCTTACCCGTTTTGGGCTACTCTCCCCTACATCTTTCAAATAGCTTCCATAGTTTGCTTAGTTCCATAGCTTGTCATTGGTTTTTTTGGCTTGCCCCCCAAGTCAAAAAAACCAATGACAAGCAAATCGAGGCATACAGTTTGGTATTTAGGATGGAGATGATAGCTAAAAAGCTGCAGCTTTTTAGCTATCATCTCCAACCTAAATTCAATTACGCCAAGTGAGAACTGTGACGCATCGCGCGCGGTGGAGGGGGAAGCACCGCCATTTTGAGGTAATTTTGCTACGTATCGAGATTTGCACTTTTGACCCGTAAAAATCCGTTAAATCTATCGATTTTATACTAAATATTAGTGTAAGATAGTGACAGTGAATATTAGTACTTAATTTGTTAAAACAATATCAAAAATAATGTCGGGCTATACGCGTCAAAAGCATTATAATCCAAATTTAAATTACGAAATTATTATTAGTATTTTTATGATATTGCTAAATACTTAGACGTAAAATCGGCTGAAATGCCGAATATATAGTGAAACCCTTAGAACTTATGTTAGCTACCTATATTCTAGCAAATAAATATATCATTCATTCATTCTCTTATTCATGTGGTATAGTGAACACAAAAGACAGAGCTAACAATAAGACATGCCATTCTATTAACATTTTAAATGAAGAACGCAAAAAAAGGCCTGCCGAAATTCACTACCTACGCAAAAAAATGGCGAGAAATCACAAACGTTGCGATATCGTATTCTTATATTTTATTGCTCAAATAAATTATTAAAAAAAACAGAACTGCTTGCAATACGGAGGCAATTCAATGTAATTTTTTTAGCATTGACAATGCTTTTTCACTGACTCCGCTTACAGGCCCTCATTTTACGAAATAGTGAGATTTGGCTAGGGCTTCGTGAGTTTTACGGCTACGTGAATGGTTGAGGTCTCAAAAAATGTGTATTGACAAGAATTACAAGATAATCAAAATAATTTTTGGAAAAGACAAAAACTTTTTTTGGAAAATGCAAAAATGTTTAAAAATTCGCATTTTTTTTTGTCTTTTGTGATAAAATCGTCTATACCTCGAAAACAAAATGCGACATCAAAAAAGTAAAAAAAGCCCTCAGGGTATTGAGTTAGGCTTCATTTTGAAAAAGAAGCAGGACCTCTTTTTCTCTTACGGTCTAGGTGCTAAGATGCCCTTTGTGTAGCCGTATTTTGGGCATCGCGCGGAAGGCGCTAGGCGCGTAGGGGCGAGGCGGCCCGAGACCTGAGGAGCAGGAGGCTGCGAGCGAGCCGCCGCGGCTGAGGCTGGCCGGCTTCTGTCTGAAGGTCGTCAAAGGCACGAGATCTGTGCATTTTTATTTAAACCAATACCTAATGACGAGCCAAAGATATTTTTTATGTAAAACTAGCATTTCGCTTGAGACTTCGTCCGCGTGGATTTTGTATTTTCTCCTAAATTTCTTAAGAATCCCTCCAGCCTTTAAAAGGTAATTAAGTAAGTAATCGTGCCAAGTTTCAATTTGATACAAACAAAATCCCCCCTTTTCACCCCCATAAAGGTTAAATTTCCAAAACTTTTCAAGATATGGACTAATACTACAGATACGTGTAAGTGTGATGGCCTCCCTTATTGATACGAGCTACGGGTGTAGTGTCAAAGGGAAAACATCTTAAAACCTTGGTTGGTCAAATTCTAGTGCAACATTTACAACAAAACTATTATCTACTTATTAAAAACAAATATTCCAGTTTTTACTTAAAACTAAAAATTACGAAATAAAAAAGAAATTTAAAAATAATTAAATCGACGTCAAAAAGAAATTAACTCAAAATTATGATTTAACTTTAATTTCGGAAGTCAGTGGCAGAAAACTAAAACTAAAATACAGATCCCAAAACACCGACTTCCGAAATTAAAGTTATTTCATAATTTTGAGTTGATTTTTTTTTAAGTCGATTTAATTTTTTTTAATTACTTTTTTGTAAAAAAGTTTTTAAGTTTTGCTTTTTTAGTTGTACCTACTAGAATAAGGGAGTAACACCAGCAAATCAATCCGCCATCCCCACCGCATCGGAACGTGGAATGTACGCGGCCTCAACCAACCTGGCAAACTACAGATTGAATGAGATGCAGAGGAAGAACGTCCACTTGCTGGGGCTAAGCGAAACACACTGGAAAGGCCAGGGTCACTTTATATCTGACTCTGGAAGTACTGTGTATTTCTCGGGCCCTGAAGATGAAAGCAGCAGGCATTCATCGTACCACGCACTATGAGCAAGTGCGTTTTGGGCTATAAACCAGTCAGCGATCGGATAGTGACTCTCAAGCTTAACACCTTACCGTGCAAGCTTAACATCGTGCTCCCACAGCTTAGTCAACTGATGAAGAAATGGAGGGCTTTTACGATACGTTGACTGCGACACTCAGAGGATTTTCAAAGCCGCCAAGTTCAACTACACTGTCGGAAAGATTATGATGACCACATCAACGGCATCTGTCTCGAACTCGAACAGCACTCCCTGAAAATCAAATCCAGATATCTTTTTCATAAAGTAAAATAGTTGACTGGAAGGCGGAAACCGAAGACCTGTTACATTTTTCATCAAAAGTCGAAAACAATGCGGCCTAAAAAAAAATTTATTTTTTTGAGAATGTGCAACCTGCGTTCTTTTATATGATACCCCACATGCCCTTGTAGCCTCACTTCGAATTTTTCAGACCCCCTTTCAGGCCCTGCTGCAAGTAGTTCTTGAGATATCCAGCTGTGACAGACAGACGGACAGACAGACCGACAGTCTCACCATAAGGGTTCCGTTTTACTATTTTGGTACGGAACCCTAAAAAAGTGAATTAAATAACAAACTTAACCTGTTTTTAGTGTTTGAAACATGTTTGTTTTATTGTAAACCAAAATACATAAAAGTCATAAGAACGAATGGGAAACATTGTATAGATTAAGAAACAGTTACAGTTTACAGTAAAATAACGTGAAATCGTGCTTTATACGCAAGTGGTTCGAAAGAGCGTGGGGCCCCATCAAGGCCGTCAAGGACCAAACTTGACCGCTATGTCATTTAGGTACTCAGCAACTGAGGGGTAAAACTGAAACAGCCCAAAATACAGAACAAACACAACTCAAATCTAAACAACTCTTCAGAAAACTTGAAGCACAACACAGATCTTAATTGTGGCGGTGTTTAATGACATCGTGTGACAAGAGGCTCTTATGTCTCTTGTCTGTCTGATGTAATGCGGTTCCTCAACTATTGGGGCCTTCGGGAGTTCGGCCACGTTTGTAGCGCTCACTAATGAAGCTCAAGTTTTGTGCCCCACAGTGCCTGTGTGCCCTTAGTGGTAAACTTTGAGGAAGCTGAATACTGAATGGAAGGTGGCACTGTTTTCATTCGGAATGCATGTGTATGGCTCGTCTGCTTCTGAATGTTAAACTTAGGTACGTTATTACATCTGAGTACTTATGTGATATTAGACGTGATGTTTTGGACGTCAACTGTAAAAAATTGAAGATTTATTGTTGGAAAATAAGAACTACAAGCTACTTTTATCTTCTAAACTGCTGACACACACACGTGCCGAGACACGGGCACATTTGAATCGTGACACGTCACGAAAACATGGTCCAAGCGCCGCCATGCAGTGTGCCGGGACGACGCACGTGCTACGCTAACTGTGACAAATACGCGCCCACTTGTTTACTACACAAACTGTCGCGGGGGTAATATACGTGTATGTGCAGCGGGATTGGGGTCCAAAATAAATCGGGGGGCTACGTTTCTTATTGTACCATTTTTTCAAAGGAATGGAAATGTACGGCATTGATATACGCGTAATGTCTTCGCAGATAGGTACCTACACCAAAACTTGTTGCTATTTAATTTTGAAAATTACATTTTCAAAGCTTTTTATAACTTGAATTTGGCAGAATACGTTAGTTGAATATTAGAACTCATTTATAATACTTAGATCACCAAATCTACTTTGATAAACGCGATTTGTAAGACTACAACTAATAAAGCTCCTTTCACAAAAAGCTGAAAAATCTCCAACAACGAAAGTCTGAGTCTCATATCGCGATCGCAAGATATCTCACAAACTTACAGAGTTAGTTTAATGACACGTCTCGCATCCATTACTCAGATTCTAGGCGAGCGTTTAAAGCTTGGCTGTGCAGCGCGCAGTGGAGTGGCTCTGCGGATGGCGGCACGATTAGCAATTCCGATGCGCCAGTGTTTACTGCTCTTCAGTCGCACTCAGACATGGCTCCCTGTACTTCGTCTGCTGGCTTCAAGTTACAGCGTCATTGTCTTAAGGTATGCAGCTGCAACATCTGCGTATGCAATGTAACAAACAATATGTTACATTAACTTGTGGTTCATGAGCCATATGGCTTAGATGCCGATGTATTGATTGTGGTTCTTTGTCAATGTTTCTTTCATTTGTGTTCCTCACTGCTCAGGAGTGCCCTACTTAGCCTACTTAGTACTTAAGAGTATGTTGAAGTTTTGTACGTCCATATAACGTGGTGTAGATTTGAATGCGGCTGCTTTAGATTTTCTCGTCTATTCCAGTTTGAGAACCTAAGTCTCGTTTTCCGGTGCGACGTGCGCCTGCGTGTTTCTAATTAGTCTTGTAATTATAACGCATGTGTCAGATCGTTTCCCTTTGCTGAGTAATTGGAGCTCAAAATCTTTTGAAAAGTCGTGAGATGAGAAACTTCAGAACTGAATAAATGCTGCTGCAATGTAGTCGGTTTCATTGTAGATAGCTGTATATTTTGTAGAGGGTGAACTCATTTTTCTTAGTCAAGTCTCGCTAGTTCCGCGAAGGTAAGCTTTTAATTAAACTTATAAAGTGTACCGCGAGGTAGCACATTCATTCGGAAATAATAGTATGTAGTTTGCAACATGTATTTGTCATTCGTGGATCTTTGACAGTCGTTACGGGTAGTCAGAAGCCCGAAAGTCTGACAACCAGTCTTACCAAGGGGTATCGTATTACCCAGTAACTGGGTTGTGGAGGTCAGATAGGCAGTCGCTCCATGTAAAATACTGGTATTCAGCTGCATCCGGTTAGACTGGAAGCCGACCCCAACATAGTTGGGAAAAGGCTAGACAGATGATGAGTTTGCAACATGCATGTGTACGATGTGGATACAGTCAAAATCAAAAGTCATTTATTCAAACTAGGCTGAAAATCAGCACCTTTTGAACGTCAAAATTACATTAAACAATCCCCAAAAAATACCCGCCCTTCACCACTTTCTAGTGTTTTATCTGAGAAGAAGTGTCGCAACACACCACAGCTCACAACTGCCTGTCAATAATACGACAATACATTAAAATACTGGTATTCCTAGTGCATTACACAGTAAGTGTTTTGTATTTTGAAACTATCACATAAATATTAGCATGGACTTTAATTAAAATGTTGCAACAAAAAATCGTAGTGATGAGCCGATTGTAGGTTTTACCGATCTTTAACTAGCTTCAGTGACTAAGATATTGGATATTTATTATTGTATATGCAGATTGGGAAAGTCACGTTTAAATTAATGTCATGTCGTTGTGCCCACGTAATATATTATTATTGTATAGGTACACAATAATAATGATGTCACTTTTCGAATATTCGCACATGTACGAGCATGTTGTTTGCATGTTCGACATAAACATGTCGCATAACAAAATGGTTTGTTAATTACATTATGTTATGACAGCCTTCCCGAACAATGTGTACCCGCAAATGCAAAATAATTACTTTGATATATTAAATTAGCACATATTGTAATGTGGAAATTCATTGATTGGCAGTTTCCAAAACTCTGCACATTATAGACACTTGTTTAGTTTCGGAATGAAGTTATCTAATCTTACAAAATATAAGAAAACATATCTGGGGGCACGGGAGTGCCCCCGCCAAGACCAGCCAAGCGAAGCGCAAGGGCACTACCTACCTTTTCTCGAAGCACTTCGTCGTATTTTTGAACCCTCTTAACTTGGGTTTGGATTATACCAGATAAACAAAATTTTCGGAATATGATGCCAGTGGTTGACTTATTCAACCTATAAAGTTTCAATTGCATAGCTCTTATACTTTAGATTTTATTGATATCTAAAATACCCCGATTTCGTCACTGACTCAGCACTGACTGATGATCATCAAAATTCTTAAGGTACTTCCTGAAGTCCTAGAAAGCTGAAATTTGGTATGTAAGCTAGTAATAGTACAAAAACAACAAAAAAATATTAAAACTTGAAACTTTCACCCACCAAAAAAAAAAAAAAATTCCGTAAATTTTGATGCTAGAGGTCTGAAAATTTATATAGGAGGTCCTTGTTATAAATAAACCCCAAAAAAAGAAAGAAAAAATGAACAACAGCAAAAATACTCGTATAAATATCATAAGCAACTTACAAAAAGAAATGAAATCCCACAAAAACATTTCATGTTAAATGTTGCCAAGACGAGACCATGTAGCTCGCACTGTCAAAAAGTAATCAGTAATCAGTATCTACATGAGATCAGATTACTTTTTGACAGTGCGAGCTACATGGTGTCGTCTTGGCAACATTTAACATGAAATGTTTTTGTGGGATGTTTATTTCCACTACCATGTACGAAAACAATTTACTGAAAATTCATGCCTGAAAATAATACCATAATTAATGCATTATTGTAAAGTTTGTATGTAATAAGATATTCGGTTGTACAAAAGTTTAAAAAGTTTTCATAAATAATGCGTTTGTTGTAAGCCTATAATGTCAATAGTATAGCATCGTTATTGGTGGAAGCCAGGCGCACAGCGTACATATTAGAGGTACGTACTCATGCATACGATTCTGTTTGATCTGCGGCCGCTACTCCGGTTGATTGATTCATTAGTATCTGCATAGGGCACTAATCAGAGCTCGCTCGCATTGAAGTCGAATGCGAAATTAATTACGTGCAATTTCATATTTTGAAACGTGTTCTTTTTTAAATCTTGTTTCAATTTAGACCATCTTGAAGTGCAATATTTTTTTACTTATTGCTGTATAATTTCATACACTAAATGAAATTTTTGTTTTATACTTATCTTTAATTTAACAAATCAATTTAGTTAAAGTTTTATGCTCCGGACTCTTCCTTAAGTAGTACCAGTAGGTAACTACCCGATAAATTTTTGGTGTTTTATTATTTTGAAAATTTTCTCTAATAATTTTTCTTTTTGCGTAGTCAATAGTCATAATCTGTGTAAAACTAACTGTAAATAACTAAGTCTTATTACTGACTAAACAGGTCTGTGAACACTAAAACATCGTCTACAATAAACTACAAAACATTATAGTTATCATGCCGCACGAAACCAGCCAAATAACCAACATTTTTTATAGCTGGGCGTCCAATGAGCAGCTGGTAAGCGTTCTCGCTATTGTCAAACGAGCCTAGCGCGCAATGTATCGCGTAGCAGGCGGCTCTGTTGCAAAATTGATGCGACCTCAGAGCGAGGGCTGGCGCGTGCAAGTTTTATGTCGATGACAGATGAATTATGCATCGCCCCGAATGAGATGTTTTTCGAGGATGTTCTAGTGACCGAGCGGTGTGCTAACCCTACAAGGTGAGTGATTGTATGCTGCCCGGGCTGTGGACCACTGAATTAATGTAATTGTATTTGCTGATCTGATTAGAAGGCGTAATAGGTTATAATCTAATGATAGTTGTAATCTATACATATAATAAAATTGTAGAAAAGTGGTGTCTGTACAAATGGAAATATATTAAAAAAAAGTAGCAGGGGTTGTTATTATATCGATGCCGAACCCGAAAATGTAATTAAAATTTTTTTTTTGTCTGTTTATCTGTTTGTCTGTTTGTCTGCTGTGTTTGTGCACGCTAATATCAGAAACGGCTTATTCGATTTAGATGCGGTTTTCACTAATATATTGTAGTAAGCTTCACTTAACAGTTAGTGTTTATTTCATGTCAATCGGTTCATAAATAAAAAAGTTATGTCAATTTAAAGAATCACGGCGAACATTTGTTAAGGTATTCTATCAGAGTACGTAAACGCCTCGCGCCTGCGCGTCCGTGGCTATATATACAAGGTGTAACGGAAAGGGGGTATCAACCCTGAAGGAGGTGAATGAAGATGAAAAAAAACTGGCCAAGTGCGAGTCGGACTCGCACACGAAGGGTTCCGTACCACAAGGCAAAAACGCCGAAAAAAACATGTTTGTTGTATGGGAGCCCCCCTTAAATATTTATTTTATTTTAATTTTATTATTTATTATTAATGTTAAAATACAACTGAGTATTTTGTGAATATTTCAAGGGCCTACCTATTACCATTTTTGATAACGAGCAAAAAAGGGCAAAAAAATCGCGTTTGTTGTATGGGAGCCCCCCTTAAATATTTATTTTATTTTGTTTTTAGTATTTGTTGTTATAGTGGCAACAGAAATACATCATCTGTGAAAATTTCAACTGTCTAGCTATCGCGGTTCTTGAGATACAGCCTGGTGACAGACAGACGGACAGACGGACAGACGGACAGACGGACAGACGGACAGACGGACAGACGGACAGACAGCGAAGTCTTAGTAATAGGGTCCCGTTTTTACCCTTTGGGTACGGAACCCTAAAAATAATTTGGACCTCCCATAGTAATAGCACATCAATGATTTACTATTACTATGGGAGGTCCAAATTTTTTTTCACATTTCGACCTATGTTCTTTGGGGAAATTTGTTCAGTTTCATGAGCACATTCACCTCCTTCAGGGTTGATACCCCCTTTCCGTTACACCTTGCATAAAGTGCGCTGAGAGCCGCGCCGCTGCCATAATTCCGATCCAGCCTGTCCCTTGCTGCCCTCTCCCAGCGACGCCCTAAGCCGAGGTCCGTACCCCACAGGGGGTGCCCTTAGCGTGTAGTCGCTTAGTTTTTAAGTTTATATTGTGTAGTTAAGTTGTGTATTATGCCCTGGCTGGAGGCCTTAATTTATTGAGGCATCCACAGGAAAGCCAGGTTAAGCAGTCGACAACCCCTCAGGTTGAACTGCGAGATGACCATTTCAAAAGAAAACGCGCCGCTGCCATAAGGATTCAGTTATTCGTAGCGAACGCACGTATCCTGGAGAGTATAGGCGAATAGTTGGTTTCGATTATTGCGATTCACTTGAATACTGACTGTTTGCATATTTCATTTATTTATATTTTAGGGTTTGTAGGTTAGGTTCTTTTTCTTAATTTTCTTTAAAATTTTGTAAGTATTTGGTATAGGTTAGGCGGTTCTTTCCTTGATTAATGGGAATTTACTTATCTTGATTTTTATTTAGGGTTCTGTAAATAAATATTGTAAGCATTTATTATTGGTTAGGCATTTCTTTCCCTGATTTTCGGTATACTTATCTTAATTTGTATTTAGGGTTTGTATATAAATATTATAAGTATTTGGTATAGGTTAGGCATTTCTTTTCTTGATTTTCTTTATTAAGTATAAGTTCATTAGCTTAGGTTAGTAATTATTTTTTCTAGCAATTCTTTTGTTTTATAAAGTCAGTACGTTTGTCTGTGTAGAAGAATAGCACCACCCCTTACTTCCCGTGGGTGTCGTAAAAGGCGACTAAGGGTCTCACCGGAGAATGGGCAGCAGCGTTCTCTATGCATTCCACCACCATACCATACTGCGATCGCCAACCCGCCTGGCAAGCGTGGCGATTATGGCAAAACCCCCCAAAATTGGGGGAGGCCTATGTCCAGCAGTGGACGTCTATCGGCTGAAATGATGATGATAATGACGTTTGGTTTACGTCTTAACATTTATTACCTAAACTGTGATAATTTTAGACTGTATAATAATCTGTAAGTATTTATAATTTAATTGTTTACGATAGTACGTGTTTACTAAATAACTGTGTGTTAAGTAGTAAGTACTATTTTATTGTAAGAATGCCTCGAAGAAGATCCAACCTCTCCCAATGTAGCAGAAATGCTAAAAGGATGAGATTAGTTCGATCACAGGAAGCTGAGGAAGGTCGTGAGGCAAAAGGCTCTCTGCACCAGGCTAGGTTTCGTGCTGCAGAAACTTCGACTCAGCGAGAATCTCGACTGAGTTCAAATCGTTCTCAAATGATGACAACTCGAAATAGGGAAAACGGGGAACAACGAAAGGCACGTTTATCTGTCGATCGCGAAGCTCACGCGCTATCGCGTGAGTCTGAGACTTTTGCTGTCAGGGAAATGCGCCTGAGCTCCCAGAGAGTACGGACAACAAATGCTCGATTCCAGGAGACACAGGACGAACGGGAAATACGTCTCACTGCCGATCGTGAAGCTCATACACTATCGCGTGAGTCTGAGACTTTCACTGATAGGGAAATTCGTCTGAGTTCTCAGAGGGTTCGGACAGCAAATGTTCGGTCTCAGGAAACACAGGAAGAACGAGAAATACGTCTCACTGCCGATCGTGAAGCTCAAGCACTAGAGTCTGAGACTTTCACTGAAATTCGCCTGAGTTCTCAGAGGGTTCGGACAGCAAATGCCCGGTCTGTAGACGGTGTATGTAATTCAAAATATGCTGCCCGAAAAGTCACTATTCCACGCGGACGAAGTCGCGGGCACAGCTAGTTACGTAAATAAACATACATTAACTATGATTATTAATCTCGGAAATGATAAGTTAAAGGTCAAAGAAGATATTGTTGCTAGCCACTGTTTACAGAAACATTATAAATCTTGTAAAAATCTAAGAAAAACTACCACTATATAATTTATTTAGTTATTTTTATATACGTTTTATAATTAGTGTTTATATAATGTTTATAACCACTAATTTTAAAACGTATTTGCACACTTCACATGCAAAATTACTCAATTACTTGCTAAGCCATACTATGTTACTATGCTATTTCCCAGCGATGGCGTCGACAAACAAGCGAGGTATTAGAGGGAAGTATGCAGGTGCATTTTGTACTGCACGCGCGCCCAGCCCGCCCACCCGGCGCCCGGCACCCGGCGGGCAAGACCACGCGCCCGGAAAGCAATTAGAACAACTGAGACGTGTAATGAGTGACGCGACGCCGCCGCCACGCTGCGTCTACGCTGCGTTGACGCTGCGTTACGCTACGATGGGTAAGGTGCCCGGAAAGTATAACCTCCTTGTTACACCTAAGTATTGTTGGTTGGTTCTGTTGAAAATATTATGTGAAATATTTTTTGGAAAGTCATGAATTATTTAAAATACCTATCCAGTTTATTTTACAAAAAAATGGTGTGCGTGTGGATTGAGAAATCTTTTCGAAAAACTCTTCCAATCCCAACCAAATTATAAGAGGATTTAGGAAATAATTGTGAAAACTTCATGGTAAGGTATAAAATTTGTGAAACCTAAACAAAGAAAATTAGAACTTATTAACTGGATCTCTCAATCTGGACAACTGAAGAAAAAGCCATAACGCGTATCCAAGATCTTTTTAAAACAATGTTGTAAAATCAATGAAAAGGATAAAATGGATACGAATATCGTAATAATAACTTTTTACCGACTTCACAAAAAGGAGGAGGTACTATGTTCGGATGTTTGTGTTTTTTTTTTGTATGTTTGTTCATCGATTACTCCGCCAATTTTTGACGGATTTTCAAAATTCTTTTTTTTCATCAGTCAAATCATATGCAAACATCGGTCTTACCCCTGCCCCTGCCTCACCCAGGGGATATAGCAAGCGTGTTGATTTTGCAATCAATTTTCCGAAAAGAAGCTGCCAGAGGTCAAGTATCGGGATAGCCCGGGCTCGGAGGCTGACCCCTTTCACTGTGAGATGCTATAATCTCCCCTTAACTCTGGAGTGGGGGTTTACATTGATATTTACTCTCACCAATCATTTACTTTTACTTTGAATCGGCTTTTTTGAATTCGATTATCTTATTATCGATTATCTTATACTCGTTAGTGCTGATAGCATTTAGGTATATGCCACCCGTAATAGACAAAATGGTTCTTTTAATTTATTGTTTTACGAAGATCATCTTACATTCAATGAGTACAGTCAAAAAAAGAGAAAAAGTATGCAGGATCGTCGGATATAGTTGAAATTTAGTAAGAAACTGATGGATGTTCTCGAATAAAATTTAATTTTATTAATAGAAAAGAAACAGCTCATTTATCAAATTAAATTTCAGTCGACCACATCCATTGGTTTCTTTCAATTTATATAGGTACTTTAAATTAAAATAACCATTTTGTCTACTACGGGTGGCATATACCTAAATGCTATCAGCACTAACGAGTTTGTTAAACCCAGTAATTATAATAATAGGTACAATACAGCGCGTGGAGCGCATCGTACTTGTATTCCCTCCACAATTGAAATTACACACGATATTATCAAAACTAAACCGCACCAGAGGGCTTATAACAAAGCTCCAAATTGCTACATAAACTATATGAGTGTGGTCGGCCAAAACTATATGAGTGTGGTCGGCCAAAACCTTCGCAAAACTACGAATAGTTCAGCATAACATGATGTTACAATTTTATTCGAAATAGCACGTTCATTATAACGCCTGCAATTAACATAGCGTAATGATATATTTCTGAAGTTGATCCGCTTTGAAGAAAAATGTTGTTTGCGCTGCAATTTCAAATTTTCATGCCGGGAGTGGAGACAAGAATTAACATGTAAACTGGAAATATTTTTGATGAATCTCCAGGATTCAAAGTTTTGATGATGGAAAAAATAATGAGTGGAGAATGCAGTCTCAAAGCGAACTGTATTGCAATGAAAAACAACCTACAGATTATCATAACATTAAGTTATATAAAGTTGTACCTGCAGTTTTAAAACAGAAAGTATGTTACGTTTAATACTCTACTAGTAAAGTCAAGATTTCTCAAGAGAAGATCAGTCTCTGTAATAAGCCCCATATATTACATAATTTAAGTAATGATATTGAACAGCAAGTAAGCATTATCAGTCTTTAATGTTCCCTCTGGACACAGGGCTGTCTGTGAGAGGGAGTGGGCCGTAATCCACCACGCCAGCCCAGTGCGGGTTGGTGGATGTCACATATCTCGATTGGGGTGGATTTTGGTTCTAAGACATGTCGGTTTCTTCACGTTTTCCTTCCCATTTGACAGCAGTGGTGATGAAATAAATGATCAACATAAAGTAAAGTGCCTGCCTGGGCTCGAACCTACGACCTCTACCTACCTACAACTCGTAAGTAGCGGTCGTTTCCGCTGGGCCAGGACTGCTGCAAAAATGTATGATGCGCAACGAAACAGAACGCTGGCTACTTATGAACTAGCTGAGTTTCCTCCTACTCTCAACAGTTTGGTCCAAGATAGACACTGAAGCGGTTTATTTGAACTCCAAGCCGATGAGCAATAAAATTGCTCGACTTTTACGAAAAGTCTATAGAGAATATTCATTCTTAGTAACAACTGTAACAGTAGCTGAAATTGAATATGTCTCTTTTCTACTCTGCTCAGTTAGAAATAAGATGGTCAGTTGTGACGACCGTTAAAAATGTCGAGGTTCGTTTGCGACGCATCGCATTTTGAAGTTATTTCGCAACTTCAAGATCATAATCCTTCTTTTATGCATAGATCTTCTTTAGACGTTTAACAGCCTTCAGCTTTCACCTGAACGATTTTGAATTAAGCCGCATCATTTTCTATCACAATTATTAAGAAAGTTAACGTATATATAACAAAACGGAAAGTATTATAAAAAAAGTCTCCTCTGGTACTTGTTTGTGGAGAATCCCACGGCATGGCACAAATTGCCCACTCCGCACGAACCATTACATTTTTGAGTGACTTTAATTGCTCCCGAAGAGTGCTAGTGACGCAATTACAACACTGTTACTTTAAACTGTACTGAACTGCAGCACAATAATAATCAATGAAATTGTTAGAAATGAATGCTACGCCGTAACAACAAAGTCGTAATTCAGTTTTCATTTTATTTTTTAACGTAGAACTATAAAGTGCATTTGTGTAGTTCCGTTTTTTAGGGTTCCGTACCCAAAGGGTAAAAACGGAATCCTATTACTAAGACTTCGCTGTCTGTCCGTCTATCCGTCTGTCCATCTGTCTGTCACCAGGCTGGATCTCAAGAACCGCGATAGCTAGACAGTTGACATTTTCACAAATTATGTATTTCTGTTGCCGCTATAACAACAAATACTAAAAACAAAATAAAATGAATATTTAAGGGGGCTCCCATACAACAAACGTGTTTTTTTCGGCGTTTTCGCCTTGTAGTACGGAACCCTTCGTGTGCAAGTCCGACTCGCACTTGGCCAGTTTCTTCTGTTAGTGTTCTTAAAAGTTAGTTTTTCGTGTGGAAGTTTCCAAATCGCAGTTCCTCATTAACTTCCTAGATATCATAGACATAACATTGCAAGCAGGTATCAATAATTTGTAACTGTTCCACGTGGGATAGCAACTTCTTCTTATAAATAGAAGAAGCGATCAAGCAAGACAAACTTCACTCAGTTAGTGTTCCAAATAGACAAGCATTACATAATTATTAGGTTAAACAAAATAAAGACAAACGTTAACAAACAGACGCACACTTTACAGAAAAAACATAAACAACAAGTAACACAGTAAAAGTTTCGCTCATAGCTGTGTGGTGCAAGTCGCAGTCTGCAGCGGTTTCCGTTGCACCGCGCGTTGTGGCCATTATACGTTTGAGTGGCTGTAATTGCTTTCCAAGAGGCTCTGAGGCTGCGAGCGTTAGTTGCACGTTCAGTCGCTAGATAGGGGACGATGGGGGAATTGCGGACGCGGGGTAAATACGGACTAACATATATCTACTCTTTCCCTGCCGCCCGCGTCCCGCCGCCGCGATCACGCGTTACGTTCCGCCATCTATAGTGCCCACCAAACATTCCCGACAAACGGCTGCGCACACGTTTCAAGGAAATTGAAATTTTAATTTTTTTGTGATTTTGATGTAATTTTTGGTATTAACTATTTTGAGTGTTATTCAAAAAGAATAAGTGTCAGTAAAAAAGTCATATTTTCTGTCGATTGCGATGTTAATGACGAGTAAATAGTGCAACCGTTTGCCTTGATAAACTTTGTTAACCTAAAAATGTTATTGTTGTACTTTTTCTAACTCGTTTGGGTCAATTGCGGACAAATGGCCGCCTTACGCCTGGGGTAAATACGGACGTCCGTAATTACCCCATTATTTATAAAAAACCTATTATTTTTTTATATTACCCCATTTTTTGTAATTACCCCATTATCTATCAAAACCTGTAGCAATATTTCTATATTCCAGATGCCGCCGGTGCATGTCCGAATTTACCCCAAGAGCTAAGGGTAATTACGGACATATATGTTTTTGTTTTTGATTAAAATTTAATAAATGTTGATTGATCTCATACAATAATTAATGTTGATTTGATAGGTAAACGACTATAGTTTAATAATTAATAAAGATAGACTGATTATTATTAATAGTTTGAGTTTTATTTGTGATTCTGCTTAAGCGTCCGCAATTCCCCCACCTTCCCCTACTGGCGAAATTACTCATTTAGAAAGCGCTGTTTATGTATCGTTTGAGATGATAGATGACGGTCATTATCATTGTGTGCGGTCAAGTGTTGGGAGTGGTGTGTTGTGTCTGCGTACTTGAATTTAACTGTTTGTTTTTTAATGTTGATTTATTTGGTGCATGAATATTTTTTTCGTGAAATTTAGTCTTTCAAATATTTTAGAGCAATACAATGTGCGGTTGAGTTACAAATGGTTCCATTCTTGACATAAATATTGAATTAGTTCTATATCTAAACGGCTTAGTAAATAGAGTTTCCTTCTCATAAAGTACCTACTCACTATTAATTTACCCTTGTCTGTACAAACCAATTTTCCTTAATCGTAATATCAGATAGATGTAGTAGTTTAGACACATATCACCTAATATTAGCGAAATAAGACGACACCTATTAGCATAAGAGCGAGACGATGAACACGTCACCACAATTATATCGCGCGGAACATTCCACTTGATTTACAGCGAAAGTTAAATTGCCATATTCGTACACACGTGATCATTGCGAGACTCGACGATGTTACAATAATCACGTTTTAGGTATCTTTGCAATGCTTATCAAGTATTATATACTACAATGCATATAATTATTATGCTTTTTTTGCTTATCTCTTATTTTCAAAACGATGTCATTACATAATAGTTTGATTATAAAAAAAACTTTTATAAATCTGAACAAAAATTGTTGTATACATACAGAATATACCCCAGTGTTAAATTATTATTATTGCATTAAACAATTTAGCACTGAATTAATTTCTGTAACAACAAAATTCTTCTGTTGCCAGTTGCAATTTTATGTTCATGTTTATAAAAGTTACAAAACGATGAGGGTTCCGTCCGTGTTGTGTCACACAGCTACAAAACACAACATACTGGACGGCATCCCGCCATAAGATTATCATGCAAACAGGCGTCATAAGGCCAGTTAACAACATTGCACTTTAAAGGCAGCAATAGTGCGTAAGTAATAGGTATTAGCTGGGCCATCGCCCATACTACTGCTGACCTACTTCCTATATTTTGTACAGGACTTTACTATACTGATGAAATCTGAGGTATTTTTTTTTGCGGATGGGAAATCATCAAATGAGATAGATCATAGAAGATCAAGGAGGTATTATAAGTCAATATCTTAATATTATTACGTCACGGTAAAAAAACATTGCTGAAACTTTAGGTAAAAATATACGAGGGGCTTAAAGTACCGCTTAATTGAATAAAACTGAGAATTTTATATCTTTAACCGACTTCAATATCTCACGATAACAATGTCTATACTTTGAAAGATATTTATAGATAAGCTGCTAGATAAGTTTAATCTATAATTAAAATCCGAGTTTCTTCTCGAAATGAAGTAAAATTAATTAATTATTTTTATTAAAAGTAGTGCTAATTTGCTCCCCTACATCATTTGATGCTTTGAAACTTCTCAGGTCTCACCCTTCCTCTACGAATACTTCCCGACCACTACATAACAGCACTACCCCCATCTCAGTAGTAGCCATCAGCCGAAGTATTCAAAGAGAGTCGCCCTATACGCCACTAACGCGGTGATAACACTAACCACGCCGTAACAGGCCGTTTCGACCAATAACAGAACGTCTGCCGCGCTAATAAAGGTATAACGTCCGATGGAACCAGCGGCGGGCTGAGTGAGGAGCGGTAGCGGGAGATAATACTATCATTTGAAAATACTAGTAATTTGATAACACAAATAAAGATAATAACAGCAACAACTTGTCTGATTTTTCAATGGTCCGGACCCATTTTTACTTTTTTGAGACAAATTGGTATTAGGAGGAAAACAATGATTTGCGCACAATGTGACAAAAGTAAAACAAACATGGGATACATAATGTGTGTCACATCTGCACAAAACGGCCATCGCTCAGCATAATGATGCTATCCATGTGTGAAACAGAGCCACTGCGCTGGCTTTCTGCGACAGCCGGGTTTACTTGATGACGTCGACCGGTACAGTAATAAAGTACAAAGGAATTACAAAATACAAAATTGTGTAGTGCTTAAATGTAAGTACGTATTGTGTGCATAAGCAAATTACGCAATGCATCTTCAATATGTAACAATAGTATAATTATTCGATCACTTCTTGCGAGTTTTGTGTTAAAAGATCAATAAATTATTAATATTACATATGAAAAAACATTTTTACAAAAAAAAAAACAACCGACTTCCAAAAAAAACACTACAAATTGAAAAATAACTTTAATTTCGGAAGTCGGTGTCGATAATCGAAAATGCGGAACCAAAGACACCGACTTCCGAAATTAAAGTTATTTTTCAATTTGTAGTGTTTTTTTTGGGAGTCGGTTGTTTTTTTTTTTTTGTAAAAATGTTTTTTCTTAGGTAATATTAATAATTTATTATTCTACTATTCTGTTTCCAAACAGACATAATTAATTATAAGTCAAAACGATATCATGTTTAACTTTGGGTGCTCAATGTCAAACAGTGGAGTGATACTCTCCCGAAATTTGCATGGAAAAAATATCGACTAGTGGCACCTCAAGAGTTTATTAAACCGCAAGGTTTTGTGGAGGGCAAAATAAAAGAAAACAGTCGACAATGTCACCCAGTTTTTAAACTAAAGTTGATAACGTGGGGTTTTCACCGAAGTTACATTTACCATGGTCGATTTATTTGTCATATCTATCTTCTATATTAATTATATAGAATGGTAAACTGACTGACTGACTGTTGATACATCAACACACAGCCCAAACCGCTGGTTCTAGAGACATGAAATTTGGAGAGTGTGTTCTTTGTGAAGAGTAAGTATCTACTAAGAAAGGATTTTTGGGAATTCTACCCGTAAAGGGGTGAAATAGGGGATATAAGTTTATATGAAAGTCAGTCAGTTTTGAAGTTAGGATCTTCAAATTTTGTATTTAGGTTGAGGATTGAAAATTAATTTACACGTGTCTCAGCGTTTTTAACAATTCTACCCCCGAAGAGTTAAAAAGGGGGATGAAGTTGTGTATGGAAAGTCCTTAATTTTCGAAGTAAAAATTTATTATCTAGGCTTATGGTTGGAAGGTAACGCAACGGTGTTGTTAAAATTTCAACCCTTATGGGGGTGAAAAGGGGATGAAATTTTGTTTTTAATTATATAATATATCAACACACAGCCCAAACCGCTGGTCCTAGAGACATGAAACTTGGAAGGTGTGTTCTTTGTGGAGAGTAAGTATACATTAGGAAAGGATTTTTGGGAATTCTACCCCTAAAGGGTTGAAATAGGGGATGGAAATTTATATGAAAGTCCGTCAGTTTTGAAGTTAGGATCTTCAAATTTTGTGTTCAGGCTGAGGATTGAAAATTTTTTTATACGTATCTCAGCGTTTTTGACAATTCTACCCCTGAAGGGTTAAAAAGGGCGATGAAGTTGTATACAACTTCATCGCCCTTTTTAAGGACTTTCCATAAATGACCAGTCCTTAATTTTCGAAGTAAAAATCACAAAATTTATTATCTAGGCTTATGGTGGGAAGATACAAACACAGCCACACACAGCCTAAACCGCAGAAGACACACACAGCCTAAACCGCTGGTCCTAGAGACATGCATTTTGGAGGGTGTGTTCTTTATGAAGAGTAGGTATCCACTAAGAAAGAGTTTTTGGAAATTCAACCTGTAAGAAGGTGAAAAGGGGGGCTTTTGTTTGTATGAAAAATCTTATTCCCTGAGTTAATAACCTTGAAACTTGGCACGAATACTTATCTAAATAAATTATGAAGATTCGCATTTTTTGTTTTTCTAAACTACCCTCTAAAGAGGGATTGAGGGGTGTCAAAATTTGTATGGAAGAATTTTACCGTGCCGTCCGATTAACTCGGAACTGAGTACGTATACTTAAAACTAAAAATAAAGAATAACGTGTATGAGGGTTTTCGAAAATCTACCCCTAACTGCGTGAAAAAGGGTAGTTAATTTTATAGGGCAGGATAATACTGCGTGGCTTGATTAGCTCGAAAATTGGTATAAATAATCTTTGAGTCAATTTATGAACACATCTCAAACGATTTTTCAAAATTCTACTCCTATAAGGGTGAAAAGCGGGTATACAGATTAAATGAAAATAAACTGAAAACTTGGCTAGCTAATACTATCTAAGTAAATTATGAAGTTTGTAATTTTTTTTTCTAAACTTCCTCTTATAGGGGAATTGGGGGTTGTCAAAATTTGCAAGGAAGAATTTTAACGCGCAGTTCGATTAACTCGAAACTCAGCATTTATACTTATGACCAAAAATAAAGAATAACGTATCAGGGTTTTTCGATAATCTACCCCTAAAGGGGTGAAGAGGGGTAGTCAATTTCACAGGGGAGTATTTTATTACGTGGCTTGGCTAACTGGAAAATTGGTATAGATAATCCTTAAGTCAAGTCATAGAAAATCCCAGACAATTTTTCTAAACTCCATCCCTATGGGGGATAAAAAGAGGGGATACAGTTTATATGAAAAATCTTATTTATTTGGTTTAAAAACTTTATATACTTCCAAAAAAAACACTAAGTACAAAGTGAAAAATAACTTTAATTTCGGAAGTCGATGTCTTTGGATCTGGATTAGTTTTTTGCCACCGACTTCCGAAGTTAAAGTTATTTTTCACTTTGTAGTGTTTTTTTTTAAGTCGGTTTTGTTGTTAAAGTTTTTATATCTCGCTTTTTCGTGGGTATGTTTATAATTTATCCAAGTTACAATAGCCTAATGTCTACTTGCTCATCGCCTTTACCAAAATATTACTTTTCCCGATGCAGGGACATTAATTGTTGAGGAGTTCTCCTCCTGGTATTTCACCGTCAGCTCCATTTCACTATTCGCATTGTGACGAGCATAAATTGCTTAGCAACCATGTTATCATATATAATCGAATCGCAACCCGTGAAATACTTATTATTAAGTAGTTCCGGTGGCCATCTGTGGTCTTCATCATCAGTTCCACTTCACCAAATAGTGCTTTTCGAGAGCAAATGCACGAGTCACTATAATGTATATATACACACATCAAAAGTGTCTAGGGATCAACATATATTTTTGCAATAACTTTTCTCCTGATTGATATTAATTAAAATTTTCTTTAAGGATTCATCAAATAAAGTGTTTTCGTTTGTCACAGTAACGATAAACCAAGTCACCTTTGCATTAATAAAGAAATTTGCCATTTTCCTAATAAAGGGATTTTTGACATTTGAACCACTAACACAAAAGTTCGAAAAAAAGACTGAAATAACAGTTTTCTTTAAAATTTTATTGGGTAACTTAAACAATTAATAATCCGTGTTTCTACCGCGAACACTAACAACACAAGAACATCGGTTTGGCATACTCAAAATGAGTTCATCCAAATCACGCTGTGGAATGGCCGCCCATGTTCGTTGCAACAACAAAAAAAGGTCTTCTTGCGACTGGATACCCTCCATATTCGGCAGAGCTCTTCTCTGTAGCATATCCCATGCATGCTCAATCGGGTTCAAGTCTGCCGACTGAGCAGGCCAGGGCAGGACATTGATGTTAGCTGCGGCGAGAGTCTGTCTTACAACTCTTGCGGTGTGCGGTCGTGCATTATCATGCATTAACTGAAATAAGGGACCGATTTGCACTTGTAGAGGAACGATGACGTCTGATACAATCGTCTCAGCATAAATTTGAGCGTTGAGGTTGCCTCTGATCCAAATCAACTCAGTTCTTCCGCCGATCCAAATACCCGCCCATACCATGATGGTTCCACCACTATAAGGATGGACTTCCTGGCAGGATTTTAATCGCTGTTGGCGTCCAGGGGTTCTCCAGTGTCGTATACGTCTTGTATCCGGTCTCATACCAAAACGAGACTCATCAGAAAAGCACACGAAACGCCATTGTTCTTCTGCCCAATTTCTGTGTTCAAGAGCCCATTGATATCGAATCCTACGATTGTGCATTGCTATAGGTGGTACCCGTAGCGGTCTTCGGGAATGAAGGTTCACTTCATGCAAGCGGCTTCTGACTGTTTGGTCGCTAATTAAGTTCCCTGAAGAGTGATGAAGCCTCACGGCTAACATCATGGCGGTTATTGTTGGAGCTCTTCGAGTTAAGATTTGAATGTATCGGTCTTGTCTCCGTGTGGTGCAGCGATACCGTCCTCCATGGCGCTCAGCCACGGTACCAGTGCTTCGGTAACGTGTCCAAAGTCGACTGATAACACTCTGACTTGTATTCAGAGCTAAAGCCACAGTACGTTGCCGGGAACCAGCTTCTATCATTCCCACGGCTCTGAGCATTTCTTCCCTGCTTAAATGACGTCACCGCTCCATAATAACGTTGGTTTTAATCAGTAGTAGGGAAACAGTAGCACTAATAATGTCTTCAATGCGTTGTATGTTTTTATAGGGAAAATATTGACAGCTGATTTTCATCTTTTACTCGAATTTGATTCACAGTTCCTGATTCAAATTATGAAATGCACCAAAAAGGATCCATATAAATTTATAAAATCATAAATTTATTACAAAGCCACATCTCAATCTCAAGAAATCCGCATAAAAATGCTTGATCCCTAGACACTTTTGATGTGTGTATATATATATATTTATTTATAAAAAATACCCAAATCGCTATAGGTGTAGGTACGTATAATATTTGGAGAGTTCCTTCGATTTCTCCAGGATCCCATCATCAGATCCTGACCTGATGACAATGGGACCACCTGGAAAGTATACCCTTCAAAAAAAAAAATTTTTTTTCAAATATGTCTAGCCGTCTTCGAGTAATCGGGAACATAGTTAAAAAAACAAAGACTCCGACGAACTGAGAACCTTCTCCTTTTTTTAAAGTCGCTTAAAAATAAAAAAGTGTGTTTTAGTGTTTTTCAAAAATCGACTGTAGGAGTCGATTGGTGATTGGGATTCAAGGTGGAAAAGGGTTATCAAGTTTAAGGGTTGGATTTTACTGCTTGCTTCCATTAACTCGAAAATGGGTATGGGATTTTGAGTCAAGTTATGAACACATCCCAAGCGATTTTTCAAAATTCCACCCCTGTGGGGGTGAAAAGCGGGGATACAGTTTATTTGAAAAATACAAAACCCTTTGATCTATAAACTTAAAAATTGGCCCGAATACTTATTTATCTAAATAAATTTTTAGAGGAAAGTACGAATTTCACGCGGACGAAGTCGCGGGCAGATGCTAGTTATCTAATATAAATTACAAAGAGAAAAGATTAGATTTTTTGTATGTTTATTACGCTTTCACGCTAAAATGGCTGAACGGATTAGGATGAACTTTGGCACATTGGTAGACAAACACACATTGGTAGACATTGGTAGAAAAGTATCCTATGTCCTAACGGGGTTGAGACTTAAACGGGTATAACCGCGGGGCGCAGCTAGTATTTTATATAAGACTAAAACTAAGACTAGATTTTAAATCTGTGATAATAAAAGAAGACTTTCAACTTCGCTTTTCTTTAACCCTTTATGAGAGAATTTATTAGGTCCTAAAAGTTGAAGCCCGAAGTTCCACTATTAAAACCGTCATTTATATAATTGGGATCGTTTACCGCCCTCGCCTGCCTCCTGGCCCGCCCCGCAGTCCCTTTATACCGCACGTAGTCATAGAAATTGAGTAGTGATTCGTAATTGGTGCTCGCTGTAATTACAGCCATGGGCTACGGCTAAATATTACGCTTTGAACTCCAGTACGCACCATAACCTCCCCTGGCTACATCAGCTGCACTGCGCACCCTTACCAGCTGTGGGTAATAGGGACCTGGTAAAAATATTAATGGCCGATTTATTGGTCAGGTGGGCGAGCGTTTAAGCACTTCAGTATGGCCGATATTGCTTTTTAGATTTATTCAATGCTAGATTATGTCTGGCGTCCGCTGTTCCTTGATGTTGTAACGAAGCGGAAGCATGAATAAAGCTATTGAAATGTAAATGTTCATTCTTTGAAGTGTTACAATATCCTTCTACAAAGTTGACTTAGCAACACGAAATTATAAAGACAGCACAAAGTTTTAACACAGATGGATAGTTTATAAACTTAAATTCTCTCTGACTTAAAACCACTTCCAAGTGAAGTCGTACTCCAAATAATGCGCAATCGCAATTTTCTCTTTTAAGTGACTGCAATACACTCAGGAAAAACTCAGTTCCCCAGTGGAGCAGACATATAGGACACCCAGACAAACTCGCCTCTTTTGCACAAATTAAATAGCTTCCTTTGACCTCCACGTGGATCGTAAGCACATCGTTGGAGCAGTAATCTCTTTGCTCCGGGTGACCTCCGGTGTCCCCGCGCTACACAATAAGGGTCCACATCAAAAATCCAATTACTTTCCTTAATAATTCTATGAAGATTCAAGGACTTTTGCTGTCTTTTTTTGTATGAACATTTAGCATTTGTCAACTTCGGTATGAGGTGTGAATTAAACTCCTAGTAAAAGGCATATTTTTAGAATAGTCGACATATACATATATATAGTGAAAATGGCAAACTAATGAACTGTGATTTGTGCAATACCTAATAGCTCTTGTGTTAGTGTTAGTGCAGAAATTACGTTAGGTTCATTCTTTATTGGTTTTCAAACAGTGTATAAGGGTGGAGCACGGATGGGGTGGACCCACCTACCCTTTTAGACTTTTACACATAATTATATACTACGGTCGCGGCGGAATACCCAAATTTATTTATTTTGTTGACAATTCTGCCAGAAGCAATCTTTTAATTTCCAATGAAACCTTCAATATGTGTAAATACATATCTATTTTCGGATACCTACCTATATAACAATTACTAAGAAGTTGAGGAAAGCGAGAAATTTCGATTCTATAATAGGTACTCAGGATATTATGTCAGGAAGGCTTGAAAATATTCTAAAGAAGAATTTATTTTACTTTTGTTTATTAGCAGTTAACAAAAAAATGTAATAATCTATAAACAGCATCAACGTCAAATAAATGACTTTCACTAAAAACTTATCAGCTAATATATAACACGTCCACCAGCAACCAAACAATATAATCACATAATTAACACTGCCTCGTCCAAGTCAAACACTGGATCAAGATAGACGGTGTTAAGACGATGTCACAACTTGCCGCGCCGAAGCGGAGGCGAGTTCCCAAACTAATTAAAATTATAAACACGGCCGTGTAATCTCGCCGCCCGTGATTTGATTATGTCATAATTTCGCTAAGAAAGGGCTGGATGAATTTAGTACAGAACAAGTTTGGACGAGGCGAGGAGTTCGCTGTATCAGTGTGCTGACGTGTTGTAGGAAGTTCTTTAACTAGGCATACAAGTTCAGAGACGGCTGCGGTTCTTAGTATTCTTTCGCTGTTGGATTTGTTAATCTGTTGGCTCACGAAATAAGTTTAGTTAACACGTAATGTTCGCTTCAGTCTTTTCATAAAAGTCGTAGTATGTCAACCTCTATAAGTTTCACAATGGACCGGGATTCAACAGAGGTTCATTTTTTCACATTCACTCTTGTTCCCATCGAAGTAGAGTACAAAATGCCAAAGCAATTAGTTTTGAGTATCCATTATTCTCTCTCGTACAGCAGGGAATGTTCCCAAATGCCCGGGATGCGCCAACACGTCAGCTGGGCTTAAATATTTGTTTTAATAACAAAACTATTTTTCCCGGAATTGGTCCGACTTTTTAGTTCAAATATGAGTTTTGTAAAGAGATGAATGTTTTGTATGGAAAGCTCTCGGATATAACAAACTAAAACTCTCTATTAAATTGGGAAACGTGCAATTTTCAATTCGTTTAATAAACAATCATAAAAACGTTTGGTTTGCCATTCCGATGCATAAAGTTTTTAAAATATTACTAACCTTCCATTTGTTATTTCCTTTTCTCACTCACAAGTCTGTCACCCAAACTGTTTAACAATTATAACTTCAACATCTTTTAACAAACCATACAAGAATATTCCCCTCCTCTGGTCATCGACACAGCACTGTGTCCTCACTAGTCGTCATTGTCACAGCGACCATTACTCTTCGTCGCAAGCGGCACGATGGACTGACAGAACACCGGACCCCTTGTAAATCCTTATTATAATTTGGATTTCGTCGTGACGTTATAAATGGAAGTTTATAAGTCGCCTGAAATTCCACGTGAAATGTGGTTGTAGCTAAATAAGTACATGTATTTATTTTGCTGTTATGCGAAAGAAGAAAATATAAACATAATTAATGGATTGTTTTCACGCATATTGAAAAAGTTTAGGGTTTATGAAGGATGATCGGGAATTCTAACAGTTCCCCATAGACTTGAATTCGGGTTAAAATTCCTCATACAGTTACAAGATGGGGGATTTTAAGTGCATATCCATTTGGTTTGCTCTCAAAATCCCCCATCACATTGCGAGATTGTCTTACTTGGATACGTACAATAGGTATTATGTTCACCGAAGTGACTGTAATAAAAAAGGTCGTAACATGATACCGTCGGGATATTAAACGACTTTAGTCTCCGAACAACAATCGAGTCTGAACACGCTAATATTAGTCACGAGTTCACGAGCGATGTTCTACAAGTTAAAACTACATTGTAAAGGGGAGTTTAGTAATTAATGGAAACTAACTCGAGGAATTTAATTAATTTGAAATAATTTAATGTTGACAGAGGCTTTCCATTGATATAGGTCGCGGGGCCGAACAAAACACAGCTGAAATAGGAATTAATTGACGCGTGGGTACCTCATTACCAGTTTGTAAGTATTTAATACGCGTATTAACTACCGAACTAACAATGCGCTGGTTCTTTGGTAGTAAAACAAAAGTATATATTCTGTCAATCAAAAGTAAAAAACAAAAGGTAGCAAAAGCATAAACAAGAGGTACAAAAAAAAAACTGGCCAAGTGCGAGTCAGACTCGCACACGAAGGGTTCCGTACCACAAGGCAAAAACGCCGAAAAAAACATGTTTGTTGTATGGGAGCCCCCTTAAATATTTATTTTATTTTAATTTTATTATTTATTATTAAAGTTAAAATACAACTGAGTATTTTGTGAATATTTCAAGTGCCTACCTGTTGCCATTCTTGATATCGAGCAAAAAAGGGCAAAAAAATCGCGTTTGTTGTATGGGAGCCCCGCTTAAATATTTATTTTATATTGTTTTTAGTATTTGTTGTTATAGCGGCAACAGAAATACATACTTTGTGAAAATTTCAACAGTCTAGCTATCGCGGTTCTTGAGATACAGCCTGGTGACAGACAGACAGACAGACGGACAGACGGACAGACAGCGAAGTCTTAGTAATAGGGTTCCGTTGTTTCCCTTTGGGTACGGAACCCTAAAAAAACTGGCCAAGTGCGAGTCGGACTCGCACACGAAGGGTTCCGTACCACAAGGCACAAACGCCGAAAAAAACATGTTTGTTGTATGGTAGCCCCCCTTAAATATTTATTTTATTTTAATTTTATTATTTATTATTAAAGTTAAAATACAATTGAGTATTTTGTGAATATTTCAAGTGCCTACCTGTTGCCATTTTTGATATCGAGCAAAAAAGAGCAAAAAAATCGCGTTTGTTGTATGGGAGCCCCCCTTAAATATTTATTTTATTTTGTTTTTAGTATTTGTTGTTATAGCGGCAACAGAAATACATCATCTGTGAAAATTTCAACTGTCTAGCTATCGCGGTTCTTGAGATACAGCCTGGTGACAGACAGACAGGCAGACGGACAGACGGACAGACGGACAGACGGACAGACGGACAGACGGACAGACGGACAGACAGCGAAGTCTTAGTAATAGGGTCCCGTTTTTACCCTTTGGGTACGGAACCCTAAAAAGAATATACTTGCACAACACGTTTGCGATAGGTATCTATATCTGTAATCGATAAATGAACACCAACAACGTTATTAAAAAAAACCCTCTCGTTGATACCTTCATTTTGAGGGCTTATAGATTCAACTATACCAACTGATATGATTCAATGGGGTCCCTACATCTAGTCAAGGTGTTGAAACTAGAAAACTTCGGTTTCTATTATGTCCGTTACAAATACTTTAACGTTTTTAAAATTGAAATATTCCTTGATACAAAGTAAAGCAAAAATATAAATATGTATTAGATTATAACGCTTAAGCATCTAAGGAAAAACCCAAGCACATAAATATGCGAAATTATTTCAATTCATACATATTCCCGCGGGCGTAACCCTTGTATAGAAACGTATCAAAACATTCAAATTCATACCCTTAATGTTAAATATTGAATAGCAAACGAAAAACCCCTGTAGAAACGTGCAGAAATGTAGCACGAATTTACCATCAAATGTAGCATATTTACAATTTACTATCAAATATCTCGTATACTTGGCCTGCCCAATACCGACCGCGTTGCTGTCTAGAGCTCTATCATTCCATTCTGTCTGAAATTCCACTAAAAATCCTAATATATCGCACAATGGCCGTCTAGGATTCCTCGAAAACAATTTAAAGTTAAACAGAGCCAGTAATATTATATGAGGCCGGGGCAGAGCGACGGCGGCGGCGGTACGCGGCGCACGGCCCGGGGGGCGGCGGACTCTTTCCAACACTACATTTTAATTTAGGGGGAGCTACTTACCTTACTTCGAACATTTTGCGTTTTTTATTAATTAAGTACATTAAAAAAAAACTTTTTAGCAAAAAAAACCGACTTCCAAAAAAAACACTAAAAAGTGAAAAATAACTTTAATTTCGGAAGTCGGTGTCTTTGGGTCTGTATTTTCGTTTTTTGCCACCGATTTCCGAAATTAAAGTTATTTTTCACTTTGTAGTTTTAAAAGCTAAGAATATTAAAATAATAATAATAATATGTACAAGTACATAAAAAGGAGGGGAAATAATCAAAGGGCATCAAAAAATTAATCCGCATCGCTGTCAACAGGAAACGTGCCCAAAAGACTGGCAGCATTGCCACGTTGTATGGCAATGCTGATTTGTGGTGTTTTTTTTGGAATTCTTTTTTTTTTTTGTTAAAAAGTTTTAATTTCTCGCTTTTTAGTGAGTCTGTTTACAACTTATCTAAGATACAATAGCCTAATATCAACTTACTTATCGCCTTTTACAAAATATTGACGTTAATTGTTGAGGAGTTCTCCTTCAGCTCCATATCACCATTCGCATTGTGACGAGCATAAATTGTTTAGCAACCACATTAAAGTAATTGAATCGCAACCCGTGAAATACTTATCATTGAGTAGTTCCGGTGGCTATCTTGGTCTTCATCATCAGTTTCCGCCTCACCAAATGGTACTTTCCGAAAGCAAATGCACGAGTTACTATAAAAAATACCTATAATTGAAGTCGGTTAAAAAGAAAATCACTTCTTGATGAAATGTTACCTGACAGGTTAATTGAGTGATTATGTAGGTTTTAGAAAATACTGATTATGAATTCAGTGGTTTAAATATTTATTACCACACAGGCTCTTACTCGATGTCCAGACATGGTATCTATAATATCTGGTAGTAGGTATCTAGCTAATCGTCAAACTTTGGATGTAACAGAAATACGCATCGCTGCGAACATCGATATAGAAATATAGAGGATAGAAATACAATCCGACATTGAGCTCAAAACGTTGGGCAATCTGCGGTTACAGCGCTGCAGCCGCTGCAGGCGATTAAAAGCGCCGAGCGATGGCGGCTTTCGGAACAAAACAATGTTTGCCAAATAGATTGTTAGAAAAAAAATCAACTACACTGTACGCTAACACTGAAGCCTATGCGGCAGGTAGGCAGGAATGCGTTCACCAACGTTGGGGTAATCTGCGGGTGCAACGCCGGTGATTAATGGCGCCAAACAATTTGTGTACAAACTTCTGTATCCCGAATGCACGACACAATATTTGCAAGGTGGATTGCGAGATACGGACCAAACAATTATTATTGCAGAAAGAAATTACCACTCTCAAATATCCTGAAGAAAAATATTTGGACTTAATTAAAATTTTTGTTGAGCTAGATGAGAAATAACAAAGACGAGCTTTATAAAATTTTGGTTTCGAAACTTTTAATAAAGGAAAAGTTCTTTTATCTAGCTGAAAGTAGGAAGGTACTAATTCAGAGATACGACAATTTTGTCGCAAATATTTAGTGTTTAAACGATAGCCAAGAAACACCATGCTCACATCATTTCTATTGAATGGCAAATGAGCAGTAGTGATCTTATACCGATAAGCAGTTGAGAAAACAAAACATTTTTTCACAAACATACTTATTTTATTATTAACTCTTGCTCTATTTTAGTATTTTCTCTCCAAATTATCACCAAAATTCTTCAAACAGGCCTACAATATTATGGACTACAGAATTTTCCACGGGGTAAGTACTCAGTGTAATCATCATGGATAACTGAGACCTTACCCAAACTCTATTGACCTAGTAAAATGCTTATCAAGTAAGACGAGAACAAAGAAACTGGACACAATGTTGTAGGCACTGTGTCTGGTTTCACGTTTTAAACTATTCTAAGGAAAGACCCTTTTAGAAGATGTTCAATGAAACCGGTGTCATCACATCGCTCCGGCTACTGTCGAGCAATATCAGCCAAAAGTTTACGCTGTCAGTGCGTCCACTGCGTCACTGTGCTGGTGCGGCGCCACAGCCGGCAGCCGAACACAACGCCACTCACGCGAGACGTGGAGTGATGCGGCGCGCGTGACGGACGGTATTGTGCGGCAACCTAGCCGGATTTATCCAAATGCTTCCTTTCGGTTGGCTGCTTTACTTACTTAAATTAGTTCACGGATAAATTAAATGCAACTCTCACAGAGGTGTGTTTACGTGCATTACAGAATTAAATGCTGCTGTAAATGTAATGTACCAAAACGAAGAGCTACTGCAGTTTACCTTTATAAAGATATTGAATTACTGTTTTCAGATGCTACACTATGCCAACAAGTTTGACGTCATAAACGCAGAATATTTGGCGATCCGAGTGCCAAGTTCCATCAAATGTCGTATTTCATGGGCAGCAATAATTCGACTATCTTACAAAATTACCATTTACTGTGTACAATCGCGCAGCTGTGTCTAAGCATTTTCATCTTACAGTTTCCATTGAAGACGAAGGTATTTCAATGAGAGCACACCTGAACAAGTAATAAAACAACCCATCATGTCGCACAAAGCGTACATCAACATAATAGCAAGCAAAAACGATTTCCAAAACAACATTTGTAACAGGCGTGCTCCACTACGACAATGCTACAATGGCTTGTAATCTGGCACCCAGTTACACAGTGTCGTATTGTGTTTGCACTTCGGAACGGTTCGCCGTTCGCAGTGAATTTAATAAAGGAGTAAATCCGACAGACATCGTTAATGTCGGAATGGGAGTCTTGAAAGAGGATTAGAGGTCCATTCACTGCTCTAATTTGACTCCTTGTTATAGTCGATTGAAGTGGGACCTGGGATTGGCTCGTCAGCTAAAATTATCAGACTTCCGAAGGGTTTTATTCCCACGTTGGTAAAGATTCCTTCAAGCAGATTTAAAATTTTAATTATCCTTAAATAATGAAGATGCAACAATTAACAAGCAACAGAAACGTGATTAGGTACTTAGAAACTTATTCCATATTGTAAACTCGTCACTTTTGACATATGCCTCTTGACCTATTTCTCACAAGGTAAACGAAATCACTTTTACTTCAAGGTGTATACTCGTAAAGCTCTTTGAATTTCCTTATTATTACGTTTGCGAGTCATGTGTGTACGAGAGACCTGCGAGCGTTGCCGAAGGGCTCGACACTCCACGAGACGATTACTGGGAATCTCGGGAGTATTCGGAAGTGCTCGGCCAGGATCAGTTTTCGTTACATTTTTAATTTGAAATCCTTTGAGGATATGCGTTAGGCACGTACGGTAATCATTGTGATCAGAAGATAATTTTGGGATGTCAATGGTATTCGAGTGTTCTCCTGCCGAGTCGGTACTTATTATTTTCATATTAATTAATAAACTAAGCTACGCTGGTAATTTATTGAAAAATATGAAGCATTTATTTAGTTACAAAAATCTATCTTTTGGATTAATAAATTAAAACACTAGTGCTTTAGTAAGTTGCTTGTAGAATAATCTAACAATAGTACATTATGATACAAGTGTGATGTGCTTCGCCCAGAGGACACGGTGGAGCACACGGTGGAGGTCTGCCCCGCTTGGGCGGAGCACCGCCGTGCCCTCGTAGAGGCGATCGGCAGCGACGGCGACCTCTCGCGTCCGGCCCTGGTGCAAGCCATGGTCCGGGGCGAGAGGGAGTGGGAGGCAGTCACCTCCTTCTGCGAAGCAGTCATGCTAGCGAAGGAGGTGGCGGGACGGTTCAGGGAGAGAGCCTCCCGTCTCAGCCGCCGCGGGGGACGCCCCAGGCGTCGGGAGCCGCGTGACGACTCCCGGCCACCGTAGGCGCGGGCCTGCGGACGGAGAGTAATGGGTAGCTCACCGTCCGATCAGGACCAGGCCCGTGCCGGACGGCGCGTACGTGTTCCACGCGCGCCTCAAAGAGATGTCAGCATCGGGGAGGGGCCCCTTAGGGCCGAGGCCTGCCGGGTCAGCGGGATTGTCCGAAGACAACAGACCGCTAAACAGCCGATAGAAAAAAAAAACAAAATAATGTTTAGGCTGATCGTAGTGTTGTAGTATGTCAGATTGTAGTTTAGTTAGTATGGAATTAGAAAATACTATTGGCATAGAGAAATAAAAATTAGTTCAGTGAAAATCTGCAGTAATAGAACGCCAGTCAGGGTCTTTTCCGTTTGGTTTCTGAAGGGACCACGGAAAATTTAAGGTGTGTTTTTTGTAATTTGCAGGTCAGGTCAGTATCAGGTTCTATCTTGATCATAATATGATTTGCGACTATAATAAAATTATACAACGTTATTTTTAGTATATGCGAAACCTGAATCTAATTTGTTCAGAATAAGTAACTGAATCGATTCCAATAATTTTTACCCCATGTTATATTTTGTCCCAAAAATATTTAAAAAAGTTTAAAAGTTGGACACCGGACGACACTAAGTAGTTTATTCAGTCTCCGCGCCAAACGGTTAGGTACCTAGGTACTATTATCAATGAGCGCAAGACGGTGCGGCGCGAGCGGCGCGGGTGAGCATGTTTTTGTACGGATATACAGGTAACTTAACAAGCTTATAGCTTTCTGATTTCTCATAATACAGTTTTGAAATTTTGTACATAGATTCTTTACATAAAAATACTAGACACGTGTTTCGGGTTTCGCATACACTAAAAACGATGTTGTATGTTTTTACAGAATTATTGTCATTTGAATAGAATCTTTAAGTTTGATTTGTTCCCTAAGAACTTTTCTATAAAAGATATTTTATTCTTATGGAACAAACCTAGTTTAGTGTCAGAGTTAGATTTCTACCATAAGAACCAATCTCTTATGGAAAAGTGCTTATGGTAGAAATCTAACTCAAAAAGATGTATTAATGATTCTAATAACTATAATTCTTTAAATATGTACCTGTTATTGTCGCGAATCACATTTTGATCAAGATAGAACCTGATACTGGCCTGCAAATGGCAAAAAACGTAAGAAAATTTGAATTTCGTGGTCTTCCACTACTCATTCACCTTAAGGTAAATAAATATTAGTTCATTTTGGGACCAAGGACAATACAGACTTTAAAAAAGAAGTTAAATATGGCCCGCGGATTTCTTTTGGCGCGCATCACCGACTAGTAAATAGTTATCTGTGGCATTATCGCACTAGTGGAATAATATAAAGAAAAAACACGCGTTTTTAATACACTGCATTATGGACCTAAAAGCGGTTCAATAAGAGCTACTTTACGAGCAAGTGTGTTGAAATTTAAAAAAGTCATAATGATTGTATGTACTCGTATATTGGTATGTTTTTATTGTAAAAAACCCCCGACACAAAAAAATAATAAAATTAAATGTAAGTAATTGGAAAAGGATCAAATAATTTAAAAACCCCCAACTTAAAGAATCTAGGTAACGAGACTAAATCAGATAAATTCATATGGCAGTCGGGGGACCGTTCTGTGGAAAACACCGTCTATGCTAAGAGGTCCCCCGACTGCCATATGAATTTATCTGATTTAGTCTCGTTACCTAGATTCTTTAAGTTGGGGGTTTTTAAATTATTTGATCCTTTTCCAATTACTTACATTTAATTTTATTATTTTTTTGTGTCGGGGGTTTTTTAAATTTTTAATTTAATTTTTTATTTCATGCTTTTTGTAGGGAGTCCTTAATATTTGTAATTCATTTCTTTTATTTTCTTGCGTTTTAAGATTCAGGTAATTTGGTGTTTAATCAGGTTTTTATCCGTCAAAAAATAATTATTTATTTATAGTTGAAGAATAATTTTTAAGACTAAACAGATTTTTTTGTTTTATTATATCCTTTTCCTAGTTCTTCCTTTAGTTATTCAACTTTCGTACAAGTATTTCATAGCGTTAGATATCTTAGGTATTTCAGATCTAGTTTATAAAATGGGACTGCGACACTATCTGATGTAGAAATACCTAAGCTTTTTAAGTGGGATTGTTCCATTCGTAATAAAAATAGTCAAACTCAGTGGTCGTAGATACCAGTCATCACTCCACTTTCCTCATCATTCTAGAGCATTGATCAGACAAAAAAATATTATGAAGTTTTTAGTTTTCATTTCGTTAGTTAATATTCCTCACAGTTTACATTATTCTGCTTGTCAAGCCCTTGCATTTGATACCTATATTGAAGGAGTTGTGAAAAAAGAATATAATTCGCCATTTTGTGGTGGCGGCCATCTTGGATTTGAAATTTGTAATAGCGTATAGTATTGTACTAGTCAAGCCCTATCATTTGATACCCATATTGAGGGGGTTGTGAAAAAAAATATATAAATCGCCACTTTGTGGTGGCGGCCATCTTGAATTTGAAATGTATTATAGTGTATAGTATTCTACTATTCAAGCCCTTTCATTTGATACCCATATTAAGGGATTTGTGAATAAATATGTATTCCGCCATTTTGTGGCGGCGGCCATCTTGGACCGATTTTCATCAAACATAGCTAAGAACACTCCCGACTAATTCACCTTTCAAACAAAAAAAACAAAATCAAAATCGGTTCATCCGTTCGGGAGCTACGATGCCACAGACAGACACACACACACACACACACACACACACACACACACACACACACACACACACAGACACGTCAAACTTATAACACCCCGTTTTTGCGTCGGGGGTTAAAAAGAAAGTTTTAGAGGTATCTTGATGATTTTTTTTTTCTATCGTATCAAATTAGTTGTATTATGTTTTCAACACACTATCTATCTATCTTGACGAATATCATATATTTTTCTAATTTTGTTTACTGTAGTCGATCTTATACCTTTGTTGTTACTAAAACTTGCGTTTTTGCGTTTAGGTTCTATAAGCCCCTTAATAATAATATATTATAAGTCCAATTGTAAACTAGTATTACTACACTATTGTATTAGGTAAGCTTATGATAATAGTGTTTTCAACACACTTGCTCGTAAAGTGGCTCTTATTGAACCGCTTTTAGGTCCATAATGCAGTGTATTAAAAACGCGTGCTTTTTCTTTACTTTAATCCACATGTGCTTTATTTCCACAGATAAGTATTTACTAGTCGGAGATGCGCGCTTTTTTAATCTCATAAATTCACTTTTTTTTTAATAGTCTGTATTGTCCTTGGTCCCAAAATTAACTAATATTTATTTACCTTAAGGTGAATGCGCAGGGACCTCGGACAATTTAAGGTGAATGCGCATTGGTCTACCACTGCGCATTCACCTTAAATTGTCCGAAAAAACCTAAGAAAATTTGAATTTCGAGGTCTACCGCGAAATTCAAATTTTCTTAGGTTTTTTGCAATTTTCAGGTCCGTGTCAGGTTTCTATCTTGATCAAAATATGATTTGCGACTCTAACAGGTACCTACATCTTTACAGAATTATAATCATTCGAATCATTAATACATCTTTCTTATGGAAAAGTTCTTAGGGAAAAAATCTAACTAGAAACATTCTATTCTAATGACTACCTATAATTCTGTAAATACATATACAGAGCGTTAGGTTAAACGAGGGACATACTTTGAGGGGAGTTAGTACTCATGAAAATGAGCAACTTTTACTATGGGGCCGAACCTGAAAACGCAAAAAAAAAATCAGCTGTTCAGTACATTTTGACGAGCTATGCGAACATAAATGTAGGAAACGGTTGATTTTTTTTCGCGATTTCAGGGTTAATCCCATATTAAAAGTTGTTCATTTTCATGAGTACTAACTCCCCTCAAAGTATGTCCCTCGCTTAACATAACGCTCTGTATATTATAGTCGCCAATCATATTTGGTCAAGATGCAACCTGATACTGACCTGCAAATTACAAAAAACGTAAGAAAATTTTAATTATCCACCTAAAATTGTCCGTGGTCCCTACCCGAAACCAAACGGAGAAGACCCTGACTGGCGTTCTATCATTGCGCATTCTCACTGAACTAATGTAGGTATATTTCTCTATGCCAAATAGTACTTTCTAATTCCATACTGACTAAACTACAATTGTTTTTTTTTTACAATTGTTTTTACATGCTCTGTGGTCAGTGCTTTTATTTACACTTGCGCGCGCATTGCTAGTGCTGGCTATGCGGAAAAACAAAACCAGCGCGCCATTTTCCATACAAGTTAATATTTAACAATACAAGTCTGTTTTTTTCCTCGCAAGTGTGTTGAAAAACGTCGTATGAAACGCGTGTGCATCGATCATTAGACTCTCGGCTTTCTTATCGCACTCGCCTGCGCGGCTCGCGCGAACAATACCGCCTCGAGCATAATGATCAACATAGCACACATGTATCATAATGTACTAATGTGTTTTAAAATAAATAAATAAACTTAAATAAAATTCAAAAGTAGATTTTTGAACATTTCAAAAATTGCCAATTATTCAGAAACAAAAAATCTTATAAAATACACGACACGATATTATCAATAAGATTTATCACATCATTCGTAACACTATATTATCAATAAGATTTATCACATCATTCGTAATGTCATTTCATCTAAGAGCCTCTCCTCCCCAGCCCCACGTGGTTGGTTGGCGCGCCGAGAGCCGAGAGCCGACTCCTACGAATCTGCTATTAATGAAGCCCTACCTATCTTCGGTAATAAAGTAAGATTACAGTCATTGTAAAGCCGCTTTGCTGGGATATGTACTGAGTTAATATCGAGCCTCTCGAGCGCCTCCATGGGCATCGGAAATCGATGTAATGTGATACGAGTAGAAGGTATTATTATATTCATGAACTTTTATGGGCTCGTAATCTTACTTAGTAAGATATTTCTCGAAATAATTTATAGGGAAATCAAAATATTTGTTGGTATACTTTTGGAACTTGCGTGAATTGTAAGGTTGCCTTAAGTATAACGAGTTCTATTATTATTATATTATCTTAAAGATCTTTTGTAGGCATTTTGGTAAGTACCTCAAAACGTAAGCAATTTTTTTCAGTAATTTGGTAACTCGAGTTGCAACTCAGGAGTGGAAAAGCGATAAGACATGAATTTCATTTCAATCCGACTACTAATGTATTATGTACCTACTGGGTCCGTTATAGGCACTACAGTGAAAATGTCCATATGATGCAACATTGTTATGAAAGAACGTTTTTACGAATCGAAACAGCAAAATGTAAAGTGTGAAATATTTAATAAAATTCGGCGTATCATGTTTAATATTCGAAACGAATGAAAAATACCGGCCATTTTTTCCGGTGACTACGCCGACGTGTGACAAGGACGGCGTACTGTGTTATAGCTAGGACAGAAGTTTAACTCCCTACAAATCCTGTAAACAAATTCGCACACACAGTATACAATAGAGATTGCTTAATTGACATGACAGCTCATCTCTAAATTTAAAGTGTGTTGTAGTTACCATAAACCTATCATAGTCAGCTGCTGACAATATCACAGGAATTTAACAGATGCCTCTATAATGCACCGATTTAGGGGAAAATGTTGCCCAACATCCGATAACTGTTAAGGTGGTCAAGTTTGCCCAAATTCCATGTTGTCTTGGCCCAAGTCATTGGTTTACAAAAAAACACACTGTAAAATTTTAACATTAGAACCTAAAATCTTACCCAATATTATTGTTCCCTTAAAACCTTTGTTAGGGTTCCGTAGTTTCTACAAGGAACCCTTATATTTTCGTCATGTCCGTCTATCTGTCTGTCTGTCTGTCCGAGGTTTTGCTAAGAGACCGTTAGTACTAGAAAGCTGTAATTTTGTAGGAGTGCGTATATCAATTACGCCGACAAAGTGGTAACATAAAATTTTGGAAAATATTTTTTTTTAGGGTAGTTCCCCTACATGTTAAGTGGGGATGAATATTTTTTTTGTCGTCTACCCCATCGTGTGGGGTATCGTTGAATAGGTCTTCTAAAATGACTTCGGGGTTTTTTTTTTTAATTTAATGCTCCATTTACGAAATATTAAACTTTAAAGTGCAAATTTTTGTTCCAGTAGGGCGTTCCCCTCTAAAACCTAAAATGCTGGCTTGAAAAATCTGGCTGGAAAAATTCACGATGATAGTGCATTTCATGAACTTTAAAGGAAAACTATAGCGGTTAAGATAACTTTATTAGTTTAGCGGTAATAGTCGTTGAACTTGGGTGTTGGATAATTTTGTACCAAATACAAAATCCTTAGCATTAATTCTTTAAAGTGACTTAGATGAAGTAGTTGCTTGTTTATAACGGGTAAAGATTTGCATTAAAAAACAAAATATAAAAAAAAAATTATATTCAAAATAAAGAACAACAGAATCGTACTACATTGTGATAACGGGCTACTACGGAACCCTACACTGTGCGTGGCCCGACACGCACTTGGCCGGTTTTTTTTTCTATGTGATTTTCTAATACATCGACTAATCAGTGTTCCTTCTGCGCTTTGTTGGACGTTGGTACTATCGTAGTGTCGTACACTCCTACCGTTCGCTGTCGGCCGCTGGCTCGGTGCCAAATCGCGCATTGGCCCATATAGGCCATTACCTACGTACCATTGTCACTAATTGCCTTTATAGCTCGTTGTGACATCCACCGTACACATAGCTTAAAATTTTCAACAAAAATAATTAATTTTATTTTGATATTAAATTTTACTCGATGAAAATTATACTTAATTGTTCATCGCCACTAAAATGATGGCGACATTATTATTCGTTTTACCCCGTTTTAAAAGCTACAGTGTCCACTCTTGACCGCTTTGGATTGAATTTTGAATAGCACACCGCCTGCATTATGTTAAGCAGTTGGTGAGCTCAACAGATTCCATTTGTCGTTTGTAACGATGTCCCAGATTTGGCACCGAGCACAACAACCAGCAACATAGCCTGGATGCCTACTTCACGTTTAGTATGATTAATGCTCACTGTGAAAACGAAGTTCAAAGTATGCAAATCCTAAATGAAATCATGTGTAATTTTTGTCCATGACTGGTGTTAAGTGTGTAATTAATGTACGTCGTGTCTTAACAAAGCTGGAACTGGCTTTAACAGAGATATATACCTACCACTTGGCATAGACCAACGTACTAAATACTTACTAAATCAAACTCGTGACAGCAAGAATCGATAAACTTTAGAAAAAGGACGCTAGTCTGTGGTTTCAAAAGTTTTCAATACTACTTTCAAACAGGTGCTCCTTACGCCGCGAGTTGTGAGAGTCAGCTGAAGGCGGTGAGCTGGTGTCTAGTGGCTTGGAGGCGCGCCAACACAGTTCAGTGCTAGTGCCCGAGCCAGCAGACTAGCTCGCAAAGAACCACATGAAGAGGGCATGGCGGTGTGATCGATGCATGGATTGTGTGCGCGACATTTTTGACTGACGCTTTGAACTACGCGAACTTTAAGTATCAATTTCAAGCCACCAAACTCGTTTTTTTTCGCGGGTAGGTGTAAAAAACGGTAGACGTATCTCTGATTTTGAATTTATATTTAAAATAGTAAAACACAGTTATTTATTTGCCTTAATTTCTATCAATTATAAGTGTGTAACCACCACTACACGGGTACTCATGTTTGTGGCACATTTATGTGACTCAAATATTAAAACAATAGGTAGGTACCACTGTCTCATCATCTACATAATCACGTCACTTTTATTTACACTTTAACACTTGTAGATCACTATGTCCCAATTAGCTGAAATATTGTCAGCACAAAAGAGTGTTGAAGAGAACTTTACAGGGAAAATGGAAGCATTGAAATCCCAAATTCAGTGCGCTGGACCTACCAAGTATACCTTGACGAAGGTGGCCAAGGGGTTTCGGACCCTCGGGAAGCTTATTTTCAGCATAAGCATGCTAAAAATGTGTGTAATTAACTCACTAATCTGAGTCTTTCTCCAGACTCAGATTAGTGAGTGTTCTTAGCAGGTTGACACAATGGAGACAAAACATAGCCAGAAAGCACTCCACACACACTTGCTTGTTGCCGAAGTTAACAGTGAAGACAGCGTCGCCATCATTCTTGATGTTAGCCCCAATAAGCTGTCCCTCAAGAACGTCTCTGCATCTTCCATAAAGGTCTGTCACAGATTTGGTGCTGCCAATAAAGATCATGACAGGCCCATACTGATCAGGTTTTCCAGCTATGATGACAAAACAGTTGTCTGGAAAGCTAAGACGCTTGAAGGGAACATACATCTCAGTCAAGGAGTTCTTGACAAAGGGTCCGGTAATCCATGTATGGGAAGGCGCGTCTTCAGTACGGAATGCGGCCGTGTTAGATTCAGGACGTTTTGAAGACCTTTAACGGAAGTAGACATAAAGTAGCTTTAATGGATGAGCTTAGTCCTCTTGCGAAGTTCCCAAAGGTCTAAGGCACTGGAGGTAGTCTGCAAACCAGAACGGGTCAATAATATTACTTCTTTTACGTATTAGATAATGATTTGCATGCAATTTGATAATACGGAATTACCTATTTACCTTTGGAATTTCTTTCTTTGTTTATGTTCTGAGTAGTCTTTCTACTATTAGTTATGTTATTTCCTCATCTCTTCCCCTTGTGAATTTAAGTTGGCAGACTTTTATTAGTATCTAATTATTTACCCTCAACCAGTTTTATAAATTACACATTTCATTATTTTTCCATAGAATATGATAACGGAAGGTTCCAATATAGTGCATATAGTACATACTAATTCCATGGTTCAAATATTAATGTGTTTTTAATCGGGTACATTCACGAATTGGTCATATTTTATTTCGCCATAAGCACAGAATAACTAATAGTAGGTACTTAGTACCATAAGTAGTAATAAAATTGTTCCCGTAATATTATATTTGTGTAACTTAGGGCTGATTTTTCAATCGTTTGGTAACTTTATTCGAGGAATAATTTTGAAATTTTGACAGTTATTTAATACAAAAACTGTCAAACGTCAATTTTATTCTTCGAATAAAAGTTATCTGGCGATGGAAAAATCAGCCCTAAGACGACCTACCACGGAGTAAATACAAAGTCCGTGCGACCTAATGACCAACCTTAGTTTTTGATCTTGATATTATTACTATTACTTGATATTATTACTATATATGACAGTTATACTGTTTTTTTATTATGTTTTTACTGTTTGCTTTCAATCATTTTATTAGTTTAATAAACAAAGTTTAGAAATTAGATGATGTTGTGAGCTGGCGGGTGAGGTAAGATATGCAAACGTCGTACTGGTAGGTACGACATTTGCATATATGCACCTCATTTATTTGTGAAGTTCTTTTTAGGGTTCCGTAGTTCCTACAAAAAACCCTTATAGTTTCGTCAAGTCCGTCTGTCTGTCTGTCTGTCCGAGGTTTTGCTAAGAGACCTTTAGTACTAGAAAGCTGTAATTTTGTAGGAGTACGTATATTAATTACGCCGACAAAGTGGTAAAATAAAAATTTTGAGATTTTTTTTTTTTAGGGTAGCTCCCCTACACGTGAAGTGGGGATGAATATTTTTTTCGTCGTCTACCCCATCGTGTGGTACCCCACAGGAATACGTTGAATAGTTCTTCTAAAATGATTTGGGGGTTGCTAAAATAATTTTTCGATTTAATGCACCATTTACGAAATATTAAGCTTTAAAGTGCAATTTTTTGTTCCAGTAGGGCGTCCCCCCCCCCCTCTAAAACCTAAACTGCTGGCTTAAAAAATCTGGAAAAATTCACGACGATAGTGCATTTCATGAACTTTAAAGTAAAAGTATAGCGGTTAAGATAACTTTATTAGTTTAGCAGTAATAGTCGTTGAACTTGGGTGTTGGATAATTTTGTACCAAATACAAAATCCTTAGCATTAATCTTTTAAAGTGACTAAGATGAAGTAGTTGCTTGTTTATAACGAGTAAAGACTTGCATTGAAAAAGAAAATATGTTTTTTATTTTTTTTTTCAGAATAAAGAACAACAGAATCGTACTACATTGTGATAACGGGCTACTACGGAACCGTACACTGTGCGTGGCCCGACACGCACTTGGCCGGTTTTTTGCATTATATAACTAGCTGTTACCGCGCTTTGTCTGTGATCCATGATGAAATGTAAAGTCATGGTCTATCTGTGTGTCAAACAGTCAAATCCGTTCAGCCGTTTTTAGCGTGAAATCATAACAAACTAACTTACTTTCGAATTTATAATATTAGTTAGGATTATATATTAAGTTTCTGCCTAGCCCTTCGGATATCTGTGCAACCCCCGTAGTCTATATATTTGTAAACATCTGTTTTATTTACCTAAACTGAAGATGGACTCGTACCGCGAGGACTGGTTCGAGGTGGCGCGGGAAAAGAGTTCCTGGAAGTATTTGGGGAAGGCCTTTGCCCATCTACAGTGGGACAGAAGAGGCTAACAAAAAAGAAATATTGTAACAGCATTATACCGTATATACCTACATCTGATAAAAAATACTTTTTTATCACGCCTATTAAAAAAGAGCTAGTGTATTCTTCGTAAACAGGGACTAAAACAGCTCGTTAATCCCTAGGGACTAAAAGTGATTTGATTTTGGAATGTGGTTATTTTTCAGTAGTAAAAGTTCCAATCACCAAAGAAATCAATCACGAACATTGTATGAACAAGTAACAGGCTGTATGAAAAAGTAAAACGCGCGAGCCAAATAAAAAAAAAAATTGTGAAAAATAAAAAATGCGCGAAAAGCATTCTGGCTTCGTTTGTAATTGTTTACTCAAATTAGGATTTAACTTAGTTTTAAAAAATGAGTATGTTCTCCTCAAGTAATTGTATGTGAATAAATAAACGTACTATTCTTACTCATACGTTGCATTCACATATTTTTTCATAGAGGGTGATAAAAAGTAGTGTGTTCACCTCAGGAGCACCACTATTTCAAGCTCGAGCGACATACTTTGAATCCTGAGCGCAGCGACAGATTCAGACACTCTCGCCTCCAAAATAATTGTTTGCTCCCTTGGCAAACAATCTACTATTATTTTGTAACGAATTTTGTGCTACTTACAGCGATGAAAGTTTTATTATTGTCTCTTACAGACACCTTAGGTATTTTGCCTACGTAGTGGTTCCCCTTTTAAAATACTAGCTTCTTTTTCTTCTTCCAATGAATCCGCAGAGCTTCCCTTCCTCGAGGTTTGTGTCAAAGGAGCTAAAACTTTCCTTGGTTTCGTTTATTGCCCTCCCCTTCCATTGATTACTTCACTGAATTCGAATCGGCAGTTGGCTCTTTGTTCGGAGTACGCACATCATATTGTCATGGAGGATTTTAATACCAACCTCCTTGCCCATAGCTCCCCCCCGGTCCTAACTTATGCATCTGATCGAGTCAGGCAGTCTGCATGTTTTGCCTCCCCAATCCAGTCATCACAATGTAGTCACTGATGATACTTGGCTTGACTTGAAAGATTGCCTTTGCACCGTTTTTTAAGCAAGAGTTTTCATTGTACATCACACTAATATTATAAAGGCGAAAGTTTGTGAGTGTGTGTGTGTGTTTATATGTTTGTTACTTCTTCACGCTCAAACGGCTGGACCAATTTTGATAAAATTTTGTATGGAGGTAGCTGACACCCTGGATTAACATATAGGCTACTGTTTATCCCGATATTCCCACGGGATCGACATTTACGCGGGTGAAACCGCGTGGCGCAGCTAGTGCAGTAATAAAGTAGTAGTGGGTAACCCTGGAAGCAGCTATTTCAGTTGAGGAAAAACGTTTTTCGTAGTTTGTTCAACAATATTGTGGCAAATCTGTATGACACCCATGCTCCTATCAAGAAAATTAAGGTGAGACATCCACCTGCGCCTTGCACAAACTCCCGATAAAACAAATTATATTTCAACACTTTCATATCTTGTGTCGGCCGCCAGATTACCCCCCTCTTGCGCGCGCGCATCACCCAGCAAGTTCCGACCTACTCTCGACGCGGAGCGCACGCCTCTCATTATACCTATTGATTTGCTCCTACCGTACTGTTTATGGTTATAATAAATAAGAAAAATTAACGAGCAGTACTTATATTTTTCGGCGATTGGTAATTCAATGTGACACTAAAACATGAAAAAGAAAGTTGCTCGGTTATTTCATCCTACAATGTTCGTTAGATGTCAGTATAAAAACATGTTGAAATGGGCAGTTAAATAAATAGTTCAGTAGTTCATAGATTAGGTTGGAACTGTGACCAACCACGCGAGAGCCGAATGGGTCGCAATAACTAAGCCACAGCAGCCCAACCAAATGGGTTAGGTTAGATTAGAACTGTGACGAACCGCGCCCACTTCCAAGATAGATTTCTTACAGACTAATTCCAATATTTTGTCAACTGCCCATACGTAACTGCCCGTTCAGTCATTTTACTGTTCAATTATTTATTTAGTTACCCGTTTCAATATTTGTTATGATTAATTTTTATCTAATTTATTGCTCAGTTGTTACTGTCGAACTTGTTATTGAACATGCAGTTTGTAATTTTAAATTTACCAAAACTACAATAAACAACTGCTGCTTTAAGTTTTAATTCAGATTTTCTTTGCTAATCTGAATTCTTGTGCTTTCGCTTTCAGCTTCTATTTATGCTTACTGATTATTATGTGCTCTTCAATTATTCTTACTTCATGTACGATCGAATGATCTCTGTGTAACGTATTTTCTAGTAACTATATTTTCCTACTTGAACAATTTTTCCATCGCCCCGAGTCCTCCATGTGAAATCCTCTACCTTCTAAAGATACAATACAGGATTTACAATATATAAATGTACAATATGTTTTTCTTCCCTAATGTGTGATTACAAAACGCGTTATCATCCCACCTAAACGATAAACAACAACTTCGTTCCCAACTCACAATTAAACCCATTGACGAGTAGGCTCGCTCGTGCACAAAAACAAATTAATTTCCTTTATTTACACAATCAATTCGGGGCGTGTTTCAAATAAGTTAAATCAACATTTTGGGGTGTTCCCGTACCCTCCCGGTAGCCCGGCAGGCCGCAGGAGGCGCGCGTACACGGAGCATCACAATGAACCGACACGTCCCCGCTTTCATTAACTGGATACCTACTAGTGTTTTTTCATACGACACGCCGGGGATTTATTGCTGGAACAAATTAAAACTTCCAATATTTCGATTGATGCCTTCCTGTGCAGAACGTTGTTAAATCGAGTTTTCGGAAGCAAATTACTGGTACTGTCGTAAATTTTGTATATCGGTAATTAAGCGTGGAACTCCGATAATTACAGCTGCATATTTCTGTGCGGCTGCTGAAATACGAGTATATTACAGTACAACTGCATGCAATTAGCTTTTACACCACCAACGTTCATTCTGTCCATATTTGTGCAGCAATCGCATTAAAAAAAGTTCAAACTAGGGCAAACGTTTATAAAAAACAGACGAAAATGGGTTAACCGAATCACCGGACAATACGCGAATACGCAAAGCTCGAGTGCAGTGAAGTGCGGTCGTAAAGCGGAATGGTACGACACTACGACACCGCTACTGTGTGACAGTAACAGCAGAAGGCCCACTGTGTATGTGTAGGGCGTAGATGAGGTTGGCACAAGGGTACGAAACCGCTCCTGAAACACCCCTTTATTTTTATGACGGAGAAAATACATGTGCTCATACTACACCACCTGGTGAAAAAGTGTCGTTATGTGGGGCTCGAACCCAGTATAACCTCCGCTGTGTGTGCCTACATCCGCTTATACAACTGACCTCTGTAGAAGCGGTTGTAGGCACGCAAGGCGGACAAACTTCCAACCATTTGTTGCATTGATTGCGCTGTAATGTTCGCCTTCATACTTTTCCCGGTATAGAAGGTTCAACTGCCGCCGATCTATTTGTTGTACTGTATACCTATCGTATGACGTTGTACTTCTGCAGCTATCAGTCCTGCGGTGCGACAGCGTCCGGTCGCATCAAAGGGTTTATGCGCGGTCCGGTCGGACGGCGTTATTGCCCGCTGGACGGTTTATGACGTCAGAGCAGTACAAACGTTTGCTCGTTTATATTTGATACTAGAGGCCCCTCATAAAGCGTGACGTCATTATTAGCGGTGCACTGGGCTGCAAATTATATAAACACTTGAGTGAATGAGTCAGCTTGCCAACTCTACTTTTTACTTACATCATTTTGTAAAGCCAGAGTGGAGATGTTAATATGCTTAAGTAATTAAAAAAATTCGATGTCTCAGAAGGTGAATGTATGTGATATTTTCCTAATAAAATAGAAACGCAATGTATATTGAAATATTGAAGACATTTATAGGTTAAAGTTCTGAATAAATAGAAATAATGTATTTGCTTATCATGTACGAGTAGGTATACGGATGAGATAGAATTTTTAGAACAGTACCGATACATTTTACAGCGTGCGAAATTTTCAAATAATAGAAACTAATACTCAGTATGCTACAAGAACGTAAATAATGCTGTAATTCTTTGAGCAAAATATAACGCTGTGAAAAAATCTAACTTCTAAGTTAACGTAAAAAATCGGCCAAGTGTGTGTCGGGCCACGCACAGTGTAGGGTTCCGTAGTAGCCCGTTATCACAATGTGATTCTGTTGTTCTTTAATAAGAATATAAAAAAAAAAACACATTTTGTTTTTCAATGTAAGTCTTTACCCATTAGAAACAAGCAACTACTTCATTTTAGTGACTTTAAAGGATTAATGCTAAGGATTTTGTATTTGGTACAAAATTATCCAACACCCAAGTTAAACGACAATTACTGCTAAACTAATAAAGTTATCTTAACCGCTATACTTTTCCTCTAAAGTTCATAAAATGCACTATCATCGTGAATTTTTCCAGATTTTTCAAGCCAGCAGTTTAGGTTTTAGAGGGGGGAAGACGCCCTATTGAAACCAAAATTTGCACTTTAAAGTTTAATATTTCGTAAATGGAGCATTAAATCGAAAAATTATTTTAGCAACCCCAAGTCATTTTAGAAGACCTATTCAACGATACCCCACACGATGGGGTAGACGACGAAAAAAATATTCATCCCCACTTCACATATAGGGGAGCTACCCTAAAAAAAAAAATATTTTCCAAAATTTTATTTTACGACTTTGTCGGCGTGATTGATATACGCACTGTTATAAAATTACAGCTTTCTGGTACTAACGGTCTCTTAGCAAAACCTCGGACAGACAGACAGACAGACAGACGGACATGACGAAACTATAAGGGTTCCTTGTAGGAACTACGGAACCCTAAAAAAGATATGGCCGCGTCGTTTATAAAAAAAAAAACTTATATTTCGACACTCTCAAGGGAATCAAAATGTATAGGGTACTTCCCATTGACCTAGAATCATGAAATTTGGCAAGAAGCAAGGTCATGTAGCACAAGTAAAGAAAAAAAAACTGGCCAAGTGCGAGTCGGACTCGCACACGAAGGGTTCCGTACCACAAGGCAAAAACGCCAAAAAAAAACATGTTTGTTGTATGGGAGCCCCCCTTAAATATTTATTTTATTTTAATTTTATTATTAAAGTTAAAATACAACTGAGTATTTTGTGAATATTTCAAGTGCCTACCTGTTGCCATTTTTGATATCGAGCAAAAAAGGGCAAAAAAATCGCGTTTGTTGTATGGAAGCCCCCCTTAAATATTTAATTTATTTTGTTTTTAGTGTTTATTGTTATAGCGGCAACAGAAATACATAATTTGTGAAAATTTCAACTATCTAGCTATCGCGGTTCTTGAGATACAGCCTGATGACAGACAGACGGACAGACGGACAGACGGACAGATGGACAGACGGACAGACGGCCAGACGGACAGACAGCGAAGTCTTAGTAATAGGGTTCCGTTTTTACCCTTTGGGTACGGAACCCTAAAAATCCGAAAACTGTAAATTTGTAGTTACATTAAATAAAACCCGTGATACTACATACCTACAAATTTGTACGGAACCCTCGGTGCACGAGTCCGACTCGCGCTTGACCGTTTTTTTTACAGATTATTACTGATAAATCGCTATCACTAAAATAATTTAACAATAGAATGAAAACACACAGGATTTTTTATTAACAGTCACCTAACCATAAACGTTACTTTTTATTATAACCAAAGATAAATCACATTAGTCTGTGTGGTGCCGGACTTAAAGAATACCACCACCCCATTGGGTGTCGTAAAAGGCGACTAAGGGTCGTACCGGAGAATGGGCCGCAGCGTTCTCTATGCATTCCACCACCATACCATACTGCGATCGCCAACCCGCCTGCCAAGCGTGGCGATTATGGCAAACCCCCCCTTTTGGGGGAGGCTATGTCCAGCAGTGGACGTCTTTCGTCTTCTTCTTTTGTCTTTTGAAATGATGATGATGATGCTGATGATGATAAATCACATAATATTGGGTAAAAAATGAAGCACAATATATACCAACTGTTGAAAACCGAACTTAGGTTTGCAAAGCAGTCGCCGAACCGCTAAGCTATTTGCTTTGTTGAAATACGACTAAAATAGCCGTTCTTACATATTTTTATAGTTGACTGCTTAAAGTGTATTTCAAATAAACTTGCGATAAATGTCATTCAACCACCCTGTACCAAAAAGTCCAAATAACTTACGATAGATATCGTTCGTCATACAAAACTGTCGCTAACATTGCATCGGTTGAGTTTCATAATACCAAACACGGAGTAAGTCAATGTTTTGATCGTGTTACCGACACTGCCCACACATTTTTTTCGTATGGTTTGGAAATATTGGGATACATTAGTAGAAGGAGGTGAACAAACTTTATCGCAAGTTTATTTGAAATGAACTTTAGCTCTATAAAGGTATGATAATCATTTAAAATGTTAAATCTGCAACCATCTGCTACATCTACTTGTTCGTTCCCTAATCTCCCCAGGCCAGCGATTTTTGTAGTTCTCAAACCTCAGGTGGTCCAATAGAGTTTTTCGATCCATATAAGAAACAGGATTGATTAACATCAAGCAAAGTTTTTGTGAAACATTACCATTTTCTTGCTGACTGTAATTTGTTTTCTAAATCTGTAAATATTATAAGACTGTATTTTCCCACAGGGCAAAGGCCTCCCTTCCATCTTTCCATTTTTCCCAGGCTATTGCGATTGTGGGCCAATACTTTAAGAAGGAGTCCAGCTCATCCCGCCATCTCTTTGTGGGTCTGTCGCAATGTTGTTGATCCTGTCATTATTTTGAGATCCACTGAGAATTGGCTTTTGCGTATGGCTGCTCCAACATTCGACAGATTATGGATTCGAAATCTGTGAATGCAGATTAAAATGTTTCAAAAAGTTAGGGACAGTCCTGTTAAGGTACCTTAACCGACGTCGCTACAAGAAAACGGTCTTAGAATTACTGTCCTTAACTTTTTGAAACATTTTGATCTGCATTCACAGATTTATATATTCTAGATTCACAGATACATAGATTGCACTACATATGTCAGAATTTACTGCTTAGCTCCAAAGAGGTATAGCGTGATGATAATTATTTAAAAGGTTAACTCTGTAATTATCTGCAATACAAAATCACCTTTTGCCTCGTCATTTTACAAATTGCGGTAAACTTTACAAGAATACGAACATAAAGCCTTATTGCTCATATTCCATTGCATATAGCGTGATAATTTATAGCCTATATACTCAACTTATAGGGTAGGAATATTCTCGTATGTATATGCAAAATTTAACAAATTATATTCGGTAGTATTTGCGCAATGCTGGAACATTCATGTAATTGGAACATTCAGACAAACAGACAAAAATCTAAAGTAGTAGATTGTTTGCCAAGGAAGCAAACAACTATTGTGAAGGCGAGAGTGTTTCTTTGAATCCAGAGAGCAGCGAGGGATTCAAAGTTCGTCACTCGGGCTTAAAATAGTGTTGCTCCCGAGGTGGACACTACTTTTTATCACTCTTTATGAAAAAATAGTAAGTGCAACTTATGAGTAAGAAAAGAAGAAAAGGCTTAAATAATAATAATAATAAATATTCTTAGTTATTATTATTACTATTTAAGCCTTTTATTTCCCAAAACTTTTAAAATTTATTACAATGTTATCATAAAATATTCATATCTCATTCCTAATTATAATCTGAATAATAATTTTAACAAATAAATAAATTGATTTTATAAATTAAATAATAGGTATAAAATAAAGTAAATAATTTCTTGTTCGATTAGTATTGGGTGCCTTTTTAAGGGCGAAGGCCTCCTCCATCTTTCACCATTCCTCTCTGTCTTGGGCTATTCTAGTCCAGGTGGGGCCGGTCACGGCCATATCACCTCCGGCGCTTGGATCTGCCTCGGGGCGAGGGTACCAATGGAGGACCCTCTCACTCCATCGTCCATCCGTGGCTCTAGCTACGTGTCCTGCCCATCGCCATTTCAACAATAAGAATAGCACCTACTTTTATTTATTTATATAAAATTAGGAGCAAAACACATTTTCCGAAAAAGTTTTCGTTCTTCTTGCATAAATGCTTTCATATATAATATTGTTCACGGGATTTTGTAGGTAGTCAAAGTCAAAGTCAAATCATTTATTTCAAATAGGCATATTAAAGGCACTTTTGAACGTCAAAAATTACAACTATCTAGACTGTATCACATTTTTAGCGTCAGACACAATGTTTTCTGGAGTTAGTATAATACTTTCATTATCACTACTTGAGGAAGTCATAGTCATTTTTTATAAAACTAAGTAAAATCCTAATTTGAGCAAACGATTACGAAAGAAGGCAGAATGCTTTTCGCGCGTTTTTTATTTTTTTACAAACATTTTTTTTTAATTTGGCTCGCGCGTGTTTTACTTTATCATCTTGACAATTCAAAAGTGCCTGTAAATGGTTTAATTGAAATAAATGCTTTGAGTTTGATACAGCCTGTACAATGTTCGTCATTGATCTCTTTGGTGGTTGACACTTTTACTAACAATATCCACATTCCAAATTCAAATTACTTTTAGTCCCTAGGGATTAGAGCTATTTTAGTACCTCTTTACAAAGAATACTCTAGCGCTTTTTGAATAGATGTGATAAAAACTATATTTTTGGTCCCACACCCCGTAGCAAAACTTTTTTTCAAAAATATTCAATGTACAGGTTTGATTTTACTACTTGACGTATAGAAAACTATAAATTAACGATTTTCGGATGTTTTCCTTTACGTGTGCTGGAAGACCTTGCTTCTGGTCAAATTTCATGATTCTGATTCTAGATCAACAGCAAGTACCCTATAGGTTTGGATTTATTGGCGATTTATAAGATGACCGTATTTTTTATTGCGATGGCTTACGACGAGACCTACGTATTTGATATTAATTTCAACTTGATATCTCCACTCGTTCGTGAGAAAAAGGGTCTTCGCACACTGACAGACTGACGGACGGACAACGAAGTGACGTATCCGTACCTCAAAAGGAAAAAACGGAACCCTAAAACAAAAAAAAATGTTTTCTTTTTAAAACTTTTATTTCAAAATCAAAATCAAAATCAAAATGTTTTATTTCACATAAACCAACATGGGCACTTATGAAACGTCAGAAGCTAGGTGCACGGTTCCAATTGGTCGTTTCCTATGGAGAAGAACCGGCAAGAAACTCCACGGTTACTCTTTTTAAAAATAATTGGCTTTTACAATGTTTCCAGATTACAGTAGGTATGGGAGGACAGCGCAGGCCTGTCAACAAGGACCAAGTACTTGATAGAATAAAATATGGTCTACAGATCTAAAGTCCAAAAGGCCTACAAAGTCATCACATTTACAAAATAAGAATCTATCAAAAGGATAAATAAAAAAATAAAATAAAAATATTAATAAAAACCTACTAAAACCAAGTGTTATGATTCCCTTTTAAACCACTAAAAGAGGTGAACAATTTGAATTGTCTGTATATAATGTCAAATAGTAAAGTAATTATGTCAAATAGTATATAATGTCAAATAATAAAGAATAATAAAGAAATTATGTCAAAAAGTATGTAAAAAGAAAATAAAATAAAAATTAAACATCGACCTTATTATTGTAAGTAGCTTTAGTTTTATGTTGGCGGACCCTATCCTAAGAGGTTGATACAGAGCATGTGTAATTAAAATTGCTCCTCATCCATCAAAGATTTCTCAGAAACATCTTTTACAAAAACCCGCACACAAAGTAAGGTTAATCTCCTTTTGCGTCACTTTTACGAGGCGAACAGATTGCATCGTGGCAGCGTGTAGTAGGGGAAGTAAGCCTAAAACGGGTAGCCCGCCTAAAACGGGTATGCTTTTTAAATTGCGCACCGTTATTGCTATTGAGAATGTGTGCGTGCAGTGCGCGGCGCCTGCCGCTCGCCAATCACAGGGAGTCGTCGCGCTTCTCTGGCGGACACGAGTTCACGGTAAGATAAGAAAGAAGTTTTTTGCTATTTCCACTAAAAAAAATTGAGTTACATTACTTTTGAATACTCGAAAATGGTTTACAATATTATGGTCTTACTAGTTTTGTGTTATTATTTTGCAATAAATAGACGTTTTATTTGTGTAATAGGTTGGCGATTATTATTTGGATTTTTAGGATATGAGTCGATTGAAAAAAATACATGCTTCTGGGCAAAAAGGGTAGGGGTAAAGCGGGTGCCCGTTTTACCCATACCCGATTTGCCTTGTATAATTTCATTGACCTTATTAGTTCTTTTATTTTTGCAGATGGTTATTAATTACAAAAGAAAGACTGCAAATGCATCGTGGGATGAGGGAGTTATGAAGCTTGCGATAGAAGAAGCTCTCAAAACTTCCGTCAATGGTGCAGCAAAAAAATATTGCATTAACTTTTCGACTTTACAGATACATGTAAAGAAAGGACGTCAAAAAAAATCTAGGAAGATTCACAACAGTTTTTACAGCAGCTCAAGAATTAGAGCTAAATGAGTATCTATTTCATATGGATTATCTGTTTACGTTGCCAACTCATTACGTTGTCTACAAAGTGCCGTAACCATTCCAAGAATACTGTTCCATTGATCCAACCATTATCACTGCAAGTAGCTGATGATCCTGGTGGAGCTCCATCTGAGTTATGATTGTTATGAAACAGTTCTAGTCATTGATTGACGTTGACCTAATGTAATTTAGTCCCTACCCGCTTTGCCCAAAAGCCCTACCTGCTTTAGGCCCCCCCTACGGGCAAAACGGGTAATTCGAATGTTAATGATTTTTGTTATTTTTTTATTCTTAATGTACAAAACTACTAAATATGTCATTTATTTTATAGCCCTTGATAACTAAACATTTCAAAATGTACAAATAAATGTTCAATTTGTATCTATAAATTGTTTTTATTTATCATCAACCTTAGCTTACCCGTTTTGGGCTACTCTCCCCTAAACGATTTGTAAACAATCTGTGTCACCCCGACCGACGCGCGACGACGCTCCCTCAGAGCTGCAGAGGTAATGTCTCGATACATAACAACACAAGCGTGTCGATCGAGAAGTCCTGATATTCTAATGCCTCGCCTTGATCCACGGTTCAATAGCTATTATCTTTTAACAGGATACATTTTTCATGTTAAGTTGTCGATAGCAATATTAGTTGTGCCAGCCCAGATGAAAATTCCTATTCTTAAAAACTTCAAGTATAGTTCACGGAACAGCATCACATAATTATTATGTTCAATCTACAAACAATCAATTTGAATCAATGTTAATCTTTCATACACAACTCAAAGTCTACTTATGTAATAGGAAGCAACGAGTGAAAATTGGCCACTGGATTAGTGAGGAACTTTCAGTGCACTATGGCGTGCCGCAGGGCAGTGTCCTGGGTCCAAGCCTTTTCCTTGTGTATATTGATGACTTGTATCAACTCAAACTCAAAACGCACGTTTATTTTACCTTCCCTGACCCATGTTATTAATTTGTGCTTTTTGCATGGTAAATTTCCTAGGGTATTCAAAAGAGCTCTTGTGCATCCTATCTTCAAGAGTGGGGATAGAGGCAGCGTGACGAACTACAGACCGATTTCAGTATTGACCACAATTTCTAAAGTAATAGAGAAAGTACTTAATGCACGTCTGGTTGATTTTCTGAACACAAATAAGGTTTTAGCACAAAATCAATTTGGATTTAGACGTGGTAAGTCCACTGAAGATGCAATTATTGATCTGACAGAGCATATCAGTAATGTGTTACTGATATGCTCTGTCTCTATGTCTTCATCTAGATAATGGCAACAAATGCATCGGCTTGTTTCTTGATTTGCCTAAGGCCTTTGACACTGTCTCGGTGCCCATCCTTGTCGATAGACTAGAATCCATAGGCATAAGAGGAATTGCTCTCGATGTATTTCGCAACTATCTAGAGGAACGCAGTCAGTCTTTTAAGATTGGCACTCTTGTCAGCAGTGAGCAGTTTGTCAGTTGGGCAGCGTGCTGGGTCCAACGTTGTTCTTAGTTTACATTAACAATTTATGCATATTAGCCCTACCTTATACTAAACTCTTGTCATATGCCCATGACACTGCACTGCTCATTGATGGTCCGAACTGGGAGCAGGCTAAAGTTTATGTAGAAGACACCTTTAGAATTGTTATGAATTGGCTATCTGGCAATCTCTTAACACTTAATCTAGACAAAACAGAATTCATAACTTTCTCCCTTTCGCAAAAAAGCCAATCTCAACCAGAGACGTATAAAATTCAGGCGCATTGCTGCGACTCTGCAAACGCCCATTGTGACTGCCTCCGCATTAAGAGGACGTCATATATAAAATACCTTGGAGTCCAGATTGATTGTCTGCTAAACTGGAAAAGGCACATTGATGAACTCGTCCTCCGTTTCCGTAAGCTTATTTTCGTGTTCAAGAAACGCAGATCAGTGGCAGATCTCAAAACACTGAAAACAGTTTACTTTGCGCTTGCCCAATCTCTGCTTGGCTACTGTATCTCTGTCTGGGGTGGCACGTTTGCTGTCAGTATGTTACGAATTTTATTGAGAGAGCTCAAAGAGCAGTTCTTAAGGTCATGTCCAGGAAACCCTTCAGATATCCTACCGCACTTCTCTATAAAGAGTGTGAGGTATTAACTGTTAGACAACTCTTTGTGCCACTATACCACATACCTTACGGCTACGAGAAGGCAAACGCAAAACAACGAGACTGTGTAGCACGGAGAGACATAGAACAGCTCTTGCTCAGCGGTATTATTGGATACTGGGTTCACGCGTTTACAACAAACTCAATGCTGTTCTGAATATTTGCTTGCTTACCCGACGGCAATGCAGGGACGCTGTGAGTGACTGGCTGAAGGGTCTCACCTACGAAGAAACTGAGAGACTTATACAATTAGTGGGTTAACTGACTATTTCACCAACGCATACTTACTCATACCTTCCGGAGTTTGGAAACAATACCACACACACATACACACACCCCCTCACACACGTGGTGTGTGTGTGTACACACACCCCCTCACACACACACACACATACACACACACACGCACACACATATGTACAGGAAAAGTTTTTAACCAGTGCGCAAATTTTTTTTGGTGGCTCAGTGTAAGCAATAGAACACATTTCCATTTTTAGTTTATGACTTTTTTTTTTTTTCATTTTTCCACTTTGTCCCAATTTGAAATAAGCAAGACATGGATATAATTTAATAGTAATACTATGAATGAGCATGAATGAAAACGCGAAGGCCCAGCGCACGAGACGCGGGTGCGGGGGCATGCGGCGCGGCGCCGGCGTTTGATAAACAAAACGCATGCACACATGCAGTACGTCACTTGCGGAAGCGGAGGTCGGATGTCCCTTCGCCGTCTCTGCGCGCGTGCCGCGTACTAGACTAGCGTAGTGACAATGTCTCATTTTACTCACCGCGAGTATTATGAAATGGTGCGAGTGTATTTGTTAAGTAATGAAAATTTACGAGCAGCACGAAGAAGATACGAAAGGGAGAGCGTACCTCGTATGCGAGCCCAAACCAAGGTGTATGAAACAAGTGAAACGCCCCAGGTGTATGTAGAAGAGGCTCAGAGCCTAGATGACTTGAAAGAAAAAATAATTAACGCTTTCAATGAAGTAAAAAGTGGTGTTAGTGTCCTAAACAAACTAAATGCTTACTTATTTAAACGTGCACGTTTATGCCTTGAAAAGGGAGGAGTTCACTTCGAACAATACCTACAATTATTGTGATTAATAAAATGTAGAGGTAAGTAGAAATTATAAACAATCTTAGTGTCTTAGGTTCTCTTTGATTAGACATTGACGCAAATTGTATCATGTCTAAGTACCTATCATACCTAAATGTTTTATTTTGAATGGACTAAAACGTATAACTTTCTTACTTATTATGATTTATTTTCTGCATTTTGATGGTCCTAAGCCCATGAAAGTATGAAGGATAATTTGGAATTTACGAAAAATTACGTTTACAAATAACTTTACACAGTCTAAACTTAAAAAATTGTAGCGCTAAACTGGGGTCAATAATCCGCGAGCGCGCGTGAGTACTTCTGATAGCAGCTGGCGCGTCAGGCGACCGGTCGACGCGCGGCGTGAATCGGGCGACCGGTCGACGGACTGGCAAGCGACGTCCATAAAATAAATTTCTGAGTAAACAAGTCTCGTAAGCGTTAACTTAATTTTTTACTATTGAAACATATCAAAACAAAAAATACGTGTTTATTAAAATATATTCAAGTTTATTATGTCAAAATTTGCGCACTGGTTAAAAACTTTTCCTGTATACACACACCCCAACACACATACTTTTTTTTTTCCTTTTAAAATCTTTGTTTGTAAATTATAAGCTAACTTTTATTTTATTTGTTTAGAATTTATTCAAAATTCAATTGTTTAAGAACTGTCCTAGTCCGGTCCGGAGGAAGGTGATGGCATTCGTGATACAGGGTAATCCTAGTACGAGTGCCAAAGCACTCCTTTGACACCTAAGTGCACATTACATAAGACCTAATTTGTGTGTTTTTAAAGAGATTTACTGTACCCATTCTTCTAGTAATAAAGATTTTTATTATTTTTTTATTTATTATTATTATAAACTTAAACAATTTATATCTTTTACGGATGACACGGCACTATTCTTTAGTGGAAAAAGTTGGGAAGAGGTTTTCCAAAGTTCCCAAAATAGCTTCAATGAGGTATGCCAATGGCTTAAATTCAATGTTTTGACACTAAATGTATCAAAAACCAAATGCCTTTGCACCTAGGAGAGATCTTCTGCCACCCACAACTCTCAATTTTTTGGTCACAATAATTGTACCGACTCAGCCCCTTCGTCGTGCCTTCGTACACCCCTACAAAGAACGGATATTATTAGATATCTTGGAGTGTATATTGATCAGGCACTCACTTTTAAGTTTCACATTGACATTCTCGTCACTAGGATTCGCAAGTTGATATACACCTTTAAGACACTCCGACATGAGGCGGATCTTAAGACTACCATTTTTCAGATTAGCCAAAGTACATACATCTTTTATGGGGTACTGTGTTAAATGTTACAATAAAATACCTTGTGATATATTGCAATTAAATGAAAGAAAATTTAAAACTCACATTAAAAATACACTTTGTAAACAGGCATACTATACATTAGAAGATTATATCCAAGATAAGAACGCTTGGAAACATGCTGGTCCTGCTCCATAGGACAATCTAAGTCTAGACAAAATCAAACTGATTGCTAATTTAATTGTAAAATTTATTCTTTGTTCTTTTTTTGACATTGATTTACATTCTGTAATTACTTTAACTCACACCCTGACTTATTACTTTTTTTTTTTTAATGAAAATCGTTTATTTTTACCATGTTTGTGAATATGTGAGCACCATGTATCCATCAGATAATTAATTTATATGTCATGGTTTCATTTTTAATTCTTTTACCTGTTGTGGTACAGTAATTTTATTTTAGGTGCATCGTCTTCACATGTTATTATTATATAATTTATGTACATGCAAATATTCTAAAACATTTTAAAAGAGTAATGGTGGAGTTTCTTGCCCATTCTTCTCCATACGAAAACTACCTTTTGGAATGGGCGACTAGAATCAATTCTATTTTAGTAATTTTGGACGTTCAAAAGTGCCTTTTATGTGCCTATTTGAAATAAATGCTTTGAATTTGACTTTACCAAAACGGTATACTCAGCACTCTGCCATTCAATAGTAAACTATTGCATAACCTCCTGGGGAGAGCAGGAAAAGTGCACCTTCTGGAAGTTGAAAGAGCACAGAGAGCCGTTCTCAAAGTTGGAGCCGACCTCCCTTTTCGTTATCCAACTGCTGACCTACAATAAACGTTGGGATATCCTAACAGTAAGGCAGACCCTCATATTCGCTAAGATACACAAACAACATACAGAAATGAAATATGACTCTCATCTCAACAAAGATAAACGAAGGAAAGGTAACGTCTGTCCGACTATATTTTTTGCACTATTCTTTCGCAAAGGTTTTACTGTTTTCTTGGAGGATATCAGTATAATAAAATCAATACAACACTCTCATTATACCCAAATCGTAGAAATCGTATCAAACCTAACCGTATGTAAAATGGCTTAAAACCCTCGATTATCAGTCCTACCGTTAAATCTCTATCTCACACAAACACACACATACACACCCCCACTCACATGCATACTCACCCTTACACTAACTTACACACCCTCACACACACTTAAATCACATAATATGTATTTGCAGTCTAAATTAGTTTTATTTTTCTTTATATTTAACTGTAGGTACTTAGAATTTAAGTAAACTTTATCACATGCTCTGTTTTTTTAATCATTAATCTAAATTAATATGCATATAATAAGTCCCGGGGGTTCTGGTGACCCGTAACACAGGTATTTTATGCCTTTTTCGGGCAGCATTCTCTAGACTAAGCACTATTTTTTAGACTAAGCACTTCCTGTCCACAACAACATTTTTGATGAGAAATAAATAAATTTATTATTATTAAATACGAAATAATACTTAGCCTAGCATGCTCTTTTTGTCTCCAATCTGGATGACAATGTAATTATTAATGTACTTATCTGTATTCTTCGTTGAAGAGAGAAATCATTAGAAATAGACGCAGGACTGTGTCTCTAATCTGCTCAGAATAAACGAAAACAACTCATCGATCAATAGTCACAATCCGCAGTAATGAGGACACAACTTAAAGGATTAACCGCCAACGTTTCCCGTTTCTTCGAATCGCTCGCTGTTAGCTGTGAGCCGGTTGCGTCGTCCAAACAATCTGTAAACAATCTCCCACGCCGTAGAGGCACGGTCATATTATCTATTTGGTATTGTGACTCGGCCCTGTTCTAGAAATAATTACCAACAGCCGCGCGGTGCGTAAACACGCGATAGGGCTGCGTCTACAGTATTTTAATTTCATCAACCTGCTTAAGTTTCTTTCTGGTTTTGCGATTGTACCTAAATATTATATTTTTCATAAAAAAAAAATAAACTCATTAAAAAGTAAATGAAATAGGAAGAGTTCAATTTATATAGGTACCTACGTGTTGTGTTTTTTTAAAAAAACTCATTGACGAATTTAAGCAACCAAAGACAGCACAATATAGTCTATATTTGCTCTTTGCCTTGTTAAGTACTTACTTATTTAAATGAATATTTGTCACAAATCGCACGCTTACTGCTAACAAAACCATCACACCGTCTGGCGTCCGTTTGTCACTGCGGTGCTTTCGAGATTGTTTGTTTACCGAGTGTAAACCGAACTCGAGGCGCGTATATATGACTCGCGTTCCGACCGTTTGTAGTAGATAGAATACTGTATAGATAATATTACCGTGGTAGAGGTACGATTCTATTGATACCAATGTGTGCACGGACTGAACGGCAAGAGATCACATTTATCGGCTTAGTTATGTAGCTTTATTTGAAATTGTACACGTTATCTCAACGGGAAGAAGAATCTGGGGGCACGGGAGTGCCCCCACCAAGTATTCAAGTTTTTTTTTTTTCAAGTTTTATTTTTGTTACATGATGTCAACGTATTTCTTTGAAACACTTATCACACCTACCCTGTATTGCCACAGGTATTGTAACAGTAGCGCCTTTTTTCAGTCATTGTTTTCATACGGAATTCGATAAACTGGTACTTGTCTAGTTAATTAACGCGATTGATGTCACTGAAATCATAAAATACCGGACGTAAAGTCAAGGAAATTAATTTTAAAGCAAATTGAGTTTCAACTCCATTCTTTGACAGTTGTATGAATTGACCATTAAAATAATTGACGTAGGGTGTCTATTTGCTCTGTAATTAACTTCCCTAACTATACATTACAAGCTTCGAACGCGTCACACAAAAGATTGTCACAATATATTAAGTAGTGTCATCCTACTCCGGTGTGAAAGTCTGTCTGATAATATCAGGTGACACGATACATGTTAACATTAAACCCTTTGTTCTTAGCCTTTTCCATAAAAACAAGCTCTTGCATCGCTTTTAAACAATCTTTCCTCGGGCGCCACCGCCTGCCTAGAGGCGCGACCGTGTCGATGTTGTCGATATCGATAGGTAATAACGTGTTGATCCGCCTCGCCACGTAATGCCCGTCTTTGTTGAGGTTTGCATTACCGCCTCGCGCCTGCACGGGACGTACCGGAAAATACCTGACTTTTTATCTGACATAAGGTTTACGAGAAGTGATTGTCGTGTGACAGGAATCTAATGAAATTCCAAAATCCAACCACCGTGTTACGACGTTTCCCATTATCGGGAGTACGTGTTACAGCAAACACCTGATCTAATAATCAATCACATCGTATTATTATTGTAATATTATCTCATTAGTTACAGGAACACTTAGCAGTGAGTTGATAATGAGTCAAACTGTAGTTTTTAGCCAATAACTTTGTTTACTATATAATTATGTATACCGTGCCTACTTTTTAATGATTGTACTGGCAATAAAAAAAAGCTTTAATAAAAGTCGTAAGATTCATAGTACAAGATACATTGCATACACAAGAGTGACACTATATTGGAATTGGCGAAATTATATTGCATTTTTTAGTAATTTTATCAGCGGTCGCAAATATACCTACCTATTTGCGACCGCTGCTAAAATTACTAAAAAATCCAATCTCGGTCTAAAATAGCAAAAGATTCACCTACTACTTACCTACTGCATGGCTTTGGAAACCATCACTAACGAAATGTATTATCTAGATAATACATATGTACTAGGTTACCAAGACTTTTATATCTTTTTCAATAATTCAGACGTGATAACATTTATGTTCTTCCTAGTTTAATGAACATTACCTGACACACCTAACTCTATCCTATTAATCCTAATGTAATTTGATAGTGAATTTCCGTAAATCTTCGTACAAACTGTAACCCTGTCAGCGCCGGGGAACGGTTTGGATGACATTAAACGGCGAGGCGCCCCTCAGACAGGTAATAGTGGGCGCCTTGAGCCCGTCCGGCGATCTGCACGTCTCGCTCGGCCCCGTCCGCAGGGCTGCGATGTTATAGTGACTAGAACAATTTTAATACGAGTATTATCAGTCAACTAGAATCTGGTAGACTGACATTTATTAGAAATGACGTCTAAAGCCAATTTATCTCATGAAATAAAATATTTTTTATTTAGTTTTTTAAACTGATACTTACCAAATACTTTATGAAGATTTATCTTAATATCTCTCGACACGGGAAGATAAATCCGTGCCTTTTGATAGTCAATCAAAAGTAAGCATGTGTTTTGGTACACTTCTTAAGCTAAAATTTGTTCATCTAGGCTGAAATAAGATAAAACGTAAAGTCAAACATGATCCTTTCAGAACGCAAATAGGCCAAGAGACCCTTTTCCTCTAGATCTCTAGATTCTGGGATGAAGTTAATTACAATGTTATAGAATGAACGATCAAAAAGGCTCCTTAAGATCTAAGACATGTGTAACAAGATATTTGTTGTTGATGGTATTATAGATAGAATACGCTTTATTTTAAACAACATAAATAAATTACAGATATAGATGTAGAAATATTACATAGTATTATTTCTGGGGTTTACCGTTTTCCAAGTTTAGGCATGTGGAAGATGAAAGACGTTACTAATTAAAGTAAGCACTTATTTATAATAAATAAAGGCAGTGTGTGTAACATTAGAAACTCGGGAAATCATAGTAAGAAACACAACAGATTCTTCTTTTGCAGTTGTAAAATGCGACGCCAATACTTTTAAAATGTAATAGAAAAATCGAATCATCATCTAGATGCTCTTTAAATCTATTCCGTTTGATTGATCGCAATTCGGTTTCACTTGGCGCCTCACGGCTCACCTCGCCACCCGGTCCGGAACGGTCCGGAACAAACAATTGCTAAAATCCAATCATCAGACAAAGGGACACTTTTTCTCGGCACAATTGTATCCGGCGCGGGCGGCATCCGCAGGGTTGCTAAGAGATAGCCTTTGCACTCATCGTTTGTTGTTTTATTTGGAAGAATGTGTTGTTTTAGTTTCATTTCAATTTACTTTAGTGTACAGCTACACACAGAGGCGGCTGCTTGTATTCCTTTATCTATAAGTTATTATAAATCTGTACGGATGTCTATAGTAAGCTAATTTCTCAAAATTCTAACTGAATTTGGAGAAATTGATGATGAACTGAAAGAGAAAAATGCATTGTAGTAGTCCTCCCACAACAATGACTTGATGCTGCACGGTGGCGGTGCTAGTACTATGTTAGAGTCTTACTCTTTAATTTTTTTATATCTTTTAAAGCTGCTAACCCTAAAATCTCGATTAAGGCAGAGCGTCGCGATGGCAATTCGTCAAAGGACGTTGATCGCTGCGTCAGCGAGACCATTTGAATTGCAGCAGGCGCTGAACATCGCCTGCAAGGTATTGATCTGGGGGTCTGGGGGCACGGGAGTGCCCCCGCCAAGACCAGCCAAGCGAAGCGCAAGGGCACTACCTACCTTTTCTCGAAGCACTTCGTCGTATTTTTGAACCCTCTTAACTTGGGTTTGGATTATACCAGATAAACAAAATTTTCGGAATATGATGCCAGTGGTTGACTTATTAAACCTATAAAGTTTCAATTGCATAGCTCTTATACTTTAGATTTTATTGATATCTAAAATACCCCGATTTCGTCACTGACTCACTGACTGATGATCATCAAAATTCTTAAGGTACTTCCTGAAGTCCTAGAAAGCTGAAATTTGGTATGTAAGCTAGTAATAGTACACAAACAACAAAAAAATATTAAAACATGAAACTTTTACCCCCCAAAAAAAAAAAAAAATCCGTAAATTTTGATGCTAGAGGTCTGAAAATTTATATAGGGGGTCCTTGTTATAAATAAACCCCAAAAAAAGAAAGAAAAAATGAACAACAGCAAAAATACTCGTATAAATATCATAAGCAACTTACAAAAAGAAATGAAATCCCACAAAAACATTTCATGTTAAATGTTGCCAAGACGAGACCATGTAGCTCGCACTGTCAAAAAGTAATCAGATCTCATGTAGAGCCAAGCTTCTAACTCTACACGCCCTAACTCTACAAGGCCTGACTTCGCAAACTCTACACCTTAGTCAAAATAATATGGCTTGGCCATTTCGCTACATTCACATGAGCGTAAGGTGAAAAACTCTCATCTGTTAATGGTTCTTGTAGTATCGAAACGGCCAAACCAGATATTTTGACTAAGGTGTAGAGTTTGCGAAGTCAGGCCTTGTAGAGTTAGGGCGTGTAGAGTTAGAAGCTTGGCTCTACATGAGATCTGATTACTTTTTGACAGTGCGAGCTACATGGTCTCGTCTTGGCAACATTTAACATGAAATGTTTTTGTGGGATACACTTGACTCTCAGCGACGCGTATTATAGCGTCGTATTGTTCAAGGGCGTAAAATTGACTTAAATATTATAGGATTGTTTGTGACCTGTAACTCAGGTATGGTTTGTACTGTATCAGGCAGTTTAAAAGAAAGAATGAAAATACTTTTTTTTTAACTTTATTTGAAATGGGTTTGCTCTTTAGTCTAGGTCAGAGATGACAGAGACAAGTCGACGATGGAGTGAGCTTACCCAGAAGAAGCCTGTTCACTCGTACTTTGAAGAGATTCGGGTTGTATGCGGTAAAAATGACGCAGAAAAAAAAACAAAAAACAACAACTTGTGGAAAAACATGCGTCACATCCACGCAAACCGGCAGTCGCTCAGCATAATTTTAAGTTCCTATTCGAGACAATCCCAGCGCTGGAGTTGAGTTGGTATTACGTTTTCAAATGTATGATAGGGTGATGGTTTTTGAACTGAAATGAAATGAAGGTGTTTTGTTTCTGAAATTAACAAATATGCTAGAGTACCTATCGTATTTTATCTCTCGTACGAATTTCATTCATCATCTGCCTAGTCTTTTCCCAACTATGTTGGGGTCGGCTTCCAGTCTAACTGGATGCAGCTGAATTCCAGTATTTTACATGGAGCGACTGCCTATCTGACCTCCACAGCCCAGTAATAGTAATAGTATTAGTAATAGTAATAATAGCAATAATAGACCCGCAGGGCAGCATGTGGCGAGCTGTTGGGCAGTAGCGACCCCACGGACCCTATCTTTAGGGAGAAGTCTTGTCCCTCACCTCTGGCTTGCCTTTATTGGCCGGCTGGAGTGAACAATGACGAGGAACAGAGCTCCCACCTCATTCTTGCCTTTATTGGCCGGCTTGAGTGGAGATTCGCAAGAGCAAAAACGTGCTCGGAGGAAGGAAGTATTCCAGTAAGATGCTGGTAGGGATCTTGACCGTACTTCCGGGATTGTCCTGATAGCCGTGGAATACCTCTCCACTCCTCATAAGCACCTCAGGACATGTTGCCGCCATGTTGCTACGTCACTATGTGCTAGCGACCGTTTCCGGGGGCCCATTATTGAGTGTGCAAGTCACCCCCTGCCATTTTATCCGTGTATATATAAACATTGATCAGACAGGGGTCATAGTTATTCCATAGTTCTTGGTAACCAGTCCACTTTAGCCACCCAAACCAATAGTCCAACTTTTTATTTTTCCATATCCTGCAATAGTCCTACACCAACCGGGGGTTATCCTTGGGTACACTTGCATAGCGCATACAGGGATAATCGTCGGTTGGTGCCGCATTTCATTAAAATTTCCTAAGGGGCCTCTGCGAGTTGGCTTCACCCCTCGTACGCCTTCCAAAGGACCGGGACCCCATGGTTCCGAGATATATAAATAAATGCAATAATAGTAATAGTAGTAATAGTTACTGGATAATACGATACCCCTTGGTTTGGTACTGGTTGTCAGACTTTCGGGCTTCTGACTACCCGTAGCGTCTGTCAAAGATCCACGAATGACAGCTGGGACTAACTGCTTAATGTGTTTTCCGAGGCACGGAGGGGTCACGGTATGTAAAGATGGTCACCCATCCACAGACCAACCGCGGTAAGCATAGCTTAACCTGATCGATGCGGCTGTGCGGCTGTTATTACTTAGACACAGGCCCCTCGTACGAATTTCATTATCATGACTAAATAAAAAATATGTTAATATTCCTATGTTGTTAAATTATGATTGCCTATCGATATAAACAAGAACGACTAACATAAGTTAAACTTAAAGTGACTATCTCCAGAGAACAGTATGCTGTGTCTAAACCCCGCGCATTACATTCAATACTCCACGAGCCCATTGTCTGCAACTTTGCGACTAAACAATTTGCAAGCCGGCAGAAGTCGCCGATACAAATGTTGAAAGCTGAACACGTAGAAGGACCAGCGTCCGTGGTCCTGAGAGTCGCATTCAAATAGAGTCACAATACGTTCGTAGTATCTATTGTACGGGGTTTCAATGTGCAGTCAAATTGCGGACGTCCTGGCTGCGTGCTTCTTGTTGCCGCTTTGTGAGCATTTCATATCGTTTAGGTGTCAATACGGGATTTGAAAATGTTTTGAACGGATTCTAGTTCCCACTTACCAAGAATATTTAATTTTAAATATTGCGTTGGTAAATGTTTATACTCATTCGGTTCTTTATGTAGTACGTTAATTCGACAGTTGTTTGTGATACCTGTACACACGACTCTGTCTGGCACTTAATCCGCCTTTCGTATCTTTGGAGTTTGTTATTGTGACCTCTGCTTGTGGTATCAGACTACCATTCATATGAATGCGTGCCCAGCTCGCTTGTACATCGATCCGCACGTAACATAGCTTCGTAATACAGATATATCGCTTTGGTCAGTCCACAATAATTCCATATACGAGTGGGCATCGCATTAAACACAGCACTCGTGTTCGATTCGAGTGGGCTTATTGATTTTAGATTAATTACCGCGCTCTCCCGGCGACCGAGCTTTAAGCCTCCCGCGATCCTTTTAATTTATACGATATTTTGATTAAATCTAACCCGGTATGTAATTGTTGGGGATTTTCATGTAATGTATACCTAAGTGGGTCATGACATGTTTGGACGTCTGTCAGGTGTGCTTAATGCTTGGCGTTCCGTGAATGGTGGGAATGCAGTGCGAGCAGTGTTTCTGTGTAATACCTACCTTCTTCGTACGCAAAACACGCGCTGCGACGTAGCGTTGCGGACACAGCCGGTATTACTTATTACCTGTCTTTGTTCTTATCTAAGACGTCCAAAAGATGTCTTAGATAAGAACGTCGCAGTGAACAGTCCTTTGTCTCTGAATAGCTACTACTTACCATTCACGTTTACTTGAACTCATAATACTTTTCATGCAATTGTCTATACTTACCCCAGTTAAGAAGGTATGGTACAAATACCTACTTAAAATTTCTTTAAATTCATTATTGCAATATATTTCGGACCTGTAAAAAGTCTCTGACTGAAGCATGAATAAAATATGTTATTCTACCAACAATACAATTTAATTTAATTTCGTTAGAAAACCTAACTTTCAAAAACACAAGGCCCGGGATAATTACAATCCAGTCTATTGCAGACATATCGCAATACATAATAATTAAACAGACAAACAGTTATTTGCCGCAAACGTAATACAAGCTGATACCTCGTTTTATTTCGTAATGAAATAATTTATATGCGGGCCGCCGCAAACCATATCGCTACGAACGAATTTATTTGTATAATAATTGTTAATCCACGCTCAATACAAATATCGGATTGGAGTCGGAGGCACATGGGTATTATTAGAACTCATTAGAAGCGGTATAAAGCGTACTGAGATTTTTGCAAAAAGATCTTCGTAATGACCTCTAAGTGCATACAACTACATTCCCTTATTCCAATAACATCAGTAAGTGGGTACTATTTTGCGTGATGCTATTGGAATAAAACTGTTAGGTAGGACATTCAAGATCGACGTAAAACTATTAGTCAATCATTGCAATGTTTTTTACAAAAAATACTGTACTTTACAAAGGCGAACTTAACGCCTGAGGCATTTTCTACCAGTCAACTTTAGGTGATGCAGAGACAAAACATATAACGTTACGTTATTGGAACGAAGATTTGTATCGTCACGTCCGCGAGTATTATCAAACGAACGGCAATCATTCTTATTTATACTTTATGACAATGAGATAAGAGTTACATTGCAATGACTTAATTGGCTTTACGCTAGCTAAGGAGTTTTAGTTTCAGAAGCGTTCAAAGTTACCACATTATCAATTACGTACGGGGCTTTACTTGTATGCATTAGTTTTTTTTTAAATCTGCACAAAGACAAAAAAGGAGAAACGAATATTGTATTATCGTCATCCCCAGCTAGTAATAAGGCCCCCTTTATCGGGAACACCCGTCAACACTCCACATTAAATTCTCCTGCCCTTCTGGACGTCGACGAAGCTGAGGTGGAATCAATTATCCTTCAATTACGGAATGACTGTGCAGTGGGTTGGGATGGTATACCATCTTCTATTCTAAAAAGCTGCCGACATGTATTGCTTCAACCACTAACCTACCTCTGCAACCGTTGCCTACAGACTGGAGCTTTTCCCAATGCCCTGAAAAAGGCAATCGTGCACCCTATTTACAAGGGGGGGAGTAGAAATTGTGTCAATAATTACAGGACAATATCTGTTCTGCCAGCACTATCGAAAATTCTTGAGAAGATTCTCAATAAGTGTTTACGCAGCTTCCTTGACAAAAACCAGATCATTGCTGACAATCAGTATGGATTCCGACCTGGGCTGTCAACGGAAGATGCTGTACTGGATTTCACGCAAACGGTTGCTAAATGTTTGGACCAAAAGATAAAATGCCTAGGAATTTTCCTAGACCTTTCCAAGGCATTTGACACAGTTTCTATTTCCCTACTTACATCTAAGTTGGAGCTTTTCGGTGTACGTGGCATATTACTAGACATTTTTAAAGATTACCTCAGAAATCGTACTCAATGTGTCAAAATTGAAGCGTACCTTAGCGACGAGGAATCAGTGTCATATGGCGTTCCTCAAGGGAGTATCCTGGGTCCAACATTATTCCTTATTTACGTCAATGATCTGTGCAGAATGAGTCTCCCAGACTGTAATATATATGCGTATGCAAATGACACTGCTATTCTCGTGCAGGGACTTACGTGGGATATAGTCAAAACAAAAGCAGAAATGGTTCTGGCTGTAGTAATGGAATGGCTCAACTCAAATCTACTTACACTTAACCTACAAAAAACCACGTACATTCCTTTTGCAATACGTCGTAACACCACACCGACAAATACCTTTAATTTAACTGCTCACACATGCTCAAACACCTTAGGACCCTGTACATGCCCAACACTCACTAGAACTGACAGTGTAAAGTATTTGGGAGTGCAGATAGATGACGGTTTGCGATGGGACAAACAAATTGATGCCCTCACTACCAGAACGATGCGCTTGATACACATTTTCAAGTCTCTCAGACAGTCGGCTAATGCTGACACTCTGAAAACCGTGTACTACGCTCTGTGTCAATCGGTCATTGGCTATTGTATCGCTGTCTGGGTCTGATTGTTCCATCTACACTTGGCGGGTTTTCGTTGTGTTGTAGTTATTTTGCATATTATTTTATGGTTTTCTGAAAACCCGCCAAGTTTAAATGGAACAATATTATTGTATTGATATCTAAAAAGTTTCAAAAACACAAATTACTTACAACAGAATTGCAAAATAAGGCCGGTGCAAAGAAAATGGTTTAAAACTTGGCGTTGGTTTCGATTTCAACTCTTTTGCTGGTCAAACATCTACATGAAGTAAGGAAGTTGGCCTTCTTTTTCAACATTATATGTTTTTGGTGGGATTTCATTTCTTTTTGCCAAGTGGGTAGATACACGTGTAGGATTAAATTGTATAGCCTAGGCTTTCTTTTTTTTTGATAATTGTGGTTTTTTATAATTTTTTCTCTTATGAGGTGTTTTTTAGGGTTCCGTACCCAAAGGGTAAAAACAGAACCCTATTACTAAGACTTCGCTGTCTGTGCGTCTGTCCGTCTGTCTGTCTGTCACCTGGCTGTATCCCAAGAACCGCGATAGCTAGACAGTTGAAATTTTCACAAATTATGTATTTTTGTTGCCGCTATAACAACAAATACTAAAAACAAAATAAAATAAATATATTAAAGGGCTGGCCCTGGCTCCCATACAACAAACGCGATTTTTTTGCCCTTTTTTGCTCGATATCAAAAATGACAACAGGTAGGCACTTGAAATATTCACAAAATACTCAGTTGTATTTTAACTTTAATAATAAATAATAAAATTAAAATAAAATAAATATTTAAGGGGGGCTCCCATACAACAGACATGTTTTTTTCGGCGTTTTTGCCTTGTGGTACGGAACCCTTCGGACTCGCACAGGCCAGTTTTTTATTAAATGATGAGCCCGCTGCAGTCTGAACTGCGGCAATGTTTGGACGTATAGACCATTCCCTATCAGCGGTTTTTTTTTAAACTTATTCTTTTTCACACATATGTTTTTTTAAATCCGGTCTATAGAGCGACCTTAATCTGTTGTACTCAACAATAGCACTTCCTTGTGCTTTGATCTGGCTAGGATCGATATTTATTAAATGGTCACCACTCAAATTTTTTACCCTAGATAATGGTAAGTAGGCTTGACCACAAGTGAATACAGAAGAACCAATATCAATTAAAGCATTGTCCAAGCTCAAACCTTGACTCTTATGAATGGTGATTGCGTAAGCTAAACATATCGGAAACTGCTCCCGGTAAACAAAAGCACGGCTCAAAACTTCAAGTTACAATTTGTAATATTAATTATATTAGTTTTACTTTAAAAAAATATACTTTTAGAAATAGAAATATGAATCTGCATAACAAAACGATTTAAAAGGGGTTAAATAAGTATTCTTAAAAAATATTTTGCGTTTATTATATCTTATGATATACGTCATTTGACATGTTTCAAGGTTTTTAATAATTTGTCTTTCTAAGAAAATCTCATACTTACCTAAAAATCAAGCTTATTTTTTTTTAATACGGAACACGGATTACAGAATGTGTGATAGCCGAACTCACACTTGACCGTATTTTTATTTTAACTTTAGCTTTGTGCAAAATTACAAGTTTCTAGGCCGACTATAAAAAAAAATTAATACCTACGGAACCCTCTGTGCGCGAGCCGAACTCACACTTGACAAGAAAATGAATGAAATTTTTCATTTAGCTTCATGGTAATGTCCAGTTCCAGCTAGAAAAAAAATCATACGGGACCCTTTGCATGCGAGCCAAACTCACATTTGACCTCTTTTCAATTTTTCCTTTAGTTTCATGCTAATGTCTAGGTTCATGCTAAATTTCAAGTTTTTAGGCCGGTTAGAAGTTTCTAGGCCGGCTAGAATAAAAAATTAATACGGAACCCTCTATGCGCGAGCCAGACTCATACTTGACCATTTTTTTAATTTTTCCTTTAGTTTCATGCTAATGTCTAGCTTCGTGCCAAATTTCAAGTTTCTAGGCCGGTTAGAATAAAATATTAATATTGAACCCTCTATGCGCGAGCCAGACTCACACTTGACCATTTTTTTAATTTTTCCTTTAGTTTCATGCTAATGTCTAGCTTCGTGCCAAATTTCAAGTTTCTAGGCCGGCTAGAATAAAATATTAATATTGAACCCTCTATACGCGACCCAGACTCACACTTGACCATTTTTTTAATTTTTCCTTTAGTTTCATGCTTATGTCTAGCTTCGTGCCAAATTTCAAGTTTCTAGGCCGGCTAGAATAAAATATTAATATTGAACCCTCTATGCGCGACCCAGACTCACACTTGACCATTTTTTTAATTTTTCCTTTAGTTTTATGCTAATGTCTAGCTTCGTGCCAAATTTCAAGTTTCTAGGCCTACTAGAAGTCCCTAAACATTTTGATTAACTCTAAGTGAGTGAGTCAGTCAGTCAGTCAGTCAGTGCCACTTTAGCTATTTTGAAAAGTCCATAACTTTGAATCTATTAAAGCTACAGTTATGAAATTTGGTATTCGAACTAACAGCAGTCATGGTATTATGTATGTGAAGTTTGATTCGATTTCGTGTGGCAAATAGTTAGATACAGGGTGGTCAAAAGTAGCTCGAAGCGGTTCGGGTAAATAGTGCACGGCGTACGTGCGGCCACTTGCTGGAAATTGGCCTGCGCACTGCCGTGCGCTTCGATTATGCACAGAAATTTTTGCAACACACTGTAATGCCTAGAATAAGTCTACCCACTAGTTATATCTACTGTGTACATTTCTGTAACTATTTTGGTAAATAAACTTTATTATTATTATTATTATTAAATCTGAATAATCTAACGCAATTATTTGCAATCTAAACGCAGAACCTGAGAAGGTTGCAGAGGAGCTACCATATTCACCAGAATATCGCATTTCTATTTCTATGGTATATTAATTAGCAGAAATGAGGGGCCCGTGGCTAAATAATAACAGCCGCACAGGTCGATCGATCAGGTTAAGCTACGCTGGCCGCGGTTGGTCTGTGGATGGGTGACCATCTTTACATACCGTGACCCCTCCGTGCCTCGGAAAGCACGTTAAGCCGTTGGTCCCGGCTGTCATTTGTGGATCTTTGACAGTCGTTACGGGTAGTCAGAAGCCCGAAAGTCTGACAACCAGTCTTACCAAGGGGTATAGTATTACCCAGTAACTGGGTTGTGGAGGTCAGATAGGCAGTCGCTCCATGTAAAATACTGGTATTCAGCTGCATCCGGTTAGACTGGAAGCCGACCCCGACATAGTTGGGAAAAGGCTAGGCAGATGATGATTAATTAGCAGAAATTTTTTGGTAGTTGTTTAATCGTTAAAACTAATAAGATACTTGCTTAGAGTTGTAAAAAACAGTTTTTTTCTGAGATGAAAAAAAACGTTGAAAAAAAAACATGAAAACAAACAGATTTTTTTACGAAAAATTACGTAAATAAAAATATATCTACCAAGTAAATAATCGTTGGCATTAAAAATGAGCTAATATTAGATTCACTTTGGTTAATAAAGAAATACCATTTATTTAGGGTTAGTAAAATAGTGTACATTGCGTACAATTTAAGATTGCAATCAATACAATCAGCAACAGAGATAATAATCAAAGTCCCTGAATCGGATGAAACAAGTGAAGACACAGAACATGTCAATTATTCCGTTGTCGATAACGCAAGCGTAGCTACCTATACCGATACAGGTGATAGCACTGATGAACGTTTAAGTATTTTTTAAGTTCATATTATTATCTATACTGCTATGTATAATTTCTAATTTCATTGATTTAAACATAATTTGACTTGAATTAAAAATAAAACAATCATATTTAGTTTTATTCCATTGTATTTAATGTATTTCACTTTTTCTGAAATAAAACCAAATGTAGAAAAAAACGATGGTGCCAAGTTTTTTTTCAAGATTATGAAAAAAACACATTTGGTTTTTTTTAATTGACAGCTCAGTTCTGTTCATCAAATCTAAGAGATTCTGGAGAAGAAGACTCCTGTCCTTTGAAACAAGAATATTAGGTATTAGCACTTCGCCCGCAAATTCGTCCGGGTGTATTTCGTACTTTCCTCTAAAAATTTCGAAAATGTATGTTTATGATCTTTATTTAGTTATAAATATGTATTCGGGCCAGTTTTTAAGTTTATAGATCAAAGGAATCAGATTTTTCAAATAAAGTGTATCCCCGCTTTACAGCTTCACAGGGGTGGAATTTTGAAAAATCGTTTGTGATGTGTTCATAACTTGACTCAAAGACCGATACCAATTTTCGAGTTAATGGAAGCAAGAAGTAAAATCCACTCCTTCTTCTTCTTCTTAGCGTGTCGATAGCAATCTAAATGGATTCGGCTACTTGTTTGGTGATGGCACCACGTTACAGGAACTGCACGTGGTGGACGCTGGTGATGGCACCAGCGTCCACCAGTTCCTGTAACGTGCAGCTGACAGGACACACAGGACGCGATATTAAGTATCCCACCGTTTGCGGAACAGCACCACATTTACACTCCAAGGCGGAGTCGTCTATGAATCTCCACCTGAAGTCCTGAACAGATTTTCTTTGCCGAACCAACCTAGGTCCGGAGTCTGTTTCATTCATTTCATTAATTTATTTATTCATAAACAATTTACATTGTGTTGAACATTACATATTAAATAAAATTATCACATGCAGAAACAATACCAAATAAAATTATCACATGCGGAAAACAATACATATGAAAACCTAATTTGAATTGATGTGAGATGTATAAGTATTTCAAGAGTCATTTCATGTAAAGTAAGTCAACAATTAAATATACAGTCAAAAAAAAAAATAGTAGGTATAATGTCAAAATCAGAAAAGTTTAAAGACTTCCAGGTTACCCAAGGTAACTCATGTCCAGGTAGAAGGTTTTCAGTGGGTGAAACAAATGGTTTGGGTAAGGAAGCACCGGCTCGACACGGCTTCAGTCCTTTTTGTGATTCTTCTTCAAACCACTGGTGGCGCTATTTCTGCTAGTGGATACAGCATTTCCTACTATATTTCCCAGCAATCCACTCCGTAAACTTTATTACCCTTTTCCACCTTGGTAGGAGTCGATTTTTGAAAACCCTAAAACATACCTACTTTTTACCCGACTGCGTCATTTATTTCAGTAGTACCGAGTTTCAAGTTAATCCGACATCGGGTTACATATTTTTCTAACCTATTAACTTTGTCACCCCCTAAATCCTCTGTGAGGGGTTTTTTAAACTAAAAGTGACATTTTTTATTATTTACTGAGCCAAATATTGCCAAGTTTCAAGTTTATTAACCAAATGAATAAGATTTTTCATATAAATTGTATCCTCGCTTTTCACCCCCACAGGGGTGGATTTTCGAAAAATCGTTAGGGATATGTTCATTACTTGACTCAAAGATTATTTATACCAAGTTGCGAGTTAATCAAGCAACGCAGTAATATCCTCCCTTGTATAATTAACTACCACTTTTCACCCCATTAGGGGTAGATTTTCAAAAAACCCTGATATATAAATACTGAGTTTCAAGTTAATCGGACCACGCGTTAAATTTCTTCCATACAAATTTTGACACCCCCCAATCCCCCATCAGGGGGTAGTTTAGAAAAACAAAAAATGCCAAACTTCATAATTTACTTAGATAAGTATTCGTGCCTAGTTTCATGTTTATTAACTCAAGGAATAAGACTTTTCACACAAATAAAATCACCCCCTTAAAGGTTGAATTTCCAAAAACCCCTTCTTAATGCTCCCCTTCATTATAAAAGGAAGCCGTGTGCAAAATTTCACATTCCTGGACCCAGTAGTTTCGGCTGTGCGTTGATATGTCAGTCAGTCAGTTTCTCCTTTTATATATATAGATTACTAACTTAACTTTAGAGCTAGTGCCAGAGCCAGTGTCAGTTGTATATGTAACATGTTTTATGTTAAGTGGCTCGTTTAATTAATTAAATGGCGAAAGTTTTCTAAAATTGCAGAAATCTTTCTGCAATTAATGACAATAATTAATGACAGTAATTTTAATCCACTTTTTATACGTTTTTTGTAATTCGTTTTCATGGCAAAGTTTTCATTGTATTGATGTCTTCCTACAAATTAGAAATATCATAATTGTAATATTTTAATGTCACTTCTATGTGACTTCTATGTCACTTCTGTGTGGTCGTGAATTGCTGTTAATTGATTATTTCTTAGTTTTATTGTGTTTATGGTGAAGCATAGAACACGAGGATTGCCAGTAATCCAAGCTTGCAGAGATGATCCAGTCTAAACTTTTGGTGATAGTTGCTGCTTGCTTGTGTGTTGAGCATCGTACGGTAATACCGACGACGATAGCATGGCGCCCGCACTCATGACTTATTCGACAAAGTTCTTCAAAGGTTAGAATGTACTGTAATTGACAATATAATAACTTGTGTTTATATAAGATCATAATAATAACAAAAGGCATTTTGCCAATGATCTGCCCAGCTTGGGCAGAGCACCGCCGTGTCCTCACAGCGGCGATCGGCGGCGGCGATCTCTCGCGTCCGGCCCTAGTCCAGGCCATGATACGGAGCAAGAGTGCATGGAAGGCTGTCGCCTTGTTCTGCGAAGCCGTAATACTCGCGAAGGAGGAGGCGGAGCACGTAAGGGAGAGGCAATAAAGATTGCCTATAGGGCGCAAAGGCGCCCTCACGCCCCTAGCCGCCGCAGGAGACGCCCTGGGCGTCGGGAATCGATAGCCGATTCCCGGCCACCGAAGGCGCGGGCTTGCGGACGGCGAGCAATGGGCAGCTGGCCGTCCGGTAAGGACCAGGCCTGGGTCGACGGCGCGTTGTGTTCCACGCGCGCCTCAAGGAGATGTCTGCATCAACTGACGGGGTCCGCTAGGGCCGATGCCCGCCAGGGTCGCGGGTTGTTCGAAAGAGATACCGTGGCCCCTGGCACAGGCAACTGAAGGAACACGGGTGGGTTTTAGTCAGTAAGAGTCTGACACTCCCTTCCGCTCCACCCAGAGCGGGAGGGGTTATTTGATGATTATTATTATTATTATTAATTACTAGATCTCGTTCAAACCAATTTTCGGTGAAAGTTTACATGGTAATGTACATCATATATTTTTTTTAGTTTTATCATTCTCTTATTTTAGAAGTTACAGGGGGGGGACACACACATTTTACCACTTTGGAAGTGGCTCTCGCGCAAACTATTCAGTTTAGAAAAAAATTATATTAGAAACCTCAATATTATTTTTGAAGACCTATCCACAGGTACCCCACCACACTCATGGGTTTGATGAAAAAAAAATTTTTGAGTTTCCGTTCTAAGTACCCCATACTTAGAACGGAAACTCAATTTTTTTTTTTTTCCATTATGTGTGAAAATCTTAATGCGGTTCAACAGTATAGTTCTTATAGTTTCGGAAAAAAGTGGCTGTGAGATACGGACGGACAGACAGACAAGACGAATCTATAAGAGTTCCGTTTTTTGCCATTTGGCAACGGAACCCTAAAAAGGCATTTTGCCAATCACTAAGAAACACGTCATAATTATGTCAGATTTGCAAAGAAGTCCATGGAGTATGTTGTGGCAGGACGACCGATGTGTAGAGGCTTAGTGTACAAAGTCTACAAGACTACAAGTGCCATTTTTCCGTTTAGTCGTAGTTATTGGAAATATTAATTTCCGCCATATTTTAATGTCGTACTGCTTACAGCCTTATTATTATACTTACTCTTTGGTTGATTGTCATGAAGTTAGTATAAACTGAGCAGCCTCGTTAAACAACGTCTTTCTTTTGGCGAATTCCAATGTAAAGAAACCGGCCAAGTGCGTGTCGGGCCACGCACTGTGTAGGGTTCCGTAGGAGCCCTTATCACAATGTAGTACGATTCTGTTGGTCTTTATTCTGAATATAAAACAGTAAAAAAATAAAATTTTTCACATTTTGTTTTTCAATGCAAGTCTTTACCCGTTAAACAAGCAACTACTTCATCTTAGTCACTTTAAAGGATTAATGCTAAGGATTTTGTATTTGGTACAAAATTATCCAACACCCAAGTTCAACGACTATTACTGTTAAACTAATAAAGTTATTTTAACCGCTATACTTTTCCTTTAAAGTTCATGAAATGCACTATCATCGTGAATTTTTCCAGATTTTTCAAGCCAGCAGTTTAGGTTTTACAGGGGGGGGGGGGGGACAAAATTACAGCTTTCTAGTACTAACGGTCTCTTAGCAAAACCTCGGATAGACAGACAGACAGACAGACGGATATGACGAAACTATAAGGGTTCCTTGTAGGAACTACGGAACTCTAAAAATATGACAGTGATTACCTTTTTATCTCAATTTGACCGAGATCTATCTTTGAGAATTTTTGGACGAATGTACGCGAAGTCTAATTAGTGCGACACCCAGGTAACATGGAGTCCTCCCATTCTTCTTTTATCGTGAATGTTATACTTAGAACATTCACATATTATACTCAATGATGAATAATGATGATAAACTCATCAAAGATCCCACGGGTTTGTTTAATTCAACAAATAAACACCCAAAACTAACTAACATGGTTGCTTATTTATTTATTCAGATTTAATTACAACATGTGTATAATATGGTAATCGTACCTAAGTAAAAACAAGTAATATTATACTAAAGGGATGTTAAAGCAACACAAAGTGTGGTTTACTCACTTATCCCACTCCGAATATTTATCGAGACAGCAATAAAATAAGGGGATGGACAGTGTCGTGTGGTGTGGACGTTGGCCGACACGCTGGACTATAGCTGGTGTAGTTGAGGAGCAACGCACCACCGCGGGTTTGCGAAAGGGCAAATGCTGATGTCTATTTCATCGGGCTTATTACACATCGTATTAATCCTCACTCCTGACTACGGAAAAATAAAATGTCAAGTTTTTAAATAGACTGAAACTCATATAAAGTAAGTAGGTATGCAAGGATAAGTACAAATAAATGAATATTTTTTCTAATAGAGCTCGTACGTTTGTAAAGTGCATGGTTAAGTTAATTAATGTACACAGCTTCGTTTAATATCTCATGGCTTGCCACTTGAAACTCTACTTGTTTCCCGAGGGAAAAATGCTGGTGAAACATAAGTGAACGCTACGTTTTATGAATTGTACAAATGTACCTAGGTAGTCACTTTTAGTTCAAATTATTATCAGTCAAATCGTTTGCTACGATAGTATTTGATAATTAATGGATTGACGGTACTGTGTGTGTTCTAATTAGTTTCGTGAGGGCAACAAGGCCGAATACTTTAGTTCAAAGTTGCGAGCGGGCAGTAAGAGCAATATATTGGCTCTTAGCTTTCATTTGGGGTCCGCGCTTGGACGGGAACCACGTGGTGTGGCGAACAGAAGCGGGCGGTGCGATGTTGAGGTAAATAATGTTGATTGGCTAGTCTTGTTTTAATTTAAACTTAATTTCGTAAACACGCAAATAATTTTACTGCAAAACGCATATTTTTGCTGACAATAATAATTAAGTATAATCATCGTTTTACCAAAATCGTGTTGCGCATGCCTTCTCTGTATGAGAAAAGGCCTTTGCCCTGCAGTGGAACAGAAACAGCAGATATTTTGTTTTTGACTTTATTCAAACATCGATCTTAGAATTAGTCCGCAATATTTTAAAACATAGGTACCATAAGAAACAAATAGAATTCTATTTAACCCACGAACACACATTTACATCCGCAATGCATACTGAAAATGGTACCGCGAGCAGGCCCTGTACACTTCGGCTAAGGCATTGTATACACGAGTGAGTGCGCGCTGCGAGCTGTCATTGTTGCCGCGTACCATTGTCCTTGCGAGCATAGTTATTTTGGGCAAGGTCTGCACTCTGCCTGTCTGCCTAAAAAGCATGAAACTTGTGGGTTTATATGGCGTAATCAAAGATTGGTACCTACATGGTTTTTAATTATTTTTCTGCATAGAGAAATTGTTTCGTATGACCAACTAAGCAAGCTTGAAAATAAACATACTTATTATTTCGTACAAAAATATTCTTGGACATAGGACCTCAATCGTACCTTTACTACGAAATGCGAGAAATGATTACAGTGGGATCACAAGCGACACTTGTCTTGGAATAGGATATTGTTGGTCGTTTTATCCGCGACCTTGGAGCTTATCTGTTTTTCAAACAACTGCGGTGTGCATAACTCTGGTAGGTAACTAGTATCAATGTCGTAGTCGTGAGTGCAGTCACAATGTAGACGGTCGTGAGTGCAGTCATAATGTAGAAGGTCATGAGTGCAGTCACAATGTTGTTGGTCGTGAGTGCAGTCACAATGTAGATGGTCGTGAGTGCAGTCACAATGGAGTTGGTCGTGAGTGCAGCCACAATGTTGTTGGTCGTGAGTGCAGTCACAATGTAGATGGTCGTGAGAGCAGTCACAATGGAGTTGGTCGTGAGTGCAGTCACAATGTAGATGGTCGTGAGTACAGTCACAATGTAGATGGTCGTGAGAGCAGTCACAATGTAGATGGTCTTGAGTGCAGTCACAATGTAGACGGTCGTGAGTGCAGTCTCAATGTAGATGGTCGTGAGCGCAGTCACAATGCACGTTGTGTTGAACAAGGGAGCACTTTTGTCAGCGCGGTGTAATCCGGGTTTGATTGCGTCGGGATCGTTCCATCGCCTCATTAATATTGGCGGGCCAGCGTTTTTTATTGCAAGCCTTCCGTCAATATGGAGGAATGAGGAGGCTAGCTTATGGAACTTTATGGTTACGTTTAGATGTTCGGTTTTGAGTTTTTGTTCCTATATGTATTGATAAATTATGTATAGCTTTAGAAAGTAAGTAGGTAGTGTGCAGCAAAAAAAAAGAAAGAAGTCTTTTTTTAGTAAAGCAGGAAAATATATTTTTAGATTTTAAGTTTCGCAATTTGTAGTCACCGTCGGCCGTCCTGAGAGTGCCGGTGTATTTCATCCGCAATAAAATGCATTAAAACTTTGAACTAAGTTTTCCGCATTTGTTGTAGACTGTAGTTAATAGGTACATCATGGAAGCAAATTTTTCATTTAAATAGAATATCTTGAGATTCATATTGAAGGTAGTAATAGCAAATAGAGCAGCAAATTTACAGAAATTGTTCATCAATAGTGCGCCTGTAGTACCAGCCACTAAAACAGCAATATTAATGTTGGCAGTGTTGCCAGCCGTACAACCACACATAGTATAAACATTACTTGTTAGTACTGCGTAGGCTCTGTTTACCTACTCAACAATTATACAACAACGCCATTTACATACATACACACACGAGCAACTCATTTACCCTAAAATAACATTCAGTATAAGTACACTTTTACACGATAATTAAATATAAACTGTCAAAGAATGACTAGGGTACATGCAATGACTGACGTGCTTGCGTAGGACCTAACTCTTTGTTCCAATACGTTATCAGTTGATCACGAAACAACCTGTATCATCTTTGACAACAACTTAATTCCTTCAGTCAGCGTTCATTGTCGTAGCTCTAATTTTAATTACTTTCAAACCTAATGTCGTTACAGAAAACGTAATTAAACAAACAGTCGCAATCCACATAACACCCCTGTACCCAATGATTACCCAACTCTCAATTACCAACATCACAACTTCAACCCTAACGCGCTATCTGCGCCATAACCAGTAAGTGACGCAACTATACACGCCACACTCCCAATAGCCCGTGAGTTGCACAACTTTCCCCGTGCTGCCAATAAGACAACTATCTCAGATCGAAGAGGTACTAATGCACGGATCGCTCCGCACGGCACTCCCGGGGCCAGATATTGTAAATTTCCCATCAAACTGTTCTTGGTATCAGCAAGTCAAATATAAGGGAAGGCCCACACTGGCAGGAGCGGACTGCTTTACATAAAGTAATTGTTCTTTGTGCTGAGGGACTTGTAGGTGAATTTATTTACAGTTACGATGTATGTTTGGGTTGAGTTTTATGAATCAAATTGTAGTGGAGTATGGTCTAACTGAAAGTAATTTTGAGTCTAGACAAAAGTACTAAGGATAAGGACGTTTTGTTAACTAATAGATAACACTGCTTAACGTTAACCAGAAAGTTAGCTTAAGCGTTATGTCTAATCTAGGCGGCATATTCTTCAAGTCTGTCATGTCTTAGAGGTATCTAAAATATCTGAAAGCACTCACACAGCACTCTTAGCGATTAAGTTACATTTGGCGAATCAAACATACGATCTCCTAAATCGCTCTCAGTTCCGCTGCCGCCTCTCAGCATGCCCCAGAGTGTTATCACGGGTGGTCCTCAGGGACGCATCATCGTTACACTTGCCGGAATAATTTCCATTGTAAAAGCAAACAGAGAGCGGCGGGAATACGCCCGCCTGCCCGCCAGCCCGCCAGCCCGCCGTCCCGCCAGTCCGCCTGCCCGCTTAACTGAGAATATCTAATGTAAGCGTGCACGGAACACTGACTGATGGGCTTTTTGGATGATGTATTATAAAAGGAATTGTAAGACCTCGATGCTGATTAGCATAAATCGCGGAGTAGGTAAACAAAATGTTTATTCAGGTGTACATTTGCTATCGTGGGACAATAGATAGATAGATTCAATGGAGAAACACATTACACTGTACAAAACGTCTAGATTAAATACTTAGTCTTTTTACCCGACTGCGGCGAAGCCCAAAAGGAGGGTTATGTGTTTGACCTGTATGTATGTATGTATGTATGTATCTATGTATGTATGTATGTATGTCCGTTTCTTTGTTCCCTCGTAACTTCTAAACGAATGAACGGATTTGGATAAATTATACGTCTTTAGATTTGTCTTGGTAGCGCGAGTGTCACTGGGTATATCAAAATTGAAAAAATATAAAATAGCAGATTTTTGGCGTAATATTATGTCTTCAAAAAAAAATTTTTTTCTCGAAACCTATCGAGTGGGGTATCAAAATAAAGGGTTTTTAAAGGTGATTACAAAAATATATACAACTTATATGGTTAAAAGTAGTTCGAAGTGACAAATCGTAAAAATCACGTACCTACCAAGAACTAAATCGTCTGCGAAATCTTTCAAATTTGTAAACTAAAAAGCTGGAAATAAAAAACAAGTAATTAAAAACACTAAAAACCCCGACTGCGGTAAAAAAATTAAGTTAAAAAACAAGGCCATTTTAAATTAAATAAAAGTTGGAAGCAGGCGGGACCCATACCATTTTTTTATTATATTTTCAAACTCAAATGGGTCCCGCCTGCTTCCAACTTTTATTTAATTTAAAATGGCCTTGTTTTTTAACTTAATTTTTTTACCGCAGTCGGGTTTCTTAGTTTTTTTATTTTTAAAGTCTTGAACATCCTTTAATGGAGTCAAGGGAGGGGAGCTGCTACTTCCTCTTTAATTTTATTCGTCACCCGGCACTCCTCACCTCTTTTAACCCATAAAGCAACACGGTCTGCCGGAGGCCCGTGTTGCTCCATCCTTCTAACTTTTAAGTCGATGTCAAATGAGATGAGCGATATGAATCGATATTATGCTGTATCGATACAAAGCAATGCGATATATCGATATTTTTTATCAATACAGGACCATACAATACGCATCGATATATTGTATCTCCAGATAAAAAATATCGAATCCATGTGTGCTTAAAATTATGAACCACTTATGGACAGAAATGAAAATCCAATATTGTATTGGAACACAAGACTAAGTATTTGGCCTAATCTCAGTACTTTGGCACTTCGATATGTATCAGTGGTTGCGAATTCAGTGCCATCTGAACGCTTGTTTTCACTAGCTGGAAACCCACTTTCAGATAAGACACAATCGCTTGAATCCGCAACGCCTGTGTAGCTAGACTCTTGTTTTTACGTAGCCTTACCGCCTCTCAATGGCAATTGTAACATATTGTAATACTTCCATTGTATAAGAAAATAAACTCTTTTTACTCTTGGAACTAATACTTTTGTTTTATTTTAACCTGTTTAAAAAGGGATAAAATATGTAAGACGTTTCGATATATCGCTGAATCGATACGACTGGTTGCGATACGTATCGATACGCTGTTCTAACCTCACTTTCGAATTATCTTGTATTGACATTTTAGAACAATGAACATTAAAAAAAAACAAGTAATTACAAAAACTAAAAAACCCGACTGCGGTAAAAAAAATCAGTTAAATAAAAAAAACTGAAAAGCTAAAAACAAGGCCATTTTAAATTAAATAAAAGTTGAGTTTGAAAATGTAATAAAAAATGGTATTTTCAGTTTTTTTAACTTAATTTTTTTACCGCAGTCGGGTTTTTTTTGTTTTTTTAATTACTTGTTTTTTTTGTTTTAATTTTGTTATGATTTTAATTTAAGTTTTATTTATTTCTAAATGTTACGCATTGTTATATACAGATATATACAGGATGAGCAAAAAATCGTGAATCCAACGGAACAGGGCGATAGTTGGGGTTATTTGCAGTAAAAACTTTTTCAATATCTTTTAAGTCTCACGAAAAATTATTTGTAACTTTAGAACCTTACTGAAAACACTCAAATTGTCATAACTTTTAAGGAGATCAAGTTAGGGCTCTGCCACAAAGATATTTTTTATGTAAACTGGAATATTTGTTTGTAATAAGCAGGTAATAATTTTTTTGTAAATATTTCACTAGAGTTTGACCAAGGTTTTCCTTTGACACTACACCCGAAGCTCGTATCAATAAGCGAGGCCGTCACACTTACACGGATTAGTCCATATCTTAAAAATTACTGAATCGATTTTGATGAAACTTGCACTGTTCCCTAAGTTGAAGTAAATGTAAGCCAATAAACCCACCCGGTACCGGAACCGGTATATCCGGTTGGACGTCTCCGCCCAGACCTCTAGCGCGCTGGTCCAACAGGCCCCGAGTGGTCCGCGGTGGGCGCTGAAACAGCTGGACCGGGAGCTCCTCCTGGAAGCCTCGATCGTGCACTGAAATTCAGTGCTGTTGACGATACGTTTGTCACAGCATTTTGCTGAGCAGCAACTTGTAATTATTGTTTGTTACAAAAGCAGATCATTTCCACTCTGCAATCGGCATTTTGGTTTTTTTGTTTGTTGTCATTTGGCTGAGCGGCAACACAGAGTAATTACGCAATGTGTATTGTGTTTGGTCTTGGTGTAGCCTGCCCTGACACAAGCATGAAAAACAAAGTCAAACTTTGAACTTTAAGTTTTTAATACGAGGCTTGTGACTACTTGTGTATGTGTTAATATTTTCGTGTATTTAGTCTTTTTTTTGTAATGTGCGCCTTGTTTGTGCAGAATAAACAAATTTTCTTCCTTTCTTTTCTTTCTATATTCCTTCTATAGTCAAATCCATAGATATCGTCAAATCGGATAGTGTGGGCTTCGAAATAGTGCGTTACAAAATCCAAAGCTAGGAAATCAAGCTGTGAGTTAAGTTTCATACATCGATTGTATGTTAACCAACCTTTCTATTACTCAAGAATTCTTCTGAATAGTTCACACGTAGCAACGAAAACTGGAGGCATAAGTATATACTTATGCCTCCAGTTTTCGTTGCTACGTGTGAACTTTCTATTCCTCAAGAATTCTTCTGAATAGTTCACACGTAGCAACGAAAACTGGAGGCATAAGTATATACTTATGACACCTAAGTAAAGAAAGAGGAAGCAGATACTGCTAATCCCTCCCACGCCTAACGAAGCAAAATATCTTTCTTAGCACCTAGGGAAGCCGAAACTTAGCGACAACCAATCTAAATTAATAACATTTTCAAACAGCAGAAGTGCGTCGCAGTCAACATGATAATCCGGAGCTGGTCGCCGATCCCCCGAGTATCAGCCGGCCCGGTGCCGATCCGGCGCCCAAAGCCGGCTGCTCGCAGTCCGGGCACGTGGCTAGCTGAATTTCTAATTAATCCACTGATACTAAGGATTCTGCTTAGTTTTCGTTTATCTTTGTGTGCATTTTGGACTTGTTTATGATAATTTTTTTGGTCAATGGTGTCATCTTCTTCGTTGTTCGTGACTTCGTCGTTGACAGTATTACTTACAGAAACATTATGTTCTGTTTCAGCTACATAGGTTCTTTTTGTAGATATTTTAAGAAATAATAAATGTTTTACAGCACCAACTTGACATTTTGTTTACAATTATCCTGCCATTGTGTCCATTCAGGCTTTTCTCTCTAAGGGCTGATTTTTCAATCGATAGATAATTTTTATTCGTAGAATAAAATTGACGTCTGACAGATTTTGTATTGAAGAATTGTCAAAAATTAAAAACTATTCCTCGGATAAAATTATCTGGCGTTGGAAAAATCAGCCCTAAGATAAATTAATATATGTATATGTGTAAGTAATGTATTCCAAAATCATAAAGTATCTCTACTCTGCAGCCATACTTTACATTTTGTTAATGTATTAGAAATCATATTAATTTATGTCATTATAGTGACGTCACGACATGCCGACATGCCCTGAGTATAAACACGAGAGACTGGAGAATGCCGCCGAATCTCGGCAGTAGTTTAGTTACATTACTCGTGAATTTTATATAACTTTGACTTTGCATATAACCAACTTCCTTACAATCTTCCGTCATTAAGAAACCATCTAATGACCGAGTAATGAGATCACAAAAACTACGTTTTGTTAGTCACCAGCGTGACAACACCTCCGTATCGACAACACCTTCGTATCTGCCAGAATTCGTTGCTTGACTAACTCATTATATCGTTACTTTTTCTAATGTCATCCAACCTTATGTCCAAATAGTGACGTGCCAACATACCGTCGATGTCATCGATCACTGTAGCCATCAGCGGGACAATGTCGCAGTGACTAGAAACGTCTCTTGTGTGGCTATTCATCATTAACGCTTGGCTTATCGTACTAGCGATATGTCGCGTTCTGTTTATTACGTAGCGGATAGATACATATTACTATGTATTACATAAATAAACATAAATTCTTTAATAGTTGTTGCATTTGTTCGGAATTTCTTAAGTGTAGTAAAAACCGTTGGGGTGTGGAGTGAAATACAATACAAAAGTTGACATAACGTGGCGGCAACAGAATCGAATCTCGTGCGATATCTAACATCAGTTCAGAGAAAATAGTATCGAAGCACCAGTTCGTTAAGTCCGTCACGAAAAACAAGTTATGTGTCGATAGAGGGACATTGTTTCATGTAATATCCAGCGTCCAATTGTAGAAATTTCTACTTTGTGAAGTTTGTGAATTACATCAGAAATGCAATATAGGTAATATTGCATTTCTGATGTAATTCACAAACTAATTCAAATATTCAGCGATATCTCATAAATCATTCGATAAAAGACACGAATCAGTCTCGAACGATTCAAGCCGCGTTTGTGAATACATATATGAATTCACTGGCAATTATTTCTAAGCTTAGGTTTCTCGCGCATTTTATATAATTGTAATCGCTGCACATCGGTTTAGAGTTAAAAAGTATCAAACTTTTCTTATGCTATTGCTATGCCAGCAGATAGGTACTACCGTGACTCGTGGAATCCTTCACGCCATTGACTTTTTGCTAATAATTGTTCAGTTATCAAAATAACTAGCCATTGGCGAAATTATTACGATGAGAATATTATGAGAAAAGATTTCTGTTTTATACATTTATATTACAGTAATTTTACTATAATTCTGTTATTTTTTCAAACTGAATGCTTTTAAAAGCATTAAGTTTATTGACATTATGATTAAAGGGTTAACCCTTAAATCATAATGTCAACAATGCGGTCATGGCATCAATCACGGCGAGTCAGTGGTCGTGTCGCGATTCTCGGCGCAGATCCATCACGCCGGTGACCCTGCGAATATTTGCTCCAATAGATTGAATATGACGAGCTACCCGATTATGTAGGAGATTAGGCGACCGTTGAAACTGAACTCTGGCAGTTGCCTTTATAACAGTGAGGGCAGTGACTCTGCAGGATTTATCTTTTATTAAAGACAAAAGACATATAAGCATTAAACCGAAATGCTAACATGGATGAGATGAAAAAATCTGGAATCTTTGCCAAACGACAAAAAGAAGGCGAACAAAGAATTGATGTATTTATTTAAAATAATTCATTACAACATTGTATTGCAGTGACAATTGCAATTCCAGCATACTGGTGGATAAAAATTAACTTGCTAATACTCATGACGTCGCAAATGGTCCCTATACAACAAGAGATTATCAGATAGTCGGCATCGATCAGTCCACGCCAACAGCGTGACGCGTGAAAGTCTTGCCTCGGCGCTTCTGATCTATCACGCTGACCCGACCTAATATTTTGTGCACAGAGATTGAATATGACTGGCCAAGGGATTGCTTCACGCAATCTTAAAGGGAACATTGCGGGGCTTGATCTACACGACAAAATTCACATCCAAATGAATATTCGTGTGTCTTCTATTTAAGCAAAAGTTGCGTTCTAATTTTCTGAAATATAACATTGTTTTATGAATGCGATACGTTAGCCAAAGTTATATCGGTAGGTTACATGTATTATTTGGATTTCATTTAGTTATACTTTCATCATACGTATAACTTTAGTGTTTAGTGTTAGAATGATGTACCTATTCCAACACAGTTGAAATAGCTGAAATTCCCAAACACGACGTTTGGGAATTTCAGCAATTTAGTTTGCCTATTCCAGTATGTATTATATTACACTCGCGTGTTATGTGTGGGAATTATGAGCATCCTTTTTGCTTGGTCGTGTGAAAAGGGTCACGTTCACGTTGCGGCAATATCAGTGTTAGCGGAACGCGCTAACGTTGTACATTCGATCCTTCTGCACAAAATGATGCTACTTAATCACTATAAAAATAAATTAGGTCTATATCCATGGCAAGATATATTTTTAATACCCCATTTACACGGTACAAGCTGGTTCTGGAACGTTCAAGAGCAATCTGCACATCCCATAAAGCACGTTCAATTATTGCCATTCAAGAATTGCATCCAAGTGCTTACACACGTGCGATTTCCATAAAATGGCATACAATAATTAAATGCAAGTTTTGCCATTCAATAATAGAATATTTTCTTGCCAAAAGTGAACGCGATTACACACCAGATTATATACCAGTTTTGAACGGCAACTAAGTGCTCATACACACGAACGACACGCGTCGAAGACAGAAACAACTGCATCCACTGACACGCGTTGACGATAGCCGTCCACATCCACCGACCCGTCGACAACGTGTCGCTCGTGTATTTAAGTACGGTGGTCAAATACACAAGCGGCATGTTGGCGACGGCAGCCGACACGCGCTGACGTCTGCCGCCAACACGCGTCGACGGATGCAGTTGCCTCTGTCGTCGACGCGTGTCGGTCGTGTGTATGCACTTTAACTTGCCCATATCGTTCCACGATTGCACGTGTTGTTTAGACGCTCCCTGCCAATTGTTGCTTTAATTTTATGGTATGCCACGGGCAATAAACTTACACCGTGTAAAGAGCTTAAGGCATTTTCACATTTATGATGGTTATAAATCTTTTTTAAATTAAGATTTATACTGAATGTAGATGTGAATCTACTCTTAATTCTCAAATTAAAACTAACTCGAAAGCAGTTATCAGCGTTATCAGAATCTATAACGAGTTTTAGAAAACAAAATAAGCTTTTACTTCTGTAATTGGATTTCGTTCAACAATATACAGATCACTGCATTTCCTAACAATCAGTATTTCGATTTGAAAACTCATCCCATTGTATTTATATTAAGCGCCAATATGGCGTCCAGATATTTGGCGCGAACGGCGGCCATGATGGCGTCCGTGCGAGCGGTTCATTTGAACTGACAGCGCAGGGACGAGAGCGATCACGTCATCGTATCGCCTGGATACCGTTGTGATTTCAACGAGAATAAGACATTATAATGATTTACTATAGAATACATTCAACAGCCCAGAAACCATTCAGAGAAGCTTACTCGTAGAGTAGTAGAGTAGAGTTTGTAGAGTAGTTTAGTTTTTTTGTACTTAAGTACCTACTAACGTGGATCCAAGCATATTTTTTAGTTGGATAATCAGTAATGTTTGCAATCACATGCAAGTAATGGTGATAGATAAATGTTCGCTAGTAAAGTTTGATGAACACGATTTACATAATATACCTACCTACCATTTTTTTTTATTTGAATTTTTTTTCACAAGCGTGATTTTTTTACGAATTTTCTCAGAAAATACAGCAACTAGTACAGCTATTAATTGATACACGTAAAGGTTTTAATTGATTTCGTCGGTTTTCAGAATAACCAAATTGAATTCCGAAATTAAATCCTCTGTAAATAAATCCAGGACGTTATTAAACAAATATAAAACATTTTAAAATATTTCGAAACAAAATAAAGAAATGAACACAATGTTTAAAGCATAAAACCTCGAAATCCTTTTTAAAATTGCAGTCGGGCGGTATGATGCATGTAATTAAAAAGTGGGGCAATGCTACATACGGGTACCAGCGTTGGTGGAGCTCTGGCTGCGATCATGTAAGACGAGACGAGGGACTTTCTCTCTGTGGTTATGTGGAAGTAGGGGATGCAGGGTGGTGGGGTTTCCGTCGATGAAACCACGAAGCTTTGATATTCGCGCCGGCTGCCCGTGATAGATATGTTGATGCACGGACGGAATGTCGGAATTAAAATTTATATTTTAAAAATCTCGTGCATTTTTTCAATGAGAGAAAAATCATTACTGGTTCTATTTTTTAAATATCGTCCGACGATTGGTATTACGTAAAATTTACTCGATACGGTGATTACACGAGACCGGAGTATATAGCTGAATGAAGTGATGCATGATTGCACACTGGAGTTTCAAGAGGATCCCTTGGCGATTTTTAATTAAAAGTACTTTTAGTAAGTACCACTGCAGCTGCAGCAGCTTCTGCATTGGTGACGGCTCTTGGCACTTGATGAACATTTTGAATATTTCCTTCGCAACGTTTTACTCACTCATACAGAATTAATCCCTGAAGAAAGCTTTGGAAAAAGTGGAAATTAGTGACGCCTGTTACAGTCGGGTTTCACAGAAAAAGTTTAATAAAGTTTAATAAACCTTAGCTTTCAGGATATATCCTCATTTTAATTACTTTTATCACAAAGTCACTTTTCACCTCTAAGTTGCAATATTTCTAGGAAACGAAACCTGGGCAGGAGTTATTACAATGTGTTCAAACGTTATGATTCGAGGAACTGCTCACTTTGAACAATCAGGAGCTTCAGAGCTTACTCAAGTGTGTATAAGAATAATTAGTAGTATATCTGTCTCGCTGTACCTTCATACATACGTAATCATCTTTCTCACGTTATGGAATTACATTTGCTGGAAATAAATACCGGGTTTAAACTGCTGGAAAGTTTAGGTACGATTAAGATTCAAATAATGCCTTGCACGAACTGAATGACACGGCTGACAGGATGGATTTATTTCATGCTCTCTGAATGAATTCACAAAAAAAAATTTATATGTGTTATGTTATTTAAGGTAGTTATTTAACTCTAAGCATGGTCCTTCCACGCTACCGCATTAGAATTTCCTGTAATGATAGCAGTGTATGTGATAAATAACTTGGCCCTACAGTAGAAAGTGCTTTCCTGTACTTTCTAGTCATCAATACGCTTACAAAATGCGTTTGAAGTTGACTTTGCTTTAGCATTTGTATGACTAGTGAATGAAGATTACGTTCTCAAACGATGTTCATGCGTACGACCATACTTAGCTATCAAGGGAAAAGAAAATTTTCTAACCTAAGTCACAGTTGAAAAAACAGTAAGGTAAAGTTGCACTGGAGAACCCCCCCCCCCGGCTTTGAGTAACAAGCGTACAGTCGGTGACCAACATTGTCTGACCCACCGAACATTGCCTGACCCACCGGCATATCTTGTTAAGCCATTTTAATCATTATCTTCTTGTCGTTAAAGTTGAAAAGCTTTTAAATAACACGGCCATACTTACTAACTAATCTTTAATTTCGCGTATTCTCAACCAGTCATTGTGGCTTCGCGGTTCGGTGCTGGATTCGCGACGAACAACATGTGGGTTCGAAAACACAATCCACCTTTTATCAATTTCTTTATAATTTCTCTTTCTTTATTTGTTTTCATTTATGATTTCTACAATATTTCTTGCATTATTATAGAACGACCAGTATGATTTTTGCCTAACAACTTTTCTGGAAAATAAGTGGGTAAATAAAAAAAAACTATAAGTCCTCAAATAAGTAGGACGAAGTAATAGTTTACGTCGTAGGGTAGATGGATACTAAATTGATCTAAGTGACATAAGTCAGTCTACCAACGCCTAAACAGTGACTGCGGCGCACAAACATTTCTAAAACGTTTGACGTAAATCGTGAAAAGTATCTATTTTTAATGAATTGGGTGTAATCAAAGCGTCATGTCGCAACTTAATGACTAGGTATACAAAACATTGCTGGCTGGATGGTGACGTCCTGCCTGCTGCCGACTGTGCGAATTGCCTATCCAAATACAGATATTTACTTCGTGCAAGATAACTGCTCCATCCACCGTGCAGGCATTGTGAAGAATTGGTTAGCTGCTCAAGAAGGTGTAACTGTTATTTACCTACTGGCTATCTAAAACTCCCGATTTGAACCCTATATAAAACCTTTGGGGTCAAATGGTTTTAAATTGGGACACAGCTGAAGTGCGAAATAAAAACATTTTGGCCGAGATCGTGTCATCGACATGGGAGCACAGGAGAGCAAAAGATTTGTGTTGGAACATGGTGTGCGGTATGCGTAGCCGCTTACAGCAAGTTATAGCAGGAGACGGTGCGCCACTTCGCTACTAACTAATCTAATTACTTATAAGTATTTTGAAACACACTATGTAAGTAAATGCTCAATAATAATTGAATGAATGCTAAACTATTAAAATGTAAGATTCTGTGGTGATGTTATTGTTATAAATGGAAATGCATTTTTCTATTTAAATAACATGTTGATTCACTACATATACTTAGCTATAAATCTGTAAAACATGTCACAAATTCCTTCATTTTCTCGCATTTATACATCAATGTTTTCTCGATAACACACTTCCAAGCAATTACCATTAGCATGACTTTTTTAAATGTTTATAAATGGTTAGGTTTGAATATGATATTATAAAATGTATTAATTTTGAACTAAGCATTTACTTACTTTATCTTACTTATATAAGTATATTTTAATGAATTAATAAACATTTTTATTACTTGCAATGATTTTGTTTCATTTCTATACAAACTGCCCATTTAAAAAGATATTTCCCGACTTCGTTAGTTAAAAAATAGTAAAAAATAGATACTTAATAATTAAAAACAAAACATTGCTAACAAAAAACTATTATGTTTTTCCTGGTCTCGAACGCAGACAACAATGAACATCGAGCTGCCTTAGTGACCACGAGACCAACTCGACTCTTGTAATATGATTTGAAATTCGATCTTAGTTGTGATGACAGACGCAATATTCTAAAGAATTTGAACCATATCGTATATTTTCATAAAGTTCATTATCGCACAATCACAACCAGCTATTAAAATGAATCACGGAATTTAGCTATTAACCGTAGACACCTTTATAAGGCTGGTTTTAGAGTCGCGCTGACCGCACGCTGACCGTCGGCGCTGACAGCTTGAAACGTATGAACTTCTAGGAAGCGTTTTAGAATAACGCGTAGCTATCAGCGCGTGCGTTTCATACGTTTCGGCTGTCAGCGCCGACGGTCAGCGTGCGGTCAGCGCGACTCTAAAACCAGCCTAAAATGTTACTGATGCGCGATATTTTTTTTTATTCATCCACCCTCGCTTTGGTTTTTTTTAGTAGTCTTGAAACTCATTAGCCTTTCAACCTTAACAACAACAATATAATGATTAAAATCGCCTAACAACATGATTTATCGAAATACTTGCACGGAGTGTTCCAAATGTTCACGATAAGGTTCAAATTCGCTATCACTCAAGTGGGTCAGATAATGTTGGCCACCGACTGTACGTAATACCCTTGATTAAACAAACACTTTAAACTTAAATACGACCATGTACTCACTTACGAAAAATATGGAGAAGTACCACTCCTAATCACACTAATATTATAAAGGCGAAAGTTTGTGAGTGAGGGTGTGTGTGATCGGCAGCGGCGGCGACCTCTCGCGTGCGGCTCTGGTGCAAGCCATGATCAGTCAGATCAGAGGAGTGGAAGGCAGTCACCTCCTTCTGTGAAGCAGTCATGCTGGCGAAGGAGGTGGCGGGATGGATAAGGGAGAGAGCCTCCCGTCCCAGCCGCCGCGGGAGACGCTCCGAGCGGCGGGAGCCGCGTGAAGACCCCCGGCGCGGGTCTGCGGGCGGCGAGTAATGGGTATCTCACCGTCCGATCAGGACCAGGCCCGTGCCGGACGGCGCATACGTCTTCCACGCGCGCCTCAAAGAGATGTCAGCATTGAGGAGGGGCCCCCTTAGGGCCGGAGCCTGCCGGGCCAGCGGGATTGTCCGAAACAGTTACCGCTGGCCCGGAACATAAAGGGCCAAGGAAGGAACACGGGTGGGTTTTAGTCAGTAAGCGTCTGACACTCCCTTCTGCTCCACCCAGAGCGGAAGGAGTCATTTGATGATTTTTCATCCGTAACAAAAAAAAAGATACTGTTTGTTACTTCTTCACGCTCAAACGGCTGGACCAATTTTGATTTTCTATGGAGGTACCTGAAACCCTGGATTAACATATAAGCTAATTTTTAACCCCCGACGCAAAAACGATGGGGTGTTATAAGTTTGACGTGTCTGTGTGTGTGTGTGTGTGTCTGTCTGTGGCGTCGTAGCTCCCGAACGGATGAACCGATTTTGATTTTGTTTTTTTGTTTGAAAGGTGAATTAGTCGGGAGTGTTCTTAGCTATGTTTGATGAAAATCGGTCCAAGATGGCCGCCGCCACAAAATGGCGGATTACATATTTTTTCACAACTCCCTTAATATGGGTATCAAATGAAAGGGCTTGAATAGTAGAATACTATACACTATGATAAATTTCAAATCCAAGATGGCCGCCACCACAAAGTGGCGAATTACATTTTTTTTCACAACTCCCTCAATATAGGTATCAAATGAAAGGGCTTGACTAGTAGAATACTATACGCTATTACGAATTTCAAATCCAAGATGGCCGCCACCACAAAATGGCGAATAATACTTTTTTTTCACAACTCCTTCATTAGAGGTATCAAATGCAAGGGCTTGACAAGTAGAACAATGTATACTAAGTATATTGAAAGGAAATGAGGAATATTAACGAAATGAAAACTAAAACTTCAAAATATTTTTTTGTGTGATCAATGCTCTAAAATGATGAGGAAAGTGGAGTCATGACTGGTACCTACGACCACTGAGTTTGACTATTTTTATTACGAATGGAATAAATTATCCTACTTAAAAAGTGTAGGTATTTCTACATCAGATAGTGTCGCAGTCCCATTTTATAAACTAGATCTAAATACCTAAGATATCTAACGCTATGAAATACTTGTACGAAAGTTGAATAACTAAAGGAAGAACTAGAAAAAGGATATAATAAAACAAAAAAAATCTGTTTAGTCTTAAAAATTATTCTTCAACTATAAATTACTAATTATTTTTTGACGGATAAAAAACCTGATTACTGAATTACCTGAATCTTAAAACGCAAGAAAATAAAAGAAATGAAATACAAAAATTCCCTCCCTACAAAAGCATGAAATAAAAAATTTAAAAAACCGCCGACACAAAAAAATAATAAAATTAAATTTTATTATAATTTTATTATTTTTTTGTGTCGGGGGTTTTTTAAATTTTAAATTTAATTTTTTATCCCGATATTCCCACGGGATCGACATTCACGCCGGTGAAACCGCGGGGCGCAGCTAGTAATATTATATTTTCGTAATCATATGCCGGCTATTTCCCATCTAAGCTAATAACGAGTTACAGACTAACCATTAGCAACTGCATAACATGAATTTACATAGCGTATCTGGCTTTTTGTTGAACTGAACTTAGTTGGCGAAGTTTTTTTTTATACATTTTCCTTTTTTTCCTCCTCTGTTCATATTGTGAGTAGGGCCAAATAAACAATCGTATTTTCTTTCTACCCAGCCGGTTACTGGGTAACACAATAATCCTTGGCACTTTGTGCCATTGTAGGTTGGACGACCACTATCACAGTGATGCAGAGGAAATGCGTGATTTCGACGTCGACCTTTTGGAAAGCGGGCTCTACACAAACAAGAAACAAATATTTGTAGGGGCCTACAGAATATTTGTTCTGTCTGTTTGTTCGTGTGTTCCTTTCGGCACTCGTGACGAATATAGAAAACTGTATTGTGAGAACGTATTTATTTGACTGCCTCATTGGTCTAGTGGACGCTATGACGAGTGTAGCGACGTGTGGGGTTCGGTACCCAGGTGGAGCAAAGTATAGTTGATTAGGATTCTCTAGCAGCACGGATCTGCACGGAGTCTTGATCCTAGCGCTTTTGGTGTCAGAAGCCCCCTATTACAAATCATGTTACTTAAACCTAACTGCAACATGTGGGTGTATTAAACACCTTCGCTCACCACTCCGGGGAATGTGGCCCAGTGGTCCTTCTGTACGGATCCCCGTATTAAGTGCATGTAGAGCATTCCGTTCACCGGAGAACAATCCGAGCGCCTCGGAGGCGGATATAAGCCTTTAATATTAAAACCAATCTCTCTTGCGACACGTTCAAACTACACGATTGTGACATGGGTTCAGAAGTATTCCTGGAAACTTCGGGCGATAGACGAAACCACGAACTTTAAAGTCTTTGGTAAGTTAAAAGGCGTATCGTATACTTGTTCGATTCTAAAGTGTCTCTGGCGCCCCGCATACTATTATATGGTTCTCAGATATGAAAGCTTTGTATAAATCTTTACCGCTAGTGATAAGTACCAACATAAATTATAATCTCCCATAAATTATACCTAACTAACCACCTGCTAACTCTTAAGACTTATACCATTTTATCTAACGTCAGTCAAAACCAACCCTGAATCGAGCACCTTGAAGTATCTATTTGGATAATTTATTTTTCTGGTTTTCTTTTTTTTCTTTCTTAGTCAATTTTATTCATGATCTGGCAGTTTGAGTAATCTACGCAAATGTTCTTTCTTTGGTGTTGTTCGTCGAATCGTTGAGCTCCTTAAGTTTTGAGTTGAGCTGCACTAATTCTGACAAATGCGTGCACAGACTGGACATGCCCACTCAATCTGTATGGTTCTTTTCTCAAAAGACCATTTGAGACACCAATCTACATGGTCTTCACATGATCTGACCAAGATAATGTCTGGACTTTAAAAGAGACTGACCTCTGAGTTTTTCTTCTCAGAGTAGTCAGATAGGAAACGCCGACCTCATCTAGTTATAAAAAATATGATTAACATGTAAAAGCTGTATATTTCTATGTGTAAAAATGTTTGTACAAACCTACTTACAGAAATAAAATCGGTTTCACCCCACCTGCTCGCTAACGTCAAATTATATGTCATGCAAACCTAACCTAAAGCAAGTCATTTAAGCCCATGTTTAAGCCCTGGCTCTTGCTGGGCATTAACATTGTACTGAATTTCATTCATTCAGGTCATTAATGAGATTTGAATTTGGAACGTCAACTGAGAAAATCGTATGGAAACATTACCAAAAAAAAACTTATTTTCTAATACTGTACATGTCGACCAAAGAGTTTCCACTTCATAGGATTTAGTCACCGTCAACGAACAAAATTATTGGTTGCTGTGGCGCGTTTACCCCCGCGTTACAATGTTGGCTTTGGGTTGACGCTCCATTGACGATATTATTTGTTGTGTTTTTGATGAAAATGCGTGAGACGAGATTGAAAAATAAAAAAACCTGACAGGCAGTAGATATGTTATTTTAGTTCAATCTAAGATTTGATGCCACCAACTGCATCAGCCTGTTTGAAAAATGAACTAGTTTTGAATCTTAGTTGCAGTCGAGACTAAACTCCCCATTTTGATTTTATAAGAAACAAAACCTAGCCTATAACCCTCGCACGACCCAAAGAGTCGATAGACACCTCATGTATTAAAATCAATCCGCCCGTTAGGATGCGTCGAGGGAATAAAGAATTCCACATACAAAGATACATAGTTAAGTAGGCGTAAAAACATAACCCTGTCCTGTCTCGTAGTCGGGTAAATAATGTATGACACTGCGTATAACTAGGTATTCTCCGGTTGTATAGCAGTTTCAAAAGCTACCAATTCGATAATCGAATTAGTTTTTTAACCGACTTCAAAAAAGGAGGAGGTTTCTCAAATTCGACCGTATATATATATATTTTTTTTTTATGTGTGTTCGCGGATAACTTCGTCATTTATGGACCGATTTTGATTATTCTTTTTTTGTTGGAAAGGGGATATGCCAAGGGTGGTCCCATGATAAGGAAACCATGATCTGATGATGGCATCCCAGTGAAATCGAGGGGAAGTTTCGAAAATCGTAGGAGCGACTAGTGCGTTTGTTAATTTTTTCATTAAGTATTTTAAAGCACTACAATATAATGAAGGCCTGGCGTCGATCTGATGATGGAGCCGAAAGACAGTCGAAGGGACTCCTCAACGATTTACAGCAGTTACCTTGTGTTTGGGCTTGATTAATTTGTATTGATGTGAACTTTACACCTAGATGGGTTGCGACTGTCATTAGGGGTCTGATGATGAAGACGAAGGACAGTTAAGGGAACTCCTCAACAGTTTACAGTAGCTACCTTGTGTATGTTCACCGATTACTCGAAGACGGCTTAACCGATTCCAAAAGTTCTTTTTTTATTTGAAAGGGTATACTCTCGAGGTGGTCCCATTATCATCAAGTTGGAATCTGATGAGAGAATTCCATGGAAATCGAGGGAAACCCTCAAATTTTATAGGCAAAGTTATAGCGATTTGGATATTTTTTAAAGTAACTTGAGCGTTTGCTCTCGGAAATCATCACTTGGTAAAGTGGAGCTGATGATGAAGATCACAGATGGCCATCGAAACTACTCACTGACAAATATTTCACGGGTTGCGATTCGATTACTTTAATATGGTTGCTAAGCAATTTGTGCTCGTCACAATGCGTATTGCGAGTGATTGTTGAGGATCTCCTGGTTCTTACCGGGAGAACTCCTCAACAATTAACGTCCCAGCATCGGGAAAAGCAATATTTTTTAAAAGGTGATGAACAGTTGGCATTAGGCAATTGTAACTTAGATAAATTACAAACTGACCCACTAAAAAGTGAAAAATAAAAACATTTTTACAAAAAAAAAACACCCGACTTCCAAAAAAAACACTACAAATTGAAAAATAACTCTAATTTCGGAAGTCGGTGTCAATAAACGAAAACGCGGAACCAAAGACACCGACTTCCGAAATTAAAGTTATTTTTCAATTTGTAGTGTTTTTTTTGGAAGTCGGTTGTTTTTTTTTTGTAAAAATGTTTTTATATTACCTCGCAGTAGGTGCGAAAAGTAGAATATTCTCCTCGGGGATAAAGGTGTCTTCGTCTTGGGCGCGCTTGAATCCCTCGCTCCACTCAGGATTCTAGTATTAACTCCCTTACTTCGCTCAGGAGTTAACTCAGAGTTCCCTCGCTATGCTCGGGAGCCCTAGAATCCTTCGTTGCGTTCAGGATTCAAAATAGTGAATAATCTACTATTATCATCCTCTATCTTCTTATTCGCTCTCGCTTTCGCCTATAGTGTGGGCCACTCGCACACTATCACGCACTCGACATGAGTCTTGCGCCGACACCTACTTTATATACTAATGCACATGCAGATTGTCCCCGCGGCTTGTAATGCCAATATTTATTACCGCCACATCTTTTATTCACGCGTCCACGATTCTGCACTGATATACACGGAATTATGTATGATATCCAATGTCGATTTGCTCCATGACTTTCGAATAGAAGTTGTGGAATTTCATTTGAAATGTATTTTTCCTTTCCTTATTATACTTTGATTTGTTTTTGTTGAAGGTATTATAGATTACTAGCTGCGTGGGTATATTGGGATAAAAAGGAGCCTACATGCTAATCCAGGGTGTCAGGTACCTCCATACAAAATTTTATCAAAATTGGTTCAGCCGTTTGAGCGTGAAGAAGTAACAAACATATAAACACACGAACACACCCCCACTCACAAACTTACGCCTTTATAACATTAGTGTGATAGTGTGATTAAGATTGTAATACTATGACAATATACGATCTACACATGTACCTATAGATCGACGCCATGATATTATGTGGTTGTATATAAATTATACGGTTGGTTTTGTAATATAATAACAACTAACCAACAAGTGAAGTGGGACTGGGCGGGTCACACTTATAGGATGCATCCAGACAGATGGGCCGAGATCGTCACACGGTGTGTGCCTGAAGACGGGCGCCGTCCCGAGGCAGGCTTAAGAAACGCTGGCGTGACGATTTAGACTCGTTCCTAACCGACTGGAGAGGATAAGGCACAGTATAAGGAAATGTGGAAGGAAATGGGGGAGGCCTTTGCCCAGCCTTTGGACAGAAAGATCTGAACAAAAAAAAAACCTACAAGTAATGATCCGTTTAGCACGCAAAAGATGGTATTTCGATACACCTGGAGTACCATAGTTATACAGAACTTGGCATAAAGCCTTAAACATAATTTCACGTTACCTACCAAGTACATTTTTTTTAAGTACCTATCCAAGTTATTAATATTTTCGTTAACTCTTAGAAATGAGCTGAAGCAGCACTCAAACTTTAACATCTACTGTAATGCAAATTGGATGACCAGATCATTGTGATCGCGATTACAAAGGTTATGTAAATCGCTTCGTTGACAATATTCCGGCTAACACCGCGTCCGTTACTAACTGAATTATCAAAAACAATTCCAAGTTATTACAATATGAATACGCTGCTTTAATGGCTGCAATAACACCCCAACACTGCAAATCAAACCATATTGGTATGCCAATAAAGCTCTTATTTCTTTGTCGATGGTACGGCAAACTCCTTTCATGCCATCGCATTCGTTTTTATTGTTTGACATTAAGGTTGATTACCGTTTGCGGCAGTTTTGTTGAAGTTTGTTCAGTAAAGCGTGTCCAGCTATAAATCAGGATTGATGAATGAATTCGTTGGATGCAACGGATATGTGATGTTATGTGTTTGTGACCGCTTCAGGAGAATGGAAGCTGAGAGGTTGATAGCTAAGTGTTACGATATAAAAACGATAAACGTAGCGTTTACTGACAACATTTTGTGATACAGTTTTCCTTTTTATACCTATATTTTCAGTGTAAGAAATTAATGGAAGTCATTTCGTTAAGAAATGTGTGCCATGTTTATTATTACAAACCTTTCAAGCTTTAAGTACAAAGAACATTTATCAAGTAACAGATTAAGATTACGAAATGGATAATAATTAATGTTATTCAATAGATTAGCTGAAATTATATAACCTACTAGCTTCTGCCCGCGACTTCATCCGCGTGAAATTTCACTCTCTCCCCATTCACCCTCTTAGGGGTGGAATTTCGAAAAACCCTTTCTTTGTGGATACCTACTCTTCACAAAGAACACACACTCCAAATTTCATGTCAGTCAGGACTTTGAATTTTATATGTATAAATTTTTTGTATAACCATATATTTATCTGTTGGAAGACCATGGTAGTATGTAGGTAAGGTGCACATAAGGAGGCACGCTCTACTATCTCACAACGTTCACAAATGTTTGCTTGACATTTAAGCTAAGTGCACTTAATTGCCGTCCCCGGTCAACTAATTAATTAAACTCAAAAGACCATTGGAAGCTCTCGACTGGTCCGCTGCCCACACGGGCCTACCTTCATCCCATTTAGTAATTGAGTGGAGAGCAACCTTCGAGGCCTGTGACGCGTGCCCGGCGGTAACCAGCCCACTCGGACCGAGGGGCCGAATGACGGCCTCAAGGGGCTGTGTCGTAGCATAGGAAATAATGTGTCATAGTTATCATGGAAAAGTTTTGTAATCACGGTGTTTGGGAGAGCCTGCCGTGTGGCTGTCGATGTTGTATTTCATTAGGTATATAATAATTATTGTTGTATGTTTATCGTCACTTTTGGTTTCTCATTCGTTACCTTATGGAACATATTACATTTCCAATGGTAAGTTGCGGTTTTAAAAACTTTTCCTCATCGTATTTTATTTTATATCAACTTTCTATTCCACGAAAATGTAGTGAAATGAATGTAGTAAAATTACCTACATTGAAAATTGTACTGACATTCGATCATATATTTCGGTTATTTCCTAGAATATTAAGATAAATATGCTATCAATTATACTTTTCCTAATAATAATAATATTAATGGAGAGAGCAGAACAGTAATCATAAATTATAAACCTGCAACGAAATGAGACTCATTTTGTATCGACTTACCGGTCATGACGATCAGAAGCAACGCGGGGAGCTTGTTGGACCACATGTTGGTTGAACTTTGGGTGAACGTTGGGCCAACCTGCCAACAAATTATATCCACATAAGTTTACTAGATCAATGCACTTATCCAACATGTGCGATGTCTCCAGCTGCACGTGAAACTTGTGTTCGTTGCAACACATCTAATCATAGTCATCTCAGCATGTCGGTTTCAAAATTGTAGTTGAAACTACAACAGCTATCATTGCTTGTTATTATTTTGAAAAATGATCCCAATTTGGCAGAAAATTATTATAGTTTAGCTTATTTCTAGTAGCAAAATAAAAAATAACAGAGAATTTAACGGAATCTGATAATCCAGTGAAATATTTAAGCAGATTGAAATATTTCGAATAAAATAACGAATAAAATCATACGACCTTCGATGTGATTAAGACGAATACCGTTAATTAATGGGGAAGCTGCTGTCTTTGTTCTGAAGCTTATTAGATTTTTTCTGTAACTAAGACAGGTCCCGGAACATTGAGATAAAGTCTGGCGTGTAGAAGCGAAGTGGTGGCCAAGGTGAGCAGTGGTGGCCAAGTGGTAACGGACGCGACTTACGAGTTGTAGGTCGTAGGTTCGAACCCAGACAGGCGCTTTACTTTGTCTAAATTATTTCATCACCACTGCTCTCAAAACGGTGAAGGAAAACATCGTGAGGAAACCGGCATGTCCTAGAACCAAAAATTCGAAGACATGCGACATCTGCCAACCCGCACTGGGCCCGCGTGGTGGATTATGGCCCACTCCCTCTCACCGAGAGGAGGCCTGTGTCCCAGCAGTGGGAACGTTATAGGCTGATTATGTGTAGAAGCGTAAGATTCATTATGCAAAGTAACACAGCGTTGACTGTTGTCTGATACTTTCTTTGTCATTTTTAAGACTTGGTGAACATTTGAGACTTTAAATTAATTTTTGACTTAGGCAAAATCAGGCAAATATGCATTTGAACCGTCTTGGGATCGATGTAGCAGTTTTGCCAATCCTGTTTGTCATTACATAATTATAGATGGAGCAGTAAAAGAGGGGCTCGTGGCTGAGTAACAACAGGCGCACTTGTCGTTCGATCAGGTAAGCTACACTTGCCGCGGTTGGTTGGGCCGTGGATGGGTGACCATCTTTGCATAAGTACCAAGACTTTTCGGTGCCTCGGAAAGTACGTTAAGCCGTTGGTCCCGCCTCTCATTCGTGGATCGTTGACTGTCGGTACCGGTCGTCACATATTACCCAGTAAATGGGTCAGATAAGCAGAAAGAAAGAAATTTTATTTGCTCGAACATGTGTATACATACAGAATTAAAGTAATACATGCATGCAAGATCTTAAAATAAGAGTGGCTCACGACATGTCTGCCATTTTTCATGGCGTGCAAATATTTTAGGTCAGTACAATTATAAGGCAGTCGCTCCATGTAAAATAATGGTATTCAGCTGAATCCGGTTAGACTGGAAGTCGACTCCATCATTGTTGGGAAAAGACTAGGCAGATGATGATGAGGTTAAGCAGTAAATGTCCTCTGAAGAACAAAAAACTACGTAGATTGCTGAGGTTACTTGTCAGCAAGGTGTTGATTAAACATAATCAATCTTGTAATTACAAGTTAAGCACCTTCAACACGACGCGAGTCTAATCTCGAACTTCAATGTACGTCTCGTTAAGTTCACACTGACGTGTATTCATAGTCGAGACAGCACAACGTTTAACTTGTCAAATGTCATGTCGCGTGGCGATACGATTTGTTTCTGTAGTGTCGTTTTCTATCGTTTCGGAAGTTCGTTGATTGATATGTGTATAGTTTCAGCTGTCCTAAAAACTAGCGCGCGAAATTGCTATACGAGTAGGTAGTTTGTTTGTTGTGTGCTGTGTCCATTTGTAAATTCAATATTTCATGACAATATTTCATCTATTGCATACCAGAACTTTTGTAATTTTATTGTTATTTTCTTCTTGTTAAAAATAATAATTTAGGTTTAATTTAGCAATACCTTTAATTCCAATAATCTGGCGATCTCGTCGATAACCCAAATAAGTATGTACATACATATAAGTATATGCAGCAGAAATATATAATTATACATTATATCTGCTTCATAATTATAATTGATCTCCAAAAGCTATTTCAAAGCAATTTTGATTCTAACATACTGAACATAATATTGCAGCACAATAACACCTGTCTAAATAAACAATAGCATACTAAATGAACGAATCATCATCATCAAAAATTTTTCGCTGTCAACGGCTATCTAGCCGTTGACAGCTCAATCAACCAACTCAATCAACTCAATCCCTCCTAAAAATGAAGTGTTCCGGTTCCTCCGCATTATAAAGCGGCAACAATAAAGCGCGGCAAGTGACCGCGGGTCCGCGGCAAGTGACCGCGGGTCCGCGGCAAGTGACCGCGGGTCCGCGGCAAGTGACCGCGGGTCCGCGGCCGCACTAACATCGCTTTAATTTATTTTTTGGTCTTTTGTTCCGCGCGACTCGGAAGTGGACGCGTTAACTCTTTGCAACTTAAATACTAAAGTACTTTGTACAGCAAAGCCTTTGTACTTCATTTTTGGTTTTTAATTGTGGATAATAGTATTTGTTTTCTTTTTCAGGAAGTTGTTAAAGTAAGGTAGGTTTCTTTTGTGTTTGAGTTCTTTTAAAAGACGCATGAAGTGAATCATAATAATTATGGAGTTTGCACGGTGGGCAGTCCAAGTAAATTTCGTAACCAGAACTAACTTAAGCTTATGAAATCATGAATTACTTTTCCTCACATAAAAATAAACAACCCATCGTAACAAACTTCAAAGTTTCAGTTGTTGCTTTGCTCATAATATGACAATTATAAGTATTTACAGCAACTATTTCTTAATAAATCATGTCACATTCATCTTCATACTTTCAGTGACGGTTCTCCAATACATAAACGCCTACAAATATGTTTCCTTATATTTTTGTTAAGTGTGGAGGACAGTGGTCAGATGTCAATACAAAACATAACAATACACTTACGGCTATAGTGTCGATGTCGACGCCGCTAACGCAATGTTCAAGTTCCTTGAGCTAACATTCCGTAGCACTCAGTCATAATAAACTATTCAACACAAAAGTTCACCCGCGAAATACTTTCCGATGGCGTAGCCGTAGCGCCTCTACGCCGTAGCGGAGGACCGCGCGCCTACACAACGAATTCGCGAATGGCGGGAGATGCCGTACACCGCTCCGCTACGCGACACAGACTAAAATATTCACACCACAGATGTTCCGATAAACCAGTGGGCCAATTGATTCTCTGCTGCTCAATGTTCGTGTTAAACTTTTATAGGTACCCTCGTATAGGTGAGCGCCTCATTTCGTATTCGCTTGTTTCGGACATAATTGAATATGAGACCGTGTTTTGCGCAGATTAACGTGGCGTTGTTTCATTCCTATTGTGCGAATTTCGATTAATAATTAAATTAGGCAGCCGGGTTGTAGGTGCTTATAAATGTTTGAAATTGGTTTTCTGTCGTTTCAGGAATATCGTTGCTGAAGACTTTTGATAAGCAATTTTTTGAATTATAAACCGTAGCACATCGTGATAAGAGCAATATTTAATTTTCCGAATAAAACTACCGCCATAATGAGAACGGTAGTGTTTTGATAGTGGTCCTTTTATTAAAACGGTTTATATTTTATAAACGCTGTTTGCTAATTGAATTTCGCGTATTTTATCGCCTATACGTGTTTTTTATACTATTTACTCATCTCGCTGCTTGGAAGCTGTAATACCTATCTAAGTCTCAGTTATATTGTAGTATGCACATGATATTTTAAAAGCAAATGTTTTCTCTTACTTTCATCTCTACTCTCTACAAAATGTTTAATGGTTACATGGTTGAGAGTGCATTTAAATGATATTTCTGCCATTAGAGTAAGATATAATTTCATCTAACTCAAAAAATAGTAATAGTTAAATAGATAATCCTTCTAAGAATCACTTCTGATTATTTGATCGGAGTCTTGATTGAGCCGGATACCTTGAGTATTTTCAGTTATTATCTCCGTAAACAAACAAAAGTGTGGTACCGTTTAAAACTCAATTAAAACCTATCAAAACTCAAAACGTCACTTTTAAATAAATTAAAATGCAAATCCATGGAGTCGTCGTCGTCGATAACTTATAATCCAAGAGCATCATAATCGTTGCGAACTGGATCACACTGGGAGTAGAATTCGGAGCTTTTCAAAGGAATGCGCATCAACTTTCATGAATTTCATTCACTAGCGATCGTTCGAATTTGTGAGGAAGAATATCTGTGAGGAAGAATATTTTATTTTTATGATCTGATTTGTTAGCGTCAGTTTGTAGTGTTATTGGGTTCAAGGTACTTCAAAGAATCTCAACTTAACGCATAGGGTAGGTCTACCGTATTGTAGGTATGACCTAACTTGCTACTTAACTAATGCAAACCAGTCTTTGTAAAGACACTTGCTCCTCTTGTTTCAGGAGTCGAAGTACTTCTGCCAGCACAGAACAGTTATGCGGCATTTAGGTACCACTCCTATTCATTCATTTCAATATTGATTATACTATTATTACTACTATTGATTATTGACTTGAGATGTATGTGCGTATTATTTGGTCACATATACGACCTGTGTTGTGACTAAATCAGACCTACGCACTTACATCTTCACGTAAAAACACGTCACTTTTCTGTCGTATCATAACCCAAGGAACTCTCACGTGCCAATGTAATTCAAAGTAATTTTTCAAACACAATACAACTTTTTCATTCCAGTAATAGTTGGTAACTTGTTATACAAAGTTACGAAACGCAATAAAATGATAATCGTCGATCGCAGCGACATCTGACTAACGGTCGCGCAAACAACTCCCGCCGGGTCCCGCGGGTACCACCAAGTATTCACGTACTCCTCCATAGAGTTACAGAGAACTTTTAACACAGACTCGACAAATATTGTACCTTTCACGATCTTTAGCAGTGTATATTATTCAGAAATTGGACTCTTTTTGTTGTATTGTAAATATTAATCTTACATGAACAGTAGTAAGCTTTGTCAAAACCCGAACGAAAGTAATCCTCTTATAGGCTTATAAAGGTTTATTTATTATTATTAATATAAATAAGTTTATTTCATCACTGGTTGTCTTCTTTTGTGAATATTAGATATATTAGTGTACCTACAATATACTTTAATCATAGGCACTGTTTTATGCTTAAAACTAGCTGCGCCCCGCGGTTTCACCCGCGTAATTGTCGATTCCGTGGGAATATCGGGATAAAAAGAAGCCTATATGTTAATCCAGGGTGTCAGCTACTTCCATACAAAATTTTATCAAAATTGGTCCAGCCGTTTGAGCGTGAAGAAGTAACAAACATATAAACACACACACACTCACACACACACTCACAAACTTTCGCCTTTATAATATTAGTGTGATTACTCCCTTTTTTGTATGAAATGTAGTTGCTTTCATCTCTGGAATCTGTAACGCTGTCGTCTCCCTCTTGGAGGTGAGCGTTAATAGCTGCGACACAGTTTTGTAACTAACGCAGCGATTTACGTACGCAATCAATATGTAAAATGTGTTTTTGTTCCAATAAAGATTATTATTATTATTCACTGCCCCTGTGGTCGAGTTAGGATGTTATAAATCCCCAATTTTTATGTTTTTTAGCCTCGACCAGCACGGTCATCAAAATGGCGATAATCGCAATTACAAACTTGAATTTATTCAAGGTAAATTATTAATCTTGCGCGAGAAATATGAAAGTAAAGAAAATATATTTTCTTTACATAATATAAAAGAAGTCCGTTCTTCAAGTCGAAATAATGTTTCTAATACCTACTTACCTTTTCTTTTTTGTAACGAAGTTCCAGATCACACGTTATACTCTGAAAAATCGAAAGGAACTTCGTTCCAACCAGATAACGACACTTGCCAACTGTTTCTTTAAGTTAATGAAATGAATGTATACACGTTCTGTAGTACAAACGTAGCTTAGGTACTCCGCAGCCTCACAGAAGCTCGCACACAAAATCCAGTAAACTGAGAGCAAGCTTAACTCGAGCTGTCTACTGGTTGACTAGCGCGAGTCTCTCAGTTTCAACACAAAACTAATAGAAACAGAAGGACCACTCCACTTCATACGGACATACAAGCCCACTTGTAATCCGGCGCGATCTCATAGCGGCATGCCTGTCGCAACCCAGCGCAGGGCACGCCACGATAGTGGCGATAAGACCCTCTCTAAGTCCCTCTTTAAGGACTAGCTAGGGAGGCGTCACGGCGCCCTCAACTACCGTCTGACGCAGGTCCTCACCAGATACGGATGTTTCGGGAGGTTCCTGCACATCATCAGGCGGGAGGAAACGCCCGGGTGTCACCATTGCCAGGATCGCCCAGAGGACACGGTGGTGCACATGGTGGAGGTCTGCCCCGCTTGGGTGGAGCACCGCCGTGTCCTCTTAGAGGCGATCGGCAGCGGCGGCGACCGCTCGCGTGCGGCCCTGGTGCAAGCCATGGTCCGGAGCGAGAGGGAGTGGGAGGCAGTCACCTCCTTCTGCGAAGCAGTTATGCTAGCGAAGAAGGTGGCGGGACGGCTCAGGGAGAGAGCCTCCCGTCCCAGCCGCCGCGGGAGACGCTCCGGGCGGCGGGAGCCGCGTGATGACCCCCGGCCACCGTAGGCGCGGGCCTGCGGCCGGAGAGTAATGGGTAGCTCACCGTCCGATCAGGACCTGGCCCGTGACGGACGGTGCGTACGTGTTCCACGCGCGCCTCAAAGAGATGTCAGCATAAATTGAAGAGGCCCGTTAGGGCCGAAGCCTGCCGGGTCAGCGGGATTGTTTCGAAAGGGTTACCGCTGGCCCGGAACATAAAGGGCTAAGGAAGGATCACGGGTGGGTCTTAGTCAGTAAGAGTCTGACACTCCCTTCCGCTCCACTCAGAGCGGGAGGGGTCATTTGATTGATGATTTCACATACCTAAGCAAAAAAAAAGCCCACTTGTAAAATGGACAAAATTAAAATATTTGGATAAAACCTACGCAATTTACAACTCGTCAATTTGCAAGTCATCCAGCTCGGTAGACACAACTTTGAGAAAGAGGCCGACAGAAGAATCCAGTTGGGTTGGGCAGCATTTGGAAAACTCCGTCAAGTCTTCTCGTCGCCTATCCCGCAGTGTTTGAAGACTAAGGTCTTCAACCAGTGCGTCCTGCCCGTCATGACATACGGTGCTGAAACGTGGACACTGACGGTCGGGCTGGTCCACAAATTCAAGGTCGCTCAGCGCGCTATGGAGCGAGCTATGCTCGGAGTCTCTTTAAAGGATAAAATCAGGAATGAAATTATCCGGAAAAGAACCGGAGTTACCGACATAGCTTGCAGAGTAAGCAAACTGAAGTGGCAGTGGGCTGGCCATGTCTGTCGAAGGACCGATGGCCGGTGGAGCAGACGAGTCCTGGAGTGGAGACCGCGTATCGGCAAGCGTAGTGTGGGACGCCCCCCAGCTAGATGGACGGACGACCTAAAGAAGGTGGCTGGGGTAGACTGGATGCGGAAGGCGGAGGACAGGGTGCTGTGGCGCAGTCTGGGAGAGGCCTATGTCCAGCAGTGGACTGCGATAGGCTGAGTTGATTGATTGATTGAATTTACAACTCCAAAAATTCTAAAATGTTTTTATCTAGCTAAACTATAGTGCCTATTAATGTAAAAGTTCTTAGTTTGAACGGGTCTTCTGTATTTCCCTGTGTGTTGGTTTTTATCAGTGTCTGACAGTGCCTGCCGGCCGCAGATATCGCGCTAACCGAGCGGATTCAAAGATATTTCAACTTTCAACACTTATTTTATACACTGAAGGATTCGCGCGCTCATTCTAACTGACGACCCAGTAAAGCGATTAACTGCATCTATTATGAGGATTTTTTTTTTAAATGGATGACATTCTGAATTTTTATGAGAAGTACTTTGTGTTTTTAAGATAGAAAGTAAGAAGGATGTTCAATACTTTGTTATCGAGTAAATATTTGTAGGTAGGCACTGTGAAACTGTGGGTGCTTATAATACTTTGAAATTTTTCAATACCGTACGGAACAATTTAAATTGCTTTACGTTCACAAACAGACTTTTGAATAATAACTCAGTAATTAGTCATACACAGAACCTTTCGTTGTTTATGGTACGCGTGTATCTCGGCTCTCAATCGGCGCCACGTCAGCCGGCCAGATCGCGGCGCGCGGCATTCGGCGGCTTAGCGCGAATTATGTTCAATTTAAAGTTTCGCGCGATTCAGCCCCTACCCCCTGCCTCGTGCCTCCCGACGCACGGATACCGGCACTATTGCAACTAATCGCATTTTGGAAAAAATCCCTGTAATTACGATGTTCACATAGGTGTGGTTGTACGAATGTGATTTGATTAGACAAAGGTGATTTTTTTTGTGCCATTTTCTCTCCCTCTCGTGACACTGAGCACATAGGCCCGCATGTATAGAACTAGAGTATATTCTCGCGCCTAATTCCTTCTCCGACTGGTGCTTGCGGCGACTCGTATTTGTCTAATGTTATTGTGAGTCGCGTATTGTTAGAGCACATAGCGTCGTGCCGCGCTGAGTGAATGCTGAATATTCATGTTTTGTAGCTACGCCGCTAGGTGGCGCGGTGGTGATAGCGGGGATATCTGATCAACGATGAGCCCTTAAGTATTTTTTGTTTTTTAAATTATTGAGCCCCAGCAGTAAAGCAGATAACAAGGACTAATGTCTTATTTGGTTTATCGCATATTACGAGTACATTCCAGTACGCTGCCAGCCTTTTGGGCACTTATCCCATTGACAACGATGCGAACGAATTGCTTGATGCCCAATGAGTTCCTTTTCCTTTTTTTTTTATTATATCGTCGTCGTCGTTTCAGCCGATAGATGTCCACTGCTGGACATAGGCCTCCCCCAATTTTGGGAGGGTTTGCCATAATCGCCACGCTTGGCAGGCGGGTTGGCGATCGCAGTATGGTATGATGGTGGAATACATAGAGAACGCTGCTGCCCATTCTCCGGTACGACCCTTAGTCGCCTTTTACGACACCCACGGGAAGTAAGGGGTGGTGCTATTCTTTAAGTCCGGCACCACACAGACCATATTATATACTTGCATATATATATTTTTAGTGTTAGCTTGTAAATTGTAATTAAGGCTTTTTGTTAGTAATGTTGTCGTTGTGAATACATTCCAGTAACAAAACTCTCAACACGTTTTATCATTTAACCGGAATTAACTGACTGCACTAGTACAACTAGGTACTAGAATTATTGCCCAGAATATACAGAAATTAAATGTAAAATAACTACATAATCCAACACTACACGGTCCGCATTCACTGGCGCCACACTCACTTCGGTAGGAGTTTGAATAATAGAGGGAGCGATTGTAATCCGCGGCGATTCGTGTCGCGGGATTCAATCTAACCGATATTCGATCCGAGCTGATCTGATCCGCAGTGATTGGACCACTGGACAACCGTACTAATCACTATTGTACCGTTGTTGGGATCACGCGGACACAATTCATGTTATAGAACAAATTGAAGCGGTCGGAACGCTGACCGCTCGCACGATTTATTACTAACCAATAATAGTTAGAGCAAAAGTATTTATATTATTTGAAATTCATAAAATACAATTGCCACAATAACAATATTTGGCTTTCAGCTAAAATATACTTTAATTAATCTGTATAATATCTGTATATTTTACCAATTCGTTTCACAGAAAACGTAATGATAGTACCTACGTTTTCTATGAATGTTGATGAGATTTAATTAACCGCATCATTATTATTTCACGATACCAATAAAATGAAGAAAGCCTCAAAGATAACTTTCTGATTGAATTACGAATTCGACTGAGGCGGTGTACCTACTTTTGTTCATCAGAGAGATCCCAGTTATCAGCATACAATATACACCATATAAACGATTGTATACCATGCACAATAAACTGTACACCAATACGCAGCACTCGCTCACTCGGCATCACGCAGCCGACGCTCTGCGTATTGTTTAAAACGAGAATATTTAACCATCATTGCGATTGTGAAGCTGTTAGGGCTGGCAAGCAGGTTACAAACCCTCATTTAATAGTTTAACCACAGAAGGAACAGCCAGTGTTCCTTCTAAAAACGTGTTTTACATACTGTATGACTCTAAGTTTTCTGGCAGGTAAAGTTTTGTTGTGCAAGTAAGCATAATCATCGGTTCAATGTGACGCGGTAGACTAAAAGACCTGCAATAACTATGATTGCGTTCAAATAACATCTGAAACCCTGAACACCTACTGCTAGCACCCCTAGTGCGGCAAGCAGGGCGTCAACAATTCACGCGTGCTATACTATACTCGGCACTCAATATTAAGCCACACAGTATGCTTGTTGGTGTTGTTCAATTGATTACGTACTGCGGTAGGTGCGGGTCGTCTACTGCCAAGATTGCCGCTTTTACTTCGGTTTTACTCCAGTTCCTATTTGCTGTTTGCATTTTTTTACGTAAGAATATCGTAATAAATTGCGTATTGGTGTATACATAATAGTGGTAATAGCCCTGAGGTTTATGAATCAGGCTGCAGGTTGATAACTGTTATGACTTGTACTCTGTTCTAATCACTATGAGAGTCATAAATAACGCAAGTTTACCATAATCACCTTACTAGGCAGAGGAATGTCATGTTATGTATTTTCTGGTGTACAATAAAGTATATATAAATAAATAAATAAATAAATGTCCATTGTACGTAGTACAGGCGACCACATATCGGCGGTAACACTTTGTTATTGACAGCAACTTTATGTCGTAGGAGTAAGGGCGATTTTCGTAGTACGAATGACCACTGATATGCGGTTGACTGTATCTGATAAAAAAGAAAAATAAATTGTCTGCCTAATCTATCTTTCTTTCTATAACTCTAGTGAGGCCACGATATCTCTGCGTTGTCCTTGTTTTCCTCCACCGGGATCAACGCGGTACGTACAACTTTCAAGTTTTGTTTCAAACATTAAGTAGTTTGATGGTTTAGGTTGAGTTTGGTTTATGTTAGTGAATGGGTGGACCTCATTAACATAATGGATATTGAATAATGCTGAGACCACTCACTTTATAGTACCTACTTACAGAATGTACCGGCAGCAGCCAGCAGTGCCAAAGTGAAAACATACTAATACTTAATAGACAGCGTCCCAATAAAGTTTATAGTATTCTCGTTCGTAAAATTCAAAATAAAATTTTATTTAACTGGTTACCGCTCCAATTAGCAGTTAACAGCTACTTAAAATATTTGCTCCTACCTGAAACAACCCGCTAAGAAGTTCATATTAATTATATTTATTCTACTCAACACAAACTTGTAACAATCTTCTGGAATAATCTACTAACTTCGCTGTTACAGTGAGAATTTTATGCGAAACCCTGCTGCACCTGTTTAAGGTGTGACGTAATAGAAGAGGCGGAAAGAGCCGAAGTTTGCCGAACAAACAGCGCTGTTATGAGGTGAAAAGCAACGCAAACAGTCGCTAGTCTCGCCAATAGCGAGGTAGCGTCCTTACTAAGTTTATGTCTAAGCTGAGGACCGGCTTGAGTTGATATTAAATGATTGGCGTGACTTCTGAACATGAAAAGGAAAGTATCTTTAACAACTCCCCATTCGCGACACTCCTAAATACTATAGAATTTATTAAATGGGATCACAGGCATCCTTAGCTACGAAATAGACTTAAGTGGTCAATGACGTAATGCATATGTCTTCGGCGTTGGGAGTAGCGAGTGATATTCTATCTACAACCGAAATTGAAATAACACTGTTGCTGTCGCTGAAAACCTGCGCTGGGCCCTGTCTCGTGTAGGGCCTTAGCATTATGCTGAGCGATGGCCGTTTTGCGTAAATGTGACGCATCTCCCAAATTGTCATTTTGTTTTTTTGTTGTTTGTGTTTTTTTTATGCGTCATATTTGCCGCAAAAAAAGGTATTTTCTTTCTTTCACTTTTCAAAGCGATGCGAAGTGCTGCCCGCCTGGGATATACATAACTAGCGTTAGTGTTCAACATACCTAGCTTTATAATGCGATGTTTTCTTCCGAGAGGGTGAGATAATTTTTGTTTTTCTGTCATAATTTTATACTCTCCGTATCGGAACACAATATTTTTAATTAAGTCGCCCTTTCACAGTACCAATCAATCATTTAATTTATTTTAACCCACACCATAATATATTTACGTGAACCTCATATATTTGCTTTATAAAGGTAAACGATTAAATGACTGGGCATTAAATCCTCAATTGAACCCGTATAGAGCTTTGTGGAACACGGCTTTAATTCCTTTGTCTGTCGGATACGCAATAATACCGAGCTGTGTGCCACTATCGGTTCATAAATAGCGATGTGTTCGGTAATCCTCTTATGACTAATTAAATGATAAGCTGCTAGCTTGCTGTTCATTTAGTTTATAATTATTATTACATAACTATCAATTGATTACATTTAATATCATACATACATATAATAATCAGCCTATAACGTTCCCACTGCTGGGACACAGGCAGGCCCCTCTCAGTGAGAGGGAGTGGGCTGTGATCCACCACGCGGGCCCGATGCGGGTTGGTTGCCATTTAATATTATTAATCATAAACAAATAACAGACTTAGGCCCTAAATTATTACTATTTTTGCTTCTATTGCCACAGACATTTACGTCAGCGCCAGATCACAATGAAACGTAAGTACCTATAGGTATTATCCTATTGCCATGCCATTGGCCAGTGAGTAAGGATACTCACGGTCATCAAGGTTAGCTAATTTTGAAGTTTGTGTCGGTTGGCTTCCCTTCTATTCTGTACACTCAGGGTTAAATTGAATACTAACTTAAATCTATCTTCTAAATATATAAAACTCAAAGGTGACTGACTGACATAGTGATCTATCAACGCACAGCCCAAATCACTGGAGGGATCTTGCTGAAATTTGGCACGCAGGTAGATGTTATGACGTAGGCATCCGCTTAGAAAGGATTTTGATAAATTCTACCCCCAAGGGGATAAAATAGGGGATGAAAGTTTGTATGAAACTTTGTCAATTTTAAACCGATCGGGCTGAGACTTCGCATGCATATAGCTACTATGACGTAGGCAAAGGATTTTGATAAATTAAACCCCCATGGGGTTAAAATAAGGGATGATGGAGGATGTAAATGTATTAATTTTTTTTAATAACACTTAACCCCTTACTGCATGAATTATGATAGAGGTTAATAAAAAATGTTTTTTTCATAGAAACGTGTTTATTTATCTTTATTGAACATAAATCAGCCAAAAGAAAAAAAAATACTATTATTATTTATGAAATTACATGAAAGAGCCATATCTGGCCTCGTATGCATTCTAGTGAAAATCAAGTAAGGACATATCTGGCTTTGTATGCATAGCTGTTGCATTTTGTGAAAATCTTTGAAGCAGTTCCGCTTGTCATTATAGCATAAAAAGACCTCGCATTTTTCACATTTTGTGTAACTGCGTAACTTCGAGCAGTTTTGACACAATTGATTATTTTTTACCCAAACAGGAAAGTGGTCAATTCTGTCAGTCCGTACAGACGTCAGTGGCATATCTTGATGTCTGGCTGGTGCTTTCCGGGGTTTTTTTTGAGGATATTGGAGAATCAGGCATACTTGATGGAGTGCCAGTTGGGCTCAATGGAGTTCCAGCTCTTGACGTCGTCGGTGTTCCCAGAAGGCTGGCTGGACGACCACGTTTTTTTGCCTGTGAGAGCAGTTTCCCTGCTTTACGCATATGTTCAGAAACTGCAAGCTTAAAATCAAACAATGGCATGTAAATATTGTCGTTGACCCTGCGCCAAAGAAGCCATGCGTTTACCATGCATAGGTCTATCATGTGGAAGAAAATTCTTTTATACCATTTGCGTGATCGTAAATGGATTCTGTAGTAACCAAGCATTGAATCTAGTAAGTCGACCCCTCCCATATGCTGGTTATAAATATCGATAGCTTGGGGAGCAGTTACTTCTTTGTACTGCTTTTCTTGTCGAGCATAAGCATAGTACAGAAGTTTGAGTGCATAGGAAGCCATATTTGACGAACACTATTTTGACTGGAACGCATACCAAGCCATATTTGGAGTTTGCAAAAAACAGGTCAAAAATCAAACGACAATAAAACTAATTACAAAAATAACTTACTATTATCGTAGTTGACGATTTTAAGAGTAAATAACAATTTTTATTGAAGATCTCAGTCACTTTATTACTATTATTTTTCACTGATAAAAGTTTCACTAAAATGTTGCACTTCACTCGCCGGCCGCGTTATGAAATACCCTCAAATAGTTTTGACACAGATGACTTACCACAGACAAAAAAATTACATTTCGTTTTACGAAGAAACACTTCTTATGGTACAATTTATTTTACGATAATATAATGATAAGTTAAACTGTAAAAAAATAACAAACTTTAGAAGCCATGAATGGCTTCGTATGCGGTAAGGGGTTAACGCGAGCGAAGCCGCGGGCAAAAGCTAGTTGACCATAAATTCAATTCACAGCTGTCATTCTTTGACAGTTCTATGTATTGTGTCAATTTTGCTTAACCAATAATTTCCCTGACTTACAAAGACGTAGAACAATGTTAATAAATTCAAGCCTGAAAACAGATTTTAGAACTTGCATCGTCCTTTCTGTCGTAGTTTATTCAACATACGTTACAGCAGCTAGCAGGATGGCCCGATGTCCAATCCGCGCCGTTTGGGTTTAATCCGCTCTGTCTGTGCACGACGTACCTAACGCGGGATTAGCGCGCTAAATAAACGAGTACCTAATGAGAATTAACGCGCTGCGAACAGTTGACACAATGTTTCTGTTGGAAGTAGTTGAAATATGTAGTTACTTACATAAAACTGGAATTTTCATACTTTATATGTCATCTGTCGTTTAGTCCTCATATTCTGACTTAATTGAGATGAGTAAACGAAAAGAGAGGGTACGGAACAGTTTATATATTTGTGTAAAACTGTGCATCATAACTCAGGTAGGTTTTAATGATCCTACGGAAGCACAGTGTTTTTGATGCGGTTAGATATGGAAGCTCGTTGCATATTACAATGTTTGCAGTTACGATCTCTTTAGCGCGTTAGTGCCCCTCGGCTGGCCTGGCTGGAAACGAATCATTTACATAATGTTCAAACCGTTTGAATTGCAACATTTGCTTTAGAGAAAACGGCATTCAGTTATTTGCAGAACGTTGTACAATGATCCCTAATGCGTGATCATAATTGCAAGCGATAACCAGCGAGAGAATTCTAAAGGATAACTTAAGGTTGTTAAGCCTAATAATGTGTTTTTCTGCAATTAAACCAATGGAATATGAACACTGTATCAGTGCAAGCTCGGTTAAGCAGACGCCAACCTCATAGGTTGAACTGCGAGAAGCAAAAGAAAAAAAAATTTTTACAAAAAAAAAAAAAAATAACCAACGTCCAAAAAAAACACTACAAATTGAATAATAACTTTAATTTCGGAAGTCGGTGTTTTTGGTTCCGCATTTTCGTTTATGGACTCCGACGGAAACGGAAGTCGGTTGTTTTTTTTTTTTTCACCTTTTAGTGGGTCAGTTTGTAATTTATCTAAGTTACAATAGCCTAATGTAAACTGTTCATCACTTTTTACAAAATATTGCTTTTCCCGATACTGGGACGTTAATTGTTGAGGAGTTCTCCCGGTAAGAACCAGGAGAACTCCTCAACAATCACTCACCTGTATCAGTATGTCTTGTCTACTATGTCTTCGAGTAATCGGTGAACATACACAAGGTAGCTACTGTAAACTGTTGAGGAGTTTCCTTAACTGTCCTTCGTCTTCATCGTCAGACCCCTAATAACAGTCACAATCCATCTAGGTGTAAAGTTCACATCAATACAAATTAATCGATCCCAAATACAAGGTAACTGCTGTAGGTAAATGGTTGAGGAGGCCTTCATTAAATTGTAGTGCTTTAAAATACTTAATGAAAAAATTAACAAACGCACTAGTCGCTCCTACGATTTTCGAATGCTCCCCTGGATTCCACTGGGATGCCATCATCAGATCCTGGTTTCCTTATCATTAAACGACGAAGTTATCCGAAAACACACATAAAAAAAATATATGTATATATACGGTCGAATTGAGAAACCTCCTCCTTTTTTGAAGTCGGTTAAAAACACAATCAGTCAATATGCTTGACATGCCTGCACTGCAAATTAATGATTGTATTGATTTATTTTTATTTTATGTGCTATTTTAATTTTGTGTATTAGTACCTGCATGGTTTTTTCCCATAGACATAACTATACATATAATGAAATCGTAGAGAAGACAAAACTGTACATATTTTTGAAAAAAAATAGTTGCAATGAGCTCTGGGAACGATTCTAGAGCAGAATATATAGTTTTCAGAATTTTTCTCCGTTTGTCTCATTGTATGTTCCAGCTTATCGCAAATACTAACATAACGCAGATATTCTGTTCTTTTGCATAGATATTCCCTATAATCCTAGTTAGCCTATATACTATAAATTATCACGCTATATTTTCTATGGGGGATGTGAAATATAGCATTAAGTTCGTATAATTCTGCCGTTCACCCCAAATTGAAAAAGACGAGCCAGAAGGTGTATCATAACAGTCGAATTATCCCATTACTTCGGACTGACTGGGCTGGATAGGTTATGACATAGAAACATTAATTATATTCTAGTAGCGCCCCGCGGTTTCACCCGCATAAATGTCGATCCCGATATTCCGGGATACAATCTATCTCTCTGCCAAATTTTATCGAAATCCGTTCAGTGGTTTAGGCGTGAAAAGGTAACAGACAGACAGAGCTATTTTATTATTTATTTATTTATTTAAACTTTTCGCATAAAAAGGTACAAAGGCGGACTTAATGCCTTAGGCATTCTCCACCAGTCAACCAAGGGTGGTGAAGAGATTGGATGGCAGGTGCTTCGATGGTGATGGTGATGGCGATGGTGGTGTTTTCTTGGTGATTTTCGAGTTTATAATATTAGTATGGATTTACATTTTGTCATCTTATAATATTATAGTTCGCAGAACGTACTGTGCATGAAAAATACATGATGTTTAGGCCTCTTCTATCGTCTTTCGTTATCATTAAAATAAATATCTATGTTGAGGTGGCTGTTAATGAGAAATCCCGTGTGTATACAATCTACTGTTATATTATTTCAGTGATACCTGATCGTAAGGAATAATCTGTAAGAAGGCATCAGTCAGTGTACGAGTATCAGTGTTGTGCAATTAGGTGGTAGAGTTTACAGGGAAGTTTTATAAATACATATATGATTTCCGCGCGAACGAAGTCGCAGGCAGAAATGAGTGAGTTTGTACACCGCGTGTGTCTAAAGCATCCCTGTTTCTAGACCTTTCAGAATTCAGAATGTTTGATATTGCTAGACCAAAACATGCCACAACCGAGAGAATCTCAAACGTTTCGTTATACAGACATTATATTCAATATTCTTTATATGTTCTGTAGGTAAAGGTGCAGTCGTCTGAATGATGTCGCGATCGATGCCAGCTTGCTGAGATCTCTTTATGTACCATTTATACAATTGACTTATTATGATGAAACGTTTTGGAAGATTTTAGTCTAACCATTCTATTCTTGAACTGTTTTCAAACGACTGTAGGTTCAGTCGTTTGTTAGGATAAGCTATTGTGACAGTGACCACGTTTATGCGATTAATCAATTTTTACAAGTTTTTTTTAATCCAAGCATCTGCTGTAATGTAATAATTCAAATTTTGAAGGTTTTCTAATTTATATTCATAAAGTCAATTCAATCCGTGACCTCCCCTAATTTCAGTCACTTTAAATCCGTCCGCAAGTCTCAGCTCCGCGTAATCCTCACGAGCTCACGACGCAACATATCTCTTCAAACAAGCCTTGTCTTATTAACAAACTTGTTAATTCCAGCCAACTGCCACTCGATGAGTAAACAATACCATCCGCCACCCCCCCGCGCCCCTCTCCCCTCACGTATGTTAATTTAACCTAGTTTCACAAATTAGACCACTTTGGAAGCTCCGAGTACGGTGGAGCGTTCTTGCGATAGTATTTTCTGTGAAAACAGACAGACAGGCTGTAGTCTGCAGTCTTAGTAGAATGATACGAGGTAGCTTAGTGCAGCTGTGAGGAGACAAGTCTAATCGTTGTATGCTAATGACTTCAAAGAGAACGCTTATGAGGCATAGCTGCATAGTGATGAGAGATTAATTTAAGAAAAGTTGGGTAAGGGAGGAGGCGGTTTGTTGTGAAGTTGGATGTGTGAAATTAAAGTGGAATTCTTCAGATACAACTTTACGGGTTCATAAGAGGTTGTTATGCGTAATTGCAGCACAGCGAAAAGCTTCTGTAGCGACAGTAACCGACAAAGCGAAAGCACGTCTCCTAAGAGGTACCCTTCAACAAATTGTAGTGACTCTGCCCCCTCTGCCTTATCAACATACACACAATAATTGCTACTATAATAACTTGTTTTTGGCATTTAAGAGTCATATGTTCCTCGTGAGCTCGGCACATGTGTGTCGCCAGGTGCTGAGCAACTGAAGCATGTACCAAACATTCGTGTTGCAATAGTACTTACAGCTACAGGGAGGTACATCCATGTAATTGACGTCAAAGTTAATTCCCCCCAATTCACACAATACGAGGATCTTTTCAATTCCCAGGGCTACTTGCAAACGTTTCGGTAGAGGTAGCTTAGATTGTATGGTGCTGGATAAGAAACTAAATGTATTAATAATTCCTTTTGCCACGAATATCCTTGTTATTATTTGTTGGAATTACAATTTCGTTTACTTTAAAGGTACTTTTCATTGAATAGATCTCAACCTATGTTAATAAAATCATCAAGTATAGAAGGGAGAATAATGTTGGCATTCATTTAATTAGTCTATTCCTACAGATAAGAGACGCTGTTTTGAGCTGAATCCCATAGTTACATTTTAATACAACTACCACATTTAAAATATTAATCCAGTCTTCACATAATCTAAGCTCCAGAGTAAACCTCTTTGAATAACATATGCAAGTGTTCCGCGAGCGCTCGGCTGGTTGGTGTCCGAGGCCAGCGGGGGTGACGGGATGAAGAGCAAGGGGGGTGTCTCCAAATGTGTCACCATAGTGTTGCCTCACACATCCGGGCTATTGCATTTTGAGCAAGACTCGTGTGCTGTCCATCTGAGAATGTGAGAGCGGCCTACAACTTGTGAAAATCATATAAAACCAAAATTAGAATTGACGACACTGAGTATTAGTGCAAGTCCCATTTATTGTGCGATTGTTCTTTTATTTGAAAAGAATTAAAATTATCATATTTCTTCGACCAGGGCTTAGATTTCTTCAAAAATATCATCATTATTTTTATCGCTGGGATTACTTATTCAACTGAGTCAATCTCTCTCATACCTTTTTGTTGACACAAAAAGGTATGAGAGAGATTGACTGGTAAAATGACTTTTACCTCATCAAAAATTAAGTATAATTCCAACTCTCACGTCCGCGTTATGAGCACGATACGACACCATATTTAGTTATTTCACGAGCACCGTAGGATATACAACCATACTAGTAATTTGCATTAAAATCCTTAACAAACAATGTTCTTTTTAGGGTTTCGTACCCAAGGGTAAAAACGGGACCCTATTACCTACTAAGACTCCACTGGCCGTCTGTCTGTCTGTCTATCTGTACCTGTCTATCTGTCTGTATTTCATGAACCGTGATAGCTAGACAGTTGAAATTTTCATAGATGATCTATTTCTGTTTCCGGTCTATCAATAAATAATAAAAATAAAATAAAATTTAAATTTAAAGGGGTATACAAGAAACGGCTTTTTCGGCGTTTTATGCCTTGTGGTACGGAGCCCTCCGTGTGCGAGTCCGACTCGCACTTGACCGGTTTTTTGACCTATGTACAATGCTCGCAGGGTGTTCGTAGCCTAATCTTACGTAAATTGGTTCGTGTGCGGCGAGCCTGTCCGCGGATCTGAGGCGACTCACTAGCCCGACGTTGAAGGAACACACACAACTGCGTCTGACAGTAAACATTGCCACATCTATATCAGCACAATGGCTTCTCTGCTAAGGGTTGAAGGTTGATTTCCTCATGAAAATGATTCGATCAAAATAGTTACGAAATGCCACTTTTGTTTAGGAATCTTGGTAGAGTGGCCAATTGGGAAAGCAGCCGTGTTACCTACAATTCAATTTGTTTTCCCTTTTATACCAAATATAAAATTTTCAACGTATTGGGCGTTTTTGAAATCTCAATAAAAACGCATAATATGAGAGAGAGAGAAACAGTAGTGTTCTATTCTATTGTAATAAGCAACTGAAGATTGCTATATAAAAAGCATAATGATGATATAACAGTATTTTCATTGTTGTAAAGTTGAAGAAGAGAATAGCTTATTCCCGATACGATTTTTTTTTAAATTTATATAATGTGTTATTCGACTTGGGTACTTCATACTGCCAAGTCATAATAAACGTTCCTTTGTGTTTTTAAATAAATAATGACATTTATTTTAGCTGATTTTATTAAATTAAGGATAGAAAACATGGAAGTGATATAAATTAAAGCAAATGAAATAATATAATGACTTTAATTTGCGACATTTTATTGCGCGTGTGGCTGTTTGGCCTGATTATCTTACTCTTAGAAAATAGTAGATTGTTATACAAGGGTCGGAAGGAATCAATTCGCATACGAGGCATTTAGACGCCCGAGCGCAGCGAGGGCGGCTATAGTCCGAGTGGGAATTGATGACTTTCACCCGCGTTAAACACTCTACTTTTCATTTCGAATTTAAGGAAAGTAAAAAATTGTAGTTTTTCTAAAATATTTATTGATAATAATTACATGAATACTAGGTAGGTACCTATTTATTAGTCTTTTTTAAATTTGAAGTATGGAACACACCACGTCACCGCCACATGAGTAGATTATGTGTCACCACCGCGGGCCGTCCCGCTTACTAGGGCCCGTATTATTATTATTCTGTCTGCATACTTTTACAATTTTTCATAAATTACTTAGAAAACACGATAATCTTGATAAAAATTACTAAAAATTGTGTTGCGACGTGACACTTTTTAGTGCTGACCGTCCACCCAACTTTCTTATTTCGATTCAAAACTTGCATACAGCCTAATCGATACTCACAATAAAAAAAATTTAAAAAATTTGTAGAAACTGAATAAAAACTCTTTAAACTAACAAAATGTATTGAAATGTAAAGTGTTTGCAGAATATCCAATCTATAGAATTAATTAATTATATAATCATTCTCAAAAAAACTTCTGGTAAGCCTACCTAAAAAATGTTTACTGGGAATTCTGTAGTAAACTATTAGAAAGTATCAAAAATAAAATCCACAATAAATAATTGTCCAATAAATTAAAATAATTTTAAACAGCGAGCGCATTCCGAATATAAATTCAAATAAAGTAGCATTTCGGCGCGAAATTCAGTAAATGAGGTACCTATGGCCTGTCTGTTATTGACATGATATTAGAAGAGATTGAAATGATATTAGAAAAGCATAAATCATTATTTTATACAATGCTTATTGTATTTATTGCTTAAAATCATTTTATTTTATTTTCAAATATCGATTACATTCGTCATGTTAATTACTCGAGTCAATCGCAATTTTAAAAAAAAAATGTTTGGAATAATCGCTTTCACACATCCTTACAATAAAAAAAAAACAATAATGGTCAGCGATTTTGAACACAAATTGAGTAGTGGTAGGTAATGTAATTACGTATTATTGAACCTGTTTGAATATTATGTTAAAACCTGGGCATTTTCGTGTTGTTTATAATATTATCAATAACATTTGTCACATTTTAAATCTTATCTACATCTGTGTGTGTGAAACTTGTGAAAAGTAAAAATGTAAACACACACCATGCATTGGCGCGAAACTTCGACATTAGATATCAAAAAAACTTCATTACCACTACTTATTTACCTTAAACTATGGATAAATTCGTCAAATAATTAAATTATGTTATTCACAGCCCCTTAGGGTAAAGTCAGGATGTTCGAAATCCCCAACTTTTATGTTTTTTAGCCTCGACCACAACTGACATCAAAATGGTGATTATCGTACCTATGTTTGTTGAATTTATTCAAGGTAAATTATTAACTTGTGCGCTAAATATGAAAGATTTAATGGCGATAACATATGAGCTTTTTATCCAACTCTCCTAATTAATGCACATTCATAAGATTTGATGGGTAGCATACTAAATATTTACATAATCAATTAAGGGTGTCGTATGTCTGACTGAGCTGACTACCTAACTAAATTTAGTTCTATTTTTAAATTTCATTCCCGCCCTAGGGAGGAAAGTAATTACTATGAGTCTTTCCCGCCCTAGGGTGGGAAGCAGCGTTTTCCACCCGCTATTCGGATCAAACAAACACTACTTTCCGAGTATGAGAGATGAAAAAAATTATGCACTAGAGCATAAACAGCGACTCTATGTCACCTACGCCCAACATAAAGAACTTTTAGAGCATGAGAAGTGAAAAAACAGTTTTTATTCTGAAGACCAAGCTCCTACAAAAAAAAAAGTAAGGATGTTTTAGCATCCTTGTTGAAAAAAACGCAAAAGCGAAATATTTTAGAGTTAACAGGACGCGTTGATCGTTCTGCTAACTCTAAAATGTTTTGCGTCGTTGCAACCAAAAAGTACCTTTATATCCATTATTGGCCGGTATCAAAAGAAGATAATAATTTTTTTTCATCTTTACAGTCAAGTCTTTAGATTGTCAACTTGTCCAATGTTCTAACAAAAGGTTTCTGTCGCGTCTCCATACTCGTAGAAGCTGGGCGGTGTAATGTGATCTGCGACGATATAATTATGTTAGCACTGCACACTCATGATACGAAGCAATCACTGAGATATTCTCCATGGAAAGTATAGATTTAAGAGTGGCTAAAACTTCGCTGATGTTTTCTTAGTTTTGTTTTTATTTCGTTCTTGGAAAATTTGTTATTAAACACAAGTTAAAAGAAGTTCACCCAATTGTCTGCGAAAGTCAATTTACACAATCTTACTAACTTAGTTACACCAATACCCCTATATAATAAAATAATGAAGGCATCTTAAAAGTAATGAATGTATAGTACCTAACACATCAACAACAACACCGTCAGTGTCCTATCGTATATTATGGTGGTGTAATCTTAACAAGGTTTGTATTCGGTCTCCAAGCCCGCATCGTCGTCGTCGGCACTAAACCAATTTGGCCATTATTTTAATACGGTTTGCAGCAGGACCAGCCTTTGAACGAATACACCTTCGGTTATTGTGTTACGGAGCATCTTACAGTCTACTGCGAAACATCTTGTTTGTGATAGCCTTAGGAAAATATTATTAGCAAAACGTTTGAGCGTATGGACAGTATAATTTTATCAGGAATATCTTTAAACATGCAAACGTTTTATGCTGAGCGGTAGATGAAGATACCATAATAAATATTCACCATGATGTTATGAAACAGATGGAACAGATTTGATCAAATAGGTGAAAATCTGTGAAATCTGGCCACATCATCAGTAGTCTGAAGTAGGTCACGTGATGGCCAATAAAAACATGGCAGAAACATCATAATGAGTTAGAGCCCATTTTGCCAACATTTATAATTGACAAACAGAATCAACTTCAGCAAACTCATCGAATGATTCTAATCGCGTATGTTTGTTTGAATATTGAATATTGCCGGTAAAAAACACACAGGTATATTAATTTATTTAGTCTAAAAAAATAAATACACATTCGTTTGAAAACTGGTATCGGCACGAAGCATTAATTTCGTAGTTATAACGTTATTTGCATTGGTCTGATAATAAGCGCCTGCGTTAATATTAATGTATCGAGTTATAACGCGGCTCACGAAACGTGATGATGTGGTACCTATCTAAAACTCAAAATCAGTATTTTGAGGTCGTTTTACATTTTCCAGTGAAAATGCATAGATAAAAAGGTAAAAATAAAACTGTAAACATTTTCCGTAACGTTTGTCTTAGATATTAGACTAAAATTCGCAAAGTCTATGATTCTAGACTTGAAATATATTGCATTTTCATTAGCAAGAAGTCGCTATCTGTTTGTGTACTACTGTGTTTGAGTAGCTTGCTTGTCAAGTGTGATGCTAATGTTTGTGTACTACTGTGTTTCAGTAGCTTGCTTGTCAAGTGTGATGCTAAGGTTTGTGTACTACTGTGTTTCAGTAGCTTGCTTGTCAAGTGTGATGCTAATGTTTGTGTAGTACTGTGTTTCAGTAGCTTGCTTGTCAAGTGTGATGCTAATGGAAATATCTCCACATGTAGCTGTTGTAGGATTAGGTTCTATTGTAACAGACAGAGGACAAATGGTTAACAACCAATGGTCTACTTACTACAAGTGTATTTCTATGGAAATATACGATAGGTATGTAAAAAGTATAAATGTATAATAGCAATGGAGATGATGATTGCTCCACTCTTGTGCCGCGTGTGCTTGTAGTGTAAATCCCGCGGCGAACAAACATGCCGCTGCAGGATAAATAATTATAAATCGAAGCGAAATAATAATAATTCCACATTTCCATGATTACTTGTTGTGTTTATTTACGTGCTGGTAGTATTGTTCATATACAATAATTAAATAGGTTATAACTTAAGCCCTTTTCCAGATTATAACGTAATAAACAATGCAGTGCAAAGCTTACGTTCCATTTTGGCTAGCACAGACATCTAAACTACATATCTTTAGAATCATACAAACAATGGACTGTGAGCTATTTGCCTCAGCCACTGTTCTAACGTCACGTCATATCACACCTCACTATCATTTCACTTGTTCATAGTAAGTAATTGGGAGATTATTTTAAGCAACACGTCGAGCGCCTACCGACGACGACTGTCCTAGGTATTCGCATTATAGTTGGACACATTAACAACACCGCAGAGGCGGGTTTAGATGTCTATGTAAAGGGTTGTAATACCTATTATGTAAAGGGTTGTAGTACCTATCTGGGGGCACGGTAGTACCCCCGCCAAGACGAACCAAGCGAAGTGCAACCTACCTTTTCTGGAAGCGTTTCGTCGTTTTTAGGGTTCCGTAGCCAATTGGCAAAAACGGAACCCTTATAGATTCGTCATGTCTGTCTGTCTGTCCGTCCGTATGTCACAGCCACTTTTCTCCGAAACTATAAGAACTATACTGTTGAAACTTGGTAAGTAGATGTATTCTGTAAACCGCATTAAGATTTTCACACAAAAATTGAAAAAAAAACAAAAAATTTTAGGGTTCCCCATACTTAGAACCGAAACTCAAATTTTTTTTTCCATCAAACCCATACGTGTGGGGTATCTATGGGTAGGTCTTCAAAAATGATATTGAGGTTTCTAATATATTTTTTTTCTAAACTGAATAGTTTGCGCGAGAGACACTTCCAAAGTGGTAAAATGTGTGTCCCCCCCCTGTAACTTCTAAAATAAGAGAATGATAAAACTAAAAAAAATATATGATGTACATTACCATGTAAACTACCACCGAAAATTGGTTTGAATGAGATCTAGTAAGTAGTTTTTTTTTAATACGTCATAAATCGTAAACCACAATTTACCATTCATTCAATCAACTCAAAAATAAAAAAAACATTTAATTTCATAAACATAAACCTTATGCATAAACCCGGATGTTACGGATCCCTCGGTGCGCGAGTCTGACTCGCTCTTGCCCGGTTTTTTTGAATTACTAACTCGGGTTTGGATTATACCAGATAAACAAAATTCTCGGGATATGATGTCAATAGTAGAGTTATTTAACATATAAAGTTTCTTTTTTCTTATAATTTAGATTTTATTGTTAACTAAAAAACCCCGATTTCGTTACTGACTCACTGATGATCATCAAAACTCTTTAGGGTACTTCCTGAAGTCCTAGAAAGCTAAAATTTGGTATTTTAGCTAGTGTTAGTACACAAAAAAATCTAATCTAAAACTTGGAAGTTTTACCCCCAACCGGGCAACCCCTTAAACTACGGGATGGAAGTTTGTATGAGACTTCCGCTTTAGATACTAGAGGTCTGAAAATTGATATAGGGACTCCTTGTTATAAATAATAAAATTTATATTTCAAGATTTTTAGTACATAACTCGACCCGAAAAATCATTTTTTTCCCTATTCAACTTACAAAAAGAAGTGAAAAAACATTTTCATGTAAAATGTTGCCAAGACGAGACCATATGGCTTGCATTGTCAAAAAGTTATCGGATCTCACGCAGAGCCAAGCTTCTAACTCTACACGCCCTAACTCTACAAGCCCTAACTTCACAAACTCTACGTCTTAGTCAAAATATGTGGCTTGGCCGTAACGCTACCATCAGCACCACATGGGCATAAGGTGAAAAATGTATTCACTGTTCATTCGTTTTCTGTTATACATACCTACAAAAGTTCTTGTAGTAGCGAAACGGTCAAGCTTTCATATTTTGACTAAGGTGTCAAAACAAAGAGCTAGGGCGTGTAGAGTTAGAAGCTTGGCTCTACGTGAGATCTGATAAGTTTTTGACAGTGCGAGCCATTATTATGGTCTCGTCTTGGCAACATTTTACATGAAAATGTTTTTGGTGGGATAGCATGAAACTCTTGGTCATAGGCACACGTTCAATCATTGAAAGCTACAAAGCTATTGATACATAGTGTAGCGTGCACACATAGAACATACCTTATCTTAGGGAACAGGTAGTAATTAACTAGTGAATTAGATTAATGCGCTGTTCACGCAAACACCTCGTGACGTCACACATACAGCTAGTACGACGGAAATAATTAATAGTCTACTGACACAGATTTCAATATTTAAGATGCATAAGTGCCATGGGTCGCAGCTACCCTGATCAAAATTTAGCAGGTTAGCCAATGATTAGCCTGGATGTTTTAGAAGGAAAGTTGGTTCCCAGGTGGTCAGTCGGCACCATAGTGAATGCTGCATAGAATTGTTTCCGAACACAATGTCTGTGCTCATAAAACAAGTACACAGGCAGTGCAGTTACAAGTTAATTATCTTCGTTACGTTAACGAACATACAACAAACAAATGCGCTGTTATCTCCGCGAGGTGGCGCCCGCATCGTCTCTTTATGTCACTCACACGACGCGCGCCGCGTAATCGACATCCTACTGTTGTTCTGAAAAACAATTTATTGAACTGTTTTTCAGTTTTTAATAAAGCACCTACTAATTATTGAAATCAGAAGAAATTAACTACGAAAAAATAGATGGTAAAAATTTAAATCTAAATCTACCCATGTGATTTAAACATGTTTCAGTACTAATCATCATTCATCGTCATCGTGTATCGTGCATCATTTTTTGAACATTCCAAGTTGACTGATCCCCCACTGCTTGCGTTCAGTTTGCTAAGTGACAAAACTTCACTCATTACCGCCCAAAACGACGTAACGATATTAAGGCAAACTGCATCGCAGGATAACAAGAGAAGGCTCACAAAAGCTCACGCACCAAGCGTCAAACCAAGCGACACACGGATGCAAGTGGCAGTTTGTCAGTATAACCATGGCGATTTTATATTTGTGAATTAGTTTTCTAAAGTGGTATATAATACTTAGATAATATATTTTTCTGACAGACCTTCCTTCTTTTTTAGGGTTCCGTACTTCAAAAGAAAAACGGAACCCTTGTTTAAAACAGTTAGTAAGAGTCCAATTCGGGAAAATCATCAAATACGCCTTGATCGTCATCAGTTTGAGACTGCTGCCATGTGCATTCCTGTACAACAGTCTCACGTACGGGTGTGCGTGTGTGCGTGCAGTCCGTGTGTGTGTGTGCGTGCGGAGGCTCACGTCATGTCGGCGTCATCGATCCACTCGCATCCAATTATTCATGTATGTACATAGTTATGTGCAGTGCTGCTACCATGCGATTGCTCAATGAGAGACTGGTTTCAGGGTCTGAGAATTTTGGCTTCACTTGAATTTGAAATTTTAAATCCAGTCTGTCTTGCAAAAAGAATAAAATGTCGAATGTCGAACTCAAGGTAGTTAATGAGTATTGACTGACAGAACCCGCTAAATGTGCCCTTAAAATGACTGTCTGTATTCTTACCGACTAAAAACGAGTTATTCCGGTCTGATCCCCTGAACCCCCCCTCCATCCCCCCCACCTCGATCCCCTCCTGGATCGTCTTCTGTTTTAATCTTTGTCTTATCCACATTATGTAAGTTTACTCTTTATGACAGGTAAGTACAGTCAAAAGAAATTACGTACCTACCGTACTGGTTTAAATATTTTTGTTTTTGTAAGTATTTTTGATACCTCAGTGGCATCAATTTTCTCAATTGGTCTTACTTGGAAGTTCCAAGTTTTCCAAATGGGATTATAAATAATCATGCCAAAAATTCTGTAGTAAGAAAGGCCTAAAAAGTTCAAATGGTAAAATTGAATGAATTTTGAAACAGAGCTAAGCTCTTTTCTTTTCCAAATGATAGTGAGATAAACCATACACACAAAGAATCTAGAAATGATTCGGATGCACAAAAGAAGGTACCTAAATTATATGTTAATTTAACACCAAGAATCACCTTATACTTTAATGAATGCAATACTGCAGCATCATTTAATACGCAACCTCTTACGTGGTCACCGTACATGCAGTTTGGGCGCACCATACCAAAATAATGTGCCACACATGCCGCGTACGGGGAACAATGTGCGGCGAACACACTATCTTCAAGCCTGCCGAAGGAGCCGGGCTGATGGCCCAGTGACGGCTTTGTTTGTGGGTTAGGCATCACTAATTATGCAACCTAAACATTCATGGGGAGAAGAATGTCATGTATCATTTCGTTTTGAAAATTTCTTATGAGCTTTTTAAGCGCTTCGTCACAAAATCTACATGAGATCTTCATATTTACCTGCACAAGTAAGTCGGCATGATGTATCTTCATAAATGTTATAAATCGGGAATTTAGGGTAGAACTTTAGAAAACCTGTTAAAAATAAATTAACTAATTCGTTGTTTGTTTTTACACACAGGAACGTCACGATATCTATAAGTCTTAGGTAATTAATTTCGAAACAATGGCGATGGCTTGAAAGATATTTATGATAATCAATCCTACTTCGCCTATAGGTTCGTTTATCTCAGTATGATCGTTCATCTCATAGGCTAACAAATCCAATCCCGTATCGACCCAGTCAGGACTGTTCGTAAGGAACATTGCAAATTACTTAAGACCATCCATCCTTTGTCTGGTGGCATAGTTATGCTACGGGCAGGCTTAAGTAATAGCTCCGTATTGTCTGCAAATATATTATTTTATTTATGGCTATGGGCATGGTGTTCCATTCCTAGAATATTGTTTTTCAACTCTGCGTTTCCTACCCAGTAAACTACAGCGTTGTGCTCATGTTTTTCGCAACCGATTCATCATAGTTGTCATCGTCATCTACAGAGTGACGTAAATGTCCTGCAGTGGCGCAAACAAAACTGTAGATGATGTTGCGCCACTGCAGGACATTTACGTCACTCTCCCTTGTCTTGTATCAGTCTTGGCGTACTTGCGTCGGCCAATGTAACCGTGACCAAACCGTGGTTAAACCCTTTTAACTCTTTAACTAAGCTTAATTCACACTTATAATGCAACAGGCGGGGACAAATATTCCCGATCTTTCAATAACCGCTGAGATTTTGGTCCCGCATTCTGTGTATGGAATCCCATTTACATACAAGCATCACACATTAACTAGGTACATGCTGTATATAATAATTATGTACGTAGTTATATTTATTAGTGTGTAATTACATCGCGGCGGCTTTGACAAGCGAGCCGCGTAATTGTGTGCCGCTCAGTGCGAATCATTCCGGATCATATCCCCCACGAATATTGGCCAGCACTCGTTTATGCTCGATATCTATAAAACTACTCAACCGATGTCGATGCCATTTCCTGTATGGGAGTGGAGGAAATATCTATCATATTGCTTATTTGACTTAGATTTTCTCCAGACTTTGTACCTGTAACTAATATATCAGAATTATGTTCGCTCCAATTCAGGCGACCTTTGGCTTAGTAAAGCGAGAAATTGAAATCATGACGCGGCCTCTTTATTCGTACATTTGGTTCTCTCATGTGATATAGTGCTGCTTCCGCCACATGTATCCAAACCTTCGGGAAACTTCGTTGCTCCAGGAATTATAACGGTCAGGAGGCCACACAATACAAAAACCTGGGCGATAGTAACAAGTGCCTTGTGATTTGCAAAATATATCAGTGTTTAGCATCGCTTATGATCCCTTACTATTTTAATTATTTAAATTTAGAGAAAAAATTGAGTAGTTTCCGGTAGGTAACTGGCCAAATGCATTAATTATGGTGAATCATCTTATTTTGTTATTTAAGGTTAGTAGTAATAATTAAATGACATTGTAGTATTTGACACTGTTACTGAACAGACTATATTTTTCCTATACATGACATAAGTTATCGTATAAATATGATGACAAAAAGCAGTTACGTCCGTCCAAAATGAATTCACGTTTCTTCAGTACGTTCAAGTCACTGTGTGAATATACCTACCTCTATGGTAAATGCTGTTTACAAACTAAAATCCAATGCCACATTGCTAAGCAAACTCAAAACAAGACACATAGTAACTCGTTACCGGTTTACGTAACCCCAAGAGAAAATCAAATCCAATTTTCTTGTTCACAAATTCCGCTGGCATTCGTATTGAAATTACGTATTACGTTGTTTAATACAATTCAATAAGCGTGAACTTAATACCATTCTTGTATCAAAATAAGAAAAAGAAGAACAACTTACGGAGAAAGCGTAAATGTGTGTACAGATTGACGCTGAACTAGCTGATCTTATTGCAGTTGCTAAGCTTCATTGTACAGCTGTAGTCCAATGGCTTAAGACATCAGTGATGCGAGTAGGTATAATATCTTGATGATATGTGATGACTTATCACAAAATAAATATACTACCATTGTGATTAGCAAGTTTCCAATGAAATAATTTAACTAACTTTTACTATTACATTCTGATGGCGGACAGTTAAATCAAATCTATTCGTAGCTCTGCAATTTTTCAGATTATCATGAATATATGACAACACTTTAATCGTTAAATAAACTGTCTGCAACTTCTGTATCTTCCTCTTCAGTTGTATCCTTCGTGTTGGTAATCTTCAAACGCACATAATGTAGCAAAATATTTCTTTTTGATTATGTGACACGATCGCGCACTGAATACTAAACCACTGATACCTTTGACTGAGGGAGCGCGCTGTTCGTTGTACACACTTTATTTAGGTAAAAGAAAAGTGTGTATGTCTTGAAAATACTTATAGTATAAAGTTTGGTAGAATACACTGTTAACGTAGTTGTAGTTTTTGTCTAAACAAGCTTGATAGCGATTGCGTCACAGGAGCCCCGCCGGACCGCTTTATTGTGACAAAGTTCTCCAATCCAACAGGTCTAATGTCCTGAGAAACTTGGAGAGTTTACACAACAAAGAAATTATGATAGTCTAGATTTATATTCATTAATGTTTAAATAATGAGCCGGTGGAAAGTTGAGTTAATAAACAGTACAAATAAACAGGTTTCGTACTAGGTATTAAATATTTATACGTGGTTATCTATCATACGGCTCACCGTCCCGCAGGTACAAGTTGTAAGGATACTTACCGCGGAGGGTAGAACCCGGTGAAGTACTAGTGAACTACTAGCACCCTTGAACTAAACATGCTGTTGCACTGCATCTCTCTGGGAGTATCTAATCTGCTCTGGGGTAAGGCATATTATTATGTAAGTGCAGTTGAATGCCGAACAGAAGTTAGGCACTAATAAAGTAAAACAATACTTGAAGGTATTGGTTTGCTACACGCCACAAACACAAACTGAAGATTGTGTTGGTTCTTCTAAACTTGTAGAATGATCCTAAATATAATTTCAAACTCTTTCACATTATGAAAAACATTCGTGCCTACCTCCACATAAATCCTGAGTTAGCTTGAGCGGCGTTGGCGGCGCTGGCGGCGCGCACGACTTACTCCGACGTGGCACTTATAATCCAGCGACGAACCGTAATAATATTCAAATTGAAGTAAAAACATGTATTCCTAATGAATCCCATTTGCAAATTAGATACGAGTGTCGGAGTGTCGGTATCAAATCGTAATATATTCACTAAATATATCGGCGGTGAATCGCGGCCGCGGCAAATTGTTAATTAGCTCCCGATCTATTTGATATTCGTTGATGGAACTAATCATACGCTTAGCATGGCGTATAAGCTTGAAATTTGACCAAAATTGCCGCTGAAATGACGAAGTTCATGAGGCTATTTCCGGGGCCCTGTACAGGACCTGAATTGTTCACTTTAAATAAGTAGCAGCAACAAGTACTTAAACTACACAAGTTAACACGATCACGATTTCAGTTTTATGCAAAATACTAATACTAAAGACCGTGAACCCTATTCGTAAGATAATATCCTGATTATGAAGTCATTGGATTGCTGCATTAAGAGTCGATATTAAATCCGTAGCACACCGTGGGATAGGTAGATGGCTGACGTAGGTGTAACTCAGTGGGATGCGCGGCAATTACCGGTACAAAATGAAAACATCCAGTGAAGTGATGTGATGATTAAATGTGGATTCAATTTCAAACTGAACTTTCTGATTGAACACCTCCAAGTACATGATAAATGATTTTATTTCTAAAAGTAGTTTTGTACAAACACTTTAACTCGTCAACGGATCAGGACTTACGAGTATATTAAATCAGTCAATACTGGTCCGGTACCGCAGCTAACTTAGACTTCACAATGATGTTGCTGATTACCGTAACTTTAGCGTGACATCTGAGATAGCATTAAGTACCCAATAACTAACCTTCCACAAGTATTGTTTTATAGATAATTATAAAGTGATTTTTTTAAATGAAATAAAACAAAAAAAATTTGCCGATATTGGAACTCATTTTAAAAGTCTGAATAACGTCAATTCAAATACAAGTAAAGGGCGTTCACCCAACACCCGCAGAACTAGGTAGGTAATACGGGCTGGTGTCCGCAACTCCACATCAATGCGCGTATTTTGCGTACGGTAGAACCCGCAGAACTAACTCAACCTTAATCCAAGGCCAGGACTTTGAAGATTAATCGTGAAGAGAAATGATGAAAAGATCGTGAAGTTAGGCAGAGAGCCGACAATGAGCTCTTTGGATGAGTTTCTGTAGTGCCCAAGTTTTATAGGGTTTAAAGTTGTGTAAAATAGCGTTTTGGTAAAACTAAATTTACATGAATAAAATAATTAAATCTTTCAACGTGAGTGGTCGGAGAAAACCGCCTAGAAATGAGAACTCTAGCTCGCATCGACAGGTCCAACCAAGACATCAACCAACTCTAGTTCACATCTACAGGTCCAACCAATACATCAACTAACTCGAGCTTGCATCTACAGGTCCAACCAATACATCAACAAACTCTAGCTTGCATCTCCAGGTCCAACCGTTACATCAACCAACTCTAGCTCGCATCTACAGGTCCAACCAGTACATCAACCAACCAAAATTACTCAATAATAGGTACCGTTTTAAAAAAACTTTAACTCAATTCTTTCTGAAATCATCCTAGATTGATCTACAGTAGAACTGTCCCCAACGATTGAGTTAGAGCTCAGGTCTCCAGGTTCCTACAAGCTACATTATATTGACCTTGGAATTATAGTTTAACAGCCCCGGATGTGAACCAGGCGAAGTTCGCGACCACCTGAGCAAACAACCCCTTGCTCAGGCCCCCAACTACTGCACAGTGCTGCTTCACGACTAGTTCGAGCTAAAGCTAACTTGTGCGTCTAAGGGATTGTCAGGGTATCGGATAAGGTAATGTGTACTTTACATTCGAGTTACATACTACGAGTTAAATATACGATAGCAAGATTTACTAATAATCAGGCAAAAAAAAGTAATTTAAAAAATAAAAAAACCCGACTGCGAAACTGAAAAGCTACAAACAAGCCCATTTTAAATTAAATAAAAGTTGGAAGCAGGCAGGACCCATTTGAATTTGAAAATATAATAAAAATGGTATGGGTCCCGCCTGCTTCCAACTTTTATTTAATTTAAAATGGGCTTGTTTGTAGCTTTTCAGTTTCGCAGTCGGGTTTTTTTATTTTTTAAATTACTTTTTTTATTTCCAGCTTTTTAGTTTACAAATGTGAAAGATTTCGCAAACGATTTAGTTCTTGGTACGTGTTTTTTACGATTTCGATTTGCCACTTCGAATTACTTTTAACCATATAAGTTCTATATATTTTTGCAATCACCTTTTAAAACCCTTTATTTTGATACCCCACTCGATAGGTTTCGAGAAAAAAAAATTTTTTTTTGAAGACATATTGTGCCAAAAATCGGCCATTTTATTTTTTTTTTCAATTTTGATATACCCAGTGTCACTCTCACAATTAAGACAAATCTAACGGCACCTCTCAAGCTGAAATCGATCAAGCCGTTTAGGCTACAGAGCGTGCCAAAGAAATATACATACATACATACATACATACACTCGAAAAACATAACCCTCCTTCTGACGCAGTCGGGTAAAAAGAAGCAGTTTTCGCTTTCAATCGATAATGTTGAATATAATATAATAAATCCCATTTATTTTCTAGGTTTCTCTGAATACCGTCTAATCTTTAGCAATATCCATTCAAGATACGCTTGACTACCCCAAAATCTAGCTTAGGTCTGCACGAATCCTATTCTTAGGTCTCCACGAATCCTATTATACATCCACGTCTAACATGGCTGAAGTGGTCACTCGGGACTCGGGGACATTCGGACACGGCACGACCGCGGCCCGACTGTCACTGACAGAACACGGCACCCGGGCAGTCGGCACAGCCACCCGTGCGGTATAATGTGTACTGATGTGGACGTATAGATTTAGTTCACGAAACTCGTTGAAAGGTTAGAAACAATTGAGATGTTAAAGTACAATTAATTTTATGTGGAATCCTTTTCACTTTTATTTCAAGAAAAAGATTATTTGTTTTCTCGGTTCTTCGAAATCTTGTTGAAAAACTTAAGCACATAAGTCCAAATAGCTATAATACAAGGTGAAATCCCTCACCAAGTTGCAAAGCGCTGCTGTGACCTAAATAAAGAAATAAGCAGTTCAAACAGCGGCACGTGTACCTACAGCTGAAAGTGTTGGGGAATGGAAAACAGAAGGTTTCAGCACAAACTGGAATGCTGACTGAATTCTAAGGCTGGAACAAAAGCGCCACTCGTATTATGTAGAACTGTAGAGCGATGCGAAACGACCGCGGAATATAAGTTGACGTTCTGCTCTAAACTGAATTATAAAACCAAAATTATTTCGTATTTGTTACTGTAGATACATTTCTAAAACACGTTTTATTTTTATATCTTATACGGTCATGATTCGATCAGGTTTCTATCTCACTTTTAAATAATAAGTGCCTAGTTCAACAGCTAATGTAAGGAACAGATACTGATGTTTTACTATTTAAACTGCAATTAAACTCAAATACTTTGTACACTCTATAATACGTGGCAAAAAACTAGATACTTGGTCTTCAAGCAACAAAGTGGATTCAATTGAATGGCGTGACGAGAGTCCAGCGCCACGCGAGCGTCGAGCAAGCGCCTCGTTTGTCACCGTCGCTGTCAAACCGGACGCGCTTTAATTAAAATTTATTCATTTCACACCAGCATTTAACTTTACTTTTTCATATGACGCTTCGGAAGGCTTTATGTGACGTCATAGCGATAAAACTACTGAAGTTATGGAGAGTCTGCACCACACGTTTCAGTTATCTGAATTATAGAAGCGGAGGTGAAGCGGTTAGCTCCTGCCCGCAAATAGGTGGCTTTAAACTTGAAAATAAAATTAGCTAATTAAGTTTTCTTTAAATTCTTTTAAATGCGCGTGCCTATAATGATGAAGTAACTCGGCGGCAGTCATCGAGAACCAGAAGCACTTATGTGTTATCCTATCCAACTGAATTTGAAATTCGGTCAAACGCATTCCACTGATGAAATACAATCGGTTCACGTTATTCGTAGAAGATTTTGATTCTAACGGAATTTAAATTAAGTACTTCTAGAATTGCAAGGGAGTGTGCCGGACACAAGGCCCGCACTGGCACCAACCCGGCCGGCACCGACCCGGGCCCTCTCACGCTATTGAATACAGATTACATTGGTACCTACAGCACAAGTAGATGACTTCAAATATTCGTTGTTTGCACACGCGCACTGACACAGTGACCAGTTTCATGAAAATAAAGGGAATTCGCTGGAATTGGACAAATTGACCGTAAATTCAAAGCACAGCTGTCAGCCACATAAAAAGGATTTAATATTTTCAAACAAAATCCTTTCTCCTATAGCGGATGAATATTATTATTATCTTTTCGAACTGTCATTTTCATATAGGGTAAGTACTTAACATTTTTATTTCTTGCATCAAGGTTTGTGCGTACCTACCTAATAAGCATCGTGGTTGGAAATCATACCTATAATGTTTGTATGGTATGCATGTAATATAATGTTCTGTATGGTATGCATGTAATCGGTGAGTCAAACAATATTCGGCACAAAGGTGCTCATGACGAGAATCAACCATTCAATTTAACTATCCGAGGCTCGTAACATTCCCGGTATCGCCTTTTTGCTGTCTCGACGCATGAATATACCTTGTGTTCACAGCAAACTGTTCCAAGAATTCGAACTGTGCCAAGTGAAGCTTATGATCAACCGTTTACTATCTGTATAGGTTATGTATCACACATAATATAGTAATGTAATAAAGTATCTAATTAAATTATATCTCATACCCTCCATCTGTCGCCATGAGGAGGGACTGCCTCATACGGAAATGCAGGTATGTGGATAAAAGTACTGGTTTTCCTCCCACCAATGAGTTTTGATTGAATGAATGATTGAACCCCCTCACTAATAAACGTTGTCCAGCGTCTGTGTTAGTAGTAGTTAGTACTATTAGTTATTCTGTGGTAGTAGTAGTGTAGTTAGACAACGCTTTGTCTTCTTCTTTCGAAAGTCAAATTACTGACGACTGAAAGAGAGAAATCGGTGTGTAACTATTCATCTGATATAATACGTTTATACCCACCTTGCTTGCGTGCTTAGCTTTTCTCGCTTCAGTTCGTCATAACGCCACCTAACGGTTGTTCATAAAATAACTGTAGGACTGAGTCCTTCACGCCTCTCAGAATTGAATGTGAACGCCACAGCGCCCTCTGTCGAGGGGTATCAAATGTGTGCTCCATGGACCGTTTCATATAAAAATTCAAGTATCTGTGCACAGATGGCGCTATTAGCTTCAAAAGTGTTTGAGAAGGCTTTGTGGCGAGCTGTGTAAAGGAAATCAACTCGTGGTGTACTGACAATCTAAATGTTTACATGAATTTTCAGAAGATGGAGTTTTATTCGATTTTAAGAAATTCTTTGTCTTGATTATCTGTACTTCTTTACTCACAGGAAACCTCAGTTAGAGCCTTAGAAAGATTTTAAAGGAGATGGATAAAGTGTGGCCCTGCACGGACAAAGACTTAATAATATTTAAAAAAATAGTTATTGAATTTCTATCATGATTTTTATCATGAATTTCCGCATACGTTTGTGGGAAAATATCAATTTAAAAATAGTAGATTGTTATACAAGGGTCGGAAGGAGTCAATTCCCATACGAGGCATTTAGACGCCCGAGCGCAGCGAGGGCGGCTATAGTCCGAGTGGGAATTGATGACTTCACCCGCGTTAAACACTCTACTTTTCATTTCGAATTTAAGGAAAGTAAACAATAGTAGTTTTTCTAAAATATTTATTGATAATAATTACATGAATAATAGGTACCTATTCATTAGTCTTTTTTAAATTTGAAGTATGGAACACACCACGTCACCGCCACATGCGTAGATTCTGTGTCACCACCGCAGGCCGTTCCGCTTACTAGGGCCCGTATTATTATAATTCTGTCTGCATTCTTACTTTTACCATTTTTCATAAATTACTTAGAAAACACGATAATCTTGATAAAAATTACTAAAAATTGTGTTGCGACGTGACACTTTTTAGTGCTGACCCAACTTTCTTACTTATTTCGATTCAAAACTTGCATACAGCCTAATCGATACTCGCAATAAAAAAAATGAAAAAAATTTGTAGAAACTGAATAAAAACTCTTTAAACTAACAAAATGTATTGAAATGTAAAGTGTTTGTAGAATAACCAATCTATAGAATTAATTAATTATCATCATTCTCAAAAAAACTTCTGGTAAGCCTACCTAAAAAATGTTTACTGGGAATTCTGTAGTAAACTATTAGAAAGTATCAAAAATAAAATCCACAATAAATAATTGTCCAATAAATTAAAATAATTTTAAACAGCGATCGCATTCCGAATATAAATTCAATTATAGAAGCATTTCGGCGCGAAATTCAGTAAATGTCTACCTATTGGCCTGTCTGTTATTGACATGATATTAGAAGAGATTGAAATGATATTAGAAAAGCATAAATCATTATTATATACAATGCTTATTGTATTTATTGCTTAAAATTATTTTATTTTCAAATATCGATTACATTCGTCATATTAATTACTCGAGTAAATCAAAATTTAAAAAAAAATTGTATGAAATAATCGCTTTCACACATCACTGCAATAAAAAAAAAACAATAATGGTCGGCGATTTTGAACACAAATTGAGTAGTGGTAATGATTAATACGTATTATTGAACCTGTGTTTGAATATTACGTTAAAACCTGGGCATTTTCGTGTTATTTATAATATTATCAATAACATTTGTCACATTTTAAATCTTATCTACATCTGTGTGTGTGAAATTTGTGAAAAGTAAAAATGTAAACACATACGATTGGCGCGAAATTTCGACATTAGATATCAAAAAAAGTTCATTACCACTACTTATTTACCTTAAACTATGAATAAATTCGTCAAATAATTAAATCATGTATATTCACAGCCCCATTATGGTAAAGTCAGGATGTTCGAAATCCCCAATTTTTATGTTTTTAAGCCTCGACCACAACTGACATCAAAATGGTGATTATCGTACCTATGTATGTTGAATTTATTCAAGGTAAATTACTAACTTGTGCGCTAAATCTGAAAGATTTAATGGCGTTAACATATGAGCTTTTTATCCAACTCTCCTAATTAACGCACATTCATAAGATTTGATGGGTAGCATAATAAATATTTACATAATCAATTAAGGGTGTCGTATGTCTGACTAAGCTGACTACCTAACTAAATTTAGTTCTATTTTTAAATTTCATTCCCGCCCTAGGGAGGGAAGCAATTACTATGAGACTTTCCCGCCCAAGGGAGGGAAGCAGCGTTTTCCACCCGCTATTCGGATCAAACAAACACTACTTTCCGAGTATGAGAGATGAAAAGTATTATTTTGTTTGTTTTATTTTGATTACCATCCGTGAGTTTCGTATGTTGCAATTATTTAAAATAAGATACTAATTAGTAAATGTTCATCGTTCGAAACGACATGTATTTACCTGTATTTTAGATAATAGAGTAAGAAAAATATATATTTTTATGCGCGTTTAGTGAAAACGGAAGTAAAAGTAAAAGAGACACATTTTATTTATCTCTTTAATTAAAAATCAATAGATAATTTGGTTCTTCAAATAATGGATGGGAGGGTAATGGAAACACTATCTTCTTTTGTTAAGGCAGTTACAGACGAAGCAGATATTATATTGTTTTATGAATGTCCATGCTGGACCATACTTGTATGCGAGTGTTATCCATCTCCTTTACTATACAGATAAGTGAAGTATGATTGTATTTGTGTGTCATGTGGTGATGGTGGAGGTATAGTTATTTTACTTCTTTTGTTAATTCTAAATTCAAAACACAATTCCTGCTTTATAAGAACTATAATTTTCATTCTAATTAATAATATACCTACACTTGTAATTTAAAAAAAATCATGGGATTGGCAAAAATTCTATATTTATGTATTCTTTTAAATTTCCCAGAATTCGTCACTAAATATCAATTTTCTCTCTATTCTGGGTTTTCAAAAATACATAAAACTTGAGTTTTCTCGAATCCCATGCATTTACGCCTAGGCTTTATGGGATGTTAATTATGCAACTTCAAATTTTAAAGGTTTTTGGAAAGCTACTAATAGATTGAATCCTAAGCCTGGCGTTCCTGTGAGCGTCGACGGGGTGTCCTGCCCTAGGGACATAGCTGAATTGTTCAGAAACCAATTCTCTATTAAGTCAACATTGGGGCCGTCGTGCGGGGTGTTCAGTGCTGGCCTTGAGCGTGAGGAGGTGGCCACTGTAATTCTTGCAAAGCAGATCAGGCACATGTTGAAGAAAACGACAAGAGACAAATCCCCTGGGCATGACGGCTCAGCATAGAGCACCTGCAGCAAGCTGGTTTCCACTTACCTCGGGTGCTGGCAGTTTATTTAATCTGTGTTTGTGTCATTCATATCTTCCGCCTGATCTAGTGTGAACTCTGGTGCCGGTGGTCAAAAGCATGACAGGAGACGTATCGGACAAGTCAAACTATAGGTCTATTTCACTCGGCACCGTCATAGCCAAGGCCTTGACAGCGTGCTTAACTCACATCTAAATGAGCATGTGCGGCTGTGTGATGCTCAGTTTGGATTCTGGCCTGGGCTGTCAACGGAGGCTGGTATTGTTAGATTGAAGCACGCTGTCAGGTATTACACCGATAGAAATACACCTATTTATACAGTTTTCCTCGACTTTTCCAGGGCCTTTGACCTTGTCCCATACGATCTTCTCTGGCAAAAGCTAAAAGAAACAGCGCTGCCGCCAGAGTTTGTATTACTCCTCAAGCACTGGTACCTGAACCAAGAGACTCAAGTGCGGTGGGCGGAAAAGCTGTCGGAGCCATGCTGGCCGGAGTGCGGGGTGAGGCAGGCGGGCCAGTCCTCGCCTTTGCTCTTCGGTCTGCTCTGATTGAGCGACTCAGCAGCGCACGCGTCGGCTGCGACGTGGATGGGGTGTTTTAACAACATTAGCTACGCAGACGACACGGTGCTGCTGGCTCCTCGATCGGCGCTCTCCGTAAGCTACTCAATGTGTGCGAGTCGTACGCTGCGACTCATGGAGTTAGTGTATGATAGCAGTCAGACAGAATTTATAGTCTTCAGGTCTGGCACCAGGTGTCCCACTACGGTTCCTCCTCTCCTAATGAAAGGTCACCCGATTAACGGGGTGTATAAATTTAAATACCTGGGCCATCTGGTTATTGATGACCTGAAAGATGATTTATGGATCTAGAGAGCGCAGAACATTGTCAATTAGGGCAAATATGCTGGCCCGCAGATTTTCTCGATGTGCAGACGCAATTAAAATAACCCTTTTTAAGGCATACTGTACAGCACTGTACTCGAGAGCCCTGTGGTTCACATATACAATAAATTAATAGTTTAAAAAACACTAGAAAAACACGCTTTTATAAATGCATGTAAAAACAAAAAATCACAAGTGCAAACACGACTATGATACGATATTCTATCACGGAATGCCAGTGCCTATCTTCCGGCTTCATCATCAGACCTTGAAACCTAATCGTGGTCAAAGTTCATTACAAGACTTTTCTAAGAAATCCAAAACAGCTATGATACGATTTTCCATCATGAAGTTCCAGTTCATATCTTCCGGCTCCATCATCAGATCAGTTCGACAGTACCATATTATTGTATTGTCATCAGAACTACATACAGCTTCCAATTTCCATTACGCTACGACCCTTGGAAGATGGTTAAATTAGTTACCTTAGATTCCATTACATAGTTAACATACAGGTCGACCTAATAAAATCGTGTTACAAAAGGCTTACAATGCTCTACGTATCCAATATAATAACGCATTTAGGGTATTGTTGCGATTGCCACGCTTCTGTAGTGCCACGGCAATGTTTGCAGACGCACGCACTGACGGATTTGATGCACTGTGGCGTAAGAAATCTGCCTCGCTACTCCGGAGGCTGCGTGGCAGTCCCGACACTATCACTAGCCCGCTAGTGTGGGCGTTTACAAACCGGACCCGTTCTGTTTTAGTTATTAAGTACTAACATAGGCTAAGCTATTTTTTGTTACTAACACTATAGACCATTATTATTATAGTCTGATTAAATAAAGATTAATAATAATAATGATAATTATTGCAAATGGGTCACACTATCACGTCCTGGTATGAATACGTCAAATTACAAGTAACCAACAACTGGTGATGGCGCCAAACAATTAGCCGAATTTTGTGCCAAGTCCATTTAGATTGCTATCGACACGCTAAGAAGAAGAAGAACACAAGTCAGCCTGCGTACTGTTTTTAAATATACAATTCAAAATTGTTCAGACCTCTGACCCGACGCAGTTTCCATAATGTTCAAAATATCTAAAGTGCAGCATACACAGTAATAAAAATAAACCTACAGTACTTTTTTTCTTTATTCTTTATATTAATTATATCATCATTAACTAAACAAATTGTGCACTTCGTGTTAACATAAACAATGTTGAATTTAAAATATTATTTTATAAACTGTTTTCCATAAGCTACTAAAAACATAATACTCTAAGGAAATGTTCCTTCTCGTAAATATTTATGAGTTTATATAAGTGCAGCCTAAAGTGCTACAAACTCTTGTGTATATTCCAATTTCACTCGAAAGTTTACATCGAGTGCAGTACTGTTCTGCTATCGTAGTATTAACTTCAATGTGGAGTGTTTCGAATAAAATGTTGTGTTTGTCGCAACTTGCTAGAGCCGCGCATAAGTTGCCACTCGGGATTCCGGCTGAGAACCATCTGTGTCGTCTGATGTCCAGTGAAAGCGGCAGAAGCCATCGAAGTCTGTCTGTGACTTCAACCAGATAGAAATATACCGAGTGTATACCACCTGGACCGTTGTGTATGCTCTATTCATAACACAAGTGAGTCAGGCTGGAGAAATTTGAGCCCTCCATGGGGAAATAACAAAACAAAATCCAGTCATGTGTGCCTTCAAGTCTAGCATTCTGTTTGTAAGTTAGTAAAAAGAGCACCCAAGTGTGAGTCAAAGTTTTTTACACGTTTCTTGAATGGTTCAGCGGCCATAGTAATACATACTCGACAGTAATTTCTAGTGTCTACCTATTACGGTTCAAAAGACACAGCCCTGTGACAGTCGGATGCAATGGTCGGACGGACAGATGGACAGCGGAGCCTTAGTAATAGGGTCCCGTAGGCACCCTTTGGGTACGGAACCCTAAAAAGACGAAGGTACACACCAGAGTTCATTATTACCAGTCAGACAGTCTGCTAATAGCTTGGAGCACTAAAATAGACTAACCATCATAATTATTAATGATCTAAATTACTTTAATTTTATCGAAATGGCACGACACGCGACGTTCACCCGCCTTAGATTTAACTGAGAAAGCGTAGCGTAGCAACAGATAGCCACATAGCGCTATACTATAGTAGTGAAGGTTCGAACATTGTGTCTCCTGTTTATTTGTATTAGGTTAGTGCGAGCACAGTCTCGACGCAAACTTAGTTAGATAATGAGAGCCGACACTGCACCGGCAGTGCTGCAGCGCTGCACCAGCGGCGGCGTTCTTAGTAATTACTGCACTTTGAAGCGGTGTAGTGCTTAAACTTAGTTATTGTCAGTTTCCTTTACTTCGTAACTCTGCTACTACTAAACACAAGTTCTGGTTTCAAGATATTATGCTTCGGTGGATAACCACATGAATTGTATGTGCTAAACTTGCGTCGTCTGCAAGTATAAATATTTATACCGCGGTGTTTTAGAGATGTCGTCCTTGACAAAAAATCACTCCTGTCTCTTCAAAGACAATGAATTTTGTAGACCGACCGAGAAGGTTAGTAAAGTTAATATTAGAATAAATATTGAATGGGTAACGACAAAGGAAATCTCTGTTTGACGCTCCAGACACACTTGACAGATAGATAATACGATAAAGCCAATCCTGAGATACATACGACCTTATGTTACCTTTCTCATCAACGTGTCAGTTACAAAGAAGTAAAGTACTCGTAATGATACGTAACGATCGACATGAGGTGGACATCTGCCCAACCTTAGGGGACGCGCCCTTCGAGCTGAACTGAATGTTATCTGCCTCCCTGTTCCATATTTTATTGTTAAATCAATATTTCTGTTAGAGTGCAGTGCAGCTCACCGCCCGATCAGGACCAGGCCCGTGCCGGACGGCGCGTACGTGTTCCACGCGCGCCTCAAAGAGATGTCAGCATCGGGGAGGGGCCCCTTAGGGCCGAAGCCTGCCGGGTCAGCGGGATTGTCCGAAAGGGTTACCGCTGGCCCGGAACATAAAGGGCTAAGGAAGGAACACGGGTGGGTTTTAGTCAGTAAAGTCTGACACTCCCTTCCGCTCCACCCAGAGCGGGAGGAGTCATTTGATGATTTCCCATCCGCAAAAAAAAAAAAAAAAAAAGAAAAAAGAGTGCAGTTAAAAATATTTTTGTTTTGGTTTCTTAAGTTTTAATTTTATAGACGTTGATGCCAATCGTCTAACAACATGCATAAAAGGGATAGTAGCTTCTATAAATATGTCTTCGCCAACATTGCAGCAGTCAGGCTCCTGTATGACTCATTAGCCAGCAGTCATCTGGAACATAGTGCAGTTATATGGGCTCCAATTGAGGCCAAATATTCGGTGATGTTGGAGCGCGTTCAGAACAAGATTACGCGCTACTTATACCGGAAGCGCTATGGGGTATATCCGTTTTATTAGTTGATGTACCCACTCTATTTGTTCTGGGTATGGTCTGGGTATGGCTGAATTGAGGGAGCGAAGGGAGTTTACACTTGTCGGGCATCTGGTGAAATTACTTCGTTGATGAGCATAATCCAGGAGTGCTGCAGCGCTTAGGTCTTTTCGTACCGGACCGCTATGTGTGGAGGCGCTTTGAATTTGAAAATATAATAAAAATGGTATGGGTCCCGCCTGCTTCCAACTTTTATTTTTTTTTTTTAGTTTACAAATGTGAAAGATTTCTCACACGATTTAGTTCTTGGTAGGTGTTTTTTACGATTTGTCACTTCGAATTGCTTTTAACTAATAAAGTAAATAATAAAATAAATAAGTTGTATATAATTTTGTAATCACCTTTTAAACCCTTTATTTTGATATGTAACGATAGGTTTTGAGAAGAAAATTGTTTTTTAAGATAGATATAAGATAATATGACGCCAAAAATCGACCTTTTTTTTTTCTTTTCAATTTTGGTATACCCAGTGTCACTTTCACAACTAAGACGAATCTAACGGCACTTCTCAAGCTGAAATCGATCAAGCCGTTTAGGCTACAGAGCGTGCCAAAGAAATATACATACACACATCAAAAGTGTCTAGGGATCAATATATATTTTTGCAATAACTTTTCTCCTGATTGATATTAATTAAAATTTTCTTTAAGGATTCGTCAAATAAAGTGTTTTCGTTTGTCACAGTAACGATAAACCAAGTCACCTTTGCATTAATAAAGAAATTTGCCATTTTCCTAATAAAGGGATTTTTGACATTTGAACCACTAACACAAAAGTTCGAAAAAAAGACTGAAATAACAGTTTTCTTTAAAATTTTATTGGGTAACTTAAACAATTAATAATCCGTGTTTCTACCGCGAACACTAACAACACAAGAACATCGGTTTGGCATACTCAAAATGAGTTCATCCAAATCACGCTGTGGAATGGCCGCCCATGTTCGTTGCAACAACAAAAAAAGGTCTTCTTGCGACTGGATACCCTCCATATTCGGCAGAGCTCTTCTCTGTAGCATATCCCATGCATGCTCAATCGGGTTCAAGTCTGGCGACTGAGCAGGCCAGGGCAGGACATTGATGTTAGCTGCGGCGAGAGTCTGTCTTACAACTCTTGCGGTGTGCGGTCGTGCATTATAATGCATTAACTAAAATAAGGGACCGATTTGCACTTGTAGAGGAACGATGACGTCTGATACAATCGTCTCAGCATAAATTTGAGCGTTGAGCTTGCCTCTGATCCAAATCAACTCAGTTCTTCCGCCGATCCAAATACCCGCCCATACCATGATGGTTCCACCACTATAAGGATGGACTTCCTGGCAGGATTTTAATCGCTGTTGGCGTCCAGGGGTTCTCCAGTGTCGTATACGTCTTGTATCCGGTCTCATACCAAAACGAGACTCATCAGAAAAGCACACGAAACGCCATTGTTCTTCTGCCCAATTTCTGTGTTCAAGAGCCCATTGATATCGAATCCTACGATTGTGCATTGCTATAGGTGGTACCCGTAGCGGTCTTCGGGAATGAAGGTTCACTTCATGCAAGCGGTTTCTGACTGTTTGGTCGCTAATTAAGTTCCCTGAAGAGTGATGAAGCCTCACGGCTAACATCATGGCGGTTATTGTTGGAGCTCTTCGAGTTAAGATTTGAATGTATCGGTCTTGTCTCCGTGTGGTGCAGCGATACCGTCCTCCATGGCGCTCAGCCACGGTACCAGTGCTTCGGTAACGTGTCCAAAGTCGACTGATAACACTCTGACTTGTATTCAGAGCTAAAGCCACAGTACGTTGCCGGGAACCAGCTTCTATCATTCCCACGGCTCTGAGCATTTCTTCCCTGCTTAAATGACGTCGCCGCTCCATAATAACGTTGGTTTTAATCAGTAGTAGGGAAACAGTAGCACTAATAATGTCTTCAATGCGTTGTATGTTTTTATAGGGAAAATATTGACAGCTGATTTTCATCTTTTACTCGAATTTGATTCACAGTTCCTGATTCAAATTATGAAATGCACCAAAAAGGATCCATATAAATTTATAAAATCATAAATTTATTACAAAGCCACATCTCAATCTCAAGAAATCCGCATAAAAATGCTTGATCCCTAGACACTTTTGATGTGTGTACATACATATACTCGAATAATAATTAAAAAACCTTCTGGCGCAGTCGCCATAATCATTAAACACAATAATACCTATAGGTGGCAGATTATTGTGTTCAGCATTCTGTGTCTCTGTATATTGTGTTAAAGTTCCTATTGCTTTTACTTTTAGTTCTTTTTATTATATTTAAATTAATAATAAGTTAGCAAAGATTTGTAAAATGACCGCACTGTCGCATTAGATACACACGCCAGCACTTCAAGCTACTACAATCTGTCAAATTTCTATAATACATTTTCAACTTTACCGCTAAAGCATAAGGTTTAAAGTTGATTGGCAAAATTTGACAGTTTCGGGTAGCTTGATGAGCTGACGTCTGTACATAGTTGTAAGGGAGGTTTTAATAATACATGATGTATTATGTCAAATATCTTTACGGATTATCAACTCAATACACGTTAATATTCTGATAGGAAACTTATTATTATAGTTAATGTACCGATGTAATATGCAGGGTTGTGATTCACATACGTATACTGAACGACCTACGTATTGATATTGTACAGCTTCCCTGCACAACATAATGACTAAGCGAACAATACGACAGTTGCGTGCTATAGTATAGTTTGCACAATATCGACGGAACGTGTCCTCAAAGCGGGTATCAGCGTCGCCCGCGGCTGTTCTACCTGAGCGGCCACACACGAAGGTGTTTGGACACTAGACCTGGCAGGGTGTACAGTTTCTCGGCCACGGTCGCACGTAGCTGTGTACAAAGTATTGGGAGTTTTGATAACTGTAAATAGTAGTTATGGCTTTGAAAACTTTGGACAGTTTGAAACTGTTGACAGTTATTTTTCCCTCTGAGGGTGAACTATTATCAAGGCAGATTGAACGATGTTGTTTACGAGAGCTTGATTTTTTAAAGGATGGTCAAATTCATATTATCCGCTGTGATTGGGTGACTGAAATAACAACAGCAATCAAATGGGTTCACAGCTGTTTGACAACCTGCCCGAATCATTTTTGTTGATGCCTTTCGAAAACCGGGTCTTGTGATTGCATGATCTGCTAGAGTCGCGGGTTGTTCGAAAGAGGTACCGTGGCCCCTGGCACAGGCAACTGAAGGAACGCAGGTAGGTTTTAGTCAGTAAGAGTCTGACACTCCCTTCCGCTCCGCCCAGAGCGAGAGAGGTCATTTGATGATTAACCAGCTAAAAAAAAATATATTGCATAATACACATTAGAATTTTCAATATGAGCTTTGATTTTATACCTTCACAATGAAGATAGGTACCTACGTATCAGTAGGTAGTAAAAATAGAAGGTTGTATCGTACTCTTCCGCTCCACGACATGAGACCGCTGCGCCCCGGAGGCTATCGTCCGAATATAGCCGATCACAGAGGACGGATCATGTCGTTGGGGGCGCGGGCGCGCGGGACAGGGCTGGGATTGAAGTTGTCGAGCTACTGCCTGCTGTTGTTGATTACAAAGTATGTCAAGTTTTTAACGTCGTTCTTACTTAGAAAAGTTTCAGCATATGAGCAAGTAAATGTAGGTTATGTACCGGTTAGTTAGTTGTTATAGGTGCCTTCTTGGTATGCACTTGTGTTAATGTCTTGTATAGTCAGTAATGTAGCTGCGTGATTGTTATGCATATATGCAGGATGCATTAATGATTTATGTTGTATGATACAAATTGTGGTTACCGATATGTATTACATATAACTAATGTGTCAGCTATGTTGGCATTCATTGCTCGTCACACAATGATAGCTTTAATGTTCGATATATGTATTTAGTTATTTACTAACAACTTACTCTTGAATAAGCGGGTTTTGTTTTACAATTCCACACAGTGGATCCGATTTATCTCACATAAATGTCTAATTGTAGAAAAATAAATTGATACGCGAAGAAGAAAAGCTTTAAATACTAGTTTCAGCCCGCGACTTCGTCCGCATGCTTGCTCTCCCGACCCATCCCGTCGCATGCTTGCTCACCCGACCCACCCCATCGCCGCGTCGCATCGCGCCACCTGCCCGCGCTATCACTTCGTCCGCATGCTTGCTCTCCCGACCCATCCCGTCGCATGCTTGCTCTCCCGACCCACCCCATCGCCGCGTCGCATCGCGCCACCTGCCCGCGCTATCACTTCGTCCGCATGCTTGCTCTCCCGACCCATCCCGTCGCATGCTTGCTCACCCGACCCACCCCATCGCCGCGTCGCATCGCGCCACCTGCCCGCGCTATCACTTCGTCCGCATGCTTGCTCTCCCGACCCTTCCCGTCGCATGCTTGCTCACCCGACCCACCCCATCGCCGCGTCGCATCGCGCAACCTGCCCGCGCTATCACTTCGTCCGCATGCTTGCTCTCCCGACCCATCCCGTCGCATGCTTGCTCTCCCGACCCACCCCATCGCCGCGTCGCATCGCGCCACCTGCCCGCGCTATCACTTCGTCCGCATGCTTGCTCTCCCGACCCATCCCGTCGCATGCTTGCTCTCCCGACCCACCCCATCGCCGCGTTGCATCGCGCCACCTGCCCGCGCTATCACTTCGTCCGCATGCTTGCTCTCCCGACCCACCCCGTCGCATGCTTGCTCTCCCGACCCACCCCGTCGCATGTTTGCTCTCCCGACTCACCCCGTCGCCGCGTCGCATCGCACCACCTGCCCGCGCTATCACTTCGTCCGCATGCTTACTCTCCCGACCCACACCGTCGCATGCTTGCTCTCCCGACCCACCCCGTCGCATGCTTGTTCTCCCGACCACCAGCCCGACCACGTCGCATCGCATCGCACCACCAGCCCGCGCTATCACTTCGGTTTCGCTTAGTGTTCTTTCTGACGTTTTTTTCTTTTTAATCGGATCCAAAGGGTCATAGAGTGATGTGAAATAAGCTATAACCTGCCTCAAAAATTGGGCTATCAAATAAAAAAATATTTTTTAAAATACGACTGGTACCTAGTTCCAGAGCGCGGTCAACCAAACAAACTCTTTAGTATTATTATTTTCTCTTTAGTATTTATTAGTTAGGTATACGTGCTCATTATTTTGACGAAATACATAATTCTTTGTCAGGAAAATAAAGCAACAAAATTTAATATTATGTTATCTGAACAAGCTCTTTGTGAAGCACTTCTCGACAGATCTCATCGACATATTCACGTCGAGCGCCTTGTCCGGACATCAAACGGAAATCATTCGCAGCCATCGAGCCACTCGCCCGTCATCCGACCTGCTGTCCCCCTGTCCCCCTGTACCTTGCTCCCCATCTGTCCTCCACCTGGCCCCTACGTGTGCGGATGAGTCTGTAACTACGTAGAAGGTATTAGTACAGTTAACTATATATATTCAAGACGATACTACCGGGCTCAGTAAAAAAACTACGATGATGATAGTGATCGTCGTAGTTTGGAAGTATATACTGGAAGTATAAACTTCCAGTCTGTCTGTAACTTGAACATAACTGGTGAATTGTGGGTGTACTATACACCCCTGCAGAACCCTTTGAAAGAATACAGGCGCGATGTTATGAAGAAATCTCATTTTCGCAACTTTTTCACGCAACTGTCCTTTCGCACGCAAGCTTCACCTTAAAGTCCATTCGCGCAAAAATTCATTTGCGGAAATATCTTTTCGCACAAGAGTTCCTTCGCTCAGAAGTCCGTTTGCGCAAAATTCCATTTGCGGAACTGTCTTTTCGCGCAAGTGTCCTAGATATCCAACTTATATTAAAAATTAAATTAAAATTACAATTATTAAATTATACTAACATTGGAATGCAAATAGAGTTTTTGAGTATTGAATAGAATTGCTTTAAAATAATATCAATGGTGAAAGCAGTATGAGTTTCCTCTAGCAAAAACATCGAATCAAATACGTAGGTACTTTATGTACCTATTGCTAACAGTAATTATTCGAATTAAGTCAAAAAGTTACAGGAAAAGGGACACATTACAGTGGCGGACGGAAATAACGAAATTATAAGGGTTGACTGCAGATCCCTCGAAACATTTCTGTACAAAGAGCTCACAATCTGTCGTCAACAGCGCTCCGTTAGGATTGTATCGATAACAACTGGGTCTACATGAAACGCACCACAAGGATATTAGATTCGCAAACAGCCGTGACATCGAGATCTGCGGGAGCGGGAACAGCAGCGAGCCGCGAGGAGCTCTCGCTAAATTAATTTGTTCGCTCTAAAGCAATATTTGCGAAATGTATTCATGAAACCAGGTATTATCCACGGTTGGATTAACTATTCGCTGCGAATAGCTTCCTCGCCGCTGATATAAGGAAGCGATTTATTTGATAAAACTATATTTGATCCTACACAGCGGTATACGTGGGAAATTCCTGTTCTCTGGGAGTAAACATTTAATTTTTCTTTTGCCTCAGTTATGCGTCGATTCGAATTAGCCCCTCTTTCTGAGGCATCACTAACTAGTTATTTTACTAGGAGGATGAGAAGGTTGTTACAGGCACTAATTCACTTGTAATCAAGATGATTTCTACCAAAATCTGTTTGATGTTCGCGAGACAGCTACTGTATATTATTCCTTGGTATACAATGCTATCAGTTGAAAGTGCAGTATAATGTATTTGCAGGAAGTAGGCTAAACGCATTTGGTGAAGACATTACGTGCATGTCACTTGACGGCGGTGCGGCGTCCCGGGTCGCGCTTCCGCTAAGGTCTGCCACACACGGGCCTTGCAGTCGCAAACAATGACACTGTGATGGCTTCATTTAGGTATGATGTATACTAAGGCGACTCGATATAAGAGCAATATACTAAATATATTAGTTGTTGATGTGGTAGTTAACCACGAAGCTTTTGGGTATGTAAAACTGCATGCTACATAGTTGTAATCGTACGCTTCAATATTTACAATACAACAGTCAAATCATTAATGCAATCGTAAAATCGCCGATAATGCTAGAGGTATCACGTGTGCAATAGCCCCAACAGCACCCAAGTGGGATGCCGGCGACGGAATCCAATTATATTGTTCTCTAGAGCGATATTAGCGTCAGGGCCGCGCTGGCGCCGCGCCGATGCCGAGCCGATGCCACGCCGATGTCGTGCCGATGCCGTGCCGCTGTTTATTGCGGAACTCGTTGAATGATTCGCGGCGACAATGAGCCGAGATTGGAAATGAAATGTTTTGTGCTTCTTGCTGCCTCCGGAGTCCGGAGCGACGAGTTCGCAGTAATGAGAGGGGCTGCTATTGGGACTTTATCACTTATTGTTGTACATTGTATTGCAATGTTTTATCAGCTAGTGGCACGGTATTGTGTAAGCATTTAATCATTTGCTACTTGCAGTGATATTGGTGGCACCTACTCACTTTATGTGTGGTTAGAACGATTAAAACAAATGATCCGAATGAATCAGTCTTCTAAGCACGATGATTTGGTGATGGCAACTATTCCCGTCGTTTATATCAAGGTGGGGAAGGGTAAATGGCACGAGCAGTCAAGAATGATATCTTTAATTAACAGAAAAATTCAGAACTCAAAGAATCTAACAAGAATGATTATTTTAATATATTTTTTCTTATGAAAGTAACTTAACCGAGGAATATTATTTCTGTGCGTTTCTCTCGGTGGAGATCATTTCCACGTCGTTTGTTAAGCACATTTATTCATTTCATAAAAAAGTAATTAAAAAAAATTAAACCGACTTCAAAAAGAAATAAACTCAAAATTATGAAATAACTTTAATTTCGGAAGTTCAGTTCTTGGGATCTGTAATTTATTTAGTTAAAAGTCGGAAGTCGGTGGCTAAAACTAGCCACCGACTTCCGAAATTAAAGTTACAGCACAATGGTTGACGGGCAGGCGGTTGTAAAGATAACCACATCTCACACGTATTCGCCTGAGCGGCGTACAGCATAATGGTTGTCGGGCAGGCGGTTGTAAAGACAACCACATCTCACACGTATTCGCCTGAGCGGCGTACAGCACAATGGTTGACGGGCAGGCGGCTGTAAAGTTCACTTTACTGCGCTCAGTGTTATTTACTGCAGATGCTCTGTCTCGTAAAATAACACGGTTTTACGTTGTTCCTAACATTATTGTTTGTAACTAAAATCTTGAATCGTAAAATTCATGAGATACACTGGCTGGTTCGCTCACTGAAATGAAATAGTCGCTTTTTATAGTCCAGTGGGATCAAATGCAAAATGTTTTATTTTCACTTGAAAATCCTAATATCAACATTTATTTTAACTTAGCTGCTGTGCTCTTTGATGCTTCTTGACTTATAGTTTTGAGTTCCAAAGACTCGGCTTTGCATCAAATAGGTTAAGTAATATATGATATAATTACAAAACCTCTTACATTTATAAGATATAACAACTGAACATATAATTTTATTTGAATGTTCAGTTAATATAATAAACGATTGATATAATTTTAAAGGAACTAATTTCTATAAGCATAACAGACAATTAATATAAAATCGTTTGATATACCACTCAAAACACATAAAACCTGTTTAGTCTAAGGGTAGTATTAAAAGCTCCGACAAAAAAAATAAGAATTGTTCTTACTTAATAAAATACTAACTTTTCGACTACTTTTGTCCGAATAAAAATGACGAAAGGACCGAATGAGACACTGAAATCTTCGAAAAATAAACATGATTGTTTAAATACTTTTCTACTAGGTTAAATTACGTTCTACTGAAAACTATGAGTCTCTAATCAATCACTCTAATCAATGAATATATACCTAGATAAAGGTATTTGTATTCTCATATGCTCACTCTTGCTTTCTATGTCGACGTAGCCCCGCTTCGCGAGGCTCCTTTTTCTATGTATAGGGTTTAAAGTAACCTAACCAAACCGAACCTCAGGGTGCCCTTCGCTCGCTCTTGCATCTTACATCGAAGTAGCCCCGCTTCGCGGGGCTCCTATTACTACGTAAAGGGTATAAAGAATCCTAACCAAACCGAACCTCGGGGTGCCCTTTGCTCGCTCTTGCATCCTATGTCGACGTAGCCTCGCTTCGCGGGGCTCCTATTTCTGTGTATAGGGTTTAAAATAACCTAACCAAGCCGAACCTCGGGGTGCCCTTCGCTCGCTCTTGCATCCTATGTCGACGTAGCCTCGCTTTGCGGGGCTCCTATGTCTGTGTAAAGGGTTTAAAGTAACCTAAAACCTAACCAAACCGAACCTCGGGGTTCCTTCGCTCGCTCTAGCATCCTATATCGACGTAGCCCTGCATCGCGGGGCTCCTATTTCCGTGTAAAGGGTTTAAAGTAACCTAACCAAACCTAACCTCGCGCTGCCCTTATCTCGATCATAAATACGTTTTCGGGAACTTAGTATTTTTTTCGGAAGTTTAGTATGATGCGTTTGTGTCACTAACTTGTGTAGCACAACATATTGACTTTTTAAGACAATATTTTAATCCACGAAGGGTTTCAAGTAACCTAACCAAACCGAACCTCGGGATGTCCTTCGCTCGCTCTTGCATCTTGTGTCGAGGTAGCCCCGCTTGTCGGGGCTCCTATTTCTACGTAGAGGGTATAAAGAATCCTAACCAAACCGAACCTCGGGTTGCCCTTCGCTCGCTCTTCTATCCTATGTCGACGTAACCCCGCTTCGCGGGGCTCCTATTTCTGTGTATAGGATTTAAAATAACCTAACCAAACCGAACCTCGGGGTGCCCTTCGCTCGCTCTTGCATCCCATGACGACGTAGCCCCCCTTCGCGGGGCTCCTATTTCTGTGTAAAGGGTTTAAAGTAACCTAACCAAACCGAACCTCGGGGTGCCCTTCGCTCGCTCTTGCATCTTACGTCGAGGTAGCCCCGCTTCGCGGGGCTCCTATTTCTACGTAAAAGGTATAAAGAATCCTAACCAAACCGAACCTCGGGTTGCCCTTCGCTCGCTCTTGCATCCTATGTCGACGTAGCCTCGCTTTGCGGGGCTCCTATTTCTGTGTAAAGGGTTTAAAGTAACCTAAATCCTAACCAAACCGAACCTCGGGTTGCCCTTCGCTCGCTCTTGCATCCTATGTCGACGTAGCCTCGCTTTGCGGGGCTCCTATTTCTGTGTAAAGGGTTTAAAGTAACCTAAAACCTAACCAAACCGAACCTCGGGGTTCCCTTCGCACGCTCTAGCTTCCTATGTCGACGTAGCCCTGCATCGCGGGGCTCCTATTTAAGTGTAAAGGGTTTAAAGTAACACAATTTAAGACAATGTTTTAATCCACGAAGCCACGAAGGTCTTCTAACCTAACCTACCCGAGTCGGATTATATATGTATTTTAAACGATATACCTAATGATTTTCGATTAAATAAACGGTATACGAAGTAAGTTAGTATCTAAATGTTATATGTAAAGAAATTATATCAACAGTTGGTATATCTCACGTTTATTATATCTTGTGAACGTTATTAAATAAACATACACATTGTGTCGAGCATCAATTGCTTAGCAACCATATCAAAATAATCGAATTGCAACCCGTGAAATATTTGTCATCGAGTAGTTCCGATGGCCATCTGTGATCTTCATCATCAGGTCCACTTTACCAAATTATGATTTTTGAGAGCAAATACTCAAGTTACTTTAAAAAATACCCAAATCGCTATAGGTTTGCCTATAAAATTTCAGGGTTTCCCTCGATTTCCATGGGATCCTCCCATCAAATTCTAATTTGATGATAGTGGGGTCCCACTATCATCAAATTAGAATTTATATAAACCTCGAGAGTATACCCTTCCAAATAAAAAAAGAACTTTTGGAATCAGTCCAGCCGTCTTCGAGTAATCGGTGAACATACACAAGGTAGCTACTGTAAACTGTTGAGGAGTTCCCTTAACTGTCTTTCGTCTTCATCATCAGACCCCTAATGACAGTCGCAACCCATCTAGGTGTAAAGTTCACGCTGTAAATCGTTGAGGAATCCCCTCGACTGTCTTTTGGCTCCATCATCAGATCGACTCCAGGCCTTCATTAAATTGTAGTGCTTTTTACTTAATGAAAAAAACTTTTTACAAAAAAAAAACAACCGACTTCCAAAAGAAACACTATAAATTGAAAAATAACTTTAATTTCGGAAGTCGGTGTCTTTGGTTTCGCATTTTCGTTTATTGACACCGACTTCCGAAATTAAAGTTATTTTTCAATTTGTAGTGTTTCTTTTGGAAGTCGGTTGTTTTTTATTTTGTAAAAAGCTTTTATTTTTCACTTTTTAGTGGGTCCGTTTGCAATTTATCTAAGTTACAACAGCCTAATGTCAACTGCTCATCACTTGTTACAAAATATTGCTTTTCCCGATGTTGGGACGTTAATTATTGAGGAGTTCCTCCTCAACAACCACTCACCATACGCATTGTGATGAGCATAAATTGGTTAGCAACCATATTAAAGTAGTTGAATCGCAACCCGTGAAATATTTGTCATTGAGTAGTTTCAATGGCCATCTGTGGTTTTCTTCATCAGCTCCACTTTATCAAATGATGATTTTCGAGAGCAAATGCTACAGTTATTTAAATAAATACCCAAATCGTTATAGCTTTGCCTATAAAATTTGAGGGTTTCCCTCGATTTCCATGGGATCCTCTCATCAGATTCCAACTTGATGATAATGGGACCACTTCGAGAGTATACCCTTTCAAACAAAAAAAGAATTTGGAAAATCGGTCCACAATTGGCGGAGCAAACGCGTAACAAACACACAAAAAAAAAAAAAAATATACCGTCGAATTGAGAACCTCCTCCTTTTTTGAAGTCGGTTAAAAAATTAACAAACGCACTAGTCGCTTCTACGATTTTTGAATGTTCCCATCGATTTCACTAGGATGCCATCATCAGATCCTGGTTTCCTTATCATGGAACCACCCTTGGCATATCTCCTTTCCAACAAAAAAAGAATAATCGAAATCGGTTCATCGATAAATGATAAATGATAAATGATAAATGATTTATTTTCTGTAAGTAGGTTTTTACAAACACTTTTACACGTCATCATATTTTTTAAACTAGATGTGGTCGGCGTTTCCTATCTGACTACTCTGAGAAGAAAGGCCGAAACAAACTCAGAGGTCACAGTCTCTTTTAAAGTCCAGACAAAATCTTGGTCAGATCGTGTGAAGACCATGTAGATTGATGTCTGAAATGGTCTTTTGAGGAAAGAACCACACAGATTGAGCGGACCTGTCCAATCAGTGCACGCATTTGTCAAAAATCGTGCAGCTCGACTCAGAAATGAGGAGCTCAACGATTCGACGAACAATACCAAAGAAAGGACATTTGGGTAGGCCGCGTAAATTACTCAAACTGCCAGATCATGATTAAAACTAAGAAGGAAAACAGAAAAAAAAAAATGACCCACATAGTCCTCACATTCACAATAATTAAATGAAAAGAAAAAAAAATAAAATAAAAAATACTTTACAAAGTAAATATTCATGTCATTGTCTAAATAAAATTCATCAATGTCAATGTGTATATAAAAATCCGGACATAATCTTTGAGGACCATGTAGATTAGTGTCTGAAAAGATCTTTTGAGGAAAGAACCACACAGATTGAGTGGACCTGTCCAGTCAGTGCACGCATTTGTCAGTAACCGTGCAGCTCAACTCAGAACTTCAGGAGCTCAACGATTCGACGAACAATACCAAAGACAGGACATTTGGGTAGGCCGCATAAACTACTCAAACTGCCAGACCACGATTAAAATGTAAACTTATGACCCACATAGTCCTCACATTCACAATAATTAAAATAATATAATACTTTATACAGTAAATGTACATGTCATTGTGTAAGTAAATAGATGCTTACTTAAAAAAAAAAAGAAAATATTAAAGTGTAAAAATTGCAAAATAACATTCACTGTCTAAACCTATTGGAGCAGCTCAATCCCAAGCCTTTTTGTCCTCAATATAGTCTTTTACAGTATAATAGGCTTTCTGGCATAGTTTTCGCTTTATAAAAGCTTTGAATTTATTTAGGCTTAGTTCCTGAATGTGGCTAGGAAGTTTATTATAAAAATGTATACATTGGCATCTAAACGAGCCACCTATTTTCTTGAGCCTTGTTGTAGGAACAACAAATTTGTGTTTGTTCCTAGTATTTATGTTATGGATATCACTGTATTTTTTAAACAGATTAATATTTTTATGTGCATACAAAAGATTATCATAAATGTACTGAGAAGGCACAGTCATTATATTAATCTCTTTAAATTTGTCTCTGAGGGAGTGTCTAGGACTTAATTTATAAATAGAACGAATTGCCCTTTTTTGTAAAATAAAAATTGTCTGAATATCGGCGGCATTTCCCCACAACAGAATACCGTACGACATCACACTATGAAAATAACTAAAGTAAACTAAACGGGCTGTCTCTAAATCAGTCAAATCACGAATTTTCCTAACGGCGTATGCTGCAGAGCTAAGCTTTTTTGACAATTTATCTATATGGGGGCCCCATTGAAGCTTGGCATCCAACGTTATGCCTAAGAATACTGTGGTATCTTCGGGTTTTAACTCTTCATCCTTAATGAGAACACTAGTTTCTACTTGTCTAACGTGGGGTATCGTAAACTTAATACATTTCGTTTTTTTTTCGTTAAGAAGTAGGTTATTGACATTAAACCAGTTAACTACTTTTGCAAGGGCGTTATTTACATTGTCAGTGACCAGCTGCTGACGTTTGATTTTAAACAAAAGAGAAGTGTCATCTGCAAACAACACTATATCATGATTATCCTTTATGAGGTACGGCAAGTCATTGATATAAATAAGGAACAAGAAAGGACCAAGAATTGAGCCCTGGGGGACCCCCATTCTTACTACAGATCCGGGTGACCTTTTTCCGTTAACATCAACTCTCTGAATCCTATCACTCAAGTAAGAAGTAAGAAGATCCAGAGAGGCGTTCCGGATTCCGTAGTGGTGCAGTTTCCTGATTAATGTGTCATGAAGAACACAATCGAATGCCTTGGACAAATCGCAAAAGACGCCCAAGGCATCGCATTTGTCCTCCCATGCATTATAAATATGTCCTAAAAGTTCAACTCCTGCATCGGTAGTCGAACGACCCCTTGTAAAACCGAACTGTTTATTATGCAGTAATTTATTGTTATTAAAAAATCTTTGCAATTGAATCAAAATAAGTTTTTCAAAAATTTTACTAAAGGTAGGTAGTACTGAAATAGGTCGATAATTAGTAGGGTCTGATGTACTACCCGATTTAAACAACGGTATTATTTTACTGTTTTTCATAAGATCAGGAAACTCACCACGGTCAATACAATTATTAAATATAACAGCTAAAGTAGGTGCTACAATGTTTATAATCGACTTAGCAACATCCACAGAATTACCCCATAGATCTGCGGTCTTTTTAACATTTAACGTGTGAAAGGTTTTAATTATATCGTTACAGGTTACATATTCAAAGTGAAATTCAGAATCACAAACTGAAACGTTTTCTTTAAGTAAAGACTCTGCGGCAGCGGGTGATGAGTTAAGAGATTTAGTAGTTGATACTGGAATCTCTGCAAAGAAATTTTCAAAGGCCGCGGCGACTTGAGAATCTGATTTAATTATATTGTCATCAATAGCAAGGCTGTAGTCACTACTTCGGGTGCATGACCTTCCCGTTTCGCTATTAATGACATTCCAAGTCGTTTTAATAATGTTGCTACTATTTTTAATTTTTGAACTCAAATAACGTGACTTGGCAATACTACAAACTTTTTTAAATATTTTAGAATAATTCTTAACATATAAATTAAATTCAGCAGTGTTTATACAAATCCGTTCTTCATATAATTCATAAAGTCGTTTTCTACTTTTATGTATACCAATGGTGGCCCAGTCACTGAAGGAAGCGTTACTATTAACCGATAATCTTTTTGGAATAAAAGTGTTATCAAATTGTGTGCAATACATATTAAAAAAATCATTATATTGTTGATTAGGGTCATCATTAGTGAATAAAAGTGGTAATTTACCCAAGAGTTTAGTTTTAAATGTTTCCAAGCGATTAGTTGTTTTTGGGTTAACAGTGATATCTTTTTTAGTAACTTTTTTGTTGTAATTTGGAATACTGATCAATTGTCCGCAATGATCTGAGTCTATTAAGTTAATAATTTCTTTGTGGGTCGGTATAACATCTGTATAAATGTTATCTAGGCATGTGGCACTAGTAGGAGTTATTCTAGTGGGCTCTAAAAATTGGTTAGCAAGATTGTATGACTGAAACAAACTTATAATTTTAGTACTTAACCCAGAATTTTCTAACAAATTAACATTAAAATCACCACAAGTGATGATAGACTTCTTTGTATTACAGATTTTGTGCAACACTTCATCCATAACTTTTTCAAAACAATCATACAATCCTGAAGGTGGTCTGTATACACTTAATATAATGAACTGCTCCAATTCTATACAGGCTATTTCAATTGTTCGCTCAACAGAGAGGCTTACGATATCCTTTCGGTCCTTAAACTTAAGCTGGTTATTTATTAAAATTAATGAGCCACCATGTATAGCATTTACTCTGCTGAATGAACTACCAATCTGGTGATTACTAAAATTGAACATGAACTGGTGGCTTTTAAGCCAATGTTCTGTCAAACAAAGAATATCTATATTGTTACAATTCAGGAATAATTCTACTTCTAAGTCTTTGTTTAAAAATCCTTGAATATTTTGATGCACCAGATTGATACTATTTAATTTTTTTTACACTTTCATTTGACTTATTATTTGCCTTAGTTACATTTTTGCAAGAGGTTGCCTCTATTGTCTTAATGTCTAATTTAAATGATGATTAATGTCATTAATTTTGACCAAATTATTGGCAGAATACTTTAAAAAGTCATTGCATTGCTCAATAGGAGCAATTTGTTTAGCCAAATGTTTGGCTGAAATTGAAAAAAAATATGATAGCGACACAGCTATCTGTCTTTTAAGATAGTTAGAAAGATAGTACATAACAATATTGTATCTATCTTTTGTCAAATATAAATTATTACCAACATAATAGTTAGTATCAATTAACTGGAATTGGTTATCATTATATGTCAAATTGTGCAATGTCATGTTCATATCAAATCTTAAGTTATTTTCTTCCTGTGGCAAACTGTTACTGTAAGGGAATGTAAACAATACAATTTTTCTTAATCTAAGGTTGCACAATGTTCGATGATATTGGAGCAATTCTCCTTTATTTAAATTACCCCTATTTCCCATAAATATTAATAAAGTTGTTTCCTGCTTAAAGTTATATTTAATAACTTCTTTCATAATATCAAATAAAGAACAACCAGGCATACAGTAATTTATTATTGAGTGTCCCGGATATTCATCTGTCAACAAGTGACCTAAGTCCTTTCCAATCTCATCACAAAATAATACAATATCATGATTTACATTTTTTTTACATGGTATAATGGAACTATTAACAGAGGGAATAGTCAAATCAACACAAGGATGCAGTAATGTGGTATTGCATGCTGATAATGAATGGTCTGGTGTAGGTACAGTGGATGGTGTTTGACAGCGCTCACAGCTGTTTGTTTGTGAGTTCACCAGCTCATTCATTGCCAACACATATTCCCTCATTAGATCTTCAGAGGTATTATATTTGTTAGTCATAGATCTTAGTTTCTCCTGCAGCTGGTCAAGTTGAGATTGCAAGTCCTGTGTGTCAATATTGTATTTCCTAGTACTTTGCTCCAAATTAAAAGAATACATATCTAACTGTTTAAGCAAATTTAACCTTTCCCTATTAAGTTTTACATTTTTAATAAAGAACTTTTGTCTTTTTACCATTTTTTGGGTTTTAACAATGTATTTATTAATTTTGATGTACTTTTTTAATTTTGATGTACTTTTTGAGTTTATTTTTACTAGTGACTACCCTCACTGATTTACATGATTTTGATTCATCATCACCTGTCAAATCAATAGTGTTAGTAGGATTTATGGCAGAAACCATTGACGGGGCAATAGACACCAACTCATTGAACAGACTTTGGTTCAGCGAGGCAGTGATGTTAAGGTTTGTAGTCTCAAGTTGTGTAATCTGACTTTGAGCCTCATGTAGCTGCTGTTGTAATAAGTGTTTGTGGCTAAGAGCTTGTTCATACTCTACGCTACACTGGCTGAACCCGTCCACAACAAGCTGAAGTCTATCCCGTTCTTCTATGGCATCAGTGTATTGAGTATATAACTGAGCCATTTCAATTTTTAATTTCCTATTCTTGTCATGGGCATCAAAGAGCAACCTTTCATTGTCATCCATTTCCTTAATTAGTTGGTCACAGGACTCCTTTGACGCCTTTAAAGCGCTCAAAGCCTCATTGAGTTTGGACTCTTCGAGACGAGCACGGGCGCTGCGAGTCATAATCATGATTAAAACTAGTAAGGAAGCGACAAGAAATTAGAAAAGAGAAGGTTGTTGTGGCAGGAGTTGGAAAGATGATTAGTTTAATAGGAGAATATAAAAGTCGGTCAGTAGGTCGTCTTAGGGGCAGAAGTCAATGGGAAAAATGAGATTTAGATGTAAATAAAAGGAGTTCTGTCACCAAACCTAAGTAAGGTTATGTTTACGTTCAAAGGTCATTGGCATCAAGTAGCCTTACTAAAAGTGAACAAAGTAGGTAATTGCAGGTGAAATTATACTAATTGTAGTACGTAAACTAACTAATAGCAAGTAAAATATAAAGTATTGTACCTGATATCAAGATGACAATGCAAATTCCCTTGTGCCGGTAACTGTCACCGATTTACATTGTTATATTTACACTTAATTTGCACTAGGTATGTGAATCTAACACAAAATACACATTATTATCCTATTTACTTGAAGAGTAATTGGAAATAGGCCTAATAAACAACGAAATTTAATATTTAAAATTAAAATTTCAAGAACAAATTTTAAACAGCTGTTAGCTGTAGTGTTGCCACAGGAAAATCGAATCGACGAAGTTATCCGCGAACAAACATAAAAAAAAAAAAAATGTTACTGTAAAAGCCCGAACTGCGGTAAATCTTAGGATTTACCGGTAAATCCTAAGATTTACCAAGTCTCACCGGTAAAAGTCCGAATTGTTCTATAATAATCTTTAATTTCGAACTTTTACCGGCGTTCAGTTGGTAAATCCTAGGTTTTACCGCAGACACCGGTAAATGTCCGAAATCTCAGATTTAATTACACTCGAGAGCAATGATTTAAGAGACTGAAAGTCTCGGAAACTGAGAATGCTAGCTAAATGAAGTAAGTTGAAGTTGACATAGAAAAGAAGAAGAAGAGAAGAGAAGAAGAAGAGAAGTCCGAGAAGTTGTCCGAAAATTCTCTTTAACCGGAGGGCAAGGCAAAAAATGCTCGACGAAGAAGTGCGCATCAGGATTACTTTGTATAGTAGTACACCATGTTGCAGCAAGTGAAATCCTTTTCTTAACTGATTAGATTAAGAACGTTTAGCTTACTCGTACCTAGCGTAAAGTAGGTGTTATTAGTGAAAAGTATTTTTTTTTTGCGTTTTATTCTTCTAAATCATGTTTTAAGACTTGACTAATAATAATAATAATGATTGTACCGAATAACGAAATGATTATCAAAAGACTGTTTTGTTTCTGATTTGTGTTATCTGCATTTTATTTTTCTAAAGAATGTTAAAAATGTTTTAAGACTTGACTAATAACAATTTATAATGATAGTAATAGTATTGTTGAATATATAGTTTCTGATTATTAACTGCATTGTTATACTATGAAAACTAACGTTTACCGGTATATATGGTAAAACCTAAGATTTACCGATTGAATGCCGGTAAAAGTCAGAAATTGATGATTATTAGAACAATTCGGACTTTTACCGGCGACACTAGCTAAATCTTAGGATTTACCGGTAAATCCTAAGATTTACTGCAGTTCGAGCTTTTACAGTAACATATATATACGGTCAAATTGAGAAACCTCCTCCTTTTTTGAAGTCGGTTAAGAAACCTCCTCCTTTGTTGAAATCGGTTAAAAAGAAAACTTGGCTTTAGAATAAAATTGAGGTGCGTTGAGATGAAAATACTGCTAGACTTTCAAGAATAAGTTGTCTTAGTTGATTCGTTTAGGAATGTCTCGGAGAAGCTCGCAGCATTCTTAAAGCTGGTGCACATAACACTACAATAGCGCAATCACAAGACGCTGGCATTACAGTGCAGTATCATCCAGCTATTATCGTAAGCCAGGGCAAGCACATACTCGCTACAAGCACAGAACACAGAAGATCAAGTTTTATATTCCCTATAGACAGGCAGCAGAAAAAAAATGCACTTTCACGACCTTGGGATACACTGAAAATAAATTTGATAAATTTAAAATTATTTTTATAAACAAATTCTCAAAAATTAGCGAAATGACAACACCTACAAGACCACGACCATCATCCGAAATTTACCCCAATGTAACCGTCGAGAGATGGTTGTGTTCAAGATTAAAAAATTGTCTCACTCACCACCGCAGATTCGGCTTGCGCCTCAGCCGCGGCGGCTCGCTCGCAGCCTCCTGCTCCCCAGCCTGCGGGCCGCCTCGCCCCTAAGCGCCTAGCACCTTCCACGCGTTGCTACACAAAGGTCACCTTAGCACCTAGACCGTAATCTCTTAGAGAGGTCCTGTTTTTTTTTCAAAAAGTAGCCTAACTCAATAACTCGAGTCCTTTTTTAGGGTTCCGTACCCAAAGGGTAAAAACGGAACCCTATTACTAAGACTTCGCTGTCTGTCCGTTTGTCCGTCTGGCCGTCTGTCCGTCTGTCCGTCTGTCCGTCTGTCCGTCTGTCCGTCTGTCTGTCACCAGGCTGTATCTCAAGAACCGCGATAGCTAGACTGTTGAAATTTTCACAAAGTATGTATTTCTGTTGCCGCTATAACAACAAATACTAAAAACAAAATAAAATAAATATTTAAGGGGGGCTCCCATACAACAAACGCGATATTTTTGCCCTTTTTTGCTGCATATCAAAAATGGCAACAGGTAGGCACTTGAAATATTCACAAAATACTCAGTTGTATTTTAACTTTAATAATAAATAATAAAATTAAAATAAAATAAATATTTAAGGGGGGCTCCCATACAACAAACATGTTTTTTCGGCGTTTTTGCCTTGTGATACGGAACCCTTCATGTGCGAGTCCGACTCGCACTTGGCCAGTTTTTATAACCAAATTAGGCAAGATAATTTATTTTTTGATATCGCATTTAGTTTTTAAGATATAGACGATTTTATCACAAGAGACATGAACAAAATGCATTTCACGTAGCCCTAAAACTCACGAAGCCCTAGCCAAATCTCACTGTTTCGTAAAATGAGGGCCTAAATCCGGAGCCAGTAAAAAAGCATTTTAAATTCTGAAAAGATTTCCGACACTATGACTGCCTACTCAAGGTTCAAGGCATAATCCCAAATCTCTGACAATTTTGAAGTTGCTGTTGTAGTAACTGCTGTGTGTTTAAATTGGTATATCATAAGACAAACAACTCAAACTCAAAGCATTTATTTCACTTAAACCAATTACAGGAACTTTTGAATTGTCAAGGGGTCGGTCAGTAAGAAAGATTAAGCTAGCTGCCCATTCCAAAGCGTGGTAGGTACATATGAAGAAGAACAACGAAAATAATATGGTTACAAAATATTGGTTACATGATTCATGTTGAAATTATTCATGTGAGAACGATGCAAAACGTTAAAAGCGTTCGTAATAAAAATAATAAATAAAACAATTCAAATATTAAATTAAATTAAAATAAGTAAAATAAGCAGCTAAGAGTTGACCAGTCCCTGCTGACGGCGCCTGCTCACGAACATGACGCATGGAACGGAAAGCCATACATTGTATCTAGTTCTAGATTTTGCGCGCGGCTTCGCCGGCGTGGTTGTTGGGAAATATCCCACGGGAACATTGATACTACCGGGATTAAAAGTACCCCATGTGTTAATCCAGTTTTATCTCTGTGCTAAATTTCATCTAAATTCGTTCAGCCGTTTTTGCGACAATCTGAAACATACATCCAAACAAACGGACAAAAATGTTAATAACTATATTTTCAGCATCTGTCTCGTCTCACTCGTCGCGCGTCATAGCAATTACTTGTTTTTAAATATTCTATGTAGGTACAGTTTTGACTTCGTTACTATATTTTATTATAATATGTTATGTACAGATATAACATGGCCAGGAAGAGCGCAGGCTACATGTCTTCAGGTAAAGCTGGAAATCAGAAGTCTTGCAGGTCCTAAGCAAAACTTTGCATAGGACTGTTTCCTGTCAAGTTTGGAGTTATTGGGAGTGGTGCTTTTGTGTCTCCTCCATTGTAGCAAGACGTCGGATGGCAATACACGCTCCAGGACAAGGCCGGAGGCGCGGGGCGGGGGCGAGGGGCGCGAGCGTGCCAGCGTGTGCCCCGCGTCGCATCCCGCTTTAATTGAATTCGTTGCAACTCCAAAATTGGCGCCTGGTGTGAACACTAAGAGGTAGCGGGTTCTGTCACTATCTTAATGACTTCCTAGATGAGTTTAACAAAAAATATTATAAGGCTGCGCTGTGTACCTGCAAAGCGAATGTGGAAGCAATCAATATATTGAGTATAAAAGCGTTGAATTTGCGTATAGCTGGTGTAGTTCTGCGTCTACTACTTGTTTTACAAAATGTTCCTCAAAGGACATGATTACTATAATTTTTTGTTGTATTTCTGAAACCAGAGCAGAACAGAGCCCTCTCGGAATGGTTTGCAAGAAACGGTAGAAGGAGCGTTGCTAGACCAATGGCCAGGAGGGTGGATGACCTACAGTGGATCGCAGGGAAGTCCTGGATGAGCCTCGCACACACCAGGGAAGCATAGCATAAGGAGGAGGCCTATACTCAGCAGTGGATGGAACCGGGCTGCCAAAGATGATGATGATAGTTACTAAAACCACCAGTACTCATCCGCTCCCCGCTCGTAACTCGTCCACGCCCGCTCGTATCCCGAGTGCAAGCGCCAATAAAGCCACGGATACGAAGTCAGCAATAGCGGGTCGGCGGCGGCGGGGGGCGGGGAGCGGCGCGGCGACGCAAAGGTCTCGAATCCAGCGGGCCGATCGCGCGGCGCTAGAACGGCGTAGTGTTGTATTATGAGAAATTAGAGTCTTTTTTCGCGAACGAAAATGTCTAAACAGCGACGACAACATATTTTTGATACAAAATTTTGAAACGTCGTCGGTCGTTAAAAAGCAAAAAATTAAATAATGCCCAACACTACGTCAATGCAGACGCGTGGGCACCGCTAGACTGGTGCACACCACTAGGACGCCGCTCCCTGCACCGCGCCGCGCCGCTGCCTTCGAGGCCAGTTCCATATACATCTAGACATTGAAACGCGCCGTTCCCCACGCCGTCGCTGCCGCCGCACCGCTCCCGCTGACTTCGTGTCCGCAGCCTAGGTACTCGCCCGCTCCCCGCTCGTAACTTATCCACGCCCGCCCGGATCCCGAGTCCAAGCGCCGCTAATACCTTTGTACAGTTTGTGTGCAGTTATTTAGTGCACGGCGGACGCACGATCATTCGGCCCACTTCATATACAAGACTCCCTCTTAATGCAGTAGTCCCTCGTATGTGCAGTAGCTCCCTCGTAGTCTAGCTGGGAAGAATTGATTCTGGAGAGGACAATAAAGTGAGACGGTTTAAGTCTCCAGATACCCGGGAAAAGGAAACGTGATCGCCACAAATAAGAACGTTAACTTGCGGTTAGTTGCTAAGGTAACATAAGGTTACTGTATGCATAGGATGCGGTGGCCAGATCCGAGTAGTAAAAGCATCTGATCGATAATCTTTATATAGGTAAAAATAATCAAACACAACACATAATACCACATGAATGCATGAAAGTATTCATTTGAATTTCAACACAAAGACTCGTTACCGCTACATTTTCCTTCGCTTGCATTAGCTGATAGAAACACGCTGGACATGCTTCTTTTTACCCGACTGCGGCGAAGCCCAAAAGGAGGGTTATGTGTTTGACCTGTATGTATGTATGTATGTATGTATGTATGTATGTATGTCCGTTTCTTTGTTCCCTCGTAACTTCTAAACGAATGAACGGATTTGGATAAATTATACGTCTTTAGATTTGTCTTGGTAGCGCGAGTGTCACTGGGTATATCAAAATTTAAAAAATATATAAAATGGCTGATTTTTGGCGCATACTATGTCTTCAAAAAAAAACTTTTTTCTCGAAACCTATCGAATGGGGTATCAAAATAAAGGGTTTTTAAAGGTGATTACAAAAATATATACAACTTATATGGTTAAAAGTAATTCGAAGTGACAAATCGTAAAAAACACGTACCAAGAAATAAATCGTCTGCGAAATCTTTCAAATTTGTAAACTAAAAAGCTGGAAATAAAAAACAAGTAATTAAAAAAACTAAAAAACCCGACTGCGGTAAAAAAATTAAGTTAAAAAAAAACTGAAAAGCTAAAAACAAGGCCATTTTAAATTAAATAAAAGTTGGAAGCAGGCGGGACCCATACCATTTTCTTATTATATTTTCAAACTCAAGTGGGTCCCGCCTGCTTCCAACTTTTATTTAATTTAAAATGGCCTTGTTTTTAGCTTTTCAGTTTTTTTTTAACTTAATTTTTTTACCGCAGTCGGGTTTTTTAGTTTTTTTAATTACTTGTTTTTTTTGTTTTCACTACATTTAATTTATACAATGTTTGTGACTACGTATATTACGGCTTTGACAAAATTGTAAATGTATTTTAATCCTTACGAGTCTGCGGGTATAGAAAATCTAACATTTCAGATAAAAAACCTGACAAATTGGATGATACACAGCTTAAAAGAACAATTAAACAAGTGCCTACATTACGTTACGTAGTATGAAACGCAAGCCGACTATCGTGGTTTGAAACGTAGGCAGCTTAAACCTTACTAGACAAGTGATTTTAATAACGTTGAATATTTAGCCTAGGTACTTTCAACATCGATATACATATAATAACGTTGAATATTCAGCCTAGGCAGGCACTTTCAACATCGACATTAATTTCTCAAAGTACACAGCAAACAGAATTGGTCCCAATTCAACAATCGATGATTTCAATATGGGTTCGGCTGTTGTCTTAAATAATTCCGTGTAATGTCAGCATATTGCCAGTTGGAGTTGACGGTGCGACTGCGGGACTGCGGGACTGCGGGACTGCGGGACTGCGGGACTGCGGGACTGCGGGACTGCGGAACGTCCGCGCGACGATTATCCCATCATTTTTATCAGTGTCGATATTTCGCGGATGAATAATACAAGGCTTATTGCCGCCGGCGTGATGATTTAAACCTGGGATTATTGACGAAAATATTATACTGCAGAAGCTGCGAAACACGGCCACTGTGTTTATTCGTCGTTTGTGTTTTCAACCGTAATAAATACAGAAAAATAAGGCTGTAGGTATACAATGTAACATTATGGATTCAATACATGAAATTAAGGACTTTGTTTATCCAAAATTTTAAACTTCAATCAAATGTTGATGATTTTTGCGTAAGAATAGCGTGGCAATTGTATTACCCGATCACCATGGAGCTCTGTATAATGAAGGCATGAATATTAATGTCAAGGGTAATTACCCTTCTAACAGCTACAATATCAAAGCGAGTTGGAAACTTCTGCAGCGAGCCGTGAGTAATTCTCTTGAAACTCGTTAACAACTAAAATTAAAAACTCGCGATTAAATCTCACAAGGTCGGGATCTGTGACGTCACAAGTGCCGGCTCCAGTGCGATACTGACACTCCGATCTCAACCACGCATTGCAGAAGCTCCAGTACATACAGTTCAGTAACAATTATGAAGTTGAAGGAAAACTATTAGCTTCAAAAGTGAGAATGCAAGTAAATGAAATTAAACTACAAAGGATAAAGAGAACAGAGATTGTTAGAGCTAACAGTTGACTGATTCTCAGATAGCTTGCCAGCTTACCTATTAAAAATTAACTCACCATAAACGTTTTAAACGTAACGTTAACGTCTATTTGGCGCAGCCGTGAGGCACACATTCCTGCTAATTAATTACATCGGGCTTTGCACTTTTTATTTTTATTTTTATCTGATGTACGACTATTATCTGACTATCTGGTGTGTTGTGTGTCTTGTAGTCTGTGCTAAATAAATGTATTTTCCTTCTTCTTTCTTTCTTAGATAATATTTTTCATTCACCTACTTTCATAAGCGAACGAACGACGACCTACTTTCATAAGCTAACAAAAACCTAGGTTTTCTAGAACAAATCAAACAAACTAACTACTGTGATGTAAGCTATACCTACTTCTTTACAAGCGATAGTTTCATACGTGATCTGTGCAAATGTTTAAGTAAACTAGCTCAGTCTGACGCGCTCGAAGGAAGAGAACCTTCTGTATGAGCCTGCGCTTTGTCAGCGAAGCTGTAACTTTGTGGCGCTCAAAGTCCCAAGTTAATAAACAAATTAAACAAGTTAGCAAAGGTCTTTGATAAGGGCTTTTGTGTCATTAACGGTTTACAGATATATTTTAAACAATGGAATGGAGCCATGTTTTGAAATTACATTTATTAACATTGTAGAAATAAATAATTATTTTCGTGTGTGGATTATTGCAAGGACAAGTTATAAATGCCGTTTTATTTTACGAAATGGCTTTGACGTTAAATTAAATAAAAGTTTTTATAATATGAAAAGGCTGCTGTCATGTTGTTTAATTACTTTTGTTGCTGTATTGTGAATAAAAAAAATCATTCGTTTACAAGTAATGGGTAGGGTCTCATAAGGTCTATTTAAAATATCTAGTGTCATTTTCAGTAGATTCTCGTGAGCCCAGCCAACAGTCACGCATCATCCTATTACTAATACGTAATTTCTGTCTAGAAAAGACAGAAATTAAAAACATTTCGTGTGAAAATCTATCTTAATCATCAATTTTCCAATATTCTGCGCGACACATTTAATGCTATTACAACATTACGATATAATCTCGTAAGTACAGTAATGCGATGAGCGTAGCTGGCGCGCGCGGATTACCGCTGGCGACGGCGACCTAATCGGATCGCGTCCGCGCCGGCGAGCAGCGAGCGCGCGAACATACTCGCACAGTCGCACGGTTATATGAAAGTATGAAACTCATTTGTTTTAGCAATTTAATAATTGCGGAAAATAATCGGCAAACTGTGAACAATATACCAATATACTAGAGTCCGCGCAAGGCGGTAAATAATTGCTTCAAAAATTATTACCGTTCGCGATTTGTTTCGCATGAACATGCGATAAAAAATCGCATCGCAGTGCGCGCTTACCTTCATGTTAAAACAGTACAGGAGGTATCGGCAGGCTGCTAAATAATGTCGTGCGATGTCCGGCTCGGCCAACTTACGTGGACAAGTCTTTTGAGTTTTGCAGGTCTTAACAAAATTATGTTTCATGGTTTAAACTGTACATACAGTTTGCCATATTTCATATGAAAACTTACATAATCATGACGTATAAAATCTTTTTCTGTATCCGAGGATTCCGCGATTCCGCGATTGTCTGTGTGGTGCCGGACTTAAAGAATTGCACCACCCCTTACTTCCCGTGGGTGTCGTAAAAGGCGACCAAGGAAGGTTACCGGAGAATTGGCAGCAGCGTTCTCTATTTATTCCACCATCATACCATACTGCGATCGCCAACCCGCCTGCCAAGCGTGGCGATTATGGCAAACCCCCCCCCAAAATTGGGGGAGGCCTATGTCCAGCAGTGGACGTCTATCGGCTGAAACGACGAGGATTCCGCGGGAAGTCACCCGCATCATTTTGCAACTTAGTTTATGCTGAACTTTTCTTCCGCTTCAGATCATCAAAGAGTGAACGTCGTTAAAACTTCGTGTATTAATAACTTTTAATGATAACGATGTTATAACAGTCAACAACAACATCACCTTCCGTATTTTAAATCTCTTGAGCACACTCATGCTATAGTATAAAGAAGCAAAAAATATTCCTTTCTAATTCCCACATCCGAACGTTCAAGTGTACTCGTTTGATATTATAATAAGGAGTTTCCGAGAACTCGGCCTCGTTACAAATCGGGGAGAGGTTTATTGCCGTCGTATTCCCGTGTATGGAGTAAGTACCAAGCCAGGTATTCATAAAATACCAGCGGCTTATACTGAAAAGTGGTAATTCAATGTTGTTCGTTATACATTGCGTCATTTTATATCTGGGACTGGCAAACACAATGGTCCTCGGTCGTGGATAAGAGTTTTTTTGTAATTTTCATTCGTTCTGAAAACTCATTACATTACTTATACAACAGTAATCCGTGTTCTCATTCAATTAACTCCGGAGCCAACATATTATTCCGTTTCCCTATTCTGAGAGAGTTTAAGACGAGAGTCGTGTCGTGTTCTGTCGCATGCCTCGTGTCGCACCACTCGCAGCGCAAACACACGACATAATAAACATTAGCCCTCATTATTCGTCACGAACAATGCGTCTCAGAGCTCATCATTTTTCCTTTGTGATATAACAACAGGTGCGTCATTTATCCGTCCCGTCCGTGGGACGTCGTAGATATAAGCCGGAGAGGATATTGTGTATTAAATCTATTATAGTAATACACCAGTGGATTATGCGGTTCATTATAATGGGTGGATTATCACAGTAATACCCACAAAGGATCTCCAGGAGTGATAAGGGGAGCTATATTATATCATTATATTATGTTATTATTCGTAGAAAAGAGAATCATTAGTTAATATTGTACTAAGATTTAGATGAATAGCAAATGTTGTTCACTGAAAATATAAGAACTTGCTTTTTCTCAGTCTTTGTTCTATTGATATTGATCCAGGGACATTGCACGTTCACATAACAATAATTGTATCGGTACTCTCTACGGTACATATTATCATCGTGCCATTGACGCACGATGCCCAACAATGTCGTGACGTACGGACTTATCGCGTCACACATATTCACACATAGTCGCACATAGTCACTCATAGTCGCACATAGTCGCACACAGTCACACATAGTCGTACACAGTCGCACATAGTCGCACATAGTCACACATAGTCGCACATAGTCGCACACAGTCACACATAGTCGCACACAGTCGCACATAGTCACTCATAGTCGCACATAGTCGCACACAGTCACACATAGTCGTACAGAGTCGCACATAGTCGCATATAGTCACATAGTCGCACACAGTCGCACACAGTCACACATAGTCGCACACAGTCGCACATAGTCGCACATATTCACACGTAGTCGCACATAGTCGCACACAGTCACACATAGTCGCACACAGTCGCACATAGTCGCACATAGTCACACATAGTCGCACACAGTAGCACACAGTCGCACACAGTCGCACACAGTCGCACACAGTCCCACATAGTCGCATGAACACGAACGTAATTGCAGTTGCGCTGTTTGTACGCAACTCTGTGTTCGCGCGCATCCGAACGGCACTTCAAATGACTTGCTCTATGGGAGAACATGTTTGTTCTTATTTGCCATCACGTCGTTGAATTGCAATGTCTTGTTCAAGTAGGTGAATAAATAATCTGTCGAAAGTAATTTGGAGTTTCATTATGTAAAAATTCTTGAAAACTTTTCAGGCTTAGCCACGGGGAGTGGGACCTTCTCCGTGTACATTATAGGTACATAAAGCACATAATTTCCTCTCAAAATGTTTTAAATATCGCGACATGCTTGGCGGCGTCTCTCGAGACATTTGCTCGGAATGCGGAGAGCTCGGCGGAGGCAGGCGGGCTGCTCTCTGCTCGCTGTAGCCGAGACATTTCCGGCGACGTATAATACCGCGCCTGAGCGCTGCGGCATTATCTTATGCGGTGGGACGCATACCATTAACTTGATTATATTTCGCTCATACTGTGCTGCTGTTTCGTAGGGAAGCAAAACACTTAACTTATTGTACTTACGTTTTAAAGCCGCATTTTACTCACAACATTATGTGGAAGTGTATGGAATAAGAGCCCATGTAACATTACTTCTATCATTGAATTTATCATAACAGCCTTGGGAACCGAATACGAATTTAAATAATCTAGGGACATTTTCTCATAAATTCAGTGGCTGCTTCCCAACCTCCCGCAAATACGAGCAGTTAGTGGGGGTGTGCCAATCTTGTGCTCGTTACAGCACAAATATCATTTGCGTCCGTGTGATTACGAACATTAATTTTTATTGCATGTTACTCAGATAGCCGGTGCGCTTATGTAGCTTTATTAAACAAGCAATTCCAGTTGGGCTTGAGTTGTGCCGGGAGGGAATTGAAACCAAGAGAAACAATATTTGTGGAGCTTTTGAATTACATATATCTGCTAAAACTGTTCTGGATAAGGTTAAATATTATGTGGCGGATACGAATCAGAGTACCCATTCGAGTACGTCTCCAGTAGACATCGATACTTCCCGTCTAAGCTAGAGCTGTTGTATGTATATCTATGTAGGTATCTATCTACAGTTTTAAAAGACATTTTCCTACGCTAAAGCGACATTCTCGTAGATTACTTATTTATAGGTAGTTATAACTTAATAATTTCCTCAAACTTTCTCACTTCAACTAAAACTTGCTAAAGAAGAAGTCGCCACACAGAAACATTATAAGTTATAACACTAAGCGGGGAAAAATGTGCTCTAAATTTTACAGATTGCTTTCATAGTTTTGCTTGAAAGCTGAACAAACAAACTGAGAAAATTGTCCGCATAATTCTGCAACACACACTTGCAAGACAAGCAAACTTCGCAAGAGATGACCGTCCCCCACCCGGCCCCGCTAGCCGCGCACTCGCAGCTCACTGCAAGTATCTTTCGAATTATTTTCACGATTATTTGTTTTGTTCTCTTATTCTTTGTTCGAGTTGAAAAGAACGTTAACATTCGAGGTTTTGCCCATTCCAAGCACAATTATTGGAATTCAATTTTCGGGCCAATTCTCGGTGTCGTGGGAATAAGCTGAATGGAGTTACTTTAGCTGCACGGCAACAACACAAAATGTATCTGATGTTTATTTTCTCACGCAAGTAGAATGTCCGGATAAAGTTAGAGACTATAGCACTTTGCAATCCTGTACATTATTGCTTCTTGCTCCGAGCGGATAAACACACCTTATATTGGTAATGGAGTCTTTCTTTTATGGGATAAGCGAAGTTTCAAAGTTGAAAGCACCATGAATGTAAGTAGCAACATTACCGTGACACAAGTACGAACGCACATACTCCAGAATTTGGTATTTTACATTAACTACGAGCGTGCTTGGGGTCTGTTTGGTTATGTACGAGGCAATTACGGGTTTATCTGTGGGTTGGTTAGCGACATTTATCTCTTCTCAGTTCGTATTCAGTCGTCCACTACTCTCTTCTTGTAACTCAACACTAGGACAGTGGTACAATGAGTGCATGTGAGTGATACGTGTTCGAAACGTGTACAAATACTGTTTCAAAGGATGCATTGTTCCCGAATCTATCTTTGCACACAGCGCACGGTGCAGGTGGCACACATGATACACACAGCGCATGGTGCAGGTGGCACACATGATACACACAGCGCACGGTGCAGGTGGTACACATGATACACACAGCGCACGGTACAGGTGGCACACATGATACACACAGCGCACGTAGCACACATGATACACACAGCGTACAACACGGGCTGAAAGTGACCGAAAAGGATTCATATATCACAAAAAAACATTTTTTTGGGAATCATAAGTTCTCAGGCGGTCTACTGGGTACGCTTACTTCCTGTAATTACATCTGACAAAAATAACACAATGTTTGTATAATTATAATGACTGCCTACGTATGTCTGTACATAATATAAATAGGTCGTCATAACATTCTGTTTGTTTCCGCGACTCACGTAACTTCGGACAGCAATAAGTTACGAGCCACACCTTGTAACCGATCCCGGACGCGACGCGAGCTCAATGTCACTGAGTGGACTTGACTCGTCCGGAATATGAGCCGGAGATATGTATGTGTCGGTGTTCATTTGTTATATCCACGTTAAGGAAGGGCTTTTTCTTAAGTAGAAAACGGAAACAAGTGAGAGGAAACCGGGATATCTATTTCTGGAAGTCACGTCGAGCTCATTCTTTTGTAACTGGATTTCATGAACGGTATTTCATATAATTAAGCATTAAGCATTATTTTATGAACTAAGTAATTTAAATTAAACAGAAATCTCACATTGCCCGATTTAAAAATGGCATATAGTATGCCTTGTAAAGACAGTGCTCTGCCATGCAACACGTAAATTGTATGTTGCGTCGCGCTAACACGACTCGTATTTACCCGTATTTTGAACAAGTAAGTGTACTCTGTTAAAAGGCTCTTTGTAAAATATTTTACTTTTGTAAGTCGCCGCCGCCGCCGTGCCAGCGGTGGTCCTGCGACAGTTGACAAGGGGGCCTACCCCCCACATCGCCTCGCCACCCCCCAGCCTTAATTAGACTGAACAAAATTTGTTCATAAAACATTTATGTGCCTTTTATGAAATTTTCTATTTAACTAATCAACTCAAACTCAAACTCTCAAACTCAAAGCATTTATTTCAATTAAACCTTTAACAGGCACTTTTGAATTGTCAAGAAGTCGGTCAGTCATAAAATATGAAGCTAGTTGCCCATTCCAAAGCGTAGGTACCTATGGAGAAGAACGGGCAAGAAACTCCATGGACACTCTTTTTAAATTACATTTTACAAAAACATTTGTTACATCACTTCTTTTGAATTTATGATTATATAATGTGAGAACGATGTAAAAAAAAATAAAAAGATGTCCGCGTTAAGAGCGTCCAGAATACAACAAATAGTAACAAAACAACAATCCAAAATTAAAACAATTAAAATAAGCCCAGGCGGCTAAGTGATGACCAGTCCCAACTGACGGCGCCCGTTCACGAACATGACGTATATATCAGCACCATTCAGCTCAACCACTTTGAAGGGAGCTAAATGATCCAACATACACGCCACCGCCAGCGAGACATTTGAGTGAGCATGACACACTATCAGCCGCCAGGGAATATTCAAGTCAATGAAAGATATATTATTACCCAGTAAATGGTAGCTATAGATTACATAGAACTCACATCTGTGCTATGCAATTATACAATACAAAGGAAATTGAGTTTATACAATGCAAGGATAGTCTTACAATCTTCAGCAGCTCCAACAGTATTTTCAAGTGTTAGTCAATTAGTTGTGGAGCAGGACTAGCATTGAGCCAGGCATTTTTGTCAGTGATGTAATCCCCTAACTTATAATATGCCTGACTGCATAGTGTGCGTTTTATACAAGATTTAAATTTTGTCTCATTCAGTTGAAGAATGTGGGGAGGTATTTTATTATAACATTTTAGACAGTACCCCATAAAAGATGAATCTACTTTAGCCAGTCTGAAACCTGGTTGAACTAATAGGTCCCTATTTCTAGTACTATAATTATGTCTTTCACCTCTTTTACTAAAAAGATGTAAATTTTTCCTTACATACATGATGTTTTCATAGATATATTGACAAGGCACCGTCATGATGTTAATTTCCTTAAACAGTTCCCTTAGAGAATCGCGCCTGCGGAGATTATATATGGCTCTGATGGCTCTTTTCTGCAGAATAAAAATAGAATCGTTGTCTGCAGCCCGTCCCCAAAGTAAAATACCGTAAGACATGATACTATGAAAGTAACTAAAATAGACTAGTCTCGCGGTATCTACATCAGTAAATTGACGGATTTTTCTGACAGCATAAGCTGCTGAACTTAGCCGTCCTGCAAGAGATTTTAAATGAGGACCCCATTGTAGCCTTGAGTCGAGCGTGATCCCTAGGAAAACAGTTTCATCGACGAATTCTAGTTTCTCTTGATTCAATATTATCTCACAATCACTACCCTTGACATTTGGTAAAGAAAATCTTATGCACTTAGTTTTTTTTCCATTTAATACTAGATTATTAGCAGTGAACCAATTTTGGACCTGCAGTAGGGCGTTATTTACGTCGTCAAAATTTGTAGCACGTCTATTTACCTTAAAAATTAAGGAAGTGTCATCAGCAAATAACACCATTTGTGGTTGATTTTTTAATACAACACTACGAGACATACCTCGCTTCTAATAATATTACGGCAACAGGGTGTTTGTCTTTACGGAGAACGATTTTTCATTATAATGAGTTTGCTACGTGTTGGTTTTATTTGTTCTATTTGAGCGGAGGTGAAGAGAGGTTGATGGAACACACACAGAAAGAATCTTGTCGTGTGTGTGACACAATCATTTGGTAAACTGTTACGGCGCTAAGAATTCCAAATTTACTACGTACTTATCAATAACTATAAAATTTCTGATTATTTAGAAGACAAAGAAGCTTGGGAATGAGCTTCACGCTCTGCTAACCCTTGTGATGAAACCATAAAACTTAATATTTTAATTATCATTCAAAACCATAATTATACACCATTTTATTTACATATTTAGATGAATATTATATACAAAATGACATGAATATTTAGTTTGTAAAGTATTATTTTACATTAATTAGTGTTAATGTGACGACTACGTAGGTCATTCTTTTTTTTTCTCTGTAATTTGAATGTTGGTTTGTCAGTTTTGAGTACTTTATGCGGCCTAACTAAATGTCCTATATAACTGACAAGTGCTTGCACTGACTTATGTCTGGACTTTAAAAGAGACTGTGACCTCTGAGTTTGTTTCGGCCTCTCTTCTCAGAGTAGTCAAATAGGAAACGCTGCGCCATCTAGCTTATTTTGTTTTATATGACGCGTAAAAGTGATTCTAATATCCTATGAACAGAATAAACAATTTCATTTCATTTCTTGTTTTGGGAATAGATGTTATTTCAGTAATGCCACATACAGTGTTAGAGCCGGAATCCAGAACGTCTGCTCAGAGCTGCTCTGCTCGAGCCAAGTTAATATCCATAGCATCAACACTCGGAGCGATGCCATATATCACAAGTCTTTTCTTAATTACTATCACCAATCTTAAAAAAAGTGTTACCCTGCGGCCTTAAGGCGTCGACGGGGGTCGCGGGGGTCGGGGTGCGGGGAGGATGTCCCATCCAAACGCGCGGAAGGTAATTTCGGTGAGAATTGCCTTCAGGTGTTTACCGGTCTCTTAATGGGTTTCTTTTGTGCCACCTTCGCAAACGGAATGAGGATAAATTACTTATTTTGATACATACACCAGCTAATGGCACTCGCGGAGACACCGTGTGTGTCTTTTTGTGCTGTTCTCCAAAAGTAAACATGAGTTTTACTCCTCATGGAGTTCCAGCACTTTAGTTTCGTTCCTTTTTCTGTCAGACTAATGTTCAGAAGCGTCAGACGTCACTGTGGCTAACTGAAATCTTCGACGTGAGTAAATGAAAAAGTAGCTATTTAGTACTTCTCTTCATATATCTCATGAACAGAACAGAATGCACCCTACAAAGTGATCCAGATAAAACATAAACACTCCGATCCGAGTATTTTAAAGATCAATGCTATGTTCCCGCTTCTTAACTAAGTTCAACGAACGAACTAGGAATATAATTTCGCAGCCGTCCTCATAATAAATGATGCTACTGTAACTGCTGTTGTAAGATGTTTATTATATTCCTTTTTAAACTCGCGCGAGGTCATTACGAAGCATATTCTTGAGAATAAATGTGCTGGAGACGTATGTGGGGCAGAGATTAGCATAATTTGCAAGATATATCGCGTTGCAATGTTGCAACTCTGTGCCAACAGCGCTGTAATCACCGGCCCCAGCTCGCTGTGGCGTGCTCATGCACTCTTTTACATTCCACTAAACACGGAGTATAAAATTAATACATAGATCAACACTTCAACAGCCATAAGCCTGCCCAAATTCACTCACAGTAGTCGTCCAGCTTCCAATTTTAATGAAAGCACATCAAGCGTAATTTAAACCGGTTCGTATAAATTCCTTTCAAGCAGCACGTCACACGGACATTCTGAAAAAGGCTCGTTACGGCGAGTAAATGCCCCAACACACTCGCTGGTTAAGCCGGATGTCACACGCCGCCCGCACCTCGCCCGCACTGCGCCCGCACCGCACCGTAGTTGCGGGCGCAACGTGCTAAATAAGTAGCCTTTTGTAGTTGTAGTGGAGAGCGGATTGAGACGCACCGGGACCGCCGGGGCCCGGGGGCGGCGACAGGTTAACTCTGTTAAGTCGACGCGCTCGCAAGTGAAGTGTGTTGTGCCATTTATGCATATCATTACACCTTCATTTGTTTTATGTACGGTGTCATACGAGTGGGTATCTTCAACGGAACATTTTAATTTTCTGGAAATTGAATAATTTTCTTACCAAAAATATATAGTTTATGGTGTTGGCCGAATTGAATCTAAACTTGCTGGGCACAGGTGTAGAATGACCGCCAGGCAGGAATAGTTATTAAACTACATATGATACAATTATGTAGTTTTCAACATAATTCTGACCTGAATGTATCCGCTCGCCCAAGTAGGTACTCAACACTACCCTTAGTTTGATGCAGTCGAGTGGCCCGTAGGTAGCCGAGTATTATCCAACGGCTCGGCCTCAACTATCGTACCACGGCCGGCATGGCGGGCGCTCCAGCTAGGAGACTACGAGTGGCGCTCTGGCGCTCGTGTCCGTCCCCTACTGCGTTACATATAGAGTCACTGGAAATCATACTTCGTTTGCGCTATTGTGGGTTGGTGACTTTTTTATAGCCCTTTGGTGTTTTTTGTAGACTGTGTAGTAGTAGTGTGTAGTAGTAGTGAACACTGAAGCCCACTTGCACTACAAATCACTAACTACGTTTATCATCAAGCGTAGGTATTTAAGACATTGTTCTGTTTCTGTCTATCGTTTGAAGATGGCAGAGATTGAATGATTTCTTAATAAAAATGTTAAGAAACACGTTACATCAATTTAAAGTTGTCTCATGCATATTTCCAAAACAGCAATCATCAACTCGGCTGTTTTTTTCATATTAATTGGTGTGTACATTTTAATCGTTTGGAGTAGCTATTCTTTAGCAAGTACTAGGCTACCATAGCTTGCGAGTGCTTCAGCTTCATCCTGCAGACGGCTAATGCCTGTGCTCCTACTAAGCCAATAAATTCCAGATTCCGGCTAAAAGAGCTCTTGGTAGGTAATTGCAAGTAAAGTATTTATTACGTGTAATTAAATGAGCATTGAAATTTAACCTAGCTCGAAGATAAGGAATGTTGTTTGTGCCAAAGCTTTACTGAGAACCACAAAGTAGAAGCAGGGATAGACGTTAGTTAAAGGTGTTTGGTAGATACCTAATCTATGTGTGTTAAAATAATGAATCTGAACCTGCTCACGATATATTTATCATCATGTCGTTATAAGTACTGAACAGTTTTCTGTGATACTATTATTTATCACATTCGACATTTTTTTCTAGGTTAAGTTGGTGCGGAAAATGTAAGAAAGACCTATTAATTATTTTGTTTTGCCTAAAGGTAAGAAAGGAGAAAAGCACGAAAGAAGAAGAAAGGTAAGTCTTTCAATTATTATTAGCAATAGTAGGAACTGGGTGGTATACAACCAATCAGTTCAATATCTTCATCCCTCATTTACTTCCAAACACAGCGGAACGCTAGAGTAGTCGGAACCCAAGCCAAACTGTACCGTTGTGACTACTGTCAGGCCCAATAGGGTTTACATTCAAACGATGCTGAAAAAACTTGATCTCTAGATCGACCTTACTATGGTATTCTTTTTACTAAACAACATTTTTAGCAATTCTGATCCTTACTGAATATCGATTAGAATTTATTACTTTATCTCGGTCAAAAGAAGAAAGAAAAAGTCAAAAACAATAATCTATCGTAATCGCCACTTTGTGTTGCGGTGGTAACTTAATAGTATAAAGAAGAAGCCTTGCCATGGACCCACAGCAGGTGTACACTTCGCCGGTAATCTGATGTTTCAATTGATAATGATGTTGTAACGTAAATAAAACATTACTCGTAGGTATTTTGAACAACAACATTGTTGTCGTACTTACCTATCTCAAAGATTTTGTCGAAAATCTAGTTTCACAGCGGAATGCTAGGTTAAACCAGCGTGCTATCCGTTTCTCGGTCGAGTGGGCCGGGATCGAACGCGGGCCGTCCGCCGCGAGATCGGACACCCGAGCACCCGACCCTGCGCCCGTCTGTGTGTGTGTCGCGTTATTTACTGAGCACATTGTTCCCGAGGTGTAGATATTACATCACAGGCTCTTTGATTACTTAGTTCTTTTTAAAATTTGTAACAATATTGAGTATGAGACTAACCTTTCTATAACTCACAAAAATAACGTTAATGAACATTTTTCTTAGTACTGGTACGCCTACGTGTAATTAGTCCCGTTGTTAGACAGTATGGCGGCAAAAAACTCCCTTATTAAGGACATAAATATTGCCCTTGGCGTCAGGCGATAATTCAGTAATATTTAACGTGTATGTTATCATTTAATATGGTAGCCGACCGATTACGTAGGTGTTGCCACTTAATTAAATAAATCTTCGATGGACGTATCGCACACATTAGGTTGAGTAGAAATGTTTTTGCGTTGAATTCATTTTTTTTTAAATAATTGAGTCGTGTATAATGGCAACACTGAAGTTCTAATACTGATCAAGAGCTATCGTTGTCCACAGCGGTTTTATCTAAATAAATATGGACTACGATGTAGACCACCACGCAATAATGTGCCCGCTATACAGCTACGCCGTAGCAGACGACAGCTATGACGTAGCAGGCGGCAGCTACGCCGTAGCAGGCGGCAGCTACGCCGTAGCAGACGACAGCCATGACGTAGCAGGCGGCAGCTACGCCGTAGCATGCGGCAGCTACGCCGTGGCAGGCGGCAGCTACGCCGTAGCAGGAGGCAGCTACGCTGTAGCAGACGATTCTTCACCATCTACGAAACCATGAAAAGATTGTGATAAACAAAATTCGGTTCACTTGGCAATTTAAATATTTTGTACGTATAGTTACCGGCACGGATTTTGAGCGCTCGGCGGTAGAGTGGGGATCGCTTTGCGCATCGTATACTTATGGCAAAATAAAACATAATATTATATAATAATAATATTATTATTATCATAGTCACTGTACGACAATATATATACCCCGATCCCGCACCTTACTTCATCCCACCAAAGGAACCCAATAACTCACTTTTGCGCAGGTGAAGGTCAGCGCTCAAGATCCGTGCCGATAATTGTACTTATCCGAAAAACCAGCTTCGTAAAGTAGTCGGAAAATTTAAGTCTAATTTTTATCGATTTTTAGAAGCAGCAACCCATGTTGAGCGATATACGTGTAATAGAAACGCGGCCGGGTCATTACACAACATAATATTACCCAGCCGCCCAGCCGAGCGCTCCACCGCCTGGACACGACGGCGGAGGAGGCCCGCTGAGTGCGACGCTACAGAAGAACCACTCCCCACAATACTGTGTGTCAAAAGTCGGTAATGTTCACTGTACTTGTAAAACAGCAATAACATTATGTATGTACCCGTAACGCCTTGACTGGGATATACGAAACACAATAAAATTATTTTAAAATTAAACCGACGAAAAAGAAAAGCTATAATAATAGAACTTCTAACATAGATAATGGAACCTCTAATTAGAGCGATTCAGGGGCTTGTCTGTGAAAGTCTTATAAAAATATATTTTACTTTGTCCACTTTACATAGTATTTTAAATTAAACGTGTTTTTTAAACGGTAATTTTTGAAAACTATTTATATTGATCTAATAAATACACACATCAAAAGTGTCTAGGGATCAAGCATTTTTATGCGGATTTCTTGAGATTGAGATGTGGCTTTGTAATAAATTTATGATTTTATAAATTTATATGGATCCTTTTTGGTGCATTTCATAATTTGAATCAGGAACTGTGAATCAAATTCGAGTAAAAGATGAAAATCAGCTGTCAATATTTTCCCTATAAAAACATACAACGCATTGAAGACATTATTAGTGCTACTGTTTCCCTACTACTGATTAAAACCAACGTTATTATGGAGCGGCGACGTCATTTAAGCAGGGAAGAAATGCTCAGAGCCGTGGGAATGATAGAAGCTGGTTCCCGGCAACGTACTGTGGCTTTAGCTCTGAATACAAGTCAGAGTGTTATCAGTCGACTTTGGACACGTTACCGAAGCACTGGTACCGTGGCTGAGCGCCATGGAGGACGGTATCGCTGCACCACACGGAGACAAGACCGATACATTCAAATCTTAACTCGAAGAGCTCCAACAATAACCGCCATGATGTTAGCCGTGAGGCTTCATCACTCTTCAGGGAACTTAATTAGCGACCAAACAGTCAGAAACCGCGTGCATGAAGTGAACCTTCATTCCCGAAGACCGCTACGGGTACCACCTATAACAATGCACAATCGTAGGATTCGATATCAATGGGCTCTTGAACACAGAAATTGGGCAGAAGAACAATGGCGTTTCGTGTGCTTTTCTGATGAGTCTCGTTTTGGTATGAGACCGGATACAAGACGTATACGACACTGGAGAACCCCTGGACGCCAACAGCGATTAAAATCCTGCCAGGAAGTCCATCCTTATAGTGGTGGAACCATCATGGTATGGGCGGGTATTTGGATCGGCGGAAGAACTGAGTTGATTTGGATCAGAGGCAACCTCAACGCTCAAATTTATGCTGAGACGATTGTATCAGACGTCATCGTTCCTCTACAAGTGCAAATCGGTCCCTTATTTCAGTTAATGCATGATAATGCACGACCGCACACCGCAAGAGTTGTAAGACAGACTCTCGCCGCAGCTAACATCAATGTCCTGCCCTGGCCTGCTCAGTCGCCAGACTTGAACCCGATTGAGCATGCATGGGATATGCTACAGAGAAGAGCTCTGCCGAATATGGAGGGTATCCAGTCGCAAGAAGACCTTTTTTTGTTGTTGCAACGAACATGGGCGGCCATTCCACAGCGTGATTTGGATGAACTCATTTTGAGTATGCCAAACCGATGTTCTTGTGTTGTTAGTGTTCGCGGTAGAAACACGGATTATTAATTGTTTAAGTTACCCAATAAAATTTTAAAGAAAACTGTTATTTCAGTCTTTTTTTCGAACTTTTGTGTTAGTGGTTCAAATGTCAAAAATCCCTTTATTAGGAAAATGGCAAATTTCTTTATTAATGCAAAGGTGACTTGGTTTATCGTTACTGTGACAAACGAAAACACTTTATTTGATGAATCCTTAAAGAAAATTTTAATTAATATCAATCAGGAGAAAAGTTATTGCAAAAATATATGTTGATCCCTAGACACTTTTGATGTGTGTAGTTATGTTGATTTACTTACTATATAGATACGGTGTTTCCATTTTTTTATTCAATATTCATTTATTCATCAAATATAAGCTAACAGTTTACACCAAATCGCTTATATCTATGCTAATTCTACAAAATTACATTAAAATTTAAATTAAAACTTCTTAGACTAAAAAAATAAATACCAATAAAAATAAAAAAAAACGGAGTAAAATAAAATTTGAAAACAAACAACCTTAAACATAAAATTAGAAGCTAAACAATTATTTCTTCATATTTAAATAAATAGACACATGTTTAACGATTGTCCATTTAGAGTCAAAAAATAAATCTGCTTCAGGAATATATTTTAGAAAGTCATTTATTAACTTAATTGCTCTAGCAGTGGGAGTGTTGTTGTTTCGGGGAGCACGCCATGTAGGTGGGTAGCAGAGGAGTCTATGTTGTCGTCTTACAACGCCACGCATATACTGGTCAGGAACATAAAAATTTATTGACTCTCGTAGAACGGGACTATCTATCTTATCTACTAATATTAAATAATAATTAATTATATGTGTGGATTCTCGCCTGAATTTAAGTGTGTCTAAACCCACCATTCCTGACACGAACAAAGAAGGATATAGAAAGGGGTAGTATCCATATTGACGTTTGTACAGGTATCTACAGAATTTACGTTGAATTTTTTCTATCATAATAGTGTACAATGACTCTTGAGGACTCCAAACTATTGCATTATATTCTAATTTACTACGTACATAGGCATTGTATATTTGTTTTATGACTTGAGTGTTCTTAAACTGAGATGATAATCTAATGATGAAACCAAGACATTTATTAGCGTCTTTGCAAGTTTTAAGAATATGTTCGTGACAATTTAATTTGCTATCCATTATTACTCCCAAATCCCGGATCGAGAAAACACGTTCCATTGACGCGCCAGCAAGATTATAAACATTTCTAATCGGATTACGGGATCGGGAAAAAGTTATTGTTTTACACTTAGAATTATTAAATGACAATTTATTTTTTATACTCCATTCGACCACAGCGTCAATATCATGTTGAAGCGTCTCACAATCCTTAGCGTCGGTTACAGAAAGGTACAGTTTTAAATCATCGGCAAACATAAGGCATTTTGCGTTAGAGACAACAGTAGGTAAATCATTGATCACTATTATAAATTGTGTAGGACCAATGGTACTACCTTGACTTACCCCTGATCTAGTATAATACTCTTCCGACTTATATCCTTCTACCTTAACATACTGTTTACGATCTTTTAAGTAGTGGGCCATGAATTTTAAGAGAGAAGTTGAGAATCCTAGTAATGCAAATTTATTTAAAAGCACATCTTTATCTACAAGATCGAAAGCTTTCTTGAAATCAAAGTATGCGGCGTCCACTTGACAACCAGACTTTATGTGTAGCTAACAATGATTTAGGACAGGAAATGTGTCGTGGGCATGATAAATAAATTCATGGGTGCCGAGATGAGACTAAACCAGATTTTGATAGTCACATTTTTCGCCAAAACGCCAAAGCAACCTAAAGGATACGTATTTTTTGAAGAGAGACGCGTTGAGCGATTTTTGCTAGGGGAACATCCTACGAGTTCGCGTCACTGACATGCTAATGGTATATCAGCTGACATAGTTTTAAGTTTTCACTTCTGCTGGCAGTTCCCCATGACTGCCTTAGGTTTTTTATTTTATTTTTTTATGATTTTTTTATTCCCCTGTACTTTAAAGGTATTACTTCTGACTTTCCTGTATGTAACGAGGCTTGCCGTACAGAGTCCCGCAGTCCGCTCCCGTGAGATTGCGTCGCGGTCACTCGAGCGACCAACCGACCACCTGACAGACTTTATATTAATGCTACCATTTCTTCTCGATTATATCTCATCTATTATAACGTGCGAAGGTACTAACGAACCTGAACAGAGGTATTTTTAGTAAAAAATAGTGCTGTCGAGACTAGTCCGAACCTACTTGTGACTAGTCCGAGATTTGTCGTGACAAGTTCGAAACTAGTCAGTAACTAATCGTGAACTCGTGCTTGAGAGCGTGACAGAGACCTCTGTTAGCTATAGCAAACATAAAAAAAAAACATGGAAACGAATGAACTGCACCGGAATCAATATTACTTTACAAACCTTTTTGAAAAAAAATCATGTCTGCAAAACAAACTCAACATTACCAAGAAGCAAACGAAACACAAATAATAAAATGCATTTTATTAAATTTTTGTTTAATCAAGCGCTCAATATTTACAAGCTCGCTAACAAATGAAACACTCGCCGCTCTGTTACATTACACTCAAAATACTCGCAATAACAATTTACGAACTTAAACAACGCGTTTGTTCCGCGTCACTGCGCCAGCCAATCCGGAGTATTGCTGGAAAGCGCGCGGCCGATATGTTAACGACCAAATATTTGTTCAGCTTTGAAAACGTACCAACAATCCAATAAGTAAGTCTGTTTATTACTTTTATATTTCTTCGGTAGCTCCCTGCGGTATGCTTAGGCGTGTCCTGTATCAATATGTGTCTCATGGAAATAGACGTAACTACGTAACAGTCCTCGCATAAAAATATGGTAAAGACAGCAGTAGAAGGCTTACGTTTATAAGGCACGTTGAAAATGTAAGCTAATAACTAGGACCTTGCAACAACCTCTACAACTAAGACCTTGCAACAACCTTTACAACTAAGACCTTGCAACAACCTCTAAACTAAGACCTTGCAACAACCTTTACAACTAAGACCTTGCAACAACCTCTACAACTAAGAACTCGCAACAACCTTTACAACTAAGACTTTGCAACAACCTCTACAACTAAGAACTCGCAACAACCTTTACAACTAAGAGCTTGCAACAATCTTGCGATTCACCGACGTTGACGTCGCTCACAAGATAATCTCAAAACTAAGTGGAACCCGGATGCTCACCAAGCAAGTTATCGTTTTACTTCATTTATAAGATTTTACTAGGTACTTATTTAAGTAAGTAGGTACCAATGCCCTTTTTAGGTATTGTCTTGATTGACCCTTTTGACCGTCCTGTCCTAGCCGCTCGAGTCCACGACAGAACTGCCGCCGCCTCATGAATACAGAAGCAGACTACAATGCGAAACAACAAGCGTTTTATTTTTACTGCGTCTATTTACAAACAGCTCTAAAGACGTTGTAATTGAACGGCTCCGTGAAATAACTGCCTTCATAAAACAAAGAGAGTTTCTATTTGCAACGGAAAAGGTAAAGAAAATATTCGATTGACTGTTTATTTTTGTATGAAAATGGAGAAAGAAGAGAACACACGCCATCTAATGGGAACACTGTTTAATATTTATACCTCCTTAAATAATTTATTTGGAGAAATGTTGTCTGTTTACCAGAAACTTTATTCTTAAACCAATATTATCATATGGCATACAATCGTATTAATTCCGTTGATAGGCTGATATCAAAGATAAAGAATTTTATACGTCTAGAAACAGAAAGAAAGAAAGAGAATACGGAACGACGCGAAAAATAACAGACAATTACTTCTGCTATGAATGTGATCAACTCTGTATCGGATACAGAATGACAGACATATTATAATAATTCGTACCAGATAAGTGGTTAAAACAAGATTTTCTGAACTCATCAGAAGTTTCAGTTATAGAGTATTCGATTTCCAGACAATTGCTCATTGTTATCCAAAAAGGCATTTCGTAGATATCTTTCAGTGCCCTAATTACTTCAGGAGGCGAACATGGCGGGTGAACACTGAACAAAGCATCATACGATAAAGGAGGGTCTTAATGATAAAAGTTGCTATAATGAAGAACACACACAACAGAAATGCAGAAGGACCAGTCTCTATGACCGTTTGCATTTAATAACTAAAGAAATTATATAATTATCTCTTCGGATCAGCAGTTAGCATCTATTAATCGTACTTTCTTTATTATGTAAGTAGTAAAATATTTCAGGCCAGTGAATATGTCCTTGATAAGTAAGCTCCTGGATTGTTGATGTTCACGTACACTACGCACACGTTGGGTCTTATCACTTTCAGCGATAGAGCACAGCTTTTTAGGGTTCCCTACTGTTCGTCTGACTATCCGTCCGTCTGTCTGTCTGCTAGCGGGCTCAAAAGAGTTCAACTGTTCATAATAATCGTTGAAATTTTCACAGAGTGTATTTCTATTGCCGCTTTAACAAGAAATAATAAAAATTAAATAAAGTTTATAAAAATTAAAGGGAATCTCCATACAGGGAATTTTTTTTTTTCGGCGTTTTTTGCCTTGTGGTACGGAACCTTAGTGTGCGAGTCTGACTCGCACTTGGCCGGTTTTTGAGTGTACGTTATTTGATCCTTCTGTACTTTCACGTTGTATAGTGTAAGTGTTATCACCGGAGAGAGTCTATTAGCTGGAATTAACTCAACTATCCGGCAACAAATTCAATTTGCTTGACGTTGAAGAATTATTACGTAGTCGAACTTTACAACAGCCTCTACTCCCCGGCTCACTGACGAATCTCAATTAGCCAGCTGAGTCACTACTTACAGAGTTATACTTATTTTTTAACCGACTTCCAAAAAGGAGGAGGTTATATGTTCGAGTTCTCGAAGACGGCGGGACCGATTTCAAAAAATATTTTTTTGTTTGAAAGGGTATACTCTCGAGGTGGTCCCATTATCATCAAGTTGGAATCTAATGAGAGGATCCCATGGAAATCGAGGAAAACCCCCAAATTTTGTAGGCAAATCTTAGCAATTTGGGTATTTTTTAAAGTAACTTGAGCATTTGCTCTAGGAAATCATCATTTGGTAAAGTGGAGCTGATGATGAAGACCACAGATGGCCATCGAAACTACTCAATGACAAATATTTCACGATTTGCGATTACCTTAATATGGTTGCTAAGCAATATACGCTCGCCACAATGCGTATGGTGAGTGGTTGTTGAGGAGTTCCCCTGGTTCTTACCAGGAGAACTCCTCAACAATTAACGTCCCTGCATCGGGAAAAGCAATATTTTGTAAAAGGTGCTGAGCAGTTGACATTAGGCTATTGTAATTTAGATAAATTACAAACTGACTCACTAAAAAGTGAAAAATAAAAACTTTTTTACAAAAAAAAAAACAACGGACTTCCAAAACAATACTACAAGTTGAAAAATAACTTTAATTTCGGAAGTCGGTGTCTTTGGTTCCGCATTTTCGTTTATTGACACCAAAATGGCGAAATTAAAGTTAAATTTCAATTTGTAGTGTTTTTACTTTAGTTTGTACCTATATCGTCATTTTCACAAAGTATGTTTTTTGTAGTGCATATAGGTGCTTAACCATTAAAATGGTTACACATATTTGAAATGCCTCTCATCCAATTATTTTTATATTACTGAAATAAAATTCTGTTTGCTCTGCATGCGAACGTACAAGTTGCAATATTGTACAAGTTTTATCTACTGCACACATTACAATGGACATGGAAAGTTGCACAACAAATGTAACAGTTCTGCTGCAGAGAACAAGAATGCAGAGAGCTCGCAGGCTGCCGGCGACGTGCCGCAGATAGCGCGAGCATACGGCTCTCCAACATTAACACGAACCTACAGAACTTCTTTTTAGGGTTCCGTATAAAAACGGAACCCTATTACTAAGACTTCGCTGTCTGTCCGTCTGTCCGTCTGGCCGTCTGTCCGTCTGTCCGTCTGTCCGTCTGTCCGTCTGTCTGTCACCAGGCTGTATCTCAACAACCGCGATAGCTAGACAGTTGAAATTTTCACAAATTATGTATTTCTGTTGCCGCTATAACAACAAATACTAAAAACAAAATAAATTAAATATTTAAGGGGGGCTCCCATACAACAAACGCGATTTTTTTGCCCTTTTTTGCTCGATATCAAAAATGGCAACAGGTAGGCACTTGAAATATTTACAAAATATTCAGTTGTATTTTAACTTTAATAATAAATAATAAAATTAAAATAAAATAAATATTTAAGGGGGGCTCCCATACAACAAACATGTTTTTTTCGGCGTTTTTGCCTTGTGGTACGGAACCCTTCGTGTGCGAGTCCGACTCGCACTTGGCCAGTTTTTTTTCATATTTCGCTAGCATTTTCATTATAAAAAAAAAATGGTAACTCTAATACTCATAGTTGTGCACGCATTTGTTTATATAAAGGATTACCAACTAAACACATAAAACACATAGAGGGCCGCACAGGTTGATTGATCAGGTTAAGCTACGCTTGCCGCGGTTGGTCTGTGGATGGGTGACCATCTTTACATACCGAGACCTCTCCGTGCCTCGGAAAGCACGTTAAGCCGTTGGTCCTCTTTTGGTTGGATCTTTGACAGGCGTTACAGGTAGTCAGAAGCCTGAAAGTCTTTCAACCAGTCTTACCAAAGGGTATCACCAAGGGGTACCCAGTAACTGGGTTGTGGATGTCACACAGGCAGTCGCTCAATTAAAATACTTGTATTTAGCTGCATCCGGTTAGACTGGAAGCCAACTTGTACATAGTTGGGAAAAGGCTAGGCGGATGATGACCAACTAAACACATACACAGCACTGCCCACAGTCTTTGTCATAACTATAGATCTCGCAAGATTCTAAATGACAGGTAGGTGCGGCACTATTTATTATGTTTCTTTCATAAGAAGCCTACTAGGCGCGCCGGTCGCTTTTGGGGATCCTCACACTTCGTAATAAAACCTATTTAGTATCTAACTTCTGTCTATATTCTTAAAAAGTTTTGTCTTGCCAGAACTTTACGATAGTCCTCCACGGACTTGCCAAACGCCAGCCTATCTGCAGCATAAAAATAGGAATATAAATAAATACATTCCCGACATGTATATAAAGTTGGGTAATAAAATAAAGTAGTAGCTAGTAAAGCAGCGCAGTTTGTCTCGGGGGGTTAGCGACTGCAGTGATATTAAGTTGAGAAGTTATTGCGACTCAGAACTTGCAGCAATAACCGTGTTCCAGGAATCCTATACATTAAGTTTTGACGGTAATCGGATCGCCGATATAGAGGAAGTACTCTGAGAATTATAGTGCGCTTTTCTCAAGTGTATATAGTTTGCGAGGCTTCGGAACTCACATTGTCTGAGGAATTTATCAAAACGTGGGTACCGCAACAAAGTGTAACATTTAATTTTTGTTATTTTCTGTTATGAGGTAGGTACGTACAACTCGGGACTCTTTTGAGAATGATTTAGTAGTCTATTATTTGAAAGTTAACATTTTTACTAAGTTTTAGAAGGTTTGTCTTATATGTATATATGCGTATCAAGCGGCGCTGCTGGGCGAAAGTTTAAGAGTCAAGTAATGAGCGCGCCTGCTCATGTGATCATCCGAGCAATTGGGCTAATTGTGCAAGACTCGTGGCCGCTGACCGTCTTCAGACCCTCGCAATCGAGTTTGAGTTCACAATCGAGTTACTTCGGGTGTACATTAAGTTTGTTGACGTCCACCAATTAGAGCTGTGGAACTTACTGATCCTTTACATTACGACACTGGTATTAATCTTGCTCGTTAATCTTGTACTTCTTATTTGTTTTGTATACTTCCTTCATACATAATTTAATAAAATTCTATTTTTTTTCTAGCTACCAGTTACTTAGAATACTACAAGTCATCATGACAAAAGGAACAATTACTTTTTTTGTTTTAGTATAACATTGACAAATGTAGATCGACGATCCCGAATCTAGTTTCTCTTCTTACTATGTGATGCCAAGAAATGAAATAAAATTAGTAAATATTCTTGAAAAATATTTTCGTTTTCGAAAGCAGTTCGCAGTAAAGAGCTCTCATAACCGCTAGAAGTATAAACGATTATCCTCTGAACACATCACTTCATCCGCATCGGAAGCTTTAAGTTCTATCGTTCAAGAATTTCCAATTAGCTTTTCTGTGCCAGTAGCCGAGCGAGAGCGGAAAGAGCGGTGCGAGCGGAGTGAGCGGCGGGAACGAACGATGTTTGCACGACTGGACTGATTCGAGCCTTGCAATATCCTCGCTATCGCCCGGCGCCTCGTCTTTAACATACTGAGAGGAGTTTAAACCGTACTGAACGACTCTACCGAGCTTTATTAGCTTTTCACGGAACAGCTTTTATTATTTTGGAAAAGTTAATAAACAGTAACAGTTCTCCATTGAAGACGCGTATTGGCAATACCACAAAACACTAGGTCCCATTTTAATTAGTTTGATTATGGATAATTTCGAATTGCGGATTATTTTAGTTTCTCATTGGGGACCGGTTTTATACATAACGATTTCAGAATCAATACCAATTGTATGTATTTGGCCCCTTTTATAAAAAGAAGAACAGCACCCGTTATAAATAGAATGACCCACATCACACAGATCGTGCTCACCACTTCCAGCTGACGACAGCGCAGCGCGCGGTGGTCGGTCCTGCGATACTCCACGTAATTCAATTAACCGTTTAGGCTGCGGATTATAAAATTAAGGAGCGTGAAAAACCTTTTGCTGTCGAGTAAAAATGAGACACTTGACAAAATGGGGCCTTCATTAAGGATATAAATTTAATCGAGCGCTGTGACCTTTCGAGTGGGGGTGACACAGGCGGTGGCCTCACTGTGTGCTCGCCGGCCACCCCACCACAGTACAAACACGCCGGCCGTGCGTCGCATTCCGCGCACGTATCGGTCGCTCTAATTACTCACGTGATTGCTGCCCGACAGAGAGTGCGGTGTGAGCTGTGAACCGATAGCGGATACTTTCTTTCGTAAGTATAATAATGTATCAACGAGCTACGATGTCCTTGTGTTACTGCATATTGTACACGTACAATATACAAATACACTGTTTGGAAGCGACAAGTGTTTAATGTAGTTTTGGTAAATTAAAAATTACAAAATGGATATCGATTAACAAGTTCGGCGGCAGTAAAAATTGAGTAGTAAAGTAAATAAAAATGAGTCGTAACAAATATTTAAACGGGTAATTAAACGGGCAGTTACGAGTGAGCATTAAAGTTTGGAATTAGTCGGTAAGAAATCTAACTCTCCAACCTAACCTATGAACTGCCGAACTAATTTAATAACTGCCCATCCCAACATTTTTACCATTCATTTATTACAGGCATTTTTTTGTACTGGCATTGTAGGATGAACTAACCGACAATTTTCTCTTAGGTATTTATTTATTATTATATTTATTTATTGTCTGTGTGATGCCGGACTTAAAGAATAGCACCACCCCATACTTCCCGTGGGTGTCGTAAAAGGCGACAAAGGGGCGTACCGGAGAATGGGCAGCAGCGTTCTCTATGCATACCACCACCATACCATACTGCGATCGCCAACCCGCCTGCCAAGCGTGGCGATTATGGCAAACCCGCCCCCTTTTGGGGGAGGCCTATGTCCAGCAGTAGACGTCTTTCGACTGAAATGATGATGATGATTTATTTATACTTAACACCAGAAAATGCATACTTAACAAAAAAAATGTTTTTTCTCTTTATTCCTGTTCATTGTATTTTATTTCAACCAACCGCCGAATTATTTTTTTTTTCATTTGTTCATAATAACATCCCTAATGTTTAACTATCAGTTGTAAAAAATATTACTCAAAAATCAAAATATTTTATTTCACATAAACCTATATGGGCATTACGAAACGTCCAATTGGTTGTTTCCTATGGAGAAGAACTGGCAAGAAACTCCACGGTCACTCCTATACAAACACCTTATTAATTCAATTTACAACTTTGATGAAATAATCCTTTTCTATGAGATTGCCAATAAGATTAAAGAAAAAAAACGAAGTAAATAAATTCGTACTAGATAAACAAAGAGAAGATTTCAAAAGGTTTTCGCAAAATGAATGTAATGAAAATGAATTTGTGCGCTGTTTTCCATTTCGCGCTGCTAACCATGAAATCATTAGACACATAAAGTTCCAAAGATCTATGTTTACTCTTTTTAATTTTAGACCAAACGTTAAACAATTTGTAACCCATACAATTTCAATCTCTATCTTAAACTAGTAAGGTGTAAATTCCCTTGTGGATGCAGCGGGATAGTTTTAAAGGCAACCAGTGCCAAGCCTTTGTCGTGGACTGGCTTCCTGATGGATGAAACTAATCTATTATTCTGTCTGGCTCATAAGTCCGGATCCGTCTGCCATTAATACAGTTGTCTCGGCATCGTTCAACATCAGGCGACATGCAACATCGTGCGGCATCTTGCGGTGTCGTGCGACTCGCCTGATTGATCATCGAATCGTGTGGATATTTTAAAATTAATTGCCTGCATGTCTGGTCGGATTAGAGAGATGTATGTTGCATCTGTGCAGTTCAGTAAAATACTCCATTTGTAACTTGTCTTGGGAGAGCGCATCTGGAGCAGTGAAATTAATTTACTTTTGAGCGCTCCGTGTGGCAAAACAAATGAAAAGCAAATGACTTCCCTGTTCGGAAGCAATACATCTATTTGTGGGTTGCATTTCAAGTTAACCCTCGTAGATGCAGGTTTTTTGGTATCTATATTTTTACCCGATAGTGTTTAATTCTCAGCGGATGCAACTGTTTTATAGAGTTTTGCAGTTATTTTTTTTTTGTAAATACAGTATAATTCAAACAGAAATATTAACAGATAAATAAAATAACAGTTAACCGAAGCACTCACGACAATTAAATTATCTAAATGAATGTGTCGCCCGGACGCGGCACGCGGCGGTCACCTGTGACCGGCTGCATAATCAGTGCGACCGCGACAGGCGCTGTTGATCCCACCCGTTGACTAATATAAAATGTTTAGCGCGCTGATTGGCTGATTGCGCGACCCGCAACTCCTGACCGCGCCAAATGAACATGCTAGTGGGGCCGCATACCCAGCCAGGTATCACCAGATTAATCTAATGATATTTCAAATGATCTGTATTTTACCGAAGAGGCTCTGCCAGACTATGTTAGGAAAGTATAGTGAATAAGGTCTGAGGAGTAGCATGTTTAGCGGCTACGATACGTTTACTCTAGTCGAGTCAAACTATATTTATTTTTTATTTATTGTAGTGAACTGCGATAGACTGAATAAGCCAGGGACCTATTGTGTCAAGCCGGAGCATAGCGGATATAAAATGTTCATTGCCCCAGACGCGATCAGACACCCTTGTATGCTTTAGACATTTTTCATGATGTATGATTGCGCTATTTATCCACATCGTTTTATATGTTCGAACTACCCCAGATGTATCGTGGTGTGTGTGCCGCCCGCGCAGCCGCACGTCGGCTGTGGGCACTAATTCGCGTCGCCTCGTAATGTTCGGATCAGTTGCGGTGCGATCATTTGACGCTCGATCCGCTCCGATATTGTTTTGCAATTGAATTAGCTATGCACAAAGACTCGTCTGGCTATTATTTGCCATTAAGCTAAATGCTTTGAAACTAGTATGTAAGGATGGCAATACATTAAGTAAATTGTTACCATCGGAAAATAGGTAATTTAAATATGTCGATGTCATCTCCTGTTGGGTTGTAGAGGTCGGATAGCAGCCGTCAGGTTTCAATAACCAATATCCAGAAGCATCTAGTGAGATTGGAAGCCTCGCCGGGCGGTGACGATCACTTGACAAAACGACACTTTATAATAAATCTATAGACGAGGTGTTTTTGTACTGTATTGAAAATATTAAAAAAATAGTTGGGTGTTAACGGATAACCAACAGATGATATTTCATAATGTTTTGTCTGTTTTTTACCCGACTGCTCGACGCAAAGGAGTGGTAATGTGTTCATCAGCCTATGTATGTATGTATATATGTATGTATGTTTGTATGTTCCTTTGGAGCACTATACAGTCCAAACGCCTGGGCCGATTTTTATGATTCACACGTTAATCGATTCCTCTTAGTCCGGCGAGTGTCACTAAAGACATGACGTTAGTGAAAATTTAATATGGCGACTACTGGACGCCATATTAAATATTTTTTAATTTTATTTTTTTCCATAATCTATCGAGTGGGGTATCAAAATAAAGGGTTTTAAAAGGTGATTACAAAAATATATACAACATATATACTTAAAAGCAATTCGAAGTGACAAATTGTAAAAAACACCTACTAAGAACTAAATCGTCTGCTAAATAGAGAGGGAGCGCAGAGCATTGTCAGTTAGGCTAATATGCTGGCCCGCAGGTTTTCTCGATGTACAGACGCAATTAAAATAACCCTTTTTAAGGCATACTGTACAGCACTGTACTCGGGAGCCCTGTGGTTCACATATACCCAAAAGGCTTACAATGCTCTGCGTATCCAATATAATAACGCATTCAGGGTATTGTTGCGATTGCCGCGCTTTTGTAGTGCCTCGGCAATGTTTGCAGACGCACGCCCTGACGGATTTGATGCACTGTGGCGTAAGAAATCCGCCTCGCTACTACGGAGGCTGCGTGGCAGTCCCAACACTATCCTGCAATCAATAGCCGCCCGGGCAGATAGCCCGCTAGTGTGGGCGCTTACAAACCGGACCCGTTCTGTTTTAGTTATTAAGTACTAACATAGGCTAAGCTATTTTTGTTACTAACACTATAGACCATTGTAGTTTGATTAAATAAAGATTAATAATAAATAATAATAATAAATCTTTCACATTTGTAAACTAAAAAGCTGGAAATAAAAAAAGTTATTTAAAAAAATAAAAAACCCGACTGCGGTAAAAAACTTAAGTTAAAAAAAAACTGAAAAGCTAAAAACAAGCCCATTTTAAATTAAATAAAAGTTGGAAGCAGGCGGGACCCATATCATTTTTATTATATTTTCAAATTCAAATGGGTCCCGCCTGCTTCCAACTTTTATTTAATTTAAAATGGGCTTGTTTTTAGCTTTTCAGTTTTTTTTTTTAACTTAAGTTTTTTACCGCAGTCGGGTTTTTTATTTTTTTAAATAACTTTTTTTTTGGTTTTTGTGAACTTTATGTGAACAGTAGGGTGAGTAGGTAAAAAGTACCAAATCAATAATTATGTTTAGTTTTTATACTCAAATATAGTGTAGAACTCGGAGTAATGATTAGATTTTTTTCATCGCAATCGCTTTACTAGTTCACTCTGTCAAAAGATATAATCAATTCAAAGTATTCTAGAACAAATTTTCATTACGTAATGTGGAAACACGTAACGTATTTTGATTTATATACCATTTTTATATGAATAGTCACGTTATAAAAGCTTACTTTTATGACGAAATAACACAGACACTTATGTCTGCGTTATTTAAAAAAGTAATTTGTGTGTAATAAAATAAAATACAACCGACTTCAAAAACACACTCACTTCAAAGTGCAAAAGACCTTTGATTTCAGAAGTCTGTAATTTCTTGCCAACGACTTCCCGAACTAAGGTTATTTTGCACTTTGTACGATTTTTATGGAAGTCGGTTATATTTTTTTGTACTTAATCAGATTTTTTTAACGATGGACACCTAAATACTGTATTAATTCTAAAGCTAGTCTAAATCAAAATCGTGTCCCAAGTTTTCTTCATGGGTGTCCACTTCGTAGTTTTCAAGGACGGCCGGTGTCGAATATAACCAGAGTAAATAGGTTGCTGTTCACACGGGCAACTTTATGTAGCTCTTTCGAGGGGCAAGTAACCTCTTTAACATCGTTTACAGAGAAGCATTTCTTAGTTACATAAGGTCTGGTTGGGTGTACAAATAGATGCAGTTTTAAATTGGAAGAAGGAATTGGAAGTGGTCACTAACACAGTGAGTAGTGCTTGCTATGCTCTCAGGAGTCAGAGTTAGAGATGAATTAACCATTGCTCACCTCAGAATGGTATATTTTGCACTCATAGAGTCTAGACTTAGATATAGCATAAAGTTCTGGGGCAACAGCTACCAATACAATATTAATGCTCCTTTCGTTATGCAGAAAAGAGCCTTGAGAAACTACTGTCACGAATCTGATTCTCCTTAATGAATTTATAACTGATGCCATGTGCAACGGTAAACAGGTTGATGTCATTTATACAGACTATAGGAAAGCCTTTGTTCAAATTGATCATAGCATTCTGATATCCAAATTAAATGGCATGGGAATTCGTGGTGATCTACTCAGATGAGTTTCCTCTTACCTTATCAACAGGTCCCAGGCAGTAGTACAAAATAATTATATATCTAGCTGGGTCTCTATTCCTAGTGGAGTCCCGCAGAGTTCATTGCTCGGTCCATTGCTATTTAAAATGTACATTAACGACATCGATTCTTGCTTGACTTCATCCAAACTTTTATGTTTTGCTAATGATATGAAAATGTATGCCATGATATCATCGCAGATGGATGTAACGGCACTCCAGAATGAGTCACGAGTTCAAATCCGCGGATGAAAAGATTTTTTTTTTCTTTATTTATTTACCCTTTTTTTTAGTTTATTTAATAGGTGATTTTCGTTAATTACTATTTAAGAAATCAAATGGAGGTTAGTAATAAAAGCTAGGCATTTTGAAAAACAAATTTCTAATTACATTTCTAGGACTTCATGGAATCCACTTCCTGGTTGAGTATACAGTTTTCTATCTGTGTTAAATTGGGGTTATTTACTTTTAGAATATTAACTAAACACAAAATAGATACCCTGATGAGGTTTAGAACGTTTTTCATTAGATAACGGTTCGTTTATAGATATTTCTAGAAACATAACTACAATAATTTTTATTTATTTAAAGTTGTGAAAACAATTTTTTTTTATACTCTGTATAGGGTATGATCTTATCGGAAAAAAGCCTGGTTAAAAATGAAATGTTGTCATTTGTGCCTGTGAATTACAGAGAAAGAACCAACATGCTAAACTATAATAGTATAGCAATATACATCTTTCTCTTTTATCACATTTTCTGATTTTTTAACACAACTTGTTGATTATATAACACAACATTAGAAAAATATGTGAGGTCAGATGGTGCATCGTTAACACATTACAAGACTACTTGTAAACAAGAGTAACTGGATTGATAATTATAAAGGTTGTTTGTTTTTGATTAACTACGAGATAATGATCCCACAAATATTGGTAGGTAATTATTAACACTTGCTCATATATGTTCCAATGCAATTTTATCAGATAAGTTACACAATCAATCCGCCGTGTAAATTGCCTACTAATAACGGAGAGGATGTCACTGTCTATCTCTTCTTGAAGTTAGGTCTGCACTTGAACGCGTAGTTTTGAAGGGTGCCACTGAGTGAACTTTCACAATATTACGTTGTCACTCCATTTGTATTTATTCTGGCGATCACATTTCACATCACCCGTCGCTTAATACCTTTGTATCCATCTGCGAACTGTTTTTCTCTGTAATGAAAATAATAATATTAAAAATACATAAAAACAACCAACTTGTAACATGATTGCATCAATAAATAGGTATATGTGTAAGTATAACGTAAATCTTACCGTTATGCCCATATCTCGTGCTGTTTTCTTTATGCTTTGTTCCTGTTCCCAGAGAATAACAATTTTAGCCTTCAGAAAGTTGATGATCAAACCATACCATCGGTTAATAGTATCAACTGGTCAAAAACTTAATAAATTGGATAATATTACGACGGAGATAATTACACACAAGCGGATCGGCACGAAAACGAAATAATTTGAAAAGTAATTATTCCCTCAATCACTGTTTAGTAAATAAGGCGAAGAATTATTCTAAATTCAACCTTAACTTGCAGTTCACACAGCAGTTAAGTTTCTGAAGTAAAATGACGGTAGTGCAACAATCGGAATCAACACATTCTATTCAACCAAACAAGAAATCTATGCTAATTTTTAACCTTATCTTTTAGTTAATTGAGGAGTATCGTATTCCATTTTGTAAAACAATACAGTAAGGTGCTAGTATTAAATATAACACAGAAGTTGATATTTAAACCTTAATATCTAGAAGATTAGACCGTTAATAACCTTGTTCGATGAAAGGAATAGGTAATGCTATTCAAATTTTCGTTGACGTTGAAGTATATTGTCATAATTCAATGTTGCACTGCTACATTTACTAATTCGCAGTAACATAATGACGTATGAAATTGGGTCATTAGCTAACATTATAAATACATTGTAATGCATTAGACATTAGGCTTTACTATGGAGACTACTGAAATATAAACTTGTTCAACACTTCACGTTGAGTTTCTCTTATCTTCGAGAGCTCCTCTCTCAACATATTACATGGCGACCCTGCCATTTGGATTTGGAATGGCGTTAACAAATCAAGACCACGAAGATCTTACTCGCGAGAGTTCCTGTAAACCTAAAGAAGAGTTCCTGTAAAACTAAAGAAGAGCTCCTGAAAACCTACACCTACAGAAGAAAACCTACAGAAAAGTTCCTGTAAACCTAAAGAAGAGCTTCATTATAGAAGATGCGTTGTGAGTTCCTGAGAGAAGACGGAGACGAGTCCAGGGTACAGCCCGGCCAGAACGAGCGGTGTCCAGGGAAATCCCGGCCCACGGAATCCAGGGTACATCCCGGTCCAATCTGCGAGCATCGAGCATCGGCAGCGATCCACGGCAACCACGCGGCCCGCCTCGTGACTTCAACGTCATCGAGTCACCCGGTCATCGTTCGCTAAACTCTGCATCGTCAACAAAATGGACTGCAAGCAACTGACCCATTTTTGTAGCTAAGTACTTAATCATTTTGTTAAGTAGGAAATCAATTTAACCATTTCGTCACTTTTTTTTATAAAGTTATTATAGTCTTATCTTTATTATGGTCGAAAACCTAGTAACATGTCGCGATAAATTACAGCAAATTAAAGAGTATTTAGTAAAAATAGGACCGGAACGTAGGCAAAAAGAAACTGCATAAGAAATTAGAAGAAGCAATAACGATATACAGTCAAGCGCAGCATATTGTGTCTCAGATTGAACAGACCAAGTAGTCAAACCATCTAATACATCAATAGCTTAGTGGACCACAAAAAAGTAGTTATAATAAGATACAAAGCTTGGTCAAATTCGTAGATTCGTTTACTCTTATCTTCGAGAGCTCCTCTCTCAACATATTACAACGTTGATAACTGAGCCAATAGCCTAGTGGTATAAGGCACGGTCTAGATGATAGGCTGACGCCTGGTGGTACGGGTTCGTATCTTAATCGCACGCAAAGCGTCTTTTTGTAAGTTATTCTTGGTATTACGGTTCGGCCAAAAGGAAGCCGAAAAAATACCATATAAAATGATTAAAAACTTGCAAATAATATTTGAGGCGGATAGGTGGATGCGCTCGGGCAGAGATGGGTGCGGCGCCGGGGGAGGGAGTTGCTCAAGGCTGTTAAAAGCCACTTGGAATACGCGTCTGAAATATGGAACCCATGTTACCACAAATATATTAACCGCATTGAGAGCGTCCATAAAATGTTCATAAGGTATATATGTTATCATCAAAAAGTACCGTATCATTCGGAAAACTACCATAACCTATGTAAGAAATTTCATATATTACCTTTACTCAACCGCCGTGAGATTTCGGACTGAGTGTGTTTGTTGAAAATCTTTAACAATTCTATAAACTGTTCCGATATTTTTCTAAATTTTATTTCAGCATTCCCATGAAGTGTAAGCGATACAATCCACCTTTGCGCGTGCCCATTGCTTCAACCAATTATAGGCAGAATTCCTACATTGTGCGTGCAAGCAGAAAATTAAACAATACGATATTGATCCGTTCTTAACTAGTATGTCGTCAGTCAGGAAATGCTTAAGCGATAACTTTTTCATAATTAATTTTGTTATGATGGTTGTTATGTAGTGCCAGCAACATAGTAATTATGCTGTAGTTTATAGTAACTTGGTGTGAATGTCCTTAGAATTTACTTTTACTTCTCTGTATTTTAAAAGTGGAGAGGAGACCTGTAATTGGCTTTCAGACTAATGTACTGTCCTTGATCTGTTTGTTTTAGCTGTAAGTCTCCCATGTTATTCAAATAAATAAATAAAATAAATAAATAAATTGTATCATGTGGAGTCTAAACTAGGCGAGGGTGATATCAGAGGTGCAGATAGGATCATCTTTAGCAGCGATGTGGTTGCGCCGTACTCTCCAGAGAGCAAACACCCCGCCGCAGCAGATGACCTCTCCTTCCCTGACCCACCCGATCCGGAATTCAACACACTTGAAATTACAGCTGAACAAGTATATGCAGTCGTTTGCCGCTTTCGAAGTGGCTCCGCCGGCGGCCTCGACAGACTGACACCTCAACACCTGAAGGACTTAGTGTGTTCAGGCGCCGGGGAGGCTGGTGAGTCCCTTTTGAAGGAGCTGACGGCCCTCATCAATCTCATGCTCTCCGGTAATGTGAACGAAGCCGTCATTGATGTTTTGCAAATGTATGTACAAAAAGGATGGCGGTATTCGTCCCATTGCCGTAGGGTCCACTTACCGTCGTATCGCGGCCAAAATTTGCTGTGCTTTTTACAGCGAAACACTAGCCATCAAATTTCAGCCCCTACAGCTAGGTTTTGGGTCCAAAGGGGGCTGTGAGGCTGCGGTCTCAAACTCAAAGCATTTATTTCAATTAAACCTTGTACAGGCACTTTTGAATTGTCAAAATTAAATAGTCTGTCAGTTAGTCAAAAAGTTGAAGCTAGTTGCCCATTCCAAAACGTAGATCTCTGAAACTCCGTGGACACTCTTTTAAATCAAGATATTACAAAATCCTGTGTACATTATTTTTGTTGCTTCTGTGTATATATGTGTGTGTGTTATATATGTGAGAACAATGTAAAAAAAGGGGATCCCTTCTTTTCGCATAATGTTCTTTGTCCTAATATACTTCGGCATAACGATTTTGGCACAATTTGTTTTGGCATAATAATACTTCGGCATAATTTTTTTAGGCATACATTTTATGTTGGCATAATCATCTTAAAGACTAATTTGTTTTGGCATAAATTTGATTCGCATAACGTTAGTAGACCTAATGACTATTAGCATAATAATATTTAGGCATACAATTAATTCAATTTAATATGCTGTGCAACAAAAGTTAGTGACAGAACCGAATTGCTGCAAAACCGACTTCACGTAGTCTTATTTGTCCTACCCCTAGAGTGTAATTTAAAATCGCGTAGGCGCGTAAGGGCGAGGCGGCCCGCGGGCTGAGGAGCAGGCGGCTGCGAGCGATCCGCCGCGGCTGAGGCTGGCCGGCGAAGCCGGCCAACAAGCCGAAGCTGCGGTGGTGAGCGAAAGCCGTCTGCGACGATTAGCACGCGTGGGGCCGCCGAAGGCCCGCAGCGCCGGAGCCGTGACAGAAACCCTGCCTGCTGCATATTGCATGCTCGCTTGAATGCTGCATGCTTGCTTGCATGCTGCATGCTTGCTTGGATGCTGCATGCTTGCTTGCATGCTGTATGCTTGCTTGCATGCTGTATGCTTACTTGCATGCTGTATGCTTGCTTGCTTCATGCTTCCTACAGCGGAAAAAAAACCCACAAAATTGTTCAATACGTTATATTATCAAAACTACTGTAAGGAACTGGCTGCTGGATATGGACTATGAAAGTACAGAAAGTATCATCCAAACCATTAAATAATTTTGAACGTTTTACCCACTCATATTTACTAATAAGCACAAACTCTCATACAGGACTTACATGCACATACACATAACACCCTCACACATTCACACACTACACTACACACGCAATCCTACAATAACATCACCTTACACTTCACTGACATTATACCCACCTTTATTATAGATTTACCTTTTTATTGAAACAGTTTTCTAATAGTGATAATTTTATGTATAAACTAAATCAAGATGCCGTTATGATAAATGTTTAAAGGGGTGTGAGCCTGGAGATCTGTCATACAGGTCCCGAACCTAGTTCAGACTCCAGCTCTCACAAAGGTCCTAGCATACCTAAGGCAAAATTGTATATACACACTGCTGTAACAATGTACCTTTATGAGAGAAATAAACTGTATTATTATTATTATTATTATTATTATATTAATATGTTATATATTACCTGATTCAGGAGATATGGTTTTTTTCCAATCGTCGAAATAAATTGGTATATCCTCTTCGGGCAAATTTATGCTTTAGGATATTATGCTTAAAACAGTTATGCTTTAAAACTTTATGCTTAATACATTTATGCTTTAGAATATTATGCTTAATCATTATTATGGTTAGAGAAATTATGCTTAAAAAAATTATGCGTAAGCTGTTATGCGTAATTATATTATGCGAAAATATAATTGTGCCAAACAAAATTATGCTAAGTTATATTAGGTCTTAAAATTTTATGCAAATGGATAGGGAACCTAAAACAAGACACAAATGAGAAAACAATTCAAAATATAAGATTAAAAATAAGCCTTGGCAGTTAAAACATGATCAGTCCCAACAAACAGCGCCCGTTCACGAACATGACGCGTGGATCAGCACCATCCAGCTCAATCATTTTGTAGGGAACCGAATGATCCAACACACGCGCCACCATCGGTGAGACATTTAAGTGAGCATGACACGTTCTCAACTGCCATGCTCTTTAAAGTCAACATCAAAAAATCGTAATAAACGGAAACGTGGTTCTTACATTTACAAAATTTTAAAAATGCTTCTAAATTATACAAAACTCTAGTTTGCAATTTATTTAAGACGTTAATAGAATTTTACTACCAAACAGGAAGAGTTATTTAATATTGAAGTATTCAACAATTAAAACTTGATTGAATAAACGGTACTTGCATTATCCACTTACCTTAATAGCGATAAAGGTGAGGTCATCCTTAAGGTTGACATTAAGAATGCTTTCGAATTGCTTGCTTTTGAATTCCGTAAACAGGGACACCTTGTTGACAGAAGTTCAAAAAGAAATACCCAAAATTTACAGTTTTCTCTGTCAATGTTACAGGCAACCTTCTAAATTACTTTATAAAGACAACCTTTTGAAATCAGCCGTTGGTTGTCAACAGGGTGACCTTCTTGGGCCAGTCATTTTTATTCGACAATAAACCCAATTATTCGACAACTAAATTCTAAATTAAACGTATGGTATTTGGATTACGGAACCCTAGGAGGTGATGTAGACACAGTCTTAAAAGATTTAACGTTTTTAAAAGAAAATTTCAGTTCCATTGGCCTAGACTTTAACCTTTCAAAATGAGAAATTTATCTTCCCCAATCGACTGACAGACAGACTACCATAGCAAAATTTAATTTAATAGCTCCAAATATCAAAATTACGGAAATAAACTCTCTTCACCTACTAGGGTCCACAATTTTTGACGAATCCTTTCCAACATTCATTAAGGAGAAGATACAAAATTTTAATGATGTCTCGGAAAGGCTTTTCAAAATTAATATTCATTCGGCCTTCACACTCATTCGGTACTGTTGTTTTGGACCAAAGTTTACTTATAGCCTTCGCTCCTCTCATCTATGTAAGCATCCACAACTTTTAGAAAAAGTAGACAAAATTATTAGAAACACACTAACTTCCATCCTAAGTGTGATAAATGATAAATGATTTATTTTCTGTAAGTAGGTTTTTACAAACACTTTTACACGTCATCATATTTTTTAAAACTAGATGTGGTCGGCGTTTCCTATCTGACTACTCTGAGAAGAAAGGCCGAAACAAACTCAGAGGTCACAGTCTCTTTTAAAGTCCAGACAAAATCTTGGTCAGATCGTGTGAAGACCATGTAGATTGATGTCTGAAATGGTCTTTTGAGGAAAGAACCACACAGATTGAGCGGACCTGTCCAATCAGTGCACGCATTTGTCAAAAATCGTGCAGCTCGACTCAGAAATGAGGAGCTCAACGATTCGACGAACAATACCAAAGAAAGGACATTTGGGTAGGCCGCGTAAATTACTCAAACTGCCAGATCATGATTAAAACTAAGAAGGAAAACAGAAAAAAAAATGACCCACATAGTCCTCACATTCACAATAATTAAATGAAAAGAAAAAAATAAATAAAAAATACTTTACAAAGTAAATATTCATGTCATTGTCTAAATAAAATTCATCAATGTCAATGTATATATAAAAATCCGGACATAATCTTTGAGGACCATGTAGATTAGTGTCTGAAAAGATATTTTGAGGAAAGAACCACACAGATTGAGTGGATCTGTCCAGTCAGTGCACGCATTTGTCAGTAACCGTGCAGCTCAACTCAGAACTTCAGGAGCTCAACGATTCGACGAACAATACCAAAGACAGGACATTTGGGTAGGCCGCATAAACTACTCAAACTGCCAGACCACGATTAAAATGTAAACAATGACCCACATAGTCCTCACATTCACAATAATTAAAATAATATAATACTTTATACAGTAAATGTACATGTCATTGTGTAAGTAAATAGATACTTTAAAAAAAAAGAAAATATAAAAGTGTAAAAATTGCAAAATAACATTCACTGTCTAAACCTATTGGAGCAGCTCAATCCCAAGCCTTTTTGTCCTCAATATAGTCTTTTACAGTATAATAGGCTTTCTGGCATAGTTTTCGCTTTATAAAAGCTTTGAATTTATTTAGGCTTAGTTCTTGAATGTGGCTAGGAAGTTTATTATAAAAATGTATACATTGGCATCTAAACGAGCCACCTATTTTCTTGAGCCTTGTTGTAGGAACAACAAATTTGTGTTTGTTCCTAGTATTTATGTTATGGATATCACTGTATTTTTTAAACAGATTAATATTTTTATGTGCATACAAAAGATTATCATAAATGTACTGAGAAGGCACAGTCATTATATTAATCTCTTTAAATTTGTCTCTGAGGGAGTGTCTAGGACTTAATTTATAAATAGAACGAATTGCCCTTTTTTGTAAAATAAAAATTGTCTGAATATCGGCGGCATTTCCCCACAACAGAATACCGTACGACATCACACTATGAAAATAACTAAAGTAAACTAAACGGGCTGTCTCTAAATCAGTCAAATCACGAATTTTCCTAACGGCGTATGCTGCAGAGCTAAGCTTTTTTGACAATTTATCTATATGGGGGCCCCATTGAAGCTTGGCATCCAACGTTATGCCTAAGAATACTGTGCTATCTTCGGGTTTTAACTCTTCATCCTTAATGAGAACACTAGTTTCTACTTGTCTAACGTGGGGTATCGTAAACTTAATACATTTCGTTTTTTTTCCGTTAAGAAGTAGGTTATTGACATTAAACCAGTTAACTACTTTTGCAAGGGTGTTATTTACATTGTCAGTAACCAGCTGCTGACGTTTGATTTTAAACAAAAGAGAAGTGTCATCTGCAAACAACACTATATCATGATTATCCTTTATGAGGTATGGCAAGTCATTGATATAAATAAGGAACAAGAAAGGACCAAGAATTGAGCCCTGGGGGACCCCCATTCTTACTACAGATCCGGGTGACCTTTTTCCGTTAACATCAACTCTCTGAATCCTATCACTCAAGTAAGAAGTAAGAAGATCCAGAGAGGCGTTCCGGGTTCCGTAGTGGTGCAGTTTCCTGATTAATGTTTCATGAAGAACACAATCGAATGCCTTGGACAAATCGCAAAAGACGCCCAAGGCATCGCATTTGTCCTCCCATGCATTATAAATATGTCCTAAAAGTTCAACTCCTGCATCGGTAGTCGAACGACCCCTTGTAAAACCGAACTGTTTATTATGCAGTAATTTATTTTTATTAAAAAATCTTTGCAATTGATAATTGATGACAGTACTGAAATAGGTCGATAATTAGTAGGGTCTGATGTACTACCCGATTTAAACAACGGTATTATTTTACTGTTTTTCATAAGATCAGGAAACTCACCACGGTCAATACAATTATTAAATATAACAGCTAAAGTAGATGCTACAATGTTTATAATCGACTTAGCAACATCCACAGAATTACCCCATAGATCTGCGGTCTTTTTAACATTTAACGTGTGAAAGGTTTTAATTATATCGTTACAGGTTACATATTCAAAGTGAAATTCAGAATCACAAACTGAAACGTTTTCTTTAAGTAAAGACTCTGCGGCAGCGGGTGATGAGTTAAGAGATTTAGTAGTTGATACTGGAATCTCTGCAAAGAAATTTTCAAAGGCCGCGGCGACTTGAGAATCTGATTTAATTATATTGTCATCAATAGCAAGGCTGTAGTCACTACTTCGGGTGCATGACCTTCCCGTTTCGCTATTAATGACATTCCAAGTCGTTTTAATAATGTTGCTACTATTTTTAATTTTTGAACTCAAATAACGTGACTTGGCAATACTACAAACTTTTTTAAATATTTTAGAATAATCTATATATATAAAATTCAAAGTCCTGACTGACTGATTGACTGACTGACTGATATATCAACGCACAGCCCAAACCGCTGGACCTAGAGACTTGAAACTTAGAAGGTGTGTTCTTTGTGAAGAGTAAGTATCCACTAAGAAAGGATTTTTGGGAATTCAACCCCTAAAGGGTTAAAATAGGGGATGGAAGTTTATATGAAAGTCCGACAGTTTTGAAGTTAGGATCTTCTAATTTTGTATTTAGGCTGACAATTGAAAATTAATTTATACGTGTCTCAGCGTTTTTGATAATTCCACTCCCGAAGGGTTAAAAAGGGGGATGAAATTGTGTATAGAAAGTCATTAATTTTCGATGTAAAAATCACTAAATTTATTATCTAGGCTTATGATTGGAAGCTAACACAACGGTGTTGTTAGAATTTCATCCATTAAGGGGGTGAAAAGGGGGATGAAATTTTGTCCTGACTGACTTATATATCAACGCACAGCCTAAACGCTGGTCGGTACCGCTGGGTAGAGAAATTAATTTTGGAGGGTGTGTTCTTTGTGAAGAGTAGATATCCACTAAGAAGGGGTTTTTGGAAATTTAACCTTTAAGGGGTGAAAAGAGGGAATTTTGTTTGTATGAAAAATCTTATTCCTTGAGTTAATAACCCTGAAACTTGGCACGAATACTTATCTAAATACATTATGAAGTTTGGCTTTTTTTTTTCTAAACTATCCCCTGAAGGGGAATTGGGAGGTGTCAAAGTTTGTATGGAAGAATTATTTTAACGCGTGGTCCGATTAACTCGAAACTCAGTATTTATACTTAAGACCGAAAATAAAGAATAACGTGTATCATCGTTTTTCGAAAATTTACCCCTAACGGGGTGAAAAGTTAATTTTATAGGGGAAGACTTTACTGCGTGGCTTTATTAACTCGAAAATTGGTATAAACAATCTTTGAGTCAGTAATGAACACACCCCAAACAATTTTACGAAATTCCACCCCTGTGGGGGTGAAAAACGGGGATACAGTTTATAAGAAAAATCTTATTCATTTGGTTAATAAACTTGGCAAGAATACTTGCCTAAGCAAGTAATAAAGTTTATCATTATGTGTTTATCAAAACACACCAACACCGCTTGTGTTGGGGTATTAATACTTTTGACAGAAAATAATCAATAATAACAGCCGCACAGATCGATCGATCAGGTTACGCAGGCTACGCTTGCCGCGGTTGGTCTGTGGATAGGTGTCCATCTTTACATACCGTGACCTCTCCGTGCCTCGGAAAGCACGCTAAGCCGTTGGTCCCGGCTGTCATTCGTGGATCTTTGACAGTCGCTAAGGGTAGTCAGAAGCCTGAAAGTTTGGCAACCAGTCTTATCAAGGGGTATCGTATTTGGGTAGTGGAGGTCAGATAGTCAGTCGCTCCATGTAAAATACTGGTACTCAGCTGCATCTTGTTGGACTAGAAGCCGACCCCAACATAGTTGGGAAAAGGCTAGGCAGATGAAGAATCAATAGTAAGTGTATGGGGTTTTCGAAAATTATTGACCCCTGACGGGACAAAAAGTGGTAATTCGATTTATAAGGGGATTTTAATGAGTGCCTTGATAAACTCAAAAAAAATGGTACAAATAAATTTGGACTTGAAACTTGGCACAAATATTTATAAAGTTCGAATTTTTTTGGAATTTAAACTAACCCAAAGGGGAGATTGGGGGTGTCAAATTTAGTATGGAAAATTTTTAATGCGCGGTCCAATTAACTCGAAACTCAGTACCTATCTAAGACCAAAATAAATAATAAAGTGGTTCAGGGTTTTTCGAAAATCTACCGCTAATGGGGTGAAGAGGGGTAGTCAATTTCACAGGGCAGAATTTTATTACGAGGCTTGATTAACTGGAAAATTGGTATAAATAATCTAGATTATGTTTCGAAATTCCACCCCTATGGGGATAGAAAGAGGGGATACAGTTTATATGAAAAATCTTATTCATTTGGTTAATAAATTAGAAACTTGGCAATATTTGGGTCAGTAAATAATAAATATTGTCACTTTTAGTTTAAAAAATCCCTCACAGAGGATTTGGGGGGTGACAAAGTTGATGGATTAGAAAAATATTTAACCCGCTGTCGGATTAACTTGAAACTCGGTACTACTAAAACAAAAAATACTTAAAAAAGTGATTTAGGATTTTTCAAAAATTGACTCCTACGAAGGTTGAAAATTCTACTGCTTGCTTCCATTAACTCGAAAATGGGTATAGGTCTTTGAGTCAAGTTATGAACACATCCCAAACGATTTTTCAAAATTTCTTTCCTGGGGGTAAAAAGCAATATACAGTTTATTTGAAAAATCTGATCCCTTTGAGCTATAAACTAAAAAATTGGCCCGAATACTTATTTATATCTAAATAAATGATAAAAATCATAAACATACATTTTCGAAATTATAAGAGAAAAGTACGAATTTCACGCGGACGAAGTCGCGGGCAGAAGCTAGTTCTTAACATATAAATTAAATTCAGCAGTGTTTATACAAATCCGTTCTTCATATAATTCATAAAGTCGTTTTCTACTTTTATGTATACCAATGGTGGCCCAGTCACTGAAGGAAGCGTTACTATTAACCGATAATCTTTTTGGAATAAAAGTGTTATCAAATTGTGTGCAATACATATTAAAAAATCATTATATTGTTTATTAGGGTCATCATTAGTGAATAAAAATGGTAATTTACCCAAGAGTTTAGTTTTAAATGTTTCCAAGCGATTAGTTGTTTTTGGGTTAACAGTGATATCTTTTTTAGTAACTTTTTTGTTGTAATTTGGAATACTGATCAATTGTCCGCAATGATCTGAGTCTATTAAGTTAATAATTTCTTTGTGGGTCGGTATAACATCTGTATAAATGTTATCTATGCATGTGGCACTAGTAGGAGTTATTCTAGTGGGCTCTAAAAATTGGTTAGCAAGATTGTATGACTGAAACAAACTTATAATTTTAGTACTTAACCCAGAATTTTCTAACAAATTAACATTAAAATCACCACAAGTGATGATAGACTTCTTTGTATTACAGATTTTGTGCAACACTTCATCCATAACTTTTTCAAAACAATCATACAATCCTGAAGGTGGTCTGTATACACTTAATATAATGAACTGCTCCAATTCTATACAGGCTATTTCAATTGTTCGCTCAACAGAGAGGCTTACGATATCCTTTCGGTCCTTAAACTTAAGCTGGTTATTTATTAAAATTAATGAGCCACCATGTATAGCATTTACTCTGCTGAATGAACTACCAACCTGGTGATTACTAAAATTGAACATGAACTGGTGGCTTTTAAGCCAATGTTCTGTCAAACAAAGAATATCTATATTGTTACAATTCAGGAATAATTCTACTTCTAAGTCTTTGTTTAAAAATCCTTGAATATTTTGATGCACCAGATTGATACTATTTAATTTTTTTACACTTTCATTTGACTTATTATTTGCCTTAGCTACATTTTTGCAAGAGGTTGCCTCTATTGTCTTAATGTCTAATTTAAATGATGATTAATGTCATTAATTGTGACCAAATTATTGGCAGAATACTTTAAAAAGTCATTGCATTGCTCAATAGGAGCAATTTGTTTAGCCAAATGTTTGGCTGAAATTGAAAAAAAATATGATAGCGACACAGCTATCTGTCTTTTAAGATAGTTAGAAAGATAGTACATAACAATATTGTATCTATCTTTTGTCAAATATAAATTATTACCAACATAATAGTTAGTAGGGACAAGTGGGGATCTATGAAACACGGGGTACAATGAAACAATCATCATAAAATCTTGAGTTTTTCAAATTTCCATGCTCTTTTTACTCGCCCAATCAGGTTATTGATCAAGTAACACCTGACGTTAGTTACATTGAGGATTAGTGTAGCGTGTGAGTTTTGAAAGTGAAAAGTTGTTTTTTTATAGTCCAAAGTTTAGATGTGCAGTGAAAAAGCATTTAGTTTTACTGAAGAACTATTGACGCCAGGTTTGTGATATTTTGTTTATCCGTAAATTGCGTATTTGGAGCTTTTATTAATGTATATTTCAACATATAACATCAAAGTAAATATCTTGACAGTTCGTAATTGAATTTCTTTTAGCTAGTCGGGGCACTATGAAACGGGGTTCAATGAGACAGTGTTTCAGTGTTTCATAGAAACAAGCTGATATTTACACATATCCCTCCAGGATTTAAAAAAATATAATTTCGGCTAAATACGGTCAATAATGTTAAAATTTTGAATTGTTTTATTTTAGTTTACTGATTAAAAAAAAATATTTCGGATAATATTGTCAATTTTTGATGTTTGATTTAGTTTATTTTGTTATTTTTTGTATTTGTTTTGTTGCATAAAAATGCGTATTACATTGTGCCCGGCTATGTTTCGCTGCACCCCAGGGATCGTTCCAATGTACCCCAGACCTGGGGTACAATGAAACAGAGGCAAGGTCGTGGGAAATTTAAAAAAACATAGGGTTAGGATTAATTTTTCATCTCGTTACTATAAATGATTTTTAGATGATTAAGTAAAGTATATCGAAATAGAAAAAATACGTTGAGTTTATTAGTATATATTTTTTTATAAATGAAAATGCTTTTTTCGTTTCATTGTACCCCACTTGTCCCTATCAATTAACTGGAATTGGTTATCATTATATGTCAAATTGTGCAATGTCATGTTCATATCAAATCTTAAGTTATTTTCTTCCTGTGGCAAACTGTTACTGTAAGGGAATGTAAACAATACAATTTTTCTTAATCTAAGGTTGCACAATGTTCGATGATATTGGAGCAATTCTCCTTTATTTAAATTACTCCTATTTCCCATAAATATTAATAAAGTTGTTTCCTGCTTAAAGTTATGTTTGTGGCCCTGGACGACCGTGCGTGGCAGCAAGACCCTACCCATTCGCTTGGGCAGTCTCGGCATCCGCAAAATTTCAAGTATAAGTTTACCGGCCTACCTCTCCTCGGTCCACAGTACTGATAAATTAACCAGGAACATTTTATCCTCCTCACTGGTCGATTTTGAAGTACCGTGTTTGACCGATGCGTTGAACGCTTGGAAAATGGCTTGTCCCAATACGGTTTTGCCCGATAACCCGTCTTCCCAGAGGCGGTGAGACGTGCCGCTCTGCAGTATTATACGGAATAGCCTTATAAACACGTCATGTAATACTGTTTAGCGTGCCCGTCTGCTGGCTGTGGGAGAATGGGAGTCAGACTTGAGGCTTCAGGCGCTCCCGTCATCATATGCACAATGATGGATGACTCATCGTTTCGGCTCGCTACGTATCTCCGCTTGGACGCACCTTGTGTTGCTCCGCATCGATGTCACTGCGGTGAAGCTCTCGGACAGCACGGAACGCCAGCATCAACGATATTATTCGTCGAGCCCTTGTCACCGCCGGCGTACCAGCGGTGTTAGAACCAATCGGCTTGGTACGTGACGATAGGAAGAGACCAGACGGCATGGCGTTGTTGCCTTGGAAGGTAAGTAGGCCTCTGGTGTGGGACGCAACGTATGTCGATACCCGTGCGCTATCTCATGTTCCTAGCACGGCGGGCTGTGCTGGCGCCGCTGGTGTAGCTGCTGAGACCCTCAAGCGGCGCAAATACTGTAACCTTATGGGCAACTATAGCTTTGAGTCGTTTGGGGTCGAAATGCTCGGGTTATGGGGCCCGAGTGCGCGTCTCCTTTTTAAGGAAATTTCTCGCCGGCTGGTCGACAGTTCACGTGATCAGAGGGCTGGGTCGTTCTTTGGCCAAAGAATTAGCATTGCCATTCTACGTGGCAATGCTGCCAGTCTTCTGGGCACGTTTCCGGATTACCACGATGCGGACGAGTACTTTGACGCCAAAGTGTCCTTTGTTTTTGTATTTATTTGTATAGTAAGTTAGTCATTTAATTTAGTATCTAGTGTAAATAGTTTGTATTAGTCTGATAAATAAATGTTTTTTCTTTATAAATTCTTTGTTCATTACATTTATGCTTTAGTAGCATTTTATCATAGACATACTTAAGATTTAGTTTATACTAAATGGAGTTTGAAATTTGAAAAAACTGGCCAAGTGCGAGTCGGACTCGCACACGAAGGACGGTCCGTATGACAAGGCAAAAACGCCGAAAAAAACACGTTTGTTGTATGGGAGCCCCCTTAAATATTCATTTTATTTTGTTTTTAGTCTTTGTTATTATAGCGGCAACAGAAATACATAATTTGTAAAAATTTCAACTGTCTAGCTATCGCGTTTCTTGAGATGCAGCCTGGCGACAGACAGACGGACGGACAGACGGACAGACAGTCTTAGTCCTAAGCCCTGTATTTCAAAAACTATTTTGAATTCTGCGACGACTTGAATTTATAAATACAGAGTGTATTAGCAAAGTTTGTCTTGGCCAAATCAAAGTTAAGATATTTTATAGACATAATATGGCTGTTTGGTTAGAAAATTACACCTGTCCTAAGCGACACATTATTGTTTTCCGAAATCCACGCGAACGAAGTCGCGGGCGCAACTAGTGCCTAATAAGTTTTTGTTTCTGTTTCTTTGATCATCGCCATTTGTGCAAGCTTGAGTTAATTAAGTTTAAACATGAAATGGAAAGAAAATATAGAACAATTCGTTTCTCTCACAAACTGCAGGATTCTCTGAATCCGGAAGTAATCTTTTTGTACTAAACGAGACTGTCAGTCTGAACAGCACTGTTAATAAACTCGACGCTTTTATTACACCTAAATATTCTGTGTTCGTATGCTCCATTAAGGGCTAATATCAAGGAGTGCTTGAGAGCGCGTCGTCGTCGCTCCTGACCACAAACCGCGTCAGCAGAACAATAACGCGTCTCGATTCGTGCTCATAACACACACGTTACGTCATTACATGCGGCTCCGCACGGAACCGCACGCCGCCGCACGATTCGGCGCGGTGCGCTGTGGTCGCGCGTAATTGCCGCTTAATACACCCCGCATCGACACAAATATGAGCTCTGTTTGGACGCGGATTACGGTTTTAATTAACGTTTTGTCTCTATTAAAAGTTTCATAACAGAGCGGAGCTAGAGAGGCGGAACAAACTGCCGCTATTACCGCATGCAGCTTCAAATTGAACGTTCACGAAGAGGGGCCCACTTGATACTTAATGTTAATGAATAGATTTTATGACGGGCGCTTCGTGTAATTTGATTGCATGAATTTAATCAACCTCCCCTTTTTCGTAACAAAGGTATCTCGCATTTTTCTCGTAGATATACCTATTGTTTGTAAGTCTTTTTCAGCAAAGTGATCTAATCCGACTTACAAATGAAAAATCGTCCGACTTTGGTTAATCTCTCAAAGCCAGTTCGTTTTCAAGCGTTATTTTCAGCATGACTGGTCACACGGATTGTTCCAAAAATGCGGTGGTCGGTGGTGCGGGTTTGAGTCCGGCTGCGGGCGCTGGAACCACGCCAGGAACTTTAATACCATTATTATATCGCTGCGAGGCCGATGGGTATCGCTCTACATGACGCCTGCTGTGGTGTGGCCACGTCCATCTACTGGTAAAGTGTGAACGTGAAGGAACGGGCCCATGATTGGCAGTGAATGTTTTAGGTGCGTATCGTAAGTTCGATCTGAATGGTCGAATGTCAGTTGTGTGAGTCAGCAACATTCGACCATTGATAAGGTAGACCACGTGTCTACCTTATCAAACGATCATGGTAGCAGGAATTATTGAACTTAAACTAAAATTATATTTCCCATATAATTAAGCGTGATAATTACTTATTGATCTTCAATAAACTCCCTTTCCTGTTTTTGCGATGTCTTATGGAAACTGGAATCATGGCATGTGACATCAAAACTTACAGGCGCGCGACCGGTACTGTGCGTTGTGCATGTAGCCGGCTTGTGGTGACACCCTGACACCCGACAGATGGCGCGACGAGGACCCCGCTGTTCTGCCGTGCACTCCGGGAAGAGAGCGAAGGTTATTATCATGTCACCGACCACTCACCGCTATCTGTGCAGTGAATGGGTTGAAAAATAAGGGTTAACCCAGCGTTCCATTATCGGTTTACGTATATATTGAATTAAAATGGATAATACAAATACTTTTTCAGTCTCGAACAAAGTCCGCCCGAGCTCCCAGTTGGAGCATTCCAAATGAGCAGGTAATGCAGGCATTGTGCGCTAACCGCAATTATAATGTGAAACTAGCGGTTCGTGCAATATGACGATTTATTTGCGTGGGGCTGTCCGGCGATAGCTCCGCATGTCTGGCTTTAGGGCGTCCGTCCGACTCCGCTTGGCAGGCCTCTCCTGAGTCAATGACGTAAAGAAATGCCACTCGCATGTGCCTTCACGTGGAAATTCACGAATGTATCGACTGACATTAGATATGCATAGGTTTCGCTTCACTGTTAGAATTAGTTGTAAATAAGAAATTGTTAATTGTCTTAAACTTATTCATTTCGTATTTTTAACGGTGTACGGTTTTTCTGCACAAGTACCTACCTTTCACGTGTTTAAATTTTGATTGATTACAGAGATTGCAAACAATCGTTTGGACCTAGCTCCTAGTTAGACCTAGATCACTATGGCTAGTGAATGTATTACCAGTTCAATGACCTATTTCTTCGTGTGGTTTCTTTCAATTTATCTGCGGTTATTTATGGCGATCGTTTCCTTAGATCCGTGATTAACATAAGAAGTGGAAAGTGCTGGTGTTTCAAAAAGTATATCATTGAAATGGTCCGTAGTGCCGGGGCCGGTGTGGCGCCGAAATTGATGCGGTCCGTCCGGATATTAATATCCGCACCGACGGATGTGCGCGGATATTACGTCTGCCACTGACTATGTCGCGACAGAAGGTCGAGCCGACGTGGAAGCGATCTAAAACAACGTATGCAAGGGTTCCAAATAGATTAGACTGACTCCTCAGTTGATGTAGGTCACACGAACAGTCGAGTATTATTTTCAGAGAACGAGCAATAACATCTAGTGTTTTTGCGCCATAATAAACATACTCTACTAACTATACCGTTAGTAAAGTTTGAATCAGGTGAGGTTTCCCCCATTTTCAGCACAGATTAGATTTCGCTTAGTTTTTAGTGTATTTGCTTGAATATAGGTACATAAAATATCATTCTAGAACCAAACCCGACAAGAAACTTTTTTTAACACAAATAGTGTGGACTTTCTGCGCACATTTTACATCGTGCGCATGTAACCGCTAGCCAGCGCATAGTCTCAACCCCGAAGAAACATAAATACACGCCGTTTTTGTTGACCGTACTCGTGTGAATTGATAGCCGCATGAATATTGAACTACATCGGCCGGCTCGTGCGCTACGCGCCGCACAGATATTCTGTCGCACAAGAAATCGCACGCTTGCACTACTATATCCTTTTATAGAGCAGTTCAGAATAGAGACGTGATTCTGCTTGTACTTGCAAATCGCGGGCTGTGTCGAGGGTCAGGGTTCCGCGGCGCCTGCGGGGGAGATCTCACATGCGCGATATTACACTCTTTAGAGCCGATGCTTTGTTTGCGGCTTCAGGCGATGTGTACACGGTTCAAGTTAATACGGCTTGCGGTTCCTTTGTATACTTTGCAGTGCTCGCTTTTATTCCGGCTTTGCAGAAATATTGTTACTCACTGTACTTACTTTATATTCTAAATCTAGGAACTGTAACCTTACTGCGTAACACTCGAACAATAATATTCAATGCGTTTTTAGTAGGTATTGTCGAGCAGATGAACTTAGTATTTAACTAAACTATCAAAATCAAAGAGATAGTAGTTCCCAGTGTAGGTATTACGCATATTGTTGTGGTAGGTATCGATTCGAACTGTTCCGTAGATAGTGCAGTATTCAGTGTCGATTTGGGAGTTTTTGGTATGCTTGACCTAAATACGTTTGCAGTGAACCATGTACCTACGCATTGCTAACAGTAGGGTGTACTTAGTGCAGCTGGTACAAACAGGGTCTGATTGCGCCGACCGCGGCCGCCCCACACGGGCACACAACGACCCTCGCCCGCTGATTGTCATCCGCTGTGATTGCTCGTGCGACGGGTGCGTGCCAACTACTCGATAGCAAGCATCTTGTGAACTATCAGAACATGTACTTATTTCCCTCAGATTTAAAATATCATGTCGTCATGTCAGATTAATATCTCGGGCTTTCCGTTAAGGCAGAAGCGCCAGGGTGGCCCGCGAAATTTTAACTTTCTTACGTTTTTTGCAATTTGCTGGTCAATGTCAGGTTGTAATATGATTCGAATATGACTTTACAGAATTATAATCATCAAAATCATCAATACCCTCCTAAGTTAATATAATCCCATTGATTTGTTTGTCATGAAATAATCATATATTAGGATTATATGTCCTATTTTGTTCAACATATGATAACCTGACACTGACTTACAAATTGCAGAAAACGTTAGAAAATTTTAATTTCGCGGGCTACCTAGCGCATGATTTGGTCATGTTCTGTTTTCAATATTTATTTTAGAATGTAAATTCTCATCGCAACATTGCCCTAGCTACAAATTGAACTCAGAGAATTAGTGGCATTAACTAGGAGTTATGTTGCCCGATAGCATTAAGAGCTGAATAACAAATAACCCGGCGAGCTGCTTTTATCTCAATCTGTTCACGTTTATTTAATTGCGTTACAACATTATGTTCTTTTACGTTACATGGGCGAGACTAGGTTCGACCGCTCGATATAAAACGTTGCTGTTTTGTTATCTACTATGTTTAGGTACTTCTATTACCTTTTTTGCCTGCGTACCGTTTCAGGAATATAAAATTGTAAGTCTACTAAAATAGCAAATATTTTGTAATTTTTACGTTACAACTATAGAATTTTCATCGTTCTCTTTGTGTTCTTAGTGTTCCCAGGCCATTGGTAATATTATAAGTATTGAAGCTTCCACACAGTCGCACGTATTTACACTGAAAACTAGCTGTGCCCGCGACTTCGTTCGCGTGGATGTCGAAAATCAATAATGTGTCTCCTATTTTTTTTTTTTTGTAAATTGAGAGTAGTCTAAGTTACTCCTTCTAACATCACCTATCTGCTAGTGGAAGTCCCATCAAAATCGTTCCAGCTGTTTCGGAGATTAGCTGAAACAGAGACAGACAGACAAAAATTTAAAAATAGTTTTTCGATATATGTACCTACAGTATAAACTTTCATAAATTTGGTAAATAACTGTTATATATTATGTATGTATTATGCATGTAGGTGAATGACGAGCTTGACGAGTTTGCATAATTCACAAGGAGCCTAATATCGTCATCAATGAAGCGTGGGCTCTGCGGGAGTATCAAAGGTTGCAGGCGATCAGGTACGTTACGTAACGTAATTGATGAGGTAGGTACAGACCGTAATCATACCGTCTCCATGAAAACAGATGGAATACAGCTGCCGCAGCCCGCATTACACCGACGTTAACTGCATACCTCTCAAAGTTAGTGCAGACAAAGGCAGCACTATCATATAAAACACTCGAAGTGACTCAGCAGCACTTCAGGGCTCGACTGTACCCGACAAGCTAGGAATGTGGACTCATTTCACAACTGAATTCAATTTGCTTCAGAACAAAAGGTACCAGTCAGATAATATTCATAAAGTCTTTTGAAATCGCATTCCCTTCAGCATAGCCTGAATTATATTACGAGCGTTTTGTTTCAAAAAGGACGCTCCTTATACCTATTGTGAAGGATACTTAATTGAGTTCTCGTCTGAGGACGTACTCGCTGAAGGCCAGAAGATTGGGCTGATGCCTATCTGAGTTAAGTAATCAATTACCATTTAAAGTGCGTCTTCCTTTGTGCCCAGAGCGTTCTCTCGGGAACTAAATGTCGGCGGTACCTACTTATCATGGAAATGAGATGAAGGTACAATTGTTAAGTTAATTATGAATATTTCAAAAGCAGCTTCAGCTAGTGTACACCTGCTTTTTAATAGTTATTGTAGTTTTCATATTATAATGATACTTCATTGCCCGCGACTTCGTCCGCGTGAAATTCGGGTTCCGACCCACCTCGTCGCATTTACATAGATATGTGCCGTAAATAATGATTACCTCACGTTGTCGCCTGCAGTCCGCCGCTCCTAGTATACCTGGCGGCGCGACCGCAGGATCGGGATCGCTTTGTGTTAGTATTTGAGTTCAAACGGTTCTGTTTGACAGGGCGTAATTGTTGCTTTGGCCGCGCTTTGATTTGCGGTCGCCATTGGCACGCCCGGGCCGTGCGACACGCGTGCGGCATGCGGTGCGGTCGTACGGCCCGGATGGCACGCACGCTACTGTCCAGGAGTTCCACATGTGTATAAGTATAGTACGCGTATTATAATTTCTAGTAAGCGTATTTTAATTTCTGAAAATGTCAAAGTAAGTTATTTTTTTTTTTTAACTATGTTATTGCGTAAGTACACGTACTTACATTACTAGAACGATGCTTTATTTAAATGTTGGAAAACCAACTAACGAAATACTAGGAAAAGTTATTCCAAAGGGAATGCACAAATGCTCTACTGTGGTGTACTGTGGTATAGTATCTATCAGAACAACAAGCAATAAATTAAAACCGCATTTACACGGCGCAAGTTTTTGGAATGTACAGTCAGTTACAGTTATCTGACCCACCTTTGCATAAATATGTGAGTTTTACTAACATAGTTTAAAGTTTATACACTAACACACATTGTAATATTATAATATATAATTATGTTAGTCTGTAAGGTCTGTAGGATCTATGGACCAAAGTAGCCTGAAAATAAAGGTATTATTAATATTATTATTTTTGGTAAACGAATTTTGTTTCTTAGCTCTTTGGCTAGTTTAAGCTACATTAACGGGCCCGAGCCAAGTCAATGTAAAGTTGTCAAAAAATAATAGGCCCATTTTGACATTTGAGAAAGACCCTAGAATGTAACTTGGAACGAAACTGAAAGAAACAATAAAATAATAATTAATTACTTAAAGTGTTTTTAAAACATACATATTTTTTTTTTGGCGCGTTAAATAATATGATGATATTGCGAGTATTCTTTTTGCGTTTACTATAAAGTAGCATGCAATTTCTAATTTTTACGTAACGTCGCAAAAACAGTTACGTTCTCAGTCTTTTATTTTGTTAAATACTAGTGTTGTAACCAATTAATTACTGAATTTCACCAGCTTCATTCGATTAACATAGTAATTAGATATTGTGTAGTGATCTTTACTGAAAAGAATGAGCTTGGCGCTCACAGCCGTAAATAAAATTTTGAATTGGCGACACTGGTTTCTGTAGAATGGCTTACTCTGACCAAGCGGCACGGCTTTGTTTTTGGACTATTTCTGTTTACTATCACTTTAACCTTGGCCCTTCTATTTTGGACATTGATTTAAATTAAAGATAGTGATTTGGACTCGAAAAAATAGTTTAATATCACTTTAAAATACATAATCAAATCGATCAAATACTCATACAAACTTGAATCGATTTATCGTGAGAATCGAGTACCGAGTCGTATGGTTACTTCACTAGTTACGTCGCGATGACAAATGTCAAAACGGGCCTTTTATTTTTTGACAACTTTAGCGTGTGTGTGGTTTTTATTTTTTAACCCCCGACGCAAAAACGACTGGGTGTTATAAGTTTGACGTGTCTGTGTGTGTCTGTCTGTGGCATCGTAGCTCCCGAACGGATAAACCAATTTTGATTTTGTTTTTTTTGTTTGAAAGGTGAATTCGTCGAAAGTGTTCTTAGCTATGTTTGATGAAAATCGGTCCAAGATGGCCGCCGCTACAAAACGGCGGATTACATATTTTTTCACAACTCCCTCAATATGGGTATCAAATGAAAGGGCTTGACTAGTTCTAATACTTTACACTATTACAGATTTCAAACCCTAGATGGCCGTCACCACAAAATGGCGAATTACATTTTTCTTCACAACCCCTTCAATATAGGTATCAAATGCAAGGGCTTGACAAGTACGCCAGGGTCGCGGGTTGTTCAAAAGAGATACCGTGGCCCCTGGCACAGGCAACTGAAGAAACACGGGTGGGTTTTAGTCAGTAAGAGTCTGACACTCCCTTCCGCTCCGCCCAGAGCGGGAGGGGTCATTAAATTTGATGATTTCCCACAAAAAAAAAAAAGGGCTAGACAAGTAGACTAATGTACACTATATTGAAAGCGAATGAGGAATATTAACTAACGAAATGAAAACTAAAAACTTGAAAATTATTTTTTGTCTGATCAATGCCCTAGGTTGATGAGGCAAGTGGAGTGATGGCTGGTACTTACGACCACTGAGTTTGACTATTTTTATTACGAATAGAATTATCCTACTTAACAAACGTATTTCTACATCAGATAGTGTCGCAGTCCCATTCATTTTATAAACTAGATCTGAAATGCCTACTATATCTAATAGCTATGAAATACTTGTACCTACGAAAGTTGAATAACTAAAGGAAGAACTAGAAAAAAGATATAATAAAACAAAAAAATCTGTTGAGTCTTAAAAATTATTCTTTAACTATAGGTTAATTAATAATTATTTTTGGCGGATAAAAAACCTGATTATACACCAAATTAACTGAATCTTAAAACGCAAGAAAATAAAATAAATGAAATACAAAAATTAAGGAGTCCCTACAAAAAGCATGAAATAAAAAATTAAATTAATAATTTAAAAAACCCCCGACACAAAATAATAATAAAATTAAATGTAATTGGAAAAGGATGGAATAATTTAAAAACCCCCGACATAAAGAATTTATGTAACGAGACTAAAACAGATAAATTCGTATGGCAGTCGGGGGACCTCTTAGAATAGGTGTTTCACAGAACGGTCCCCCGACTTCCAATTCTATCCTTTTCCAATTACATTTAATTTTATTATTATTTTGTGTCGGGGTTTTTTTTAATTTTTAATTTAATTTTTTTTTTTGTAAATTATGTGTGTTAGGGACTACAATGTCTATGAGGTACGAGTATGTGACTTCTTGAAGGGTTATATCTGGTCTATTAAAGTGAACGGTCCTGTCAGTAAGAGCTATTACACACTGTCGACTAGTCGCCGGCGACTCGTTCCCTCGGCGACCAAAACATAGGCATCATCCGGCGACCAAGTGCGTAAACATCTATTTAAACTATTGTAAGTCACAGTCGCCATCGATGTATGTTTGTCGTTTATGTTTGAGTGCTAGTTTTTGATGGATGACGTTTGCTACCTGATTGTATCTGTGTGTATAGTCTGTTTGTGTGAGTGTTGTGCATGCCCCTGTAATGTGGTGTATGGTCTCTGGTTGGCTGTGACATTTGTGGCATTTATCATTTGTTATTGTGTGGTCTTTTATAATGAATATGCTGTAGTTTTTAGTATGTATGATTTGATCCTGTATTGCAATAATAAATCCCTCGGTTTCCGAAAATAAGTACCAACTTTTGCTTATGTGGGTCTTCAATGCTATTGTGTTGTATTCGTATATTGTGTTCGTGTAGGTTAAGTGGGGTGTAACTGATATCGTTCATAACTACAGCTTTATGAATGTTGCTTGTATGTGATTTAGAATAAAAAAAAGTGTTCTTAGTTTATTATTATTTTCTTTATATCACTGAAAACATATACATTATATTTTTAAATATTAGTATAAAAACATTTAAAAATATAAAAAATAGTAGCCCACCGGTATTGGGAACAGGGTCCAAGCTACCGGTGGTCAGGGCTCCAGAGAGAGGAACCTTTTATCAATGCGGGCCGTGTCCAGAAGTACCGCTTTCTGGATCAAGCCCTTGATCCAGCTGCTCAACGAGAGCCTTCTCAGGTATTGGTCGAGGCTCTTGGCTATTAGTCCTTTGGCTGTCACGACTATCGGCACAATCAACATCCCACATGTCGACAACCTTGCGAGCCAAGTCAAGATAGGTACTTGATTTGTTTATCTTTCTCGGCTTTCACGAGGTTTTCATCATGAAGGACGGTTATGTCAACAATCATTGCGCGCCGCTCTGATCGATCCACCACCACTATATCAGGCTTATTGGCAACAATAGTGCTGTCAGTGATAATGGATCGATCCCAATATAATGTGATATTACCATTTTCGAGAACTGGGTCGGGCACATACCTGTAGTACGGCACCTCCGATTCCACAAGGCTCTATTTTAGAGCAAGTTGCTGATGGATTATCCTGACTACAAGGTTGTGTCTATGCAAGTACTCTACGTTAGCTAGACGAGAACACCCGGAGATAATATGCCTGATTGATTCTCCCGGCCGGTGGCATGCCCGACAGATGTCAACAGTGCCATCAACAGTGCTATCATAACTTCGTCCATAATTGTACAGACAAAACCTTCGGTTTCTCCAAAGAGGTCACCGAAACGCAGCCAGGATACGGACGCTAGTAGGTCGACATCGGGTCCATGTAGGGCCCGGAAAAAGCATCCGTGTAGCTCCTTACTCTGCCATACCTCCATGCGATCATTAGTGTCAAGCACTTCTGGCTTGCGCCAGTTCTATTTACCCAAGGAGAGAGGAGTGAGGCCCTTGTCCACGGCGACTATATCTCGAAGCATTCCCATGTCAGTTTCTAGGAAATATTCCCTGAGACTGACATATCTCGCGATAGTGGAGGGTCATAGCGCTTAAAAACCTTCGACCGCCATACTTTCGTGGGATATACAGCCTCATTACCGATGACCGTGGGTGATTCATTCGATTTGAAGTGATTTGAGTTGAAGGCGCGTATCTTGTTTCCGCCTGATAGAAGACTATTAAGTACTTTTTTCAGGCGGCCAAAGAAGCGCTCCTTCAACGATTGCTTCATGTCAGTAACATTGATGCCTAACGCTTGCGATATACCCAAATACTTATAGGTTTCGGATGCTCGGAGCTCTAAGGTATGTGGAATCCGAAGTTTCCCACGGATTCAACAATCTCCCCTCGCTTTACATGCATGACCGCACATTTGTCCACACCAAATTCCATCCTGATGGCGCTACTGAAAGTTTGAGTTATTTTAGTCACTTTCATCCAGTTACTTTCAGTAGCTCCATCAGTTGCAAATTGTTGGGGGCAAAGAGTTTTAGGTCATCCATGTAGAGGAGGTGCGATATAACCTGACCACCTCTCCTCAGCCGATAGCCTAGACCTGAATCCTCCAGTAGTGTGCTTAGAGGATTCAAGGCTAAGCAGAACCAAAGCGGACTCAAACTATCACCCTGAAATATGCCTCGCTCGATCCTTATCGGTTCGCTATTCCTCTGCATATTTCGACATCCTGGATAACGAAGGACCGTCCTCTATTGCACTACACGACATCAGGAAGGTGCGCAGAGTTCCATTTACTTTGTACGACCCCAACACCCTCATGAGCTATGTATGTGGCACCGAGTCATAGGCCTTCTTATAATCTATCCAAAATGTCGACAGACCATTTCGAAAACAACGAACCTGTTGGTTAATGGCCATATCAATGAAGAGTAGCTCCTTAGTACCATGGGACCCATTCTTACATCCATTTTGAGAGGCAGACATGATGGAGTTGGTGTTTATTATGTTTGTCAATTTTAGCTCACAAAATGGATGTAAGAACTTTATAGACCGTCGGTAAACACGTGATCGGTCTATAATTTTTAGGTTCCGCGGTACAACCTGATTTATGGAGCAGTTGGGTAATTCCTGTCGTTAGGAACTGGGGTAGCGAACCAGACTCCAAAACAGTCTGTAACAGAGATGCCAAGCGAGCGTGTGACCTTGAGAACCACTTGATCCAAAAGTTATGCAGTCCATCCGGCCCTGGAATTTAGATTCTGAGAGTAGGGTGCGCTCTACTCGCCGCTTATACCGATGAATACGGATCGACCATGCATACACTTTTTGCTTCAGGAAGTCGATGCGCTCCGTGACACAAGGCACACAGTCTTGAGGACTGATATCAGTCCTTAAAAATACCCGTCTCACAAAGCGCATCACTCTAGGACGAGTATTGCCCTCCCTGAAGCAGATTAGTTTGCCAATGAGCGCTCTGGCCCCACCAATACTGCGTTCAATTCTTCTTCTTATTATTATTATAAATGGTTGAGATTTTTTAGAATACGCCTCGATAGAATTTTGATGAACTGGCTGCATCAGACCAGTCATCGCATGCCAAAAAGGACTTAGAATTGCATTAGATTAGATTTTCGGTTATGGCAAACCCCCCCCCCCAAAATTGGGGGAGGCCTATGTCCAGCAGTGGACGTCTATCGGCTGACACGACAGATTTTCGATAAACCCTGATACACGTTATTTTTAAGGTTCCGTACCCAAAGGGTGAAAATGGAACCCTATTACTAAGACTTCGCTGTCTCTCCGTCTGTCCGCCTGGCCGTCTGTCCGTCTGTCCGTCTGTCCATCTGTCCGTCTGTCCGTCTGTCCGTCTTTCCGTCTGTCCGTCTGTCCGTCTGTCCGTCTGTCCGTCACCAGGCTGTATCTCAAGAACCGCGATAGATAGACAGTTGAAATTTCCACAAATTATGTATTTCTGTTGCCGCTATAACAACAAATACTAAAAACAAAATAAATTAAATATTTAAGGGGGCTCCCATACAACAAACGCGATTTTTTTGCCCTTTTTTGCTCGATATCAAAAATGGCAACAGGTAGGCACTTGAAATATTCACAAAATACTCAGTTGTATTTTAACTTTAATAATAAAATTAAAATAAAATAAATATTTAAGGGGGGCTCCCATACAACAAACATATATTTTTTGGCGTTTTTGCCTTGTGGTACGGAACCCTTCGTATGCGAGTCCGACTCGCACTTGGCCAGTTTTTTATTTTGTGGTCTTAAGTATAAATACTGAGTTTCGAGTCAATCGGACCGCGCGTTAAAATTCTTCCATACAAACTTTGACACCTCCTAATCCCCTTTCAGGGGGTAGTTTAGGAAAACAAAAAATCCCAAACTTCATAATTTACTTAGATAAGTATTCGTGCGATATAGATATTAGATAAGTAAGGGGCGTACCGGAGAATGGGCAGCAGCGTTCTCTATGCATTCCACCACCATACCATACTGCGATCGCCAACCCGCCTGCCAAGCGTGGCGATTATGGCAAACCCCCCCTTTTGGGGGAGGCCTATGTCCAGCAGTGGACGTCTTTCGGCTGAAATGATGATGATGAAGTATTCGTGCCGAGTTTCAAAGTTATTCATTCAAGGAATAAGATTTTTCATACAAACAAAATTGCCCCATTTCACCCCTTTTTTTTTGTGGATGGGAAATCATCAAATGACTCCTCCCGCTCTGGGTGGAGCGGAAGGGAGTGTCAGACTCTTACTGACTAAAACAAACCCGTGTTCCTTCCTTAGCCCTTTATGTTCCGGGCCAGCGGTAACCCTTTCGGACAATCCCGCTGACCCGGCAGGCTTCGGCCCTAAGGGGCCCCTCCTCGATGCTGACATCTCTTTGAGGCGCGCGTGGAACACGTACGCGCCGTCCGGCACGGGCCTGGTCCTGATCGGACGGTGAGCTACCCATTACTCTCCGCCCGCAGGCCCGCGCCTACGGTGGCCGGGAGTCATCACGCGGCTCCCGACGCCCGGAGCGTCTCCCGCGGCGGCTGGGACGGGAGGCTCTCTCCCTGAGCCGTCCCGCCACCTCCTTCGCTAGCATGACTGCTTCGCAGAAGGAGGTGACTGCCCCCCACTCCCTCCCGCCCCGGACCATGGCTTGCACCAGGGCCGGACGCGAGAGGTCGCCGTCGCTGCCGATCGCCTCTACGAGGACACGGTGGTGCTCCGCCCAAGCGGGGCAGACCTCCACCGTGTGCTCCACCGTGTCCTCTGGGCGATCCTGGCAATGGTGACACCCGGGCGTTTCCTCCCGCCTGATAATGTGCAGGACCTTCCCGAAACTTCCATGTCCGGTGAGGACCTGCGTCAGGCGGTAGGTGAGGGCGCCGTGGCGCCTCTCCAGCCACTCCTCAAAGAGGGGTCTTATCGCCGCTATCGCGGCGTGCCCTAAAGCCCTTTAAGGTTGAATTTCCAAAAACCCCTTCTTAGTGCTCCCCCACATTATAAAAGGAAGCCGTGTGCAAAAGTTCAAATTCCTAGACCCAGTAGTTTCGGCTGTGCGTTGATATGTCAGTCAGTCAGTCAGTATCTCCTTTTAAATACATAATTATATTTATACATATTATTAATTATTATAAAATATAGATGAGAAAATGACACAAACACATAGGCCGAGATTAAAGACTAGTGAGAGTTTTATATTGAATATAACTGCTATAAGACAAATGTTTGCCGTCTGAGACTACATTATTAAAATATCAGTTGCAGCAGTTGTTTCTTTAGATTAAAAATGGCTTACGTATAATAGATTCTGCATTATGGAGCTCACTCTCAGTCGACAAAACAGTGAGTCTTTCCATTCATATCGCTCGTGTTGTCAAGATCATAAATTTATAACATGCGCGTCATACTAGTCGTACGACGCGAGGAAGCGCCGGTAATGCAAGTGTGTTCTGCATTTATTTACTTACTCGCTGCTGAGAGCGACTAGTAATAGACATGGAAAGAAAACAACGCGGCTTCCACTACAATCATATAAAATGAAAATTGTATTAAGCAGTACAGTCCTAAACAGTACAGTATTATGAACAATTGATGGTGACATGTGAGATCTTATCAATGACTTATAATTGAGTTGAGAAAGATGAATCCATAAGATATTGAACAGACCTATCACCCGCACTGTTCTAATCCCAAACTTCGACACAATCATAAGTCCAAGACAAAGAGCTAACTTCATAATAAAGCCGCGAATATTACGACCGTCTCAACTAAATTCAGATTCCGGAGAAAGCCGATCCAATTCCCGCGCAGCGGAGCATGAAGTAACTAATCTAATGAGTTAATCGTGTGCGAGGGTGCCGCGACCGCCGCGCGCGCCTGCCTCCCTAGTAGCCACTGCCAGTCCGCTGAGTTATGGCCCGGTTTATCATTCGCAGCGCTGCACAAACCAGTTATTGAACAAGAGAGTTTACTACATCCCACGACCTCGCTGCGATTGCTGGATTTTGAATTTAGCTTGGCTTTTAGATTGTTGAAAAAATGCATGGTTGAAATCCTCGTGTTCCTTCTATTTTCGCTCAATATGCAACAGTCATAGAAAACGGCGGTTTAGTGAGATTTATGATGAATTTTTGGTCCCAAAGCATGATTATTCCTACTCTTATTTTTTATTATTACTCGCTTAGCGACGATAGCAATAATGTGATTGCAGTAAAAGTTAGGTTTTTTACGGCTTGAAGGTTGACAGATTACTTTTATAAAAGCTTTTATAATTCAATTTTGCCCAGGAGTTCAACTAAACTCTAAATAAACGATTCAGTCTGAATTCATGTTGGTCAAATTGTAGAATAAAAACATTTTTACAAAAAAAAAAAACAACCGACTTCCAAAAAAAACACTACAAATTGAAAAATAACTTTAATTTCGGAAGTCGGTGTCTTTGGTTCCGCATTTTCGTTTATTGACACCGACTTCCGAAATTAAAGTTATTTTTCAATTTGTAGTGTTTTTTTGGAAGTCGGTTGTTTTTTTTTTTTGTAAAAATGTTTTTATTTTTCACTTTTTAGTGGGTCACTTTGTAATTTATCTAAGTTACAATAGCCTAATGCCAACTGTTCATCACCTTTTACAAAATATTGCTTTTCCCGATCCTGGGACGTTAATTGTCGAGGAGTTCTCCCGGTAAGAACCAGGAGAACTCCTCAACAATCACTCATCATACGCATTGTGACGAGCATAAATTGCTTAGCAACCATATTAAAGTAATCGAATCGCAACCCGTGAAATATTTGTCATTGAGTTGTTCCGATGGCCATCTGTGGTCTTCATTATCAACTCCACTTTACCAAATGATGATTTCCGAGAGCAAATGCTCAAGTTACTTTAAAAAATACCCAAATCGCTATAGGTTTGCCTATAAATTTTGAGGGTTTCCCTCGATTTCCATGGGATCCTCTCATGAGATTCCAACTTGATGATGATGAGACCACCTCGAGAGTATACCCTTTCAAATAAAAAAAGAACTTTTGGAATCGGTCCAGCCGTCTTCGAGTAATCGGTGAACATACACAAGGTAGCTACTGTAAACTGTTGAGTAGTTCCTTTAACTGTCCTTCGTCTTCATCATCAGACCCTTAATGACAGTCACAACCTATCTAGGTGTAAAGTTCACATCAATACAAATTAATCAAGCCCAAACACAAGGTAACTGCTGTAAATCGTTGAGGAGTCCCCTCGACTGTCTTTCGGCTCTATCATCAGATCGACTCCAGACCTTCATTAAATTGTAGTGCTTTAAAATACTTAATGAAAAACATAACAAACGCACTAGTCGCTCCTACGATTTTCGAATGTTCCCCTCGATTTCACTAGGATGCCATCATCAGATCCTGGTTTCCTTATCATGGGACCACCCTTGGCATATCTCCTTTCTAACAAAAAAAGAATAATCAAAATCGGTTCATAAACGACGAAGTTATCCGCGAACACACATAAAAAAAAAAAAAAAAAAAAACATATATACGGTCGAATTGAGAAACCTCCTCCTTTTTTAGAAGTCGGTTAATAAAAAAGAAAGCAAATCATCTCACTGCTCTAGAATCTAAGCTACACGATTCAAGAAACAACAATTTAGCCACTATGAGAGGCATGTAAGGATCCCAAGGCTCTCGACTGTCGGTACCAGGGGCGCAGAAATCGTAGAATATTCAATATCTACGTTATTGTGTCCCGAACAATGCGGCCACAGACAGAAAATAATAATTGAAAGCAGCTCCTTGGAGCATCGGATGGCACTCGTGTCGATACATTGTTCCGCTGCAGCTGAATTGAATAAATTGCTTGAGAGTACTCCACTCTGTGCGCCGCTTACAACAATGCAGTACAACTCTGTATGTTATTCGTTGTGCCGGGAATTGAAAATAGTAAAAAACAACCGACTTCCAAAAAAAACACTACAAATTGAAAAATAACTTTAATTTCGGAAGTCGGTGTCTTTGGTTCCGCATTTTCGTTTATTGACACCGACTTCCGAAATTAAAGTTATTTTTCAATTTGTAGTGTTTTTTTTGGAAGTCGGTTGTTTTTTTTTTGTAAAAATGTTTTTATTTTTCACTTTTTAGTGGGTCACTTTGTAATTTATCTAAGTTACAATAGCCTAATGCCAACTGTTCATCACCTTTTACAAAATATTGCTTTTCCCGATCCTGGGACGTTAATTGTTGAGGAGTTCTCCCGGTAAGAACCAGGAGAACTCCTCAACAATCACTCATCATACGCATTGTGACGAGCATAAATTGCTTAGCAACCATATTAAAGTAATCGAATCGCAACCCGTGAAATATTTGTCATTGAGTTGTTTCGATGGCCATCTGTGGTCTTCATTATCAACTCCACTTTACCAAATGATGATTTCCGAGAGCAAATGCTCAAGTTACTTTAAAAAATACCCAAATCGCTATAGGTTTGCCTATAAAATTTGAGGGTTTCCCTCGATTTCCATGGGATCCTCTCATGAGATTCCAACTTGATGATGATGAGACCACCTCGAGAGTATACCCTTTCAAATAAAAAAGAACTTTTGGAATCGGTCCAGCCGTCTTCGAGTAATCGGTGAACATACACAAGGTAGCTACTGTAAACTGTTGAGTAGTTCCCTTAACTGTCCTTCGTCTTCATCATCAGACCCTTAATGACAGTCACAACCTATCTAGGTGTAAAGTTCACATCAATACAAATTAATCAAGCCCAAACACAAGGTAACTGCTGTAAATCGTTGAGGAGTCCCCTCGACTGTCTTTCGGCTCCATCATCAGATCGACTCCAGACCTTCATTAAATTGTAGTGCTTTAAAATACTTAATGAAAAACATAACAAACGCACTAGTCGCTCCTACGATTTTCGAATGTTCCCCTCGATTTCACTGGGATGCCATCATCAGATCCTGGTTTCCTTATCATGGGACCACCCTTGGCATATCTCCTTTCCAACAAAAAAAGAATAATCAAAATCGGTTCATAAACGACGAAGTTATCCGCGAACACACATAAAAAAAAAAAAAAAAAAACATATATACGGTCGAATTGAGAAACCTCCTCCTTTTTTAGAAGTCGGTTAAAAATACTATAAATTGTTTCCGATTTAATCTGAACAAGTAACGTTTTTGTTTCAACTAAAAATACAAGCTTCTGTTGTTATTTTGCATCTCTATGACTATTCTTTGGTAACCAAGCTAGATTTTTATTTGAAAATTTAATGAATCTAGAATGTTACCTTGTTCGAGTTCATGTTCTCGAAACTAATTACTAATTTCGGAACCATGAAAAATTGTGCCCTTGGTCTATACATAATTATGATAAAAATAAAACTAAAGACAAAAACGCTGTCACACGTAATTACTTTAAATAAATAGCATGGATACTACTAATTTGATATAATTTTCTTACGATGTCTTGTTTATAACTTTTTAGGTAGCATTTTTGACATTCTTTTTATTTAATTTTTTTATGCTGAGAGATCATTGAGATCATTGGGAGTTTGATACCTATGAGTTGTTAAGGAGCCTACATTACATTTAAGAAGGATATTTAATTTTATTGAAAACAGTTAAGAGTGTAAAATAATTGTTTTAATCTTATTTGTTGTTTAAATTATATATAACATGAATACCATAATACCACCTTAACCAATATATTTTCACGAAGCACTCTTTAAAACCTTTCTTATGATACTAAATATGATATGAATCAACTCAGCCTATTGCAGTTCAGTGTTCATTTGCTGGACATAGGCCTCTCCCAGGGTGCGCTACAACACCCTGTCCTCCCGCATGCAGCCTCCACATCCAGTCTGTCCCAGCCTTCTTCAGGTCGTCGGTCATCGGTCCTTCAACAAACATGGCCACACCACTACCACTTCAGTTTGCTTACTCTGCACTACGGTTTTCCAGATAATTTAATTCCTAAGATCCAGATATTTTTTTATCCTTCCAAGAGACTCCGAGCATTGCTCGCTATTATTATGGGAATTATTAACACTTGCTCATAATATAACGCAATTTTATCACATAAGTTACACAATCAATCTGCCGAGCGATGGCCGTCACTGTGTATCAGTCTTCTTGAAGTCAGCACTTGAACGCGTAGTTTTGAAGGGTGCCACTGAGTGAACTTTTACAATATTACGTTGTCGCTCCGATTCATTAGTGTAAGCAATTGGGCAAGGGTCTTGGCGATCACATTTCACATCACCCGTCGCTTGATACCTTTGTATCCATCTACGAACTGTTTTTCTCTGTAATGAAAATAATAATATTAGAAATACATAAAAAAATGCAACTTGTAAGTAATAATGCAACATGATTGCAACAATAAATAGGTATATGTGTAAGTAGTAAAGTGCAGTTATAACATGCTGTCTTAGGATTAATTAAACTGGAGTAGTTTAATAAATCCTAAGACAGCATGTCTGAGGGCAATAGAGATCAATATAGTTCATAATGCTACAATTAACTTTGTGTCTGGGTACGGTCTTATCCATTCTCCTTTCAAATAAAAATCTTAATTTCCGAGAGCAAATGCTCAAGTAACTTTAATAATAGACTTAGGCAAGAAAAATTTTGCTAAGGCCAAGTTTATGTTGCGCTTAGTCGTGTAAAGACGCTGGGTGGCATTGTATTATGCGACTTGGTACCTACCAAATTGTAAATAGACCACATGACGAAAAGGCATTGCGTGAAATGCAACGATTGAGGCTTTTATAAATCATCATCAGCCTATTGCAGTTCACTGCCGGACGTAGACCTCCCCGAGTTTGCGTCAACGTTCACGGTCCTCCGCTTCTCTCATCCAGCCACTACCGGCAACCTTTGTTAGGATAATTATACAGAAGAAAAACTCGCAAAAGTATGTCACTTTAAGAAGTATTTATTAGTTTTTAGACTAGATGCTGATAATCCTGGCTGCAGCATCAGGCCAGACTTATGTCAACATTGCATTGAACTTAAAATTTAGACCTGTTTAAAATGAGCCCAAACACGACTACGGTGCTGTAATTTCAAGGTTTGTACTATTTCTGATGCTCCTGGCTTCAGCATCAGGTCTCTATGTACATCGGTGTACCTCATTAACAGTACGTTTATCCACACATCGAGCCCTTTTCAATGAGCCTAAACACGATATATCTGCTGTTAAGTTGTCGAGGAGTTAAGTACTCTGCAGACTATCTTGACTGCAGCATTAGGGCATGACTTGATGATAATGAGACCAAATGTGGCAAATGCCATATCAAACATCAAAACAATTTACTAAAACAATCCTTTCCTGTTCGAATAACTTCTTCCATCAACAGCCCAGCTACCTGAGATGGTGACAACCATACGCAAATACACAAGATACTTCATAAAATATGCGAAAAACAATAAGTGAGCCTATAAAATTTGAGGGTTGCCCTCAATTTCTCTAAGATCCCATCATCAGATCCTAACTTGGTGAAAGTGGGACCACCTCAGAACTATCTACTTTCGAACAAAAAAAAATTTTTTGAAAATCCGTCAACAATTGGCGGAGTATTCGATGAACAAACATACAAAAAAAAAAAAAAAAAAACATACAAACAGCTGAACATAGTACCTCCTCCTTTTTGTGAAGTCGGTAAAAATAAGGAGACCTCAGAGATCTGCTTCGTCAGTTTAAAGCTTTAGAAGCTTGAAACTGCTGTAGCAGATTATAACAAAGACAACTGATTACATAGCACAAAAACTGAAAAAATTAAGGGACCTGATTAGAAATGATGAAGAAAATGAAAAGTTACGCGATCTCATTACAAATTTAAAAACTTTTAGTATATTTTTGTTTTTTTTTTTAATAGAAAGGTGAAATAAACGATTTTTATTTCTCATCATAATTTTATTTTCCATTATACTCTTTTTATTTCTATTAAAAACTCAATTAGAAGATTAAATGACGCCACTCTCATAGCAAACCAAGAGCTATTCAATTTATATATCTATTTATTTATAGATTTTTGAAATAATTTTAATTTATTAAACAGAACAAATGAAGATGACGTTCAAACGCAATACACTAATATAAAAAAAAACCGGGCAAGAGCGAGTCGGACTCGCGCACCGAGGGTTCCGTAACATCCGGGTTTATGCATATGGTTTATGTTTATGAAATTAAATGTTTTTTTTTTTAAGTTATTGAATGAATGGTAAATTGCGGTTTACGATTTATGACGTATTAAAAAAAAACTACTTACTAGATCTCGTTCAAACTAATTTTTGGTGGTAGTTTACATGGTAAATGTACATCATATATTTTTTTTAGTTTTATCATTCTCTTATTTTAGAAGTTACAGGGGGGGGACACACATTTTACCACTTTGGAAGTGTCTCTCGCGCAAACTATTCAGTTTAGAAAAAAATGATATTAGAAACCTCAGTATCATTTTTGAAGACCTACCCATAGATATCCCACACGTATGGGTTTGATGAAAAAAAAAATTTTGAGTTTCGGTTCTAAGTATGGGGAACCCTAACATTTATTGTTTTTTTTTTCTATTTTTGTGTGAAAATCTTAATGCGGTTCACAGAATACATCTACTTACCAAGTTTCAACAGTATAGTTCTTATAGTTTCGGAGAAAAGTGGCTGTGACATACGGACGGACAGACAGACAGACGGACAGACAGACTGACAGACAGACAGACAGACAGACAGACATGACGAATCTATAAGGGTTCCGTTTTTGCCATTTGGCTACGGAACCCTAAAAATAGCACTAAAAAGTCAGTAATAAAATAAAAACGAACAAATACAAAGAGAGTAATCTACCAAACTAAGCAGTTAATTGAAGAGAGACAACAACTTGCTATGTACAGACGCCAGCACATTAAGCTACCACAATCTGTCAAATTTCTTTAATAGATTATTAATTTTATTGCTATAGCACAAGGTTCACAGTTGATTGGGAAAATTTGACAGTTTCGGGTAGCTTGATGTGCTGGCGTATATACACACCAAAGCGGTAGACCGACTTGTTAAGCGCAGTATTCGTAAACACTTAAGAAACCGTAACACACATACCTCATAAAGATTGCTTTAGAACAAAACACCTCACTAAAATCATCCAAATAATGAATATCAAGCAAAGGACGACCTACAAACGGTTTGAAACTTCTGTTTCACACCTGCACAATCCTTTAAACAGAGACAAAATTTTAAACATTTGTTCAGAGTTTTATAAGAATTGCGAAACCGACTGTACTTACAACCTAACGCAACTGTATGTCGTACTCCGATAACATGCCACGTTTCCCAGGCTAAGAAATTCATAAGGATAAGGCACTGCGGAGCATAAAGTATAGTAAGAGCCCAGGCGACGACGATCGCGTAACCACTGCAACCTTAAAAATAAGAGAGCCTGCCCGTCTTCCACATGTTACAAATTTTTTCAACAGTATTTTAAACACCGGAATTCTGCCACGCACATTTTGTCATTCTTTGATTACTCTTTTCCACAAAAAAGGTGACAAAACAGACATAAACAATTACCGTCCTATCAGTTTGGTTTCACACCTGTACAAAGCTTTCATTAAAGTAATCGAGAACAGAATAGCCGGAGCCCTCGACAAACATCAGCCCCCCGAAAAGGCCGGATTTCGTCGCGGCCTTTCTACTACTGACCACCTCCACTCCATCAACCAGGTTCTCGAGAAACATACAGAGTTCCAGCTCCCACTTTATATTGCATTTATAGATTACTCAAAAGCTTTTGTTAGCATCAGCCATATCTCAATTTTCAACGCCTTACGAAATCAAGAAATAGTCACGTACATCTTTTGATAGAAACAGCACCCCAGCTATTAAAATCAATTCTAATACAGGGCCGTCTTTCCAGATCAATAAAAGAGTTCAACAAGGAGACCCGCTGTCTCCGAAATTTACGACCGTTCTGGAGGAAGTCTTTAGAAAGCTAGCAGCAAGCTGAGCAGAAACCCCATTATGGTTGGAAAAAGAGATTATCCAATCTCCGTTTTGCCGACGATATTGTCTTTTTTTCGTCTTCAGTCTCCGAGCTGACTCAGATGCCAGAAGATCTCAGCACGGCAAGCCTAGAGGACAGACTTCAAATGAATATGTCAAAGATCAAGTTGATGATGAACAGCGTGCATTGCAGGATCACCGTGGCGGATGGGGAGGTTAAATACGTCGATGAATATCTCTATCTTGGTCAAATAGCCTCTTTTAGGCAAGACCAAACAAAGAAGTTGCAAGACGCACCAAAAATGCCTGGAAGAGCTATTGTGCCATGAAATATCAAATGAAGGGCGATCTTCCACTATCACTTCAAGTGAAGACTCATCGACATGACATGACATTCTTCCCATCCTCACATATGGTTCTTAAACATGGTCTTTGATAATTCAGCAGAGGTCCAAGCTCAAGGTTTGCCAGAGAGCTATGAAACGGAGTATTCTGGGTCACTTGGTACCTTGTGGATCGGGTTAAGAATACAACAATCCGTTCCATCACTAAAATAACTGATGTCACTCGCGCACTCACGCTTAAATGGAATTGCGCTGGACACATCTGCCGCATCTCAGACGATTAGTGGGCCAAAGTTACGACCCAGTGGGTCCCGCTTAATGGTAAACGACATCGCGGCAGGCCCAGACGGAGAAGGCGGGATAAGCTGGATTCCTTTGTTATAGGATTGGTCAGGCAGCTCTGGACAGGGAGATGTTGAAAGAGAGTAGGGACTAGGGAGATCTTTGTCCAGCAGCGGGACATAACGGCAAAAAAATAATAATCACACTAATATTATAAAGGCGAAAGTTTGTGAGTGTGTATGTGAGTGTGTGTGTTTATATGTTTGTTACTTCTTCACGCTCAAACGGCTGGACCAATTTTGATAAAATTTTGTATGGAGGTAGCTGACACCCTGGATTAACATATAGGCTACTTTTAATCCCGATATTCCCACGGGATCGACAATTACGCGGGTGAAACCGCGGGGCGCAGCTAGTATTCTAAATAATTACCGAAGAATAGATGCCTACTAAATAAAAAATATCAATTACAAAAATCATTGTAAAAATATTCTCCTTTACCACGTTATACAACAATTCCAGTAATTTATACGCTCCTGTGTATTTACATCATTTATCAACAGTAGGGCTTACGCCTTTGTGTACCTGCTCAGGGCGTATTTTTATGGGGTGTATAGGACATATATATTTTTTTAAATTATTATTGACTGAGGTCAATACAAAACCAGGCCCATTTTTGAAATAACCTTCTTAAGCACATCAATAATCTAAAAACTTTATCCCTTGGACTTTTATGTAGCTCTAAAAATGAGAGAGATATAACGAAAACAATTTTTTTTTGTTTTTTGCTTCTCCTGGATACCTATGTTTTGTGCAATACGCCCTTTGAACCCAGAGGTATCGATATGTCATGTTTAGTGTTTATTATCTTTTGTTGGAGATCCTAAAATAAATAAATAAATTTCGGGAGTATTACATCCCCCTATCTCTCTCCTTTGAGCAGTTGGATGGGGCTGGTAATAACATGTTTTTTTTTAAACGTGTGCGGTCGGGGACCGGTTTTTTTTGGATAGGAAATCATTCAAATAACTTCGCGTTTCAGACTTTTACTGACTGAAACCCGCCCGTATTTCTTCAGTTGCGTGTGCCAGGGGCCACAGTATATTATCTCTTTCAAACAACCCGCGACAGGAACAAATTCCCTTACGCGATACTCGCACGGATACACAGTATACACACTCGTATATAATAGAAAGAGGTGGAGAGAGACTCTACTCGACTGTATTACCGTACTCAGTTGAGTTGGAGGTGCCAAATGGGTGATACATACTTATCAAACATCAATGTTCGTGTAGATCGGTCTTTATACTTTTATACATATGAGAGGCCCGTGGCTAAATAATAACAGCTTACAGGTCGATCGATCAAGTTAAGCTACGCTTGCCGCGGTTGGTCTGTAGATGGGTGACCATCTTTACATGCTGAGACCCCTCCGTGCCTCGGAAAGCACGTTAAGCCGTTGATCCCGGCTGTCATTCGTGGATCCTGAAAGCCTGAAAGTCTGACAACCAGTCTTACTAAGGGATATCGCATGACTCAGTAACTAGGTTGTAGAGGTCAGATAGGCAGTCGCTCCATGTAAAAATAATGAAATTCAGCTGCATTTGACTATCTGTTAGACTGGAAGCCGACCCCAACATAGTTGGTAAAAGGCTAGGCAGATGATGATATGATAGTTCGTAGAAAGTACACACTCCAGCAGTGGACTGCGATAGGCTGAGTTGATTGATTGAGATACTAAAGTAACTCTTCTATGCGTAAGAAGTCGCGGGCAGAAGCTAGTCCTAACTATATTATAAATGCGAAAGTAAGTTTGTTTGTAACCTTTTCACGTCTAATCCACTGAACTAATCATCAATTTTGCCTATACGTTGACAAGGATATAGAAAAGGATATAGGCTGGATACCTTTCATACAGAAAATAAAATACTGTTCCCGAGGAAAAGAACAATAACTTTCGACGGTCACAATTGCTTTAGAACGCTAGATGGCGCTACGTGTCTTTCGAATCATGATTGAAATATGACCCGACTTTCTAAACAGTATTAACAACAGACTAAAAGTACTAAGGCTTGCATGAATTCACGATAGTATTTCAGTTATTATTATTGTGCTTTTAATAGGATTTCGATTAAATTTGGCACACAGATAGTTTGTTGTAACCTGGATTAACACATAGAATACTTTTTATCCCGGTAATACGTTTGCGTGGGATAATTTCCGCGGGAAAAAGCTAGTATTTAATATAAAGTAACCATACTCCTAGATACATACCTACCTGCACGCGACGAGAAGAATGAAGTTACGTCCACGGTGCACCGCAGTAACCTAACCGCGCTTGCTCCAGTCGCCACGTAACAGGCACTTTATCACCCGCACGTGAAAAATGAAACGTGCGCCACAAGCGAGCTCGGTGTCCGCCTGACTGTGTCCACCCTCTTTCTCTGTGACCCAGCTAACATGTATCTTTCCACGAAAGATTTTATTTATATGCAGGGAGCCATGTGCAGGTATATACATTTCGTAAGATTTTGTGTTTAACTTACGTATTTCGGGTTTGCCCGTCTATTTATGAGTTTAAGAATTATAAAGAATGTCTCACGACAAAATATTAAAATAATACATTTAGCAGCAATCCTTCGGTTCACTGCACTTACTTGTGTAGCTCCCTGCACCAGCCTGTACATAGCTACGTCTGTGACTGTACTGCAGTTGGCTTTGACTCAAATACGATTCGGACTACATGAAGTATGAAACTCGGAGCCGAATTCAGAGCACAGTTTTTGAAAGCAAAATGGACTGGAAAAAATCTGGAGTCAATCCTGAGCGGTACCTACCTAAGGCAGCACAATCGTAGTCGAAGTCTCCTATACACATACACGTTTATAATTATTTTCTAAATAGGTGTGCTGTATTTCCAGACGGTTCATGGTGAATGTGAAAAGATTTAATTTTACGTAGGTATTTCTTTGTAAAAAAGATAATGTATTATAGTTAGACTATCAACGACTCTCGTGAATTGATGCCACGAGCACATTCCGCGGAGTGATCACGGCATTATCCTGTAGTTAATCACTGTATACAAGTCTGTGACAGGAGATTGTCTATTATCCATCCAGGTACAACCCCGATCCATAATGGGTCTGTCCTGTATGTACCTACAATGTACTCGTATCTAGGCAGCTGTAATGAACAATTTCCTCTGAATTAGAATATTTGGTTGGCTGTTTTTTGCATGATGTGTTCCAGAGTATGTAATTTTTCTACACATTTATTTAACATAACAGTTGCACAAATAAAAAAAGTAATTTAAAAAATAAAAAACCCTACTGCGAAACTGAAAAGCTACAAACAAGCCCATTTTAAATTAAATAAAAGTTGGAAGCAGGCGGGAGCCATTTGAATTTGAAAATATAATAAAAATGGTATAGATCCCGCCTGCTTCCAACTTTTATTTAATTTAAAATGGGCTTGTTTGTAGCTTTTCAGTTTCGCAGTCGGGTTTTTTTAATTTTTTAAATTAGTTTTTTATTTCCAGCTTTTTACGAGTAGTTTACAAATGTGAAAGATTTCGCAAACGATTTAGTTCTTGGTACGTGTTTTTACGATTTGTCACTTCGAAATACTTTTAACCATTTATATGGTTTAAAGTATTATGGTTTTATATGGTTAGTGATTACAAAAATATATGTAACTTATGTTACATATATTTTTAAATCCCATTATTTTGATACCCCACTCGACAGGTCTCGAGAAAAAAAAATTTTTTTTGAAGACATATTGCCCCAAAAATCGACCATTTTAGTTTTTTTCAATTTTGATATACTCAGTGTCACTCTCGTGTAATTAAGACGAATCTAACGGCACCTCTCAAGCTGAAATCGATCAAACCGTTTAGGCTACAGAGCGTGCCAAAGAAATATACATACATACATACACTCGAAAAACATAACCCTCCTTCTGACGCAGTTGGGTAAAAAAACATAACCCTCCTTCTGACGCAGTTGGGTAAAAAACATAACCCTCCTTCTGACGCAGTTGGGTAAAAAACATAAAACTCCTTCTGACGCAGTTGGGTAAAAAAACATAACCCTCCTTCTGACGCAGTTGGGTAAAAAAACATAACCCTCTATCTGACGCAGTTGGATAAAAAACATAACCCTCCTTCTGACGCAGTTGGGTAAAAAACATAACCCTCCTTCTGACGCAGTTGGGTAAAAAACATAACCCTCCTTCTGACGCAGTTGGGTAAAAAACATAACCCTCCTTCTGACGCAGTTGGGTAAAAAACATAACACTCCTTCTGACGCAGTTGGGTAAAAAACATAACCCTCCTTCTGACGCAGTTGGGTAAAAAACATAACCCTCCTTCTGACGCAGTTGGGTAAAAAACATAACCCTCCTTCTGACGCAGTTGGGTAAAAAACATAACCCTCCTACTGACGCAGTTGGGTAAAAAACATAACCCTCCTTCTGACGCAGTTGGGTAAAAAACATAACCCTCCTTCTGACGCAGTTGGGTAAAAAACATAACCCTCCTTCTGACGCAGTTGGGTAAAAACATAACCCTCCTTCTGACGCAGTTGGGTAAAAAACATAACCCTCCTTCTGACGCAGTTGGGTAAAAAACATAACCCTCCTTCTGACGCAGTTGGGTAAAAAACATAACCATCCTTCTGACGCAGTTGGGTAAAAAAACATAACCCTCCTTCTGACGCAGTTGGGTAAAAAACATAACCCTCCTGACGCAGTCGGGTAACAAGCGAGAAAATATCATTGTGGCGTATCCTTGTGGACGAACTTGTGAACCTTTCATTATAAATCACAATCTGCAAAATACGACATTTGTGCATGTTTGAATGGGCTGTTAGGTTGCAATTATTTTTTTACCACTATTGCGATATCAGTATCAGTTTAAACTACATACGTTAGTGGTGTAAACAGCGCCTGCACTCACGTACGAGCCATTAGCCACTCTGAACTAATTACGAGTGGCCGTTGTCGCACGGTGCTGATATTACCGTGCATGAAGGTTTTTCTTGTTTCAGTAAACAGCGCTGAAACATTATTGGTGCAGCGATGTCTAGCACAAGTAGGGCAGTCGTGTCTGTGATGCTTTTACTTAATGTTGTTTTCCCCATTCAACTTTCACTTAACATGAGATGGTATGTATATTTTTTGTGATTTAAGTATAAGTATGTACATTCATTGTCTGTGTGGTGCCGGACTTAAATAATAGCACGACCCCATACTTCCCGTGGGTGTCGTAAAAGGCGACTAAGGGAGACCGGAGAATGGGCAGCAGCGTTCTCTATGCATTACACCATCATACCATACTGCGATCGCCAACCCGCCTGCCAAGCGTGGCGATTATGGCAAACCCCCCCAAAATTGGGGAGGCCTATGTCCAGCAGTGGACGTCTTTCGGCTGAAATGATGATGAATGATGATGTACATTCATTCCCGTAGTCAAAAGTTTATGTTTAAGTTAATATTCTTACAAACCTACTATGTGTAATTTGTGTTCATACAGTTCATACATTCCTGTGCTTTTCCGCCGACACGAGAAAAGAACAAGAATTAAGAAAACTGAAATAGAAAACTACAATAACTCCAACAACACTGTGTAAGTATTCGTGTTCATTACATTTCCACAGTATGAAATAGCACAGTATAGAGGGAGTGTAATAAAACTAAACTTTTAAAAATTTGCATCCAATCGCCTTATCTCGGCGCCTCTCCGACATAATGAAACAGTTTAATTATCCTCCTTCAGCGACCGCTCCCCCCGGGCAGGCGAGGCGGGGAGGGCGCGGGGGCACTGGGAAGCCTGGGGGTGGAAGGGGGCAGGCGGCGCGCTGACCCGGAAACGATGCGGCTCCCGGCCGGATATTAATTTCTCCACTCGAACGCACTTCGCGCAGGTGACGAACACCGGAACGCTTTTCAGCTAATTATCATTTATACGCGCTTTGTTTCAGGGTGTAATGCGTGTCGTTCGTCAGCGCCACGGCGCAGTCTACCTACTACACATACCAGTATTTCATATACGACCAAAGTTTTGGGTTCAATTAAAGCATAATGAAAGTAACGGAACAGTGAGCGGTCATGAGTCGGGTTCATTCATTCCATTGCCCGATAAATTGTACGTGAGAGTTACATTAACAATGCAGCGAACATTACGCACACTCGGCGATTATACTAATGCAAGGCAAACACAGTGGAATTACAACAGATGATTGTTAGGCTAAGTACATACGGTACGCCATTAGCGCACGGCTAGGAGCGGAGCGAGCGGTCCAAGCGCTCATAATTAAAATTAAACTAGACGACGCTCGCGTGATGCATCACTTACGTAATTGTTCGCTTGCACTGTTGCATACTCATGTTTCGTAAGGAAAGGATTTTATTAAAAAAATGTTTTCCCTGAAATGTTAAACTATGCCATCAGTTACATTCGAGTATGACTTTACAGATGTGTGAAGACATCATGACTCAAATACACAAATATTCAAATATTCTTAGATAGCGAAAGTGAGAAATGAGGATGTTCATTTCTCACTTTCGCTATCTAAATATTTAGATTTAAATTTTTGTTTATTAACTCAAAAATGTTGATTTAAGAAAGTATCTTTTAAGCCGAGAGCCAATAATATAATCTGTTGACACAGCTATCTAATCACTGGAGGCTATGCGAGCTCAGCGTTCACCTCTAATTCAATTGGCGAACCCTAAAAAATAATTAATCAATGGCTGCTACTTGATAACTCGGTTTGCATATTAGAAACTTGTTTTATACGGTATAAAAACGGTTCAAGATATTTTAAGTAATTCAATTGTAAATGGGGTAACCATTTAGGCACTTTATTAGATCAAGGATTAATTAAGTCAAAAGTTTTTCTGCAGAGTGGAATACAAAATCGCATTTTAAAAGTTTTATGAAGTTTAAATAGTAGGCATCCTTAGATCGTACATACTGTTACAAATTAAAATTTGTAGCCTCTTACGACATTCTAGGCAGGTGGTTTGGTGTTGAAATAAAAGGAAACAACAAACTATCTCAAACACTTTATAATTAAAAGTTTAAAGTTGGAACTAAGTAATTCAAGAACTAATCTACGTTATTAAATATAAACTAGATAGTTTACTATAGTTAGAACTGATTATTGCCAGCCAGCTAAAATTTCAGCAAAAAGAGCTATGGGGGTGGGGAGTTGGAGATAAACCCAGTACTGTTTAGTCCCGGATCCCGGAGCCGACGAAAGTGTCCAATATTCTTCCTGATGAACATAGAACGTAGAACCCAAGATCCTCAATTTAAAATATGCTTAAGACCGGTTTCCACTTTAGAAAACCGGACTAAGGAAACTAACCGGTTCTTAGAGAAACCGTATTAAATGAAAATATTTTTTCTAATGTATAAAAAAACCGTCCCGCCTGCGCTATCGCTAGACGGACTCCACCGGTTCCCTATCCATTTGCATAAAATTTTATGACCTAATATAACTTAGCATAATTTTGTTTGGCACAATTATATTTTCGCATAATATATTTACGCATAACAGCTTACGCATAATTTTTTTAAGCATAATTTCTCTAACCATAATAATGATTAAGCATAATATTCTAAAGCATAAATTTATTAAGCATAAAGTTCTAAAGCATAACTTTTTTAAGCATAATATCCTAAAGCATAAATTTGCCCGAAGAGGATATACCAATTTATTTTGACGATTGGAAAAAGTCATATCTCCTGAATCAGGTAATATATAACATATTAATATAATATAACGTATTGAACAATTTTGTGGGTTTTTTTTCGCTGTAGGAAGCATGAAGCAAGCAAGCAAGGATACAGCATGCAAGCAAGCATACAGCATGCAAGCAAGTATGCAGCATGCAAGCAAGCATGCATCATGCAAGCAAGCATACAGCATGCAAGCAAGCATACAGCATGCAAGCAAGCATACAGCAAGCATACAGGATGCAAGCAAGCAGCATGCAAGCAAGCATGCATCAAGCAAGCAAGCATGCAGCATTCAAGCGAGCATGCAACATGCAGCAGGCAGGGTTTCTGTCACGGCGCCGGCGCTGCGGGCCTCCGGCGGCCCCACGCGTGCTAATCGTTGCAGACGGCTTTCGCTCACCACCGCAGCTTCGGCTTGTTGGTCGGCTTCGCCGGCCAGCCTCAGCCGCGGCGGATCGCTTGCAGCCGCCTGCTCCTCAGCCCGCGGGCCGCCTCGCCCTTACGCGCCTACGCGATTTTAAATTACACTCTAGGGGTACGACAAACAAGACTACGTGGAGTCGGTTTTGCAGCAATTCGGTTCTGACACTAACTTTTGTTGCACAGCATATTAAATTTAATTAATTGTATGCCTAAATATTATTATGCTAATAGTCATTAGGCCTACTAACGTTATGCGAATCAAATTTATGCCAAAACAAATTAGTCTTTAAGATGATTATGCCAACACAAAATGTATGCGTAAAAAAATTATGCCGAAGTATTATTATGCCAAAACAAATTGTGCCAAAATCGTTATGCTGAAGTATATAAGGACAAAGAACATTATGCGAAAAGAAGGGGTCCCGACTCCACCAGCACACAGTCGTCTCCACAAGAGGTTTCGAGCGTACTCGAGGAACGGGTCTCGCGTCTAGGCCCCAGACGCTCCTCTAGATCCTGGCGGCGAGACGAATCTCTCGAGGTGCCTCTCCTGGAAACGACAATACGGAGACCTAATAATATAGGGGGAAACTAATAAACATTCCTTGAGGTGACGGAGCTTGGAAATCTAGAAGGCTAAAACATTAGCCGGTTAACCTGGCCTTTTTTTAAATACAACATAAGGAGCTACGACTTTTATTTGCCTGATCCGGAGCGGTTTGACACTAGGAATGAGGATTACCCACGTGGCGTTCTTCAACTCTACGACAAGGGCTCGTTCCCTTGAACAATAATTGAATACCGTGGTTAACACTGAGGAATCTATGATAAATAGTCAGCGGATGAAATACTCACGGTTGATTTAGAAAGAAAGCACTTGACTGCAAGATCCTCGACTGGCTAGAAAGTTATCTGCGTGTGCGCAATTGGAATCTTGTAATTAATATTCATGGATCACGACAATATCCTTTTAACAACCAGGGAAGGGCTCACAGACCACTTCCAAACACTATTACAACAAAATCCTAACCTTTTAATACATGGAATAAAGTTTGGTGGTGTCACTCCAGCGTGTCTAAGGGCAAAGGACACGATTCCTTATTACTGTCATGGATAGCAAACCGGAACTAGACCGAGCACTTCGAAAACCTCCCTTATTGCAGGTAAAATGATTATAATATCCCTGAAGATAAACATTACACCAAGATACTTAATTCTTGAAAATCACTAATAACTGCACAACGTGACGTTTAAGCGCTGAAACAATAAGAATCTTCATGATCCAGACCAACAAACAAATTATTTGTTTTTAAAACTTGTTTTGATTGTGGTAATTGTCTCAGAATAGACAATAGGGATATTTCTAATGTATCACCTGGCCAAATTATGTCATAGACAATGCACAGATTAAAATCGGATTCTTAGACAAAGAAGTTTCTAGACATTAGTCCCTAATGAAAAAAATACTTTTATTTACGTTTACGGTTATTTAGTTTATTATATTTTTTTACTGAAAGCTGAAAATTATGAAGGATTGCTCCATACGATATTGTTTCGATGGTTAGAAATCAATATATTAAAATATCGATTAGACTACAACTGTTAATCGGCGACCACCAGATGTCGCCTCTAACTGTCAGAAACTGACGTTCGACTGAATGACATTTGAAAGTAAATATTGCAACTATATTACAATATTTGATCAAAATTATTGTGCAAACCTATTTAATAGGTTTTAGATTAGTGATTTATTATGAGAAGGTGTTAACTAAAGAGTCCAGTGAGAAAATACAGTTGAAGGAATCAGTTCTTCTATCCAGTGCAAGCCAAAGTCAAACTACAATTAAATATATTACTCGGAAACCTCAAAATGTACTACTTATGTTTTCAGGTAAATGCTACTTTACTTATTAGTAACGCAGCTGTTTACCAACCCGTAGTAGGTAAAAAAAAACAACGTAACAATACGAGTGCAGTTACACCTCAATTAGGTAGGTAAGTAGATTTACGAGTAACGTATTTCCTAATTTTTATTCTTGTATCCTTTACTTGGAACGTTTTTGTTGTGTTACGTTACATGGCTAACAGGGAAAATAATAATTAATTATGGATAAAACAAGTTTTGTCTGTGTACGTGTAAATATTTCCCGCTCTCTCGTAGAGCGAACAATCCTTCATCCTCGTTCAGTAATGTACTCGGAGAAACAATCAGAGCGAGGGAGCAGTTCCTCCGTCAAGATAAACCATCACGTAATAAATAAAGCGAGTCGACGTCTATCGTACTAAATGTACGAGGTGGCGGCGGCGGTCAGCAATCCTGCGGCAAATACAACTTGATGGTTTGTGAGTCCGAGCGTGCCGCCGCCGCGCCGCACGCGCTACGCACCCGCCTGCGGGAAGCCAAGCGGGCGCGAACTTATCTGTGTGCACCGCCTTTACTGCCTCGGGATATTTAATACTAAATGGTAGGAAGCGCTACTATACGTATCGGAAAGTCTTCGACATGAATGTATTTTGTTTATTTCTCCATAATGTGAAATCTTTTATCGTTTACAAGAAACTCAAACTCGAAGCATTTATTTCAATTAACCCATTACCAGGCACTATTGAATTGTCAAGAAGTCGGTCAGTCAGAAAATATGAAGCTAGTTGCCGGAGAAAGGTTCAGTGCGTTAAAAATGTAAATGCGTTCCATCGCATAGCTGTTGCTACATTTCGTAGTCGACGCTACGTTTCGTAGTCGATGTTACGTCTCGTAGTCGACGCTACGTCTCGTAGTCGACGCTACGTCTCGTAGTCGACGCTACATCTCGTAGTTGATGCTACGAGAAAGTCTCGTAGTCGATGCTACGAGTACGTCTCGTAGTCGATGATACGTCTCGTAGCTGTTTCAAAGTCTCTGTAACAAAGCGACGCTTGCTTTACTTGTGGTTACCAAGTGTACAAATACGTTATGAATGTGTGTGTAAGCACAGAAGCGCCATTGTCTCGGTACCGTCCGAGACAATAGCGAAGTCGAAAGTGTGTGTGTGTGTATGAAGTCGGAAGTAAAGCACGCGTTGCTTCATGTGATATAAATACTAGTAATAATCGATGGTACGTCACGTATCTGACATTAAAAAAATTTAAATACTTTTTTGAATACCCTGAATTTATCACTATGGGTATTCAAAAATAGTATTTTAAATACTGATTACCATTTCATCCGTTGGTAATGGGGTTATTGGGTGACACATTTCAGGTGTCCATTTTGAAGGGTCCGAAACGACGGGGTCCTATCCTGATGATAAGGGCGCCCGTCCGTCCCTCACGCAACGTAAATAATTTAAATGAAAAACGTTGACGTGCTTATTGAACAGCTCGCCTCTGTGACGTCAACCTTTTTTATTATTAGAACATTCAATAAAAGGAAGAAAAGTATACGAAACTGAAAGCGTTTCCTTTACGCAAAAAATATCACACCGCAAATATTACACCGCACTGTGGTTCTCTAGTACGACAAAAATCACCCAAAGACACTCCGCGAATCTCTAAAAGTAATAGTCATTATAACATCTACGAAGTCCAAACTTAACAAAAATATAAATTATAAGTGCACTTGTCTAATTACTTTCATTCCCAATTCGTCATCGAAAGCGTGAATACCGGTGTGCTCCGACAAGTTATCAGTGGCTCGCACATTTGTTACGTGTTTTTGTTCACCGATTCCCGAAACCTATTACACAAGTGATTTATATTAATGATGGATTTTCAAGAACATAATATGTACAATATTTTTTAATTTTATTGGAACAAGAACATTCGTTTTTTTTTAGGCCGCATGGTTTTTGACTTTTGATAAAAATGTAAAAAAAAATACCGTTCCCCCCCTTATCTCCGAAGTTTGCAAAGAAAAAAACCTAAAATGATTCTGTGTAATAGAAGTTTATGTAAAACAGGAAAAATAAAACGAAGTCTCTAAATAGCACACTTTTTTAGAAATCATCAACAAAAGTTACACAACAATCCAAAGACAAACTGTCAAAGAAAGACGTCACGTCACGAAACTAATAACTGTCAATATCGTCAAACGTCATGTCAATCACAACCTATTAAATTAACTATTAACTATTCAATTTATTTAATTTATCGATCAAGAGATGGCGCTGACATAAAACTGCAATATTCTACACCGCCGCAGTGCACAGTGTTAAAATTTTCTGACAATAAGGCTCGCCGATGAAAATTTAAAACATATGATGGTACGGAACCCTCGGGGCGCGAGTCTGACTCGCTCTTGCCCGGTTTTTTTTATAATATTCTTTATGATTCCACTTAAACATTTTCCACGTTTTTCCACCATTTTGAGTTATTTAGGTGCTACGCGAAAGTTGTCTCTCTGTAGCATTTTGCTAGGAACAAATAGAAACCTCTTAAATAGGCTTTTGTTAAGTTTTAACCCACGACTTAGGAGGTTGCCCGGAAAGAAAAAAACAGTTTTCTCAAAAGCTATTTTGGAACTACTGAGGTTTTAAGATATTGTAACTTTTTTTATGTTTAATATTATTGAACTTTGTATAGCTAATTTATTTTGTTTATTTTAAGGGTTTTGTATAATTTTATATTAAATTAAACTTATGTTTATATTTGTAAAATTTTGGATAATAGTTTGTAATTTGAATTTGAATTTTACTATTTAAAGGAGCTGTTTGATTTTGGGCTACCACACGGGACTTCTTGACAATTCAAAAGTGCCTGTTAATGGTTTAATTGAAATAAATGCTTTGACTTTTGACCATGTACACTACCTACATAGATAAATAGGAAAAATAGGGGATTTTCATAAAAATATAAACAAATTAATTTGAAGAAAATTACAGGTTACATATGATTATTTGGGAAGTTTTTTGATGAGATAACCCTATTTTTATGGTAGCCATGACAGTTGTGTTTGACATGACTTTTGACGACATTGACAGTTATAAGTTTCGTGACGTGACGTCTTTCTTTGACAGTTTGACTTTGTCTTTGGATTGTTGTGTTCGCGCGTGTTAAATTAGATGTGTTTCGGAGTTTTTAGTGATTGTTTTAGTTTTGTATGTTTTGAATTTTGAATGTTAGCTATAACCCAAGTATTTTCGGAATTCGTGTTTTGTTTTTTTTTCGAAGATATTACGACACATCAATTAAATGTCATTGTCATAGTGACATTTCACATATTGCTGTTCTACCATATTTATTTTGTGATGCCTTCTTTGACCGAGTTAATTTTAATGTACATTAAAACGAAGTCACATTATAGAAAATTAACATTAAAAAAACCGGGCAAGAGCGAGTCGGACTCGCGCACCGAAGGTTCCGTAGCGTCCGGGCTTATGCATAAGGTTTATGTTTATGATTTTTTTATTTTTTTATTTGAGTTGATTGGATGAAAGGTAAATTGCGGTTTACGATTTATGACGTATTAAAAAAAAACTACTTACTAAATCTCGTTCAAACCAATTTTCGGTGGAAGTTTACATAGTAACAACATTATTTTTTTTAGTTTTATCATACCTACCTATTCATATTCGATTGACGTAAAAATCATGCTATAAGAATGACTTAGACAATATACACAATTCAAACTAGTGTAAGCTATCGCCCGCCAACTCACGCCGACCACTCTCTCTGACGTCATGACAGCTCACAACACTTCTTGAGAACTGCGGTGTTTTCCCTCGACACGCGTCGGCGAGCAGCTCGAGTACACTGCAAACTCCTGCCAATCCACAAGTACACATGCAACGCTATTGAACCATCTCTACTGGCGTTCCTGCTACTTGTCTTCAAATCTCTGTGAATTATTTTCTAAAATAATACCGCTCTTATTATTTACTTGTAAGGCTTAAACTGCTTAGTCACACACCTAGTTAATACAAGCACCTAATGAATATCTTCTATTTCATACACATTATAATCTCGTTAACATTTGACTTCAATACAAAGCCAGTGCCTTTCGCTAAAGTGGATGACGTAGGTACCAGCGAGCTCGTACTATTTATCTTACCAGTAAAAACCCAAGCCTTTTTGCACATGACTACCGCTGGAATAAATTACCTTGCATTAGTATTGCTCCACTATTTCTTACTAAATCTATGTAAAACGAGCACCTCGTATTATAGGGTAGAACTGGTTTGTTTGTCTGTAGAATTTGTTTTTAAATTGAATTATAGTAACAGATAGATATTTATACAATTCCTAAAATCTACAAATTATATATGTCGACCAGGATATTGGTGACGTCAGCAATGCTGACGTCACGTTTTTTAAAAACAACCGCGAGGACCCTGCGTCGTCATATATCTTTTGTAAAAATGTTTGACTCGAATTTATATATACGAAATTAAAGCACACTACTTTATATTAAAATATGTAGGTCGGGAGATACAATAATAATGGGTAAGCTAATTTTTAAATGCCAACTCCATTGGTATGAAATAATTAGGTAAGTTAATTAAAGGCAGTTCAAAATATTGTATTTGAAAGGACTCCGCGGCTAACATCTCAGCAGTATATAATAAGCTAACGATGTTGTTGAGCCGCGCCCGGCCGCACGGCCGGTGCCACCGCGCGCAAGTGCTACTGGGCTCCGTTTCATTATGTTGGTAATAGATTGTTCGCTGCGGTTGGCTACGCGGTAATCTGCACATCGTATACATTACGTACTCGCTAATTAAGTCTCTCTACTTTAGGAGTAACAATGGAGCTACTCTACGATGCTCATTTGTTACAGTGCACAGTGGTTGCACTTTTCCTTTAGCATTGTATTTTTCCGGTTTCCAATATCCGATAAACTTAGTCCTTCTAATACATTTTTGTTCAAACTGAATTTGTCTCTACGTGCACAAGGTGGCACTCTTTGAAAACAGTTTAAACTTTTACTGTTTGAGGTTAAAAGTTATAAAAGTTTGCTCTGTCTTTCCAAGACTTGCATTATGTAAAGCAGCGACAATCGCGGTCAGGTGACCAACACTCCGATAATTTCGCTAGCGCTATTCTAACAAATGTTGCTCATGCTCATATAATAATAATAAGCATGGAGGTATGGCAGAGTAAGGAGCTTCACAGACGCTTTTTCCGGGTCCTACATGGACCCGATGTCGATCTAATAGCGTCCGTAGCCTGGCTGTGTTTCGGTGATCTCGTTGGAAAAACCGAAGGTTTTGTCTGTGCAATTATGGACGAAATTATCATGACAAACAATTCATCTGCCTAGCCTTTTCCCAACTATGTTGGAGTCGGCTTCCAGTCTAACCGGATGCAGCTGCTTCCAGTCTAACCGGATGCAGCTGAATACCAGTATTTTACATGGAGCGACTGCCTATCTGACCTCCACAACCCAGTTACTGGGTAATACGATACCCGTTGGTAAGACTGGTTGTCAGACTTTCGGACTTCTGACAACCCGTAACGACTGTCAAAGATCCACGAATGACAGCCGGGACCAACGGCTTAACATGCTTTCCGAGGCACGGAGGGGTATTGGTATGTTAAGATGGTCACCCATCCACAGACCAACCGCGGTAAGCGTAGCTTAACCTGGTCGATCGACCTGTGCGGCTGTTATCAAACAGTTACCGGAGATTTATTGTGAAAGACGGCACGGTTGACATCTGTCGGGCATGCCACCGGCCGGGAGAATCAATCAGGCATATTATCTCCAGGTGTTCTCGTCTAGCTAACGGAGAGTACTTGCATAGACACAACCTTGTAGCCAGGATAATTCATCAGCAACTTGCTCTGAAATACAGCCTTGTAGAATCGGAGTTGCCGTACTACAGGTATGTGCCCGACCCATTTCTCGAAAATGGTAATATCACATTATATTGGGATCGATCCATCATCACTGACAGGACTATTTATTTATTTATTTATAAAATAATCACTTACAACTATTATTACAGGTACAACCCAATGCAATAGTGAAGCAAATAATAATAATAATAACAACTTATTTTCTAAAACTTATTACATATAATGTTATCCTTGTGAATTCACTTCGTGTACAAGCAAAAATGTCAAATGTAATTGTTGCCAATAAGCCTGATATAGTAGTGGTGGATCGATCAGAGCGGCGCGCAATAAAAGAACCTCGTGAAAGCCGAGAAAGATAAACAGATCAAGTATCTTGACTTAGCTCACGAGGTTGTCGACATGTGGGATGTAGACTCAGCGATCATTGTGCCGATAGTCGTGACAGCCAATGGGGTAATAGCCAAGAGCCTCGACCAACACCTAAGGAGGCTCTCGTTGGGCAGCTGGGTCAAGGGCTTGATTCAGAAAGTGGTACTTCTGGACACGGCCCGCATTGTTAGGAGGTTCCTCTCTCTGGAGCCCTGACCCGTAGCTTGAACCCTGTTCCCGATACCGGTGGGCTACTATTTTTTATATTTTCAATGTTTTTATCATCATCATCATCATCATTTCAGCCTAAAGACGTCCACTGCTGGACATAGGCCTCCCCCAAAAGGGCGGGTTTGCCATAATCGCCACGCTTGGCAGGCGGGTTGGCGATCGCAGTATAGTATGGTGGATGTGAAATGTTTTTATATTTTTGTATATTCTAATATTTTAAAATATAAATTATATGTATACGGGTGTTTGGTGCATCGTTTGCCAAATGGAATTGGCCGAATGGAGAGGTCATTTGCTATCTCTTAAGGCCCAGTAACTCATTCCTTGTTACACCGGTTTTTTTATTATGACTTTTTAATTTTTATTTAGAAAAATACAAGAACTGTGCATTTAAACTTAAATTAAAAAAAAAGTTATGAGTATAACCTTCATATGAGTATAATTTCATTTTAATTCTTATGTTTACTCTTGTATGGTTCTATGAAATTCAAAATTACTTGCTAATAACATCTAGTTCCTTTTTAGGGTTCCGTACCCAAACGGTAAAAACGGGACCCTATTACTAAGACTTCGCTGTCTGTCCGTCTGTCCGTCTGTCTGTCTGTCTGTCACCAGGCTGTATCTCAATAACCGCGACTGCTAGACTGTTGAAATTTTCACAAATTATGTATTTCTGTTGCCGCTATAACAACAAATACTAAAAACAAAATAAAATTAATATTTAAGGGGGCTCCCATACAACAAACGCGATTTTTTTGCCCTTTTTTGCTCGATATCAAAAATGGCAACAGGTAGGCACTTGAAATATTCACAAAATACTCAGTTGTATTTTAACTTTCATAATAAATAATAAAATTAAAATAAAATAAATATTTAAGGGGGGCTCCCACATACAACATACATGTTTTTTTCGGCGTTTTTACCTTGTGGTACGGAACCCTTCGTGTGCGAGTCCGACTCGCACTTGGCCAGTTTTTTAATAACTCACAAAGTTTTTGAAAAAAGGAAAAATACACTTAACACTCAACTTTAAATTGCCTTAAAAAAAAACTAAAAGCGATCGGGAATTTCGAATTCTTTTAAAAAGTTCTCTAGTTTGTCCCCTTTCCAACGGTGTGCAATATACCAAAAAAAAAACTTTTAATAACTTCAGTAATTCGCTAAATGTGTAATCGAGACACATCAGGCTGACATTCGATATTACGGTAAGAACACTAGTTTTTACATAAATAACATTATTTATAGTGATAGTGTTATCTCCCTCTTACGCAGTCTCTTATCTGTTTCTAGGGTTCTAACTTTCCTCGATTTTCAAATAAAAAAAACGACGGGTTGCACTCCGGGAGTGCCAGCAGAAGTGAAAACTCAAATATTAATGTTGTTTACTGTAACTGTCACCGTCACCGTCACCGTCACCGTCACATTCACCGTGACCGTCACCATCACCGTCACCGTCACCGTCGCCGTCACCGTCACCGTCACCGTCATTGTCTCCGTCACCATTACCGTCACCGTCACCGTCGCCGTCACCGTCACCATCAGCGTCACCATCACCGTCACCGTCACCGTCTGTCTGTCTGTCTAACTGTAATTTGATCCTGTGTTGTTTTCAATTTTTTATATTTTGGATTCTTACGAATGTTCGATCAGGGTCACGTGACATCTTACGATCAGGGTCACGTCTATAGATGTTCAATCCACCCGGGTTTAAACCCGGTGCTTTGATAAAAACCCAATATTGTGGGTGTTTATGGGTATTTACGGGTGTTTATCGGGTGTTTATCAAAAGCACCGGGTTTAAACTCGGTGGATTGCCCATCTATAGCACGTCTCATCTTACGAATCTTACGATCCTGACCGTGACCTGACGCGAGTTTAATATTTTTTACCCATTACAAAAATAGTGTACAACGCCGCTAAAGAAGTTTTCGCTTCAAAAATAAACTTTTATTTAATAAGTACCTAATTATAAACGGGGTGTAAGGGGGAGCACATAACAGCCGGACTCCCCAAACGTCAACCTCACCTGCGCGCGGTACACCCTGCCACTGACAGACGAGGCGCTGGCGACCGACCGATGGCGGTATAACCATCCCATAAGCCAACCTAAATCCTCCAGAACGATGACGGGCAGCAGCGTTGTCGCTGCGAAAGCAATTAGGGAGGTCACATCTGACGAAATTAAAAACTGCGGATGGCAGAATCGTGACTTCGAAGTCCGAGATTCTCGAGGAAGTCGAGGATTTTTATGGGCACCTGTACTCAACACGGACGAGGAAACCAGCGGGGCATAGTGCAGATGACCATCGAGCCGAATTAACACGCCACTACACGGAGGATATCCCGGATATCGACCATTGTGAGATTAGGGCGGCTCTCGAGCAGCTAAAGAACAACAAGGCACCTGGGGATGACGGAATAACGACAGAGCTCCTTAAAGCAGGCGGGGCTCCAGTCCTGAAAGAGCTAGCGAGTCTCTTTAATTCCGTCATTCCAGAGGGTACAACGCCCAAGGCGTGGAGCAGAGGTGCGGTGGTTCTGTTCTTCAAAAAAGGTGATAAATCCTTGCTAAAGAACTATAGACCCATCTCACTTCTGAGCCACGTATACAAGCTGTTCTCGAGGGTCGTCACGAACCGTCTCGCTAGGAGACTTGACGAGTTCCAGCCGCCAGAACAAGCCGGTTTTCGAAAAGGCTTCAGTACCGTAGACCACATTCATACTGTTCGACAAATTGTACAGAAGACCGAGGAGTACAATCAGCCGCTGTGTATGGCATTTGTGAACTACGAGAAAGCCTTCGACTCCATCGAAATATGGGCAGTACTGGCCTCTCTGCAACGATGTCGAATTGACTGGCGCTACATCGAAGTGTTGAGATGTTTGTATGACGCTGCAACGATGACTGTCCAGATCCAGGATCAAAAAACCAGACCCATCCAACTGCTCAGGGGGGTGAGACTGGGGGATGTAATATCCCCTAAATTGTTCACCAACGCTTTGGAAGACGTCTTCAAGACGCTGGACTGGACTGGACAGGGTATCACGTGAACGGCGAGTATATCTCACATCTTCGGTTTGCCGATGACATCGTCATAATGGCAGAGTCGCTGGAACAGTTAGACCAAATGTTGCACAACCTAAATGGAGTCTCCCGGCGGGTTGGCCTCGGCATGAATTTAGACAAGACAAAAGTCATGTACAATTCGCACGTCTTGCCGAGTCCAATCCACATCGAAGGATCGCTTCTCGAAGTTGTGAAGGATTACGTCTACTTAGGGCAAGTCATCCAGCTCGGTAGACACAACTTTGAGAAAGATGCCGACAGAAGGATCCAGTTGGGTTGGGCAGCATTTGGAAAACTCCGTCAAGTCTTCTCGTCGCCTATCCCGCAGTGTTTGAAGACTAAGGTCTTCAACCAGTGCGTCCTGCCCGTCATGACATACGGTGCTGAAACGTGGACACTGATGGTCGGGCTGGTACACAAATTCATATCAGGAATGAAATTATCACAGATAAAATCAGGAATGAAATTATCCGGAAAAGAACCGGAGTTACCGACATAGCTTGCAGAGTAAGCAAACTGAAGTGGCAGTGGGCTGGCCATGTCTGTCGAAGGACCGATGGCCGGTGGAGCAGACGAGTCCTGGAGTGGAGACCGCGTATCGGCAAGCGTAGTGTGGGACGCCCCCCAGCTAGATGGACGGACGACCTAAAGAAGGTGGCTGGGGTAGACTGGATGCGGAAGGCGGAGGACAGGGTGCTGTGGCGCAGTCTGGGAGAGGCCTATGTCCAGCAGTGGACTGCGATAGGCTGAGTTGATTGATTGATAATTATAAATTTTGTTCAATTTGTCCTCCACTATTGCGTATACATGCGCGACATCTTCGACTTGTCTCGACTGTAGTGGTGTGTAAACGTATTTCTGCTTTGATAGTGACTTACAACAGTACGCGCTAACATGGAATGCAAACCCTTTTTAGCTCTACTGCGTACCTCCCGATGTTCTAGGTAACGGCTTTGACGTCACTCTGCCAGATTTCATGTTATCCCGCAAGGATTGTACTTTTTACAAATATTAAATAAAAAATACCCCTTGGGAGAAAGTAATGCATTCTTACGAGAATTTTGTTTGTTGTAGGTCTCGAGCATCAAGACTATGTTATCCGTGTCCAGTTTTGTCGTTTTTTATTACACTCAAACGTGGATGATCCCAACTTTTTAAAAATATTTCTACAAACAGACTTGCCCTAATTATTAGCTCAGCTACCAATTTTCAGTGAAGACCTGTCTTTTGTTTTTCATCAAGAAGGTTGTCCCGCTCACTACAGATTAACCGTCAGGGAGTATTTGGAAGTCGCATTCACAGACTCATGGATTGGGAGGGATGGCCCTATTCCTTGGTCTCCACGTTCCCCAGATCTGACTCCGTTATTTTTACGTCTGGGGACGGCCCAAAGTACTTGTTTACGCTACGGAAGTTGAGAATTGGGATGATTAAGTCCAACGCATTGAGGCGGCTTTCATCACTATCAAAGCAGAAATACGTTTACACACCACTACAGTCGAGATAAGACGAAGATGTTGCGCGTGTGTATAGTGGAGGACAATTTGAACATTTATAATTAGGTACTTATTAAATAAAAGTTTATTTTTTATTTCAAGTTCGAGGAAAGTTAGAACCCTAGAAAGAGATAAGAGACTGCGTAAGAGGGAGTTAACACTATCCACCTAGAAAAACTAAACTCGTATTTGACTAAATTTAATATATTATGTGACGAACAAATGGGATTCCGTAAGATTAGAAGTATTAATATGGCAGTATATAATCTTATCAATCATATAATTACCAATGTTGACAGCAAAACGCCAGTATGTGCTCTGTTTACTGACATGACAAAAGCATTTGACTATGTAGATCATAAAACACTAATCGGAAAACTAGATGCTTACGGTGTAAGGGGAAATGCCTTGGCCAAATTTAAATCTTATTTAAGTGACCGCAATCAATATACAGAAATAAATAGAGTTGATTCAAACACGAAACGAGAAATAAAATATCTGTCAAACTGTGGGAAACTTTACTATGGGTTACCACAGGGCAGTGTCCTTGGACCACCTACATTTCTAATATACATTAATGACCTGCCACAACAAATACAGCATCCAATGATACTCTTCGCTGATGACAGTACAGCAATAATTAAATGTACCAATATATTGACCTACGAAGAAGATGTAAATAATACTCTTAAACAAATAATTAATTGGCTTGATAAAAATAACTTAGTTATTAATATACAAAAAACCAAGTTATTGCATTTCTACCAAAGACTAGAACCCAACCGTTTAAATGTATCGTATAACGGTCAAAGAGTAGAAGAGGTTAAAGTAGCAAGATTTCTTGGCATTCTTGTTGACAGCCAACTAACGTGGAAAATGCAGGCAGATAACATTTGTGCTCGGCTAAGCAAATCTGCTTATGCTCTTTTCATACTGGCAAAGAAAGTTAATTTACAAACGGTACTCATAGCATACCACGGCATAGTTTCCTCAGTATTGAGATTTGGCATAATATTTTGGGGAAACTGTGCTGAAAGAGGAACTATATTTAAAACTCAAAAAAGATGTATAAGATCTATGGTATGCCTAAAACTACTGACAGCTGTGAGCCTGTCTTCAAATCTTTAAAAATCTTGACTTTCTCTACGATACGGAACGCGCGACAGTTTCTGAGTACGTGTTGTCCGTCCGATGTCCAATGGTCAAGTCCGCCGCTGCACCTCGCTGCTGGCTCTGCTCGACCCCCCCACGGACTCAGGCTAGACTCTGTCCAGCACCACTAGATGGCGCCGACGTTCCGAATAGTCAAACGAATGACGTATTTCCGACACGGCCATACTGACAAGTCACACGTCCTCGTATGCTATGTTACCTGGCAACAAAACAAAATCAATTTGTAGACAATATTAAGCTCGGCCTACCTGACCTCATACTAAATGATTATCTATCTCACTATATGAACTTGCATCAGAAGGAATACTACAGGTTTTATAAAGATGAAATTAAAGAAACTAAACCACGATATTAATGCACCAAGTATACGAGAGTACATGGGACAGTACCAGTCCTTCTCTCTGGCAAGCCCAGTACCAAACAAGTGGGTCAGTATCAGTCCTTCACACTGATAAGCCCAAAACAGTATGCAGATTACCGGGCCTTCTCTCCGGTAAATCGTGCATAAGACATACATTATGCATTAACATTAATCAGAACGAGCCTTCACCAGCATCTTCTATATCTAACTCTTCACTAATCACATTTAATTCGATAGGGACCTTGTGGCATCCTTCTTAAGCGATCATGAGCATACTTGATTCAACCAGAGCCATGTAATCAAACTTTAATCAATCATAGCAAAAAAAACATCAACCAGAGTCATGTACCATCGTTATCCACATTGCAACAATAATCTTTTTCATTAAGAGCCTTAGTTACCTAGGAACCCACACACGAGTAAACCACTCTAACGCCACGGCGCTCCGGCCGTCCAGCAATCGCATTGCTCTCACACATCCAACGCATGGATCCGTATGCATCACCCTGTGACTACACACAACTTTACTACGGCCGTTAGAGAACCCCTACTCGCGTGGTTCCCACTACTTAAGCTTGCTCATTGCTCATCACCACAGTGATTCCCATATACTTCGACTAGTACATGACCTACTGGCATCATTCGTAATCTATCGTGAGCTTATTTAAAAATTGCATTGTAAACTAGACTGGGCTTTACTTCTCAATGTAACTGTTTTTCCTGTTGTTTACCAGGGAAGCACTCGGTACTCGAGTCAAAACAAAATGAAAACGACTCACCAGATTCAGTAGACAATAGATCTGTAGCTGGCTTAATAGTACAGACATCCACTCGCTGTCACTGCCTCCTTGGCAGAAGTCGCGAAGCTTCTTGCACGGAAAGCATCGTCCTTGATCAGCGATGATTCGTACAGGAGATCCAAAGAGTGCAGCGCTGTTCAACACTGCCATCATGCTCGCACACGTCCTTGTAACCTGTAACCACAAAAAACTGGGCAAGAGCGAGTCGGACTCGCGCACCGAGGGTTCCGTAACATCCGGGTTCATGCATAAGGTTTATGTTTATGAAATTAAATGTTTTATTTTATTTTTGTGTTGATTGAATGAATGGTAAATTGTGGTTTACGATTTATGACGTATTAAAAAAAACTACTTACTAGATCTCGTTCAAACCAATTTTCGTTGGTAGTTTACATGGTAATGTACATCATATATTTTTTTTAGTTTTATCATTCTATTATTTTAGAAGTTACAGGGGGGGGACACACATTTTACCACTTTGGATGTGTCTCTCGCGCAAACTATTCAGTTTAGAAAAAAATGATATTAGAAACCTCAATATCATTTTTGAAGACCTACCCATAGATACACCACACGTATGGGTTTAATGAAAAAAAAAATTTTGAGTTTCGGTTCTAAGTATGGGGAACCCTAAAATTTATTGCTTTTTTTCTATTTTTGTGTGAAAATCTTAATGCGGTTCACAGAATACATCTACTTACCAAGTTTCAACAGTATACTTCTTATAGTTTCGGAGAAAAGTGGCTGTGACATACGGACGGACAGACAGACAGACAGACAGACGGACAGACAGACGGACAGACAGACAGACAGACAGACAGACAGACATGACGAATCTATAAGGGTTCCGTTTTTGCCATTTGGCTACGGAACCCTAAAAAACAAACAGCAGTGCATATTCCACTCGGCCAATTTTGACCACATTGTTAACGAAACGCTTTACTAAACAAAAAATTAATAAAAACGATAGCATTCATCGACAACAAAAGATTTATCTAAGCCTTAGTAATAATTGATCAGGAACTATATCAACTTAGATCACATACAACGCTCATGGCCCTGCTGCCGCAGCAGTTAATGACACTCATGCCACCCATATCGTCATCGCCTCAAGTGATACGACCAACTCACTTCACATAGAGACTACGACTACCAGGTCATTACAAGACCAATACAACAATAGTCTCCTTTGAGACCCTGGTCCCCGCCACACTACTAGCTGCCGATCGCGCTCTGAACAACTCCACACTGAGTTGCAGTTACGACTACAAACTAGTGCGTGCAGTGCGACCAAATAGCCATGGTACACTACTAGCTGCCCATCGCGCTCTGAACAACTCCACTCTAAGTTGCAGTTACGACTGCAGACTAGTGCGTGCACTTCGACCAAATAGCCATGGTATGTGCTCTATCTACTCGATGAACTCTCGTCACCGTCTTCTACGTTTAACTCGTTAGGAACACTACTTAGAGGCACCTTTCGTATGCGATAGTGAGCATACTTGTAAGTACGGTTAGAATTTAAAGCTTTAACGTATGGGTAGGAGATCCCAATCCAAAACATCAACTAACTTAGCTAACTTAAGTGAACTTCCGATCTAACTTAGTTTTATAATCTGATTTCACTCTTCGTTTTCTAATAACACTTAATCGCCAATGTTGATAAAGCTGCCTTAGTTCTATCATAATATTACTTTGCAAGTAAATGTCGGATTGAAAAATAAAATCGCAAGTTATTGCTCGCTAATCGCAACGCTACACATTATTTGTTCTGTGCTGAATACACGCGTTTGGCCAATACCACTCAACGCAACAACATTATTAACTCGTTTGCCACTTAATTTGGCTGCACAACTCACTTTTACTAACGAGCATTCAGCAACAGAATCGTAAACAAAACAATACAGCTCACCTTTATTTTGTAACGTGTCTGAGGGCAGATAAACGACATCCACTCGCCCTTCACCACATCCAGCACGTTGTCCACAATCAGCTTGGCTGCCACTGCTCGTGCAGGGTCGCGATATGTTCTGGTTTCCCTCACTTGAAGCACACGAAGAGCTTCACCGACAGCTGCGAGGCTGCTTGGCTCGATTCAGTCACTTCACGTCACTGGTAGCTGCACGCCATGTCCTTGGTATGCTATCCGCGATAGCCACGTTGAGCCTATGCCCAAAACAACATGCACCATGATAGCGCATCCGTATCTGGCTTGTCTGGGTACAACTCGAACAGGTCCACAAGATTATTCAATAAACGTTCGCATGTTTGCACTTTGTTTATCAAATGTCAACGGTTACTTTCACTTTTAGCGTTCTGATTTTGCGCATGAACCAACACGAATCCCACTTCTGATGTCGGAGAAGGTATAGTGCGTCTCGTTATCATCAGGCATAGTTTAATTATTGTGGGCGAACTATGGGTAGTGCTGGTTATTTCACTATCAGTTTAATTACACTATCGAATCACGTACACACTCTACGATACGGAACGCGCGACAGTTTCTGAGCACATGTTGTCCGTCCGATGTCCAATGGTCAAGTCCGCCGCTACACCTCGCTGCTGGCTCTGCTTGACCCCCCCACGGACTCAGGCTAGACTCTGTCCAGCGCCACCAGATGGCGCCGACGTTCCGAATAGTCAAACGAATGACGTATTTCCGACATATATATAGTCACCTACCTAGTTTATATGTAATAAAGTAAATTTGTTTTGTATTTAATTAGTTTATTTGGTTAGTAACATAAACTTTTAATTATACAGTAATTGAGATAGTTTGTTGTTTCTATTTATTTCAAAACCAAACCTAGATTGTCGTAGGAGGCTACAAATATTAATTTGTAACAACGCCTAAGTTATTTCTTTATGTACTCGTATTTCTAATAGATAATAACCCGTTGTGCTTGTGTATCAGTTTTCGTTCTGTGAGTGTTGTAAGTATTTTCTACTTTTTTAAATAAATTTTTATACTTTTTATATTCGGCGTGAATAACTAAATTATACGTAATTTTGTGGCGAAGAGTTAGCTTTCATTTATTTCGCTACACTATGTGTACAAATAAATTTCAATTTGAAAATTTTATTTGTTTTGCTATTAAAAGTTCTTGTTCATTACCGGCTTACGAGAGTCAGCCGTGTCCTGACCTCCGGGCTGAGTTTTTTTAAATAAAAGATACAACAATAAAATGTAAATTAAATTCGTTCGAAGCGTTCCAGATCACTGGCCGGCTCGGTTCCACGTCCAGCCGACAACTACATAATTGAAAAATATCCGAACGACAGGTTCTACGTGAAAGTTTTTTTTTTCTTTTTTTATTGCAGTAGGTAAAGTGATGTCTTTTCTTTTGTTAATGGACTGATATTAATTGAAACTAAGGGTAGGAATAAAATAGGTACCTACCTTAGTAGGTAAATCTGCCGGTTAAAACACTTCTTCTTGACGATTATTACTCTCGGGTTGCTCTAATTCAAAGCATTTATTTCAATTAGACCTTGTACAGGCACTTTTGAATTGTCAAAATTAAATAGTCTGTCAGTTAGTCCGAAAGTTGAAGCTAGTTGCCCATTCCAAAACGTAGATCTCTATGGAGAGGAACGGGCAAGAAACTCCATGGACACTCTTTTAAATCAAGATATTACAAAATCCTGGGTACATTATTCTTGTTGCTTCTATATGTGAGAACAATGTAAAAAAAAAAACACAAATGAAGAAACAATTCAAAATATAAGATTAAAAATAAGCATTGGCAGTTAAGAGATGACCAGTCTCAACCGACGGCGCCCGTTCACGAACATGACGTGTCATCTAAAAGTGTCTCTCTGTTAAAACTCCTTGTAGCTGAGCGCTGTTGTACACAAATAGTCAGTGGTAAAGGTTTGCCTATGAAAGGCAATTGCTGTGATTCTAAAATGTAACCTAATGGACATTCGTGTAGGCATAGAGATGACGGAGGAATTGCAACGTATAATTAGACAAAAAAGAATCCTACTAGTAGTGATATTCAATAATACATACAAAAAGATTAGCTCTAAAAACTCTTACCTCTCTATGTCTTGTCATCTTAGTAATTATTTTTAATTCGTTTCTTCTGTGTTTACTTCTATTGTGGCATTGAATTACGGAGAGCAATTAAGGTGAGGTTGATCCGAACAGTGGAGAATTAAAACCTCTTGTAATGTAATTGAATAAAAACTATTTACTTTAGCTTTAACGTCGGCATCTGCGAGCCAGCGCAGGTTCAGAGCTTCTTTATGTGACGTGCAGTTAACTGTAGCCACCAGCTACGTGCTAGAACGTGCTGAGTCTCACTTTGAAGAAGTTGCTTGCGCAGCGTGGCCACTGCACGTTAGATATCTTTGTGTGACGTGCAGTTAACTGTAGCCACCAGCTACGTGCTAGAACGTGCTGAGTCTCACTTTGAAGAAGTTGCTTGCGCAGCGTGGCCACTGCACGTTAGATATCTTTGTGTGACGTGCAGTTAACTGTAGCCACCAGCTACGTGCTAGAACGTGCTGAGTCTCACTTTGAAGAAGTTGCTTGCGCAGCGTGGCCACTGCACGTTAGATATCTTTGTGTGACGTGCAGTTAACTGTAGCCACCAGCTACGTGCTAGAACGTGCTGAGTCTCACTTTGAAGAAGTTGCTTGCGCAGCATGGCCACTGCACGTTAGATATCTTTGTGTGACGTGCAGTTAACTGTAGCCACCAGCTACGTGCTAGAACGTGCTGAGTCTCACTTTGAAGAAGTTGCTTGCGCAGCATGGCCACTGCACGTTAGATATCTTTGTGTGACGTGCAGTTAACTGTAGCCACCAGCTACGTGCTAGAACGTGCTGAGTCTCACTTTGAAGAAGTTGCTTGCGCAGCATGGCCACTGCACGTTAGATATCTTTGTGTGACGTGCAGTTAACTGTGTTGTATATTAACGTTGAGGGTAACCTCACACTAATGTTTTGTTCATACACCGTACGGATAAAATAAAACAGTCATTATCTAGCAAGATCGTGTTTTACTTCATGGTGACAGTGGTAAATACGAAATACGCTTTCGGAAGTAATAATTAGCCGAAATTAAAGTTCTGTTAGTGTGTTTTGGTGATAGACAGTACGTGTTATTATGGAGCACGCAAGACCTCCGTCCGAATTAGTTTTAGAAGGTGACCCGGCAAACCGAGCTGACGCGTAGCGAAAGTGGCTCAAACAATTTAAGGTTTTTCTTAAGGCTTCAGGAGTGTACAAAGAAGACAAGGATGTACAAGCCAGTTTGCTTATTAACTTAATAGGCGCTGATGGATATGACATTTATTCTACTTTCAAAATAAAGGTGGAAGGAAAAGATGACGATATCGATGTATTGATCCAAAAATTCGATGAACACCCGAAGTGTTCATGAACACCCGAAGTGTACAAAAACTAATACAACGATGGCGAGATTCAGATTTTTTACACGAAATCAGATGGAAGGCGAAAATATAGACGCTTACGTAACAGCACTAAGATTATTATGCCAACATTGCGAGTTTGAACATTTAGAAGTCGGTTTAATACGTGATCGTATTGTCTGTGGAGTAATTGACACAGGTGTGCGTGATAGATTACTGAGAACAGACGAGTTAAGTTTAGAAAAAGCTGTAAAGATATGCCAAGCAAGCGAGGTATCGAACGAAGAGAACCGTCATATAGAAAAAACAAAATCAAAGGAGCAAAGTGGTGCGGTTGACGCGTTATTCAGTACGCGAGCACCGAGGCATAACGGAGCTACGGGGACTGCAGCGGCGGCGCGAGATGCGCGGGGCCGTGATCGCGGTGCGCCTGCGACGACGCCTCGACACGGCGGGCGCGCGCATCCACATGGTTCAGCAGTCGGGAGTACCGCGGCATCGTCGGGTCGCGGATTCGATTCTGTTTCAAATCGTGAAACCCATTCAAAGTGTTGTAGTGCTTGTGGTGGCGTTCACGATGATAATGCACGATGTCCAGCGCGATTTGCAAAGTGTTTTTTGTGCTACAATAAAGGTCTTTGGGTGCAGCACTATTACAGGACGGCCGCCCGGTTGAGTTTTCATCCCTCGCGATGACTGACACACAAAGGCGATACGCGCAGATTGAAAAGGAAATGCTGGCGATCGTATTTGCATTGGAAAAGTACCATCAATATCTGTATGGGAAGAAGGATGTGGTTGTGGAAACAGATCACAAGCCTCTGGACGCTTTATTTAAAAAAGGTTTGGATGCAGTGCCGGTTCGCTTGCAAAGAATGATGCTGCGCGTGCAACGCTATGAGTTCACGGTGACATACAAACCGGGAAAATTTATGTACGTCGCTGATACATTATCGAGAGCAGCCTTACCGGAACTTATGCATGACAGAGTGACATGTGAAGTGGAGGATCAAGCGTGTTTCCTCATAGCAAATGTACCATTCAGCGACAGTAAACTGAGTATGGTCAAAGAGGTCACAAAAAGGGATCCAGAATGCAAATTACTAGAGTATTATATTCAAAATGGTTGGCCAAGGTATAAACAGGATTTAAATGAAATGATAAAAACGCATTGGGCATATAAAGAAGAATTTCAACTAGTCGATGGTGTGATCTTCAAAAACCATTTAGTGTTCATACCACGTGATCTGAGAGGTGAAATGATATCCCGCGTTCACGAGGGGCATCTAGGAATTGACCGATGCAAACGTCGCGCGCGTGATGTCATGTTTTGGAGCGGAATGTCACGTGACGTGGAGCAGGCAGTGCGCGCCTGCGCCACTTGTGCAGAGCACGCCGCGCGCAACGTGAAGGAGCCTATGATACCGCATTCGATTCCAGATTTACCATGGAGAAAGGTTGGCGCTGATTTATTCTTATGTGACCGAAAGAACTTTTTAATTATAGTTGATTATTTTTCAAATTATATTGAGATAAGTGCCTTAACAAATATTGGATCCAGAGCTGTAATTGCAGCGATGAAAGATCAGTTTGCGAGACATGGGATTCCTACGGAACTAATAACTGACAATGGTCCGGCATTTAGTTCCAGGGAATTCAGGAAATACACTGAAGATTGGTGTTTTAAACACACAACATCATCACCCAATTACGCACAGTCTAACGGACTGAGTGAGAGAGCTGTAAGGACAGTAAAAACTATAATAAAGAAATCACTGAGTACAGGTACAGATTTTTATCTAGGGTTGTTAAATTTTAGGACAACACCGAGGGATGGCATTAGTGCACCGTCGCAATTATTGATGGGTCGTCGACTAAATACTCGCTTACCAGTACATACAGAAAGATTGCGACCAGAACGTAACAATCATGACGATTTTAAAAACATACTCTCAAAACGAGAACTATCTAAAAATTATTATGATATGCATTCACGACAGTTGCCGGTATTAAAACCAGGAGAGAATGTAATTGTAACAGACGGCGACCAGCGTCGGCGATATATGCAAGTGCAGGCACCAGCGCCGCAGCCGCGATCGTACTTCCTCACTGATAACAGTGGTCGGAAATACCGTCGCAACAGACGGCATATCATGAAGGGTACAAGCTCAGGAGATACCACAGCACATTCTGCTTCCTTGCATGGGAAGGGGGATAGTGACAGTGAAGAAAATGAGCGCACGAGCACGTACAGCGATGCGGAAGAAAGTATAGACGAAGGGCTGAGCGACAATGACAGGGCAGTGACTAGGTCGACTAGTTCTTCTCCTGATTCTGTTGTAGTGCAGCAAACCCGAGCTGCTTCTAGACGGGCACGTGAAAAACTTGCAATGTTTTTTAAAAAGTAATTAAGATCAGAGATATCTTGATCATATTACATATAGGTAATTATGTGTGTTACTATAACATTAAGAACTAAGTTGTTTAGTAATGTGTCTTGTATAAGGAAAATGTTGTGCCTGAAAGGATCGGATATATTATGTACTTACCTTTAAATATAATCATTATACTTATTTTGTAATTGGTGGTGGAATTTCTAATTAGTTTTTATACTTTTTTTTATTTAAAAGGGGAAGATGTTGTATATTAACGTTGAGGGTAACCTCACAATAATGTTTTGTTCATACACCGTACGGATAAAATAAAACAGTCATTATCTAGCAAGATCGTGTTTTACTTCAAACTGTAGCCACCAGCTACGTGCTAGAACGTGCTGAGTCTCACTTTGAAGAAGTTGCTTGCGCAGCGTGGCCACTGCACGTTAGATATCTTTGTGTGACGTGCAGTTAACTGTAGCCACCAGCTACGTGCTAGAACGTGCTGAGTCTCACTTTGAAGAAGTTGCTTGCGCAGCGTGGCCACCGCACGTTAGATATATTTGTGTGACGTGCAGTTAACTGTAGCCACCAGCTACGTGCTAGAACGTGCTGAGTCTCACTTTGAAGAAGTTGCTTGCGCAGCGTGGCCACCGCACGTTAGATATCTTTGCCCAACAGTGCACTACAAGAGGCTAATGTAGATTATAATAGTGATGGGTTTTATGGATTTCACACAGATATCTTACATGAATTGTTTAAAAGAACATACTACATACAAAGAACATAACAAAGGACAAAACTACATTGTCTACCCTGTAGTGTAGTAACACTACAGGGTAGACAATGTAGTTTTGTCCTTTTTGTACTAGAGTAGAGGAAACATCCAATAATGATCCTAACTGACTGCCAACCGTTTTAAAATCGCCTTAACTATAATAATTTTAACCACTCCAAAGTTAAAACTGACAGTTTGCAAGTATCAACTCGAATAACTGAACAAGCAATACAAGTTAGTATGTGCAAGACAAACTGCCGGCGGAACTTATTGGTCTCGCTCGACATACAACGCAACTCACTCAGATACTTAGCGGCTGACGATAGCATCGCACTTGTCTCGTGTGGACTCATCAACTGTGCACAACGTGCTAGTAAAGCGCTGAGCGTGAGCAACTCGCGGCTACGAGGGGTGATGTTGAACTTTACGTTTTGTCAATAAACCTGAGTTTTGATTCATCGATCGTTAAAGTTTACTTCTGATCATCCAACTATACAGTAAGTAAACATTGTGCTTACTTGGATTGAATATTTGTTTAGTTTGAATCAAATAGGAATACCTACACCAAAAGGCCTGCGTACAATTTTACATAGATTCGACAGCACACACCCACACAGTCTCAAGTAGTCTCAACTTACCGCCGCCGAACCGCTGAACCAAAAGGTTGGTTCAGCGGCCACGAGAACGGTGACCCGACGCGGCGAGGGTTGACGTCCACTACGGATATAACTCACATTTCAATTATTAAGTGTGTGTGAAGGCCTTTTTAAGCTTGACTGATTCCAAATTTTGCCACAACAGTGATCAGTTTATATTGTTTGAAAGCTCAGTAAGAATTTCCTATAATCACGTTCCTCTGTAGAGAGTTTCTCTAAACTCGCTTCGTCGGAACGTCTGCTAATCGCACAGCTGCTAGCAACAACAATAATTACTGTGGTTAGGCGAGTTGCACACGAGCGGACGTGCCGCGCCGCCGCGCCGCCGCCAACCAGTCGCGGTAAGCGCGTCACGTGCCTCACTCCTTATTTAATTTCTAATGCTGGGAACTTGAGGCGAGACGTGCCGCTCAGTAAGCGTAGACTGAACAAGTTGCATCAGCGCCCTCTGCAACTACTAACCAACTTACTGCTTTGAGGAAAGAAAGAATATTATATTTATTGAAGGAAAAATCTGGGAGCTGGAGGTGTACCTGCAAAATAAGTATTGACACTGCAAAGCAGGCAATCACTTATTATTATTAGTGTTGATAATAAAGCTGCGTGCTCCGAGCTGATCGACCGCGACGTTGGCAACGTTCTTTCACTGTCCGTGCGTCCAATAATAACAGACAAAGTCATATTTTTGCTTGATTTAGAGATGAAGATGTATTCTTAAAGATTATAGAAAAATATAGGTAAATAAGATTTTAACATTAGGTTTTCATTACTTGAATGAGTTTGAACTCTGTTCGTCTCGAGGACTATTATAGTAATGACGCAATAATAGAGATTTAGTTTAAGTTCACATTACTGTACCTACTTTAGTCCCAACTTCAGTCCCGCGGGTCTCGACTCTTTGTTGTATTCATAGAAATGTAAAATACAGTTGTATTTTAAACAAGTCGTTACAAGATGGAGAAGTTACTTCTTTGCCTTGTTTTTAACCGACTTCTAAAAAGGAGGAGGTTCTCAATTCGGATGTTTATATACTTATTTCTTTTTCAACACACTTGCTTGTAAAGTGGCTCTTATTGAACCGCTTTTAGGTCCATAATGCAGTGTATTAAAAACGCGTGCTTTTTCTTTATTTTAATCCACAAGTGCTTTATTTCCACAGATAACTATTTACTAGTCAGAGATGCGCGCTTTTTTAATCTCATCAATTCACTTTTTTTTTAATAGTCCCAAAATTAACTAATATTTATTTACCTTAAGGTGAATGCGCAGGAACCACGGACAAATCAAGGTGAATGCGCAGTGGTAGACGGCAAAATTCAAATAGGTTTTTTGCAATTTTCAGGTCAATGTCAGGTTGTATCTTGATCAAAATATGATTTGCGACTATAACAGGTACGTCTTTACAGAACTCAAACTCAAACTCAAAGCATTTATTTCAATTAAACCTTTAACAGGCACTTTTGAATTGTCAAGAAGTCGGTCAGTCAGAAAATATGAAGCTAGATTGCCCATTCCAAAGCGTAGGTACCTATGGAGAAGAACGGGCAAGAAACTCCATGGACACTCTTTTTAAATTACATTTTACAAAAATATTTGTTACATCATTACTTTTGAATTTATGATTATATAATGTGAGAACGATGTAAAAAATAAAAAAGATGTCCGCGTTAAAAGCGTCCAGAATACAACAAATAGTAACAAAACAACAATCCAAAATTAAAACAATTAAAATAAACCCAGGCGGCTAAGTGATGACCAGCCCCAACTGACGGCGCCCGTTCACGAACATGACGTATATATCAGCACCATTCAGCTCAACCACTTTGAAGGGAGCTAAATGATCCAACATACACGCCACCGTCAGCGAGACATTTGAGTGAGCATGACACACTATCAGCCGCCAGGGAATATTCAAGTCAATGAAAGATATACCCGGTACATGGTAGCTATAGATAACATAGAACTCACATCTGTGCTATGCAATTATACAATACAAAGGAAATTGAGTTTATACAATGCAAAGATAGTCTTACAATCGTCAGCAGCTCCAACAGTATTTTCAAGTGTTAGTCAATTAGTTGTGGAGCAGGACTAGCATTGAGCCAGGCATTTTTATCTGCGATGTAATCCCCTAACCTTTAATATGCCTGACTGCATAGTGTGCGTTTTATATAAGATTTAAATTTTGTCTCATTCAGTTGAAGAATGTGGGGAGGTGTGTGGTGTGTGGGGGGGTGGGTGTGGTGTGGGTTTGTGGGGTGGTTTTTTTTCTATGGGTCTTTGTTACCTGATAATAAATGGTTTATTATTATTATTATTATAACATTTTAGACAGTACCCCATAAAAGATGAATCTACTTTAGCCAGTCTGAAACCTGGTTGAACTACTAGGTCCCTATTTCTAGTACTATAATTATGTCTTTCACCTCTTTTACTAAAAAGATGTAAATTTTTCCTTACATACATGATGTTTTCATAGATATATATATTTTTTTTTTTTTGCGGATGGGAAATCATCAAATGATTTCCCATCCGCAAATAGCATAGATATATTGACAAGGCACCGTCATGATGTTAATTTCCTTAAACAGTTCCCTTAGAGAATCGCGCCTGCGGAGATTATATGTATATGGCTCTGATGGCTCTTTTCTGCAGAATAAAAATAGAATCGTTGTCTGCAGCCCGTCCCCAAAGTAAAATACCGTAAGACATGATACTATGAAAGTAACTAAAATAGACTAGTCTTGCGGTATCTACATCAGTAAATTGACGGATTTTTTTGACAGCATAAGCTGCTGAACTTAGCCGTCCTGCAAGAGATGTTAAATGAGGACCCCAATGTAGCCTTGAGTCGAGCGTGATCCCTAGGAAAACAATTTTATCGACGAATTCTAGTTTCTCTTGATTCAATATTATCTCACAATCACTACCCTTGACATTTGGTAAAGAAAATCTTATGCACTTAGTTTTTTTTCCAGTATGATAATCATTCGAATCATTAATACATCTTTCGTAAGGAACAGTTCTTAGGGAAAAAATCTGACTTGAAAGATTCTATTCTAATGACTATAATTATGTAAATACATATATATTAAAGTCGCGAACCTTAATTGATCGAGATACAACCTGATACTGACCTGCAAATTACAAAAAAACGAAAGAAAATTTTAATTATCCACCTTAAATTGTCCGTGGTCCCTTCCGAAACCAAACGGAAAAGACCCTGACTGGCGTTCTATTATTGCGGATTCTCACTGAACTAATGTATATTTGGATAACAGTTGGTCTGCTGAGATGCATCCGAAACCGTGACAACATGCACAAAAAATCAAATAATCAACCTCAAAACGCGTTTTTAAAACTAACATATTTGCGCTACCGAAATTTCTGCAACAATCTGCTTAAAAAACTTAAAACAGCACATGAAGAAAAAGCTTATTCCGACGCTAAAAATAATCCAAAAAAGATGTGGGGGCTATCCGTAATGTACTCGACACAAATAAAAAAACTTCAGCTCCGATTGACCTCCTAAAAATAGACACTGACCCAATCGTATCGGTCAACGCCATGAATAAGTTCTTTGCTGATGTCGGCAGAAACCTGGTAACAAGATCCCGCAAAACTTATACAACAACGTCCAACATACTACGGGCCCAGCCACGATGCTTAACTCAATTGGCCTTCTGGAGACAGATGAGGAACAGGTCGAGGCTATCATTAAAGATCTCCGCGTGGACAGTGCTTCTGGCTGGGATGATATCTCTCCCAAATTGATAAAATCCACAAGACACAAATTAGTTCCGGTCATAACGCACATTTGCAATCTTGCAATTTCCACCGGCACTTTCCCTAAGACTCTCAAAAAAGCCATTGTTCATCCAATCTTCAAAACAGGTGACAGAGAGAATGTAAATAATTATCGACCAATCTCAGTACTTCCAGTCATTTCCAAAATATTGGAAAGAATCATCTAGAAATATCTCCTCAACTTTCTAAACAAATATAAAATCATCGCTAAAAACCAGTACGGCTTTAGAAAGGGGGTATCAACGGAAGACGCTATATTAGCTCTACTGGACTCTGTTGTCAACAAAATTGACTGTAAATACAAATGTTTCGGCATATTTTTGGACCTCTCTAAGGCCTTCGACACTGTCTCTGTCCCTATTTTACTCAAAAAATTAGAACAGATCGGAATACGCGGCACAGAACTCAAATTGCTCAAGGATTTTCTATCGGACCGGACCCAGTGCGTTAAAATAGGAGAGTATGTCAGTAGTGAACAACTTCTAGATTTCGGTGTGCCATAAGGAAGTTTGCTCAGCCCCCTCCTCTTCCAAACCTATGTTAACGAACTTTGTCTACTCACCCTCCCCTCTACTCATACTATAGCGTACGCCGACGACACTGTTTTAATGTCCAGTGGACGTGACTGGGAAACAGCTAGGGAGGCCGCTGTAAGGTCCTTGACCCAAGTAATGAGCTGGTTGAGCAATAATAGCTTAACCTTAAACGTCAGCAAAACCAACTTCATAACCTTTGGTTCCAGACCCTCTACCCTTCCATCTGACCTCTCACTACAAATCAAGGCTCATGTTTGTGATGAGCATAACCGCAACAATCCCTGTTCATGCCAGACTGTGACGAGAGCCTCCTCTGTTAAATATCTCGGCCTTTACCTTGATTCCTCTCTAAGCTGGAAGACCCACATTGAGTCTCTGTCTGCGCGCACTAGAAAACTCATTTATATTTTCAAAAAGTTGAGAACTTCCACCCATAAAGATATCCTAAAAATGGTTTACACCGCTCTATGTGAATCAACACTAAGTTACTGTATCGCTGTGTGGGGTGGTGCAGCCAAAACTATTCTCATACCAGCTGAAAGAACCCAACGCGCACGAAAAGTCCTGTTAAGCAAACCATTTAGATACCCAACTCAGCAAGTGTATTCGGACTTTAAGGTACTCACAGTCCGTCAAATGTTTATGCTTCGTGCGATCACACGTGCACATAAAATTACCCCTCCCAGTAGATGTAAAACCCCTACGCTCAGAAGAAGACCCAAACCCGTTTGTACCAAAGTTTGTACAAATACCGCCTTTGCACGGCGGCATAACCGTTATTTAAGCACTTTATTATACAATAAACTGCACAACACCTTAAGCATTCACTCTTTGAACAAATTCCAATGCAAACAAAAATTAAAGGAATATTTGCTAACCCTAAACTATGACGGCACGGAAGAATTACTCAAACCTTAACTTAAACAAATCAGGCAAACACTCACAGCACTCACATACACTTACTCATACATCTACACTCACACAATCACACACAACCGGCACTTATGTAGTTACTCTCTAATCCATTAAAACTATTGTTACCCTATTTTCCCCATTTCTTATCTTCAAAATTAATCGTATTAGTCTAGTTTATTTTTTTATAAAAGTACACATTACAAATTTTTAAGTAATTATTGTAATATTCATAATGGACGGATAGATGACCCCTGTAACACAGGTTTTGCCTAGCACGGGGGTCATTAATCATTTATTTTAGACCAGGCTATTCGCACGCTTAAATTAAGTGTCACTCTGTATTTGTGTACCTTTTTTATGCCAAATAATTTTATTATTATTATGATGACTTTACATATCTCGGGACCATGGGGTCCCGGTCCTTTGGAAGGCGTACGAGGGGCCGAAGCCAACTCGCAGAGGCCCCTTAGGAAATTTTAATGAAATGCGGCACCAACCGACGATTATCCCCGTATGCACTATGCAAGTGCACCCAAGGATAACCCCCGGTTGCTGTAGGACTATTGCAGGATATGGAAAAATAAAAAGTTGGACTATTGGTTTGGGTGGCTAAAGTTGACTGGTTACCAAGAACTATAGAAGAACTATGACCCCTGCCTGATCAATGTTTTATATATACACGGATTATATGGTAGAGGGTGACTTGCACACTCAATAATGGGCCCCCAGAAACGGTCGCTAGCACATTATTATGATTATTATTATTATTTCTTTATGACAATAGTACTTTCTAATACCATAAAGTATTCTGGCAATAATTTGGTCAAAATTAATGACATTAATCATCATTTAAATTAGACATTAAGACAATAGAGACAACCTCTTGCAAAAATGTAGCTAAGGTAAATAATAAGTCAAATGAAAGTGTAAAAAAATTAAATAGTATCAATCTGGTGCATCAAAATATTCAAGGATTTTTAAACAAAGAGTTAGAAGTAGAATTATTCCTGAATTGTAACAATATAGATATTCTTTGTTTGACAGAACATTGGCTTAAAAGCCACCAGTTCATGTTCAATTTTAGTAATCACCAGGTTGGTAGTTCATTCAGCAGAGTAAATGCTATACATGGTGGCTCATTAATTTTAATAAATAACCAGCTTAAGTTTAAGGACCGAAAGGATATCGTAAGCCTCTCTGTTGAGCGAACAATTGAAATAGCCTGTATAGAATTGGAGCAGTTCATTATATTAAGTGTATACAGACCACCTTCAGGATTGTATGATTGTTTTGAAAAAGTTATGGATGAAGTGTTGCACAAAATCTGTAATACAAAGAAGTCTATCATCACTTGTGGTGATTTTAATGTTAATTTGTTAGACAATTTTGGGTTAAGTACTAAAATTATAAGTTTGTTTCAGTCATACAATCTTGCTAACCAATTTTTAGAGCCCACTAGAATAACTCCTACTAGTGCCACATGCCTAGATAACATTTATACAGATGTTATACCGACCCACAAAGAAATTATTAACTTAATAGACTCAGATCATTGCGGACAATTGATCAGTATTCCAAATTACAACAAAAACGTTACTAAAAAAGATATCACTGTTAACCCAAAACAACTAATCGCTTGGAAACATTTAAAACTAAACTCTTGGGTAAATTACCACTTTTATTCACTAATGATGACCCTAATCAACAATATAATGATTTTTTTAATATGTATTGCACACAATTTGATAACACTTTTATTCCAAAAAGATTATCAGTTAATAGTAACGCTTCCTTCAGTGACTGGGCCACCATTGGTATACATAAAAGTAGAAAACGACTTTATGAATTATATGAAGAACGGATTTGTATAAACACTGCTGAATTTAATTTATATGTTAAGAATTATTCTAAAATATTTAAAAAAGTTTGTAGTATTGCCAAGTCACGTTATTTGAGTTCAAAAATTAAAAATAGTAGCAACATTATTAAAACGACTTGGAATGTCATTAATAGCGAAACGGGAAGGTCATGCACCCGAAGTAGTGACTACAGCCTTGCTATTGATGGCAATATAATTAAATCAGATTCTCAAGTCGCCGCGGCCTTTGAAAATTTCTTTGCAGAGATTCCAGTATCAACTACTAAATCTCTTAACTCATCACCCGCTGCCGCAGAGTCTTTACTTAAAGAAAACGTTTCAGTTTGTGATTCTGAATTTCACTTTGAATATGTAACCTGTAACGATATAATTAAAACCTTTCACACGTTAAATGTTAAAAAGACCGCAGATCTATGGGGTAATTCTGTGGATGTTGCTAAGTCGATTATAAACATTGTAGCACCTACTTTAGCTGTTATATTTAATAATTGTATTGACCGTGGTGAGTTTCCTGATCTTATGAAAAACAGTAAAATAATACCGTTGTTTAAATCGGGTAGTACATCAGACCCTACTAATTATCGACCTATTTCAGTACTACCTACCTTTAGTAAAATTTTTGAAAAACTTATTTTGAATCAATTGCAAAGATTTTTTAATAAAAATAAATTACTGCATAATAAACAGTTCGGTTTTACAAGGGGTCGTTCGACTACCGATGCAGGAGTTGAACTTTTAGGACATATTTATAATGCATGGGAGGACAAATGCGATGCCTTGGGCGTCTTTTGCGATTTGTCCAAGGCATTCGATTGTGTTCTTCATGAAACATTAATCAGGAAACTGCACCACTACGGAATCCGGAACGCCTCTCTGGATCTTCTTACTTCTTACTTGAGTGATAGGATTCAGAGAGTTGATGTTAACGGAAAAAGGTCACCCGGATCTGTAGTAAGAATGGGGGTCCCCCAGGGCTCAATTCTTGGTCCTTTCTTGTTCCTTATTTATATCAATGACTTGCCGTACCTCATAAAGGATAATCATGATATAGTGTTGTTTGCAGATGACACTTCTCTTTTGTTTAAAATCAAACGTCAGCAGCTGGTTACTGACAATGTAAATAACGCCCTTGCAAAAGTAGTTAACTGGTTTAATGTCAATAACCTACTTCTTAACTGAAAAAAAACGAAATGTATTAAGTTTACGATACCCCACGTTAGACAAGTAGAAACTAGTGTTCTCATTAAGGATGAAGAGTTAAAACCCGAAGATACCACAGTATTCTTAGGCATAACGTTGGATGCCAAGCTTCAATGGGGCCCCCATATAGATAAATTGTCAAAAAAGCTTAGCTCTGCAGCATACGCCGTTAGGAAAATTCGTGATTTGACTGATTTAGAGACAGCCCGTTTAGTTTACTTTAGTTATTTTCATAGTGTGATGTCGTACGGTATTCTGTTGTGGGGAAATGCCGCCGATATTCAGACAATTTTTATTTTACAAAAAAGGGCAATTCGTTCTATTTATAAATTAAGTCCTAGACACTCCCTCAGAGACAAATTTAAAGAGATTAATATAATGACTGTGCCTTCTCAGTACATTTATGATAATCTTTTGTATGCACATAAAAATATTAATCTGTTTAAAAAATACAGTGATATCCATAACATAAATAAAAGGAACAAACACAAATTTGTTGTTCCTACAACAAGGCTCAAGAAAATAGGTGGCTCGTTTAGATGCCAATGTATACATTTTTATAATAAACTTCCTAGCCACATTCAAGAACTAAGCCTAAATAAATTCAAAGCTTTTATAAAGCGAAAACTATGCCAGAAAGCCTATTATACTGTAAAAGACTATATTGAGGACAAAAAGGCTTGGGATTGAGCTGCTCCAATAGGTTTAGACAGTGAATGTTATTTTGCAATTTTTACACTTTAATATTTTCTTTTTTTTTTTTTTAAGTATCTATTTACTTACACAATGACATGTACATTTACTGTATAAAGTATTATATTATTTTAATTATTGTGAATGTGAGGACTATGTGGGTCATTGTTTACATTTTAATCGTGGTCTGGCAGTTTGAGTAGTTTATGCGGCCTACCCAAATGTCCTGTCTTTGGTATTGTTCGTCGAATCGTTGAGCTCCTGAAGTTCTGAGTTGAGCTGCACGGTTACTGACAAATGCGTGCACTGACTGGACAGGTCCACTCAATCTGTGTGGTTCTTTCCTCAAAAGATCTTTTCAGACACTAATCTACATGGTCCTCAAAGATTATGTCCGGATTTTTATATACACATTGACATTGATGAATTTTATTTAGACAATGACATGAATATTTACTTTGTAAAGTATTTTTTTTTTTTTCTTTTCATTTAATTATTGTGAATGTGAGGACTATGTGGGTCATTTTTTTTTTCTGTGTTCCTTCTTAGTTTTAATCATGATCTGGCAGTTTGAGTAATTTACGCGGCCTACCCAAATGTCCTTTCTTTGGTATTGTTCGTCGAATCGTTGAGCTCCTCATTTCTGAGTCGAGCTGCACGATTTTTGACAAATGCGTGCACTGATTGGACAGGTCCGCTCAATCTGTGTGGTTCTTTCCTCAAAAGACCATTTCAGACATCAATCTACATGGTCTTCACACGATCTGACCAAGATTTTGTCTGGACTTTAAAAGAGACTGTGACCTCTGAGTTTGTTTCGGCCTTTCTTCTCAGAGTAGTCAGATAGGAAACGCCGACCACATCTAGTTTTAAAAAATATGATGACGTGTAAAAGTGTTTGTAAAAACCTACTTACAGAAAATAAATCATTTATCATTTATCATTTATCATTTATCATACTAACTAAACTACAATTTGACATACGACAACACTACGATCAGTCTAAACATTATTTTGTGTTTATTATATTTTTTCTATAGGCTGTTTAGAGGTTTTATCAGTGCCATATTTAAAATGAGAGTCAGTGAGTGTTTTTATTTACATCTGCGCGCGCATCGCTAGTGCTGGCTAGCACGGCGCGCGTAAAAAAACAAAACTAGCGCGCCATTTTCCAAACAAGTTAATATTTAACAATACAAGTCTGTTTTTTTCCTCGCAAGTGTGTTGAAAAATGTCGTATGAAACGCGTGTGCATTGATCATTAGACTTTCGGCTTTCTTATCGCGCTCGCCTACGATCAACATAACACACATATTGTATCATAGTGTACTATTATGTATTCGGGCATAAAGGACTTCGTCATATACAGGGTTATTGGTAAAACATTAACAACCTCTTAAGAAGTCATTGTACTCATCATTATGAACAACTTTTACTATAGGACCAAACCTGAAATCGTTCCCTACATTTATGTTCATATAACTCGTCAAAATGTACCATTAACCCTGTATAGACCGATTTGCAAAATTCTTTTTTTGTTCGAAAGATGTTTATTCCGAAATGGTCTCATTTAAATTTCGTAAAGATCTGATTATGAGTTTCGGAGACAGACAACAGAACTTTTCAATAAATGCCAGCAAATCAACCGCGATTGCTGCTATCGCATATCGATACCTCTGGGCTCAAAGGGCGTATAGCACAAAACACAGGTTTTCAGGAGAAGCAAAAAACAAAAAAATAAAAATTGTTTTCGTTATATCTCTCTCATTTTTAGAGCTACATAAAAGTATCCAAGGGATAAAGTTCTTAGATTTTTGATGTGCTTAAGAAGGTTTTTTCAAAAATAGGTCTGGTTTTGTATTGGCTGAGATAGCATGTGCTTTACGACCAAAAAAATTTTATATATGTCCTATACACCCCATAAAAATACGCCCTGAGCAGGTCCACAGGGGCGTAAGCCCAACTTTTCATAAATGATGCAAAGACACAGGGGTGTATAAATTCTTGAATTGTTGTATAACGTGGTAAAGGACAATATTTTTACAATTATTTTTCTAATTGATATTTTATTTATTGAGTAGGCATCTATTCTTCGATAATTATTTAGATTTTTTTTTGCCGTTATGCTGCTGGACAAAGATCTCCCTAGTCCCTACTCTCTTTCCACATCCCTCTGTCCAGAGCAGCTCTCTGGCAAACCTTTACTCTCTTTGTATTTGGACCTCTGCTGAATTATCAAAGACCATGTTTGAGAACCATACGTGAGAATGGGAAGAATATACATGTCGATGAGTCTTCTCTTAAAGTGATAGTGGAAGATCGCCCTTCGTTTGATATTTCATGGCCCAATAGCTCTTCCAGGCATTTTCGGCGCGTCTGGCAACTTCTTTGTTTGCCTGAAAGAGCCTATTTGACCAAGATAGAGCTACTCATCGACATATTTAACCTCCCCACCCGCCACGGTGATCCTGCGATGCACGTTATTCATCATCAACTTGGTCTTTGACATTCGCTATTACTTCGTTTTCGACATATTCATTTGAAGTCTGACCTCTAGGCTTGCCGTACTGAGATCTTCTAGCATCTGAGTCAGCTCGCAGACTGAAGACGAAAAAAGAACAATATCGTCGGCAAAACGGAGTTGGATAATCTCTTTTTTTCAACCATAATGCCCCTTTCTACCCAGCTTGCTGCTTGCTTTCTGAAGACTTCCTCCAGAACGGCCGTAAATAATTTCGGAGACAGCGGGTCTCCTTATTTAACTCCTTTATTGAACTGTAAAGACGGTTCTGTCTTAGAATTGATTTTAATAACTGGGTTGCTGTTTCTATCAAAAGAAGTGGTGTCTATTTCTTGATTTTGTAAGGCGTTGCAAATTGAGGTATGGCTGATGCTATCAAAAGCTTTTGAGTAATCTATATGCAATATAAAGTGGGAGCTGGAACTCTGTATGTTTCTCGAGAACCTTGTTGATGGAGTGGAGGTGGTCAGTAGTAGAATGGCCGCGACGAAATCCGGCCTGTTCGGGGGGCTGATGTTTGTCGAGGGCTCCGGCTATTCTGTTCTCGATTATTTTAATGAAAGCTTTGTACAGGTGTGAAACCAGACTGATAGGATGCTAATTGTCTATGTCTGTTTTGTCACCCTTTTTGTGGAAAAGAATAATCAAAGAATGGCAAAATGTGCGTGGCAGAATTCCGGTGTTTAAAATACTGTTGAAAACATTGGTAACATGTGGAAGAAGGACAGGCTCTCTTATTTTTAAGGCTGCAGTGGTTACGCCATCGTCGCCTGGGCTCTTACTATATTTCATGCTCTGCAGTGCCTCTCTTCAATTAACTGCTTCGTTTGGTAACTAAATTTACTCTCTTTGTATTTGTTTTATTACTGACCTTTTTAGTGGTGTTTTTTATGTAAGTGTATTGTGTTTGAACGTCACCTTTGTCTGTTCTGTCTAATAAACTAAAATATTTTTTTAAATCTAAATTGAATATCTCTTGGTTTGCTATGAGAGTGGCTTTATTTAATCTTCTAATTGAGTTTTTAATAGAAATAAAAAGAGGATAATAGAAACTAAAATTATGATGAGAAATAAAAATCGTTTATTTCACTTTTCTATAAAAACAAAACTAAGTATACTAAAAGTTTTTAAATTTGTAATGAGATCATTTAATTTTTCATTTTCTTCATCATTTCTTATTAAATTTTTTTCAGTTTTTATGCTATGTAATCAGGTGTCTTTGTTATAATCTGCTACATCAGTTTTAAGCTAATAAAGCTTAAAACTGATGAAGCAGATCTCTTAGGTCTCTTTATTTTATAATAAAATGTAGGTTATAGCACAAATACATTTTTATATTTGAAATTTTTAAAGGACGTAAAGAGCAATATTACTTTTCGAACGATCTTACACCCAAAATCTTCAACCAAATTGGTTTATACAACCTGCCAATTTTTGTGGAGGCAGCAATATGTTCCTTATGTCCCTAATTAACCCCCGACGCAAAAACGACGGGGTGTTATAAGTTTGACGTGTCTGTGTGTGTGTGTGTGTGTGTGTGTGTGTGTGTGTGTCTGTCTGTGGCATCGTAGCTCCCGAACGGATGAACCGATTTTAATTTTGTTTTTTTTTATTTGAAAGGTGAATTAGTCGGGAGTGTTCTTAGCTATGTTTGATGAAAATCGGTCCAATATGGCCGCCGTCACAAAATGGCGGACTACATATTTTTTCACAACTCCCTTAATATGGGTATCAAATGAAAGGGCTTGAGTAGTAGAATACTATACACTATGATAAATTTCAAATCCAAGATGGCCGCCACCACAAAGTGGCGAATTACATTTTTTTTTTCACTTCTCCCTCAATATGGGTATCAAATGAAAGGGCTTGACTAGTAGAATACTATACGGTATTACAAATTACAAATCCAAGATGGCCGCCACCACAAAAAAGCGAATTATATTTTTTTTTCACAACTCCTTCAATATAGGTATCAAATGCAAGGGCTTGACAAGTAGAATAATGTAATGTACACTATATTGAAAGGGAATGAGGAATATTAACTAACGTAATGAAAACTAGAAACTTGAAAATATTTTTTTGTCTGATCAATGCTCTAGAATGATGAGGGAAGTGGAGTGATGACTTGTACCTACGATCACTAAGTTTGACTATTTTTATTACGAATGGAATTATCCTACTTAAAACGCGTAGGTATTTCTACATCAGATTGTGTCGCAGTCCCATTTTTAACCCCCGACGCAAAAACGACGGGGTGTTATAAGTTTGACGTGTCTGTGTGTGTGTGTGTGTGTTTGTGTGTGTGTGTGTGTGTGTGTCTGTCTGTGGCATCGTAGCTCCCGAACGGATGAACCGATTTTAATTTTGTTTTTTTTATTTGAAAGGTGAATTAGTCGGGAGTGTTCTTAGCTATGTTTGATGAAAATCGGTCCAATATGGCCGCCGTCACAAAATGGCGGACTACATATTTTTTCACAACTCCCTTAATATGGGTATCAAATGAAAGGGCTTGAGTAGTAGAATACTATACACTATGATAAATTTCAAATCCAAGATGGCCGCCACCACAAAGTGGCGAATTACATTTTTTTTTTCACTTCTCCCTCAATATGGGTATCAAATGAAAGGGCTTGACTAGTAGAATACTATACGGTATTACAAATTACAAATCCAAGATGGCCGCCACCACAAAAAAGCGAATTATATTTTTTTTTCACAACTCCTTCAATATAGGTATCAAATGCAAGGGCTTGACAAGTAGAATAATGTAATGTACACTATATTGAAAGGGAATGAGGAATATTAACTAACGTAATGAAAACTAGAAACTTGAAAATATTTTTTTGTCTGATCAATGCTCTAGAATGATGAGGAAAGTGGAGTGATGACTGGTACCTACGACCACTGAGTTCGACTATTTTTATTACGAATGGAACAATCCCACTTAAAAAGCGTAGGTATTTCTACATCAGATAGTGTCGCAGTCCCATTTTATAAACTAGATCTGAAATAGGTACCTAAGATATCTAACGCTATGAAATACTTGTACGAAAGTTGAATAACTAAAGGAAGAACTAGGAAAAGGATATAATAAAACAAAAAAATTTGTTTAGTCTTAAAAATTATTCTTCAACTATAAGTAAATAAATAATAATTTTTTTGACGGATAAAAAACCTGACTAAACACCAAATTACCTGAATCTTAAAACGCAAGAAAATAAAAGAAATGAAATACAAATATTAAGGACTCCCTACAAAAAGCAGCAAATAAAAAATTAAATTAAAAATTTAAAAAACCCCCGACACAAAAAAATAATAAAATTAAATGTAAGTAATTGGAAAAGGATCAAATAATTTAAAAACCCCCAACTTAAAGAATCTAGGTAACGAGACTAAAACAGATAAATTCATATGGCAGTCGGGGGACCGTTCTGTGGAACACCTTCTATGCTAAGAGGTCCCCCGACTGCCATATGAATTTATCTGTTTTAGTCTCGTTACCTAGATTCTTTAAGTTGGGGGTTTTTAAATTATTTGATCCTTTTCCAATTACTTACATTTAATTTTATTATTTTTTTGTGTCGGGGGTTTTTTTCAAATAAGTTGTGCACACGTAACGAAAATTACGAGGTCGTATTCGACATTTTTTTGCGTATTTCGCCACGTGGATTACACAGATCGATAGAGAATCAAAAACTGAGTGAGAAAAGTATAAAATGTCAAAAAGCCCAAAATGTGCTATACGCCCTTTGAGCCCAGAGGTATCGATATGTGTGTATTGTTTAAGCAATCACACATAACATCACGCCTGTACCCTCTAAAAGGGTACGCAGATGTGTTCAATATACCACGGTACACCGTACCCAGGTGTACCGTGGTATATTGAACACACCCTCATAAACATTCTCTTATTTTTTAATGGATAAGGTATGCTTCAGTGGTGGTCCCATAAAATTTTATGAGCTTTGCTTGGGTAGTTTTTGAATTAGCTTCAATAATACGATTTTTATTACACTTAGTTTATGTTGATGATGTTGTTGAAATAGCTTCTTGTCCCTGATATTCACATGGCAAGTAGATACGATAGTACGTAAATTTGTGCGGGGTAGGTACAACTAAAAAGTAAAAAATAAAAACTTTTTTACAAAAAAAAAAAAACAACCAACTTCCAAAAACAAACATTACAAAGTGAAAAATAACTTTAATTTCGGATGTTGGTGTCGTTTGTTCTACATTTTCGTTTTTTAACACCGACAAAAGTTTTTATTTAGTATCATCTCTTTCAATATTTACCTACTGACAACTGGCAATAATTTGTGGGTTTTATGAAAAACCCAGCAAAGCAATTGACTGATAATAATCATTTATAAATAATATGAAAATATTTAATTAAATTAGGAAACAAAGGAGTTCTCAGTTTTGGGGCACTCAGTTGTCCGATTACTGCATTAGTCCTCGTGATCCCCGATCCATCCACCGAGCCACATTCCAAGCTGCACATTAATTTGAGGATCACGTGATCATCTAGCTTTCTCGTTGTGGCACTCTATAAGGACGTTATTCAGCAATTACGTACGTATGCTGTTTATGTAGCGCACATAAAAGGTTATATTCAATTTCAACGTACGTTTCAGGAATAAGTGTTGCCAGTACAGAAAACAATTCGCTTTATATCAGCAATCAAAGCGTATTGTCTAGCATCTGAACCATCTCGGTGTTTCTACGAGCTACATAAACTCGCCGAGCCACATAAACAATGTTACCATGCCACAGACTACGTACATACATACAACGTCTTTACTTCTTACATTCATCGCCATTGCACCCACACATGCGCGTTTAGGATTTACTCGTATTACAGAAGAAGTAAAGGGACACACACGCGTGTCGTGATTAGGATATGGTGTAAGCTAGTGCCACGCCTGTGTGCGTGCACGGGGCGGCGTCGTCGTCTGCGGCGCGCCCGCAGTGCTCACAATGGCATTCGCCTGACGGCGTACAGCCGACACTATTATATTCTTTCTCGTTTCATCTGAAATGAGTCGCGCTCTCGGCGTGTAATTAATTGCACTCCAACTTAACGCGAGCAAGAGGGGAAGGATCACTCCATGTAATGAGAAGAATTCTTCCTCAAGCTCTTATTTACATTTAGAGATTACGTTTGCGTGTCTGTTTTTCTGTAAGCTATCTACATTCAAATGTGACACAGAAGTCTATAAAATAGGTATTGAAATGGAGAGGAATAGGTACAATATGTGTTTCTTAGCATACGGTATTGGCAAGTATAATTCTGTCGTAACAAAAATCGGCCGAATGCGTGTCGGACCACGAATAATGAGGAGTTTCATAGTTGGGATGAATTTATCGGCTCCGAAACTTAATACCAGAATCGTTGATTCGCAAATTACCAGGCTCGCAAAACACCGGATTCGCCATATACATTAAACTTTACATTGTAGTTAATTGATTTTTCAAAAATCCAATGATGCAGTTTTAGTTTTCGCTCCTTTGAGTACTTTTCGCTATTCGCAAGACCCCTTAAGAGGTTTTGCGTTAATTCAATAACATGGTGTATATAAAATTCAAAGTCCTGGGTCCTGACTGACTGATATATCAACGCACAGCCTAAACCGCCGGTCCTAGAGACATGAATTTTGGAAGGTGTGTTCTTTGTTAAAAGTAGGTACCACTAAGAAAGGGTTTTTGGAAATTCAACCTTTAAAGGGGTCAAAAGGAGATTATGTTTGTATGAAAAATCTTATTCCTTGAGTTAGTGACCTTGAAACTTGACACAAATACTTATCTAAGTAAATTATGAATTTTGGCATTTTTTTTACTAAACTGCCCCCTGAAAGGGGATTGAGAGGTGTAAAAGTTTGATGGACTCGAAACTCAGTATTTATACTTAAGACCAAAAATAAAAATAAAGTGTATCAGAGTTTTTCGAAAATCTACCCCTAACGGGTGCAAAGGGGTAGTTAATTCTACAGGGGAGAATTTTACTGCATGGCTTGCTTAACTCGAAAATTGGTATAAATAACCTTTGAGCCAAGTAATGAACACATCCCAAACGATTTTACGAAATTCCACCCCTGTGGGGGTGAAAAGCGGGGATACAGTTTATAAGAAAAATCTTATTCATAAACTTGGCAAGAATACTTGCCTAAGCAAGTAATAGAGTTTATTATTATCAGTTTATCAAAACTACTCCTGAAAGGGGATTTTGGGGTGTTATAGTTGAGTCGTAGTAACTATAGATGTGTATTTATACCTTTTAATCCGTGTAGTTAATCTCAATATATTCAGTATCTACTCAGATCTCAGGTGTTTCACTTGTCTCCCAAGTCCCATCCTTACATGGCGACCCTGCCATATTTGGGGCCGTGGCGATACCGTCTCCGGATATCTATCTAGTGTTGCGGCTTAAAATACTCAACTTGATTTAATAAGAATTGAAGATACAATGAATAATATCAGTGCCAAAATAAACTACCCTACGATACCAATAATTTCTAAAAACTAGTGATGCGAAAATGTGTCGTTCCAACGTGGAGAAAGAGACTGTGTTCCTGAACCAAAATGCCGTTGGTTCAAATCGGGGGCAGGTCGAAGCAGTAAAGGAGCACATGTCGAATATTACCCTTATATTGATAATCATCTCTGTGTTGCTGAGCCTCGGCGTGGTGTACTTTTTATGGAAGCAGTACAAGAAATGCCATTTGCTGTGGATCCGTGAGGCGAACCTCGCTAATGGACAGAGAGATGGTTCTTTCATTCGGCGACGACGACCAAATCTTTATCCCGACTTAAAGATCGACGAGGCTACAGTTTGAAGCAGTGAAAAGTGTTTAAAAGACTATCCAATTACAGTGAAGTGATAACCGTGTAAGTTAATACCCAATAGTGTAATACCCATGGACAAAAGGACACGCGTGGATAATGGTATTTATCATGTTTATTTAGTAAATAAGGGAAAAACGATTGATATGTATTCATATTTCTCATAAATTAAAGGCAGTATATTTAAGTAAGTTGCATGAAGAGCTAGTACAAATACGGAGATATTTAATTAAAATTGGGCCATCGCGTAGACAAGGAGATATTTTAGCGAAAAAGCTTGGTAAAAAAAAACTACGTGGCATGTAATTATTAAACAATACAACAATTACATAGCATACACAAATAAAATAAAGAGGACTACAGCAGAATCAAATAGTATAACAGAATTATGTGGGAAAATTAGTGACTTATATACAGAAATAACTAAGTTATGTCAAGGAATAGTTATTAGTGATATTTCTATAAAAATGGAGTTCGACTTAAGAGTTGCTTTGAACTTATTACCGGTTGTGACAGACGAAATTTCAAATACAAAACAATTGATAGACGGCATAGATTATTACAGTTCAGTCGTAGACACGAAAGCGCACAAAAATCTTATTAACTTCGTACTTAAAAGTAGATTATCACAAGGAGCAAAATTAAAGTTAGCTACCAAATATGACAATGTGCAAATGCTTTTGTGTGACATGAAGAGAGTACTATTACCGCAGGAATCAGCAAGTGCGTTGCAAAAACAACTTCTCAACTTCAGGCAAGACGAGATGTCAGTTGATGATTTTGGAAAAAAGCTTTCCGAAATGTTTGTTGATCTCATTATTTCACAATCTGAGGGTAACTCGGAAAAGTATGATGTTTTAAAGACAATAAACGAAAAACAGGCAATCAGGCAGTTTAGTGATGGTTTGAGGAATCGCAGGATTAGTACAATTCTGGCAGCACAGAAGTTTCAGTGCTTAAAAGATGCTGTTCAGGCAGCGTTAGACGAGGATAGCACATCGATCAGCCAGAGTGCTGAAATTTTTTCACTGAGACGTAATATGAATTATAAAACCAATTCCAGGCAGGCAGTGTACTACAACAACCAGAGAGGCTACAGTAGAGGTGCGTATAGAGGTGGATTTAGACAGCGTGGCTACACCCGTGGCTACCAGGCACGTAGCAGAGGCCAGCAGCAGGCAGCTTATGTGCAGCCGGGCGCCGCTACTACAGCAGGCAACCACGAGCCTCGAGGTAGAGGCTATTATCGAGGTAACTCTTTTGAAAATAATAACAACAGGGGAAATAAAGCGGATCGTGGACATGGTCGCGTGATCACCGATGATGAGACGCGGCCACAACCCAGCACTTCATCACATGATGCTAAGGAATGCAGGAGTGAGTTTTTTCGTTTCTAAAAGTTATAAAATCATGGCTAGTGAAATCAGTTATCACGTAGAGTTATTAGTGAATCATTTGCAACCGTTTAGTTTGTTAATTGCTACGGGCGCATCCATTTCAGCCTTAAAATATAAACACGTACAAAAGTTCAATATCCTCATCTGTAAGGAGGACATAACTATAAATGGGATCGGAGGCAGAGTCCAAGCAATCGGATACGTAAATTTACAATTACGGACTCGCGAGCAAAACATAGTCCACAAGTTCTATGTGTTTGATAACTTGCCTTGTAAGGCATTTGGAATTTTAGGGCAAGACTTTTTAAGCAAGTACTCAACGGTCATTGACTTTCATAACAATGTTTTATCATTATGGTATAATGGAAATCAGATAACTTTAAAACTATATAATTCCAAGGATTACTTAATGACAATACCAGCTAGGTCAGAGTCAATACACTGCGTAAATACTAACTTGAAGGACGAAAACGTGATAGGCACGAAAGAAATATGTGAGGGAATTTTTGTCGCGAGTGCAATAGTGGTTCCAGACAATGGTAGAATACCAGTACGTATTTTGAATACAACAACCAATGACGTCACATTGTCAGAAATAAATCTCGATATACAGAGCACCAGGGACTACGATATTTGTGTTTATAACAAAAATGAGTTAAATGCAGAGCGGGTTAAGCAGTTACTTTCGATGTTAACCTTGAGTCATTTAAATAAAGAAGAAAAAATAACATAGAAAGTTTATGTGCCAAATATTCAGATATTTTTTATTTGGAAGGAGACAAATTATCAACTACAGACATTTATCAACACTCGATTATGTTGAAACAAGACCTCAACCAATTTATTCAAAACCATACAGACTACCCCATTCCTTAAAAAATGAAATTAAAAATCAAATTGACAAAATATTAAATGAGGGAATTATAGAACCATGTCAGGGTGAATGGTCCAGTCCCATTTTACTTGTACCCAAAAAGGCTGATAGTGATGACGTAAAAATGAAACACAGATGAAGTAAAAAGATTCGTAGCATTCGTAAATTACTATAGGAAGTTCATCTCAAATTTCGCAGAGAAAGCAAATCTATTAAATTCCCTGAGTAGGAAAAATGTCATGTTTAATTTCCTAATTAAACATGACATTTTTCCTACACAGAAAATTTAATTTTCCTACAAGAATGTCAAAAATCATTTGAATTACTAAAATAATGTGTCATTAAACATCCTGTATTACAATATCCCTATTTAGAGAGTAATCAATTTATTTTACAAACTGACGCGTCAGGTTACTCTGTTGGACCGGTATTGTGTAACGGAAATAGTAGACCAGTAGCATTTGCTAGTAGAAGTTTAAATAAAGCCGAGAAAAGATAAACAACAATCGAGAAAGAGTTGCTAGCCATCGTGTGGTCGGTTATGCATTTCAGACCTTATTTGTATGGCCGTAGGTTTACAGTCCAAACGAATCATAAACCGCTCATAGCTTTATTTGGAATGAAAGACCCTTCAAGCAGATTGACGAAATTCAGATTGATTTTGGAAGAATATGATTTTGCAGTGGAATATTTGAGAGGAAAAAATAATTCAGCAGCGGATGCAATGTCACGCTTGCGTATAACATCCGAGGAGTTGAAAGAGATGAATGACAGTGTCATCAATGTAATGACACGAGGCCAAAAGGCCAGGTTACAAACACAGGGTACTGTTATTTCTGACGACAATCGGCCTGATCACCGAAATGATTAGTAAACCGAAATATTTCAATGAATTACGTTTCATAACAAAAAAGAATTAGGGCGATATCGTAACTCGAATGAGATAAAATATGAGAATAAATGTTTTTGTTATGTACCAACAATAAATACAATTTTTATAAATCCAGCGTCTCGATCGCAATTCTCGCCAGGCGACTTTGTGAGAGAGTTGGAAATAATTTGTAACAAATATAACTTAGAGAAAATATATTTCATATAGGATAAGAATAATACTAATTTCATAGGAAAAATAATAAGTGAAATACAGAAAATAAATAAATGGTCAGGACCACTACAATGTATTTAAAAGTGGTTATTCCCAAAGTACTCCATTCCTTTGTGAGAATAAACAACAAATATGATCAACGTGTGATCATAAATGACTTCCATCTTTTGCCCACCAGTGGCCACGCGGGCATTAGACGGATGATAAATAATATAAAAAAATATTATTTTTGGCAAAGACTGGAAGCAGATGTAACAGAGTCTGTGAAGAGATGTGACAAATGTCAAAGACAAAAACATTCGTCACATCATACAAAAGAACCAATGGTAATCACTACTACGGCAATATCAGCCTTAAAAAAACTTACATGGAGTTTGTAGGTCCACTGGATAGAGATTACAATATTGAGTTGGTGATTATGAATTATTCCGTTCTGATCCCCTGACACACAAACACTTAGGTAATTATTTAAGGATACAAATAGGAAATCATACAGAAGCATGGAGCACATGGCTTCCTTTTTGGTGTTTTTCATATAATACATCAGAACACACTGAGACACGATTTACTCCTTTTGAGCTAGTATTCGGCAAAAAATGTATTTTACCAATGAACTTAAACTCAGGCTAGTTGAACCTTTATACAATTTTGATAGCTACCCATTAGAATTAAAATACAGAATACAAACAACGCAAAGATAGGCACGAGATAATTTAATAGCCAGTAAAGTAAACAGAAAAGTGAGATACGACCGAAAGGTTAATCCAGTGTCATACAAACAGAATTATTTAATTTTAATAAAAAATGAAACAGGTAATAAGTTCCAAAGCATTTATCAAGGTCCATATACCGTTATACGAGAATGTTCGCCAAATTTTGAAATTATGAAAAATAATAAAATGTACTTAATACACAAGAACAGGACAAAACTGTATATGCCACCTGTATCTTGATAATAGTTAATAAAATATAATTATTATAAGTGAGTTAATAAAAAGATAGGAGATAATTTAGTATTATAAATGTGTTTATTCAAAAAAATATAAATGCAATGTAAAGGCATTATTATTATTAATGATTCTTGTTTAACCATAAACATAATCAAACTCAAACTCAAACTCAAAGCATTTATTTCAATTAAACCTTTAACAGGCACTTTTGAATTGTCAAGAAGTCGGTCAGTCAGAAAATATGAAGCTAGTTGCCCATTCCAAAGTGTAGGTACCTATGGAGAAGAACGGGCAAGAAACTCCATGGACACTCTTTTTAAATTTCATTTTACAAAAACATTTGTTACATCATTTCTTTTGAATTTATGATTATATAATGTGAGAACGATGTAAAAAATAAAAAAGATGTCCGCGTTAAGAGCGTCCAGAATACAACAAATAGTACCTAACAAAACAACAATCCAAAATTAAAACAATTAAAATAAGCCCAGGCGGCCAAGTGATGACCAGTCCCAACTGACGGCGCCCGTTCACGAACATGACGTATATATCAGCACCATTCAGCTCAACCACTTTGAAGGGAGCTAAATGATCCAACATACACGCCACCGTCAGCGAGACATTTGAGTGAGCATGACACACTATCAGCCGCCAGGGAATATTCAAGTCAATGAAAGATATATTATTACCCAGTAAATGGTAGCTATAGCGTAAAATGAAATGAAACTGTAGTTCATTTCATTTTTTCGTATGAAGATGAGATGTAGTAACTATAGTTGTGTATGTATACCTTTTAATCCGTGTAGTTAATCTCAATATATTCAGTATCTAGTCAGATCTCAGGTGTTTCACTTGTCTCCCAAGTCCCATCCTTACAAGTTTGTGTGGAAGAAGTTTAACGCTCGGTCAGATTAACTCGAAACTCAGTTATAATAATACTTTTGACAGAAAAGAATCAATTATAAGTGTATGGGGTTTTTCAATAATTGACCCCTGACAGGACAAAAAATGGTAATTGGATTTTTCAGGGGATTTTAGTGAGCGGCTTGATTAACTCAAAAAAAATGATATAAATTTTGAACTTGAAACTTGGGTACAAATACATAACTAAGCAAATTATAAAGAACTTAATTTTTGGAATTCTAAACTACCCTAAAGGGAGATTGGGGGTGTCAAATTAGTATGAAAGAATTTTAATGCGCAGTCCAATTAGCTCGAAACTCAGTATGTAAGACCAAACTAAATAATAAAGTGGTTCAGCGTTTTTCGAAAATGTACCCCTAAGAGGTGAAGAGGCCGAAGCGGACCACGTGGACGAGGATGACGACATCCCCGAAGTGACTAGGGTAGATCTGAGAGTGGCGGTAGGAAGGCTAAAGGCCAAAAATACCGCCCCAGGACCCGACGGCTTGCCAAGTAAAGCCTGGGTCCTGGCCTCGAGGGCTCTCGGGCCTCGACTGGAGGCACTGATTGATTGCGGGCTGCCTCTTCAGGCACCTGGTAAAGACGGGACTGGATCTTGCGGACAGCCAGTTTGGCTTCCGCAAGGGGCGCTCGACGGTGGACGCCAGCATGCGCGTGAGAGCTCTCACGACCGGGGACGCGGTGTCCCGGGGTTGGGTCGTCGTAGCGGTGTCACTCGACATCGCCAACGCGTTTAACACCCTGCCTTGGAGCTGCATTGTAGAGGCAATCCGGTATCACCGGGTGCCGACCTACCTCCGTCGAATAGTCGAGGCTTATCTGACAGAGCCGTCATCTACCCCGGTCGCGACGGGGAGTGGAACCGGCAAGAGATGTCGTGCGGTGTCCCGCAGGGATCGGTTTTGGGGCCGTTCCTGTGGGACTTCGGTTACGACTGGGTGCTGCGGGCTGACCTCCCTGATGGCGTCAGCGTGGTCTGCTACGCTGACGACACGCTGGTCCTGGTGCAGGGGAGGTTGCATCAGGCGGCGGCCGATCCTACGAGGCGGCTTGCGTACTGGCTGGATCCCCGCCCTGGTACCTGGAGGCGAAAGTACTCGCGTCGCAGTACCGGTGGCGTGAAGAAGCGCGGACGCGAGGTGAAAGGCTGATGCAGCGCCATATCGACGCTGGAAAGCGATTTTGTCGTATCTCGAAAAATGGCTTTTTTTACTGCATCATTGAAATCAGAAAAAAATACTGCGTCGTACGGTCTGATCAACGTTTTCCTACGATGTTTTTTTTATGATACGACGTTGACTTTTCTAAACTTTTTTTACAAAAGAGACTTCAAAATGCTGTAAATACCATAAAATCAACTACTTTAAATTGATACATAGATACAACAAAAACGCTATAAGTTTTGTTCTAAAATAATGCATTATTTGCGAAGGTGTTTTTAAACATGATATTGATCCTTATTCAAATTACGTTATTCATCACAAGTATTTTATTTTGAACAAAATTGCCCTTGTCATCATTTGGTTTCATTTAATATCTTAGGAGATTTTATTGTTTTAAAATAACTCTGCAAGGCGGACGGTCATGATGGGTATGATGGGTATCCATACTACATATACTCTTCACGCTTAAACCGCTGAACCGATTTAGATGAAAGAATCATGCCCACTTTCCATACATTGATTGACCTGTCACTTGATTTGTTTTACAGGTCGCGTCTACCTACAACTAGTGTTGTATAAAAACAATTATTGTTCATAATAACACAATAATTTATTATCATTTCATTTAGAGGCCAGGGAAAAATGTTATTAAGTAAATAAGATTTTGAGGTTATAACAGCTGTCAGATAAGGTTTGACAGCTGTTATAACCTCAAAAACTGTACGATAATTAAAATCAAAATTGTTTCTTAATCGCTGAGAGTTACAATCACTGAGAAATAAATCCCTCTTCAATGTAATATCATCCAATTGGAGCGCGGTCGCACACAGCAGTTATTATTCTCGTAATAACCCGCCCATGCTGAGTTATAAAGACTTCGTGTGATGTTATGCTATACTTGTTTACTACACTTTGTGCAAGTTTGAGCAATTTAGGTACCTACTTACAGTTCATTGAAGTAGGTATCGGTCAAAATCTGTCGTCGCCGTCGAAGCGGACCAGACTCCAGGAGCCGCCTGACAGGCGACATAAACAGATAACGAAAAGAGCTGCACACCTACATGTTTTTGGCGAGGACAGGGAAATTAAATAAAAAACAGGATTTGATTTATTATCATTTTTTCAATATCTTCTCGTACAACCACTTGCATCTAAAAATGCCACTGGAGCCGCAATGTTGGTTTCATGCCTGTGATCATGCATTAAGTTGAACATACTTATTGTGAGGCTTGATGGGTTTTCTTTGAGAATGTGGTCACTTTGGCGATTGAGCAATGATCAACCACAAACGGGGCATACTTGAGCATGACCACGTCGAGATGAACCAACAGATGGATCACACTCATTTTTTCCATGAATCTGAGCATTAATAGTCTGCATGGATACATCAAAGCACGCTTCACAAATGTAATCTTCTTCCGTTATCTGAAAAACAAATAAAATAAAAATAGTTTATTTCTCACCGTTAAAAGTTACAATTATACAAATAGGTAGGTACGTGACAAGTAGGTACTTCAACATTTTGTGGTGATCATAATAAGGTGCACATAGTATTGACCCTTGCCCCTAAACTAGGCAGGAACCTGTATCTCAGGGGATAGTTTTCAGCTATTGACATTTTAATTTTTATCTGAGGACTACTAAATCACTATCACATTCACTATTAATTAATTAAATAATTCGTCTTAGTAAATACCATTAGAGAGTGCTAGGGTTTGTTGGTGAGTTTGAAGTTATGAGGTATGGATGTGGGTATGTGTGTTAATATGAGAGGTGAAATAGAGGTCTGTGTGTGAATGATGTAATGGTGAAGTAAGTGAGGAAAGTGTGTTTGTGTGGTAGATAGGGTTATACACAAAGGGTCATTAGATCTTCAGTGTCTTCATAAATTATGAGATTTTAAAGCCTACAATGGAAATAAGTATGTATATTTAATTTGTATTTTTACATTTTTTGTTTTAAACAGCTGTCTAAAAGAACCACTTTAGCTAAAACATGGGGAAAATCTAGATGTAACTAACACATTCGGTAGTACTAGTTATATTTTTCGTGTAACTTGAAAAAATATACTTTACCACTTCTAAATATCAATTCTTTTTTATAAAACAATACGCTAGCCTCCGTTGACTGGATACTAAATCGTTAGGTATGATTGTTATTATACTTACTATTACTGGAGATATCCAAGTGCTAATAGCGAGATGACTCTGCTATCAAGCTGAAGCACCCGATAACGCCGAAGCGTATTAACACTTTGTTGCAGTTTATACAAAGCAATCTCGTAGAAGGCTCCATAATACTTTCCAACAAGAGCGATTACGATAACTTAGATCCCAATCAAAAGCACTAAATCGGTATCCGTATAACACAGGCCAAAGTAATCGTAAGTGGTAGGTATCGAAGTCCATGGAAAATGCAAAAGTTGTAAGGGTATCAGAAAATCCAAGATCGCACAGTACATTATGAAACGAACGACTGCAAAACGTCAAACAAATGACAGCAGTCACACTGTCACATCGGCAGCCTGTCATTCGTTGCGACGAAAGAAGTCCGTTTTACGTGTAACTTGTCAACTGTACACCTAAAATGGAACGTGTGTAAAACACGTTCCGTTTCCAAAAGTATATTGAGAATGATAAACATAATATAAATTGTATTTTTTCCTGGCTTCATTTGAAAATTCAATTAAGTGATACGAAATAAGCAAAAAAAATGCATTTTTTTAAGATATTTTACATCACTAGACGCGTTCGAAAATTTTCAGGTCAAAACTGGACATGATTCTTTGGTATAGAGATAGTTTGAGTCCCGTAAAAGGACATAGGATAGTTTAAACCCGATATTCCCACGGGATCGACACCTATTCGGGTGAAACCGCAGGGCGCTGCTAGTGCATGTATATGTGTGAGTGGGAATTTCACCTCAAATGTAATGACTGCCACCTGTCTACGCAATAACTTCAGAATGATGACACCGCGGCGAACACGCGAGTACGGAGCGTGTTCGCCGCGTGAGTGAGGTTACAGTAAGGTTGCTTTCTAACTTTACAGCCTATTACCGAAGCCATCCCTCGGAAGGTACCTTAGTGCAGATGAAATAAAAACTACAGATCAACCACAGCGCATAATAATACGGAAAGAGTACGAGTAACAAGGAAGTAATCATTACGGGAAATGTCAAACAGCGCCACAGCAGTGTAGGTTGCTCGAGATATTTTCGTTTTGCAATTATGGCGTACATATTGGCGCGTGTTTGGGAATAGACTCTCTGTAGCAGTGTGTGTGGAACAGGATAAAATATAAAGTTTATTAGGATGCCCGGTAATCCAGCGGGGCGTGTTCCGGAACTTGTTTAGTTTCCAGTTAGGGACGTTACTGAGTTGGTTGGGACTCTATATACTTGTACGGACTGTCCAGCGAAGACGCGCACACAGTATATTATGTAGTGGCACAACTAGTGTAGTGATAGATATGTGGCTAGTGTGAGCCTAACGCAGTCAATCGTTAGAAACACGCAGATGTAATAATAAGATGATGACACAAAGGAGCCGGGCTCATCCTACGTACTAGCATACAACCCCGCACAGTACCTATTCGTCCGTTAGATTACGTCTGAATGTATTGCGTCCGTAAGGGACGGCTGGTTATATGTCGTTAGAGTTCAGGACGGTTGTCGGTTCTTTCGATACGTGTAGGTACGCTTGTTTGTCTTTCTGAATACCGGATTAGGAAACTACTCGAACATGTTCACAGGTGACTGACTACGTTTGTACAGGAATGTACTCGTGTACTCTCAAACAACTTGTGACTCCTGAGAGATAATTAGTTTGGAGGTTTTGGTGGATCGGACATTTCGTGTCTATTATTTTTAATGAGAATCAATAGCGATGTTCTCGCGTTACTTTTGCGGATGATGTACCAGAATTGTTATGTAAAGTAGAAGTGCTAATAGCTACAAAAATCGTGCCTCGTCGAACCGGGATCACTTTCCATCTTTCAGTCCGCTCCGCTACGACGTCGATGTGCATCTATTTTATCTGAACTGACGTAAACCAGCTGGTACTACTGCTTCTCCGAGAGTTACTTTGCTAACATGAGCGCATATTCAATTCAATTCGTTTCAATTCATTTATACACACTACATTCGACATTGCGCTGTGCGCATTACTTCAAGAGTTCAAGAACAGTTTTTATGAATGTGTTCTCAGTTATGCGCAAGTTGAATTGAAAGCTGATAATCGACACAGCATCCCTACTGGGGGAGATTCACTGAATGGAAAAATGCTTCAACTTCAGGAAAGAGCTGTCAATGAGCCACTCACATAATTTTTCATAGCCAGGCGATGTAGTTTATATATATACATATGTTTAATTGACCTAATTATGTCTTAATGATGGTTGCAAGCTATAGTAGTAGTAAACCCCTTCGGTGCAGAGATAACATCGCCCTCTCACATAATGCGGAGCGTTCTAATCTGCGTAGTAATAGCGCAAGTGGACGCGCCAGCCACTCGGCGCGAGTGGGCACACTTAGCATGTCTGGCACAGCCCATTCCGCGGACCGTTTGCCTACTCGCAGCACTTACACGCCATGCTTGATGCCCGGCGCGGCCTCGTTCACTGCCTCATATGCCTTTAGGTACATTTGTTTATTGCTCCTGCATGCGAGCTTCAGATAGAGAGATGTTTATTGGAATGAAGTTCTTTAGCGCGGCTTGCGGTAAGAGTAAACTGGTAGAAATCGTCACGAATACAAAAAGCGTTATGCGACATTCTCTCTGTTTTCATGGTTTTCGAGGGTAATATGGCGGCTGCGAAAATTTTCAAGGAAGAATGGGCATCGAACCATGGGTGTCTGTGCCCTAAAGCCCAATAGTCGGCTATTGGAGATTATAAGATATACATCAATGGGAATAAATTTTCAAGGAATACTCACTTAGACCACCGAAGTTTAGGAATGTTCTTGGCTCCCCTTGGCTAGCCTTATGTGATATATTATCAATGGATAGTGCTTTTTTTGCTTGTTACTAAAAATGAATTTAGATGGCACGGCGGGCAAGACTTTTGGATAAGGAAATATATGCAAAAAATTCGAGCATTTTAACTTCTTCGTGTTTAGGATGACGTCTTTATCGATTTATAACATTATTATTTATAAATAATTGATTTATAAATAATCATTTTTAAATAAAAAAATTTCATTTTTCAAACGCAATGTTGTAACTCAAACTCAAAGCATTTATTTCAATTAAACCTTGTACAGGCACTTTTGAATTGTCAAAATTAAATAGTCTGTCAGTTAGTCAGAAAGTTGAAGCTAGTTGCCCATTCCAAAACGTAGATCTCTATGGAGAAGAACGGGCAAGAAACTCCATGGACACTCTTTTAAATCAAGTTATTACAAAATCCTGGGTACATTATTCTTGTTGCTTCTATATGTGAGAACAATGTAAAAAGAAAAAGACAAATGAAGAAACAATTCAAAATATAAGATTAAAAATAAGCCTTGGCAGTTAAGAGATGACCAGTCTCAACCGGCGGCACCCGTTCACGAACATGACGCGTGGATCAGCACCATCCAGCTCAACCATTTTGTAGGGAACCGAATAATCCAACACACGCGCCACCATCGGTGAGACATTTAAGTGAGCATGACACGTTCTCAACTGCCATGCTCTTTCAAGTCAACAACAGAAAAAAAAAACATAATAAACGGAAACATGGTTCTTACATTTACAAAATTAAAATAAATGCTTCTAAATTATACAAAACTATAGTTTGCAATTTATTTAAGATGTTAATATAATTTACTACCAAACAGGAAGAGGTATCTAATATTGCAGTATTCAACAATTAAAACTGGATTGAATAAATTAAAAAAGTTATGTTCGTAATGTCAGAAATATTGAAAAAGAAAAAGGGAAGCACCTCTTCCAAATATTGAAATTTTAACTAGTGAGCCCAAGTGCCTGTGGAGCAGGACCAGCATTAAGCCAAGCATTTTTATCTACGATATAATCATCCAACTTGTAATATGCTTGTCTACATAGTGTGCGTTTAATGCATGTTTTAAATTTCTTCTCATTTAATTGAAGAATATCGAATGGTATTTTATTATAACATTTTACACAGTAACCCATAAAAGAAGTTTTTACTTTAGACAATCTGAAACGCGGTTGATCTAATTTGTCCCTATTTCTAGTGTTAAAATTATGCCTATCACTTATCTTACTAAAAAGATGTAGATTTTTTCGAACGTACATAATGTTTTCATATATATATTGACAAGGAACCGTCATGATGTTAATTTCTTTAAACAGTTCTCGTAGAGAATCGCGTCTGCTGAGCTTGTAGATGGCTCTGACAGCCCTCTTTTGCAGAATGAAGATAGAATCAATATCTGCAGCCCGTCCCCACAACAAAATACCGTAAGACATGATGCTATGAAAGTAACTAAAATAGACCAGTCTCGCGGTATCCACGTCTGTTAATTGGCGAATTTTCCAAACAGCGTAAGCGGCTGAACTTAGCCGCCCTGCAAGTGATGTTAAGTGCGGACCCCACTGTAGCTTTGAGTCAAGCGCGATCCCCAGAAAAACCGTATTTTCGACGAATTCAAGTGTCTCCCTATTCAATACAACATGACATTCATTACTTCTAACATTCGGTAAAGCGAATCTAATGCATTTAGTTTTTTTCTCATTTAATACCAAATTATTCACAGTAAACCAATTATGGACCACTTGCATAGCGTTATTTACGTCGTCAAGCTCTTGTGCACGTCTGCTTACTTTAAAAATCAGTGATGTGTCATCAGCAAATAACACCATTTGTGGTTGGTTTTTCAGTAAATGAGGTAAATCATTTATATATACTAAAAATAGGAATGGCCCCAATATTGAGCCCTGCGGTACTCCCATTTTGACTTTTAAGCCCGATGAATTCACACCGTTAATTTGAACTTGCTGAAATCTATCATTTAAATATGATTCTATTAAGCTAAGAGCAAGTTTACCTAGTCCGTAATGCTCAAGTTTCAAGAGCAGTGTTTCGTAATTCACGCAATCAAATGCCTTGGATAGGTCACAAAAAATGCCTATAGCATCTTGTGCCTCTTCCCATGCGTTAAAGATGTGTTTTAATAAGGTGACACCGGCGTCGGTTGTACAACGTCCTTTGGTGAAACCATACTGTTGATCGTGAAAGATGTTATTACGATTAAAATGATTGAGCATTTGATTTAACATTACTTTTTCGAACACCTTGCTAAAAACCGGCAAAACCGATACGGGTCTATAATTATTAGTGTCTTTGCTGTCCCCAGATTTGAAAAGTGGAATAACTTTACTGAACTTCATTAAATCCGGGAAAACCCCTTGATCTACACACAAATTAAATATTAAAGCTAAATAGGGTGCAATTGTCTCAATAAAGGATTGACAAACTTTAGTGGACATGCCCCATAGATCTTCGGTAATTTTGATCTTAAGTTGCTTAAATGCCTTTATAATGACTATGGGGTTTATATGTTTAAATTTAAATTCCACAGGACAGGCTGAGACATTCGCTCTTAATAATTCAATAGCTAGTGCGGGCGAGGAATTTAAAGTTTCTGTAGTTTTAATTGGGATATTGGTAAAGAAAGTTGCAAATTCCTGAGCAACATCGATGTTATCGCTAATGAGACCGCGGGAAGTGTCCAGTGTGTAATCAGTATTATGTTTTTTGTTCCTGTTCGTTTCATTGTTTATAATTTTCCAAACTGTCTTTATTTTATTGTCTGCGGATTTAACTTTGTTACTAATGAAAGAAGCTTTAGCTGCTTTGCAGATATTTTTAAAAATTTTAGAATAAGTAGCAACATACTTATTAAAAGTATCCGTGTTTATATACGGCTTAAGGCCATACAGTTCAAATAATCTTTCCCTACTTTTCCTGATTCCTTTAGTTGCCCAGTCACTGAATAAAAACTTAGGGCAAATAGTTTTAGATTTCTTCTTAAAGGAATTATTGAACTCTGTTTGCACTAATGAAAAGAATTCTTTATACAAAATATTACCATTCGTCATACTTAGGCCCTGAGCATTTAACTTGCTAATTAAAGTATATGCTTGCTATTAAACTTATTCAAATTACCCGATGTTATTGGTCTAGTTTGAATCTGCACTTTTTGTATCGGTGTGTTGCACTCAAAAGACACGGTTTGACCACTGTGATCCGAAGGGAGATAATTTACAATGGCTTTATCTAAATATTCACAGCAACAAAATTATATCAATACATGTAGCAGTAGCCGTAGTTATTCGCGTTGGTTCCAAAAATACATTTGACAGATTGAATGATTTGAAGAGGCTTAACAATCTACTGCTATTTGAATTATTTTCCAAAATATTAACATTAAAGTCACCACAAATAATTACTGATTTATTACCAGTTGCAAGTTTTCCTAAGACATCTTCCATTACTGATTCAAATATAGAGTAGTTTTGATAGTTTGGAGGTCTGTAAACGCACACTATAAAATGCTTATCTAGCTCAACACAGGACAGTTCGATGCTATGTTCCACCGATAGTTCCACTATGTCTTTACGAGTCTTGTATTTTACACAATTTTTAATTAATATTAATGATCCACCACGCAGCATGGATTTTCGGTTAAAGCAACTGCCTACACTATAGTTCTCATAATTAATCATCATTTCATAATCTTTCAACCAATGTTCAGTAATACAAATAATATCAAACATTGTTTTTTCTAAAAACAATTCAATTTCTAATATTTTGGAAGAAAAACCTTGAATGTTTTGATGAAACAATTTCAAGGAATTCTGCTTAGCCCCTTTTTTACAATTTACTAATTGAGTGCTAGAAGATACCTTGTTGTAGGTGAGATTAATAATATTATTATTGGTACCTTCTGTTGTCTTACTGACTAGTTTAAATTATTGTGGCTGACCACCTTATTATTAGTATTATTACTAATTTTTGTGGTGCTAATTACATCCGACTTCGACATACTACTTATGTCTGAGTTAATAATAAAAGCTAATAGCCATGCTATTTGACGTCTAAAACTAATAGGCAGATACGCTGTACCCCTAGTCGATTTTAAATACTCAACAAAAGTGTTGGTGTCAAAAAATATAAGTTTGTCACTATAGTGATTAACTAATAAATGCATATGATTATTTAGCATACGTATATAATGATTTTGCCTACTTGATAAGTGCTCAAAGTATGGGAAAGCACATAATATTATTTTTTGACAATTAATCTTTAGGATTTCAGTGGCACTCTCAGTGATGTCATCTATTTTTACATTCCCACTATTACCTACAAATACAGAAATAATGGCATTTGGATTATATTTATTGCAACTTATTGATGACATTATTTCTTTGTAGGATTTCCTAGGCATACAGTAATTAACAGCTGATTGACTCAGGTTGTTACTCAATAATTTACCTAACCCTCTCCCTAAACTATCTGAAAACATAACAGAACAAGAACTGACATTACTAGAAGAAGTGACAGCATAAGTCTCTGTCTGTGATACTTGAGATGAACCTTGTACAACATGTGGTGTATCTTGATTGGGGGGGATACATTCCTGAGCTCCTCCAGACTGGGACGGGTCCTCCGTTGCCTCAGGTTGGATAGCCTCAAGGTTTGATTCCCTTTGACAAGAACATTGATGTGTGCTCAGAGTCATCGGGTCCCCTCTACCTGCCTCCTTGTTACACATTTCCACCAACTCGTTTGCAGCAAGGATGTGTTCCTTTATTTGTTTTTGAGAGCTCACATACTTATTATAATGTAAATGTAGGGACTCTTCAAGTACCTCAATTTCAGACTGTAATCGCTGAGTGTCAATATGATAAATGTTTTTACTATCTTCTAATTTGATTTCATAGTTTTTTAATTTATTTATTAGAAAAAACTTTTTTACAAAAAAAAAACAACCGACTTCCAAAAAACACTATAAAGTGAAAAATAACTTTAATTTCGGAAGTCGGTGTCTTTGGATTTGTATTTTTGTTTTTTGCCACCGACTTCCGAAATTAAAGTTATTTTTCACTTTATAGTGTTTTTTGGAAGTCGGTTGTTTTTTTTTTGTAAAAAAGTTTTTATTTTTCACTTTTTAGTGGGTCAGTTTGTAATTTATCTGAGTTACAATAGCCTAATGTCAACTGCTCATCACCTTTTACAAAATATTGCTTTACCCGATGTAGGGACATTAATTGTTGAAGAGTTCCCCTAATAAGAATCAGGAGAACTGGAGCTGATTGAGAAGTCACCATCAGCTCCATTTTACCATACGCATTGCAACGAGCATAAATTGCTTAGCAACCATATTAAAGTAATCGAATCGCAACCCGTGAAGTATTTGTCATTAAGTAGTTCCGATGGCCATCTGTGGTCTTTATCATCAGCTCCACTTTACCAAATGATGATTTCCGAAAGCAAATGCTCAAGTTACTTTAAAAAAAAAAGGATTTTCCAAATGGGCTCGTAAATGACGGAGTTATTCGCGAACAAAAAACGCAATGCAGAGTAAACGAAAAGATCGTTAATGTAGACAATATAGATATTTTTTTAGATTTTTTTAGATTTTTCAAAAATCGCTTGTCCGATTTCGATAAAATTTTTATGGGACCATTTGGGAAGTATATCCTTTCCAACAAAAAAAGAATTTTTCAAATCGGTTGGCAAGCGACGGAGTTATGCGCGAACAAACATAAAAAAAAAAAAAAATACAAACATCCGAATTGAGAACCTCCTCCTTTTTTAGAAGTCGGTTAAAAACACGTTCCTTCCTTAGTTTAATATTATTGGTTTGGTGTTTTTGTTGTTTCCTAAACTTATTGCATCTATTTATAATTTTATTTAGTTTTGCATATTTTTTTATTTTATTTTTACTTACTTTATAACTATTATTATTATATTTCGATATAGAATCTTCAGTAAGGTCTATTGTTATTAAGGAATGGGGGTTGCAATTTGTATTAAATAATTCAGTATACAAGTTATTACTTTCCCGAGCCTGAGTATGTTCTTTTAGTTTCTGTAACTTAGTAATACGTACATTTGCATGAATTAATTCCTCTTCTAGGTCCGTAACCTTACACAATGCCTCCTCATATAAGTTACTACAGTTATTGAAACCATCTGTGACCAACCGCAATTTGTCCCGTTCATCGACAACAACCAGGTATTTTTGATGAAGGTCTATACTAGCTCCTGTTTTAAGCTTGTATTTTTGAAAACGACATTCTCGACTTCCTTCTCACTATCCTCTATTTTCTGTAACAGCTGTTGACATTTGCTGTTTGAAGCCTTAAGATCTTGAATGGTTGTTTTCAATTTAAGCTCCAACTCCTGAGCTGCAGCCTTACGGGTCATCACAGGCATGGTTTCAGGAATAAGAACTGAAAGTGAAATTAAAGAAACGGTGAGAACTAGTTAAATAAACAAACAAAGAGGAAAGCTAGGAATGAAAGGAAAAATTGGAGAAGTTAGTGTTGATTTAAAGGTAAAATGAGGTAGGCTGAATCGAATTGGAATGCAACTGATATGATCACGATATGATTAGATAAAGTTAGTACACAGTAACACTGATTTTAGTGACTTATGAATTTACATTTACTAAGTGGGTAGGATGCCTAGCTAAAGAAAAAATCTAGTTTTACATTAAATTACAATAATTATTGAAAATAACGATAGTCAACGTTATTGTTGTTATGTACAATCTAAGTAACAGTAATAGAATTTCAATATTTTGATATTTCCAATAATAAGTTTCTTTATGATCAAAGTAAACAAAGTGACTTAGACCCAGTGCAGGGTGCCAAATCAAACAAGTGAGTCAACGAATGTGTTACAGAGTCTAAAATTACGATTGTGAGCTAATTTTAGGATAAAAATAAACAATACTCCCCGTTTATATCCGCAGGTCGAACATCAGCTGTTCGTGAGAGGTTACCGGTAACGGTGGGCAACCAAATACTGTGTTTAACTTTGTAAAAGTGCAGGAAAACAATAGTCCCGAGTATTTATGCAGTTATTTAACATTTAGATATATTATTACAACTTAATTACACTTAAAAACTAATTAAAACTAATTTTAAAATACGGAACAAAATTTTGACATGTCACTCGGGCAGTGTTGCCATTTTTTTTCATGTTTGTTCTTTTCTTTCTTTTTTTTTTTAAAAAACGTTGCCCCACACTAGGAATTTCTCCTGTATTTTGGAGGCGTTTACAAACATTTAAACTCACATACACAAACAGCCAGATCCAGAAATAACTACTTGTAGGTCATACAAATTTAATATTTGTTCCGTGCAGGAATCGAACCCTCGACACGCAGCGCAGTAGTCAATCGCATAGCCACTGCGACAACCGTGCCGTCATATTATGATGCGTGAGAACATTTTGGCTAAGGTGGTAGTTTTACCTTCTATCCTTTAGGGAATTCAAGATGATGTTTCCAAGTTACAGTTTATTAATTAGTTAACTTATGTAGGTATTGATGTTAGCGTCACATCCAGGACGATTTAATGGCTAACGAACTAATATTCAGACAAGTCGTAGTAGTAACAAACGCTCTTCTAAGCGAGATCCTTCAATGAAACATACTCTTGACAGTAAGTATTGGGACTTTCAGCAGGTTTACCAATATGTCCGATCGACTCTTAGAAATGTTGTTCCTAAAACGGCATACGAGAAGGCAAGTTTACAAGGCACAGATATAATAAAATTGACGAAATACCTGAATTTGAACAATGCTTAATTACTCATATTTAGAGCTCTGTAACTCCTCACTGACTGACAAACGAGAGAAGTTGTTGAACGAAATATTCGTCTTGAAGAGATTTTTCAATTGGCATATTACCTATATCTTAATAACGTTATTAGGGGATCTATCCGGCTGACCGACTCTTAAAAACATTAGGTAGGTACATGTTTTATGGTTTTCGAGTGTGCTAACGCCGATAGTGAGGTCAAAATTAAAATCCAACATGGCGACAACTTCATGATGTGTGTGTGTGGCGACAAACTACGCGCTCCCTTTCACCGGCTTCATAAGGTTCATAACTCATTTGTTGGGCTTGGTATAACCTTTTAATTAACAAGCTACCTTCTTCATTACTAGATTTGCCTTTTAATACATTTAAAGCTCAAATAAAATCCAACCTTTGTTCAAAGGCATACTATTCCATCAACGATTACTTAAACGATAAGAATAGTTGATCGCCCTGATTAACTCAAGACAATGTTTGTGTTCTTTCTCCAGAATTAGTTTACTGACAAGTTATATGAGTTCATATAATTGTTTTTTATTATTATTTTTTAATTCTATTAACCTCTTAAATAAATTGCAAACTATAGTTTTGTATAATTTAGAAAATTGTTTTTAAATTTTGTAAATGTAAGAACCATGTTTCCGTTTATTATGATTTTTTTTTATGTTGACCTGGAAGAGCATGGCAGTTGAGAACTTGTCATGCTCACTTAAATGTCTCACCAATGGTGGCGCGTGTGTTGGATCATGCGGTTCCCTACAAACTGGTTGAGCTGGATGGTGCTGATCCACGCGTCATGTTCGTGAACGGGCGCCGTCGGCTGAGACTGGTCATCTCTTAACTGCCAATGATTATTTTTAATCTTATACTTTGAATTGTTTCTTCATTTGTGTCTTTTTTTTTACATTGTTCTCACACATAGAAGCAACAAGAATAATGTAGGTACCCAGGTTTTTTAATATCTTGGTTTAAAAGAGTGTCCATGGAGTTTCTTGCCCGTTCTTTTCCATAGAGATCTACGTTTTGGAATGGGCAACTAGCGTCAACTTTCGGACTAACTGACAGACTATTTAATTTTGACAATTCAAAAGTGCCTGTACAAGGTTTGGGTTACTCCCGTTTGGGAACGCTCCCGTTTGGTAACGCTACCTAACACGGTGTGTGTTAGGTAGCGTTACCAAACGGGAGCGTAAAAAGCATAAAATAAAAAAAATAATTAAAAATTGAAAAAAGAATCTAGGTAACGAGACTAAAACAGAGATCTGTTTTAGTCTCTTTACCTAGATTTTATAAGTTGGGGGTTTTTAAATTATTTGATCCTTTTCCAATTACTTACATTTAATTTTATTATTTTTTTGTGTCGGGGGTTTTTTAAATTATTAATTGAATTTTTTATTTCATGCTTTTTGTAGGGACTCCTTAATTTTTGTATTTCATTTCTTTTATTTTCTTGCGTTTTAAGATTCAGGTAATTTGGTGTTTAATCAGGCTTTTTATCCGTCAAAAAATATTTATTTATAGACCGGAATAACTCATTTTTCAATAACTCATTTTTCAAGACTTAGCAGATTTTTTTGTTTTATTAAATCATTTTTCTAGTTCTTCCTTCAATTTTCGTACAAGTATTTCATAGCCATTAGATATCTTAGGTATTTCAGATCTAGTTTATAAAATGGGAATGCGACACTATCTGATGTAGAAATACCTGCGCTTTTTAAGTGGGATAATTCCATTCGTAATTGTCAAACTTAGTGGTCGTGGGTACATCACTCCAATTTCCTCATCATTCTAGAGCATTGATTAGACAAAAAAATATTTTCAAGTTTTTAGTTTTCATTTTGTTAGTTAATATATAGCCCTTGCATTTGATACCTATATTGAAGGAGTTGTGAAACAAAAAAAATATAATTCGCTATTTAGTGGTGGCGGCCATCTTGGATCTGATGGGTGAAGTCAGGCTGTGGATGACGAAAATGTGTGCGCGTGCGAGCACCGCGTGAGGACTTCGTTCCTGACGCGAGACGGCGGCCCCCGACCGCACACGGTGTGTGTGCGAGTACCACGTGAGGACTTCGTTCCTGACCCGAGACGGCGGCCCCCGACCGCACACGGTGTGTGTGCGAGTACCACGTGAGGACTTCGTTCCTGACGCGTGACGGGCTGACGGGGGCCCCAGATCGCACACGATGTGTGCGTGCAAGCACCACGTGAGGACTTCGTTCCCGACGCGTGACGGAGGCCCCGACCGCATACGATGTGTGCGTGAGACACCACGTGAAGACTTCGTTCCTGACGCGTGACGGGCTGACGGAGGCCCACGATCGCGTACGATGTGTGCGTGAGAGCACCGCGTGAGGACTTCGTTCCTGACGCGTGACGGACTGACGGGGGCCCGCGACCGCCCACGGCGGCAGCACGGCGTAAAAGCCAGTCCACACGGCACATTGCGTCAGCGTTGCGTCGACGCAGCGCTGCCGTTGCGTTGTTTTACATACAAATAACCATAGTGTACACACGGTGCGCTGCGTCGTTTGGCCAGCAATGAGTTAAAATTCATGCGTTGCGACGACGCAACGCGCCCGTGTGGACTGGCACTAAGGACTTCGTTCTTGACGCGTGACCTCCGACCGACGGGGGCCCCCAACCGCACACGGTTTCTTTAGTCTGCGCTGTTACCCATGCTTGTCTATGTTCGAGTTTGACTCCCCACACTGGTAGGCACTTATTTGTTTCAAAAAATTGAAATTAGTAATTCTTCTGTACGATGTTTGTGCGAATGAAATCAATAATTGTGCTAATAAAAATGTACCTATCCCGTTTAACCATTAATTATGTGTAGGTAACTAGTATTAAAGTATTTTCTACCTGTTGTAGAAATGAAAAACTCCATCTCGAATAGGTACTTCGTTATTTACAGATTCTCTGAAACCGTCTGTTGTCTGTTACTGTCAGACTGCTATTTACGTTTCACGAGAACATGGGATTTCACGTTTAATTTCAAAATGGTAGAAAGAAAAGTAACAACGGCAAAAATCCAATATGTTTCTTGCTTTTTAGGGTTCCGTAGCCAAATGGCAAAAACGGAACCCTTATAGATTCGTCATGTCTGTCTGTCTGTCCGTCTGTCTGTCTGTCTGTCTGTCCGTCCGTATGTCACAGCCACTTTTCTCCGAAACTATAAGAACTATACTGTTGAAACTTGGTAAGTAGATGTATTCTGTGAACCGCATTAAGATTTTTACACAAAAATAGAAAAAAAAAAAAAAATTTTAGGGTTCCCCATACTTAGAACCGAAACTCAAATTTTTTTTTTTCATCAAACCCATACGTGTGGGGTATCTATGGGTAGGTCTTCAAAAATGATATTGAGGTTCCTAATATAATTTTTTTCTAAACTGAATAGTTTGCGCGAGAGACACTTCCAAAGTGGTAAAATGTGTGTCCCCCCCCCTGTAACTTCTAAAATAAGAGAATGATAAAACTAAAAAAAATATATGATGTACATTACCATGTAAACTACCACCGAAAATTGGTTTGAACGAGATCTAGTAAGTAGTTTTTTTTTAATACGTCATAAATCGTAAACCGCAATTTGCCATTCATTCAATCAACTCAAAAATAAAAAAAAAACATTTAATTTCATAAACATAAACCTTATGCATAAACCCGGATGTTACGGAACCCTCGGTGAGCGAGTCCGACTCGCTCTTGCCCGGTTTTTTTAATATTGTAATAGAAATTAATATGTGTTGTTAACAGAACAAAGGTCCTAATAGTTCGGCGTGTTTGTAATAGGCTCGTTGTCGAGAGCAGTGCGAGCGGCCCCCTGGCGCCCGCGGGACTGGCCCGCGCCCGCCCCCGCCGCGCCGCCGCGCTGGACGGACACCGGCACAAAGAAGGTGCCCAGAGGCGGACACTACCAGCACACTATCACGCGGTCCATGTGACGTATTAATTAAATATACTGACAACCAACCCATTTTAAATGTGTGTTTATTTTCTCGGTTTCTTTTGTTGTCGTGTGAACGGATTTGTACCTATAGGTAATGCTAATAAAAGCTCGTAGTCGACAGTAAATACAGACTTCCTCTTTATACCTATTACTAACCACATACAAACAGGTGATGACGTGTAGGGATGACTAATCTAGATAGATACAGCCTTTTAACTTTCTTTTTTGCAGTAGGTATTTTTATGCTCCTTAATGATCAGATATAAAGAAGCAAAATAGATACAGATAGTACAGTGAGGCTGTAGAGAGTAACAAGCTGAGGTGTGAGGTGTGACCTGTGGGTGATGTGCGCGGCGACAACTTGCATCACTTGCGATGTGACACTGCTGCCACGTGCGGCTCTGTGGCTGCCTCTCTGCAGTGGCGACTTGTTTCTTTTGATTCCCGGCACGGCCGGTACTACCACGTAAGTACTTGTATATCTTTATCAATGTTGTTATGTATTTTCAATTAATTCTAACAACTGCACATTGCAGGTACCAGATCCTATTCCCGTTAACAGATCGACGTTTTCGCTGAAAAGTCTGTATCATTAAAAATCTGAAAACAGCAAAAAATCTAGTGCTCTTCTCTCTTGTACTTATTTTATACCGCATGGCATATTGTAGGTACATGTAGAAGCACGCAAGCACATTCATTGTAAATGTTCATTTAGTTCCATCACTTTTTTAACATAGAACGCGATAGCAATAATGTCTAAAGTTAATAACGTAGTGGTGTGTTTATTAAATCAATTAGCGCCAGACTCGGGCTGAGCTAATGACGCCTCTCTCATTACTTTAACGGCGCTAAGATTAATTAGTAAAACCTGTCGCGTGATAATGAGAACAATACACGTGGTATCAATTTATTCTTTAAAATAGAATAGTCAACTTAAAACAATCTGTAGGTATTTCCTATCTATCTGTGTGTTGTTATAAGTTTATAATTATAATACGATAGGTGCTACGTCGGCGTCTCCCCGGAGTCCAGAGTGAGCACAGTAGTGTATCCATCTGCAGATCTGTGTTCCCTATCTATATGTGTGTTGTTATAAGTTTATAATTATAACACGATAGGTGCTACGTCGTTCTCTCTCCGAAGTCCAGAGTGAGTACAGTAATGTATCCATCTGCAGATCTGTGTTCCCAATCTATCTGTGTGTTGTTCTAAGCTTATTTATAATACGAAAGGTGCTACGTCGGTGTCTCCCGGAGTCCAGAGTGAGCACAGTAATGTATCCATCTGCAGATCTGTGTTCCCTATCTATCTGTGTGTTGTTATAAGTTTATAATTATAACACGATAGGTGCTACGTCGGTGTCTCTCCGGAGTCCAGAGTGAGCACAGTAATGTATCCATCTGCAGATTTGTGTTCCCTATCTATCTGTGTGTCTATGCTTATATATAATACGAAAGGTGCTCCGTCGGTGTCTCCCGGAGTCCAGAGTGAGCACAGTAATGTATCCATCTGCAGATCTGTGTTCCCTATCTATCTGTGTGTTGTTATAAGTTTATAATTATAACACGATAGGTGCTACGTCGGTGTCTCTCCGGAGTTCAGAGTGAGCACAGTAATGTATCCATCTGCAGATCTGTGTTCCCTATCTATCTGTGTGTTGTTCTAAGCTTATTTATAACAGGAAAGGTGCTACGTCGGTGTCTCCCGGAGTCCAGAGTGAGCACAGTAATGTATCCATCTGCAGATCTGTGTTCCCTATCTATCTGTGTGTTGTTATAAGTTTATAATTATAACACGATAGGTGCTCCGTCGGTGTCTCCCGGAGTCCAGAGTGAGCACAGTAATGTATCCATCTGCAGATCTGTGTTCCATTGATAACAATCAACACACACACACAGATCAACAAGAAGAAGAAGAAGAAGGCTTTACTCACACACAAACGTTATAATCAACTCATTATTTATTATGTCTTATCTTATTTTTAAGTGATGTCCAAGAATACTGTAATTAGGAACAGCTATACAAGCTTCATGAAATCAATGTGTCGTGTAGCTCTAACAGTGTCACTGACACCAGATAAAATCCGCCAGTGCATTCCACTCGCTTTTGTGTCATCAGAATACTGTATCAGTGACCTTTTGTAACAGAATCCTGCTCACGCCTCCACGAAAAATACATTTTGACTGCATACAGCTGCATCAGTATGCCGAGGTATGTTCACTTTCACTAATTAAATGTGTTCGTGAAGCGTTCCCGGTGTGTGCGACATCGGCGCCGAGTGACGTCGCAGTGTTAACAATTCGCTCGCTAGAGGGCGCAGCTCAAAAGGTGACATTTTTCCGAGCAATTAGCTAATGGCAGGCGCTACACCAGCCACCCGTGCCCGCCACCCGTGCCCGCCACACAGCACGCGGACAGCGGAGCAAGTAGCTATCTCTAATATTTCACTGACAGCGTTTTAAAACCCTCTGTGGTTTACATACACATGGTTTAGCATCTCCCGGTTTACCTACTTACAAATCACATTATCTATACTCTATATACATATAATAAAATTGTAGAAAAGTGGTGTTTGTACAATGGAAATATATTTAAAAAAAGTAGCAGGGGTTGTTATTATATCGATGCCGAACCCGAAATTGATATAAAAAATTTTTTTTTGTCTGTTTGTCTGTGTGTTTGTGCACGCGAATATCAGAAGCGGCTTATTCGATTTAGATACGGTTTTCACTAGTATATTGTAGTAAGCTTCACTTAACATTTAGTGTTTATTTTATGTCAATCGGTTCATAAATAAAAAAGTTATGTCAATTTAAAGAATCACGGCGAACATTTGTTAAGGTCTATCAGAGTACGTACACGCCTCGCGCCTGCGCGTCCGTGGCTATATAAAGCGCGCTGAGAGCCGCGCCGCTGCCATACGGACAAAGAGTTTAGTAAATATAGAGGAACATACGAAGGTAACTTCTCTTCTTAGTCTGTGAACATACGGATGCAGTTATTCGTAGCTAACGCACGTATCCTGGAGAGTATAGGCAAATTGTTGCATTCGATTATTGCGATTCACTTGAATACTGACTGTTTGCATATTTCATTTATTTATATTTTAGGGTGTGTAGGTTAGATTCTTTTTCTTTTTTCTTTAAAATTTTGTAAATAAATATTGTAAGTAGTTAGCCTTCTTTCCTTGATTTTTGGGTATTTACTTATCTTAATTTTTATTTAGGGTTTGTAAATAAATATTGTAAGCATTTATTATAGGTTAGGCATTTCTTTCCCTGATTTTCGGTATACTTATCTTAAGAGTCCTGTTACATTTTTTACGCAAATTCATGATTTTTGACGCTGTAATTTTCAGCAGTTGTAAGATATTTTAATTATTTGTTTAAGAATAACGATAGTACTATTCTCTTTCTTGTAAGTTGCAGTTACACATTTTCATTTTTCTTTTCGTGTAATTTACTCTAAATATTTTACGAACACAGTTTGCAAGAAAAACCGTTGGCGATGGAACTTTGACGCTCAAATTCACATTGTTACATTCAATTCTTATAAATGCTAAAATTATAAAAAGATACTTTGAATGTTTTACTTGTTTATTGGAGTTCTATAATTCCTTTAAATTCCTTGAGTTTTTATGGATAAAATCGTAAAGAAAGCCTAATTTAAGCAATAAATGTCTTGATTCAGCGTCCATTACACTCCAAATTAACGCAACTTTATCAAATAAACTAATATTATATAAAACTTCAATCTACAATGAATACGTTTCATTAGTTTTCGTTTCTCAATTTAATAAAACAAAATTGCGTCAATTCGGCGCGCCCCTCATAAGCCCTCATTCCCGCGAAAGCGCTTGACGAGGTAGGACCTGTCGCCGAATTTTTGGCGCGCAATCGTCCGGAGATCGCTACTATTATCGACTCGTGTACGCCGATCGAAATAATTTGATTTGCGTTTACGATCCGTAATAGGACTCTTAATTTGTATTTAGGGTTTGTATATAAATATTATAAGTATTTGGTATAGGTTAGGCATTTCTTTTCTTGATTTTCTTTATTAAGTATAAGTTCATTAGCTCAGGTTAGTAATTATTTTTTCTTGCAATTCTTTTGTTTTATAAATTTAGTACGTTTGGTTTACACGTCTTAACACTTGTTACTTAAACTGTGATAATTTTAGACTGAATAATAATCTGTAAGTATTTATAATTTAATTGTTTACGATAGTATGTGTTTATTAAATAACTATGTGTTAAGTAGTAAGTACTATTTTATTGTAAGAAAGCCTCGAAGAAGATCCAACCTCTCCCAATGTAGCAGAAATGCTAAAAGGATGAGATTAGTTCGATCACAGGAAACACAGATCACAGGATCTGACGAAGGTCGTGAGGCAAGGCTCTCTGCAACTCGGGAACATCAGGCTAGGTTTCGTGCTGCAGAAACTTCGACTCAGCGAGAATCTCGACTGAGTTCAAATCGTTCTCGAATTATGACAACTCGAAATAGGGAAAACGGGGAAAAACGAAAGGCACGTTTATCTGTCGATCGCGAAGCTCACGCGCTATCGCGTGAGTCTGAGACTTTCACTGATAGGGAAATTCGTCTGAGTTCTCAGAGAGTACGGACAACAAATGCTTGATCCCAGGAGACATAGGACGAACGGGAAATACGTCTCACTGCCGATCGTGAAGCTCATGCACTATCGCGTGAGTCTGAGACTTTCACTGATAGGGAAATTCGTCTGAGTTCTCAGAGGGTTCGGACAGCAAATGCTCGGTCTCAGGAAACACAGGAAGAACGAGAAATACGTCTCATTGCCGATCGTGAAGCTCAAGCACTATCACGTGAGTCTGAGACTCACTGATAGGGAAATTCGCCTGAGTTCTCAGATGGTTCGGACAGCAAATGCCCGGTCTGTAGACGGTATATGTAATTCAAAATAAGATGCCCGAAAAGTCACTATTCCACGCGGACGAAGTCGCGGGCACAGCTAGTATATCACACTAATATTATAAAGGCGAAAGTTTGTGAGTGTGTGTGTGAGTGTGTGTGGGGGTGTGTGTGTGTGTTTATATGTTTGTTACTTCTTCACGCTCAAACGGCTGAACCAATTTGGGTAAAATTTGGTACGGAGGTAGCTGACAACCTGGATTAACATATAGGCTACTTTTTATCCCGATATTTCCCCGGGATCGACATTTACGCGGGTGAAACCGCGGGGTGCAGCTAGTAATATTATAAAGGTGAAAGTTTGTGAGTGTGTGTGTTTGTTACTTCTTCACGCTCAAATGGCTATCCTGATTTTGATAAAATTTTGTATGGAGGTAGCTGACACCCTTGATTAACATATAGGCTACTTTTTATCCTGATATTCCCACGGGATCAATATTTACGCGGGTGAAACCGCGGGGCGCAGCTAGTTACCAATAAATCAGACTAAAAACCGGCCAAGTGCGTGTCGGGCCATGCACAGTGTAGGGTTCCGTAGTAGCCCGTTGTCACACTATAGTACAATTCTGTTGTTCTATAATCTGAATATAATGAATATATGTAATGGTAAAGATATTAGGAGTTAATGTTTATATAGAGTAAAACAAAACTTTAACACATAACGTAACCACGGAGGTCATACCGTGCAAGAAAATCTTAACACCGAGGTCTACAAAAGTAACGTTACGGCACAACGCTATCTGTTATCGAATAGCGATACTAAACACAATTAAATATTGACTTTCGAAGATAATTATTTAAACATATTAGACATTAACTAATAAGAACCACTTTCTTCCTTGAAAAGCTAAAAAATAAGAGTACGATTGCTGCCAAGTTATTATTTCAATTCACAAAATTATAATTCGAAAATTAAACAAAGTTCGTTTGTGACTTATTTCTTCTTCTCTTCGTTTGAAAGCTTTAGTTTTTTGGTTTATGGTTTTTTTATTTCATATTTTGTTTTTTATGCAAGTTTTTACCCGTCATAAACAAGCAACTACTTCATCCTCGTCACTATATAGGATTAATGCTAAGGATTTTGTGTTTGGTACAAAATTATCAAACACCCAAGTTTAACGACTGTTAGGTACTGCTAAACTAATAAATTTATCTTAACCGCTATTATTTTCCTTTAAACTTCATGAAATGGACTATCATCGTGAATTTTTCCAGATTTTTCAAGCCAGCAGTTTAGCTTTTAGAGGGGGGGAGGGACGCCCTACTGTAACAAAAATTCGCACTTTAAATAGATATACACATTCCTACAAAATTACAGCTTTCTAGTACTAACGGTCTCTTAGCAAAACCTCGGACAGACAGACAGACGGACATGACGAAACTACAAGGGTTCCTCGTAGGAACTACGGAACCCTAAAAACGTAACGTCGAGCTTAATATACAGTTACAGTGTCCTTAGTCATTGTTCTATCTATAATATACAGTTACAGTGTCCTTAGTCATTGTTCTATCTATAATATACAGTTACAGTGTCCTTATTCATTGTTCTATCTATTATATACAGTTACAGTGTCCTTAGTCATTGTTCTATCTATAATATACAGTTACAGTGTCCTTAGTCATTGTTCTATCTATAATATACAGTTACAGTGTCCTTAGTCATTGTCCTATCTATAATATACAGTTACAGTGTCCTTATTCATTGTTCTATCTATAATATACAGTTACAGTGTCCTTAGTCATTGTTCTATCTATAATATACAGTTACAGTGTCCTTAGTCATTGTCCTATCTATAATATACAGTTACAGTGTCCTTATTCATTGTTCTATCTATTATATTTAGTTACAGTGTCCTTAGTCATTGTTCTATCTATAATATACAGTTACAGTGTCCTTAGTCATTGTTCTATCTATAATATACAGTTACAGTGTCCTTATTCATTGTTCTATCTATTATATACAGTTACAGTGTCCTTAGTCATTGTTCTATCTATAATATACAGTTACAGTGTCCTTAGTCATTGTTCTATCTATAATATACAGTTACAGTGTCCTTAGTCATTGTCCTATCTATAATATACAGTTACAGTGTCCTTATTCATTGTTCTATCTATTATATTTAGTTACAGTGTCCTTAGTCATTGTTCTATCTATAATATACAGTTACAGTGTCCTTATTCATTGTTCTATCTATTATATACAGTTACAGTGTCCATAATCATTGTTCTATCTATAATCAACTTTTACGAGTCTTGCTATGAAATGGCCAATATTCTCATTTTATCTGATATTTCCAGAGCGGAGTACTAGATAACCTATAAAAGTAGATTAGCCTACAATCTCCGTCAGTTGCGAGCACAGAGCCGCACCAATTTGATTACTGTTTGTGTCTGGCCGAGGACCATCGACGATGCTGAGGACAACTACACAAGTGTTTTTCATGTCCAGCGCTTTGTACGATTATTGTACTGAAGTAGTGTCTATGTCACCTCACGTTTGTTTATTTATCCTACTTAACTGAACGACGCCGGTTTGCTAGCATACATTTTGAATAAAACAATTTTTTGTTCAAAGATATCCTGTTAGATGAGATACATAATTCAAAGGCTTCCCTGGTGGCATTTATTATAGTTGTTTTTTCTAATTCTTCTCAAAAACACTTTTACTCTTTATTTTTATTTCTAACTGCGTAAGTATCGATTCAAGCCAATCCAAGTGGGTCTAGCCAAGGGCAAGTCGGACTCGCACACGAAGAATTCCGTACCACAAGGCAAAAACGCCGAAAAAAAACACGTTTGTTGTATGGGAGCCCCCTTAAATATTTATTTTATTCTGTTTTTAGTATTTGTTATTTGCACAACAGAAATACATCATCTGTGAAAATTTCAACTGTCTAGCTATCACGGTTCATGAGATACAACCTGGTAACAGACAGACAGACGGATAGTGGAGCCTTAGTAATGGGGTCCCGTTTTTACCCTTTGGGTACGGACCCTAAAAACTTTCCTTTCCCGGGACTCAAACTATCTCTATACCAAATTTCTACTAAATCGGTTCAGAGGTTTAAGCGTGAAGAGGTAACAGACAGACACACTTTCGCATTTATAATATTAGTATGGATACCTACACGGAATGGTATGAGATGCGACTGCCGGCAGTATGACGTGTCCTAACGCATGCAAGCCTTCATAATTGAGAGCAGCAGTCGTTCACAAGTCGCTGAGCGCTTCATTCTTTAATCTTAATAATGCATCGAAGTAACACGCCGCGCAGTATTGCGAGCGCTTTCTGTGTGTCTGTCTGTCCGTGTGCCATGAGATCACGGCGCTCTCCACGACTGAGTAGATATCACTTGTGTGCTATGTTCGCGATCGCGTATGGAATATTAAGAACATTACATTCATAAGTCATTCATTACCTTACAAGTCCAGTGGCCGAAAAAGTTTTGTTCAACAAGATTCATAACGAGACCTTAGAATTAACATTCCTGCTGTGTTTTGGTAACATGCGTTCATCGTGGTCAGTGTTTATGGTAGTCACCAAATCATGACAACATTGTCCCCGTCAAACTGTCGCGTTAAATCATTGTACTCTGTGCTGTCGCGCCTCCAGGTAAGACCGTAATCACGTATAGTACATGCCTGTGATTAGAATCAAATATCATAACAGTATGTAATCCTATAAAGTGAGTATGACATCTAATCCGCCTGCATAATTCGCAATGAGTCTCGCGGTATATATCAACTAGCGGTAATACGACGCGTCTATTATGTGACTCGCAACGCAAGCGATTAAGAGCTGTACGTCACGACATTGCTATACACGGCTGGCTGATAGAACGTGCGGAGTATATAGGAGCGATATCAACCGCCAATGTATTGCAAGAGACACTGCATTCAATCTCGACACTCGCTATGCAATATCGACAGGCGATTACTAGATTATACCGCAGCACAAGTCACGAACGATAATATACTTTGTTTTAATATTTGTGTTTCAGTGTTTCTTTTAAACGATTCTTTACATGCAATGGTTAATATTAACCAATACCTCCAACACTAGTGGGTATTACAATTTTTATTCTATTCAAATAATATATTCCTTTGCAAACATGGGTAACTGGTACATAGATGGTTTTTATATTAAAGTTTGCCATGTTCTACCGTCACATGGGCATGCAAATCATATTAAACAAAAAATAATAGTAAAATTTTAAATAATAATTAGGAACATTTAACGGATGCATAACAACACGGATCACGGATGCACGGATCACGGGTGCACGGATCACGGCTGCACATACGTTTTTCGGATTCATTGCAACCAAGCTTCTCTGTGATCATAATATACATTGTTCGAGTACAATACTTACAATAGTCAGAAGCCCGAAAGTCTGACAACCAGTCTTACCAAGGGGTATCGTATTACCCAGTAACTGGGTTGTGGAGGTCAGATAGGCAGTCGCTCCATGTAAAATACTGGTATTCAGCTGCATCCGGTTAGACTGGAAGCCGACCCCAACATAGTTGGGAAAAGGCTAGGCAGATGATGATGATGATGTTCGAGTACAATACTTCCGCGGCCGCTCCTGACGTGCGCCACATCATCACGAGATAGGGGGCAGCCCGCAGAGTTGCCAAACACGATAAGTAATTTTGAAACTGCTCCGTAAACATATTGCATAATACCATCCAGCCAACCAGCCATGAGCCATCCACATACTCGAGCAGTATATTAAACCACACTTCATAGTCAATAAATAGTCTCAATGATTTCATTAACGTTATTCGTGAATGTGAATAGAGCTTTTAATATACGCGACCACGGTTTGAACTTCGGCATTCGAGTTGTCTTGGGAATGTGTACTTCAGTGAGTTTGGAGAATGAGTGATAAATCAGTAAATCAGATTATATTCATAGTAATAGAATTATAACGTACTGTGAAAATGATTGCATTAAATTGTCATGAAAGTAATGCTACGCGGCTAGATAGAAACTGCTACGGCGCGCGGCGCGGCGCTACGGTGTGGCGCTACGGCGCGCGCGGCGCTACGGTGTGGCGCTACGGCGGCGGCGCGGCGCTACGGCGGCGGCGCGGCGCTACGGCGGCGGCGCGGCGCTACGAGTATTTGCTATGAATTTAAGTTTGGGAGTTTTACTTTGCTCAATTATCATATTCTCCTGTTTTAATATTGTGTATTAATCTTAAATAATCATGATCATGTTCTACTAAAGTAGCTTCAAGCTCAACTTTTCAGTTCGATCAACGTTCGATAAAGTGTACGATCTAAAGGGATTAGTATTCTTTTATCGCCGAGATTTAAGTCAATCCTTGTTAACTAGCGACAGTTGCTTACTTTGGGATACACATCTACCGGCAATTTAATAACTGTGTCCCTAGAGGAGCGATGCGATACAGATCACGGCCAATTAACGCGTTGTCATCCGTTGGGACCGCAGAACGATAGCCGAGTGTGGACATGGCCGGTGCTCGAGCACAAACATCAATGTATAGAGCAAACAGCGAATAAACCGGTAAGCGTCAGCGGCGGCCGGGTATCGAGCCGACCCGCCGCGCCATCCGCGCGCCGGTCACACGCCGGACACACGCCGGACACGCGCCGGACACGCGCCGGGCACACATGGGGCAGAGCGCCGTGATGCTGCTCTCAGGAGAATCGCGCCAACGATTGTAGGAGATGTGGTTCTCGTCGTGGAATTGTTTCCACTGCTAAATTGGAAATAAAACCGTTTGTTGTACAGCGAATACGTCTGCGCGTCCGCCGGAACATAAAGAGCGCTCGTAACGATTCCTATTTATATTTGCTGAACTCGTTTCATATTTTAATACGATAAACTAATTATTGACTTGTTTTAAAAGTTGATCGTCAAACCGTCTAAATTACGTGCTTGCAAAATGAGTTGATTATTTACCCACAGGGGGTAGCCTTAACGTGTAGTCGCTTAGTTTTTAAGTTTTTTAAGCTCTGGCTGGAGGCCTTAATTTATTGAGTCATCCACAGGCAAGCCCGGATAAGCAGCCGACAACCTTCTAGGTTAATCTGCGAGATGCCATATAAAAAAAACACAGTATTTCTACACTGTTTGCCTTCAAGGGCAGACTTCTTTGGAAGGCTGTCGCCTCCTTCTGCGAAGCAGTAATGCTCGCGAAGGAGGAGGCGGAGCGCGTGAGGGAGAGGCAATCTTTGCGCCCTCACGCCCCTAGCCGCCGCAAGAAAACGCCCTGGGTGTCGGGAATCGATAGCCGATTCCCGGCCACCGTAGGCGCGGGCTTGCGGACGGCGAGCAATGGGCAGCTCGCCGTCCGGTAAGGACCAGGCCCGGGTTGACGACGCGTTGTGTTCCACGCGCGCCTCAAAGAGATGTCAGCACTAATTGACGGGGTCCGCTAGGGCCGATGCCTGCCAGGGTCGCGGGTTGTTCGAAAGAGATACCGTGGCCTCTAGCACAGGCAACTGAAGGAACACGGGTGGGTTTTAGTCAGTAAGAGTCTGACACTCCCTTCCGCTCCACCCAGAGCGGGACTAATTTGATGATTTCAAACCCAAAAAAAAAAGGGCAGACTTCTTTATGCACTACGCAGACCGTAGTAAGTACTAGGTAATTAAACATTACGGCGACACTATTTCAAACAATAGGCGCCATAAATCGGCCCCACTCGACGTTTACGAGAGCGGGATGTTCAGCCACTGACACATCCGTTGTATACTCCCTGTGAGATATTTTCACATACTTAAGTACTTTTAAATTATGTGAAATATTCTTTTTATAATTTTCTATTTGCTGTTCCTCATATTGGTTTTGCAAATGTTATATAACGTATCCCGGAATAACCGCATCAGCAAACACTCCAATTAGAGTATTATGTTATAATCATACTCCATCCACTGATTTTTTACTATTATGTATAAAATCTTTATATTGATTATATAATGTCTAGATGGAGCGTCGGCCTACAATCAAAACAAAGAAAACGAGCCAACAATTTCAAGTATGTGTGCGTGCAAGCGGTGTTTTACACTCTGCGTCTATGTCTCTGTGTGCGTGAATAATGATACCAGCTACTACAATTCTCCCTTATATCACATATAAAAAAATAGACTAATTAATAAGTTTTTTTGAATGCATATCGCATTCAAAAAAACTTATCTTAATTAATTAGTCTATTTTTCCTTGATTAATTAGTTTATTATCCATCGATTCCTAATAATAGGATTATTGGGTATTCTAAAAAAATAAGATATTATGTTGATAACCATATTTTACTCATCAAATAATTATGTTTGTTAAGGGCTGATTATTCAATAGTCAGAAAACTTTTATCCGAAGAATAAAAATGGAGGTTAAATCTTTTATTTAAAGTATTAAATCAAAGATTTAACCTCCATTTACGGATTAATAGTAATTAATCCGTGCCAGTTATTAGTAATTACTAAAATGTGAACATGAAGTCGGTACCAAGTAAATTATTTACCTAGCTAATATAATAACAATTTTTACTTGGAATCGTCTTCAAAATCATGTAAAGAAAGACTTAATAAATGAATCTTATTAAATTACTCTTGGCACCTTTCAAATCGGTTTATTGGGCCCAATGCAAAAATAATCATTAAAATGGGCTCTTAAAAAAAAGTTATACGCGAACATTATCTTATTATAAAAAAGTACAGACGAGTTGAAAAACTCCACCTTTTATTAAGTACACCAACTAAATAAATTAGTATACCCACAAAAAAATGACGTTAAGTTGGGAGAGTGAAAAAAAGAAACTGGCAACACTGATAAAATATGACGTAATTTAATGTGCATAAAAACAAAACATAAATATATAGTGTAGGGTTGCTTGTGTTAGAGGTACTACTAAAATCAAACAACTCGAGTACAAAACGTAGACAAATATAATATCCAATTATAACTACAAAATTCAATTAAATCTAAGACTACAATATAATGCGGAATTAAATATAAACCGATACGACTAACTCGCCCAACGGTCCAAAAAGAAGTGAGTCGTCTCGCCCCTTCCGCTCAGTTTCAAATCGATCAATCTGGGTGGGGACGGAGACTCGTGATTGGCTAACGTAATCTTTGACGTAATCTTCGCTGATTGGCTGTTGCTCACAACGGGTAGTTTTAATTTTTACTCGTAGATGGCGTTGAACAAGAATTGCCAACACGGCCATTCTGCATAGCGCATGCCCCCAGGCGCTCCTCGTCTCACCCACAATATTTTCATCTGAAACACACAAACATTATAGAATTATTTATAAGTAGTCTATAACCGTTCGGCCCATCATGATAGAAGAAAAATGATACGGCTAGATGTATAGATAGTCCCTTTAGTCTTAGGAGACATCTCATTACTTTAATCCTAGTCATAACATTTTCCCTCTTAGAAACCTGTCCCCAGAATTAAAATTGAAATTGATGCAAAACTATTACAATCAGGGTAAAGGCAGGTAAACACTTTACCCATTTTTCTGAACTGGATTGGCTTAGGCAGTTCACATTAATTCCAGTAAACCCTGTGCCAAATTCTCCCAGTATTGAAATTGGTTCAGTCAATTCACCTACCCAAAATCCATTGAAGGCTTGCATCAACTTTTAGCATACTAAACTAAATATGTACGCCTAATTTTAAGCGAAAATATGAGTTTAACTTTAGTGGATAGCTATTACGTACTGGCTTCTATTGTAATATAAAATTATCATAGGTACTAGTTAAATTTTTGTTTTTATGTTGTTGTTAGCCCGAATCAATAAATGAATAAAACATACTTGTATCTATTGATGACTGTAAATATGATTAAATTATTACACAATTCATGTAGGTATATTGCCAACACTGGCTTAGAAACATTACCTTAATTCCAATTGTCTATTCTGATCCAAGGTTTCATGTTCTCCGCTGAAGTTGTTCCTGTGTAACGTTTGTTGGTTCTCTCACTGCCTCTCAAATCAGATATCAGATACCTGTCTTGGCCCAAGACTTTCTTAACTTGAAATGGCCCTTTGTATACCGGCAGTAATTTTCGACTACGTCCATCGTTATTTTGGCTCAAGATTTTGACAAGAACCAAATCATTTTTTTGATATTGTGTTGGTTTTATGTGAGTACCGTCAAATCGTCTTTTTTGCGACTCCGCAGATACCTTTATATTTTGGTCGACCCACTTGCGTAACTCTGTCACGTCCGTGCTATGATTATTATCAGGCTCTGGCGCTAATTTATCACTGTCAGTACGAAGTCTGTAACCTAACAAAACTTCGCTAGGAACCGCTTTAATAGTTTTATGATAAGTGGTATTGATGCCTTGCTGTAAAATTCTAACACAATTATCCCAACTGTCATCCGTTACGTCCGCGCCCATAGTTCTCATAGCATCTAAAATGGTTTTATTAAAGCGTTCGGCTTGACCGTTTGACCGTGGCATTCCCGACGCAATAGTATGCAGCCGAATGTTCCTATCAATACAATACTGTTTAAAATCCGCGGAAGTAAAAGCAGATCCCGCGTCAGTAATAATTCTGCGAGGGTTCCCGAACACTTTCGATATAATTTCTAACTCTTTTATTACAAAACGGGTTTCTGTACTTTTAACCGTTTGTGCCCCAGGAGCTCCAAGTAGGAAGCCCATGCCACAAAAGGCACCGAATAGGGCTGATGATGAAGGTTTCGTGACGGTGCAAAGGAGGAAGCGCCGGTCACGAACCAACAAGAACCGCTGCGGCAAAGCTCCTACGGAGCCCGAAGTCAGCTTGCGTGCCGCAAAGCCGAACACACCGGTGTACATCTCCCGCCTACACTACACCACTACGGCGGAGAACATCGTGGAGTACGTGCGCCAGAAGACGAGGTACACACCGAGGGTGCAGTTACTAGAGTCGCACCGCAACGTCAACTTCAAGGCGTTCGTGGTGCGCATACCAACATGCTACCTGCACCTGGTGATGGAAGAAAGCTTTTGGCCGCAGGATGTGGTATTCCGCCGCTTTCGCGGACAAGTGCCACCAGAACGCACAAAGACTTAGTGCAACTAAGTGATACTAACATAGTTATTAAGTTTTATTTACTAACAAAATTGTTACTATATTATTATGTATACTTAGGTTAAGGTATGTATCTATGGGTCTTTGTTACCTGATAATAAATGGTTTTATTATTTATTATTATTATTATTAACGGCTGATAACAAGACAAACTTCGTAAACGAATCCACAACCACAAGTAAATATTTGTTTCCCGCAGCAGTCTCCACAAACGGACCCAAGTGATCGAGATGAAGCGTATGAAAGGGTTGGGCGTATTTTGGGATGGGATACAACTGTCCCTCTTTGGGCCCTCCTTTATTTTTATAATAAATACAATTAAGGCAGTTTTTGATGTATTTTTTTATAGTACGTCTCATCTTCGGGAACCAGTACAAGTTTGAAACACGCTCATAGGTCTTGTCAACAGCGAAGTGCCCAAGGTCGTCGTGATTACTTTTAATGACTTGCCAAATACAGTCCTTGGGGACAACCCAACGTCGACCATGAGCAGTTCGCCTGTAAACTTTGTTTCCCAGAAGTTCATACTTATCAAAAACCCCTTTGTGTCCGTCCATGTCTCCTGTCTCTAAAATTTGTCTCAACCGAACTAAATCTAAATCCTGCAACTGTACTGACAACAACCAGTCTGCCTCTGTTATAGCCATTACTAATTCTACCTCCGATTTTTCCCCGGATTGTGCTGGGTTGCGACTAAGCGCGTCTACGTGATGCATACGGGTACCCTCCCGATGGATTATGTCAAAATTGAATTCTTGGGTTGATAAAACCCATCGCGCAATGCGGGGAATAATCTCTTTCTTTGTTAGAGCAAACTTTACAGAATTACAGTCCGTCACAATTTTGAATTTCGTTCCCAACAAGTACAATCGAAACTTTTCTAAAGATGCAACAATGGCAAGTAACTCGAGTTCGAACGAGTGATATTTTTTTTCGTCTTCACTAGTTTGACGGCTGTAATAATGTATGGGTTTCTCACCTTCTTCCGTGACCTGCATCAAGATCCCGGCTATACCTTCCCTACTTGCGTCAGTATAGAGAACACACTCCTTATTAGGGTCAAATATAGTAAGCACACTATCTGACGTTAACGAGTTTTTCAGAGTTTGGAACGCCTGCTCGTGACTACTATCCCATGACCAAGGACAATCCTTTTTCGTCAATTTTGTCAAAGGACTTGATAACATCGCACAGTTCTTCAATAAATTTGCGGAATTAACTTATCAAACCATTAAATTGACGGAGTTGGTGAACGTTTCTAGGTGTGGGGAATTCCTTCACTGCCTTCACTTTTGACTCACTGGGCTTTATACCGTTTAACCCTACTTTATACCCGAGGAATTCCAATTCAGTTTTCAGAAAGTGGCACTTTTTTAAGTTCAATGTAAGACCATTTTCGCGAAAAAGTGATAACACGGTCTCTAATTGTTTTAAATTATCTGCGACTGTTTCGCTTGTAATTAGTATGTCGTCTAAATATAATATAATTTTCCCAAACCTCAGATTCCCAAAAACTTTATTCATCATTTGTTGAAATGCGGATGGAGCATTTGCTAAGCCGAATGGTAGCCTTAAAAACTCATAATGACCGTCTTCAGTGATAAAAGCAGTTTTTTTAATAGAGTCATCCTTCATTTTAATTTGGTAATAGCCGCTTTTAAGGTCTAAACTAGTGAAATACTTGCAGCCCTGTAACCTATCTATAAGGTCTTCTATGCGAGGCATCGGATATTTGTCCTTAACCGTAATTTTGTTCAGAGCCCGGTAATCAATACATAATCTTTTCTCACCATTCTTTTTACTAACGAGTAACGCGGGACTGGCATAAGGCGAATTACTCTCACGTATGATTCCATGCTCCTTCAGTTCGTTAACCATATCGCGTATAATTTTTCTATCCGCATGAGATGACCTATACGGTCTAAAGTGAACGGGCTTGGAATCATTGAGATCAATTTCCATTTCATGATTGTTGACCTTGCCTAGTTCTTTAATTGTAGATGCAAAGCAGTTTTTGTACTTCACAAACAAGGTCAGCAATTCATCGATATGAGAATCAGAGTCGAAAACGAACTCGGGCTCCGATACAGTGGAACAGGTTTGCACAAATTCCGATACATAATCAAAATTTAACGTACTTCCAATACGACAATACATTATGTCAGACCGTTCAGTGACATTACGTCCTATAAGTATATCACAACCTGACAGCTTCTTTAAAACGTAAAACTCAACGTTTCGAATCAACACAGAATCGATTTGTAAATCGACTTTTACAGAAGTCGACACCGTTTTCAAACTGTCTTTAGAAAACCCTTGTAATGTCACGTGTGGTGTCAATGGGCACGTTTTTAGGTTGTGTTTATTTACTAAAGACTGTGAAATTATTGAACAACTGCTACCAGTGTCCAAAAATGCTTCGTTTTTAAATTCATTGATTTTAACCGTTTTATAAAATTTATCTTTTGAATTATCCGAATTAATATATTTAGTTTCTTGCACTTGAGGGGTCTCAGATTTGTTTTTGTTAAAAATACATTTGTCAGCGTTATGACCACGTCTGCCACAATGTTCGCACTTGACACTACACTGAAATCGTTTATGATTTCCCCCACAGTTAAAACATGCTAGTGGTTTGCGATTCTGAGTTGATCCGGTGTTTTGAGCACCTGACGTTGTTGGTAAAACGGATTGTAACGTATTAGAGCTTGTTTGTTGACTTGAATTAATCGGATTCTGGATTACCGGTTTATTACTGTTTTCGCAGGTATTTACGTTAGAAGTGTTCGTGGTTGATTTTAAAGATTTTGGTTTGTAAACACGACTATGTAAAAAGCCTGCTAGACTATCGCATGTTTGAAAGTTGCTTGCTTCAACTGACGCTGTGATATTACTATCAGCAATGTTGCCTAATATAATCGACATAATATCAAATTGTGAAAAGTTGAGACGTAAGTTATCAATTTTTGATTTTTGTTGAAAGAAAAATTCATAAAGAGACTGATTTTCAGTTGGCTTTTTATCTACGATTTCTTTAAGTAGTTCGAACATATTTCTTTTGACCTGAAAGGTCGTTGTAATTGATTGTTTCCAATTTCTCCAAGACCACTTAATCCACGAAACATCATTACGCAATATTGAGTCATACCACAACTTAGCTGAGCCTTTTAGCTTATTCAAAGCCTGATAACGGATCATGCTATCGGACCATCTAAAAGTAGATGCATATGATTCTATCACGTTGACCCACGTATCAACGTTATCGGTCAACGGGTCAAACTCTGGTATCATGTTATGTAATGTAACACTTGTACTCACAGATTCTCCTTTGGGTTTGCGGTTTACCTTCGATTTTTTACGAGGAGCTTGAGCTGACGATGACCTCGAGCTTCTTGAAGTACTCGATGAGCTCGAGCTGGTACTGGAGGTACTAGAACTCGACGGAGCGCGAGCACGTTTGCGCTTCGATCTAGACCTCCGTTCTGATCTAGATGGCGTTCTCTTCTTAGGCCTCCGCGCCTCCTTCGAATTTCTTCGAGTTAACGGCAGCGGTGACCTTGATCTGCTGAGGCACCTGGAGCGTGAGCGGTCCCGTCTTCGAACCGATCTTGATTTCCGCCCCGTCATATTCGTGTGCGCGTTCGCAGCCCTACTTCTGATGTTAGAGGTACTACTAAAATCAAACAACTCGAGTACAAAACGTAGACAAATATAATATCCAATTATAACTACAAAATTCAATTAAATCTAAGACTACAATATAATGCGGAATTAAATATAAACCGATACGACTAACTCGCCCAACGGTCCAAAAAGAAGTGAGTCGTCTCGCCCCTTCCGCTCAGTTTCAAATCGATCAATCTGGGTGGGGACGGAGACTCGTGATTGGCTAACGTAATCTTTGACGTAATCTTCGCTGATTGGCTGTTGCTCACAACGGGTAGTTTTAATTTTTACTCGTAGATGGCGTTGAACAAGAATTGCCAACACTTGTTGTGAAATTAAAGCCCCGTTGAACTTGATGATACTTTATTGGCAACTTAACTTATTTTATGTTACAAGTTACAATAGTTATATACATCATTAGGCAACCCTAAGTGGAGGGATGAAAGGGACTGCGTGGCTATCGCCCTTCAGACCTCCCCTAGCTGGCTAGTTTCCTGAAGACGGCTAGGCTATCGAAGCAGGGAACTAGTCGTACTAAGGATCAGAGCCGGCTGCGTGGCTACCGAGCTCAGAAACCTCTAGCTAGTGAATGACGATTTGTTCTTTTTTTTTTTGGGGAAAGGCATCTCGCAGTTGGGAGGTTGTCCACTGCTTAACCGGACTTTCCTGTGGATGCCACAATAAATTGAGGCCTCCAGCCAGGGCTTATAAACTAACTAAAAACTAAGCGACTACACGCTAAGGGCACCCCCCGGTGGGGTTCCGACCTCGGCTTAGGGCGTCGCTGGGAGTGGACAGCAAGGGACAGGCTGGATCGGAATTATTTAGGGACAGATTTTGAACTACAGGCTCAGCGGCGCGGCCTGGCTCGAGCAAGGGTCGGGGCTGACGATTTGTTCGAAGACAGCTCTGCTTATATAGGCGGATTGTCGACATACGATTATGTGTGCATAATCTCTACACGTAGTCATCTGTAGTTGTGGTGCAGATAACTCGCGGGGTGGCGCTTGCACAGATTGTTGCACACGAAGATTGTAGATGGAGTCACTTGTCTACAAAAATCGTTAGTAGTTGCTGTTTTCTAATTTATGAGGCCGCTCATCATAGTGCTTTAGGTAATTTACACTAGATGGCGCTGTATGTTTGCTACATTCTCCCCTCTGGTACTCTATAGTCGTCCCGACAGAGTACCAGGATTTGCGGCTATCTTCCTTGGTCTCCCTCTTTTTCTTATGGGATTTAATGGTTTGGGCACATTGGCATCTCTTTGTTCAAATTTACATATTGCTGAAGTATGATATTTCCCCATAGATTGTTCTGGTGACTTTGGGTTTGCCACCTCATATGTGCTGCTGCAAATTTTGCTGTGAACTGCTTTTTATTACTACTTATTGGATGTGTCTCAACCAATACTAAGTCTCCTATTTTATAGCATGGATCTGGTCTTCTTCTTTGATTTGAATATTGTCTATTACTTTCTTGCATGGTTTCTATGTTTTCTTTTGCAATTACTAGATCTTTAGCTAAATGTTTTAAAGTAGGTGTGATTTGTGCTATTTTGTTAGTGGTCGAGCTATGTCTGCGAAGTTGTTTATATATCTTCGATACCACGAAGCAGTTTGTAGGAATGTAATCAATTGTTTTATATTTCTTGGTTTTGATAAATTCGCTATAGCCGAAATCTTTTCCGGATCTGTTTTAATTCCTCCTGGAACTATTACATGTACCAAATATTTTATCTCGGAACAAATTAATTTACACTTTTTCCTGTTAGCCTTTAGGCTAAATTCTCTGAGTTTTTCAAATATTTCCTTCAGATCCTCAATGTGTTGTATGAATGTGACTGATCTTATAATTAAATCGTCTAAATATGAATGTAAACTTTGGTGTCGTTCCTAAACTTTGAATAAATTTATCTATTAATCTTAGGAACGTGGCAGGTGCGTTCCATAACCAAAATGGCATGCGTTTAAAACGGAACGTTCCAAATGGTGAGACAAAGCTTGTCTTGGTCTTCGGGATGTACCATTTTTGTCAGTAGCCTGATTGAAGGTCGACTGTAGACATGTATGGCATTGCTTTTGTTTGATGTGAAAGATCGTCAATCCGAGGTAATGGATATCTATCTGGTTTTGTTATTTCGTTGAGTCACCGATAGTCGATACAAGCTCTAATATCGTCTGTACCTTTAGGGACCATGATAACAGGAGCTGCCCAGGCTGAATCACATTCTTCTATTATACCATTGCTTAGCATTTCATCTAATTTTTGTCTCAATAATTGTTGTTGTCTGTGTGGTGATAATCTGTATGGTTTTTGAGCCACAGGTAGATGACTACCTGTGTCTATTCTATGCATGATAAATGGTGTTGGTTTTGTGTTCTTATCAAATATATCACTATAAGTAGTTAGCAATTGGTTGAAATTTGTTTTTTCAACTTCAGATAATAGTTTTCCTTCAGAGGAGCGTAATAAAATATCAACAGAATACAATGACATTTGATTTATTGTCACATAATCAATTCGAGGATCTTTTTGGGATGCTTCATCCGCTGGTTCACGAGGACGAACAGGATGAGGCGGTGTGTCCATTCTCTGAAGTGACCATTTTATAATTTTCTTAGGTGGTGGACTGTCTTCAATATTGTATAACGGTGACGGTGTTTGTGGAAGTGGAGAAATCATGTGTAGTTCTCTGGCCCACTGCATAAAGCTTGATAGGGATTCCGGTGTTGACTGGCCTGAATTAAATGTCAGACATTCCGCTGCCTTCAAGGGAATCTTCTCATTTTTTAGTTGTAGAAAGGCGTGTAACTCACTAGATTTATCTACGAAGTGCCAAACTCGTTGTGGTAAATTTAGCAGTATTCCCGCAGTTTCTAAGAAGTCAATGCCAAGTAGAGTACGATTATCAGTGGCGTCGGGTATCACCGTGAACGTTATAGGTAGGGAACGTCCACCAACTGTGATGTCTACGTCTGTGGTTAGTAGTTTCCGGGTTTGAACCGTCCCATCGGCTAGGATTGTGTCAGCTGTTTTCTCATTAAAAGTTGCTCCCCTTCTGATGAACAGCTTGTATAGCTGAATGCTTGCCACACTCGTTCTTGCAGCTGTGTCTATGTACGCATAACCTTTTTCATTTTGCCAGACGATTTCTATCGTAAGTATCTTAACATGGTCCTGTATTATCTCTGTGGTATCCATTGTGTAAAATGCAACCGGCTTTGGTGGAGTTTCTTTACTCTGGCATTTCTTGCAGTTACTCCTGAATACCCCTGGTTTACCACACCCGTAACACGATACCCTTGTAGTCTCGGTGGCTGTAGCTGTCGCTGCTGATTGTTTTTTAACCTCTGCCAAGCGTTTTCGACATTCTTCCGTTGTGTGTCCTTTCTTTGGAGAAAATGCACATCGTTTTGTTTTTTTATCATCACGTTCTCCCGTCGAAATTGTACTTGTTTGTGATTCTTTCTCCAAACTTTCTAAATGGCGAACTTTTTCAAGTAGTTCTGTGAATGACTTAAAATCGGATCTGACGACTTCCTTTTTGATGCTCAGCTTCAATAAACCATATATAAAATCGAGATATTCCTCTTCTTTGTTATGTTTAGATGGGAGTTGAGAAAGAAGCGCACGTTTCACACAAACAAACTCGTCGATTGTTTCATTAGTTTGCTTCTTGCCGAAGAATTCTAAGTAGATTTCATGTGGCTGCTTCTTCGGACCAAATGCTGACCGTATTGCATCTAACGCGTTACTCCACTTTTTGATGTCGGCTTTCACACCGTGCCACCATGTTGCTGCCGTGCCGCCTAGCAATAACGGCAATCCTTCTAACGCATCTTCATCGGAGATGTGTTCCACTTTTTTGTACACTGAGATACTGTTTATAAATTCTTCTACTTTATTGTAGTCTCTTTCACCTTCATATTTTCTGGTACAACTTGCAAAACTTTTCCCAGACTTTTCTTTGAGTTGAAGCAATCGTGTTTATTAACGCAGTGAACTGTTCTTGTGTCATAGTGATTGACATTTTCCAAAATTATGTGGGTAGTTTTTTTAGTAAGTATGTGGGTACTCCACACAATTTGAAGATAGGCCGTGCCGAATTTGAGGGTAGACCGTCCAAATATGTGGGTATCCGTAGATTATTTACGTTGGGCGCCAATGTAGGGTTGCTTGTTGTGAAATTAGAGCCCCGTTGAACTTGATGATACTTTATTGGCAACTTAACTTATTTTATGTTACACGTTACAATAGTTATATATATCATTAGGCAACCCTAAGTGGAGGGATGAAAAGGACTGCGTGGCTATCGCCCTTCAGACCTCCCCTAGCTGGCTAGTTTCCTGAAGACGGCTAGGCTATCGAAGCAGGGAACTAGTCGTACTCGTAGCTCAGAAACCTCTAGCTAGTGAATGACGATTTGTTCGAAGACAGCTCTGCTTATATAGGCGGATTGTCGACATACGAGTATGTGTGCATAATCTCTACACGTAGTCATCTGTTGTAGTTGTGGTGCAGATATCTCGCGGGGTGGCGCTTGCACAGATTGTTGCACACGAAGATTGTAGATGGCGTCACTTGTCTACAGAAATCGTTAGTAGTTGCTGTTTTCTAATTTATGAGGCCGCTGATCATAGTGCTTTGGGTAATTTACACTAGATGGCGCTGTATGTTTGCTACAATAGTTTTTTTGGTTACATATCGATGATAGGTGATGTCAAGTTCGGCACAGTTTAATAACACATATTATTTATTTATTACTTATTACTTACTACTGTTATTTGTTTATTACTTAGCGCGCATAATACGTAGTGACACCAAAGCGGCACGATCGGCACTAATCAGCGGGTAAGAACTTACAGGCCAACAGTTGGGCGATATTTTTTGACACATTTGCGCGCATTTGATGCGCATCTATCCAGACATTATATAATCAAAGTATAAAACATTGTTTATGTATTGAATTAGTTATACTGATTGTGGGAGGTAATTGTGGTCACATTACAAATCTAAGCACGCACACGTGTAAGGGTCTACTAGCGTAGTAGGTAGGTACTGTAGTGTCTTGTGTGTTCCGGCCTTTAGCAGAAAGGTCTGGCTGGATGTAATATTCCATTCGAAGATTCAAACGGCGTTGACAAATAAGATAACATTGTGTTTTTTTATAGAGTCATTCATATATTTTCTGTAAAGCTGTGAGGTTCCTTTCAACAATATAATAGTTCCAAGTCTACGGTCTTTTAATTATAAACAAGGAACTGTAGAGGTCCAGTGCAGACCTCTACATAGTGGTGGAGGCGCCGAAGCCCCCGAACTCCTAAGCGAATAAGCGCTTATTTGAAGTACGCACCCCGCGTCATACGAGATTTTTTCAGCGAATATAAAGTAAAGCGCTAAAGTTGCGCATATATTACATATATAAAAAGCGAGACCTCTCGCATGCCAAGCAGAAAGTAAAAGCAGCGAGTGCAGTGAGTATAAAACAGGCGCATAATCGTCGCCAGAGGAATCAAAGCTAAGTGGTTGAATTTGTTTTTTTTTTGTAAAGAGAGTAAAATGGCTCAATTTTTTTACGGGCTACAACGGTTGCCTAGAAGAATTTATTAGACAGTACAAGGTAGTTGCCGCCTACAATAAATGGCGTGAGAGTGATTGGGCGCTGATATTGAGAGTATTTCTTCAGGATGCAGCCCTAGTGTTATACAATTTTAAGTACCACGAAGGTATTACTTTTGATGATATGTGCGATGTCTTTCAAGAGGAGCTTCCGTGCAGATGTCACAGAGCGTTATATAAGGCTGATTATGAAAATGATGTTATAAATGTAGATGATGATGCTTCTTTATTATTTAGTGGAAAAGAAGATAACCAGATAACTACAAGATGAGCAAAGATGCCTAGAAAGCAGCGTGGAAGTTGATGGAGATGAAGAAGATGATGACGAGCGCAGCAGCCAAGAATGCAGCCATGCAGAGGATGAGAAGGAGCTGATGGAAGTGTTCGAGAATGAACAGGAGGAAGAAAATAACGAATCGGGTCAGTCCATTCCATTTACTAATGTATATAGCTATGTTTCAGAGTCGCAGGAAGAGCAATATGATCACGATGTGGAAACTAATTCAAATAACATCGTTGGTGATCAATTTAACGAGAATAATTTTTCAAATAATAATTCCGAAACAAAGGAGAATGGCCATTTCGATTTTTCGTCCAAAAAGGATAACGTTCAAACCATCGTACTGTCAATTGAAAATAGTAAGGTGAATAGTGAAATGGGGTTAGTTGAAGATGATGTGGAGTTGTGTGCAGTCAGAGATGAAGACATAGAGGTGAAAGACAATTCTGTGCAACTTTTAATTTTTCTACAGATGGAGTTGCAGTCTTCAATATTAGTGATTTTGTCATTAATAATAATAATAGTATTTCACAATGTGCAACAATCGATATAAGAAAAGCACGAATTAAGAAAAGAATCCCTTTTATATTATTAGGTATTATTAGATGATGATGGAGTGAATCTTGAATTTTCCTTCTGGAGTATGGGCATGTGTTAGACTTTTTAGATGAACCCTGGCCTCTTAAACTTTTCCCTCCCTCTGGCTCATACCGTCCGATGGGGTAAAAGAGTTTGATATTAAGATCATTTAATTTTTGTTTAAGCCTCATCTAGGCCGATCTGAACTTTCACATCATTTGTTTTCCTAGGAGGCCTAGTCGCATCTTTTCCGCCGGTTTTAGTGTAACGAGGTTCAGGCATGACGACGTTAATTTGTGTTAGTGCACATTGGCACTTATAAATTGTAAACTTACCTGGCACTTATCGGAGTGTCGGATACGCGGTTCGTTCGTTCTGACTTTAACCTTTCTCTTGCAGGAGATGGTCCTCACCCTGTCTATCTCCGACGTTAGGTCATTCTTCTGTATAGGGATAGGCAGGAAGACTTTGAATGTTCGAATGGTATGAATAAAAGTCTTGTTTGGTGTTTGAGTTATGCGGATACTTTTCGGCTGCTTAAAATCAAAACATAGTAACTCCTTCCAACAAAAATGTTCAGGAGAGCCAAAAAACTAGTCGGCTACTTTGATTCGTTCGCCCGAAGAAACTAGAAGAGATAGCAATTTGGATGTTTGGCGAAAAGTTGTGCTATATTGTTGACATTTTAGTTGTTATACTCGTAATCATTTTTAGAGTATAGTTACACTTGAAGCGCTCATACTTTATTTTTATTTGTGAATTTACCCAAATATAAATGTAAAAACAATATCAAAACTTAGTAAGTCTGCACAACATACCAGTTTAATGTTAGTTTTATTATGAAAATAATGCAACGACAATTATATTTTGAGGTTATGTCACGTTTCTTTTACATTTTCGTAACTATAATGAATAAGTTATTTCTTACCTGCATTCGTTTACGTTCTGCAAAGCACGCATTATACGCCTGGACCGATAAAATTGCCTGTAACTCATTTTATTATTTTTTAATACGGAGCGAAACACTGAGTGTTTCGCTGCGTATTAAAAAATAATAAAATGAAAATTTTGTTTAGTATGTCCAGTGTCACCGGCGCACGAGTCTCCGTGCGCCGGTGACACTGGACATACTAAACGAAATTTCATCTATTTTGCAATTGGCGCCAAATTCAAAACATAGCAAGTTGGTATTTCAAATTCATAACTTAGTAAGTCGCTTGAGCTGCTAGGGTTTTAAATTTGTATTTTGACATACTAAGTTTAAAATTTGTACTTCAAGGAAATTTTCGTAATCATGCCAAATTGCTTAGACTTGCTAAATTATTTTTTTTAAATTACGTATGAAACTGGGTGTTTTAAGATCCACATCATTTTGATACTATCTAGTAAGTCGAAAAATGCCAAAAACAGTTTTTTTTTCAAATCACCTGTTACTAGGTTTTGAATTTGGGCAGCCGTTTTATTCAAGGGTGGGCGTAGCTCATGTAGTTTCTTGTGTGTTCCGGCCTTTAGCAGAAAGGTCTGGCTGGATGTAATATTCCATTCGAAGATTCAAACGGGCGTTGACAAAAAAGATAACATTGTGTTTTTTTTATAGAGTCATTCATATATTTTCTGTACAGCTGTGAGGTTCCTTTCAACAATATAATAGTTCCAAGTCTACGGTCTTTTAATTATAAACAAGGAACTGTAGAGGTCCAGTGCAGACCTCTACAGTACTCCGTTCCTTTTGGTTGGTTTTGACAGTACAGCGGAAGTGTGACGTACGTACTTTTAATTATTTTGGGGATAAAAAAAAACCTAAATTATCAATGACAGAAATCGATCCAGAAAACGATTCTGAACAAACCACTTTCACAATGTGTATTAATTCAGTTACACATTGTATGTATATCTCTCATTGAAGTATGGAAGAAAAAGACATGTTGCGCCGATCCCAAATAAATGTATAAATATTGAAATTAAATAACTTGAACACTAATACACCGCGGTTCTGGATAGCTCTCATTTGTATAACTATGTTTCTGGTAAATATCAGATGTGGTTGATCAGTCAATACATGAGTTTGTGGCAGCACGTCGCGCGGCGGTCCGACCGCGTCTGATACTACTGACGCGCAATCACTCTCCACCTGTAGGTATACACGGAGCTCTGTACTGCCGAGCGCTCGCATTCCGGACACACCGCGTAATTACAGCCACGTTGTGATTGCCAGCGATTATTACTGACCCACATCCATATATGTTATGTATCTTCGGAAGGATCTATATCAACACATTCAACACGGAGCAGCACACAGGTTATTAAGTTTACGAACAATATGATGCAAAGATTATGGCCATTGGAAAAACTACGGAATATGGCTATGTAACGCAATTACGCATCGTAAGTAAGAGCTGTTTATCTTTAGTAGTAAATACCCACCTACGGTTTCATTTTTATTTACTAAAGTTTCGATTTTGTTTTACCTTTTTGTCGGCGTGATTAATAAATACATATGTAAATCCATGGCACATTATAGCTTTCTAATACTAAAGAGTCTCTGAGTTAAGCTGCCGACAGACAGACAGGCGGACGGACATGGAACAACTACAAAGGTTCCTTATTGACTACGGATACAAAAAAAAATATTTTCCAAAATAAAATTTTGGAAAATATTTCTTAATACTTAATAAATAATAAAATAAAATATTTTCCAAAATTTTATTTTGGAAAATATTTGTTTTTAGGGTAGCTCCCCTGTGATATGTGAAGTGTAATATTATAAATACGAAAGTACCTAACTCTGTCTGTCTGCCTGTCTGTATGTTACCTTTTCACGCCTAAACCACTGAACAGATTTCGATAAAATTTGGCATAGAGATAGATTGCATCTCGGGGAAGGACATAGGATAGTTTTTATCCCGATATTCCCACGGGATCGACACTTACGCGGGTGAAACCGCGGGGCGCAGCTAGTATTCACATAAAAACAATAATCTTATATCAAAAAGCATGACAAAATATGATTCCTCCTTTCCTCGTTGCATCGGCACGTCTGACACAGTCATAAATCGAGGCTGGGAGCAATAACTCGTGAGGCGGCGTCACAGAGTCACGAGCCCGGGTCACATGCTTAGTATTGAGCACTGAGCACAGCGAGCACAGCGAGCACATCGGTATTCGGTGGGATAGAGCGCTTGCCCTATCCGCTTACACGCCTGAGCGGACACAGGCCGCGCGGCCGCGTGCGGACTGCGATCGATCAGGACACACTGCTCTATGCAATTGGATTAGTCACATACGATTAAACACGCAGAATGTGCTGATAATGTGATTGTCATGGCCGTAATGCTTGAAAATTTAAATTTATCGATATGCCATAAGTTATATACCATTAGCCACGTGCATGCCACAATCTTAAGGTTGAGGAATAGTTTTCTGAGCACACTGAGAATCAAACTCAAACTCAAAACTCAAAGCATTTATTTCAATTAAACCTTGTACAGGCACTTTTGAATTGTCAAAATTAAATAGTCTGTCAGTTAGTCAGAAAGTTGAAGCTAGTTGCCCATTCCAAAACGTAGATCTCTATGGAAAAGAACGGGCAAGAAACTCCATGGACACTCTTTTAAAAACAACGAAGTGGATCTTGTAACGATAATTATTTATAATATTAAGATTTACCTCTAACATTGTAAACGGCGCATTTTAGATTAAGTATAAAGCAGGCGACCCTGCTACCCCACGTCAGGTTCATCGAAGGCTTAATCAGGGGGTTTCATGCTAAGAACACGCGTCAGCTGCATTGAGTATTGAGTGACCGGTGGGACTGCCCAATGCTTGGCCGGTGGGTGAGACTTTCTTATTTATATGTTTTCTTTCTTATTTATATTATTTTTTCTTAGTGATTGTATGTGTTACTAACAATAGTTAATTAAGTAATTTTATGTAAATATTAACATTATGGACTGCAAGGTCTGCCAATAAAAGTTTATTATTATTATTCCCTTTATTTCATTTTATACACATATAAATTATATTTTTAAATATTAGAATATAAAAACACAAAAACATTTAAAAATATAAAAAATAGTAGCCCACCGGTATCGGGAACAGGGTCCAAGCTACCGGCGGTCAGGGCTCCAGAGAAAGGAACCTCCTGACAATGCGAGCCGTGCCCAACGAGAGCCTCTTCAGGTGTTGGTCGAGGCTCTTGGCAATCAGTCCATTGGCTGTTACGACTATCGGCACAATGATTGCTGAGTCAACATCCCACATGTCGACAACCTCGCGAGCCAAGTCAAGATACTTGACTTGTTTATCTTTCTCGGCTTTCACGAGGTTCTCATCATGCGGGACTGTTATGTCAACAATCATTGCGCGACGCTCTGATCGATCCACCACCACTATGTCAGGCTTATTGGCAACAATAGTCCTGTCAGTGATGATGGATCGATCCCAGTACAATGTGATATTTCCATTTTCGAGAACTGGGTCGGGCACATACCTGTAGTACGGAACCTCCGATTCCACAAGGCTGTATTTCAGAGCAAGTTGCTGATGAATTATCCTGGCTACAAGGTTGTGTCTATGCAAGTACTCTCCGTTAGCTAGACGAGAACACCCGGAGATAATATGTCTGATTGATTCTCCCGGCCGGTGGCATGCCCGACAGATGTCAACCGTGCCGTCTTTGACAATAAATCTCCTGTAATTGTTCGTCATCATAACTTCGTCCATAATTGCACAGACAAAACCTTCGGTTTCTCCAAAGAGGTCACCGAAACGCAGCCAGGCTACGGACGCTATTAAATCTACATCGGGTCCATGTAGGGCCCGGAAAAAGCGTCCGTGAAGCTCCTTACTCTGCCATACCTCCATGCGATCATTAGTGTCAAGCACTACTGGTTTGCGCCAGTTCTCTTTACCCAAGGAGAGCGGGGTGAGGCCCTTGTCCACCGCGACTACATCCCGATGCATCCCCACGTCGGTTTCTAAGAAATATTCTCTGAGACTGCATATCTCGCGATTGTGGAGCGTCTTAGCGTTTAAAAAGCCTCGACCTCCACACTTTCGCGGGATATACAGCCTCATTACCGATGACCGTGGGTGATGCATTCGATTTGCAGTCAGCAGTGTACGGACCTTCCTATCCAGGGCGTCGAGTTCGGTCTGAGTCCATTTGAGTATGCCGAAAGAGTACATCAGAACCGGCATGACCCAACCATTGAAGGCGCGCACCTTGTTTCCGCCTGAAAGAAGACTATTAAATACTTTTTTCAGGCGGCCAAAGAAGCGCTCCTTCAATGATTGCTTCATGTCAGTAACATTGATGCCCAACGCTTCCGACATACCCAAATACTTATAGGTTTCGGATGCGGAGAGGGCTCGAAGGTTTGTGGAATCCGAGAGTTGGGTCCCCACGGATTCCACAATCTCCCCTCGCTTTACATGCATGACCGCACATTTGTCCACACCAAATTCCATCCTGATGGCGCTACTGAAAGTTTCAGTAATTTTCAGTAGCTCCATCAGTTGCAAATTGTTGGGAGCAAAGAGTTTTAGGTCATCCATGTAAAGGAGGTGAGATATAACCTGACCACCTCTCCTCAGCCGATAGCCTAGACCTGAATCCTCCAGCAATGTGCTTAGAGGATTCAAGGCTAAGCAGAACCAAAGCGGACTCAAGCTGTCGCCCTGGAATATGCCTCGCTCGATCCTTATCGGCTCGCTATTCCTCTGGATATTTCGACATCCTGGATAGCTAAGGACCGTCCTCCATTGCCCCATACACGACATCAGGAAAGTGCGTAGAGTTGTATCTACTTTATACAACTCCAGCACCCTCATGAGCCATGTATGCGGCACCGAGTCATAGGCCTTCTTATAATCTATCCAACATGTCGACAGATCCTTTCGGAAACGACGAACCTGTTGGCTAATGGTCATATCAATGAGGAGCAGCTCCTTAGTACCCCGGGACCCGTTCCCACATCCATTTTGAGAGACAGACATGATGGAGTTGGTGTCTATATGTTTGTTAATTTTAGCTCTCAAAATGGATGTAAGAACTTTATAGACCGTCGGTAAACAAGTGATCGGTCTATAATTTTTGGGATCCGCGGTACTACCTGACTTATGGAGCAGGTGGGTTATTCCCGTCGTTAGGAACTTGGGCAGCGATCCTGACTCTAAGGCTGATTGGAACTGGGATGCCAAGCGGGCGTGCGACCCTTGAAACCATTTTATCCAAAAGTTGTGCAGTCCGTCCGGCCCTGGAGATTTCCAGTTAGGCAACGGACGGACTGCACGAGCAACATCTTGGGGGCTGATAGTAAGTACCCCCATTTCTGGTAGTAGATCGCACGTTCGCTCAATCTTCCGAGTCCAATCACCTTCGGTGTGACTGACAGGCACCGACCAGATATTTCGCCAGAACGAACACATGGCGTCATCACCCGGTAAGCGCGTGTCAGTCACACAATGGTCCGGTCGCTCCCAAGTCCTATAAACCCACCTTTCATCACTCTGGAATGTGCGATTCTGAGTATACCGCTCCACTCTCCGTCTGTACCTACGAATACGGTTTGCCCATGCACAGATCTTCTGCTTCAGGAAGTCGATGCGCTCTGTAACGCGGGACAAATAATCTCGAGAACTAATATCAGTCCCCGAGAACGCCCGCCGCACAAAGCGCATCACTCTAGGGCGAGTATTTCCCTCCCTGAAGCAGATTAGCTTGCCGATGAGTGCTCTAGCTTCACCGATACGACACTCAATCCTGCACTGCCAAGCTGGTACGGCTGGTTTTGGTCGTGGAGCTCTGTCACTATTGGGGAATTTGACATGAGCTACACGACATGCCGCTACAGCTGCACAGTACAAAATTGAATGGGTATCGGTGAGGTCTTTGCTGTCGTTAAAATAATTTGCCAGTTGCGAGTCTAGAGCACAAACCAGCGCCTTGTTTTTTTTGTGCATGGGCAAACGAGGTAAACGTGGTCTAAGTCCAGGCGGAACAGAGCGGTACTCACAGAAAGCATCCTCCAAAGCGCTCCTCAATCTTGCATTGCACTGGGGACTCACGGATATAGCCTCGTCACCATCCTCTACATCAACACGGTCGGGTCGCTGTGAAACATTGGGTAAATTTTGCAGTTGCACCGCGACCGATGACGAAGCAGACGTAACATGGCTATTCCGTGATTCGAGGCGTAGTCGATCAAGTACGACGTTATCCAGCATATGGTTACGCAGGATGACCCGCACCTGATCCGACAGTCGTTGCGCCGACACGTTGATAGCTGGCTCAAGCACCTGAAACAGAGAGAGCATCCGACCACGGTACGCAGTCAAGTTACTTCCTCCCTCTGTAGCCCCAAAGTATGCGCGCATGACATTTTCATTGACAGTTTGTGTCCATCGCATGCGCTGCACACTTCCACCGGGAGCGGGGACCCTATAAGAGGCCGGTGGGCCTCGGAGTCCTAAGGTGGCCGGTGGTCGGCCTCTTCCACGCCGACATACTGGTGGTGGTGGTGTCGTCGGCGGCGAAAAGTATTCGTCGCTCGAGCTCGAAGCAACTGCAGCGGCCGGTGTTTCTGGACTCACGTCTGGAGCAGGTTCCGGCAACGGCGAGGCGGAGCTGAGCGACGAACCCGAAGATGTTGGGTGTGTGGTTTTGTTGAGTTGTCTTGCCCGACTTCGTGTCAACATTCTTGTGTCATTTTATTACCAGCATCCTGGTATAGTACCAATAAAGGTAAAGGTGGTAGGAGGTCTTCAAAAACACATATCAAAACATTAGGTAGGACAATCAAAACATTATTGCGTATTTATTTATGATTAAAAATATTAGAAAATATCGGAGTAAAATTTTTTGTCACCGTCAACTTGACAGTCGGGCCACAGATACTATTATTATTATTATTAAGCTCCTTTTGTGTAAATCTTCAACAACCATAATAAACACTTTACAGCATACAGGATCAAAGATAACTCCAACTACACCGTCTTTGAAATTCGGGACATTAAGAGATAGAGAGCCGTCACCATCATTTAAGGCGATGTCGCTTCTACGACATTAAGTCATAAGGTCGAGATTGGCAGGCAGCCAGGCTGTACCGGCATGAGATCTGCAGCAGCGTTTTGTAAGGGACAGCGCTTGGTCACCACATATGTAGGTGTAGAAGGTTCTTTTCGTATAATTTCCGACAGCATTTTTGCCTTCATGTAAGCAATTCATTAGGCATATTCGTATCACCGGCTTGTGTATTGTACTTAATGCTTCGTTTCGATCTCTGCAATTTGCAGACCCGTTATCTGCATGTGAAGCAGTGGGATTAGTACATTTGCAGGCCCGTCGTCTGCATGTGAAGCAGTGGGATGAGTACATTTGCAGTCCCGTCATCTGCATGTGAACCATTACGAGTTGAGAACATTTGGAGGCCCGTCATCTGCATGTGAAGCAGTGGGATGAGTACATCTGCATGTGAAGCAGTGGGATAAGTACATTTGCAGGCCCGTCATCTGCATGAGAAGCAGCAGGATGTGTACATGAGCAGGCCCGTCATCTGCATGTGAAGCAGTGGGATGAGTACATGTGCAGGCTCGTTATCTGCATGTGAAGAAGTGGGATGAGTACATTTGTAGGCCCGTCATCTGCATGAGATAAAGAGGGATGAGTACATTTGTAGGCCCGTCATCTGCATGAGATACAGAGGGATGAGTACATTTGCAGTCCCGTCATCTGCATGTGAACCATTACGGGATGAGAACATTTGCAAGCCCGTCATCTATATGTGAAACAGTGGGATGAGTACATTTGTAGGCCCGTCATCTGCATGAGATACAGAGGGATGAGTACATTTGCAGTCCCGTCATCTGCATGTGAACCATTACGGGATGAGAACATTTGCAAGCCCGTCGTCTATATGTGAAACAGTGGGATGAGTACATTTGGAGGCCCGTCATCTGCATGTGAAGCAGTGGGATGAGTACATTTGCAGTCCCGTCATCTGCATGTGAACCATTACGGGATGAGTACATTTGCAGGCCCGTCATCTGCATGAGAAGCAGTGGGATGAGTACATTTTTCCACGACGGATCCTCACACTGTGATCCTGATTCCTCACGTATGGCACTTCTGAACATTGTTGCGTAGTGTATTCATGTCGGTCTGTTATGAGTTATTATGCAACGTCAATACACTTGGTTTTATTGGAGACGCGATACCTCGGCTTCGCTCGGGTTACAGCCTCGCAGGTCATACCTTCTGTCGATCCCCTCTCCCCTGCCGCCGCCGTCTCCTCCGACACCCCCTCGCGCTGACCTATATGTTATACTACACCGTAAAATGTTAGTATCTACTCAACGTTACCTGCTTCATTTGTTACTTTCCTATATCGGCTTCCGTAGGTGAATACGTTAGTACTTGTATTTGAATATGATTACTCAAAATTCAGCGTGATAATAAAGCCACTGATTGATTTATTGGGATTAGGATGGTAATATGATTGGGGGCGAGTCTGCCTTGTGTGTCCAAAAAACGGCCATGAAGAGAAGCGGTGGCTTTGACTGCACGCTGGAGGGGGCGCGGACTGTTAAGTGATGTCCAACAATCTAAGCACGACATACTGCAGGCCGGAATGCGCACGCTGTCACCGTTTCTTTCACTGTCACTCTCGGACGCGTGCTGCTTTTGGTGTTTTCGTTCGCCTACACTTTCATCCGCCGTATCATGTCAGTGGTTAAGCCACTACAAATTGAAATTTTATTGGAAACCATTTTGTTCGAAGTCAATTTTCTCGTTTTTAGGGTTCCGTACCTCAAAAGGAAAAACGGAACCCGTCCGTCCATCCCGTCCGTCCAGCCGCCCGTCTGTCTGTCAAGACCCTTTATCTCGGGAACGCGTGAAGGTATCGAGTTAAAATTAAAATCATGTACTCAAGTCTACAGTCCCTTGAAGCTGTGACAAAATCGAATACCTAAGTTAACGTAAAAAAAATATACGGCCGTTTATGCCGCAAAAAAAACGTAAATTCGACACTCTCAAGGGAATTAAAATTTATAGGGTACTTCCTGTTGACCTAGAATCATGAAATTTGTCAAGAACCAAGATCATGTAGCACAAGTAAAGGAAAATACCCGAAAACCGTAAATTTGTAGGTACATTTAAAAAAAATCCCGTGATATACTATTTACATACCTACAAAGTACGGAACCCTCGGTGCGCGAGTCCGACTCGCATTTGACCGGTTTTTTTAGATCAGTTTGATGAATTCAAATGTACACAATGAGAAAGCAACGAGGGTTTTTCTCATTTTTATGTTCAGATTTCAGGATAATGTAGTCTCGACATGTATATTACTTTTATATATTTGCGTAGCCTCCTATTTGCGCCAAAGCTTTTCGACCGTCATAAGGGAAAATCGTCTCTTCGTCGATATCGTGAAATTTTTCTCCGAAACGATTTTCTCTCGTACGAAGGAAAATGCTTTTAGATCACATTCAACATCAGACGTGAACTGAAATCACAACTGAAGACCTGTTGTATGCAGATATTTTATATATTTATAGTTTGAAAGAGTTACAGTAGATATATCTACTTTTTCTACATTTGGTTTGCGTATTTTTTTGATAATATATCTTCTAACATAACGATTAAGGCATATTTATATGTTTAGAAAAAATACAAGAAATCTAATAACTTTATAAAACAACCCAAAGAATCATAATTACCTACTAAAAGGGTCGTAACTGAAAATTAGCACAGGTCATATAATGCACGCGGCGCCGGCGGCGTACTAACAATAAATAAGCTCACGCACAGAGTTACCTTAAGGCCTTTATTATTCTACAAAGCCAACCAAAATATTAATAAAAATAAAGAGTCGCCTACAAAGCGAACGCTTGCGGTGAGGTTACACAACACAAGCGAACGACAAATATCCACAGCCCCCACAGCCTGAAGTTCTTTGATGTGAAAAAAAGCATCGTTCTCAAATACTTTTCGAAATGTGTTAGCGGAATGTATTTTTATAACCTGGCAACAGGAATATAAATCAATTGATAATATTTATATGTAACTTTAAAAGTATAAAATTATTATGTAAGACGGAACGCCGACAGCTATCATTCTTGGAAGTCAATTTCTATTTACCAGAAAGGCTATTTTTGTGAAGGTATGCACGATAGACCCTGCGCTTTTATCCGAATAAACGCGCAAGTTGCGAGCGCATCTAAGGAAAAGATCTCGTGCTCCCAAGCGGCGGCGCTTTGCTACTTTAAATCTCAATATTATTATTTTTTTTTTTTTATATTGTTATTATTTTATTATTATTTCAAGGAAATAAATCTTGTGTTGCCCACATAAGTTTTACAAAAGTATGGCACGGTTTAATGTTTAATTTATAGTTCGAGGAACTTTACAGTAACAACTTAACCCAAAATTACACAAATCGCTGCCAGTTCAGATATTTTTACTTCTAATTGGCGAGGAAGAGCCTCGTTGTTAGGTCAATAAATCTGATCGAGTTGGCTCATTTGAGCGTTTGACCGTGACCCGTGTACGATCAGGCCACAAATTAGCCGCGTACTGATTAACTGGCGGGTCGGTGGTCAGTGTGGACTACTTCTGAGCTACAAACTTGTCTCCGTGAGCAGTGCGCGTTGCATTTGAGTCACAAACGACGAGCTAGCGATGCAGGTCCGCTTGCACTTCACTAACTTAGAACTTCCCTTGGCACGTCATTACATGAAAGCAAGCAATTTGTATTACGACGGATAGAGAGTGAAAGTCGAGAAGTTTACCTAAGTATGAACATTAAATGAATAGGCAGCAAAGAATGTAGAACAGTTAGTGAGACGTTCCCGAAACCTCAGAGGTGGCTGGTTGCTCTTGTGAGTGTCCTGTTTCCGGGTATTGTGGTACATCTCAATCGATTATTGGCAGGCGAGCCCTGCTCGACGTATCGAGTATCAGCTCGGTCGGCGAACTATTTAAATATAATTGGCCCAGTAAACTCTCTCAAGCTCTTACAAGTAATAGTTCGTTCACCTCATGGCAAGTAATATAATTTGATTAAAAGCTCCGAACAGGTCAGAACCAATAATCAGAACTTAAACATCGATAGCAATGCAACAAACAAAGAGTATTTAAATTCTAGCTATTTTCTCCTGTAAAATAAGAGTGTAGGTATATAATAACCCGAAGATACCACAGTATTCCTAGGCATAACGTTGGATGCCAAGCTTCAATGGGGCCCCCATATAGATATATTGTCAAAAAAGCTTAGCTCTGCAGCATACGCCGTTAGGAAAATTCGTGATTTGACTGATTTAGAGACAGCGTTTAGTTTACTTTAGTTATGTTCATAGTGTGATGTCGTACGGTATTCTGTTGTGGGGAAATGCCGCCGATATTCAGACAATTTTTATTTTACAGAAAAGGGCAATTCGTTCTATTTATAAATTAAGTCCCAGACACTCCTTCAGAGACAAATTTAAAGAGATTAATATAATGACTGTGCCTTCTCAGTATATTTATGATAATCTTTTGTATGCACATAAAAATATTAATCTGTTTAAAAAATACATAAATATCCATAACATAAATACTAGGAACAAACACAAATTTGTTGCTGCTACAACAAGGTTCAAGAAAATAGGTGGCTCGTTTAGATGCCAATGTATACGTTTTTATATTAAACTTCCTAGCCACATTCAAGAACTAAGCCTTAATAAATTCAAATCCTTTATAAAGCGAAAACTATGCCAGAAAGCCTATTATACTGTAAAAGACTATATTGAAGACAAAAAGGCTTGGGATTGAGCTGCTCCAATAGGTTTAGACAGTGAATGTTATTATGCTATTTTACACTTTAATATTATTTTTTTTAAGTATCTATTTACTTAAACAATGACATGTACATTTACTGTATAAAGTATTATATTATTTTAATTATTGTGAATGTGAGGATTAGGTGGGTAGCTGTTTTCATTTTAATCATGGTCTGGCAGTTTGAGTAGTTTATGCGGCCAACCCAAATGTCCTGTACTTGGTATTCTTCGTCGAGTCGTTGAGCTCCTTAAGTTCTGAGTTGAGCTGCACGGTTACTGACAAATGCGTGCACTGACTGGACAGGTCCACTCAATCTGTGTGGTTCTTTCCTCAAAAGATCATTTCAGACACTAATCTACATGGTCCTCAAAGATTATGTACGGATTTTTTATATACACATTGACATTGATGAATTTTATTTAGACAATGACATGAATATTTACTTTGTAAAGTATTTTTTATTTTTCAATTAATTATTGTGAATGTGAGGACTATGTGGGTCATTTTTTTCTGTTTTCCTTCTTAGTTTTAATCATGATCTGGCAGTTTGAGTAATTTACGAAACATTTACATTTTTCAAATGTCCTTTCTTTGGTATTGTTCGCGAATCGTTGAGCTCCTCAATTTCTGAGTTGAGCGGCACGATTTTTGACAAATGCGTGCACTGATTGGACAGGTCCGCTCAATCTGTGTGGTTCTTTCCTCAAAAGACCATTTCAGACATCAACCTACATGGTCTTCACACGATCTGACCAAGATTTTGTCTGGACTTTAAAAGAGACTGTGACCTCTGAGTTTGTTTCGGCCTTTCTTCTCAGAGTAGTCAGATAGGAAACGCCGACCACATCTAGTTTAAAAAATATGATTACGTGTAAAAGTGTTTGTAAAAACCTACTTACAGAAAATAAATCATTTATCATTTTTCATTTAATAGTCCTCACTACATAAGGTATTCAACATATAAGCTGGTTGTACGATGCCTGTGTGGCACAGTTCGATACCCGCCATTACGTGCGCTAATTAAGCGTGTACCTGAAAATATTATCTACATTATAGTAAGTATACAATAATAGTGTACAGGAAGTCACAGGAAGCGGATGTTTTGTATGTTGTGCCCCATTATACACTGTTTAGTTGGTGATCACAATGTGTAGGGGTGTATTATAAGTAACTGTCGCGTTACCTTGTATTAGTTACATATTTGTTTGCAAACTCAAAGTTCGAGTATTTATTAATTTCGTATAAATATTTGTTTGTTTGTATTGAATAGGCTCCGAAACTACGGGACTGATTTGAAAACTTATTTTGTGTTGGACAGTCCATTTATTGAGGAAAGTTATAGGCTATACAACATCACACTACGACCAATAGGAGCGGAGCATCAGTGAAAAATGTTGCCAAAACGGGAAAAATTATTCCTTTTGAGAGCTTCCCTTGCGTACGCTGCGTAAACGGTTAAAGTTACGCAAAAATCATGTATCACGGAATTGCTCCCCTTTAAAAGTTAAAAAAAAGTCCGCGACAGCATATTATGTCTATCTTTTAAGGTTGACTCACTATAACCTTTTTTATGATATTCAAATTTGTTCTAAAATAATGCATTATTTGCGAAGGTGTTTTTGTAAACATGACATTAATCCTTATCCAAATAAACTGGTTATTCGTCACAAGTATTTAATTTTGAACAAAATTGCCCTTGACATCATTTGATTTCAATGAATATCTTAAGAGATGTCATAGTTTTAAAATAATAATAATAATAAAGCTGAATAGTTTGTTTGTTTGAAAGCTCTAATCTCTGCAAGTATCGGTCGGATTTATAAAAACCTTTTTGCATTTGATAGCCCAATTCTTGAGGAAGGCTGTAGGCTGGTAAACATAACGCTAGGAGTTGAGAAAAAGTCAGAAGTTTTCGCTAAGCGAAAACGAAGTAATAGCGCAGGTAGGCGATGCGATGCGACGGGGTGGGGGAACAAACTAATTCACGCGTGCGAAGTCGCGCGCAGAAGCTATACATTATAAATATCGTAAGCATTAATTTTCTAAAACTACCTTTCAAGGGGAGGTGGAGAGGGTGCTAATTTTTTTTAAGGAAAGTACGAAACGCGGACGTAGTCCCGGAAATTTATTATTGCTATGATGTCAAATTTTAATACGAGTAGTAATCTTTATTTAAGTTTAAAGTCAAAGTAAATGTTTACTCTTTCTGAATCCATGTAGCACAAAGTAGGTATACATAAAGATGAATTAATAATTGTCATCAACATTATATAAATGCCAAAAATCCTTTTCATCCGGTAAACGATGGTGATGGGTGAAGGTCGATCTTACTTCTTACTGTGTAATATAGCGCGCGTTATCATATGACAAATGAAGTATGGAGCATAAAGAGTGCGGGTCAATGTGAACTGTTTGTTGGTCCGGCACTGCCGGCACTCCGGCGCGCAACGCTCGGCCGTAAATAAATAATGTCGGATCAGGCGCTACACGTATCTGATTGGGTTGCCGCACCCTTTGACAGATCCAATTGAGAGCCACACGCTCGGTAAACAGTATCCTCGCACACACATCGCTCCGGCACCAACACACACACAGACAGACACTCATAGTTACCTAAAACCTAATCAACCCACATCCACTCAGTGTCGCCTACAGACTAGTGTTGTGCCACGCCTCCTCTCGCGACGGCTCTGAGCTGCGATGGCGTCATGCCATCAATTAGCTGCTGACGCCGCACTATCAACGTGCAAGTACCTACAGTACTGCATCCATTTTATCCGAGTGCATGCGTTATGTCTTTTCAATCTCCTCTCTTCCAATGACGTCAGACAATCGGAGACAGGATTGACCAACTTGGGTATTTTCCACGCATATGTAGTTGTGAGTGGTTTTACCTGTATTAGCGGGGCCCGGAATTTTCCCACGCACGTGATCAGTGTGTGTGTATCGTTCTCAGATACATTCCTGGTCACAGGTGTGTGTCGATCCTCAGGAACTGTGTGATCTGCCGGTAAGTTCGCTGAGCGTGCCGAAGGGTTGCGAGAGAGGAGCGGGAGGGGGGCATCTAATACACACCAGTTTGACGACCCTTCGACAAAACTTTTCAGTCTTAGGATTTGTCGAGAAGCGTTCAGTCTTATTTTTACCAAATTGAAATCAATTTTGCACAATATAATTATTTACAAAGAAACAGAATTATTTTGGATTGAAAAACTTCACTTAATATTTTTAACATGCCGAATAGAAGGCTAATAATTATGCTAACATAAAGTGCGTCAATCCACCAATAGACTTCATAAACAGTTATGGTTACTTAATAACTAATTTACAAAAGCATTAGGAAAAATGTAAGAGAAGAGAAATGTGTGTGTGTGTATGTGTGTGTTTGATGTGGGTTGTGTGTATGTGTGTGTGAGAGAGATTGCGCTTGGTGACTGGACTTTTCTTATCACGAGTATTGTTCTTTAAGTAAATTTTCTGTCTGTGGGTAATCCAGCGTTTGAAGCCATGTGTTTAGTTTCATCTTAGTTTTATTTTTTGTTAGTGGGTTGATGTTCAGGATTTTATTTATTTTATTATAGATATATGTGGCTAGGTATAGACGTTGTCGTCGAGCGGATGCGGTCTTACATCTGACTGTGCGACATACATTAATGTTTGGTTGCGTGATTTACCGGTGTGTTTTCTTGCTGTTTCAGTATGAGATTGAGAAGGTATAGTTGACTCACTGTAAGTACTTGACAAATTTCATACAGCGTTTTTGTAGGGAAACGGTAAGGTTTGAAGGTCATAACTTCATAACTTAACAGTGATCTTTGGGCTCTCTCGAGGTGTATCATATAGGTTTTACAAGCACCTCCCCGTGCCTTGATACAGTAACCTATGATTGACTGTGCTAGTGCCAGATACACCGCACGGAGAAGCTTAAAGTCGGCCACTTGTCGCAATCTCTTAAACGCCCATATAAGTTTCCTAACACGGGAGGCAGTCTGTACAATGTGGGGACGCCAGCTGAGTCCCTCATCCAGAATCACACCCAGATACTTCATTGTCTTTTTTTGTGTAATTGGAAGACATGAGCATGGAAGATTGTTTTTGGAGTCATTACAGGAGTGTGCTTTAAGGCTTATTACTGTAGGTTTAGTTTTGCCTAAAGTAAATTTCAGAAATGAGGTTTCGAAATGTAAATTTACTTCCAGCTAACATATTATTTTGCGTAAGCCTATCTCTGCAGCTTGTCGTGCCGCGTCCCAACTTTCGCCATGAAATATTAGTACGGTGTCGTCAGCATAGCTAAAAGTTTTACCTTTACTAAGAGACTGCTGGCATAGATCATTCATATAGAGCAGGAAAAGACTCGGGGATAAGCAGCTACCCTGAGGCACACTATAATCAACTCTAGCTTCATTGCTAATGACCTCACCAATCTTTACTTTTTGTGTCCTATCATTGAGAAAGTCTGTAAAAATGCTTAGAGCCCTTCCACGGATTCCAGCATGTTCTAACTTGGTCACAAGGGTTGGAATACAGACAGTGTCAAAAGCCTTCGCTAGATCCAGGAAAACACCGAGACATTTTTGCTTTTTGTCCACTTTTTCAGTCACATAATCAACGAGTTGATTTACTGCGACTGTGGTGCTATTCCCGGACCTAAAACCAAATTGTGTGTCCGATATTATTTTGTAGTGCTCTAGGTATTTCATGAGTCTGCGTTTCAACAATTTTTTTCAATATCTTTGATAGTGCTGATAGAACTGACATAGGTCTATAATTTTTGACATCGTCCTGGTTTGCACCCTTGTGAACAGATGTGATAAAAGATTTCTTAAAGATTCGAGGAAAAACTCCTTGCTCAAAACAGGCTTCAATAAGCTTTGTAAGAGGTGGGACTAGCACTTCTTTATCCAGTTTGAGGAGTTTAGCCGGAATAAAGTCCCATCCTGTGGCACAGTAATTTTTTAGGTTGTTAATTGTTGTTTCTACTTCAGCTGGGTCCGGAGAGAGTAAGACCATGAAATCACGGGCAGCACGCGTAGCATAAACGCTTCTATCTCTACGAAGAGTAGGTACAATACTTTCTATACAAAGTGACAGTATTTTCTTCATTTTTGACATACGGCATACCGCCTAGAAATCTTTCTACAATCTGTCATTTTGTCTTTTGTTTCCAACGATATTAATTGTCTAGGTCCTTTTTTATGTAGACTATTTCAGAAGAAAGTTTTCTATCCCAAATGCCAAAATCACACTGACAACTGTCAGTTGTCTAAGGTAGTGAAAAAATTTTGTAATCGCTAAAGACAGTAGAAAACTTTCTACTCGACAGCCACAAAGTATATACGGTTAACTACAAAATCCCACGAAAAAAAAAACTAAATTCCCAAAATTCCAATGGCTTAACGTGCTTTCCGAGGCACGGAGGGGTCTCGGTATGTAAAGATAGTTACCCATCCAAGGACCAACCGCGGCAAGCGTAGCTTAACCTGAACGATCACCTTGTGCGGCTATTATTATTGGGCCACGGACCCCACCCCATGCACGCACGCGCGGCGAGTAACTTTGTTTTTTGATAATGTTGTCCCTAATTGCTTTCCGATATTTGAAAAATAATAATTTATTTGCTCAATGGCGTTCGGCATCTTCAGTGGCTGGTAGAAGTTTGTCAGCTGATATTTGTTTCCTGGGTTGGTTGGTTATAACATTCCATGTATCTTTATTGTTCTTTGAGGTTTTTAAAGCGGAGCTCTCGTGATCGTTTCTTAATTTCCTGAGCAGTAGGTTACAGTGATTAAGGCCCGTATTAATAAACGTCACTCAGTCCAAGAGCTCGCACTTGATATCGATCTTGAGGTCATGTTCGTATTAATAAACATATTATTTGACATTCTCAAGCTACGGTTTAGGTTTACGATATCAGCCGAGTGATGGACTGATTAATAAATGAAACTTGACACTTAAGTATACAATAGGTGCGTGTACTCAAGATGCTATAACCTGAGTGTAGGCGGTCCGTGACTTGAGGTCGTGATTAGTACCGCGAAACACGGAGTTTGAAAATATTTTGGATGAGATTAATTATTATGATGAAATAGAGTTCTGTGTGTGTGTATTTTATGGTCTTTGCGATAGCGTTTACCAAAAATCTATAATTTATTTATATGTTGAGGTCGGTCAAACTGCGTTAGTCTACTGCGAAAGTTGTATAAAATTGGTATTACTACACACCTATCCGAAAAGTAGACCAATTCAGTGAAAATATGCAGGAACAACCTATTCTCTTACTGAAAATATGCAAAAGGAAAAATAAAGATTTATCATTTTTCATACATAAATTACATAAAAAACATGATCAAATCCTGATAAAAATTACTAAAAATTGTGTTGCGACGTGACATTTTTTAGTGCTGACCATAGAGAGACGTCCACCCAACTTTCTTATTTCGATTCAAAACTTGCATACAGCCTAATCGATATTCGCGATAAAAGAAATGAAAAAGAATTAGAAACTGAATAACAACTCTTATAACTAACACAAAGTATTGAAAGTGTTTGCAGAATACCCAATTTATGGAATTAATTTATCATTATTCTCAAACAAAATTTTACTAAGCCTACCTAATAAATATATACTGGGAATTCTGTAGGAAACTATTAGAAAGTATAAAAAATAAAATCCACAATAAATAATAGTTGTCCAATAAATTAAAAGAATTCTAAACAGCGAGCGCATTCCGAATATAAATTCAAATATAAAAACATTTCGGCGCGAAATTCAATAAATGAGGTACCTATGGCCTGTCTGTTATTGACTCTGTTTCAGTAAAATGTCCAAAAAACGATTGAAATGTCAAAAGAAAAGCATAAACCATTATTATAAACAATGCTTATTGTATTTACTGCTTAAAATAAATTTATTTAATTTCCAAGTATCGATTACATTCGTCATTGTATTATCAATCGAAATTTAAAAAAAATTGTTTGGAATAATCGCTTTCGTACACCATTGCAATAAAAAAAACAATAATGGTCGGCGATTTTGAACACAAATTGAGTACCTAGTGGTAATGATTAATAAGTGTTATTGGACCTGTTTTTGAATATTACGTTAAGACCTGGGCATTTTCGTGTTGTTCACAATATTTTCAATAATATTTGTCACATTTGAAATCTTATCTACATCTGTGTGTGTGAAATTTGTGAAAAGTAAAATTGTAAACACGCACGATTAGCGCGAAACTTCGGCATTAGATATCCAAAAACTTCATTACCACTAAGTACTTATTTACCTTAAACTATGGATAAATTCGTCAAATAATTAATTGATATATTTTCACAGCCCCTGTGGTGAAGTTAGGGTGTTCGAAATCTCCAATTTTTATGTTTTTTAGCCTCGACCACCACTGTCATCAAAATGGCGAGTATCGTATGACTTGAATTTATAATAATAAACTAAACTTATAGTAAACTTGGGCGCTAAATATGAACATATTATCTTTGACATTTATATAATCAAAGCATATTATGAGGTTTTTATCCAACACTCCTAATTAACGCACATTTATTCAAGATTTGATGGGTAGAATAATAAATATTTACATAATCAAATAAGGGTGTCGTATATCGTTATTCTAGGGTACGACCCGGTACTGAGCCAGCGGAGGTTCGTGTAATCGGGGCGCTTCCAAAGTATACTCTACAAAACGTGATACAGCGCTATTCATTAAAATTTTAACAAAATACAAGTATTTCAATTTCAATAAATCTTACGACAGCAAGAACCATAATGAACGAAATGTGATGAATGTCATTCTAAACTTCGGTCAATGTGACGTAATCGTTCACGAGATCAAGCCCTCAAGTACAGCATCTTGAGGAGCTGATCTTGGTAACTGACATACTGTTTTCATGTGTTTATTAATTAGCAATGATCTTGAGATGCTGATATCGTTATAATGGCGTATCAAATGATATCGCACTTGAGTACGTCATTGAGGAACGTTTATTAATACGGGCCTAAGATACCTTTTGTAAGATAACTCGAATATTCCATTTTTTGGGTCTGCCAGGAATTTTCTGTAAAGGTTATCCCTGTGTCGAATACACCGTAAAAGGCCAGGTGTGATCCAGGGCTTAGTACTACTTTCCGGTTTGACACTTTTGCTACTTTTGAGTGTTGGGATACCGTGGGCATAAGGCAATTGACAAACCGTGTAGCGGCTTCGTTTGCATCACAATTTTTTGAAATAAAAGAAAAATCTGTAGTTTTTAATTGTTCAACAGCGCCCTCATAGTTTAATTTAGTAATATATATTTTTATATGATTCTGGTTTTTAGAGGAGGCGTAACTTAGACATAGCATTACGGAGGCGTGGTCGCTGATGGCTTGCTAAATCGATTGTGGAAAAGTAAGAACCTTTCTAACGCCTGTCAAAGAGGTCAGATATATTTGGTAAAGGATATTTATCGTCAATAGTGATTTCATTTAATCGTCTATAATCCACTACCATACGGAACTTTTGTTCGCCGGAGGCGTCAATTTTTTTAGGGACTAAGTGGACAGGGGCACTCCACGGAGAGTGTGACTCCTGTATGACATCATTTTGTAATAGTTTTTCTACTTGGTTTTGAATCTCATTATTTTCACAAGGAGAATGTCTATAAGGACGTATGTATATTGGGTCTTCGTTAGTGGTGCGAATCTTATGCTTTACTTGATTAGAAAATGATAAAGGGATCAGAAGGTCAATTCTACTAATTAACGTGCAATGTGAAAAACATGACACCGGAAAGCGATGATATTGTGAATAGATCAAAAAACGGTATTCTACTAATCTTAAAAATTCGGTTTGTTCACATTCAAGTCGCAATATCATTGCAGTATAGTCTCATAGTGGTCAACTTTGTTCTCGTTTACGAAATTAAACATATTTTAATGTTGGTTCAATGTACGCAGACGATATTGTGATACTTAGTGATACTTTAATTTTTATCAACTTTATTTTCTGATTTGTTTAATGTCTTTATTAGTTTGCTTGATTAAGTGTATGCTCATAGTATTTTCATTTCCTAATTGTTATTAAATATCTTTGAAAGTACAAAATCATTAAAATAAAAAATCGGCTAGAAAGCTAACATGGAACGTATTGGTAATCGCCAGGCCGCATTCCGAATTAAGCGCTTTATACACTATTCAATTTGTAGGAAATCAAAAGATGTAATTGAAGTTAGAGCTGTTAGATTCCGATTTAGTGCGATTGGAAGGTCCCGACCGCACTAATACCTAAATTGTTTACGATTTAGGTGAGTGTAATCGCATCGCTACGATTTAGAGCGACTAGTTAGTCTTTAGTTTTTAAGCACACTCAAATCGATTACATCCCAACTCGGAACGCACCACGTTGTCAACATCAAAACAGAATCAAACAATAACTTAACAATATCGTGTGTAGTTTATAACAAGTATTTCGTGCGAGTAAGATCGTTTTAATACAAAGTAAGTGTATAATTGTTTGACTTGAATCATTATTTAATTGTCATGCTGTGCAAATGTATTCAAATGTACGTAATATTTTGTAGGAATGGAAAGACGTGCAGCTAGTGTCTGAGATGCAATGGAACAAACTGCTCTACTTTCTACAGTCAAAGTGGAAGCGCTGTCGGTGTTGAGCGATCACTGAGCCGATCGATTTTCAAGATCACTGCAGCCCCATGTTCTGTCCAGACTCGTGCGTCAGCACCAAACCCTAGCCCTGCCGATGCTACAACAGTGCTCGAACTTGGCAAGCGAAATACCGCAGTAAGTGGATTTTTCTAACCCTACAGCTATTCATATTGCGGTTAAGACTTATGATGACTATTGATAACGATTAAGTATGGTATTTTTATTACGTTTTTTTAGGTCGCCCTCTGGCTGCACTAGATGAGGCTCGGAGAGTTTTACCTCAGGTGGAGATGCAACATGCCACAGCTGATACGGTCAGTGGATCGTCTTAGGGGCGGACACAGCAAATTAATAGTGCAGAACCTTGGGAGGCTTGCTGATGCAGTCGAAAGAGTATTTATTGGTGTCCCATAGAGGTAAAGTATGAATTTTTTGTACATGCAATAAAAAAATCAAGTCATTCATATAATATAATTATAAAGAAATACAAAGGAAAACATACTATATTATAACATTTAAATAACATAAAAACTTTACATAAAGGGAAAAAGGTATCGGGATCTGTGTCCACCTGATCTCTCTGACTCCTCTGTGTTGATTTTTTAAGGGATATTATTCACTAGCTGTGCCCGCGACTTCGTCCGCGTGGAATAGTGACTTTTCGGGCAGCATATTTTGAATTACATATACCGTCTACAACCCTCTGAGAACTCAGGCGAATTTCAGTGAAAGTCTCAGACTCTAGTGCTTGAGCTTCACGATCGGCAGTGAGACGTATTTCCCGTTCGTCCTGTGTCTCCTGGAATCGAGCATTTGTTGTCCGTACTCTCTGGGAGCTCAGGCGGATTTCCCTGACAGCAAAAGTCTCAGACTCACGCGATAGCGCGTGAGTTTCGCGATCGACAGATAAACGTGCCTTTCGTTGTTCCCCGTTTTCCCTATTTCGAGTTGTCATCATTCGAGAACGATTTGAACTCAGTCGAGATTCTCGCTGAGTCGAAGTTTCTGCAGCACGAAACCTAGCCTGGTGCAGAGAGCCTTTTGCCTCACGACCTTCCTCAGATTCCTGTGATCGAACTAATCTCATCCTTTTATCATTTCTGCTACATTGGGAGAGGTTGGATCTTCTTCGAGGCATTCTTACAATAAAATAGTACTTACTACTTAACACACAGTTATTTAGTAAACACGTACTATCGTAAACAATTAAATTATAAATACTTACAGATTATTATACAGTCTAAAATTATCACAGTTTAAGTAATAAGTGTTAAGACGTGTAAACCAAACGTCATTATCATCATCATTTCAGCCGATAGACGTCCACTGCTGGACATAGGCCTCCCCCAATTTTGGGTGGGTTTGCCATAATCGCACGCTTTTTTTTCGCAAACTAGCACGCAGCCCGCTTGATGGTGTGTAGTTACCGCAACCTATAGACGCTTGCGATGCCAGAAGCTTTACTTGCGCGTTGCCAGTTTCTAAGAAAGGAATCGCACTGATACTTTTTGTTGGTAGGTACCTAATTTTTTACGAAGTTTCTTTATATGTAATTTATTCAGCAGGTAGGTAGACATTTAAGTACTTATTTATAGAAATAAGTGCAATGTGATGTTGTATGTACAGTTTGGATAAAAAAGTCAAAAAAAAGTAAAAAAGGCAAATCAAAAGTAATTTTATTCAAATTAGGCTGAGAATCTGCACTTTTCGAACGTCAAAATTATATAAGACAGTCCCCAAAAACGCCCGCCCTTCACCATTTCCTAGCGCTTTCACTGAGAAGAAGAAGTGGCGCAACAAACTCCCCAGCAGTACAGGTGTCTGTTGTTAAAAAAATAATACCGGCCGAGTGCGAGTCGGACTCGCACACGAAGAGTTTCGTACCACCGCAATAATTTGCGCTGAAAAAATCACATCGCAATATAAAATACACATTTCGAAAAATTTCAACTATCTGCCTATAACGGCTCATGAGCCACTGACAGACAGACGGACGGACGGTCAGCGGACACTTAGTAATAGGGTCCCGTTGGCACCCTTTAGGTATGGAAAAAAAAATCTCTGAAGTGGCATAGACCGTGCTTTTCTTTAATCTATGATTTCAAGAAGCACGTACTCCTAATAAAACTAGTTTTTTCTGGTTCTGGTATTTTGAGGTTCCAGGGAGCCTAAAAAGGCCACTTTGGCAGAAGCATAAAAGGATAAAATTAAGAATCATAGTGGACAGCTAGCTGTTAAGTTAATCGTATCAAATCCCATTGGTGAAGGATTATTCAGTTATTTTTATTTGTCAGTGTTAAAATACCAATCAATCCAATCAAAATCCAATCCCAATCTCTTTGATTATACCTAACGTAGTGCAGCGAAAAAAGAAAAACACGGACTGCCTTCGCTATATTATGATTCATAATGTTATCCTCTTATGATTCTGCCAAAGTGGCCTTTTTGGCCCCCCAGAAATCATTAACTTTGAAAACTTGTATTACTTTTAGTTGATATTGAGTACCAGTCCACACTGCAACTACTTATGTCTGAAAATAATTATCTGAAATAAAAAAAATAAAAAAGTCAGAAAACGAAGACAACAACAACTATTAATTAAAATAGATGGACATTTCAACACAGCGCTCAGTACGTCTAACTAAAGATATCCAAGCAAAAAAAAAACACTGTTTAAAGTGATTTTATTTTGACCTAAAATAATCAATTGCAGGCACATTAGTGTATTTTCGTTAGCTGATTATTTTTCTTATAAGTATCTATGCGTTTTGCTTGTATATTTTTTACCATCTTCCTTATTTTGGTGGTCTGAATGTGTTCTGAAAGTTTCTCCATCTATTTTAATGGGCCTTATATTTACGTAGGTTTTTTTTTTTTCTATAATACAGGATATACATATTCGCGTTAGAATATCATAGGAAAATACTTATGCATTACAATCCGACCTTCTCTAATAAAAAAAAACACTTGTATTAAGATGTGTTGGTCGCGCTTTATTTTTGGCGAATTGGTGAGCGAGACCACGTGACGGCAACAGCGAGCGAGCGATACGTCCTCTCTTTGGAAGCGCTCGGCGCGGACTAAAGCTAAGACCGCGCGTCCCGAGATTTATATTGATAAATAGCATTGCATACAACAAATATTTAAAAATATTAATTTACTTTAAATTAGAGTTATTTTTTTTTTTCAAGCAAGGTTACAAAGTAACCTTAGTTATTAAATACTTTTTGTTTGAATTTCTTTTACATATTCATAGTTAAAAAATATAATTTCGGGCGAAAAATTATCATTAACTCTCTGTTTTACGGAATTATTTTTGGTGTATTTGAAACATCATAAATTGATGTATGCATACAATAGTAGAAGATACAGTTGTATCGTAGACATTTTTATAAATGATTAAACTATTATATCTTCGATGTAACAGGGCATCGCGAGATGCCCGAAAGTAAAATTTTATGAAACAGCCTTTGCAGAAACAAGTTTTTTACTGATTTATGTGAACAAACTGGAATATTTATTGAATGGGCTCCCAAAAGAAGGAATCAAACTTTCTCGGGCATGTATTTTTTTACTATTGTGGCTTAAGTTAAATCATAATCACACATCAAAACTCGAGTCAAACGCTCTAAACAAGAATAAATTGTGATAGCCCTCTTAACTACACAATATAAACTTAAAAACTAAGCGACTACACGCTAAGGGCACCCCCTGTGGGGTACGGACCTCGGCTTAGGGCGTCGCTGGGAGAGGGCAGCAAGGGACAGGCTGGATCGGAATTATGGCAGCGGCGCGGCTCTCAGCGCGCTTTATACAAGGTGTAACGGAAAGGGGGTATCAACCCTGAAGGAGGTGAATGTGCTCATGAAACTGAACAAATTTCCCCAAAGAACATAGGTCGAAATATAAAAATATTTGGACCTCCCATAGTAATAGTAAATCATTGATGTGCTATTACTATGGGAGGTCCAAATTTTTTTTTTCATCTTCATTCACCTCCTTCGGGGTTGATACCCCCTTTCCGTTACACCTTGTATATATAGCCACGGACGCGCAGGCGCGAGGCGTTTACGTACTCTGATAGAATACCTTAACAAATGTTCGCCGTGATTCTTTAAATTGACATAACTTTTTTATTTATGAACCGATTGACATGAAATAAACACGAAATGTTAAGTGAAGCTTACTACAATATATTAGTGAAAACCGCATCTAAATCGAATAAGCCGTTTCTGATATTAGCGTGCACAAAAACAGCAGACAAAGAGACAAACAGATAAACAGACAAAAAAAAATTTAATTACATTTTCGGGTTCGGCATCGATATAATAACAACCCCTGCTACTTTTTTTTAATATATTTCCATTGTACAGACACCACTTTTCTACAATTTTATTATATGTATAGATTATTATAATAGTACTCAAATTAAACAATGGCGGGGTAGTCAGAAGCCTGAAAGTCTGACAACCAGTCTTACCAAGGGTTTTATTACCAGTAACTAACTGGGTTGTGGAGGTCAGATAGGCAGTAGCTCCATGTAAAATAATGGTATTCAGCTGCATCCGGTTAGACTGGAAGCAAACCTCAACATAGTACATAGTTGGGAGAAGGCTAGACAGATGATGATGATGATTTGATTTACTAAAAACCACAAATTTTCCTTTTCAGCCTGGTGGAGTTGTTCCAAGTGGATCTTAAGTGGATGGTGATTCTATAAAACAGGAGACATGGTTTGCCCCTCCGCAGCTAGCATCAACACTAATTAGTCGCAAACCTAAATGAATGAATGAAAAAAAGCCTAATTAATTATTATGTTTGTATTCGTTTTTTAATAACTTAAGATGAGAATTGTTAATTTATTAAAGTATTTTTCATACCACTATTGTTTTATTTTAGTAAAATGAATACTAAGGTATCTTCTTCTAGGGTCCTCTTATATATACTACTTAATACAATTGAAGTAAATATCACACCTTTAAATCCCTGAAGGGTTAGACAGAGGTGTACCTATTGTACACCTAAAATGTGTATAGAAGATTGATTGTATCGAAGCGCACGGCAGTGCGCAGGCCAATTTCCAGCAAGTGGCCGCACGTACGCCGTGCACTATTTACCCGAACCGCTACGACCTACTTTTGACCACCCTGTATCTAACTAATTGTCACACGAAATCGAATCAAACTTCACATACGTGATACCATGACTGCTGTTAGTTCGAATACCAAATTTCATAACAGTAGCTTTAATAGATTCAAAGTTATGTACTTTTCAAAATAGCTAAAGAGGCACTGACTGACTGACTGACTGACTGACTCACTCACTTAGAGTTAAATAAAATGTTTAGGGACTTCTAGTAGGCCTAGAAACTTGAAATTTGGCACGAAGCTAGACATTAGCATGAAACTAAAGGAAAAATTAAAAAAATGGTCAAGTGTGAGTCTGGCTCGCGCGTAGAGGGTTCAATATTAAATTTTGATTCTAGCCGGCCTAGAAACTTCTAACCGGCCTAGAAACTTGAAATTTGGCACGAAGCTAGACATTAGCATGAAACTAAAGGAAATTTTTAAAAAATGGTCAAGTGTGAGTCTGGCTCACGCATAGAGGGTTCAATATTAAATTTTTATTCTAGCCGGCCTAGAAACTTGAAATTTGGCACGAAGCTAGACATTAGCATGAAACTAAAGGAAAAATTAAAAAAATGTTCAAGTGTGAGTCTGGCTCGCGCATAGAGGGTTCAGTATATATAGAGGGTTATATATAGAGGGTTCAGTATATATTAGGGCGCTAGTGGCGCACAGCTAACATCGACTCCGTATTTGAAATAAGTAAATAAATAGTAATTGTGCATTAGTTAACAAATTATTTAATTTATAGTGTTTATAAAGTGACTATTGACGCTAATCAGTGTTATCTCCACAAAACTTAAGTGGAAAGTGACAATTTAAACAACTATAAGTGCAGTGTTTAAAACTCAAATAAATCAATGACACGGACGTAAAGAAAGCGTATAAGGCGACTTGATGATGTAATAATACCAACAACTACAGGTACAATATCTAATTTCTATTAAAAACTCATTTATCTGTTATAGTGAAAATAATAGTCGTTAATTTTCAATATTTTGAATTCATAAACCCATGAAAATTGAGTAGAGTGGCATCTAGTGTCTCAACGATTGATACGGTGCAATAGACATCTAGTGAGAAATAGCAGTACTGCATACACAAACTGTGAGCGAAATCAATAACGTCACCGTAAGGCGCGCACGAGCGCGCTCAAACTCGGACTACAACTTAGACGAAAGCCTCGCTAATCGCACCCTAGATGGCACTGTATGCAGTATGCCTGATATATCAGATGATGACGACATTGATTTAATAACTCAATTACAGAAAAATATTGATGATCTCACCAATAAACTATGTAGTGCAAATGGAGAAATTGACTCACTAAGCCTTGAAATTGACAAGCTTAAGAAGGAAAATGAAAATCTAATTCGTAAAAACTCACTCTATAAACAAATAGTGAGTAGTCCGACACAATCTCCTACCAATACGCCTAAAAAAAAGGGGGTCCAAATATTCAAAACAAGCAGGATGTATAAATAAACAAACACAGACTGATTCTGAAATAACAGTAAAAGAAAAAGTTACCAAAAACTATGACCAACAAAAAACGATTACTACACATTCCAGTCCACAGATGACGCCACAACCTTCGAATGAGCAAGGGACAACACAAAAATATATACAAGCGAACGAAACCAAATTGAAAAATAAGCTATGTATATTAAGTACGAATAAAACTAATAATATATTAACTCTGGCAAAAGAATATTTTACAGACAATTATCAAATATGTCACTACCTAACACCAAAGGTGGATATTATGCACCTTCTACGGGATTTACAAATAAAACTTCGCCATTACACAAAGAATGATTTTTGTATAATAATGATCGGCGAGGAAGACTTCAAAACGACTAAATGTTACTTTGACATAATTACATACATGAGAAACGCATTACAGAACATAAAGAACACAAATATAATTATTACTTTGCCAACATATAAATATAATAATGACTCTAATATTTTATATAACTCAAGAGTGGAAATGTTCAACAACATGCTATGTATGGACAATATTACACATAATTATTCATATGTTATGGACTCCAATTTGAACTTGAGCTATCACCATTCTACGTACATAAGGTCAGGGACCGTAAAAGACTGCGCCATGAGAGTAATTTTTGAGGACCTGTCCAACCTTCGAATGGAAATCCTAGAAGAAAATGCTCTCGCCGAAGAAAGTGAATCAAAAGACCAGTTTTTTCTCCAGTAAATACATTAACATTTTACACCAAAATATTGCAGGTTTACTAAATAAATCAAATGCTCTTACGGTATGCTTGAATGAACTATCTGATACAAACTTAAATGTAGTTATTATATGTATTACCGAACATTTCATCATGAAAGGTCACGAAAAGCATCTGTGCATACCAAATTTCAGTTTAGCTGCATGTTACAGTAGACAGGAAAAGAAGAGAGGGGGTACATGTATAATTGTTAATACTTGCCACCAATGGAGGGAAATTCCTCAAATATCAAAGCTGTCGTCACCAGGGGTTGTTGAATGTTGTGCTGTCGAGCTTATTAATTATAAATTAATAGTTGTATGTATTTACAGAGTACCAAACGCCAGGAATTTAAATGACTGTTTTGATAAACTTGAAACTTTGCTTAAAGAGATATCTAACAGGCGTTCAAAGAATGTTGTAATTGCAGGCGATTTTAATATTGATGTCTTAAAACCGAGTAACAAATCAGTTGCACTTGAGTATCTACTACTAGGTTACAATTTGAAACTTGCTCTTAAGCAGCCAACTCGAATGGCTAGTGGGACATGTATAGATAATTTTGCGCATAATTTTAAGAAAAGTTGTAAGACAGATGTACTTGAGTTTGCTTTATCAGACCATACAGCACAGCTTCTGCAATGTCCAGTTCCCAATGTATATAATATCAAATCTTGGTATATAACTAGAAGAGATTACAGTAACGATAATATAGAGAAATTTAAAAATAGCATAAGCAGTCTCAAATTTTCGGAGATATACCTTACTGACGATCCCAACGTAGCTTACAATGAATTTATCGACATATTCAAGTTATTTTACGAGTTATGTTTTCCGTATAAAGAAATAAAAATAAACCTAATCAATAAACCAAAATGGCTTTCACGTGGCGTTAAATTATGCAGTAGAAAAAAAAGGGAACTTTTGTGGCGATCCAGGTTGAAACCCAACCATGAAAACAAAAAGAAATTCACCACCTATTCTAGACTATATAATAAAATAATTAACTTGACACAAAAAGCTCAAAATAACCACAAAATACAGCAATCTAAAAATAAATCTAAGACTACATGGCAGGTAATTAATCAGACAAAGTACAATATCCCTAAACAACGAATTGAGAAACTTAAAGTAGCTAATCAAGTTTTATACAAACCTTATGATATCGCTAGTGCTTTTAATGACTTTTTCGTTGACAAAATACGTCCGAAAATAGAAGTTGACTGTAAGCCGAAAACATGTATCTCGTCCATGAAACATAACTCAATGTTTATGGCACCCAGCACACCACACGATTTGAATAAAATAATAATGGCGCTAAAAAATACTAACAGTGTTGGTTTTGATGGAATCGCCACAAAGATACTGAAGTCTGTCTCAACCGCGATATGCGAACATTTAAGCCACATACTGAACCTTATTATTTGTACGGGTAAATATCCAGATGCTTTAAAAATTTCTATAATAAAACCCTTATTTAAGAAAGAAGATAAGGAGTTGATGGAATATTATCGACCTATTTCGCTCATACCGGTTATTTCGAAGATCTTTGAGAAATACATTTGCAGGGAATTATACAATTATATGGAAAAATATAATATACTTTGCGAAGAACAAAAAGGATTTAGACCGCACAAAACCATCAATATGGCAATTTATGACTTTTTGAACCCTATTATAAGAAGCATGGATAAACGATCCCCCATATGCGCTATATTTTGCGATATGACCCAGGCGTTCGATTATGTCCATTATAATATATTACTTAATAAATTAGAAGTCTATGGTATTAGAGGTAACGTGCTCGAACTTATAAAATCTTATCTGGAAAACAGAACACAAATAACCGAAGTTAGCAACATTAACATAGTGACCAAACACGAAGACATTATAAGGTCTCGAGAACGTAAAATCTCATACGGTGTACCACAAGGAACCGTGATAGGCCCGTTTTTATTTATAACTTATGTTAATGATATGCCCAAGTCCCTTGAATATCCTATAACTATGTTTGCAGACGATAGCACTGTAACAATCCCATGTAATAGTACAGATACATATGAAAATGACATAAATAATTCTCTTGACGCACTAATTAAATGGCTAGACGAAAATAATTTAAATATTAATTTAGGTAAGACAAAGATAATGCACTTTAGACAACGTACTCCCGGCGGAACTAATCTCAACATCCATTACAAAAATGACAAAATTGAAGAAGCTGAGGATACCAAATTTTTAGGGTTGCAAATAGATTGTAACTTAAATTGGAAAGCACATATAGACAGTTTGTGTAAAAAATTGAGTTCATCCGCATATGTGTTATATAGATTATCCTCCATAGTAGATATCAAAACACTTCTTGCGGCTTACTATGGAATAGTTGAATCGCACTTGCGATACGGTATCATTTTCTGGGGGAACTCAACTGATCGAGATATAGCTTTTAAGGCCCAGAAAAGATGTCTTCGATCATTGTTAAAACTTAAATCGACAGACAGTTGCGCGCCTTATTTTAAGCTACATAAAATCTTGACACTTCCCTGTATCTACATTTTTGAAGTAGCTATGTTCGTCAAGCAAAATCCATCTCGCTTTGAGCGCCTGGCTGTTGTATTCCCAAGGAATAGGCGTGACAACAGCAAATTATGTCAAGTATCATGTCGAACCACTTTAATGCGTAAGAGCGTTTCTTGCATGGCCCCAATTATTTACAATAAATTACCGAGTAGTTGGAAAGCTTTAAATACAGCACAATTTAAGAGTAGATTACGGAAATTTTTGGTGGATAAAACGTACTACAGTGTAACTGAGTTCCTATCGGAGAAAAATATTTCATAATTAGTGACATCTTGATTTTTGAAATTTTTGTGTTTGACATTTTTGATTTTTGACATTTTGATGTATGACATTTTTTATATTTGACATTTTGATCTTTGACATTTTGATTTCTGACATTTTGATAATGATATTTGTAATAATAATGACATGTTAAATGATGTAATGATAATGGTATGATATCTGTAATAGTAATGACATGATATATGTATAATCTAATGATATTAATTTATATTTTCCTTTTAATACAAACATATATCTTTAATTAAGTTGATGATTTAAAATTCTTATATTAGTAATTTATAAATTGATCTAAATAAGTGTAATAATAGTGATATAAATAATTTCAAATGTTTGCATGCCGATTGGTAAAATGTGGCTGAGCTAAATGTAATCTTAAGAACTATTATGTATTACCCATATTTGCAAAATAAAATTCTATTCTATTCTATTCTATTCTATTCTATTCTATTCTATTCTATTCTATAGTATTAAATTTTTATTCTAGCCGGCCTAGAAACTTGAAATTTGGCATGAAGCTAGACATTAGCATGAAACTGAAGGAAAAATTAAAAAAATGGTCAAGTGTGAGTCTGGCTCGCGCATAGAGGGTTCCGTATTAATTTTTATTCTAGCCGGCCTAGAAACTTCTAAACGGCCTAAAAACTTGAAATTTAGCATGAAGCTAGACATTAGCATGAAACTAAAGGACAAATTAAAAAGAGGTCAAATGTGAGTTTGGCTCGCATGCAGAGGGTCCCGTATGATTTTTTTCTAGCTGGAACTGGACATTACCATGAAACTAAAAGAAAAATTTTAAAAGCGGTCAAGTGTGAGTTTGGCTCGCGCACAGAGGGTTCCGTAGGTACTTATTAAATTTTTTTTATAGTCGGCCTACAAACTTGTCATTTTGCACGAAGCTAAAGTAAAAATAAAAATGCGGTCAAGTGTGAGTTCGGCTATCACACATTCTGTAATCCGTATTCCGTATAAAAAAAAATAAACTTAATTTTTAGGTAAGTATGAGTCTTTCTTAGAAAGATAAATTTTTAAAAACCTTAAAACATGTCAAATGACGTATATCATAAGATATAAACGCAAAATATTTTTTAAGAATACTTATTTGACCCCTTTTAAATCGTTTTGTTAAGCAGATTCATATTTCTATTTCTAAAAGTATATTTTTTTAAATTAAAACTAATGTCATTAATATTTCAAATTGTAACTTGAAGTTTTGAGCCGTGCTTTTTTGTTTACCGGGAGCAGTTTCCGATATGTTTAGCTTACGCAATCACCATTCATAAGAGTCAAGGTTTGAGCTTGGACAATGCTTTAATTGATATTGGTTCTTCTATATTCACTTGTGGTCAAGCCTACGTACCATTATCTAGGGTAAAAACTTTGAGTGGTGACCATTTAATAATTTAAAATTGGCGGGTTTTCAGAAAACCATAAAATATTATGCATGAAAAATACCTATAACACAACGAAAACCCGAAAAGTGTAAATGGAACTATATTATTGTATTGATATCTAAAAAGTTTCAAACACAAATTACTTACAACAGAATTGCAAAATAAGGCCGGTGCAAAGAAAATGGCTTAAAACTTGGCGTTGGTTTCGATTTCAACTCTTTTGCTGGTCAAACATCTACATGAAGTAAGGAAGTTGGCCTTCTTTTTCAACATTATTTTGGTGGGATGTATTTCACCGAGGCCGGGGGTATAGAGTACCCAAAACCTCTATAGTAATAGATGATAGTGTATCTGGAACTAATAAGTTAAAAGACACTACTTTTATCATAAATTCACAATCATTTTACTTGCCTTGATCCGGCTGACGGCTCCAGCTCATGGATGAGGTCGCGACACACACTTTTATTTAGCCTGTCTATGCAGGTCTATGCCAACAAATTCGAGATCCGGCATTTCGAACGCTATGTCCATTTTCAGATGAATTGCGTGCTATGAATTGTACGCAAACAATAATTATGAATTGTCAGTTTGTGACCATTTTACAACTTTTAATATAATTCACAATGAATTCCTTTATTGATTCTCCCAAAGTGGCCTTTTTAAGCCCCCTGGTTAGGATACATTTGAGTGAGTTTATATCGAATCTTACTGAACTCAATACAAAAAGGCGCGAAATGTAAATTTTATACGCTTTTAATTATGCAGAAGCTAAAATTATTTGTCACAGTCCGGTGTACAAATAATCTCATGCTTACGTCAGTTTTGACATTTTTATTTTTAGTGGAATACCAATAAATTTTTAAATGTCATGTTGAAACTTTAGCAGAATACCGTTTTGGTACATTTTTTTTTTTCGGTCTAGTCGCAATATCATTGCAGTAAACGTTACGTTTGACTTACTTTTTGGTTTAGTAGAATACCTTTTGTGACATTTTGGAACTTTTGAGGCACTGCGACTTGAATGTGAACGTTTTTTTGTTACGAGAATTGGCCTTCTGGTAACAGTAAAAAATATCTTTGAATTCTAAACATAATTGTGAAATACAGGCTTTTTCTTCTTGATTTAAATGATCTAGTGTTAATTTCGCTAAGTTTTGAGTCTGAAAATCAGTAATTTCAAGCTCATTACTGCAAGTAGGTATTTATTCAATTCAATTTATTTATTGCAGATAATAAAAATCCATAATATTATTACAAAGACAATATAAAAAAAAACATAAAGATGAATAAATTTAAAAAAATACAATAATTAAAAAATATAATAAATATTAATCGTGACATGTATAAAAGAAAAATTAAGTCAAATAATAATAATAATCAAATATAATTTAAACTGTCAAATAATACTAATAATCAAAATATAATTTAAACAGAAATAAATAGATACTTAGTCAAAACACATAAAATATGATAGTACCTACATATTATAAGTATGAGGGGCCGCTAGCGTGCAGCCGCATCCACCTCATCAACATTGGTGAGTCCCACCTCTGGGACAATGTGCTAAGAATACCATTCGGGCTGCCACGCACACGCCTTAACGGTTTAGTAGTTATAGGACCTATTCGTAAAATGGCTTACGGCGAAAAAAAGGACCTATTCTCGGAATGGCTTATTCTTCAAAGGACTTGTTCTCATAATACCTCATTCTGCAAAAGACTCATTCGTATAATACCTTATTCGTGTAATGACCTATTCTTGGAAGGACTCATTTTTAACCCACTTCAAAAAAGGAGGTTCTGTATTCGACCCTTATGTATGTATGTTTGTATAACATATGGTATGACTTTAGTATGGATCACATTAAGTAATTATTCTTATGTAGGTACAAAGTTATATGTATATGCATAAATATACTGCATCTCTGGCATTTCTATTCGAATTTTGATGATTCTTCTAGTCGGTGTCTTCAATTCTTCAATGCACCTTAGCTGCAATGCTTGGCTGCAATTGTATTTCTATTATTGTTTTTAATGGAAAAGGCAGTAAAAAAATTGATCAGGCAGGGGGTCATAGTTCTTGGTAACCAGTCCACTTTAGCCACCCAAACCCATAGCTCAACTTGTTATTTTTCCATATCCTGCAATAGTCCTACACCAACCGGGGGTTGTCCTTGGGTGCACTTGCATAGTGCATACAGGGATAATCGTCGGTTGGTGCCACATTTCATTAAAACTTCATAAGGGGCCTCTGCAAGTTTGCTTCGGCTCCTCGTACACCTTCCAAAGGACCTCACCCCACGGTCCCGGGATACGTAAAATAAAAAAACTATAAAATATGTAGAATAGAATATAATTTTTTTAGAGCAATAAATGGCCGTTCGTGTATGACATATCGCCGTCCCCGACGAATAAAATGGTAATGCACTATTACGATAGTTTTAACTTTATTGCATATTCGATATTTAGAGGTCCGATTACACTGTGTCAATTTTTTTCAAACGTTTCCTACGGTTATCTCAGAAGATACAAGATTTTTATCTGTATTGTAATTACTTTAACAATATTATTTATATGTATGCTTAATAGACTTATGGCAACGAATAAAATTGTTAGAGACTATTACAATACTTTCGCCATGCCATAATCGCCACGTTTGGCAGGCGGGTTGGCGATCGCAGTATGGTATGATGGTGGAATGCACAGAGAACGCTGCTGCCCATTCTCCGGTATGACCCTTAGTCGCCTTTTACGACACCCACGGGAAGTAAGGGGTTCTGCCTTACACTGAGGAAATAATGGCAGCATTATTTCCCCCGTTCTGCCTTACAAACCACAACATTACGAAATTTTAATAACAACGTAAACTAACTGAGCTCTAAAGATAACTGGTCACTAAAACCGCCTTGGTCTAGTGGTAAGAGTGCTACCTTCTCGATCTGGAGGTCGCGGGTTCGATTCCCGCGGGGAACAGCAACTTCAAGTATTGTTTCTAGTTGGGCTACGACCTAGCAGGTTGATCACCTGACTGTCCGACAAAAAAGATGATCCGTGCTATCGGTACCGGAGGAGCACGTAACTTAGTCCGTCCTGCACCTGATCTCCCGCCGGTCGTGCAGGTCTACCGTCCCATCTTTTTTTTTTCGGATGGCCGCTCTGGGTGGAGCGGAAGGGAGTGTCAGACTCTTACTGATTAAAACCCACCCGTGTTCCTTCCTTAGCCCTTTATGTTCCGGGCCAGCGGTAACCCTTTCGGACAATCCCGCTGGCCCGGCAGGCTTCGGCCCTAAGGGACCCCTCTTCGATGCTGACATCTCTTTGAGGCGCGCGTGGAACACGTACGCGCCGTCCGGCATGGAGGTTTTCAAAGGCTTATTTGATATTGTGTGTCATTTACCGTCCCATCTTGTAATGGGAGTCTTGGAATAGTGAGTACCTACACTTGTGTATTATTAAGAAGCAGTTACCATGGGTGGCTCTACTTCTCGTCGTCTACATCTTCAGAGACTTTAGAGTCTGAAAGTTCGCTCGGATTAGCCTCACAGCTCGTGAGGGGGTCATTAAACGCATGGTAGTGTTGTGTGCTTAAAGAATAGCACCAACCCATACTTCCCGTGGGTGTCGTAAAAGGCGACTAAAGGGCGTACCGGAGAATGGGCAGCAGCGTTCTCTGTGCATTCCACCACCATACCATGGCGATTATGGCAACCCCCCCCTTTTGGGGGAGGCCTATATCCAGCAGTAGACGTCTTTCGGCTGAAATGATGATGATGATGAGTGTTGTGGGATTGCATCACTGGTACAAAAACTTAATAAATGTGCATGTAGCACTTTACTTTAGGGTATTTGCTGATTATAAGCTTGCTTTCAAATGCAAACAGACTGATTCAGTTTCTGTTGCAATTGAGGCTGTCGATCTTCGTCCTCGCCTGGGTCTAGTTATTTGCAACTCCGTTTCTAGTTCCAAATACTCTTCTTCGAAGTTATACTTGAATTGAAGAGTTAAATTGGACACCCTCACTTCCATTATTTTTGCCCATTTAATTTTGTTTCCGTCAGTGTCTTTTAGCCAGTTTTTTCCCACAAAATAGATTTTTTATATAATAAAAGTCACGCTGCTTCATTTCATGGACCTTAATTGATCCTTTTTTGGGAATAGACAGATTCCAGACAAAGCAGTGACCAAATTTGCGCAAGGAGTCGTAGACAGTAAAATTAAATACGGGGTATTTTCTCTTGTAGTAAAAAATCCCAAAATCTATTCCCAAAAGAGGATCAATCGAAATAGGCAGTTGCCTAATGAAGTTCATCGAGCAAGAAGGACTCCAAGGTATCAACAATTTATATTTTCATTCCAATGCCTGGGCTGCGCTGGTCAGAACAAAAACAGATACATTTTTGTTATAATTTGTTGGTCTTAAGCTAGCTTATGACCAACAAATTATAACCCACTGATTTTTTGAGACTGGCCTCGGCCAGAACGAAGGTGGTAGCATGCATTTATGCATAGAAAGAACAACAAAGACAACAACAATAAAGAACAAGAACAATAAAGTATTAAATACTCCTGACGAAGTTTACAACATCATCATGAATGCAAAAGTAACCGAAAAGAAATATAAGGTCCATGAGATGAAGTAGGGTGACTTTTATTATATAAAAAGCCTGTTTTGTGGAAAAATCTGGCTAAAAGACACTGAAGGAAACAAAATTAAATGGGCAAAAATAATGGAAGTGAGGGTAGGACACCCTCACTTCTTAAATTCAAGTAAAACTTCGAAGAAGAGTATTTGGAACTAGAAACGGAGTTGCAAATAACTAGACCCAGGCGAGGACGAAGACCGACAGCCTCAATTGCAACAGAAACTGAATCAGTCTGTTTGCATTTGAAAGCAAGCTTATAATCAGCAAATACCCTTAAGTAAAGCGCTACATGCAGATTTATTAAGTTTTTGTACCAGCGATGCAATGCCACAACACTACCATGCGTTTAATGACCCCCTCACGAGCTGTGAGGCTAACCCGAGCAAACTTTCAGACTCTGAAGTCTCTGAACATGTAGATGACGAGAAGTAGAGCTACCCAGGGTAACTGCTTCATAATAATAAAGATTTAAGTATTCAATTTAAGTTGATAGTTCCTAATTTGTTGAATTTTACAAATAGTTGTTATTAATTATGTATAAATAAAAAATAATTAGGCAGATTCCTTTTATTTCTTCGCACATTACCTTGTACACGTACAAAATATTTATTCAGTATTTGATACTTGCCTCCAATTAGTATTAAACATTTTCCATGGAATACACACGTAAGTTGCTATTATTGTAATCTGTAATTGATTGTTTGTCAGCGAATAAAATGGTAATAGTACATTACGATATGGGTTCCTATAACAATTTATCAGACAATAACATAGCAATCCATTATTACGGTAACGTATTACATGAGATTTTACGCGAATAGTATCGTAATGTCGCTTTACAGTTTAAGTTTGTGCCTTTAATTCATGGTAAATTGAATTTAATTAATAACTCATTTCTATAAAAGTTCTAATTATTTATTAAAGTAAACAATTACTTTGTTAAAAATCACCTTTCTTTTGGTATTTAAACAATCCTGATACGTATGTTAGTTATTGAGATATTCACGAAAAACTGTTTTTTATTTTTCCTGTAAAATTTAGTTTTTACGATTACCACTTTATTCGCCGGGGACGGCGATATGATTTTTTTTTAAATCTCCGAAGCCCCCGTTGTTTACAAACAGAACTTTTGTAGGAGCTGATAAATGTAGTCTAAAACTAAAAAGTGAAAAATAAAAACGTTTTACAAAAAAAAAACCGAGTTCAAAAACAAACACTATAAATTGAAAATTAACTTTAATTTTGGAAGTCGGTGTTTAAAACAAAAATGCGGAACCAACGACACCGACTTCCAAGATTAAAGTTATTTTTCACTTTATAGTGTTTTTAGGGTTCCGTAGCCAAACGGCAAAAACGGAACCCTTATAGATTCGTCATGTCTGTCTGTCTGTCCGTCTGTCTGTCCGTCCGTATGTCACAGCCACTTTCCTCCGAAACTATAAGAACTATACTGTTGAAACTTGGTAAGTAGATGTATTCTGTAAACCGCATTAAGATTTTCACACAAAAATAGAAAAAAAACAATAAATTTTAGGGTTCCCCATACTTAGGACCGAAACTCAAAATTTTTTTTTTCATCAAACCCATACGTGTGGGGTATCTATGGGTAGGTCTTCAAAAATGATATTGAGGTTTCTAATATAATTTTTCTCTAAACTGAATAGTTTGCGCGAGAGACACTTCCAAAGTGGTAAAATGTGTGTCCCCCCCCCCCCTGTAACTTTTAAAATAAGAGAATGATAAAACTGAAAAATATATATGAGGTACATTACCATGTAAACTACCACCGAAAATTGGTTTGAACGAGATCTAGCTAGTAGTTTTTTTTAATACGTCATAAATCGTAAACCGCAATTTACCATTCATTCAATCAACTCAAAAATAAAAAAAAACATTTAATTTCATAAACATACCTAAACCTTATGCATAAACCCGGATGTTACGGAACCCTCGGTGCGCGAGTCCGACTCGCTCTTACCCGGTTTTTTTTAAAGTAGGTTACTTATCTATTTGTTTTTGTAAAAAAGTTTTTATTTAAAAATACCTACCTGCCTGCTTTAACGTTAAGATCAAACAATTGGTGTCACCTTGCTGTCAATTTTGCTGCTGTTGTGCTAAAGAGGAAAAAATGGAAGATCCAGATATTATTATATCATTTTGATGTGATTATTAGAAAAAGTTTTATTGAAAGTCAACGGCGAAATAGAAGAAATAAAGATATCGTATTTGATAAGACATATAAAAAAAATATTGACCAAATTAGAGACACGCGAGATTAAATAAATTATTTATTTGCAACTTTTAATGTAAAATTGACAGTAGATTTTAATTTACGCATTCTATATATAATACTTACCTAATAATTGATATTAATTATATAATTACACCTTATGTTGAGAAAAAGAAAAATTAGTACCTTTCCTTTAAGTTTTGTTGGTTTTTATTAAAAATATAATAAATGACGATTTATAAGTACCTTAGTTTTTTTTTTTCTTATTTATACTTATAGTTTCATTTAAATATCAATTATTTTACCTTTCTGAAATACTCTGAATTACTGATTTAATTAACAAAGTACATTCATAGTTTCAAAAATAGGGCGTATCGAGAATAGGTCTTTTTAAGAATAAGTCTTTCTGCGAATGAGTCCAAAGTAGAATAGGTTATTTCACGAATAGGGCATTTTCAGAATGAGGCATATCGCGAATAAGTCCATAAACGACTACAGGCCATTTTGCGAATAAGTCCAATGTCTACTAAGCCGCCTTAACAGCGAGGCGCACCTTTTTCTAATTATAGCGAAAAAATCATCAGTCTGCGCCTCAGCAAACATAGCGGAAGCACTACAAAAGCGTGGCAGCCCCAACAATATCCTAAACGCATTGTTATACTGGACACGCAGAGCACTGTACCCCCGCAATGTAAAATTTGTCCATAGGCTGCACGTGTAGAAGGTCTGAAAAATGATGTGGGTCCCGCCTGCTTCCAACTTTTATTTAATTTAAAATGGGCTTGTTTTTAGCTTTTCAGTTTCTTTTAACTTAAGTTTTTTACCGCAGTCGGGTTTATTGATTTTTTTAAATAACTTTTTTTATTTCCAGCTTTTTAGTTTATAAAGTTGAAAGATTTCGCAGACGATTTAGTTCTTGGTAGGTGTTTTTTTGCGATTTGTCACTTCGAATTGCTTTTAAGTATATATGTTGTATATATTTTTGTAATCACCTTTTGAAACCCTTTATTTTGTTTCAGAAACTTAACATGCAAATGTGTAAATGAATTCAACATTTGACTATTTAAGAATACATTAAGCACCTATATTACCACAATGTAAAAACTCGAAAATAGAAATTACAGCTGCAATGAGAGAAACTTTATTATTATTTGCTATAAGCACAAGTATCACGTTGCTAATAGCCACACAAGTTATCCTCTATCTTTATATCCAGAGTGAGCAGGTTCGCATGAATACAGCGTCTTTTTCCCCGCACTCATGAAAATACAAGAGTTTATTTTTTTTAACGCGCTGGGATGCGCTCTATTGGATTCTCATTTGCTCAACACCGAGAGTTGAAAATCCCGCCGCTATATTAGTACGTCCGCTGCGAACATGGGCTAAGTAATACTACGCCAAGCGTTAACGATATTAGTAGGTACGTCCGCTGCGAACATGGGCTAAGTAATACTACGCCAAGCGTTAACGATATTAGTACGTCCGCTGCGAACATGGGCTAAGTAATACTACGCCAAGCGTTAACGCGTCCACACAGCGCGGTCCCACGCGCCACGCGCCAAGCACCGGGGCCCGTAGCACCGTCTCATAACATTAACGCGTCCGCACATCGCGGTCCGTTGTCCCACGAGCCACGCGCCACGCGCCGGGGCCCGTAGCACCATCTCATAACGTTAACGCGTCCGGACAGCGCGGACCGTTGTCCCACGCGCTGGGGTCCGTATTCATTTTCATAATATTTATTTGCATTCCATAATGTTGTAGAGGTGGCTTAAAGCTGAGGTACAATTATGGACCCTGTAGGGAACAGCAAAAAGTATAAAATTAATTCTTAAACTAAAAATTTTAGGGCAAAATTAACTATAAGCAGTTTGTTAAATACAGGGTCAAATTAAAATAGATGGACAAATTTTAACACAGCGCTCAGTACGTCTAACTTAACATATCCAAGCAAAAAAAAACACCTAAAATACCTAAAATACCTAAAAGACCTAAAATAATAAATCGCCGGCACATTAGTGTATTTTCGTTAGCTGATTTTATTTTTCTTGTGAGTATCTATGCGTTTTTCTTTTATATTTTTTTACCATCGTCCTTATGTTGGTGGTCTAAATGATTCGTAAAAGTTTGTCCACCTATTTTAATGGGACCTTATATAATAATAACATTAAATAAGTAAATATAAATTTTTATTTAATTGAGATCAGTCTGTTATAGGTTGTGGTAGATAATAATTATTTGGTAAGGTTAATTAACCTCTCAAGCGTCGCCGTAACACCATTGGATAATAAGATTTAATGACTCGAAACGTCGGCGTTACACCTTTGGATAATAACAACTGTCAACACGCATGGTTGTCATTGGACGGTAATATTTTCTATTTATTGGCACTTACAACACGATCTAGCTGTATCATTCGATTAGTCCATTCATGCTTGACCTATTTTGGTAACATTTTAGCAGGAGCGCCAACAAAACGGAAGAAAAAAAAAAGAAAGAAATTAGTGCTTCTGTGACGGCCATATTTGTTGTTTTACGAGTGATTAGTGAAGGTGTTTATGTTTTGAAAAAATGTTTTCAAGAAGGAAACAGTGAGTAATCTTATGAGATTTTTATACAGAATTACTGAGAAATAAGTATAGATTTCGTATGAAGTGATAGTTTATAGAAAAGTTATAAATATGTCGAGAAAAAGTTACGAAACTTTTGTGATGTTCATAATTTGATAGTTATGGCCGCCGTATTTCGTAATTTTTTAAGATAAATATTTTTGTTTAGTGTTTGAATTTGAAATACACTTATGTAGTTACATTATTGTTCCACAAACATATTTTGGCTAATAGCTACCGACATTATTGCGTATTATCATCGTAATCGTATTTCTACTTCGCCGTCAGTGTACCGTCGGGACCGCGCGGAGTTCGCGCCGAAATTTTGTCGTTGCGTAAACAAATAGTTTTTATGGTTTAGTTATTGTTTATAAGTGGATTGTTGTTAATGTGTGGTGTATGTATGAATGTATCTATACGACTGTTTGTGGTGTCTATTTGTGTTCAATTTTTACAAGCTTTTATTTAGCTTACACTGTTCGTATATATTGTTGCGCGCCACAATTAATGCCTAGTACATGGCGACAGTAGTTACCACTAGCGCCATCTAGTATCGAGTAGCGGAACTTAGTAGTCAAGACCCTTCTAGAAATTTCGATGCGAGATCTTTCTAGAACTTTCCCGAACTTTCGACATCTGGTCGATCGGTGCCTGTATGTACTCGAACATTCTAGATGTTTCTACAATGGAAGGTTCTAGAACTCTCTTTGGCGCTATATAAGGCCGAGACGCGCCACGACCGACACAGTTTGGATAAAGCGATCGAAGTGAAAGCATCGAAGCGATATTCAAGTGCGACTTAAGGCGATCAGTAGTGCAATTGTGTTTTGTAATTAGTGTGTTTGAGTTGTAATTAGTGTTGATTATTAAAGTGTCCTTTTTTTGGTTATTAAATCGGCAGTTTTTATTGTCACGAACCCGAAGCTCGTAACAATTGGTGTCAGAAAAGGGGATTAAAAATCATGCCGGTTTTACCCAAAGACGACACGGAGGGTATCCGTACCCGGAGTCAACGCCAGCAGGAGACGGACCAAAGGCGATTTGGTGGAGCTACGCCACAGAGGTCGGAGGGCCAGCTACCGACCATGGAGGCCGGCCCGTCCGCAGCAGCTCCAGCATCAGCAGCACCAGATTTGGCTGCTCTGATGTTGATGCTGCAGGAGCAGGCTCGCCGGTTGGAGGAACAGCTCCAGCGGGACAAGGAGGAACAGGCTCGCCGACAGGAGGAACAGGCTCGTCGGTTGGAGGAACAGCTCCAGCGGGACAAGGAGGAACAGGCCCGTCGACAGGAGGAACAGGCCCACCGACAGGAGGAACAGGCTCGTCGGTTGGAAGAACAGCTCCAGCGGGACAAAGAAGAACAGACCCGTCGATTGGAAGAACAGCTCAAACAGGATAAGGAGGAGCAGGCGCGCCGTCAGGAAGAGCAGATTTTCCTCATAAAGGACCTTCACGCAACCCTCGGGAAGGACATGAAGGAGGTGAAAGAGAAGGTTACCCAGCATGACAACCGTCTGTCAGAAGCTGAAATTCAGATCAGTAAGTTTAATGACGTCATTGCTGATGTGAAGCAGGAGTTGGGTAACCTTAAACTTGAGGATAGAATCGCAGCTCCCGTAGCTACAACACCTTCGCTACGTGGATTCAAAGTGCCACCGTTCGACGGAACTTCTTCCTGGTCGGCCTACAAAATCCAATTTGAGGCTGTCATGAAGGCTAACGGGTGGAATAAAAGCCAGGCCATGACTGCTCTCACCCTAGGCTTGCGCGACCAGGCCTTAACTGTCCTGGAAGCTCTCGGTAAGGAAGTGACTTACGAGCAGCTCCTCGAGGCATTGGAGGCTCGGTATGGCGACGCTCACCTAGAACACGTGTTTCGTGCGCAGCTCAAGGATCGCGTGCAACGCAGTAGCGAAAACCTGCAGCAGTGGGCCCTTGAAGTGGAGAAGCTGGTTCGCAAAGCTTACCAGTCCGTACCTGCGCTTATTGATGGGAACCTGGTGCAGGCATTTATCGATGGCATCCGCGACCTTGAAGTTAGAGCTTCTGTGCGGCTCGGTCACCATGGGACGCTTAAGGACGCTTTGGCCCATGCACTGGAGGTGGAAGCTGTGCGGCAGGATCATCGTTCCCATCGCGTCAGGGAGGTTGCAGCGGCTACAGTTCGCGACCGCAATAAAGGATACAGCCCTAGATGCTACAGCTGTGGGGAAAGGGGCCACCTTCGGTCCAGTTGCCCTAAGCGAACTGCAGAAAGAGAAGACGGCCGATCTTCAGAGGGCAGTGCGGCTAACAGCACCGCCCAGCACCAGCAGCAGGGAAACGAGTAATAGCCAGGACTGCGGGGTGGGTGCTGGCTGATGTTCAAAGAGCCCCAAGGGTTTCGATCACACAAACCCATGACGGGAACAGCCTAATCATCAAGGGCGAGGTCAACGGAACGCCGTGTAAGATGACCATAGACACTGGAGCTTCTCGCACGGTTGTCAGTTCCCAACTTACAAGTCGGTCCCTTGGGGACTCCGCATACAACCGGGAACGCATTAATTTGGTAACAGCCACCGGTCAGCGCATACCCGTCCATGGAGAGAAGAAAATGGAATTGACGCTAGGCAACAGAATCTACCTGCATAATGTCATCGTGGCTGATATAATGGACGATTGCATCCTGGGCCTTGACTTTATGAGGAAGAATTGTTGCGAGATTGACGTCAAGCAAGGTGTTTTGAAATGTGGAGAAGAGGAACTTTTCATGGAAGGGGCGTTACCTGGGAATGTGTACAGCCTTAAGAAGATTGTTCTTCCGCCGAGATCGGAAACGATTGTGCCGGTTAGTCTTCCTCGGAATCCTGGGCAAACTCATCGTTGTGTACTCGTGGAAAGGGTAGACAATGACCTTCCATGGAAAGTGGCACGGACTTTGGTCAGAGCCACTGACATCTCAGGGGTACGTGTGCTGAACCTTTGTGATCAGGAACAGATAATAGAAAAAGACACTCTTGTTGGTACTTGCGAGGAAGTGGATTGGTTGCGTCGATGCCAACATCTATCGACTGGGACCCTCAGCAAGGATGCACAAACAAAAGTGACCACACTTTTAGAAGACTGCCGCAGCGCTTTGTCCCAAAATGAAATGGTCAAGGCGAAGAAGATGTTACTCAAGTTCGCCGATGTTTTCTCGTCAAACGATGCTGACATCGGGAAGACTGGTTTAGTTCAACACAAAATAAACACGGGAGAAGAATCGCCTATCCGTCAGCGGCCAAGGAGATTGCCGGTAGCACGTGAAAAGGAAGTGGAAACCATGATTGAGGGAATGGTGAAGGATGGTGTTATTGAACCTTCATCCAGTCCATGGTGTTCACCTGTAGTGCTGGTAAGAAAGAAGGACGGCAGCATGCGGTTTTGTGTTGACTATCGTCGTCTGAACGACGTTACAAAGAAAGACAGCTGTCATTTGCAAATGGTTGTCCCTAAAGCTCAAGTACCGGACGTTCTACAGCTGTACCATAATGATTGTTCAGGAGGCCATCTGGGAGTAAAACGGACTCTATTGAAGATACGAGAACGGTTTTACTGGGTCCACTGTCGGGACGATGTCGAGGACTGGTGTCGCAAATGTACAAGTTGTGCAGCTGTAAAGGGGCCTCAGACTCGTAGTAGAGGTGCATTGAAATTGTACAATGTTGGTGCACCATGGGAGAGGATAGCCCTTGACGTTGCGGGACCGTTTCCGGAAAGTGAAAGTGGTGACAAGTATTTCATGGTTGTGATGGATTACTTCACTAAGTGGCCGGAAGTCTTCGCCATTCCAAATCAAGAAGCCCCAACAGTTGCAGATAAACTGGTTCATGAAGTCTTCTGCCGTTTTGGAGTACCCTTGGAGATTCACAGTGATCAGGGAAGGAATTTCGAGTCCCAAATATTTCAGGAAACTTGCCGAGTAATGGGTACTCATAAAACGAGAACAACTTCTTACCACCCACAATCGGATGGAATGGTGGAACGATTTAATCAGACACTGGAGAGATACCTAGCCAAAGTTGTGGAAAATCGGCAACGAGATTGGGACAAGCACATTCAACCGTTTTTGTTGTCATATCGAAGCGCTGTTCACGAAAGTACATCGGTGACACCAGCTTTCGCAAACTTTGGAAGAGAATTACGGCTGCCTGCAGACCTGATCACCGGAATACCACCTGATGCCCCACGCAGTATAACCGAGTATGCGAATGACTTGCGGAACAAGATGAATGACATTTATGAGCACGTCAGACAATCGGGCCAGCAAATGTCTGAAAAGATGAAAACCCGTTATGACCGTAAAATGAACAATAAAGGGTTCGACGAAGGTTCACTAGTGTGGTTGCACAACCCAGTCCGCAGCAAAGGGAAATCTCCTAAGCTTCAAGCAAAATGGGACGGACCGTACCGGATTGTGACAAAGATCAATGACGTAACCTACCGGATACAGAAAGGTGCAAGAGGTACTCCTAAGATCGTCCACGTGGATCGACTGGCGCGTTATTATGGGGCCGATAATGCTCGGGACGAGCATGTCTTAGGAGGGGGCAGTGTTGCGCGCCACAATTAATGCCTAGTACATGGCGACAGTAGTTACCACTAGCGCCATCTAGTATCGAGTAGCGGAACTTAGTAGTCAAGACCCTTCTAGAAATTTCGATGCCAGATCTTTCTAGAACTTTCCCGAACTTTCGACATCTGGTCGATCGGTGCCTGTATGTACTCGAACATTCTAGATGTTTCTACAATGGAAGGTTCTAGAACTCTCTTTGGCGCTATATAAGGCCGAGACGCGCCACGACCGACACAGTTTGGATAAAGCGATCGAAGTGAAAGCATCGAAGCGATATTCAAGTGCGACTTAAGGCGATCAGTAGTGCAATTGTGTTTTGTAATTAGTGTGTTTGAGTTGTAATTAGTGTTGATTATTAAAGTGTCCTTTTTTTGGTTATTAAATCGGCAGTTTTTATTGTCACGAACCCGAAGCTCGTAACAATATGTATGTAAGTTGTCCGTCAAAATTTGCAAACCATTTTTCGACCATTTGTTGGTATCCGATTTAGCTGAAATTTTGCACACACCTTTAGTTCTGGTAACAATACAATGTACCATACTCAATATTGTAATAATTTTACAATCTTCCTGTACGAGTCGCAATAAATACTTTTTCTTTCTTTCTTTACAAATCTTTAATTAGTTAAAGATATTAAAGTCATCTTCCAGATTACCGGTACTGAAGTTCGGCGTAGTTCGAGTGATGCCGAACAGTTGACCAAACACACCTCGACACATCAGTGTGTGCATGTGTTCATTGAATTAGTAATGAAAGTGAACATCTTAAGAAAATGTTATCATTGTCGTTTTAGTTCGCGACAAAGCATAAATTTAAAATGTGTCCGCAGTCCGCACAGAGCGCTCACACCGCAATCCTCCGCTCGCGACTTATGAGCTAATCCGATTACTCAGTAAACAGTCAATGTTTTTATTAGTGCTCGCTAATACTGCGCCGTGTACACTGTGCTGATGTACTTTGTCAATTTGCATCGCCTTCGGAGACGCCATTAAATAATGCCAGCTTTTCGTTTATTAGCCTGTTAAAGCTTGATGCTTTCCATTTCATTACGCTGATAGTAAGCCGAACAATCCCTGAAATAAAATGCAGATCCCTGCAGAACAGCAGAACAGATGCATGAAATGAATGAGTGAGTTTACTGTTTGCATGGCGCCATTTTATGCCACTTACTATCTGAAATTGTATTAAATTTATTTTTTTTAACCAAGGAAATAAAATTCATATTGGTTGGCGTTGGTTTTGCTATTTCATGAATGTCAAACCAAAGCGTTTTATACCCTTGACTACATAGTTGGGTAAACAAGCAGTAGTCGTATAGTATGTGAGCTGGGTCCCGCTAGGCTGTGGGCGCTGTGGCACGGTAGGTGGCGACAAGTGAGGCGCCGGGCGCGGCTCGAGCAGATGAGATTACTGTAAGCCGCTGATTCCACTTCGCCACACGCGCGTTTACACGACTTACGACAATAGTCGCACGTATTATAGCGACACACCAGCCAATGTACGTACGTACGTCCACGAGTATGAAGCGACGGATCTCAACAAGTTTTGACAAAGACGCATAACCGTTGTGTCACTCCTAGCTTGTCTGAAACTATTCCACCGTAATAATATGTCTAAAAATATGGTCACGTCATTGGAACATTGAGCACTAACGAGTGTCGCGGTACTCATAGCGGTAAGTATATATGGTGCTGCATTTGTTACAATCACGCAATCGAACGCCCGCCGCCTCGTAAGAAGCGAATGAAGAGCAACACAGAAGCATACAATTCTAATGGCGGATGCATACGTTCCGTGTCGGGGACTGGCACGCACGGGTCGCTGCGGGTCGTGTGCGTTGTGTGGTGCCGCCACCAGCATTTGGTAGGCTACGCTGAACTACTGCCGCGGTATTGCCTTCTATATCTCGTATTTAGACATTACTGTAGACGATGTAAACGCAGAATGTAAACCAGTGTTTGAAATATTAACTTTGATTTGAGAAAACAATGGCGATTTCACATGAGAGACGTAAATATATAGTGAATTTGGTCTGATCCCCTGAACCCCCTCCACCACCCCCCTGGATCCCCTGTTAGTTATTCTTCTGTTTTAATCTCTGTGTTATCCACTATAAACTTTCTCATTCCGGTCTTATCCCCTTTTTCAATACAGTTGTAATCGCCGAACATCGATGCCTTTACGATCTTCGAGCGAAATTCAAAATGGACTCAAAGGTCGTTCTCGTTCAGTAAATAAATGTGAGGTACACGAACACCTTGGAACCGCCAACTTTTCTCATTTCCCGCGCGTCGCCGGGGGTGAGGTAGGTAGGTGCCGGGGGAAGGATGACACAGGATGTCGTTAGTGTGAGATCGGCCGGTGCTTTGTCCCGTCTGCGTCCTTAGTGCGGGTGGTCGCCATTGATTCCACAACTCACATTGGACGTCATTTGTAGATGACGTTGCACAAACTATAATAGGCACGTCTATCACACTATACCTCTGGTTCCAGACAACATAGTCCGCCCCGCACACTGCCATTGTCCGCAGTATATTTATGCTGGCAAGTTGATCGGTAATCTATCTGCCGGTTGTGAAGCCTCGTGCATTAGGAGTAATTAGTTGATGCCGCCACAGTTACACGCTACATAAACTCCATAACAGCTACATTCCGCCGCGTTTTACTATGAACCATAAAGCCACAGTGTACACACATAAATGGTCGCACTGGCCGGAATGCGCGGCTGTGGCGCGGTCAGACGCGCGCCTGACCGATCGTGTGCGACCCTTGACGTCCTTTGTGAGCGCACGATGTTAAGCTCCCTCACTCAAAAGCTTTTAGACGCTCTGAAAACTGATATCACAATAGAAGCACACGAACCGGTATGTATGTACACACGATAGACGCGCTGTTGTTCTAGCTACAAGTATGTACGGCTTCGGATTGATCGAGCTTTAAAGATACCTACCTACGGGCTCCAATACAGAGTTAAACCTAATCTTGTACAAAATGATATTTGATAGCTTTAGCTCCAGTACCTACTACACTACCACGATGAAAATGTGGCAGAGAACTTTTTACATCCGTTCTTTATGGCGGCATGTCGGTGGCCGAGGAGCTACATACTCGAATAGAACATTTCCGACACCGAAGCACCGGTGTTCCTGTAGCCCGCAGTATGCACAGTGACGTATGTATGAACAATGTGAATGCATTGTTTGGCGCAGTATTATGTTAGTAGATACCAGCACGTATTGCAGACAAACGAAAGTAGCGGCTTAGCCTAGAACCGGCTCGGGGCCGCTGTCTCGCCGCCTGGGAGAGGGCAGCTTTAAGGCTAACTACGAATTTACGACTGTAGGAGTCGCGACCTAAGTGGTATAGACCTATGTTGCTAAATTAAACACTTCATACACTTTAGAGGTTTATTGCTAAAACGGTTGCTATACTATTCTACGCTAAATGCTTATGAATGAATTGCTAATAAGTACGAATGCACCCGGGTTGCTGTCCGACTATGCACTGAAGCCGCGCAGCGCTTGGCGCGGCGTAATTGATTAGCTAGATCAGCAAAACGTGTTCGATCGTAATTATTACATCGAACATGCTCCCGAGAGGAAGAAATGAGATAAATTTACACAAGGTTAAAGGTTACGTGAGTGTGGGCTTATACGCTAAAGAAGATTAGTACAATGCTGGATGATGAATGATTTACAAGGTGATAAAACAATATACATTATTTTACTATAGCTAATTGCTCAAACGGTTGAGTCATCAATAAAAGATACCGGTTGTCTTTTGGCAAGAGGTGATGTCGACATGTCTCGCCTTTTTAAACGTAAGCTAGACCACCGTTTCGAAAAATTAGATCCGCGCGCACTATCACTTACACTGGGCCCCATCTCGGATGGGGGCAGATTTCGCGCACTGCCACTAGAGCCTTTTTCAGGATCAGATTGGTTTATACACACACTCACACTAGTCGGTACGCTCTCGGTCTGTCTCTGGATGGGCGAACCTCCGGCACGCTGACACCTTCTCCTTAGTAACCATATTATGATTACTGCGATAGCTGCTGCTAATAGTCCATACAACACAGTGTATTGGTGTATGTCATGTGTCGTTAGGAACTCTGGCTGCTGTGCTGATTCTTTCATTAATTTGATTTGTTCACCAAGATGCTTTAGGGAGTTATTTATCTTTATGGTATCGTAATCAGCTTCATAATCTTTAAAATGCTGGATAGGTAGCGTGAGGTTACTGACAAAATTATTTATTGGACTTAGTTTTGTGTCGAGAACATTTGGTTTAAGTTTGAGCGTACTTTCAAATTGCTGATAAGCATAAAGTGTCACATCATGACCCTTTACAATGCACTGCTTAGTAAGTTGAATAAGTCCGGCCTTGCTGACTTGGCGCGCTTCTAGGCCGTCGTCACATATGACTCGCAAAGAGTAAGTGTCACAACAGAAATACAAATAGGTAGAAAAGTCATGTAACTGGATCCATTTGTTTTCGCAGTTAGATTTTTTCATTCTGCAAGTAGCTAGCTTCTTTTTTTCACAGAATTTTTCATCAGGACCTAAGCTCCTGACAGGTCCCTGCAGCCGACAAAGGTAAGTTTCTGCTTGATACTCACAGCTTTGAAGATCACTAATTCTCGCTGACAAATATGCATCTCTTCTTAGGTTGATCGCGACATATTCTGACGCTGGTTTAATGCTGATCATGCTTTTGTTAATTTGAACCGGAACTGGTATCAAATTGTATAGCTGGAACGTGTCTCTGCTGATTAAAGGTAAGGTAATTTCAAATATGAAATATTCCTCCGTCATCCTTGCTCTGACTTTTAACAATTTGTAGATCTTGTACAGGTTAAACTGGATGTCATCTACGGGTAATGCTAGCTCTTTTGATATTTGACCAGACACAATTTGTAACTCCCCACGAAGCTGTTGTGGTGTCAAAAGATGCAAATTGATCTGACCGTGATAGATTTCAGTCATTGTGTCAAGAAAAGCATCTTGAATTCGCTTTAAGTTTTGTATCATATTGATAGTCGCTAATGCCGCTAGTGTGAAGTCTTGATGAATAGATATTACGTCGATTTCCTTCTGCAATGTGTTGGTGGCGCTGTCTATATAGTTCAGGTGCTTATTAATCATCTTATGCTGCTTTGAAATGGTCTCCTCTGTTCTCTTTAATATATTATATTCCGATTCAATGACCGACGTCTGGTTCCTATAAAGCTGATTAAGGTGGTTTATATTACCACGTACGAGGTTAATGTCATTCTTGTACTTTTCAGCGAATTCTTGATCGAGTACTCCGAATAACGAGTTTGCTATGGACCCGACAGCGTTGATCAGCCCGCGTCGAGTTCGCAAGTGCGCTCCGAAATGCTGATTAAGCAACAGCTGATTGTAATATTGTAGTTCGTTGTACTCATGTTGTATTTGTAGAATGATGATTCGACAATGACTCTGTTCTTGAATTTTGCTGCATGTTTGCTCAAGATATTTTGAAAATTGTGTTACTGCTTTGTCTCCTTGCCAGTAAGGAGACATATTATAATAAGTGACGATTTTCCACTCATCACGAATAAGATGCATTTGTCCCAGAGGATCAAAATACAAGGTTTGATTGCTGTTGAACGTTGTTAGTTTATAGGATGCTTCAGTGGATATTATAAGGTTCATAAAAAATAATAATGATAGTGCTACGCTGAAGATTCTGGGACAACTGTCAGTCTGCTTCTTTGCTTCTACTTTCATTCCTTTGCTTTCGTGTTTCACTGATTGGATCTTTACCTGTTCACTTGTTTCTTTTTCACTTATAGGTAGAATTGATAGCTTTACGATTGGACGCTTTATGTAACCATTCTTTGTTTTTAGAGTCACTACCCTGACAACTCCATCTTTTCCTGGGTGGACCTCTACCACCCGACCAACAGGCCATTTCCCTGCCGGTATGTTGTCATCATGAATAGTAACCATATCGCCTATCTCTATATTCTTATGTCCTTTTAACCACTTGCTACGCGCCGATAGAAGACTTAGATATTCCGCTTTCCATCGTTTCCATATATCTTGAAACGTTTTGTTTACTAAATACCATCTTGTCCTCGCATCTTGTGCTGTTTCTATGACAGTAAGACCTGCACGGCCTGTTAGAAAATGTGCTGGCGTGAGAAAATCAATATCGTCGATATCCTCAGACATTGGACACAGTGGTCTAGAGTTAAGGCTTGCTTCGATTTGAGACAAAATGGTGCTATATTCTTCGAATGTCAATGCTTGGTCCCCTATAACTCTTTTCAGATGTTGCTTTAGGCTTCTAATTGATCGCTCCCAGATCCCTCCAGCGCTTGGCCAAGAAGGGCAGTTCCAATGCCATTCTATTCTCAGTTCAGCTATTTCTCTATAAAAGGTATCGCTAAAGATTCGCTCAAATTGTTGCTGCTCTTCCTGTAGTATCTTATTGGCACCTACAAAGTTAGTCCCATTGTCCGAATATATGTGATTCGGTGCTCCTCGTCGTGCCGCCATGCGACGTAATGCTGCTATGAATGCTAAACTGCTAAGGTCAGAGACTAACTCTATATGAACCGCTTTCGTCACCATGCAGATAAACAAGGCGATGTATCCTTTTGACGTTTTAATACCTCTGCCTTTGTTTGATTTTACTCTAATAAATCCTGTGTAGTCTATTCCAGTATGATAAAATGGAGGTGCTGGATTACATCTAAAATCAGGCAGGTTTCCCATTATTTGCTGTAGTCTTTTGGGCTCTTGTTTTTTGCAGGTCACGCAGTTGCGAAGTTGCTTCTTGGTGGCTCTATATCCCTTAATTATCCAATATTGCTGTCTCAATAAAGACAAGGATAGTCGAGCTCCTCCATGGAAGGTATGTTCATGTGCTTGCTGGATAAGAAGCTCCGTCAATCGTCCGCTATATGGAATGATTATGGGATATTTCATATCGCTGCTAATGTTTGCATTTTTAAGACGTCCTCCGACTCTTAGAATGCCGCTTTGATCTAAAAATGGGTTGAGATTTAATAGCTTGCTATCGGAACTGAGTCGGTGATGCAATAATAGATGATCGGTATCCGATGCAAATTCTTTACGCTGTATATATTTAATTATAACAAGTTTTGCTTTCCTTAGCTCTTGTAACGTGAGATATGTCGGCCTTTGTTTACTTGTCGGTGCAAGTGCACGTAATAACCACGCTACTATTCGATTTATTTTTATGAAAGAACTGTGCCGATTTAACAGATCTTCGATAATGCTATTTTCATGTTTACTGTGCTGAACGGTGAGGGCTTGTTTCCGAATCTCTTCTTCGGTCGTATAAACTGTCTGATCTTGCTTCAGTGTGAATTCGGTAGTCCATAACCAGGCTGGACCTCGCCACCACAAGTTATGCTCCATTAATTGTGTAACCGATAGTCCTCTGCTTGCTGAATCTGCTGGATTTTCTTTTGTTGACACGTAATGCCAAGTATCAGGTGGTATTATGCTAGTGATTTTCTTCACTCTATTCGCTACAAATGGTTTCCATCGATCTGGATTGCTTTGTATCCAGCTAAGGGTGACCTTTGAGTCACTCCAAGCATTGATTTCGTGATCTATGCTGACCATGCTAGTGACGATTTTTGCTAGTAATCTCGACAACAACTCCGCTGCACATAGTTCCAATCTCGGCAACGAAACTGTCTTGCTGTTTGGCACTAATCTAGTTTTTGCTGCTACTAATACCACTGATACCTTTTCTCCTGTCACTATTCTGGCATATACGACGCATGCGTATGCTTTCAGCGATGCATCACAAAACCCGTGCAACTGGACAATGTCGCCGCGCTTGCTTTGTAACCATCGAGGTATTTTAAATCGGCTGATACACTCCATGTCTTCAGTTAATTTTGCCCACTCGTTCTTGACTTCAGCTGAGACTTCGTCACTCCACTGAATTTCATCAAGCCAAACCTTTTGAAATAGTAATTTGAATTTTGTCGTCAGCGGCGCTAGCCAACCTATGGGATCAAATAACCTTGATATTTCCGACAGGAGCATTCTCTTTGTAAGCTTTGTGATATCTGCTGATGCTGTACTATATTGGAAAGAAAACTCATCTGTTATTGGGTCCCATCTTAAACCTAACGTTTTTGCTGTGTTTTCTGTTTTGAAAATAAACGATGTTGCTTGATTATTCTGGTGTGATGAATTTATGCTTCCCATTAGTCTCTTGTCATTTGCTGACCACTTTCTCAATAAAAATCCTCCTCTGCTTAGACACAAATTTAGTTCTGCTATGCTACTTATTCCTTCGTCAACAGTATGTGACCCCGATACTAAATCATCCATATACACACATCAAAAGTGTCTAGGGATCAACATATATTTTTGCAATAACTTTTCTCCTGATTGATATTAATCAAAATTTTCTTTAAGGATTCATCAAATAAAGTGTTTTCGTTTGTCACAGTAACGATAAACCAAGTCACCTTTGCATTAATAAAGAAATTTGCCATTTTCCTAATAAAGGGATTTTTGACATTTGAACCACTAACACAAAAGTTCGAAAAAAAGACTGAAATAACAGTTTTCTTTAAAATTTTATTGGGTAACTTAAACAATTAATAATCCGTGTTTCTACCGCGAACACTAACAACACAAGAACATCGGTTTGGCATACTCAAAATGAGTTCATCCAAATCACGCTGTGGAATGGCCGCCCATGTTCGTTGCAACAACAAAAAAAGGTCTTCTTGCGACTGGATACCCTCCATATTCGGCAGAGCTCTTCTCTGTAGCATATCCCATGCATGCTCAATCGGGTTCAAGTCTGGCGACTGAGCAGGCCAGGGCAGGACATTGATGTTAGCTGCGGCGAGAGTCTGTCTTACAACTCTTGCGGTGTGCGGTCGTGCATTATCATGCATTAACTGAAATAAGGAACCGATTTGCACTTGTAGAGGAACGATGACGTCTGATACAATCGTCTCAGCATAAATTTGAGCGTTGAGGTTGCCTCTGATCCAAATCAACTCAGTTCTTCCGCCGATCCAAATACCCGCCCATACCATGATGGTTCCACCACTATAAGGATGGACTTCCTGGCAGGATTTTAATCGCTGTTGGCGTCCAGGGGTTCTCCAGTGTCGTATACGTCTTGTATCCGGTCTCATACCAAAACGAGACTCATCAGAAAAGCACACGAAACGCCATTGTTCTTCTGCCCAATTTCTGTGTTCAAGAGCCCATTGATATCGAATCCTACGATTGTGCATTGCTATAGGTGGTACCCGTAGCGGTCTTCGGGAATGAAGGTTCACTTCATGCAAGCGGTTTCTGACTGTTTGGTCGCTAATTAAGTTCCCTGAAGAGTGATGAAGCCTCACGGCTAACATCATGGCGGTTATTGTTGGAGCTCTTCGAGTTAAGATTTGAATGTATCGGTCTTGTCTCCGTGTGGTGCAGCGATACCGTCCTCCATGGCGCTCAGCCACGGTACCAGTGCTTCGGTAACGTGTCCAAAGTCGACTGATAACACTCTGACTTGTATTCAGAGCTAAAGCCACAGTACGTTGCCGGGAACCAGCTTCTATCATTCCCACGGCTCTGAGCATTTCTTCCCTGCTTAAATGACGTCGCCGCTCCATAATAACGTTGGTTTTAATCAGTAGTAGGGAAACAGTAGCACTAATAATGTCTTCAATGCGTTGTATGTTTTTATAGGGAAAATATTGACAGCTGATTTTCATCTTTTACTCGAATTTGATTCACAGTTCCTGATTCAAATTATGAAATGCACACAAAAGGATCCATATAAATTTATAAAATCATAAATTTATTACAAAGCCACATCTCAATCTCAAGAAATCCGCATAAAAATGCTTGATCCCTAGACACTTTTGATGTGTGTAAAAATCATCCCGTATAATTTTTGCTGCGGTGGGAAAGTTATGCTGCTCATCTGACGCTAATTGCCGAAGGGTCATCATCGACAAAAAGGGTGCTGATTTTGTGCCATATGTAACCGTAGTTAGCTGGTATGCTTTGATAGGCTGTCTTGTTTTCGGTCGCCAAAAGATTTGCTGTAGTTTTTGATCTGCTTCGTTAACTAAAATTTGCCGAAACATTTTTTCAATGTCGGCGGTGAATACATATTGGTATTGTCTCCACTTGAGTAATAGTGCCTGCAGGTCTCGTTGTAAGTTAGGGCCTCTATGCATGACGTCATTAAGACTTAGTCCTGAAGAGGTTTTTGCGGACGCATTAAATACGACACGTAACTTCGTAGTGGATGATTCTGCACGCTCGACACCATGATGAGGTAAGTAACATTCTATCTGATTGCTACTGGAAGTTGCTAATTTCATATGCTTCAACTCTTCGTACTCTCTTAAAAATTGCTTATATTGCTGTGCAAAATATTCTTGCTTGCTTAATTTTTTCTCTAGATTTTTAAATTGCGCTAATGCTATCTCCTTTGATGATCCTAATTTTTCCCTCATTTGCTGCTTTATCGGTAACCTTACTTCATAACGACCGCCTTCAAGACGTTTTGTCGTTGATAGGTAGTACTCGACACATTGTTCTTCTTCTGCTGATATTTCATTTTGCTCGTGGATATCCTCAATTTGCCAAAATTGTTGGATATCCGCTGTATTATTTAGGATGACATTACATTGAAGCTGTGGTTTTACGCTGCCGCATAGTAACCATCCTAGCTGGCTTTGCTGAGCTAAAGGTGAAGACGAATCAGAGCTTCTTATCAAGCCGTCTAACATAATAAGAGCGTAGGCTTCTGCTCCGAGTAATAAGTCAACTGGACGGCTTATATAGAACTCTGGATCTGCTAATTGAATATGTTCCAAATGCGACCACGAAGGCTTTTCAAATGATCGATTGGGTAGGTTTTTGATAAGATTTTTCATAATCAGAACATCTGAATGAAATTCAAAGCTGTTATATATAGATTGACATTTAATGTTAAGCTTGCCCTTACAGTCAGCATCTTTTTCTCCGATTCCATAAATAACTCCATTAAATTGCTTTCGTTTTAAACCTAACTGTTGCGCTGCTTTCTCGCTAATTAGTGATATTTGTGAGCCCTGATCAATAAGAGCCCTTAGTACATGCTGCGTGCTGTCTGCTGCCGTAACCTTCACTAATGCTGTAGCTAGTAGAATTTCAGTGAAATCTTGCTGAGATGCGTGAACGTTATTGTTGGCTTGGTTAATATTTTCCTCTTTCTTAATGTAAATTGTTTGTTGCTTCATAGGACCGGACGTAGAATGAGGTTTTTGCTGTGTAAAACATTCATGTAATATGGTGTGATGTTTTTCTGAACACTTACGACATCGTTTTGTCGAATGGCATTTATTACCATTATGATTAAAAATGCAATTTATACAACAATTATGTTGTTTGAGGGTTTTAAGTTTCATTTCATTCGACAGTTCAAGGAATTTTTCGCAATTGTATAAATTATGTTCAGCAAAACAAAGAGGGCATTTGACTCCCGACACGTGCATGGCTTTCGTATTAGGCTGATTTGCTTTATAATTATGATATTTCCGATTACTTGTAGATGATGTTGAAGGACTGGCTTGCTGATGAGATGGCTGTGATTTTGGTATGATATCTTGTCGTCGACGAGATGATTCCAAACTAGTGAACTTATTCTCTAAGAACTCTAAAAAGTCTTGAAGCACTGGCAGTTCTCTAGTGTTCTTTAACGACTCTATATAATCGGAATACGATTCACTATCCAACTTGTTCGATAAAATATGAACGAGTAGAGGGTCCCACGTACTAATGTTCACACCCAGGTTTTTGATGGCGTGAAGATTCTCTAAAGTGACGTCATGTAATTTTTTAATCGCTGAATATGATTGCTGCTGTATGGTGGGAAGATTCAGGAACCCATTGACGTGGGATGTAAATATGAGCTTCTTGTTTTCAAAGCGATGGTTTAGAATCTCCCAACAGACAATATAATTGTCGGCGCTGATGGGTAGGTGCTGAATCAAACGCTCGGCTTCCCCTTTCACCTTTCCTTTTAAGAATTGCATTTTTTGAGCGTTTGATAATGCGGTATTTTTGTGGATAGCTTCGCTAAATAAATCCTTGAACGACACCCACTGCTGGTAATGACCCGTAAACACAGGAATCTCCATCTGTGGAGTTGATTTTTCCCTATACGATGTTGACCACATTTTAGAGTTGATAGCTTTCTTCATGCTATTGAAGGTTCGCTCGTGCCTGTTGAAGTGTGACTCATACTCCATTGCTAGATCCTCCCCTGACTCGCCAATGATCTCCCAGTGCAGGTTATCAATGGTGGTCCAGCGGTTTTGCAGGGTTCGAAGAGCATCTTCGAACTCCCATTTGTCGACCATTGCGTCAACATCAATATTGCTGACAGCTCTAATCAATGCTTTAAATTTGACGGACTGCTTATGAAGCATGTCGTCAAGCTTGCTGTTGGTCCCTCTCGACTCAAACGTCGGGTAAGCTACTGCTGCTGCTTGCGGTTCAGGGTGACTCGTTGAAGTACCGTCCGCATCTTTTTTTGCTACTTCAGGGTACGGTGAATGCTGACCTCTTTGAATCAACTCATTTTGACGTTGAATAATAAGTTTTTTTGCTGTCATGTAAATTTCTTCCGTACGCTCAAACTCCGAGTTGACAAAATATTTATGATTGCTCTTTTCAAAAGGAAGAATCTTTTCATGATTTACTTGGAATTCTTCCCAGTACTTCTCAAGTAACTCAATCTTACGCTTACAATAGTCCAAAGTTTTACGCTCAACGCTATCCTTTTTAAAATTGGTGAGGAGTTTTCCCAAGCACTCCGCAATCTCGGTTTGATTGAAATACAGAGTCTCCATATCGCTGCTGGTAAAATGTATAAAACTGAACGATCTTACTTGAAGAAGTCCTTGTTGCTGCTAGACCGACGAGGGTTGCTCCCCAAGTCAGTGGCTCGGTGTTGTTGCTAGTGTGAGCAGTACACCTACTGCTGCTGACGGCGTACTCCACCAAGTACTGCTTTTGCTGCTTTTGTGAGCTATTAACTCACTGGTAAAATATATCGAGCGCCTTTGCTCAATACACTGCTGCTAAAGTCTACCACTACAGTCACTGCTAGGCTAGTAATACTGCGTTCAACAGTGTCACTGGTCCGGTACAAGTTCACTTCACTGCCGTTAGTCCCGAAAAACTATATAACCGACCGCGAAATGTTCAAATCCGGCTCGAAGGACCAAAATGTAGGAGTCGCGACCTAAGTGGTATAGACCTATGTTGCTAAATTAAACACTTCATACACTTTAGAGGTTTATTGCTAAAACGGTTGCTATACTATTCTACGCTAAATGCTTATGAATGAATTGCTAATAAGTACGAATGCACCCGGGTTGCTGTCCGACTATGCACTGAAGCCGCGCAGCGCTTGGCGCGGCGTAATTGATTAGCTAGATCAGCAAAACGTGTTCGATCGTAATTATTACATCGAACAACGACAGATATTATCCGAGAACTGTTCTTTAAAATTTAATACGGAAAAGTACTTCTACATTGTTCCTACGTTTGATTTTCTATCGATCCGATCGTTTTCCTCACATAAACTGATTCTGTACGCTAGCATCAGTAGCAGAGTTAATCTGTGTTCTTTAAACACTGTACTTGCCAACGTCCTGTAATACGCGTCGGTACTGTGCTCGACGCGCCGCACTATCGCATCGAAGGACGCGTGACGTGCGGCTCTGTGGATGTAACACTAATAGAATACATCAGCTTATTGTTCGGTAACAGCCTTACCGACGTCAATGTTCCCGAACAGTTTTATGTCAGCATAAACCGGAATTTTAGTAGATGTAAGTAAATGTATGAGCCTATTAATCTCGGCAGCGGGTCCCGTACAGTCAGGTGAAGCGTGGAAACTCATAAAAGGTAAATAGTAAGGCGGCGCTAGGGACTAGGGTAGGCGCTAGGGTAGGGTTGCCACGCTCGGCACTGCCACAAAACTCATGACAATATTCTACAAACGAGCTCTTCAGCAGTACCTACTAAAACAGGAAAATTTTATATAGAGTATGTAAGTAAGCACTTGAGGTACGTAAACAAAAACTTAGTGGAACGGAGCAAGACTTTGAAGTTTTTAACCGACTTCAAAAAAGGAGGAGGTTTCTCAATTCGACCGTATATATATATTTTTTTTTTTTTTTATGTGTGTTCGCGGATAACTTCGTCGTTTATGAACCGATTTTGATTATTCTTTTTTTGTTGGAAAGGGGATATGCCAAGGGTGGTCCCATGATAAGGAAACCAGGATCTGATGATGGCATCCCAGTGAAATCGAGGGGAACTTTCGAAAATCGTAGGAGCAACTAGTGCGTTTGTTAATTTTTTCATTAAGTATTTTAAAGCACTACAATTTGATGAAGGCCTGGAGTCGATCTGATGATGGAGCTGAAAGACAGTCGAGGGGACTCCTCAACGATCTACAGCAGTTACCTTGTGTTTGGGCTTGATTAATTTGTATTGATGTGAACTTTACACCTAGATGGGTTGTGACTGTCATTAGGGGTCTGATGATGAAGACGAAGGACAGTTAGGTAAGGAAACTCCTCAACAGTTTACAGTAGCTACCTTGTGTATGTTCACCGATTACTCGAAGACAGCTGGACCGATTCCAAAAGTTCTTTTTTTATTTGAAAGGGTATACTCTCGAGGTGGTCCCATTATCATCAAGTTGGAATCTGATGAGAGGATTCCATGGAAATCGAGGGAAACCCTCAAATTTGATTGACAAAGCTACAGCGATTTGGATATTTTTTTTTTAAAGTAACTTGAGCATTTGCTCTGGGAAATCATCACTTGGTAAAGTGGAGCTGATGATGAAGATCACAGATGGCCATCGGAACTACTCACTGACAAATATTTCACGGGTTGCGATTCGATTACTTTAATATGGTTGCTAAGCAATTTATGCTCGTCACAAAGCGTATTGCGAGTGATTGTTGAGGATCTCCTGGTTCTTACCGGGAGAACTCCTCAACAATTAACGTCCCAGCATCGGGAAAAGCAATTATTTGTAAAAGGTGATGAACAGTTGGCATTAGGCTATTGTAACTTAGATAAATTACAAACTGACCCACTAAAAAGTGAAAAATAAAAACATTTTTACAAAAAAAAAACAACCGACTTCCAAAAAAAACACTACAAATTGAAAAATAACTTTAATTTCGGAAGTCGGTGTCAATAAACGAAAACGCGAAACCAAAGACACCGACTTCCGAAATTAAAGTTATTTTTCAATTTGTAGTGTTTTTTTTGGAAGTCGGTTGTTTTTTTTTCATAGTAATCACTGAACTTAGGCCTCCTCGAAATGGTAGCGTGAACAAAGTTTTATTTTCCAGTCCAAGGTGAACAGGCGAGGCGAGACTTATATAGGGATGTAGCAGGCATGCTCGTCGGGCAGGAGCAACCCTATAGATATCTCAGCATTATAAATAACGTTTATAGGTGTACCTTGTTCTGGATGGCGCGCGAAGCGTCTCTATCCGACGAATAAGGTCAAAGAGCTGTTTAATCTGACTCAGCGAGTCAGTTGTGTCGCACGCTCGCAGCCTCAGCGACTGCTGTCACTAGCGGTAGTGACGGTGTCATATCATAATGTAAAGGTGCGTTGTTCACTTTCGTTTTTTCAAACGTGAACACTGTTTTATGAATGCACTGATTCCATTACACACAGTCTTTTATTTCTAGTGCTTCATGAGTTCAGTTTCGTTACACTTCGCTTCATAATAATAGAGCATTTTACTTAAGAACAGATCTCTCACACGAATAAGAATGGGCTGCCAGAGAGATTATCATAATTGTAATGTGAATGTAGAACGTGGCGGTGTGATGTGTCAGTAATATGTCGGGCGGCGTGTGGCGGCGCGGGTGTGCTGCAGGGACGCACTCGGGGCTCTGACAGACGCCCAACGAACGACGCTCTGTATCTCGTTTTGTAGATTGTAACATAGATTTCGTTAAAAAGGGAAAAAAAATAAGCTTTTACATTTGCAACAAAATAAACTTAATACCGTAATTAAATGTCCCGTAATTTTCCGAACTTGCCGAATAATATGGTAGTTAATAAATCTGTCACGAACATACACTGTGAGAGTAATTCCTCCTTGTTTGTGTGAAGCCAAATGCTGGTTTCAGTGCAACCGACGTTCCACCCCACTGGAGCAACAGTGATTATTTGCTCATTTTTTTCATGTCGCTTTCACCGCACAACGCTCACCACATCATTATATTATCAACTAGCTTCCGCCCGCGACTCCGTCCGCGCGGATGTCGGTCTTCGCGTGGATGGTTTATTTCTCCATTTTGAGTACCTAACTCTGACAATGACATCTTATAAATATCTATTGGACCCAAATACGGCTAAGCCTATAATAATTAAGGAGATCCCTCTATTGAGCTACTGCTGTTGAGCTCGCGTTCTGTAGTAAGTATTTTTTTCATAGTAATTCCGACCTTGATAAGTAGCATGTGCTACATGCTACTTATCAAGGTCGGAATAAACTGCTGTAAATTACTGACAGTGACGAAAAGTTTGCAATAATAAAAAAGTGATCGTGACAATGCGACCGAAAGTTAATTGAGAGCTTCAGCATACACAACATTGTTAGTGAGCTCGTCCGGAATATGAACATGAAGATTTCTTGGACTGCTCACACGGGAAAGAGCTACGTAAAGTTGCCCGTGTGAAAAACAACTCGCGGTAAGATCTACGCCAGCAACTCCTAGGGTCTGACCTTGAACCTTATTTATTGTCATGGCGTAACACAAAGCTACAGGAAACTGTATTCTCTTAAATTGAAATGGAAAATTATCCACTACGGGTAATGCAACGTGTGTTCGCGGTTCTACAGAACAACGTCTATGAATAAAACCGAAAAAAAAAAATTTTTTTTCGACGTATTTTTCCAGGATAAAAAGTATCCTATTTTATGCCCAGGATAATAAGGTATAATTATACCAAGTTTCATCGAAATCGAACCGTTAGTTTTCACGTGATGCCTGCATATACAGACAGACAGACAGACAGACAGACAAAAATTTTTTTAATCACATATTTGGGTTTGGTATCGATCCAGCAACACCCCCCGCTATTTATTTTTTCAATATTTTCAATGTACAGAATTGACCCTTCTACAGATTTATTATATGTAGGTATAGATATAGAAAATGAGACAAATATTAAGGTTTACAGCCACCTACAGATAATAATTGACAACTATCTATTAATACTCGTAATTTCGCGCCAACTGAGCACAATGAATATGATAAAATCATTTCAAAATTGTGTCAATGAAACTTTTGTTTATCGCACACTGAGGGTTCCGTACCACAGAAAATTAGATTTAACAACCGGGAATTAAAAACCGGGCAAGAGCGAGTCGGACTCGCGCACCGAGGGTTCCGTACCATCATATTATCTTTTTAAATTTTCATCGGCGAGGCCTGTATTCGTCAGAAAATTTTAAGACTGCACGCTGCGGTGTAGAATATTGCAGTTTTAGGTCCGCGCCATCTCTTGACCGATAGTGGAACTAATGTAAATTTTGTTGATGATTTCTGAAAAAGTGTGCTATTTAGAGATATAATTTAATTTTTTTTGTAATTTTTACATACAATTCTATCACATAGAATCATTTCAGATTTTTCTCTTATTATAAATTTAAATTTGATAGCATTAGTAGTTCATGAGATATCCAGCTGTGACAGACAGACAGGGTTCCTTTTTACCATTTTGGTACGGAACCCTAGAAAGGGTTCCAAATTATAAATCTCTTTCTTATTTGTTAAATCAATTAAATTTTTTTCTTGTTCCAAATTATTTGATCTCTTCTTCTTAGCGTGTCAATCTAAATGGACTTGGTCCAGAATTCGGCGACGTGTTTGGCGCCATCACTAGCGTCTGTCAGTTCCTGTAATGTGCAGCTGACAGGACAGGCAGGATATGATTTGGAAGTACAGTCGTCACCTTTATTATTTGAACAGCTTTAGGGGAAGGGGGGGGCAAGATGGGGTCCTTAACGTTTGCGGAGTAATAAAACTGACAATATTTGCGTTATGAGATCTGGTTTATTTTAATAATCTTCCTTGGTAATCAGTCTTTCGTATTTAAGTACTTTTAGGAACTTATGTATTATAATAAAGAAATAAAAAATCAATAAGTAAAAAAAGCCGTATCACCCCATCTTGCCCCCTAGGGAGGGCAAGAGGGGGTACCCCTTGGGGCAAGATGGGGTATGCTAAAATTAACCCATTATTGCTCACATATTTCGCACGTAAAGGTTGAATCTTCATCCTCATCCTCTACTCCAGCGCAGCTGCAATGAGCCCATTTGCCGCATGCTGCACAAGCAGCCCAACCTTCGTTTGAATCCAAGTAACGACCACTGCAGAACAGACAAGGAGTATTTTCAACATCACTGTCGCTGTTCTCTCTTGCCGATGAGGTCTTGGCAACTTTTTTGTTTATTGTCACTCTCTTCTTTTTAGTTACTGTTTTCAAAGTTTTCTTTAGATCTCTCATCTCTTTCCTTTTATTTTTATTTTCTTCTTCAAGCTTTTTTCTTTTTATAGTCTCTTCCAGTTCATTTTTAAAGGGAGATGAAGTAATGATAGCAGTTTTTCCACGTTTTCTTGTTGTACGAGAAGTTTTTCGTGTTGCCGGATGGGGCATTAATTGTTTGGGGCTGATAATTGAAAATACCGATTGTTGTGGAGTACATGGCCGTTTGTCTATTTCTGTATTTACGGGCCAAGAAGAACATCCGGGTGTGGCGTCTGGTATTTGTGGCACGGTAGATGAAGTGACAGTCATGGTAGTTGTTGATACTGTTTGAACCTCCGTTGCTGAAGCTACTACCATAGTTGAAACTTCTGATATAATATCAGCCATTGGTTTATCCGTCTGTTCTTTTTCAAGCTCACTAAATGATGACTGTGCTTGCAATATTGACGGTGATGTTGCAGTAATGGTTTCTAAATTGATAACTTCAGAAATACTTGGTGCAGATTGATTAAATTGTTCTGATTCTATAGTCGTTGCCACTGCCACACTAGCCGATACCCTAGCCGGGGTTGAATTGGCTGCAGTTAGTGCTTCAGTGGCCGGTATTCTTTCGGCTTGTGGATTATCCGTTATCAACGACGTAGTTGTCACAGTAGCCGATACACTAGTCGGAGCTGTAGTGGCTGCAGTTGGTGCTACAGTGACCGGCAATCTTTCAGCTTGCGGAATATCTGTCATAAGCGACGCTGCAAAATCAATTTCACAAAAGACCGTTGGATCATACGGCCAAATACCACATTTTTTGAAGCCGTTTACAGCCGTTGACATTGTAGATGCCTGTATGAAAGCCTTGCCAAAAATCTCAGCCACTTGTCGGATTGTTACAACCATTCCTGGATTGCTACGAAGCCAGGCTGTAATTTGTTGGTCGTAGTACGTACTTAATGGTCGCATGTAGGCAACGTCAGCGACTTGAAGACGGTGAGTGGTATGTGGGGGAAAACATAAAATAATAACCCCGTGGGCTCGAGCTTCATTTATAAGTTCAATATTCTGCGTGTGAGTACTATGCCCGTCTAAGAGTAACAAAACAGATCGCTCGACTGTTGCTCCACTGAATTCTATGAACTTCTTAAACCATCCAAGGAATAAATCTGTTGTCATCCAACCAGAATCATTGCAAACGCCCCAAGCTTCAGGTGCAGAATTCAACAAAAGTTGTGGGTCCATTCTCTTCCTAGGATACACCATCATTGGTGGCATGAACTGGCCGCTAGCGCTGAAACATATTTCAACTGTTATTGTTGTGCCTCTCTCTGCGGATGTTATGGCTCCTACTTGCTTTCGTCTCCTTTTTTGGCAATTATTTTAGATTTTGTCTTGGGTACAACGGAAATTCCGGTTTCGTCACAATTATAAATACGTTCAGGTGTTAATTTATGCTCATCGTAAACATTTCCCAAAAAATTGAAAAATTGTTCCACTGCTTGTCTGTTAAATCCTGCAGCACGTGCAGCTGAGGTACTTTCAGGCTGTCTTATAGACAATTCTGGATGTCTTTTTAAAAAAATTTGCGCGCAGTCTTTTCCGGCTTCCTGTTTTTCGTTATTAAATGGGTGGGTTTTATTATTTTTAACCGCTAACTGGTAGACTAAGCGCCTAAGGTCTTTCAATGTCAACCCGTAGAGCCTACTTTCCATGTCTAATATATAATTGCACAATTCTTGCTCTTCGTCGGCAAAAAAAACTTGCACCTTTGGACCTAACTGGACCTTCAGTGGTTTCGAAGTGGACTCATTGTCTAGTAAGCTTTCACGAAATACCTTCACTTTTCTTTCCAGAGTTGTCTGAGGCACAGAAAACGTTCTTGCAGCTAGTTTATATCCCATTTTTCCTTCTATCACAGACTTCACCGCATTCCTCATACTCTCTTCAGACCAACTTCCTCTGTCAGTCTTTCTTTTATAATTTTTCACCATTCTATAACAAAAAATATTTTAAAATTATAACACGTAAACAGAAAAGTAAACTTTCTACTCCAAAATTACAGAATTTATACTTGAGGAAATCCTCACAATACACACATACACCCGAAAAACATAAAATGTTACGTATTTATATAATAATAATAAAAAAATGCAGACAAAAACTTGGAGGGTAAGATGGGGTACCCTCATACCCCATCTTGCCCCTTCATGCCTATGTCAGTCTAAAAATTTCTTAGAAAATAACACTACAAAGTACAGAGGTAAACAAGTTCTTACCTACCTGTTGGCGTAATCATTGACACACGGGAAAAACTAACTTAGCACTCAGTTTGAATAGTTGTTATTCAAGGAAGAAACACGACTTAACTGCGGTACAAAAATAACAAGCAAACTGCCAAAAAATATTTTTTTTCGGAAAACAATTAAAGCACGTAGTTTCGCCGCTCAGTCGCACTGCCAACTAGAAGTCATCATGGCCGCGCTGCGTCACGCGATAGAATGATCGTGATTGGTTTATTAGTTTGCCTACTAACACGGGTACCCCGTCTTGCCCCCCCTTCCCCTACAAAAGATCTGAAAAAAAGTGGTGCGGGAGGGCTGTGTGACGCCATGCGTGTGAAGTCTCCCCTCCCCCTGGCACATTACGTTCTGTCGACAGCGCGCAGCAGGCCCATCTCAGTCTTGCTTGTTGCGACTGTAGCGATCGCATTGTAAAGTGCGCTCAGTTGCTACCACAGTTCATATCTTAACTGTGGTCGCTCACGCGCTTCATTCAATTGTTCACTTATAATTTAATTCACTAGTTAAGTTCGGCATTTCGGTATTGGAAAATTATGTAAATAGCTTTGTGTGGAATAGAATAGAATATTTATTTGCCAGAAACATGGTGTTTACAAAAGTATGTACTTATATACCTACATTAATATACCGCCGCCGCCGGTACAGTCCGCCTTTGTACCTTTTTGTGCGAAAAGTTTACATACATAACGTAACATTATTTACAATTACAATTTATTTTATACGCGTAGGTACCTAATGATAGCAAACAAAAACCCTAAAAGGTACTAATTGAAACTTATGGTATCACAGAACTTTAATATTTTCTTAAAAGCTTGAGGCTTATCTTAAAGTGTAAGAAGTGTAAGTTTAATTAGCTCGGCTTATATACAGAAATAATATTTAATAATAATTAAGGATCACGCCACTTTGTAAAAACGGTTCGGACTTGACGGTGTCCTAACGAGGGGGCGTCAACATAATACAATAGATCATCGGCGGCCATACTGCGCGCGCGCCGCTCGGACAAAGGGTGACGTAGTGGAGGTGTGGTCTATTTTGTTTACTCCGCCTAATCACCTCATGTGACGTAGGCGATCATACGATGTTGTGCTGCGTTGAGTCGTACTTGCTTACTCGCTACAGAAGGACGTTCAAGTGAGCTTACTGTACCTACCATTCTTGTGTAATGAAAACGTCTAAGAGTTCCAAGCGGTCAAACTTTGATATAATATGGGTCAAACCAAGTAATCTATAAATTACTCGCTTTCAGAAGTGAATCGGACGAGCAATTTAATCGCTGATAAGCTCGTATTTTACGTAAGTTACTAACTAATAAAGTTAGATCAAACATTCGCGATCGCTTCAGTAAAGCAGCTCCCCGCTGGATCCGCTGCCAACACACTCGCGGGAGAACAAATATATTACTTTCAGTTAATTGTACTACGCTAGGTATGACTTCATCTGACCAAAGACTATCTAATTATTGGGCTGCAATTTTTATTAGCACCTATTGATTGAAAGTCTTATCCGTATTTTTAAATAAAATGTGTATTAATTTTGTTTGTATTGTTGTATTTTTAAATAAAATGTGTATAAATTATCTCAATGAGCACAACAGGGAACACAGTGCACACATCGTGATATGAACACAGTGCACACATCGCGATAAGACTGCTCTTTTTCCGGCTATTGTACGTATTTGGTCATTTACCTCCTTTTATATACTCTTATTAATCTTCGCCGGCCGCCGCGGTGCCACTTCCATATTTGTAAGTGTGACTGTCTCTCACTTACACCTATTTAATAACAAAAAATTATATTTATTTTAAAACCGGCACTTGGCGCCTTCACTTGGAGATACATAAATTCTCTATTTTATGGGCAACAGACTGGCACTTATGCCAGCCATCAGACGAAACCAATATTTTACGACACTTGAGATGCAGTATTTTATACGAATTTTAAGAACGACCCAAACCCAAAACGGACCCTTGAAACAATTGAGAAATTGTATAAAAAAGGCGCTAAACAGATGCTGCGAAATTGTGGGAATTTGGGCTGTGAGCATGGTGGTATAGGATGTGAGAAATGATAACTAAGACGGAGAGGCAGTCGGGGTCGACTCGCTTTAGGAGACGGACTTGCGAGTCCAGGCTTGTTAAGTTAGGAGATTGAGTGAACACTAGGAGACCACGAGAGTGAGTGGTTGACGTAGGCTAGATGAGCAGAGTTAGACCTTAGGCAATAGCAATGAAACTGTGTGCCTGATTGAGAGATCGTGAGAGCGAGAATGTTATTTAATACGTTAAATTATAAATGTTGTTTTAGACTAGGTTATATTAATCTACTATAATGTAAGTAGCGTGAAAGGCGCGTGAATCTCAGTGAGTGTTTGTGAACGATTGAATTGGGTGAGTGTTGAATATTTTATCCCTCCTTGTTCCTTTTGATGACTAATTCGAGGTATCCTACGCATGCGTTTGGTTTTAGGGACTCGGAGAAAGCCTTCTATGGGGTTTGACATTTACCAACCGACAGTAGACAACCAAAACTTGACACTGACGCCGGTCACACCGCTTATGGAAGGCTGAACCGAACTTACAACTCGTTAGGGCCAATTTGAATTATAGTGTTACCTTTTATTCTGTTGTTCATGTTTACGAACACAAACCAACTAAACGTTAGTGATGGCTACCCATTTCCTATGGACTGACTAACTGCAGGATATTTTACATTGTACTTGATGTACGCACACTTCCCGGGAGCGGGGGTAGGCTTCACCAAGTACCCCTAACAGGTTTGATAGCCGTTCTAAGGCACGTTAGAAATTGTGTCTCGTTAAATCACACCCGGCCCCCGTAGGCCTCTTACTGATACAAAAAATAATATTTAGCGAGACACATAATTTGGATGCCCAGTGGAAACGCGCTGTTGCTAGATAGGTAGACAAGAATGATTGCACGACTGCCGATTACACTGCAAGCATCCCCAACTTGGGTAGATTAAAGGAAGTGTGAAGTGACGATTTAAAATAACCACTTCGGCTTATAGCAAGGCAATTCGTAAGGAATTCTGCTACCGACTGATGATGCGGTACGCTTGCGCTAGTTTTGTATTGTCTTAGTAAAGGGTGAGTAGGCCGTTATAAGGGGTTATTATTACAGTACGCGTCCAGCACTTCTGGAAACCTGTCTCGCTCAATGGTAGAGGCACTTCGCAGTCTTTTACCTTAGGATTGAGTAAGGCATGCTTGAGTATAGGGAACGTGTCCTGCTGGAACCGTAGCAGGCCCTCTCCAGGGCCTATGCACTTTAGAAGTAAGACTGGCAGCACACGTAAGACGTAGCAGCTGTTGTAAAGCGGCCCTACGTCGCTGGGGTGGGTTACCAGATTATTGTAAGAACTTTCAGTAACGTAACTTAAAACAATGTATTCTCCAACGTAAGCATTACGTGTCAATTAACCTTTTGTATTCCTCTCATGTCTTCTAACTTTCATAAGCAAAAGAAAAGTAGATTTCCCTTCCTTAATCACATTACCAACGAATTCCCAACCCTATTTTGAGGCCATGTCCGAGATAGCGAATATTACCTAGCTTTAAGTTAAATATAGTTGGGTTGAAGCCCAGATTATATTAGAGTAATCTAGTACAAGTGACGAGTGTGTGTGTTTGTTGGTGTGACTGGGTGAGTCCTTCATTATAATAATCATCCTAGGCTGATAGAGTTATTAAAGTTATATAACTAATCAGACAAAGAAGTGTTGCTGTGGAGTTTGTTGTGCCACTTCTTCTCCCCATCCCAGACAGTAGGAAGTGGTGAACTGCTTTGGGGCTGTCTATAGACATTCAACAGAGTTGATCCACAACTCTATTAATTAGTAATTCTTAATTTGTGATCCTCTACACTATTAACTAGTAAATTCTAGAACTATAATTTCTAAACAATGTATTCATTGCCTCTGGCCAATAACAGTGCTTTAAGAGAGAGATTATTCAAAACTCTATTAAATAATGATACGTGAGTTTCGGATCTCAACTCTATTATCAAGTAATTCTTGAATGTTGTATTCTTTATCTCAGACCAATAATTCGGTCAGACTGACATGAACACGTGTCTTGCAGATATGCTTGTTGTGCAAAGGGTGAACTTCCAAGAGTTAGGGTGACCATATCATATCCAGTCCAAGGACTGATGGGGACCATATCTCTTTATGAGCATGATGCCGACGCAATGCCGCTGGAACTAGCCGCTCCATAGTCAGACAAGGACGGTCGCTCGGTTGCCGCAGGAAAAGCCGCTTCGTCACGTTTATCAGTTCGAAAGAACTGCTAGGGACCATGTCTCCAAAAGAGCATGATGCCGACGACGCAATGCCGCTGAAAAGAAGCTTGCGTCACTATATGGAAGTGTTGCTCTGAATACTTCAGGTGTAGATGTGAGGTATCGTGTGAGTAATGACTGATCAAATACCTGTAACGCTAGCGTATGGGTTACTCACAATTTAATAATAATAATATACCTTGGATCTCTCTATTATTACCAACTTTCTAAAACCACATTCAATGTATGTTCATAACTATGAATTCCTAAGTCATACTTAGCATTCCTTTCAATCCTTTCCTTGGTCTATTGATAAGACAAGGCATTGGACTTCTTTATATTTGGAATTCATTTCAATCGGTGGGAGAGTGTCCAGTCTGGAGACGAGCTCTACAGAGTCGCACGGTGGCGGGGTGTAGCTCTTCAAACCGACCTAAACACTAATAAGTAACACAATTAGGTAAAAAGAAAATTTTATCAGCTTAGGGTAATCTAGAAACAGTCACATAATTAACAATGTAAACTTATAAACTTGTGTTAGTAACATTTATTCTAAGCTGCGTCATCATCATCATCATCATTTCAGCCGAAAGACGTCCACTGCTGGACATAGGCCTCCCCAAGCACCTCCACTTCGACCGGTCCTGTGCTTCCTGCATCCAACGGGTTCCTGCGGCCTTCACAAGGTCGTCGGTCCACCTTGTGGGAGGCCTTCCAGAACCTTTCGGCCCCATCGGCCATCTGTTCTGCGAGCAATGTGCCCTGCCAACTGCCACTTAAGTTTGGCAATTCTTCGGGCTATGTCGGTTACCTTGGTTCTCCTGCGGATCTCCTCATTTTTGATTCGATCACGCAGGGAAACTCCAAGTATAGCCCTCTCCATAGCCCTTTGGGTGACTTTTAGCCTTCTTATAAGACCCATTGTGAGCGACCACGTTTCAGTGCCATAAGTCATCACTGGCAACACGCACTGGTCAAAGACTTTGCGGTATGTGGGACCAGAAGATATTGCGTAGCTTCCCGAACGCTGCCCAGCCGAGTCGGATTCGTCGATTGACCTCTTTTTCATCAGCCCATGTCTCGATCGAATCAAAGTCCACAAACGCTAAGCAGAGAGGCAGGTTATATTCTTCGGTCTTCTGTATAACCTGTCACAGCGTATGTATGTGGTCTACGATGCTAAAGCCTTTAGGGAGGCTGGAAGTCGTCAAACCTGCCGCGAGACGGGTCGTAATGACTCTCGAAAACAGCTTGTAGACATGGCTCAGGAGTGAGATGGGCCTATAATTCTTAAGGAGGGCATTATCGCCCTTCTTAAAGAAAATTATCACCACACCTCTGTTCCATGCCTGTGGTATTTTACCCTCGAATATGACGGAACCAAACAGCTTCTGAAGGGCCTTCAGAACGGGTTTTCCGCCGGCCTTCAGCAACTCGGCCGTAATTCCGTCTTCACCCGGTGCCTTGTTGTTTTTGAGCTGCTTCAGAGCCATCCTAATCTCATACAGGCTGACGTCCGGGATGCCTTCGGTATAGTGCCGGGTCAATCTAGCTCTTGGGTCGTTTGCCAGATTCATAACGGGGTTACTTGTTGACGTGTCCATAGAACCTCTCGATCTCTTTCAACAGCTCATGTTTGGCAGATTCCATCCTGCCATCGTCGGTCTTCAGTTTCATAAGCTGGCTCTGCCCAATAGACAGATCTCTAGCAAAGACCTTGGAGCCTTTATTTCGCTCTATCGCGTCTTTAATACGATCTGTATTAAAGCGGCGAAGATCGCTTTTCAAGGACTTAGAGAGCCGTCTATTGAGTTGCCAGTAATTTAAAGTCCGTCAGGTTTGAAGTTAGGATCATCAAATTTTGTGTTCAGGCTGAGGATTGAAAATTAATTTATACGTATCTCAGCGTTTTTGACAATTCTACTCCCGAAGGGTTAAAAAGGGGGATGAAGTTGTGCATGGAAAGTCCTTAATTTTCGAAGTAAAAATCACATAATTTACTATCTAGGTTTATGGTGGGATGGTAACGCAACGGTGTTGTTAGAATTTCAACCCTTAAGGGGGTGAAAAGGGGGATGAAATTTTGTTTTTAATTATATAATCTATCAACACACAGCCTAAACCGCTGGACCTAGAGACATGCATTTTAGAGGGCGTGCTCTTTGTAAAGAGAAGAGTATCCACTGAGAAGGAGTTTTTGGAAATTCAACCTTTAAGGAGGTGAAAAGGGGGAATTTTGTTTGTATGAAAAATCTTATTCCTTAAGTTAATAACCTTGAAACTTGGCACGAATACTTATCTAAGTAAATTATGAAGTTTCGCATTTTTTGTTTTTCTAAACTACCCTCTAAAGAGGGATTGAGAGGTGTCAAAATTTGTATGGAAGAAAACTGAGTATGTATACTTAAAACTGAAAATAAAGAATAACGTGTATCCGGGTTTTTCGAAAATCTACCCCTAACTGCGTGAAAAAGGGTAGTTAATTTTACAGGGCAGGATATTACTGCGTGGCTAGATTAGCTCGAAAATTGGTATAAATAATCTTTGAGTCAAGTTATGAACACATCTTAAACGATTTTTCAAAATTCTACTCCTATTAGGGGTGAAGAACGGGTATACAAATTGAATGAAAATAAACTGAAAACTTGGCAAGAATACTATCTAAGTAAATTATGAAATTTATTAGTATATTGAAGTTTTTTTCTAAATAGGGGGTCCTATAGGAGGATTGGGTCAAAAATTTTAAGAAGAATTTTAACGCGCAGTTCGATTAACTCGAAACTCAGTATTTATACTTATGACCAAAAATCAGGGTTTTCGATAATTATCCCTAACGGGGTGAAGAGGGGTAGTCAATTTTTCAGGGGAGTATTTTATTACGTGGCTTGATTACCTGGAAAATTGGTATAAATAATCCTTAAGTCAAATCATAGAAACCTCCTAGACAATTTTTCTAAATTCCATCCCTATAGGGGGATAAAAGGAGGGGATATAGTTTATTATGAAAAAATCTTATTTATTTGGTTTATAAACTTTATAGACTTCCAAAAAAAACAATAAGTAGGTACAAAGTGAAAAATAACTTTAATTTCGGAAGTCGATGTCTTTGAATCTGGATTAGTTTTTTACCACCGACTTCCGAAATTAAAGTTATTTTTCACTTTGTAGTGTTTTTTTTTTGAAGTCGGTTTTTTTTTTGTTAAAAAGTTTTTATTTCTCGCTTTTTAGTGGGTCTGTTTATAATTTATCCAAGTTACAATAGCCTAATGTCAACTTGCTCATCGCCTTTACCAAAATATTGCTTTTCCCGATTCAGGGACATTAATTGTTGAGGAGTTCTCCTCCTGGTATTTCACCGTCAGCTCCATTTCACTATTCGCATTGTGACGAGCATAAATTGCTTAGCAACCATGTTAAAGTAATCGAATCGCAACCCGTGAAATACTTATTATTGAGTAGTTCAGGTGGCCATCTGTGGTCTTCATCATCAGTTCCACTTCACCAAATAGTGCTTTTCGAGAGCAAATGCACGAGTCACTATAAAAAATACCCAAATCGCTATAGTGTGTGTGTGTATAATATTTGAAGAGTTCCTTCGATTTCTCCACGATCCCCTCATCAGATCCTGACCTGATGACAATGGGACCTGGAAAGTACACCCTTTCAAACAAAAAATTTTTTTTTCAAATCGATCTAGACGTCTTCGAGTAATCAGGAACAAAATTAAAAAAAAAAAGAAAAAAAGAACCGAGGAGGTTCTCCGTTAGTCGGAGTCTTTTTATGAAGTCGGTTAAAAATAAAAAAGTGTGTTTTAAGGTTTTTCAAAAATCGACTCCTACCAAGGTGGAACAGGGTTATAAAGTTTAAGGGTTGGATTTTACTGCTTGCTTCCATTAACTCGAAAATGGGTCTTTGAGTCAAGTTATGAACACATCTGTGGGGGTGAAAAGCGGGGATACAGTTTATTTGAAAAATACAAAACCCTTTGATCTATAAACTTAAAAATTGGCCCGAATACTTACCTATTTATCTAAACAATTTTTTAGAGGAAAGTACGAATTTCACGCGGACGAAGTCGCGGGCAGAAGCTAGTCTACTATATAACCTTTCAAAAAAGGTAAATACAAGTACACTAGTAACAGTATATCATGGTTTAGTTGCTTCACTATTGAGATTCGGGGTCATATTTTGGGGTAACTGCACAGCAGTGAAAGAGATAACATATTTAAGGCCCAAAAACAATGCCTTAGATCAATGACAGGTCTTAGAAGTACAGAAAGCTGTCAACCATTATTCAAATCCCTAGGAATTCTTACATTTCCATGTTTGTAAATACTAGTAGTGGCCTTATTCGTAAGAGCGAACAAACACCTGTTTACGTCTATGGTTGATACAAGACAAAACTCAAGGCCAATAAGGACCCAATATAAAAACCATCTTTACACAGGTGTGGTACACACTTTGAAAATGTCGCAACTCTGATTCCTAAGATACAGACAAAGGCCTCCTAGTTTGGGGACTTTGGGGGTTACCGTCTATTATTCTTGTACAAATTCTGAAGAATTAATAAATGAATTTGATTTGAAATATACGTACCTAAATGTTAACTACATCAGTATTAACATCTGAGTAAATTACAATTATATAAATACACAAATCATTTATTTATGTATTTATATACACTAGAGAGCAATGAATCCGGGTCACTTAAAGAATGTTAAAAATCTCGGAAACTAAAAATGATAGGTTAATGCAATAAATTGTATTTAATAGACAATGTAATACTCCTTAAATGAAAGTAAAAAAAATATGAGTCACCATACATTTTATTAACACAAAATTACATAAAGAAAAAAACTGCTGATCTCTCCTTAAAACAAAAATAGGAAATTTATTTATGTATTTATATACACTCGAGAGCAATGAATCCGGGTCACTTAAAGAATGTTAAAAATCTCGGAAACTAAAAATGATAGGTTAATGCAATAAATTGTATTTAATAGACAATGTAATACTCCTTAAATGAAAGTAAAAAAATATGAGTCACCATACATTTTATTAACACAAAATTACATAAAGAAAAAAACTGCTGATCTCTCCTTAAAACAAAAATAGGAAACATGAAATTTTTGAACTTTATTACGATTTTCTTGAATTTTAATACTTTGTATTGCCTCCTCGTGCTTCCATTACTGCGTTTACGCGGTTTGGCATGCTGTACACCAAGTTCCTTATACGATTTTGGGGAATATTCTCCCATTCCTCTGTGAGAGCAATTTTGAGCTCACGAAGCGTGATTGGGGGAGGGTTTCGTTGTTTTACGCATCTGCCTAGCTCGTCCCAAGCATGCTCGATCGGGTTGATATCCGGGCTGCGCGCTGGCCACTCCTTACGAGTAATGTTCATCTTTTGAAGGTAGTCATTCACAATCCTACCTGTATGAGGTCGGGCATTGTCATGCATAAATATAGCATCCTCACCTAAATTGACCATAAATGGACCAACGTGATCATTGAGGATTTCTTCCACATATCTTACGCTAGTTAAAGAGCCGTTTTCTATGATCACCAGCTCTGTGCGACTTTCAGAAGAAATTCCGGCCCACACAAGTACAGACCCACCACCGTAGGCTACTTTTTCTTCGATGCATGCTTGCTTGAATCTTTCCCCTGGTCTTCGATACACTCTGTGTCTTCCATCGTGCTTGTAGAGCATAAATTTTGATTCGTCGGAGAACATAACTTTTGACCAATCTTCAATACTCCAATTTACGTGGCTCTGGGCATATCTTAGTCTTGAAATACGATGCCCACGCTCCAGTTTAGGGCCGTTTGCAGGTCTAAGGGGTTTTAAGTTAGATTCAGCAAGCCGACGTCTTACTGTCCATGCACTTGGGTTACTTCCTCCGAGGCGTCGAAACTGATTTGTGAGTTCAGTTCCTGTGAAAAAGCGATTTCGAAGCATGGTGTTCACCAAGTATCGGTCTTCTCGTGCTGTGGTACACCTGGTTCTGCCCGTTCCTGGTCTGCGTAGGTTAGAACCAGTTTCTTCGTAACGTCGGAGAACTCTTTGTACTGTTGACAGCGACACACCGACAGTCCTGGCTGTATCGCGCTGACTCCGGCCGGTTTCCAGCATTGTAAGTATTCTGGTGCATTCTTCAGGCGTAAGCGACATAATTTCAGCTTGAATAATGAACATAGAGCACTATCAACATGGTTTATGTACCCACATAAATGACAGATTACAAACAAAAGCAAAACCAAATGCTGTAATTTCGTAGTTCCATCTTCGAAAGTGGCCCTTTTTCAAATTTGATTTTTTTATGATATAACTTTACAATAACTAAGAAGTTTTAATACCTTCATTTAAGGAGTATTACATTGTCTATTAAATACAATTTATTGCATTAACCTAGCATTTTTAGTTTCCGAGATTTTTAGGATTCTTTAAGTGACCCGGATTCATTGCTCTCGAGTGTAATTGTGTAAAGTGATACATAAATAGGTACATACCGCGCGTTGTTTCCGCGCTACTACAATAGTCCTGTTTTCATGAAGCTGCCTCGGGTGGGCGCGAGCTGGAGCGGGCCGCGCGCTGGAGAGGGTCGCGCGCTAGAGCGGGCCGCGCGCTCGAACAGGCTGCGCGCTGGAGAAGGCCGCGCGCTGAAGCGGGCCGCGCGCTGGAGCAGGACACGCGCTGGAGCAAGCCGCGCGCTGGAGCGGGCCGCGCGCTATTGGTTTAGGCTCGCTCGCCGACAACAGCCGCAGGCGACACGCGTTTTTCTACCAACACAACGGTGGCACGTACCTGAAGATACTCATTATTGATTTCTGCAGAAAGTCCACGGGAATGTGAACTTTCCATTCATTCTTTTAGATTATTTAGAAATAAACCCGTGATATAAAAACGCACGCTTTACTGCTGCAGCTATAGGTACAAAATATTAAACACTTTTTGAAAGCTCTTCTGCCATCTTAGTAAGTTAAAAAACCTAGAATAATGTAATGAGCGAGCGACACCGCGTTCATTGCAACATTTATTAAATTCCGCGAGGTCGGTCCATGAAGTTGAACCCGCTCCCCGTCCCGCTCCCCGCCCCGCTTCCCGCCTCGCTCCACGCCCCGCTCCACGCCCCGCTCCACGCCCCGCTCCACTCGGCACTGGCTCGTATTTTTAACCGACTTCAAAAAAGGAGGAGGTTTCTCAATTTGACCGTATATTTTTTTTTTTTTATGTGTGTTCGCGGATAACTTCGTCGTTTATGAACCGATTTTGATTATTATTTTTTTGTTGGAAAGGGGATATGCCAAGGGTGGTCCCATGATAAGGAAACCAGGATCTGATGATGGCATCCCGGTGAAATCGAGGGGAACTTTCGAAAATCGTAGGAGCGACTAGTGCGTTTGTTAATTTTTTCATTAAGTATTTTAAAGCACTACAATTTGATGAAGGTCTGGAGTCGATCTGATGATGGAGCCGAAAGACAGTCGAGGGGACTCCTCAACGATTTATAGCAGTTACCTTGTGTTTGGGCTTGATTAATTTGTATTGATGTGAACTTTACACCTAGATGGGTTGCGACTGTCATTAGGGGTCTGATGATGAAGACGAAGGATAGTTAAGGGAACTCCTCAACAGTTTACAGTAGCTACCTTGTGTATGTTCACCGATTACTCGAAGACGGCTGGACCGATTCCAAAAGTTCTTTTTTTATTTGAATGGGTATACTCTCGAGGTGGTCCCATTATCATCAAGTTGGAATCTGATGAGAGGATTCCATGGAAATCGAGGGAAACCCTCAAATTTTATAGGCAAAGCTAAAGCGATTTGGATATTTTTTAAAGTAACTTGAGCATTTGCTCTCGGAAATCATCACTTGGTAAAGTGGAGCTGATGATGAAGATCACAGATGGCCATCGGAACTACTCACTGACAAATATTTCACGGGTTGCGATTCGATTACTTTAATATGGTTGCTAAGCAATTTATGCTCGTCACAATTACGTATTGCGAGTGATTGTTGAGGATCTCCTGGTTCTTACCGGGAGAACTCCTCAACAATTAACGTCCCAGCTTCGGGAAAAGCAATATTTTGTAAAAGGTAATGAACAGTTGGCATTAGGCTATTGTAACTTAGGTAAATTACAAACTGACCCACTAAAAAGTGAAAAATAAAAACATTTTTACAAAAAAAAAACAACCGACTTCCAAAAAAAACACTACAAATTGAAAAATAACTTTAATTTCGGAAGTCGGTGTCAATAAACGAAAATGCGGAACCAAAGACACCGACTTCCGAAATTAAAGTTATTTTTCAATTTGTAGTGTTTTTTTTGGAAGTCGGTTGTTTTTTTTTGTAAAAATGTTTTTATTTGCTATCATTTCATCCATTAACAAACACAAAGAGCCGACTAAAACATCACGTACACAACAGGTAAGACTGGAGGAGGTTCGCGAGCGTTGAATAGCGGCCACTCGCGAGTCGCGCCGCACTCACGCTAAATAACATTACGACCCCCGCCGGCGGCGGCGCCGGCCCGCTTCGCTCGCGATTCGCTCCGCTCGAGATCCTCTCCGCTCTGCTCGAAAACTGTTTCATTAAGAATATGGACACCAATTTATATAGGTACGTACCTACCTAAATAGAATTAATAAGTGTACGGGAGTGGTGCGCTCTCTGACCGAATTTGTAATTTCTTTTGGTCAAATGGCTCCTTTTACTTTTCGACGCGCAGAGGGTGTCGTCCAGAATAACAAACTGATGTATCATGAAGGTGGCGCGCGACGAACTGGCAATTCGTTACTGTCATTGTGAGCAGACTGCTGCCACGCTGGTCGCGCTGCAGAGCACACAGAGCCCGCATCTGACACATCTAGTTTTTGTATAGGTCCATGTAGTCAGAAATAGGCTTTAAATACGTAATGTATGTATTTTGTTAACTGTGCTTGAAGGTACCCTGGATATAGAAAAAGATACAGAACTTAAATAGGGCCCTATATTAAAACTCCGTACTGGGCGAACGAAGATTGATTAGATAAGATTGGATTAGGTAAAATCCAATCTAGTCTAATCGACCGTCAACAAGATTTAGTATTACTTTATAATTTAGGAGTAAAAAACAGAGAGCAAAACAAACTTTGTCTTTGTACTAATGACTAAATATTTCAACGTTCTATGACGTGTTGCGTCTCTTGAGAAGTTATTCCAGGTCTTCGTTAGTGTAGTCGCGAGACAACGTCGTGAATATTTGGTGAGTGCAGCGCCGTCGGACGCGCGGCTGCGACCACTCGGCTCATTACTTATCGCGTTAATAAAGCAACGACACGTCTGTACTCGCCGCAGCACACCGGGTCGCACCACACCGCGTCGCACAGTACCGCACCGCTTTGCACCGCGCCGCGTCTTGTTGCAAAACCTAGTGAAAAACAATTTCTCGACTTAGCATATTTAAACGCCTGAGTGTACTGCGGTACAATTAAGATTGTATTGTGAAATAAACGCCGCTTAAATTCCGCATGTAGAAGAAATGCGTTACAATAGGCGCTGAATGTTTCAGAAGCCGGCCGAGCTCGCGGTACGTACACTGCCACTGTACCACGGCACGACTGTCTGCGTGCAGATACAGCGATGTTTAGCGCGGAGGCCCTTCGAGTTGATTACTTTCCTTTTGTGTTGGAAGGAATGTACTTTGGGCTGTATTATATTGTTGTGGCACTCCGCTGTGCCGCGCGGAGACGATGCTACGTCGAACGAATTCATTGCCAATACATCACTAGCACACAACGCCAGGAGTCGGTTCGGCTATTCAATTAAACCTAGCTTACGATTTGGTCTTGTCTTTATTTTAAACTAGCTACGCCCCGCGGTTTCACCCGCATGAATGTCGACTCCGTGGGAATATCGGGATAAAAAGTAGCTTATATGTTAATCCACCCTGGATTAGTCAGTCAGCTACTTCCATACAAAATTTATCAAAATTGGTCCAGCCGTTTAAGCGTGAAGAAGTAATTTCGCCTTTATAATATTAGTGTGATTATATGATAGATGCTTAGCATTCAATAAATTATAATCATATTATAATATGTTTAATTTATTCGGATCCGTTGTAGACGTGGAGCTCATCTAATATCTACCTATATAGTACTCACTGGGGTACGTACCATACGTATGAATAGCTGAAGCTCGTCAACATTGGAGGTAACTTCCGACAAACTCCATGCATGCAGATTAGTATTTTGTAAGCGATCCTCCTAATTGGCACTTCATCGATAAAGTTCCAGACCATCTGATTGCTTTGCAAACTTTATCTAACTCTAAAGGGCTTTTGTGGAACCGCGCGGCGACGGTGGAACTATGGCCGCGCGATCCCGCGTCTAAGAGCATCGCGTCATTCGCGTCGCCGCGTTGGTGAAAGCATTGAAGAACTTTTAAAAGACCGCTCCAGAAAGTTGAAAGTGAACGTTTACAAATTAGGAGGAGCTACTCTATAGTAATAGTATGTTGGTCTTTGTTCAGCAGTCAGTACCAGTATCGGACTTTAGATTTGAATGACTGATAGAAACTATGTAGTTATCGCAAGTGGTTAGGTACTTTCTATAATTATAATATTTTGTGTCGTGAATGTTTCTGAAGTAGCGAGGACTACCAGCAGATAACGAAGTTGTCGCTACATTTTCTATAGAGCCTGCCGCACCGCTCACTCCCCCCCCCCCAACTCTAGTATTTTCATGGAGGTTGCACACCATTCAGGCTGCAGGAGCGTCTCGTTAAAATTATAAAATAAAAGGGCCATGGAGCTTTTATGTGAAATAAAAAACTAAAAGAATAGTGTCGTGTTGTGAGTCGTCAGTCAGTGCAGTGTCTGCGTTGTATCATCTCGGTTTCATTTTCTTTTCATCAGGTATCTTCACGCTCGAGGGACGACGTCTCCGCGTGAAGCCACCCCCGCGCTACCCCCGCGCCACCCCCGCGCCCTTCCTGCCCCTGAACTCGCCCCACCCTAGTCTGCGCCTCCCTTCTCATTTTGATAACGTTTTACATTTTTTTAAGTTTGTTAGTGCTACAGTGAAATGAGAGAACACTTGAATCCATCGCCGCCTGCTCGCGCCTGCCCGCGCCGCCGGCACTTGCCCGGAGACGCTGAACGTCTTCCAATTTAAATATTTATAACGTCTACGAGATTCATTTTACTAGAATTTATAATTGAATACATCACGAACAGCGAGTAAATGAAAAGTTGGTGCGACTAATTAAAGAGGCTCGCTAGAATATTAAAACATTACTATTATTTCGTTTATTTATCTATTTACTTACCTAATTACATTTTTAAATATTTCTTAAAATATAAAATAAGTATAAAAAACATTAAAAATATAAAAAAAATAGTTATCCGCCGGTGTCGGGAGCAGGGTCCAAGTTACCGGTGGTTAGGGCTCCAGAGACCCGCCATGGGATCTGGAGGCGATAGTCCTCGCGCGCCTGTATGAGTGGCGCGCGGAGGCACTACGCCGGGGAGAGGATCCGCTTCCGCGGCAAATCGCTGCGGAGCGGACGGATCTCCGGCGCGATCTCATGGCGGCATGGAAAGAGCGACTGTCGCAACCCAGCGCAGGGCACGCCGCGATAGCGGCGATAAGACCCCTCTTTGAGGAGTGGCTAGAGAGGCGCCTCGACGCCCTCACCTACCGCCTGACGCAGGTCCTCACCGGACACGGAAGTTTCGGGAGGTTCCTGCACATCATCAGGCGGGAGGAAACGCCCGGGTGTCACCATTGCCAGGATCGCCCAGAGGACACGGTGGAGCACACGGTGGAGGTCTGCCCCGCTTGGGCGGAGCACCGCCGTGTCCTCGTAGAGGCGATTGGCAGCGACGGCGACCTCTCGCGTCCGGCCCTGGTGCAAGCCATGGTCCGGGGCGAGAGGGAGTGGGAGGCAGTCACCTCCTTCTGCGAAGCAGTCATGCTAGCGAAGGAGGTGGCGGAACGGCTCAGGGAGAGAGCCTCCCGTCCCAGCCGCCGCGGGAGACGCTCCGGGCGTCGGGAGCCGCGTGACGACTCCCGGCCACCGTAGGCGCGGGCCTGCGGGCGGAGAGTAATGGGTAGCTCACCGCCCGATCAGGACCAGGCCCGTGCCGGACGGCGCGTACGTGTTCCACGCGCGCCTCAAAGAGATGTCAGCATCGAGGAGGGGCCCCTTAGGGCCGAAGCCTGCCGGGTCAGCGGGATTGTCCGAAAGGGTTACCGCTGGCCCGGAACATAAAGGGCTAAGGAAGGAACACGGGTGGGTTTTAGTCAGTAAGAATCTGACACTCCCTTCCGCTCCACCCAGAGCGGGAGGAGTCATTTGATGATTTCCCATCCTCAAAAAAAAAAAAGAAAAAAAAAAGGGCTCCAGAGACAGGAACCTCCTCACAATGCGAGCCGTATCGAGGAGTACTGCCTTCTGAATCAGGCCCTTGATCCAACCACCTAACGAGAGCCTCGATAGATGTTGATCGAGGCTTTCGGCCATCAGTCCATTGGCTGATACGACAATCGGCACAATGATAGCCGAGCTCACATTCCACATGTCAACAACCTCGTGTGCTAAGTCGAGATATTTAATTTGTTTCTCTTTCTCAGCTTTCACGAGGTTCCCGTCATGTGGAATGGTAACATCGACAATCATTGTACGGTGCGCTAATCGATCTATCACCACTACATCAGGCTTATTGGCAACAATAGTCCTGTCAGTAATGATAGACCGATCCCAGTACAACGTGACATGGTCATTTTCAAGAACTGGGTCGGGCACATACTTGTAATACGGTACCTCAGAATCCACAAGTTTATATTTCAAAGCAAGTTGCTGGTGAATAATCCTGGCCACTTGGTTATGCCTGTGCAAGTACTCGCCGTTAGCCAGACGAGAATAACCAGAGATAATATGTCTGGTAGACTCACCCGGACGGTGGCATGCCCGACACACGTCAACCGTCCCGTCCTTCATAATATGTCTCCGGTAGTTGTTCGTTAAGATAGCTTCGTCCATTATTGCACAGACAAAACCTTCAGTTTCCCCGAAAAGGTCACCAAAACGTAGCCAGGATACGGACGCTAAGAAATCTACACCAGGCTCATGAAGAGCCCGATAGAAGCGCCCGTGAAGCTCCTTGCTTTGCCATACCTTCTTGCGGTCATCAGTAGAAAGTACTACAGGTTTGCGCCAGTTCTCTTTAGCCATGGAGAGCGGGTTGAGCCCCTTGTCCACTGCGACCACATCACGGTGCATACCCACCTCGGCTTTAAAAAAATATTCCCTGAGACTGCACACCTCGCGATTATGGAGGGTCTTCGCATTTAAAAAGCCTCGACCGCCGCACTTCCGCGGGATATACAGTCTCATCACCGAAGATCGTGGGTGATGCATCCGGTTTGCGGTCAGTAGTGTACGGACTCTTCTATCCAGGGCGTCGAGTTCGGTCTGAGTCCATTTGAGTATGCCGAAAGAGTACATCAAAACCGGCATGACCCGTTGAAGGCACGCACCTTATTTCCGCCCGCAAGAAGACTAATTAATACCTTCTTCAAGCGACAAAAGAAGCGCTCCTTCAACGATTGCTTCATGTCTGCATCGTTGATCCCTCACGCTTCCGACATACCCAAATACTTATAGCTTTCGGATGAGGAGAGGGATCTGAGGCTTATGGAATCCGAGTTGAATTCCCTCGGATTCCATAATTTCCCCTCGCTTTACATGCATGACTGAACATTTGTCGACACCAAATTCTGATGGCGCTACTGAAAGTTTCAGTTACCTTCAGTAGCTCCATCAGACGCAACTTGTTGGGAGCAAAGAATTTCAAATCATCCATGTAAAGGAGGTGAGATATGACCTGACCACCTCTCCTCAACTGATAGCCTAGACCTGAATCCTCCAGTAATGTACTTAGAGGATTCAGGGCTAAGCAGAACCAAAGTGGACTCAAACTGTCGCCCTGAAATATTCCCCGTTTAATCCATACAGGTTCATCATTTCCCTGGATCTGTCGACATCCTGGATAACGAAGGACCGTCTTCCATTGCCCCATACACGACTCAAGGAAGGTGCGTAGAGTTGCATCTATTTTGTACAACTCCAGCACCCTCATGAGCCATGTATGTGGCACCGAGTCGTAGGCCTTGTAATCTATCCAACATGTCGACAGATCCTTGCGGGATCGACGAACCTGTTGGCTAATGGCCATGTCTATGAGGAGTAGCTCCTTAGTACCGCGGGACCCATTCCTACATCCATTTTGAGAGGCAGACATAATCGAGTTAATCTCAATGTGCGTATTAATTTTCGCTCTCAAAATGGATGTAAGAAGTTTATAAACCGTCGACAAACACGTAATCGGTCTATAATTCTTGGGTTCCGCGGGACTACCTGATTTATGGAGCAGGTGGGTAACGCCTGTTGTTAGAAACTGCGGTAGCGACCCAGACTCTAAGGATGACTGGAACTGAGATGCCAGGCAAGTGTGTGAACTAATTAGCCATTTCAGCCAAAAGTTGTGCAGTCCGGTCGGTCCCGGTGATTTCCAATTCGGTAACGGACGGACCGCTCTGTCAACGTCTGATGGCGTAATTAGCACTATTTCCATTTGTGATCTATATTCACACACTCGCTCGACATCCTGCATCCAGCCAGCCTCAATGTGACAGACGGGCACCGACCAGATGCTGCACCAGAATGCACTTGTGGCGGCATCATCCGGGCGGCATACGTCAGTCACATTTTGTTCAGGTCGCTCCCAAGCTCTGTACACCCACCTTTCATCGCTCTGGAACATGTGATTCTGCGTGTATCGATCCACCCGCCGTTTATACCGCCGAATTCGGCTCGCCCATACACAGACTTCTGCTTCAGGAAGTCGATGCACTCTGTGACACGGGACATGTATTCTCGAGGGCTGATTCCAGTCCCCGAGAATGCCCGCCTTACAAAGCGCATCACTCGTTGTCGTGTATTGCCCTCCCTGAAGCAGTATGGTTTGCCGATGAGTACCCTGGCCCCATCGATACGACGCTCGATCCTGCGCTGCCAGGCTGGTACGGCTGGTTTTGGTCGAGTAGCTCCGTCACAACTTGGAAATTTGACGTTAGCTAAACGACATGCCGCCACAGCCGCACAGTACAGGATCGAGTGTGTATCAACGAGATCTTCACTGCTCTCGAAGAAATTCTTGAGCTGCGAGTCCAAGGCACACACCAGCGCCCTATTTTTTTTGTGCATAGGTAACCATGGTAAACGGGGCCTAAGTTCGGTTGGAGTGGACCTATACTCGCGTAATGCATCCTCCAGTGCGCTCCTCAGTCGGACGTTGCACTGGCTACTTACTGTGTCAACCCTATCATCCTCTTCTTCAACATGATTGGACCGCGGCGGGATGGCATCAACGGTTGATGCTTGTGCCGCAGTTTGTGCCGAAGTCGTGACGATATGGTTGCTCAGTACCTCTGAGCGCAGCCTATCAAGTGCGATATCGTCCAACCTATGATTGCGTTGGATGACCCGCACCTAATCCGACAGTCGTTGAGCCGAAACGTTGACGGTTGGTTCAAGTTCCTGGAACAGAGACAGCATCCTATCGCGGTATGCAGTGAGGTTAATTCCCCCCTCTGTAGACCCGTAATCATATTACACGCATGACGTTCTCGTTCATAGACTGAGTCCATCTCATGCGCTGCACACAACCACCGGTAGCGGGGACCCGACTCGGGGCCGGATGGCCCCTAAGTCCCAAGCTTTTCGGCGACCGGCCTCTCCCCTGTCGACGTACGGGTGTTGGCGACGTCGGCGGGGAAAAATATTCGTCGCTCGAGCTCGACGCAACTGCCACGGCCGGTGTCACAGCACTCTCGATGGGGCTGGGTTCCGGCGGTGGCGGGGCGGAGCTGAGCGACGACTCCGGAGGTGGTAGGCGTGCACGGAGAGCTGCTAATCTCGTCAACATTCTTTTTATAACAATATTGTCATTTTCATTTACTATTATTATTATTAGAATATTAATAAATAACACGCTGACCTACCAAGTCCTTAACAATATTTCTGTGATCTAGGTAGTTTCTAGTATGTAGGTTTCTATCGGAACGGTGACTTGCGGAGTAAGGTGTGTGTTTGCGATACAAGACAGCGATGTTGAACTTCACACGCGACTGAGCTAGAGGGCTAAGGCAGTCCACTGCTGAACATAGGCCTCTCCCTAGCTGCTTGCTGGTCAACCTGCGAAGTCCATCGCTCCACCGATTGGCGGTTTCCACTCCAAGGGTCGGTGTCGATTCCTCTAGTTCTCTGTCCGATCACCTGATTCTGGAATCCATCTCTCAGAAGATTCTTATTTCATACATCATCGTAATTCTTTAGCAGCTTATGCCTTTAGTGTTCTGCTGGACATCTTAGGACTCTCCATGAGCCCTTGTAAATGCACTTGATAAAATCAGTTACGGCACAAGTTTTTTAACAAAAATAAGAGTTGTGCTCTGAGACAAACATCACACAAAAAATAAGTATAGTTGTTTCCGTTAATGATGACACTATTCTTTTCAATCTATTGTCTTATCCCGTATTGGGTTCCACAGCAAAACAATTGCGGTATACGACTCACGTAGCAGCATAGCAATGTCGTAACAATTGTGTAGCGCTCTTTGTTCATCAGATATTTGCGGGCAGTGATTACGACTTGATTAAATCATTTAACACCCAATATCGTGATACGATTGGTAGGTAATCACCCGCGCGGGGCAGCACGTCCCGCTCGCTGTGAGCCGGCGCGGCGGCGCGCGGCCCTCACTCGGCGCTGGGCCCCAGAGCGCGCGCTACGTTCCGACTTCCGTGCGACACTGGACACTCGCGCCGCAACTTCCCGCGCGAACTGTTGCTCTCAACCACGAGTTTACAATAAGTTTCTTGTGTTGTGTTCATAATTAGTCGTGATCATTACTTGTGCGTGCCATGTGACAGGTTGCTCACTGGATTGGATTGCTCTCGTGGTATGTAAGTTTATTTCTTTTTGCAAATAAGTATTTTGAAGTAACTAAGTTATAAAAAAGAACTTTCATTCTGAGAAAAAATTAAATTATTGACAATATTTACCTGATAAATGCATATTTGGTTAAAAGATAACAACAGACAATTGAAACGAAAATTCCTTAATTTTGCCACGACCACCACTGCCACTGAGTTAAAGTAATGTATATAATAATATATAATATCCATAGATACATACTTAGACAAACATAATTATAAATTCGAAATTAACTCTGACTGTCTGTATGGTATTTTTCAATCAATCAATCAATCTTTATTTGTGAACATAGGTATACATAAAAGGTCTTGAATATACATATTATTGTAGTCGAGCTCTACGTTCTACCAATAAAATTGGTGTACAAATAGTAATTTTTTGTTATATCATAAAAAAACCAGATTAAACAGTAATTAAAAAAGTAAATAAAGGTAAATAAATGTCAATTAAATGAATAAATGTCAATTAAATTAAATTTTACATGCATGTCAAAGGAAGATAATATTACATAAAGGAATTATATCATAGTTTGTCATTTAAAAAATCTTCAATAGAGTAATACATCTTGTCAACTAGAAATAAAAACCAATTACTTTTAAATGATTGTTAGCAGAGTGGACTGCCCCATCCAAAGGCACTGGGTAGAATTAGGTATAGGTTTATGTTAAATAGAATTAAGTACTAACAACAATAATATAGCATGTAAGCACAGTTTGTTACTAACCACTAACTACTTATGGACTGCTGAGGTCTGAAATAAAGATATTTTATTTTATTTTATTTTTATTTAAATTTGTGGACATTTTCTTCACTTCTTATACATTTTGGTAACTTATTATATAACCTTGGAGCCATTGCAAAAACACTGTTCCTAAATAGTGCAGTTTTAGACCCAACTGTTTGTAACCGGTCACAACGGCGCTGGCTACTTACTCGAGCTGTGCAGATTATTTTTGACAAACATGGTCGTTTCAAATATGTACAACGATGGCATTGTTAATATTTTCTTATCTTTAAAAAATGGTTTGCAACTGTCAGTTGTCTGTAAGTTGTAGATAGCTCTTATGCATCTTTTTTGGCACTTAAATACTGTATTTTTACCCGTAGCATTTCCCCAAAATATAATTCCATATCTTAATGTTGAGGCCACCAGACCATGATATGCTGTTAATACTGTTGTCCGATCGGCTGTTTTACTTAACATATGCAAGGCATAGGAGTATTGGTTTAGTTTACTAGACACTTTGTCAATATGTGAATTCCATTTTAATGTGTTTTCTATATTTAATCCGAGAAATTTTGTTACATTTGTTTCATTAATAACTTTGTCATTATATTTAATATTTAAGTTCAATTTGTGATTTACTCTTTGCTGAAATGTCATTAATACTGTTTTGTCTAGATTTATAATCAAATTATTATTTTGAAGCCAATTCACAACTGATTTTAAATTAGAATTAATGTCAGCCTCTAATGTACTTACTTCGTCATTATTAAATTGTAAAGTGTTTTTAAGCGCCTAAACTGCTAAACGGGTTTCAGTAAATTTTGGCAAAGAAGTTGGGGAAGGACAAAGGCTACTTTTCTTTAGTTAGGGGTATGAACATTCAAATGCTTTTGGTTAGAAATAAAGAATTTGGTATTTCAGCGTTTTTGTAAAATCATACCCCGAGGGAGTAAAATAGGGGATGATTTTGAAATGTTACCTCTTTTTAATAATTTAAATTATTAATTCAATTAAAATAATATATAGTAATTTATTGAAATATAGGAAAATAATAATAAAATAATTTATTTGCGTAAAACATGGTATACAATGGTCTTATGCATAGGTCAGAGTGGCACAAACATGTTAAGATATGATAAAACATAGCATGGAAAAATGTAATCGTACAGGGTAATTATAATTAAGTACATTAATGTTACAATATAACGTCAATATATTTTATCCATAAATTATTTCAAACTATAAGAGTTACGTTCATTTAGCCATTTGTATAATTGGTTTTTAAATAATATCTAACATTTAATAGTTAGTTTGAAATTGTTTGGTATTTTATTATTTAGATGAAAGGCACACGGATAGGCCTTATAGGATACTTTTTCATCCCGGTAGTACGGTTACGTGAGATTCTTTGCGACTTCAATGCGAGCGATGCCGCGGGAAAAAGCTAATGTAATAATAATAATACTGCTAAGTAGCAGCCTTAAACCTTAAATAATACATATAAGGTAAAAATATAAATGTTTACATTGAAATTGTTACTGACGTCTAAGTGGACTAACTAAAAATAAACAGGCTTAATACTAAAGTCAGCACTGACCTGATCGCGCTGTACTGGCTGGATTTATGTTCACATGAGTCCAATTCAAACTCAAACTTAAAGCATTTATTTCAATGAAACCAATCATAGGCACTTTTGAATTGTCAAGGGGTCGGTCAATCAGAAAGGTGCAGCTAGCTGCCTATTCCAAAGCGTAGGTACTATGGAGAAGAACGGGCAAGAAACTCCATGATAAATGATTTTATTTTGTTAGTAGGTCAATTATGGTTTTTTTAAAACTAGATGAGGCCGGTGTTTCCTATCTGACTACTCTGAGAAGAAAGACCGAAACAAACTCAGAGGTCAGTCTCTTTTTAAGTCCAGACATAATCTTGGTCAGGTTATATGAAGACCATGTAGATCGATGTCTGAGATGGTCTTTTGAAGAAAGAACCGCACAGATAGATTGGACCTGTCCAGTCAGTGCACGCATTTGTCAGAAATCGTGCAGCTCAACTCAAAACTTAAGGAGCTCAACGATTCGACGAACAATACCAAAGAAAAGGACATTTTGGTAGGCCACATGAATTACTCTTACTGACAGACCATGAAAGAAAAATAAAAAAAAAGAAACTAACAGAACAGAGAGAATAATAAAAAAAAGATTAAATTAATAAAATGACCCACATCGTCTTCACATTCACAAAATGTGGTGGAATACATGGATACTCTTTTAAATCAAAATAATATGGTTACAAAGTCTTGGTATCATTCATTTTAAAAATTATGCATGGGAACGATGCAGAACGTCAAAACCGTCCGTAATAGAAAGACGAAAAAAAAACCAATTCAAATATTAAATTAATATAAGCGATGGCAGCAAAGAGATGACCAGTCCCTACTGTCGGCGCGTGTTCACGAACATGACGCATATATTAGCACCATTCAGCTCAACCATTTCGAAAGGAGCTAAAAGATCCAACACATGCGCCACCATCAGCGAGACATTTGAGTGAGCATGACATGCTCTCAGCCGCCAGGGCACATTCAAGTCAATGAAAGACGTACCCAGTAAATGGTAGCTTTATAGTTTGTACATAGTACTCACACACGTCGTATGCAATTACGCAATACTAAGAGATTGAATCTAATAGTATTTTAAAATATTCAACAGCTCCAACAGTATTTTCCAATGCTAATCAATTTATTTTCAGGTTCAGGTTCAGGGCCCGTACTGACCTGTTTTGAATTTGAAGTCAGCAACTGACTCGATGTAAATCCACCTTAAAACTAATAAAGCAAGTCACAAAGCTCTTCGATTACAAAACGAAATATTGATAAATGATAAATGATTTATTTCTGTAAGTAGGTTTTTACAAACACTTTTACACGTCATTATATTTTTTAAACTAGATGTGGTCGGCGTTTCCTATCTGACTACTCTGAGAAGAAAGGCCGAAACAAACTCAGAGGTCACAGTCTCTTTTAAAGTCCAGACAAAATCTTGGTCAGAGCGTGTGAAGACCATGTAGATTGGTGTCTGAAAAGGTCTTTTGAGGAAAGAACCACACAGATTGAGCGGACCTATCCAATCAGTGCACGCATTTGTCAAAAATCGTGCAGCTCAACTCAGAAATTGAGGAGCTCAACGATTGAAAAGTTTTTTTAAATAAAACAACACATTTGAGTCATACTATTGTCAATTCACTTAGGTCCGTAACAGTTGCACAACTGGCGAAGTAATGCACTCTGCGTGAGCTGATGAGTACAATGAGAAAGTTAGGCCCTGCGTTCACGTCGCTCGCGCTACTCGAACACTCTGCGTGAGCTGATGAGTACAATGAGAAAGTTACACCCTGCGTTCACGACGCTCGCGCTACTCGAACACTCTGCGTGAGCTGATGAGTACAATGAGAAACTTAGGCCCTGCGTTCACGACGCTCGCGCTACTCGAACACTGCGTGAGCTGATGAGTACAATGAGAAACTAAGGCCCTGCGTTCACGACGCTCGCGCTAATCGAACACTGCGTGAGCTGATGAGTACAATGAGAAACTTAGGCCCTGCGTTCACGACGCTCGCGCTACTTGAACACTGCGTGAGCTGATGAGTACAATGAGAAACTTAGGCCCTGCGTTCACGACGCTCGCGCTACTCGAAAACTGCGTGAGCTGATGAGTACAATGAGAAACTTAGGCCCTGCGTTCACGACGCTCGCGCTACTCGAACACTGCGTGAGCTGATGAGTACAATGAGAAACTTAGGCCCTGCGTCCACGACGCTCGCGCTACTCGAACACTGCGTGAACTGATGAGTACAATGAGAAACTTAGGCCCTGCGTCCACGACGCTCGCGCTACTCGAACACTGCGTGAGCTGATGAGTACAATGAGAAACTTAGGCCCTGCGTCCACGGCGCTACTCGAAAACGAGGCGACTTACTATTGCATTTTAACTAGTTTGTGATTGGTGACGTCGTTTCGGAATGAAGAAGAACTTTAGAATAGCATCGTACACGAAGGGCGTTAGTGCTGTACTAAAGACCGAAAATTCAAACTAACTCACTTCTCACACGTTGCATTAAATTACAGTATTGTTATATAAACAGAATTACTTTTAAGAATGTCTTAAGTGTTTTGGGTATTTGAGGTCCCCACCCCCGCACCCCGGACATTGGCCGCGAGCCCTCGTCGCCGGAACATTAGCAACTTGTTAGTTGCACGCTCCGCTCTCGTCTGATAACAATATTACGGCCAGCTTAATATTTGCCGCTCCAAACTTGCTCCTTACTCAATATACGTACTTAACTTCTACCTACTTACGTTTTCAGTTTGTGAATTGTGCTTATCGCAAATATTGATAAGTCCTTACCACGATATGCACCGGGCTCCGTGGTTAATACTGGGACACTGCTCTCCATCTGAGGAACGTGTGGAATACTCCTGTTCAGTTTCGAATTTCTGTCAATTTTACTGCTTTTAAAGGCACAGATGAATCGACTAGGCGTGCGCATGGGACATCGCTTTTCGATAATAATATTGCCATTATCGGCACGAGTGTTAATAAGCACCTCATTCTGAAAGCCTATTGAAACTAATTTGAAAAAAAAAAACTAAATTGATTGATCTGGTGAGCTGTTATTATTTCAGTCATCAAATAACAGCAGTAACAATGACGTCAACAGGGTGTTCGTTAATTTGTGTCTAGTATTCGGGTCCCTGGACGTGTCGTGTCTCGAAGTCCCCGGACTTTTTGTAAATTTAGTTGTCTCGGGTTCCGAGACGTTTGGTTCTAGAATCGAGGCATGGTTCTCGAAATTGTATTCTAATCATTTTATTTTCAAAACTATTAGTTTCCCGCACTCTATCACATTAAATATTGAAAGTCGAAAGGAACAAGTAATCACAAAATCGAGTTTGCAAAAAAATCAAAAGAAAAAGGAGTTTTAGTTGTTTGAAGCAACCGGAAAGCGTATTGAAAGTTTGGTACTACTTTACAAAACACAATAAAAATTATTATTTGATACATCTGGCCCAAAATTAACTCAATTCTAATTTATTCTGAGAAGTCTCGAAGTCCCGGGACGCCCCGGGACTTTGATCATGAGTTGCCTCGTATCCCGAGACTTTGAGACTGCCGAGGCTTACCAAACCAACATTGTGACATGATGAAGGACACAAGTAACGAACACCCTGCAACAACCTTTCAAAAAGCGGGAGTTAATCTTTTAGCATCACCATTTTGTAATTCACATTGTACTACATTCGCTACTGAGTGCTACGAGCCGCTAAGGTGCTACGGATTGATACGGTGCTACGGAGTGCTACGGTGCTACGGAGTGCTACGGTGCTACGAAGTGATACAGTGCTACGGAGTGCTACGAGTGCCTACGACATTACGTAGTAGATCTTAGCGTACGTAGAGCGACCGGAAACGCTCTCGCTGAACAACTTCTCAACTGCTATATTACACACTCGAGTTACAGCGTCATAATGCTGCGCTTTTCGTATTATTATGTTTTATGCATGTAAGGTTTTAAACTTCTTATGGTGTAAGATTATTTTCAGTAAAGCTTTCACTACAATATTATTGAGTTGATGCTATTTTTAACGTATCAAATATTCACATTTAAATTAAATTAATAGCCCGATCGGGCAGAATTGCCCAATGGGGCTTGAATAGCAATTTACCACAACGAATGAAATTACCACAGCTAATTGCACGACCTACGTTAGTAGGTAATTTTATTCGAAATACGTCTGATCTTTAATTTCATTTTTAATCGGGAACGCTAATGAAAATGTTATAATGTTAACCACAAAACCGGCACCAAGTGCATATACTTATGTAAATATGTTATTTTATTCACTTTAATAAGAACTGAAGGACACACAGTTCAATTTGTATGAGTTGTTGATCTGTTCTGAAGTGAAATGGATGCGGAATGCTGAATGAATGCCGTGTTGCCTCGCCTGGGGTTCACACTCGCCAGCAGTATCGCTCACCGGTCGGTCGCGTGTGTGTGTCACTGTGTTTTTATTTATTTATTTTGTGCTGTAAGGCACTCACGAAACTACAACCATATTTTGACGCGGTGAACCTGATACAGATGCTTCACTCGAGTGAATGTCAATTTTTGCTTAATTCCATGTTTACACGACACTGATAATATTACATAGGAATGATCTATTTATCTGCTCGAGTAATTTTATCTTTCGATTATTCGGCAGGCCAGTGAAAGATGCCAAGTGCCGAAATCCAACATCGTTGGATCGGTTCACTAATGAGTTTTTTTTTTGTCAGACATTTTATTACTTTCATTTTGTATTCAGACTTATCATTTCGAGTGAAAGATGCAGAATAAAAAACAAAAAAGAAGAACGTCTGTCCTTCTCACTTCTGACTTTGTTACTTTCTTCCTTTCATATTCAGTCCATTCTTCTCTGGAATGCGCTTCCTCTAGGACGGACATTGTAAATCTATTTTCAAAATAAATATCATCTCACTTACCCCTTTCCCTTGAATATGTATATAAATATATGACGGAGAAGGTAGGTGTGTCTAGTTATCATCAGCCATATTTCAATTACTGTGGGCGTATTATGGGTAGTGTTGATTATTGCGCAATAGGAAAACAGTTTATAGTTCAAATCAAATTATAATTTTACGAACAAATTAATCAAACACTGTACGCACAACACGACACGACACAACAGATACGGAACACATGACAGTTTCTGAGCACATGAGCGCCGCTGGTGGCACTGGCTGACTGATCGGGACCGATCAGTCAGCTTAGCGTATTTCCGATATATTATATATATTTATGTATATATTATACTAATTATGTAAATATGTTTATCATTTATTTATAAAAATGGTGCAGATTTACATCCATATTGGTTAGTGAGCAGCTTTCGGCGCGTTTTTCGATACCCAATTTTGGATTTTGCCGGCCGAAGGGATAACTTATCTTAGAAAATTATAAAGAACACAGTTGCTCATTTGCCTGAACTAGGTAGGACCTGTGTTTCAGGCTAAAAAGGTGCTTAGAAATTTAAAATATATAATTAACAACTGAGAAAACTAATTAAAAACTAATATTAACTTAAAAGACTAACATGTTTTATTTACAGACAACGAGTAAATCCTCTGTCTCACTGTATGATATGCTAAGTAAAAATTGCAGAATAACCTTTTTACAGTCGTAATTATTTAATTTATAGATACTTAATTTCCTATTTAATTTATTGTACAGAAATGGGCCTAAAAATGTATAAAATCTGTTTACAAAGACGTATTTAGAGGATGCATTTGACTCACATACAATATCATTCCGTCTATTATTAGTACTTTCATTGTTATAGGAGAGCATGGTGTGCTGTTTTAATACCAAGTGCATTATGAAAAGCTGGCGAACAGTCAGCACGTTACAGGATTTGTATAGCAGATCTGTAGGATAGAGAAAGGGATGGAAGTTTGCTACTTTTAAAATTGCTCTCTGTGCTCTTTCAAGAGGCAGTAATTAAGTTTTAGGTGCTCCACCCCATGAAGTAATACAGTACTGTATTAAAGATTGACCTAGGGCCAAGTAAACTTGTGACACTAGTTTTTATCTGCAATCGCTCGCAATTATTTAAAAACAAAAATTAACCTACGCACTCTTGTAACCAAACTGTCAATATGTGGTCTAAATGAGAGCAACTCGTCTATTTGACCCCGTGATATTTTATACTACATGTTTTAAGGATAAAAGGACACTTACATATGCTGATTGAGCGGAGTCCGCAATGATGGGCATACAGATGAGAGTTAGTAATATTTCAATGCGGTTTGCGGATGGAGAAGTGAATATATTTTGTCTTGTCGGCATTTAATGTTAGTAAGTTGCTTTGAAGCCAGTTGTACACAGTATTGAAACCTATTTGAGCATATTCGTACAATTCGGTATTTGTTTTAGCGGTGAATATTAACGCCGTGTCATCGGCATACGATATAATTTTGCCTTGATTAATATTTTAAACTACACAAATCATTAATATAAATCAGGAAAAGGGTGGGGCCCAAAATACTTCCCTGGAGAACACCAAAACCTGTGTTTTTTTGCTCGTCGCTACTAATATTGTCAATTTTAACACATTGATAACGATCGTCTAAGTAGTCAGCAAAAAGTTTCAGCGGCGTTCGCCTTATTCCTAAGGCCTCTAATTTGTACAAAAGCGTCGAAACGGAGACCGTATCAAAAGCCTTCGCTAGATCAAGGAAGATCCCCAGGGTCTGGTTTCCTTTACCAATTTCTTCTGAGACATAATCTGTTAGACTGTGCACTGCATCGGCTGTGGATAATTTGGCTCTAAAACCAAATTGCGCAGATGATAAGAGTTCATTTTTCTCTAGATAGTTAACTAGTCTACTGTTTATAATTTTTTCTAGTATTTTAGATATTGAGGGGAGTAGTGATATTGGCCGATAATTGTTGACTAGGTCTTTGTTTCCGGATTTGAAGATAGGAATAACAATTGCTTTTTTTAGACATTTAGGGAAAATGCCTTCAGAAAAACACATACGAAAAATATGTGTTAAGCGAGGTACAAGGATATGCCTAAAGAGTTTAAGGGTCTTATTGCTAATGTTATCCCATCCAACAGCACAGTCATCTTTTAGTCCACAGATTATTCGGGTAATTTCGTCTTCGTCGGTGTCTAGCAAGGCAAAAGATTTTAGGGTACATCTATTTTCACACTTTTGGGAAGAAGGTTGAACACAGTCAGGTTTTGGAATCTGCTCAGCAAGAGTTTTCCCAACATTTACGAAAAAATTATTCACTTCGTTGGCTGACAGGATAGGTGAAGGATTAGAAAGCAGTTAACTTGAATTTGATTCGCGCTGTTTTGACATATAGGTGACGTTTTTTATATGTTTCCAAAGTTGCTTGCTATTGTTTCCCGCTCTTTTTAATTCATTTTGATCGTAATGTCTCTTTAAGTCCTTTAGAAGTTTGTTGCAAAAATTCCTGTATCTGGTATAGGTGACTTTAGTGACGAGATTGTCTGGGTCCCTCCTATATCTTTGATGGAGTTTATCTCTATGTCTTATGCACCGAGTTAGGCCAGGTGTAATCCAAGGTTTAATATTATAATTTTTCTTGTTTACTGTAATAACGGTAGTGTTGTGTAATATAGCTGATTGAACATGTTTTACTAAGTACGATAAAGCAAAATTAGCGTCAGGTGTATTGAAAACTGGGCTAAAATCAATGTTGCTAAAATCATATTCAAGTTTGTTTGTGTTTAGTTGCGTTTTGGTCAGCGGGCGATTTTGCTTAGGCAGCGTTAAGTTAAGGGTCAGTAAAACTGCGTGATGGTCGGTAATTGTAGAGTTAGTAACAAGAGTAATAAACGAAAAACTGGATCTAATTATCATATGATCGAGGCAGGAACCGGTTTGATGAGTAGGCAGTGTATGTGCGGACAGAAAACCATGGAATGAGCAGATATTAAGATAGTCTTGGATTCCTGCATTGCAGTTATCAGAGTTAATGTTTATATTTATATCACCTGTTAGTATTACATTCTTAAAAGTGGCTACTGCTTGAAAAATTTGGTTTAAGGAAGCATGAAAAGCATCCAAGTTTCTAGCAGAAGGGGATCTATATATAGCAATTATTGCTGCGGTTGTACCAATTTTGATAATCAAGCAATTACTCTTACAGGCGTTTAGATTGGGTTCCTCGACTGTGACCATTAAAGAATCTTTTGAATAGACAACCACACCATCATTTTGATGTTTATTGACTCTGGTAAAAGATATGTTGTACCCTGGTATTGCTGGGAGGTTATCCTGGCGATTAGATAACCAGCACTCGGTTAGTATTATTATATCACAATTAAAGTTAAGTCTATGAAGAAAAATGTTAAAGCTATCCATGTTCTTATAAATACTCCAAATGTTTTGAGTTAATATGGTTAGTGACTTTTGATACAGTGAAAGATATTGTCTGCAGTCCTCAACCTTACATGACTTTGAAACAGTTTGAAAACTATTATCTATATCCGTAATTAAGGTACTATCCATAGTATACTAAAAATAAAAATAAAGTCTAAAATAAAAACAGGTATGTGGCGCTCTTAGGCGCCTTCATAGTCGATTGAGTTGATGAACCTGTTTTCGGCAGACTTTTTAGCTGGACAATCCAGATCTCCCGTTTTGTGGCTCACTGGTTTTTTGAAACGCAGACATTTTGCACATTTTGGCGCTTCTGCTTTCTTTGTGCAGTCTAAATTGATGTGCCCTTCTTCACCGCAATGACCACACGTAGGGGTAGTGACTTTGCAGAACTTGGCTGCGTGGCCGTACTGCTGGCACTTGTAACATCTGGTTACCAGAGTGAAGTCATGTACTGGACAGGACGTCCAATTAATAAATAGTCGTTCCTGGGTGATCATGACCTTCCAAATGACGGCTGGAACTTCTATTATATAATTGCAGTTTTCAGCATCTTTTCTCCCAGATTTGTGGCTTATTTTGATTGAGGTCATAAAAGTATCTCGGGACATAGTAGGCAGTTTGTCAGCTAAATTTTGGTCATATAGACATTTAAAGACCTCATTTTCAGTCATAGATGCGGGCACTCCAATTATTACAATGCGAGGTTTGCGCTTTCGGGATTCGTCGACGGTAAGCTCTGACGAAGCAGTTTGGACTGTTTGCTTGAGCTTGTCCAGGTCATCTTTTATAAACTAATTATGTTATCTTTTGATGTCTGATCCTGGAGTCGGGCTGTTACAGTGGTGTTTTCGTACAAACACTTCAGTACTTCGATGTGCCGATATTCGATCTGATACCGTTGAAGAGACTGCAGTACAGGCCATGCCTTGATTGAATCGGAGGCTTTCTCGTAGTCTACAATCGCTAAACAAAGAGGCAGGTTATACTATTAGATCTTCGATATAACCTGCCGCAGCGTATGTATGTGGTCTACGGTGCTAAAGCCTTTACGGAAACCGGAAACGGCCCCGGCAGGGTTCGCATTGTGACGTCACATGATAGTGTGTCCGCAAGCAACTGGTGAGCGATGCTGCTGGTGTGTGTACCCAGACGTGACCCAGAAGATGCGACGCGGCGTGTTCAGGAGGCTCGTCGAAGTCGTCAAACCTGAGCTAGAGACGGTTCGTGGTGACTCTTAAAAACAACTTGTTGACATGGCTCCAAAGTGAGACGGGCCTATCATTCTAAAGAAGGACATTTAAAAAAAGTATCATCACAGATGTGATGATACTTTTTAGGGTTCCGTACCCAAAGGGTAAAAACGGGACCCTATTACTAAGACTTCGCTGTCTGTCCGTCTGTCTGTCTGCCACCAGGCTGTATCTCAAGAACCGCGATAGCTAGACACTTGAAATTTTCACAAATTATGTATTTCTGTTGCCGCTATAACAACAAATAAAATGAATATTTTAGGGGGGCTCCCATACAACAAACGTATTTTTTTTCGGCGTTTTCGCCTTGTGGTACGGAACCCTTCGTGTGCGAGTCCGACTCGCACTTGTTTAAGAACATACGAGTTTCGCTGTTTTCCTTTTCGCGTTTTGCCCTCAAGTATGACGGAATCAAACAGCTTCTGGAGGTCTTAAGAACGGCCACCGGCCTTTAGGAGTTCAGCCGTAAATCCGTCACCACCCGGCGCCTTGTTGTTATTGAGGTGCTTCAGAGACATCCTAATCTCGCACAAGCTAAGGTCCGGGATGTCTTTGGTATAGTGTCAGGTCAATCTACTCTTGAGTAGTTTGCCAGAATCAGACCTCGAAACCTATACTTTTGCAGCGAGGTGTGAGACAGGGAGACGTGATCTCTCTGAAACTGTTCACCGCTGCAGTAGAGGATGTCTTCAAGGTTCTGAACTGAAAAGGGATTGGCATCAACATCAATGGTGAGTACATCAGTCACCTTCGGTTTCACTATCCGTTAGAGAATAGTTTACGTATAAAACATATTCGTATTTAACTCACATGTACCACAGAAATCTGTACGGTTCAACATGTCGTCATATCACTACATTATTGCACTCGTGCGGAGCAGGGGCAGATTGCTAGTTTTGTAAAATATCCAAATGGTTATAGCAAAATGTTTTATTACTTTTACACAAAGACGTGAGAAACGTAGGGTTGTTCACCCAGACACTTGACTTTTTAACTTTCTTCGCACATTATCTCACAAATTGAACACGCCTCCCCGAGCCACGCCGCCGCGTCGCACCGCGCCCGCCACCTGAGCGGAAGCATCGCGTGCCGAGCCGTCTAATGCTATCGGAAATTGTTTAGGGACCCGGAAAAAACGATTACGAAACATAACGTATCGCTCTAAACATTTTGCTCATCCCTGAAAGTGTTTACAGTACAACTACGTATCTAAGCTTCGTAAACTTGTTCCCCGAGCAGATATTTTGAAGCCAACTTAAGATTATTCGCCTCTCTAGACGACGCAAAAACTGGGTCGGCTTGAAAGCCGCTGTCGAAACAGTTTCACTTTAAAGTTAATGAGCTTCGTTTTGCACAAGTTTATTATTTTTCCTTCTTTATCATCATCAAGCACAGTACAGTATTTTTATGCTGGTATAGATCGGCCTCAAGCAATGCCATTCGCCTCGGCCTGTGCCACACGAACCCATACTTCAGTGGCTAAAAAAATTGTATACAGAAACGACATACAGTCTGTTGCAGAACTGTTCCAGTTTTTAAAAGAAGAGTTAAAAAATACTATCTTTCCACTCTATCATCATTGTGTATGTATTCATTATTTTGATTGCGGTATATTTATTAAAATTCTAGTGATATTTATTTTGGAAGTTTGTATGTTTATTTGTATGTATGTTAGTAAGTTTATTCTCATAATACTTGTTTTGTTTTGTTAAGTGAATTGTTTTTAGATTTTAAGTTTCTTTTTGTCTCCTTTACTCTTTCGCGCGCTGTCTACATCTCTCTATTTATTGTCCTATCGCAGGTATGCTGGAATAGATTTCTTATGAAATAAGCATCACCTTTGTACTTATTTTTCTGCTCTGTTTATTTTCTTGTCTGTTTATACATGTGTGTACATAAATGGTAAAATAAATAAATACATACTTAGACTGACGTTTATCCTTAACTTTATTAGAAAATAAATAGTTTTTTGTGTTTGGGTTCACCAAACGTTCCTTTTGCTTATGAATGTTCGCCACGTAACAAAAGCTCGCAGGACGAATGTTTGCAAATAAATTCGTGAAGCCACTGTTCGCGATGAGTACCGTCTCTAAAGACATTTTAAAAAGTTGGAATATTGTCCTTCTATATCTTTGTAACTAGAAAGTTCCCAGGCATGGTGATGTAACTACGAAAAAATGTTCACAATAAAAGGAACAACAAGTAACCCTCAGCATCGTTAACCTTTTTTTTACACCCGTCATCAGTTTTGGCGCGGATGGTTTTTGCGAAACCTACATAACCATAGTAAAGTCAAAGGACATAAGTCCAGTAGCATTTCAAAGTTCATATTCGCCCGCACGGTTCTACGCATATCTGCAGAGATATGCGTAGAACAGTGCGGGCGACACACACACACACAGGTGTGTAATGCTATAACGCAAACAATAACATATCATACGTTATCTATGAGAAGGTGATGTTAGTCAGATTGTATGTGGTCAACACTAGACAAAAATAATAGTAAGTTTGTAACTTGTTTTCTTCTTATTGAATTTTATTGGCATCCGCGCCAAGCCGACGCAAAAGTAGTGCTAAAATTCGTTATGATTGGTCTAATAATTGTTGGCAGAATCGTAGAAGTGGGCCCCACTGAAGTTTGTATTTAGGTGGGGTGAATCCGAAACTCAGAAACTCTTTTGTTCTTTTCTATAATTTTTAGGGTTACAAACCTCAAAACGAAAAACTGAACTCTTAGACATATTTTCGTTCTGATAAGTTATAATATAATAAATAAATAAAATAAATGTAGATAGCTAATATGGCAAGCTTAACTAAAGACGAGCAGGGATGTCGAAGTGTAATAGTTTCTCAGTAACGATGTTTCGCAATAGATTATCGAAGCCAAGTTGCTCCGTAGTTTTTCGCGGTAACGTGCATCGAAGTTAAGTAGTATCGCAGTGAAAATCTTTCGCGGTTACGTGCATCGAAGTCAAGTAGTATCGCAGTGAAGATCTATCGCGGTAACGTGCATCGAAGTGTAGTGGCTTCGCAGAGACGGTCTTTCGCCGTAACGTGCATCGCAATTTTGTAGCATCGTATTAGCATTTATCGATATTTTGTGCGTCGACATTCCGTATTCTACTCGAAAATCACTCCATTGTCCGTCCGTCAAGACCCTTTTTCTCAGGAACGCGTAGAGTTATCAAGTTGAAATTAATATCAAGTACTTGGAGCTGCAATTTCTTGAAGCAGTGCAAAAATCAAACTTCTAAGTCAACGCGATCAAAAGATACGGGCTTTTATATTCCGTGCGAAAAGTACTCAAAGGAGTCGCGGGCTCGATTTTGATGAAAACTAAAACTGCATCATTGGATTTTTGAAAAATCAATATTTCTAGCCAGAAATCGAACGCGTTGATTTTGAAAAAAAAACACACACTGTATCAATACACGATTCGATAGTGTCGCTGACAAGGATCGAATTCTGGGGAGTAATGACATACGGGAAACTAAAGAAAAGAGCTTATTTTTAACAAAATACTTTTATTTTTCATATACGTTACCTACCTATTATACCTTAACTGATTATTGTTCAAAATGATGACCATTGTTTTCAATACATAGCTGGATTCGATGTCTCAAGGATTGTACTGCATTCAAAATTTGAATTTAGAACATAATGTTGTGAAGGTGACTGTGCTGCGGGTGTATTGAGCATCATTTCGATCATGATTCAGGTAATGTCGGTATGAATAATTGAATACTTTAAAATAAGAAGCAGTTTATTAAAATTCAACATTTTTCTTCAGTTTGTTTTTTCGCTATTCCTCATATTTTCGGATTTGGCCATCCACGCCCACTTGAAAAATTCACCCTGTATATACGTTACCAATAATCTGTATAATTCAGGTATTCTATATAATACCCAGGCAATGTATAGAATACCTGAGGCGTCCAGGCAATGTATGAAATATTATGAATGGGAACACCCAAATATTCCGAAATATTTTATTCCGAATTTCGATGCTCCGATTTTCAAAAGTCCGAATTTCATAATACCTAAGAATTATAATGTCTATTATTAAAAATCACGAAATTTATGTTTCCGAAAGTCATAAATGCGATTTTCTTGTTTTCCGATTTTCATATGTTCGAAGAATCAAATGCTCGATGGGTTCTCGGTCCGAAAAACGTCATTCCGATTGTCAATTTTCCGAATAACCTGTTAAAATTGGTACTATTTTCTTCTCCTAAAATTGTTTGTCCGAAAGTCATTATCCATAACACGTTTGCTATAAACTTCAGTAACCATAATCTTCAAAAATTCGAAATTTTGTTTTACATAATTATATTTACTTCTAAATCTATTCTGTCATAATATCGAGTACTATAAAAATTGAATCTCCTAATTTTGCATGAAATAAAGTCACATGTCCTAAGTATTGTATTATCATCATCTGCCTAGCCTTTTCCCAAGAAGCCTTTTTCCAAGTATTGTATTATATAATGTGTATTATTTTGAATGTTCATTTATAATAAAATTGTTAGCTCTAAAACGTTTGCTAAAAATTAGGTTTTAGTGACAGAAACGAATCGCTGTAAATCCGACTCCACGTAGTCTTGTCTGCCCTACCCCTAGAGTGTAATTTAAAATCGCGTAGGCGCGTAGGGGCGAGGCGGCCCGCGGGCTGAGGAGCAGGAGGCTGTGAGCGAGCCGCCGCGGCTGAGGTTGGCCGGCGAAGCCGGCCAGCAAGCCGAAGCCGTGGTGGTGAGCGAAAGCCGTCTGCGACGATTAGCACGCGTGGGGCCGCCGGAGAACCGCAGCGCCGGAGCCGTGACAGAAACCATGGCTGCTGCACGTTGCATGTTGCATGCTCGCTTGCATGCTGCATGCTTGCTGCATGCTTGCTGCATGCTTGCTGCATGCTTGTTGCATGCTTGCTTGCATGCTGCATGCTGCGTGTTTGCTTCCATGCTGCATGCTTGCTGCATGCTGCGTGTTTGCGCTTCCATGCTGCATGCTTGCTGCATGCTTGCTTGCATGCTGCATGCTGCGTGTTTGCTTCCATGCTGCTTGCTTGCTGGCATGCAGCATGCTGCGTGTTTGCTTCCATGCTGCATGCTTGCTGCATGCATGTTACTTTAAACCCTTTACACAGAAATAGGGGCCCCGCGTAGCGGGGCTCCGTCGATACTAGGATGCAAGAGCGAGCGAATGACAATATAAATACCTTTACCGTGCATCGAAGTCTAGTAGTGTCGCAGTGAAGATCTATCGCGGTAACGTGCATGGAAGTGTAGTGGCGTCGCAGAGACGGGTCTTTCGCAGTTACGTGCATCGCAATATTGTAGCATCGTATTAGCATTTATCGATATTTTGTGCTTCGATATTCCGTATTCTACTCGTATATTTGTCTTGCTATTCAGTTTTACAAGGCGTTTTTATTTCGGAATTATAATTAATTCGGAATTCTAATTAATCGGAATTCGTATTTTTGATGTTTCGAATTTTCATTAATTCGGACTTTTTGTTATTCGATCTATTGGAACTCGGTATTTTGAGAATAGTACTTATAAACGTTAGGAATATTGAAATCTCGGAATTATAAAAATAGGATGAATGATAAATCGGAGTTGTTATATTAGGAATTTTGAACCATTCGGAATTATGAAGATCGGTATTTTGAAATTCGTATTTGTGACTGTCGGAATAAAGTTTTTCGTATTTATGTAGTGTACCCATTATGAATATTATTGTCCGTTACATACTTTGCCTAGGTAATGTATATGTTACAGTCACAGTGATTAAATAGCTAGCTAATAATATAGGGAGAAACTAATAAAAATTCTTTGAGGTGACCGAGCTTGGAAATCTAGAAGGCTAAAACATTAGCCGGTGAACATAGCCTTTTTCAAATTCAACATACGGAGCTACGACTTCTATTTGCCTGATCCGGAGTGGTTTGACACTAGGAATGAGGATTACCCACGTGGCGTTTTTCAACTCCACGACAAGGGCTCGTTCCCTCAAACAATAATTGAATACCGTGGTTAACACTGAGGAATCTATGATAAATAGTCAGCGGATGAAATACTCACGGTTGATTTAGGAAGAAAGCACTTGACTGCAAGATCCTCGACTGGCTGGAAAGTTGTCTGCGTATGCGCAATTTGGAATCCTGTAATTAATATTCATGGATAACGACAATATCCTTTTAACAACCAGGGAAGGGCTCACAGACCACTTCCAAACACTATTACAACAAAATCCTTACCTTTTAAAACATGGAATAAAGTTTGGTGATGTCACTCCAGCGTGTCCAAGGGCAAAGGACGCGAACACGATTCCTTATTACTGTCATGGATAGCAAACCGGAACTAGACGGAGCATTTCGAAAACCTCCCTTATTGCAGGTAAAATGATTATAAGATCACTGAAGGTAAACATTACACCAAGATACTTAATTCTAGAAAATCACTAATAACTGCACAACGTGACGTTTAAACGCTGAAACATTAAGAATCTTCATGATCCAGACCAACAAACAAATTATTTGTAATATGTAATGCTAAAACTTGTTTTGTTTGGGGTAATTATCTCAGAATAGACAATCGAGATATTTGTAATGTATCACCTGGCCACATTATGTCATAGACAATGCGCAGATCATAGAAAATCGGATTCCTAGACAAAGAAGTTTCTAGAAATAAGTCCTTAATGAAAAAATTACTTTCATTTCCGTTTACGGTTATTTAGTTTATTATGAATTTTAACTGAAAGCTGAATATAATGAAAGATTGTTCTATTCGATATTATTTCGATGGTTAGAAATCAATATGTTAAAATATCGATTAGACTACAACTGTTAATCGGCGACCACCAGATGTCGCCGCTAACTGTCAGAAACTGACGTTCGACTGAATTACATTTGAAATGTAAACATTGCAACTATAATACAATATTTGATCTCATTTATTGTGAAAACCTATTTAATAGGTTTTAGAAAAGTAATTTATTGTGATTAAGTGATAACTAAAGAGTCCTGTGACAAAATACAGTTGAAGGAATGAGTCCTTCTATCAAGTGCAGGCTAAAGTCAAACTACAATGAAATATATTACTTGGAAACCTCAAATGTACTACATAAGTTTTCAAGTAAATGCTACTTTACTTATTAGTAACGCAGCTGTATACCAACCCGTGGTAGGTACAAAAAAAACAACGTAACAGACCATTGTGCGTGGGCCATGGCAGCCGTCGGTGGTTATTGCAACCAGCCCACCTCCCTCCAGAAGCTGATTAAGTCTCCTTGTCTGTTAAGAACATCTGTGTACGGTCTGGATGTCCCGAGGGTTTCTGACCTCATCTGGGTGACGCCTGCACTCAAAGAGCACATGCGCAATGGTTTCATCAGCCTCTATGCAAGCCCTGCACAGAGGGCTCTATGTTATGCCTAATGTGTAAAAGTGTTTATTTAGCGAGCAGTGTCCTATGTTGGTCCCCGTCACCAGGCGCAGGCCTTTCCTGTCCAGTCGTAATAGGCACCTGATTAGCCTGCCATCCAATGACGGCATAACTTCTTTGGACTGCCTGCAGCCTGGTGCCGACGTCCACCAGCTTTCTGCTTGTGTGTGGGTGTGCTCCTGTATATAGTAGCCACCTGCGTAGTTGGTTGAAGGGTATGGGCACGACAGGTTCCGGTCCACACACTGACATACTGAACGCCCTTCTGGCCAGCTATCCAGCGATTCACTGTGTCCTTTTATCCATTGTAGTGTCACTGAATTGCGGTTCGATACAGTTACCCGCTCAAGCGCATTGTGACATTCTAGGATTAGGTTCGATGTGATGCATCACATCGAACCTAATCCTAGAATTTCAATCCTAAAATGTTTTTATCTAAGGATTGGATGAATGAGGCGCTGTCGGAGAGTATGCGAACATGGGTGTTCGTGACTCTCCTGGCCGCTATGGCATAAGCCGCCTGCAATATGCCCACACACTCTGCTTGGTAGACCGTGCTGAGCATTTCCAGCGGTTTGGATATTTTTATGTTGAGGTCGTGTGAGAAGACTCCGACTCCAGTTCCGCAGTCGGTCTTTGAACCATCAGTGTAAATTCTCAGTTCTTTCGGTCCTGAGTGGTCGCACTGCTCCTCTTCAGGAACTATGTTATGCTTTTGGAAGCAGTATTATTTCGGAGCTCTGTCGCAGGGTGATGCCATCATTGGATGCCGTTTGATCGCATCTTCTTTTAAACGTGTGTGTTTGACCCTAGAGTCTTTGCTCAGGGTCCCTGATTTGGAGAGCCTAAAGGCAGCCAGAGCCGCCTCTTCCCGCACTATGAGGTGTAGAGGCGGCCGTCCAAGCATAGCCTGTAGGGCAGCAGTGGGTGTAGTTCTCATGCAGCCAGTGATTGCCACACACGTGAACCGCTGCAACTTTTCAAGGTCTTTTTTGGCTGTTAGGTGTGTTCTGGGCCACCAGACTAGTAAGCCGTATGTAATTATCGGTCGGATGACTGTGGTGTATAGCCAGTGAGTGACCCTGGGGCTTATCCCCCAATTCTTGCCAAGCATTCACTTGCATTGCCACAGGGATATGCTGGCTTTCGTAGTAATGCAGCTGGTGTGTTTTGCCCAGTTCAGCTGTTTGTCCAAAAAGATGCCCAGGTATTTGGTTTCAGTTGAAAGGCTTAGGGTTGTACCAAGAAACGTGGTAGTTGTAGTGTAGTCATTTTCCTCTCTTTTGTGAAGAGAACCAATTCGGTTTGTGTGGAGTTCACTGATAGTTGTTGTTTACCACACCAGTTTTCTATTATTTTCAGGGCCTGGCGCATTAGATTGCACAGGGTGTTTTCATGGGTGCCATTTATTATTATGGTTATGTCGTCGGCGAATCCTTTGTCGTTGATTTCTTTTATTAGACTGTCTACGACCAGGTTCCATAGAAGCGGCGACAGGACGCCCCTTGCGGGCGTTTACGGTCACTTGTACTGCCCTCCGTTTGAGCATGTTGGTGATCCAGCCGCTCAGGGACGGGTCTATGTTGTGTCTATCTAGAGCCGTTGGGTAAATAATATGTAGTTTCCGTTTTGTAACTAGATGACGTTGGCGGCTATGGTTTTTTTCCCAAAAAGTGATGTTATAGATGCCGATGTGCCGGTCTCATCCTATATGTTTAATTTTCCTGCGAATAATTATAATTTTTCTACTTACTAGCAATTCTTACGTACTTATTCGATTACTTTTCATTGATTTGAATATGTTTAGTATCGGATTAAGAAGGAATTTTAGCTATGTCTTTTAGAAAAAGATCAAAGCTGTCTCGAAACTCAAGGGTTTCTAAGATGCGCAGGTTAGTTCGATCTCTCGAAACCGACGCAGAGCGTGAACAACGGCTAGGTGCTAACCGTGAGCGTAATGCAATAAGTTTGTCCGCAGAAACTAGCACGCAGCGCCAATTACGACTGGAATTTAAACGAGTCCGCACTACTGCTTCTCGATCTCAGGAAAGTGTGGAACAACGACAAATGCGTTTAGCTATCGACCGGTATCGTCATTCCTTGTCTCGCGCATCCGAAACGGTTACATAGAGGGATCAGAGGTTGAGTCTTCAGAATATCCGCTCTGAGACTGCTCGATCACTTGAGAGCAGTCAGGAACGTGAGATACGACTTGCGCGTGACTGAGAGCGTCATTATTTATCTCGCGCTTCCGAAACGGATACAGAGAGAGAGCAGAGATTAAGTCTTCAGATTTTCCGCACTGTGACTGCTCGGTCGCTCGAGAACAGTCAGGAGCGCGATACACGCCAAGCAAGCGATCGCGAGTGCCACGCAGTATCTCGCGCTTCGGAGACTTACACTCAGAGAGACTCGCGTTTAAGCTCCCAGCGTATTCGTACTGCCACAACTCGATCACTTGAGAATCCTGAAGAGCATGAGACGCGCCTGAGTTCAGACCGCTCACAGCATGCTCTAGCTCGGTCTTTGGAGATAGACGAGCAGCGCGAGCAACGCAACGCACTTGCTCGGCAAAGATATCACGACATGCGTGTTGTCCATTCCACGCAAGAACGTGAGCGGATTCAGGAAATTCGGGCAAGTGAGTCAGTCGAACAGCGTGTGATCTAGACCGTATACGTCGCAATCTTCGCAATTCATCCTCATCTGATACCGAGTCTATGGTTTATGATCCTGAAGAGCAACCTTGGTTCATTTAAGAAAGGAGCGCGTTTTCTTATAACCCATTTATTAATTACATCGAACACGGAGACATTGGCACCATGTCTGAGGTGTGTGCACACTATCACGCGCGTAAGTGGAAGGGAGAGACCAAGGGAATGTTTTGTGCGTCTGGAAATTTACGACTAAACTCTATGCAAGAGCTACCGGAGATCTCTTACGAGTTCATTTGAATGGCGAGCATCCCAAGTCCAGCCATTTCTTAAGCAATATTTGACCCTATAACAGTGCTTTCCCGATGACTTCATTTGGAGCTCATCAAGTCACTGAATCTGGATTCATGCCGACTTTTCAAATTCAGGGGCAAATCTACTATCGGATAGGTTCCCTGCTTCCCACCGAAATGCCGAAATTTTTGCATATATATGCAAAAATTTACAGAATCTACAGAATTTTTCATTGCAGATTTTGCTGAACAGGCTAATGTCCAATGCCGACACATTCATAATTTAGACTTGAGCCTTATAAGGGGATTACAAAACACTCTGCACAGTGTCAACCCATACGTTACCGATTTCAAAACCGCTCTGGAATCGGTTTTAAATTCGTTATTAGCGTAGACAAAAGACCGACCGCAGCCCATCCAGGACGATATAACGCACCAACGTCAAACGAGGTAGCCGTCCTCTTGGTTGACTAGGAATGCGACAAAAGGGACATTGTTTTACGTACACGTGATGATCGCCTACAGCGTATCAGCGAGACACATCGCGCTTATGATACCCTACAGTATCCCCTAATGTTTTGTCGCGGAGAGGATGGCTACCACTTTGCCGTATACAATGTAGACCCGCAGACAGGTGCCCCAAATTATAATAACATATATAGAAATGACATCTTAGCAAAAGTTGTTTAGTCTGATGGGCATTTCCTGTTGACTTACAAAAATGAAAGATCTGGAACGTCTCGAATCGTCTCGCGCATCACGCTGTTTTCCCGTCCCTGGGCTCTTAGAATTCGACCAGACGTTTCAGATCTTCGATTTTGACGACCCCGTTGTCGCTGGCATAAGCAACAGGATCCGCATACGAAGTCGCGGGCAGAAGCTAGTTAAAATTAAAGTATTAAGATTAAATTAAAAAAAAAAAGAAAGTCAACAGTAAAATTTATATTCAAAATTCAAAACAGTAGAACGCGATAACGAATGCAACAAGAGAACAATCCAAAATTGAAAATCCAAAAAAATGAAATACCTAGTTAACAATAGGGACTAAAAAGTAAGTGATGAAATTATGATTCGTAGCTAATAGTTAAAAGTTTTCTGCGAAATTGGGAAAATTAGTCTGTATATATCAATATTTTTGCTGATATCTATTTTAACCCCCGACGCAAAAACGACGGGGTGTTATAAGTTTGACGTGTCTGTGTGTGTGTGTGTGTGTGTCTGTGGCATCGTAGCTCCCTAACGGTAAATTAGTCGGGAGTGTTCTTAGCTACATATGTTTGATGAAAATCGGTCCAAGGTGGCCGCCGCCACAAAATGGCGGACTACATATTTTTTCACAACTCCCTTAATATGGGTATCAAATGAAAGGGCTTGAATAGTAGAATACTATACACTATGATGAATTTCAAATCCAAGATAGCCGCCACCACAAACTGGCGATTTTTTTCACAACTCCCTCAATATGGGTATCAAATGAAACGGCTTGACTAGTAGAATACTATAAGCTATTACAAATTTCAAATCCAAGATGGCCGCCACCACGAAATGGCGAATTATATTTTTTTTCACAACTCCTTCAATATAGGTATCAAACGCAAGGGCTTGACAAGTAGAATAATGTACGGTATATTGAAAGGGAATGAGGAATATTAACTACCTAATGAAATGAAAACTAAAAACTTGAAAATATTTTTTTGTCTGATCAATGCTCTAGAATGATGAGGAAAGTGGAGTGATGACTGGTACCTACGACCACTAAGTTTGACTTTTTTTATTAAGAATGGAATTATCCCACTTAAAAAGCATAGGTATTTCTACATCAGATAGTGTCACAGTCCCATTTTATAAACTAGATCTGAATACCTAAGATATCTAATGGCTATGAAATACTTGTGCGAAAGTTGAATAACTAAAGGAAGAACTAGAAAAAGAATATAATAAAACAAAAAAATCTGTTTAGTCTTAAAAATTATTCATCAACTATAAATTAATAATTATTTTTTGACGTATAAAAAAACCTGATTAAACACCAAATTACCTGAATCTTAAAACGCAAGAAAATAAAAGAAATGAAATACAAAAATTAAGGAGTCCTTACAAAAAGCATGAAATAAAAAATTAAATTAAAAATTAAAAAAACCCCCGACCGTTCTGTGGAACACCTTCTATTCTAAGAGGTCCCCCGGCTGCCATATGAATTTATCTGTTTTAGTCTCGTTACCTAGATTCTTTAAGTTGGGGGTTTTTAATTTTAAATTTTATTTTAATATAATTAGCCATTAGTCGATTCAAGGGGGCATTGAGACAGAGTGATTGCCGGCCGCCTCGTCGGGCACCTGGTGAGGACGGGGCCGGATCTTGCGGACAGCCAGTTTGGTTTCCGCAAGGGCGCGCTCGACGGTGGACGCCATCATGCGCGTGAGAGCCCTCACGACGGGGGACGCGGTGTCCCAGGGTGGGGTCGTCGTGGCGGTGTCACTCGACATCGCCAACGCGTTCAACACCCTGCCCTGGAGTACCATTGTGGAGGCACTCCGGTATCACCGGGTGCCGCCCTACCTCCGTCGAATAGTCGAGGCGTATCTGACGGACAGAGCCGTCAGCTACCCCGGTCGCGATGGGGAGTGGAACCGGCGAGAGATGCCGTGCGGTTTCCCGCAGGGATCGGTTGTGGGACCGCTCCTGTGGGACATCGGCTACCACTGGGTGCTGCGGGCCGACCTCCCTGATGGCGTCAGCGTGGTTTGCTACGCTGACGACACGCTGGTCCTGGCGCAGGGGAGGTCGCATCAGGCGGCGGCCGACGCGATGACACGCGGGGTTGCGATAGTCGTGGAGAGGATCCGGCAGTTGGGTCTCGAGGTGGCATTGCACAAGTCCGAGGCCATGTCGTTTCATGGGCCCCGGAACCTGCCACCATCGGGATCCCAACTAACGGTAGGAGGGGTTCACATCGGCGTCGGGATGACGATGAAATACCTGGGTCTCGTCCTCGACAGCCGGTGGAACTTCGTGGAGCATTTCCGTCGTTTGGCCCCTAAACTGGAACGGGCCGGGGCTGCCTTCAAGCGGCTCTTGCCCAACCTGAGGGGGCCAAACGCCTCCTGCCGGAGGCTTTACGCGGGGGTCGTGCGGTCCAGGGCCCTATACGAAGCCCCGGTGTGGGCGCGTTCACTGCGGCGGCGAGCCGCCCACTACCTGACCGCGCCCCAGAAGGTGGTAGCCATAAGGGTTATCCGGGGCTACCGCACGATCTCGGGCGAGGCGGCAAGCCTCCTTGCCGGACTGCCGCCATGGGATCTGGAGGCGATAGTCCTCGCGCGCCTGTATGAGTGGCGCGCGGAGGCACTACGCCGGGGGGAGGATCCGCTTCCGCGGCAAATCGCTGCGGAGCGGACGGATCTCCGGCGCGATCTCATGGCGGCATGGAAAGAGCGACTATCGCAACCCAGCGCAGGGTACGCCGCGATAGCGGCGATAAGACCCCTTTGAGGAGTAACTAGAGAGGCGCCACGGCGCCCTCACCTACCGCCTGACGCAGGTCCTCACAGGACACGGAAGTTTCGGGAGGTTCCTGTACATCATCAGGCGGGAGGAAACGCCCGGGTGTCACCATTGCCAGGATCGCCCAGAGGACACGGTGGAGCACACGGTGGAGGTCTGCCCCGTTTGGGCGGAGCACCGCCGTGTCCTCGTAGAGGCGATCGGCAGCGACGGCGACCTCTCGCGTCCGGCCCTGGTGCAAGCCATGGTCCGGGGCGAGAGGGAGTGGGAGGCAGTCACCTCCTTCTGCGAAGCAGTCATGCTAGCGAAGGAGGTGGCGGGACGGTTCAGGGAGAGAGCCTCCCGTCTCAGCCGCCGCGGGGGACGCCCCAGGCGTCGAGAGCCGCGTGACGACTCCCGGCCACCGTAGGCGCGGGCCTGCGGGCGGAGAGTAATGGGTAGCTCACCGTCCGATCGGGACCAGGCCCGTGCCGGACGGCGCGTACGTGTTCCACGCGCACCTCAAAGAGATGTCAGCATCGAGGAGGGGCCCCTCAGGGCCGAAGCCTGCCGGGTCAGCGGGATTGTCCGAAAGGGTTACCGCTGGCCCGGAACATAAAGGGCTAAGGAAGGAACACGGGTGGGTTTTAGTCAGTAAGAGTCTGACACTCCCTTCCGCTCCACCCAGAGCGGGAGGAGTCATTTGAAGATTTCCCATACGCAAAAAAAAAAAAAAAGGGAGGCATTGAGACCAAGATTGGTTCTAGATGAGGACGGTGCAACGGTATTTATTTTTCGCAGAGATCTAGTTATGGTACGCCTGGGAACAGTTATATTAATTTCTGATAGTAACTCAGGTACATCCCTGGCGGATGTACCTGAGTTACTATCAGAAATGGATAATTTTGTAAATCAAGAGTTGATCAGAAGTGCTTCTACGTTGTTCTAGTGGTAATATATTGAAGTGATTAAGCCTTTGGGAATAATAAGCGTCATGAGGGCAACTAGAGCTTCTAAAGCGTAAGTACCTGGTGAAGGCCCTCTGAATACGTTCTATCCTGTTAGTATGGACACGATATATGGGATTCCAAACTAGAGATGCGTAGTCCAGTATGCTTCTGACTAGGGTGTAGTAAAGCACTTTTAGTGTCGATATGGACCGAAACTCCGAACAAGTTCTCTTCACAAAACCCGACATTTTTGACGCTTTGGCTACAATCGCGTCAATATGATTAACGAAAGTTAGCTTGCTGTCGAGATGGACACCCAGATCACGGATAGTATCAACCTTTTGCAGAGGAACCCCATTCAACGTATAAGATGATGCTCGTACTTGTTTGTTTCGAGTAAATGTCATGTGATAGCATTTACTTGCATTGAGAGTCATCATATTAAGTTGACACCATTCTTGCAACGCATCCAAGTCTTCCTGAAGAAGAAGAACGTCGCAGTTTGTTTTAATTTCCCTGTACAGCTTCAAATCGTCTGCAAACATGGAACATTTGCAGTGCCGTACAGAATGAACAATGTCATTGACGAAAATCAAAAAGAGAATCGGTCCCAGGTGAGATCCCTGTGGTCCCCCGGAGGTGGAAAGATAATACGGTGACTCATAACCCCTCAAAACCACTTTCTGTTTCCGCTCAAAAAGGTATGAGCCAAACCACATGAGTAGTTGGCCGGATATGCCAAACTGTTCTAGCTTTGTGATAAGTACTTTGTTAACCTTGTCAGAGGCGCTGCTGAAATCCGTATAGATGGCGTCAACCTGTGCGCGAGAGTCCAAAGATCTGCTAATGTCATTAACGTAATGTGCCAAATTGGTGTTAGTGGATTTGCGAGCACAGAAACAGTGCTATTGGGGACCCAACTGCGTTCTTATGTGCGAGGTTAATATGGGACAAACAAGCGCCTCCAACAGCTTCGCAAATAGGGAAAGAAGCGATATGGGACGATAGTTCGAAGAATCGTCGACTTCTTCCTTCTTAAAAATGGGCACAACGTTAGCAATTTTCCATTGAGAGGGGAACATAGATGATTTAATTGACTTGTTAAAAATCAACATAAGCGGAAGAGACAGGTTAGCTGCACATTTCTTGATAAATAACGGGGGCAAGCCATCAGATCCCGGACCTTTGCAAGAGTCAAGTTTCTTTAACTCCCTAAACACGTCTCTCTCAGTAAAAGTCATTCCACATAAGGCGGATTGAAAATAATTATGCGAGCTAATACTGGGAGCATTCGGGCTAACGGATGGTATGAAGGTTGAAGAAAAGTGTGTGGCAAATTGTTTGCTTATTTCTTCACCAGATGTTGCAATATTCTGTCCCAAATGTAAAGGGAATGTCGCTAGATTTAGATTTTTTGGCTTTCACAAAGAACCAAAAGAGTTTTGGGTTTTGAGCGATATTCTTTTCCATGTTCATTATTATAGCAGTCCTTGATTATTAGTTTTGCGCGGTCACCTAGAATTTTATTTATTTATTTATTTATGTAGAATTTTATGTTCATAATTATCTCTAGGATTTTTATATTTTTTATAGCGAGATCTAACTTTTTCCTTTTCATTCATTCAATCTAATAAGAGACCTAGAATACCAACATGGCTATTAGGTACTTTAGAGAGAGGAACACACTCATTTATAATACAACGAATATGTTCGTACAGCACATGCACCATAGCATCGTCATCAGGCAGTTCAGAAAATATTTTTATCCAATCTATATCTCTTAGTTTCGAATTAATCAACGCATAGTTATGCGCGTTTGAAATTTGGTTTTGAGATTCTTTTGTTTATTAACGGAGCTGGTGAAATATTGCTGACAGTAATCATAATGGGTGGATGATATACATCTACTCTGGACATTGGATCAATGGCATTCGCTAACACTTCCTCCGTAAAAGTTAGAAAAAATTAGGTCTAAGGTTTTATTGTAACAATTTTTAACAGTATTTAGTTGCAACATATTGTTTTCTGACATAAAATCTATTAAAGAGTGGTCTAGCCTGTTGGCGTAGTTAGTTGGGGTTGTACAAGGAGAGTAACCAAGAGTATTGTCTGTGTCCCAACTGATAAAACTGAGATTGAAGTCTCCTGTTATAATCGTATCTTCTCCTGTAGATTGCATCAATGAAGATACTCCGTCTAAAAATGAATCCAGTAAGATATGTTGAACTGGTCATCATCATCATCATCATCATTTCAGCCGAAAGACGTCCACTGCTGGACATAGGCCTCCCCCAAAAGGGGGGGGGCATAATCGCCACGCTTGGCAGGCGGGTTGGCGATCGCAGTATGGTATGGTGGTGGAATGCATAGAGAACGCTGCTGCCCATTCTCCGGTACGCCCCTTAGTCGCCTTTTACGATACCCACGGGAAGTATGGGGTGGTGCTATTCTTTAAGTCCGGCACCACACAGACAACTGTGTTCATGTGTTTCGCTTGCTCACCGGCGGCTTTTCTGACGAGAACTTTGCCATCGCGTACCCACACTTATAAATAATAATAATAATAATAAATTGTGGGTTTTACAGGCACCACCCCAAACCCCTACGCAATATCCAAGTATGGATTGAGCTAAAGCATAATAAATGTTACGAAGAAGAGAAAATTCCGCGGCGTGCCTAAGTTTTTTGAAAACCCAGATTAGCTTCCTAGTGCGACCCGTAACAAGAGTTATATGGGGCTCCCAACTTAGCCTCTCATCTAAGATAACACCTAAGTATTTGACCTGTGTAACTTTATTATTAGAAAGACACGAACAGCTATTACTATTAGGATAATTACAAGAATGAACTTTAATATTAACGTTTTTAAGGTTAGTTTTGGAGAATGAAAATTGTATGAATGAAGTTTTAGATATATTGAGAGTGAGGAGATTGGCTCCGAGCCATTGACCAAGTCGATGGAGGCCGTTCTCGGCAATGCGACGTACCTCATCCCAAGTCTCTCCATGGAATATTACGGCTGTGTCGTCAGCATACGTAAATATTTTACCGTTGCAGAGTGGTTGAAGACATAGGTCATTGATGTAAACCAGGAAGAGACTTGGGCCGAGTATACTGCCCTGAGGAACGGCATAGACAACATTTGCATCAGAGCTAACATAGATTCCAATCTTTACCTGCTGTTTACGGTTATACAAAAAGTCCCCAAACATTTTTAGGGCCGTTCCTCTTACGCCAATGTCATCTAGCTTGTTCACAAGTGCTGAAATGTGCGAGACAGTGTCGAACGCTTTGGCTAAATCAAGGAAAACTCCTATACACTTATGATTTTTGTCAACTTTCGATGATACAAAATCAGTAAGCTGACTAACTGCATCATCGGTGCTTTTAGACGCCCTGAAGCCAAATTGAGTGTTAGCCAAAATATTTTTACTTTCAAGAAATTGAATGAGTCTGCTATTAAGTGTTTTTTCTAATAGTTTTGAAAGCGCAGACAAAACAGAGATAGGCCTATAATTCGACACATCGTTTCGATTTCCACCCTTGTGCACAGGAGTAATGAGAGCTTTCTTAAACACATCCGGGAAGATACCTTGAGCATAGCAAAGTTCAAAGAGGTAAGTGAGACGAGGGACTATAATATTTTTGCACAGTTTAAGTAACTGAACTGGAATAGAGTCCCAGCCAGTAGCACAGTTATTTTTAAGGTTTAATATTAATGCTTCAATTTCAGCTTCATCCGGCGGCAAGAGAACAATAGAATTAAGGTTGCGAGGGACTTTAAAATTGTAAATAGGGTTATGCGTGGGAGTAATAGCATCGGCAAGTTGCTTACCTATTTGTGAAAAATATGTATTGATTTTATTAATATTGTTTAAATTAGAATTTAATAAGCCATCTGCAGTTGATTTATCATCAGTATAGTTAATTATGGACTTTATTGCTTTCCACGAATCTTTGGGAGTTTTGGCGTTTTGGAGTAAGGACTTTTCATAAGTTGTTTTCAATTTTCTTAAAAGAGAATTGCAATAATTCCGATAACGTTTAAACGTTATTTCTAAGGTGTAGTTAGTAGGGTTTTTTTTATGTTGTTTATGTAGTCGGTCCCTATGTCTAATACAGCGCAAGAGTCCACTTGTAATCCAAGGTTTAAGGATTCTTTTTTTACAAGTTGTTTGGTAGACTTTAGTATTCGCTTTTATAATGTATGATAGTTTATCTAAAAAGCAGTGGCAGCAGCGTTTGCATCAGGAATAGACTTTATAAAGGAGAAATCAAGAGTCTCAATTTGACTGACACACGTTTTTATGTCTAATTTGTTTGCATTACAATTTTTGTTCATAATTCCACGTGTGGAAATGCTTAATGAGACAATCACTGGAAAATGATCTGTTATACAGGAATCAATGACACATACAGTTGCAGGACGAATGGTTTTCATCATGACGTGGTCGAGACAGTTGAGCATTCTGGTGGGATATGTATGAGCAGGCAATAAGCCAATTTCTGCCATTAAGTTCCGATACGATGCGCTGCATCTGTCTGTGTTATTAATTTTAATGTCAATATTGATGTCTCCGATCAGTAATACATTATTGCTAGAATTTAAAGGGCGCAGAATATTATCTAACGAGTCTAGGAAACTATCTATGCAATGTATAGACGGCGACCTGTATACGGCCAGTATAAATATATCGGGTTCAATATGTAATAATAAAAAGTTAGCACCTGGATAGTCCGGCTCCACCACAGAACACTTAATTGATTTCCTTACATACATTACAATACCGTCGCTTTTGTTTAAATAATTTTTAGAAATATATGTGTTATAGTTATCAATAGATGGGACATTCTTATTTGCGTTCAGCCAACACTCAGTTAAAATAATGACGTCATTTTCAAATGCTAGACTGTGTAATAATACTAATAGATTGTCTAAGTTTTTATATATGCTACGAATGTTTACAGAAAAAATATTCAGTGACTTGTTGTTATTACCAATGAGAGTATTACACGTCAACGTGTCGCAATTATAAGCAGACGCAATGGCTATATTATCTAATTCAGTAGAAGTATTAATGATTGAAAGAGTCATTGTATAACAAAACAAAACGCTGTCGCAGTAAAATTATGAACTAAGAATATATTAATACCTGCTGTGCCTGTGCGATAACCACAAATAATATACTCCCTGTATATTGTGTTGTGTATAGATATGGATGTATAAATATCCATTTTGTGTTTGTTGTGAGTGTACGAGTGATTAAGATGTTTGAAATGTAGTGATTGGTGTAAAAGGTTATTATGGATTGAAAACAAAGTGTAATAATTACATAATAAGTGTAAGATAGGTATCCCGGTAGCGGTACATAGGTATATAGATGTAAAATATTTATTTCATGCTCATTGTTGGTGTACGAGTGATTAGTCGGTTTGAGGTATAGTTTTGTGTGTAAAAGTTTCACATGGAGTAAATAAAAAGTGTAGTAATCATATAATAACGTAAAGATAACCAGAGAAGTACAATAACAAATTCCTAGTCACTTATTTAGTCGAAGAATGTCTAAGTCTTCTTCCTTGCGTATTGGAATTTGCTTCCCACCTTCAGCTTGTCGGAGATATATTTTACCGTATGACTTCCAACAGTACTTAAAGGCATTGTCTTTAGCAAATGTTCGCGCGAGATAATATAAACGCTGCACCTTCAAGGTTAACTTTTCAGCTACATAGACTGGTTTTGCAGGGCCCGCTAGCTTTAAATGAGATGTGTTCAATTTACACGTTTTGTTTTTAATATTAAATTGCCGTACTCCTTTTATTATATTTTCCTTGGTGGCGGCGCTCGAGAACTCCACGATAATTTGTGACGATGACGGGTCATCTTTTTTGTTGATGCGAAACACATCTTTAATATCCTGACTTTCGATCGTCGTGTTAAGGGCAGTAGCAGTTGACTTCACAAGCTCACAGAGATCGATTTTGCTTTCGCCAGATCTTTTGGGTACATTTTTTATTTCGATTCTGGTGGAATGTAGCTGTCTTTCTAGATTTTCAACTGTATCTTCCAGACAACGGTCTGCCCGACGTTCCGTTTCTAGTTGGGCTATTTTGACGATCAAATCGTCGTACTGCTTGGAAATAAATTGAATACTGGCTTTTATGTCTTCATTTTGAGTACTAATTGCGGACATCGACGCCTGCAAAACCGCGAACTTTGATTCAGATTGTGCTGCAGCATTAGCCATCAGTTGACGGATCTCCTCCATACAGGTAGGCTCTTCATCCCTTTTACGTTTGAACCTTGTGGTGACATTCTCATGCTCAATTGCGGTTAGGTTCGGGGTTGAACCGGATTGGGTTATCGCGCGAGATGAGACGTTGGGTTCAACGGTTTCTTCCTTAGAAGGCGTGTTGGGAGGTGTACGCCGAAGAAGCATAGTAAGGTATCAATCAGCTGATACTTTCAACAATGAGCGGTCGCCGCACGCGCAGATAACAAGCGTTGATGTAGTAGATGTAATATTGAGTAAACAGCACACAGATACACTCCACGCGGGTGAGCGGGATGGCAATTATGAAGCACGTACTCGTTCACGCGGGGGCGAAGGCGGACCAGGAGGGAGCGCGGTATGCTCACACCTCACGTTAATCACTTGCTTGTCTGTAGTTTCGTTGTTGAACACTAATCCACTATCACAAGTGCGATATTACTATGTACGGAGACGGAGATAGTAAATAAATTTTAATTTAATTTTGACACGCGTCCGCTCTCCAGCACGGTTCTGGGCGAAGGGGGAGTAAATATCCCTTTTCACGCGCTGCTTCCTGGTAGCCGCGTGGATTCTCTTATTCAACGGGGAGAGGTGTTCGGATACAAAAATTGGCTTTTAGTGCCACCATAGACCAGATGTTGAGTACTCAGTTTTTCTTTCGGATGGGCCTTGTTATATTGTAAAGCAGATGTAAGGACTGTATCCCTCAATAACGTGCTCCGTAACTTGACGACAACCGCTCTTGGGTTCTTGCTATCTGGATCCAACTTTCTCACGCGCACTGCAGATAAGATGTCATCCTCCTTAATCGCGCTAGACACTACGTTCCCCAATTGCACCATTGTCTTTACCAGGTTTTCGGCCTTGTTTTCCGGTATGTTGTTGATCTCTAAATTTTGTTGGCGTAAATTTTGTTCTATTAGGTTAACTTGCAGTGATAATTCAGAAACAGTAGTCTTGAGGAGCTCATTATCTTTGTGAAGACTTTTGTTGTCGCTTTTGCATGCGTCGAGCTCAACTTTCATACGGTCATATTCAGCGCTCATGAAATTGACGGAGTTCTCCAAACCACGAAACATTTCTTTCATCTCCCGTAGTTTATTTATAAAGCAGGTTTTAATGCTTGCTGAGACCTTGGAAGATAAAACAGAACGTATTTCTTGACGAATAGTCTCAAGTAGTTCATTCGTCGTGGACTCATGAGAGATTGAGTGATGGTCAGAATCGGGAGAGCATTCAGTGCGCGGGCGCTTATATCTTACGCTTGTGTAAGATGTGCTCGGTGGTGAGCTTGCAAGGACCGCGGGTATGTTTGGCTGTGACTGGACATGTGGTAAATTACCGGCTTCGCTATCATTTGGAGGAGTGCGAAGCATTGTAACTTTAGATTAATTTCCAAAACGTTGGTAGTTTGAATAGTAAAATTAGTACCGTTTATGGTCTGGGTGGCGCCACTAGTCCCATTCGATGATGCAACAAAATCGCTTATATTTTGTATTTGTCGCTGGAACACACCACGAACTTTGCCGCCGGGAGGTTGGTAGCACTGATAGCGGGATGAAGATTGCGCGCACGTAGGACTTTCACTTTTAAAGCGTTCGTTTAAACGTCAAAATTCTGTGCACTCGTGGGCTTCGCACGTGGGTGGCACAACACTTTTACCTATTTTTTCACTGTTTATTATATCTGTAATTTCACATCGTGGAGGACCGAAAACAGTTATTTGTAGGATTACAATATACTAGACTTGTGTTTGGCAAAAAAGTAAAAGTAACAACATATATGTTAAGTTATTTTTGGAAATAGAATTACTGAGGCCATGACTTAGCGGTCTCTGGGCGCGTTCCAGTCTTCCGGAAGTCTAGTGTTTTTGGTTCTGTTAAATTGCTTCCGTAGTGTGTTTCTGAGTTTACTAAGTTCGGCGTTCCACCAGGGATTCCTCTCACTGTTGGTTCGCTTGGTGCCCTTAGTTTGCAGCATGCATGGTAAGCTTCGGTTAGGTATTCTGACTCTTATAGTTATTTGTGATAGGTGCCCAGCTAGTAGGGCGGCAAGGAGGCGCTTGTACCCGGGCACATCGGTGCGCCGTGGGTGTCGTATTGATATGGGTTTCCTTATATTGGTAGTTAAAGTGAAGCGGATTCTTCTATGGTCTGAGCAAGAAGGTTCGTTCGATACGTGTCATTTGTTATAAAATTTGTCGCGTTTTCTGTAGTAAGTGTTAAATCAACGATCGTTAGTCTTCGGACTGTTACCCAAGTGGGTTGAAAGCCTCGGTTAACGATGTTAAGGTTAGTAGAGAATAAATAAATGGATAGTACCTCTCCTCTGGAGTTCGATGCGTCGCTGCCCCAGAGCGGGTGATGGGCGTTCGAATCGGTGCAGATGATCAGGTCTAATTTGGTGCGCTCGCAGTGCTGTACCAGGTCGGCCATTTCTTTGGCGGGCAGTATGTGTTCTCGCCCGTCATGTATACCGAGGCCAGTACAACGTCTGGGAGTTCACCTTCGGCCTGACAGCTGTCAGGTCTCTGGATCAGAATTGAGTGAGTAGCGTGGTAGGGATATCTTTGGGTATATAGGTGCAGGATCTGGGTTGTCTGAGCTATGTGTGTTGAGAATTAGCTTACTTTACTTTTAACATCGGAGATGTTACTGAGACCGCATATTCTGTTGTTCCTGATCCACGGCTCTTGGACCGGTGCAATCGTTCGGGGGTTAACCTCCAGTGCCCTGCGAAAGCTAGCCGCAGTAGTTTGGCTATGTTGGAGGATAGTTTGGATGATGTTGAGTGGTGCAGACGGTAATGAAGGGAGGGGGGGGGGGTAGTCGTTGGTGGATCCTTCGGACAGAACCTCCGCCTCCTCTCTGTACTGGCCTTCGCGTTGTTCACCCGGCGACGAAACTAATAATTGCTCGTTCCAGCCGGGAGATGTGGGTGGTATGCTGGCTAAGTCATCAGCCATCGTCGCGCGGGCCATGACCTCCTCTACTTGGGCGATGTCTGTATCGACCGTCTGTGACAACCGACAGTGACAACTGTCGGTGTCGTCGTCGTCGAGTCCGTTTTGCTGTCCGAGGGCTGGGTCGTGGGCCAGAAGGGCACGTATATCGAACCCAGCAGGTACGATATCCGTCGCTCCCGCCCTATGACCTTTTCCACTTCCTCCAATGGCACACCTAGGGTCAAGTAAGTCCCGTAGTTGTCACCACAGATGGTAGTTGCCCTGTATACTGCATTTACCTGGCAATGTCGTACCACGTGTTCTGACGAATCAGGATGCTGTGGAGCCTCTGTATGTCACCTCTATAGCGAGGGACGAAGAGAGAGGCTCTGACACGGGTGGGCACGTCTGACTGCCGGAGTACTGTCAGTGTGTGGTCAGTGTTGGGGAGCTTAGGGAGGAGTACGTTCTTAGTCAACCAGGTCAGGGCGTACTCGCACAATATTTGTACAGTGCCCTCCGCTACCCGTGGGTATCCGCGGAAGGCAGGGAGTGGTGCTGTCGAGTCCGTGTCCATTAGTAGGTTTTCCAGGCCTGCTTTGACCAGCTCGGCCTCGTCTTTTATCAAGTCTCTGGAGGGGGGAGGGAAACAGATTGCTACGGCGAGCCGCGCAGGGATGTCCTTTGTGGCCCGCGCGTAGATTCTCGGCTCCTCCTGGGCGGAGTGGACCCATACACGTTTGGTTTCCCCCTGGAGCGTGCTCGATGAAGCCGAGTCATCGGGGCGCTCCCTCTTCGCCGGCCCTGTACCACTCGGTCCAGGCTGCGGCATGGAGGCGCCTGGCAGGGTGGTGGCCTTCGGATGCACGGATCCACTTCGCCTTCCTCTGTGGTGTCTGGGTCAGGAAATGTTGTGAGATGTGTCTGTTTTAATGTGGTGGGGTCGGTTGGCGTCCCCGGCAGACTCTGTCGTGTGCAAGGGTTTTTCACGCTGGGTTTCCCCTTCGCGGACTTGCCCCTGCACGCGCGATTCCGCGGCCGGCTCCTTTTCGCGCTGGGTTGCCCCTTCGCGGACTTGCAGCTGGTCGTGTAATCCCACATTTGGCCGTTTTTCGCGCTGTGTTTCCCCTTCGCGGACTTGCGGCTGTTCTCTTTTTTCCGCGTCCGTCTCTTTTTCGCGCCTGGTTTCCCCGTCGAGGACTCGGGGCTGGTCGCGTACTACCTCTTCGGCTAATGTTTTCACGGGTGCTGTGCTTTCGGTCGCCTACTTTCCTCCCCCGGGTGATTTTTCCGCGCTTCTTCAGCAGTCGTACTCTATCAGCAGGGAGAGTGGTAGGGTCGCCAGGTTCGTCATCTTTCCCCATCACATTCTGTCCGTGTCTGTCAGTGTCTGGGTTGGTGATACTGTTCCACATGATGCTCTGTTGCCAGAGGCTCGAAGGAGGCATGCACGTCGTAGAGGGTATTGGCGCGTGAGTCGCAGCCATGGTGGAGGATGTTGGCGCGTTGGTCGCATCCGTAGTTGTATTAATGGGCGCGTGAGTCGCTGCCTGCCTGGGTAATGGGCGCTAAATCAGCTGCCGGACGTGCTGTGGACATGAGCACGGCAACGTCAAGCAGTTGGTTGCCCCCCCCAGAATACGTTGGGGGCTGACCGGACCCACCTGGGTAATTTCTTTTACCTTCAGCATTTATTTTTAATTTGTTGAGGGGGTGGGTTTTTTTGGAATTGAGTTTACCCGTCCTCTGGGACCAACGGGATGTAGGGATAGGAGGGAGGGTGTTTGGTGATGGGGTATAGGTTGCTGGGGGGTCACCCTAGGTCTGGGATTTGACCTAGGGATTTAGGGATTGACGGGATTTTATGGATGTGGAGAGGTTGGAATGATTAGGATTATTTGGTACATGGGATAAGGTATATGGGTTACCCTAAACCTGGGACTTGGTGTTCGGGCACGTCTCTTGTCCGGGATCTCTTCTGAGATGCTCCGGGTGCGAGATCGACTGTTTGCAGTCGGTCCCGCAGCCGGACTTGGGCTATCCGCAACCTGCCCACCCGCTCGGTTGCAGGGGAAGAACTGCCCGGTAGTCTGGGTCTCTCCACCACGGATGTACAGTGGGCTGCATCAATTGGGTACCCCAGTTGTATGTATGAAAATTTTAATACAACTGGGGTACCCAATTGATGCAGCCCACCGTACGTATACATTCGCGTTGGTTCGGTCCAGCTAGCCCCGAGTTTGGTTAGGTTACTTTAAACCCTTTACACAGGAATAGGAGCCCCACGAAGTGGGGCTACATCGACATAGGATGCAAGAGCGAGCGAGCTTTCGTCTTTTTCACACATTGCCGGCTGCGCATTCGGTACTGTATAGAATGCCTAGGCAAGGTATAAAATAAATAATATTTCATACATTACCTAAACGTTTTAGGTGTTCTAAACATTGCCTAGGCATTGCATATTCAATTTCAATTCAATTTATTCACAAACAATTTACATTGTGTTTGAAATCGTTCCATAGCTTAAAAATAAAAAAATAAAATAACATCCATAATACAAGTACCGAACACATTTAAAATTAACAGTATAACTAACAACATCATCATCAAAATTAACATCATGATTATATAACAAAAACAAAAAATATCTACAAAAAAATTTTCAATGTCAACTCATTAAGAATTCGAGACTAGTAACTACCCACAACAAAAATTTTAATGTCAACTCATTAAGAATTTAAGATTGGAAATAAAAATCATTTAAATATCATAATCAAAAAGAAAAAAAAAAAAAAGGAAATTGTTCAATGTCAACTAAAATAAATAATAGGAATAATTAATACATTTGTCATTTAAAATTAAAAATAATGTCCATATCACTCATAAAACAAAAATTTCTGTCGGCTCTAGTGACATAACTCAAGTTTACAGGATAAAACGCATGGTCATAATATTGCATATCGCCAACAGAGTATATAGATAGGATACCGGATTATACAGATTGCCGGTAACATATATTCTACACTTCCAGTTGACCTAGAATCATGATGATGATGAATATTTAGTATAATGATGACACGATAAATAACCTAAATTAACTTTTTTAGGCTATGAATTATGCGTGTCATCCCTGTTGGATGAGACATCAAAGGCAGACAAATCACGAACAAAATCGGGTAAATCTGCCTGGACCTAGACCTGAACCGCGAGCTGAACCTGAACCTGAACTAATACCTGAACCACCACCTAGACCTGTAAAAGAACCGGAATTAAACCTGCCAAATTATAAACGGGCTGCAAATACCTCAAGACACTTGTGTGTTTAATGGTTGTATCTTTGAACAACAGTTACTTGTGGTTCCGAAATTTATCAAAAAAGTGCTTTTTGGAAAACATAATTTTTATATTCTCCGCAATACTGAGACACACTGGTTTGTGAGACACATTTTAATTTGGATGTTTGGCACTTGTACTTCAAAATAACAATATACTTATACTCGAATTTCACTGCAAACCAAATTTAAAATATAATATCTATAGCAAAATCTGACCAACCAACATTTAATTTTGAAAAGGTTGCTGAAATGCAAAATGTTATTTGTCACTATTCGACAGGTTTAACAATTGCCAATTTTTTGTACTAACTTTCAAAAGGCCTAAGAATGCTTTGGCTATTTATTTAGAAAAAATAAGAACAGGTGAATCCGACAGACGACTTGCGACACTTTTTACAGTATCACGTCCCACTTTAACAGTCATACTAAAAAAAAATTAGAGAGTGTTTAACGGATGTTTAGTACCCAACTATATAGGCCCAAACCATATGACCCATATGGATATTGTAAACAGGAATTTGAGCATACCAAATGCTCTTTTTGGTAATGAAAATAGACCTGCCATTGCCATATTTGAGTGCACATATATCACGTCGGGGTCACCAATGTAGAAATGGTAGGTGTGTGAAGGGATATGCAGATGTATGAAGGGAAGACAGAAAGTCCGAAGTACACCAAAAGAAGGAAGAAAGTTTATTGCACAGACACAGGTTACACTCACACACAAAAGAGTTCCACTAAGAAGAAGGAGTAGTAGAAATGTCACGATAGTGCCGTCCCGCTCGCGCAACCGGTCCGTGTGACGTAGCCGGCTCGCTGGCCGCTAGAACAATAGACGCGTCATAGCTACGTACGCTAGCTCATTAGAAATCTATCTACTAATACAAAATATGTGTTTGTATGTTGAATATTAGTTAGGTACTTAAATTCTTATTAAATAAATATATTATTTTGATTTTATATAATGCTAGTTGTTAAGTTACTTTGTAAATATGTATATATATTATTATTGTTTTTAATTTTGAGCAATTGCATAATTTATATTTAGATTTAATATTTTACTAGAGTGGGTCACTACATCTATATTTACAAAAAAGTTCAAATTGTCTGTTCCAGAAAAAAAACGTACAGCCTGCATAAATATGACAATTTAGTCAAACGATTTATGATTGTTTCATGTGCTGGGCATATTATTGATGTTGTTGGACCATATGCTGCTACTCCAACTGATGCCGTGATTATGAATCATCTGTTTCAAGCAGAAGATAGTCCATATCGACAGCTCTTTCAGCGTAATGATGTTTTTGTTTTAGATAGGGGGTTCAGGGATGCTATACCACTATTAGAAAGTTTAGGCTTTCAAACTCATAAACCTGAGTCACTGGGCCCTGGTAAAATACAATTAACAAATGAACAAGCAAAGAAAAGCAGGAAAGTAACATTATTCAGGTGGGTTGTGGAAGTGGTCAACGGGCGGCGCTTCAAACGCGATTTTTTATTATTTCGGCAACGATACTTCAATCTAGCTTCACCTCACCTGATGGAAGATTTTAAAATAGCTGCAGCTATAATTAATAAATATCATAAATTCTGGTAGAGGATGGTCCAAACTCTGGCGAAATAATACAAAGAGTGGCACGGTGTACGGATCAGCCTAATCATTCAGGATCCTTTGTCAGGGAAAATAATTTGAAAAGGCAAAGATCAATGTTTTTAAGAGTAGATGGCAACGTGCCCCAATTGATGAATTTTCCAATATTGGAGCATAACCAGTTATTATTGATGGCATTAGGACCATATCAGGTTAAACAAGCCCAGTCATACTACGGAGAGCATATTAAAGCAAATGGGGGGGAGGGGGGGCACTTTGATACACAAAAATTCAATCTCTTTTCTGAGGACCATAAAGCATTATGTTTAAATATTTGTTTTGATGTGTGCATTGGCTGATATGTCAGCTTATATTTTGGCTACGCAAAAACCGCAAAAACTGGCGACCTATAGAGATAAACTGATTTTAAGAAAAAATCATTTTTGTATCATCTGCCCCACCAGTGGGGCACTTTGATACATGGGGTGGGGCAGTTTGATACGTATTTTAGATCTATATGAAATGCAAATTTAAACTGACTAAAAACCCAATATAAACTGTATTATTACTTAAAATTAAGAAATAAAACAATTTTATTGATTGAGATCGCAAAACACTTTTTATTAAGAGTGCACATTAGCCATAATCAGTCTCTTAAGTTACTTAAGGAATATAATCACAAAAAAAACAATATTTTCATCATAGAACAAGACTAATTCTCTGTTATTTTCTTAATGATATAATCAGTTATATACTTACTAAGTAATCAGACTTTAACATTGAATATTGTTAATGAAAATATAATATAATATTAGATTGATACGTATCATTGTACCCCGCTCATTACCGTATCAAAGTGCCCCAAAGGACTTTTTCCACAAACAATTAATTTTATCAAATATATAATAATCTTGCAATCAAAAACATTTTAAAATACAATAATAACTATATTTACTTACCTTTAGTAACAAATAATAACAAAAACAACTAAGAGTATCCTCCTGAGACATAATTACATTTCACGTCTTTTTTTTGTAGGCAGCGGCGCACGCCACTTCCAACACGTTAGTGACCGTTGAGGCCCAACGGCAAACTGGCGGCGAGCGGTGTTACAACTGTCATTCTTGTGAATGTCCTTGAGCATTCTAGTGATGTGCCGGACTGTGTAGCGTTTATCGGTTTTGAGATATAGATACTGTACCAATGTGCCCCGTGAATCAATGTGCCCCCCCTCCCCCTACTTATGGTATCGAAGTTTGCCCGGATTTGGAAAGAGTAATTCATTTAGGGGGATCAAGATCTCAACTCTTAAGAGGCCGAATAAGATCAAGGCATATTAGCCAAAGAATATACTACGTGGATATTTTATATGAAAGTCAATCGACAAATAACCCTTTAGACGACATAGTGTCATATTACTGCAGCTGTATAGTGGGGAACAGAACTCTGGGCTGTAGCTGTCATGTCATGACAGTGATCTGGTATCTGGGTTGGGCGAGACACCAGAACATATTATCAGCTCCGGCTTCATTTTTAGATAATGTTCTTGTAAGATTCACAGAATAACGAATAAATAAATCACATTTTTATTGTTTTATTTCAATATCTTTTACGTCCTTCGTTACTCAGTGCGTTCGTTATCTAGTTTAGGCAGGAATTAACAATCACCACATACTAATTAAGCCCTCTTGACGCGTTTGTCTGTCGCAGATACATCCAAATGCCTAGGTAAAAGTTCATTGCAATGTCATTTGTTTGCAGCTTTTTATGCCTATTGACGTAGGAGTTACACGATTTATTTTCAAGATTGTAGAGATATGAAAAGTTGCTGAAACTTTTTTTATATGAAATACTAATATTCAGCTATTCAGCATTACATATTGCTAGGAACCATGTTTATACATTCCTGGAGCAGTGGTCCATACTCTATTTAGCCATGTCCTTTGGCTAGAAGCAATTTCAAGCAGAAGTAAAGGAAAAAATCCGAAAAGCGTGTAGTTACATTACAAAAAAAATATTTTTCCCGGGATAAACTATTACATACCGACAAATTTGATGGTACCCTCGGTTCGCGAGCCGGACTCGCACTTGACCGGTATTTTTTAAGACAATTAAAAGTTGCACACGGTTGTATCAACTCGGAAAGGGATCGTCACCGTATCAACTCGAGCCATTCAGTATTCTTTGTATGAAACTCCTTACTGCAACGCACACTGAGAGAAAAGAGACTGTGACCTCTGAGTTTGTTTCGGCCTTTCTTCTCAGATTAGTCAGATAGGAATGATAAATGATTTATTTTCTGTAAGTAGGTTTGTACAAACACTTTTACACGTCAACACGTCAAAGGAAACGCCTTAACCTTAACTTGCCTTAACGTCGAACTTGCAGTTCCCGCGCTTACGGCTCGTCGTCCCGCGCTTACGTCTCTCCGTACCGGAGCTTACATCTCATCGTCCACCCTTGCCTTTAACTATAGGAAAACGATTGTAGAAAAGGGTAATTATATCGTGTAGTCTATCCAATGCGTCATTTGTTGTTTGAGCAAAGACTCATTCATGAGCAAAGGTCATTTTGGTTTGTGTTGTTTTTCGTGGTGTCGTATGTATGTTTGTTCTGTTCTGGCTAATGTGCTTATTTTTAAATCGATTAAGAAACTCAATCTGGTACTTCTTGTAGTCAATTCTTGTGTTCAACTTCAAACATAATTAATGTGATAGATAGTACTGATGGTAACTTTTCCTAGACCTGTCGTTGATGCTATTAATATGTATTTTGAATTGTGTATTTTTACGTATTTACAATTTTTATAATTTTGTATTATTAACTCTAGGTTGTAGTTAATTGTATGCCATCAAAAACATAACTTGTAAAAAAAGCCAAGTCTCGCAACTCAGTTCTTCTACCGTAAATAATTGTGAGATCTATGTAATACGAAGTCGGTTAATTTATTTAGTCCCCTACTTAAGGGACCTTCTGTCTTAAGTTATTACGTAATTAGCTAACCCAACAACATCTTATAGTGACCATATCAACATTAAAAAAAAATTATGTTTTAAATAAATAGATTGACTTGGCCATCGCACGAAAACACAATGTATCTTCCATACATATTATATTAAATTAGATTGTTTAGTACTATTGCCAAGTCAAACTATTTATTTAAAACATAAAAGATTTTCAATATTGATCCACAACGAAGTTATAGGGGTTCGAAAATGGCCTGAACTGCTTCGAGAAAAGGATGGCACGGCCGTGCCGCTTTTGGCTCGACTTGGCGGGGGCACTGCTGTACCCCCAGATTTTCCTTTAAATAAGGATTATATTGTATGTTTATAATAAATACAGTATTGTTTCGTAGTTTATAAAGTACGTTACGCAACTCAGTTATCCATGAGTTATTTGGGTTGTTGTCATTATATCCTATGACTAAAACTAATAATATAATATCGTCATTTATCAATGTCTTTACGAAGTCGTCATTGCAGCTGTTAAGAATCTGTGCACTTGTTGCATTTTAAATTATTCAAAAGTAAAATTACGAAAACCACAAACGAAATCCGGTCAGACTCTACTGATTTGTATGTGCAGGTGGAGCGGTGCGTTGCGGAGCAGAGCGGTGCGGTGCGGTGCCGCCGGCGACATGCCGCCGTCGCCGCTGCCGCTACTGCTGACTCTTCTCCTTGTAACTCGTAAGTGCAGACGATGCCATGAGACGGAGCGTCCACACTAGTACCCACACACTAGCACGTGCTTGTTAGCCAGAAAATTCAAATTTTCTCATGTTTTTTGTAAATTACAGGTCAATGTCGGGTCGTATGTTGATCAAAATATGAGTTGCGACCGTAACAAATGTATATTTAAAAAATCAAAATCAAAATGTTTTATTTCACATAAACCTACATGGGCACTTATGAAACATCAAAAGCTAGGTGCACGGTTCCAATTGGTCGTTTCCTATGGAGAAGAACCGGCAAGAAACTCCATGGTTACTCTTTTTAAAAATAATTGGCTTTTACAATGTTTCCAGATTACAGTAGGTATGGGAGGACAGCGCAGGCCTGTCTACAAGTACCAAGTACTTGATAAAATAGAAAATGGTCTACAGATCTAAAGTCTATAAGGCCTACAAAGTCCTCACATTTACAAAATAAGAATCTATCAAAAGGATAGATAATAAAAAAAAGAAAAATAATAATAAAAACCTACTAAAACCAAGTGTTATTCTCATTAAAACCACTAATAAAGAGGTGAAAAATTTCAAGTGTCTGTATATAATGTCAAATAATAAAGAAATTATGTCAAAAGTATGTAAAAAAAAAAATAATAATTTAATAAAAATTAAACATCGTAATTTGAGAGCAGTTAATAGACATTTACATAGTTATGCCGCCAGGGAAGCCACATGTGCAGAAGGAATTATTGCCAGACTAGCTTGTCTTCAACGTAGTCTTTAATCTTATAATATGCTTTTTTGATAAGGACACGTTTGATGAGGGTTTTGAACTTTCCATCGCTAAGTTCTGTAACCGGCTTTGGCAACTTGTTATAAAAACGGATGCTGTTTACAAGAAATGACTTGCTAGTTTTAGTTAATCTAAATTTAGGTAACACAATTTCATTTTTACTACGTGTATTTATATTATGGAAATCGCTTCTTATTTTAAAGAGTCCTAAGTTTTTGCAAACATACAAAATACTTTCTAAAATATAAAGAGACGGCAGTGTTAGTATATCAATTTCTTTGAATTTGTTTCTAAGAGACTCGCGAAGACCCATTGTATAGATTGCGCGGATTGCCCTCTTCTGTAAAATGAAAATTGAATCTACGTCAGCAGCCGATCCCCACAGCAGAACACCATAAGACATAATACTGTGGAAATAAGCAAAGTATACTAACCTAGCTGTGGCTATATCTGTCAACTGCCTTATTTTTCTTACTGCATATGCAGCTGAACTTAATCTACTTGAGAGAGCTCTAATGTGTGCGCCCCATTGCAATTTTGAATCTAAAGTAATTCCTAGAAATACAGTTTCCGTAACAGCATCTAGTCTTTTGCCATCAAGTTCTAAATTCAGACCCACTTGAGGTACATTTGGTAATGAAAACTTAAGACATTTAGTTTTGTTCGCATTAAGTAAAAGATTATTAGCTGCAAACCATTTCGAGAGAACAGCCAGACTATCGTTAACATGTAAGACATCCGTATCTTTTCTATCTATTTTAAAAATAAGGGAAGAGTCATCAGCGAATAAAATGATATCCGACAAGTTAGCAATCATGTAAGGAAGGTCATTAATATAAACTAGAAATAGGAAAGGGCCAAGAATTGAGCCTTGAGGCACGCCCATCTTAACTAGAGACCCCGATGATGTCGCCCCGTTAACGTTTACTTTTTGCTGCCGCTTTGACAGATAGGAAAGAACAAGATCAGCAGCTTGTCCACGAATTCCGTAGTGGTATAATTTACAGATCAGCGTATTATGGTCAACGCAGTCAAACGCTTTTGAGAGGTCACAGAAAATGCCAATTGCATCCTGGGACTTCTCCCAGGATTCCAAAATGTGACTGATGAGTTTTACTCCCGCGTCTGTCGTCGACCTACCTTTCGTGAAACCAAACTAGCGACTATGTAAAATCCCATTTGAATTAAAATGTGACACCATCTGGTCCAGCATGATTTTTTCATAGATTTTGCTCAATGCTGGTAGCACAGATATAGGTCTATAATTGGAGGGATCAAACTTACTACCCGATTTGAAAATTGGTACTACTTTACTATGTTTCATTAAGTCAGGAAACGTACCGCTGTCTAAACATTGATTAAATATGCCTGTTAGGGCAATTGTGTCAATAATATCTCCAAGAACCTTAACAGAAATCCCCCATAAGTCTTCAGTGTTTTTTATGTTAAGACTTTTAAATGCTTTTTTAATTGTGTCAACAGAAATGGGCTTGAATTCAAAGCTTGGAATTTCCCTATTAAAATTTTCCTTAAAAAGGGCTTCAGCTAATATAGGTGTTGAGGGGAGAGACTTTGTAACCTCTATTGGGATATTGGTAAAGAAATTTTCTAGTGTCTCAGCAACTTTTAACTTATCTGAAATGGTTTCATTATCAATTTTTAGGGACAACTCATTCTGATCTCGCTGTTTTGTGTTTCCAGTTTCTTTGTTTATTACCTGCCACACAGCTTTTATTTTACTATTAGACATGCTAATTTTGTTACTAATTAATTTAGATTTAGCCTACAGAACTATTAACATAAGCATCTTCACAACTCTCTAAGATAGAAATGGCCTCAAATATCGTGATTTCGTGAAATAGACGCCGATATATTATGTAGGTATAAACTCTGAAATAAATGTTATTCTATTCTATCATATATTTTGAACTCTTAGTTATTTTTAACCGACTTCGAAAAGGAGGAGTTTCTCAATTCAACTGTATGTTTTTTTTTGTAAGCAATAAAAATGTGGATCGCTTCCAAAAATTATTTTTTTAACGGATAACCCTATGCCGCAGGGGTGCTCCTCCATACATTTTATTAAATTTGCTTAGTGTTTTAATTATCTTCAATAATGCGTATTTTTTCCATTAGTTTATATTGACGATGTTATATACTTACTGTTACTAATATTTATACAGCAAGTACTGATATACGAATTTGTGGGGGGTAAGTACAACCAAAAAGTGAATTAATTATAATTCCGTAACTATGGGAAGTCGGGGCATTCGGGGCCCCAGGGTAAGACGGACACCCCTTCTCCTTTGCAGAATAATAAACCGAGACGATCGGAACTAGTCGGATCGCTTTACAGTTGACCTCGCACTTGCGAGACTAGTGGTTTTGTATGCGTATCAGCCCGTCCCTCCTAGAAAAACGTATATTGACGCTTTTTTTTCATTTTTAAGTCTGTGTTGTAGCTAATTCGTGGTTGTGTTTAGTTCTTTAGTAAATATCTACGATCAAATAGTATGTGGCTGAATAACTAGAAAAAGTAGAGCTAATGAAGTAATTAGCAATATTTGGCAGGTAGGTACCTATTTAGTTCACAACTTTCTTCAGATTTTGTTAAAATTTATTTTATACTAGCTTCCGCCCGCGGCTTTGCCCGCGAGGTATGTACCTCAAACAAAACAAAACGGGCGCCTTTAACAAAAATTTGGCAGAGAGATAGATTGCATCTCGGGGAAGGCCCCGAGATGCAATCTATCTCTCTGCCAAATTTTATCGAAATCCGTTCAGTAGTTTAGTCGTAAAATGATAACATACAGACATACAGACAAACAGACAGAGTTACTTTCGAATTTATAATATTAGTATGAATGACCGCGAGGGCATTTCGGTCGGAGCAAAATGAGCAAGGCGGCCGTGCCTCGGGTAATTATGTTAAGTTTATCTTTTTTCATCAGTTACAATAATTTATGTTTCGTATCTACCAAAGGAAAACAGAGCGGCTAAATAGAGCTTGGGGGAGATGGAAGTCCCCGTAAGCGCCTATAGATATCATGCCAAAACCCAAACACAAGTCCAGTAAAGAAGCTTAAACACAGAAACCAGCTTAGGAGAAAAAAGTAGAGAAGAAAAAAAACGTATGAAAAAGAATGAGAGAAGAAGACATGAGCGTTTTTACTGTGGCTGTAGGTGCCCGGACTCCAGAGAGGGCTTCGGTTTTACTTATACCAGGCCACTCAGAAAGGGTGTACTATGCCAAATCGAGTGCCAAATGATCGAATATCAATTGATCGACCACTATAAATCGAAAGTCTAAATACTCGAACGTTCATAATATCGAATGGTTAGTAAATCGAATATTCAATATATCGTACAATCAATACATCGAGTGTTCGAAATATCGTATTCATTCTATCGAAATATCAATATATACTGAATACTTTTTTTGTTTGGAAAACATTATGTTTGTGGAAATATTCATTCTCGTGAGACGGGAAATAATAATTTACTATAGCACGCTCATCATCTGTGTTTCTACCCTTACTATAGTCTGTGTTTCAAAATAATACACTGGGTTTTCCTAGAACTCAAAACAAATGTTGGAACACGTTGCTTGATAAGCGCAAACGGGGTCTTTAGGCTACCATAAAATTTTTAGTTAAGGAGCAAGCTACAAATAGGACAAATGAAAAGGCAAACGTGGGATTGGGAAGACCTACTTCACAAAAAAAAGACAAAAGGGATGATAACGCTACCTATATAAGATATCGATATCGATTTATAAGACAATAATTAAAGATTAAAATCTGATTTACGTATATTTCGATGGAATGAATATGCGATCAAACAAATATTTGATATTTTGAACACTCGATGTATTGAGTGTACGATATTTATTGAATGTTCGATTTATTAACCATTTGATATGAACGTTCGAGTATTTAGACTTTCGATTTATAGTGGTCGGTCAGTTGATATTCGATCATTTGGCATTCGATTTGGCATAGTACACCCACTCAGAAAGTATTGCGAAAAAAAGTTTTTATGTATAAATAAGAGACTGGCCAGTTATAATCTATTTTGATAATAGGTATGATTATATTTTGTAACTAAAAAAAGGTACGTTCCTATTTCAAAATTTCCCTCTACATTGTTTGCGAGCTAATTTAAATTAGGGTGTCTCATTCAAACACGGATCTCCCCGGGAACATTTTCGTGCTAAGATTTTTTACGATTTCAAGTGTCGCCTGAAACCGGACAAATCAAATGGCATTCATGGATGAAGGCCCTTCTAAGGCAACCATGTATCGTTGGTATAACGAATTCAAGCGCGTTCGACTAACTTTGGGGGATGAAGAAAGAAGTGGTCGCCCTTCAACGGCTTTTACGGAAGAATACGTGCTAGCAGTGAAAAATGTAATCCAAGACAATAGGCGAGTTACGTATCAAGAGATTCAGCACATACTGCAGGTTGGATCGGGAAGCCTTCACGAAATTCTACACGTGCAGCTTCGCGTGAGGAGGATAGTTTCACGCTGGGTGCCGTACAACCTCACCGATGCTCAGAAGCAGGCCCGGGTGGAATGGTGCCGTGATATGATAAACAAATTTGAAGCAGGCTCGTCTCGGCTTGTGACATTATCACAGGTCCAGGATCTAGGAACGAAGCGCCAGTCGACATTTTGGGTGTTTCAAAACAATTCAAAGCCTACCAAAGTGAAGCAATCTAGAAGCGGAGGGAAGATTTAGATCGCGAGCTTTTTCCATTTGACTGGCTACTTGGTGTCAATTCCTTCACGGAACCAAAGAAGCATCAACACTGAAATGCTTTTCAGAAGTTTTCTCTGTTGTGAGCAACAAGCGACCAAACTGGTCTCCGCGGGCTACTGCTCCACCACGACAACGCGCCCTCGCACACCGCGCTCAAAACGAGAGAACAAGAGACTTCCTGGACAGCACGCCGGCCAAACTCCTGGGTCACCCTCCTTACAGCCCTGACCTAACACCGTGTGACTTCTTTTTATTCCCGAAAATAAAAAATCAGCGAAAAGTGGTTCTGACGCATGAAACTTTGTATAGAGGCTAGTGTGGAGAGTACTTTGGGCGACTAGAATCAATTCTATTTTATCGTAATTTTTGACGTTCAAAAATGCCTTTTATGTGTTTATTTGAAATAAATGTTTTGACTTTGACTTTTTGAAAAGATTTAATAAAAAAATATTTACTTAAAGAACATTTTTTTTTATTTTCGCAAACTTTCTGAGTGTTCCACGTATAAGAGACTGGGTGCGCCTATTATGCCCCTTATATGACTAAAGGCATGTAGCATCCGGTTAGACTGGAAGCCGACCCCAACATAGTTGGGAAAAGGCTAGGCAGATGACGATGATGATATGACCAGGCAATAATTTCAACTTGATACGTGTAAAGGCATCAAGTTGAAATTAATAATTAATTTGTTCCTCGAAGCTCCAAAAAATCAAGCTTCTAAGTCAACTTATTAAATAATACGCCTATTTATGCGACATATAATTTGGTCATCATAATCAACCTATAAAACATTCTAAATAGGTACCTAATGTTTGCAGATGACATGAAAATCTATACATCAGTTAAGAGTTTGAATGACGCTAGACTTTTACAGGCGGACATATCTAGATTAGTAAACTATTGAAGAATGAATAAATTAGATCTTCATATATCGAAATGCTCAGGTATAACCTTCACCCGTAAGAACCTTTCAGTCATATTTAACTACTCAATTGCGAATCAGTCTTTATCTCAAACTCATGTCACCAGAGATCTTGGTATTCTTCTGGACAGTAAGCTCACCTTTGAGTGTCATGTCGACCATGTCGCGAAAAAAGCATCCAAAGCCCTGAAATTCATTATTCGTAATGCCAGTTCGTTTAATAAAATGAAAACATTAAAAAATTTGTATTGTGCTTACGTCCGCAGTCATCTCGAATATGGTAGTCTATGAAATCCGAATTATGCAGTGCATTCAAACAGATTGGAAAGAATACAAAGGAAATTCACGAGATACGTAGGTTATACATTTAAAATCCCTTATCTGAGTTACAATGAACGAAGCGCTCGATACCACTTACTTCCACTTGTAACTCGGAGAAATATGCCTGACTTGCGGTTCCTAGTGAAAATAGCACAATCAAGGGTTGATTGTCCTGAACTTCTTTCTAAACTGTCTTTGAATGTTCCACCTCGGCATTCTCGTTTGAGGAATCTTCTTCATGCTCCTTACGCTCGCACAGTTTACCGTAGCAATTCTTATAAGATTCGCTCAGTCAAAGTTTTTAACCAAATTGTTAAGAATAAACACCCTTCAATTGATTTGTTTGCAAGCAGCTTAGCGTCTATCACTACTGTTTTATCTAAACAGTCTAGTATTGTTTCTGATACGCTCTAATAGCGGCTGCACATGCATCTGCCTGCAGGTACTTATTTTATTAGTTAAGTAATAATTTTATAATTAGTGTTAGTTAATGAATTCTAAGTCAATTTTAAAATGTCTACAACAATACTCTATTGTTACCTGTGGAGGCTTGTAAATAGCTTGTCGTCAATTACCTCACTACTACTTCAGTATTTGATAGCTGTAAGCCACCCAAACACAATACAATAAAATAAAATTAAAATAATGATCCTAATGTACTGCTGGGACACGGGCCTCATCTCTACGAGAGGTTACATTAAACCAGATAAAAATTTACAAAGTTAATGGGATAATATAATGACTGTGCCTTCTCAGTACATTTATGATAATCTTTTGTATGCACATAAAAATATTAATCTGTTTAAAAAATACAGTGATATCCATAACATAAATACTAGGAACAAACACAAATTTGTAGCTGCTACAACAAGGTTCAAGAAAATAGGTGGCTCGTTTAGATGCCAATGTATACTTTTTTATAATAAACTTCCTAGCCACATTCAAGAACTAAGCCTTAATAAATTCAAATCTTTTATAAAGCGAAAACTATGCCAGAAAGCCTATTATACTGTAAAAGACTATATTGAGGACAAAAAGGCTTGGGATTGAGCTGCTCCAATAGGTTTAGACAGTGAATGTTATTTTGCTATTTTACACTTTAATAATAGGTCTTTACCTATAAATTTGCCGTTTTGTATGAAAACATTTTAACGAATTTTTTTCATGTATTTTTTATTTGTATTAATCGAAGTAATCACCCATGCAATCAATGCATCTTTGCCAACGCAGTGGCAGTTTATTGATGCCCTTCTTAAAGAAATCAGCTGGACGGGAGGAAACAACTTCGTCAAAGCCATTTTGTATATATATATTTTTTTAAGTATCTATTTACATAAACAATGACATGTACATTTACATTATTTTAATTATTGTGAATGTGAGGACTATATGGGTCATTATTTTCATTTTAATCATGATCTGGCAGTTTGAGTAGTTTATGCGGCCTACCCAAATGTCCTGTCTTTGTCCTGTCTTTGTCATTTCTACATGGTCCTCAAAGATTATGTCCGGATTATTATATACACATTGACATTGATGAATTTTATTTAGACAATGACATGAATACTTACTTTGTAAAGTTTTTTTTTTTTCTTTTAACAATTGTGAATGTGAGGACTATGTGGGTAATTTTTTTTCTGTTTTCCTTCTTAGTTTTAATCATGATCTGGCAGTTTGAGTAATTTACGCGGCCTACCCAAATGTCCTTTCTTTGGTATTGTTCGTCGAATCGTTGAGCTCCTCAATTTCTGAGTTGAGCTGCACGATTTTTGACAAATGCGTGCACTGATTGGATAGGTCCGCTCAATCTGTGTGGTTCTTTCCTCAAAAGACCATTTCAGACACCAATCTACATGGTCTTCACACGCTCTGACCAAGATTTTGTCTGGACTTTAAAAGAGACTGTGATCTCTGAGTTTGTTTCGGCCTTTCTTCTCAGAGTAGTCAGATAGGAAACGCCGACCACATCTAGTGTAAAAAATATGATGACGTGTAAAAGTGTTTGTAAAAACCTACTTACAGAAAATAAATCATTTATCATTTAATAAAAATATAAAAGTTTTTCACTTTTTAGTTTCGGTGGGGTGTGGGGTAAGCCCATTCGTATACCACTAGGTACTTGCTATGTAAACAATAGTGACAGGAAGTATTATAACATCAACAAGGTCGCTCGAAAATATCAGCTGTTCCCTACATTTTGACTGAGTTATACGAACATAAATGTAGGGAACAGTTGATTTTTTTTCGCGATTTCAGTTAAGTTGTTCATAATGACGAGTACAATGACCTCTTAAGAGGTTGTTAATGTTTTACCAATAACCCTGTATAATTATGTACTTATATACTTATTATACTTATATTATTATTACTTATGTACTTATTATGTACTTATTTTAAAATGTCACTCAAATTTATTTTCCTCTTTTTAGTTCGCGTTATTCTTTCTTTTTAGTGTTCCGTACCCAAAGGATAAAAACGGGACCCTATTACTGCCGTCATAAAGAAAAGGGGCACAACTAAAATTGAGTTATATACATATTTGGAATCAGAAAAAAAAGGCGCAAATGCCAGCTTTTTACACAATTTTCAAAAAAAAGTTAGTTGAGCCCTTTTTCTTTATGAGGGCAGATTACTAAGACTCCACTGTCCGTCTGTATGACTGTCTGTCACCAGACTGTATCTCATGAACCGTGATAGCTAGACAGTTGAAATTTTCACAGATGATGTATTTGTGTTTCCGCTATAACAACAAATACTAAAAATAGAATAGAATAAATATTTAAAGGGGCTCCCATACAACAAACATGCTTTTTTCGGTGTTTTTGCCTTGTGGTACGGAACCCTTCGTGTGCGAGTCCGACTCGCACTTGGCCAGTTTTTTAGGTTACGTTTTTATTTAAATAAAAGCTTGTTTTAAAAACTTTTTTTTTATTTTATTTAACTTTTTACTTTTTAGTCTTAAAGATTTATTATTAACATCTTTTTTTTTACCAATTTTTATTCATTTATTTACATTATTTTATTGATTTACACCATTGACATAATTTACCCTATTAAGATTATTTACATCATTGACATTATTTACATGGCACCATTTACTTTATTTATACCACTGATGTTATTTAGTGTCTTTAAATATTACCTCCTGTTTGTTTTTTATTTTAATTGAATTAATCGTTTTGATTGTTCACGTATCGTTTTCTACTCTTCAAGTCCTTTCATTTGATATGCATATTATGGGGGTTGAAATAAAATGTAATCCGCCATTTTAGCGGCGGCCATATTTAATTTAGAGTGATGTTGCTAAATTTATCGTTTTCTGCTCTTCAAGCTCTTTCATTTGATACCCAATAGTAAAGGGGATGAAAAAATATATACTCCGCCATCTTGGAGCGACGGCCATTTTAAAATTATTATAATATTGAATATTGCACATTGTATTGTCACCAGAACTAAAGGTGTATGCAAAATTTCAGCTCAATCAGATACCAACAAGTGGTCGAACATACGAACAGTGCAAGTCAAATAAAAGCTTGTAAAAAGAATCCTACTTACAGTTAAATTGAGAACCTCCTCCTATTGGAAGTTGGTTAAAAAGGCGCAATAATCTCTGACACTAAATCCAAGTGACGGCGGTGCAGTGATAAAAACATTTCAGTTTCGCAGTCGGGTTTTTTTATTTTTGAAATTACTTACTTTTTTATTTCCAGCTTTTTAGTTTACAAATGTGAAAGATTTCGCAAACGATTTAGTTCTTGGTACTTACGTGTTTTTTACGATTTGACTCTTCGAATTACTTTTAACCATATAAGTTATATATATTTTTGTAATCACCTTTTAAAACCCTTTATTTTGATACCCCACTCGATAGGTTTCGAGAAAAAAAAAATTTTTTTTTGAAGACATATTGCGCCAAAAATCGGCCATTTCATTCTTTTTTTCAATTTTGTTATACCCAGTGTCACTCGTAATTAAGACGAATCTAACGGCACCTCTCGAGCTGAAATCGATCAAGCCGTTTAGGCTACAGAGCGTGCCAATGAAATATTACATACATACATACATACACTCGAAAAACATAACCCTCCTTCTGACGCAGTCGGGTAAAAAAGCATTCAAATCGTAGATTTCAGAAAACAGTTATTGGAGCATCTATGTCAGAAACTACAAGAACCTGAAGTCCTAGTAAGACCGAGAAGAATAAAACATGTTTTATCAAAAAGAAATGGTATGTTAAGAGCAGCTAGAAGAATCTGTCGTCAGTTTAATAAAGAGATAGCTTCAACCATGGGTAGCAAGATTGCTAAAAATAAGTCACATAAAGTGATCACTTATTGCGAACAATGTCCCTCCAAACCATCACTTTGCTTGCCCTGTTTCAATAAACTTCACTAATAATATGTCAATTTTTTTCTATTTTATTCTATTTTAATATTTTCTAGGTCATTTAATTGTTAGCCATTTTTATACATAAATAAACACAAGAAGAAATTAAATTTAAAAAACCCCCGACACAAAAGAACAATGAAATTAAATGTAATTGGAAAAGGATAAAATAATTTAAAAACTCCCGACTTAAAGAATTTATGTAACGAGACTAAAACAGATAAATTCATATGGCAGTCGAGGGACCTCTTAGAATAGAAAGTGTTCCACAGAACGGTCCCCCGACTTCCATAAGAATTTATCTGTTTTAGTCTCGTTACATAAATTCTTTACGTCGGTAGTTTTTAAAATATTTTATCCTTTTCCAATTACATTTAATTTCATTGTTCTTTTGTGTCGGGGTTTTTTTAAATTTTAAATTTAATTTTTTATTTCATGCTTTTTAAAGGGACTCCTTAATTTTTGTATTTCATTTCTTTTATTTTCTTGCGTTTTAAGATTCAGGTAATTTGGTGTTTAATCGGGTTTTTTATCTGTCAAAAAATAATTATTAATTTATACTTGAAGAATAATTTTTAAGACTAAACAGATTTTTTGTTTTATTATATCCTTTTTCTAGTTCTTCCTTTAGTTATTCAACTTTCGTACAAGTATTTCATAGCTATTAGATACATAGATATTAGATACATAGCTATTAGATAGGTATTTCAGAACTAGTTTATAAAATGGGACTACGACACTATCTGATGTAGAAATAGTAGGATAATTCCATTCGTAAAAATGGTCAAACTCCGTGGTCGTAGGTACCAGTCATCACTCCACTTTCCTCATCAATCTAGGGCATTGATCAGACAAAAAATGAATATTCAAGTTTTTAGTTTTCATTTCGTTAGTTAATATTCCTCATTCCCTTTCAATAATTATAGTGTACATTATTCTACTTTACAAGCCCTTGCATTTGATACCTATATTGAAGGAGTTGTGAAAAAAATTGTAATTCGCCATTTTGTGACGGCGGCCATCTTGGATTTGAAATTTGTAATAGTGTATACTATTCTACTAGTCAAGCCCTTTCATTTGATACCCATATTGAGGGACTTGTGAAAAAAAAAATGTAATTCATCACTTTGTGGTCTTTGTGGTTTGTGGTAAAATTGTAATTCGCCATTTTGTGACGGCGGCCATCTTGGATTTGAAATTCATCATGGTGTATAGTATTCTACTATTCAAGCCCTTTCATTTGATACCCATATTGAGGGAGTTGTGAAAAAATATTTAATCCGCCATCTTGGACCGATTTTCATCAAACATAGCTAAGGACACTCCCGACTAATTCCCTTTCAAACAAAAAAAACAAAATTAAAATCGGGTCATCCGTTCGGGAGCTACGATGCCACAGACAGACACACACACACAGACACGTCAAACTTATAACACCCCGTCGTTTTTAAGTCGGGGGTTAAAAATTATACATTTTTTATTCTGTTTGAGGGCACCCCTAACATCTCCTAAGAAATTCGCTGCAATTTTTAATCTTTTCTAAATATTAAAAAACCAAGCTGTTTCGGTCGTTGCACAGGGCCACGCGGGTCACATCTTTACCGTATTCATTCAATATTAATGCCCCGTGGCTCGTAATCAACGTTTGATGTGAACACCTCGCTCCGGTCACGGGTGTCCTCCGTGGCCCGAACAGTTCAATACAGGGTGGCCCACAGGTGTCCCCCGTGGCCCAAATGACTAACTGCCATTTTTTGCTCGGCGTTTAACGTGATATTTAAAATTTAAAAAAGACTATAGTCTGTAAATCTCCTTTTTACCATTGCCACTCGGAAAAGGGTATTTTATTCATCGATAACAGTACCTCTACCATGAGTTGTTATCGAAAACTTACTCGCTAGCGTCAAACTCGCTAGCGTATTAACGTGGATCGAATAGATTTTGATAATGCTTGCACCATGAGTTTTACGGAGACTTACGCAGGCGCTAAGGTAAACTCGATAGATCGTGTCGTATGGAACGTCACTTCCTTAAGTTTTGTTTCTTTCTTTCTCAGTAATAAGGAGAGAGACCGGCATATATTATGCTCAAAATGTAGTGCTATCGCCTATGCTTAAAATGTTATGATAGGCAATAATCCGACTAAATAGAATGGTTGGCGGTTAGTGAACTTCTTAAGGTATTTAGTGGCTGTTGAATTTTTATTCCTTATATGTCACTGTTGTGTCATCGAGTGTCGATTTCAATTTGTAATTTTGTATTTGTTGACATTGTGTTCACGGCGTTTTTTAATAAAATTCATAAATCATAAATCATTTATTAATTTGCAAACATGGGTAAAATATACATCGATGTTTTTTTTTTTATATAGAAGTAGTAAAGTTCTCCATGCTTAACACGTTAGCTGCGGCACCAATTTTTGCAAACTTTCCGTTCCTGCGGTACGAGGTATTATCGGCCCGCACCGTGACCAGACGTTAGGGCGACACGAGGTCTATTAGACCCCACCTCCTTTAACAGACTAAAATCCATTTTCTGGCGCGAAATCAAAGATAAATGAAAAATTTTGGTCCTTATCGATATAACAGTGAATTGATGAACCCTAATCTACCGTCGCCCCGGGATCTGATAGCTAGTTTAGGAATTATTGGCAAAACAAAATATGGGATCTTATACACCTCGTAACGCACTGAAATAGGGTAAATTTTCGCTAAGATTAGTGATGGGAAAAATAATACCGACGCAACGACGTTTATCTATTTTTGTGTGAAAATCTTAATGCGGTTCACAGAATAGAAAAAAAAGAAAACCAGAAGTAAAAAAGAAACTATCCTATGTATTCTGCATCGGGCTTTAAAAATACACTTATTAGAACTTGAATTAACATAAAAAAATCAGTAACAATATACTTTTTTATAAAAAATCGCAATATATATGTTGTACTTATTTATGAGTGTTTTTCATTGAAACAGGGTAGACAATAAGATGTTTGCACTGAGAGCACTGAGTCAAAATCCCTTTGGATTTTTTATCCGCTTCACGAGATGGTAAAATGTGCGTAGTTTCTGGTAACAACCAACACACCTTCTTCTTTTTTCACCCTTTTCGAGGAAATGACGTGCGCTGCTTTCAGGTGCCGAAAAATTACAAACATGTAAAGATAACGTAATAAAACTGGCATTGTTACTTAGGTTAGATCGTAGATGAGAATAACAATGATAATGTATATTGTGGAGTTTTTCACTACCTACAAAAATATCAATTAAAAACTTACCTGTTTTGGTTCTGTTTCTGTATTTTTTTAAATTTACTTCTTCCGACATCGTTTAGACATGTTCGGCGATGTAAAAGGACGTGCTCTCCAATCGACGTGATGCACAACACTAGTCGCGGGAAGCTCGCGTTGGGTGCGGTACGAGGTCCGAGGGGATATGGGACGTTTTAGCCTCGTTCCGCACTGCATTAAAATTATATTAATTCAGTGCGGTACGAGGCCTAAGACATCCGGTACCAAGGTAGGTATACCACCGAGTCCGGGACCATTAGCGCGTCTCAAATATACATTTATCTCTTTTCTATACTGGACCAAACCAAAGCTATGCCCTTCGCACGACAGAGATGTTCACGTTTTTCCTTGCCGCACCACAAGGAAGTTGCATGAGGGGTCATTTAGGCCTCGTTTCGCACTTAACGTGTTAACCGTCATATGGGTATGCAAATAATTCAAAGTACAATATAATATTTAAAATGTCAGCCTTCTCAGTCACAGTTACGAAATAGTTAATAAAATATTTACATGTCAGAATACAAAAATAAAAAAATAAAAAATAGGTAGGTACAAATACAAATTAAATTACAAACAGTCTAAATTAAATTTGAAAAAATTAAAATAGCAATACAATTCACAGTAATAGATTACAGTCAGATTTAAAAATAATACAAACTGAGTTCAAAATACTTCATTAATTATTCATAAAACTAGTAGTTATTTTTCCTAATATAATAAATCGGATGTATCAGGCCTACCACCTTTCATTTAAATAGTCATTAATATGGTAGTAGCATTTCGCAACTAATAATTCGTGAAGTTTTTTTTTAAATTGATCCAGGTTTTTAATTTCTATAATATGTTCAGGTAACTTATTATAGATTTTGGGTGCCATACCAAGAAATTTTTTATTAAAAATAGCTTTTTTGTGCGGTATTGTGCATATTTTATTTTTGTGGCGTAAACTCTTTGGATGATTATACATGTGTATGTTTGCCTTAACATAGCTCGCTACTTCGTATATGTAGAGACAAGGAAATGTAAGTAGCTGAAGCTTTTGGAAATGCGGCTTACAAGTGTCTGTGCTTTGAATGCCACATATTGCTCATATGCATTTCTTCTGTGCCTTGAACACCATTTCTCTATCGGGTGAGTTTCCCCAAAATATAAGTCCAAATCGCAATGTAGATGATACATATCCGTGGTATGCCATTAATAATGTTGACTGGTTTGTAATTTTCCTTAAGTTATAAAGGGCATATGACCACTGGCTAAGCTTTTTGCATACATTTTCAATATGTATTTTCCAGTTCATTTTTTTATCGATCCAGATTCCTAAGAATTTAGTATTATCCGTCTCCTGAATATATTTGTCACCATATCGAACATCTAGTTTTTTATTTTTTGTTCTTTGTTCAAATGAAATGTAAGTCGTTTTTTCTAGATTTATTTTAAGATTATTTTCCATGAGCCAGCTTATTACGTTATTTAAGGTATTGTTTATATCATTTGCGAAAGTCTTATCATTTTCATTTCTAAATAATATTGTACAATCGTCCGCAAATAAGATCATTGGATTGGAAATACTTTTAGGCATGTCGTTAATATATATAATGAAAAATAATGGTGCAAGAACACCGCCCTGCGGTACCCCTAATAAGGATTTGCGATATTCAGACGTATATGTAATTTCTGTTTTTGTGTAGGGGCAGATTTTCTTTACGCATGTACATTGTTGTCGATTCATTAGGTATGATTTAATAAGCTGAAGGACATTACCTCTAATGCCACATTTTTCCAATTTGTTAAGGAGTATTTTGTGGCTAACGTGGTCAAATGCCTTAGTCATGTCCATAAATAATGCGACAACAGGAGTTCTGCTGTCAACGTTAGTAAGTACATGTTTGACAAGCGCATATATAGCGGAATTGATACTTTTACTTTGCCTAAAGCCATATTGTTCGCTGATTAATATTTTATTGGTTTCCAAGAAGGAGTATACACTTTTATAAATTATTTTCTCAAATATTTTAGAGAAGACTGGGATAAGGGCAATGGGTCGGTAATTACTAGGATCTTGCTTGTCACCTTTTTTAAACATAGGTTTTATTACAGAAATTTTTAGTTTTTCCGGGAATATACCCTTTTCAATGCAATCATTGATAATGTGACTAAGTATGGGTGCAATTATGAAAGATGTAGCTTTAATCACTTTGGTGTTTATATCGTCATATCCAGCGCTGTTTGTGTTTTGTAGAGAATTTATTATTTTAATAATGTCAGCTGGTACCGTTGGTATCATAAATATTGAATCAGAAATTGTGTCAAATGTCAGCATATTATTATAGTTAATGTCACTTTGAGATTGAATTTGATTAATAAAATATTCATTAAATGATTCCGCTATTTGTTCTGGACTGTCAATAACTTTATCGTCAATAATTATTTTGTCTATTCCTTCTTTTGGATAATTTATTTTCTGTTGATTAATTATACTCCATGTAGCTTTACTCTTGTTTTTAGAATTGTGTATAGTTTGAGAATTTTGGGCTTTTTGTGTTTTTTTAATTATGTGTTTTAATCGATTGGTGTAGGTTTTAAGTTTGCTTTTGTTTTCTAGGTTAGGTGATTTTCGATATTCCCATAGCATGTCCCTCTTTCTTTTGGAACATTTTTTTAGTCCCGTTGTTATCCATTTTGGTTTTTTAATTACCGAAACTTTTATTTTATTAATTGGAAAACATAAGTCATAGAATAATTTATATATGTCATGGAATTCATTGAACGCATCATTGGGATCTGAGCACATATATACATCATAAAAATTGAGACTTTGGAGACATTCTCTAAACTTTTTGATATTTTCATCGCTATAGTCACGTTTCTGAATATACCAATGAGATAGTGTGCAAGTTTTCTTGACACGACATTTTAGTAGCTGCGCCGTGTGATCCGACAATGCGAATTCTTTAATCTCACATCTGCTGCCTCTGGTATTATGAATTATATTGTCGATGCAGGTCCCACTGCATAGACGTGTTGGTGATCGAGTACCCAAAATTAGATTATGGCTACGTAATATGTTTTGAAAGGTGAAGGAAGCTTTGGTATTTTTGCAAATGTCTATATTAAAGTCTCCACACAGTATGATCTTATTATTTGGTTTCAGACAAATATCTTTTAGGATCATGTCCAAGTGATCAAAAAACATAGATAGTTTATCTTTTTTATTATTTGGCGGTCTATAAATACATATGATTATGATAGGGTGAGACAAAAGCTTAATCGCACAACATTCTATTAGATTGGATATGGCCCATTTCCTTACATTAATAACCTCAAATTTATGTATGTTTTTGATTAGAATGCATGACCCCCCATTTCTATCATCTCTAGTGTAAGATGTTGCAAGTGAATAATTAGCAATATGTAAATGTTGAAGGTCACCCTGTTTCATATTGTGTTCCGTTACACAAAGGATATCAATTGACTTACCTTCTTCTGAGAGTTAATTAAGATGTACGCCTAATAGATCCGATTTACTTATTAGACCATTTATGTTTTGATGCATTATATATATGTGATTATATACGAAAAAAGTCATGATTATCTACAACCTTGTCTACATGCTTATATGTTGTTGGTGTTCTGTCTGTCTGTCCAAATAAATCTAAATCGTAACGTATATTTCTCATAATTCGGTCGTGTATGTTCTTCATTCCGTATCTAGTTATTTTACCAGTTCTGTGGGAGAACATCTCAAGGGTCAGATCATAGTTACTATCAAAGAAATATGCATATTCATTACTTTGTATATCTGAATACAGAAGATTATTAAACATGTCTACTTTGTAATTATATATGGGAGCACCCGCCACATAGGTGGCTGCACATATTATGACATTTGTATGGTTTATACTTTGCAGGGAAACTCTCATTTTGTTTATTATGTCTCTGTAGTCTCTTTCTTCTTTTATATCATTTTCCCCGATGAAAAGTAGGCAGTAGTCATTTTTTGTGAACCCTTTTAGTTTAAACTCAATATCGATGAGAAGGTCAGCGGCGGTGCTGTTAGTCCTGATATAGCGGCAGTAGTGAGAATAGTCTGAATAAACCTCCCGTATAGTAGTTAAGGACCCCTTAGTTGTTCTGCTGCTAAATATACACAATTTGTTTTTATGTCTAAGTTTTATTGTCTTATTAGCCAGTTCCTTATCATAGTCATTTAATATGTTTTCGTTTAGTGACGAGATGATGGGAACTTTCTTCAGTTTATTTGGTATGATAGTTGTTTGAGTCTCTTTATTGTCCTTGGCGCTCGGTGTGTAGGTAGTTTGAGTCTCTTTATTGTCCTTGGCGCTCGGTGTGTAAGTAGTTTGAGTCTCTTTATTTTGCATGTTGGAATCAGTTTTTGAGCAGTTGATTTGTGAATCACTTATAATCGCTTCATTAGTACTTCGCCGGTTTCGTTTATTTTGGTTTGGGGTTTTATTATTGTGTATCGGTGACATGGTTGTTCTGCAGGGTGTTGAGCATATTTTCTTATATGTGTTAGTGGTTTTGACCATTTTTTGTAGGTCAGTTTTTAGACGGAAGTTTTCAATGTTTAGATTTTCTATTTCATTGTGTGCGCTCGCTAATTGCATCGTGAGTTTTTGTATTTGTTCATTTAAATCGCCTATAATGTAGCTATTATCATGCAGACTATCTGGAATGCTCATCATAGTGGCATCAAAAATAGCTTTCTCGCTGCTATTTATTACGTTGGACAAGTTGGATAATGAACTTGACCTGCATGGTTTACGATAAGTGACATTGTCGTTTGGTGAGGCCATTTTCCTCGACTATTAAATTATTTTGTCGTTGTGTTATTTAACTCCAGCAATTTTACACAATTTTCTACCAAACCCAAATATATTTTTTCTATGTGGTATCACTTTTAATTTTCCTACTTGCCGCTGGACGTCAAAATGGCGCTAGTTGTACTTTTTTTTATAAAATGGTAACACTTTTTTTTATAATATGGTAACATTTTAGTTCTTCTATTTGTCGCTTGTGGTTGTAATGGCACTAGTAGTACTAATAATTAATTTGTCTATTCACTGCTTGGGGAAATTATGGCGCTAGTTGTTGGATAACATTAGAGTTCAAAGTCCAAATTTTGAAATGTTTTTGTTAACTGTTTTTTACCAAAACAGTTTTTCAATACACTATTAAAGTATTCAGTAAAACTTATTTATTTCATCACTGTTTGTAGATAGAAGTTTCTGCACTGTCATGATCAAAGATTGGTAGTCTAGGATATCGTTTTGTATTGAAATCTGAACTTTTCACTGAACACTGTCTTAAATACTTCCGCACTATTCATAAAGTGTCAAAAATAGTACCTCGGGTAAATTATCGTCACTGCATTTTGTCACACTACTATTTATGCAATTTGGTTGATTATTTATATTTTTGCAAAATTTAAAATATGTGGTCAAGTGTCACTCAGCCAGTGTTGCCAGCTATGTATCATCAGTTAAATAAGTTTACAAAATGACAATAATACAATGAGGACCAGTATGGTACAATTTTTAGAAACTGCCTGTCGCTTCTGCGCTAAGAATCGCCGGTTCATTTGTCGCATGGAGCAAAAAGTTTTGTGATCCAATCTTCCAAAGAAAGTACCTAATTTTATTATTCCGGGTCTGGATGTTTGTGCATGTGATATTTGTGTTTGTAAATGCACCCACGATACAGGGGAAATCCTAGTGTGCAATGTTTAAAGAAAAAAATGTGTAGTTAGTAGATAAAAAGTATGTGTTTTTATGTAAATTTTTGTGTTCCTTATTTTGTTAAATATGCTGTATGTTTCCCATATAATAATAAAATAAATGAAAAGGTTGTATAAGTAAAATGTCTTTTATTTAAATTTAAGTTAATATTCATCACAGAAAGCCTCCTAGGTAGCTGCGAAATGTCCCGCCCATTGGTAAGCTAGAATTTCATTTTCTTGTAATTTTGGCTTGAAATTCACGTTCTTTACGTCGTTGGTCTTCAAATTCAGCGGCCGCCAACATATTCCATGCTAAATAAGCTCTTCCAGACATTATTTTGACTCAAAATACTCAAAAACGTATATAATTTCAATGTAAACATATGTTTCACGCGTCAAAATGCTAGTGAGTGACGTTACTACTATCGTAAGCGTATTTTTCGATAGCGTCTGTCAAATTATTAACTCATGGTGCCGTTTTGTATGGCGACAGCTGAAAAACGTTAGTGACTATCGAATAGATTACGTTAGGTTTCTTACCTATCGAAATCTATAGTGGTCATAGTACGAATTTTAATTCTTTGTGTGACCACTAGAGGCGCTGTACAATATTTCATACATATTATTTACGTAGACGCTAGCGAGTTTTGACAGTGCAAACTCATGGTAGAGCTACAGTGAATAAAACTCTCTTTTAGTCACTGAGTGAATAAAAACATTTTGAATTTGGAACAAGCACGAATATAAGAATTATGTACAAAAATAAATAAAACGTGCTGAAAGTACGTACTGGCTGGCTATAAGGAGCTATTCCTACCTATAGCCGCCTACAAAATTAAATTTAAAATAAAATATCCTGCCAATTTAGGTTATTTTCTATCTGTTGTCGTAATTGTTATAAGTCATTGGAAAATCTAATAACATACATTATAATAAAATGAGTTCTTCCAGTGACGAAAATGAGACATTGACTCCAGAATCATTTCGAAATAAAGCAGCAATTATAGTAGATAATTTGTTTGTAGGGCCTGTCGCAGTAATGAATTATTAAAGACTAGCTTCTGCCCGCGACTTCGTACGCGGATCCTGTTGCTTATGCCAGCGACAACGGGGTCGTCAAAATCGAAGATCTGAAACGTCTGATGTCGAATTCTAAGAGCCCGGGGACGGGACGGGTTGTAGTGTCAGCGAGACATCACAACCCGTTAGAATTTCCGCCTCAATGATATTTCTCTGCAGTGAGACGACTTTGAGCCGGGTCCCATTGCACAGTTTTGGCGGAGTGAGTTTCCGAAGAAGCATAATTGGGACACCGACCTTTAACTTAATGGTGTGCGCTGGTAGTCCACTTGCACTGAGGGAATTGAGAAATTCTACGTGGTGATGTGTATAGTCTGTGTGGTGCCGGACCTAAAGAATACCACCACCCCTTACTTCCCGTGGGTGTCGTAAAAGGCGACTAAGGATCGTACCGGAGAATGGGCAGCAGCGTTCTCTATGTATTCCACCATCATACGATACTGCGATCGCCAACCCGCCTGCCAAGCGTGGCGATTATGGCAAACCCTCCCAAAATTGGGGGAGGCCTATGTCCAGCAGTGGACGTCTATCGGCTGAAACGACGACGACGACGTGGTAATGTGTGGCGTCATCTTGGTCGACAACAGTGTTTATTGAAGTGCAATTTCCCTCAATTTCCGCGAGAATGCATTCATTGATCGCTGAAGCTTGGTCGTTCTGGGTGTTAAAATGGCTCGTTCACACACCCAAGAATTATGTTGGTGCGGTATCCTATTGATGTCCCCGTACACCAGGCGAATCAAATCTTCTAAGGTAGACACCACTCTCCCAAGTATCTCAGGTAGAACCACCTGACCACCGTCTACTGGTAGCGTAGTTCCCTCACTCAATTTTAAGAGAACATCAAAAAATTCTTGGGCGTGTACATTCCCGCCAAGATGTGCTCTCATATTCATCGTTGAGCGCAACCTATGAATATGTGGCCATAAGAAAGAGTATTTCAACAAAGCATTCACCTCATCAGCCCTAGTTCCTCGCGTCACCACAGGCAGCGTTTGTCGGAAATCGCCGCTAAACAGAACTGTAACGCCACCCATCATTTGCTGGTTCCTGCGGATGTCCTGCAAAGTCCTGTTTACCGCCTCTACTGCTTTTCTGTTTGCCATAATGCATTCATCCCACACGATTAAACAGCAATCATTAAGCACGCGCCCTTTGTCACTGTTGTGTGACACTCAACAAACAGGTGTTTCATTACTCTCTAAATCTATGGGAATCTTAAACATTGCGTGCGCTGTTTTGCCACCAGGAAGCAGTGTCGCGGCGATTCCTGACGATGCTACTGCAATGGCAATCTTGTTTTGCCTCCTGACCTCTGCGAGAATGCCAGCGGTGACAAATATTCTCTCTGTTCCACCAGGAGCATCCAAGAAAAACATTTACCTTGGCCGAGCCGAGTCAAGGATGGTGTCGAAAATTTGCTTTTGCTGTGAGGTAAACTTAGAGACATGGTCATTGACAACGGTACTCATAGCTCTTGGATCATAATTTATTTCAGAGTTGTACTCTCTGTTTCCAAGCTCTTGTACATCCAGATGTTGTGGAGTTGGTAGCCCATAATCCACCAGAGAACTGCCGCAGATCGAAATGACCATATCTTGAAGTGAACTAAGGCAACTGTTTAGAACGCGCTAATCAGTTGCCTCAGTATTATCTTCAGTAGTACGTCTCAGACCTCTTAGGAAGTCTTCGGACAGAAGATGCCGATATTTCTCCCACAACAAAAGCGAATTTGCAATACCGCAGAACACCAACATGACGACAAACAGATGTCGCAAACGACTGAGATTGTCACTAATGCTGGCCTCCTCAAGTGCGTTGTCCCAGTGCTGATCACCGTCGAGAAGGTGGCGTACTACGCAAGCAGCGCGGTATGTGGGATACTCAATGTCATCGACTGTCGTTAGAAACGCAAATGATGTTGGGCTGTGCACTGTGTGCAGTAACATTCGCAAATAATAGCACTCGCCTTTATTTGGGTGCACAGTGTAAACCCGTCCCAATGCGGTATCCTTAAAAATTCCCGGAAACCCGTCCACGGCGTGTCCGCATCGACGTCGATTAAATACACCTCTTTGCTAATCGTACGTGTAGTACGACGGCACCTCATCATAGGTGAGTGATCTAGCAAAGTTGTCCCCTTCACAGAGTCTGGAAAAGGCTAATTTGAGTCTATCAAAAAGTACTCTGTGAAGGCCAACAGGAAAATTAAACACATCAACCAACACAGACAACAAAGGTAACCCCCGTTTTTATAGCATGAGAGCGGCACATCGGCACCTATAACTTCACTTTTTGGGAACAAAACCATAGCGCGATCTAACTCGACGCCAACGCCATCCATCTAGTTAGAAAATATAAATTATTTACCCAAATTATTTAAATTATGAATAAAACTAAATTGTCGTTAATTTAACAGACAACTACATTAGTTTTGCGTTACAAAAAAATATGGTAACAGCAGCAAGGATCAAAACTAAGAATTACATACTTAAATGAATTACCTACAACAAATGTTCTTGGTAAGATATAGCTTAGAACCAAAAGTTTGACTTGAATTCATGATAGTGTAGCTTGTTGTACCGCCAATCAATCTGTTTAGTAATATTGGTGTGAAACTCTCCATACAATTAGATATAACATGTGAAGTTCTCAGATTTCATAACAGTATCGTTCCTAATACACATAAAAAATGCAAAATCTAAAAAAAAAGAAGTTTACGATTTTTTAAAACAATATTATGGGATTTGAACTCGCACCATTTAGTACGGTAAACGGTCGCCTGACCTTACCGCTAAATTCCCCGTTGACATAATGTTGAAATAGCTATTCCCTTGCAATTTATAATATTACTGCCCCGCTCCTTTATAAAAATAGCGTGATTATTATGTTCCTAGAGTTAAAGTTTTATTTTTAACTAAATAAATAAATAAACATGTCATTTTGTGCATTCAATTATTTTGTGCGTTCAATTACGAACATACACATTTTAAAATCAATATTGCTTACCTCCCATAACATACGGCGTGATAATATGTAGCCTAAAGCCTTCCTTGGTTTACTAAGAACATATTTGCTGAATTTCAATTCAATCTATCCAGTAGTTTTGGCGTGAAGCTGTACCATACACACAGACAAACAGACAAACAGTCAAAAATTCTAAAAATTCACTTTTTGTCATCAGTTACGTTTTTCTAACAAAAGCCACTTATTTTTTCTCGATAATTCACAATGTACAGTTTTTCTTTCGTTACTGTTTTATTATACATGCTGTTGATTTGCATCCTCGTCAAATTTCAGGAGGTTGTCATAAAAGACATAAATAATCATTTGAAGTACGGTAGGGGGCAATAACTAGTAAGCGCTGCTTTTTTTTTGTTGTAGAAATTTAACAGTATTTCAGAATTAAACCCTTAATTCAATACAAATAAAACAGAATCACCCGACTATGCACACAGCGACAATGCATACAGCTGCCATGTAATTCCCCGAAATGGTAGCTCCGGCCGTCTCGCGCCGCAGTGCAATGACCGGTAGCAATAATTTTACCTAATTTTATTTCGAAAATCACCTACATTATTGTCATAAAGAAGGATGCCCATTTTTCACCTGACAATGTATAGAAATGAAATAAATATTAAAATTCAGCTAATTTAATTGTACATTCATTACGCTAATCACAATTTTAAAAGAAGGCCAGGGAAAGAATATTTATTAATTTTTCTTTATGCTAACTCTGTGTCTTATTACCTTATTTTGAACGCATCTCAATTACCCTGAACGCATCCAACTACTCATTTTTTACAACGTTCCGTTTTCACACTGCTTGTTGACTTTATTCAACTCTTTTTCTGAGTTTTATACAATGTGTTGATTTGCATCCTAGTCAAATTCAAGGACGTAATTATGCTAATGATTCTCGACCCAAATCAACAATAAAATGGGTAGGTATTTGTTTTATTTTTTTTTCTTATTTACGGAAATCCGTAAGTGTGAACCAGCCGTATTTAAACGCGGCCCGTCTGTTACTAGCCCTATAACCGCGCTTTCATTTACACACACATTAAAATGCGCATGAGAATCTGTCATTCGATAAATTCGTAGGTAATCAATCCCATCCCCCAATCACGAGGCGGCAAAGCGGCTACTTAGTCTCCCGCGCACCCTAAGCCACGCCCCCGCGGCCCCGGATCTAACAGTGTAATTGAAATCGCCGCAGCGTTCGTGCGCTTTGCGAATTCCGCTTCTCGGTACATCGTTGAGACGTACAAAGTGTTTAATTCAAATGTCGTGCTGGTGGAGATGGTCAGGTGGGTATGCCATCAGTGGAGACAGCCTACGTGGAGTCATCCGGATGTTTCCCGATCGGGAACCCCCGACACAGAGCGTTATGCTGGCTGCTATGCACCACACCAGTGTTGCGCATACTGAAGCGTGAACTGCAACACCCGTTCCACTACCCCAAGGCACAAGACATTCACCCAGGTGATAATGCCGTGCGGATTACATTTTGTCGTTTTCGACACTTTAAAAACGAATGTGTTAGTGTTGTTAAGCTGAAGGAAAACCAGTACGTGGCAACTTTACCTCCGGTAACATAGGTAGGGAATTTATTTATTTGTACATTTTGTAAATACGTTGTTAGCTTAATCAATTTCATTAGTGTAAATAAGTTATTTCAAATTTTTAACTACCTACGCCAATAATACCTAAGAGTCGAAAGTATACCACGTACTTACACTTAACTAGAACGTCTTTCCATTTCCATCAAACGTAGAAAACATTTTTAGACTTAGTAAATCGGTACACCAACAAAGGTAGAATTATTGCCGGTCCTAAGCCCGTTAAGTAGGAAGGAAAGTTTCAAATCAACCAATTTAATCCACAAATAAAAACAAAATAACTACGAAAACTTTAGCTTGAAGGATATTATTAATCATCTGATAACAGGTCAGTGAACTTTTCTTTGGCGCACTAGTATTACTGTCATTAGTAAGATTTCCGTATTCCAATGATGCTCAAAAATGAGTTAATTATCAAGCGAAAGAACAATGCCCACTTTCCATACATTTAAAAACCTGATAATGAAAGTTAATGTATAGTTTTAAGGTATAGTAGAAAGAGTACCTGTAAGATTAGAAAATAATGTCATATAGTCATTTTTACGATTTAAAGTCTACAAAGGCCAAAAAATATTAATGTTACTTTTTAGGTTAGGATTTGCCTTTATGATAGTTTGTTTACATATAAAAAGTCTAACTTTGCTATTGTATTGTCAAAAGTGATCACTTGCCTACCCATTTCGTTGACCGCAGTACTACTACGTCATCCAGAAATTCTGCTGGAGCAGAGATATTGTCTTGAAACCTAGCCCATCTCAGTAGTTACACACACAAAATGGCACAATACACAACGAGACGCAAGCGCAACAACGAAGTCGCAGAACTGTCAAAATATGTAAAAAATCCGTTTCACTCGTGCGAACTCAATTATAATCTGCATAATTAATTTATTTAATTATCATGTTATTTTGAATTGATCTCTATTATGCACAGACTAATAAAAAATAGTTATTGATTAAATAAAACTTAAAATAATATACATGCTGTTGATTTGCATCCTCGTCAAATTTCAGGAGGTTGTCATAAAAGACATAAATAATCATTTGAAGTACGGTAGGGGGCAATAACTAGTAAGCGCTGCTTTTTTTTTGTTGTAGAAATTTAACAGTATTTCAGAATTAAACCCTTAATTCAATACAAATAAAACAGAATCACCCGACTATGCACACAGCGACAATGCATACAGCTGCCATGTAATTCCCCGAAATGGTAGCTCCGGCCGTCTCGCGCCGCAGTGCAATGACCGGTAGCAATAATTTTACCTAATTTTATTTCGAAAATCACCTACATTATTGTCATAAAGAAGGATGCCCATTTTTCACCTGACAATGTATAGAAATGAAATAAATATTAAAATTCAGCTAATTTAATTGTACATTCATTACGCTAATCACAATTTTAAAAGAAGGCCAGGGAAAGAATATTTATTAATTTTTCTTTATGCTAACTCTGTGTCTTATTACCTTATTTTGAACGCATCTCAATTACCCTGAACGCATCCAACTACTCATTTTTTACAACGTTCCGTTTTCACACTGCTTGTTGACTTTATTCAACTCTTTTTCTGAGTTTTATATATTATTTTAAGTTTTATTTAATCAATAACTATTTTTTATTAGTCTGTGCATAATAGAGATCAATTCAAAATAACATGATAATTAAATAAATTAATTATGCAGATTATAATTGAGTTCGCACGAGTGAAACGGATTTTTTACATATTTTGACAGTTCTGCGACTTCGTTGTTGCGCTTGCGTCTCGTTGTGTATTGTGCCATTTTGTGTGTGTAACTACTGAGATGGGCTAGGTTTCAAGACAATATCTCTGCTCCAGCAGAATTTCTGGATGACGTAGTAGTACTGCGGTCAACGAAATGGGTAGGCAAGTGATCACTTTTGACAATACAATAGCAAAGTTAGACTTTTTATATGTAAACAAACTATCATAAAGGCAAATCCTAACCTAAAAAGTAACATTAATATTTTTTGGCCTTTGTAGACTTTAAATCGTAAAAATGACTATATGACATTATTTTCTAATCTTACAGGTACTCTTTCTACTATACCTTAAAACTATACATTAACTTTCATTATCAGGTTTTTAAATGTATGGAAAGTGGGCATTGTTCTTTCGCTTGATAATTAACTCATTTTTGAGCATCATTGGAATACGGAAATCTTACTAATGACAGTAATACTAGTGCGCCAAAGAAAAGTTCACTGACCTGTTATCAGATGATTAATAATATCCTTCAAGCTAAAGTTTTCGTAGTTATTTTGTTTTTATTTGTGGATTAAATTGGTTGATTTGAAACTTTCCTTCCTACTTAACGGGCTTAGGACCGGCAATAATTCTACCTTTGTTGGTGTACCGATTTACTAAGTCTAAAAATGTTTTCTACGTTTGATGGAAATGGAAAGACGTTCTAGTTAAGTGTAAGTACGTGGTATACTTTCGACTCTTAGGTATTATTGGCGTAGGTAGTTAAAAATTTGAAATAACTTATTTACACTAATGAAATTGATTAAGCTAACAACGTATTTACAAAATGTACAAATAAATAAATTCCCTACCTATGTTACCGGAGGTAAAGTTGCCACGTACTGGTTTTCCTTCAGCTTAACAACACTAACACATTCGTTTTTAAAGTGTCGAAAACGACAAAATGTAATCCGCACGGCATTATCACCTGGGTGAATGTCTTGTGCCTTGGGGTAGTGGAACGGGTGTTGCAGTTCACGCTTCAGTATGCGCAACACTGGTGTGGTGCATAGCAGCCAGCATAACGCTCTGTGTCGGGGGTTCCCGATCGGGAAACATCCGGATGACTCCACGTAGGCTGTCTCCACTGATGGCATACCCACCTGACCATCTCCACCAGCACGACATTTGAATTAAACACTTTGTACGTCTCAACGATGTACCGAGAAGCGGAATTCGCAAAGCGCACGAACGCTGCGGCGATTTCAATTACACTGTTAGATCCGGGGCCGCGGGGGCGTGGCTTAGGGTGCGCGGGAGACTAAGTAGCCGCTTTGCCGCCTCGTGATTGGGGGATGGGATTGATTACCTACGAATTTATCGAATGACAGATTCTCATGCGCATTTTAATGTGTGTGTAAATGAAAGCGCGGTTATAGGGCTAGTAACAGACGGGCCGCGTTTAAATACGGCTGGTTCACACTTACGGATTTCCGTAAATAAGAAAAAAAAATAAAACAAATACCTACCCATTTTATTGTTGATTTGGGTCGAGAATCATTAGCATAATTACGTCCTTGAATTTGACTAGGATGCAAATCAACACATTGTATGTATAGATAACTATGAACGACATTCAAAAACACTCGGAAATTTTATTACTGATCGTTTTAACAGATACGAAAACAAAAATTGATAGAACGTTCGTGATACGGCAAGAGTACGTAAAAATCGTCGAAAAATATCAAGCTTTACGGCCCACTAATACAAAAACCGACAGGTTTTTCATACAATACCATAGCGGAAAATGTACTCTGCAACCTATTGGAATCAATAAAATAGGTGCGATGCCAAAAGAGATTGCCACATTCTTGAATCTACCAAATCCCGAACAGTACACAGGACATTGCTTCCGTAGTAGCTCTGCCACCCATTTAGCAAATTCTGGTGCTGATCTTACAGAACTGAAACGCCACGGAGGGTGGAGGTCCAGCACAGTAGCATAAAGCTATATCGAGGCTTCAATTGAAAACAAAGCGAAAAGATGCAGCCGAATAGTTAACAGTATAAATCTAAAACCGTCTACTGTTGGCCCTTGGGCGCCACTATCTCCGGCGCGCCCTTCAACATCGAAAGGACAACCTTGTAGAACGACTACATTAAAGCTTGCTCAGCAACAGCAACCACAAAATATGGCGACTTTGCCAAACACCCAAGTCTTATCTAATATGACCGTTTCAAAACCAAACAAGAACATTACACTGAATTTCGAAAACTGTTCTAATTTCACTATTAATTTTTAATGTTTATAAATTGATCCTTTGTTCTCTTATTACCGATTACAAAATAAAATGTGATAAATACTATACTACTATTTATTTTCTCGCAGTCAATGGTAAAAAGTAGAGTACACAACTCTTGAAAAAAATAATTCATCTCGGTCCTGGTATCCCTCGCTCCGCTCAGGATTCTAATGTAGAATACCTCGCTACGCTCGGGATTCTATTGTAGAATCCTTCGCTGCTCTCGGGATCCAACTTAGTCCCTCGATTTAAATTCCCTTTTTTTCACTTGTATAATCTACTATTTCTCTCCTAATCAATAGTCCAACACAAACATCTCTTCATACATACACAACATGTAAGATCTCAATGCAATGTAATATACAGAGAAATAAATAAATACTAAATACTATGTACCTGATGGGATCTAGCATCGGTTAAAATGACGAACCACCATACAAACTTTAATTCCCTATTCAACCCCTGTGGATCAATTTTCAAAAATCCTTCCCTACTGCTCACTCGTCGTTATAAAAGGAACTCTTGTGCAAAATGTCATGATTCTGTGCGTTGTTTGTCAGCGAATTATGTATTAGCAAATTAATAATAGATTACATATAACTTAACATTCTCACGTCACCACGCCTGCCTGCCCACACTCCGCACCTTTTTGTTTCAATTCCGGCGAGCATCCTATTACGCCTTTCCGAATGAAAGCTCCTTTTGCCAAGATTTTCACATTTCTCCATTGTCATAGATTGGTTTTGTACCGATGCGATTTGAGCGTTGAGTAAAGTAAATATATTAAATTACGGGTAATTTCTTACTCGATTGTCACATCGATTCGACGTTCATCGTCACGTAATGTATGTTGTTTGTACTTGTTGTTATGATACGTGCAAACTGAAAACAATTGCATTTTCATTGCAGCGGATTGCAGAGCATTGCTGTCGGACGCGTTTGATCACAGTGATCTACACTAGTCGCAAGTTTGTGGCGTGTCGCGGACGCGGCAGCTAATTGTAAAAGTAAAACAGAAACGAACTCCAACAAACAAGTGGCAACAAACTTAACTGAATTACACATTTGAGGAGTATTCTGTGAGCCGGGGACCGGGGCCGGCGTAACTTGTGCAAAGTAATGCCGGTCCGGTCCGCCACCGTCCCCGTCGCAGCCGATCGCTCCCGTCCGCCGTGGAACGACGACTTTTTTTTAGGTCAAACGGTTTTAAAACTGAAGTTGCGCTGTTAGACTTTTAAGTGGCTTAAAGTTAGTCTTTGTTTGTGCGGAACCGCCGCCACCGCTCGCCGCTTGGATTCGCATCTTGGGATACATTTGTGATTGTTGCCAGAAGTTAAGTTAAATATAAAGAAAAAATAAACTTTTATTGCTTTACTTCGTTCCAAGTTTCGAACATAATATATTGACTACAATTTCATTCTTCTTTAGTGTCTTTCTTAAACAACTTTGGTGCATAATTAACAAAGTTACAGTTGAACCTCCCTCATTTTTAACTGATTTCAAAAAGGAGTAGGATCTCAATTCGACTGTATGTTGTTTTTTTTTTTTTGTATGTTTATTACTTGATATCTCCGGCAATTGTAAATCGATTTCAAAAATTATTTTTTTAACCCCCGACGCAAAAACGAGGGGGTGTTATAAGTTTGACGTGTCTGTGTGTGTGTGTGTGTGTGTCTGTCTGTGGCATCGTAGCTCCCGAACGAATGAACCGATTTTGATTTTGTTTTTTTGTTTGAAAGGTGACATAGTCGAGAGTGTTCTTAGCTATGTTTGATGAAAATCGGTAAAAGATGGCCGCCGCCACAAAGTGGCGAATTACATTTTTTTTTCACAACTTCCTCAATATAGGTATCACATGAAAGGGCTTGACAAGTAGAATAATGTACACTATATTGACAGGGAATGAGAATTATTAACTAACGAAATGAAAACAAAAAACTTGTAAATTATTTTTTGTCCGATCAATGCTACAGATTGATGAGGAAAGTGGAGTGATGACTGGTACCTACGAGTCCTACAATCACTGAGTTTGACCACTTTTATGAATGGAACTAGCTTCTGCCCGCGACTTCGTCCGCGTGAAATTCGTACTTTCCTCTTATAATTTCGAAAATGTATGTTTATGATTTTTATCATTTTTTTAGATATAAATAAGTATTCGGGCCAATTTTTTGGTTTATAGCTTTTTTTTTTCAAATAAACTGTATCCCAACTTTTTACCCCCCCAGGAGAGTAATTTTGAAAAATCGTTTGGGATGTGTTCATAACTTGACTCAAAGACCCATACCCATTGTCGAGTTAATGGAAGCAAGCAGTAGAATTTTCCACCTTCGTAGGAGCCAATTGTTGAAAAACCCTAAATCACTTTTTTTAAGTATTTTTTGTTTTAGTAGTACCGAGTTTCGAGTTAACCCGACAGCGGGTTAAATATTTTTCCAATCCATCAACTTTGTCACCCCCCAAATCCTCTGTGAGGGATTTTTAAACTAAAAGTGACAATCTTTATTATTTACTGACCCAAATATTGCCAAGTTTCTAATTTATTAACCAAATGAATAAGATTTTTCATATAAACTGTATCCCCTCTTTCTATTCCCATAGGGGTGGAATTTCGAAACATAATCTAGATTATTTATACCAATTTTCCATTTAATCAAGCCTCGTAATAAAATTCTGCCCTGTGAAATTGACTACCCCTCTTCACCCCATTAGCAGTAGATTTTCGAAAAACCCTGAACGACTTTATTATTTATTTTGGTCTTAGATAGGTACTGAGTTTTGAGTTAATTGGACCGCGAATTAAATTTTTTCCATACTAAATTTGACACCCCCAATCTCCCCTTTGGGCTAGTTTAGAATTCCAAAAAAATTCGAACTTTATAATTATTTGTGCCAAGTTTCAAGTCCAAATTTATTTGAACCATTTTTTTGAGTTTATCAAGGCACTCATTAAAATCCCCTTATAAATCGAATTACCACTTTTTGTCCCGTCAGGGGTCAATAATTTTCGAAAACCCCATACACTTACTATTGATTCTTCATCTGCCTAGCCTTTTCCCAACTATGTTGGGGTCGGCTTCCAGTCCAACGGGATGCAGCTGAGTACCAGTATTTTACATGGAGCGACTGCCTATCTGACCTCCACAACCCAAATACGATACCCCTTGATAAGACTGGTTGTCAAACTTTCGGGCTTCTGACCACCCCTAGCGACTGTCAAAGATCCACGAATGACAGCCGGGATCAACGGCTTAGCGTGTTTTCCGAGGCACGGAGAGGTTACGGTATGTAAAGATGGACACCTATCCACAGACCAACCGCGGCAAGCGTAGCCTGCGTAACCTGAGCGATCGATCTGTGCGGCTGTTATTATTGATTATTTTCTGTCAAAAGTAATAATTAATACTGAGTTTCGAGTAAATCGGACCGCGCATTAAAATTCTTCCACACAAACTTTAACACCCCAACACAAGGGGTGTTGGGGTGTTTTGATAAACGAATAATGATAAACTTTATTGCTTGCTTAGCCAAGTATTCTTGCCAAGTTTATTAACCAAATTAATAAGATTTTTCTTATAAACTGTATCCCCGTTTTTCACCCCCACAGGGGTGGAATTTCGTAAAATTGTTTGGGATGTGCTCATTACTCAACCCAAAGATTGTTTATATCAATTTTCGAGTTAATCAAGCCACGCAGTAAAGTCTTCCCCTATAAAATTAACTTTTCACCCCGTTAGGGGTAAATTTTCGAAAAACGATGATACACGTTATTCTTTATTTTTGGTCTTAAGTATAAATACAGAGTTTCGAGTTAATCGGACCACGCGTTAAAATTCTTCCATACAAACTTTGACACCTCCCAATCCCCCTTCAGGGGGTAGTTTAGAAAAAAAAGGCAAACTTCATAATTTATTTAGATAAGTAATCGTGCCAAGTTTCATTGTTATTAACTCAAGGAATAAGATTTTTCATACAAACAAAATCCCCTCTTTTCACCCCTTAAAGGTTAAATTTCCAAAAACCCCTTCTTAGTCGATACTCTTCACAAAGAACACACCCTCCAAAATTAATTTCTCTACCCAGCGGTACCGACCAGCGTTTTAGGCTGTGCGTTGATACATGAGTCAGTCAGGACAAAAATTCATCCCCCTTTTCACCCCCTTAATGGATGAAATTCTAACAACAGCGTTGTGTTAGCTTCCAATCATAAGCCTAGATAATAAATTTTGTGATTTTTACGTCGAAAATTAATGACTTTCTATACACAACTTCATACCCCTTTTTAACCCTTCGGGGGTGGAATTATCAAAAACGCTGAGACACGTATAAATCAATTTTCAATTGTCAGCCTAAATACAAAATTAGAAGATCCTAACTTCAAAACTGTCGGACTTTCATATAAACTTCAATCCCCTATTTTAACCCTTTAGGGGTTGAATTCCCAAAAATCCTTTCTTAGTGGATACTTACTCTTCACAAAGAACACACCTTCTAAGTTTCAAGTCTCTAGGTCCAGCGGTTTGGGCTGTGCGTTGATATATCAGTCAGTCAGTCAATCAGTCAGTCAGGACTTTGAATTTTATATATATAGATTATCCTACTTAACAAACGTATTTCTACATCAGATAGTGTCGCAGTCCCATTTTTAACCCCCGACGCAAAAACGACGGGGTGTTATAAGTTTGACGTATCTGTGTGTGTGTGTGTCTGTCTGTGGCATCGTAGCTCCCGAATGGATGAACTGATTTAGATTTTGTTTTTTTCGTTTGAAAGGTGAATTAGTCGGGAGTGTTCTTAACACCATTATAGTATGTATTTATAGAGTTCCTAATGTTAGTAATTTCAACGACTGTGTTGAAAGAAACAAATATTCAATTGAATTTTAAAATCTGCTATTAAATTTTGACTTCAAACTAGTACTTAATGAACCTTAGAAAGCCAGACATGCATAGACAATTTTGCGCATAATTTCAATAAACCATGCAAGACTATAGTATTAGAATTCGCACTATCAGACCACACCGCGCAACTACTTAAGTTACCCATAAAAAAAAATTGTGCTATTGATAAATGGCGTATTATTAGACGTGACTATTGTAGAGAAAATCTAATTAAGTTCAAAAATCATTTAAGCAGTCTGACTTTTTCAGAACTATATGGAACAAATGACCCTAATGTTGACTATAATTATTTCATTGAGTTGCTTACATTACTTTATGACCTATGCTTTCCCTCTATCGGTATAACTGTAAACATTAAAAAAAAGGTAAAATGGATATCACGTGGTATTAAGATTTGCAGCAGAAAGAAGCGACACTATTGTGGCAATATAGGGTAAAACCTACCCCATCAAATAAAACGCAACTTAAAAACTACGTTAAGAAATATGTATAAAAGAATTATCAAGTTGACACGGCGCGCCCAAAATAGCTATAAAGTAAAAACTGCGGAGAATAAGCCCAAAACTATTTGGCACATCATTAAGCAAAACAAATTAAATTTACCAAAACCATTTATAGAAAAAATTAAAGTTAATAACAAAACCGTCACAGAGCCAAACCACATAGCGGAGCAATTGAATAATTATTTCGTTGATAAAATTGAACCCATCACAAATGCGGGATCTAACATATTTTGAACAAAAAAGATTCTATGTTTATGGCCCTCGGGGCCATAAACATAGAATCTTTTTTGTTCAAAATATGTATGTTAATTTTAAATACATCATGGTGTGCTCGGGCACACCATGATGTATTTAAAATTATAAAAACGCTTAGAAATACTAATAGCGTAGGATGTGATGGAATATCCACGAGAATTCTCAACGCTGTAGCCAACGAGATAAGTACTCCCCTAAGTTACATAATAAACTTGAGCATTACCGTCGGTATTCCCAGAGGCGTTAAAAAAATCAGTAGTGAAGCCACTGTTTAAAAAGGAAAACAGGGAACTAATGCAAAATTACAGACCAATATCACTGATCTCCATAATTTCTAAAATATTTAAAAATATAATATCGCACACCTAGATAAAGAGTAGCACAACTCAAAATACCTCTTTTTTCAGGAACAGCAAAAAACGTTTTACTCGTTTTCTATTTGACCGATTTAAATGATTGATCGATGAGGTTGTAATACAACCTCATCCAACAATCATTTAAATCGGTCAAATAGAAAACGAGTAAAACGTTTTTTGCTGTTCCTGAAAAAAGAGGTATTTTGAGTTGTGCTACTCTTTATCTAGGTGTGCGATATGTATAGGCAACTTAACTCATATGTGGAAAAAAATAATATTATTTGCAATGAACAAAAAGGCTTCAGAGAAAAAAAAGACGATAAACATGGCAATTTATGACTTTTTACAAACGTTGATGACAAATATGCATCATAATAACCCAGTTACTGCTACATTCTGTGATATGACACAGGCTTTCGATTATGTTCATCACAACATTTTGATTAAGAAACTCGAAGCTTATGGAGTTCGAGGTAATGTTCTAAAAGTATTTGAGTCTTACCTGCAGAAACGAACGCAAATTACGGAAGTTAGTAGGATAAATTTGACTACGAAACGAGAAGAAATCCATAATTATATCGCAAGAACGTGAAGTAGTGTATGGTGTTCCACAGGGAAGTGTATTAGGCCCTCCCCTTTTTACATTATATGTAAATGGTTTGTCTAAGTCCGCAGAACAACCCATGAGCCTATTTGCTGATGACACTCTTGTGACGATTCCATGTAAAAATAGTAATCAATATGAATATGATATTAATACATCCCTATTTTTAACCGACTTCAAAAAAGGAGGTGGTTTCTCAATTCGACCGTATATATATTTTTTTATTTTTTTTTTATGTTTGTTCGCGGATAACTTCGTCGTTTATGAACCGATTTTGATTATTCCTTTTTTGTTGGAAAGGGGATATGCCAAGGGTGGTCCCATGATAAGGAAACCAGGATCTGATGATGGCATCCCAGTAAAATCGAGGGGAACTTTTGAAAATCGTAGGAGCGACTAGTGCGTTTGTTAATTTTTTCATTAAGTATTTTAAAGCACTACAATTTGATGAAGGCTTGGAATCGATCTGATGATAGAGCCGAAAGACAGTCGAGGGGACTCCTCAACGATTTACAGCAGTTACCTTGTGTTTGGGCTTGATTAATTTGTATTGATGTGAATTTTACACCTAGATGGGTTGCGATTGTCATTAGGGATCTGATGATGAAGATGAAGGACAGTTAAGGGAACTCCTCAACAGTTTACAGTAGCTATCTTGTGTATGTTTACCGATTACTCGAAGACGGCTGGACCGATTCCAAAAGTTCTTTTTTTATTTGAAAGGGTAAACTCTCGAGGTGGTCCCATTATCATCAAGTTGGAATCTGATGAGAGGATTCCATGGAAATCGAGGGAAACCCTCAAGATTTATAGGCAAAGCTACAGCGATTTGGATATTTTTTAAAGTAACTTGAGCATTTGCTCTCGGAAATCATCACTTGGTAAAGTGGAGCTGATGATGAAGATCACAGATGGCCATCGGAACTACTCACTGACAAATATTTCACGGGTTGCGATTCGATTACTTTAATATGGTTGCTAAGCAATTTATGCTCGTCACAATGTGTATTGCGAGTGATTGTTGAGGATCTCTTGGTTCTTACCGGGAGAACTCCTCAACAATTAACGTCCCAGCATCGGGAAAAGCAATATTTTGTAAAAGGTGATGAACAGTTGGCATTAGGCTATTGTAACTTAGATAAATTACAAACTGACCCACTAAAAAGAGAAAAATAAAAACATTTTTACAAAAAAAAAACAACCGACTTCCAAAAAAAACACTACAAATTCGGAAGTCGGTGTCAATAAACGAAAATGTGGAACCAAAGACACCGACTTCCGAAATTAAAGTTATTTTTCAATTTGTAGTGTTTTTTTTGGAAGTCGGTTGTTTTTTTTTTTGTAAAAATGTTTTCAATAAGTAATTAAATGGTTAAATAATAATAATTTAAAAATGAATTTAACTAAGACTAAAATCATGCACTTCAAGCAACGACCATTGACATTAATTAATAAACTGGACATAAAATACAATAATACCAACATTGACTCGGTTGATACAACAAAATTTTTAGGATTAATTATTGACACGAAATTAAATTGGAAAGCACATATAGACCTTATCGAAGAACATTTGTTCCTCAGCTTATGCTCTGTACACATTGGCCGAAATAACTAGTGTAGATGCGTTGCTTACCGCATACTACATGCATTAGGTCCATGTTCAAACTAGAAACCACTCAGAGTTGTAGGCCTTATTTTGAAAAATATAATATTCTGACATGAAAATACAATGTTTGTAAGGTCCAATCCTGATCTGTTTTCTCGCATGGCGGAGGTGTTTCCACGCAACAGACGTGACAACACTCAGATTTGCGTACAACAAGCCAGTACTACTCTTATGCGAAAGAGTGTCTTTTGTATGGCTCCAATAATCTATAATAAATTGCCAAAAAGTTGGAAGCTTTTAAGTGAAATACAGTTTAAACTGAAAGTTAAAAAATGTTTAGCAGAAAGAACTTATTACACCATCAATGATTTTTTTTTTGAAGACTTACTTTATATATTGTTCCATGTTAACTATGAGTGTTATATATTTTAATTTGGATAATTGAATTGTGGTTATATATTTCTATTTAAATAATTTTATTAGCTTGGATAATTTGAATACCATAAACATGTTGCAATTACCTACTTAAATATTTGTATGCCATTGTCTATGGCAAGAATGACGACCTGTTGATAATACTTTTAACAACTTGCATGCTGATTTTTTCGTATGTATACTCATGTTTAAACAAATAAAAATGGGAACTAATTTTTTGAGCTGTTATTTAAATATTCGAGATGTTATTATGATCAGTTGAAAAACATATTGAGCAGTTATTTAATTTAATGGCGGTTGATTAATTATTGCGACAGTAAAACATGGACAGTAATAAAAGATCAATTAGACTGTTATTTTATCATACAATGTCAATTCTAAAAATAATTGAGCAGTCCAATAACTAAATGAGCGGTAAAAATGATGGAATGGGCGGTTCGCTAAATAGTTCGGCAGATCATAGCGGATGCAAGAGCGAGCGAAGCGAGCTCGGGACTTGGGGCACCCCGACTCGGACAGGTTAGGTTCGAAGGGGATGACGGGGGCTCGAGTGAGCGAGCAAAGCGAGCGAACGAGCCCCCGTCATCCCCTTCGTGTTAGGTTCCTTTAAACCCTGTAGACAGAAATAGGGGCCCCGCGAAGCGGGGCTCCGTCGACTACACACCCAAAACTACTTTACCACCTCATTGTTTATAGAATTGCTTAGAATGAGATTTACTACCGACAAATTCCGATTTATTACTGCCCACACGTAACTGCTCGTTCAATAATTTTTACCGCCCATTTAATTATTTTCCCACTCAATTATATATTCACTGATCCATTTCATTATTTTTTATTACTCATTTTTGTTTACTTTACTGCTTAGTTTTAACTGCTGAACAAGTTATTAAACGTGCCATTTATAATTTTTAACTTACCAAAACCGCTATTTACAACTGCCTCTTTAAATCAGTGCCAACAAAAATTATCTTATCTTATCTAAAAAAGTCTGTTTAGTCTTAAAAATTATTCTTCAACTATAAATTAATAATTATTTTTTGACGGATAAAAAACCTGATTAAACACCAAATTACGTGAATCGAATCTTTTATTTTGTTGCGTTTTGAACGCAAGAAAATAAAAGAAATGAAATACAAAAATTAAGGAGTCCCTACAAAAAGCAGAATCTAAAGAATCTAGGTAACGAGACTAAAACAGATAAATTCATATGGCAGTCGGGGGACCTCTTAGCAAGGTGTTCCACAGAACGGTCCCCAATCTTCCACATGAATTTATCTGTTTTAGTCTCGTTACCTAGATTCTTTAAGTTGGGGGTTTTTAAATTATTTGATCCTTTTCCAATTACTTACGTTTAATTCTATTATATTTTTGTGTGGGGGGTTTTTTAAATTTTAAATTTAATTTTTTTATAAATTAGATCTGAAATACCTAAGATATCTAGTAGCTATAAAATACTTGTACGGAAGTTGAATAACTAAAGGAAGAACTAGAAAACGGATATAATAAACAGATAAATTCATATGAAAGTCGGGGGACCGTTCTATGGAACACCTTCTATTCTAAGAGGTCCCCCGACGGCCATATGAATTTATCTGTTTTAGTCTCGTTACATAAATTATTTAAGTCGAGGGGCCCGTGGCTAAATAATAACAGCCGCACAGGTCGATCGATCAGGTTAAGCTACGCTTGCCGCGGTTGGTCTGTGGATGGGTGACCATCTTTACATACCGAGACCCCTCCGTGCCTCGGAAAGCACGTTAAGCCGTTGGTCCCGGCTGTCATTTGTGGATCTTTGACAGTCGTTACGGGTAGTCAGAAGCCCGAAAGTCTGACAACCAGTCTTACCAAGGGGTATCGTATTACCCAGTAACTGGGTTGTGGAGGTCAGATAGGCAGTCGCTCCATGTAAAATACTGGTATTCAGCTGCATCCGGTTAGACTGGAAGCCGACCCCAACATAGTTGGGAAAAGGCTAGGCAGATGATGACATAAATTATTTAAGTCGGGGTTTTTAAATTATTTTATTCTTTTCCAGCTACATGTAATTTTATTATTATTTTGTGTCGGGGGTTTTTTTCAATTTTTAATTAATGGATAGGGTATGCCTCAGGGATGGTCCCATATAAATTTTATTAAATTTTCTTGTGTAGTTTTTGAGTTAGCTTCATTAATACGTATTTTTGTCATTTAGTTTATATTGATGATGTTATAATGACTATGAATTTTTGTGGGTAAGTACAACTTAAAAGTGAAAAATAAAAACTTTTTTACAAAAAAAAGCACAGATCTCGTGCCTTGCACGACCTTCGGATTCATTTAAAATGAATGTAATAAAATATTTTAAATTATTTTTATAAATAACTTCTCAAAAATTAGCGAAATGACAACACCCACAAGACCACGATCATCATTCAAAATCTACCCCAATGTAACCGTCGAGAGATGGTTGTGTTCAAGATTTACAAAATCCTTCATTCACCACCGCGGCTTCGGCTTGATATTTTTTTGGTATCACATTTAGGTTTCGAGATATAAGTATAGACAATTTTATCAAAAAAGACATGAACAAAATGCGAATTTTTTTAACAATTCTGCATTTTCCAAAAAAAAGTTTATGACTTTTGCTAATTTTTTTTAAGTATCTTGTAGCTCTTTTCAATACGCATTTTTGAGACATCAACTATTCACGTAGCCTAAAACTCACGAAAATGCGAACCCAACGGCACCGAGTTCCGAAATTAAAGTTATTTTTCACTTTGTAGTGTCTTTTTTGGATTTTAGTTTAATTTTTTTTGTAAAAAAGTTTTTATATAACATAAAGTTGATGTTTGCTTATGTGGAAATGGTGGCGTGTGTGTGTCAGTGTCGCGCGGTGAGCTGTCGATGCTGGGCCCAGCGATGGCGGAGGAGCCACCACCGCGCGTGCAGTACGCGACGCGCGCCGGGGTGCGTGTGCGCTGCGCCGCGCGCGGTCAGCCCACACCGCTGGTGTCCTGGCTCGCCGACGACGGCACCGTGCTACACGACCAGCCGGGCCTGCGGTACGTGCTACACGCGACCTTCACATAAGTCACACGAGCGGCACGCGTCAACGAGAGGCAACTGCAGCCGTCAACAACGGCTGACGACGTGTCGCCGGCTTCACTTGCCTCTGCCGCTGACGCGTGCAACTCGTGCATAAGAACACCAATGCTACTCATACTGGTTGACGCATGCAGCTTGTGTGTATGAACACCAATGCTACTCATACTGGTTGACGCATGCAGCTCGTGTGTATGAACACCAATGCTACTCATACTCGTGTCTGAGGTACATTTCAATCACTAGCTATTACATTCATAGTAACAACACTGCTTGTCAAAACAAGTCCCACGTCTATTTGCTAACTGGCTTCAATTTGGCCGGACTGAACTAGGTCGGTACTAAATAAAACTCTTTCCGGGCGATAATTACGTGATTATAATATTCGACGGTTGCGAGACGTCCACAACAAAACGGTCTCATTACCTTCTTGGCTCCATCCAAGGCCACCCCTCCTTGTCTTTGTACTGAGGCTCAGTGACGCTCCTCGCTGAATCTTTTAATTGTTTCATTATCTCCGCTCTTCGTTCTCGTTATTTTTATTTCTTACTAGCTGCGCCCCGCGGTTTTACTCGCATATGTTTCGATCCCGTGGAAATATCGGGATAAAAAGTAGCCTGTATGTTAATCCAGGGTATCAGCTACCTCCATACCAAATTTTATCAAAATTGGTCTAGCCGTTTGAGCGTGAAGTAACAAACATATAAACACACACACACACTCACAAACTTTCTCCCTTATAATATTAGTGTGATATTTTTCCATTCTCTTCTACCCGATTCAGTATTCAGTTCCAGTTGACCATGACTTATTATATATCATTATTAATTTTGTGTTATTCAGACGAATACACAGCAATGGCACACTAGAGATGTTGCCATCGAGCGCGTACGAGACGGCGGCGACGACGGTGCGGTGCCGCGCCGCCAACGTGCACGGTGTGGCGCTGTCGCGGGACGTCACCCTCGTACCAGGTATCGTCGCACGGGCACACGTTGTGACGGTAGCTCGCTGTGTGCAGTGTGTGACGGTCGTGTTGTGCAGTGTCGGACGCGGGCTGGGAGGCGGCGGCGCAGGCGGGCGCGGTCGCGGCGGGCGGCGTGGCGGCCATCACGTGCGCCGCCACGCGCGACGCCGCGCTCGTGCGCCCGGCGCTCTGGTACCACGGCGACACCGTGCTGCACATCGACCCGCCCTCGCCAGGTATGCACCGCACGCTGCACTCTTTCTCAAATGGACGCAACCGACGAGAACCCTGTGTGGGGAGCGTAGTCGACTAGGAGCATATTACACGAAGCTCACGTCATGTCTACATTAGGGTGTCATATAATAATATGTATGATCATAAATACATGATTATATTATACACATATTCTGAAAGACTCGCACTTTTGAGAAGAGAGCAAGTAAGCAAAGTACGTTTTACAGAAATATGAATGTTGCAATCTAGCGCGTCGGGTGCCTGAGGTACATTGAGAGGAATTATCGACGCACATAAATCGTGGCGAGCGCTCTTGAAACGGAAAAACATCGCGGTGGAGAGCGGCGAGCGGCCAACGCAAATAAATCTATCATCGCGCCGCCCGCGCACCTCGCTCACCAGACACCTCTCCCTGCGTCGCGTCACCCAGCTCCCCCAGCTCCCCCAGCTCCCCCACCACTTTACGGCGCCCTTTCCGCTTTATTTAACATCTCTTTACTAATTAACGCCGGCTACCTGGAATGGTTTGCGTCACTAAAGGGAATAAGGTCTTAAATTAACAATGGAATATTCCACGCATTTATACTCAGCTCTTTATTAACGTAGCTTTATAATTTACTGAGGCTTACTTATTAAAACTAGACAAGGAACATTCATAGAGTGTTACAAAAACTGCAAAATGGCTCTGACTCTAAAAGGGTATAATGTCCCCACTGCTGGGACACAGGCCTCCTCTCTGCGAGAGGGAGCGGGCTGTACTGACTACGCGGGCCCAGTTTCCTCAAGATTCATGCCGGTTTCCTCAAGATGTTTTCCTTCACCGTTTTGAGCAGCAGTGATGAAATGAATCTAAGTAACGAGTAAAGCGCGTGCCTGGGTTCGAACCCATGACCTAGGTACAGTCGGTGGTAGCAATTAACTGACCCCCCTAAAAATTACTCGATTTTGCACCCTCTGCTCATAACATTAAAGGTTATTCAATATGTATGAGTTTATCGGACTAACACTACTCGATGAATAGAAACAATAAATAATTTTGATACGCAAACTTGAGCTTTAAGATGTTGGTGTTAGGTCATTTACTATGTATATGGGTATTTGTTACGCAATTTTCATTTTTATGCAGCAAGACTTAAAGGTTAGGTTAATGTTCTGATAATTTGTGTCATTGCTACTGATACCTTATTTCATCTGTCTTACCCAAGTTAATCTGGTGTCGTGGTCCGTGTGTAAGGCTGAGACGTGGAAGATGCAAGTTCAAGTCCTGTCTCAATGTTTAATTTTGTTTTCAATAAGTATATAAATTGTTCGTTAAGTATTTCTTGCATTATTGTAAAGAACAAGCACATCAATTAAATTAATAAGATTTTCATCTTTTTCAATAAGTGGGTAGTTAGACGTCATTATGCGTATTCAACAAAAACTGCTATTGAAATGATATTAGGAATAAGGGGTAGAAGAATAAATTGAACAAGACATTCTATGCACAAATAGTAGTGAATACGCGAGAACATTTTTACCTTGCCTTACTAAATTACGAAAATCCTTTTTCCTTTTTATTAATTATCAGTTTTGATACAGTTTAATCGTCATGTCTCAGTTGAGTGATTATTTAAAATACATAATAATCTATTTGCATGAGGAGAATGTTGGTATTAAAACGATTGCTAGGAAACTTAATATAGCGCTAAGTGTATTCTTTTTATGCTTCATTTATACTTATAGCTATTCCTTAATTTGTTAGTTGGCTTAAAAACTTGTGAATGAATAATAGAAAATTAACTGTGTTTCATTATAAGATCATGTATAGGTCTAATGTGGTTTATGTAAACGTATTTTTGCAAACTTATTCGAAAAATTATGCTTACCTACTTCGTTACTAAAATTATGCTTATTGTGTTGTTTCAGCGAAATACAGTCAGATTGTGGCTAAGACGTTTTGAAGAGACAGGGAATATTCAAAAGGATCGTCCTGGACCAAAACCTGTAATGTATACTCCTGTGTCAGAACGTCACCAAGCAATTGTTAGAAGGCATACTGAACACCCATTTTTGCCTACTCAATCAACTGCAATGCAGTATAATGTTTTTGTTCAGACAGTCAGACACGTTAGTATTGTTTGTGGCCAACACTGGTCACTGAATGACTTCAGTGACCAGTGTTGGCCACAAACAATACTAACGTGTCAGTGTGTGTGTTAAATTAAGTATTGTTGTAATTTTTAACGAAGTATTTCGCATACCAGGTTTTTGTCAAAACCTTATTTATAACAAATTGATATAGGTAAAACATTAACATATAATGCTATTTTATTCAGTTAAATGATATTTAATGTGGTGATGTTATTGTTATGAAATAAATAGAAATACATACCTAATACTTAGGTATATTTCTAAATATTCTAACATGTTGATTCACTACATTAAATTCTGTGAAGTATGTAACAACGTTATTAGTAAGCAGGTAAATGTTACCTATATCATTTACGTTATTCTTATAATAATTTTATTTATAAATAAAATCGTTTTTACCATCATTATCGTTTTTTATTTCTGTTCAGCTTTTTTTGTAGCTAAATTTATAATTTATTATTTATGACTTAAAAAAAATATTGTAAAACAGAACGCGTAACAGAAAATAATATATTGGTTTCGAACTCACAACCTCGTTCTCGTCAGCTCACTACAGCTACTACTAGACCACACGAACTTAATGAACATCGTTGAAATGAGCAATTATATTACAAGTTAAAACAATATTCAAGATCATACCTACCTTGACACTGCGTGTTAAAGTTCAAATTCGAATAACTATTTTATTAATCATAGACGACCAGTTGTTCTAGTTCGACAAGCTTGCTGTTAACAAGCAGAAGGTTCAAATTCGTTAAATTTTAAGGGGGTCAGTTAATTGCTATCACCGACTGTACATCTCATAAGTTGGGGCACTTACCTCTGTCACCTCTGGGCCACCATTGCTCTCTAAACAGGGATGACATTTACGCAAAACAGCAACAATAGCGAAGCTGAGACAAGCGGTTGGGTTGTGGCAAGCGCGATAGAGTATTGCAAACAGTATGTTACCCTGGCCGCCGCGCGCCGCCTGTCTCGCAGAATGTAGTGAGTGACGCGTGCTGCATGATGTGATGACAGAGTCGCGCTACCTGGTGGCGGGCAGCACGCTGCTGATCCTGGGCGTGGGCGCCAGTGACGCCGGCACCTACGGCTGCCTGGCGCGCCACGCGCTCACTGCCGCCACCAAGCGCGCGCGCCCAGCCACGCTCACCGTCACCGGTCAGTACCCGCTTGTGCGTGTGCGTGTGTGTGTGTGTGTGTCGCTAACGTGTGCGTGTGTGCAGCGGCGTCGTCGTCGACGGCACCGCGGCTGGTAGCTGCGGGCGGCGAGCTCCGCGTGGCAGCCGGCCAGCCCGTGTGCCTGCCCTGCGTCGCATCCGACCACCCCGCGCCGCAGTACACGTAACTAACAAACTCACTCAATAGGTTTTTATATTAGGAGCCGTTTAATTTACTCATTATAATATGAATAATATCAGAAGAACCACTTAAGTAATACTTACCCCCAATGGCCCCAATCAATCGCCAATTTAAATATCGATATAATTTAATATAAGATAAATGTTAGCGATTCAAGTAATCTGCCTAGCCGTTTGATTGAATGGCTGGATATCCTTCAGGCCGCTAGTTGAACGAGGCAGCTAACTAAGGTAGTTGTCGGCGACTGATACATGATGGTAACTTTTATACAAACATTGTATAAGTAGACGATTTTCTATTTTTTTTATTTATTTATTTATTAGTAACCAACTTACCTATATTAACAGTTTGCACCACACATACAAGTTAAAATAAGTCAGTTAAAGTAATTACAGAATGTAAATCAATGTCAAAGAACCTGTCAAGTGCGTGTCGGACTCGCGCACCGAGGGTGCACGGAGGGTGCGCGAGTTAGGTATGTACGATTTTCGGATTTTTCCTTTACTTATGCTACATGGCATTGCTTCTTGCCAAATTTCATGATTCTAGATCAACGGGAAGCACCCTATAAATTTTGATTCCCTTGAGAGTGTCGAAATATACGTTTTTTCGGAATAAACGGCCGTATCTTTTTTTTACGTTAAATTAGAACTTTGATTTTTCACAGCTTCAAGGGACTTTAGAGCTGAGTATATGACAACTCGGTACCTTCACAGACAGACGGACAGCAAAGTGTGTGTGGTTACGTTTTTTTCCTTTTGAGGTACGGAACCCTAAAAATAATAAAGGAGAAACCCGTTTCTGGGTCTGGGTACAAATCTTATTCGTGTAACGGTTAGGTTACACGAATAAGATTTGTACCAAAAAAATCGTCTATTTTGCTAAATTAATCCATTTAAATCTTAGCCTCATTTACAATGGCCAAGTGTAGAAAATAATTAGATTTCTATTTTTTTGTTTTAAACCACCTTTGTAAACCGTTACAACACTTATTTTGTTATACGTCACTAACTTCACAAATGCTGGTGTTCTATCAATAGAGCGTACCCTAAGAATATGATCGATTTAATGGAAATCGATGCTGATACAAATAATTAAATAACACTCCATTGTTTTAGTATAAATGACTTTTTAGGTATTAAAATCAATGTAAAACAATTAAATCTGGAAACTAATTGATATTTAACGTAATCGCCATTAAAAAACATTAAAAGAAATAAATAATCGATAAAATCGACTGCACCACGGATTGCACTAGTAAACGGCAAATGTCAATGTCAACGGCTGTCAATTGTCATGGTTGTAATGTCATGTCCTTAATGTCATTCGATTTTTGCGCAAGTCAATGTGTTGTTTTTCTGTATTTCTGGAGATTTATTTTTTCATAAGACCTCTAATCGAATACTGGACTCTGAAATTGATTGCATTCTGACTGACCCTCGCTTGAACAATGGACACCGTTACATAACCTGCCACCGGTGCTGACTTTTGCTGGAAAACCTGATCTGATTATTGCTCTTTTTGACGACTGGCACGACATCATGAACCTGTGCATTAATTGCGGAATAGCAACGGCCCACTGCCATACAATAGGAAGGCGAAGATTGGAAGATGAAAATGATTCTTTCAACTGTACAGGAATGGGTCGCGCGCGCCTCAAACGGTTAGTATCCGATATTTCTATATTGTAACATTTTGTACAATGTATGTAACAATTTAATATAGTCGAACTAAAGGTTAAAGTCTTATATCAAGTCGCCTCCGTACGAAGATGGGAGGGGTGGAGGGGGGTTGGGGGGGGCGCCCTGTTTCACCCCCCCCACTCCTGCCCTGCCGGAGATGCGTAGTTTTTCTATTATTCCACTTTGAACAAAACCTTCTAACCTAACCAACACAAGTCTGTGTGCTCTGAGTAGGATCTGTCACTCATTAGGGTACGGGGAGGTAGTTACTTTCTGGCGCTTTGCCGGCCGCTGCCGCGGCACGCTCGCTGCGCTCGCTCGGCTCGCGCTAAGAGGTCACCGTTCTAACCTAACCTAACCTACACAACTCGCTTCGCTCACTCGGTTCGCGCTATCTAACCTAACCTAACCAACGCAAGTCTGTGTGCTTTGGGTACGATCTGTCACTCATTAGGGTGCGGGGAGCTAATAATAATAGCAAAATATAAAATTCACGTAAACTCGAGAACAACGGAATGACAAAACGAACGCCAAAAGTATTTGTCAATGTAAACAAAGTGGCGGCTTACGTTTCATTTCACGTATTTCGATAAACGCAGCATCGAAATCGCTACGAAATGTATCAAAATTACGTTCCTTGTTATGCATTTGTAAGTTTTTTAAATAATAATTAAAATATTTTGGCGCGTCTCCGGCAGCAAAAAATACATTTTATCGCTTAGTACGAACCCCCTAAACCCTCCCATATCTACATTTAACTCAGATTCAGGCGACTCGATATAAGACCCAACCCGAACTAAATAGTGTTATCGCATTTGTTCAGTTGTTTGTTGATAGTTGTACTTTATATAATGATACTAGAATGTGCAGATGTGATGCCTCATATTCGAAGACATGACTGTGTCATCACCAATCCGGACTGAACCTGCATGGTTATTGGTTAATTATATTCCCTCTCAGAGAGGAGACCTGTGTCCATGCAGTGGGAATGTAATAAGGCCGCTTATGTTTACCCAAATGTGCCACTCGGATGTTTATTGCTAAATGCTTATGCTAGACCTAATAGTCAAATGATAAATGTTTGCTTCAGGTAAATGAAAATGACTTTAATCTGCCAAGCTTGCTGGAATCATGCCAATGCTGTATCTCTTGATGGAAATATACCAGAAGGGAGTGAACAGACACCTACAGGACGACCTATCAACGAGTGTGTATTCACTGAGGACATTCTCTTCTGAGAAGAGTTCGTTGCCATCAACTTCCGACTACTGGTACAGTGCAAGAACACAGAATACACGAAGTTATAAGAGGATGGATCCTACCACGCATGGTTAATATAATAGTTTTTTTCATGCTTTTTTGATAACATTTTTTTTAGTTTAGTTTTGATAACAAGGGCATTCAAAAGTTTTATTTGGTATGCTAAAACATTTAAGTGAATTAGAACAGTGTGATAATGGTTAAGCTAACTCAGGCTTACTAAACTACATCAGGATTTCTTTATATCATTCTTTTTCAGAGTGGGCAATAACACACCACACATCTCTGGTGTAAAGGCACCCTTTAATGTAGATATATTATTTTCAGGTGGGTGCTTCAAGTGTTGTCTGTCACTCTTGTTGGGTGCGAGCAAATAGAGCATCCCGGCATTTCCATGATCTACAGCAAGAGTAGTCAACATCGGACTCAAACTTAAGAGGAAGAATAAAGTCGAGGCATATTAGTAATAGGATGTATTTCGTTTATACATTAGTCGGCAGCTCTCTAAGTGGAAGGGATGCTATAACCGAACCTGTATCGTTAGCAAAAGAACGGTTGGATGCTGTATCCACACCATGGGCATAATATGGTATCTTGGTTAGGCACGGCACCAGGGTAGTCAATTGCCTCCTGCACAATTCCTGGATACCTACTGTGTTATTATATTATGATAATCCTAATGAAGAATTTAATTAATAAAACCATCAGAATTACCTGTTTTTTTTATTTTAATAATATAATAATAATTAATATAAATAAATAAATAAATTAATAATAATAAATTAAAAAAAAAAAAATTAATTAATTATTTATTATTACTTTTTTTTTTATGTTTTTATATTCTAATATTTAAAAATATTATTTATATGTACATACGATGAAATAAAGGAGATAAATTAATAATAAATAAATTAATAATTAATAAATAAATAAATAATATAATAATAATTGCAATCTCAGATTACTTACTGTAATCGGAGATTGCATCAAATCCCTAGGTACAATATTAACAAATGCAAGCCAGTAGTGATGTAAGTGGGCCTTGTATAATAAACATAGTTTTCTGCTGAGGTTTTCAGTACCGCTACAAGAACAATCAGATAAATCGGAAGTCATCCCCTAAGCGTTTTTTATATAAGTAGGTACCTAAAACCTCATCGTGATAGGCGGCAGGTGCTGCAGCACAGCACATGTGCGTTCCAGATTTACGTAGGAAACGAAAGTCTCAAAAATATCATTGTTTAACTAGGTACTAAAAATAACCTAAAAAGTGAACGTTGTTGTCTGATTTTACCAATTTGGCCATTGCTGGGAGACGTGAAAATTGGGCTCGTGAAACCTTCCTAAATGCTCTAATTTATGGCCAAATTTCAGCCCTGTAACGCCAGGCCCAAGTTTCTATGGAGTTTGGGTTTCTCCTTTTATAATTAAATTAACAACCAGTTTAATTTTGTTCTAGACTCTATTTACAAAGTGTACATTTAAAATGAGTTTTTAATTTTCTTTCATTTAATTGCAATTTACCACAAGGTATTTGTTGTAGCATTTAACACTACCCCATAAAAGATGTACGTACCTTAGCTAATCTGCAAAATGGTTGATCTATTTATCTTTATTTCTATTATTAGGATATTGACTGGGAGCGGAGGGTGCTGCGTGTTAGAGCTAACATAATTGCCCGCAGATTCAGGCGTGCCTCTAAAGAGATCAAGTACACTAAATTTAGTGCTTACTGTATGTCTTTTTAACCGACGAAAAAACGGAGGAGGTTCACAAGTCGACGCGTATATATATATTTTTTATATATCTCCCTCTCACCGAGAGGAGGCCTGTGTCCCAGCAGTGGAAACATTATAGGCTGATTATGGTTATGGTTTTATATATATTTTTTTGTATGACCACGCATAACTTTTTATAGAGTAGTCCAATTTTGATATTTTTTTTAGACTTGCAGTCTGTGGGTTCATTATACTCAAAAATCATACGGAGCCCTTCGCGGCCAATACAATAATGCATTCAGGGTGTTGCTGGGGTTGGCCCGATACTGCAGCGCATCGGGGATGTTCGCTGAAGCTCACGTGGACGCGGTGCGCATCCTTGGTCCGTAGGTGCGGGGCAGCGCCAACAGCATCTATGATAGCAAGCAAGCTTGATTGTGCGGTTGTGAACCACTGCTGCAAGGTTTCGGCTGACCCTGTCACCTTGCAGCAGTGATGTCACAATATGTTTTCTGGTTTTGGTTTTGTTTTCGTCTTTGTAAGTGTATAATTACTAACATAGTTTGTTAGTATATTGTCACTACAACTATGAGTATTGTTGCTCGAAATAAAATTATTATTTCGTTTGTTTATTCTGTTAACTTAAATATAGGGGTGGAATTTCAGAAAATCGTTCTGAATGTATTCATTACTTGACTCAAAGATTATTTATATCAATTTTCGAGTTAATCAAGCCAAACAATAAAATCCTCCCCTGTAACATTAACTACTCCTTTTCACCCTGTTAGGGGTAGATTTTCGAAAAAACCTGATACACGTTATTCTTTATTTTTGGTTTTAAGTATTAATACTGAGTTTCGAGTTAATCGGACCGCGCGTTAAAATTCTTCCATACAAATTTTGGAACACCCAATCCCCCTTTAGGGAGTAGTTTAGAAAAACAAAAAATGACAAAGTTCATATTTTTCTTAGATAAGTAAGTATTCGTGCCAAGTTTCTATTAACTCAAAGAATAAGATTTTTCATACAAACAAAATCCCCCCTTTTCACCCCCTTAAAGGTTGAATTTTCAAAACCACTTCCTAGTGCTCCCCTACATTATAAAAGGATGCCGTGTACAAAATTTCACATTCCTAGTCCCAGTAGTTTCGGCTGTGCGTTGATATGTCAATGTCAGTCAGTCAGTCAGTTTCTCCTTTTATATACATAATATATATAGATAGAAGATAGATAATAGAAAAGATATAAGTAGATAGTTTCATAGAGATAGACATACGTACCTACATAATATTTTCATAGATGAGTTGCAAGGTATGGTTGAAGAAATTTCTTTCTCAATAAGGAATTACAAAGATTTCTTTTAAAACTTATATTTTAAAGGAACTTTGACGCAAACTAAGCAGCTATTGTTTTTCTTTACAACAGAATAATTTGGTCAATGGGTCGTCTTTACGTAATAACATTTCACTTCGTACGCAAATAACATTAACGAATACAAAACTTTTCAATCCAGTCGCAAAAGAAATAATAAGGTACCGTCATAATATTAATCCTTTTAAATAGTTCCCTGAGAGATTCGCGGCGACGTAAATTATCTCTGACAGCTCTCTTTTTCAAAATAAAGATGGATTCAATGTCAGCAGCCCGACCCCATAGTAAACTGCCTTATGACATAATGTTGTGGAAATAGCTAAAATAGACTAAGCGCGCGGTTTCTCCATCTGTTCTGTTTTAAACAGCTATGTTTAGAACTATGTATTTTATTTACCTACCTCTAAAAGAGAATACCTAACTTCTCACTGGGACTATTTGAGTGTATAATGTAACAATCCATATAATTGCAGCGAACGCAAGTATGCACAATTGCCCGTGCACCAAGGTGTGGGGCAGTTCGCGTTCAGACCACGTATCCCAACATGTTACGAACAATTATTGTAGTGAGAACTCTGACCCATTTCATTATTCAACCTGCATCTAAGGGTAGGTTATTTGTGAGCATTGTGTTGTGGATGTGCAGTAGTAGTAGCAGGTACAGAGCAGTGTTTGTGCAGCTGGTACCGCGAGCGCGACGGGCGCCTGCAGCCGGCGACGCCGGCGGACGGCTGGGCGTGGGGCGGCGGCGCGGCGCTGTGCGTGCGCCGCGCGGCGCCCGCCTCTGCCGGCCTGTGGATCTGCAAAGCCTACAACGTGTTCGGCGACGCCACCGCGCACACCACGCTGCACGTGCAGGACGAGCTCAGCGTCACCGTGACGCCCACCGTACTTGTGAGTACCTAAACCGGGCGCTTGCGCTTAAGAGAAGTTCCTCTCAAGCGCTAGGTTTGGAAAGATCAACAAGGAGAAATTAGATTTATATTGATAGAAGTAGAGCTGCCTCGTACGTACGGTGTCGCACTGTAATGTGCTGTCTGCCGTTACTCTAAAAGGCGGCCAAGTGGGAGACAGACTCCTTTACACGTTTCTTGTAAGTCTTGTCTCTTCAAAGTTAAGCTGTACTCTCATTTCTTACGAATTGTACGGGAAAAGTTTTTTACGATTTTTGACTTTTATAGTACTCAAACCTCAATCGGTCCAATAAAAGTTTTTGATCCTTATAAGAAACAGGATCGATTGGCTTAAAAAAAGTGTTTGTGAAAATTGCTCATTTTCCTGCTGACTGTGCATTTTTACAAGCTTTTATTTAGCTTGCACTGTTCGTATGTAGGTAAGTATGTATGCATGTAAGTTGTCCGTCAAAATTTGCAACCATTTTTTGACCATTTGTTGGTATCCGATTGAGCTGAAATTTTGCATACACCTTTAGTTCTGGTAACAATACAATGTGCAATACTCAATATTGTAATAATTTCAATATGGCTGCCGCTCCAAGATGGCGGAAGACATATTTTTTCTCAACCCCCTCAATATGGGTTAAAGGGTTTGAAGAGTAGAATACGATAAAGTTAATAACATCACACTAAATTCAATATGGCCGCCGCTCCAAGATGTCGGATTATATTTTTTTTTCAATCCCTTTAATATGGGTATCAAATGAAAGGGATTGAAGAGTAGAAAACGATAAAGTTAGTAAAATTACACTAAATTCAATATGGCCGCCGCTCTAAGATAGCGGATTACATATTTTTTCTCAACCCCCTTAATATGGGTATCAAATGAAAGGGCTTGAAGAGTAGAAACGATAAAGTAAATAACATCACACTAAATTCAATATGACCGCCGCTCCAAGATGACGCATTAAAAAAAAGTTTTACAAAACAAGCTGCATGACCACCGTTCATAGCTAAAAAAGTAAAATAAAATGTTAATAATAAATATTTAAGACTAAAAAGTAAAAAATTAAATGAAAGTTAAAAGTTTTTAAAAACAAGCTTTTATTTAAATAAAACCGGCCAAGTGCGTATCGAGCTACGCACAGTGTAGGGTTCCGTAGTAGCCCGTTATCACAATGTAGTACGATTCTGTTGTTCTTTATTCTAAATATATTTAAAAAAAAAACTTTTTTTTTTCAATGCAAGTCTTTACTCGTTATAAACAAGCAACTACTTCAGAGTCACTTTAAAAGATTAATGATAAGGATTTTGTATTTGGTACAAAATTAAAGTTCATGAAATGCGCTATCATCTTCAATTTTTCAAAAAATTTTATGCCAGCTGTTTAGGTTTTAGAGGGGGGGGCACGCCCTACTGGAACAAAAATTTGCACTTTGAAGTTTAATATTTCGTAAATAGAGCATTAAATCGAAAAATAATTTTAGCAACCCCCAAGTCACTTTAGAAGACCTATTTAACGATACCCCACACGATGGGGTAGACGACAAAAAAAATATTCATCCCTACTTCACATGTAGGTGAGCTATTACTAATATTTTCCAAAATTATTAATATTTTCCAAAATTTTATTTTACCACTTTGTCGGCGTAATTGACTCCTACAAAATTACAGCTTTCTAGTACCAACGGTCTCTTAGCAAAACCTCGGACAGACAGACAAACAGACGGACATGACGAAATTATAAGGGTTCCTTGTAGGAACTACGGAACCCTAAAAACGTAACCTACAAAAGAAAGAATAACGCTAACTAAAAAGAAAAAATAAATTTAAGTGACACTGTCATTTTAAAATATATATAAATTTTAAAAGCTTGAGGCACTGACGAACGGTATCCGTTTATACAAGTGTACCTACTACACAATACCAGTGCCTCAAACGTTATTTTTTCTTTTGTAGGTTACGTTTTTATTTAAATAAAAGCTTGTTTTTATTTTCAATATTTCTCAAAAAGTTAAGGAAACTCTCCTGATATCGTCTTGCTGTAGCTACAACAGATAAGATAGCTGCTCTTACTGCCCCATCTCAAAATCCAGCCTGTATAATCAGAGGGTGGATCCCTTTAATTTTCTACTTTATTTTACTTTATTGTTAAAGCGGTCATAGTAGTATTATTGATACAGCGGTCATGGTAGTGTGTACTACTATGACCGCTATATCAATAAAATAAAGTTAAAAATTAAAAGGACCCAAGGAAATTAAGAGGGGGGGCCCTCTAATTTCCGTAATAGGTAGACAGAGCATGTACTCTGCCTACCTGTTACGGTTCAAAAGTATCCCTTTGACCGATGGACGGACAGTGGCACCTCAGTAATCCTGAAGTGGGTGTGGAACCCTTCAAATCATCGAGCTCTGATTGTCGACATACAAGTATCATAAGCGCGCGAATGTACGAGTGACGAGTATCTCCCAGACCTCCAACTCAGGGTAATGGTAGGTACCGTGGGTTTTTATTTGGTATGAGTCCAACATATTTATATTCCATGAGGAATTTCCTACAGAATAAACAAAATCGAACAAGCAAAATGAAATCAATTATCGTGCAAGTGTGCAGAAAATAAAGTGATATAAGGAACTTCCTTCATAAACGTCCCACATACAGAACGGCGACGCTCTGATGTCCGACAAAATTACAAGCCACGACTTGCAGTAATGTGTTAGACACGTGCCGACTCCGTGTACATTGTACAGGTCGCGGACATGGGCAGCACGGTGCGCTTCAACTGCAGCGCGTCGGACACGCGTGCTGCGCTGTCGTGGCTGCACGACGGCGCGGCGGCGGGCGCGGGTGCGGCGCTGCTGCTGCGCGGCGTGACGCGCGCGCACCGCGGCGTGTACCAGTGCGTGGCGCGCCGCGCGGCTGACTCCGCGCAGGCCGCCGCCGAGCTACGCCTCGGGGGTGAACCGTTTTCTATATTAACGCAGGGCATTTTTTTTTTAACCACTTTCAGGCACTTCTGTCTTGTCAAGGAGACACTCGGTCAGAAAGATGAAGCCAGTTGCCCATTCCAAAGCATTGTAGGTTCCTATGGAGAAGAACGGGCAACTCACTCTTTTTAACCGACTTCAAAAAAGGAGGAGGTCCCCCTCCCTCACCGAGAGGAGGCCTGTGTCCAAGCAGTGGGAACATTGGCTGATTATGCTTATGCTATTTGTTTATGATCACTCGTTTTTCTGTTTTCAGAAAAGTATCAATTAAATGTTTAGAATGTAGTAGTTTTTCATACTTAGTTAATTGTTTTTGGTAGTAAAAAAAAAATCTAAAATTCTAAGAACCGCAGCAGCAATACAGCTTGGTAACCATCCAGTTTTGACTCCTAGTTAATTGGACTTTATTTGTTGCTAATGACCTCTAGTCTAGTATAACCCCTTTCAAGGAATACGTCGTGTTTCCCTGTCATCCTGTATAATTTTTTTTTATGCCGATCTTCCCACGGGATAGAGACTTGTGCGTGTAACTTTGCGGACCGCAGCTAGATGTATAAATATTACCAAACGTTCAGTACCTACATGCGTAAGTAATTATTTTAACAATCGTCTATTATTTAGTGTTCAATCTGTTAAATACCTACGTCATGCATGACAATTACGATACCATTAGCTACGTGAACCAACTTGAAACAAAGCCTCCATCACTTTGGGGACCAAAATGGTAAGAAATATATCGAAATAAGTTTATTAAATAAAAGCGTCATAAAGTGATTGTGCGAGGGAGTGACGTAGAGGTCCGCGACAGTCCCCATCCTCCCACCTCTCCGCAGACAAGGAAAGAGGGAGCCTGTGAGGAGAGGAACACAATCAATCTCAATGTAGTGTCGCCTGAACTGGAGTCGGAATCAATCAGTGATCGACATTTGTAGAAACGTCCTCCCAGCCATTGTGTGCGCCCGGGGAGCCACACAATGAGACGCGGCCACGGTGGGGGCGGCCCGAGAGCGGCCTGGGGGGGATATTAGAGCATAGTTATTAATTGGCATGTCTGGAGGAAATCATAATCAAAGTCACGCAATGTGTTTACCTATTTAAAATAAAAATATTAACACAGATATAGACGAAACTCTCTCACATTATTCTTAAAAAAGATAGCGGCGCTATTTCACACAGGCTACGTAATTATGTAAGACATTGGTTGGTTCATACGATTGCTAAAATTCACATTTTCATAACAGTTTGTCCGAGTCTTTTATTTATCTTTTCAACAATAATCTTTATCGTTTTTTTTATTATTCTATAGATTAATAAACGAGAATAATCATGTAAGTAGTAATAAACGCCAAAGTTAACAAATAGTATTTATCCCACCAAAAACATATTTTTTTGCGTCTGTCGGAGAGCCCCCGAACAAGTCATCCGACAACCCGAAAGAACCTTCAGTTATTTGCCCTACTGAAAATTCAATCTTCCTCAGTCCAATTGATCCTTACGAGGTGAACTCATTAATAAAAAAAAATAAAAATAAAAACAGTCATGGCATTGATGAACTTCCACCTTCCTTATTAAAAAAATGTGCAGATGAATTAACCTTACCATTTTATTTATTATTAAACCAATCTGTAGCTGCATCATACATCATCTTAGCAACCGACCGCGGAGCCTGTAGCTGAGCGGACCGCGGAGCCCTTAGCCCTAGCGCTCTGCTATCGCCACCGCGATAGTGGCGCCCCTGTTGAGAGCTCAGCGAACTACAACCTCAACGTGTCGAGCAGCGATTGGGCAATATGTGCTTCGCACTGATTGGTTGTTAAACTCGCAAGTTTTAAAGTGCCCACTATTATTTTTTGTTATCTTAGGAATTTGTTATAAGTAGTTGTTATTTTTAGAAAATAGAACATTACCGTTTAGCGTCTCGAACCCGTTGTTTCCTTTAAACCTGCATATTCCAAAGTGATCACGTCGGGGTCACCACTTTGGAATATGCAGGTTTAAAGGAAACAACGGGTTCGAGACGCTAAACGGTAATGTTCTATTTTCTAAAAATAACAACTACTTATAACAAATTCCTAAGATAACAAAAAATAATAGTGGGCACTTTAAAACTTGCGAGTTTAACAACCAATCAGTGCGAAGCACATATTGCCCAATCGCTGCTCGACACGTTGAGGTTGTAGTTCGCTGAGCTCTCAACAGGGGCGCCACTATCGCGGTGGCGATAGCAGAGCGCTAGGGCTAAGGGCTCCGCGGTCCGCTCAGCTACAGGCTCCGCGGTCGGTTGCTAAGATGATGTATGATGCAGCTACAAATCTTTTGAAGAAGGTATTTTTCCCAATCTTTTAAAAAAAGCACTGATAAAACCAATTCATAAGAAAAATCAAAAAACTGATCCAAACAATTACCGTCCAATTGCGCTTTTACCGACTGCTTCCAAAATATTGGAAAAAGCCATGTGCAACCGAGTATATGCTTTTTGCGAAAAATACAAAATATTTAATGACTGCCAAAACGGTTTCCGGAAAAACCGCTCCACTGTTCTAGCCGTTTACAAATATATGCAAAAAGCCCTTGAAATAATTAATAACAAAAAATATGCGGTAGGACTCCTATTAGATATGACTAAAGCGTATGATAAAGTACAATTTGAAATATTATTAAAAAAACTATATAGTATAGGACTCCGTGGAAAATGTTATGACTGGTTCGTATCTTATTTAAAAAATAGGGAGCAAATAGTTGAAATCGAGCATTATAATAACAATAAAAATGAAATAGAATTAATCAGATCCGACAGCAGACAGATTACCGCTTCAATCCCGCAAGGAAGCGTAATAGGGTGTTTCTTATTTCTCGTCTACATAAACGACCTGCCTGCTTATATAAATGAGCCATGTGTCCTATTTGCAGATGACATATCTATACTTACTTCATGCGAAAATAACTCAAATTTAAATAAAAAATTAAACTCCATACTAGACTCCACAATAAACTGGATGACTGAGCACAACTTAGAAATTAACTTCAATAAAACTAAAATAATACCATTTCACCCTCGCCAAAAAACACCAATAAATATAAACTTTAGCTTTAAAAATAATAAATTAGAAGTAGTTGATAATTTCACCCTATTAGGCTTAAACATTGATACGCACATAAATTGGAAAATACACATTCAGAAAATAAAAGCAAAAATATCAAAATTTTCTTACGCTCTTCGAGAGATCAAAAAAACGACGGACATTAAAACTGCACTAGTAATGTACTACGCTTATGCCTATCCATGGCTGAAATACGGAGTTATTTTATGGGGCAATAGTACTGACATACCTACGCTGTTTACCCTACAAAAAAAATTAATTAGAATCTTGGTAAATGTTGAAGACACCGACATACAGCTGTAAACCCCACTTTCAAGAACTAAAGATCTTACCCCTACCCTGTCTCTATATATTTGAAGTTTGTAAATTCGTGCGTAAGTATCCAGATTTCTTTACAAAAAGAGAAGATATACAAACAAAAATTATGCTTAGACATAAAAATAGACTAAACTTACCACCATCTAGACTAAAAATGCATTCCAATAGTACCCTTGTCATGTCTATAAAAATCTAAAATAAGTTACCCGAAATTATAAAGAATTTAGACAAAAATAACATCTTCATCAATAAATTGAAACTTTTTCTTCTACAGAAATGTTACTACAGCATAAATGAATACCTAAATAATAATAATAATAATAATAGCTGGCAACACCAACCCAGCAACGTCAACAAATCAATTCGTTCTGATAATTTACAGTTTAATTAAATTTTAGAAGCAGTTTTATTGTGAAATCCTACAACCTAAACCCAAATACCATTTCAATACAATTTAAATTTATATCAATAGGAAAAATACCATGAACAATATTTCAATGTTTCGTCAAAAACTGCCGAACCGGAGGTGACATCTGTCATGTCACCTCCGGTAAAATCAAACAAATAAAACGAAAATATGTTGACAAGGTCAGCTTTACGTAAAGCACGCCTACCACCTCCGGACTCTTCGCTCAGCTCCGCCTCGCCGCCGCCGGTACCCAGTCTCACTGTGAGCGCTGTGACGACACCGGCCGCGGCAGTTGCGTCGAGCTCGAGCGACGAGTACTTCTCTCCGCCCACGACGCCACCACCTGCTCGTCGACGGGGAGGACGCCGGCCGCCGGACGGCTTAGGACCTCGAGGCCCACCGGCCTCTGATAGGGTCCCAGCTCCCGGCGGAAGTGTACAGCGCATGAGATGGACACAATCCATCAATGAAAATGTCATGCGCTCATACTATGGGGCTACAGAGGGGGGAAACAATCTGACCGCGTACCGTGTTCGGATGCTCTCTCTTTTTCAGGTGCTTGAACCAACTGTCAACGTTTCGGCACAACGACTATCGGATCAGGTGCGGGTCATCCAGCGTAATCATATGTTGGATGACACTGTACTTGATCGCCTGCGAAATGAAATGCAGAGTAGCCATGTCATCGCCCCTCAGTCGCAGACTGCTGTAGTACTACCACAGTCTAATACGAGTCATGCTGACGAGGGGAGTAATGACAGGGCTACAAACGTAAGTACCCAATGTAATGAGGAATTGAGGAGTACTTTGGAGGATGCGATTCAGGAATATCGCTTCATGTCGCCCGAACTTAGGCCACGCTTACCTCGTTTGCCCATGCATAACAAAAATAGGGCGCTGGTGGCGGTTCTGGATTCGCAGTTGTCAAACTATTTTGATGGCTGCGAAGACCTCACCGATACTCATTCGATTCTGTACTGCGCGACTGTAGCGGCATGTCGTGTAGCTCACGTCAAATTTGCTAATGACTCTAGAGCTACACGACCGAAACCAGCCGTACCAGCTTGGCAGTGCAGAATTGAACGCCGTATTGGTGAGGCCAGAGCGCTCATCGGCAAACTAACCTGCTTCAGGGAGGGCAATACTCGCCCTAGAGTGATGCGCTTTGTGAGACGGGCATTCTTGGGGACTGATATCAGTCCTCAAGACTATATGTCTTGTGTCACGGAGCGCATCGACTTCCTGAAGCAGAAAGTCTATGCATGGGCAAACCGTATCCGTCGGTATAAGCGGCGAGTAGAGCGATACACTCAGAATCGCACCTTCCAGAGTGATCAAAGGTGGGTTTATAGGGATTGGGAGCGACCGGACCAAAGTGTGACTGACGCGTGCCTGCCAAATGATGATGCCATGTGTTCTTTCTGGCGCAGTATCTGGTCGGTGCCTGTCAGTCACACCGAAAGTGACTGGACTCGGGAAGTCGAGCGAGCCTGTGATCCAATACCAGAAATGGGGGCTATTACCATCTGCCCCCAAGATGTAGCTCGTGCAGTCCGTCCGTTGCCTAACTGGAAATCTCCAGGGCCGGATGGACTGCACAACTTTTGGATCAAGTGGTTCACAAGGTCACACGCTCGCTTGGCATCTCAGTTCCAGACAGCTTTGGAGTCTGGTTCGCTACCCCAGTTCCTAACGACAGGAATTACCCACCTGTTCCATAAATCAGGTAGCACCGCGGAACCCAAAAATTATAGACCGATCACGTGTTTACCGACGGTCTATAAAGTTCTTACATCCATTTTGAGAGTTAAAATTGACAAACATATAAACACCAACTCCATCATGTCTGCCTCTCAAAATGGATGCAGGAACGGGTCCCGCGGTACTAAGGAGCTACTCCTCATTGATATGACCATTAGCCAACAGGTTCGTCGTTTCCGAAAGGATCTATCGACATGTTGGATAGATTATAAGAAGGCCTATGACTCGGTGCCGCATACATGGCTCATGAGGGTGCTGGGGTTGTATAAAGTAGATACAACTCTACGCACCTTCCTGATGTCGTGTATGGGGCAATGGAGGACGGTCCTTCGCTATCCAGGATGTCGAAATATCCAGAGGAATAGCGAGCCGATAAGGATCGAGCGAGGCATATTCCAGGGCGACAGCTTGAGTCCGCTTTGGTTCTGCTTAGCCTTGAATCCTCTAAGCACACTGCTGGAGGATTCAGGTCTAGGCTATCGGCTGAGGAGAGGTGGTCAGGTTATATCTCACCTCCTTTACATGGATGACCTAAAACTCTTTGCTCCCAACAATTTGCAACTGATGGAGCTACTGAAAATTACTGAAACTTTCAGTAGCGCCATCAGGATGGAATTTGGTGTGGACAAATGTGCGGTCATGCATGTAAAGCGAGGGGAGATTGTGGAATCCGTGGGGACCCAACTCTCGGACTCCACAAACCTTCGAGCCCTCTCCGCATCCGAAACCTATAAGTATTTGGGTATGTCGGAAGCGTTGGGCATCAATGTTACTGACATGAAGCAATCATTGAAAGAGCGCTTCTTTGGCCGCCTGAAAAAAGTATTTAATAGTCTTCTTTCAGGCGGAAACAAGGTGCGCGCCTTCAATGGTTGGGTCATGCCGGTTCTGATGTACTCTTTCGGCATACTCAAATGGACTCAGACCGAACTCGACGCCCTGGATAGGAAGGTCCGTACACTGCTGACTGCAAATCGAATGCATCACCCACGGTCATCGGTAATGAGGCTGTATATCCCGCGAAAGTGTGGAGGTCGAGGCTTTTTAAATGCTAAGACTCTCCACAATCGCGAGATATGCAGTCTCAGGGAATATTTCTTAGAAACCGACGTGGGGATGCATCGGGATGTAGTCGCGGTGGACAAGGGCCTCACCCCGCTCTCCTTGGGTAAAGAGAACTGGCGCAAACCAGTAGTGCTTGACACTAATGATCGCATGGAGGTATGGCAGAGTAAGGAGCTTCACGGACGCTTTTTCCGGGCCCTACATGGACCCGATGTAGATTTACTAGCGTCCGTAGCCTGGCTGCGTTTCGGTGACCTCTTTGGAGAAACCGAAGGTTTTGTCTGTGCAATTATGGACGAAGTTATGATGACGAACAATTACCGGAGATTTATTGTGAAAGACGGCACGGTTGACATCTGTCGGGCATGCCACCGGCCGGGAGAATCAATCAGGCATATTATCTCCGGGTGTTCTCGTCTAGCTAACGGAGAGTACTTGCATAGACACAACCTTGTAGCCAGGATAATCCATCAGCAACTTGCTCTGAAATATAGCCTTGTGGAATCGGAAGTGCCGTACTACAGGTATGTGCCCGACCCAGTTCTCGAAAATGGTAATATCACATTATATTGGGATCGATCCATCATCACTGACAGGACTATTATTGCCAATAAGCCTGATATAGTGGTGGTGGATCGATCAGAGCGACGCGCAATGATTGTTGATATAACCGTCCCGCATGATGAGAACCTCGTGAAAGCCGAGAAAGATAAACAGATCAAGTATCTTGACTTGGCTCACGAGGTTGTCGACATGTGGGATGTTGACTCAGCAATCATTGTGCCGATAGTCGTAACAGCCAATGGACTAATAGCCAAGAGCCTCGACCAACACCTGAAGAGGCTCTCGTTGGGCAGCTGGATCAAGGGCTTGATTCAGAAAGCGGTACTTCTGGACACGGCTCGCATTGTCAGGAGTTTCCTCTCTCTGGAGCCCTGACCGCCGGTAGCTTGGACCCTGTTCCCGATACCGGTGGGCTACTATTTTTTATATTTTTAAATGTTTTTATGTTTTTATATTCTAATATTTAAAAATATAATTTATATGTATATACAATTAAATAAAGGAAATAATAATAATAATCTTTATTTATATAAAAAAACAGATTGTAGTACATGTAATAGTTTTAACAATGTGGGTAGTATTAAATTTCTGGCAATCAAGTGGGTGACGTGCTGCTCTCCTTGCTAGGCTATGACATAGCCTGTATTAAGGAGTAACAGTGCCGATCCCCTCTAATTGTATTACTACAATTTTATATTTTTACAAGTTTAATTTTTAAATACAAGTATTAGTGCGCGAGCGCATTTGTGTGTGTGCTTGTGAGTGTGTATGTGTGCTTGTGAGTGTGCGTGTTTGTGTGCGCATGTATGTGCTGTGTGTGCGTGTAGGGTCTGTGTGTGTATAGTTGCCGGCACGTAACTTGGCAAGAGTTTTTGTAGTGGGGGAAGTTTGCGCACGCACAATTTCATACATTTTTATATGCGCGAACTTCCCCCACTACGAAAATCTCTTGCCAAGTTACGTGCCGGTAATAGTATGTGCGTGAGCGTGCGGCTGTGTTTAGCGTGCGTTAGTAAAGGGATTGGATTAGTGTGGGTCTATGTTTTGGGTGAGTGGTACAATATACAAACTTGTCATAATTAAGTTAAATATTTTTCTGTTTCGTCGTAGGTTTTATTTTGAAGGAATGTGCGGACAGTCTTTTTACAATTATGATAAGATAATTTATATATTGGGCATTTTCTGTTTATTGTGTTGTAAAGAGACGGACCTAAATAATAAAAGAATCTTTTAGTAAACGACAGTCGAGTTTTTGGAGGAGTACATATTTTGTCTTTTCGGCGTTTAGTAAGTTCAATATAGGGGGTTATGCGGTGTTGCAAAAGAATTGATTGTAGAATAAAGTGTTGCCGCACATTGAGGACGTTGCAGGTTTTGTATAACTGATTCGTTGGATAAATTAGTGGACGGAAGGTAGCCACTTTCAGTATGGCGAGATGTGCAACTTCCAATGGTTTAAGGATAGTTTTTGCAGCACCACCCCAACAGGAAATACAATAGGTAATAATAGATAGGCATAAGGCAAAATAGACATTACGTATAATTATAGGATTAGCAATATTTCTTAAGGTTTTAAAGATATATATAAGTTTGCGAACTCTGCCAGTAAGGACATTAATATGAGATTTAAATTTAAGATTCTTATCTATGACTATACCCAGGTATTTGATTTCATCCGTAGAGGATATAGGTTCGCAGTGGCAAGAAACTTGAGTTTGTAAAAAGCATGTTGATGATTTTGGTTGGGTGGCAGAACTGATCGAATAGGTAATGAACTTGGTTTTTAACCCCAGACGCAAAAACGCCTGGGTGTTATAAGTTTGACGTGTCTGTGTGTGTATGTGTGTGTTTGTGTGTGTGTGTCTGTGGCATCGTAGCTCCCGAACGGATGAACCGATTTTGATTTTGTTTTTTTTGTTTGAAAGGTGAATTAGTCGGGAGTGTTCTTAGCTATGTTTGATGAAAATCAGTCCAAGATGGCCGCCGCCACAAAATGGCGGACTACATATTTTTTCACAACTCCATGGGTATCAAATGAAAGGGCTTGAATAGTAGAATACTATACACTATGATAAATTTCAAATCCAAGATGGCCGCCACCATAAAGTGGCGAATTACATTTTTTTCAGAACTCCCTCAATATGGGTATCAAATGAAAGGGCTTGACTAGTAGTACTATACTATACGCTATTACAAATTTCAAATCCAAGATGGCCGCCACCATAAAATGCGACTTTTTTTTTTCACAATTCCTTCAATATAGGTATCAAATGCAAGGGCTTGACAAATAGAATAATGTACACTATATTGAAAGGGAATGAGGAATATCAACTAACGAAATGAAAACTAAAAACTTGTAAATATTTTTTTGTCTGATCAATGTTCTAGAATGCTGTGCAAAGTGGAGTGATGACTGGTACCTACGACTACTGAGTTTGACGATTTTTAATACGAATGGAATTGTCCTACTTAAAAAGCGTAGGTATTTCTACATCAGATAGTGTCGCAGTGACGCAGTCCCATTTTATAAACTAGATGTGAAATACCTAAGATATCTAATAGCTATGAAATACCTACTTATATGAAAGTTAAATAACTAAAGGAAGAACTAGAAAAAGGATATAATAAAACAAAAAAATCTGTTTAGTCTTAAAAATTATTCTTCAACTATAAATTAATAATTAGTTTTTGACGGATAAAAAACCTGATTAAACACCAAGTTACCTGAATCTTAAAACGTAAGAAAATAAAAGAAATGAAATACAAAAATTAAGGAGTCCCTACAAAAAGCATGAAATAAAAAATTAAATTTAAAATTTAAAAAACCCCCGACACAAAAAATAATAAAATTAAATGTAAGTAATTGGAAAAGGATCAAATAATTTAAAAACCCCCAACTTAAAGAGTCTAGGTAACGAGACTAAAACAGATAAATTCTTATGGCAGTCGGGGGACCTCTTAGCATAGAAAGTGTTCCACAGAACGGTCCCCCGACTGTCATAAGAATTTATCTGTTTTAGTCTCGTTACCTAGATTCTTTAAGTTGGGGGTTTTTAAATTATTTGATCCTTTTCCAATTACTTACATTTAATTTTATTATTTTTTGTGTCGGGGTTTTTTTAAATTTTTAATTTAATTTTTGGAAGTATTAAGTGTAAGCTTATGGGAGTAAAGCCAGTTCAACGCTACATCAAAGCCATGCTGTGCTTTGTCCTCGAGTTCAGACCACGTGTTGGCGACAAAAGTGATAGCAGTGTCGTCAGCAAATGATAAGTTATAAATAGCTCTATAACTATTATAGTCGAATAAAAACATACAGTATATATTTATAAATATTAATAATTACAAATAAATAAATAATAATAATTAAAAATAATAATGATAATTACAAATAACTTTATAAATATAATGTATATAAAATAAATAAAACAAGATAAAAATAATGTATATAAATATAATATAATAATATGTTTATAAATATAATGTATATATATAATAAATAAAACAATAATTAAAATTCATAAATTAACTTCTGTACAACAACAGTAACAGTTGCTATCATAATAGATTATTTATTATTTAGTTACTCTAAAATAAGTAATAAGTAAAACAAGCAGTGCCTTCATCCTCTCTTCTACCTACATTTATCTATGCTGTGCCCGACAGGGTCCATAATTGTGACTAATATTTATTTTCCATACCACCTATGGTATCATACCATTATGGTACGCAATAAAGAATTGAGAATATCGGAAACTGCCCCCGGTAAACAAAAGCACGGCTCAAAACTTCAAGTTACAATTTGTAATATTAATGATATTAGTTTTACTTTAAAAAAATATAATTTTAGAAATAGAAATATGAATCTGCTTAACAAAACGATTTAAAAGGGGTTAAATAAGTATTCTTAAAAAATGTTTTGCGTTTATATCTTATGATATACGACATTTGACATGTTTTAAGGTTTTTAGGGCTCCGTAGTCAACTAGGAACCCTTATAGTTTCGCCATGTCTGTCTGTCCGTCCGTCCGTCCGTCCTCGCTTAATCTCTGTGACCGTTAGCACTAGAAAGCTGAAATTTTGTAGGAATGCGTATATACGCACTCCTACAAAAAAAAATTAATACCTACGGAACCCTCTGTGCGCGGGCCAAACTCACACTTGACCGCTTTTAAAATTTTTCTTTTAGTTTCATGGTAATGTCCAGTTCCAGCTAGAAAAAAAATCATACGGGACCCTCTGCATGCGAGCCAAACTCACATTTGACCTCTTTTTAATTTTTCCTTTAGTTTCATGCTAATGTCTAGCTTCATGCTTTCAAGTTTTTAGGCCGGTTAGAAGTTTCTAGGCCGGCTAGAATAAAAATTTAATACGGAACCCTCTATGCGCGAGCCAGACTCACACTTGACCATATTTTTAATTTTTCCTTTAGTTTCATGCTAAAGTCTAGCTTCGTGCCAAATTTCAAGTTTCTAGGCCTACTAGAAGTCCCTAAACATTTTGATTAACTCTAAGTGAGTGAGTCAGTCAGTCAGTGCCACTTTAGCTATTTTGAAAAGTCCATTACTTTGAATCTATTAAAGCTACAGTTATGAAATTTGGTATTCGAACTAACAGCAGTCATGGTATTATATATGTGAAGTTTGATTCGATTTCGTGTGACAAATAGTTAGATACAGGGTGGTCAAAAGTAACTCGAAGCGGTTCGGGTAAATAGTGCATGGCGTACGTGCGGCCACTTGCTGGAAATTGGCCTGCGCACAGCCGTGCGCTTCGATTAGGACTTGCTGTACCTTATTGTTGTACTTACCTTATCTACTAACATAGTTTTAAAGTTTTTTTTTGTAACTAACAATACGGGCCCTGGTTGTCTGAAAATAAAATATTTTTTATTTTATTGCGGTTATAGCTTATGTATTCATTTTCATTATAAAAAGAAGATTGAAACTAACCCTCAAAATATTCCTTATTACGGATATGACACAATATTATTTTCATCATCACCTCTGTGAGAGGGAGTGGGCCGTAATCCACCACGCCGGCCCAGTGCGGGTTGGTAGATGTCACATATCTTCGAATTTTTGGTTCTAGGACATGCCGGTTTCCTCACGATGTTTCCCTTCACTGTTTTGAGAGCAGTGGTGATGAAATAATTTACACAAAGTAAAGCGTCTGTCTGGGTTCGAACCTACGACCTACAACTCGTAAGTCGCGGCCGATACCACTGGGCCACCACTGCTCAATAATAATAAATAATATTATTTTAATATTACTAAATTCAATTTGTAATTTATAACTACTTATAATTACTAATACTACATATAATACTTTGTTTAACCCCCATTATTATCAAAATGTCAATACCATCAAGTAAACGCTGACGCATGGATCCTATAATATTGAAACATCTGTTCCTCTTAAATTTTCCCATATTCCCATGCAATGCAACTTCAACTGCTCATCAGATCTCTCATTCCATGCTTACCATCGCTGTATCGCAAAATGTAAACGTTCTTGTTTATGATTTTCAATCAAACATGATTTTTGAGCTAGTTTTCGTTTGTACGGCGAACGGTTTGTAAAGACTGGAGAGCTGGGGCCTTCCATTTCGCTTTCGACTGGCAAGGCTACCCTCTCCTCTTCCTTTAGCTCAACTGTGGCTAATGAGGCACAATTTAATTTCTATTGCTATAAATCAAATTTTGATTTTTCAACAGTTGAGCGGCCTTTTAACCCAATACAGGATTATTAGGAATACGACTTGACAGAAGATTTTCATCTTTTGACCGAAATTCAAAAACGATTGCCTTTTCAAATTACGAAATTTACTAAAAACTAAACCTCAAGCTCAACCTGTAAGTTGCAAAAAATATAATTAAAAAACCTGATTTTTAGTAACTAGCAAAAACGTGTTTGATTCCTAGACACTTATGATGTGTGTAAATGTTACAGTCATAGTGATTAAATAGCTATTATACATAATGACTAGTCATTATATCTAAAGTAACCTAACCAAACCGAACCTCGGGGTGCCCTTCGCTCGCTCTTGCATCCTATGTCGACGTAGCCCCGCTTCGCAGAGCTCCCATTTCTGTGTAAAGGGTTTAAAGTAACCTAACTAAACCGAAACTCGGGGTGCCCTTCGCTCGCCCTAGCATCTTATGTCGACGTAGCCCCGCTTCGCTAATGTGAATAATTCTGTGTTAATTATCACTTTATCTAAATTGAGTAGACATTATAAATAATGGCTAGATAATATTTAAATAATATCCGGATTTATTACATTGGTTGTGACATAAAAAAACAAGTTTATTGCAGTAACATGTACAAATACAGTAAATCTTACATAGGCACCTCCTTTTACGTAAAGATATACCTGTGCTAGGAGGCCCCGCTCTTCAATGACAAATTATAAAATGGTAAAAGGGGTGTACCAAATAAACAAAAAGAAAATAAAAAAAAACACACACACAAGGGTTCCGTACCACAAGGCAAAAACGCCGAAAAAAACACGTTTGTTGTATGGGAGCCCCCCTTAAATATTTATTTTATAATTATAATAAATTTTTTTTTGCCCTTTTTTGCTCGATATCAAAAATGGCAACAGGTAGGCACTTGAAATATTCACAAAATACTCAGTTGTATTTTAACTTTAATAATAAATAATAAAATTAAAATAAAATAAATATTTAAGGGGGGCTCCCATACAACAAACATGTTTTTTTCGGCGTTTTTGCCTTGTGGTACGGAACCCTTCGTGTGCGAGTCCGACTCGTACTTGGCCAGTTTTTAGTATTTGTTGTTATAGCGGCAACAGAAATACATAATTTGTGAATTTTCAACAGACTGTCTAGCTGTCGCGGTTCTTGAGATACAGCCTGGTGACAGACAGACGGTCGGACGGACGGACGGATGGACAGACAGCGAAGTCTTAGTAATAGGGTTCCGTTTTTACCCTTTGGGTACGGAACCCTAAAAATTAAAGAAAAAAAAAACTAAAACTAAAATAGTATGTGTGGTGTGTGTGTGTAGGTGGGGGTGTGAGGGGGTGTGTGTGTGTGAATGAGGGTGCATGTGTGCGTGTATCTTTTCAACTCATATTGACGATGCTTCCAGCAACAATTCAATATCATCATAGGTCTTCAGTTTTAGTTATTGTACTATTGCCTTTTTAGGGTTCCGTAGCCAAATGGCAAAAACGGAACCCTTATAGATTCGTCATGTCTGTCTGTCCGTCCGTCTGTCTGTCTGTGCGTCTGTCTGTCTGTCCGTCCGTATGTCACAGTCACTTTTCTCCGAAACTATAAGAACTATACTGTTGAAACTTGGTAAGTAGATGTATTCTGTGAACCGCATTAAGATTTTCACACAAAAATAGAAAAAAAAAAAACAATAAATTTTAGGGTTGCCCATACTTAGAACCGAAACTTAATTTTTGTTTTCCATCAAACCCATACGTGTGGGGTATCTATGGGTAGGTCTTCAAAAATTATATTGAGATTTCTAATATCATTTTTTTCTAAACTGAATAGTTTGCGCGAGAGACACTTCCAAAGTAGTAAAATGTGTGTGTCCCCCCCTGTAACTTCTAAAATAAGAGAATGATAAAACTAAAAAATATATATGATGTACATTACCATGTAAACTACCACCGAAAATTGGTTTGAACGAGATCTAGGAAGTAGTTTTATACGTCATAAATCGTAAACGGCAATTTACCATTTATTTAATCAACTCAAAAATTTAAAAAAACATTTAATTTCATAAACATAAACCTTATGCATAAACCCGGATGTTACGGAACCCTCGGTGCGCGAGTCCGACTCGCTCTTGCCCGGTTTTGCAGTCTTTAGTAGTCATGGGATACCTAGATGTTGATTATTTTATTAATTTACATAAATATCACTAAAATACCAACATTTTACTATACTTAATAATAATATAAATCCGACTGTCAGTTTCGATATTTTGTGGCACTTCGAGTACCGCTTCAACGAAACCAGTTCAGTTGTTGAAGCCCGGAGGAGGAGAACGATACTTTTGTAACCCAAAGGAATAGCTTTGACTTTCAGGGAGGCTATTAAGGAACACGATCCACGTAGCATAGGATTATACACATTTACAGATTCTGGGAAGCTGTTAAAGAACATGATCCACGTACCTAGTATAGAATTCAGCAATGTCGGGCCGTTACAAGCTATCTATATCCGTAATGAATATGGAGCCAGTTCAAAATTAATGAACGATTCCAGAGGTAATTCGAAAACTCATTAGTCAGCGCTCAGGCGATGTGTTCGAGAGCACAGTGCGGCTCAAAAGCTCGGCGTGATGAATGCGGGGTCGGCGAGCGCCGGCCGGCAGCCCGACAGCCCCGGACAGCCGCCGGCCGGACCGGGCCGCATACTTGTCAGTGTCGTGCGCATCTTTATGTGACTCCTCCCGAAGAACCGCCCGCCCCGATTACCCCGAACCCGTTCGTTGATAAGAGGTTTATTTCACCTTTCCTGTTTATTGTAACGTTATCTGAAACTGGCCGGCGTCGTTCCTGCTCGTGATGTTAATAAACATCAAATTACTTTTAGGTACTTACATTTTAATGTGTTATTTTACATTTTACGAGATCTATACATATAATAAATCTGTAGAAGGGTCAATTCTGTACATTGAAAATATTGAAAAAATAAATAGCGGGGGGTGTTGCTGGATCGATACCAAACCCAAATATGTGATTAAAAAAATTTTTGTCTGTCTGTCTGTCTGTCTGTCTGTATATGCAGGCATCACGTGAAAACTAACGGTTCGATTTCGATGAAACTTGGTATAATTATACCTTATTATCCTGGGCATAAAATAGGATACTTTTTATCCTGGAAATATACGTAGAAAAAAAATCTTATTTTTCGGTTTTATTCATAGACGTTGTTCTGTAGAACCGTGAACACACGTTGCATTACCCGTAGTGGATAATTTTCCATTTCAATTTAAGAGAATACAGTTTCCTGTAGCTTTGTGTTACGCCATGAGAATAAATAAGGCTCAAGGTCAGACCCTAGGAGTTGCTGGCGTAGATCTTACCGCGTAGATCGCGAGTTGTTTTTCACACGGGCAACTTTACGTAGCTCTTTCCCATGTGAGCAGTCCAAGAAATCTTCATGTTCATATTCCGGACGAGCTCACTAACAATGTTGTGTATGCTGAAGCTCTCAATTAACTTTCTGTCGCATTGTCACGATCACTTTTTTATTATTGCAAACTTTTCGTCATTGTCAGTAATTTACTGCTACATGCTACTTATCAAGGTCGGAATTACTATGAAAAAAATACTTACTACAGAACGCGAGCTCAACAGCAGTAGCTCAATAGAGGGATCTCCTTAATTATTATAGGCTTAGCCGTATTTGGGTCCAATAGATATTTATAAGATGTCATTGTCAGAGTTACTCAAAATGGAGAAATAAACCATCCACGCGAAGACCGACATCCGCGCGGACGGAGTCGCGGGCGGAAGCTAGTAATAAATAAAACATTATCTCTTTTCCGGATATTAGGTAGGTACTCTATTGTACTGCCATTACTGTGTGTAAATAATAAATAGCTATTGAATATTTTACTAGGAACATCGATCTTCTGCATACATTTGCTAACAAGGCTGACCATTTAGTTAATTATTCGCAGAACACAGGTCCGTTGTGTCCGTAGGTGAAGGTGTGAGCTAACTATTGCTGAAGATGACATTATTTAAAGCGTGAAAATAAAGCGTGTAAAATATTAAAAATAGATACCCTGAATGAAGTTTAGAACGTTTAACATTAGATAACGGTTCGTTTATAGATATTTCTAGAAACATAACTACAATAATTTTTATTTATTTAAAGTTGTGAAAACAACAATTTTTTTATACTCTGTATGATCCTATCAATGTTGTCATTTGTGCCTGTGAATTACAGAGAAAGAACCAACATGCTAAACTATAACAGTATAGCAATATACATCTTTCTCTTTTATCACATTTTCTGTTAACCCTTATTTAACACAACATTAGAAACATATGTGAGGTCAGATGGTGCATCGTTAACACATTACAAGACTACGTCTTGTTAACAAGAGTAACTGGATTGATAATAATAAAGGTTGTTTGTTTTTGAATAACTACGAGATAATGATCCCACCAATATTGGGAATTATTAACACTTGCTCGTATATGTTCCAATAATTTTATCACATAAGTTACACAATCAATCTGCCGAGTAAATTGCCTATTAATAACGTCACTCTCTGTCAGTCTTCTTGAAGTCAGCACTGAACGCGTAGTTTTGAAGGGTGCCACTGAGTGAACTTTCACAATATTACGTTGTCGATCCGATTCATTAGTCTAAGCAATTGGGTGAGGGTCTTGGCGATCACATTTCACATCACCCGTCGCTTGATAACTTTATATCCATCTAGGAACTGTTTTTCTCTGTAATGAAAATAATAATATTAGAAATATATAAAAAATCCAACTTGTAAGTAATAAATAGGTATATGTATAGGTATTAGTAAGATTTACGTTACTACTTACGTAGTAACGTAAATCTTACCGTTATGCCCATATCTCGTGCTATTTTCTTTATGCTTTGTTCCTGTTCCCAGAGAACAACAATTTTAGTCTTCAAACATTGTTAATCGAACCATACCATCGGTTAATAAAATAAACTGGTCAAAAACTTAATAAATTGGATAATATTACGACGAAGATAATTACACACAAGCGGATCGGCTCGAAAACAAAACCATTTGACAAGTAATTATACCCTCAATCACAGTTTAGCAAATAAGGCGAAGAAGTATTCTAAAATTACGGTAGTGCAACAATCGGAATCAACACATTCTATTCAACCAAACAAGAAATCTATGCTAATTTCAAAATTATCTTTTAGTTAATTGAGGAGTTGCTTACCCTCTTATTTTACAAGATGCAATAGCATCTTGTAAAATAAGAGGGTAAGGTGCTAGTATTAAATATAACACGGAAGTTGAAATTTAAACCTTATACCTAGAAGATTAGACCGTTAATAACCTTGTTCGATAAAAGGAGTAATGCTATTCAAGTTTTCGTTGAGGTTGATAACTGAACCAATAGCCTAGTGGTGTAAGGCACGGTCTAAATGATCTGCTGGCACCTGGTAATGCGGGTTCGTATCTTAATCGCACGCAAAGTATCTTTTTGTAAGTTATTCTTGGTATACGATTCGGCTAGAAGGAAGCCGAAAAAATAACATATAAAATTATTAAAAACTTGCAAATAATATTTGAGGCGGATCAGTGGATGCGCTCGGGCAGAGATGGGTGCGGCGGCGGGGGACCGAGCTGCTCAAGGCTTACGTGACGCGCCCGCCGCCGCTCGAGCGACGAGCGACGGCGGACGCGAGCGTGCTCGGGCGATAATCTTTAAGTCTTGGGGGGGTTCCTTTTCTCTGACGCTGGCTGTACAAGCGTATCTTGGAGGTTATTTGTAAACAGGTCATGTATAGAGGGAGGACAGGTTGATAAAACATCGAGAAGAATTTTTACCGACGACTAGAATCAATTCTAACTTATTGTAAATGTTGAAGTTCAAAAGTGCCTCTTATGTTCAGATTTGAAATAAACGCCTTTCTACTAATACTACTATCACTATTCCACTTTCTACAATTTTTTTTTATTGCTGTATCTTTCAACTTAAACACTATCTAAAGAAGGACCGGACAACATGAAACATCGCCATAATTATTTTCACTCAGCGATTTGAAATGAGCGGCCATACGAGTAGTAGTTATTGTATTATTTTTAAATACGTATCTAATTGCACATGTGTGGTGGTTGTTATTGGTGCTTAGAAAAGTTGCAAGATGGTTCAATAATCTTCTTGTATTGTGCGCTTATTTTCGCGATGTGGGCTGGACGTGTCGTGTGGATAGAGCGTGGGCAACTAGTGTAGCGACACTAACTTATTGCCCGTTGTGGGCTGGACGTGTCGTGTGGATAGAGCGTGGGCAACTAGTGTAGCGACACTAACTTATTGCCCGTTGTGGGCTGGGCGTGTCGTGTGGATAGAGCGTGGGCAGCTAGTGTAGCGACACTAACTTATTGCCCGTTGTGGGCTGGGCGTGTCGTGTGGATAGAGCGTGGGCAACTAGTGTAGCGACACTAACTTATTGCCCGTTGTGGGCTGGACGTGTCGTGTGGATAGAGCGTGGGCAACTAGTGTAGCGACACTAACTTATTGCCCGTTGTGGGCTGGGCGTGTCGTGTGGATAGAGCGTGGGCAGCTAGTGTAGCGACACTAACTTTAGGATTGTATTCATACCAGATCCAACTAAGTTTGCTTTTTCATTAGGTATGTCAGGTACCTACTCACTGTACAAAATTATATTGAAATATGACACGTTATGAGTTTGGACGTTGGTTGCTCCAACAAGAATAGACGGCTGAACAGATATTGCACACGCAGAGACGATGTCTGGGATGAACACACAGTAGGATAGTTTGGTCCGAGTGCATAATGAAACTTTCATATGATGTTAACAAAACTACAAGCAACAGGTAGTGCGTAATAAAATATATAACATTTTGTAGAGTCGGCGCCCGAGTTGCACTACACGTTCATAGAGCAGGCGCTACGTAATAAAATAATATGAACATCCACCCTTAACAGACGTCACGTAAGGCCGCAATACTGTCATGGGTGTGACGGTACATGAAAGTATACGATAAGTTAAAGGAACCTACAAAGACCTACAAGCCTAACAGTCCCTACGACCCTAAGCCCTACAAGCTCTACAGCCCTAACCTATCATATACCTAGTGCGTGACAAATAAATATATAAATAAGTTCAGGATGTCTGCACCATGCGACCTAAGGTTACAGACGGATAGTAGACAGGAATTCCAGGTTCGGGAAGGATAAACTCACTGCCAGTCAAGCAGACTCACAAGACTGATCAGAGACGGCTAAAGGTGTCTCGGCCACAGTGAGGGGTAATGAGACAAGAATATAAAATTCAAATCTGGTTTATTTACAAAATGTTCTGCTTGTACACACGTTGGGCGCCACTGTTACAAATTAAAATTTGTTGCCTCTGATGGCAACCTATGCTTTTTCTTAACACACACTATTATACAAATTTGATGTGTCCTGTGCGTGTGAGATGCAACCGAATCATTATTTTAACTGGGCCGCGCTTGAGCCAGGCCGAGTGCTGAGTCAATGTCCAAAGGTAACATTGAACAAAATATATAACATTTTGTAGAGTCGGCGCCCGAGCTGCACTACACGTTCATAGAGCAGGCGCTACGCGCGGGCGGCGCCGTGTCGCTGCGCTGCGCCGCGTCCGCCGCGCCGCCGCCGCGGCTCGCCTGGCTGCTCGACGACCAGCCGCTCGACCACTACCGCGCGCAGCACAGGTTCGTGACACTGTGTCGTGTATACAGCACGCACACACACTTCCGAACTACATAATGATCGTTCCGCAGATACTTCATCAACGAGGAGACGTCGCTGAACGGCGATGTGGTGTCGACGCTGAACATCAGCGCGGTGGCGGCGGAGGACGGCGGGCGCTACACGTGCCGCGCGCACAACGCGCTCGGACACGCGCAGCACTCCGCCCGGCTCAACATATACGGTACCTTCGCAACTGTTAGCTATGCTTTCTTTCTTAATAGCTAATCAAAAATAGCAATTTCGAACATTCTAGTGTGGCAGGGTGGTTCTCTCTCGCACCGGTCGGTTTGTCAATGAGTGTTGTGTTGTGCGCAGGTCCGCCGTCGATCCGCGCGCTGGGCCCTGTGCGCGTGGTGGCCGGCGCTAACGCCACCATCTACTGCCCCTACGCCGGATATCCGATCAGGTCCATAGAGGTGCATTTTGTTAGGATGATTCCTCTAATACACTAGCGATAGACTCTGGACACATTATACTATTTAAACTAGTCCCTAACTAAATTCACGATACGAGGAAGTCTTTATAGCTTGACATGTCACAAAATAATAATGTCTTAATTGGATGGTTACTGACCAGAAACGAAACAGATGCTTTTGATGAAGCTAATGGGGTCTGACTTCCAAAAAAGCTCTTATTTATGTGCGGGTTAGTAATTAGAACCCGCTTACATACTTCAGATATCAATGTACTTCGGCGCCGTCATCTCGTTTTAGGTGACGCCCCAGCGACGGTCGCGGTGGACAAACGCACGGCCTGGCAGCAAATGCATGTGTGATATCTGAGCTCAAATGATGTTTGGTGATGTGTACCAGCTCGATCTCCTGGTGGCGGCGCGGCGCGGGCGTGGCGCTGGGCGGCGCGGGGCGGGTGAGCGCGCGCGGCGCGGCGCTGCGCCTGGCGCCGGCGCTGGCGGCGGACGCGGGGCTGTACGCCTGCGCCGTGGCCGCGCCCGCCGGGCCCGCTGCGCGCCGCGACATCGACATACAAGTCCGCAGTCAGTACTCCCTACGACACGCTGACTCGACCGTCAGCCAGAAAGCCGTTTCAATAAAAAATCGTACGTTTCCTTTGTAGATCCACCAAAAATTTCACCATTTATGTTTTCTTCGGAGCTGACGGAAGGGAGCTCAGTGCAGGTGCTGTGCGGCGTGTCGTCCGGTGACAAGCCCATGTACTTCTCGTGGCTGAAAGATGGCGCGCCGCTGCCACCTAACTTGCAGGTCGGAATTATTGCCATGTAACAACTGTGAATACTGTGTATACGGTGAACCGTATACACAGTATTCACAGTTGTCACCTGAAGGTGACCACAGAGTCAGCGCACGATAGAAGCGTCGCATACCTATATGTACTCATACCAGCAGTAGCATAATCTGATTGCTTCGAGAAATGTAAACGAGGCGATAAAATGTGATTGTGTAGATAGAAGAGAAGAGTCTGAACGAGTTCTCCCTGCTGATGTTCTCGGACCTGACGGCGCGGCACAGCGGCGCCTACACGTGCCGCGTGTCCAACCACGCCGCCGCCGTCAACTACACCGCCACGCTCAGCGTCAAGGGTGAGTGGCCTGGGCCGCGGGGTGTCTCTGGCGCAGGCGTCAACTGGGCAGCCTGTTCTCATTCTCGTTGATAATGTCCACCACAGTTGCACCGTCGTGGGCCACGGAGCCTCTGGACGCGGCCGTGCTGCTCGGGGCTCCTCTACTGCTGGAATGCGCCGCGAAGGGCTTTCCCGCGCCCTCCATCACCTGGTACAGACGTATCGGTCAGTCAGTCGTTTGTTCAAAGTATAACACTGTCCGAGTCTATGCTCGTCTTGCGCTAAGTATTTATTGCGTGACATCACATATTGAACAGGCGAGGGAGGTTCTCTGGGCGGCGAGAGCGAGCAGTGGGAGCAGGTGGGCGCGACGCAGTGGGGCGCGGGGCAGTGGGGTGGCGCGGGCGGCGTGCGCGCGCACAACGGCTCGCTGGCGGCGGGCGCGGCGGCGCGCGCGCACCAGGGCGTGTACCGTTGCGTCGCAGACAACCAAGTGGGGCCACCGCTGCTCAAGCACATCAACGTCACTGTGCACGGTAACCGATCGTAATCTCTCTTTGTTAGTATGTGAACCCATTTACTACAAGTCATGCTTGCTTTTTAGGGTTCCGTACCCAAAGGGTAAAACGGGACCCTATTACTAAGACTCCACTGTCCGTCTGTCTGTCGCCATGATGTATTTCTGTTGCCGCTATAACAACAAATACTAAAAACTGGCCAAGTGCGAGTCGGACTCGCACACGAAGGGTTCCGTACCACAAGGCAAAAACGCCGAAAAAAACATGTTTGTTGTATGGGAGCCCCCCTTAAATATTTATTTTATTTTAATTTTATTATTTATTATTAAAGTTAAAATACAACTGAGTATTTTGTGAATATTTCAAGGGCCTACCTATTACCATTTTTGATATCGAGCAAAAAAGGGCAAAAAAATCGCGTTTGTTGTATGGGAGCCCCCCTTAAATATTTATTTTATTTTGTTTTTAGTATTTGTTGTTATAGCGGCAACAGAAATACATCATCTGTGAAAAATTCAACTGTCTAGCTATCGCGGTTCTTGAGATACAGCCTGGTGACAGACAGACAGACAGACGGACAGACGGACAGACAGTGAAGTCTTAGTAATAGGGTCCCGTTTTTACCCTTTGGGTACGGAACCCTAAAAACAGAATAAAATAGATATTTAAGGGGGGCTCCCTTAAATATTTATTTTATTCTGTTCTTAGTATTTGTTGTTATAGCGGCCCATACAACCTAATATTGTACAGATAAATAGTACGGAACCCTTCGTGCGCGAGCCCAACTCGCACTTGGCCGGTTTTTAGGGTTCCGTACCCAAAGGGTAAAAACGGGACCCTATTACTAAGACTTCGCTGTCTGTCCGTCTGTCCGTCTGTCTGTCTGTCTGTCACCAGGCTGTATCTCAAGAACCGCGATAGCTAGACAGTTGAAATTTTCACAGATGATGTATTTCTGTTGCCGCTATTACAACAAATACTAAAAACAAAATAAAATAAATATTCAAGGGGGGCTCCCATACAACAAACGCGATTTTTTTGCCCTTTTTTGCTGGATATCAAAAATGGCAACAGGTAGGCATTTGAAATATTCACAAAATACTCAGTTGTATTTTAACTTTAATAATAAATAATAAAATTAAAATAAAATTAATATTTAAGGGGGGCTCCCATACAACAAACATGTTTTTTTCGGCGTTTTTGCCTTGTGGTACGGAACCCTTCGTGTGCGAGTCCGACTCGCACTTGGCCAGTTTTTTATTACTTGTTGCTCATCGTACTTACTTTCTATTACTGCAGGACTTTATTGTCTATACAGCTAATTTTGCTGTACATAATATAATGTAGGTAGTATGGAATATGTGTAGAGCCAGCGCACTTCGAGGGCTCGGGCGGCAACGTGTCGTGCGTGCGCGGGCAGGGCGCGACGCTGGCGTGCCTGGCGCTGGGCGACGCGCCGCTGCTGGTGCACTGGACGCACCGCGGCGCGCGCCTCGACCTCGCCTCTTACAGGTCACACACCACTCATGCACTACATTCTGAATAGAGCATTGTCAGTCTGTAACTTTCCCACTGCTGGGACAGGTCTCCGCTCTGTGAAAGGGAGTGGGCTATAACTTTCCCACTGCTGGGACAGGTCTCCGCTCTGTGAGAGGGAGTGGGCTATAACTTTCCCACTGCTGGGACAGGTCTCCGCTCTGTGAGAGGGAGTGGGCTATAACTTTCCCACTGCTGGGACAGGTCTCCGCTCTGTGAGAGGGAGTGGGCTATAACTTTTCCACTGCTTGGACAGGTCTCCGCTCTGTGAGAGGGAGTGGGCTATAACTTTTCCACTGCTTGGACAGGTCTCCGCTCTGTGAGAGGGAGTGGGCTATAACTTTTCCACTGCTTGGACAGGTCTCCGCTCTGTGAGAGGGAGTGGGCTATAACTTTTCCACTGCTTGGACAGGTCTCCGCTCTGTGAGAAGGAGTGGGCTATAACTTTCCCACTGCTGGGACAGGTCTCCGCTCTGTGAGAGGGAGTGGGCTATAAATTTCCCACTGCTGGGACAGGTCTCCGCTCTGTGAGAAGGAGTGGGCTATAACTTTCCCACTGCTGGGACAGGTCTCCGCTCTGTGAGAGGGAGTGGGCTATAATCCACCACACGGGCCCAGTGCGGATTAGTAGATGTCACATGTTTTCGAAATGTTTGGTTCTAGGACATGCCGGTTTCCTCATGAACCTTTACCGTTTTGAGAGCAGTGATGATGAAATTAATTACAAAAAGTAAATAAAAACAAAAAAGTTAGAACCCTTAAGTTGAGGCCGTTACGACTGGGTCACCACTGCTCTCGACATAGCGTTACGACTGGGTCACCACTGCTCTCGATATAGCGTTACGACTGGGTCACCACTGCTCTCGACATAGCGTTACGACTGGGTCACCACTGCTCTCAATATAGCGTTACGACTGGGTCACCACTGCTCTCGATATAGCGTTACGACTGGGTCACCACTGCTCTCGATATAGCGTTACGACTGGGTCACCACTGCTCTCGATATAGCGTTACGACTGGGTCACCACTGCTCTCGATATAGCGTTCTTCTAAAAAAAGATTCTGAAAGTCAAAACACCGCGATTCCCCTCAAAGAAAATTAGATACCTTGTATTTATGCATATTTAAGAAATAGGACAGAGTTTTATTTGTGTCAGTTCGTTGCTACATTGGTGTGTGTCAGATGGACGGTGACGGAGGCGCGCGCGGCCGGCGGGCTGCGCTCCACGCTGCAGCTGCGCGCGGCCGAGCGCGCCGACGCCGGCGAGTACCGCTGCCACGCGCACAACGCGTACGGCCGCAGCGAGCAGCTCATGTACCTGCACGTGGAGGGTCAGTGCAGTGCTACGTCGTGCTATGAACTCTCGCTACACATTGAGAGGAGCTTTTACTTTTGTATCTGTTATAGTCCTGAAAACTGATTAGAATTTGGAAAATGGGTAGAAAATTTGTTTTGAAAATGTTATTAGCTTTCAGCTCCCTCCCACCGACTGATAACACAGCTAAACAGCATTGTCCTATACACTTTTTCTAAATTCTAATCAGTTTTCGAGCATCACGCTCTCCAAAGCTCCGCTGGTATCTGTCTGTCTGTTACCTCTTCACGCTTAAACCGCTGAACCGATTTAGATCTATCTCTATACCACTTTCTCTATAGGTACCAAATTTCATCTAAATCGGTTCAGCGATTTAGATGAAATTTGGTATAGAGTGAGTCTCGGGAAAGAACATAGGATAGTTTTTATCCCAATATTCCCACGGAAAACTTATGCGGTTGAAACCGCGGGATGCTGCTAGTACATAGATAAAAGATCCGATAACTCAACGGCTAGTGAACGGATTTGGATGAAATTTAGTAGGTAGATAGATTAGGCCATGGATTAACTTTAGGCTACTTTTTATCCCAAAATAACACTGAAGTAGCAGGCAACAGCTAGTGTTTGATAAAAGTAGTTTTTTTGAAAGTTATCACTTTTCCGGAACGTGTAGAACGAGTCGCTAGATGGCGCTGCATCTAGTTTAACGCGATAAGAAATGCTCTGTGTAAAAATCCTTTTAAAAATATTATTAGTGTACAGAAGTAAATAAAAATAAGTCAAACAACAAAACAGTGACTAATGAATTAGTGACAGTGTTATCTACTCGTACTGTGGGCAAACTGTTAAGATAAGATCAAAATTAATAATAACAAAAACAATAAAAAATAAGTCTAAAACAAGTGAAGTATCAACTAAAACAGTGAATGTTAAAGCTGTTTCCAAAATACAAACAGCAGAAAGTGAATAAAACAGTGTAAAAACTAAGTTATAAAACAAAAACAAAGTGAGCGGTGGTAATTGACAGTGCAAAAATTCTTAACGCATGAGTCATTTCAACCGTCTTTGTTCAGTTCAAATATTGCACCTAATCAATGACATACCCAATTTCGACGTATGTTCATGTGGTCCGGTGGCATTAGACTTGTCACTTGGTCACTACACTATTGATCGCAGGTTCGAACCCCAGCAAAGACTCGTCTTTTTTTGTGAATTCTAAAATTGTAAATTCTCATTAAAAATTAAGAACAGACCTCGCTTCGGATTACCTCAAGAATTCAACAACAGGGGGCGCCACAACACCTACAAGTAAACATGGATTCCAGCAGCAATAACAACATTACCTATCGTAAACCATGCAGATCAAGCTCATTGACAGACCTTAATAAAAATGTGACAAAAAAACAGCGAAAAAACTATGCTTGACACAACAATGATGAGTATCCCCGATAGCTTCCATGATACATTTGACAGCATAATGGAGCCCCATTATGCTGCAGCTGGGCTATTATAAGCGGTATCGAGCAAAATTTAAAGGGATTCACCTTAAATGACTACTGCCTACTTTTCATAGGAGAAGATGATATTAATACATGTGATAACAATTATATAAACGTAGTAAATATGTTAAATGAATGTCTCCGAAAAGTAACACACACCAATATAGTGATCTGTCTTCCTACATACAAAACAGGATCACTAATATACAATTTCAAAGTTGAAATGTTTAATAACCTGCTTCATTTAGACAATCAAACTCATAAGTACGCATATATATTCGACAGCAATCGTGACCTAACACATGAGATGTTCTCCTACACTACTGGCAGAATTAATAGAAGCGGAATGAAGAACATATATTATGACAATATTATGTGTAACATTTTGATTGATCTAAAATTATATTGTCATATGAATCAACAGCAAAATAGCAGAAAGTGTTTTTAATAGTACAAATCCAAATCTAGAGGACAATTCCAACTTTTTTCGTGTACAATAATTATATATCCTACATCAAAATATTGCTGGACTCATAAACAAGGCTTATACCTTTAATATTTACTTAGAAGTACTCGAAAATGACAGAAAACGGATAGATGCCGTGTGCATAACTGAACATTTTATGACACCAGAACAGGAAGAACTACTAAACATATCCAACTACAGCCTAGCAGTGAGTTTTTGTAGAGGATGTAGAAGAGGTGGTGCATGCATTTTAACTAGGATTGGCCATAAATATAAAGTGTTAAACATAAGTAATTATTCTCTAAAAAACGTAATTGAATGCTGCGCGATAGAATTTACAGAACACAACATTATTATTGTATGCTTATATAGGGTGCCCCAATCAAATTTAGATAAATTTCACGACAACTTGAACAAAATATTATATTTTAAAAGTCTAGGAGGTAAGCCGGAGTGGGGGGGGGGGGGGGGGGGATGAAAGTTCCTACTTTTGAGTTTTTCGCTAATATCTTATATATAATAAAGCTAATACAATTTTGTACAATTTTATCTTACACACTTTTCGAATTCCACCCATTTTTAGGGTTCCGTAGCCAAATGGCAAAAACGGAACCCTTATAGATTCGTCATGTCTGTCTGTCTGTCTGTCTGTCTGTCTGTCTGTCCGTCTGTCTGTCTGTCTGTCTGTCCGTCCGTATGTCACAGCCACTTTTCTCCGAAACTATAAGAACTATATTGTTGAAACTTGGTAAGTAGATGTATTCTGTGAACCGCATTAAGATTTTCACACAAAAATAGAAAAAAAACAATAAATTTTAGGGCTCCCCATACTTAGAACCGAAACTCAAATTTTTTTTTTCATCAAATCCATACGTGTGGGGTATCTATGGGTAGGTCTTCAAAAACGATATTGAGGTTTCTAATATAATGTTTTTCTAAACTGAATAGTTTGCGCGAGAGACACTTCCAAAGTGGTAAAATGTGTGTCCCCCCCCCCTGTAACTTCTAAAATAAGAGAATGATAAAACTAAAAAAAATATATGATGTACATTACCATGTAAACTACCACCGAAAATTGGTTTGAACGAGATCTAGTAAGTAGTTTTTTTTTTAATACGTCATAAATCGTAAACCACAATTTACCATTCATTCAATCAACTCAAAAATAAAAAAAACATTTAATTTCATAAACATAAACCTTATGCATAAACCTGGATGTTACGGAACCCTCGGTGCGCGAGTCCGACTCGCTCTTGCCCGGTTTTTTTGAACTACAGATTCAGATTCAGATGATTTATTTGTAAACATAGGTTACAGATACACAGGTGTGTGAGATGTTACATTTTTTAAAGTGCTCTATGCTTTGCCATTAGGCGTACAAATGTAAGTAGGTAAGTTTATTTTAATTATTTCATTATTAATTTTACAATATTAAAAAGAATTATAGTGAGCGATAGTTGAAATACACAATTCATAAAATTTAAAAATATCAACAGCAATGTCAAATCTGGTACAAAATTAATAAATGTTTCTATAATGTCAACAATAAAAGTTATAGATAAATCAGAAATGTCGGTAAATTACAAAAGGAAAATGTCAATTAATTAAGTTAATAGGTACAAGAATTAGTCAAGTTAGTACTAGATTGTCAAAATAATCAATAAATCAATTAAAAACTTTCCAACTGTCATTAATAAAATGTTAGATGGTGGATACAAAAATAAATTTCAAAAATAGTAAAGTCGAGAAGCTATTAGATAACTATAATTAATAAGCAAGTATACATTTTATGATTGACCTAATGTTAACTATCTGGAGGAGGAAGTATAGAACTGTCATCGAAATAGTCCTTTATTGAGTAATAGCATTTATCTATTAGAATTTTCATAAGTACTCTCTTGAATTTGTCCAGATTTAGTGACTTCATCGTTTCAGGCAGCTTGTTATATATATTTGTGGCCATACAGAACGTACTTTTATTCATTAGGGCTGTTCTGCCATGTGTCATTTCGAGCTCTAACTTATTTTTGTCCCGTAACTGTCTATAATAGCTTTTGGAAGCTATTTTGTATTGCGAAATGTGTGTTTTCACAAATATGTTAGTTTCGTAGATATACAATGATGGTAAAGTAAGAATGTTTAGGCTTTTAAAGTACGGTTGGCAACTGTCAGTGCTATTTAGGCCACACATAGACCGGATACACTTTTTTTTGAGCTCTAAATACAAATTCTCTGTCGACTGAGTTACCCCAATACATTATGCCATACCTAAGTGTTGCCCAGAGGACACGGTGGAGCACACGGTGGAGGTCTGCCCCGCTTGGGCGGAGCACCGCCGTGTCCTCGTAGAGGCAATCGGCAGCGGCGGCGACCTCTCGCGTCAGGCCCTGGTGCAAGCCATGGTCCGGGGCGAGAGGGAGTGGGAGGCAGTCACCTCCTTCTGCGAAGTAGTCATGCTAGCGAAGGAGGTGGCGGGACGGCTCAGGGAGAGAGCCTCCCGTCCCAGCCGCCGCGGGAGACGCTCCGGGCGTCGGGCGCCGCGTGACGACTCCGTAGGCGCGGGCCTGCGGGCGGAGAGTAATGGGTAGCTCACCGTCCGATCAGGACCAAGCCCGTGCCGGACGTCGCGTACGTGTTCCACGCGCGTCTCAAAGAGATGTCAGCATCGAGGACCCCTTAGGTCCGAAGCCTGCCGGGTCAGTGGAATTGTCCGAAAGGGTTACCGCTGGCCCGGAACATAAAGGGCAAAGGAAGAAACACGGGTGGGTTTTAGTCAGTAAGAGTCTGACACTCCCTTCCGCTCCACCCAGAGCGGGAGGAGTCATTTGATGATTTCCCATCCGCAAAAAAAAAATATACCTAAGTGTTGAGGCAACATACCCGTGATATGCCATTAGTACCGATTCATGGCTGACAGTCTTTGATAGTTTGTAAATTACATAAGCGAATTTACAATTTTTTTTACAAATTTCGTCTGTCTGGGATCGCCAGGTCAAATTTTTATCTATTATGATTCCAAGGAATTTGGTGACAGCAGTTGAGTCAATTTGAGTCCCTAAATAATTAATGTCAGGGATTTTATTCGGAACTCTCTGGTGGAAATGCATAATTTTAGTTTTTTCTAAATTTATAATGAGATTATTTTTGTCAAACCATGATATAATTGTATTTAATGTCGTATTTATTTCATTTTCATATGTCATAGGATCGTCGCATTTAATTACTACTGTGCTGTCGTCAGCAAAAGTACCATAGTATGTTTTATGTGTCGGGGAAGGTCATTAATGTACAGCAACAAGAGTGGAGCTCCTAGCACGCTGCCCTGAGGTACGCCGTACTTTACTGTCCTACATTTGGATCGATATTTTTTTTCTCGCAACCTATGTTTGTGCAATTTTGTGTTATTTCTACATATTGTTTTCTATTTTTCAAATAGGATTCTAACAATTTAAGTATATTCCTCCTGATACCATATTTTTCAAGCTTGCTTAACAAAATTTCGTAATCTACATAATCAAACGCTTTGGTTAGATCCATATAGATAGCACAAACAGATTTTTTTTGTCCACATTTGTTGCAATAGGAAGAAGAAGATCATGTATAGCCATGTTAATTGTCTTCTGTTTACGAAATCCCTTTTGTTCCTGGACTAGTATATTTGATTTCTCCAGGTATGTATACAGTGATTTATAAACAACTTTCTCGAATATTTTTGAGAAGATAGGTATCAAAGCTATAGGTCTATAGTTTGCCATAGATTGCTTATCCTGTTTTTTGTGCAATGGTATAATTATGGAAGTTTTTAGTGATTCGGGAAAAATTCCATTAGATATGCTCATGTTAATAATTTGACTGAGGTGTAGAGCTATGTATTGAGCCACTTCTTTTATAACTTTAGTGGAAATTCCGTCACAACCCACACTATTTGTATTTCTAAGTGATTTTATATGATAAACTATGTGTTGCGGTATAGTTGGTTCCATAAATAAAGTACTAGAGGTGTTCGGGAGACCAGGAATTGATATTGCCTTATTTTAGGTTCAATAACTTGGTCAACATAAAAATTGTTGAAAGACTCGGCTATTTCTATTGGGTTTGTAATTTGTTTTGAGCCTGTTCGTATTTCTGTTATTGGCTCTTTAAGGAAGAAGCTTTTAGAATTATTGATGACTGTCCAAGCTGCTTTCGATTTATTTTTGGAGGTTTTAATGTAATAGTTATTTTGTGACTTTTGCGTCAATGATATAATTTTCTTTAATCTAGCAGAGTAAATTTTGAATGTATTTTTACTTTCTGATGTAGGATTGGCTCTATATTGCCATAGCAGTTGCCGTTTCTTTTTACAACATTTTCTTATCCCTTTAGAGGTCCATTTTGCTTTTTTGGTAATTGATATTGTTCGCATTTCACAAGGGAAACAGAGATTGTAAAAGCATCGAAATAGGTCTAGAAAATTATTGTAGGCCTCGTTTACGTCACTGGTGCTATAAATGTCTGAAAATGTGAGATTTTTTATGCTGTTTTTAAATTTTCAACAATAATTTCGTCTTTTTACTCGCCAGCGCTTTAGAGTGCATGTTTTCTTAACTGGACATTTCAGGAGTTGTGCAGTATGATCAGACAAGCCGAGTTCCATAATTTCTCCTTTACAGCCCTTTACATTATGTGCAATATTATCTAAACATGTCCCACTGCGTAGCCTGGTGGGTTGAGAAAATTGCAATTTTAAGTTATAGCTTAACAGTGCATTTTCAAAGTTCAAAGTATGTATATTTCTTTTCAGAATGTTAATATTAAAATCACCACATAAAATAACCTTTTTTCTAAGTTTTAAACATATACGGTCTTATTCATAATAAGTTATAGAACATCTAAAGGCTCTAAAGGCATCTAAAGGCTTGCTAATGTCTCGTTGTCAAAAAATGTTATTCATAAACGCATTTTAGCCCTAAAACGTTCTCTAAACCTACTATAAAGTTATGAAACCCAGAACCCTACTATAACAGTACTATAAGGAAAAATAAATAAAAAAACCCGACTGCGGTAAAAAAAACTGAAAAGCTAAAAACAAGCCCATTTTAAATTAAATAAAAGTTGGAAGCAGGCGGGACCCATTTGAATTAGAAAATATAATAAAAATGTTATGGGTCCCGCCTGCTTCCAACTTTTATTTAATTTAAAATGGGCTTGTTTTTAGCTTTTCAGTTTTTTTACCGCAGTCGGGTTTTTTTAATTTTTTAAATAACTTTTTTTATTTCCACCTTTTTAGTTTACAAATGTGAAAGATTTCGCAGACGATTTAGTTCTTAGTAGGTGTTTTTTACAATTTGTCACTTCGAATTGCTTTTAAGTATATATGTTGTATATATTTTTGTAATCATCTTTTAAAACCCTTTATTTTGATACCCCACTCAGTAGGTTTTGAAAAAAAAAAAAATTAAAAAAAATATTTAATATGGCGTCCAGTAGTCGCCATATTGAATTTTCACTAACGTCATGTCTTTAGTGACACTCGCCGGACTAAGAGGAATCGATTAACGTGTGAATCATAAAAATCGGCCCAGGCCTTTGGTCTGTATAGTGCTTCAAAGGAACATACAAACATACATACATACATAGGCTGATGAACACACTACCACTCCTTTGCGTCGCGCAGTCGGGTAAAAAAATGGCCGATTCTGCACCAGCTGATAGAAAATGACGTTTGACCTACAAATGTAACATGTGCAGTTGTATTTAATTTATGTTGCACTTCTGTTTAACCAATTGAGTTTATTATTATACTAGCTGCGCCCCGCGGTTTCACCCGCATAAGTTTCGATCCCGTGGGAATATCGGGATAAAAAGTAGCCTATATGTTAATCCAGGTTGTCAGCTACCTCCATACCAAATTTTATCCAAATTGGTCCAGCCGTTTGAGCGTGAAGAAGTAACAAACATATAAACACACACACACACCCCCACACTCACACACACACTCACAAACTTTCGCCTTTATAATATTAGTGTGATACCTACAATGCAAAATAGAAGCGAGGAAAAATATAACGAACCACATAAATGATTGCAACAAGAATTACTGTGGGACGCTGCTGCTTTGGGCTGTGGAAACAACGCTTTTCAATGCCTTTTACATGGCATACATGCAAACTAGGAAATGTAAAAACAACCATAGTGGCTAGAGCAGTACTTTACAATATTGCAGTTGACCATGGAGACATGCAACTGCATGTCTCCATGGTCAACTGGACTTGGTCATGGTGGACTTTGTATGATATTCATACCCTCTAACTAGAGGGTAGCAATATCAATGAATATCATACAAAGTCAGCCCAAGAAGTTGCAAGGGGAAATGCAAATGCTATTTTACAAACTTTTCAGAAAACATTCCGCCGAGATAGCCTCACTTTACCAGGTTAGAGGTACATCTTCCCTGGTGCAAGCCATGGTCCGGGGCGAGAGGGAGTGGGAGGCAGTCACCTCCTTCTGCGAAGCAGTCATGCTAGCGAAGGAGGTGGCGGAACGGCTCAGGGAGAGAGCCTCCCGTCCCAGCCGCCGCGGGAGACGCTCCGGGCGTCGGGAGCCGCGTGACGACTCCCGGCCACCGTAGGCGCGGGCCTGCGGGCGGAGAGTAATGGGTAGCTCACCGCCCGATCAGGACCAGGCCCGTGCCGGACGGCGCGTACGTGTTCCACGCGCGCCTCAAAGAGATGTCAGCATCGAGGAGGGGCCCCTTAGGGCCGAAGCCTGCCGGGTCAGCGGGATTGTCCGAAAGGGTTACCGCTGGCCCGGAACATAAAGGGCTAAGGAAGGAACACGGGTGGGTTTTAGTCAGTGAGAGTCTGACACTCCCTTCCGCTCCACCCAGAGCGGGAGGAGTCATTTGATGATTTCCCATCCACAAAAAAAAAAAAAAAAGAGGTACATCTTCCCACTTGTGTCCGGAGACGGTTCAGGGACTTCTGTGTGGATCACGGAAGTTTACACCCTGCAGGGAGATGCTCCAGTAGGATGCGGCAGTAGGGAGTGGTTGTGAAGCTATGTAGCTAACCATGCTCCTCCTCCTATCCTACCCTATGCGTCCCTAAACATGCAGTCAAAGTGACCTCTGTGCTGCCACTGACGACGTTGTGGAAGTGACAAAGTTTTGGGCCAACAAGATCTGAAATACTGTCGTCCCCGCGACACGAAGAAGATAAAGAGGAGACATTTTAGCGAGTAGTGCATTAATAAAAAGCTTATATACAGATATCAGTTTAATTGATTTATTTTTATAATACTCTAAACTTTAATTCGGCTTCTAGAACTTGTGCTAGCAGAACAACATTTTTAAAATGTTTCTTTTCATTTGCCATCTATGCCACCTCTTCTGTAGGCCGTTTCAGTTTCTGCTATTTGTAGTGAAGCACCATCCTTCCTACTGTCCTGAAATACAAAATGAATGTTATAATTCTTTCTCTTCATCAAACGAATTTCTTGACATTCTTACTCAGGAACTTTGTAACTTATAAGTAAATTGGATAGGCACCTAATTCGTAAATCATGCCATGCCGCCTTTTTCGCGTTGGTGTCAGTCAGTATGTGTTTGGATTGCCATCGTGGTGGCCAAACAAGTAGCCGAATTCTGGGCCGAGTACATTTAGATTGCTATCGACACGCTAAGAAGAAGAAGAAGTATGTGTTTTTATTTTCTATCTTCTTCTTAGTGTGCCCAGAATTCGGCTACTTGTTTGGCGTCATCACCAGCGTCCACCTTCATTTTCTATTATGGAAACCCTCTCCCTGACCAATTCTTCTAAAAGATCTAAGGAAAAGCAGAAGCAAGCATAAGTACAAGAAATTAACAATGTTTACAAAACAAAACTTACTTTGAACATAACTGCTTTGAGCACATTTTAGTTGTAGGTAACAGTAGGTACACACCTTATCGTCCTCCAATCAAAACGAGTATTCACTTCCTTGCCCTTTCTTGGAACTAGTCTACGGTCTTAATTCCATTTCTTTTAAATACAAAAATATATTCAAATGTTTTCGCTCGCCTGACAATAAAATAACAATATCAAATTCATTGACTTACTTATATAAAACCATGGTTACCATGGTAACGCGGCTAAACTGTCGAAACTGTAGACAGTAAATTAGTTTTCAGTACGTCATAATGTCTATGGTCATAATTATTCGGTGCGTAGGCAGATATTCTCGTTTGACAACTCAATGTGTTGGCCAATTTGTTGGATGACTTCAATAAAATGGCAACATTTATATTTATATTGAAGTTATAGGACACTCTAACTATAGAAGGTTTATGAAGCGTTTATGAATACAAAATTTTATCGAGCGTTTTAAAAGCTTATCGAGCATTTTAACTAATGAACGTTTTAAACCTTCTATAAGCTTTTTTTATGAATAAGACCATTAGTATATTTACTCCCTAAGCACCCTGAACAACTTTCTGAAGATATCGCTTAAGGCCTAGCTCACGCACTCTACACGTCCTTTTAGGTCATTCGTTGAGTGGACTATTAGGCGTCACGGTAGTATGAAATAATGCTTGTAACTCTTGAGTACGTCGACAGAGCCGCCTCCGGCGCCGAGCCGGCTGCGCCTGGGCGGCGTAGGCGCGCGCTGGGTGCGCCTGGTGTGGGCCGCGCCCCCCCCCGCGCGCCACACGTACTGCGCGCTGTACACGGCACTGCACGCTCTGCCCGCTGCCGAGGCGCGCAGCAATGCCGTCAACCTCACGCTGCACACCCACGACGACAGGTGAAAATTTACATATACTCGCTTACGTACTGCACGCTGTACATGGCGATGCACGCGCTGCCCGCTGCCGAGGCGCGTAGCAATGCCGTCAAGCTCACGCTGCACACCCACGACAGGTGAACACTTACATACACTCGTTCACGTACACGCTGACACACGTACACGACGCTGCACGCGCTGCCCGCCGCCCGCCAAGACGACTTCGTAGATGACAGGTGAATCAAAAATCAAAATCATAGTCAAGTAATTTATTCAAACTAGGCTGAGAATCAGCACTTTTCGAATGTCAAAATTAAATAAGACGGACTCCCGCCCACCCTTCACCAGTTCCTAGTGCTTTAATTGGGAAGAAGTGGCGCATTAAACTCTCCAGCAGCACGACTGTCTATTCAGTTAGATAAAACATTTAATTCAATTATTTGCCATATAAATTTTTATACATTAAATTCAATTATTATAGTAATAGTATATATTATAGTAAATAGTATGTATGTGTATATAATCTATTTATGTATTTGTGTACCTAGTTTTAATAGTTTTTTTTTATTTTATCATTGTTCCTCTCAACCAAAGCACCTGCCATCCAATCTCTTCACCACCCTTGGTTGACTGGTAGAGAATGCCTAAGGCATTAAGTCCGCCTTTGTACCTTTTTGTGCGAAAAGTTTAAATAAATAAATAAATAAATAAATTATTTTTATATAACAAAAACAATAAAAACTAAACAATCAATCAATCATTTATTTATTTGCAAACATGCATGGGTATTGGTACAAAGATGTTCTTTTTACATAGTATAGTCCTCCATATTTTACCGTCGCAAGGGCATGCAAATAATATAGTACCTATTCTCAAATTAAAATCGATTGCAAAAATTATAAATGTCAAATTTAGTCAAACAAATGTCATATTAAGGTTGCAATAAAAAGTATTACATAGTAATTACAATTGTTAAATAAATGTCGTTTAGACTACAATAAAAAATATATATATCTGAAAAATTTCGGACTGATTGCACTATTAATCATAAATGTCAAATCAAATCATAAAAATTATATCATATCATATCATCATATATTGCATTCATGTAGTTTACAAGTTGTTGCAAGTATAAAGGTTTCATACATGAACCCTGCTAGGGCACAGCAATATAAATAATTTAAAGAGCCACAGTGTCACAATAATAAACAAAACCACTGTGCTGAAACAAAAATACCAATGTTAACATGTTTACAAAGATGTCCATCATTTGTTATTTAAATAAGTAGCTGTCATGCATGATATAATTTGATAAAGAATAGGGTAAGAACAATTTATTAGTCAACATTTTCATTCATAAATTAAAATAAAATAAGATAAAAAAAAAATGAATTAAAACAAATAGCGATAACAATAATAATCATAAAATAACATAATATAGGTAGGTAGTAAGTCAAAAATTGTAGATGCTGTGTGTATTGTATACAGGTATGAATTTCAATGTCAAAAATTTACTTATCGTCAAAGAATTCCTTTAGGGTGTAATACGATTTAATATAAGGTATTTTTGGAGACTATTTTTAAATTTATTTTGGAACTCTATGTCTTTAATTGCATTTGGAAGCTTATTATATATTTTCACGCTCATGGCTAAAGGTCCTGAATGGAACATAGTTAATTTTGAGCTTGGTAAGGCTAATTCATTTTTGTTTTGGCGTCTAACACTGCGATGTTGTGGGCGAAGGTCCTTAGTGGGAATAGTGACTGGTGTTATCTTACAACCTTGCTAACTTCTAAAATGTAGATACCAGTTAGTGTAAGGAATTTGTATTTTACAAAGAATTTTTTGTTATCTATATATTTCTGTGTTGAATTTCTGTGTTATCTATATTGGCAAGAATTCGTATAAATGTCAAAGTTAAATAATTAATGTTACAATGTTTACGCTGGTAAAAATTATCACAATGATGTCAAAACAAAATAAAATAATAAGTATGTCAATTGGAAATAGGTATGTCAATCAGGTTATGTACATAGTAGCAGCTATAAAAATTACAAGATAATTCAATCAGTCAGCGATTCATCATTATGGAACTCGTCAATCGTGTAATAACTTTTTTCGATTAATATTTCGTTTAGCGCCCTTTAAAATTTTATTAGTCATATTTTTATTACATCAGGTACTTTATTATAAATGCGCGGGGCAATACCAAAAACACTTTTCTTTACTAGCGCGGTTTAACATTTTACATGACATATCTTGTTTAAATACTGAGTCCGAATCGGATTAATTCTGACTTCCGACAGTTTTTAAATAATTGTAGATTGTTTTTTAGAAACAAAGCTGTTTCCAAAATATATAAGGAAGGAAAAGTTAAAATTTTTAGAGATTTGAAATAGGGAAGACAGCTATCTATTGTTTTTAGACCCAACATTGACCGTATACATCTCTTTTGTATTCTAAATACTAGTTCCTTGTCGGTAGACTGCCCCCAGAAAATAATACCATACCGCAGAACAGAGGCAACTAGTCCATGGTAGGCTGTTAAAAGAGCCTGACTGTTGACTTTTTTTGAAAGTTGTAAGAGAGCATATGCAGATTTGCTAAGCTTTTTGCAAAGGACTTCAATATGAGGTTTCCAAGTGAGTTTGCTGTCGATCACTATGCCTAAAAACTTAGCCTCACTTGCTTCCTCAATATTACAGCCACGGTAATCAATACGAACATTCGGGTATTCACTACGTTGATGAAAGTGCATTATTTTTGTCTTATTTAGGTTTATTACCAAATTATTATTATGTAACCAAATTAATTATATTTTGTAAAGCAGTATTAATCACGAACATGACACAGATCAGCACCATTTAGCTCAACCATTTTGAAAGGAGCTAAATGATCCAACACACACGCCACTGTCAGCGGGGTGTGTAACGTTTGATATAATAACAAAAGTTCTAACGATCAAAAGACCTAATTTCATTTAATATTTTTTTTTTACTATAACGATCAAACCTCCGACACCTCCGAACCTCCGAAACCGACCTCATCTAGTTTTAAAAAAACATGATTGACGTGTAAAAGTGTTTATACAAACCTACTTACAAAAATAAAATCATTTATCAAATGATATAATGAATTATTGACATAATTTCATTTTACCTCATTTGATATGATATAATGAACAGTTTATGTAATGAACATTTGAAATAATATTCACATAATATAATATTCAGTTGCTATAATATTCAAAATCTATAAGTAACGTTTAATATAATTAGGAAATGTGTACTTTTATTTTTGCAAAAATTTATTAGATTTTAAACGCCTGTCACTTTTGTGCGTAATCGAATGTAAGTGAGGGACGTTGACGTTTGACAGTTGTCGTTCGTCGTTTTAAATTATTTTTGTTTTTTTTGTGTTTCCGATTACACTTCACACTAAACCAACATAATATACAAAAGTAACACATTTGTAATGACAACTTAGGATGCAAGAGCGAGCGAAGCGAGCTCGGGACTTGGGGCACCCCGACTCGGATAGGATTAGGTTCGAAGGGGATGACGGGGGCTCGAATGAGCGAGCAAAGCGAGCGAACGAGCCCCCGTCATCCCCTTCGTGTTAGGTTCTTTTAAACCCTGTAGACAGAAATAGGGGCCCCGCGAAGCGGGGCTCCGTCGACTACGCCTAACCACATATATTTGTAGATAAAAAAAAAATTGGGTTTTTTTTTCTCGACCACTATGATTTTGCGAACGTTGCGGTTTTCAAATTTACACTAAAAATCTATCCAAAAAAAAATAGCTACTATCAAAAAGCGCCGGGTGTGGAAGTACAGTGGTTCCAAACCCTGTACACTGAAATAGGGGCCCGGGCTTCGTAGACATAGAATGCAAGAGCGAGCAAAGAGCACCCCGAGGTTAGGTTTGGTTCGGTTACTTTAAACCCTCTACACAGAAATAGGGGCCCCGCGAAGCGGGGCTCCGTCGACATAGAATGCAAGAGAATGCAAGAGCGAGCGAAGGGCAGAAAATGAGTTAATATGAATGTTAGGTCAAATGAATATTATATAAAGGGAGCATTATACAATATGAAAATTATATGAAATGAACGTTATACTAAATGAAATTAGAGAAAAAGAAAATTATATCAAATATTACATTAGAAAGGTTTTTATAGGATATGAAAATTATATCATATGAAAGGTATGTCAAATGAAATTAGACTATCTGTTGTTATACCAAACATTACACACCCCTGTCAGCGAGACATTTGTGTGAGCATGACATACTATCAGCCGCCATGGCACATTCAAGTCAATGAAAGACATATTACCCGGTAAATGGTAAATAAGGTATAGTACATACACAGAACTCACATCTGTGCTATGCAATTATACAATACAAAGGAAATTGAGTTTATACAATGCAAAGATAGTCTTACAATCTTCAGCACCTCCAACAGTATTTTCAAGTGTTAACCAATTAGTTGAGGTTGTGGAGCAGGACCAGCATTGAGCCAGGCATTTTTATCAGCGATGTAATCCCCTAACTTATATAATATGCCTGACTGCATAGTGTGCGTTTTATACAAGACTTGAATTTTGTCTCATTTAGTTGAAGAATGTGGTGGGAAGGTATTTAATTATAACATTTTAAACAGTACCCCATAAAAGATGAGTCTACTTTAGCCAGCCTGAAACCTAGTAGAACTAATAGTATAGAACTAAACAGTCATCATTGCTTGAACTGCATCGCGAGTGGACCTTTGCCGAAATTCTTGTGATTTTTATTTTCTAAATTTTATTTTAACTGCTGTTTTGCTACACTACAAAGCTCGGTACCGCACCTCTCTTACCATCTTGTGGAGGTGCCCATTAGCAGCCGAAGCCATCTTGGAATTTGTATAGCTTCATCCCGTTCTACTCTGGCGGTGAGTCAAGACACTAAACACAATTAACACAGAACACAGAATAAACTTTGAAAAAGTAGTCTGTGATACTGGGGTTTAAACCCGCGACACGTCGTGCATCGTGACCGAGGCACCGCCTTGGACCGCCGAGCCAAGAATTAGTGGAAAGCGCCGCGCGAAATACTTGACCAGTATCGGCGGTTTCGTCTTGTTGAAACTCTTCACATTTCTTTGTTTTGTTTTTTTTTCCTTTCTCGAGTTATTGGTAGCGGTTTTGTATAATAATGATCCGCTCGCCTACCACATCTGCTTCCTCGCCAAATCTAACAAACATTGTAAGAACTCCTGAGAATATCACAAAGAGAAAGAGGAAACAACCTGAATCGGAAGTGGCGATCGCAATCCAAACTCTCACTCAGGATATAAATGTGAAATTTGACGAGTTGAGATCTTACTTTGACTGTGCCTTGTCAAAATTAACAGAAAATGTAAGTTCTATAAAAACTGAATTGTCCACATTGTCTGAAGCCACTACAGAAATTAAAAATGAACTTAACTTACTACGTTCTGCTCACTTATTACTAACAACGCGTAAATGACGGGCACAGTAATTTGGTCAAGGAAATTACCGACTTGCAATTAGTGTCTTTAGAACATACATCCTCCCTGCAAGTCGACATAAGGGAACAGGTCAATAGCATATCTACGCAAAACAAGAATACAGAGATTTTGAATGAGACTGTATTCGGATTGGAAGCTAAAATTGACACACCTGAGCAACAGGCGCGACAGTGTAACGTAGAAATATGTAATCTTCCGGAAAGGCGATCTGAAAACTTGATAACAATTATGGAAAATATTAACGCTAAAATAAACTGTTCACTGAATCAAAGAGACATAATTGCTATCCACCGGGTTCCTCATGCACGAAAAGATAACAATAAGCCTAAAAACATTATTGTGAAGCTCAGCTCCCGCATATTGCGGGATAATCTCCTCAGTGCATTACGACTGGCGAAGGGGGTTAAAACTGATCAGCTAGGTATTTCAGGAACAGTACAGTCTATTTATATGAATGAACATCTCGCGCTAAAAAACAAACAGTTGTTTCGAGCCTGTTCGTGTGGGTTAAGAGCCTATACTACCTCAAATGGCTTAGCATGATCCTCCGTTATGTCGAAAATACCGCAGCATTAATTTTGAAATAAATATATGGTAAAGTTGAGGATTAATGCTAGGTACTATGTTAGACGAAAACACGATTCCATAAAATTTTCTCGTTAGAAAAAAATTCCAAAGTTACCTCCAAATTGAACAATAAACCGCTGGTATTCAAAATATACTTCAAATTAGATCATGAAACTTTGCATACTAACTGAACTAACTACATATAAAACAGGTCTTATGTTATTTAATTTTTTTGAATTACCTTTATTTTCACCGTAAAAAGCAAATACCTGTAACGAGTCTTTTAAGCCTGTTACATGATAGCGCGTTCTTTGCTTTAATTTGTAGGCAACATGGTGGTGTTGCCATGTAAAAATTCATTTTTTTGAATCGGAAGTCGTGTAGTGGTCACACTGATTTTTTCTTTTTTTTGATGCTGTCAGTTGATTTTGACAGGGCACTTTCCGGCCGAACCTTTATATAAAATGGAGTGTTTTTAGAGCTCCTATTGAATTCTGGAAGTTGATACTTCCAAAGGACTACATCCAGTCCTAATTATGTGGTAGCTGATTTGCCCTTGTCGGCATCATAATGGGATTGTCCATATTTTGTAAAAGGTTGGTAAAATTCTTCGTGGTTTCAAACCTACTCACGTGTCGCGTGGTTATTTGGATGGTAGACGTTAATAGTTTCCGATATTTGTTTCAGGATCTTTTGAACCTTATATATTTTGGATTAATTCATCTACTGATGTAAAAACTTCCTTTGGAAAAGAAACGGTGAGTTAATTTGCATTTGGTCGTAAACATTCCGATCGGCATTTTTGTCGACGCTGAACATCAGCTAACGTTTATTCATGTTTGATTTCAGCCGTGAGGCGTTTCTTATTTATTTTTATCTCAAGACTTAAATTTTTAACGCTAGCCCCTACCGACATATATCATGGACCGCCTGACGTCCCCGCGAAGATCAAAATCACCAGGGTTTGCCCATTCGGTTTGTTAGTTTATTCGCCGGAATATGGTATGGTTTATAATACTTAACTTAAATTGACAAAAGTGCAATAATGACAGGACAAAAATTAATTTCTATTCCATCTTAGTTCTACACCAACTGTTAATATTAGAAAGGAATTTTCTTGTATATTGAGACCAGCAGCCTTCGGGTAATAAAATCGTTCAATAACTTTTGCGTCGATTTTTATTGATACTCCCCGCTTGAAGATTAAAAGTTTCCAGTTACCGCAGGTTAGTCTATCCTTGGCATAGTTTGGTGTGTGCTCCTGGCGCCCGAATTTTCACTTCTACTTATTGTTTATTTATTTGGAGTACAACACACATTTAATAACCCCATTTCATAACACACATTTTTAATACCATCCATACACTCTCTTAAATAATATTTTTTTTATTATTACAATTGTCGCTAGATTACATTTTTTTAATATTACAATTGGCGCCCGAACAGGGACATGAAGTAGGTTTGTCTGGTACCTTATACTGTCATTATTGCACTATTAATTAATTAACTTATGAGTCTATTGTTTGCATTGGTTTGTTCTACATTGTTACTTTAATAACTTTGTGTTTATTTTGATTTTTGACTCATAAGTAGTACTTAACCTAATTTGGTGGATCTTTGTAAACAATGTTTAGTGTTTACAATTGATGATTTTGTTTAATATCATGTTTTTTTCTTAGCAAAACCAACAGAAATGTATAGCATAGACTGCGTTTTGTTGTTCTCAACAGTAAAGTTATTTTAAAAACTAAGTTTAACTTTTTAAGTAAATAATTTAATCTAATTGTTAAGTACAATATTGTGCATTTAATTTATCTAGATTTAAGCTGCTTGTAAGTGATTATTGCACTTTTAAAACGATAAAATTAACATAGTAATTTTTTTATGGGATTACCCACATTGACTTTTATAATTAACCTCAAACTTGAGAATTTATTTTCAAACATTTAACTTTTTGAAACTTAGTTTTTGCTTTTCGTTTGCTATTCGCCTTGCTGTTTGTTCATCATGGACAAGGGAGTTCAGTTTCCGCCGCTTCAGGATTCGGGTGATGTTGACGCCTGTACTGCTGTTGATGCTGACGTTGCTGAGAAAGTTCATGAGATGGTTAATGCCCCAGATGTTAACAATCCCTTTGACTCAAGAATCGCTCACTCTTCTTCGGCTTTTACAGCACAAGCATTGCCTTAATTTAATTCCTTGAATGCGCTTGTTTGAAATGGCTTTTAGGTCTCAGTAATCCTAGTGGACGTTTGGCTCGTTGGGCTGCTAGAATTTCTCAATTTACATTCGATATTATTCATAAAAAAGGTTCATTACATTTAGTTCCAGATGCTTTATCTCGCATAGAAGTCGCTGCTATAAACGTTCAGGATAGTTTAGTCTTACCTGACGATGAAATTACTGACCCTTGGTATAGAAAAATATTTATCCAATGTCAAAAATCTCCTAGAAAGTATAAGAATTTTAGAGTTGAAAATAATACTTTGTATAAATTTTGTAGAAATAAATTTAATCCTCACAGTCTTTTAGACTGGAAAATTGTTATACCTAAAGAGCATATTTTAGATACTATTAGATCAAATCACGATGATGTAAATTCTGGACACTTGGGAATACATAAAACTTTAAATAAATTAAAACAACATTATTTTTGGAAGGGAATGTTTAATGATATTCAACAATACATTTTGTCTTGCGATACCTGTAAAGCTTATAAACATACTACATCTCCACCTTTTGGTATGATGATTAATCCTAAAAAGGTTGATCGTCCCATGCTTATGCTCTCAGTTGATATCATAGGAATTCTACCTAAAACTTATTCTGGTCATAGATACATACTTTCGGTCGTAGACGTTTTTACTAAATATTGCTGGTTCTTTCCAATGATCAATGCTACCACTAGAGTAATTTGTAAACATTTTGAAAAAGAAATATTTCTCAAGTTTGGTTGTCCAAAAATAGTAGTTTGTGACAATGGAACTCAATTTACTTCAAAACATTTTGTAGATTTTTTGAAAGGTTTTAATATAACCAAAATATTTTATAATACTTTGTATACGCCTCAAAATAATCCTGTTGAGAGATATAATAAAACGGTCGAAACCTGCATATCGTGTTTTGTTAAAGATGATCATAGAACTTGGTCAAGTTTTTTGCCCAATGTTCAATTAGCTTTAAATAATAGTGTAAACCTTGCTACTGAGTTTACTCCTAACTTTCTGATGTTTGGTAGGGAGCTTATTCTTGATGCGTCATTACATCACTTTAGTAGTTCTGTTGATAACTTATCTCAACTAGAAATTTCAAATAGAAATGCTTATGCAGTTTCTCTTAATTCACTTAGTGATATTTTTGTTAAAGTTCAAGCTTACTTGTTAAAGGGGTATAAGCGTAATGCCGCTTATTATAATAAGGGTCGGAAAGTCATTTCTTTTGATGTGGGTGATATGGTGTGGAGAAGAAGTTTTCTTCAATCTAATGCACAAGCATATTTTTCAGCTAAACTTGCACCTAAGTTTGTAAAATGTAAAATAACTGAAAAGGTTTCAGATAACGTTTATGTTTTGAAAGATTTAAATAAAGGTTCAGTGGGACGTTATAATGTTAAAGATATTATTAAATTTTAATTTGGTTTCCAAGTGATAGTCTTGATTTTGATAATTTTGTTTGAAGGTCACTTTTGACAGTGTGATGTACGAGAGGATGGATGATAGGTTATCGGTGATTTGAAAGATGTATTTATTTATTTATTACATTTATAACATTATAATTGTATGTTAGGTAACTTCTTATAAATTTGTTGAATTTGAGACATTCTAAAAATAAAACTTAGGTCATTCTGGTTAATTTAATACTATTTTTTTTTCACACCAAATGTTTTTCACATCGAAGGATCTTATTTTATGTTTTGTTTGTTTTTGTTGGATTGTCTAAGATCTTATTTTTCTTTTTTAAGGGTAGTACCTGTTTATATTTTATTAAGATCTTATACAACCCTACAGTTCAGGTAATTTCTACCTTGAGGTTAAAAAACTTAAATTCAATTTCAAGTTTTTGTAATCTTTTTTCTCATAGTTTAAAATCATTCTATTTCCTCTTCGTCATAAATAGTAATCGATTTTTAAATCTATTTTGTGCTGCTCGTTGACAGAATTGTTTCTCATTTTTACTGGAGTTTCATTCTTTTTAATGATCGGATTTGACTTTGTTAGTAACGCGTTCATCCTGGACTTTACTTTTTGGGGGTCATTCGGTAACCTTTGTTACAAAATGCCTTATTATTTTTTGGATCTTGGTGTAACTTTTGACCTTGATTTCGACTCTTTTCCATTGTGTTGGACTTTGTTGTTCCAATCACGATGCGAGATTTTGTTTTGACTTTCGTCATTCCTTTTCCTTTGCGTTCGGAAGTTCGGTGGTGGTATGCCGGTCGCATTGTGAAACTTAGGCTTTCGCCTATTTGTTATTGAGATTTCTCATTGGAGATCTCAATGTTTTTTTGTGTTTGTCTGTGTTTGGGAGATTGGTAGTGTTGAGCCAGTCACAGCATTCACATTGTTTTACAGCTATTGTGCTCGGGAATTCGGTGGTGATGAGCCGATCACAATATGCTTTCCTTTGTCTCGTTGCAGGTTGTGCCTGTAACAGTATTTTAAATAAGGTCTTTCAGCTTTATTTAAAAACTTTTGTTCGGAGTTTTAAAATTTTTTGGATTGTTGAATACGGAGTTAGTCAGTGGCAATAGAGCCTAACTGCACTCATAGAGATGGTTGAGTTGGAAGCGGTCGACATAGTAGTCAGTGGCGATAGTGCCTAACTGCACTCAAAGTTGTACTGTTCCAAGTGGTTTGAAATTTTTAGTCAGTGGCGATGGTGCCTAACTGCACTATAAAAATTGTAGTTTGTTTTGGTAAATTGTCCGAATTTGTTTGAAATTTTTAGTCAGTGGCTATAGTGCCTAACTGCACTGTTTTGGAGTTTTGGAGCGCTAAGAGATTTCTCTCTTCGTTTCATTTAATGAGTTTTTATAACTTATAATTTTTTGTTTTTCACTATTTCGTTTTTGACTTTTTGTCATTTACATTTTTTTTACTTTTTATTAAATTCTTGAGATTTTGTCGTTTGACATTTTCAGAGTTGATTTGCACTTTGAATCTTATGATTCTTTTTCTTTTTTTGAATTAGAACATAAACCAGTCTTAACAGGTTTATTTGGTTGAAGATTTCTTTCTAATAAAAGAAAGTTCCTTTCTTTTATTTTCGGGAGGGGATGTAATGTAACGAGTCTTTTAAGCCTGTTACATGATAGCGCGTTCTTTGCTTTAATTTGTAGGCAACATGGTGGTGTTGCCATGTAAAAATTCATTTTTTTGAATCGGAAGTCGTGTAGTGGTCACACTGATTTTTTCTTTTTTTTGATGCTGTCAGTTGATTTTGACAGGGCACTTTCCGGCCGAACCTTTATATAAAATGGAGTGTTTTTAGAGCTCCTATTGAATTCTGGAAGTTGATACTTCCAAAGGACTACATCCAGTCCTAATTATGTGGTAGCTGATTTGCCCTTGTCGGCATCATAATGGGATTGTCCATATTTTGTAAAAGGTTGGTAAAATTCTTCGTGGTTTCAAACCTACTCACGTGTCGCGTGGTTATTTGGATGGTAGACGTTAATAGTTTCCGATATTTGTTTCAGGATCTTTTGAACCTTATATATTTTGGATTAATTCATCTACTGATGTAAAAACTTCCTTTGGAAAAGAAACGGTGAGTTAATTTGCATTTGGTCGTAAACATTCCGATCGGCATTTTTGTCGACGCTGAACATCAGCTAACGTTTATTCATGTTTGATTTCAGCCGTGAGGCGTTTCTTATTTATTTTTATCTCAAGACTTAAATTTTTAACGCTAGCCCCTACCGACATATATCATGGACCGCCTGACGTCCCCGCGAAGATCAAAATCACCAGGGTTTGCCCATTCGGTTTGTTAGTTTATTCGCCGGAATATGGTATGGTTTATAATACTTAACTTAAATTGACAAAAGTGCAATAATGACAGGACAAAAATTAATTTCTATTCCATCTTAGTTCTACACCAACTGTTAATATTAGAAAGGAATTTTCTTGTATATTGAGACCAGCAGCCTTCGGGTAATAAAATCGTTCAATAACTTTTGCGTCGATTTTTATTGATACTCCCCGCTTGAAGATTAAAAGTTTCCAGTTACCGCAGGTTAGTCTATCCTTGGCATAGTTTGGTGTGTGCTCCTGGCGCCCGAATTTTCACTTCTACTTATTGTTTATTTATTTGGAGTACAACACACATTTAATAACCCCATTTCATAACACACATTTTTAATACCATCCATACACTCTCTTAAATAATATTTTTTTTATTATTACAATTGTCGCTAGATTACATTTTTTTAATATTACATACCTAAACTATTGGCGCTGCCTTCCGCCCAGCACCGCACTCTGTCTCGCTCTCACACAGTCCGCGAGCAGTATCGTGTAAGCGAGATAAAGAGTGAACTTTAGCTGAGGTAGTATAGGCTCTTAAGCATGCCACCATTCTCGTGCGGGAGGTTGATGGGGCGCCTGCTATTGCAATTAGATCTGCTCAGGATATTTCTAAAATTAAACCTATTACTCCTCTTACAAATGTTGGAAGTAAAAACGAAATTTAACCCTTTAAGGATTTGTTTTTGTGTACTATTTTCATATTATCATACGGATTATTTTTTTGTAATGTTGCTCGTTCATAAAGGTTGTGTAATTGAATTTATATTCTATTCAACAAGTTTTGCTATTAGCTGGTACACTATTGCATGTAATTACGTTAAAAGTATCACTCAGTCAGAGCTGCCTCTGCATCTTGTCATATTATATTTATGCCCAATATATAGCCAAGACTTCAGCCATATATCAATTATGTGGATAATGACGCTCTATAAAATTATTAATTTCAACTCTTTAAAGTCTCAGCTCTTCAACTGTGGATAATTTAAATGTTTATTATCAGAATTGTAGGGGTGTACGCATTAAACTTAATATATTATATATGAATATTTTATCGAATTGCTATAATATTATAATTCTGACGGAAACATGGCTTACTCCACATATTTCGGACGGTGAGTTTATGGATAACCGCTACAACGTCTATCGATGCGACCGTAACCGCGCAGCCACCAACAAGAAGGAGGGTGGAGGGGTTTTGGTGGCAGTACTTAAAAGTTTTGCATCCACTCCCGTGTCCCTGGCACAACCAGTCAGCCCTTACATTGAGCACATTCTCATACAATTACCAGGCAACAAAACTGATGGAAACTGCGTTATTAGCGCAGTGTATATTCCCCTCAAATCTTCTGAGGACATTTACCAGGACCACTATAATCTTACACAAAGAACTCTGTGCAACCTAAACACAAAAATATTTTATCTTTTTGGAGATTATAACTTACCAGATATTAGCTGGTTACCCAATAAACACGGTAGTGTCTCGACTTTGCAATGCTCTTACAGCAACCCTTCAACAGTTAACGAACATATGAGCAACTTTATTTCTTTACTCAACGCGTCTCAATTTAATAATATGAGGAATAACAATGGTCGTATTTTAGATTTATTAATCAGCAGTTACTGATTGTACTATATACACCCCATCATGTACATTACTGCCAATTGATGGTCATCACCCTCCTTTTTGTGCTACTGTTCCATATAAGTCCACATTTAAGGCCCTCACGCAAACAAAAACATACAAATATAATTTTTACAAAGCAAATTATGAACAAATAAATCTCGATCTATCTGAAATAGACTGGATGGCAAATTGTAATTTATCTTCAAACGAATGTGTCAGTGCCCTTTATGATAATTTATATTTCTTGATTAAAAAACACACTCCTAAGACTTGTACCAAATCGACGAAATTCACATTTTGGTTTTCTAGGTCGCTAATTCGCATTTTTCAATAAAAAAATAAAGCGTGGATTAAATGGAAGACGTATAACAACTTGTCAGACTACGAACAATTCTCCTTCTTAAGACGTAGATTTCAATCTGAATGTAACAATAATTACCGTAATTATATGGATAGTGTGGAGCAAAACATAAAAAAAATGTTAAGAATTTCTGGAGCTACGTTTCTAACCGTCAATCAAATACTGGTATACCTGTTTCAGTGTTCTATAAAAGTCAACTATCATCTGATCCAACTATAACTTGTGACTTATTCTCAGATTATTTTCAGTTAGTCTATGAAACATCAACATTAAACGATAGTCAATGGATACCTCTTGAAAGTTATGCAGATGATTGTTATTGATCGCGTTTCGTTTAGTCGTGAACAAGTTTTAAAAGAGCTTAACTCATTAGATACAACTAAGGGACCTGGTCCCGATGGGTTACCGCCTTATTTTCTCAAAAAAGTCGCCGTGAATATTTCCACACCGTTACATTTCATATATAACAACTGTATTATTGAGGGAACATTTCCAGAAGTTTGGAAAATGGCTAATATAACACCCGTACATAAAACCGGCTCTAAACAATATGTCGAAAATTATCGACCAATTTCCATCTTATCTACCTTATCAAAGATATTTGAGAGGCTTGTACATGGTGCAATTTACCCGACACTACACAACATTATAATACCTCAACAACACGGTTTTGTTCAAAGGAGATCTACAGTTACAAATTTATTAACTTTCACAAATTATCTCTTCAATAATATGGATCAACAGGTACAAATTGACGCCGTATACACTGACTATCGGGAAGCTTTTGATAAGGTGGACCATGAGTTGCTTCTTGAAAAGCTCGCATGTAACGGGATTTGCGGAGATATACTTCGCTGGTTTATATCATACGTAACAAACAGAACTCAACGAGTAGTAATCAGGGGATATCAATCGAAATCAGTCACCGTGTCCTCTGATGTACCCCAGGGCTCAATTTTAGGTCCTTTGCTTTTTATTATCTTCATAAATGACGTATGGAATTGTTTTTTGCATTCAAAATTCTTACTCTACGCAGATGATCTCAAAATATACAGAACAATACGCACTCGTCTCGACTGTGAATTACTTCAAGACGACTTGAATAGATTTTATGCGTACTGTGTTAAGAATAAAATTCAATTAGGTACTTCTAAATGTGTATCTATCACATTCACAAAAAACAAAAATATTATAAAACGTGTGTATTGTGGTTACGTCGGTGAAGGATCTGGGGGTAATACTGGATAATAAGCTTCATCTTGATCAACATATTCATAAAATTATTAACAACCCATACCGCATGTATGGTTTTGTGATGAGGACCACCTTGGACTTTAAGCGTCCTGATACCTACACTCATCTTTATAAGTCACTTATTAGATCACAACTAGAATACACTGTATCAGTATGGAGTCCTTTATACAAAAAATACGTAGAAAGCTTAGAAAATGTACAACGCAAATTTCTCAAAGCTGTACGTTACCGATGCCGGCATAGTTTGAGTTCTAATGGCCCCTGTAGGGATTTTAAGTTGGTGGACTTGAAGTCTAGACGCCTTCTCTTAGAGATGACGTTTCTATATGACATATGTAGCAGCAGATATGACTGTTCAGATTTGGTAAATAATTTAAGCTATATTGTACCCAGAACTGTTGTAAGACGCGAGGTGCGCGCACGCCCTCTATTTGCCATTCCATCTTGCCGCTCCAATGCTGGAGTTCGTGCACCTCTACGTCGCATGGCAAATAATTATAACACAATTATTTCGAACATAGACCTATTTACATTAACACCTAACAAATTTCGAAACAATGTAATCAAAAAATTAACAAATTAAATGTATTTATTAACTGTAATGTAACTTAATTACATAAGGTAATGTAAAATCACTCGCATGCCTACTTAGTTCTTATAAAAAAATATTCAATAGGTAACATGTGGATAACGTTGTGAGTTATACATAAACAACTAACATTAGATACTAAGGTTTTATTAATTAAGAAACTTTGTGTAACTGTTTGTTTTCCCAAAGAAATAAATAAATAAATATGTCCCTATTTCTAGTACTATAATTATGTCTTTCACCTCTTTTACTAAAACGATGTAAGTTTTTTCTTACATACATGATGTTTTCGTAGATATATTGACAAGGCACCGTCATGATGTTAATTCCCTTAAACAGTTCCCTTAGAGAATCGCGCCTGCGGAGGTTATATATGGCTCTGATGGCTCTTTTCTGCAGAATAAAAATAGAACCGATATCTGCAGCCCGTCTCCAAAGTAAAATATCGTAAGACATGATACTATGAAAGTAACTAAAATAGACTAGTCTCGCGGTATCTACATCAGTAAATTGACGGATTTTTCTGACAGCATAAGCTGCTGAACTTAGCCGTCCTGCAAGAGCTGTTAAATGAGGACCCCATTGTAGCCTTGAGTCGAGCGTGATCCCCAGGAAAACAGTTTTATCGACGAATTCCAGTTTCTCTTGATTCAATATTATCTCACAATCACTACTCTTGACATTTGGTATAGAAAATCTTATGCACTTAGTTTTTTTTCCATTTAATACTAAATTATTAGCAGTGAACCAATTTTAGACCTGCAGAAGGGCGTTATTTACGTCGTCAAAATTTGTAGCACGTCTATTTACCTTAAAAATTAAGGAAGTATCATCAGCAAATAACACCATTTTGTGGTTGATTTTTTAATAAATGGAGTAGATTATTTACATACACTAAAAAGAGGAAAGGACCCAATATAGAGCCTTGTGGCACACCCATTTTTACTGTTAGACCGTGTGAATTGACACCATTTATTTGAACTTGCTGTTGTCTATAATTTGAATAAGAACTAACTAAACTGAGCGCAAGTTTTCCAAGTCCGTAATGCTCAAGTTTCAAAAGCAAGGTTTCGCGATCGACGCAATCAAATGCCTTAGAGAGGTCACAAAAGATTCCTATGGCGTCTTGGGTCTCTGCCCATGCGTTAAAAATGTGTTTTAATAAGGTTACACCGGCATCGGTCGTACAACGTCCTTTGGTGAAACCATATTGTTGATCGTGAAGGATTTTATTCGTGTTAAAATGATTGAGCATTTGATTAAGCATAATCTTTTCAAATACCTTACTGAAACCTGGCAACACGGATACGGGTCTATAATTATTGGTGTCTTTTCTGTCCCCAAATTTGTAAAGTGGTATTACCTTACTGTATTTCATCAAATCGGGGAAGACTCCTTGATCAACACACGAATTAAATACTAAGGCTTAAGTAAGGTGCAATAGTCTCAATTATGGAGGCACAGACTTTAATGGACATTCCCCAAAGTTCTTCGGTCAATTTGATCTTAATTGGCTTAAATGCTTTTATTACTAAAGCGGGATTAATATGTTTAAATTGAAATTCAACCGGACAGGCTGGAACGTTCACTCTTAATAAATCAATCGGTACGTAGGATGAGGAATTTAAGGTTTCCGTCGTTTTTGATGGTATATTAGTAAAGAAATTTACAAATTCCTGAGCTACTTCTAAATTAGAGCTTATGGCACCACAATTCAAATTCAAATTCAAAGCATTTATTTCAATTAGACCTTGTACAGGCACTTTTGAATTGTCAAAATTAAAATTAAATAGTCTGTCAGTTAGTCCGAAAGTTGAAGCTAGTTGCCCATTCCAAAACGTAGATCTCTATGGAGAAGAACGGGCAAGAAACTCCATGGACACTCTTTTAAATCAAGATATTACAAAATCCTGGGTACATTATTCTTGTTGCTTCTATATGTGAGAACAATGTAAAAAAAAAGACACAAATGAAGAAACAATTCAAAATATAAGATTAAAAATAAGCATTGGCAGTTAAGAGATGACCAGTCTCAACCGACGGCGCCCGTTCACGAACATGACGCGTGGATCAGCACCATCCAGCTCAACCAGTTTGTAGGGAACCGAATGATCCAACACACGCGCCACCATCGGTGAGACATTTAAGTGAGCATGACAAGTTCTCAACTGCCATGCTCTTTCAAGTCAACATCAAAATTAAATCATAATAAACGGAAACATGGTTCTTACATTTACAAAATTAAAAAATGCTTCTAAATTATACAAAACTATAGTTTGCAATTTATTTAAGAGGTTAATAGAATTTAAAAAAATAATAAAAAACAATTATATTGTTGCGCACCACAATTAATGCCTGGTACATGGTGACAGTAGTTACCACTAGCGCCATCTAGTATCGAGTAGCGGAACTAGTAGTGAAGACCCTTCTAGAAATTTCGATGCAAGAACTTTCTAGAACATTCCCGAACTTTCGACATCTGGTCGATCGGGGCCTGTATGTACTCGAACATTCTAGATGTTTCTACAATGGAAGGTTCTAGAACTCTCTTTGGCGCTATATAAGGCCGAGACGCGCCACGACCGACAGTTTGGATAAAGCGATCGAAGTGAAAGCATCGAAGCGATATTCAAGTGCGACTTAAAGCGATCAGTAGTGCAATTGTGTTTTGTAATTAGTGTGTTTGAGTTGTAATTAGTGTTGATTATTAAAGTGTCCTTTTTTTGGTTATTAAATCGGCAGTTTTTATTGTCACGAACCCGAAGCTCGTAACAATTGGTGTCAGAAGTGGGATTAAAAATCATGCCGGTTTTACCCAAAGACGACACGGAGGGTATCCGTACTCGGAGTCAACGCCAGCAAGAGACGGACCAGAGGCGATTTGGTGGAGCTACGCCACAGAGGTCGGAGGGCCAGCTACCGACCATGGAGGCCGGCCCGTCCGCAGCAGCTCCAGCATCATCAGCAGCGCCAGATTTGGCTGCCCTGATGATGATGCTGCAGGAGCAGTCCCGCCGACAGGAGGAACAGGCTCGTCGGCTGGAAGAACAGCTCCAGCGTGATAAGGAGGAACAGGCCCGCCGACAGGAGGAGCAGGCCCGCCGACAGGAGGAACAGGCTCGTCGGTTGGAGGAACAGCTCCAGCGGGATAAGGAGGAGCAGGCGCGCCGTCAGGAAGAGCAGATGCTCCTTATGAAGGACCTTCACGCTACCTTCGGGAAAGACATGAAGGAGGTGAAGGATAAGGTTGCTCAACATGACAACCGCCTGTCGGAAGCTGAAACCCGAATCGACCAAGTAAATAATCGGGTTGACAACGTGATGGCTGACGTGAAGCTAACCGTGATGGCTGACGTGAAGAAAACGCTGGATTACCTCAAACTTGGGGACGGAATCGCAGCTCCCGTAGCTACAACACCTTCGCTACGTGGATTCAAAGTGCCACCGTTCGACGGAACTTCTTCCTGGTCGGCCTACAAAATCCAGTTTGAGGCTGTCATGAAGGCGAACGGGTGGAATAAAAGCCAGGCCATGACTGCTCTCACCCTAGGCTTGCGCGACCAGGTCTTAACTGTCCTGGAAGCTCTCGGTAAGGAAGTGACTTACGAGCAGCTCCTCGAGGCATTGGAGGCTCGGTATGGCGACGCTCACCTGGAACACGTGTTTCGTGCGCAGCTCAAGGATCGCGTGCAACGCAGTAGCGAAAACCTGCAGCAGTGGGCCCTTGAAGTGGAGAAGCTGGTTCGCAAAGCTTACCAGTCCGTACCTGCGCTTATTGATGGAAACCTGGTGCAGGCATTCATCGACGGCATCCGCGACCTTGAAGTGAGAGCTGCTGTGAGGCTCGGGCACCACGGGACGCTTAAGGACGCCTTGGCCCATGCACTGGAGGTGGAAGCTGTGCGTCAGGATCATCGTTCCCATCGCGTCAGGGAGGTTGCAGCAGCTACAGTTCGCGAACGCAATAAAGGATACAGCCCTAGGTGCTACGGCTGTGGAGAAAAGGGCCACCATCGATCCAGTTGCCCTAAGCGAACTGCAGAAAGAGAAGTCGACCGATCTCCAGAGGGCAGTGCGGCTAACAGCACCGCCCAGCATCAGCAGCAGGGAAACGAGTAATAGCCAGGACTGCGGGGCGGGTGCTGGCTGATGTTCAAAGAGCCCCAAGGGTTTCGATCACACAAACCCATGACGGGAACAGCCTAATCATCAAGGGCGAGGTCAACGGAACGCCGTGTAAGCTGACCATAGACACTGGAGCTTCTCGCACGGTTGTCAGTTCCCAACTTACAAGTCGGTCCCTTGGGGACTACGCATACAACCGGGAACGCATTAATTTGGTAACAGCCACCGGTCAGCGCATACCCGTTCATGGAGAGAAGAAAATGGAATTGACGCTAGGCAACAGAATCTACCTGCATAATGTCATCGTGGCTGATATAATGGACGATTGCATCCTGGGCCTTGACTTTATGAGGAAGAATTGTTGCGAGATTGACGTCAAGCAAGGTGTTTTGAAATGTGGAGAAGAGGAACTTTTCATGGAAGGGGCGTTACCTGGGAATGTGTACAGCCTTAAGAAGATTGTTCTTCCGCCGAGATCGGAAACGATTGTGCCGGTTAGTCTTCCTCGGAATCCTGGGCAAACTCATCGTTGTGTACTCGTGGAAAGGGTAGACAATGACCTTCCATGGAAAGTGGCACGGACTTTGGTCAGAGCCACTGACATCTCAGGGGTACGTGTGCTGAACCTTTGTGATCAGGAAAAGATAATAGAAAAAGGCACACTTGTTGGTACTTGCGAGGAAGTGGATTGGTTGCGTCGATGCCAACATCTATCGACTGGGACCCTCAGCAAGGATGCACAAACAAAAGTGACCACACTTTTAGAAGACTGCCGCAGCGCTTTGTCCCAAAATGAAATGGTCAAGGCGAAGAAGATGTTATTCAAGTTCGCCGATGTTTTCTCGTCAAACGAGGCTGACATCGGGAAGACTGGCTTAGTCCAACACAAAATAAACACAGGAGAAGAATTGCCTATCCGTCAGCGGCCAAGGAGATTGCCGGTAGCACGTGAAAAAGAAGTGGAAACCATGATTGAGGGAATGGTGAAGGATGGTGTTATTGAACCTTCATCTAGTCCATGGTGTTCACCTGTAGTGCTGGTAAGAAAGAAGGATGGCAGTATGCGGTTTTGTGTTGACTATCGTCGTCTGAACGACGTTACAAAGAAGGACAGCTATCCTTTGCCAAGAATTGATGACACGCTGGACATGCTTACTGGAGTAAAGTGGTTTAGCACGCTGGACCTGAAAAGTGGCTACTGGCAAGTTGAAATTGATCCTAACGACAAGGAGAAAACTGCATTCTCGACAGGAAAGGGTCTGTGGCAATTTAAAGTTATGCCGTTTGGATTGTGCAATGCTCCGGCAACATTTGAGAGGTTGATGGAACTTGTACTTACCGGACTAATTGGCGATGCCTGCCTGGTCTACTTGGATGACATCATCATCGTAGGCCGCACGTTTGAAGAACATCTTCAAAACCTGGAACGCGTACTCATGAAGATCCAGAGTGCCAACCTCAAGTTAAGTCCGAAGAAGTGTTCACTATTCAAACGACAAGTTAGCTTTTTGGGATATGTAGTGTCTGAAGAAGGTATCCGCACGGATCCAGAGAAAATCGCCGCTGTCAAGGATTGGCCAATTCCAAAAGACAAGACGCAGGTCAGAGCATTTCTGGGTTTGTGCTCCTATTATCGGCGATTTGTCAAGAACTTTGCAGATATAGCCAAACCCCTGCATAAGCTTACTGAGGAGAAGCGACATTTCTGCTGGGACGAAAGTTGCGACATCGCATTCCAGGAGCTAAAGGACCGTCTGTGCAAAACACCTATTTTGGGGTACCCTGATGCGGGCAAGGAATTTATAGTTGACACAGACGCAAGTGACATAGGACTTGGCGGTGTGTTGTCTCAGCGGAACGGCGATCAAGAGGTTGTGGTAGCATACTTCAGCAAGTCATTGTCGAAACCTGAAAGGAACTATTGTGTTACGAGACGGGAACTGCTTGCTGTGGTAAAGTCATTGCAGCACTTTAGCAAATATCTTCTGGGGCGGAAATTCCACCTACGAACTGACCATGCTGCACTTAAATGGCTATTGCAGTTCAAAAATCCAGAAGGACAAGTTGCGAGATGGATCGAACTACTGCAGGAATACGACTTCGAGGTCGAACATCGCAGCGGGAAATCTCATGGCAACGCAGATGCATTGTCAAGAAGACCTTGTCCTGAAAACTGCAAGCATTGTAATAGGCAAGAAAGTAAAGAAGTCGTACCTGTGAGGATGCTCAAGACAGACCTCAGTAACGAGTGGAAGGAAAGCCTACAACGTGCACAGCAGGAAGATTCGGACATCAAGCCGATTCTGGAGTGGATGACGGCCAGAGCTCCTAAGCCCAGGTGGAGCGACGTCTCAGCAATGAGTTCGACCACAAAAAGCTATTGGGCCCAATGGGACAGCTTGGTGATTCAGGATGGAGTCCTGTGCCGTAAATGGGAAAACGGTCGGGGAAACAGCTGTCATTTGCAAATGGTTGTCCCTAAAGCTCAAGTACCGGATGTTCTACAGCTGTACCATAATGGTTGTTCAGGAGGCCATCTGGGAGTAAAACGGACTCTATTGAAGATACGAGAACGGTTTTACTGGGTCCACTGTCGGGACGATGTCGAGGACTGGTGTCGCAAATGTACAAGTTGTGCAGCTGTAAAGGGACCTCAGACTCGTAGTAGAGGTGCATTGAAATTGTACAACGTTGGTGCACCATGGGAAAGGATAGCCCTTGACGTTGCGGGGCCGTTTCCGGAAAGTGAAAGTGGTAACAAGTATTTCATGGTTGTGATGGATTACTTCACTAAGTGGCCGGAAGTCTTCGCCATTCCAAACCAAGAAGCTTCAACAGTTGAAGATAAACTGGTTCATGAAGTCTTCTGCCGTTTTGGAGTACCCTTGGAGATTCACAGCGATCAGGGAAGGAATTTTGAGTCCCAAATATTCCAGGAAACTTGTCGAGTTATGGGTACTCATAAAACAAGAACAACTTCATACCACCCACAATCGGATGGAATGGTGGAACGATTTAATCAGACACTGGAGAGGTACCTAGCCAAAGTTGTGGAAAATCGGCAACGAGACTGGGACAAGCACATACAACCGTTTTTGTTGTCATATCGAAGCGCTGTTCACGAAAGTACATCGGTGACACCAGCTTTCGCAAACTTTGGAAGAGAATTACGGCTGCCTGCAGACCTGATCACCGGAATACCACCTGATGCCCCACGCAGTATAACCGAGTATGCGAATGACTTGCGGAACAAAATGAATGACATTTATGAGCACGTCAGACAATCGGGCCAGCAAATGTCTGAAAAGATGAAAACTCGTTATCACCGTAAAATGAACAATAAAGGGTTCGACGAAGGTTCACTAGTGTGGTTGCACAATCCAGTCCGCAGCAAAGGGAAATCTCCTAAGCTTCAAGCTAAATGGGACGGACCGTACCGGATTGTGACAAAGATCAATGACGTAACCTACCGGATACAGAAAGGTGCAAGAGGTACTCCTAAGATCGTCCACGTGGATCGACTGGCGCGTTATTATGGGGCCGATAATGCTCGGGACGAGCATGTCTTAGGAGGGGGCAGTGTTGCGCACCACAATTAATGCCTGGTACATGGTGACAGTAGTTACCACTAGCGCCATCTAGTATCGAGTAGCGGAACTAGTAGTGAAGACCCTTCTAGAAATTTCGATGCAAGAACTTTCTAGAACATTCCCGAACTTTCGACATCTGGTCGATCGGGGCCTGTATGTACTCGAACATTCTAGATGTTTCTACAATGGAAGGTTCTAGAACTCTCTTTGGCGCTATATAAGGCCGAGACGCGCCACGACCGACAGTTTGGATAAAGCGATCGAAGTGAAAGCATCGAAGCGATATTCAAGTGCGACTTAAAGCGATCAGTAGTGCAATTGTGTTTTGTAATTAGTGTGTTTGAGTTGTAATTAGTGTTGATTATTAAAGTGTCCTTTTTTTGGTTATTAAATCGGCAGTTTTTATTGTCACGAACCCGAAGCTCGTAACAATATGAACTCATATAACTTGTCAGTAAACTAATTCTGGAGAAAGAACATAAACATTGTCTTGAGTTAATCAGGGCGACCAACTATTCTTATCGTTTAAGTAATCGTTGATGGAATAGTATGCCTTTGAACAAAGGTTGGATTTTATTTGAGCTTTAAATGTATTAAAGGGCAAATCTAGTAATGAAGAAGGTAGCTTGTTATAAAAGGTTATACCAAGCCCAACAAATGAGTTATGAACCTTATGAAGCCGGTGAAAGGGAGCGCGTAGTTTGTCCTTATTTCTAGTGTTAACATTGTGAATATCACTGTTTTTAGTATACAAGTGTATATTTTGCCTAATATATAAAATGTTGGCAAAGATGAACTGTGATGCAACCGTAAGAATTCCAATATCTTTAAAAAAATCTCTTAGAGAAACTCTGGCACCTAACTGGTATATTGCTCGAACAGCTCGTTTTTGCAGGACAAATATATTTTGTATATCAGCGGCTTTGCCCCACAGCAGAATACCGTAGGACATAACGCTGTGAAAATAACTAAAATAGACTAAACGAGCTGTATCAACGTCAGTGTATTGTCTTACTTTCCTGACGGCGTAGGCAGCCGAACTGAGCCTTCCTGCTAGACTTGATATATGTGGTCTCCACTGAAGTTTGGCATCTACTGTTATTCCCAGAAAAACTGCCGAGTCCACAGTTTCAGGCACCTCTTTATCTAAGACGATGTTGGGTCCTAGATTTCTAACATTCGGTAAGGCGAACTTTACACATTTCGTCTTCTTGGCATTGAGGACTAGGTTATTTGACGTAAACCAATTCGTAACTATTGAGAGCGCACTGTTTACGTCGTCAAAATCTTGTCTATTCCTGTCTACTTTAAAAATAAGAGAGGTATCATCTGCAAACAGTACAACGTCACAGATGCCCTTTAAATGGAATGGTAAATCATTGATATATACTAGGAACAAGAAAGGACCCAGTATTGAGCCTTGCGGTACACCTAACTGAACTGGTAGCCCGGAAGATTTCACACCATTAACATCCACACATTGGAACCTATTATGTAAATAAGAATTTATTACGTTGAGAGCTTCGTTTTGGACACCGTAATGACGTAGTTTACGTAAAAGCGTGTCATGGTGCACGCAATCAAAGGCTTTGGAGAGATCACAGAAAACTCCAATAGCATTTTTCGAATTCTCCCATGCATTATATATGTGTTTTAGCAAAGCAACACCCGCATCTGTAGTCGAACGACCTTTTGTAAAGCCATATTGTTCATTATGAAGGAGGCTATTTAAATTAAAATGTCTTAGCAACTGCTTGAGTATTAATTTTTCAAATATTTTGCTAAATGCAGGTAAGATGGAAATAGGCCTGAAATTGCCAACGTCATTTTTATTACCTGATTTAAATAATGGTATGACTTTACTACTCTTCATGAGGTCAGGAAAAGTTCCTAAATCAACACATTTATTAAAAGTAACAGCTAGATAGGGGGCTACGATGTCTATTATATTACTTAAAAGTTTAATGGAGATGCCCCAGTAATCACCGGTGTTTTTAGACTTAAGTGTGTTAAAAACATTAACTACATCACGCGGGGTTACATGTTCGAAGCTAAATAAGCGACTACATTTAGGTACACTGCTATGCAAAAGGTTTTCAGCTTTAGACGGGGAGGAATTTAAGGAGCGAGTCGTAGTTATAGGTATGTTGGCAAAAAACTCATTAAATGCCTCAGCTACGTCAGCTGCTTTGTTAACTAATTTGTTGTCGACCATAATCTCAAGTTGTTTTTCTTGTTTAACCGATTTACCAGTTTCATTTTTAATAATTTTCCAAGTTGTTTTTACTTTATTATTAGAATTTTTAATTGTATCGCTTAAAAATTTTGATTTAGCAAAAGCACTAATCTTTTTGAATAATTTTGAATAATTTTTAACATAATCTAGGAAAGGAGTATCAAACCTGTATTTTTTCAAACCATATAACTCGTATAGTCTCGCTCTACTTTTATAAATACCTGGAGTAGCCCATTGGTTAAAGCCAACCGAGGAGCCATTAATGTTAATGGTTTTGGTCTTGAAAGTAGATTGGTACTCTTTTTGCACAACATCAAAAAGGGCACCATAAATTTCATTAGGATCCTCTTGTTCTACTATAGATGGTGTAATTCAATGAGCTATATTATTTTTAAACATTTTGCAACGACTAGCTGTATAAGGCCTGCATTCAAGTTTATGCGGCTTTTTATTTAATGGCATGGGGAAGCTAGCTAATAAACCACAGTGGTCGGACGTTAAGTCAGTTAACACTAATTTATTTTTGGCATCACAATCACTAAATATATTATCAAGACAAGTTGACGAAGATGCCGTGATCCTGGTAGGTTCAAAAAACAAGTTAATTAAATTATAAGACCTAAACAGATTGAGAAGTCTAATACTTAATGGAGTAACATCTAAAATATTAATATTGAAATCTCCACATAAAATAATACTTTTGTTACTTGATTTCAACCTATTGAGAGAATCCTCCATTACCAATTCAAAACTACTAAAATCCCCAGAGGGGGGTCGGTAAACGCAAATTATAACATATCGCTCAAGTTCAACACAAGACAATTCTATAGTGCGCTCAATTGAAAGATTAACTAAATCTAAACGTTGTTTACATTTCAACTTGTTTGAAACAAGAACTAAAGAGCCATCGCGAATAGCACTTTTTCTCACAATTGCACTCTGTACGGTAAAGTTATCATCATTGATAAACACTACTTCATGTTCTTTCAACCAGTGTTCAGTCAAACATAACACCTGAACATTGTAGTTCTCCATAAATAAACTTAATTCTAGCTCTTTGCCGGACAGACCCTGCATATTTTGATGTACAACATTCAACATATGCGGCTGACCCGTTGTCGCACCTAATAGTTTAAACTACAAGGCGTATCAGAAGTAGTGTTAGTACCACTACTAACAGTAATCGATGGTACACTACAAGTACCAGTGTCACTGAGTATATTGTATGCTAAAAGATTAGCAATTTGTCTCCTACAACTAGGTGGCAAATACATAGTGTAATTTGTCAGTTTGTAATCAGTAATGAATTGATTACAATCAAAATATAAAATAGCGTCACTGTGACGACAAGTCCTATTATAAATGAACATATTTAAATTATAAATAAGCTTATTTTGCTCATGAGATAAATAATAAGAATAAGGCAACGCACAAAAAATAAATTTACAGTTATTGGTCTCATGAAGATGTAACATCAAATGGACACATTCAATTATGTCCTTTTTTCTAACATTTAAACTATCCCCATATAATAATATAACAGTTGAACTAGGGTTTATTTTTGTCAATCTGATATTACTAATTAATTGGCTAATACTGGCACCGGGTGAACAATTATTAATTACATATTGTTGCGAACACTGATTAAATATCCTACCAAATCCTTGACCAAATTTATCAGAAAATACATAAGTAGTGTTAATCAAATTATTCATGGTATTGCTATCATCATTAATACAGCTACCTACTGGCTGAGCCACTGAGGGTGTGGGTGTAATAGGTTGAGGCTGCAGTCCCTGGGAGCAGGTACAGCTAAAAGAGAGGTTATTTGTCAGAGACTCATACCTCTCCGCATTATACTTGACCAGGTCTGCTAACTCATTAGCCTCCAGCATGCGCTTACTCAGGTCTTGTTGAGAAGCCTCATATTTACTAAAGATTTCCTTTAGAGCATATTCCCTAACAAGCAATTCATCCTGCAGGTGCTGAGTGTCTGTGTCATACATAGTATTACATAATTCTAATTCACTGTTACAGTTCTTTAATTCTTGTATTAAATTCAAGTTCTTTTGCCTAAGTTTTGTATTTAATTTATTTACTTTTTGGCATTTTAAAGATTTTTGGGTTTTTCTAATTAATCTATTAATTTTAATATATTTTTTTAATTTATTGTGACTAGTAAACAATTTGCTTTTAATGATAGTATCTTCAGTTAAATCTATTGTTACAACTGGCTCAACACATGTGGGTCCGGACCCGCTACCGACCAACTCATCATAAAGACTGCAGGTGATCGCAGACTCTTCACTGGCTTTGAGAGATTCCAAATGGGTTATTGTGTTGTGGGCTCTGCATAATTCCCGTTCAAGTTCCGAGATGCGTCTCAAAGCCAGTTCGTGGGTGTCACTACATTCCTGGAAATTTGACACTAGTTGCCGGAGGTGTTGATGCTGGTCAAGTATGTCCATATGCTGTACATGTAGTTCAGTCAACTGGTTCTTAAGCTCAGTGTTCTTGTCATTAATGAACTTTATTTCTACCTCGCTGTCATCCCTTTCCTGAAGAAGCTGTTTGTTCTGTTTTATAGTAGATTCCAATTCTTTCAATGTAGCCCTCAGTTTTTCATCCAAGGATGCTGCTCTACGGGTCAACATGTTGCCAGACCAACCCTAGAGGCACCCTGGAAAGAGAGAAGAGAAAGCCAAGTGAGTGAAAGGAATAAGAGAGAGGGATGAGATGTGGGTAATAAGTACTAGGATGAAGTGAATAAAACAAAGGAATAAAAGTTAAGATGAGTGTGTAATCTCAAGTATGAGATGAAAATTCTTAATTGTCTTAATATTAATATTGAGATAGGAATATTCGACAATAAAAATAGAAAAACAACAAAATAAGTTTGCAAAAAGTTTGGGGGTAGGTACTACTATACTATTCAAGTTATGGAAAATCTAGTTTTTGTCATTAATTTCAAAAAGTGGTTCTAATTCAGTAATTAAACCTATCAGCGGTAAGTCTAATAATAAAGTACAGTGATTTCGAAGGGGTCTCTAACGTATTCTATGCGATTTATCCTAATAATGCTTGAACATAAGGTTCAGCACAGTAATGACAATTAAAGGATTCTTTACTATGTTGTACACTGGGACTAGCAGCATAAGCATTAAATGGGCAAAGGTGCAATAATGGTTACTTCTAAGATTTTACTTATATAGGCTTAAATTAAAAGAAATACTCCCCGGGTTAGGTGGTGATTTCAAATCCGTCTGTTGGATGACAGCTGGTACAAACAATTGATTTTTCATTGATTTTTCCAACGAAATAACTCACAAACACAGATACTTGTTATTTATAACTAAATCTACAGGCTGTTGATTTGCATCCTAGTCAAATTCAAGGACGTCATTATGCTAATGATTCTCGACCCAAATCAACAATAAAATGGGTAGGTATTTTTTTTATTTTTTTTTTCTTATTTACGGAAATCCGTAAGTGTGAACCAGCCGTATTTAAACGCGGCCCGTCTGTTACTAGCCCTATAACCGCGCTTTCACGTACACACACATTCAAATGCGGATGAGAATCTATCATTCGATAAATTCGTAGGTAATCAATCCCATCCCCCAATCACAGTGAGGCGATCCGGGTACTTAGTCTCCCGCGCACCCTAAGCCACGCCCCCGCTGCCCCGGAACTAACAGTGTAATTGAAATCGCCGCAGCGTTCGTGCGCTTTGCGAATTCCGCTTCTCGGTACATCGTTGAGACGTAGGTTTAAAGTGTTCAATTCAAATGTCGAGCTGGTGGAGATGGTCCGCGGTGGAGATGTCCGTCGGGAAATGTTTCCCGATCGGGAACCCCCTTCACAGCGTCATGCTGGCTGCTATGCACCACACCAGTGTTGCGCATACTGAAGCGTGAACTGCAACACCCGTTCCACTACCCCAAGGCACAAGACATTCACCCAGGTGATAATGCCGTGCGGATTACATTTTGTCGTTTTCGACACTTTAAAAACGAATGTGTTAGTGTTGTTAAGCTGAAGGAAAACCAGTACGTACTACCTAAGTACGTGGCAACTTTACCTCCGGTAACATAGGTAGGTAATTTATTTATTTGTACATTTTGTAAATACGTTGTTAGCTTAATCAATTTCATTAGTGTAAATAAGTTATTTCAAATTTTTAACTACCTACGCCAATAATACCTAAGAGTCGAAAGTATACCACGTACTTACACTTAACTAGAACGTCTTTCCATTTCCATCAAACGTAGAAAACATTTTTAGACTTAGTAGATCGATGACCAACAAAGGTAGGATTATTGCCGGTCCTAAGCCCGTTAAGTAGGAAGGAAAGTTTCAAATCAACCAATTTAATCCACAAATAAAAACAAAAACACTACGAAAACTTTAGCTTGAAGGATATTATTAATCATCTGATAACAGGTCAGTGAACTTTTCTTTGGCGCACTAGTATTACTGTCATTAGTAAGATTTCCGTATTCCAATGATGCTCAAAAATGAGTTAATTATCAAGTGAAATTTATGACAATAATGTAGGTGATTTTCGAAATAAAATTAGGTAAAATTATTGCTACCGGTCATCGCTCGGCGGCCCGACGGCCGCCGGCCGGCCGGGGAATTACATGGCAGCTGCATGCATTGTCGCTGTGTGCATAGTCGGGTGATTCTGTTTTATTTGTATTGAATTAAGGGTTTAATTCTGAAATACTGTTAAATTTCTACAACAAAAAAAAAGCAGCGCTTACTAGTTATTGCCCCCTACCGTACTTCAAATGATTATTTATGTCTTTTATGACAACCTCCTGAAATTTGACGAGGATGCAAATCAACAGCATGTATATAAATTAAGCACGTTTTTGATAATTAAACACGAAATTACATTAATTTTACAGTTTAATTCTAACACGAAAATTTTTGAAGTCTCCAATGTCAGTATCAGTGTTTCGTTTTTTATTAGGGTTCCGTAGCCAAATGGCAAAAACGGAACCCTTATAGATTCGTCATGTCTGTCTGTCTGTCTGTCTGTCCGTCTGTCTGTCTGTCTGTCTGTCCGTCCGTATGTCACAGCCACTTTTCTCCGAAACTATAAGAACTATACTGTTGAAACTTGGTAAGTAGATGTATTCTGTTAACCGCATTAAGATTTTCACACAAAAATAGAAAAAAAAACAATAAATTTTAGGGTTCCCCATACTTAGAACCGAAACTCAAATTTTTTTTTTCATGAAACCCATACGTGTATCTATGGGTAGGTCTTCAAAAATGATATTGAGGTTTCTAATATCATTTTTTTCTAAACTGAATAGTTTGCGCGAGAGACACTTCCAAAGTGGTAAAATGTGTGTCCCCCCCCCCCTGTAACTTCTAAAATAAGAGAATGATAAAACTAAAAAAAATATATGATGTACATTACCATGTAAACTACCACCGAAAATTGGTTTGAACGAGATCTAGTAAGTAGTTTTTTTTTACTACGTCATAAATCGTAAACCGCAATTTGCCATTCATTCAATCAACTCAAAAATAAAAAAAAACATTTAATTTCATAAACATAAACCTTATGCATAAACCCGGATGTTACGGAACCCTCGGTGCGCGAGTCCGACTCGCTCTTGCCCGGTTTTTTCCTACTAGTTTCGTTATTTATAATTTTCCAAACTGTTTTTATTTTCTGTAGATTTGATTTTATTGCTAATGTACAGGGCTTTGGCTAATTTGCAAGTATTTCTAAAAATTTTCGAATACGTAGCAACATACTTGCTGAAAGTTTCAGTATTGATGTAAGGCTTAAGGCCATACAGCTCGAACAGTCTTTCCCTACTTATTCTAATACCTCTAGTTGCCCAGTCACTAAATATAGAATCAGGGCAAATGCTTTTTGTTTTCTTTTCAAAAGTTGTATTGAATTGAGTGTAAACTACTGAAAAGAAATCCTCGTAGAGTTTATTTGCATCATCCATATCATGGCCCAGATCGTTTAGCTTACTATTTAGGGTACTATTGAATCTATTTAGTTTACCAGTCGTTATTGGTCTAAATTGTATTTGCACTTTTTGCAAAGGTGTTTTAAATTTAAAAGATACCGTTTGTCCGCTATGATCAGACGGCAGATAATTTACGATGGCTTTATGTAAATAATCACAATCGCAGAAGACATTATCGATACAAGTAGCAGAAGTTGGAGGTATTCTAGTCGGTTCTGTAAAAACATTAGACAAATAGAACGATTTAAAAAGGCTTAATAATATACTGCTATTTGAATTATTTTCCAAAATATTAATATTAAAATCACCACAAATAATTGCGGCTTTGTTATTGGATGCAAGTTTCGCTAGGACATCTTCCATTATTGACTCAAATACAGAAAAGTTCTGATAATTAGGGGGTCTGTAAACGCACACTACGACATGCTTATCTAAACGCTTATATAAATTGCACATACTGGGTTTCTTTTATCTACAGATGACATGATGTTGTAGCTGTACGGAATCCCTTTGTTTCTTTACAAAATAATTCATATTTTTCGAAATACGCTTAAAGAGAATTATAGATAACTTTCTCAATAATTTTTGAACAAAATTGGTATTTTTGCAATCGGTCTATAGTTTTTTAAATCTTTTTTCTCATCTTTTTTATACAAAGGTTTTATTATAACTTTTTTTAATCTTTCTGGAAATATGCCATCAGTAATACACAAGTTAATTATATGCACCAATGGAGGTGCCATTTTTTTTTATTAATTCGTTTATTTCAGATAACTACAATCCATATAACACATTAAATTAAAATCAATTGGCACATAAATACAATGACATTACACAAAATTAAATAAAATCAATTCACAAAATACTAACATTACATTACATTAAATAATTTACAATAAAAACAAAATCAAAATAATAAAATAAGAATTAATGTGTCAGTGAGCGCCCAAAACAATGCGCATCCATTTGTTTTGGATAGGGCAACCCGCACGCGATACAATCATCTGCAGGATGCCATTGCTACTGCCTCGCACACGCTGTGACAATGAAGCTACTCTTTTGCGCACAATCGCATGAAAGCCGTCCGTTCGCGCCTCCGCAAACATACCGGACGCACTACAATAGCGAGGCAACCGCATCAGCATCCTGAAAATGTTGTTATATTGGACACGCAGGGCATTAGCAGCCCGATGAGTGTAGTTTATCCACAAACTGCTCGAGTAAAAGGACTGGCAATATGCCTTAAAAAGAGTTATCTTTACTTCCCTCGAGCAGCGAGCAAACCTGCGCGCAACCATGTTCCCCCTGACTGCCAATGCTCTGCGCTCCCTCTCAATGTCAGCGTCATCCTGCAAATCGTCTGTCACAATGTGCCCCAGATACCTGAAACTGCTCACCACTGCCAGAGCCGCACCATTAAGCATAATAGGCGGAACATGAAGCGGACCCCGTCTTCCACTCTTAAAAACGAGAACCTCACTCTTTTTACAGTTATATTTCAGCTCATGCTCCGCCGCGTACGCCTCACATATCGCCACAAGTTTACGAACTGCGCCCACCCATGGGCCCAGCAGTACCATGTCGTCTGCATAACTGATGTTATTGACGCTAACACAATCCACGAAACAACCCACATGAGTACTGCTGAGCCCACAGATGAGGTCATTAACGTACAGATTGAACAACAGAGGAGAAGTAATGCCCCCCTGCCTCACACCACACTCCATGCCATATTCCTGGGAGAGAGCCCCCGCCCATCGTACCTGGTTCCGCTGGCACCGATACCAATGCCTTAACACTGAGACAACCTCTGCCGGCACACCAGCGCTCTCCAGCTTCATCCACAGTCTATCGTACAAAACAGTATCGAAGGCTCTCGATAAATCTAGAAAGCACGCGTATACCGGCGTACTCCTCTCAGTGTAGTACCCGACAGCCTGCTTAACAAACAAGATAGCACTTTCCGTAGAAAGTCCACCTCTAAAGCCGAATTGGGCATCGTGTAAATCCACGTAAGTTTTAAGGGTGTCATTAAGCAAGCTGTCCAACACTTTGGCCAATACCGTAGCCAGCGAAATAGGCCGATAGTTGCTCCTATCTGATAGATCCCCGGTCTTGTTCTTTACAACCGGAACAACGATAGTTCTGGTAAGTTCATCCGGCAAATAACCATGACACAAACAGAGATTGTAAAACATGGAGAGTACGCGCGGCAGGTGAACTCCTGCATTTCTTAGATGGTCAATGCTGAGACTGTCACAGCCAGGAGACTTACCTCGTTGCATACTGTAAATAACTTTTTTCACATGTTTTGCTGTAAATCTCACAACTCGCTGCTGAGTAACAGTCTCAGCACCATTACACCCAAGAGTTGAGGGACGCCTCTGTTCCATAGAATCACAATGTGGCATTATTTTAAAATGGTCTTTAAAGAGATCAGCGATCACGTCGTGATCACTGACCCCATCCACGCTCACAGGAAAGCCAGGCCTAACGTTCATTCTCCCAGTTTGCTTCCAAAACAACTTAAAATCTTTGTCAGTATGACGTGAGGCCAAAATGTCCATTTTTATCTGCTCCTGCATATCCTGGCACCACTTTAGTTGTTTTTTAAATGCTGTTCTGCTCTCGCACATATCACAATACACTTGACCCCAATTCGGCTTACCAGCTTGAACCCATAACAAAAATTTCAGTCTGGCTTCCCTGTGGTAACCAGCGACGTGTTTATTCCACCCCGCTATATATCCACCTCTCCTCTGCGGTCCCCTGCGCTCATAAGAAGCAATACTTTGTAAAGTATTATATATATATATATATTTTTTTTTTTACATTGTGATTTGTGAATGTGAAGACGATGTGGGTCATTTTATTAATTTTTTATGTTTTATTTTTCTCTCTGTTCTATTACTTGTTTTTTTTTTTTCTCTCATGGTCTGGCAGTTTGAGTAAATCGAATCGTTGAGCTCCTTAAGTCTTGAGTTGAGCTGCACGATTTCTGACAAATGCGTGCACTGACTGGACAGGTCCTCTCAATCTGTGAGGTTCTTTCCTCAAAAGACCATCTCAGACATCGATCTACATGGTCTTCATATAACCTGACCAAGATTATGTCTGGACTTTAAAAGAGACTGTGACCTCTGAGTTTGTTTCGGCCTTTCTTCTCAGAGTAGTCAGATAGGAAACGCCGACCTCATCTAGTTTTAAAAAAAACATGATTGACGTGTAAAAGTGTTTGTACAAACCTACGTACAAAAATAAAATCATTTATCATTTAATGGCGGCATCTGGCGGCTATTACCTCTTTAATAAATTTTATGACTTTAGTAGAAATGCCATCGTATCCAACAGTACTTGTGTTTTTAAGAGTGGAAATTATTTTTATGATGTCATCAATTGTAACTGGTTGCATAAATAAGGAATTTAATGTCTGATTTTTTAAATTAATATTATTAATTGAGATGTCAGTTTTTATATTTTTTTCAATGTCATCGATAAAATAATTGTTAAATTCATTTGCAATGTCTACGGGGTGTGTAAACAACAAATCATCTCTATTAATGGACATAATTGGCTCCTGTGGCAAACATAATTTGGTCTTATTTATTATTTGCCAGGTAGCTTTTGATTTATTTTGGGCAGTGTTTATGTAATGATTATTATGTGCTTTCTGTGTTAGCTTGATAATTTTCCTGAAAAGTTTTATAAAGTTTTTAAAAATATTTTTATCCGTTGAGTCAGAATTTAATCTATATTCCCAAAGTAACTGCCTTTGTTTCTTACTACATATTTTTATTCCTCGAGGTACCTATTTCGTTTCCTTGTTTGTTTTGATGGTTATAATTTTTCCGGAAAACATAATCTGTATAAAAAAGAGAAATCGACCATGAAATTGTCAAAAGCTTTGTTAGCGTCCATAGAATCAAAAACTTGTGTAAAAGATAGAGAGCTATGATGCGTTTTAAAACATTTTAATTATTCAAGCTTATGTCCTGTTTTTTAGTTTTCCAATACTGTAGTTTACAGGTTTTACTAATAGGTACTTTAAGTATTTGACACGTATAATCGGAAAGGACCAGCTTTAACTTCAGCTTTGCAGTTTTTCCTATAGTTGTGCGCAAAATTGTCAATACAAGTTTGACTACTTAGCCTTGTAGGAGTATAAAGCGCTAGTTTCAGATTGTACTTCATAAGAAAATACTCGAATTCTAATGTTGTTTTGTTTGTTTTCAAAACATCAATATTAAAATCACCACATACCACATTTTTTTTATTTGAGGATAAACAAACTTTAGTCAAAATATTATCTAATTTTTCATAAAATACTTCATAGTTTGGTCTGGGAATTCGATATATACAGATAATAATAATTTTAGACTAAACTCAAGCAATAAACTAAAAACGTAAACATAACTTAATACACACATTTCACAGCTCACACGCCAGCGCGCGTCCCCGTACCCGTACAAGCACGCATCACTCAGGATGGGCTCTATATCTGTGTCACGCTCACTACATCTGCAGGTGTTTGTTCACAGAGTGGACGCGGACGGGCTGGTCTGGCTGTCCGCGCGGCTGGAAGGGCTGCGCCCGGCCGCCGCCTACTCGCTGCGCCTCACGGCAGCCAACCACGTCGGACTGTCGCCGCACTCTGAACCCTTGATGTTTACCACACTCGAAGAAGGTTTATCACATTATTTTTATTTAAGTAGTATCTACTTTAATATCTATACCACGCTGCGTACCAAAACGGGTATACCTTATAGCCGTAGGCAAGGAGTCATAATGGATTACGGCCCACTCCCTCTCACCGAGAGCAGGCCTGTGTCCCAGCAGTGGGAACATTATAGGCTGATTAAGAAGGCTACCAGGCATATATGGGTTGGGTGTATGTATATGGGATTGAGCGGGTCACATAATTATATGGGATTGGCGGGTCACATAATATATGGGGTTGGGCGGGTCACATCAGCCGCATGCAGGTAAACTGCTGGGCAAAAGTCTCCACACAAGGAGTGCCTGAAAATAAACGGCGACACCGAGGTCGGCCAAGAAAGCAGTACTTATGTAAGTATAACACATAGCAAACAACGGATATATTAAAAATTTAAAAAACCCCCGACACAAAAAAATAAATTAAATTAAATGTAAATAATTGGAAAAGGATCAAATAATATAAAAACCCCCAACTTAAAGAATCTAGGTAACGAGACTAAAACAGATAAATTCATATGGCAGTCGGGGGACCTCATAGAAGGTGTTCCACAGAACGGTCCCCCGACTTCCATATGAATTTATATGTTTTAGTCTCGTTACCTAGATTCTTTAAGTTGGGGGTTTTTATATTATTTGATCCTTTTCCAATTATTTACATTTAATTTAATTTATTTTTTTGTGTCGGGGGTTTTTTAAATTTTTAATTTAATTTTTTATTTCATGCTTTTTGTAGGGACTCCTTAATTTCGTATTTCATTTCTTTTTTTTCTTGCGTTTTAAGATTCAGGTAATTTTTTGTTTAATCAGGTTTTTAATCCGTCAAAAAATAATAAGTATTAATTGAATTGAAGTTGAAGAATAATTTTTAAGACAAAACAGATTTTTTTTTATACATATATATTATCATATCCTTTTTCTAGTTCTTCCTTTAGTTATTCAACTTTCGTACAAGTATTTCATAGCTATTAGATATCTTAGGTAGGTATTTCAGATCTAGTTTATAAAATGGGACTGCGACACTATCTGATGTAGAAATACCTACGCTTTTTAAGTAGGATAATTCCATTCGTAACAAAAATAGTCAAACTCAGTGTTCGTAGGTACCAGTCATCACTCCTCTTTCCTCATCATTCTAGAGCATTGATCAGACAACAAAATAATTTCAAGTTTTTAGTTTTCATTTCGTTAGTTAATATTCCTCATTCCCTTTCAATATAGTGTACATTATTCTACTTGTCAAGCCCTTGCATTTGATACCTATATTGAAGGTTATAAGTTGTGAAAAAAATATATAATTCGCCAATTTGTGGTGGCCGCCATCTTGGGTTTGAAATTTGTAATAGCGAATAGTACCTATTCTACAAGTCAAGCCCTTTCATTTGATACCCATATTGAGGGAGTTGTGAAAAAAAAAAATGTAATTCGCCACTTTGTGGTGGCGGCCATCTTGGATTTGAAATTTGCAATGGCGTATAGTATTCTACTAGTCAAGCCCTTTCATTTGATACCCATATTGAGGGAGTTGTGAAAATAAAATGTAATTCGCCACATTGTGGTGGCGGCCATCTTGGATTTGAAATTTATCATAGTGTATAGTATTCTACTATTCAAGCCCTTTCATTCGACACCCATATTGAGGGAGTTGTTAAAAAATATGTAATCCGCCATTTTGTGGCGGCGGCCATCTTGGACCGATTTTCATCAAACATAGCTAAGAACACTCCCGACTAATTCGCCTTTCAAACAAAAAAAACAAAATCAAAATCGGTTCATCCGTTCGGGAGCTACGATGCCACAGACAGACACACACACACACACACACACACACACACACACACACAGACACGTCAAACTTATAACACCCCGTCGTTTTTGCGTCGGGGGTTAAAAATACAGGAAAATAAAGTACAAAAGTAGGTACTGCTCGCTTCTAAAGAAACTGCTAGCAGAGCTAAAATGAAAATCAAGATTAAAATAATGTATGTTGGTGTGTCCTAGTTACACTAACATAGATTTAATGTAACTAACGGAACTACTTTTCCAACACCCGATGCGTTTTTATAGTAGCAATTTTGTTTTGGTTAGATTGATGCTTTTAAAAAAACTATTTTACCAAAAAAAACAACCGACTTCCAAAAACACTATAAAATGAAAAATAACTTCAATTTCGGAAGTCGATGTCTTTGGATTTGTATTTTAGTTTTTTGCCATCGACTTCCGAAATTAAAGTTATTTTTCACTTTATAGTGTTTTTGGAAGTCGGTTGTTTTTTTTTGTAAAAAAGTTTTTATTTTTCACTTTTTAGCGGGTCAGTTTGTAATTTATCTAAGTTATAATAGCCTAATGTCAACTGCTTATCACCTTTTACAAAATATTGCTTTTCCCGATGCAGGGACGTTAATTGTTGAGGAGTTCTCCTAGTAAGAACCAGGAGACCTGGAGCTGATTGAGAAGTCACCATCAGCTCCACTTCACCATACGCATTGTAATGAGCATAAATTGCTTAACAGCTATATTAAAGTAATCGAATCGCAACCCGTGCAATATTTGTCATTGAGTAGTTCCGATGGCCATTTGTGGTCTTCATCATCAGCTCCACTTTACCAAATCATAATTTCCGAGAGCAAATGCTCAAGTTACTTTAATAGTAGACTTAGGCAAGAAAAATTTTGCTAAGGGCCAAGTTTATGTTACGCTTAGTCATGTAAAGACGCTGGATGGCATGGTATTATGCGACTTGGAACCTACCAAATTGCTAAATAGACCACATGAAGAAAAGGCATTGCGTGAAATGCAACGATTGAGGCTTTTATTAATCATCATCAGCCTATTGCAGTTCACTGCTGGACGTAGACCTCCCCAAGTTTGCGCCAACGTTCACGGTCCTCCGCTTTTCTCATCCAGCCACTACCGGCAACCTTTGTTAGGATAATTATACAGAAGAAAAACTCGCAAAAGTATTTCACTTTAACAAGTTTTTATTTGTTTTTAGACTAGATGCTGATAATCCTGGCTGCAGCATCAGGCCAGACTTATGTCAACATTGCATTGAACTTAAAATTTTGTCCTGTTTAAAATGAGCCCAAACACAACTACGGTGCTGTAATTTCAAAGTTCGTACTTTTTCTGATGCTCCTGGCTACAGCATCAGGTCTCTATGTACTTCGGTATTCCTCATTAACAGTACGTTTATCCACACGTCGAGCCCTTTTCAATGAGCCTAAACACGATATATCTGCTGTTAGTTGTCGAGGAGTTAGGTACTCTGCAGATTATCCTGACTGCAGCATCAGGTCATAACTTGATGATCATGAGACCAAATGTGGCAAATGCCCTATCAAACATCAAAACAATTTACTAAAACAGTCCTTGCCTGCTCGAGTAACTTCTTACTGTTAAGGAGTTGTACCTTCCAGCTACCTGAGATGGTGATAACCATACGCAAATTCACAAGATACTTCATAAAATATGGCTTGTGAAGCTTAGAACGTTTAACATTACATAACGGTTCGTTTATAGATATTTCTAGAAACATAACTACAAAAATTATGGCATGGTATCATTCCGTGGGGAGAAAGTACTGACTTTTTTGACCTCTTCATTCAGCAAAAGAAATGTGATATTAGAATATTAATGAACATATATCAATCAATGAGAGAGTTGAACAAGAGAGAACGAGAGAGTTGTAGGCCACACTTTATTAAACAAAAAATTCTTAAACTACCAGCAATATAATTATAAAGGGTGTTTGGTGCATCGTTTGCCAAATGGAATTGGCCGAAAGGAGAGGTCATTTGCTAGGGTAAGTCTGTTTGTAGAAATTATTTTTAAAAAGTTCGGATCATCCACGTCCGAGTGTAATAAAAAACGACAAAACTGGACATTTTTTATTTCAAGTTCGAGGAAAGTTAGAACTCTAGAAAGAGATAAAAGACTGCGTAAGAGTGAGATAATACTATCCACCTACTTAAAGAATGTTATTTATGTGAAAACTAGTGTTCTTACCGTAACATCGAATATCAGCCTGATGTGTCTCGATTACACAATTAGCGAATTACTGAAGTTATTAAAAGTTTTTTTTTGGTATATTGCACACCGTTGGAAAGGGGACAAACTAGAGAACTTTTTAAAAGAATTCGAAGATCCCGATCGCTTTTAGTTTTTTTTTTATAGCAATTTAGAGTTGAGTGTTAAGTGTATTTTTCCTTTTTTCAAAAACAATGTGAGTTATTAAAAAGGTACTAGATATTATTATTAGCAAGTAATTTTGAATTTCATAGAACTATACAAGAGTAAACATAAGAATAAAAATAAAATTTGAAGGCTGTACTCATAAATTTAAAAAAAAATTAAGCTTAAATGCAGAGTTCTTGTATTTTTCTAAATAAAAATTAAAAAGTCATAATAAAAAACTGGTGTATCAAGGAATGAGTTACTGGGCCTTAAGAGATAGCAAATGACCTCTCCTTTCGGCCAATTCCATTTGGCAAACGATGCACTAAACATAAATACCCTGTATACTACAAAGTTGTATATTCGTTAGAAAACATAGGCGCAAAATTTTCAAATCAAATATCGAACTAAATGAAAACTATAACCGACGGAACAAGAATAGATTAATACTACCCATCACTAACTTAAAAGTTATCGTGAAAAGCCGGAAAGTTTAAAATCCCTACCAAATGACTCAATTTTCTCGAAACAGTTGAAATCTCTGCTAGTAAATAAAGGTTACTATACCGTTGAAGAATTTAAAACTGACAAATTGTGAATCGATCGACCTTGTAATAATATGCTTGACATAAATGTGAAATAATAAATGACTATAATAATTTACCGTACCTATGACTAAAATGAATGGATAGTACCTACTTACATATGATTAATTTAAAAAAAAAAAAATTTGCAATTATGTTTAATTTTTAATGTTTATTATAATGTAAATTTTAATAATTAGAATCAATGTTATATTATTATGTAATTTGATATATAAAATTTGCAGTGCCCTTAACACTGTCCCATGTCTTAACACTGTGTCATGAAATTTGAATGCATGCCTACTAACAGTGTTTTACATGTAAATAAATAAAACTTTAACAACACCTAAAATATGTTCAAGGCGTTTTAAAATTCTAATAATGACAGAGAAATTATATTTTTCATATTGAAGAAATCTCCCTTCAACCTTCAACGGTAGTATTAATGATTACGATTTCTATTATTTATTTACATAAGTATTGAGCCAAGTTTCAAGTTTATAAATCAAAACCATAATACTCTTTTCATGGAAAATTTTCTCTTCTTTTCACCTCCAAAGAGTATATTTTCTAAGAATCTTTGTGACGGTAATATTATTTGACTTAAAGGGTTATTTATACCAAGTTTCGAGCTAATCAAGCAGTAATATCCGCCCATGTAAAAAATACCACCCCTTTTCACCCCGAAGGGGGTAGATTTTCGAAAAATCCACATGTATATCTTTACCATAAATAAAAATACCGAGTTCCGGGTTAATCAGACCGCGCGTTAAAGTCCTTCCGTACAAAATTTGACCCCCTCATCTCTATTTAGGAGGTAGTTTATAAAAGCTATAAATAACGAAGTTTATAATTTAATTAGATTAATACCATCTATTAACTCAAGGAATAAGATTTTCATACAAACGTAATCCCCCCTTATCACCCCCTTAAAGGTCCAATTTCTAAAAACCAGTTCGCCGCCTTCCCTTGCGCAAAATTCACGTCCTTAGTCCCAGTAGTTTGGGCTGTGCGTTGATATGTCAGTCAGTCAGTTTTATATATATATACATATGTCGGAAATACGGCAGTCGTTCGTCCAGGCCGATCACCACGTATAGCAAGCCGATCCCTTGAAGGAAGCAAGCCAAAGACTTAGGTGTTGTCCTCGACCACCATCTTACTTTCAGTCTAGCCTGACGTTCGTGCCAGTCGACGAGAGAGGCATCGTACGGACAACATGTGCTCAGAAACTGTCCCGCGTTCCGTATCGTTTTGTCGTGTACCTACTGTGTGTGATTCGCTACAGACTGTGATTAATTTGTTCGTAAGTTATAATCTGATTTGAACTGCAAACGGTTTTTCTATTGCGACGTACATTCCCCGCATTTAGATAGATAAGTTGAATGTTTTAAGCATAATATTTTTTTCTCAAACGCTTTCGCAAAATTTTAAACTACGCAAACACCTCTAGGTGTTTGCGTAGTTTAAAATTTTGCGAAAGCGTTTTAAATGAAGACATTTACACCCAAAAAAAAAGTAAATCTTCACATTAATTAATAAATTAACTCTCATATCTTCAAGTTAGTTAGTGTTTATTAAAGCAAATAATTTTATTCTAACGCCGTTGACCGCCCAACTAGCAAAATCAGCACTTGAAACGATCTCAAGACTACTTTTATTTTCACTTATAAAAAACTTGTAGAATGCTACAAAGCTGGATTTGGGCGTTGTTATTGGAGCGTTTATTTCTATAACTATCTTATAATCAACTTATTAAATGTTACTAAGCCCTATAAAATACTTGACGAAGCGCAATAGCTTCTATAATGATATGAGACTACACAATTACAAGCACAAACGCTCTTGTTAGTATCTGACATAAGTATCATACTAAAGCAATCTTGTTTATAATGCACTACTAACGTACTTAGTTATAAGTATATTTTAATAGAGGTTTTCTTTGTTGTTGCTTCGGCTCCGGTTGTTTTGTGGTAAAAAATTGTTTTGTGGTAAATACTTAATAAAAACCTAAGATTCTATTACTAATATATTATTTTGTATTATTGTAGAACATTAATTACTAATATAATATTTATACACGTGGGGAAGTCATTTTTACTGTAAATGTGTACCGAAATTTAGTTAGTTTCACAATCCCCTCTGAAAAATAGCACATTAGTATATTGTTGTAAATAAAATATTTCATCAATTCCTATAAATATTCGCCATGTTTTAAAATTGATCTTCATTAAGTACTTTGTAGAACCATTGTAGGTAAATTAGTACATGTAGCAGTTTCAGTCCAGAAAACTTGCCTCCATTTTAAAACAAATTAGGGTTCCCTTGAAATATGCCTGCTAATGTTTGAATTTACTTTTTAGGGTTCCGTAGTTCCTACAAGGAACCCTTATAGTTTCGTCTTGTCCGTCTGTCTGTCTGAGGTTTTGCTAAGAGACCGTTAGTACTAGAAAGCCGTAATTTTGTAGGAGTGCTTATATTAATTACGCCGACAAAGTGGTAAAATAAAATTTTGAAAAATATTTTTTTTAGGGTAGCTCCCCTACATGTGAAGTGCGGATGAATATTTTTTTCGTCGTCTACCCCATCGTGTAGGGTATCGTTGAATAGGTCTTCTAAAACAACTTGGGGGTTGCTAAAATTATTTTTCGATTTAATGCTGCATTTACGAAATATTAAACTTTAAAGTGCAAATTTTTGTTCCAGTAGGGCGCTACCTCCTCTAAAACCTAAACTGCTGACTTGAAATCTGGAAAAATTCACGATGATAGTGCATTTCATGAACTTTAAAGGAAAACTATAGCGGTTAAGATAACTTTATTAGTTTAGCAGTAATAGTCGTTGAACATGGGTGTTGGATAATTTTGTACCAAATACAAAATCCTTAGCATTCATCCTTTAAAGTGACTAAGATGAAATAGTTGCTTGTTTTTATAACGGGTAAAGACTTGCATTGAAAAACAAAATATGATTTATTTTTTTTATATGTTCAGAATACAGAATCGTACTACATTGTGATAACGGGCTACTACGGAACCCTACACTGTGCGTGGCCCGATACGCACTTGGCCGGTTTTTTTTTAGGATTTAATTAACAAGTTGACGAATTTTTTTTTGTAATATTACATGTATACAACGTAGCTAAGCCACGATATTGAAATAGTGTATATTTACCGATCACAAAGGGAGGAATGTGGGATATTTCAAAGATGTTACACAAAATAGGCCAGAGTTGATGTCTTGAACCTTTGTATACTGGCAACCCATCTATGTTTATATTTAATGAAATCGTATTTGATATACTATTCAAATCTAGCCCCTGTAGCGTATTTTTTAGGCATTTAATCAATCCGTTGTGCCAATACTGTCCTGGATCCGAGATTGTAATATGCAACGCTTCTTTGTTGGTATGTAATAAAGTGCGTGCATCATCATTTCAGCCGAAAGACGTCCACTGCTGGACATAGGCCTCCCCCAAAAGGGGGGGTTTGCCATAATCGCCACGCTTGGCAGGCGGGTTGACGATCGCAGTATGGTATGGTGGTGGAATGCATAGAGAACGCTGCTGCCCATTCTCCGGTACGCCCCTTAGTCGCCTTTTACGACACCCACGGGAAGTATGGGGTGGTGCTATTCTTTAGGTCCGGCACCACACAGACCGTGTGAAGTGCGTGCATCTTTAGGTAAAACATTACTTAATATTTTGTTCAAAATGGTATATAGTTCATTCAGGGCTACGTGAAGTATATTAAATTTTATAGCCCAGCTTTGCTTTTTTTAAAAAATCATGAATTGCTTAAAGATATTTTGAGCAATTCATGATTTTTTTTTTCATAGTCAGTGGTTTCTTCGATATGTAAATCGTATTCTACTTCCCAATTTTCAACTTCTTCACTTTCTGGCTAGGGGTAAAAAATATTTTTGGTCGCAGAACCCTCATTTACTTCAACTACGTTTGTACTTGACGCGCTTGATTTACTTCCTGATCCTGTTGATTTTATTCTTGAAGAACCTGGCTTCATTAATTCTTTATACCTTTATGTGACTTTTCTCCTGTAACCACCACTCTTTTTCAATCGTTCCCAATCGCTTAAATTCATTTTCAACTTATTTCCTCAAGACGCAGGGGAACAACTGAATCTCAACAAAATGGCTGAGGTTTACTAATAAAGTTAATGATCTAGTAGCTTATAAGCTTTTTTTATCATATAGCGCTCTTATCAAGTACTAGTAGATTTAAAAGTCTCGGCAAAACTATAACGGGGCAAACTTATAGTGATCTCAGCTAAGTATGTTATAATATCTTATTTTCTCACAAAATGCTACTATAGGATCAAAATGTTATTCTGGATTATTTAGTTTTACTGCAAAACAATTATAAGAGACTTATTCCTAAAAGTGTCCCGAAAGATAATACTGAGATATAAAAGCAAATGCTCTTGAGAATATCTACGCTTGTGAAATGCTAATACTAGTAAAAGTGTCCTATACCTGTTTTATAGGTCAGTATTGTAGCGAACTATAAGACCGAGATATAAAAACTAATGCGCTTGAGTATGATGCTTGGCAAATTCTATTATAAGTTAAATAGAACACCGCAATGCCTTTATAAGAACGTTATTGGTAGTGACAGACTTATTATCTTTTTAGGGTTCCGTACCCAAAGGGTAAAAACGGCACCCTATTACTAAGACTTCGCTGTCTGTCCGTCTGTCCGTCTGTCTGTCTGTCTGTCACCAGGCTGTATGTCAAGAACCGCGATAGCTAGACAGTTGAAATTTACACAAATTATGTATTTCTGTTGCCGCTATAACAACAAATACTAAAAACAAAATAAAATAAATATTTAAGGGGGGCTCCCATACAACAAACGCGATTGATTTTTTTGCCCTTTTTTGCTCGATATCAAAAATGACAACAGGTAGGCACTTGAAATATTCACAAAATACTCAGTTGTATTTTAACTTTAATAATAAATAATAAAATTAAAATAAAATTAATATTTAAGGGGGGCTCCCATACAACAAACATGTTTTTTTCGGCGTTTTTGCCTTGTGGTACGGAACCCTTCGTGTGCGAGTCCGACTCGCACTTGTTTATAGGATTCCTTTGCTAGTTGGACGTCGTCATACAAATGCGCGTCGCGCGCTTGCCGGTCGAACAAACAAAAAGTCGCCAAATTACAGGCACAATGTTTTTAAAGAAATAATAATTATTCTAGTTGTATTTACAGGTTCCCGTGATTTAGAGGAAAAGCGAGAAATGGTTTTAATAACTAAAACACACTTTGCAATGCTATTTCATTCACATTTAAAAACTTTTACAATAGAGGGTCCTCTGCTCTATGAATGGGATAAACGTTTATTGTCCCTAGTATTACAGCTAGTAGGAGTAGGTGCACACAAAACTATAATGCTGAAAAAAAAGGTTCAAGGTTCATCTTTATGCTTAGCTCCCCCGGCGGGTTGCTAAGCGCCGGTTTTCAACCCTTTACTCCAGTTTAAAAGTTTACTCCAGTGCCAAGTGCGTGTGCGACCACGCACAAGTAAGGGTTCGGTAGTTGAGATAAATTCAATTTATCCCAAAAATAAACTTAACATTGTATTTAAAAAAATTATCTACACAAATAGTTATTAACCGGCAGTTTGTGTAATTTACGCGGCCTACCCGAATGTCCTTTCTTTAGTATTCAACTTCTGAGTTGAGCTGCACGATTTTTGGCAAATGCGTGCACTGATTGGACAGGGCCGCTCAATCTGTGTGGTTCTCTCCTCAAAAGACCATTTCAGACACCAATCTACATGGTCTGCAAACGATCTGACCAAGATTTTGTCTGGACTTTAAAAGAGAATGTGACCTCTGAGTTTGTTTCGGCCTTTCTACTCAGAATACTCAGATAGGAAACACCGACCTCATCTAGTTTAAAAAAATATAATTGACGTGCAAAAGTGTTTGTACAAGCCTACTTACAGAAAATAAATCATTTATCATAAAAATATGAAATATATTAGTAACAACACTATTGTGACGACTCGTGTATTTCACCAGCTCCAACTGCATCCCCGCAGAACGTCAGAGTTAGAGCGACCAACCCTGGAGAACTGCACGTCTCGTGGTCGGTGAGTACTCTAGCCTGCAGAGAACGTTTCAGTAACACTGCGGCACACAGCATTAAATTAGGTGTAACACTCGTCAGGCGCCGCCACAGGACAGCTGGAATGGCGAGCTGCTGGGATATGTCGCGACGTGGCGCGAGCTGGGCCGCCTCGACGACGATGTGGACGAGCGCGCGGACGAGCGCGCCGGCCGCGCTAGCGTGGCGGGCTGGAGCAGCGCCGACCTCACGCTGCCCGGCCTGCGCCCCTTCGCACGCTACGCGCTGAGCGTGCGCGCCTACAACCGCGCTGGCGCCGGTCCGCACTCTCCCACCGTGTACGCCACCACCGCGGACGGAGGTCTCTATACTCGTGTGTCACTGTGTGCGTGCTCCACGTCGCGTGTGAGTACACGATGTCCTCTGTGTCGCAGTGCCGGAGGAGGCGCCGGGTGGCGTGTCGTGTGAGGCGCTGTCGGCGCGCTCGCTGCGCGTGCGTTGGGCGCCGCTGTCAGTCGCGCACGCGCACGCGCTTCGCGGATACGACCTGCACTACGCGCCCTTACACTTCGCCACCTGTAAGCTCGTGCTAGGTGCTATTGTTGAGTACTTATACGAGTAGAACAGTTTCCATGTGTGTGACGGTGCGACATGCGCAGCGTGGAGCGGGGCGAGCGCGGCGCAGACGGCGCGCGCGGGGCTGGGCGGCGAGGCCACGCTGCAGGGCCTGCGCGCCGCCACCAACTACTCCGTGTGGGTGCGTGCGCGCGCCGACACCGGGCTCGGCCCGCCCGCGCCTCCCGTCTACTGCGCCACCCAGGACGACGGTCAGTGCGCCACTGTTAATATATAAAAAGTTTAATATAAAGCAGCCACCTTGGTTCTGGGGCACGATGGTGCCCTCGCTAAGACGAGTCAGGGAAAAAGCAGGGGCACTACCTACTTTTTCTCGAAGCGTTGTGTCGTATTTTCAAACCCTCATAGCTTCGGCATGGGTAATGCTAGAGAGCTCAAATTCTCAAGATAAGATTAAGTTAGCAGATTTATAAAACACACTAAGTTTCATTAGTGTAGCTTTTAAACTTTGGATTCTATTAATACCTAAATTACGTCGATTTCGTCACTTACTAACTCACTCATCAAACCCTCTAGAGCAGTTCACGAAGTCAAAGAAAGCTAAAACTGTAATTTGGTATACAGAAGAAATCAGTAACTTTAATACTTCAACCTCCTTAAAGGAATATGCAAGTTTGTTTTTCTTACGGATAAATAGGTCTGTACAATATCACCGCAAAAAAAAAAGAAATAGAGCAAACTTCAAAAAGAAATTAAATCCGACCAAAAATATTTCATGTAAAGTAGATTGCTAAGACTTACATTATGCTTTGACTGTTAAATAGTTATCACATCGAAGAGCCCCTCACTCTACAAAGCTCTACAAGAGCCAAGCCCCTCACTCTACAAAGCTCTACAAGAGCCAAGCCCCTCACTCTACAAAGCTCTACAAGAGCCAAGCCCCTCACTCTACAAAGCTCTACAAGAGCCAAGCCCCTCACTCTACAAAGCTCTACAAGAGCCAAGCCCCTCACTCTACAAGCCCCTCACTCTACAAAGCTCTACAAGAGCCAAGCCCCTCACTCTACAAAGCTCTACAAGAGCCAAGCCCCTCACTTTACAAAGCTCTACAAGAGCCAAGCCCCTCACTCTACAAAGCTCTACAAGAGCCAAGCCCCTCACTCTACAAAGCTCTACAAGAGCCAAGCCCCTCACTCTACAAAGCTCTACAAGAGCCAAGCCCCTCACTCTACAAAGCTCTACAAGAGCCAAGCCCCTCACTCTACAAAGCTCTACAAGAGCCAAGCCCCTCACTCTACAAGCCCCTCACTCTACAAAGCTCTACAAGAGCCAAGCCCCTCACTCTACAAGCCCCTCACTCTACAAAGCTCTACAAGAGCCAAGCCCCTCACTCTACAAAGCTCTACAAGAGCCAAGCCCCTCACTCTACAAAGCTCTACAAGAGCCAAGCCCCTCACTCTACAAAGCTCTACAAGAGCCAAGCCCCTCACTCTACAAAGCTCTACAAGAGCCAAGCCCCTCACTCTACAAAGCTCTACAAGAGCCAAGCCCCTCACTCTACAAAGCTCTACAAGAGCCAAGCCCCTCACTCTACAAAGCTCTACAAGAGCCAAGCCCCTCACTCTACAAAGCTCTACAAGAGCCAAGCCCCTCACTCTACAAGCCCCTCACTCTACAAAGCTCCACAAACCTTAACTTTTGGTCAAAATGTACGGCTTGGCCGTTGAAAGAAATTTTTGTGTGGTATAAGTAATTGTAATTGTCTTGTTTGTCGCGATAAAGCGCAAAATTTAGAGGACCTAAAACTTATAATCACAAGTACCTATTTTCGACACCGTCAAAAGTTATAGAGAAGTGTTCGATAGACTACGGTCAAACGCATTTAAACTCTACGACCCCACCTCGAGCGATTATTGTAGTCAAAATCAAACTTATTTATTGACAACATCTAGTTCATGCCTAAACCACTGAATGGATTTCGATAAAATTTTGCAGAAAGATAGAATGCTTTCCGGGGGAGGACAGGATAATTTTTATCCCGATATTCCCACGGGATCGACACTTATGCGGGTGAAACCGCGGGGCGCTGCTAGTAATTTTATAAAGCACTAGCTTCAGCCCGCGACTTCGTATGCGGATCCTGTTGCTTATGCCAGCTACGACGGGGTCGTCAAAATCGAAGACCTGAAACGTCTGATGTCGAATTCTAAGAGCCCGGGGACGGGAAAACAGCGTGATGCGAGAGACGATTCGAGACGTTCCAGATCTTTCATTTTTGTAAGTCAACAGGAAATGCCTATCAGACTAAACAACTTTTGCTAAGACGTCATTTCTATATATGTTATTATAATTTTGGGCACCTGTCTGCGGGTCTACATTGTATACGGCAAAGCTGTGATACAATTTTTTTTTAAACATTTAAAAAAAATAGTGTCACAGCCAAATTAGACCGATTTTAAATTTTCCATAGAAACAGAGATTTCCAGTTATCTGTTTTTAAATAAGACATTTTGAACTAACTTTTTAGACCTTTGTATCCTGCTTATGGGTATGAAGTTTCATTAAAATCGGTTCATTCATTTCGAAAAATAAGGGCTTGAAAGTTTGTATGAAATGCCGTTCGGCGTAAACGCTCTTAAGAAATGGCTGGACTTGGGATGCTCGCCATTCAAAAGAACACGTAAGATCTCCGGTAGCTCTTGCATAGAGTTTAATCGTACATTTCCAGACGCACAACACATTCCCTTGGTCTCTCCCTTCCACTTACGCGCGTGACAGTGTGCACACACCTCAGACATGGTGCCAATGTCTCCGTGTTCGATGTAATTAATAAATGGGTTATAGGAAAACGCGCTCCTTTCTTTATTGAACCAAGGTTGCTCTTCAGGATCATAAACCATAGACTCAGTATCAGATGAGGACGAATTGCGAAGATTGCGACGTATACGGTCTAGCTAGATCAATTTGGGCCACACGCTGTTCGATTGACTGACTTGCCCGAATTTCCTGAATCCGCTCACGTTCTTGCGTGGAATGAACAGACACGTCAACACGCATGTCGTGATATCTTTGCCTAGCAAGTGCGTTGCGTTGCTCGCGCTGCTCGTCTGTCTCCAAAGACCGAGCTAGAGCATGCTGTGAGCGGTCTGCACTAAGGCGCGTCTCATGCTCTTTAGGATTCTCAGGTGATCGAGATGTGGCAGTGCGAATATGCTGGGAGCTTAATCGCGAGTTTCTCTGCGTGTAACTCTCCGAAGCGCGAGATACTGCATGGCGCTCGCGATCGCTTGCTTGGCGTGTATCGCGCTCCTGACTGTTCTCGAGCGACCGAGCAGTCTCAGTGCGGAAAAGCTGAAGACTTAATCTCTGCTCTCTCTCTGTATCCGTTTCGGAAGCGCGAGATAAATAATGACGCTCTCGGTCACGCGCAAGTCGTATCTCACGCTCCTGACTGCTCTCAAGTGATCGAGCAGTCTCAGAGCGGATATTCTGAAGACTCAACCTCTGATCCCTCTGTCTAACCGTTCCGGATGCGCGAGACAAAGAATGACGATTGCGGTCGATAGCTAAACGCATTTGTCGTGGTTCCACACTTTCCAGAGATCGAGAAGTAGTAGTGCGGACTCGTTTAAATTCCAGTCGTAATTTCTGCGGACAAACTTAGTGCATTACGCTCACGGTTAGCACCTAGCCGTTGTTCACGCTCTGCGTCGGTTTCGAGAGATCGAACTAACCTGCGCATCTTAGAAACCCTTGAGTTTCGAGACAGATTTGATCTTTTTCTAAAAGACATAGCTAAAATTCCTTCTTAATCCGATACTAAATATATTCAAATCAATGAAAAGTAATCGAATAAGTACAGTCGGTGGCCAACATTATCTGACCCACTTGAGTGATAGCGAATTTGAACCTTATCGTGAACATTTGGAATACTCCGTGCAAGCATTTCGATAAATCATGTTGTTAGGCGATTTTAATCATTATATTGTTGTTGTTAAGGTTGAAAGGCGTTAATGAGTTTCAAGACTACTAAAAAAAAACCAAGGCGAGGGTGGATGAATAAAAAAAAATATCGCGCATCAGTAACATTTTAAAGGTGTCTACGGTTAAAAGCTAAATTCCGTGATTAATTTTAATAGCTGGTTGTTATTGTGCGATTCATATTTATGAAAATATACGATATGGTTCAAATTCTTTAGACCTTTGCGTCTGTCATCACAACTAAGATCGAATTTCAAAACATATTTCAAGAGTTAAGTTGGTCTCGTGGTCACTAAGGCAGCTCGATATTCATCGTTGTCTGCGTTCGAAACCAAGAATAACCTAATAGTTTTTTGTTAGCAATGTTTTGTTTTTAATTATTAAGTATCTATTTTTTTACTTTTTTTAACGAACGAAGTCGGGAAATATCTTTTTAAATGGGCAGTTTGTATAGAAATGAAACAAAATCATTGCAAGAAATAAAAATGTTTATTAATTCATTAAAATATACATAAGTAAGATAAAGTAAGTAAATGCTCTTAGTTCAAAATTAATACATTTTATAATATCATATTCAAACCTAACCATTAATAAACATTTTAAAAAAGTCATGCTAATGGTAATTGCTTGGAAGTGTGTTATCGAGAAAACATTGATTTATAAATGCGAGAAAATGAATGAATTTGTGAAATGTTTTACAGATTTATAGCTAAGTATATGTAGTGAATCAACATGTTATTTAAATAGAAAAATGCATTTCCATTTATAACAATAACATCACCACAGAATCTTACATTTTAATGGTTTAGCATTCATTCAATTGAGCATACTTACATAGTGTGTTTCAAAATACTTATAAGTAATTAGATTAGTTAGTAGCGAAGTGGCGCACCGTCTCCTGCTATAACTTGCTGTAAGCGGCTACGCATACCGCACACCATGTTCCAACACAAATCTTTTCCTCTCATGTGCTCCCATGTCGATGACACGATCTCAGCCAAATTGTTTTTATTTCGCACTTCGGATGTGTCCCAATTTAAAACCATTTGACCCCATAGGTTTTATAAAGGGTTCAAATCGGGAGTTTTAGAAGGCCAGTAAATAACAGTTACACCTTCTTGAGCAGCTAACCAATTTTTCACAATGCCTGCACGGTGGATGAGCAGTTATTTTGCACGAAGTAAATATCTGTATTTGGATAGGCAATTCGCACAGTCGGCAGCAGGACGTCACCATCCAGCCAGCAATGTTTTGTATAGTCATTAAGTTGCGACATGACGCTTTGATTACACCAAATTCATTAAAAATACTTTTCACGATTTACGTCAAACGTTTTAGAAATATTTGTGCGCCGCAGCCACTGTTTAGGCATAGGTAGACTGATTTTGTCACTTAGATCAATTTAGAATCCATCTACCCCACGACGTAAACTTTTACTTCGTCCTACTTATTTGAGGACTTATAGTTTTTTTTATTTACCCACTTGTTTTCCAGAAAAGTTGTTAGGCAAAAATCATATTGGTTGTTCTATAATAATGCAAGAAATATTGTAGAATTCATAAATGAAAACAAATAAAGAAACATAAATTATAAAGAAATTGATAAAAGGTGGATTGTATTTTCGAACCCACATGTTGTTCGTCGCGAATCCAGCATCGAACCGCGAAGCCACAATGACTGGTTGAGAATTAGTAAGTATGGCCGTGTTATTTAAAAGCTTTTCAACTTTAACGACAAGAAGATAATGATTAAAATGGCTTAACAAGATATGCCGGTGGGTCAGGCAATGTTGGGTGGGTCAGGCAATGTTGGGTGGGTCAGACAATGTTGGTCACCGACTGTACGTAAGAATTGCTAGTAAGTAGAAAAATAATAACTATTCGCAGGAAAATTAAACACATCAACCAACACAGACAACAAAGGTAACCCCCGTTTCTATAGGACGAGACCGGCACATCGGCACCTATAACATCACTTTTTGGGAAAGAAACCATAGCGCGATCTAACTCGACGCCAACGCCATCTAGTTAGAAAACGGAAACTACATATTATTTACCCAAATTAATTAAATTATGAATAAAACTAAATAGTCGTTAATTTAACAGACAACTACATTATTTTTGCATTAAAAAAAAAACGGTAACAGCAGCAAGGAACAAAACTAAGAATTACATACTGAAATCAATTACCTACAACAAATGTGCTTGGTAAGATAAAACTTAGAACCAAAAGTTTGACTTGACTTCATGATAGTGTAGCTTGTTGTACCACCAATCAATCTGTCTAGTAATATAGGTGTGAAACTCTCCATACAATTAGATAGGACATGTAAAGTTCTCAGATTTCATAACAGTAGATATCGTTCATAATGCACATAAAAAATGCAAAAACTAAAAAAAAAAGAATTTCAATTTTTTAAAACAATATTTTAAGGGGTTTGAACTCGCACCATTTAGTGCGGTAAACAGTCGCCTGGCCTTACCGCTAAATTCCCCGTTGACATATTGTTGAATAATACCCTTGCAATTCATAATATTACTGCCCCGCTCCTTTATAAAAATAGCGTGATTATTAAGTTCCCAGAGTTACATTTTTATTATTATTAACTAAATAAATAACATGTCATTTTGTGCATTCAATTACGAACAAAAACCTTTTAAAATCAATATTGCTTACCTCCCATAACATGCGGCGTGATAATATGTAGCCTAAAGCCTTCCTTGGTTTACAGAGAACATTTTTGCTGAATTTCAATTCAATCTATCCAGTAGTTTTGGCGTGCAGCCGTACCATACACACAGACAAACAGACACACAGACAAAAATTCTAAAAAGTCACTTTTTGTCATCAGTTAGGTTTTTCTAACAAAAGCCACTTATTTTTTCTCGAAAATTCTCAATGTACAGTTTTTCTTTCGTTACTGTTTTTAACCCCCGATGCAAAAACGACGGGGTGTTATAAGTTTGACGTGTCTGTGTGTGTGTGTGTATGTGTGTGTGTGTCTGGCGTCTGTCTGTGGCATCGTAGCTCCCGAACGGATGAACCGATTTTGATTTTGTTTGTTTTTGTTTGAAAGGTGAATTAGTCGGGAGTGTTCTTAGCTATGTTTGATGAAAATCGGTCCAAGATTGCCTCCGCCACAAAATGGCGGACTACATATTTTTTCACAACTCTAAGGGAGTTGTGAAAAAATATGTAGTCCGCCATTTTCGTCGGGAAGTCGGGGGACCGTTCTGTGGAGCACCTTCTATTCTAAGAGGTCCCCCGACTGCCATATGAATTTATGTGTTTTAGTCTCGTTACCTAGATTCTTTAAGTTGGGGGTTTTTAAATTATTTGATCCTTTTCCAATTACTTACATTTAATTTTATTAGGTATTTTTTTGTGTCGGGGGTTTTTAAAATTTTTAATTTAATTTTATTATATGTATAGATTAAAGTTGATTCTACATTAAGATTGCAATATTGTCAATGTATTATTTATAATAGATTACTGATTAATAATTATTAAAGAAACGAAGGCTTATGTTATATAAACAAATTAAGTAAACAACTTATGTATTATTACTAGCAAAACTTCACCTCTAAACATCTACGTTGTGAATGTTATATCTGAAGAATGAAGCGATGCAATATAATATATGATCAAACGAACTTCGGCAAGTGAAGTTCGATCGATATTATATTAATCGCTTCATTCGAAGATATAACACCCACCCACCCCATTTCCCTATAACGAAGTTTTTGCTATACTTTACTCTAAAAAAAATGAGACTTGAAACACTGACCGTTGTGAATGTTATATCTGAAGAAGAGAAGAGGTGGCAGATTATTCCAAAGCCGCGTAACGGAAGCTAAAAGGGGTTGTACTGTGCGACTGGGTCGAAAGTAGCTGTGAGTATTGCCTTCTCCCACATTCTCTTCTACTGCTCATCCAACTCAACTTGTCGTACAGACAGTCCAGTTTCTGGTATTTAACCATACCGAACAGAAGGCACGCCAAGTGTAGCTTGCGTCTCGATTTCATTCTCAATTTGAAGTGTCTGTTTAAAAATTAAGTCACAAGACTTCTGGGAGGAATTTTGTAACAAAACCGAGTACATGCTTTTTGGACCCTTTAAATGAGCCGATCTGTGCAAGTCAACAGGCGCGGGCCGTAGACTATATCTGCGTAGTTTAGCCTAGACAAAACCAGGGTTTCAACAAGGTGCTGCCTTAGTGTTTCGGACAAGTACGACCTAATCATACACTGTTCTTGTGTTCTTGTACAGAACTTTCAGGCGGTAAAAGCAGTTTCTTACCGAGTCGGCTACATGTTATTCTGTTAATTGAAACGGAGGTCTTTTTCCATAATAAGACCAAGATTCCGCGCTTCATAGACTGGCAATTGGTTCGCCCATTTGATCCAGGTGAATCGTTGCGGGTAATTTAGCTAGTAGCTGCCTTGTGCCAAATATCAGCTCATGTTGCTGTATATACTTATACAATGATAACGCTGTTTAACGATGGCAAAAAGTAATATTAAGAAAATTCAAATACATAATTTTATTATTGGCTCAAAATTCAGCTACTTGAACCCTTCCCATTGACTCAGTCATAAGATCCTCAAGTGCACAGGCGACAATATCGTATTTTTGAAAATCGCTCCCTCGCTGGCTTTAGATTGTACCCATAGCGTGCTCAGTTCTCAAAGTGTGTTCACTGTCGGCAGTCCCGGAGGCGGTGACTGCGGTGCGCGCGCATGCGGCGGGCGCGGCGGCCGTGCGCGTCACGTGGCTGGGGCCGCCCGGCCGCCTCACGCACTACACGCTTTACACCAGGGAGCTCGGCAAGTACGTCGCCTGCTCGTTCTCGGCCTAGCCTTGTCCCAACTAACATGTGTTCAGCTTCCAGTCTAACCGGATTCAGTTGTATACCTCCACAACCCAGTGACTGGGTAACACGATACTCTTTGGCAAGATTGGTTGTCAGACTTTCGGGCTTACCCGTAACGACTGTCAAAGATCTACGAATGACATCCGGGGCCAACGACTTAACGTGCTTTTCGAAGCACGGAGGGGTTTCGGCATTGAGTATATTTGGGTCTCGGTATGAAATGGATAGTCGTCCATCCACGAAACGAACTTGGCAAGCGTGGCCTAACATTACGCAACAACACACACAACTTAGCCACGAGTCCCTTCAGTAAGTCACATCACCTGCTAAAGCACGCATATCTCTATGACTCGACCGCCACTAATTGGCGCCGCCGCTAACCCTCATTCGCATTAGCTGACTGGAGTGTTTTAATCGCTTTTTTGTGCCGAAGATTGGGCGGCGAGTGGGCTCAGCGTGTGGATGCCACCACGGACCCTAGCGACACGCTGGGCGCGCAGCAGGAGGTGTGGCGCGAGGTGCACGGCCTGCGCGAGCGCACCGTGTACGAGTTCTGGCTGCGTGCCGCCTCCGCCGCCGGCGCCGGGGCGCCCTCCCGCCCCGTCACCGCCACTCCGGCGCCCGCACGTACGTCCCACGCTCCCTACTCCAGCGGTGCCACGACCGTTCGCTTGCTGCTTAGTACCCACCTGCTATGCTACCCGGATGCACCTAGTGGCACATATGCATTAAAATATTTGCTAAGAAAGCTTTCAAGGACATTGGAGCATTAGAATAATGTTACCGATTCCATTAAACCAACAGTATCGGCCAGGATATCTTCGTTCAGTCGCGAGATATTCGCGGCGTGGGGTGCCCGGGTGCGCCTGCGCTGTTCCGCACTGGGCGCACCGCCGCTGCGCTGGCGCTGGTCGCCACTGCCCAGCGCGCACACACTCACTGATGATGGCGATCTCATCATACATAGTGAGGATATAGATGATGATTATACTTGAAGGTTGTTCTTTTGATTGATACTCCGTCGGTGGTGAATGGTGCGGTTTGTGTTCAGAGGTGGATGTGTCGTCGGCGGGCAACTACACTTGCGTGGTGCGCAACGCGCTGGGCTCGGACGCGATGGGCGTAGCGCTGAGCGTGCGCGCACCGCCCGCGCCGCCCGCGCCGCGCCTGCGCAGTGCCGCCCTGCACGCACTGCACCTCTCCTGGGACAAGCCGCACGACGGCGGTGCACACATACTCGGTAAGAACCAGCTCACCCACAACTTCAAGTCACTTAAAAAGGTTAATTTGCGGTTGAAATTGTGAACCATCATGCATATATGGCAGGTTACACAGTATGGTGGTCCCGGGGTGACAGTGCGGACGTGCTGGACGTGGCGGGCGCGGCGGGCGCGCGGGCTCGGCGCGTGCCGGCCGCCGACACGTCGCTGTGGCTGGCGCGGCTGGCGTGCGGCGCGGCCTACCGCGTCACGCTGCAGGCGCACAACGCCGTTGGCGCGTCGCACCACTCCGCGCCGCTCATTGCGCGCACCAGAGGAGACAGTGAGTCACCGCGTTCTCTATTCAGTCTCGACACTTGCTCTAGCCCCACCATGCACTCGGTGGCCTCTTTCACCGCTGATCCCCCATGCTGCGTTACATTTGTATGAAAGCGTTTACTATGCGTAGAGGCTAAGCCGCCGCCGGGTAAGGAGTTCGTGTGGGCGAACAGCACGACGCTGCGCCTGAACTTGCTGGCGTGGGGTGGGCGCTGCCCCGTGGCCGCCTGGGCGCTGGCCCTACGCCCGGCACTAGGCGGCGCCTGGCAGCAGCTGCTCACCGACGGAGAGGCCGCTGAGGTAACCCCCGTACATCTCACTGCGTCGCATGCTACCCATACCGCCAGTGTACCGTGTGCTGTGTGTGCAGGCCGGCAGCCTGCAGCCGGGCGCGTGGTACGAGGTGCGCGTGGTGGCGCGCTCGCCCGCCGGCGACACCAGCGCGCTCTATCGGGCCGCCACGCATACGCTCAATGGAGGTGCGACATGGTGCCGAGTCCATGCAAATTGTGCTCATGAATCATTTTAAATAGCCGCCATTTCGGATTATAATGTTATCCTTACCCTTTTATTTATTGTAACCAATCATTTGTTTTTACGACAATATTAAACGCAATGACTATATGTATGGTTCTCTAGACTGTGCTACAGGTGCGTGATAATTTCGTGAAAATGCACGCAGAGCGCGTGGGCGAGCCGGTGGAGGTACCGGCGGCGGCACACGGCGTCGTGGCGAAGGGCGCGGGCGGGGGCGCGCGGGGCGCGGGCGCGGGCCCGCTGTGGCGCGCCGGCCTGGCACCTGCGCTGCTGGGCGGCGGCCTGGCCGCGCTGCTGGCCGCGCTCGCCGGTAAGCCTCGCTCGGCTGCGGCTGCTCGCACGCTGCGCAGCGCACGTGACAGCGCCCTGACTGTGCAGGGCTGGCGCTGGCGCGGCGGCGGCAGGCGGCGTGGTGCCTGCGCCGCGACTGCTCGCTGCAGGCGTGCGCGCCGCACCCGCAGCTCTACACCACGGAGCCCAGCAAACGGAATGGGAAGGCCCTCACTCCGCCCGACGGTAACGCATACTTACAATTAATATTGTACATAAGGTAAACGCGGGTGAAGTCGACAGTGACCCAGAGGTCGTCAAATTATCAATTCAATTTATTATCTTTTTCTACTAAATATTTAATTGGCCGATTTATATGACAACATATTTTTGGTAACATATTGCACAATTAAAATAACAACACTGAGTTTTACTTGTAATGGTGGCTGAGATATCTTATTTGAAAAGTGTGTCCCACAATTTTTTTGCAAGTTTAACTGCTTAATGTCAAACTCAGCGCGCAGTTTTGTTCTTTGATTTATGAACCTTCAGTGGGGTCTACCGTCTACGGTAAGTCTGATCGTTTGATGAATTAGTTAAGTTAATTTGCTAATGATGTAACTTGAAGTTTGGAACAGTTTTATCGTAAAAGTATTTTTTTCGGAACGTGACATCTATTGGTACCTAAAAATTCCTACTTGACCCTAAACTCGACAGTTTAAGTGCTATTTTGACGATTACTGGAACCGGCTCAATAGTTGTCTTTTAAACTCGTCATTTTCAAATTTCTGCAACAATCTCCTAAAGAATTAAAAAAATAATTATGATAAAACTGAATGAAATAAAGCAGTTAACAATACTAAGCAACTTTGGAAACATATTATTATTAAAAACGTCATCAGATCAATACCTACCACAATACACGTAATCTTACTCACGGAAACATGGATTGTAAATGAATCGCAAGCCCTAGAATTACAGATCCAGAACTACACACACTATTACAACTATCGAACAGATAAAAAAGGGGGTGGTGTTTCTGCCTATATTCACAACGATTTAAAACACAGCCTGTCCGAATCAAATTATCTGGATGGAAATAACTATCTTTGGGTTCGACTAGAAAAATATGCACTAGAAGTCGGAGTAATATACAATCCAGGTGATACCAATTTTAAGAACTTTCTTGAAACCTATTCCTCTCAACTGAAGCAAAGAAACAGAGCAATAATTTTTGGAGATTTCAACGTCGACCTTTTAACAAAAGATAGAACTACTAAACAATACAAGGAGCTCATGAACGAAGCCGGACACAAAATACTCAACAAAATAGGGAAAAAATATTGTACACGAGACTCGGCCACACGGAAATCTACTATAGATCACGTTAGTACCAATCTAAAAAACGACCATTTCCATATGGCAGTCATCGAATCATCTATGTCGGACCACAAACAGATTTATGTTGAGCTAAAAAAAATAAAACCCCCTGCAAAAATATATTCCAAATACGAAGCCATCGACTATATCAAATTGTGTGCCTCGCTTGAAGAAGTGGACCTTAATCAAACCAGTACGGAATATGTAGACCTAGAAAACACCCTAAAAAACCATATTAACGACTGCAAAGTAACCAAAACAAAGATATTAAACCTACCTCAAAACGATTGGATAAACAAAGATATAATTCATGGCATAAATCGAAGAAACTACCTATGGACAGAACTAAAACAACAACCTGAAAATGAAATAATACAAAAAGAATTCAAATCAATCAAGGACAACGTAACACAACTAATTCGAGACACAAAGGACAGCTACTACTATAATCAATTCACTCAATGCATCAATAACCGAAAAAGATGTGGAACTTGGTAAATCACCTGGCCAACAACAAAATTAAACAAAGCAGTATCCCCCCGAAGCTTATAGTAAGATCCAAACAGATAAGTGACTTAACAGAGATCTGTGAAGAATTCAACCGATACTTCTCCACCATAGGCTCCACCCTAGCCACCGATATTCCCAAACACTTTCATGATAACCTTACCCAAGCCCTTCCCCATTCCTTATTTACCTCCGAATTATCCACTGTTGAACCATGTACTAACGCCGAAATAATCCAGTGCAGGCTTAGACGGTATCAATACCAAAACCATCAAAAGTATTAAACACCTTATTGTCAATAACCTAACCACATGCTTCAACAAATTACTAATAAATGGCGAGTTCCCAAACACCCTAAAAATAGCAAAAGTAACCCCAATTTATAAATCAGGTTCTAAAACTGACCCCGGAAACTACAGACCAATCTCAGTGCTTCCCGTACTCTCAAAGGTCCTGGAAAAAGTTCTACATAAACGTATAGAAAAATACCTCAATGGTATTAACTTCTTTTTCGAACGTCAGTACGGTTTCCGAACTAGAAGCAACACCCTTGCAGCTACCATAGACCTAGTCACCAAAATAAAATCAAATATAGATAAAAAAAATATTGTGCTAGGCGTATACATTGATTAAAAAAAAGCATTTGACACAGTCAGTCACAAATTGCTAATCAAAAAATTAGAAAGCATCAACATCAAAGGTCCGGCACTGGAGATAATCCGATCATATCTAACAAACAGATACCAAGTAGTCAGATTAGGAAACACTCAAAGTCAACAATTACCAATCCAATGTGGGGTGCCACAAGGGTCACTGCTGGCCCCGTTACTTTTCGCAATTTATATTAACAATTTATTTATTTATTATTTATTTATTTATTTATTTATTTAACATAAAACGGCCAAGGCCAATTACATTAGTTAAACACAGACACATTTTAGAAGCACAGGAAACAAAAGTATATAACTAATCGCCAGTCATACGCTCATCTCACAATACTCCAGACATACTGACAATATCTTCTTCCATCCATCCGCAAACACATCACAGTCAGGCTTAGCGTCCAAAAGCGCGTTCAGCGCAGAGAGTGTGCGAGGAACAGGAGACTGGGCTCGCGCGACAGTTCGACTCCAAGGCACGGCAAACAATCTATGCCTCCTGCCACGGTTGTAATTTACCGGAGCAAAAAGATGGGACAACTCATTAAGCAGTTCAGGAGCATCTGTTTTACCGTGAAAGATCTTCACCATATTAATAATTTGGTCATTATTTCTTCTGACCTCGAGAGAGTTGTACCCTAAGCAGCCTAAGAGAAAGTTTGAAGGGTACATAAACGGATAATACCGATTGAGGCGTTTATAAAGGTACCTAAGATAAGCCTTTTGTACTTTTTCCAATAATAAAATGTACTTCTTTTCGTGCGGGTTCCAGACGCATGCACTGGACTCCAGTTTACTACGAACAAGTACATTAAAAATAGATTTAATTGCGCCGATATTGCTAAAATCTTTAGCATTGCGCAGTATGAAACCTAAACGTCTAAATGAATCTTTTGCTACCGATACCATGTGATCATGAAACGTAAGCTTGTTGTCAAATGTGACACCTAGATCCTTCATTCCAGTTTTTCTGGTAATAGTACAGTTATTAATTTTATAAGGAAAGGTGATAGGGTTTCGTGCTCGAGTAAAACTAACCACGAAGCACTTGGAAGAATTAAATTCCATTTTGTTCCTAACACTCCACTCAACTATCGCCTCAATATCACGCTGCAGCGCAAGACTATCGGCTTCAGAGCGAATTTCGGAAAAAAGTTTTAGATCGTCTGCATACAATAGACTTCTGGCGTGATGAATAACTAAAGGAAGGTCGTTGATCATTATCAAGAAAAGAAGCGGTCCCAGGATTGATCCTTGACTGACTCCAGAACGCGTATAATAGGGCTGGGATTCATAAAGGCCCAGTCTGACAAACTGCTGACGATCGCGGAGGTAGTCAGCGAGAAGCCGTAACAGACCTGGCGGAAATCCGATGGCACATAATTTTTCCAGCAGAATATCGTTATTGACCCTATCAAACGCCTTCCGGAAGTCAAAGTACAGGACATCGACCTGGGCTCCACGGTCCAATCGTTTAGATATATAGTCTACTAGGGTAAGAAGGTTAGTATTTACTGATCTTTTTGCTCTGAAACCATGTTGTTCGTTACATAAATACTTTCCAACCTGGGAATAAATATAATTATGCAGTATGTTTTCAAAAACTTTAGCTGGTGATGACAAGATGGCAATGGGACGGAACTCCTCCACTAATGCTTTATTCAAACTCTTGGGAATAGGTGTGACCCTAGAGATCTTCCATTGTGGTGGGTATATTCCGGTTTTTAAGGATAGGTTATATATATGCAATAAAGGTAGCCAAAAGTGTTTTTTACAAGCTTTCAAGATGTCTGGCGGAATGTTGTCAGGCCCTACTGAGCTACTAACTTTAAGTTTAGCTATTCCTGACATGACATCCTGAGGAGTGAATTTAAATATATTTACATAATTACTATTAACATTAGTATCGCAAGCGGAAACCCTTTCAACATCAAGTCGCGGAACATCGGGAAGATAAACGCTAACAAAGTAATCAGCGAAGGCGTCAGCCGCACGGACCCCTGAGAATTTTTCACCGTTGCAGGTAACACTCGGCTCGAAACCACCTTTTGAGCGTAAACTGGCAATATGTTGCCAGAAATTACGCGGATTTGTTCTTAAATTATTTTCGATCCTTTTGATATACGATGCATAAGCAAGTGCTACCCGTGTTTTAAGGCTGGCTCTCAAATCTGAAAAGTTTTTATGGGCTACTGTACATTTAGTGCGCTTCCAAGCAGTGTGCCACTTGAGCTTAAGTCTAGTATCCTGAATTATTTCTTTGGTGAACCACACTGGATAACGCCTACTTGTAGTTTTACATCGACGTTTCTTAGGTACACAAGCGTCAAAGATGGAATAAATTGATTCATAAAAGTATTGTGTAGCCAAACATACATCTTCAGACTGCACAACCCTCTGCCATGAATTTTTCGAAAGTAAATCAAAAAGCTTATCTCGGTTACATTTTTTGAAATTCCAGTCTTTACTGGTGTCAATGTTACTTGGGTCAATGACATCCGAAATATGTGAAGATTTAATTTTAACATCAATATCTAATGGTGGGTGATAATTGTCAGGTTTAACGATCCCATCCGTGACAGCGACAAAAGTATCAATCATGTCAGCACCATCTTGGACCAACACCACATCTAGCATACCTCCATTCGAATTACTCACCACATTCCTCTCATTCAAGCAGCAAAAAGATAAAAAGTAGGAATAGTAGTTAACAATAGATAAAGAAGCACTATTCAGATTTAAATCTCCTAAAATTAAAACAGTTCCATTTAAGTTAGATACAAAACTTTCGACTTTACAAAACCAACGCATATAGTCTGCATCCTTGGCACTTGGTTTAACGTATACCGCACACACGTAAATGGTACGACCACACCACGCAAAACTTGCCCACAGATCTTCACCACAGTCCGTTTCTAATTCGCGGCGCCGTCGCAACACAATAGGCGACCGCGCGGCGAGTAGAACACCTCCACACGGCGTGCCTCGGTCACGACGTACAATATTCCAGTCTCCTGGTGATAGTTCCGCGTCTTCAACCGACTCATCAAGAAATGTTTCCGTTATCGCAACGATATTCTGTTCCATCAACAGTAAATTGTTTCGCCACCTACATAGTTTGGTCTTTATACCTCTCACATTCTGGTAAAAACAACGCAAGTTCGAAAGCTTATATGCTACGAAAGGGCTGATTGTTGGCCGGTGGGCTGGGCTGGGGTAGTTTCCTATTCTGCCTGTGTAAACCAGCTGATCTTTTATAATTCACCCAGGGCCTAATCTTTGCGTTAACCGGCCAGACATCAGCTGAGTGAAACATTTCATAGCTAGCAACAGGTACTCCCACCTTATAAGATTTGCAGTTTCCCTTTGACGTTAACATTTCAACCGAGCATACACCTGTACTCACTGGACACAGCTGCTGCAGGTAGCTGCGTATCTCATCAGCACCCGATTCCATATTCCATAGATATAAATATTTACGTGGTTCGACTGCCTTTAGTGAAGTTACGGCAGGTCCAGCAATACCACAAATTGAAGTCATTTGTCGATGTCTCCGAGTTACAGTCATCCATTGGGAAGCAGGCACCTTGAGGGATTCATCGATAGCATCAACGTTGGGCGCTATAGCCGAGGCTGATTGGTCAAGCCTTTTAGACAGGCTAAGGTCAATGACCTCAGGTTCGAGTGTAGAACACAGGGATAGCTGGGTAGTCGATTGCAGTTTTTGTTGCTTACCTGTCTTCCGCTTCCGTTGCTTAGACTTAACTTTGCAACATGGATTGGAACAAGAGTGCTGTCAGTCGGAGCAGACGGCTTCGCAGCGAGTGTAGAGACGCTAGGAGAGTTCGATCTATCGTTGGTGAGTAAATCGATAAGGGACGCTTGACTCTCCAATTTTACCTCATGCCCCGCAAGCACAGATGCTGCATTTGTAAGCTGTTCCTTTAAATCATTAATTTCCCGTTTCAAGCCGTTAATTTCAAGTGATAATTCAAGCGGAAATTTATCTTCTTTGTGTTGATTGATTGAAAGATTTTTGAAAGATTCTGCCCTCGTTGGCTGTTCAGATGTCCCATCCTTCAAGATGTTGGCAAAGTTTCCAGTTCGTTTAAGTCGGTTAGGGCTCATAGTTAAATTTGAAAAATCATCTCTAAGAGTATTGTTGCTCAGTGTTGCATCGCAGGCGTTGGTTAGTGTTGAAGCATCTGACTTTCCTTGCACTGCCAGTAATAAATTGGGATCCTTGATTGGTGTTAAGAGAGGAGAATCTTTCAAACTTGCTGGCGTAGAGAAACTGTTATTTTGCAAATCATTCCGAAAACGTCCCGGTGTCATGCACTTTCTGTCAGATATGGTGACCTTTTTAAATGCATTGATGGTTGTTTGGCAGTTCCCCAGATCCATCTTCAATCTAAAATTTTCGCTATTCAGGTTCTCAATCTCTAAATGCGCACTACGTAGCTCAGCTGTTAGCTTTTTGATGGTATCATTGAGGTTCACAATCGTATCACTATCATTCAATGACTTATTTGGCACACTCATCATTGTGGTCTCAAGTAACGCTGAGTTATTATAGAAGAGGCTGTCAAGTGAACTAGCCCTATGTGGCTTTCTAAAAGTAACATTCTCCGACTCCATATTATTATTATTACATATATGTATAAATCGAAGTCGCGTAGCCGCGCGAGTTTCGCACAGTTTTCTACTAATTAAGAATATTTTTATTACTGTGGTATCACTACTGTTTTCTATTTTATTTTCCCAAGCAGCAACACTGTAACTAATGTCACTAAGTATCAGTGAAACGTAAGCTACTCAATACTAGATGGCGCTTACTGCAGTATCTGGATAACTAATTATATTTTATACAGTGGCAACTCGTACGTAAGTGTCAATTTTAGTTTAACTTCTCAGCACTGGGGGCGCGAGTTGTCTATAAATGTCAATTTTCAAATAAACACTTTTCGTAACGTATGACAAAGAATTGTTTATAATTTGTTGTCACTATTAATTATCCATTTTGAGTCCACTGACATTCGGGAAGGCTACTTAGGGCTAAAAAACTGATTGTTGTTTGACAACGAATGACACTTATTGATTATTATTGGAGTTTTTTTTTTTTTTTTGGAACTAGTCACTGTAATTCTTTTACACACTATTTTTCTTGTATTTACGTGTTGACTGTAACCACAAACAATGTCACGGAAATAGTTCACTATATACTCTAGATTCAAGTACTTTATACACTGTTTTATCACTTAATTCAAAAATTTTCGGATTTAAATACACGGGAGATGTTTACTAAGACAGTGTTGCCACTCTTTTTGTAACAATATACACGAATTAGGCCTACATGGACATGTAGCTCTTTACGCGGATGATACATGTCTTTTTTACTTCGGCTCGTCTATACAAGACTTAATTACAAAAGCCCAAGAAGACCTCAACAAGCTATACTCCTGGTTCCAATATAATCTTTTAACTATTAATACTTCTAAAACCTGCTACGTCATTTTTAAAGCTAAAAATAAAAATATCCCACCCCATCAACCATTACAAATAAATAATGAACCCCTGCAAAAGAAAAACTGCGAAAAGTATCTTGGCTTACGAATGGATAGCGCCCTGACGTGGAAAGCACAGGTTGAGCACATCAGAACAAAATTGTCATCACTTATTGGATCACTTCGACGCATCGTCCGGTGCATGCCGCGTCGGGTCCGCTATTCCATATATAACTCCCTTGTGAAACCACACCTGCTTTACCTAATCGAAATCTGGGGTAATGACTCCAAAACAAGTCTAGCCGATCTTCAAATTATGCAAAATAAAATTATAAAGATACTCTTTCATTATCAATTTTTAACGCCTACTTACAAAATTTATGAACAAACAAAACTAATGAACATAAAACAATTATATATCTATCATACTTGCATACTTGTCCGAAAAATATTAAATAAATCTCTCCATACTAACTTATCCTTTGTACGGTTGAAACAACAAACACAGCGAAGTTCGCGCCGAGCAAGTTTTTTAGTTCTACCCAACACAAGAACGAAGCTCGGCAAAACAATGTTTACCTACGCAGGCGCAGATATTTATAATAAACTACCGTCCACCATTAAAAATGTAAGCTCCTTTAATGCATTCAAGGTACAACTTGCTCGACATGTAGTCGAAAAATATTGCTAATACTCCAATAGCAGCCAAGTGCCACTGGATGCATTACGGAAGTACCTGCTTCTTATACAAAAAAAAAAAAAACGAACGACGAAATTCCTAGTAATAAGCACTATTGTATTGTATTTCTCATGTAAGTGACTGTAGTCTTTTATGAGAATAAATTTCTTTAAACACAAAAACGTCACTAATATGTGTAAACAGCGTGAATCATATTCGAGTTTATTGCTGGCTAAAACTTTACCACTCTTATCAGCTAACAATGTAAATAACTTCTTTGTAAATGTTGGGAAAACTCTTGCCGATCAGATTCCGAAATATTGCGACTGTATTAGAGTGGTGTAGGCACAATAAAAGAGTACTGTTCAATACAACGATTCGTGTAATAATGCCAATAATTAGTGTGTGCAGTTACAAATATAAGGTTAGGTGAGCTGCACGCTCCTCCTACCGTTACTTGGGATCCCGATGGCGGCGCGTTCCGGGGCCCATGAAACGACATGGCCTCGGACTTGTGCAATGCCACCTCGAGACCCAACTGCCGGATCCTCTCCACGACTATCGCAACCCCGCGTGTCATCGCGTCGGCCGCCGCCTGATGCGACCTCCCCTGCCCCGCTTGGGCGGAGCACCGCCGTGTCCTCGCGTCCGGCCCTGGTGCAAGCCATGGTCCGGGGCGAGAGGGAGTGGGAGGCAGTCACCTCCTTCTGCGAAGCAGTCATGCTAGCGAAGGAGGTGGCGGGACGGTTCAGGGAGAGAGCCTCCCGTCTCGCCGTCCGCCGCGGGGGACGCCCCAGGCCACACCGTAGGCGCGGGCCTGCGCGCGGAGAGTAATGGGTACCTCACCGTCCGATCAGGAACAGGCCCGTGCCGGACGGCGCGTACGTGTTCCACGCGCGCCTCAAAGAGATGTCAGCATCGAGGAGGGGCCCCTCAGGGCCGAAGCCTGCCGGGTCAGCGGGATTGTCCGAAAGGGTTACCGCTGGCCCGAAACATAAAGGGCTAATGAAGGAACACGGGTGGGTTTTAGTCAGTAAGAGTCTGACACTCCCTTCCGCTCCACCCAGAGCGGGAGGAGTCATTTGATGATTTCCCATCCTCAAAAAAAAAAAAAAAAAGGTGAGCTGCACACTACACCTCCGCTTTTTTTTTAATTATTTTAATTATTGTTACTTACGTACAGTCGGTGATAGCAATTAACTGACCCCCCTAAAAATTACTCGATTTTGCACCCTCTGCTCATAACATTAAAAGTTATTCAATATGTATGAGTTTATCAGACTAACACTACTCGATGAACAGAAACAATAAATAATTTTGATACGCAAACTTGAGCTTTAAGATGTTGGTGTTAGGTCATTTACTATGTATATGGGTATTTGTTACGCAATTTTCATTTTTATGCAGCAAGACTTAAAGGTTAGGTTAATGTTCTGATAATTTGTGTCATTGCTACTGATACCTTATTTCATCTGTCTTACCCAAGTTAATGGTGTCGTGGTTTGTGTGTAAGGCTTTTTTTTTTTTTTTTTTTTTTGCGGATGGGAAATCATCAAATGACTCCTCCCGCTCTGGGTGGAGCGGAAGTGTGTGTGTGTAAGGCTGGGACGTGGAAGATGCAAGTTCAAGTCCTGTCTCAATGTTTAATTTTGTTTTCAATAAGTATATAAATTGTTCGTTAAGTATTTCTTGCATTATTGTAAAGAACAAGCACATCAATTAAATTAATAAAATTTTCATCTTTTTCAATAAGTGGGTAGTTAGACGTCATTATGCGTATTCAACAAAAACTGCTATTGAGATGATATTAAGAATATGGGGTAGAAGAATAAATTGAACAAGACATTCTATGCACAAATAGCAGTGAATACGCGCGAACATTTTTACCTTGCCTTACAAATTGCGAAAATCGACGCCTTTTTCCTTTTTATTAATTATCAGTTTTGATACAGTTTAATCGTCATGTCTCAGTTGTGATTATTTAAAATACAAAATAATCTATTTGCATGAGGAGAATGTTGGTGTTAAAGCGATTGCTAGGAAACTTAATATAGCGGTAAGTGTATTCTTTTTAGGGTTCCGTACCCAAAGGGTAAAAACGGGACCCTATTACTAAGACTTCGCTCTGTCCGTCTGTCCGTCTGTCCGTCTGTCCGTCTGTCCGTCTGTCCGTCTGTCCGTCTGTCCGTCTGTCTGTCTGTCTGTCACCAGGCTGTATCTCAAGAACCGCGATAGCTAGACAGTTGAAATTTTCACAGATGATGTATTTCTGTTGCCGCTATAACAACAAATACTAAAAATAAAATATAATAAATATTCAAGGGGGGCTCCCATACAACAAACGCGATTTTTTGCCCTTTTTTGCTCGATATCAAAAATGGCAGCAGGTAGGCACTTGAAATATTCACAAAATACTCAGTTGTATTTTAACTTTAATAATAAATAATAAAATTGAAATAAAATAAATATTTAAGGGGGGCTCCCATACAACAAACATGTTTTTTTCGGCGTTTTTGCCTTGTGGTACGGAACCCTTCGTGTGCGAGTCCGACTCGCACTTGGCCAGTTTTTTATGCTTCATTTATACTTATAGCTATTCCTTAATTTGTTAGTTGGCTTAAAAACTTGTGAATGAATAATAGAAAATTAACTGTGTTTCATTATGAGATCATGTAAAGGTCTAATGTGGTTTATCTAAACTTATTCGAAAAATTATGCTTACTTCGGTACTAAAATTATGCTTATTGTGTTGTTTCAGAGAAATACAGTCAGATTGTGGCTAAGACGTATTGAAGAGACAGGGAATATTCAAAAGGATCGTCCTGGAAAATATGGCCCAACTTGTGACATCAACATGGGAATTCATGAGAGGAAGTGACTGTTGTTGGAATATGGTGCGCGGTATGCGGAACCGCTTGCAACAAGTAGTAGAAAAAATGGTGCTCCACTTCGCTATTAAAAGCACTACTGAATGACTTCAGTGACCAGTGTTGGCCACAAACAATACTAACGTGTCAGTGTGTGTGTTAAATTAACTATTGTTATAATTTTTAACGAAGTATTTCGCATACCTAGTTTTTGTCAAAACCTTATTTATAACTAAAAATAACTACTTACAAAACAAATTGATATAGGTAAAACATTAACACATAATGCTATTTTATTCAGTTAAATGATATTTAATGTGGTGATGTTATTGTTATGAAATAAAGAGAAATACCTATATTTCTAAATATTCTAACATGTTGATTCACTACATTAAACTCTGTGAAGTATGTAACAACGTTATTAGTAAGCAGGTAAATGTTACCTATATCATTTACGTTATTCTTATAATAATTTTATTTATAAAATAAAATCGTTTTTTCCATCATTATCGTTTTTTATTTCTGTTCAGCTTTTTTTTGTAGCTAAATTTATAATTTATGACTTAAAAAAATATTGTAAAACAGAACGCGTAACAGACAATAATATATTCGTTTCGAACTCACAACCTCATTCTCGTCAGCTTACTACAGCTACTACCAGACCACACGAACATAGTGAACGTCGTTGAAATTAGCAATACAAGTTAAAACAATATTCAAGATCATACCTACCTTGACACTGCGTGTTAAAGTTCAAATTCGAATAACTATTTTATTAATCATAGACGACCAGTTGTTCTAGTTCGACAAGCTTACTGTTAACAAGCAGAAGGTTCAAATTCGTTTAATTTTTAAGGGGGTCAGTTAATTGCTATCACCGACTGTACTATTGTTTTTTTTTTTTTTTAATAAGCTGACAACACATCATCTTAAAAATATACTTTTAACTATTACAATTTTAAAATATCATCTTATCATAAAAAAAATTATTCTTATGAATTACATATTCCTTGTCATCTTTTTTAATTTTTACATTTGGTGATACATCTTCAATGACTCGGTATGGTCCTAAATAAATTTTATCTAACTTATTTCCTACTTGATTTTTAATTAGAACTAAAGTCCTTACTGAATTTTAAATTTTTTCTAGCTTCAGCTTGTGCTCTTTGAAGTCTGTATTTTAGCTCCAAATCAGGATTATATAAAGGATCAACATATGAATTTTGTGCAATATTGGATGGTAAATTACAATTTTTCCCAAATACTAACTCAAATGGAGAGTATTTTGTCTCAGAGTGTGTTGTAGTGTTAAAAGAAAAGCACCAGAATGGAAGCCAACTGCTCCAATCTGTTTTGTTATTGTCACACTGAATTCTAAGATAAGCTCCTAGAACCTTATGAGTATTTTCCAATCCTCCCAGAGTTTCGTGATGATAAGCTGTTGAATGCAGTTTATTTATATGCAACAAATTGCAAATCTCAGTAAATACTGATGACATAAACTCTGTTCCCTGGTCTGTTATTATCTCTTTAGGGATACCATATCTCAGAATAAAATTGTTTACAAATAACCTAGCTACAGAAACAGTATCTTTCTTCTCTAATGGATATGCTTCGACGTATTTTGTTAAATCACACTGTAATGTCAGGATATACTTATGGTTTAAATTATCTACATCTAAAGGACCCATTAAATCTCAACTAACTGTCAATTAAATGACTCATTTCCTTTATAAATTTGTTAACAAAAATTTCGTTGCGCTTGCTTTTAATTATTATGAGCTCGTTTATTTTGATTTGCTTGCAAAAACGTTGTAATTCTCTCGCTAACACAGTTACTGTCGATAACGATCGAGAAATCACAAATATTGCTGATTTTTCAGGCACGAATTTGCAGTTACCATTGTCACTAGTGTAATGTTTTGATTTTTCTATCTGATATATTGTATTTTTGTTACTAAATAATATCAATTCAACGCTATCAATTGGTCGTTTGAGGATTTCCACTACCTTAGGCCTTGGAGTAGGGGATACCTCAGTAGTCATGTCAGTGTTGTCACAGTGAGTGCGTAACCTTCGACTCTGTGTCCTTGTCATGACCGATACTACATGCTTGTTCATATCCTTTAAGCTGTTGGATGTAATTGGTATCCGGCTCAATGCATCTGCAGCTGCGTTGTGCCGTCCTGGGACATAACTGATTTCAAAATCATATTCTTCAAGATATAATCTAAACTTTGTCAACCGGCTTGAAGGATCAGTCATATTAAATAAGTAAATCAACGGCTTATGGTCTGTTTTTATGTTGAACTTTTTTCCATATAAATAGGGTCTAAAATATCGAACTGCCCAAACAATAGCAAGTAATTCTAACTCAATCACAGGGTATCGCGTCTCAGCTGGTTTCAAGTTACGGCTGGCGTACGCGACTACCTTGCTATTGCTGTTAGACAGCACGGCGCCTAATCCTAGTTTTGATGCGTCAGTTTCTAACGTAAAAGTGTTATTGTCGCTAAAGTCGGGATAGTCAAGTATAGTCGAGCTAATAAGGATCCGTTTAAACTTGTAAAATGCTCGCTCGCATTCATCACTCCAGACGAACGCTACATCTTTCTTACATAACGCATTCAAAGGTTAGGCTATTTCAGCAAACTTTGGAATAAAACGCCTATAATAATTAGCAAATGCAACAAACCTCTTGACTTCGTCTACATTTTGCGGGACTGGGTATTTTTACCTTTGATGGGTCGGGAAATATTCCTTCTGAAGTGATTTTATGTCCTAAATAAACAATTTCTTTACGTAAAAATTCACACTTCTGCGGATTTAGCTTCAAATTCACTCTTCTTAGGCATTCTAAAATTTTTATAAGATTCTTGTTATGCGTTTCAAGACAATTTACCACGACAATACAATCATCTTGATATAAAAAGCATGATTTATAATTTAACCCAGACATTGCTATTGTCATGAGACGAGCAAAAGCACTAGGCGATGTCTTTAGTCCCATTGGACACCGTTTCATTTGATACTGCTTGTCCGTTGTAAATGCAGTAAACTTCCTAGATTTCTCTTCTATAGACAGCTGATAGTAACCTTGACTTAGATCTAATTTTGAAAAATAGATGTTATTAGATAACGAATCTAGAATCTCAGTGATGTTAGGTAACGGAAATTTATCATCCTGTATCCTATTATTGAGTTGGCGATAGTCCACTACAAGCCTCCATTTCCTTTCCACTCATACTTAAGCACACATAAGCTAGCTCCACTGTCCATTAGTAAATTAAGATCACCATTACTATTTTTTAATTGACAATTAATTATACAAAAATTACAAAAACTAAGAATTGAATGAGTGTACGGCTTAGGTACGAAAAAATTCAAGACTTTCATGACTATTTTCGCGCTCATTGCGCAAGTTGTCTTGGACATTGGACTGCTGCGCGTTATGCTGAACACGTTGACAATGCACCGGACGTCCGCGAAAATGCTGAGGCTGACCGCCTGAGTGTTTACCTCGATTTACACTGTGTGTAGTTCTTTGACCTGTGTTATTTTCATTATTTTTGTTATAATTATGATTGTACGTTTTATTTTTGTTATAGAACTGTCTATTTCCTCGGCCACGAGAACCTCTAAAGTTTCCACGTTTATAGTTTTGGTTAGTCCTAAATTGCATAACCTGGTCTTGTGGCTGCACAGACATGGACTGTTCAGCTACTGCAGCTGTAATAGCTTCAGACAACGACGCAAACTGTCGTGAGGCAATGATAGTGCCGAGCCGCTTGTCTCCCAAACCATCGCTTAGCCGTTTAATTGCAGTCTTCTCATTGAGTGGTCTAAACACTTCATAGGCATCGCGTTTATCGTTAGCCTGAGCGATCGTGAGATTTACAAACAACTCGATCTCTGTACCGAATTTTTCTATACTTCTACGACCTTGAGTAGCCTTAAACAATTGTGTTTGTAAAGCTACAGACGATTTTTTGGGTAACAAATGACTGCGAATATCTTCTACCAAACTTTCTATATCGGCGTAATTAGTTTTAAGACGCAATTTTGCACCAGGCGAGAGACGCGTTTTTAACACAAACTGTATTAATTGACTTTTACTGGCATCATTGATGAGCGAACTATAAACTAAGATACCATCAATAAGTTGATTTGTCACCTGCTCCTGGCCATTTATCACCGGCAACAAGGAAATTGCAGTTTTAATATCGAATGCATCTGCCATTTTTAGGGTTCCGTAGCCAAATGGCAAAAACGGAACCCTTATAAATTCGTCATGTCTGTCTGTCTGTCTGTCTGTCTGTCTGTCCGTCTATCTGTCTGTCTGTCTGTCTGTCTGTCTGTCCGTCCGTATGTCACAGCCACTTTTCTCCGAAACTATAAGAACTATACTGTTGAAACTTGGTAAGTAGATGTATTCTGTGAACCGCATTAAGATTTTCACACAAAAATAGAAACTTCCCCTGTAACTTCTAAAATAAGAGAATGATAAAACTAAAAAAAATATATGATGTACATTACCATGTAAACTACCACCGAAAATTGGTTTGAACGAGATCTAGTAAGCAGTTTTTTCTTAATACGTCATAAATCGTAAACCGCAATTTACCATTCATTCAATCAACTCAAAAATAAAAAAAAATCATTTAATTTCATAAACATAAACCCGGATGTTACGGAACCCTCGGTGCGCGAGTCCGACTCGCTCTTGCCCGGTTTTGTAACACAATCAGAACATTCTAGAAAATCCTTAGAACTAGTTTGACTACTACTATCTACCAAGGAAAGTAAACCCTTTATTTTCTGGAAATTTGATTGTATCTCTTTCTTAAAAGCTAAATCTTGTCTACGCCTATCTGGACCTAGTTTCACTAAATACTCTCTTAAATATTTAAGTTTAGCGTGCAAATCTTGCAGTTGCTGGGACATTCCTACTCCCCAATACAAAATCACACTAATATTATAAAGGCGAAAGTTTGTGAGTGTGTGTGTGAGTGTGTGTGTGTCTTTATATGTTTGTTACTTCTTCACGCTCAAACGGCTGGACCAATTTTGATAAAATTTTGTATGGAGGTAGCTGACACCCTGGATTAACATATAGGCTACTTTTTATCCCGATATTCCCACGGGATCAACATTTACGCGGGTGAAACCGCGGGGCGCAGCTAGTATGAAATAATACAGCATGATCCAATTACAATAACATGAAATATTATAGACAATAAAAAAAAATGTTAGCAGTGCAAAACTTACATTGCAGTAGGTTCGTATTTTACTGACAACGTATATGTAGGTCACGACGTTTCACGTGGCGTGCTCCTCTCCCAGCTGCTCCACATTGGGCCCGTACTATTTATCTCCCGGCGCCCTGCATATCCTCTCGTCACAAGGCTTGAGCATTCTCCCGGCGCCCTGCATATTCTCTCGTCACAAGGCTTGAGCATTCTCCCGGCGCCCTGCATATCCTCTCGTCACAAGGCTTGAGCATTCTCCCGGCGCCCTGCACATCCTCTCGTCATAAGGCTTGAGCAGCTTTTTTTGAGCAACGTTTTCACCTCTTCAAACAGATTCTTCCATAAGGATCCTAATTCTTCCGTAATTTTTAAAATCTTCTTCGCTTTCTTTCTTCTAATTTTCCGTCTTCACACTCTTGTATCAGTAAAAAAAATCTGCATGATCTCTTCAACTACAGACATCCTCGCTTTAACGTTAGTTGCAAAATTTTAATTGCTGGCTAAGGGTCGCCATGTATTAGAGTGGTGTAGGCACAATAAAAGAGTAATGTTCAATACAACGATTCGTGTAATAATGCCAATAATTAGGGTGTGAAGTTACAAATATAAGGTTAGGTGAGCTGCACACTACACGACCAACCATCTTTCCAAAAATCTAGCAATAGCTGTAACCTGAAATCTTTTGCTATGTTGGATACCGATGAAGATGAAATAACCCGAATAATTTCTGGGCTAAAAGATGACTGTGCAGTTGGATGGAATAGCAACCAATAAGATCCTTAAACTCTTTAAGCAGTTTTTGGTACCTCCCTTAACGCATATATTTCGAATCTGTCTTTCCGAAGGAATTTTCCCTAGATGTCTAAAAAAGGCAGTTGTAATCCCTATCTTTAAATCTGGAAGTAAGGACGTAGTTAATAATTATAGGCCAATATCATTACTCCCCTCATTATCAAAAATTCTAGAGAAAATTATAAACAGTAGACTAATTAATTACCTAGAAAAAAACAACATCCTATCCCCTGCGCAATTTGGTTTTCGAGCCAAACTGTCGACAGCAGATGCGGTGCATAGCCTGACTGATATTTCAGAATAACTCGGCAAAGGATACCAAACCTTAGGAGTCCTTCTCGATTTAGGCAAGGCCTTCGACACGGTGTCTATTTCTGTTCTTCTGAACAAATTAGAGATCATAGGAATAAAGGGAACGCCGCTGAAACTTTTTACTATCTAGACCACCGGTACCAATGTGTTATAATAGATAATATTATGAGCGATGAGCAAAAAAATACTGGTTTTGGTGTTCCTCAGGGTAGTATTCTGGGCCCCACCCTCTTTCTTATTTATATTAACGACGTGTGTAATCTAAATATTAAAGACGGCAAAATAATATCCTATGCCGACGACACGTCGTTAATATTTAGCGCCAAACCAGTAGCGAACTGTTCGAAATCGCTCAACTAGGTTTTAATACTGTGACTAATTGACTTCATAGCAATTTACTAACATTAAATGCTGACAAAACGAAATATATTCACTTCTCCATGCGCAAGTCTCAACCTAATATAACTAACCCTTATCTATACGCACATCAATGTGGAAACCGTACAATCACCATGTGTAATTGTCCTTTTATCCACAAAACGAGCAACATAAAATACCTGGGGGTAATAATGGATGACACACTCTCTTTTGAAAAACATATTGAAAGCCTAGCTAAAAGAGTGCGCAAACTAATATATGTTTTAAAAAAATTGCGATCATTAGCAGATTCAAAATTATTCACAAATGTTTATTTGGCCCTATGTCAATCTATAATTCAATACTGTATCACTTCTTGGGGTGGCGCACCAAAAACTAACTTGCTTCCTCTTGAAAGAGCTCAGAGAGCAATATTAAAGGTAGCAAACTTCCATCCCTTCTTTTTTCCCACAGATCTGCTATATAAATCCTGCAATGTACTAACTGTTCGCCAGCTTTTCATTATACACTTAGTATTAAAACAACACACCATGCTTGCCTACAATGCCGTCAATACTAACAAGAGACGAAATGATTTAGTATGCATATCTAATGCTACCTCAAAACATGTCTTGTAGAAAGGTTTATAACTTTCTTAGGCCCATTCCTGTACAATATTATAAATTAAATGGAAAACTAACGGTCTTATTCATTATAAGTTATAGAACATCTAAAGGCTTGCTAATGTCTCGTTGTCAAAAATTGTTATTCATAAACGCATTTTAGCACTAAAACGTTCGATAAACCTACTATAAGGCCGCTTTCACATATAGGCGACTTTAGCAGCGCGAATTTCATAATAAAAACAGAAGCGCACCAGCCGCGCGTCCGCTGCGCTTCTGTTTTTATTATGAAATTCTGAATGGGTGACGGTCGCGCGACTGTCGCGCTGCTAAAGTCGCCTATATGTGAAAGCGGTCTAAAGTTATGGAGCCCAGACCCCTACTATAACAGTACTATAAAAATGGCCGACTCTACATCAGCTGATAGAAAATGACGTTTGACCTACAAATGTAACATGTACAGTTGTATTTAATTTATGTTGCACTTTTGTTTAAGCAAATTAGTTTATTATTATATACCTACAATGCAAAATAGAAGCAAGGAAAAATATAACGAAGCACATAAATTATTGCAACAAGAATTACTGTGGGACGCTGCTGCTTTGGGCTGTGGAAACAACGCTTTTCAATGTCTTTTACATGGCATACATGCAAACTAGGAAATGTGAAAACAACCATAGTGGCTAGAGCAGTACCTCACAATATTGCAGTTGACCATGGAGACATGCAGTTAGTAGTTAGGGTAGCAATATCAATGAATATCATACAAATTCAGCCCAAGAAGCCTAGATGCAAGGGGAAATGCAAATGCTATTTTACAAACTTGAGGAAACATTCCGCCGAGATAGGCTCACTTTACCAGGTTAGAGGTACATCTTCCCACTTGTGTCCGGAGACGGTTCAGGGGCTTCTGTGTGGATGATGGAAGTTTACACCCTGCAGGGAGGTGCTCCACTAGGATGCGGCTGTAGGGAGTGGTTGTGAAGCTATGTAGCAAACCATGTTCCTCCTCCTATCCTACCCTATGCGTCCCTAAACATGCAGTCAAAGTGACCTCTGCGCTGCCACTGACGACGTTGTGGAAGTGGCAAAGTTTTGGGCCAACAAGATCTGAAATACTGTCGTCCCCGCGACTCGAAGAAGATAAAGAGGAGACATTTTAGCGAGTAGTGAATTCATAAAAAGCTTTTATATCAGTTTAATTGATTTATTTTTATAATACTCTAAACTTTAATTCGGCTTCTAGAACTTGTGCTAGCAGAACATCATTTTTAAAATGTTTCTTTTCATTTGCCATCTATGCCGCCACCTCTTCTGTAGGCCGTTTCAGTTTCTGCTATTTGTAGTGAAGCACCATCCTTCCTACTGTCCTGAAATACAAAATGAATGTTATAATTTTTTCTCTTTATCACGAAATTCTTGACATGCTTACTCAGGAACTTTGTTACTTATAAGTAAATGGGATAGGCACCTAATTCGTAAATCATGCCATGCCGCCTTTTTCGCGTTGGTGTCAGTACTTATAAGTGTTTTTATTTTCTATCCTCTTCTTCTTAGTCTGCCCAAAATACGGCTACTTGTTTGGCGCCATCACTAGCGTCCACCTTCATTTTATGTTATGGAAACCCTCTCCCTGACCAATTCTTCTAAAAGATCTAAGGAAAAGCAAAAGCAAGCATAAGTATAAGAAATTAAGAATGTTTACAAAATAAAACTTACTTTGAACGTAACTGTTTGAACACATTTTAGTTGTAGGTAACAGTACACACCTTATCGTCCTCCAATCAAAACGAGTATTCACTTCTTTGCCCTTTCTTGGAACTAGTCTACGGTCTTAATTCCATTTCTTTTAAATACAAAAAAATATTCAAAGGTTATCGCTCTCCTGACAATAAAATAACAATAACAAATTCATTGACTTAAATAACCATGGTAACGCGGCAAAACTGTGGAAACTGTAGACAATAAATTAGTTTTCCGTACGTCATAATGTCTATGGTCACAATTATTCGGTGCGTAGGCAGATATTCTCGTTTGACAACTCTATATGTTGGCCAATTTGTTGGATGACTTCAATAAAATGGCAACATTTATATTTATATTGAAGTTATAGGACACTTTAGTTATAGAAGGTTTATGAAGCGTTTATGAATACAAAATTTTATCGAACGTTTTAAAGGCTTATCGAGCATTTTAACTAATGAACGTTTTAAACCTTCTATAAGCTTTTTTTATGAATAAGACCGTAAGTATTTATAAACTAAATTACTCTATAGTAAACAAATAAACAAATTATACTTAAATATTTATTAACCATCGACTATGCACAGACAGAGGACCTACTTATTGTCTGCAAATAGAACTGCTAACATGCTATTTTACTTACCTATGTTTTAATTTAGTTTTTTACGTTATACTGATTGTTAATTTATTACATTAAATACTTATATATGCACTTTCTAGCCTGAAGCACAGGTTCAACCTAGTTCAGGCAAATTAGCAACTGTGCGCTATTTTATTTGTTAAGCAATTAATTGTAAATGTATCCCCATTTTATAAATAAACGAGTATTATTATTATTTGAACCTTATGCTTTAGCGATAAAGTTGAAAATCTATTAAATTAATTTGACAGATTTTAATAGCTTGATGTGCTTGGCGTCTATACAAACATATATAAGGTTTGGGCTACATTTGACAATAAAGCTGGGCTTCTCTTAAACTGTTTTCGCTTCGGTCACTCATTGCTTGAGTAAGCGCGCTTTGCTTATTCGTGTCTAGAAAGGGCTCGCTTCGCTCGCTGTACCTATCGTAAGCACGCTCCGCTCACTCGGCCCGTAAAAATAGTAATCTCAGTTCTAACCTAAACTGAGAAAAGTATAATAATAAGTTGTAATTAAGCTCTGGTTAATTGATGCTAGTTTTCCAACAGTAACTCGCTCAGATTGAGCGCGGCTGGTACAGCTCCAATCAAATCCTCATCTTTATAGAGGTCTTACTAAGTCTTCTACCGTTGAAACTTCATTGTTCTCGTAATCTTGACGCATGCACGCACTTGGACTATGACACGGTGCCGCCGATTAATAACTTGACGATTGTCGATGATTTTTTTAAGCTTTCAGTTTAATACCTGAATATTTAAAAAAATCAGCCCCTAAGCTAGCCTAGCTTTTGAATTACGTTATAACTAGATTTTTAGGCTTATTACTTACTCATACGATTTAAAACTTTCTTTGGTTGTCGTTTTTTATAATTTCGAGCAGATTTACAGTCGTTATAAGGCGAATTATTTTTTACTCAAAGGCTTTTGTAAAAAAAATCATACGGTTTTTGAAACTGCTTTAACCATTGTATTTGCCCGAAACTGGACTTAGTTGCATTGCACTCCTTATAAAGAAACCTTTCACCGTATGTGATATTTTTCAGTTCTAAGCAGATTTACGGTCTGTATGAGACGATATCTTTATCTTTTTTGTATTTGCTCGACACTGGGCTTTTGAGATTCGTTGCATTCCTTATGATGCAAGCTTACTTTGATTGAGATTTTTTCATTTCTGGCCAGATTTACGGCCGGTGTGAGACGACATTCGAAATTATTTTGCTATGGTAGGTGCCCAGGGGGTTTTTGAGCAAGCATATGCAGGGCGAAAATTTGATTCCTGAGTAAGTGCGGCATGACGAAAGAACACCGAAAATATTTTTGGCAAAGTTTCTGATGGGAGCCCCGTGGTCAGGAGTTCACTTTCAGATTTCAAAAAAGGACCAAATTAAAGTGATCTTCATAGCCGTTGTTTTTCGTATGATCATGTGCAGCCTAACCCATAACGACTTAAATAAGCAAATCTGATGAATAAATTGTGGGCTTTCCCTAAATCTGACTTTGAAAACTCAGACTTGGACAATTTTTAAAAGGATATTCAGGGTGAATAAAAGTTATTCTGTGCAATAGTGTCACATGTCCTGATACTGAATATATAAATATCTGACGGATTGATGGAGCCTTTTGGCAAATATGACAATATTTCATTGGTTCAAGCAATTCAGGGTAAGTCATCCAGCTCGGTAGATACAACTTTGAAAAAGAGGCCGACAGAAGGATTCAGTTGGGTTGGGCAGCATTTGGAAAACTTCGTCAAGTCTTCTATCCCGCAGTGTTTGAAAACTAACCCGTGCGCCCTGTCCGTTTTGACCTACTGTGATGAAACGTAGACAGTGGCAGTCGGGCTGGTCCACAAAAAGGTAGCTCAGCGCGCTATGGAGCGAACTATGCACGGAGTCTCTTTGAAGGATAAAATCAGGAATGAATTTATCCGGAAAAGAACCGGAGTTACCGACATAGCTTGCAGAGTAAGCAAACTGATGTGGCATTGGGCTGGCCATGTCTGTCGAAGGACCAATGGCCGGTGGAGCAGACGAGTCCTGTAGTGGAGACCGCGTATCGGCAAGCGTAGTGTGAAAGCTAGATGGACGGACGACCTAAAGAAGGTGGCTGGGGTAGACTGGATGCGGAAGACGGAGGACAAGGTGTTGTGGCGCAGTCTGGGAGAGTCCTGTGTCCAGCAGTGGTCTACGATAGGCTGAGTCGACAAAAGCACCCAAAAGTGGTAGTTTAGCACTTATTTTTACATTAACGAACCGAACCGAGTAGATTTCATTGCTATTTGGCAATGAAATCTACTCGGTTCGTTACATTTGAAGCTAATCCTTTTGTGAAGATTTGTGGGCAGTCAGAAGTTGGAAATATCACACACTTAATAGAAATTAGTAAAAGATATGTAGCAAAATTAAAGCATCGTCGGAGTACACTATAAACAAACTCGATTATTTCAAAATTATACTACGACACTAATTGAAATTTCGACGCATAGTGAAAAAGGAGGGTTGGGCACTTGCGATGTGACGTCAAAGGCAAATTATATTTTGCTTCAAAAATAGTACAATTATGATCAATGTTTTGAATGCGCAATCATTACCCTACTCGTAGCATTCAAATTCTCTTTAGTTATTGACGGTTGAAATTTTACATGTTTTTGTCGGTCAAAAATGTTGTATTTACCAAAGACTGAAACAACTTTTCCACGACAAAATTTATTGTGATAAAAACCGATTCTGTGATTCTGATACCTTATTTTTTTAAGCAAAACTATATTAGAATTTACCTACCTACTTTGCTAACACCTCACAACCTTTAGTAATTTTATGCAATTTGGTCTTCTACCTACCTTAGCTGAAAAATACTGGTATTCAGCTGCATCCGGTTAGACTGGAAGCCGACCCCAACATAGTTGGGAAAAGGCTAGGCAGATGATATATTCTTCGTATTTGGTTAATCCCAATGCAAACAACAGCTTAGACAAGTTTAGACACACACAAGATGCAAACTGTACGAAAATAGTCCGCCGCGCTCGGCTGCGTACAGCGTATTGTGCGATGACATTACAGTGCACGGATTAGTAATAAATTATTATGACAATGTGTTGGAGCATGGAAGTCAGGCATCGTTTAAATTAAAACAGGTTTTTGTTCTGACTCGTTTCGTAAAATTTCTTTATTTGTTTAAGAAGTTCTATCGTGCGGCCATCTCACTTATTTATGTATCAGTATTTTTATTTATTTATTATTTTGCAAGGTTACTCAATATTGTTTCAAACATTTTCGGTTTCAAACATGAACCCTGCTAGGGCACAGCAATATATTAATTTGTAGATAGATAGGTACAACTAGATTTACTTATAGCTATTTTTATTTATTTAATTATGCATACACACGTCACGTTGCAGTACAAAATTGATTTACATCCGTCACCTCATACATCAGGACCAGTTGAAAACCAGCGTCAGGCACTAGTCTGGCATTTTTTGCTGTACTGGGCCTTTTACGCGCAGCCGTGAGGCACACTTTCCTGCTAATTTCTTACATCGGACTTTGCACTTTTGGTTTTTATCTTTTTTATTTTTGTTTTTATCTGATAAAGATAAAAGATAATTTATTTGTCAAACATGCGTTTACATAAACTGAGTAATCAGACATGCAAGGTATTGAATTAATAAATGTTGTGAGCGTCCATGTTTTGCCAATAACGGCGTATAAATTTTGTAGGTATAAAAAATTACATTTAATTGCATTTTACTTAAAGTCATTCTAAATTCCATTACAACTACAAAACAAATAAACAATAATTGATGTCAAGATATTATAGTATAAGTATATACATAGTATAAGTATATTACAGTCAAGATAAATTAAATTATTTCAAGAATATTACTTATTATGCAGTCAAAAAGAATCATTCAAAAGTCAATTGATTTAAAATTTACATTATTCAATTGTTGGGAATCAAACAACCAGTACGTTTGATTTTCAACTAAAGTTCTGCAATGTACTGCTAGCGAAATGGCGTTTGCGGAACTGTTGTCATTGTCTATGTGACCATTATAATTGGTTTCTTCTAGTACTGTAATCGCTACATTTTGCCTATTATAGATCAATCTTGGCATAAGATCTGTTACAGCAAGGTAGTCAGGGTTTACTTCGCCGGGCGCAGGATTATCTCTAGCAGCGATGCAGTCATTGTAGTACTTATCGCCAATGATTAAAATGTAATCGATATCTCTCTTGGCCCATTCGTTTGGATTTAAGACATTAAATGCTGCACAAGCAACATCCGCTATTCCAGTACATTGTTTGAACCCCCCCGAGATGAATTAAAGCCTCAATCACCTTGGTGAAATGATCCACGTAATATCGCCTTGTTGTCATTTAAAGTGACGTAATGGTCTGAGGAAGTTTCTGAGGCAACACCACCCTCTTGAATAGAATTTTCAGCTATTTGGACTAACGGAGTAATATTTAACGTAGTTTCAAAATGTGCTTGAACATCTCTATAATGATGGTTGTTGGAAATTAACCAAGTTAAAGCTCGATTTAATCTTTGCGTATCCACGACGAATTCTTTCGAGCATGAGAGGTTCTCGAGACTTTCTACAACCAAAACTAAACCAGCTTGGTGTGGTGTCAGTGGTAGCTGCTCAGCTATTTCCACAACATCCTTTGCAAATAAAATGACCTGCCCCTTGCATCAATTTTGACTGAAACGGTTATTAAGTTTGATGATTTTTAAAAACGGTACAATTCGACATAAAAACCGTTCTTCAATGCTCGTCAAATTAGCTATTTCAGGAGGTATTTCTGCGGGTATCATTTTATTCCAATATGCAGTTGGTGGAATTTTTCTTTTCCTAATGTTATTATTACAGCGGGAGCACGCAGTTACTGTACCTAAAGCAATCAATTCTTCTGGTAACAGTGTACTATACATATCTGCTTGTAAATTGAAACACTGTTGTGGATAAATAGTTCTTTTATAAACAGCGCATGAAACATCGGCAAAAACATTAACAGCCGTTTGAAAAGATTGTTCACTTGTGATGTCCCTACGAACATGACTTACATGACTAGCTTGACACATTGCATTAAGTCGAACCAAACGAGCTTCAGGTGTTTCGTTAGATAAGCGATCCTGGATCAAGCCGAGGCGGTGGGCTCGTTGCTTCTCCGTCTCATTTGATAGGCGATCGTGGATCAAGCCGAGGCGGTGGGCTCTTTGCTACTCCGTCTCATTTGATAAGCGATCGTGAATCAAGCTGAGCCGATGGGCTCGTTGCTCCTCCGTCTCATTTGATAGGCGATCCTGGATCAAGCCGAGGCGGTGGGCTCGTTGCTCCTCCGTCTCATTTGGTAGGCGATCGTGGATCAAGCCGAGGCGGTGGGCTCTTTGCTACTCCGTCTCATTTGATAAGCGATCGTGAATCAAGCTGAGCCGATGGGCTCGTTGCTCCTCCGTCTCATTTGATAGGCTATCCTGGATCAAGCCGAGGCGGTGGGCTCGTTGCTCCTCCGTCTCATTTGATAGGCGATCCTGGATCAAGCCGAGGCGGTGGGCTCGTTGCTCCTCCGTCTCATTTGATAGGCGATCATGGATCAAGCCGAGGCGGTGGGCTCTTTGCTCCTCCGTCTCATTTGATAAGCGATCGTGGATCAAGCTGAGCCGATGGGCTCGTTGCTCCTCCGTCTCATTTGGTAGGCGATCGTGGATCAAGCCGAGTCGGTGGGCTCTTTGCTCCTCCGTCTCATTTGATAAGCGATCGTGGATCAAGCTGAGCCGATGGGCTCGTTGCTCCTCCGTCTCATTTGGTAGGCGATCGTGGATCAAGCCGAGGCGGTGGGCTCTTTGCTCCTCCGTCTCATTTGATAAGCGATCGTGGATCAAGCTGAGCCGATGGGCTCGTTGCTCCTCCGTCTCATTTGGTAGGCGATCGTGGATCAAGCTGAGCCGATGGGCTCGTTGCTCCTCCGTCTCATTTGGTAGGCGATCGTGGATCAAGCCGAGGCGGTGGGCTCTTTGCTCCTCCGTCTCATTTGATAAGCGATCGTGAATCAAGCTGAGTTGATGGGCTCGTTGCTCCTCCGTCTCATTTGATAGGCGATCCTGGATCAAGCCGAGGCGGTGGGCTCGTTGCTCCTCCGTCTCATTTGATAGGCGATCGTGGATCAAGCCGAGGCGGTGGGCTCTTTGCTCCTCCGTCTCATTTGATAAGCGATCGTGGATCAAGCTGAGCCGATGGGCTCGTTGCTCCTCCGTCTCATTTGATAGGCGATCCTGGATCAAGCCGATGCGGTGGGCTCGTTGCTCCTCCGTCTCATTTGATAGGCGATCCTGGATCAAGCCGAGGCGGTGGGCTCGTTGCTCCTCCGTCTCATTTGATAGGCGATCATGGATCAAGCCGAGGCGGTGGGCTCTTTGCTCCTCCGTCTCATTTGATAAGCGATCGTGGATCAAGCTGAGCCGATGGGCTCGTTGCTCCTCCGTCTCATTTGGTAGGCGATCGTGGATCAAGCCGAGTCGGTGGGCTCTTTGCTCCTCCGTCTCATTTGATAAGCGATCGTGGATCAAGCTGAGCCGATGGGCTCGTTGCTCCTCCGTCTCATTTGGTAGGCGATCGTGGATCAAGCCGAGGCGGTGGGCTCTTTGCTCCTCCGTCTCATTTGATAAGCGATCGTGGATCAAGCTGAGCCGATGGGCTCGTTGCTCCTCCGTCTCACTTGGTAGGCGATCGTGGATCAAGCTGAGCCGATGGGCTCGTTGCTCCTCCGTCTCATTTGGTAGGCGATCGTGGATCAAGCCGAGGCGGTGAGCTCTTTGCTCCTCCGTCTCATTTGATAAGCGATCGTGGATCAAGCTGAGCCGATGGGCTCGTTGCTCCTCCGTCTCATTTGGTAGGCGATCGTGGATCAAGCTGAGCCGATGGGCTCGTTGCTCCTCCGTCTCATTTGGTAGGCGATCGTGGATCAAGCCGAGGCGGTGGGCTCTTTGCTCCTCCGTCTCATTTGATAAGCGATCGTGAATCAAGCTGAGTTGATGGGCTCGTTGCTCCTCCGTCTCATTTGATAGGCGATCCTGGATCAAGCCGAGGCGTGGGCTCGTTGCTCCTCCGTCTCATTTGATAGGCGATCGTGGATCAAGCCGAGGCGGTGGGCTCTTTGCTCCTCCGTCTCATTTGATAAGCGATCGTGGATCAAGCTGAGCCGATGGGCTCGTTGCTCCTCCGTCTCATTTGGTAGGCGATCGTGGATCAAGCCGAGTCGGTGGGCTCGTTGCTCCTCCGTCTCATTTGGTAGGCGATCGTGGATCAAGCCGAGGCGGTGGGCTCTTTGCTCCTCCGTCTCATTTGATAAGCGATCGTGGATCAAGCTGAGTCGATGGGCTCGTTGCTCCTCCGTCTCATTTGGTAGGCGATCGTGGATCAAGCTGAGCCGATAGGCTCGTTGCTCCTCCGTCTCATTTGGTAGGCGATCGTGGATCAAGCCGAGGCGGTGGGCTCTTTGCTCCTCCGTCTCATTTGATAAGCGATCGTGGATCAAGCTGAGCCGATGGGCTCGTTGCTCCTCCGTCTCATTTGGTAGGCGATCGTGGATCAAGCCGAGTCGGTGGGCTCGTTGTTCTTCTGACTCATTTGATAGGCGATCGTGCATCAAGCCGAGACTGTTCAAAACTTTTTTACTGTAAACTCGCATTTGCGAAAGTCTCTTTTGCGCTGTTCACTACTTTCTTTTGAAATAGCCTTGGAAGCAGATTTCCTACTTTGAGATAGGCGTTTCTCCTTTTCTTCACTTGTCTCATTTAAACGGCGCTGCCTCATACGAGCAGCGCGTTTAGTAGGTCTTTCCATATTCGCTTTCGATAAATCAGAACGTAACGGAATGATTCACTAAAAAGCGAGATATACTTAAACAAAATTTTTAATAATAAGACAACAATAATACGAAGGAATGACTTTAAAATTACAAAACTTGACAACAAAAAATTAAAAACTAATTAATAACCGAGACGTTATTTACGTTTATAACAGCCTGTTATTATAAACCTAAATAAACAGGTCAGTCGATGAGTCGGTCGAGTCGACTCGAACAAATTCAACCAAAGTGAAATTTGAGGTGTGTCACCTCAAATTTCACTTTGGTTGAATTTGTTTGCACCTTCCGGCTCGCTACCTGTCTGCATTTGGGCGCTCCTTGCGGGGCTCCGCATCGCTGTCAGTGCGGTGAAGCTGTCGACTGTCTTGGACACCATGGCCTATCTTGCAGTAGGAGTGCAGGCCGGATAGCACGGCACGCCAGCATTAATGACATCATCCGTCGTGCTTTTGTCACCGCCGGGGTGCCAGCTGTTTTAGAACCCAACGGCCTGGCACAAGACGATGGGAAGAGACCAGACGGGATGACCATAATGCCCTGGAAATTAGGCAGACCTTTGGTGTGGGATGCAACATGTGTCGACACCCTTGCGCCATCTCATCTTCCTAGCACGGTGGGCTGTGCTGGGGCGCCTGCTGCAGGTGCAGAAAACCTCAAACGGTGAAAATATTCCAACCTGATTGGGAGTTATATGTTCGAGCCGTTTGGGGTTGAAACACTAGGGCCATGGGGTCCGAGTGCCCATTTGGTTTTTCAAGATATCGCCAAGAGGTTAGTCGACTCTTCACGTGACCAGAGGGCTGGCCTATTTCTTGGCCAAAGAATTAGCATTACCATTCAACGTGGCAATGTTACTAGCCTTTTGGGCACTGTTCCTGTTGACAGCGATGCGGATGAATTTTTTGATGCCCTATGATTATTTTACTTATTTTTTCATATAAATGTACATATTATTATTTTAAATATTAGCATAGATTATGTAAATAAATACCAAAGTGAAATTAAATGAATTGACTTGACAAACTCGAAACGAAAATAATTTTAAACGAACTAACGAGAATGATGACAACTTTTAGACACCTAACAAACGACACATTGTTTTAAAAATCGAGCGACCCTAATGCTTCCGTGGAAAGTCTTAACACCGTGATTCAGAAAAATGACGTCACAGCACAACGCTATCTATCGATCACGAAGTTAAAGTGTCAAAATATTATACATGGAAATTCGAAATTGTAGACTTCCGAAAAGTATTTAAAATTTAGTAATATACATAAATTTTTAACTCAAAACTTTCCTAATGAATATTTATTTGATTTGCATCGTGACTTATAAGATACGTAGCACCATTTAACGCACCACTACTGAACTAAGAAACAATGCACTTTGAGTAAGGATCAGACGATTGCAATGAAACAAAAACAAAATGTTACAACGTCATATTATTATTATTTATTTATTATATATATTCTGTTTACAATTTGATGTTTTAATTTGGTAATTTGGTCATCTTCATCATCAGAAATGTCAGGTAAGCTGGTTGTGGTGCCATCTATCGGTGAGTTCGTTAATAAAGTGTCCTCATCTGTGTCATTAGTATTTGTTTCAGACTTTGAACGGTTCCGTCTAAACGTGATGTTCTCTAACAAATTCATTTTATAGTGCTGTTGAAGCGCGGAGTAAGAGGACCAATCAATCGATCAATGATCACTAGCTTCACTTTTTGTTACGCTATTTGCCACTAGATGGCGTTGTTTACAGTTTTATACGATTAGGATTATTTTTTCACATCTGTAACCCCAGAATTAATGTCATTTAATTGATATTTTCAAATAGTAAATACTTTCATAATTTTTTGTAAATAAGAATGTACGTTACGTAAATTTAAGTTGCGGAAGAGTGGAGTGTCCTAATACAGGCATTTATTTGCTTAAAAGGACGCTTCTATCACTAGCTATGTAGTACAAGCTTGTTAGAGAAATAAACTATTTGTATTTGTACCACTAGAGGGCGTTGTTTACAGTTTTAGTTAGATTCTGTTTATTTTTCACATCTGCAACCCCAGAATTAATGTCACTAAATTTTAATTTAATTGGTCTTTTCGCCACTGGAGGCGTTAGTGATGGTACAGAGGTCACTTTTCAAATAACATATTTTTTAGCAACGGCTTGACAATAATTTATCATTGACTAGCTGCGCCCCGCGGTTTCACCCGCGTAATTGTCGATCCCGTGGGAATATCGGGATAAAAAGTAGCCTATATGTATGTTAATCCAGGGTGTCAGCTACCTCCATACAAAATTTTATCAAAATTGGTCCAGCCGTTTGAGCGTGAAGAAGTAACAAACATATAAACACACACACACACCCCCTCACACACACACTCACAAACTTTCGCCTTTATAATATTAGTGTGATGTGATTAATTTCACTGTTTGGTTCAATTTTGTCACACTGAGTTATTGATTTTAGTTTTAAATATAGTTTCTACATATTTCATTGTTCAGATAAGACACTTATTGTTCAAATTCACCATTTCGAGGAAAAAAGCACTGTTTTTACTTCACTAATTTATATGGGAAATTACTTAGTTTTAAAAAGTCACTAACACTGTCACTTATGTACTTAGTCTTATATTTGCAATTTAGTTTAGCATAGTATTCACCATTAAAACTTTTAGTCTGTGCTAAATAAATGTATTTTCTTTCTTTCTTTCTACCTTTTGTTTCTTAGACTTGCCACTCATAATATTACGAAAGACAAACACAATTTGTTTAAATTTTATGGGTTTTATGATAATACACCACTCATGTTGAATAAAATAGTATTGATAAGAGTAATTATTAAGATAATTGATTTGTAGCGACAGGAGAGCTGCACGAGATTAGCCCGTACGCGACGTTCAGCATGGCCGGCGGCGCGGGCGCGGGCGCGGCGTGCGAGGGCGGCGCGGGCGCGGGCTGCGCACTGCACCTGCGCACGTTCGGGCGCGCCGAGCCGCTGGACCTGGCCGCGCCGCCGCCGCGCCCCAACCTGCTCGCGCACCCGCCAGGTAGGTCCGGCGCGCTGCTCCACATGAGTCTACGAACTGCTCGCTTCATGTCGCACATCACTCAAATTTGTACCTAGTAGTGTGTGCAGTAGGTTTTTACCAAACGAGTAAAATAAGGTGTACTGCTACATACCGCTTCATAAAACAATATAATATAGGACTAGCAGCGCCCCGCGGTTTCACCCGCATAAGTGTCGATCCCGTGGGAATATCGGGATAAAAACTATCCTATGTCCTTCCCCTTGCAATCTATCTCTCTGCCAAATTTTATCGAGATCCGTTCAGTGGTTTAGGCGTAAAAAGGTAACATACAGACAGACAGACAGACAGAGTTACTTTCGAATTTATAATATTAGTAAGTATGGATAAGTTAGACTAACTGCCAATAACTCGACAACAGTATGAGTTTCAACTTGAAACTGTTTTCAAGTCATGTCATCAAACACGAGGTTGCAGTCCCGCGACGCTCACTTCTTGTAAGTAAAGACAGACGTGGCCGGTTGCCCGACGCGGCGCCGGCGCGCTGACAGTACCGCGACGCTCACTTCTTGTAAGTAAAGACAGACGTGGCCGGTTGCCCGACGCGGCGCCGGCGCGCTGACAGTCCCGCGACGCTCACTTCTTGTAAGTAAAGACAGACGTGGCCGGTTGCCCGACGCGGCGCCGGCGCGCTGACAGTCCCGCGACGCTCACTTCTTGTAAGTAAAGACAGACGTGGCCGGTTGCCCGACGCGGCGCCGGCGCGCTGACAGTCCCGCGACGCTCACTTCTTGTAAGTAAAGACAGACGTGGCTGGTTGCCCGACGCGGCGCCGGCGCGCTGACAGTCCCGCGACGCTCACTTCTTGTAAGTAAAGACAGACGTGGCCGGTTGCCCGACGCGGCGCCGGCGCGCTGACAGTCCCGCGACGCTCACTTCTTGTAAGTAAAGACAGACGTGGCCGGTTGCCCGACGCGGCGCCGGCGCGCTGACAGTCCCGCGACGCTCACTTCTTGTAAGTAAAGACAGACGTGGCCGGTTGCCCGACGCGGCGCCGGCGCGCTGACAGTCCCGCGACGCTCACTTCTTGTAAGTAAAGACAGACGTGGCCGGTTGCCCGACGCGGCGCCGGCGCGCTGACAGTCCCGCGACGCTCACTTCTTGTAAGTAAAGACAGACGTGGCTGGTTGCCCGACGCGGCGCCGGCGCGCTGACAGTCCCGCGACGCTCACTTCTTGTAAGTAAAGACAGACGTGGCCGGTTGCCCGACGCGGCGCCGGCGCGCTGACAGTCCCGCGACGCTCACTTCTTGTAAGTAAAGACAGACGTGGCCGGTTGCCCGACGCGGCGCCGGCGCGCTGACAGTCCCGCGACGCTCACTTCTTGTAAGTAAAGACAGACGTGGCCGGTTGCCCGACGCGGCGCCGGCGCGCTGACAGTCCCGCGACGCTCACTTCTTGTAAGTAAAGACAGACGTGGCTGGTTGCCCGACGCGGCGCCGGCGCGCTGACAGTCCCGCGACGCTCACTTCTTGTAAGTAAAGACAGACGTGGCCGGTTGCCCGACGCGGCGCCGGCGCGCTGACAGTCCCGCGACGCTCACTTCTTGTAAGTAAAGACAGACGTGGCCGGTTGCCCGACGCGGCGCCGGCGCGCTGACAGTCCCGCGACGCTCACTTCTTGTAAGTAAAGACAGACGTGGCCGGTTGCCCGACGCGGCGCCGGCGCGCTGACAGTCCCGCGACGCTCACTTCTTGTAAGTAAAGACAGACGTGGCCGGTTGCCCGACGCGGCGCCGGCGCGCTGACAGTCCCGCGACGCTCACTTCTTGTAAGTAAAGACAGACGTGGCTGGTTGCCCGACGCGGCGCCGGCGCGCTGACAGTCCCGCGACGCTCACTTCTTGTAAGTAAAGACAGACGTGGCCGGTTGCCCGACGCGGCGCCGGCGCGCTGACAGTCCCGCGACGCTCACTTCTTGTAAGTAAAGACAGACGTGGCTGGTTGCCCGACGCGGCGCCGGCGCGCTGACAGTCCCGCGACGCTCACTTCTTGTAAGTAAAGACAGACGTGGCCGGTTGCCCGACGCGGCGCCCGGCGCGCTGACAGTCCCGCGACGCTCACTTCTTGTAACAATCGCATCGCTCGCACGTTTACAATTTCCGTCGGTGCTTAGAATTGTGCGCATACTTACCGGATTTTATGATATTTTTTTAGAAACTAGCTTCTGCCCGCGACTTCGACCGCGTGAATTTTCTACCCTCTCCCCCCATTCACCCTCTTAGGGGTGGAATTTCGAAAAACCCTGTCTTAGTGGATACCTACCTACTCTTCACAAAGAACACACCCTTCAAATTTCATATCTCTAGGACCAGCGGTTTAGGTCTGTGTGCATTGATATATCAGTCAGTCAGTCAGGACTCTGAATTATATATATATATATATATATATGTACGGTTCGTACACTTGCAGAGTTGTCGTTGTTGAGGTTGTGGTTCAGGTTGAAGCGCGTAGAGAAAAGATCACTTAGTTCCCGTTAGGTTTATTGCGTATAAGTAGTGTTTACAAGTAAAACTGTTGACGATTCCTTTCTCTAATGTTAGTCACCGCGTAGCAGTAATTGCACTCCTTGATTTATTGTAATGTATGTATATTTATAGTAATAAAATGACGCACGGCTGGTGCAAGCCATCGCGTCAGCAAAACATGTACAGTTTAAGACTGTACATCTTGGCAACCCCAAAAGGAGAAACAAACGAGAAGAGAAAGGAAAAGCTATTACAAAGTTAATAAAGTAAATTAATCAATCAAATTCAAAGGCGATGTTCCTTTTCCCAGGTTGAGGCTCCAGCCGCACGTTCGTTGTTGTTTGTGCTGCGACTGCTTCTTGCTGGTACTCTGGTTTACGGATAACTTGAAGTTCAATATCTTCAGGTGGTTGACTAGTAGTTTTGTTGTTAGCGCTGTTTGTGCAATAATGCGGACAACGATTCCTCCCGACCACAACAAGTACAGCTATGATAGCGACTGTCAGCAAAGTGTAACAGATGGCATATTGATGAATGTCGTGACTTGTTATTGTTGGTAGTGAAGCTTCATTTTTCCTTTGAGTTACAATTTTCTGTTCAATTGTTTCAATTTCTTGATTCATAGCCTTTGACTGTCGGGTATTTGGGGCATAGCGATATGTTAAGTTCACTATCTTGTTAATAGATGTATCAAATGTTGGTGCTGTGAACTCGTAATCCATCTTCATACGACTGCTGTATTGGCGTTGAGCGTAGATGGTCAAGTCTGTGGATTGCAGTACGCATCCCTGAGGTAATGTCACTATGCTCGATGATGAGATGGTTTGTGATGTGACGTCATTGTTACATATGATTCGTAACGAACACGTTTCGCAGCAAATCGCCAGCCAGCTGTTTTGTGTTTGTAACTCTATCCAAGTGTCCTTGCATGACGCTCGTTCGACGTCACAAGGTCCGTTGTTTTGATGTGATAGCAGTTTTGCCTCACACGGAGCGCTTTTGCTGTGTAGGTCAAATGATTTTTTTTTTTTTTTTTTTTTTTTTTAATTAGTAAGAACTAAAGTTCTTAGTAATTGATTACAATCTAGCCTAAATAGACTAATAAGCAATTTAACTCTAACTTAATATTTTACAAGACTTATGTTATAACTAAGAATAGTGTCAATTTGCACTTTTACACAGTTTCGTAGCACTTTCTTAGGGTCTGATAAATATATGAAACACTTTGTTCATGTGTTACGTGTATAGCACCATTAGCACCGCACTATTATTCATTCACTATATAAATACTACACTAACTCAAATGGTTTAGTTCTTTTTAGCCTACGCACTATGTCCGTGTTGTCTAGCAGCTGACTTGCCTCTACTTTCACATGTCGGTGGAGTCTGTGTTCGTGGGCTTCAGCAAATTTTTGAATGATGGTTGTGACGAGTTCCATTTTAAGGTCACGGTGGAGGTCGTCATTTCTAATGTACCATGGAGCATTTACAGCATCCCTGAGTACTTTATTTTGGAATTGTTGGATTATCTTAACGTTACTTCGTTTAGTACAGCCCCAAAGTTGGATGCCATACGTCCAAATTGGCATAAGAATATGCTTGTATAATATAATTTTATTATGTATTGATAGGCAGGATTTCCTTCCGAGTAACCAATTCATACTTTTATAACGTATGTCGAGTTCCTGTCTTTTCTTTTTGACGTGAGATTTCCAACGCAGTTTGGCGTCAAGAGTTATGCCAAGGTATTTGGCTGTGTTAGCATAAGGCACTTGCATGCCGTTTATGTAGATTGGGTGGTAATCGCAGTGTTTGTTAGTGAAGTCAATATGAATTGATTTTGACTCATTCAGTTTGATCTTCCACTTTTGTGTCCAGTCATAAACTTTATTCACAGCTAGTTGAACTTTTTCTACTGCTTCTTTGTGGCTTGATCCGGTAGCCATAATAGCAGTGTCATCTGCAAAGGTCGCTATGGTGTTGTTTTCCAGCTCTGGAATGTCACATGTGTATAGCAAGTAAAGCAATGGGCCTAACACACTTCCTTGTGGCACCCCAGCTTTTATAGTTTTTAGCTCAGAATATGCATCCTCTTGCCTTATTCTAAACATTCTGTTACTGATATATGATTCTAGAATGTCTGCAAATTCTGGAGGTAGCATGCGTCTGAGTTTAGATACCAGACCCTCATGCCAAACTTTATCAAAAGCTTGCGCGACATCTAGGAATACGGTGGCGCAGACCTGCTTGTTTTCGAGTGTTCTTTCAATGATGTTAGTTATTCTGTGTACCTGGTCTATCGTAGAGTGTTTTTCTCTGAAGCCAAATTGATGGTTTGGTATTAGCTCTTTTTCTTCTATTATTGGTTTTAACCGTTTTAATAGCAGTTTCTCGAAAAGTTTTGATAATACTGGCAACAGGGAAATGGGTCTATATGATGATGCTTCATAGGGCGGTTTCCCAGGCTTCGCAATCATAATGACTTCAGCAACCTTCCATGACTCAGGCACATATTTTAGCATAAATGCAGCATTAATAGGTCAAATGATGGCATGTTTTTCTTGCATAAGAAGTTTTGCGATTTTTGTTGCATGCAGAGTTTTAAGTCATCTTCAGACATAGACACGTAAACGTTCTTCTTGAAGTTGACAGCGATGTACTTGTTTGATAACTGCACATATTTAGTTTCCTTGGCAATGTTAACCGGTAAAGGTATAGCTCTGTATATATCAAAATCTTCGTTGGCTACAAGTGGAATGTGTGCTTCGAATAGAAAATAATTTTCAGTAACTCGTGCCTTCACGTTGATCAGCTTGTAAATATCTTTAATATTTTCTTTATAGTTTTCAACTGGTAGCGATATGGATTTCGGAAGATTTCCGGATATTTCCGTTAATTTTTTCATCAGACGAACCGGAGTTATCATATGTACGTCTACATGTCCTTGGTAGACGTTAGTTAGAGTGTTGAACAGCATTTCTTGGAACGTTCTCAAGCTTTTGATCAGTAGGTACGTTGTTAAAGAAGCAGAGTTGATATAGGTAGTGGCTGAAAGTATTTCCATTTCCGTGTCGATGGATGCTATGTTCATGTTGGTCTTATTGATGAAGTTATCAATGGAGTTGAATTGACGCTGAATATTGTCTTCACTTTGTTTCAGTACTTGATTCTCAAGCTCCACAATAGTTGTTTGATTTTTGACTAACTCAAGTAAGTAGTTCTCGTTGGTTTGCAGAGATTGTATATCGTTTTGGTGTTTCTCAGCGAATTGTTGGTCCAATATTCCAAACAGACTGTTAGCTATGTAGCCGACTCCGTCGATTAGGCCCCGTTTCTTCCTGTTGCTCAGATGTTTGTGGGGATTTATAAGTACGGAGTTGTAGTAATTAAGGAGTTCTATTTCATGACTTAATTGTTCCATAGTTGCCCTGCAGTGCTGTAGATTCGTTTTATGGCATAAGTTCTTGATATTCTCGAAGTAAGCTTCAGTACGACGAGTTCCTTCTAGGATAATTTCGGAGTATACGTCGGCTCCTAGTAATAGGTCGATTTGCCGAGATACGTTGAAGTCAGGATCTGCAAGTTTCAAGTTTTCTAAGTGTGTCCATGCACCTTTGTCGAACGTTCTCGTAGGCAAGTTGTTAGTTAGCTTCGCCATGATAAGCGCTTGAGTTTCAAAACTATAATCGGAGTGAATCGATTGGCAGGTAAATTTCAGTTTTCCCTTGCATTCTCTAGAAACAGAGCCGATTCCCGATACTGATGCGTTGATCCCGTTCCGGGGAAGACGTAACAGTTGTGCAGCATTTTCTGTTATCAAGTTCACTTATGAGCCTTGATCGAGCAGCGCACGCAGTATTATATAAGTCCCATCTACGGATTTTACTTTCAGCTGGACCGTAGTCAGTAGAACTTCCATGTTGTTCTTAAACAAATGGTTAGATGTTGGTTGGTTGGTTGATGATGAGGAGCGTTGCTCAATGTTGTTTTTTCGAGTCGATGACGTTATGTTTTGTTTATCCGAATTGTGCAATAGTGTGTGGGCTGCTCGATCAAGGCTGATAAATCAAATCTATCTATATAAAAGGTTGATTATATATATATATATATATATATATACATACATATATATATATATTTATATAGATAGATTTGATTTGGTTAATCTGTTATCAGTAAGTAATTAATATACAGTGCGCATCTCAAAGAGATTTAAGATAGGTTGTAAATAATTTAATGTCTGGCGCATCTAAATTAGTATTATTCTTTGAAATCGTGTGGTCATCATCCAGTCGGGACTAGATGAATTATTTCGTCCATTTCTTCCAAACATGACTATGTTAGCCGCCAACCAGCTCAGAGTTCGCATCATCATCTTTCCCACAATCCGCTTCGGATCGTACGACGGTACGAGTGTGGCGACTGGCGATGTTGTAATAGATGAATTGTGTGTCAGAGTACGGGCGCTCACGCGACAGCGACTCGGAGTCCAGCGGGTCGCCGTGCGCCGCGTGCGCCGCCGAGCTGTACCGCCTGCCCGCCGCGCACCTGTCCGGTGAGCAGCGCCCCTCGCCGCCGCGCGCCTTCTGTGCTATGTGAGTAGTGTGTGCTGACCGCGCGTGTGTGCAGACACGCTGCCGGCGGTGGAGTCGAGCGCGGAGGACACGGTGTACGGCTCGCAGGGCAGCCGGGCGGCGCGCGGCCGGCACGCGGCGCGCGCGCGCCGGCGCCGCGACCACGCGCGCCATGCCAGCCAGCCCACCGTCAGGTGAGTCGCCCCGCGCCCCAACGCCATCACACACCACTGTTAAAGTATCTCACATATTATTTGCCATATTTAAAAAAAAAAACTATGTAAAATTCCTAGGTTTTTCTGTACACTTTTGATGATCTTTAGACTCGTAAAAATGTATAGCACTCGTACATTGTGTATCGTACCAACACGTTACCAGAACAGTAAACTAGCATTTTCTTTTCCGATAAAGCCACCGTTTCTAAGAAGAAGACGATATAGAGGACCGTTAGACTCGGTAATATACATAATAGAGTGACCTCGACTAGAGCCCTGGCTCCCGACACCCAGCATGGCTTGTGCGCTTCTAGTGACTAGGCACTCCGATGCAGTGCGGACCGTGCATGCTAGCTAGCTGCATGAGTGCGGGTCCGCCCCGCCCCGCACGGACCCCCGGCCGGTAGTGCCAGCGCGCAGCGCGTAGATACCCGTAGTATCTTAGTGGCACAGGTCCAATAGGCACTACGGTCTGTATCCGTCGCCCGACGCGCGTCTGTACACTTGGGAAATCGAGAAAAGTATGCATTCAACCTAGGAGGTCACTTGGTTAGGTGGATACTTGTCTCGGATCTATGTGAAAATAAAAACGATTAAGGCACGATTTACCTACCTACATAAATGATGGTTGCATAATGAAGTGTCCGGGCGATTGTAGCGATCTGTGCTGTTCCAATATAAGCTAGTCCCAGTCCAATAGCTGCGAGTTAGGCTAGTCCGCATGCGCGCAGTTCGCCTCCCCCGCCGCGCCTCCGCTCACGGCGCCGTGTGTTGCAGGTACCAGGCGGCGCGCGCGCGCGACGGCCCGCGGTGAGCGAGCGCCGCTCTCCACTGTACATACTGTTGTGATAACTGTAAGCGTTCCCCTTGTCATACCAATCATCTGAAAATGTTTATTAAACAAACTGAGTTTTATAACATTGTTTCATTTCACAATACATAACGACTTAACCTCGCAGGCAGCTAAAATGACAGACAAAAATTCAAATTTTATTAACCGACTTCAAAAAAGGAGGAGGTTATGAAAGCGTACTGTCAGTCCTTTTACACCTGCAGCCTGTGGGTTAACTATACACAGCGGACATGCAGCGATCTGCGCGTTCAATACAATAACGGAAACGTGAAAAACTAACAAACAACAACAACAAACATCAACTAACAAACAAACAACAACAACAAAATAACAACAAACTAACAACAACAAAACAACAACTAACTAACTTGAAACGTGTGCATCCGTTTCAAGCTCTCGCGTTCTGTTTTTATATAATCTAGTCCTAGTAATATTTTATCAGCAGGCAGAAGCGGTAAGGCAACAGTAATTACCACGATTCTCCTTTCAGGTCTTGTTTGAATTACGTGGAACTTCTGACATTTAGCATTCTTCCAAATATTGCGTACCCAGTCGTAATAGCATCCCTATAAAGTGCATATTTGGAAAGACTTTCAAAATTGTATTTATTGTGTGAGGTTTATTACTTACCTGTTTTTTTTTTAGGCTGGCCACACTGGTAGCCGGTCGTCAAAAAACGTATCTCTAGGTTAATTATTTTTAATAAATTAATAAAAGTGTTTTATATGTATTAAATTGGTGTAATATAGTCAAACCTAGATATTAAGTATTCTAAACAGTGATTACAAAGTGTTTTTTGTCGCGAAAACTTCGTAAAAACAAAGGATTCAAAACCGGCTGTCAACTCACCCCACCAACGGTGACGGATTTCAAATTAACATCAATCCCGGGGAGTATTTTGTTTTATTTATGTGCTTGTAATTAATATTTACAGACCACAGAACATCACAGAGTACTGCTCAGGTCTCTGAGCTACGTCCATCACACACTGGCACGGTTTATGTCTCCTTTTGCTTGACAATTAGTGGAAGCAAAATCGACGACGAAAACATTCGCCCAGACAATAAACACTACATAATTTACTACACAAAAATAGGCTCTTTATAAGTAGCTTGATTAAATTATTCTTATTAAAATACCTGTCATGTGTCATAAACTTGTTATTGTCAATCAAGTTTCTTTGTGTTTTTTTTTACAATAATAGCAGTATTCCTTGTAACTTCACCTCTATTTAACATTCCCATCTAACATCTTAATAACTTGACCTAACTTTAAAATCTATTTGTAAACATTTAATTACTTGTTTTAAACTTAATTTTATTTTATTTTATTTTTCCCTTCTACCTCCTACTAATCTAAATATTGCAACATCTTTTTTCTCACACTGTTATTTAGCTGCATAACTTCACACATTCCAGGTGACTGATACTTCAAAGAAAATGATGACCCGCAGTGCTACAATCAAGGAGATGGAAGCAAAACTAAGAGCCACCTTGAAGGAGCTAGAGGTCTCTGAAGCAATGTGTAAACAGCTGCTCCGCGAAAGGGAAGACAGCGAAGTGGAAGTGGAAAATATTATTTTAAAGAACACCTCGCTCAAGAATGAACTGTCTCAGCTACACATGCAACACATGGACTTAACTGACCAGCACAGTCAACTACAACACGCAGTGTCATCATTTCAAGAGTGCAGTGATACCCACGAATTGGCATTGAAACGAATCACAGAGCTTGAACAGAGATTGTTTGAAGCCCAGGAGGCACTATCAATCTCCGAGTGTATCAAGGTCAACAACCAGGTTGTTCGCACTAGTAATCTTTTTGATGAGTTGGTAGGTAGTAAGTCAAAATCAGTGTGTGAGACAGCTGTAACTATAGATTTGACAGGTGATGATACCATACCATTGTGTCCTATTGTTATGAGTCACAACAAATTAAAGAAATATATTAAAATAAAGAAATTAATTAAACGGTCACAGAGATTAATAAAAAAACAAAAACTCTTAAAATTAAATCTTTCACTTAGAAAGGAACGTGTTGTCTTATCGAAAAGTTTAAATATTTGTACAATTGAGTTAGATAAATGTAGGGAAAAGTATGACACTGATATCCAGCTCCTCTATAATGATATATTACACAAGGAGCAATTGCTGAAGGATATTTTTGAAAAATATGAAAGTTCACAACGACAACTAAGTGACCGCTTGTTTGAGGCTGGAGAACTAATGGATTTGGTGAAGTACAATGCTGAGAGGTATGAGTCTCTGACTAATGATCTTTCATGCAGCTGTGCCAACCAACCACCACCTCTTCAGCCCCAGTCTGACTTGCCCCTTCCGGTATTAGCTCTTCCAGCAGAGACCACACAGATAAACAAATCAATATTTTTTTGTGACGAGTTAGGTTCTGGCTTAGGAAAAATTTTACTCAATTACCTAAGCCATAGTTTTACCAATCATAGTTACCATAACATAACTTTTAAACAAATGATAAAAAGAATTGCTAATGTAAATCTAGATAATTATTGTACTATGGTTTTGCTATTAGGTAATAGCACTGGTATTACCAAAAAGGACATAGTGGATGGTGTTAACACCTTAGTAAAGTTAAACGTAGGTAAGCTAATATTGTGTGCTTTTCCTTATTCAGATACTTTATCATATAACGAAAATAATTATATTTATAAGTTGAATAATACTATTCACAAGCTGACTTGTTGTCATAGTGACAAATTATTGTTTTTTGACACTAACAAGTTTGTTAGTGGTTTTAAGTTAACTCAGAGAACTTTATCTCTGTCTGGGGAATGTAGACATCTGATTGCTATGTTGATAGCATATAATATTAACGAGGTTATAGCTAATATAACGAATTCTAGTATTAGTGACGAGTCCGTGTTGCCTAGTTATACTAACAACATAGTGATTAATTATGAATCGTCATGTAGTACGAAGGAGGATCCACCTATAATACCAACATCCTTGGAGACCACTACCAGTCAGATAGGATATTCTCCTCCTGCTGGAACTTATTCGGGCAATCTAGACTCTCCAGTTGTAGTTGTGGAGGTCACTCCGGATAACTATTTAAACTAGTCAGTGGGACAACAGAAGTTACCCCTTCAAATAACCAATTACTATTACAGAATAATAAAAAGGTATCTTCTGGCAATATAATTAATAATAATAAAAAACCAAAGGGAGTGCAACATATTTTAAAATTATTTAATCAAAATATCCAAGGTTGCGCTTCCAAATTACTGGAAATAGAATTGTTTTTGGAAAACACCAAGTTTGATGTCATTTGTCTAACAGAGCATTGGTTGAAAGATCATCAAGTGATGTCAATTAATTATGAAAATTATTGTGTAGTTAGCCATTTCAGCCGCAAACGTATGTTACATGGCGGGTCATTAATATTAATTAAAAATTCTATTAAATCGAAAGAACGAAAAGACATAATCGGGCTGTCTGTTGAACACGCCATTGAATTGTCCTGTGTTGAGCTTGATAAGCATGTTATAGTATGCGTATACAGACCTCCAAGTTACCAGAATCTATTGGTGTTTGATTCTGTAATGGAAGATGTGTTAAAGAAACTTAGTACTAGTAGTAAGTCAATAATCGTATGTGGAGATTTTAATATTAATTTATTGGAAAATAACTCGAATACTGTCAGATTGTTAAGTCTTTTTAAGTCATTTGATTTGTCAAATGTTTTTATTGAACCAACCCGAGTGACAGCTTCTTCTGCCACTTGTATTGATAATGTTTTTTGTAATTGTGATTACTTACACAAAGAAATTGTAAATAAGTTGCCATCTGATCATAGTGGACAAACAATAACATTTAGCTCCTACATGCCTTTACAAAAAATTCAAATAAGGTTTAGGACAATTACATGTAAAAAGTTAGAGACATTAAATAATTCTTTGGCCAGTAAATTATGTGATCAGAATTTTAATAATATAGGTGACCCAAATGAGTTCTACGCCGAGTTCTTTTCAATATTGAACGCGCAGTTTAATAACACTTTTCCACTAAAAACTAAAAGTATTTACACTAAGTTTTTATTTAGTGACTGGGCGACTCCAGGTATTCGTAAAAGCAGGGCAAAACTTTTTGAACTCTATGGCTTAAAGCAACATATGAATAATCCAAACTTTCATCAGTATGTTGCAAAATATTCAAAAACTTTTAAAAGTGCGTGTCAAATAGCTAAAGCTCTTTATATTAGCAATAAAATAAAATCAGCTGATGATAAAATAAAAACTACTTGGCAAATAATAAATAATGAAACAGGTAGGAAAAAACAGCGTACTACTGAATTTAATTTAGATACTGCACATGGCCCCATCAACTCAGATGTAGAAATAGCTCAGGAATTTGAAAACTTTTTTTCTAATATTCCCCTTAAAACTACTGAAGCTTTAAATTCATCCCCCACGCTTTCTGCTGCCTTAATTAAAAAGAATGTAAAGGCATGCCCTTTGGAGTTTAGGTTTCAGCATACAGACCCTCAGGCTGTTATAAAAGCTTTTAAAGATCTTAACATTAAATCAACAGAAGATCTCTGGGGAATGTCTGTAAAAGTATGTAGATCTTTCATCGAAACCATTGCGCCCTATTTAGCTTTCATATTTAACACCAGTGTTGATCAAGGAGTCTTTCCGGATCTTATGAAACATAGTAAAGTTGTACCATTGTTCAAATCCGGTGATAGTAAAGAACCTAACAATTATAGACCTGTCTCAATTCTGCCAGTTCTCAGTAAGGTGTTTGAAAAGTTGATGCTTAATCAAATGTTACGTCACTTTAATAAAAATTCCATCTTTCATGAACACCAGTACGGTTTCACCAAAGGGCGTTGCACTACTGACGCCGGTGTTACCCTAATAAAGAACATTTTTAATGCCTGGGAAGAAGCAAAAGACGCCATTGGAATCTTTTGCGACCTCTCTAAGGCGTTCGATTGCGTAAACCATGAAACACTTCTGATGAAACTGGAGCACTATGGAATTAGAAAAACAGCACTTGATTTGCTAAGATCATACCTGAAAGATAGAAAGGTTAAAGTTCAAGTAAACGGCGTAAACTCATTAGGGTCTGAAATGACAATGGGTGTTCCTCAAGGTTCGATATTGGGTCCATTCCTCTTTTTAGTTTACATTAATGATTTACCCCAATTACTTCAAAATCAACCGAAGATGGTGTTATTTGCAGATGATACATCATTGATCTTTAAGATAGACAGACGGGCACAAAATCTTGACGATGTGAATAACTCTATTCTTCAGGTCCAAGATTGGTTCACGGTAAATAATTTGGTACTGAATGAAAAGAAAACCAAATGCATTAGATTTAAATTACCTAATGTTAGAAGTAGCGAATGTGACATCATACTTAATGGAGAAAAACTGGAATTTGTTGATCGAACGGTTTTTCTGGGAATCACGCTAGACGAGAAATTACAATGGGGACCTCACATAACAACTCTTGCGGGGCGGCTTAGCTCGGCCGCTTATGCTGTTAGAAAGATTAGACAATTAACTGATGTAGAAACCGCGCGTTTAGTCTATTTTAGCTACTTTCACAGCTTAATGTCGTACGGCATTTTACTATGGGGTCGAGCTGCTGACATTGAATCCATCTTTATTTTGCAAAAGAGAGCTGTCAGAGCCATTTATAATCTACGTCGCCGCGAATCTCTCAGGGAACTTTTTAAAAAGATTAATATTATGACGGTACCTTGCCAATTTATTTATGAAAATATTATGTATGTAAGAAAAAATCTACATCTTTTTAATAAAATAAGCGATAGACATAATTTTAATACTAGAAATAAAGATAAAATACATCAACCATTTTTTAGATTAGCCAAAGTAAATACATCTTTTATGGGGTACTGTGTTAAATGTTACAATAAAATACCTTGTGATATATTGCAATTAAATGAAAGAAAATTTAAAACTCACATTAAACGTACACTTTGTAAACAAGCATACTATAAATTAGAAGATTATATCCAAGATAAGAACGCTTGGAAACATGCTGGTCCTGCTCCATAGGACAATCTAGAGTCTAGACAAAATCAAACTGGTTGCTAATTTAATTGTAAAATTGATTCTTTCTTCTTTTTTTTGACGTTGATTTATATTCTGTAATTACTTAAACTCACACCCTGACTTATTACTTGTAATTTTTTATTTTAATTTTTACCATGTTTGTAAATATGTGAGCACCATGTATCTATTAGATAATTAATTTATGGCATGTTTTCATTTTTAATTCTTTTACCTATTTTGGTATAGTAATTTTATTTTATTTTAGGTGCATCGTCTTCACATATTATTATATAATTAATGTATACAAAATATTGTAAAACATTTTAAAAGAGTAACGGTGGAGTTTCTTGCCCATTCTTCTCCATACGAAAACTACCTTTTGGAATGGGCGACTAGAATCAATTATATTTTTTTCGTAATTTTTGACGTTCAAAAGTGCCTTTTAAGTGCCTACTTGAAATAAATGTTTTGACTTTGACTTTGACTTTGACTGTTATTCGCAGTAGTTCCATTCCTATAAATCAATATACGTAATGGAACTGGGGCGGCACATCTTTATGGTGGTATGGTTCAGTCCCACCCTACCTCCAGCGGTATGGCCAGGGGTAAGGCAATCTACCACGGAGGAGCATTCATTTCCAAGATACAGGTTTTTCCTAGTTTGGAATTCAGGAGTTCATATAGTGTTAGTCTACTCACTTACATTAGTTACTATCCTAGTTCTTAAGAATATAACTGTATTTAGACTATTTTCTATTGAGACAAATAAATGTTGTATATTATTTAGTTTATTTCTGCTGTTGCGCCTGGACGCCGGCGCCGCGGCAGCGGAGGCGTCCCGCTCGTGCTGCCGGGGCGCGTGGGCGTGGCAGCGAGTGCCTACTACTTACTTACGTTCAACAAGCATTCTGTTGGCGTACCACGCTCGGAATGACGTCTTTTCTTTTTCAGTTTATAACAAAATCCATTTTGCTTCTTATATTTGAAAAATAATGCTACTACATGTGCTATTAATATCCTGAAAATCACATAATGGTTACGACGTCTCCCAGTGCTCAAGCGAATCATTAAGTATATTAACACTTGTAGGTGCTGAAACTCCGTGGGAGAAACCTCCGACAAAAAGTCTTTTTTTATAGTCTGTACTAGGGATTTCGCCCCGGGAGTCTCGATTCTCGAAATCCCGGGAGTCTCGCCACTTTTACATCGAGACCGAGACCGAGACTTAATAAAAATTCCCGGGAATTTCGAGACCAAATGTTTCGGTAGAAAAACATTAAAATATTCTTAACACCAGAATTTATTTGTACATTTTATACTTATAAATTCTCCGCCGCGCACTATGTACCGCCTAGTGACACTGCCGCTTGCCGAATGCGTCCCGACAATGCCCGAGCGAGACCCGAACTTATGCCCCGCCCCGCTATTGTAATGTTCTATTGTAATGTTTGGTTTGATCAGATTGATCAAAGAGTAAATTTGTAATAAATGTGATTTATAAACAGTTACAATCGTACATTTACTTCACAGTTCACCACCACTCACTTCAGTCAGTTTCACTACTACCCTCACCCTCTTATAGTTTATCATTTACTAAGTCAAACTATGTCATTGCCATTTCTTTTATTTTTACCAAAATAAGTCTAGTTTACCTTCCAAAACAATATTAAAATCACCATTTTCTTGCACACCTGCAATACCTCCATCCATAACGTAACGTATCCGTAAAAAACCATTCTAATATAAAAAACACGTGGGTCTCGAATTTCCCGGGAGTCCCGGGACTAGCTTCCGAGGTTCGAGACTGGTCCCGGGACTGAAAATGCTTCCGAGACCGAAATCCCTAGTCTGTACCCCAATCGGTGCCGAGACCCCTAGCACTGAGCCCACACCAATTGTCCATCCGTGTGTCTGTCACAGGGCTGTATCTCTTTAACCGAAACAGACAAATGGCCCTTTTTACCCGACTGCGTCAGAAGGAGCTCCCTCCTTCTGACGTATATATGTATGTATGTATATTTCGGTATGTATGTATGTGTGTATGTATGTATGTATGTATATTTCTTTGGCACGCTCTGTAGCCTAAACGGCTTGATCAATTTCAGCTAGAGAGGTTCCGTTAGATTCGTCTTAATTGTGAGAGTGACACTGGGTAGGTATATCAAAATTTAAAAAATTAAAATGGCCGATTTTTGGCGCAATATTATGTCTTCAAAAAATTTTTTTTTTCTAAAACCTATCGAGTGGGGTATCAAAATAAAGGGTTTTAAAAGGTGATTACAAAAATATATACAACTTATACGGCTAAAAGTAATTCGAAGTGACAAATCGTAAAAAACACGTACCATGAACTAAATCGTCTGCGAAATCTTTATTTTGTAAACTAAAAAGCTGCAAATAAAAAAAAGTTATTAAAAAAAAAATAAAAAACCCGACTGCCGTAAAAAAAAACTGAAAAGCTAAAAACAAGCCCATTTTAAATTAAATAAAAGTTGGAAGCAGGCGGGACCCATATCATTTTTACTATTATTTTCAAATTCAAATGGGTCCCGCCTGCTTCCAACTTTTTAATATAATGAATAGAAATTAATTATGAGAGATCCGTGCTCGCGGTGCCTTCTGACCAGGGGCTTATAAGGAACCTTCAGGAGCGAGGGCCCCACGTGCCAAAAGTCGACAGCCTGGTGCACTCACACATACTTACACGTACCTACTACTTATTAAATTATTTGTTTCACTGCTCATCCATTTCCTGATGATTGGTGTATAGATTTAAAATCTAATAATTATTGTAAGTAATGGAAAAACTTTGTAGTAAAGCGCGATAGCTTAGGACGCAGTATCCGACGGGCGCGCGGCGGTGTGACAGTGTCGCGGTGACAGAATCGCGAGGCGCCCACCCTCCTACAGCACCACTCGACGCAGGCTATGGTCGGCGTCGGCCGATAACGCCCATTCGCTGATGACACATAACAAACATTAGCTCATGTCACCGTTGTTTACGTAGCGACATACCTACCAGAGCATGCAATCGTCGGGGACAGCCATCCGCTTTGTGACCGAAGTACAGCCGAGGGAGACGGGCGCGCTCCTTGCGAGCACCATCCAATTAGCGATCAAGAGCGCGCTTTTGTGACCGCGGCCTAATAAGATACTCCGCTGTGTTCCTACCGTGAACACAGCAGAGCTCCTCAAGCTGTTGATTGCCGCTGCCTCACTGGTACCCCAATAAGTACCATTCATTATAGCAGTAGGTAGGTAGGTACGTAGCTTTTCACAAGGCCTTATCCTGGATACAAGGTTTTGTTTATGCAAGTATTCTTCGTATACTACTTTTATTATTAGGTACTTTTAATCAAACCAAGTCCTATTCGGTTAAACTCCCGTATCTCAAAAACTACGACTTAAATAAAAAAAAGTCACTTATAAACATCTTTTTGTTTTAATTATGCGATCCAATTAATCATATCCTAGACGCTGATGTGCATTTAATTATTTTTTCATCCCTCTGTTGCAGTATGGGAAGAGCCACTCCTAATTGTTTTTTTTTGTAATTTCACTTCACCATTGCTAGGCGGGTATCACATCTCCGCCGCGAAACCAGTAGTTCCACTATGACTTGTCTGTTGTACGATAAGCGAAACTGCCTGTTCTAACGCTACGATTACGTTATGATTTCTATCGCTCTCCCGCGTGATTTCGCCGATCTGCTCGGAAGCCAGTTTCACCTCGGCGCTCAGCCCTTTTTGTTGCGGTGAAAGAATGAAAGAAAATACGTTTATTTGCGGCAAACATGACGCATAAAAATAAAATAAAAAACAAAATAACAATTCAATTAAATAAAAACGGTGGCGCGTTTGTTTCGTACGTATCTGTGGCAGTCAAAAAGTGGATGTTGGTTTTACGGAAGAACTAATCTAAAAGGTCCGAAATAGACCTATGTCTTGTCCGGTCGTTTTTTCCTCAAATTAACGCGGGTGAGACCGCGAGGTACAGCTAGTATTAGTATAGATTTGATAAAGGTACCCTCTACCTAACCTATTATATTTTTAGTTTTAAAGCAAGGGTTTAAATTACACGAATTTTCTTTTTTATTTTTTTGTATTTAATTCCTGAACAGCATCGTGTGCACATGACATCTCTATGCATGTAAAGTAGGCGACCAAGCTTTATGTATGAAGGCGGCCTAAAGCCTCGTAATCTTAGTGCATTCACCTAAAGTTCTACTTTGTCTGGCGAAGCACCGCGTAGAAAGTGTATGATGACTTTATTATCTGAAAAAGGTAAAAAAAAAGTAAAAATTAGAGAAGTGGTTAGCTAGTTGCAGTGAGCCTTGGTGTGGTAGGTGTGCATGTACCTTGACGAAGGTGTCTAGTGAGAGCGGGATGACGAGCCCCGCGGCGGGGCGCAGCGGCCGCTTGGCGCGCTCCATCACCAGCACGAGCGAGCGCCGGAACGACAGCTGCTCGCGCCGCCACTCCATGCTGTAGATCGACTGCGACACACGCGAGCTCTGTCGACACACAGCACACGAGTCATGACGAGTGACACAAGCGACCCTCTCTCGAACAAACGCGTTCTAACGTGGCGATGTTACCTCGTCGGTGACCTCGTTGCCGTAGTAGCAGTACAGGAACAACTCCGTTAGGATGCAGCTGATGAACAGAGTCATCGATGCAAACTCTACGCTTAGCACGTTCAACTAATTACAAATAACAAACATTCAAATTAATAACAATCGCAATCATCAAATATTAAAACCAGCCTGAATAACACTCACACTGACTATCTTATAGGCAGCCATACACAAGATCCAACCACCGATCCCGAACTGGATCAAGATCGCCGTGCCGAAAATGTCTTGCAGCATCTTCGCAGTCCTGAACAACGGTTAGAGTTAACAATGTGCTCCAATTGCACGATATTACACACGATCGCTTGTTACGAGTCATACTCAGTAATCTTCTCGTAGTGCACCAGACACTCCTTAAACAGCTGCAGGAGCACCGCATCGTACTGCTGCCCCCGGCTCGACCGCATGACCTCCGCCGCACGTTGTGGGAGACATTCAAAGTTCATTCTGTAACATTAGTGGCGACTCTTACATCAACATTCAAGAAGCAATGCGGGAACAGAGCTGGTTAACGCAGTTAGCTTTTCTGTATTATTGTTACTCGATTCGATAAACGCAATATTAGCTATTATGTTATACTTCCAACATAAGTTTCTGTGACTGCAACATAAGTCTCCCAGTAGAGTGCTCTTTTACAATTTAATTTATCAGTTATCTAATTAGCATGTGCATACTCACCGCAGTATTCTGAGCTGGGTCTTGCACTGGTTGAGCACGGTGGCCATGAACGCGTCCATCGTCGTGTTAGCGATGCCCACCAGCGTGGTTACATAGTATGAGTACGCTAGTACCACGGTGAACCTGCAACCAGCCACGGTTACAACAGCGGCAATACCTGACGGTCATGCCTGGCCATGTATTGTCAAGCTTACATTCTTGGTCCATTATAGTCGACGTTGATCCAAAAGGGGAACTCGACGGGATGCCCCTGCAGACGGTACATGACGGGGAAGGTGATCCACAGCGTGCAAGTGACCACAGCGCAGCCGGAGTACGCGCGCACGAACCGAGCCGCGCGTGCCGCCGTCACGCGCAGCAGCCGCCCGTGCGCCTCCATGCCCTGGTTGTACAGCGGATCTGCAAGCAACCTAGCGCTTGGAGCCTTCGGTCTGAGAACGTCCCCGCACCCTGCACCCTGCACCCACCGTCCAGCCCGTGGAGCATCTCATCAATCCGCTCTGCTCTAATGTGGAACATGAGCTGCTTAGCGATGGACGTGATGTGGCACAGAAGCAGGAACATGACTCGCGCCAACTTATCCATATCTTGCCGCACCTAGCAACAACAGATAATACGTTGTTATAGCGCGGAGGGTTAGCAAGCTGTGTCGTATCAACTGTAGCTGAATACCTGGTAGGCGTAAACGCATTCCTGCAGCAGGTAGAGCGAGGTGAGCGCGAGCGTGAAGGCGCGGTAGAGCGCGTGCAGCGAGCCGCGTGCAGAGCCGCGCGTGCCGCCCGCCAGCCGGCAGTAGCCGCAACTGCGCAGGATGTGCAGGTGGGTGGACACGCTGCGCGACGACAGAGACCTGCGCAACATACATGCTTTCACTGACACGCGCCGAGGCGCTAACTACTGCTCCCGCTTGTATCGCATGTTGATCATTGTAATACACACTTGTGTTGAAGTAATAAGTCATTTCTTTAGTAAACTATACAGAAATATTTTGAAATATAGTGAAATATTTTCAGTTGATAAAACGCAAGATAGTCAATACTATTTATGCTCGTTGTTCGATTCGGTGATTACAATTTTATTTTGGGACCTGGCAGCTTGTTGAGCACTAAATCAATGTTCTGAACAAGCTAGAAACAAATAGTCCTAAGAGGAAAAACCCTTAGCAAAAAGCGTTGACAACTTGCAGAAGACGACTTGTCACGGCTTGTCAAAGATGGCGCGACATGCCCTTCAAGTGCTGACAAATGAATTTATTATAATTAAATTGCTTGATAAGACGCTGTGCTGTCACGCGCTGAGGTCGCCCTAGGACCACTGTATTTTTTGTAGGTAAAATAAATATTAATAACTTAAACAAATTTATATAAAATGAGTAAGAACGCGAACATTGTGGTATCCGTGTGAAGGCGGTGCTGCACTGGGAGTCCGGTTACAAATCTGACAGCATTCTGTTTCAGTAATGAGGTAATTATAGTGGGGCTGTAATTATAACGTCGGCCTCGCGAACAGATTAATAACAGGGCAGCGGCCGGCCGGCGGCGAGCGGTGCCGCCCCTCGCGTGTCCATCACTCCGCACTGATTCACTCGCATATCTTGTTCGTCGTAATACGTCATTGTGGCTTTCAATATTCATACAATTAACCGGTAATTATTCATTTACTAAAACGAATCAAAATACTTCGATATACTTACTACAAGTGTGCCTCTTTAGGTGTTAATATGATCTAAGAAAGAATTCCGTTCTTTTAAGAGAATCAGATTATGCAAAATTGCCTATCTTTAATTTGGTTTTTCAGGAGATTGATAAGCCTTCGGTATAAAATAAAAATAATATGAGTAACTACGTGATATTTCCAAACGTTTTGTGGAACAGAAACACAAAATAATAACTCGATAAAAAAAACATCACGAAGTTACCACTTTAGGTAGTTGCACTTGGGAATGCTCAGATGGAGCTTACTAGTGTAACAATAGTTCGTGAGTCAATCCAAGTCCTCTTAGAGAAGATAGCAATTCTGAATGCTATGAATCAAACTCAAACTCAAAGCATTTATTTCAATTAAACCTTTAACAGGCACTTTTGAATTGTCAAGAAGTCGGTCAGTCATAAAATATGAAGCTAGTTGCCCATTCCAAAGCGTAGGTACCTATGGAGAAGAACGGGCAAGAAACTCCATGGACACTCTTTTTAAATTTCATTTTACAAAAACATTTGTTACATCATTTCTTTTGAATTTATGATTATATAATGTGAGAACGATGTAAAAAATAAAAAAGATGTCCGCGTTAAGAGCGTCCAGAATACAACAAATAGTAACAAAACAACAATCCAAAATTAAAACAATTAAAATAAGCCCAGGCGGCTAAGTGATGACCAGTCCCAACTGACGGCGCCCGTTCACGAACATGACGTATATATCAGCACCATTCAGCTCAACCACTTTGAAGGGAGCTAAATGATCCAACATACACGCCACCGCCAGCGAGACATTTGAGTGAGCATGACACACTATCAGCCGCCAGGGAATATTCAAGTCAATGAAAGATATATTATTACCCAGTAAATGGTAGCTATAGATTACATAGAACTCACATCTGTGCTATGCAATTATACAATACAAAGGAAATTGAGTTTGTACAATGCAAGGATAGTCTTACAATCTTCAGCAGCTCCAACAGTATTTTCAAGTGTTAGTCAATTAGTTGTGGAGCAGGACTAGCATTGAGCCAGGCATTTTTGTCAGCGATGTAATCCCCTAACTTATAATATGCCTGACTGCATAGTGTGCGTTTTATACAAGATTTAAATTTTGTCTCATTCAGTTGAAGAATGTGGGGAGGTATTTTATTATAACATTTTAGACAGTACCCCATAAAAGATGAATCTACTTTAGCCAGTCTGAAACCTGGTTCAACTAAAATAGGTCCCTATTTCTAGTACTATAATTATGTCTTTCACCTCTTTTACTAAAAAGATGTAAATTTTTCCTTACATACATGATGTTTTCATAGATATATTGACAAGGCACCTTCATGATGTTAATTTCCTTAAACAGTTCCCTTAGAGAATCGCGCCTGCGGAGATTATATATGGCTCTGATGGCTCTTTTCTGCAGAATAAAAATAGAATCGTTGTCTGCAGCCCGTCCCCAAAGTAAAATACCGTAAGACATGATACTATGAAAGTAACTAAAATAGACTAGTCTCGCGGTATCTACATCAGTAAATTGACGGATTTTTCTGACAGCATAAGCTGCTGAACTTAGCCGTCCTGCAAGAGATTTTAAATGAGGACCCCATTGTAGCCTTGAGTCGAGCGTGATCCCTAGGAAAACAGTTTCATCGACGAATTCTAGTTTCTCTTGATTCAATATTATCTCACAATCACTACCCTTGACATTTGGTAAAGAAAATCTTATGCACTTAGTTTTTTTTCCATTTAATACTAGATTATTAGCAGTGAACCAATTTTGGACCTGCAGTAGGGCGTTATTTACGTCGTCAAAATTTGTAGCACGTCTATTTACCTTAAAAATTAAGGAAGTGTCATCAGCAAATAACACCATTTGTGGTTGATTTTTTAATAAATGGAGTAGATCATTAATATACACTAGAAAGAGGAAAGGACCCAATATCGAGCCTTGTGGCACACCAATTTTTACTATTAAACCAAGTGAATTGACACCATTTATTTGAACTTGTTGTTGTCTATTATTTAAATAAGAACTAACTAAACTGAGCGCAAGTTTTCCAAGTCCGTAATGCTCAAGTTTCAAAAGCAAGGTTTGGTGGTCGACGCAATCAAATGCCTTGGAGAGGTCACAAAAGATTCCTATGGCATCTTGGGCCTCTTCCCACGCGTTAAAAATGTGTTTTAATAAAGTTACGCCGGCGTCGGTCGTACAACGTCCTTTGGTGAAACCGTACTGTTGATCGTGTAGGATTTTATTCGTGTTAAAATGATTGAGCATTTGATTAAGCATTATCTTTTCAAACACCTTGCTGAAAACCGGCAAAACGGATACGGGTCTATAATTATTGGTGTCTTTACTGTCTCCGGATTTGTAAAGTGGTATAACCTTACTGTATTTCATTAAATCGGGGAAGACTCCTTGATCCACACACGAATTAAATACTAAGGCTTAGCCTTAGTATTTAATTCGTGTAAATAAGGTGCAATAGTCTCAATTATGGAGGTACAGATCTTAATGGACATTCCCCAAAGATCTTCGGTCAATTTGATCTTAATTTGCTTAAAAGCTTTAATTACAATTAAGGGGTTAATGTGCCTAAAGTTAAATTCAATCGGGCAGGCTGAAACGTTCGCCCTTACTAAATCAAAAGCGAGCGAGGGCGAGGAATTTAAGGTTTCAGTTGTTTTGAGTGGGATAATATCTGTATACTTTGAGGTCATCAGCATATACTATGTGGGTCATTTTTATCTGTTTTCCTTCTTAGTTTTAATCATGATCTGGCAGTTTGAGTAATTTACGCGGCCTACCCAAATGTCCTTTCTTTGGTATTGTTCGTCGAATCGTTGAGCTCCTCAATTTCTAAGTTGAGCTGCACGATTTTTGACAAATGCGTGCACTGATTGGACAGGTCCGCTCAATCTGTGTGGTTCTTTCCTCAAAAGACCATTTCAGACATCAATCTACATGGTCTTCACACGATCTGACCAAGATTTTGTCTGGACTTTAAAAGAGACTGTGACCTCTGAGTTTGTTTCGGCCTTTCTTCTCAGAGTAGTCAAATAGGAAACGCCGACCACATCTAGTTTAAAAAATATGATGACGTGTAAAAGTGTTTGTAAAAACCTACTTACAGAAAATAAATCATTTATCATTTATAACAAAAAATTGGAATGAAGAAAACAGTTACCAATATTATTTATAAAAATAATGAATAAAAGAGGACCTAGAATAGAGCCCTGTGGGACACCAGATGTAACCCCAGTAGTATGAAGATTGCTCCTTCCGAGCAAAGTACAATGGCGAGGAAATTCCTAGGTCACCGTGATAAATACCGACGAAATAATTTACTATGTTTTATCAAATCAAGTTTATGGCCTATTGAAGTCTGGCAAAATAATCATCATTAATGAAAACATAATTGACTAGTTTACTGAACTTTTAATGTTGCCATGTAATAAAAATCTTGGTTAAGTTACAAAAAATGCTTTGCTTTTGCATTAATTGGTACATGTCTGCATCAGAATATAAATGTGAAAATAAAAATAAACGACCTGGATAAAAGAAACGACTAGTGATCCACTTTAGCCCTGGATCGAAAGAGAAGAGCTAGAAGTCATGGGAAGGCTCCTTGATTAACACATGAATTAAATACTAAGGCTAAGTAAGGTTCTATATGTCTCAATTATGGAGGTATAGACTTTAATGGACATTCCCCAAAGATCTTCGGTCAATTAATAATAAAAATAAAAATGTTTTATTGTCGCCAGTTAATACATTCATCTTAGCTTAGAGTAATCAACATTTGCATCGTATTGATGTATTGCACAAAAGGTGCTGCTGCTGATTCCCAAGCTAAGCTTGAGCTTGTATTATGGGAAACAGTGATCAGCCGCAGGAGGTATCACATAATGAATACGAATACATTGGTTTGAATGTCGCTGCAGTAGACTTACAATGTTCTTAAGATAGTTTTAATTCTTATTCTATAATCTAATTTTGTTTTTATTTATTTGATTTTAAATTTATTTGAGTTTAAGTGTGTGGGGGTGTGTGTGTGTGTGTGAGGGTGTATGTATGGTGTGAGTGTGTGTATGTGACAGTTTGTTTAGAAGCATTGTGTGATATAATGTTACGCAATACATGATAGTAGGTCTTCCGTCTTCTGATAGTTTAATAGTTGAAGCCATTCAGAGACTTTACCTTTAAGTTCGTGTCTGCTACAAGAAATAATGTTGAGTTGTTTGTTTGTAGAGTTGTATAGCTTACAACTTATGACCTTGTACTGTCTCCTTGCGAAGGAGGTCCTGCATTGAACATTTGGGCACACAGGCATTTTGCTGCGTCTGTTGGGGTTGGGTAATGGTACGCTTGGATGCTTCCTGAGAATAGTTCTGAGCACAAAGAGTTGACGAACTGTTAGGACCTTCCATTCAGAGTATAGTTGAGATGTCGGATATCTGTACGGCTTTCTTGCCGTCACTTTTAAATCAAATCAAATCAAATCAAATCATTTATTTTTGCTGAATACACTGTTACAATGGTGTTATAAGAATTACATGTTTCAAGTGATTCTACCGTAAGACATGCAAAAATTTATACAGTCTTAGTTATTCATCAATTAATCAAAATAGACATTGAAATAAATAAAATTAGATGAAATAAGCGTGTATTCCCGTTGTCCCCGTGATCTGTGTCCCCGTTACGGGGACAACGGGACGTCATAAAATTTACTTACCGTTGTCCCCGTTATGACGTATGGGCAACGGGGACAACGGGACGTCATAAAATTTCCTTACCGTTGTCCCCGTTATGACGTATGGGCAACGGGGACAACGGGACGTCATAAAATTTCCATACCGTTGTCCCCGTTATGACGTATAATACGTTATAGTTATAATAAGTTAAAGTCATAGTGGAGAATAAATTATTTATTAAATAATAAAAATATTAAGATTATTTCAATGTCAATGTCAAAATTAGTTATTAAAAGATACATGCATAATTCATTGAATAATTGATTTTACTTGATGTCACTGTGAGGTCTATAATTTGGCAAAATTATCATTGAGGAAGTCATTCAAGTTATAGTAGCATTTATTAACCAGAATTTTTTTTAGACTTTTCTTAAATAGGGCCGTATTCATTGCCCTTATTTCTTTAGGTAGTTTATTGAAGATTACAGGTGCCATATGGAACACACTCTTGTACATTAAAGAGGTACATGTTCGGGGTACATAGAGGCGTAGTGCGTCCTGTTGTTGCCTATTATTTATTTCTGATGCTAATTTAAATAGGTTTTTATTGGTTTTCACAAATAATGAGACCTCATAGACATACAGACTTGGGAGAGTCAGAATCTTATACTCCTGGAAAAACGGTTTACAGGTTTCGACCATTTGAAGCCCAAACATAGCCCTTAAGCATGTTTTTGTGCTTTAAAAATTATGTCAATATCTGTCGAATTTCCCCAGAAAATTACACCATACCTCAGTACTGAAGCAACTAAACCATGATAAGCCGCTAACAACGTATTTATATTTGAGACCTTTCTAAGTTCATGTAGGGCATATACTGATTTATTCAATCTTTTGCACAATGTTTCAATCTAGGATTTCCAATTTAACTTATTATCCAGAGTAAGCCCAAGAAATTTTGTTAATAGGACTTCAGCTACAGGTTCACCCTTATAGTTAATCTTAGGTGTACCTGCAATTATACGCTGACTGAAATGCATTATTTTTGTTTTCCCAATGTTCGCCTTCAGATTGTTACTATCTAACCATTGAATGATTGCATTAAGGCTACTGTTTATATCATGCTCGTAAGATGTTCTGTCATTACACTTAATTGCAACGGTGCTGTCGTCAGCAAAGAGTGTCATTGGGTTTGAATTCGCGTTCGGAAGGCCATTAATGTTTATAATGAAAAGTAGTGAGCTTAATACGCCTCCCTGTGGGACACCGTACTGAATTTCACGTCCCCCTGATAAATATGTCTCCCCCATCTTAGTTCTACTATTAATTCTATTAATTTGTGTAAATTGGGTGCGGTTCTTGAGGTACGTTTCTATTAATTTTAAAACGTTGCCCCTTATGCCATATAACTCGAGCTTATAAAGTAAAACGTCATCCACCACGTGATCGAAAGCCTGTGTCATGTCCATGAAGATGCCGCAGATCGGTATTCGCCTGTCGACATTAGACATTATGATTTCTAAGAGCTCATATATAGCAAGGTTGATACTTTTATCTTGTCTGAATCCTTTTTGTTCCTTAGCTAAGATGTTATGGGTTTCAAAGTATTTAGTCAGCTCTCTATAAATGTATTTTTCAAAAATTTTTGAGACGTTTCGCAGTAAGGCAATAGGTCTATAATTAATCATGCTTTCTTTACTCTCTTTTTTATGTATCGGTTTTATAATTGCTACTTTTAATTTTTCTGGGTATACAGGGTGTCCCAGAACTCAACGTCAAGCCGAAACGGGGCGACAGGATTGATCGTAAACATCATGAGAAAAATCAGAAAATAAATCTATCCCATCCAGTTTGAAAATTATGGGCATTTAAGAAAAACCTAAAAATTTGGTCACACTGTAACCATTTTTCGGTTATTGTGGTTAATTTTTATTATTTTTGTTTATTTAAATCTTGGAAACGTAACCCTAAATAACATTTCTAAGAATCACAGTCAAAAATAATGACACAATTGCCCCAAGTTTCCTAGAATTAAGACTTTGTTAAAATATGAATTTAAAATTTCCAAAATTTGTCGACTTTGAAAGGCCCTGCTTTTAAAAAAATGTATTAGAGTGCCTTGGCAAGTGCCATTAAAAGTTGGCGCATTTAATGAGGATTGTAAAAAGGTGCAATACTTCTTAGTTTCATACTAAAAAACCGGGCAAGAGCGAGTCGGACTCGCGCACCGAGGGTTCCGTAACATCCGGGTTTATGCATAAGGTTTATGTTTATGAATTTAAATGTTTTTTTTTTATTTTTGAGTTGATTGAATGAATGGTAAATTGTAGTTTACGATTTATGACGTATTAAAAAAAACTACTTACTAGATCTCGTTCAAACCAATTTTCGGTGGTAGTTTACATAGTAATGTACATCATATATTTTTTTTAGTTTTATCATTCTATTATTTTAGAAGTTACAGGGGGGGGACACACATTTTACCACTTTGGAAGTGTCTCTCGCGCAAACTATTCAGTTTAGAAAAAAATGATATTAGAAACCTCAATATCATTTTTGAAGCCCTACCCATAGATACCCCACACGGATGGGTTTGATGAAAAAAAAAATTTGAGTTTCGGTTCTAAGTATGGGGAACCCTAAAATTTATTGCTTTTTTTCTATTTTTGTATGAAAATCTTAATGCGGTTCACAGAATACATCTACTTACCAAGTTTCAACAGTATAGTTCTTATAGTTTCGGAGAAAAGTGGCTGTGACATACGGACGGACAGACAGACAGACAGACAGACAGACAGACGGACAGACAGACAGACAGACATGACGAATCTATAAGGGTTCCGTTTTTGCCATTTGGCTACGGAACCCTAAAAAGGAGTAAAAAAATAAAAACCTCAAGTAACCCGATTTTTGCTAACCCATTTTACTCAGATAAAATGTTTTTTATTCGCACAAGCTCTTGGTAGGTTCTTGATTTTACGGCAAAATGATGAGAGAGATGTATAGTGGACATGTTTGCCATGAGTGAGCGAGACAGATAGTGACGCCACTTTTACCAAAGTCAACAAAAGTAAGTAAAATTAATAAAATAATGAAAAAATTTGACCTAGATTAGTTGAGGTTTATTGGAATAAAAGTCAGATAGGTAAATAACATTTTTTATTAGAACAAATGTTCAAATTGTTTACCATCAGCCTCAATACACGCCCTACATCTTCTTAAAAAAGATCTACTTATTAGGCGGGCATATCCTCGAGAGTTGATGTCCTCAGCAGCTTGAGAAATTCGTTCACGCAGCTCGGCTACGCTCTCAATAGGCTTTGAATAAACTTTTTCTTTGAGAACGCCCCAATAAAAAAAATCCAGGGGATTTAAATCTGGGGAACGGGCTGGCCACGAGATAGTGCCTGAACGTCCAATCCACCTTCCCAGATATTCCTGGTCAAGGAAATCTCTTACTGCGTAATGCGCTGGGCAGCCATCTTGTTGATACCACATGTGACGAAGATCTGTTAGTGCGCGTAGGCATGGTAGATAACAAGGATGCCAACACAAAAGTCCAATTCCAAAAGAGAGAAGCTAAAGTTGCCGGTATGTAATCAACAAGTTCAATTCACAAAAATCCAAGTCCAAAAAGAGAAGCCAAAGTTGTCAGTACTAAATCAACACAAGCGAATACGGAAAGGTGCGCAGTAGACGAATGAGCGAAACGTACTAACTGGTGTCAGACTGGTAGCGTAGCCATTTGCTTGGTATGGCGTCTGTATCTGTTTCATTCGCACTCGTTTAAACGATGCATCTTCGTCTCACTGCGTGGCGTCGCTATCAGTCTCGCTCGCTCATGGCAAACATGTCCACTATCCATCTCTCTCATCATTTTGCCGTAAAATCAAGAACCTACCAAGAGCTTGTGCGAATAAAAAACATTTTATCTGAGTAAAATGGGTTAGCAAAAATCGGGTTACTTGAGGTTTTTATTTTTTTACTCCTTTTTTTAGTATGAAACTAACAAGTATTGCACCATTTTACAATCCTCATTAAATGCGCCAACTTTTAATGGCACTTGCCAAGGCACTCTCGTACATTTTTTTAAAAGGAGGGCCTTTCAAAGTCGACCAATTTTGAAAATTTTAAATTCATAGTTTAACAAAGTCTTAATTCTAGGAAACTTGGGGCAATTGTGTCATTATTTTTGACTGTGATTCTTAGAAATGTTATTTACGGTTACGTTTCCAAGATTTAAATAAACAAAAATAATAAAAATTAACCACAATAACCGATAAATGGTTACAGTTTGACCAAATTTTTAGGTTTTTCTTAAATGCCCATAATTTTCAAACTGGATGGAATAGATTTTTTTTTTTTTTCTCATGATGTTTACGATCAATCCTGTCGCCTCGTTTCGGCTTGACGTTGAGTTCTGGGACACCCTGTATACCAGTTTCAATAGACAGGTTTAAAATGTAACTCAGGGGTCGCGAAATACATTCCGTTACTAGCTTGATGACTTTAGTGCAGATACCGTCATATCCTACACTATTGGTGTTTTTTAGCCCTTTTATAATTTGTTTTATATCTTCTGGTAGACATGGCTTCATGAAGATTGAGTTTAGCCTAGATGTTAGGTATTGCTTATGCTGATCGATGTGCATAGTATTAATGGGTGATATCTTATCTCCAAAATAGTCATTAAATTCATTCGATATGTCATACGGATTTGTCACGATATTATTATTCGATTCAATATATGGGATAGATTCTAATGGTCTGTTTTGCTTTGCAGTATTAATAATTTGCCATACAGCTTTTGGTTTATTACTAGCGTTCAAGATATTGTGATTGTTTTGTGCTCGTTGAGTCAAAGATACAATCCTCTTCAGTCTTTTGGTATATTGCTTCAATTTTGATTTATTGTCCGCACTTGGTGTTTTTCTATATTTCCACAGTAGTTCACGTTTCTTAGCGCTACAGGTCTTAATACCCCGTGATACCCACTTGCTTTTTTTGTGGAGGTGTATGGTTATAGTTTTGTAGGTAAAGCAAAGTTCATAAAACAACTGAAATGTATCAAGGAAAAGATTATATGCTATGTTTGGATCACAAATACTGTAGATATCTGCAAATGACATTTGACCTAAATAATATTTGAATTTGGCCTGATTTTCTACGCATAAATCCCGTCTCCTGATTCTCCAGTTCTTCATTATACATATGTTTCTCACTTGACATTTTAACAATTGTGCGGTGTGGTCAGACAGTGCTAGTTCAATTACTTCTGATTTACATGCTTTCCCAAAGTTATGGGTAAAATTGTCAATACATGTTTTACTTAGATGTCTGGTAGGTTCTTTCAATTGTAATTTTAGATTATAATTTAATAGTAAATATTCAAATTCGTTTGTCAACTTACACTTATTTAGAATATTAATATTAAAATCTCCAGCTATAACAATCTTATGTTTGTGATAGTGTTTATAGAGTAAGGTTAGAATCTTGTTCAGTCTGTCAAAAAATATATCAATATTACTAGCTAGGGGTACTCTATACACACAGACAATAACAATTTTGTAATCCGTCAGCTCAATAGCACTACACTCAAACGCTGAGCAGACTGAACAACTCGTTAATGTTAATATTTCTTTACAATTATGTCCCTTCTTGACAAATATACAAGACCCGCCTCTTTTTGAATTCGTTCTAGAGTAGCATGATTCCAAGTTATAGTTGGGAATCGAACAGATGTCCTCACACCCGGACATCATGAAGTGCTCGGTGAGACAGATAACATCAACGTTTGATTTTTTATCTAGTAATTCTTGTAGGGCAACTGTTAATAACTGCGATTTTGTCCGTAGCCCAGCAATGTTTTGGTGAAGAATGTTTAGATATTTAGGGGCGAAAAAGAGATTCAGACTCTGGGACTTCTTCGTCCGACAGTTTTTCTTTTACACTCCTTGTATTTTCTTGCTTAAGGGCGCTATTACAAAATCGAAGTGCTCAGTTTTAGGTAAATTCGACGGCGCGCGGCAGCGGATGCGCACGTGTGCATCTAAAGAGGTATGCTACGCACACATGCAAACGGCTATGCGTCCGATGCCAGGAACAAACCAACAAGAGCCTTTGCTACTTTGTTTTCGAAATAAATTAAATTACTGTTATACATAGTTCATGAAATATTATTTGTACTAATGAATGTTTCCTAGAACAGCAGTTTATCTATAGAATTACTATAGGGTCATAAACATATACTTGATTTTTTTTTTCACAAACTAGCACGCAGCAGCACTTGATGGTGTGTAGTTACCGCAACCTATAGACGCTTGCGATGCCAGAAGCATTACTTGCGCGTTGCCAGCCAGTTTCTAAGAAAGGAATCGCACTGATACTTTTTGTTGGTAGGTACCTAATTTTTTACGAAGTTTCTTTATATGTAATTTATTCAGCAGGTAGGTAGACATTTAAGTACTTATTTATAGAAATAAGTGCAATGTGATGTTGTATCTACAGTTTGGATAAAAAAGTCAAAAGAAAGTAAAAAAGGCAAATCAAAAGTAATTTTATTCAAATTAGGCTGAGAATCTGCACTTTTAGAACGTCAAAATTACATAAGACAGTCCCCAAAAACGCCCGCCCTTCACCATTTCCTAGCGCTTTCACTGAGAAGAAGAAGTGGCGCAACAAACTCCCCAGCAGTACAGGTCTGTTGTTAAAAAAATAATACCGGCCGAGTGCGACTCGGACTCGCACACGAAGAGTTTCGTACCACCGCAATAATATGCGCTGAAAAAATCACATCGCAATATAAAATACACATTTCGAAAAATTTCAACTATATGCCTATAACGGCTCATGAGCCACTGACAGACAGACGGACGGACGGTCAGCGGACACTTAGTAATAGGGTCCCGTTGGCACCCTTTAGGTATGGAAAAAAAAAATCTCTGATGTGGCAATAGACCGTGCTTTTCTCTAATCTATGATTTCAAGAAGCACGTACTCCTAATAAAACTAGTTTTTTCTGGTTCTGGTATTTTGAGGTTCCAGGGAGCCTAAAAAGGCCACTTTGGCAGAAGCATAAAAGGATAAAATTAAGAATCATAGTGGACAGCTAGCTGTTAAGTTAATCGTATCAAATCCCATTGGTGAAGGATTATTCAGTTATTTTTATTTGTCAGTGTTAAAATACCAATCAATCCAATCAAAATCCAATCCCAATCTCTTTGATTATACCTAACGTAGTGCAGCGAAAAAAGAAAAACACGGACTGCCTTCGCTATATCATGATTCATAATGTTATCCTTTTATGATTCTGCCAAAGTGGCCTTTTTAGCCCCCCAGAAATCTATAACTTTGAAAACTTTTATTACTTTTAGTTGATATTGAGTACCAGTCCACATTGCAACTACTTATGTCTGAAAATAATTATCTGAATTAAAAAAAAAAAAGTCAGAAAACGAAGACAACAACAACTATTAATTAAAATAGATGGACATTTTAACACAGCGCTCAGTACGTCTAACTAAAGATATCCAAGCAAAAAAAAAAAAACACTGTTTAAAGTGATTTTATTTTGACCTAAAATAATCAATTGCAGGCACATTAGTGTATTTTCGTTAACTGATTATTTTTCTTATAAGTATCTATGCGTTTTTCTTGTATATTTTTTACCATCTTCCTTATTTTGGTGGTCTGAATGTGTTCTGAAAGTTTCTCCATCTATTTTTAACCCCCGACGCAAAAACGACGGGGTGTTATAAGTTTGACGTGTCTGTGTGTGTGTGTGTGTGTGTGTGTGTGTGTGTGTGTGTCTGTCTGTGGCATCGTAGCTCCCGAACGGATGAACCGATTTTGATTTTGTTTTTTTTGTTTGAAAGGTGAATTAGTCGGGAGTGTTCTTAGCTATGTTTCATGAAAATCGGTCCAAGATGGCCGCCGCCACAAAATGGCGGATTACATATTTTTTCACAACTCCCTCAATATGGGTATCAAATGAAAGGGCTTGACTAGTAGAATACTAAACGCTATTACAAATTTCAAATCCAAGATGGCCGCCACCACAAAATGGCGAATTATATTTTTTTTTCACAACTCCTTCAATATAGGTATCAAATGCAAGGGCTTGACAAGTAGAATAATGTACACTATATTGAAAGGGAATGAGGAATATTAATTAACGAAGTGAAAACTAAAAACCTGAAAATATTTTTTTGTCCGATCAATGCTCTAGAACGATGAGGAAAGTGGAGTGATGACTGGTACCTACGACCACTGAGTTTGACTATTTTTATTACGAATGGAATTATCCTACTTAAAAAGCGTAGGTATTTCTGCATCAGATAGTGTCGCAGTCCCATTTTACAAACTAGATCTGAAATAAGTACCTAAGATATCTAATAGCTATGAAATACTTGTACGAAAGTTGAATAACTAAAGGAAGAATTAGAAAAAAGGATATAATAAAACAAAAAAGCCTGTTTAGTCTTAAAAATTATTCTTCAACTATAAATTAATAGGTAATTATTTTTTGACGGATAAAAACCCGATTAAACACCAAACTACGTGAATCTTAAAACACAAGAAAATAAAAAAATACTCAAATTAAGGAGTCCCTACAAAAAGCATGAAATAAAAAATTAAATTTAAAATTTAAAAAACCCCCGACACAAAAAAATAATAAAATTAAATGTAGGTAATTTGAAAAGGATCAAATAATTTAAAAACCCCCAACTTAAAGAATCTAGGTAACGAGACTAAAACAGATAAATTCATATGGAAGTCGGGGGACCGTTCTGTGGAACACCTTCTATGCTAAGAGGTCCCCCGACTGCCATATGAATTTATCTGTTTTAGTCTCGTTACCTAGATTCTTTAAGTTGGGGGTTTTTAAATTATTTGATCCTTTTCAAATTACCTACATTTAATTTTATTATTTTTTTGTGTCGGGGGTTTTTTAAATTTTAAATTTAATAATGGGACCTTATATTTACGTAAGTTTTTTAGGGTTCCGTACCCAAAGGGTAAAAACGGGACCCTATTACTAAGACTTCGCTGTCTGTCCGTCTGTCCGTCTGTCCGTCTGTCCGTCTGTCCGTCTGGCCGTCTGTCCGTCTGTCCGTCTGTCCGTCTGTCCGTCTGTCCGTCTGTCCGTCTGTCCGTATGTCTGTCACCAGGCTGTATCTCAAGAACCGCGATAGCTAGACTGTTGAAATTTTCACAGATGATGTATTTCTGTTGCCGCTATAACAACAAATACTAAAAACAAAATAAAATAAATATTTAAGGGGGGCTCCCATACAACAAACGCGATTTTTTTGCCCTTTTTTGCTCGATATCAAAAATGGTAATAGGTAGGCCCTTGAAATATTCACAAAATACTCAGTTGTATTTTAACTTTAATAATAAATATTAAAAAAAAAAAATAATATTTAAGGGGGGCTCCCATACAACAAACATGTTTTTTTCGGCGTTTTTGCCTTGTGGTACGGAACCCTTCGTATGCGAGTCCGACTCGCACTTGGCCAGTTTTTTTTCTATAATACAGGATATACATATTCGCGTTAGAATATCATAGGAAAATACTTATGCATTACAATCCGACCTTCTCTAATAAAAAAAAAACACTTGTATTAAGATGTGTTGGTCGCGCTTTATTCTTGGCGAATTGGTGAGCGAGACCACGTGACGGCAACAGCGAGCGAGCGATACGTCCTCTCTTTGAAAGCGCTCGGTGCGGACTAAAGCTAAGACCGCGCGTCCCGAGATTTATATTGATAAATAGCATTGCATACATCAATTATTTAAAAATATTAATTTACTTTCAATTAGAGTTATTTTTTTTTCAAGCAAGGTTACAAAGTAACCTTAGTTATTAAATACTTTTTGTTTGAATTTCTTTTATATATTCATAGATAAAAAATATAATTTCGGGCGAAAAATTATCATTAACTCTCTGTTTTACGGAATTATTTTTGGTGTATTACTGTATGAAACATCATAAATTGATGTATGCATACCATAGTAGAAGATACAGTTGTATTGTAGATATTTTTATAAATGGTTAAACTATTATATCTTCGATGTAACAGGGCATCGCGAGATGCCCGAAAGTAAAATTTTATGAAACAGCCTTTGCAGAAACAAGTTTTTTACTGATTTATGTGAACAAACTGGAATATTTATTGAATGCGCTCCCAAAAGAAGGAATCAAACTTTCTCGGGCATGTATTTTTTTTACTATTGTGGCTTTAGTTAAATCATAATCACACATCAAAACTCGAGTCAAACGCTCTAAACAAGAAAAAATTGTGATAGCCCTCTTAATTGCCAATATCAAATCAAAGAGGTCGCTAAATATAATCTTCATACCATGATTATTTATTGTTCCAAAACGTGTATATAAGGAATGGTGGTAACTTAAACTCAAATTCGAGTCTAGATGATACACATGCTCATGGGTCATAATGTCCATATATAGCATACCATTGAATAGTTCCAGTCTTGAGTTATATATATTGCAGTTGTAATAGTAGTCAGATTTGAATGTCGGTAATGTAATTATAATATTAGTATGATTCATGTCCTGTAGTATACTTCTAATGTCAGTTATTATGTCATAATAGTTATTTGTCTTTCTAAAGTCTTCTTCTCCCACCATAATTATGCAAAAGTCATTCATTGTGAAGTTTGATAGTTTTGTTTGTATATCCTTTAGGAGACATTTAATTCCAACATTTGGTGTAAGATAGTGACATATGTGGTAGTATCCTAGGAAGTATTCTTCTGCTAAGGTTAGTATGTTATTGCTTTTATTTGCACTAATAATGCAGAGTTTATTTTTAACTGCGGTCTGCGAATAGGGCGTCCCATTAGATATATTATCCATACAAGACTTGACAGGTGGCGCCATCTGTGCACTGGAGTGCTGTGCTGTATTGTTTTGTTGATCTGCTCTTCCCACAACATTGCTTTTATTTCCTATGGTAGACTCCGTTTGAGTTTGTTTGTTACTACGAGGTTCTTTTAACTGCTGTGAAATTTTTCTAGGGGTTTTGAGTGGAGATTGGCTTGGACTAGATACTATTTGTTTATACATAGAATTTTTGCGGCTTAGGTTTTCATTCGCCTTTTTTAGGGTCTCATTTTCTAGTAACAATGTATCTATGTCGGTATTAGCACTCAATGGTTTTGTAGTCAGGCCATCAATTTGTTTTTGCAGTTTGGTTATGATATCAACATTTTCATCCTCCGATATATCAGGAACGCTATGCATAGTGCCATCTAGTGTGTGATTATTGGCACTCTCATCTAGATTGGTATCAGAGTGCGCACGCGCACGTCTCATTGTGACATTTTCTGTCTGATCCATCACTTTAGACAGTGTGCTATGTAGTGCAGATGTAGTCCGATAGATGTCGCTTTTCTCAGCTTTGTTGTACTGACAAGTGTTTTATTTAAATTTGAATAGTTGAAAATTAACGATTTTTATTTTGCACTTATATCGATTCAAGTCGTTATGTGTGATATGAAAGATTGTACCTGGTTTATTATAGTGTCGAAGGCTTCCTGATTCAGTCCAAGTCAAGTATTATGTTGTTGTCACTTATTTGTTTACGTTTTATGATCTGCAGGAGCTTTGCTTATTTCGTCACTTTGCACCTGAGGTTTTAGGAGATAACGATGTATAGCTTTGAGAAGCACTTAATACTTTAAATAATTATAGCACTTATAACTTTATTGTAACATTGTAGTTATACATAGATTTGATTTTCACACCGCTCTTTGTGCTTTGTGCTCTTTCTAAGCTCAGTAGATGCGTCTTTGCGGCCCCTCCCCATACGGTAATGCAGTATTGTACTACGGATTGACAAAGGTATACGAGTCTGTGTTGTTTCATAGTAGCACTGTCCCTAAGCGTTTTAAACACATGAATGAGTCGTCTTACTCTGGAATTTACTGTACTTATGTGTTTATCCCACCTCAAGCCACTGTCCATGTGCAGGTACTCCTAGATATTTCACACATTCCGCGCGAGTGATTTCTTGGCAATTGCAGTTGGTCTGTGAGACGCAAGTGTGTGCTTGTATGGAAAATGCTCGCGGTGGAGTCTTAATTACCCGATTGCGTCAGAAGGAGGGTTATGTTTTTCGAGTGTATGTATGTATGTATGTATATTTCTTTGGCACGCTCTGTAGCCTAAACGGCTTGATCGATTTCAGCTTGAGAGGTGCCGTTAGATTTGTCTTAATTGTGAGAGTGACACTGGGTATATCAAAATTGAAAAAAAATTAAAATGGCCGATTTATGGCGCAATATGTCTTCAAAAAAAATTTTTTTTTTCGAAACCTATCGAGTGTGGTATCAAAATAAAGGGTTTTAAAAGGTGATTACAAAAATATACATAACTTATATGGTTAAAAGTAATTCGAAGTGACAAAACGTAAAAAACAAGTACCAAGAACTAAATCGTTTGCGAAATCTTTCACATTTGTAAACTAAAAAGCTGGAAATAAAAAAATTAATTACATAATAAAAAAACCCGACTGCGAAACTGAAAAGCTACAAACAAGCCCATTTTAAATTAAATAAAAGTTGGAAGCAGGCGGGACCCATACCATTTTTATCATATTTTCAAATTCAAATGGGTCCCGCCTGCTTCCAACTTTTATTTAATTTAAAATGGGCTTGTTTGTAGCTTTTCAGTTTCGCAGCCGGGTTTTTTTATTTTGTAATTAATTTTTTTTTGTTGATGGAGAAGGGAACAAATTGCGTTTTGGTTAGGTTGAGGGTTAGTAGGTTGCGAGTCAGCCAGTTTTTCACTTTGGCTAGTGCGAATTCTGCTCTCTCTTTAACAGTGTGCCAGTTTGGGCCCCAGACATATTTGATCTTAATTTACTTAAAAGCTTTTATTACTGCTACGGGGTTAATATGTTTAAATTGAAATTCAACCGGGCAGGCTGGAAAGTTCGCTCTTAATAAATCAATACGTCGGGTGAGGAATTTAAGGCTTCCGTCGTTTTTATGGTTAATTAGTACAGACATTTACAAGTTCTTGAGCTGCTTCTAAATTAGAGCACCACATGAAGTCTCCAATGTGTAATCAGTGTTTCGTTTTTTATTCCTACTAGTTTCGTTATAATTATAATTTTCCAAACTGTTTTTTTGTTTTATTTTCTGCTGATTTGAACAGTACAGTTACATAATAAAAAGTTAAATTTTTGTCAGGCAAAGTGACCGAAAAAAGGTTGCATATATTCTTAAACAAGGATGAATGACAAATAAATAACATGCAGGATTTGATAATATTGCACTAATAACAAATAAACACCTGAATATAAAATAATAATTACATATACCTACGTACACGTACGTACACTGAATGTACGTACATCTAATTAAATTCCTCTCTAAATATAACATACTGTCGCCTTCTCACTGTTTGGGCTTAGACAAGGAAAGTCTTCTGAGGATGCATTTCTGTCTTTAACTTCTGCTCTGGTAGACGGTGTGGATATTGGAGGTAAGTGTCTAGCAGTTTTTCTTGACCTCAAAAAGGCCTTTGTTACAGTGTCTATCACCATACTTTTACATATGCTAGAAAGCATCGTCAGGGACTCTCCTCTCTTGAACTTTTTAAATGCTACCGAGTAAGCGCAGGCAAACGGTTAAAATTGCAAAATACACTAGCTTCAATTCAACCGTTACTTTCGGTTACTTTCGGAGTCGGTAAGGGCAGTATCATTGGGCCGACCTTGTTCCTATCTACATTAATAACCTATGCAACATGAAGATTGATGGCGGGCTCATATTCTCATACGCCGATGATACTGTCATTGTCTTCGCTGCTACGACTTGGGCAAATGTTAGGAGGTTGGCCGAATGTGGCCTTGCGAAGATAGCAGCTTGACTAAATCATAGTCTCCTCACACTAAATGCCTACAAATCCAACTACATCTGCTTTACAAAGTATAATAACTTACAACCGTCACAAGAATTCCAGAAATAAAATTCCACAACTGGCCCAGCCCCCCAACCCCGGACTGCTCATGTGTAAAAATAGACAAGTTACAGCATACTAAATAACTAGGTGTTATAGTTGACTAGCGCCTATCCTGGTACATGCACACCGAACTTATTATGAATAAAGAGTTAGGAAAGTGATATGGACTTTTAAAACACTGTGACATGCGGCTTCAAAGCAACTTCTGAAGCAAGTATACATAATTATCACTGGCCCAATCGGTCCTCACTACAAACAGAAGGCGCTACTTAGTCACTCCAACTGTATAGGTTAGATCTGCTTTTGCTAAAAGGCAATACTCAAGGCAATCTTCCTACTTATACAACTTGCTGAATAAATAACCATGTATATATTCAATGAAGCTCCGAGACTGTAAAAAAGAAGTTGTAACTGATCGGTTTAAGTTTACCTTATACGATGTTGAGTCTATTGTATCTACGATTCTATAACCAAATTATTTACATTCAGGTTTTTTTGCATGGTAAGTGGAAGAAGATTTATTTGGTGTTACGCACCGTTCTCTTATAAGGTAGATATTACCTACCACATTCAATCTTAGGAATTTTTGGATAGCTTTCACCCCACAACTGTTAATCAAGCTTTTGTGTGTAATGGAAGAGTTTTTGATTTGATTGCCTGCCAGTGTGCTTATCGCCCATTCGCAAAGCAATCAGATTGGTTTTCGGATGAGCACATTGGCGCCGCACTTCACTTGAACTAGTCATCATTCTACAATGGTTTTGCTACTAGGTAAAAGTACTGGTATTACCAGAAAGGACATAGTGGATGGTGTGAACACCTTATTAAACTTAAACATAGGTAAGCTAATGTTGTGTGCTATATCTTACTCTGATTCTCTGTCAGAAGATGAAAATAAATATATGTCGGAAATACGTCATCCGTTTGACTATTCAGAACGTCAGCGCCATCTGGTGGAGCTGGACAGAGTCTAGCCCGAGTCCGTGGTGGGGTCGAGGAGAGCGAGCTTCGATGTGGAGCGGCGAACTTGACGACTGGACATCATGCGGACAACATGTGCTCAGAAACTGTCGCGCGTTCCGTATCGTTGAGTGTGTACCTACCTACAGTGTGTGATTCGCTAGTGTGATTAAACTGTTCGTAAAACTATAATCTGATTTGAACTGTAAACTGTTTTTCTATTGCGCAATAACCAGCACTACCCATAGTACGCCCACAGTAATTAAAATATGCCTGATGATAACGAGACACACTATACCTTCTCCGTCATATATATATAAATTGATTAACACTATTCACATGCTGACGTGTTATCATAGTGACATGTTATTGTTTTTTGACACTAATAAGTTTGTTAGTAGTTTTAAGTTAACTCAGAGAACTATATCTCTGTTTCGGGAATGTAGACATATGATTGCTATGTTGATAGCATTTAATATTAATGGGATTATAGCTAATAATATAACAAATTGTAATATTAGGAACGAGTCTGTGTTGTCTAGTTATACTAATAACATAGAGATGAATAATTATGAATCATCATGTTGTACGAAGGAGGGTCCACCTATAATACCAACATCATTGGTCGTGGCCCTACCAGTCAGATAGGGTATTCTCTTCCTGCTGGAACTCATACAGGCTCACTAGACACTTCATTCGTAGTTGTGGAGGTCACTCTGGATAACTCTTTAAACAATTTAGTAAGACAACAGAAGTTACCCCTTCAAATAACTAATTCATCATTCATTCATCATTTCAGCCGAAAGACGTCCACTGCTGGACATAGGCCTCCCCCAAGCCAATAACCAATTACTATTAGAGAATAATAAAAAGGTATCTTCTGGCAATATTACTCAGAATAATAAAAAAACTAAAGGGAGGGCAACATATTTTAAAATTATTTAACCAAAATATCCAAGGTTGCTCTTCTAAATTACTGGAAATTACTTTAGAAAATACCAAGTTTGATGTCATTTGTTTAACAGAACATTGGTTAAAAGCCCATCATGTAATGTCAATTAACTATGAAAACTATTGTGTAGTTAGCCATTTTAGCCGAACACGTATGCTACATGGCGGATCATTAATAATAGTTAAAAATTCTATTAAATCAAGGACTGAAACGACATCATCGGGCTGTCTGTTGAACACACCATTGAATTGTCTTGTGTTGAGCTCGATAAGCATGTGGACTATATGCGTATACAGACCTCCAAGTTACCAGAATCTAGCTGTGTTTGATTCTGTAATGGAAGATGTGCTAAATAAACTTTCTGCTAGTAGTAAGTCAATAATAATATGTGGCGATTTTAATATTATTTTTTTAGAAAATAACCCGAATACTATCAGATTATTAAGTCTGCTTAGGTGATTTGATTTGTCAAATTAATGTTTTTATTGAACCCACCCCAGTGACAGCTTCCTCTGCCACTTATATAGATAATATTTTCTGTAACTGTGATTTTTTACACAAACAAATTCTAAATAAGTTGCCATCTGATCACAGTAGACAAACAATAACATTTTACTCGTACATGCCTTTACATTTTTTTTTTAAATAAGGTTTAGGCCAAGTACTTACATGTAAAAAATCAGAGAAATTAAATAATTCTTTGGCTAGTAAAGTATGCGTTCAGAGTTTTAATAATCTATGTGACCCAAATGAGTTATACGCCGACTTCTTTTTCTAAGTATAAGAGTTCTAAGTATAGTTTTACTGCAACACACTGAACTAGATTTTAAACCTGTACCTTCAGACAAGAGAAGAAAGGATCTGGTTTGCACGAACGCTCAGACTAAACATGCTTTCTCAAAAATATTCTATTTATTTCTAGGACCTTTCTTATATAATAAATCTAACAAATTGCTTAAGATATATAATATAAGTTATAATAGGTGTAGTATAATGTTATTCGATTATTTAGCAAAACTAAATGACTCGGACACGGAAAAACTACTAGAGGTGCTGAACTAAACTAGCTGACTTAACTGTAATTACCGAACCTAGTATTATTTCATTATAATTTTAGTTATAGATATAAATACATCCCATAAACCTAGTTTGTTATAAAGTTGCGCAAAATATTGTATCTGCTTAGATACTGAAAATATATGTTGTAGCAAACCTTATTTAAACCACCAACGCCACCTATCATATAAGAGAGACACTGCAACATGCCGCTTCTCGACGTTAGATGGCGCTGTCGCGTTACGTCACGTTTCTGAATCGCGGTGTTAAGAGTCTCCGAGGGTTAATGACCTCCGCTAGTATATTTTATTGTTTCGAGAAGACTGAACTGACTGAACTAGTGGTGCATTCGTGAACTACGTCCTAATTGGAATAGTTACATGGGACTCCGCTATTAGGTTAGCCTAAACCTTGACTTCAAATTGTCTTTTTTTGGTTTAGAGGACACCTTATTCCCTCCTTCGTCCCTTCTGGGAAAAGGTTGAGTGGATTCGTCCTAGTCTGTACGTTGTGTAAATAAATCCTTCGCCTTCACAACAAGACTTCTTTGTGCCGGAAACGGTAACCACATCCTTTACAATGTTAATTTAATTCTCTGACTGTTTAACAAATACTTTCGTAGGGAAATAGCATGAAACACAGGTTTAAATAAACCTAGATCATGCATTACCTTCAGAGTTATATTTTTTACTGTAATCTCATATTTCTCATACCAGATTATTCCAGATTATTTTAATCCCATTATAGGCCTAGATTAATACATACTACTGAACCATGTACACTTTTTGTAAACTTATTATTTTTTCAATAACATTTATTTTATTATTTATATTTTTAAAGACTAAAAGTATTTACACATAGTTCTTATTTAGTGATTGGGCGACTCCAGGTATTCGTAAAAGCAGCGAAAACTTTTTGATATTTATGGCTTGAAGCAACATATGAATAACACAAGCTTTCATCAGTATGTTGCAACATTTTCTAAGACTTTCAAAAGTGTATGCAAAACAGCTAAAGCTCTTTATATTAGCAATAAAATAAAATCAGCCGATGATAAAATAAAAACTACTTGGTAAATAATAAATAATGAAACAGGTAAGAAAAAACAGCGTAATACTGAATTTAATTTAGAGACTGCACGTGATGGCCCCATCAATTCAGATGTAGAAATTGCTCAGGAATTCGACAACTTTTTTACATTTACATTAAAGCTACTGAAGCTTTAAATTCCTCACCCGCGCTTTTTGCTAACTTACTTAGAAAGAATGTTAAGGTATGCCCTTCGCAGTTTAGGTTTCAACACACAAATCCCCAGGCTGTTATAAAAGCCTTTAAAGATCTTAAAATTAAATCAACAGAAGATCTCTGGGCAATGTCTCTAAAAGTTTGTAGATTTATCATCGAAACGATTGCGCCCTATTTAGCTTTCATATTTAACATCAGTGTAGACCTATTAATAAAAAATGTAATATATTGTCCCACATTTAATTTATATTTTGTTACTCTATTTTGTTACAATGATTACCATTAACTTTATTAGAAATCTATCATTTAGTACTGGTAACAGTGAGAATTAAAGCGGAACAAGTAGATAGCGCTACAGAGTACAGTGCATTCTGCCGGCATTTTGTGAACGACAGCTTCATAGCTGTCGTTCACAAAAATTTGTCTAAGTTCTTAGAAACATGTTCACACTCTCATGAGTGTGAACATGTTTCTAAGAACTTAGACAAATTTTTGAGTGTTGTATCATCTTTTACGAGAGCCAGATGTCAGTATCTTATTTAGGTATTTAAGTTGTTATTATGAGCTATAAAGATGAGTTGTTAAATGTTCGAAAACTGATGACATTTTGATTTCATAATTTCGTGTAAATGAATTTTAAGTTACGTTAGAGATGTGGTTTCTGGTCAATTTTATTACATTTTGTTATGGTTTAATTTGTGACGTAACGAAATTGAACTGTTAGGCAGGAGTTATACCTGGTGAACGAGCGAACATATGTGCTCCTTTATTTCGTGAAAATATAGAGAACAGCTGTTTTTTTTCACGTTTTCGGGTTTGGTTTCCCTATCAAAAGTTGTTCATAATTATGAGGAAAATCACATGTTTAAGATCCAGTCACCCTTTAAACAATGTAATTATTCGCTTTCAAAGAGAGAATATAATTATGTGATTTGACTGATTTGATTTTGTAGCTGTGTTTAAAGTTTAGAAGTTTATTTTGTTTAAAAAAAAAATATTTTTTAATTAACTATTATATCTATTGTACTGATTAGTAAAATATAATGCGCAATTATGCATGTGATCTGGCAGCTTTTAAGTGGGTTAGCGTATGAAGGTGACTGTGATTAAGACACTCAGTTTTTATTGATTTTATTGTGAAAAAAAAAAAACGAATCAGTAAATAAAATATTTGGTGTTTTTCTTGATAATTATGTCCCCAACGTTATGATTCCATTTTGTTACATTTTGTTGTTAGGTACTACTACTATTTTTCTTTTTTGTAAAGTTTTTGTTATGGTACAAAAATTTTGAAATCCACCCAGTTCTCAGTAAGGTGTTTGAAAAGTTGATGCTCAATCAAATGTTACGACACTTTAATAAAAATTCCATCTTTCATGAACAACAGTACGGTTTCACCAAAGGGCGTTGTACCACTGACGCCGGTGTCACCCTAATAAAGAACATTTTTAAAGCCTGGGAAGAAGCCCAAGATGCCATTGGAATCTTTTGCAACCTCTCTAAGGCGTTCGATTGCGTAAAGCATGAGACACTTCTGCTGAAACTTGAGCACTATGGGATTAGGAATTTAGCTCTTGATTTACCAAGGTCATAGCTAAAAGATAGAAAGTATAATATATCGCCGGGTTAAAGGCAAAACCAACTATCTGCGATTTTGCCATTCGAATTGGCATTTGATTCTTTACCTAATGGTAAAACCAACTAAACCGCAGGACTTACCGTTCCCGAGTTACCGAATGTAAAAACCCGATTATATATTTAGTAGACTGAATTAAGAAACAAATAAATCGAGAAAGTGTATCTTTAGAGAATTAAAAACCAAGTGAAAAACTGAAAAAAATCGCAGATAGTCGGTTTTGCCTTTAACCCGGCGATATGTAGAGTAAAAGATAGAATAGTATCATGTCTTACGGTATTTTACTTTGGGGACGGGCTGCAAACAACGATTCTATTTTTATTCTGCAGAAAAGAGCCATCAGAACAATATATAATCTCCGCAGGCGCGATTCTCTAAGGGAACTATTTAAGAAAATTACCATCATGACGGTGCCTTGTCAATATATCTATGAAAACATCATGTATGTAAGGAAAAATTTACATCTGTTTAGTAAAAGAGGTGAAAGACATAATTATGGTACTAGAAATAGGGACCTATTAGTTCAACCAGGTTTCAGACTGGCTAAAGTAGATTCATCTTTTATGGGGTACTGTCTAAAATGTTATAATAAAATACCTCCCCACATTCTTCAACTGAATGAGACAAAATTTTAATCTTGTATAAAACGCACACTATGCAGTCAGGCATATTATAAGTTAGGGGATTACATCGCTGACAAAAATGCCTGGCTCAATGCTAGTCCTGCTCCACAACCACAACTAATTGACTAACACTTGAAAATACTGTTGGAGCTGCTGAAGATTGTAAGACTATCTTTGCACTGTATAAACTCAATTTTCTTTGTATTGTATAATTGCATAGCACAGATGTGAGTTCTATGTAACCTATAGCTACCATTTACCGGGTATTAATATGTCTTTCATTGACTTGAATATTCCCTGGCGGCTGATAGTGTGTCATGCTCACTCAAATGTCTCGCTAACGGTGGCGTGTGTGTTGGATCATTTAGCTCCCTTCAAAGTGGTTGAGCTGAATGGTGCTGATATATAATTTGATTTACGCGATTGGCATTCAACGCTTGCAGACGTGCTCATCATTGCGAAATATTAATAAATAAATTACGCTTGTATAATCAGTGACCTAGTTATAGTGATTTTGCGTGTTATACAAATAAATACTATAGTGAAAAGTTAAAAGAATGGACTGATTACGTAATATATTTTTTAAAGTGATATATTGAAGGCAGCCCCTTTTAATCGGAGCACGATGATTCGACGTAGCCCTCCACCAACACCGACCCCGGTACCGACTCCGGCTCCTACATCGCCCCAACAACCAACACCAACCCCGATACCGACACAGGCTCTTTCATCGCCCCAACAACCAGGACAGGACCAACATCACACGGCTGAAAAAAAAATTGAGACCTTGGACACCAATGAAATAAGCAACTGGATGATTACTATAGAAAAATGTCTGAATGAAGTTTGTTCCATTGCTCAGGACGGAAAACTGAACTCCGAACAGAAGCTGAGGATCAATTCCCTATCGCGCAGGGTAGGAAATGGCGTATCCCAGATGGCATTATTCTACCAGGACTTAAAACAAAAGGCCAGAGAAATGCAAATCTCACTACAAGCACTGAGAGAAAAACGAGACCTCACAGATTGCCTGGACAATTTCCGTAAAACAATCCAAGACAGCATTGCAGAAAACTGCGCCCAACCAACAAAGACACAAAATGCTTCCTTTGCTGATATGGTAAAGATGAACAAAAATAACTACTTGCGCCCCAGTAACCTAAGCTCTATCGCAATTTATCCTGATGATAAATTGAAAACTAGTGACGACACAAAATCTCTGGTTCAAAAAATAATATGCCCAGAACAACTGAAACTGCACGTCAGAGGTTTGCGTAAAACCAAAAATGGAGGAGTTATCATCAGCACTCAAACCAAGGATGACATAGAGAAACTACGAAACTCGTCACAGCTAAGTAGTTCCGGCCTGAAAGTTGAAGAGCCCCACAAGAAAAGACCTAGAATTATAGTGATTGGAGTACCCTCAGCCCTAACTGACCAAGAAGTCTACGACTGCATATATGAGCAAAACCTAGCCGACAAGCTACCTAATCTGCCTCGTGAATCTGTCCTATCCTCTTTAAAACTAAGTCACAAGTCGGGAAAGAAAGAAGGACCAACGTGCAATTTTATTTTAGAAGTTCCTGCCAACATAAGAAAAGCCCTTATTAACCAAGATCGAGTATTTATAAATTGGACTTCCTGCCCAGTTAAGGATTTCACACTTGTGACGAGGTGCTTTAAATGCCAACAGTACGGGCATGCTGCAAAGACCTGTCGGGAGGAAACCCACACGTGTGGACATTGTGGACAACAAGGTCACCAGACTAATGATTGCGCAAAGAGTGCTGAACCATCGCAGTGTGCAACATGTTTGCGTTTCAAAAAACCCAGCAACCACAAAACAGGTGATCTGGAATGCCCGGCAAAGAAAATTGCTGAAAGCAGGTATATTAACTCTATAAATTATAATGAAGGCGCCTAAGAGCGTCGCCACTAATCTTTTATTTCCTGCATTAGTCAATAAGTCGTATTAATTTACTTGTACATTTTTAATTTTATACTAGTAGTCTATAGTAAGTAAAAGTAAATAAAACTATGGATAAGTTACTTACTGATATTGATGTGGTCTCATTATCAGTGGCAAAATCATGCGAGATTGAAAAATGTAAACTTTATCTCCCTGATCCCTCCACATCGCTTACTATTCTTACGCAAAATATTCGTAGTATAAATAAAAACATGGACAACCTTCACATTCTGTTGAAACGGCTGGATACGGAATGTGACATTATTGTATTGACAGAATGTTGGCTATCTAAATGTCAACAGTACCTTCCATCTCTCTCAGGATACCAAATGTTTAGTAGTAAGACTGTTCATAATCAAAATGACGGGGTAGTTGTTTTTGCCAAACAAAGTCTGAACATATCGGTAGAAGAACCACCGATACAAGACTGTAGCAGATTATTGATAAAAGTGGGCTTAGAAACTGCTATCCTAGCTATTTATAGGCCGTGTGCTTTTAAGCAAACCGATACTTTTATTGCGTCGTTGGATGCTGCACTCCAAAAACTATCCATATACAAAAATGTAGTACTAACCGGTGATATGAACATAGATATTAACCCAGAAGACAGTAATAGAGTTGCCAAAGACTACCTTAACATGTGCGCATGCAAGGGATTGCTTCCGGCCCATTTGCTTCCAACACATTTGAGTGGATCCTGTTTAGACCACACCTTGCTTAAAACTAACCTCTCATCCATTACCCTTGTAACAGATCCCACAGTTTCCGATCATGGAGCAGTCCTGCTTAGTTTAAAAGTAAATACCCCTAGATCTAAGTGCACTAACACCATTACTAAAATCAATAGAGCTGCTTCAAATTTCTGCATTTTGAATGACTTTTTTTTTTTTTTTTATATACACATTGACATTAATGATTTTTTTTTATAAACAATGACATTTACTTTGTAAAGTATTATATATATAATTTTTTTTTTTTTTACATTGTGATTTGTTAATGTGAAGACGATGTGGGTCATTTTATTAATTTTTTATGTTTTATTTTTCTCTCTGTTCTATTACTTGTTTTTTTTTTTTTCTCTCATGGTCTGGCAGTTTGAGTAATTTATGTGGCCTACCCAAATGTCCTTTCTTTGGTATTGTTCGTCGAATCGTTGAGCTCCTTAAGTCTTGAGTTGAGCTGCACGATTTCTGACAAATGCGTGCACTGACTGGACAGGTCCTCTCAATCTGTGTGGTTCTTTCCTCAAAAGACCATCTCAGACATCGATCTACATGGTCTTCATATAACCTGACCAAGATTATGTCTGGACTTTAAAAGAGACTGTGACCTCTGAGTTTGTTTCGGCCTTTCTTCTCAGAGTAGTCAGATAGGAAACGCCGACCTCATCTAGTTTAAAAAAAAACATGATTGACGTGTAAAAGTGTTTGTACAAACCTACTTACAAAAATAAAATCATTTATCATTTTATCAATATGAAACACCTTGAACACGCATTATGTCATATTGACTTTAATCCAGTTTACAAAACTGATGATGTGAACATTTCATTGCCTTACTTTATTAACAAAGTGCAATATGCAATTATAAATAATACTTCGAGCATAAAACTAACTAAGAAAAACAATAACTTAAAACCATGGATAACACCCGGGCTAATAAAGTGCATTCAGCACAGGGATAAACTTCACATGCAGGTAAAAGTCTCTCCAGGTAATACCATTTTACAAACATCATATAAAAGATATAGAAATTTCTGTAACAATCTACTAAAAAAGTTGAAAAATACGTATAACAGAAATTTACTTGAAGAATCAGGAAAAGACAATAAAAAATTGTGGCGCCATATAAAAAATCTAGCTTTTGTATCAAAACAACATGAATCATCGGCAGAATTATTACAAACGCACGCTTCGCCGCTTACATCAGCAAATCATGTTAATAGTTACTTTTCTAATGTGGGTCAAAAACTTGCTGAGCAAATAAAACGTAATTATAACTCAAATTACAACACTCACGTAAACAGGGACTTTGTGTCATCGCAATATCAGCAATTAGCTTCATTTGTTTTACTGGATACAGACAAAGACGAAGTCGAAAGGGTTATTATGGGGTTGAAAGAAGTCTGTGCGGTTGGATGGGACGGTATCTCAAATAGTGTATTAAAGAATTTCAGACACATTTTGGTTCCGCCGTTAACTCATATTTTCCAAATTTGCCTCGCTGAAGGCATTTTTCCCGACTATCTGAAAAAAGCTTTAGTTGTCCCAGTGCATAAAGGAGGTGACAAAAAAGTAGCTTCAAATTACCGACCTATTTCTATACTATCATCTACATCTAAAATACTGGAAAAAATAATTAATATTAGGTTAATGAAGTACTTAGAGTCTAAAGCTATCCTCTCGGATAAACAGTTTGGTTTCAGACCAAAATTATCTACAACTGATGCTGTACAAAATATGACCGATTATATATCTCAAGAACTAGACAAAGGAAATCATTCAATCGGTATTTTTCTTGACCTAGCAAAAGCGTTTGATACCGTATCTGTTCCTATCTTATTGAACAAGCTCGAAAAAATAGGTATTCGAGGTAAGCAGCTTAAGCTTTTTGCAGACTATTTAAACAACCGTTGTCAATGTGTGAAAATTGATAATATTACCAGCTCAGAACTAAAAAATACCTCTTTTGGGGTCCCGCAAGGAAGTATATTAGGACCAACCTTATTTCTTATTTATATAAATGACCTCTGCAGTCTACAACTAAATTCGGGTAGAATTATATCGTATGCTGATGATACCGTACTCCTGTTCTCCGCAAATACATTACAAGATGTTGGTTTATGTGCACAGCAAGGTTTCGATATAGTTAATAGATGGTTACAACATAACTTATTGACATTAAATGCTGACAAAACTAAATACATACGCTTTTCTTTACGCAGCTCAAAACCATCTATAATTATTCCAGATATTTATGCACACGTTTGTAACACGCTTGCAAATTCAAAATGTAATTGTCCAATTATCCATAATACGAACAATATAAAATATCTTGGAGTAATTATTGACGCTACTCTTACATTTAAAAATCACATAGATCTATTATGCAGCAGAGTACGTAAACTGATGTTCATTTTCAAAAAAATTCGTCATTTTGCCAACTCTAAGGTAATAAAACAGGTCTACTATGCTTTGTGTCAATCAATAATTACATATTGTATTACCGCATGGGGAGGAGCGGCTAAAACAGTTTTGCTACCACTGGAGCGCGCTCAAAGAGCAGTATTGAAAGTATCCACATTCCGGCCTATCCTGTTCCCGACCCAAGATTTATATAAATCTTGCAATGTTCTGACAGTGCGGCAGTTATTTATTATGAATGCTTTACTAAAACAGCACTCTAAATTGCCGTATAATAGAGTTGTCACTGATAAGAGACGAAAAGACATCTGTATGGATAATTATAGATTAAGGCATTCGTTTATGTATAGATTTTTTATATTCCTAGGCCCATTTCTGTATAATAAAGTAAACGCAATTTTGTCTATGTCTACATTAAAAACGGTACATTGCAAAAATGTTATTACAACTTGGTTGCAAAATCTGTCCTATGATGACACTGAAAAGTTACTGGTTGTTTTAAGTTAAATACTATTTTTATTTCTGTATTGTCCTAGCATTAGTCTGCTAAGTTACCCACTATTTATATATACTATCAATCTTTGGAATATTATTGTAATAAGCTAATTTGCACATAGTGATACCTGAGATACAGGTTTATCCTAGTTCAGGTCGATCCCATTATTATATACCTACCACTTTAGTATAAGGCTTAATATTATAAATATGCATTATGTATTCAAATAAATAAAAAAAAAAAAAATGAAAAAAAAAATATATATACGTCATGTTCGTGAACGGGCGCCGTCAGTTGGGGCTGGTCATCACTTAGCCGCCTGGGCTTATTTTAATTGTTTTAATTTTGGATTGTTGTTTGTTACTATTTGTTGTATTCTGGACGCTTTTAACGCGTACGTCTTTTTTATTTTTTACATCGTTCTCACATTATTCATAAATTCAAAGTAATGAGGTACAAATATTTTTGTAAACTGTAATTTAATAAAAAGAGTGTCCATGGAGTTTCTTGCCCGTTCTTCTCCATAGGTACCTACGCTTTGGAATGGGCAACTAGCCTCATATTTTCTGACTGACCGACTTCTTGACAATTCAAAAGTGCCTGTTAAAGGTTTAATTGAAATAAATGCTTTGAGTTTGAGTTTGAATGCTTAAAGTTCAAGTAAACGGCGTAAACTCATTTGGGTCTTAAATAGCAATGGGCGTTCTTCAAGGTTCGATATTGGGTCCATTCCTCTTTTTAGTTTACATTAATTACAATTACTTCAAAATCAACCGAAGATGGTGTTATTTGCAGATGACACGTCATTGATCTTTAAGATAGACAGACGGGCACAAAATCTTGACGACGTGAATAACTCTATTCTTGGGGTCCAAGATTGGTTTACGGTGAATAATTTGGTACTAAATTAAATGAAAACCAAATGCATTAGATTTAAATTACCTAATGTTAGGAGTAGCGAATGTGACATCATACTGAATGGAGAAACACTGGAATTTGTTGATCAAACGGTTTTTCTGGGAGTCACGCTAGACGAGAAATTACAATGGGGACCTCACATAACATTTTGGGTGGCTTAGCTCGGCCGCCCCGCAAGAAAAGACATTATTAGAAAGATAAGACAGTTAACTGATGTAGAAACCGCGCGTTAATGATAAATGATAAATGATTTTATTTTTGTAAGTAGGTTTGTACAAACACTTTTACACGTCAATCATGGTTTTTTTAAAACTAGATGAGGTCGGCGTTTCCTATCTGACTACTCTGAGAAGAAAGGCCGAAACAAACTCAGAGGTCACAGTCTCTTTTAAAGTCCAGACATAATCTTGGTCAGGTTATATGAAGACCATGTAGATCGATGTCTGAGACGGTCTTTTGAAGAAAGAACCACACAGATTGAGAGGACCTGTCCAGTCAGTGCACGCATTTGTCAGAAATCGTGCAGCTCAACTCAAGACTTAAGGAGCTCAACGATTCGACGAACAATACCAAAGAAAGGACATTTGGGTAGGCCACATAAATTACTCAAACTGCCAGACCAAGAGAAAAAAAAAAACAGAACAGAAAGAATAATAAAAAATATATATAAAAGTAACAAAATGACCCACATCGTCTTCACATTCACAAATCACAATAAATAAAATAATGTAATACTTTACAAAGTAAGCAAATGTCATTGTTTATAAAAAAATCATTAATGTCAAAGTGTATATAAAAAAAAAGGACGTTCCAAATGCAGAAATGTGAAGCAGCTCAATCCCAAGCCTTTTTGTCCTCAATATAATCTTTAACTGTATAAAAGGCTTTCTGGCACAACTTACGTTTAATGAATGATTTGAATTTATTGAGGCTTAGATCTTGAACGTGGCTTGGTAGCTTATTATAAAAGCGTATACATTGGCATCTGAACGAGCCACCTATTTTTTTGAGCCTTGTTGTAGGTACAACAAATTTGTGTTTGTTTCTAGTATTTATATTATGGATATCACTGTATTTTTTAAACAATTTTATATTTTTATGGGCATATAAAAGATTTTCATAAATATACTGAGAAGGCACAGTCATTACATTAATCTCTTTAAATTTGTCTCGGAGAGAGTGTCTCGGACTTAATTTATAAATTGAACGAACAGCTCGCTTCTGTAAAACAAAGATAGTCTGAATATCGGCGGCATTTCCCCACAATAGAATACCGTACGACATTACACTATGAAAATAGCTAAAGTACACTAAACGGGCAGTCTCTATATCAGTTAAATTACGAATTTTTCTAACAGCATATGCTGCGGAACTTAGCCTTTTTGACAATTTATCTATATGTGGACCCCACTGAAGCTTAGCATCCAAAGTTATGCCCAAGAATACTGTGTTGTCTTCAGGATTCAATTCCTCGCCCTTTATCAACACATTAGTTTTCACATGCCTAACGTGAGGTAGCGTAAACTTAATGCATTTGGTTTTTTTCTCGTTTAGAAGCAAATTATTAACATTGAACCAATGGACTACTTTCGAGATCGCGCTATTTACATCGTCAGTAACCAACTGCTGACGTTTAAGTTTAAACAAAAGAGAAGTGTCATCTGCAAACAACACTATATCATGATTATCCTTTATGAGGTACGGCAAGTCATTAATATAAATAAGAAACAAGAAAGGACCAAGAATTGAGCCCTGTGGGACTCCCATTGTTACTATAGATCCGGGTGATCTTTTTCCATTAACGTCAACGCTCTGAATCCTTTTACTCAAGTATGAAGTAAGAAGATCCAGAGCAGTGTTCCGGATTCCGTAGTGGCGGAGTTTCCTGATTAACGTTTCGTGAAGAACGCAATCGAATGCCTTGGACAAATCACAAAAGATGCCCAAGGCATCGCATTTATCTTCCCATGCATTATAAATATGTCCTAAAAGTTCAACACCGGCATCAGTAGTTGAACGACCCCGTGTAAAACCGAACTGTTTGCTGTGTAATAATTTATGTTTATTAAAAAATCTTTGCATTTGGTCTAAAATTAATTTCTCAAAAATTTTACTAAAGGTAGGTAGTACAGAAATATGTCTATAATTTGTGGGGTCTGATGTACTACCTGATTTAAACAAAGGTATTATTTTACTATATTTCATAAGGTCAGGAAACTCCCCATTGTCAATACAACTATTAAAGATAAGAGCTAAAGAAGGTGCTACAATGTCAATAATAGACTTAGCTACTTCTACAGAATTACCCCACAGATCTGCAGTCTTTTTTACATTTAAAGTGTGAAAGGTTTTAATTATATCTCTACAGGTAATATATTCAAAATGAAATTCCGAATCGCAACCAGTAACATTTTCCTTAAGCAAAGACTCAGCAACAGAAGGTGATGAGTTTAGTGATTTAGTAGTTGAAACGGGAATATCTGAAAATAAATTTTCAAAAGCCTCGGCGACTTGTGAGTCTGATTTTATTATGTTGTCATTAATAGACAGGCTGTAGTCAGTATTTCGGTTACTAGATCTTCCCGTTTCACTATTAATAATATTCCAAGTCGTTTTAATTACATTACTGCTGTTTTTAATCTTTGAACCCAAATAACGTGACTTGGCCATGTAACAAACTTTTTTAAACAATTTTGAATAATTTCTAACATACAAATTAAATTCATCAGTGTTAATATAATTCCTTTCATTGTACAGTTCATAAAGCCGTGTTCTACTTTTATGAATGCCAATGGTAGCCCAATCACTGAAGGATGCATTACTATTAACCGAGATAGTCTTGGGGATAAATGTGGAAGCAAATTGTTTACAGTATACATTAAAAAAATTATCATAAAGATGATTGGGGTCAGCATGAATAGGCAAAACGGGTAGTTTATTAATGAGTTTAACTTTAAAAGCCTCCAAGCAACTTGCAGTTTTGGGGTTAACAGTGATATCCTTTTTAGCCACTTTTTTGTTTTGGTTTTCAATAGTTATCCTTTGCCCGCAATGATCAGAATCTAGTAAAGTTATAATTTCTTTGTGGCTTGGTATAATATCTGTATAAATATTATCTAGGCATGTGGCACTAGTAGGGGTTATTCTTGTTGGCTCTAAAAATAGGTTTAGAAGATTGTAGGACTGAAACAGACTTAAAATTTTACTACAAGAACCTGAGTTTTCTAATAAATTGACATTAAAATCACCGCAAATGATAACGGACTTGTTTGAGTTACAAATCCTGTGTAACACTTCATCCATTACCTTTTCAAAGCAGTCATACAATCCTGAAGGGGGTCTATACACGCTTAATACAATAGAGTGCTCCAATTCTATACAGGCAATTTCAACTGTACGCTCAACAGATAGGCTCACAATGTCTTTACGGTCTTTAAATTTGAGCTGGTTACTTACTAAAATTAATGAGCCACCGTGTATAGCATTTATTCTGCTAAACGAACTACCAACCTGGTGATTATTAAAATTGAACAAGAACTGGTGGCTTTTCAGCCAATGTTCTGTTATACAAAGAATGTCAATATGATTAAAATTCATAAATAATTCTACTTCTAAATCTTTGTTCATTAATCCTTGAATATTTTGATGCACTAGGTTGATACTATTTACTGAGTTAACATTTTTTTTGAGTTATTTTTACAATTATAGCTAGAGGTTGCCTCTATTGTCTTCATTTCTAATTTAAATTATTTGCAATGTACTTAATAGTGACCAAATTATTGGCAGAATTATTTATAATGTCGTTGCATTGCTCAAAAGAAGCAAGTTGTTTAGCCAAATTTTTGGCTGTAATAGAAAAAAAATAAGATAGCGACACAGCTATCTGTCTTTTATAATAGTCAGAAAGATAGTACATAACAATGTTATATCTATCTTTTGTCAAATAGAAATTATTACTAACATAATTATTAGTATCAACTAAATGGAACATGTTATTATTAAATGTCAAGTTACGCAATGTCATGTTCAATTCAAATCTTAACCTATTTTCTTCCTGTGGCAAACTGTTACTATAAGGAAATGTAAACAACACAACTTTTCTTAAACTAAGGTTGCATAAAGTTCTATGATACTGGAGCAGTTCTCCTTTGTTTACATTTCCCCTATTACCCATAAAAATTAATAATGTTGTATCCTGGGTAAAGTTACATTTAATAATTTCTTTCATAATATGAAACAAAGAACAACCAGGCATACAGTAATTTATTATTGAGTGTCCCGGATATTCATCTGTCAACAAGTGACCTAAGTCCTTACCAATCTCATCACAAAATAATACAATATCATTATTCAAACTTTGTTTACAGTGTTTATACAAACTATTAGTAGAAGGAATTATCAAATCAACACAGGGCTGCAGTAAGGTGGTATTGCAAATTGTCAATGAATGGTCCGGTGTAAGCATCTTGGATGGTGTCTGACACTGCTCACAGTTGTTTTTTTGTGAGTTTACCAGCTCATTCATTGCCAACACATATTCCCTCATTAAGTCTTCAGAGGTATTATATTTGTTGGTCATTGAACTAAGTTTTTCCTGTAGATGGTCAAGTTCAGATTGCAGGGTATCTGTGTCAATTTTGTACTTCCTATTACTTTGCTCCAAATTATAAGAATACATGTCTAATTGTTTGAGTAAATTCAACCTTTCTCTATTCAATTTAACATTTTTGATAAAGAACTTTTGTCTTTTTACCATTTTTTGTGTTTTAAGAATGTATTTATTAATTTTAATGTATTTTTTAAGTTTATTTTTACTGGTTACTACCCTCACTGAATTATATGACTTTGATTCATCATCAGCTGTCAAATCAATAGTGTATGTGGGGTTTATGGCAGAAACCTTTGACGGGGCAATAGGCATCAATTCATTGAACAGACTTTGGTTCAGCGAGGCGGTGATGTTAAGATTGGTCGTCTCAAGTTGTGTTATTTGACTTTGAGCCTCATGTAGCTGCTGTTGTAATGTATGTTTTTGACTAAGAGCTTGTTCATACTCTGTGCTACACTGGCTGAACCCATCCACAACAAGTTGAAGTCTATCCCGTTCTTCTATGGCATCAGTGTATTGAGTGTATATCTGAGCCATTTCAATTTTTAACTTCCTATTCTTTTCATGAGCAGCAAAGAGCACCCTTTCGTTGTCATCTATTTCCTTAATTTGTTGGTCACAGGACTCCTTTGACGCCTTCAAGGCGCTCAAAGCCTCATTGAGTTTGGACTCTCTGAGGCGAGCACGGGCGCTGCGAGTCATAATCATGATTAAAACTAGTAAGGAAGCGACAAGAAATTAGAAGAGAGAAGGAAGTTGTGGCAGCAGTTGAAAAGATGATTAGTTTAAAGGGAAAAATGAAATTTAGATGCAATTCTAAGGAGTTCTGTCACCAAACCAAAGTAAGGTTATGTTTACGTTCAAAGGTCATTGGCATCAATAAGTAGCCTTACTAAAATTTAAGATTAATATTACGAGAACAAATTTTTAACAGCTGTTAGCTGTAGTGTTGCCACAGGAAGAAAAGTTTAGTCTATTTGAGCTACTTTCACAGCATTATGCCGTACGGCATTTTACTATGGGTCGAGCTGCTGACATTGAATCCATCTTTATTTTGCAAAAGAGAGCTGTAAGAGTCATTTATAATCTACGTCTACGTCTCAGGGAACTTTTAAAAGGATTACTATTATGACGGTACCTTGCCAATTCATTTATGAAAATATTATGTATGTAAGAAAAAATCTACATCTTTTTAATAAAATAAGCGATAGACATAATTTTAACACTAGAAATAAAGATAAAATACATCAACCATTTTTCAGATTAGCCAAAGTACATACATCTTTTATGGGGTACTGTGTTATGTTACAATAAAATACCTTGTGATATATTGCAATTAAATGAAAGAAATTTTAAAACTCACATTAAATGTACACTTTGTAAACAAGCATAATATAAATTAGAAGATTATATCCAAGATAAGAACGCTTGGAAACATGCTGGTCCTGCTCCATAGGACAATCTAGAGTCTAGACAAAATCAAACTGGTTGGTAATTTAATGGTAAAATTTATTCTTTCTTCTTTTTTTTGACATTGATTTACATTTTATAATTACTTTAACTCACACCCTGACTTATTACTTGTATTTATTTTATTTAAATGAAAATCGTTTACTTTTACCATGTTTGTAAATATGTGAGCACCATGTATACAATATGTTGATTTGCATCCTCGTCAAAGTTCAGGAGGTTGTCATAAAATACATAAATAATCAATTGAAGTACGTTATGGGGCAATAACTAGTAAGCGCTGCTTTTTTTTTGTTGTTGAAATTTAACAGTATTTCAGAATTACACCCTTAATTCAATACAAATAAAACAGAATCACCCGACTACGCACACAGCGACAATGCATGCAGCTGTTTTTCCCCGAAATGGTAGCGCCGCCGCCGTCGCGCCGCGTAGCAATGACCCGACCGGTAGCAATAATTTTACCTAATTTTATTTCGAAAATCACCTACATTATTGTCATAAATTTTGCTGGATAAATAACTCATTTTTGAGCATCATTGGAATACGGAAATCTTACTAATGACAGTAATACTAGTGCGCCAAAGAAAAGTTCACTGACCTGTTATCAGATGATTAATAATATCCTTCAACCTTATTTTTCGTAGGGATTTTGTTTTTATTTGTGGATTATATCGGTTGATTTGAAACTTTCCTTCCTACTTAACGGGCTTAGGGCCGGCAATAATACCTACCTTAGTGTACCGATCTACTAAGTCTAAAAATGATGTTTTCTACGTTTGATGAAATGGAAAGACGTGCTAGTTAAGTGTAAGTACGTGGTATACTTACTTTCAACTCTTAGGTAAACACTCGTCCATCCACAGGATGTTGGCGTCTTGGTGTTCCAGGAACCAGCGACCAAAATGTAACCCGCACGGCATTATCACCTGGGTGAATGTCTTGTGCCTTACGGTAGTGGAATGGGTGTTGCAGCTCACGCTTCAGTAGGCGCCACACTGTAGTGTGGTGCACTCCAAAGTGTTGACCAGCCTCCCGCGTGCTTGCCCGTGGGTCTCGCTGGAAGTATTCCAGGATGTCTTCCTGCAAGGCGACAGGCAGGCCTACGCTGCCGCGAGCTTGAGCATGCCGGGGAACGTCAAACTGCCGATGATCCCGCAGTCTCTGCGTAGCAGCCAGCATGACGCTCTGTGACGGGGTTCCCGATCGGGATACATTTCCACGAACATCCGGATGGCTCCACGTAGGCTGTCTCCACTGATGGCGACCATCTCCACCAACTCAGCATTTGAGTAATTGTCCGTCATCACACTTTGTAACTACGTCTCGATGTACGGAAATTCGCAAAGCGCACTCGCGAACACTTCGGCGAGTTCAATCACGCTGTCGGCGCCGGCGCCGCGCCGCGCGGCGCCGGCGGGGAAAAGGGGCGTGGCTAGGAGCGGCGCGGGAGTGTGATTGGGGGATGGGATTGATTACCTACGAATTTATCGAATGAGAGTTTGCATGTATGGTTTGCATTTGTGTGTGTGTGAAGCGCGGTTATAGGGCTAGTAACAGACGGGCCGCGTTTAAATACGGCTGGTTCACACTTACGGATTTCCTTAAATAAGAAAAAAAATAAAAAAATACCTACTCATTTTATTGTTGATTTGGGTCGAGAATCATTAGCATAATTACGTCCTTGAATTTGACTAGGATGCAAATCAACACATGTATATCAGATAATTTATTTGTCATGGTTTCATTATTAATTCTTTTACCTATTGTGGTATAGTTTTTTTTTATTTTAGGTGCATCGTCTTCACAAATTATTATATAATTAATGTATGCAAAATATTGTAAAAAAATTTAAAAGAGTAACGGTGGAGTTTCTTGCCCATTCTTCTCCATACGAACTACCCTTTGGAATGGGCGACTAGAATCAATTCAATTTATTGTAATTTTTGACGTTCAAAAGTGCCTTTTAAGTGCCTATTTGAAATAAATGCTTTTGACTTTGACTTCTCAACGTGTACATGTGCCGTGCTACGCGCGTGTCGGAATATGTAGAATTATATAGAATATAATCTTGATTTCTTTCCTAAATTGCATGGAATTAGTATTTACTTCTTGCCAAACTGTCAAGAGTATTTCTAGACGAATAAATCAACGAATTCCAAACGAACCGGTGATTTGTGAGTCGGTCTAAATAAATACAAAAACTTATGTTACTGTCACCTTGACAGAAGGGGTCTAAAGTAAATGAAACGGAACGTCTTTACACTACGAAGTATTTAATCAGACTAAAGAACACGCTACAAGTAACTACTACTTATCCTAATTTTTCATTTGTTTATAATAAGCTTAACCTATAGTCCTACACATAACTGCGTATAAGTGTGGCTGTCACTAAAGATAGCAGAATTAAACATTGTATTTGAAATATGTTTTTAATTGTATGTGCTATTTTATGAGATGTATAAGTGGTTATAAATAATAATGTAGTAGGTAAGCTCAGTGGGATGTGTGTTCAAGGGACTTCATCTAATTATAATCGGATGAATTGTTATAAAAATACATTGATAGAAACAGTTCTGCCAAATTAGATTTACAATTAAAACTGTCAATATTACAAGTTATTTGGTCAAAATGTATGATTGGTTAAAAAACATTTTTACAAAAAAAAACAACCGACTTCCAAAAAAAACACTACAAATTGAAAAATAACTTTAATTTCGGAAGTCGGTGTCTTTGGTTCCGCGTTTTCGTTTATTGACACCGACTTCCGAAATTAAAGTTATTTTTCAATTTGTAGTGTTTTTTTTTGGAAGTCGGTTGGTTTTTTTTTTGTAAAAATGTTTTTATTTTTCACTTTTTAGTGGGTCAGTTTGTAATTTATCTAAGTTACAATAGCCTAATGCCAACTGTTCATCACCATTTACAAAATATTGCTTTTCCCGATGCTGGGACGTTAATTGTTGAGGAGTTCTCCCGGTAAGAACCAGGAGATCCTCAACAAACACTCGCAATACGCATTGTGACGAGCATAAATTGCTTAGCAACCATATTAAAGTAATCGAATCGCAACCCGTGAAATATTTGTCAGTGAGTAGTTCCGATGGCCATCTGTGATCTTCATCATCAGCTCCACTTTACCAAGTGATGATTTCCGAGAGCAAATGCTCAAGTTACTTTAAAAAATATCCAAATCGCTGTAGCTTTGCCTATAAAGTTTGAGGGTTTCCCTCGATTTCCATGGAATCCTCTCATCAGATTCCAACTTGATGATAATGGGACCACCTCGAGAGTATACCCTTTCAAATAAAAAAGAACTTTTGGAATCGGTCCAGCCGTCTTCGAGTAATCGGTGAACATACACAAGGTAGCTACTGTAAACTGTTGAGGAGTTCACTTAACTGTCCTTCGTCTTCATCATCAGACCCCTAATGACAGTCGCAACCCATCTAGGTGTAAAGTTCACATCAATACAAATTAATCAAGCCCAAACACAAGGTAACTGCTGTAAATCGTTGAGGAGTCCCCTCGACTGTCTTTCGGCTCCATAATCAGATCGACTTCAAGCCTTCATTAAATTGTAGTGCTTTAAAATACTTAATGAAAAAATTAACAAACCCACTAGTCGCTCCTACGATTTTCAAAAGTTCCCCTCGATTTCACTGGGATGCCATCATCAGATCCTGGTTTCCTTATCATGGGACCACCCTTGGTATATCCTCTTTCCAACAAAAAAAGAATAATCAAAATCGGTTCACAAACGACGAAGTTATCCGCGAACACACATAAAAAAAAAACAAAAAAAAAAATATATATACGGTCGAATTGAGAAACCTCCTCCTTTTTTGAAGTCGGTTAAAAATGGCGGTAATATGGGATGTACTTGGGTAATATTGGGAAACTATAAAATATGTGTGCCCGCCAATTCTGGGCACTATGATTCAACTGTGGTGAAAGATGCCATCATTTTTTTTTAAGTTCTAACCTTCAGTTTAGTTTTGTTAATATTATGTGTGATCACTTATTCTAAGATCGCTGGTAAACCTGTAATTGGCGACTATGTAAAACTGAGACTTTTATGATCTATATTACATAAGGCGGAAGCGCTAAGGTGAGAAATGGTCCTTCTGTGATTTCGTGCTACAATCTCCTCAAGATACGAACAATAACATTCACTAACTCCTGTGGAAAAAATGTGTTGTGAAGTTTACCAGGATTTAGGACGACTGGACGCGACGCCGCGCGCCGAGCCCACAGGAGCGCCAGGCAGTGGACGGGGGTTAGGTAACCTGGTTCAAATGTTCAAGTTTCAAACCACTACACATTTGGCTTCTTCCGATCCCAAGACACAGTCGCAGGGCTAACCGATAACCTACACTGGAACTACACCTGAACTTACACTTACACCTAACTTATACTAGCTGCGCCCTCCGGTTTCACCCGCATAGGTCTCGATCCCATGTGAGTTGTCGGATTGAAATTATTCTGTGTCCTATCCCGGGTCAACCAATGTGCCAGATCTCATCCAGATTTGTTTAGCCGTTTTGACGTGAAAGCGTAACAATCAAACTCACAAATAAATAAACTCTCAGTACGCTTCACTACACCTCGCACACCACACCCCCTCCTCCACGCTCCCACATGTCACAGGTACACGCGCAGTCGGCCCTTTTCTATGCATAACGCGCAATCATTTACAGCGCTGTTTGTATAATTTTAAGTTACCCTTTTAATTTATTTTTATTTTACTTTATTTTCAGTTTTGCATGTTTACATTGTCTACATTTCAATTGCATATAATACTTATATGGTAATGAAAAGTGGAAGCGTGGAGTCTCCTAACACAAGTAATTCCTTGCTTAACAGGTGATATCCAATAACATATATCGATATGCCCTTTTTACCCGACTGCGCGACGCAAAGGAGTGGTAATGTGTTCATCAGCCTATGTATGTATGTATGTATGTTTGTATGTTCCTTTGAAGCACTATACAGACCAAACGCCTGGGCCGATTTTTATGATTCACACGTTAATCGATTCCTCTTAGTCCGGCGAGTGTCACTAAAGACATGACGTTAGTGAAAATTCAATATGGCGACTACTGGACGCCATATTAAATTTTTTTTTTCAAAACCTATCGAGTGGAGTATCAAAATAAATGGTTTTAAAAGGTGATTACAAAAATATAAACAACATATACTTATACTTAAAACCAATTCGAAGTGACAAATTGTAAAAAACACCTTCCAAGAACTAAATCGTCTGCGAAATCTTTCACATTTGTAAACTAAAAATAAAAAAAGTTATTTAAAAAAATAAAAAAACCCGACTGCGGTTAAGATTTCTACCGCAGTCGGGTTTTTTTTATTTTTTTAAATAACTTTTTTTTAATTGAAATAAACATTTTTCTTAATTGAATAAAGCCGTTGGATCTGATTATTTGCCTATAGTTTATGCAAAATAATATTTTCCCAATGTAATAACTTGTGAGCTAATATGAAGAACCAACGAAATGCCAGAGCAATGCAAGGTATCCATCCTCGTCGTTTAAATAAAAATAAACCACATCTAACTTGTACCTAATTATTTAATTCAAATTATTTCATAATCTATTAGTTGTTATTTTATACAACATTTATAATTCTGTCCTATTTTCACTCTGTTTATCTAGAACCACGTTTCACAATACTTTTTCTTCCTTGATTCCCGCTTCACCTATTTAGTTTGTCGCAGCATTGCGTAGAAGCTGTAGGATGATTTTAAAATCTGGAAACAAAGAAAGACTACTTACGTAAAAAACGTAACCCTGTATTTTCTATCGGATAATAAGTAGATTTCCTTAATTTTATGTAAACGAAATTACTATTATTGTATCTGAATTGTTAGTTAGTATTTAGCCGGGCCCAGACCGACCGTGCACGCAGCCCGAGCCGCGCTCGGACTTCTGCCTCGCAAGCCGTGTTCTCCGAAACCTCTAATGAGTCTTATAACACTTTACACACAAAATGCAATGTAATTGTATCAAACGAAAAATGTCTTCCTTATCTAATTTACTCGGCTTAGGCAAACCAAGCCACGGTTGTCGGCCCAGGTGTTAGCTCCCGAGCGCGGCTTGCTGGGTATGCTCGGTCTGTCGGGACATCAGGAGCTGCCTATTACCGTAACATATGTGTCGAGTGAGAGCGGGATCACACGGCCGGCGGCGGGGCGCAGCGGTCGCTTGGCGCGCTCCATTACCAGCACCAGCGAGCGCTGGAACGACAGCTGCTCGCGCCGCCACTCCATGCTGTATATCGACTGCGACACGCGCGAGCTCTGACAACATTCGCTTGTTATTAAAATCCACTGCGACAAGTTGCAGTCCAATCAAAATCTGCGCCTCATACCTCCACAGTGACTTCATTTCCGTAATAACAAAATATGAATAGCTCGGTCAGAACACAAATGATAAACAATGTGGTGGATGCAAATTCGAAGCTCAACACGTTCAGCTGCAAGCAGACAACAAAGGTGTGATGAGCGTGACGACCGTTTGACGTCACTGACTGCGACAGTCGCACACAGCACACACACTCACGCTGACTATCTTGTAGGCGGCCATGCACAAGATCCAACCGGCCACGGTGAACAGCAGCAGCAGCGGCAGCGCGAAAACGTCGAGCAGCACCGTGCACGTCCTGCACATACACCGCTCGTCATACCGGAACTACATATATTTTAATAAAGGGGCATAACACAATTTTTTGAATAATATAGCTGGTTTAATTTATTTATATAATGAATTATCCTAAAAAAAGGTTCTTGAAAGGATTTGGCGGTGGCCTTTGCCCAGCTCCTTACTGTGTAACCAGTACTCTAGTTCCACAGTAAGGAGGTTCAAAATGCCTTCAAAACATAAATGAATAAGAATATTTACTGAGAGTCTAAAAACATTAAACTCGAGGGGCCCGTGGCTAAATAATAACAGCCGCACAGGTCGATCGATCAGGTTAAGCTACGCATGCCGCGGTTGGTCTGTGGATGGGTGACCATCTTTACATACCGAGACCCCTCCGTGCCTCGGAAAGCACGTTAAGCCGTTGGTCCCGGCTGTCATTTGTGAATCTTTGACAGTCGTTACGGGTAGTCAGAAGCCCGAAAGTCTGACAACCAGTCTTACCAAGGGGTATCGTATTACCCAGTAACTGGGTTGTGGAGGTCAGATAGGCAGTCGCTCCATGTAAAATACTGGTATTCAGCTGCATCCGGTTAGACTGGAAGCCGACCCCAACATAGTTGGGAAAAGGCTAGGCAGATGATGATGAGTCTAAAAACATTAATAGTAAAAACACTGTTCAAAAAGAACGATAAAGAACATATGACAAACTACAGATCGATTCCTCTTATCCCAGTTTTTTTCAAAAATAATAGAAATACTAATTTATTAGCCACTTTACGTGTTTTTATCAAAATCAATATTTTATGCGACGAGCAGAAAAGTTTTAGAAAAAATATTAGGTAATATGGTTGTGTTAAATACAATTTGGAAGAATGTATATACCAAAACACCTGTATGTGCACTACACACAGACTTATTAAAAGCCTTCGACTATGTCAATCATGAAAAATGTTGTAACAAAAACTTAATGCTTATGGCATACGAGGAAATACTCTTACAAGACCTAAACACAAAAAAACAAGTTTTAGAAACAATAAAAGTATATGATCGACCACAGTAAACAAAATCAGAAAAATATATATGATATTCTTCAGGATACATGCTAGGTAGATACTGTGTTGAAAACATAATACAACTAATTTGATACAAAAAAAAAAATCATGAAGATACCTCCAAAAATTTTCTTTTTACAATAAAAAGCATACTAATATACATACAATCATTCTGATTTGTCAGATTATTCTAAAAGCAACATACTCAATACTCAATCATTTATTGCATTCCACAATGTATATGCTTAGGTGGTATGTAACATTTGTTGTAACAATCGTGGACCCTGTCGGGCTCAGCAAAACAAAAATTTTAAGGAAGAGAACTTATTTATACATGCAAACTAACTTATTTATACATGCAAACTAACTTATTCTAAGTACAATTTAAGGTAACATTTTATTAATTTCACCCGCATAAGTTACGATCCCGTGGGAGTATCGCGATAATATAAGATCAAACGAACTTCTTGAAGTGAAGTTCGATCATTATTATATGAATCGCTTCATTTGAAGATATAATTAATATTTACCACGTAGTCCCGTTAACCTACAGGTGACTTCTGCACGTTTTAAAAGACACTCAACTGACTAAAAACTATTCAACCAATCCGAGTGCCTTATCCCTACTACTGCTGTAGGTCCGCCAGGGGCTCACCTTCCTTTCGCAGCTCATTATGTTTAGAGATTACAGCAAATCTTTCAGGGTCTAGGGGGGGGTGGGTGACCATTATATCTTCAAATGAAGCGATTCATATAATAATGATCGAACTTCACTTCAAGAAGTTCGTTTGATCTTATATTATATTTCATCGCTTCATTTTTCAGATATAATTAATATTTACCACGTAGATATTCAGAGTTTAATTAAGAAAGAATTGCTGTGTGGTAGTGCGTAAATGAAAAAAAAGCAAATCAACTTTGTATATTTTTATTTACTTTACAAGCAAAATCACTTAATTTTAGGTACCATTAACATTACGTAGCGGTTCTTCTTAAATCTGAAGAAAGACATACAGTGCGCGCAAAATCTCCTTCATCAAGCAAGGGTCTATTATAGAAGCGAGCGAACGTGTTAGAAGAGGCTGTCCAGCCGGCCGCCTTACGGATGGCGTCGATGCTGGCGCCGGCGCCGCGCGCTGCCGACGTGGAGGCGTGCCGCGCGCTGTGCGCGCCGAACACCGACACGTCCACGCCGCTCTCCGAAAGTACTTGTTTAATCCAGCGGCTGATTGTTTGTGACGTTGCTGCTGTGTGAGGTGGCTTATGTGTTAGTAAAAGTTTACCAATATTTTGGCTTCTTTTATTTTCTGTAACGGAAATATAATCCTTTAAAGTTGTTGCCGGACATATATTAATATTTTCAGAAAAGAATGGTAATATTAATATAGGTTGTTCCCGGCCTGGCGCAGAGGTCTTGATTATATCGGATATTATGATTTTTGCACCAGTGGGGGAATAAGTTATATTTTCAATTTTTATTAATGATAGAGTCTGCACTCTATGTGCGGTACAAATGGCTAGTAAAACCACTAATTTTTTAGTAATTTTATCTAGGCTTAGATCTATGTTAGGATACCAATCACCAACATGGTTTAACACTAGTTGCGGGTCCCAAGTATGGGAATATTTGGGGAGGTTAGGTCTCAGCTTGTAGGCTCCTTTAAGTAGCCGTTTTACTTTATCGTCAGAACCAATGTTATCTCCAAGAAGTAAAGATAGCGCAGACCGGTGGGAGTTGAGGCTACCATAGGAACAACCCGAATTAAATTGTTCAGAAAGAAATTTTAGAACATCTGAGATATGCGAATCTAAAGGGTTAATATTTTTACTAGCACAAAAAAGCCACCACCTTTTATAAGAAACATTGTATTGTTTTGCCGTACCTTCGGACAGCGACGCCACCATTAAGTCTAAAGCTTCTAGCGGAGTCCCTCGCTTGGTGAAGGCTTGCTGCAGAGCCGCGCGACACCCATGGTAAGGTGCGCATGCAGCGGGTGATGGTCTCTGAAGTTAGATTGGAGAAGAAACTTATTAGGATCCAAGTACATGATGTTTGTCGTTAAAATACTCTTTAAAAGTGGGAACCAAGGCTGAGACGGCCAGTAAGGAAAAACCAATATTCCGTCAGCCTTGTCATCTATTATTTTCCTAATACATTTTAAAATAATAGAAAAAGGTGGAAAGGCGTAAAAATACATTGCATTCCAATTGATGGTAAATGCATCCACAGCCATAGCGTCAGGCTCAGGGGCCCAGGATACAAAATTCTCACATTTGGCATTAGAGCGAGAAGCGAATAAGTCGACGTTTGGTTGACCGAAATGAGACACTATCATTTGAAACGCAGAAGGAGAAAGTTCCCATTCTGTGTCTGGATTAACAATTCTAGATTCGATATCCGCAAGGTTTTCTTTCGTGTTGATATACGTCGCATAGATCCATATATTATGCTCCTCGCACCAACGCCAAATCTGGCGAGCGATGTCGTTTAGGTGAGAGAATTGTACACCTCCCATGCGATTTATGTAGCTTATGGCTGTGGTGTTATCGATTCGTAACAGTATTGCACAGTTGTTCTCATTGTATGCGAGACTTTTAAGACCAAGAAAAGCAGCTAATAATTCGAGGTAATTAATATGTCGTTCACGTTCTGTGTTTGACCATTTGCCACGAGAACGACGGTCTCCGCAAACGGCACCCCAACCTGTGCCAGAGGCGTCAGTGTATATTTCTAGCTTATAACCGCGCTTAGATACGCATCGTATTACATGTAATTTTTATATTATTTAGCCACCAGTATAAAACTCCGAAAATGCTATTAGAAATTTGGATTTGGTTATCATAACTATTATTCTTTAATAGCGCTAAATACTTATGTCGTTCTAGTAATTTGGTATACAACCAGCCGTATTTCACGGCTGGACAGGCGGCTATCAGAACTCCTATTAATCTTGAAAATTCTCTAATTGAACAGGTATGTAATTTTAAAAACTTTTGAACCAACTGAGCGATACTTTCTCGTTTATCGTCAGGAAGAGATATAGATAAATTTCTTGTGTCAAAAAGAAAACCCAGAAATTTACACAATTGTTTCGGTTCTAGTGAACTTTTCTCAAAATTAATAACAAAACCTAAACATTGAAGCAATCGCAAAGACTCATTTACATTGGAAGCGCACTCTTCGTAAGTATTTCCGATGCAAAGTATGTCGTCTAAGTATATGACGGAACTAAATCCACGATTTCTCAAGTGACCGATCACTTCTCTCATAATCTTCGTAAAAACTCTAGGAGCTATGCAAAGTCCATAGGGCATAGATGTAAACTCATAAGTTTGTGTGTCCAATTGAAATCTGAAATATTTTCTAAATTCTGTATTCATAGGGACAAGTAAATATGCTTCTTTTATATCAATCGTGCCCAAAAAACCGTTTTGAGGGATTAACTTTGATGCAGTGCGATGATCCTCCATTTTAAAATGAGTATTAGCGATGTACTTATTCAAAGGCTTAAGGTTTAGTATAAAACGTAAAAATATTCTGGATATAAACTGGTCTCTGCTTGGGCTACACTTCTGTATAGCTCCAAGATCTAAAAGTTTCTGAATAGAGTTTAAAATGTCTATTCGCTCTGCGCTCGTGAAATTGTTTCGCGGGGTACATTTTTGGATTACTGGTTTATCGAACGATATACAGAGACCATTTTTTATCCAGTCTAGAACAACAGCGTTAGACGTTATAAGGGACCAACAATGAAAAAAGTGGCTAATTCTGCCAGCATGTACCTGCGGTGCAGTCAAGATATCGGCGCACGGGGCTTGCTCGCAGCCGACGGCTTGCTTGCGGCTGGCGGCGCCGTCGCGCTCGAGCTCGTGTTGGGGTACGGGCGGCGAGGCTGGTACGAGCCCCGTCTCTGACCTCCTCGGCTGCCTCTGCTCGACGGGGCACGAGGAGGTGCATTCCAGTTTCCCTGGTGTGTTCGGGGCTGGAAAGCGTTTGAAGTCCTTGTATTGGTCGCTTTTTTTATTTGTTGTCCTTGTCGTTGTATAGCTTTTGCAGCTTTTATATTATCCGACAACTTTTTCCCAAATAAAGTGTCATCCCTTTCTGCGTCTTGGATAATGTGTAGAATAGTCTTGTCCAGGTTAGGTGTCAACAGTTTTATACGATTTTGCGTAAAAAAAGCATGTAAATCGGAGAGGATTCGGCATCCGTTACTGAGATGTTGAATGACAAGCTTCCTGTCCCCCCCCTTTAAGAGAAGATCAATTCCTCTGTTGATGGCAGTAACGCCAGATCCAAGATCTTGCTGCTGAGACATTAGAGACTTGTCTCTGTGTCGAACCACGTCCGGAATAGCCGCAGAAATTTCCGCATTTAGTTTTGGCGCCTGTATTAGTTTACAATTTTCAGGAATAAGATATTGTTTGATTAATTTTTCTTTATTTTCTTTCGTCAATCCTTTTTTCAGTAAAGGAAGCCATATTTTAGCTAAATTGTCATGAATTTTGTCTCCATATTCAGGCGTTTCATCTATGCTCTCGCCGAGAGCCATCAAAAGCTCAGGATCCAAATCAGGTTCCGGGGACTCGGTATCTGTGGGTTGATCACCCGAGGGGGGCGGTTGAGTACCCGAGGTGGATGGTTGGTCGAGATCGACTTCAGGTTGCGTTGCCAACTGTTCAGGTGATAAGCCATCGTCCTGTTGAGCCTCCTCAGCGGCTGGCAGCGCAACGCTGCTGCTTTCAATAGCCCCTTCATTCTCTGAAAAGAGAATTATGGAACGTAAGTCCTTAATTTGTATTGGAAAAATAAAAGTGAATATTTAGATTGAAGAGCCATTTGCGCTTTACGTTTGTAACTATATGTAAAAAACACCATTTGTGCTTTACAGTAGTAAAAAATAACAACAGCACCATTTGTGTCTATTAAAAAACAGCACCATTTGTGCTAGAAGCGGCAAAAACCAAAACCCAAGATAAACACTTGAATAACGACAAAAAAGAGGCACCATTTGTGCCTAATAGTTTTTTTTTTATCCAGATAAAAAGCACTATTGCGTGAAGAGCACCATTCAAAAAAATAAATGTAAAAACTGTAACATGTAACAAAAATGTAACATTTACCTTCCTTTTGTTCCTCGGAATCCGAATCACTCTGAATAATTCGTAAACACCGATAACTGCGGGCAGATTTTTCTTGTAATTTTCGTATTTTTTTTTCATAATGTTTGATTTGATCTTGCGCACTACGTTTTGGCATAACCGTTAGATAAAAAATAGTTTTGAAAAAATATTAAAGTACTTTGACTTTAGAAGACGTCCAGTCGTCACCGTGCACGAAAACGGAATGAGCTGCGAAAGGAAGGTGAGCCCCTGGCGGACCTACAGCAGTAGTAGGGATAAGGCACTCGGATTGGTTGAATAGTTTTTAGTCAGTTGAGTGTCTTTTAAAACGTGCAGAAGTCACCTGTAGGTTAACGGGACTACGTGGTAAATATTAATTATATCTGAAAAATGAAGCGATGAAATATAAAAGGTAGCCTATGTTAATCCACGGTGTCAGCTACCTACATACTTTTTTTTTTTAATCACTCCATTTTTTAACACTAAGCGTGCTTGAATGTTCAAAAATCAGTAAGGTATGAAATTTTTTTCTTAAGATATCGAAATCCTGAAAACGCCCTTCGTGGTAACCTTTACAGGTATAACTCGTTTTGGCCAGAATCTCCCTTACGTCAAGAATAGTTTGGGTATCGATGAGCTCGCACTCACTCGGTGATCTGGTTGTAATGCAGCAAACAATCGACGAACAGTTTGTGTAGCACGGCGTTGTAGTCGTCTCCGGTCTCAAGGTGCGCGGCCCTCGCTGTCTCCGGTAACGACTCTAAATTCATTCTGTAAAATGAAACCTAGAATGTAATATTGCTTTACAACGTTGTGCTAACTACAACCAACCAACTAGAATTAAACTGACAATTACACTTGAGGTAGGTGATACAATTATTACAGTACTAGCTGCGCCCCGCGGTTTCACCCGCATAAGTTTCGATCCCGTGGGAATATCGGGATAAAAAGTAACCTATATGTTAATCCAGGGTGTCCGCTAACCCATAACAAATTTTATCAAAAAAGTAACAAACATATAAACACACCCCCACACACACACACACCCCCACACACTCACAAACTTTCGCCTTTATAATATTAGTGTGATTATAGAATAGATTCTTGAGCATAGGTTTAGAAGTAGTATCAATAAATCATACCGCAAAATTCTCAGTTGAGTTTTACACTGATCCAAGATTGTGGCCATGAATGCATCCATCGACGTATTACCGAGCGCAACCAAATTAGTGGCATAGAATGAAAACAGCAGCACCACGCCAAACCTATACAACACATAAACAAGTTAAGTCGCATAGCGGTAGGGTAGACATTAAGTTCAAGTTATGCAAGTGATCACAATTTTTAATAGACATAAAAATAAGTAATTTCTTACACGACGTTATGGTCGTAATTAAAACCAATCCAAAATGGGAACTCAAATGGTATTCCCTGGATTTTGTAGAGCACGGGGAACACGATCCACAGCACGCAGGTGGCGACCGCGCAGCCGGAGTACGTGCGCAGCAGTCGCGCCGCACTGCGCGCGCAACCCTGCAGCAACGCTCCGCGCGGCTCCGCCACCTGGTTCATCAGTGGGTCTGCAACACGCGCGCCGGCACCGTCACCGCGCGTGCGCTCGACACCGCACGCGGGCTCGTGCCACAGGTTGCACTCACCATCCAGGGAGCTGATGAGCTGGTCGATCCGGTCCGCATCCATGTGAAACGCGATCTGCTTGGCGACGCATGTCACGTGGCACAGCAACACGAACATCACCTGCGACAACTTGTCCATGTCGTTCCTCTCCTGCACAACCGATACTTTGTCACATCATCAAAACGTTTTCACTAACGAATACCACTTATTGTGTCCATTATTCACGATTTTGAACACGGACAGTGGAGTTTTAGAAATAATGTCCCGTTTTTACCCTTTGGGTACGGAACCCTAAAACATCAAAATATTTCTAAAAAAATTCCCGTCAGTCAAGTGTGTAACCTGAAAATATTATAGCTTGCGAAAAAATCAATTAATTGAGTCATTTTTATTAATAGATTCGTTTCACCCGTAGGAGGAACCCTATTGAAACCGCTCTTTTATTCAAAATTGTTTAATTATAATTCATAAAAAAACTGGTCAAGTGCGAGTCGGACTCGCACACGAAGGGTTCCATACCACAAGGCAAAAACGCCGAAAAAAATACGTTTTTTGTATGGGAGCCCCCCTTAAATATTTATTTTATTCTGTTTTTAGTATTTGTTGTTATAGCGGCAACAGAAATACATCATCTGTGAAAATTTCAACTGTCTAGCTGTCACGGTTCATGAGATCCAGTCTGGTGACAGACAGACAGATAGTGGAGTCTTAGTAATAGGGTCCCATTTTTACCCTTTGGGCACGAAACCCTAAAAAATTGCCACGACACGATATGGTAAGAAACTGGCCTGGTAAGCATATATCAGCTGCAGCAGCACGTAGGTGGAGGTGGTGGCGAGTGCGAACACGGGGTAGGCACGCCGCAGGAGGGAGGCCGGCGCCGAAGCCCGCGCGGCCGCGTGACAGAACCCCACGCCGCGCAAGTAGCGCAGGTGCGGCGCCACGCTCAGCGCGCACATCGACCTGAGTACACCACATTCAAAATTTTAATCAAAATCAAAAGTCAGTTATTCAAATTAGGCTGAAAATCAGTACTTTTCGAACATCAAAATGACAAAAGCCAGTCCCCCAAAATGCTCGCCTTTCACTACTTCCTATTGCTTTCGCTGGGAAGAAAAATTGGCGCAACAAACTCCCCAGCAGCACAGCTGTCTGTTCAGTTAGAAAACACAATACCAGGTTATTTTTTAAGTAATTAACATTACAAGACACAGAACATGAAATTAAATTATTTGCCATAAGTCAGCTAGCCACAAATACAACAAAAACTATACCTACACTGGCAAAAAAAAAAAAATGTAAATAAAAAATTACTACCTAAATAAAAGCCTCCAGGCATAAAGGGCGAAACAGATTACATATTTATATAATGCTGGGTTCTGTTCCCATAGCTGTCATTTGAAGTCAAAATGATAAACTAGGACCATAAATAAACAAGTTATTACTAATAACAACAATAAAACCATGGTCAGTAAGACCACCAGTCACCACAAGCAGCACCCGTTCACGAGCTTATCGTAAAGTTCAGCCGTTATACCGCCCTCGCCATATTTATTTGAGGGAAGGAGACAACCCGACCGCCTAAGCTACCGCAAGCAGTGAACTTGCTGCCAGTTGCTCAGGCAAGAGTAATAATATCAGTCGTCAAGGTCGTAGCCACATATTGCAATCAACTCGTTAAAAACATTGAAATGAGTTAATTATATCAATAACAGATTAAAATAAAATTAAACTGTATTGAATTAAATAGTCAAATAAAATAAACAATTATATGAACTCATGTAACCTGCCAGTAAGTAATCAAGGCGAACTTTACACATTTCATTTTCTTGGCTTTGAGAACGACGACGACGGTTGAGAAAATCAATCCGTAAATATTAAGAGTGTACTGTTTACGTCGTCAAAATCTTGTCTATTCCTGTTTACTTTGAAAAGAGAAGTATCATCTGCAAAGGGCTTCTGTGACATTGTACTAACTAACGTCACAGAAGCCTTTTAAACAGAATGGTAAATCATTGATCTATACATATAATAAAATTGTAGAAAAGTGGTGTCTGTACAATGGAAATATATGAAAAAAAAGTTGCAGGGGTTATTATTAAATCGATGCCGAACCCGAAATTGTCATTAATTTTTTTTTTTGTCTGTTTGTCTGTTTGTCGGTTTGTCTGTTTGTCTGTTTGTCTGTGTGTTTGTGCACGCTAATATCAGAAACGGCTTATTCGATTTAGATGCGGTTTTCACTAATATATTGTAATAAGCTTCACTTAACATTTAGTGTTTATTTCATGTCAATCGGTTCATAAATAAAAAAGTTATGTCAATTTAAAGAATCACGGCGAACATTTGTTAAGGTATTCTATCAGATTACGTTCACGCCTCGCACCTGCGCGTCCGTGACTATATAAAGCGCGCTGAGAACCACGCCGCTGCCATAATTCCGATCCAGCCTGTCCCTTGCTGCCCTCTCCCAGCGAAGCCCTAAGCCGAGGTCCATACCCCACAGGGGGTGCCCTTAGCGTGTAGTCGCTTAGTTTTTAAGTTTATATTGTGTAGTTAAGTTTATAAGTGTATTATGCCCTGGCTGGAGGCCTTAATTTATTGAGGCATCCACAGGAAAGCCCGGTTAAGCAGTCGATAACCCCTCAGGTTGAACTATGAGACGACCATTTCAAAAAAAAAAAAACGCGCCGCTGCCATAAGGAATCAGTTATTCGTAGCGAACGCACGTATCCTGGAGAGTATAGGCGGATTTGATTATTGCGATTCACTTGAATACTGACTGTTTGCATATTTCATCTATACATATAATAAAATTGTAGAAAAGTGGTGTCTGTACAATGGAAATATATGAAAAAAAAGTAGCAGGGGTTGTTATTAAATCGATGCCGAACCCGAAATTGTAATTAATTTTTTTTTTGTCTGTTTGTCTGTGTCTTTGTGCACGCTAATATCAGAAACGGCTTATTCGATTTGGATGCGGTTTTCACTAATATATTGTAATAAGCTTCACTTAACTTTTAGTGTTTATTTCATGTCAATCGGTTCATAAATAAAAAAAGTTATGTCAATTTAAAGAATCACGGCGAACATTTGTTAAGGTATTCTATCAGAGTACGTTCACGCCTCGCACCTGCGCGTCCGTGGCTATATAAAACGCGCTGAGAGCCACGCCTCTGCCATAATTCCGATCCAGCCTGTCCCTTGCTGCCCTCTCCCAGCGACGCCCTAAGCCGAGGTCCGTACCCCACAGGGGGTGCCCTTAGCGTATAGCCGCTTAGTTTTTAAGTTTATATTGTGTAGTTAAGTTTATAAGCGTATTATGCCCTGGCTGGAGGCCTTAATTTATTGAGGCATCCACAGGAAAGCCCGGTTAAACAGTCGATAACCCCTCAGGTTGAACTATGAGACGAACAATTCAAAAAAAAAAAAAAAAGTGCCGCTGCCATAAGGAATCAGTTATTCGTAGCGAACGCACGTATCCTGGAGAGTATAGGCGGATTCGATTATTGCGATTCACTTGAATACTGACTGTTTGCATATTTCATTTATTAATATTTTAAGGTTTGTAAGTTAGGTTCTTTTTCTTAATTTTCTTTAAAATTTTGTAAATAATATTGTAAGTATTTGGTATAGGTTAGGCGGTTCTTTCCTTGATTTTTGGGTATTTACTTATCTTAATTTGTATTTAGGGTTTGTATATAAATATTATAAGTATTTGGTATAGGTTAGGCATTTCTTTTCTTGATTTTCTTTATTAAGTATAAGTTCATTAGCTCAGGTTAGTAATTAATTTTTCTAGCAATTCTTTTGTTTTATAAAGTTAGTACGTTTGGTTTACACGTCTTAACACTTATTACTTAAACTGTGATAATTTTAGACTGTATAATAATCTGTAAATATTTATAATTTAATTGTTTACGATAGTACGTGTTTATTAAATAACTGTGTGTTAAGTAGTAAGTACTATTTTATTGTAAGAATGCCTCGAAGAAGAACCAACCTCTCCCAGTGTAGCAGAAATGCTAAAAGGATGATTTTGGTTCAATCACAGGAATCTGAGGAAGGTCGTGAGGCAAGGCTCTCTGCAACTCGGGAACATCAGGCTAGGCTTCGTGCTACAGAAACTTCGACTCAGCGAAAATCTCGACTGAGTTCAAATCCTTCTCGAATGATGACAACTCGAAATAGGGAAAACGGCCCGGGGAACAACGAAAGGCACGTTTATCTCTCGATCGCGAAGCTCATGCGCTATCGCGTGAGTCTGAGACTTTTGCTGACAGGGAAACCCGCCTGAGCTCCCAGAGAGTACGGACAACAAATGCTCGATCCCAGGAGACACAGGACGAACGGGAAATACGTCTCACTGCTGATAGTGAAGCTCATGCACTATCGCGTGAGTCTGAGACTTTCACTGATAGGGGAATTCGTCTGAGTTCTCAGAGGGTTCGGACAGCAAATGCTCGGTCTCAGGAAACACAGGAAGAACGAGAAATACGTCTCACTGCCGATCGTGAAGCTCAAGCACTATCGCGTGAGTCTGAGACTTTCACTGATAGGGAAATTCGCCTGAGTTCTCAGATGGTTCGGACAGCAAATGCTCGGTCTCAGGAAACACAGGAAGAACGAGAAATACGTCTCACTGCCGATCGTGAAGCTCAAGCACTATCGCGTGAGTCTGAGACTTTCACTGATAGGGAAATTCGCCTGAGTTCTCAGAGGGTTCGGACAGCAAATGCCCGGTCTGTAGACGGTATATGTAATTCAAAATATGCTGCCCGAAAAGTCACTATTCCACGCAGACGAAGTCGCGGGCACAGCTAGTATATACTAAGAACAAGAACGGACCCAGTATTGAGCCTTGCGGCACACCTAGTTGAACTGGCAGCCTGGAAATTTTCACTCCATTAACATCTACACATTGGAACCTATTATGTAAATAAGAATTTATTACGTTGAGAGCTTCGTTTTGAACACCTTAATGACAAAGTTTGCGCAAAAGCGTGTTATGGTGCACGCAATCAAAGGCTTTGGAGAGATCACAGAAAACTCCAATTGCATTTTGCGAGTTCTCCCATGCGTTAAATTTGTATCTCAGCAGAGCAACACCCGCATCTGTAATTGAACGACCTTTTGTAAAGCCATATTGTACATTATGAAGGAGGCTATTTAAATTAAAATGTCTTAGGAACTGCTTGAGTATTAATTTTTCCTATTCATTACACTGCACTGGATAATGAAGCACTATTTATATAGTGTAAATTTAGTAAATATTTGTTGTTTTATGTGTACTTATGTACTTTATTTAAAAAAACACATATTTTTGTGTTTTCAAAATAAAAACTACAAATCAGTTTTCGGATTTTTTCCTTAATTTGTGCTACATGACATTGCCTCTTGCCAAATTTCATGATTCTAGGTCAACGGGAAGTACCTACCCTATAGGTTTTGATTTCCTTGCAAATGTCAAAATATGTGGCATATACGGAACATAAGCGCCCGTATCTTTTGATTGCGTTGACTTAGAAGTTTGATTTTTTCACTGCTTCAAGGGATAATATCAAATACTCAAGGCCTTGATAATTGATATTAATTTCAAGTTGATAAATCCACGCGCTCCTAGGAGAAAGGCTCTTGACAGACGGACAACGAAGTGATCTTATAAGGGTTACGTTTTTCCTTTTGAGGTACGGAGCCCTAAACAATTATTTAACAATAAAGAACAATGTTATGTAATCAAAACGATGTCATTCAATGAGAGTCAAATGGACACGTCTGGGTGTGACAAGTCTGGGGTTTGATTTCTTAGCACTAAATTAATCGAAATAACGGAGGTAGGTACTGTAACCTTTGTGTCATCATTAAAACTTACATTGCTCAAACTTTGGCGAACTGATCGAAATGCAAAATAATAGATAATAATAATTATGCTAATTATATAGATACGAATTTTATTGATACAGTAACTTTCTACTATGAATGTATCAGTTTATATACGAAATTCCTTCTGCATAATTGCTTTATTAAGCATTCATATTCCTCCGAAGTAATTGGCTCTAGGACAACGATTATTTTGCAACTGTGACAGTTGCAAAGCATAAAATTATACGGTACCCTGCCGTTTCCAGAAGTTGATGGACGAATCGATCAAATATTCATCGTTTCTCTGTTGTTTTGTAAATCAACAGTCTACCATCAACAGTCAACTGCGGCATGACTTAATTACGTACAACACGGCACTAAATATATACCTACCAACCTAACGTTTGTTTTTCGTTTGTATAACATAATAACGACTAGACTTTACACAATATGTTATGCATTGAAGCAGGTCGATTAAAGATTTTAAGTATATTATGTAGATTTTGTTTTCGCACTTCATGTCATTGCTGTTGTGTAGGAGTGAAATTAATAAACATTTACACCCATGCTGTAAATTCTCTATAAAAGTTTCTGAAACAGTTAGCTTATTGCCAACATTAAAACAACCAGTGTCATAGCAACCATAATGTCATTCAAACGAGTGTTATAATGTTGTACTATTACCATTATGCAACTCCTTATATTTTGTCATACACGTGCGTTTCACTCCCACAGCGTCGTAATTAAAAAAAAAACTTATAGGTTATTCGAATTCACGTCGTATCGATAAGATGTTTGCATAAATTTATTAAGTACTTTGTTGTTTACAAAAATGAGTGATACAAGCTTTGATAACACACCACCAGATATTTCTAATGCAGCAATCAATAATTCTATTATTACCTATACATAGTTTGTTTGTATTAGATACTCAGCAATTAAACTTTCCATGAATTTATAGTGACTGACTTCAAAGAAAATGATAATGAAATCAAACCTATTTTAGTTTTTTGTAATGTAACGTAAATGGCGTGTTGGTCTAGTGGTTAACACTGCGGCTTAGCAACGCGATGGTCACGAGTTTAAATCCGCTGATGAGAAGGTTTTTTTTTCTATATTTTATTTATTTATTTACCCTTATTTTAATTTTTTTGGTTCTTAAATAGGTGATTTTTGTTAATTAATATTTAAGAAATCAAATGGAGGTTTGTAATACAAGCTAGGGATTTCGATTAAACAATATTCATTTATTTTTCTCTCATTTTTTTTAGAAAGAGGATTCCATGAAGTCCTAGAAATGAATTACATTTCTAGGACTTCACGGAATCCACTTTCTGGTTGAGCATTCAGTTTTCTATCTGTGTTAAATTGTGATTACTTCCTTAGAATATTATCTTAACACAAAATAGGATCAGGATCTGGATTAGGTTTAGAACGTTTAACATTAGATAATGGTTCGTTGGTAGATATTTCTAGAAACATAACTACAATAATATTTATTTATATAAAGTTGTGAAAACTTGAATTACAGAGGAAGAACCAACATGCTAAACTATAACAGTATAGCAGTATACATATCTCTTTGATCACATTTTCTGATAACCCTTATTTAACACAACATTAGAAAAATATGTGAGGTCAGATGGTGCATCGTTAACACATTACAAGACTACTTGTAAACAAGAGTAACTGGATTGATAATAATAAAGATTGTTTATTTTTGATTAACTACGAGATAGTGATTCCACAAATATTGGGAATTATTAACACTTGCTCATATAATGTTCCAATGCAATGTTATCAAATAAGTTACACAATCAATCTGCCGAGTAAATTGCCTATTAATAACGGAGAAGATGGCCGTCATTGTCTATCACTTCTTGAAGTCAGCACTTGAACGCGTAGTTTTGGAGGGTGCCACTGAGTGAACTTTCACAATATTAAGTTGTTGTTCCGATTAATTAGTGTAAGCAATTGGACAAGGACCTTGGCGATCACATTTCACATCACTCGTCGTCGCTTTATACCTTTGTATCCATCTACAAACTGTTTTTCTCTGTAATGAAAATAATAAAAAATATAAAATTGTTTAAAAAATACAGTGATATCCATAATATAAATACTAGAAACAAACACAAATGTGTTGTACCTACAACAAGGCTCAAGAAAATAGGTGGCTCGTTCAGATGCCAATGTATACGCTTTTATAATAAACTGCCAAGCCACGTTCAAGATCTAAGCCTTAATAAATTCAAATCATTTATTAAACGTAAGTTGTGCCAGAAAGCCTTTTAGACCTTTAAAGATTATATTAAGGGAAAAAAGGCAGGGGTTGAGCTGCTTCCAATTTGTGCATTTTGAATGTATTTTTTTTATATACACATTGACATTATTTAATTTTTTATAAACAATATAATTTGCTTACTTTGTAAAGTATTATATTATTTTATTTATTGTGAATGTGAAGACGATGTAGGTCATTTTAGTATTTTTTTCTCTCTGTTCTGTTAGATTTTTTTTTCATGGTCTGGCAGTTTGAGTAATTCATGTGGCCTACCAAAATGTCCTTTCTTTGGTATTGTTCGTCGATTCGTTGAGCTTCTTAAGTCTTGAGTTGAGCTGCACGATTTCTGACAAATGCGTCCACTGGCTGGACAGTTCCTCTCAATCTGTGTGGTTCTTTCCTCAAAAGACCATCTCAGACATCGATCTACATGGTCTTCATATAACCAGACTAAGATTATGTCTGGACTTTAAAAGAGACTGTGACCTCTGAGTTTGTTTTGCCTTTCTTCTCAGAGTAGTCAGATAGGAAACGCCGACCTCATCTAGTTTAAAAAAAAAACACTACAAATTGAAAAATAACTTTAATTTCGAAAGTCGGTGTCTTTGGTTCCGCATTTTCGTTTATCAACACCGACTTCGGAAATTAAAGTTATTTTTCAATTTGTAGTGTTTTTTTTTGGAAGTCGGTTGGTTTTTTTTTTGTAAAAATGTTTTTATTTTTCAGTTTTTAGTGGGTCAGTTTGTAATTTATCTAAGTTACAATAGCCTAATGCCAACTGTTCATCACCTTTTACAAAATATTGCTTTTCCCGATGCTGGGACGTTAATTGTTGAGGAGTTCTCCCGGTAAGAACACTAATAAATAAGAATGAGGGCTAGCCCCAACAGCATTTTGAAAACCCTAGCCGAAAAACACGATGCACCAATATTAGACACTCTGTTCGGTTGCTCGTGCGGCAGGGATGAACAATGTTTTAATTAACTAGTTATTATTACTAACCCTTAGTTGATAAGTTATTTTTATACTAACCATTGGACCTATGTTGTCAAGTTGAATAAATAAATTATTATTACTAAGAACTCCTCAACAATCACTCACTATACGCATTGTGATGTGCATGAATTGCTTAGCAACCATATTAAAGTAATCGAATCGCAACCCGTGAAATATTTCTCATTGAGTAGTTCCGATGACCATCTGTGGTCTTCATCATCAGCTCCACTTTACCAAATGATGATTTTCAAGAGCGAATGCTCAAGTTACTTTAAAAAATACCCAAATCGCTATAGGTTTGCCTATAAAATTTGAGGGTTTCCCTCGATTTCTATGGGATCCTCTCATCAGATTCCAACTTGATGATAATGGGACTACATCGAGAGTATACCCTTTCAAATAAAAAAAGAACTTTTGGAATCGGTCCAGCCATCTTCGAGTAATCGGTGAACATACACAAGGTAGCTACTGTAAACTGTTGAGGAGATCCCTTAACTGTCCTTCGTCTTCATCATCAGACCCCTAATAACAGTCACAACCCATTTAGGTGTAAAAGAATCATGTCCAGTCTTGACCTGAAAATTTTCGAACGCGTCTAGTGATGTAAAATATCTTAAAAAATTGCATTTTTTTTGCTTATTTCGTATCACTTAATTGCATTTTCAAATAAAGCCAGAAAAAAATACAATTTATATTATGTTTATCATTCTCAATATACTTTTGGAAACGGAACGTGTTTTACACACGTTCCATTTTAAGTGTACAGTTGACAGGTTACGCGTAAAACGGACTTCTTTAGCCGCAACGAATGACAGGCTGCCGCTGTGACAGTGTGACCGCTGTCATTTGTTTGACGTTTTGCAGTCGTTCGTTTCGTCTGTGCGATTTTGGATTTTCTGATACCCTTACAACTTTTGCATTTTCCATCGACTTCGATACCTACCACTTACGATTACTTTGGCCTGTGTTACCTATACGGATACCGATTTAGTGCTTTTGATTGGGATCTAAGTTATCGTAATCGCTCTTGTTGGAAAGTGTTATGGAGCCTTCTACGGGATTGCTTTGTATAAACTGCAACAAAGTGTTAATACGCTTCGGCGTTATCGGGCGCTTCAGCTTGATAGCAGAGTCATCTCGCTAATTAGCACTTGAATATCTCCAGTAATAGTAAGTATAATAACAATCAAGTAAGTACCTAACGATTTAGTATCCAGTCTACGGAGGCTAGCGTATTAATTGTCTTATAAAAAAGAATTGAGAATTTTTCAAGTTACACGAAAAATATAACTAGCACTACCTACTAGAAATAGGTGACGCCCCTAAGACGACCCACTGACCGAATGTGTTAGTTACATCTAGATTTTCCCCATGTTTTAGTTATAGTCAATGATATTTTAGTAAACAGATAGGTTATGAGCGCGCAAATCGTGAAGACTAGAAAACGTCCTAATTGGGACGTATTGCCTTTAGTCTGTGTCACGCACGTCTACGAGTGAGACGGTGCGCGCAGCTTCGTAATTACCATCCAAAATGCCATTTTGTGTATTTAGAAAGTGTACCAATTATGATACCAAAGTTAATAAAACACAAGGAATCTCATACCACACGAAAGTACACATTATACTTCGATTTATTAATATATTTCAATTATTTTCCTAATATTCTGATATTTGGAGGTTAGGAAAAAGAAAGAGATGGAAAATACATTTTTTGTCGTAAGAACGACAAGGATGCGAGCACTCCGGACATAGAATAAAAGTACAGATGCGAATATTAGGCAGTAAAGTCATCTTTACAGCAGAGTTCTAGTTTCCCTTTTAATAACTTTTCTTTATAATTTTGTTTGATATATTTAATTATAAATTAAACATGTCATATTATGTAGGAAAAGAAAATATTAATAGCTTATCGTTACCATAGTATGTCACAGATAGTGTTAAAATAAACCTACCATTGAGATTAAAATTAAATCTTTTCGAAGGTGTATGATTATTTTTACAATTGTATTTCTTTCTTTTTAAAACGTGTTTTATTTTTCACCTACCTACCTTTTAATAGTGTTTATTCGTTGCATAGGCACAAATCCCGACTACAAAGTCTGTACACGCGGTTTGTACTTTCTACCTAGTTAATTTGTTAGTCTATGATGCCAACGTGCGGTGATTGGTAGCCCGAATAATGTTTGTTTACATTCACGCGCAATTGACAACATCTAGCTGTCACTTTTTTTCTTATTGGTTTTATCAAGCTATCCTTTTTCTATCCTTTTTACTTGTAGTCAAATGTAAAATGAATGAAAAGTGTGTATGTGTGCTGCCTCTCGGCGCGGAACACTTTTTTCTGTTGTTTTGTAAGTGTAAAACATATCTGTTTATTAGAATATCATTGGTTATAGTGGTTCTTTTAGACAGCTGTTTAAAACAAAAAATTTAAATATACAAATTAAATATACATACTTATTTCCATTGTAGGCTTTAAAATCTCATAATTTACGAAGACACTGAAAATCTAATGACCCTTTGTGTATAACCCTATCTACCACACAAACACACTTGCTTCACTTACTTCACCACTACATCATTCACACACATACCTCTATTTCACCACTCATATTAACACACATACCCACATCCATACCTCATATCTTCAAACTCACCAACAAACCCTAGCACTCTCTAATGGTACTTACTAAGACGAATAATTTAATAGATTAATAGTGAGTGTGATAGTGATTTAGTAGCCCTAAGATAAAAATTAAAATGTCAATAGCTGAACACTATTCCCTGAGATACAGGTTCTTGCCTAGTTTAGGGGCAAGGGTCAATACTATGTGCACCTTATTATGATCACCACAAAATGTTGAAGTACCAAAATCAAAATCAAAATGTTTTATTTCACATAAACCTACATGGGCACTTATGAAACGTCAGAAGCTAGGTGCACGGTTCCAATTGGTCGTTTCCTATGGAGAAGAACCGGCAAGAAACTCCATGGTTACTCTTTTTAAAAATAATTGGCTTTTACAATGTTTCCAGATTACAGTAAGTAGGTATGGAAGGACAGCGCAGGCCTGTCAACAAGTACCGTAAAATGCTGTAACTTTGCCTGGATTTTGACGTTTTTTGTTCGTATCTCTGAACCTATTTACTATTACGGCTTCTAAAGACTTGCAGATGGAAGACAGACCTTATGCCTTGCTAGGTAGAACCCAAATCTATTTAAATCATGCCGTCATTCAGAATTACAAGCACTCAAAGTCGTAGGCAAAGTTGTAGGTAAAAGACACAACTTTGCCTAGAAGGATATCTCAATAAATATATTGTTGATCCTTTTAGTATTTTTTTTCCGTGTACATGAGACACCGTGCTTGTCCCCAGCAGTTAGATTATTGCCATGACGGTAATATATATTTTTTTACAGCTAATAGGCAATGTTGTAGCAGGTACCAGAAACTTTTCATACAAAAATGTCGTTGACTCTAGGGTTGTCCCAAAAAAATACGGATTATTTTCTTAAACTTTTATTCACTTTGTAAAAAAATAAAACAAATTGCTACTTATGAGTAAAAATCACAAATGTATTGCTTTTTAGCAATGCTGGCTTTTACGATGTGGGCTTCTTCCTCAGTTGTCAACTCTGTAGGTCGACCAAATGGTTTGCTATGCATGTGTTTTGATTTATTAAAAAAGGTCTGACGCGGGATCCCAAATTTCTTTCCCGCTTCGTATGACGAAATGATTTTTTTTCGTACGAGATCTGCAGCAACTTCTGATATTTCTACAGAGTAATCGACATAACTACGAGCTTCTGGTTTTCTCCTGCTTCGTTGTGTACTATTCGGCATTTTTGCATATAACTGCAACAAAGTTAAGACTTACTTAAATACAAAATCATGCCTGTAATCACTGAAGGGTCTCTCACCTCTGCCTCACCCTTACAGGCGATTGAAAAGATAACTGTCGAAATAAAAATAAGAATGTTCTATTGACATAAAAAAATGTAACATTTTCAATTCAAGCTCTAACTCCTAGGTGATACCTGTGTCTCACCCGATTTCGGATAATTAACAATGTATGCAATAAAATTAAAATATCGTAAAATGAAGGGAATTTAGTGCATGCAAGCTCTTGAGTCTCGATATAACCGGGTTCCAAGCTGTGAAAATTTCATGCAAATATGACATTTATATAGTAAAAATATATCAATATTAAAATCCGCCTAGTGACAACCCTAGACCCAGGCAAAGTTGTGTCACTCAAGTTTCCAAAACAGTGCACAACATTGCCTACTAAGTTATTTTAATGAAATAGTGTCCTTTTAATAAAAATATCAAGCAATATGGAAAGTAGATAGTATGTTCTTACCCTGGGATGTTATAGCTGCACGAAAACACCTTTTCTTTAGCTAAAACTTCAAAAGTTATACGACACTCAAAATTTTCACCTACGCGCACCGGTGTTTGTCGGCCAACTGACAGAGTAACAATGAAGCTACCATTACAAAAAATGAAAAATCTGTTGCCCTAATAATGTAAAATCACTACCAAATGGTAGAAAATAAGAAACAACTAAGCAAACGCGAAATATCGTAATTGAAACGAAATAGGCAAACTTGGGCTTAGTTGGCAAAGTTGCAGCGTTTTACGGTACCAAGTACTTGATAAAATAGAAAATGGTCTACAGATCTAAAGTCTATAAGGCCTACAAAGTCCTCACATTTACAAAATAAGAATCTATCAAAAGGATAGATAATAAAAAAAGAAAAATAATAATAAAAACCTACTAAAACCAAGTGTTATGATTCTCAATAAAACCACTAATAAAGAGGTGAAAAATTTCAAGTGTCTGTATACAATGTCAATTAATAAAGAAATTATGTCAAAAAGTATATAATGTCAAATAATAAAGAAATTATGTCAAAAAGTATGTAAAAATAATAATAATAATTAAATAAAAATTAAACATCGTAATTTGAGAGCAGTTAATAGACATTTACATAGTTATGCCGTCAATGAGAAGCCAGGGAAGCCACATGTGCAGAAGGAATTATTGCCAGACTAGCTTGTCTTCAACGTAGTCTTTAATCTTATAATATGCTTTTTTGATAAGGACACGTTTGATGAGGGTTTTGAACTTTCCATCGCTAAGTTCTGTAACCGGCTTTGGCAACTTGTTATAAAAACGGATGCTGTTTACAAGAAATGACTTGCTAGTTTTAGTTAATCTAAATTTAGGTAACACAATTTCATTTTTACTACGTGTATTTATATTATGGAAATCGCTTCTTATTTTGAAGAGTCCTAAGTTTTTGCGAACATACAAAATACTTTCTAAAATATAAAGAGAAGGCAGAGTTAGTATATCAATTTCTTTGAATTTGTTTCTAAGAGACTCGCGAGGACCCATTTTATAGATTGCGCGGATTGCCCTCTTCTGTAAAATGAAAATTGAATCTACGTCAGCTGCCGATCCCCACAGCAGAACACCATAAGACATAATACTGTGGAAATAAGCAAAGTATACTAACCTAGCTGTGGCTATATCTGTCAACTGCCTTATTTTTCTTACTGCATATGCAGCTGAACTTAATCTACTTGAGAGAGCTCTAATGTGTGCGCCCCATTGTAATTTTGAATCTAAAGTAATTCCTAGAAATACAGTTTCCGTAACAGCATCTAGTCTTTTGCCATCAAGTTCTAAATTCAGACCCACTTGAGGTACATTTGGTAATGAAAACTTAAGACATTTAGTTTTGTTCGCATTAAGTAAAAGATTATTAGCTGCAAACCATTTCGAGAGAACAGCCAGACTATCGTTAACATGTAAGACATCCGTATCTTTTCTATCTATTTTAAAAATAAGGGAAGTGTCATCAGCGAATAAAATGATATCCGACAAGTTGGCCATCATGTAAGGAAGGTCATTAATATAAACTAGAAATAGGAAAGGGCCAAGAATTGAGCCTTGAGGCACGCCCATCTTAACTAGAGACCCCGAAGACGTCGCCCCGTTAACGTTTACTTTTTGCTGGCGCTTTGACAGATAGGAAAGAACAAGATCAGCAGCTTGTCCACGAATTCCGTAGTGGTATAATTTACAGATCAGTGTATTATGGTCAACGCAGTCAAACGCTTTTGAGAGGTCACAGAAAATGCCAATTGCATCCTGGGACTTCTCCCAGGATTCCAAAATGTGACTGATGAGTTTTACTCCCGCATCTGTCGTCGACCTACCTTTCGTGAAACCAAACTGGCGACTATGTAAAATCCCATTTGAGTTAAAATGTGACAACATCTGGTCCAGCATGATTTTTTCATAGATTTTGCTCAATGCTGGTAGCACAGATATAGGTCTATAATTGGAGGGATCAAACTTACTACCCGATTTGAATATCGGTACTACTTTACTATGTTTCATTAAGTCAGGAAACGTACCGCTGTCTAAACATTGATTAAATATGCCTGTTAGGGCAGGGGCAATTGTGTCAATAATATCTCCAAGAACCTTAACAGAAATCCCCCATAAGTCTTCAGTGTTTTTTATGTTAAGACTTTTAAATGCTTTTTTAATTGTGTCAACAGAAATGGGCTTGAATTCAAAGCTTGGAATTTCCCTATTAAAATTTTCCTTAAGAAGGGCTTCAGCTAATATAGGTGATGAGGGGAGAGACTTTGTAACCTCTATTGGGATATTGGTAAAGAAATTTTCTAGTGTCTCAGCAACTTTTAACTTATCTGAAATGGTTTCATTATCAATTTTTAGGGACAACTCATTCTGATCTCGCTGTTTTGTGTTTCCAGTTTCTTTGTTTATTACCTGCCACACAGCTTTTATTTTATTATTAGACATACTAATTTTGTTACTAATTAATTTAGATTTAGCCTCAGCGCCTCAGCTTACCTACTTGTAATGTACCTATTTGTATAACTGTACTTAACTTTTAATGGTGAGAAATAAACTATTTTTATTTTATTTGTTTTTCAGATAACGGAAGAAGATTACATTTGTGAAGCGCGCTTTGATGTATCCATGCAGACTATTAATGCTCAGATTCATGGAAAAAATGAGTGTGATCCATCTGTTGGTTCATCTCGACGTGGTCATGCTCAAGTGTGTTCGATTGTTCGTTCGTTTGTGGTTGATCATTGTTCAATCGTCAAAGTGACCACATTCTCAAAGAAAACCCATCAAGCCTCACACTAAGGATGATCAACTTAATGCATGATCACAGGCATGAAACCAACATTGTGGCTCCAGTGGCATTTTTAAATGAAGTGGTTGTACGAGAAGATATTGAATAAATGATAATAAAACAAATCCTGTTTTTTTATTTAATTTCCCTGTCCTCACCAAAAACATGTAGGTGGGCAGCTCTTTTCATTATCTATTTATGTCGTCTGTCAGGCCGACTCCTAGAGCCTAGTCCGCTTCGACGGCGACGACAGATTTTAACCGATACCTACTTCAATGAACTGTAAGTAGGTACCTAAATTGCTCAAACTTGCACAAAGTGTAATAAACAAGGATAGCACAACATCACACTCTTTCTTCTTTATAACTCAGCATCGGCGGGTTATTACGAGAATAATAACTGCTGTTTGCGACCGCGCGCCAATTTGATGATGATGATTTGATGTTATTACATTGTAGAGGGATTTATTTCTGAGTGATTACAATCACTCAGAAATAAATCCCTCTCAGCTCAGCGATTAAGAAACAATTTGATTTTAATTACCGTACAGTTTTTGACGTTATAACAGCTGTCAAACCTTATCTGACAGCTGCTATAACCTCAACATCTTATTTACTTAATAGCATTTTTCTCTGGCCTCTAAATGAAATGATAATGAATTATTGTGTTATTATGAACAATAATCTATATATATAAAATTCAAAGTCCTGACTGACTGATTGACTGACTGATATATCAACGCACAGCCCAAACCGCTGGACCTAGAGACTTGAAACTTAGAAGGTGTGTTCTTTGTAAAGAATAAGTATCCACTAAGAAAGGATTTTTGGAAATTCAACCCCTAAAGGGTTAAAATAGGGGATGGAAGTTTATATGAAAGTCCGACAGTTTTGATGTTAGGATCTTCTAATTTTGTATTTCGGCTGACAATTGAAAATTAATTTATACGTGTCTCAGCGTTTTAGATAATTCCACCCCCGAAGGGTTATAAAGGGGGATGAAGTTGTGTTTAGATAGTCATTAATTTTCGACGAAAAATCACAAAATTTATTATCTAGGCTTATGATTGGAAGGTAACGCAAGTGTTGTTACACACAATAAATAGTCACAGGTATGTTTCCTACCGCACGATCTCTGGCGAGGCGGCAAGCCTCCTTGCCGGACTGCCGCCATGGGATCTGGAGGCGATAGTCCTCGCGCGCCTGTATGAGTGGCGCGCGGAGGCACTACGCCGGGGGGAGGATCCGCTTCCGCGGCAAATCGCTGCGGAGCGGACGGATCTCCGGCGCGATCTCATGGCGGCTTGGAAAGAGCGACTGTCGCAACCCAGCGCAGGGCACGCCGCGATAGCGGCGATAAGACCCCTCTTTGAGGAGTGGCTAGAGAGGCGCCACGGCGCCCTCACCTTTCGCCTGACGCAGGTCCTCACCGGACACGGAAGTTTCGGGAGGTTCCTGCACATCATCAGGCGGGAGGAAACGCCCGGGTGTCACCATTGCCAGGATCGCCCAGAGGACACGGTGGAGCACACGGTGGAGGTCTGCCCCGCTTGGGCGGAGCACCGCCGTGTCCTCGTAGAGGTGATTGGCAGCGACGGCGACCTCTCGCGTCCGGCCCTGGTGCAAGCCATGGTCCGGGGCGAGAGGGAGTGGGAGGCAGTCACCTCCTTCTGCGAAGCAGTCATGCTAGCGAAGGAGGTGGCGGAACGGCTCAGGGAGAGAGCCTCCCGTCCCAGCCGCCGCGGGAGACGCTCCGGGCGTCGGGAGCCGCGTGACGACTCCCGGCCACCGTAGGCGCGGGCCTGCGGGCGGAGAGTAATGGGTAGCTCACCGCCCGATCAGGACCAGGCCCGTGCCGGACGGCGCGTACGTGTTCCACGCGCGCCTCAAAGAGATGTCAGCATCGAGGAGGGGCCCCTTAGGGCCGAAGCCTGCCGGGTCAGCGGGATTGTTCGAAAGGGTTACCGCTGGCCCGGAACATAAAGGGCTAAGGAAGGAACACGGGTGGGTTTTAGTCAGTAAGAGTCTGACACTCCCTTCCGCTCCACCCAGAGCGGGAGGAGTCATTTGATGATTTCCCATCCTCAAAAAAAAAAAAAAAAAGGCTTATGATTGGAAGCTAACACAACGGTGTTGTTAGAATTTCATCCATTAAGGGGGTGAAAAGGGGGATGAAATTTTGTCCTGACTGACTGATATATCAACGCACAGCCTAAAACGCTGGTCGGTACCGCTGGGTAGAGAAATTCATTTTGGAGGGTGTGTTCTTTGTGAAGAGTAGATATCCACTAAGAAGGGGTTTTTGGAAATTTAACCTTTACGGGGTGAAAAGAGGGGAAGGTTTGTTTGTATGAAAAATGTTATTCCTTGAGTTAATAACCATGAAACTTGGCACGAATACTTATCTAAATAAATTATGAAGTTTGGCTTTTTTTTCTAAACTACCCCCTGAAGGGGGATTGGGAGGTGTCAAAGTTTGTATGGAATAATTTTAACGCGTGGTCCGATTAACTCGAAACTCAGTATTTATACTTAAGACCGAAAATAAAGAATAACGTGTATCATTATTTTTCGAAAATTTACCCCTAACGGGGTGAAAAGTTAATTTTATAGGGGAAGACTTGATTAATCGAAAATTGGTATAAACAATCTTTGAGTCGAGTAATGAACACATCCCAAACAATTTTACAAAATTCCACCCCTGTGGGGGTGAAAAACGGGGATACAGTTTATAAGAAAAATTTTATTCACTTGGTTAATAAACTTGGCAAGAATACTTGCCTAAGCAAGTAATAAAGTTTATAATTATTCGTTTATCAAAACACCCCAACACCCCTCGTGTTGGGGTGTTAAAGTTTGTGTGGAAGAATTTTAACGCGCGGTCCGATTAACTCAAAACTCAGTATTAATACTTTTGACAGAAAATAATCAATAATAACAGCCGCACATATCGATCGATCAGGTTACGCAGGCTACGCTTGCCGCCGTTGGTCTGTGGATAGGTGTCCATCTTTACATACCGTGACCTCTCCCTGCCTCGGAAAGCACGCTAGGCCGCTGTCATTCGTGGATCTTTGACAGTCGCTAGGGGTGGTCAGAAGCCCGAAAGGTTGACAACCAGTCTTATCAAGGGGTATCGTATTTGGGTTGTGGAGGTCAGATAGGCAGTCGCTCCATGTAAATACTGGTACTCAGCTGCATCCCGTTGGACTGGAAGCCGACCCCAACATAGTTGGGAAAAGGCTAGGCAGATGAAGAATCAATTAAATAGTAAGTGTATGGGGTTTTCGAAAATTATTGACCCCTGACGGGACAAAAAGTGGTAATTCGATTTATAATGGGATTTTAATGAGTGCCTTGATAAACTCAAAAAAAATGGTACAAATAAATTTGGACTTGAAACTTGGCACAAATAATTATAAAGTTCGTTTTTTTTTGGAATTCTAAACCCAGGCGCCTAAAAGTTTCCTTGGCAAGAGAGGAGATGTGATCTCTAAATGTCAGACCAGTGCCAAAGGTCAGGCGGAGAGTAATGGGTAGCTCACCGTCCGATCAGGACCAGGCCCGTGCCGAACGGCGCGTACGCTGTTCCACGCGCACCACAAAGAGATGTCAGCATCGAGGAGGGGCCCTCTTAGGGCCGAAGCCGGTCAGCGGGATTGTCCGAAGGGGTTACCGCTGGCCCGGAACATAAAGGGCTAAGGAAGGAACACGGGTGGGTTTTAGTCAGTAAGAGTCTGACACTCCCTTCCGCTCCACCCAGAGCGGGAGGAGTCATTTGATGATTTCCCATCCGCAAAAAAAAAAAAAAAAAGGCAGGCGATGCGATGCGATGAGGGATGGGTCGGTGGAACAAGAAATAACAAACTCAATTCAAACTCAAAGGATTTTATTTCAATTAAACCTTGTACAGGGAGGAGTCATTTGATGATTTCCCATCCAAAAAAAAAGGGGATTTTAATGAGTGCCTTGATAAACTCAAAAAAAATGGTACAAATAAATTTGGACTTGAAACTTGGCACAAATAATTATAAAGTTCGAATTTTTTTGGATTTCTAAACTAACCCAAAGGGGAGATTGGGGGTGTCAAATTTAGTATGGAAAAATTTTAATAATAATAATAATACTTTATTTTTCAGACCATGGTGCCCATTTTGTTAGTAACAATGTTCTTATAGACTAGTGTTAGTAATACTTAAAACTATCCACAACACAAGACATTTGAAAAGAAAGAAAGAGTATCCACATTTTGTTAGTTACAAGACAGAACTTAAGAAACTAAAATGCGCGGTCCAATTAACTCGAAACTCAAGACCAAAATAAATAATAAAGTGGTTCAGGGTTTTTCGAAAATCTACCGCTAATGGGGTGAAGTCAATTTCACAGGGCCGAATTTTATTACGAGGCTTGATTAACTGGAAAATTGGTATAAATAATATAGATTATGTTTCGAAATTCCACCCCTATGGGGATAGAAAGAAGGGATACAGTTTATATGAAAAATCTTATTCATTTGGTTAATAAATTAGAAACTTGGCAATATTTGCGTCAGTCAATAATAAAGATTGTCACTTTTAGTTTAAAAAATCCCTCACAGAGGATTTGGGGGTTTGTCAAATCCTCTGTGAGGGATTTTTTAGAGTTGATGGATTAGAAACATATTTAACCCGCTGTCGGATTAACTCGAAACTCGGTAGTCTACTAAAACAAAAAATACTTAACAGAAGTGATTTAGGGTTTTTCAAAAATTGACTCCTACGAAGGTGGAAAATTCTACTGCTTGCTTCCATTAACTCGAAAATGGGTATGGGACTTTGAGTCAAGTTATGAACACATCCCAAACGATTTTTCAAAATTAATCTGGGGGGGTAAAAAGCTGGCATACAGTTTATTTGAAAAATCTGATCCCTTTGAGCTCTCAACTAAAAAATTGGCCCTAATACTTATTTATACGAGTACCTATCTAAATAAATGATAAAAATTATAAACATACATTTTCGAAATTATAAGAGGAAAGTACGAATTTCACGCGGACGAAGTCGCGGGAAGAAGCTAGTTGTTTTTATACAACACTAGTTGTAGGTAGACGCGACCTGTAAATCAAATCAAGTGACAGGTCAATCAATGTATGGAAAGTGGGCATGATTCTTTCACATCAATACAAATTAATCAAGCCCAAACACAAGGTAACTGCTGTAAATCGTTGAGGAGTCCCCTCGACTGTCTTTCGGCTCCATCATCAGATCGACTCCAGGCTTTCATTAAATTGTAGTGCTTTAAAATACTTAATGAAAAAAATAACAAACGCACTAGTCGCTCCTACGATTTTTGAATGTTCCCCTAGATTTTACTGGGATGCCATCATCAGATCCTGGTTTCCCTATCATAGGTCTACCCTTGGCATATCTCCTTTCCAACAAAAAAAATAGAATAATCAAAATCGGTTCGGTTCATAAACGACGAAGTTACACACATAAAAAAATATATAATTATATATATGTCGTGGATAGATGGCGCCACACTACAGCAAACAGCGCCATCTAACAATTTGATTGGTAAACGAAGAATCATGTGATCGGAAACGCAAGCGAGCCCTACCGCTTGAACACGATCGTCGGTGGAGGGGATGCAGTGAGGACTGGTGGAGAGACCAAGTGTTGCGATAGTCTAGAGTCGACCGTCGAGCTCGGGCAGTCTCGGGAAACGCTCAATACCAACGCACGTGTTTGTTTCCGACGCACGTGTGCGTTTCGGTTGTTAATAGCTAGTTTATTAAAGTTACTTTAAATTCAATTAATCTTTTCGTTCGAGTACCCATTGTAGTGCCCACACATATCTAAACTATGTCGGATCGTGAAAAAGACCCGATGTCTCGCATCTCGGCCACCCGGTGATGCGACGTCAGAACTGGGATACACTCGAGCTGAAAAAATTATGGAGAATTGAGCGTTGACGTCACGGTGCGATATTTCTTTGACAGGATTTCACCTGTATAAGGACATGGAGTGACTTTGAGAATCGAGCCAAGCAGCCTCGCGGCCCTGCACAAGCACTGGCAGCAAGCGGTGGTCAACGTGCTGGAAGTAGTGAAGGGCGAGTGAACGTCTTACAACTACCCTCAGACACATTAAGGTGAGCTGTATTGTTTTGGTTACGATTCTGGTGCTGAATGCTCGTTAGTAAAAGCGAGTTGTGCAGCCAAATTAAGTGGCAAACGAGTTAATACCGTTGTTGCGTTGACTGGTACACGTGTATTCAGCACAGAACAATTCTTATGATGTAGTGTACCGATTAGCGAGCCTAAATTGAGATTTTATTACAGTTTTACCCGAAATTTACTTGGAAAGTAATATTATGATAGGACAAAGGCAACTATAGCAACATTTTCGATTGGCGATTTCGTGTTGTTAAAAAACTAAGAGCGAAATCAGATTATAAGACTAAGTTAGATCGGAAGTTCAGAGGTTCTTTTATTTGATGGTTTGGACGGTGATACCCATACGTTAAAAGCTTTCAATTCTAACCGTACTTCTAAATACGCTCACGATAGGTTATGAATGATGTGGCGTTAGTGTGTGGTTTTCTCGTTGTCTAAGGTTCTAAGTGCAAAAGATGGTTGTTAATGTGGATAACGATGATACCTGGCTCTGGTACATGAATTTCGCTATGATTAGATAATCAAAGTTTGTTTACATAGCTCTGGTAGATGATTTTCGCTATGATTAGGTAATCAAAGTTTGTTTACATAGCTGCGGTTGATGATTTTCGCTTTCATTAGATAATCAAAGTTTGTTTACATGGCCCTGGTCATTAGATGTTTTTGCTATGATTAATCAAACTTTGTTTAGTTAATTTAGAAAAAACAATAGAAAGAGGATTAAAGTGTTCCTGATTTCAAAAGTTAGAAGCCGTAAATGGTCAGAATTGGCCGAGTGGAACATGCACTGCTGTCGAATATTTGGTTACAGGTTAACACACAAGAACGTGTGCAAGCAGGATGGCAGTGCCCCACAGCATCTGTTTTCGATGCGGCAATACCAGACATTTTGCTTCGAAATGTCCACGAAGCAATAATGGAGGCGCCAGTATGGCGGGGGTCCCAGGCGGTTCCGTGCCAGCGCCTGCAACAGCGGCGATTGGCGAGTGATACGGTTCAAGTTTACTATGTCAGCAATCCGAGCAGTGTACTGATGAATACTGGATGAGTCACATCCATTTTATTATGATTCTGTCACTCTATCATCAAACTAGATTGTTTTGCGTCAAAGTGGCTTAGCTTAGTGACAACTGATGATAAGTTGACTGATATTCACTTACATGAGATAGTAAACCACGCGATAGGGCACGCCGCGATAGCGGCGGTAAGACCCGTGATGAAGGAGTGGCTGGAGAGACGCCACGGCGCCCTCAGCTTCCGGCTGACGCAGGTGCTTACCGGACATGGGTGTTTCGGGAAGTACTTGTGTCGGATAGGCCGGGAGCCGACGCCCGAATGTCACCACTGTGACAGCTGCCGCGAGGACACGGCGCTGCACACGTTGGAGGAGTGCCCAGCTTGGGCAGTGCAGCGCCGTGACTTAGTCGCGGCAGTCGATGCTGCGGGCGACCTCTCGCTTCCGGCCGTCATTTCATGCATGTTCGGGAGCGAGAGCGGCTGGACGGCCGTCGCCTCCTTCTGTGAGGACGTAATGTCGGCAAAGGAGGCTGCGGAAAGGAAGAGAGAAGCTGTTACCTCTCTCCCGGCCCGCAGCAGACGCACCGGGCGTCGCAGGGTGGCGGACGATCTCCGGCCACCATAGGGCGCGGCCTGCGGGCGGCAGACTAGGGGCGTCTGTCGCCCGATCAGAAACAGGCCTCGAGGCGGCGGCGCAGTGTTCCGCGCGCGCCTCTTAGTTGGAGTTCCTGCGGCCACCGGGTGATGGCCGCAGAGGGTGACGGGGCCCGCCTACAAACATCTGGCGGGCCAATACCTGCCGGGGGCGCGGATGAATGCGCAAGCGATACCCGTACCCCCGGCAATAGGTACAGGAAGGGAACACCGGGGTGGTTTTTAGCCGGTAAGAGTCCGGCATGCCCCTCCGCCTTCCCCAGGGCGGAGGATGTCCATGAGGATTTTCCCCCCGGAACAAAAAAAAAAAAAAAAGATAGTAAACCACGCGATATAGGGTATTAAAAAAAATGCAATTACGATAACATTCGATTCGACTAAAGTAAAGTTAGCCTCTAAGTTTGCTTTTAATTATTGTTTTAAAGGCGCTTGACTGAGCGAACCTAAGAATACCCTCATGATTGTGTGAGAAGGATACCCGATCACCAAGTTCCTCGATAATTAGATGTTCTAATTGATGACAGTGATAGTAAAACCACCTCTGATTAATAATGGCTTGTACACTCAAACTCGAAACTTAAGACCGCACCTCATGAGTAACATGTGGCGATGGGTCTATAAGAAATCGTTGGTGCGATTTCTGTCTGTGTTGGTGCACAGAGCGTTTCATGTGTAGTAGCACATATTGCGCTAGATATGCAAAGAGTCGTTGGTGCGATTCCTGTCTGTGTTGGTGCACAGAGCACCTCATGTGTTGTAGCATATGTGGCGGCAGATGTCTAAAGACTCGTTGGTGCGATTCTTTTCTGTGTTGGTGCACAGAGCCCCTCATGTGTTGTGGCACATGTGGCGGCTGATATCTAAAGAGTCGTTGGTGCGATTCTGGTCTGTGTTGGTGCACAGATTACAATGAAAGTTTCATGAGTTGAGTATACATTGCTTATGAATTTTATTTCGGTAAATTCTTACTGATTTGTAACAATTATTTTGATGGTTTAACTTGTTGATCGGTCGAGTCCTGTCTGTGTTGGTGCACAGACCGCTTCATGTTCAAGTATTCTTTTTCTGAGAATCAATGGGTCGATTCTGGTCTGTGTTGGTGCATACCGTGCACATGAGGTGCTCTGTGCACTGCACAGAGCACCTCATGTGTAGGAAGCACATGTCGTGATGAGTCTCGACCGCACCTTATGTGCAGTAGCTTAAGTGACAACTGATCTGGTAAGAATCATTGGTGTGATTCTGGACTGTGTTTTTGCACAGATTTTGGTAAATTAACAGATTCGTTACAATTTTGATTTTCTTTGGTTCAAATTAATAATCGAACCTTTTCTAATGAATAATGTTGTATGGGGTGTGAAACCATGACAACAAGGTATTGCAAATTAAGACTAGAGAAATGAAAGTAACAATGAGATACAGTTACCTTAGTAATTAGGTATTGGCAGGATAGGCCGAGTTACCTTAGTTATTAGGTATTGGCAGGATAGCCGAGCTTGTTTACTCTGTGAGTATTTTTGGTCCTCAGGTACTACACCTGAGGACGGGTGCTAGTCAGGGATGGCCGTGTCGTGGATAGATGGCGCCACACTACAGCGAACAGCGCCATCTAACAATTTGATTGGTAAACGAAGAATCATGTGATCGGAAACGCGCTTGGACACGATCGTCGGTGGAGGGGATGCAGTGAAGACTGGTGGAGAGACCGAGTGTTGCGACAGTCTAGAGTCGACCGTCGAGCTCGGACAGTCTCGCCAAACGCTCAATACCAACGCACGTGTTTGTTTCCGACGCACGTGTGCGTTTCGGTTGTTAATAGCTAGCTTATTAAAGTTACTTTAAATTCAAATAATCTTTTCGTTCGAGTACCCATTGTAGTGCCCACACATATCTAAACTATGTCGGATCGTGAAAAAGACCCGATGTCTCGCATCTCGGCCACCCGGTGATGCGAGAAAGGTAGGTATTATTGCCGGTCCTAAGCCCGTTAAGTAGGAAGTAAAGTTTCAAATCAACCAATTCAATCCACAAATAAAAAAATTAATTTAAAAAAATAAAAAAACCCGACTGCGAAACTGAAAAGCTACAAACAAGCCCATTTTAAATTAAATAAAAGTTGGAAGCAGGCGGGACCCATTTGAATTTGAAAATATGATAAAAATGATATGGGTCCCGCCTGCTTCCAACTTTTATTTAATTTAAAATGGGCTTGTTTGTAGCTTTTCAGTTTCGCAGTGGGGTTTTTTTATTTTTTAAATTAATTTTTTTATTTCCAGCTTTTTAGTTTACAAATGTGAAAGATTTCGCAAACGATTTAGTTCTTGGTACTTGTTTTTTACGTTTTGTCACTTCGAATTACTTTTAACCATATAAGTTATATATATTTTTGTAATCACCTTTTAAAACCCTTTATTTTGATACCCCACTCGATAGGTTTCGAGAAAAAAAATTTTTTTGGAAGACATATTGCGCCATAAATCGGCCATTTTAATTTTTTTTTCAATTTTGATATACTCAGTGTCACTCTCACAATTAAGACGAATCTAACGGCACCTCTCAAGCTGAAATCGATCAAGCCGTTTAGGCTATAGAGCGTGCCAAAGAAATATACATACATACATACATACATACATACATATATACACTCGAAAAACATAACCCTCCTTCTGACGCAGTCGGGTAAAAATAAAAAACGTAGTAAACGGCGAAAGGATGGGATATACACCGTGCCGCGTGTACGTTCAATTTTTATCAAGACATTTTTTTATTTTCTTGGTCCGTTTCTCTACAATAAAATAAACGAAGAGTGTCAACGGTTTACCATACTACAAATGCAAAAAGACTATACAATCGTACCTCCAAGATAAGTCTTATGACGAAACTGAAAAGATCTTAACATAAGGTGATGAACATCGACAGGCGCACACACACGCACGGCACACACACATCCCCACACCCCCACACCCCCACACACCCTCACACACACACACCCACCCTCACGCACACACCACACACACACACCCACCCTCACGCACACACCACACACACACACACACCCACCCTCACGCACACACTCACAACACATAAATATTTATCTCTAATTATTTTATTGTAACCATAACAAACTTTTGTCTAACTCAATTCTTCGAAATTGTAACAGTAACATCAGAAGCACTATGTAACTTTTACGTCACTGTACCTTAGGGGACCGGACTGCTTCTCCTTAAGGAAAACCTGTTCAGGTTCAAAGGAGATTCATAGACGAATCCGCCTTGGAGTATAAATGTGGTGCTGTTCCACAAACGATGGGACAGACACTTAATATCGTGTCCCGTCTGCTGCATGTTACTGGAACTGATGGACGCTGGTGATGGCGGCAAACAAGTAACTGAATTCTGGACCGCGTCCATTTAAATTGCTATCGACACGCTAAGAAGAACATGATGAGATGAGAATTAAGAACCACCAGTTATACTTTTCTTAGTTTGGTTTGATTTTGTTTGTGGCTTTTGCCTGTCGGTGACAATAATTGTGTTTTTTCTATTAAACTAATACAATATACAATATGTTGATTTGCATCCTCGTCAAAGTTCAGGAGGTTGTCATAAAATACATAAATAATCAATTGAAGTACGTTATGGGGCAATAACTAGTAAGCGCTGCTTTTTTTTTGTTGTTGAAATTTAACAGTATTTGAGAATTACACCCTTAATTCAATACAAATAAAACAGAATCACCCGACTACGCACACAGCGACAATGCATGCAGCTGTTTTTCCCCGAAATGGTAGCGCCGTCGCACCGCGTAGCAATGACCCGACCGGTAGCAATAATTTTACCTAATTTTATTTCGAAAATCACCTACATTATTGTCATAAATTTCGCTTGATAAATAACTCATTTTTGAGCATCATTGGAATACGGAAATCTTACTAATGACAGTAATACTAGTGCGCCAAAGAAAAGTTCACTGACCTGTTATCAGATGATTAATAATATCCTTCAACCTAGTTTTGGTAGGGATTTTGTTTTTATTTGTGGATTAAATTGGTTGATTTGAAACTTTACCTACCTTAGTTAGTGTACCGATCTACTAAGTCTAAAAATGATGTTTTCTACGTTTGATGAAATGGAAAGACGTGCTAGTTAAGTGTAAGTACGTGGTATACTTACTTTCAACTCTTAGGTAAACACTCGTCCATCCACAGGATGTTGGCGTCTTGGTGTTCCAGGAACCAGCGACCAAAATGTAACCCGCACGGCAATATCACCTGGGTGAATGTCTTGTGCCTTACGGTAGTGGAATGGGTGTTGCAGCTCACGCTTCAGTAGGCGCCACACTGTAGTGTGGTGCACTCCAAAGTGTTGACCAGCCTCCTGCGTGCTTGCCCGTGGGTCTCGCTGGAAGTATTCCAGGATGTTTTCCTGCAAGGCGACAGGCAGGCCTACGCTGCCGCGAGCTTGAGCATGCCGGGGAACGTCAAACTGCCGATGATCCCGCAGTCTCTGCGTAGCAGCCAGCATGACGCTCTGTGACGGGGTTCCCGATCGGGATACATTTCCACGAACATCCGGATGGCTCCACGTAGGCTGTCTCCACTGATGGCGACCATCTCCACCAACTCGGCATTTGAGTAATTGTCCGTCATCACACTTTGTAACTACGTCTCGATGTACGGAAATTCACAAAGCGCACTCGCGAACAGTTCGGCGAGTTCAATCACACTGTCGGCGCCGGCGCCGCGCCGTGCGGCGCCGGCGGGGAAAAGGGCCGTGGCTAGGAGCGGCGCGGGAGTGTGATTGGGGGATGGGATTGATTACCTACGAATTTATCGAATGAGAGTTTGCATGTATGGTTTGCATTTGTGTGTGTGTGAAGCGCGGTTATAGGGCTAGTAACAGACGGGCCGCGTTTAAATACGGCTGGTTCACACTTACGGATTACCTTATACAAGAAAAAAAAATAAAAAAATACCTACTCATTTTATTGTTGATTTGGGTCGAGAATCATTAGCATAATTACGTCCTTGAATTTGACTAGGATGCAAATCAACACATTGTATATACCTATTTTCTATTAAACTAATGCTAAGATTAATTTCTTTACAGAACATGATATACCTAATGAATTTATTTTTAGATGTCAGTCGTATTATTGGGAGCATGTCAGTAGGAACGGAATATGCGAAATTGAACCAGCAAACGACATTGAGGTTGACTTGTTTCATACTTACCTAAAAATTAAGCTTTTTTTTTTTTAATACGGAACACGGGTTACAGAATGTGTGATAGAACTCACACTTGACCGCATATTTATTTTTACTTTAGCTTCGTGCAAAATTACATGTTTCTAGGCCGACTATAAAAAAATTTAATACCTACGGAACCCTCTGTGCGCGAGCTAAACTCACACTTGACCGCTTTTAAATTTTATATTTTAGTTTCATGGTAATGTCTAGTTGCAGCTAGAAAAAAAAATCATACGTGACCCTCTGTATGCGAGCCAAACTCACACTTGACCTCTTCTTAATTTTTGCTTTAATTTCATGCTAATGTCTAGCTTGATACTAAATTTCAAGTTTCTAGGCCTACTAGAAGTCCCTAAACATTTTGAATAAATCTAAGTGAGTGAGTCAGTCAGTGCCATTTTAGCTATTTAGAAAAGTCCATAACTTCGAATCTATTAAAGCTACAGTTATGAAATTTGGTATTCGAACTAACAGCAGTCATGGTATTATGTATGCGAAGTTGGAATCGATTTCGTGTGACAAATTAGATACAGGGTGACAATTAGAAACAGTTAGATACAGGGTGGTCAAAAGTAGCTCGAAGCGGTTCGGGTAAATAGTGCACGGCGTACGTGCGACCTCTTGCTGGAACTTGGCCTGCGCACTGCCGTGCGCTTCGATAGTAGCGTAGTGGACGTGAGGTGAGGGTCTGAGTATAGAATGCGGTTTAAGTATGAAATAATGTGAACAAAGCTGGACGTGGTTCGTATGTTGAATCAGACACCGTTTGTGGAAAGTGTTTTATTTTTGGCGAGAGAATTTTTTTATTAAAATTGCGAACTTTTGTCGATTTATTCTGTTCGTGTATTAATTTCAGGTTAGGTTCGCTCAGGTTAGGTTCGCTCAGGTTAGGTTCGCTCAGGTTAGGTTCGCTCAGGTTAGGTTCGCTCAGGTTAGGTTCGCTCAGGTTAGGTTCGCTCAGGTTAGGTTCGCTCAGGTTAGGTTCGCTCAGGTTAGGTTCGCTCAGGTTAGGTTCGCTCAGGTTAGGTTCGCTCAGGTTAGGTTCGCTCAGGTTAGGTTCGCTCAGGTTAGGTTAGGTTAGGTTTTTTTTTTTTTTTTTTTTTTTTTTTTGAAATCACCCGTCATCACAGGGCGTTGCGTGTTTCCTCTGACATGATCAGAGACCTTTTTTATACATTTATTTATTTCAAACAGTCCTATCAATATATTTTATACAAATTTCTTAATTATATTTATGACTACCTACACATTTATTATATTTGGAGGGTGTTTTTTATTCTTATCTCTAACTAATATTTATTATTACAGCCTAGTCTTATGTTACTCCTTAAACGGACAGCTTATATTTTTATTGTACGCAGTGCTTTAAATTACAAATGTACATGATTATTTAAACCTGTTTGTAAATTTGTGCTTACAGTTACCTTATTTTAATACATAGTTCATTTCCTAGTGGGATTACAAAGTTTTTAATTATTCCTATTTCATGCAAGTCAATTTATTTTATACATGTTTCTTAATTATACTTATGACTACACATTTATTATTATTTCCTTATTTATTAAACTTATACCTCCATTTCCTTACTTATTATTTATTCTTTTTAAGTTATACATTTTACATCTAGGTAGGGTTAACATGATTTTATCTATATTTATCAACTTATATAAATTCTTTATTTATCTAAAACTTAGTTTATACTATTGTGAATTTTATGCTAGCCTATATCTTTTATACTAATATATATGTATAGCATAGATTTATTATTCTTATTTGTTTCTATTTATTACCGTTTTCGCAATATCGTTTATATAATCTATAAATGTTTCCCTATGTTTCCTGCTAGATATAAGTTCTGGGAAGTTTTTTGCTATCATTTTGCACTCTAGTTTGCTTTCAGCCTCCATTCTTTTCAGGGCGTGAACAGGACAGTCGGTCAAGATGTGTTCGACCGTTTCGGGTATTCCGGGTTGACATATGCACGATGAGTTCTCCTTGCACCTGAACCGATTCAGGTACTCAGAGAACCCACCGTGCCCCGTCAGTACCTGGGTGGTGACATTCGTTGGGACCATTTGTCGAACTACTTTGTATGAATTTGCAACTTCGGGGAAGAAGAGTTTTGTTACTCCAGCCCGGGTACTTTGTTTGAACCTTTGGTTCCATTCATCAATCGAACCCTTTCGGATCTGTCGCTTAATGAATGAAACCGGGCATAGGTCATAGTCGGGCTTAGTTTTTGTCTTAAGTGCCGCGTCCTTCGCCAGTTCATCTGCCCTCTCGTTTCCCGCAAGGCCCGCATGTGCCTTGATCCAGAACAAAGACACAGTTTTGTTCTGGGTTTCAATGACCTTAAGGTTTTTGCGAGTGTCAACTGCGAGGGGATGTGTTGTTCTGGGGTTAGCTATGGTCTCCAGGGCTGACCTGGAGTCGCTATATATCCCATAGCTCTCCTCATTTCTCCTCTGTATCACCTCTGTGGCTCTACACACCGCGAGGAGTTCTGCCTGGTATACCGTACAGTATGGGGCCAGCTTGAGTTTTAGGGTTTTCACCTCTGCTACACTATCCCATAGAGATAGCGCTGCTCCCACCTTGCCCTCAATCCGGCTGCCATCGGTGAATATCCGAATAGCTTGGTTATTGTAGCTATTTAATTGTTCTTGGTCTATCAGGCTCACGAACTCTATAGCAGTGTGCTTCCCCGGGTGTGGTGTACTGGAGAACTCGACTCTTCGCTCGATCTCTCTGTCTACTAGCTCCGGTCGGGGTACCCCTCTCCTCGCCTCGTACAGGGCGGCTGCCTCTTGTATGCGGAGGTCGAGTGGCAATATTCCGGCCAGAACTAGCGCTGAGTGAAGAGAGGTCGTGCGGTACGCTCCGCATATTTTTTGAGCAAAACCCCTCTGGACCGCATTTAGGTGGCGTTGAACCCCAAGCTTTTTTGATGCTGAGGACCAGGCGGCGGCTGCGTATGTGATGATGGGCTCTACCGTAGCGGTATATATGATTCGGGTCACTTCCGGGTGGAGACCCCAACTGACCCTGGCAGCTCTCGCCAGCTGCTTATAGACTCCAAGTGCCTTTTTACAGACGTTAGCCGTATGGGTATTAAAGGTCAACTTAGAGTCTATTGTGAGCCCCAGGATCTTCATCTCCGAGGACATACCAATGTCGATCCCTCCCATGGTCAGGTGTGGTGTGTCATGTCTAAGTTTTCTCGTGAGCAGCATGGCGCACGTTTTGTGCGGCGCGAACCTGAGCTTATTCATGACACCCCACCCCCGAACATGTTCGAGAGCGGCATTGGCCCGTCTCTGGATGTCTAAGGCCGTGTCTCCCGAAATCACAAGCACCACATCATCCGCAAATGCCTGACAATAGTAGCCTCTCTGTGCGAGGCTTTCCAGCAATGGGTTCAACACGAGATTCCACAAGATGGGGCCGCCTATTGATCCCTGGACACACCCTTTATTCGTGCCTTTAGCGTACTCACAGCCAGCATACCTTACCCGGACCTTGCGGTCGCTTAGGTAGCTGGCTAACATCCTCCTGAGGTTCACTGGGCACTCTTCTTCCGCCAGTCTGACCTTAATGGCCGGCCACCACGCACTGTCGAAGGCTCCCTCTATGTCGAGCGAGACCATCGTGACGAGCTTCCTCTCCTGGAGTTTGCCCCTCACGTGGGCCATCAGGTCATAGAGGGAGTCTTCTGTGCTTCGTTGTGGCATAAAGCCATACTGGCGGGGACTTATTCGGGGCGCCAGGTACCAAACCAGCCTTCTAACCATCATTTTCTCCAATATTTTACCCATCACCGGCAACAGTCCAATTGGCCTATAGGACTTGGGACTGGTGTAGTTGTCCTTGCCTGGCTTCCTCAGCACCACCACGGTGGCCTCTTTCCAAGCTGTGGGAAAGTGAGTCAGTTGCCAACACTTGTTAAATAACTCCAGATGCAGGTCCATGTCCCGGTATATTACCCGCTGGCAGATGTCGGCTGTGAAGCCGTCTACTCCGGGTGCCTTTTTGGGATTAAAGCTCTCCGTCGCGAACCTGAGCTCCTCCGTCGTAAACGCTGGGTCATGGATCTCATTATGATTACAGTCATTTACTCGGTCAGCCAGGGCTCTGATCCGTCGATGGTCTGGGCTATCCTCCTCCTCTGTGTCCTCCGGGTAGAATGTTTCCGCCAGTACTTTCGCGGATTCTTCCTGACCTACTTCCCTCCCATTCCAAGTCAGTGGCAGATCTTCTTGCCTTTTCGTAGTATTCTTGATCACCCTATAAATCCCCTCCCAAACGCCTTCCCTGTCCTGTTTCTGACAGAACTCTCTCCAGCTCTCTGTGGAGCGTTTTTTGACCTCTAATTCGTATTTTTCTTTTGCTTTCAGGTACAACGCAACCACACCTTCTCTACGTGACGGCGCAGCGCATCGGATTCTTCTCTTCCTGGTGGCGACATCGTGCTTCATTGCTTCGAGTTCTTCGGACCACCACGGCATGGTAAGTGTGTGGTTTTCCTTTTTCTTCGGTATTGCTTCATTACAAGCTTCTGTTATTACTGATGTGTATTTTCCAATTAAATCATCTAAATATTCCTTGTTATTTATCAGCTGTATCTGTGTTGTATTAATACTATTTTCTATTTTTAATTGGTCCATTTTTTCATTAAAAAGTTCCCAATTAGCTTTTTTTGTGTTGTATATTCTAGTATTTCTTTTAATATTAAAACCCTTCCCTTTTTTAAATTTAATTTTGATGATTATGCCGTTGTGGTCCGAGCTCGTTAAGTCTTCAGCAACCATCCATTCCTCCACCAGGTCGAGCAAGTCCTCTGTACATAGCGTCACGTCAACGTAGCTAGTTAGTCTACGTCCTCCTCTGATGGTATCGAAGGTGGGTTTGTTACCGCAGTTGAGTACCTGAAGGTCTAGCTCTCCGATCATTCCTGCCAGATCGTCGCCTCTGTCGTCGATGGTGCTACTTCCCCACCACACACTTTTGGCGTTAGCGTCCCCTCCAATGATGGCTTTCTTGGGCTTTAGTTCCTTCATCATGGCTGTTAAGTGGTCCAGGTATGGCCCGATGGGTAGATCAGGCTCAAAGTAGTACGAGACGGCGAGCATCTCCCACGCGCTCGTTCGCAGCATCACCACCACGATGTTGTTGGTGGTGAATCTGGGGCACTGTATGACATCAATGTCATGATTGAACACGACTATCGCCGCCTTTACAGTGCCCCCACTGCCGTCCGAGTTCTGGTAGACCCTAGCCCCCCCGTACGACTTCATTGCCTTTATGCTACCCACATACGGCTCCTGGACCAACGCGATGGCTATTTTTCGCTTTTGAGCCTCGACCATAAGCTCATTAGTCGCCAGTTGTTTGCGTTGGAGGTTGGCTTGCACTGTGATGTAAACTTGTGTAGCTGCCGTTCGTGTAACCACCGGGACCACCTTAGCAATATGCTATTGCGGATCGCGCTAGTGCGTCCCATTTCCTGCGCACGGGGCAGTCGTGGCTGTAGACCGTGTGCCCTGTGTCGTCGTGTTTTTCTTTGACACAGTTCTTGCATGTCGGCCTGTCGCCCGTTGCCAGCCCGGCACATTCGGCCCTGAGGTGTGGCCCCCCGCAATAGGTGCACAGATCCGCAGGCTCCGTACACAACTTTCGGCCGTGTCCATACGCTAAGCACCTTGTACACTGTATGAGAGGCGTTTGGTCCTGGACTCTCACGCACTGCAGGTCGATGAAAACTCTGCCAGCCGCGGTCAGCTTCTGCCACAACTTCGGTGTCACCTGTAGGACGACGTGACTCTCTAGCGAGTTCCGTGCCCTCCGCCGGTATTTCACCGTGGCAGTTGCCTCCTCAGCCGTCAGACCCTCCAGTAGGCGGGCGTTCTGGACCTTTAGGGCAGTCAAGACGTCCTCGTCAGTGTTGTAGGACAAGAGGTCCTTGATGATAACGAGTGGGTTCCTGTTTTTCGCCTCTTCCACTTTCAGGTTTTTGTCTTTTTTGAGCTGGGCTGTTGTTTTTGCCATCTCCCCCACTGACGGAGACCCTCGAGCCAGCGTTGCTGGATGGGGTGGTCCGGTCCCTGTTTCCGCGCAGGACCGACGACTTCACCCCACCAACGATGGATCCCCCGCAAGGGGCGGCTTCGCCGGAGGAAGACGTCCCCCCGGTGACGGCGGCGGAAGTCCGCGCGGGGGTTCTCAGCCTCCGCGCGAAGAAGACGGCGCCTGGACCAGACGGCGTCCCCGCACGGGTGGTGGCGATCGCCGCCTCCCAAATGGAGGACAGGTTTCGGGACCTCTTCAGCGCATGCTTTGCGGCCGGGAGGTTCCCGAGACTGTGGAAGGAGGGGCAGCTATGCCTCCTCCGAAAGGAGGGACGCCCGGTGGACTCCCCCTCGGCATACCGGCCCATCGTCCTGCTCGATGAGGTCGGTAAGATGTTCGAGGGGATCGTCGCGTCCCGGCTTGATAGCCTTTTGCGGGGGGTAGGGCCGGACCTGTCGGACGCCCAATTCGGTTTCCGTCGAGGGCGTTCGACGATCGATGCGCTGGCCCTACTCAAGGGCCAGGTGAGGGAGGCGGTGGAGGCGGGGGACGGAGTGCTGGCGGTGTCGTTCGACATCGCAAACGCCTTCAACTCCGTCCCCCACTCGACGATATTGGAGGCGCTCCGGTATCACGGAGCGCCCCAGTACCTGCAGAACCTCCTGGCCAGCTACTTGGAGGGCCGAGAGGTCCTCCTCGTGGACAAGACGGCCACGGTGAGGCGGTACGGCGCAGAGTCCGGTGTTCCGCAGGGGTCAGTGCTGGGGCCCCCCCTGTGGAACATCGGGTTCGACTGGCTACTGCGGGGAGTCCTCCTCCAGGGCACGAGTGTCATCTGCTACGCGGATGACACTCTCCTCACTGCCCGGGGGAGGAACTTCGGGGACGCGGCCTGTCTGGCCTCGGCTGGCGGATCCTTGGTCGCAGAGAGGATCCGCCGCCTGGGATTGAAGGTGGCGCTGCACAAGACCGAGGCCGTGTTCTTTCACGGGCCTCGGCAGCGCTGCCCTCCCGACGCCCACATTGTCGTAGAGGGCGTCCGGATAGGGGTCCAGCCCCAGATGAAGTATCTGGGCCTGGTGCTGGACGACAGGTGGCGCTTCGGCCCGCATTTCAGCGGGCTGTCGACGCGCCTATTGAAGGCCGCGGACGCCCTCTCCTGGCTCCTCCCGAACCTGGGGGGGCCCAAGGCGAAATGCCGGCAGCTGTATGCCGGCATTCTGAAAAGCATGGCCCTATACGGGGCCCCCATCTGGGCGGACTCCCTCCACAGGAGGGAGAACGCGACCGCCTTGCGCAAGCCCCAAAGGGCCATTGCACTGCGGGTGGCGAGGGCCTACCGCTCGGTGGGCTTCTCGGCGGCGTGCGCTCTGGCCGGCACCCCTCCTTGGGAGTTGGAGGCTTGGGTGCTCGCCAGAGTGTACGAGTGGACCGCGCACCGGAGGGCGCTCGGGGAGCGCCCCGTCGCCGAAGAGCGGGAGGCCGTGCGGCGGGAGGCGAGGGACGCAATCGTCCTCCACTGGACGGAGGACCTCGCCACCGCCGCCTTTGGCCGCCGGACGTTGGACGCGCTCGGTCCGGTCCTGCGGAGCTGGCTCGAGCGGTCCCACGGTTTCCTCTCGTTCCGTCTGGTGCAGGTGCTATCCGGCCATGGCTGCTTCGGAACGTACCTGCACCGGATCGGGAGGGAGGAGACCCCGGCGTGCCACGACTGCGGCGCGGCGGAGGACACGGCGCAGCACACGCTCGAAGTGTGCCCGGCTTGGTCCGAGCTGCGCCGCGGTCTGACCGCGGTGGTCGGACAGGACCTCTCGCTTCCCTGCGTGGTCAACGCCATGCTGGAGAGCGAGGGGGCCTGGTCAGCGGTTGCCTCCTTTTGCGAGGATGTAATCTCGCAAAAGGAGGAGGCGGAGCGCGCGCGGGAGGATGACCCTCTCGCTGCGCCGCTCCGCAGACGAAGAAGGGGTCGGAGAAGGCGCAATCCTCTCCCTCCTCATGGTGGCGATGGGCGGGCGACAGGCGCGGGGGCGCCATCTCCCGCATTGCACCCATCACCACCTTCTTCGTCGGTCACTCCCGGGCCCGTCCCCCTCCCCACGGGGGGGGTGTGAGGGGTCCGCCCTGAGGAGCAATCGTCGGCGGAGGACTGGACGTTAAGGCTGTGCCGGTTTCCCAGTCCCCCGCCACTCGGACGAAGCGGGAGTGCCGCTGGGTTATTTTAGTGGGTATACCGGGTCAGACCGGGGAGTCCCACATAGCCCCCCATCCCCCGATGGGAGGGTATGCGTAACGCATTTTTTCCCAGCGCAAAAAAAAAAAAAAAAAAAAAAAAAAAAAAAAAAAAAAAAAAAAAAAAAGGTTAGGTTAGGTTAGGTTAGGTTAGGTTAGGTTAGGTTAGGTTAGGTTAGGTTAGGTTAGGTTAGGTTAGGTTAGGTTAGGTTAGGTTAGGTTAGGTTAGGTTAGGTTAGGTTAGGTTAGGTTAGGTTAGGTTAGGTTAGGTTAGGTTAGGTTAGGTTAGGTTAGGTTAGGTTAGGTTAGGTTAGGTTAGGTTAGGTTAGGTTAGGTTTTTTTTTTTTTTTTTTTTTTTTTTTTTTTTTTTTGTTTTGGCAGGAGTGGGAAATCCTCATGGACACCCAGACTGTCTCACTAGTGAGGCAGTCTAGGTAGTGCCGGACTCTTACCGGCTAAAACCACACTCCTGCCCATGCTCAGTGACCCTCTGACATTATCAGAGCCATTGTGAACGTATTTTTCTTGAAACCTCGCTTTTTTTTTTTTTTTTTTTTTTTTTTTTTCCGTTTCCAACGCACTATCACATACTCGACAGACAATATGAACTTATTTCTTAAATTTAATAATAGATCCTTGAACGTATAGATCCAACTATGTATATCCTTTTATATATTAGTTTCACTTTTTTTTTTTTTTTTTTTTTTTTCTTTTTGGTTTTAGAATTTTTTTTTTTTTTTTTTTTTTCAATATTACTATCTTATTGTATTAGGTACTTAAACTATATATATACTATTATATATGTAAGTATCCTATTTTCCTTATGCTATCTTATTTCTATTATTTACTATCAAAACTATTTTACCACAATACTCTAAAAATTTGTCTCTATTTCTACCGCTTATTAAACTAGGTAAATTATCTACATTTAGTTTCTGTTCGAGGTCTTGCTCGACCTCGTACCGCGCTTTTCCTGTTATGGGGCACTCCAACAGCACATGCAGGACCGTTTCTTCCTTGCCCGGCTCACAGGCGCACGATGCGTTCTCCTTACACTTGAAGCGTTTCAGGTATGCAGAGAACCCACCGTGCCCTGTGAGAATTTGTGTGGTGAGACTCGTGGGCTTTATTTTCCGCACCACTTTGTACGCCGCAACTGCGTCGGGGAAGAATATTTTTGTACCGGAGGCTGTTTGCCCGGACTTATATCTCCTGTTCCACTCATCAAGCGTCCCCATACGGATCTGCCGCTTGACGAATGAAACAGGGCACAGGTCGTAGTCCGGCTTCTTCTTCAAGCCCAGGGCGGCTTCCTTTGCGAGTTGGTCGGCTCGCTCGTTTCCCTCCAACCCTGCGTGAGCCTTGATCCAGAACAAGGACACCCTCTTGTTCTGTAGCTCACAACGGCGGAGGGTGTCTCTTGTTTTCACTGCCAGGGGATGGGGGGAACTCGCACTGACCACCGACTGGAGGGCCGCCATGGAGTCGCTGAAGATGCCGAACGTGTCTTCCTTTCGCTTGAGCGCTTCGCCAGCCGCTCTTTGTAGGGCCAATAGCTCCGCCTGATAGACGGTGCAGAAAGACGGCAAGGCAAGTTTGAGGGCCTTTACTTCGGTGGCGCTGTTCCACAAAGACAGCGCCGCCCCGACTTTGCCCTCAATCTTGCTGCCGTCTGTGAAGATACGCACAGCGAAATCGCTGTGGTTCTGGTAGTGTTCCTCGTCTATCAGGCTGCCGAACTGCAGTGTGGTTTGCTCCGCGGGGTGCGGGAATTGCAACGCTGGAGCCATCCGCTCAATCTCCCTGTCTCCTAGCACTGACTGGGACACTCCCCTCTTGGCCTCGTACAGCGCTGCCACCTCGCGTATGCGCAGGTCGATTGGAAGTATCCCGGCCAGCACCAGTGCCGAGTTTAGGGAGACTGTGCGGTAGGCTCTACACAGCTTTTGTGCGAACCCTCTTTGAACCACGTTAAGCTGCTTTATGACTCCTAGCTTATTCGCGGCTGGCGCCCACGCACTCGCGGCGTACAAAAGCGTCGGCTCAACCGCTGCGGTGTAAATTACCCGGATTACCTCCGGGCTTAAGCCCCAGCTCACCCGGGCAGCTCTAGCCAGCTGTTTATAGATACCTATCGCCTTTTTACAGGCGATAGTTATGTGCTTGTTAAAAGTCAACTTGCTGTCGATGGTAACGCCCAGGATTTTTATATCTTGGGACATACCGATGTCGATCCCCCCCATGGTCAAGCGCGGTGTGTCGTACTTCAGCCTCCGCGTCAGCACCATCGCACAGGTTTTGTGCGGCGCGAATTTGAGCTTGTTTCTGACACCCCACGCCCGAACATGTTCGAGAGCGGCACCGGCCTGTCCCTCGATTTCCAGTGCCGATTCGCCGACGAACACCATAACGACGTCGTCGGCGAATGCCTGGCAGTAGTAGCCTCTATCCTCCAATTGCTTCAGCAGTGGGTCTAGCAGCAGATTCCAGAAGATAGGGCCACCTATGGAACCCTGGACGCACCCTTTGCTGGTTGACTTCCTGGTCTCTTCCCCCGCGTATCTCACGCTGACCTCCCTGTCGCTGAGATAGCTGTCGACTACTCGTCTCAAGTTTACAGGACACTTTTCCTCAGCCAATCGTACCTTGATGGCGGGCCACCACGCACTGTCGAATGCTCCCTCTATATCCAGCGACACGAGCGTCACGATCTTTTTACGTGACAGCTCTGTGCGGATGTACTGCACGAGAGTATAGAGGGAGTCTTCGGTGCTCTTTTGGGGCATAAAGCCGTATTGGCGAGTACTAAACCTGGGGAGCAGGTAAAACTTGAGACGAGCAACCAGCATCCTCTCGTACACTTTCCCTAGTACAGGCAAAAGCCCAATCGGCCTGTAGGACTTCGGGACGGTGTACGAGTCTTTGCCCGGCTTCCTGAGCACCACCACAGTTGCTTCCTTCCAGGCCTTCGGGAAGTATTGGTGTGCCAGGCATTTGTTCAACAGCGACAGGAAGAATTCAGGGTTGCAGGAAATGGCCCGAGAGCAGATGTCGGCGGTGAGGCCGTCGGCTCCCGGGGCCTTTTTTGGGTTGAACGACCCAATGGACCTATCTAGTTCACCCAGGGTAAACGGAGGGTCATGTTGTTCATCATGGCACCACTCGTTTACCCTTTCTGCTAGTAGCCGAGTTTGGCGATGGTCCAAAGTGTCGTCCTCCTCACGGTCCTCAGGGTAGAATGTGTCGGCCAACAGCTTCACCGAACCCTTCGCATCCAGCACCTCCCCCCCCGACCACAGCGGCGGATCCTCTTCTCTTTTCGAAACCCTTCCCATGACTCTGTAGATCCCTTCCCAGACGCCTTCCTTGTCCTGTTTTCCGCAAAACTGTCTCCAACTCTCCTCGATTGCTTTCCTTACAGCCTCCTCATACCTTTCTTTTTCTTCCAGGTACAGCTTGACCACCATCTCTCTTCGGACCGGCGCTGCGTTCCTGACTCTGCGTTTCCTGGTGGCGACCAGCGCCTTCATCCTCGCGAGCTCATCGGACCACCACGGCAAGGTGAGTGTTTCGTGTTTCTTTTTTGTTTTTAAAGTGTGTGTGCATGTTTCAGTTACGGCTTGTGTGTATGTGTTTATGGTGTGTTCCAGTTGATCTGTAGTGTTTATGTTTGTGAGCTCCGTAACTGTTAGGTTTTTCGCCAGCATAATTTGAGACAGTTTCTCACGAAACTGTCTCCAATTTGCGTCCTTGGTGTTGAATTTTCTAGTTGTGCGCTCAATGCTTATTCCTTTAGATTTTTTGAGGTGTATGCCGAAAAGTATGCCGTTATGGTCAGAGCTCGTGAGTCCTTCCACGATTCGCCAGCCGTCCACCAGGTCCAGCATGTCCGCCGAACAGGCCGTTACGTCCACGTGGCTGCTGTACCTGATACCTCCTCGAATGGTATCAAAGGTTGGGATGTCACCCGTATTTAGGATTTGCAGACCCATTTCCCCTACGATTCCACACATGTGCTCCCCCCTCGAGTCCTCGTTGCCGCTACCCCACCAAGTACTTTTCGCATTAGCGTCTCCTCCAATGACCAACCTGCTAGGGCCCACCACTTGCTCCACTCGTTTCAGCTGCTCCAGGTATGGCTCTATGGGCTTGTCGGGTTCGAAGTAGAAGGACACCAGCGTGATCGTCCAGGCTCTGGTTCGGACTCCCACCACAACGATGTTGTTTGTGGTGAGTTGCGGGTACTGTATTATGTCCAGGCTTTGGTCAAAGACAGCTACTGCTGCTTTTACAGTCCCTTCTCCTCCCTCAGAGCTCTGGAAGACCCTTACGCCCCGGTAGCCCTTCATCCTTCTTACCCCACCCACATAGGGCTCCTGGAGCAGCGCTAGGGCAAGTTTGCGCTTTTCAGCCTCCAGAAACAGCTCGTTGGTGGCCAGCTGACTCCGTTGCAGGTTGGCCTGGACTATTTTGTACTGGTGGGTATCAGGGGCAACTTTAGCAGTACGCTATTGAGGCTCGAGCGAGGGCATCCCACTTTCGCCTTACAGGGCATTCCGTGCTGAATGCATTGTGCTCAGCGTTTCCCAGTTTTTCCTTGGTGCAGTTTACGCACACCGCTGCTTCACCCATTTGCCTGTCCGGGCAGTCCGCTCTAAGGTGCGGGCCGCCGCAGTGGCTGCACAGATCGGCTGGGTGCTTGCAAAAACGCTTGCTGTGACCGTAGCCCAAGCAGCGGGTGCACTGCACCAGTGGCGTCTGGTCTTCGACGCGCACAATCTGGAGGTCTATTCTAAGTTTGCCACCTTCGATGGCCCGCCTCCAGATTAATGGGGACACACTGAGCACAATGTGGCTCAGATGGGGGTTGCGTGCCTTTCTACGGAATTTTATTTCCACCCTTTGGTCCTCGTCTCCGAGGCCGTGGAAGAGTTCCCGGTTCTGATTTTTGAGGGCCCTCATAATTTCTTCGTCGCTGTGGACGAGGAGAACGTCCCTCAAAATCAGAAGCGGGTCCCTGTTCGTCACTTCCTCGACGACGAGGCCCTGCCCAGCTGCTCCTATCCTCTCCTTTACCTTCGTTCTCTCCTCCTTCGAGTGACACCCCATTATTATCTTCCTGTCCTTTGCCTTCCTAACTCTCTCCACCTTCACCCAGCCCTCCTTTGCGTCGACCGCCTTTCTCACCCTTTCCAGAACCTCTTCTCCTGTTTCTGTTTCCTTTGTTGAGGAGACGACAACGGAGTGTAGCGTTGTCCGCCCCAGGACCTGAGCCCCGGTCTGGCTGTTGTGCGCAGCAGCTACAGTCGCGTATGTCCTCTCCCCAACAATGTCCCTTGTCGACAAGGCATCTCGCAGCGACTCCATTTTTGCGAGGTTTTCTTTTAATAGAGCGCTATTTGCCTCCAGCTGTTTTATGAGATCCTTGTCGTCTCTGGTTTCCTCGTTTGAGGAGGGTAGGCTGGTCTCGTTGACAGTCAGAGTGGTGACGGCGGTGGCTGGGGGCTTCGGCTTCTCCGACTCTTTTACTAATTCGTAGAGCCGAGTGATGGCCCCCAAAACCTCTGTCTTGATCTCCGTTTTTAAATTGCGAGAGTTGCCCAGGTGCAGCTTTGCTCTACTCAGGCAAGCTCTCGCCTCCGCTGTCAAGCTTGGGTATCTCAGCTCGGGCTTATGGCTAGGTCCCGCGGCGTCTGCGGAGGCCCGCCGCGTCGCTACAGAGCCTGGGATTTTTTGTGCGGGTGGCGGAGTTGCACCAGGTTTTGGGTTGGCCGGGGACTTTGCCTTGGGCTCTATTTTCCCGGCCTCCCATTCACCAATGCTGCGTCTCACGCTCGACTGCGAGGTCCCAGCCTCCTCTGCAGATCGCGGCGAGCCCCCGAAGACAGACGAGCTCGCGGTTTTCTTAGCAGGCGTGTGGAACATGGCGGTGGCCTTTGTAAATGTGAGGTTCATGTGCTAAAACCGTCAGAGGTCACTGGCTTCTCTCCTGTGTCCCTGTAAAGGGGGGATCGACAAGAGAGATGTAAAATACGAGCCCTCCAAGCTAGGACTCGGTCAACTAATAAAAATAAAAGTCAATAATTGCCTTCAGAGGCGCTAAAAGTCTCGGAAATCGTTTTCTTTCCCAGCGTCGTTTCTTAAAAGGTAATATTGTAACCGTATGAGTAAACAGCAAAAATTTAATTTTTTCAATAAAACAGAAAAGTTTACCTGGCTAATGACAAATGGGAGGGTGGGAGGGCAAATTTTTGAATTTCTGTGTGAGCTAGGCGCACGTGCGAGGTGTCAAAAGACGCGTCTCGGCGCGGGCCAGCGATGTATGAGGTTTTCAGAATTTACGCTGAAGAAAAATTTTGAAAAATGCTGAAAAAACGTGTTTTTCGACCAAAATGTATGTAAAAACCCGGAATAACACCACCAAACGTGACTCAAGCTAGCGGAACGCGCGCCGGAGTGCAGGTAAGGCAGGTAAGTAACGATTAAAATTGTAAGGAACGTAGGTTAGGTTGTAAATTTTGAAATAAAAATTTTTAAAGGGAATTTTTGCTGAAAATTTTGCAAAGTCAATAACCGAGAAGTGTTTTTCGCGGTTTTGTCAATTTTCACTAGTGGGAAAGTTAGACGGAGCCTAAAAACGATTTATTGTGCTGAAAACAGCTTCAAATTGCGTCACCGGGATGCAAAGTTATTGTGGTTTGGTTAATTTGTACTATCCTATAGGTGGATTTCGTTAATTAGTGAAAATAGCTAGTACCAAAAGTTTTTGAATTTCTGTGTGAGCTAGGCGCACGTGCGAGGTGTCAAAAGACGCGTCTCGGCGCGGGCCAGCGATGTATGAGGTTTTCAGAATTTACGCTGAAGAAAAATTTTGAAAAATGCTGAAAAAACGTGTTTTTCGACCAAAATGTATGTAAAAACCCGGAATAACACCACCAAACGTGACTCAAGCTAGCGGAACGCGCGCCGGAGTGCAGGTAAGGCAGGTAAGTAACGATTAAAATTGTAAGAAACGTAGGTTAGGTTGTAAATTTTGAAATAAAAATTTTTAAAGGGAATTTTTGCTGAAAATTTTGCAAAGTCAATAACCGAGAAGTGTTTTTCGCGGTTTTGTCAATTTTCACTAGTGGGAAAGTTAGACGGAGCCTAAAAACGATTTATTGTGCTGAAAACAGCTTCAAATTGCGTCACCGGGATGCAAAGTTATTGTGGTTTGGTTAATTTGTACTATCCTATAGGTGG